>OY728146.1:596500915-601500915 GCA_963277665.1 Viscum album | reverse complement strand
AGTAAATCCACTTAATATTTATAAACATGTGATAAATATTACAATAGAAAATTTATACATAAAATGATAAAACCCTCATTAATTAATATTATGTTGGTATAGGCTTCAACAACTTCAGTTAAAATCAAACCCCAGTTCAATGTGCTTGTCCACAAAAAGTTGTGATGATTTCAAATATCGAAGAATTGTAACTTGAATTTTTGAGTCGACTTAACATAGTTCACATAAAGGGTGGACTAACAAAGAATTATATGGTATAACTGAGATTAAATGGTTAAAGAAATCCATTTTAGGAATTTTATTATTGGAAATTCCACTCAATGGATCATGTAACTATGAGTTAAAGCAGTTCAAATTTGTAATGCCTACCTAAAACCATTCATGTTTCATGACCAACCAAATTTGGGCTAATGAGAAGGGTAATATGGATCTTTACCACATAAATGTCCAAGAAATAGGATACAATGAAGCCAATGCTCTGGGCTATTGGTATTTTTTAAAATAGTGGTAGATTAATAAATATAATAGTTAATTACTTGTATAAATTTTATCAGATAAAGTATTAAAATATTAGTTATTCTTATCTGTAGAAACAAGAATAAAATGGAATCAAAAATATCGGTTTGAAAAATAATTGATATGTAAAACCTTCACACAAGAAAAAAATACATGTTTGTAAAAGGATCCTATGTGTTATCCCTCTCTGTTAAAAGAAATTGTATGTTTTGGATGATCATATTCCTAATGTTCCCAATAGTGAGGAAAATTATGAAGACATATCACTCTATGAGAAACATTTGACCGATTCCATATTCATTAAATTATTGAGGTTATCTTCCACTTCCAAGAATATTTTGAAGAAGCATGAGGACATAGATTTATATAACATGATGTCTCAACTTTTGGATCACAGTCAATAGAATGATATCCAAGAGAGGTACGAGATCTCTAATGCTTTGTTTACAAAAAATCATGAAGCGTACACGCCGGATGTGCCTCTTGTAGTCAAGATTATTGGCTCCATTGAATGCTTATACATCTTTGGGATTAAATTCTAAAATTTGTTTCTTACAGATATTATATTTTCATTACTTCCCAAGACATTCTCTAGTTTCATTATTCATTAACTTCTGATAAATCATTAGAAGAGTCTTTTTGAACATCTTAATATCATTATCTAAGTGGATAATTACATAGGGAATGATAAACCCATGTTCCATGTTGTGAATAATTAAATGAATAATAAAGAAATGGGTCCTAAGCCTCCTAATAAGACTAAATATCCTGATCACCATCGTTCTATGAAAAGGAAGATCTAGAGGCAGGGCAAGGAAAATGAGGAAGTAAATTTTTCATGTGGAAATATAGGGAACTGGAAGAAGTATTATACCCAGAAGCAGGGGAATTTTAAAGGTGTGTTCATTATCATGTTTAATATTTCTATATATAGAATGTGGGTATTAGATATAGCTTATGGTTCTCACATCTATATCAAAATACAGAAACCAAGTAAGTACGGAATGATTTCTATAGGAGAGGTGGATCGAATAGCTTCTAATAGTGTGATACTACATGATCTATCCATTAGTGACTGCCACATTTAATTTCCAATAGGAATGATTTTTGTTTTAAAATATTTTTATTATATAACTACTTTAACCAAGTACATAATTTCTATATCATTCCATTATGAATATGGGTTTATTTTCACGTTTGGAAATAAATGTTTTTTCTTTTATAAAGACATCATATTTTGGGGTGAGAATCATTTAAATAATGTTCTTTGTGTATAAAATTAACAAAAAAATGTATTGTAAATTTATAATGAATAATGTCACAAGAATAATATAATAGCCAACTTTGGCATAACTACATTGTTCATGTAAATGAATTGATCTTTAATGTTCTTTATCAAGATTGTTATTTAGTATCTTATGAGGTAAAACCAATTAAAATATTTCATACTTGTTTATAAGTAAAAATGACTTAAACAACATTTTTTGGATATGGTGAATGAGACATATAACATCTTGGAGTATTACACACTGATGAGTGTGGAACATTTACAGTACAAGATAGAGGTGAATATTATTACGTGATATATTTTAAATATAAATAGAGTAGATATGGTTTTGTCAACTTGATGTGGTATAAGTGAAAGTATTTTGAAAAAATAAATAAATTCATTGATGAAGTAAAGAATCAACATGGAAGGAAGATAAATAATATTTTATTGTATCAAGCTTGTTAATTTATTAACCAAGAGTTTATCGACATTATAATAGAAATTGGGTTTATATATAAAATTACTTGACATTACACACTATAGTGGAATGGTTCCAGTGAAAGGAGGAACTGCTTCTTGTTTTTAATCTTATGTTCAATAATGAGTCATGTGGATATTCTCTTGTCCTTTCTGGGATATTGATCACAAACTATGGCATACACAATAAGCCATTTACCCACTAAAGCATATAATTGAATTCCCATTAAGTTATGGGGTGGAATGAAACCCATTTTCTGAAATCATGTGTACAGGGTTTTGAGGCAATTATTAGGGCATTTTCAGGAAAAAAAATATCACCTCAGGGCAAGAAAATGTATATTTATATGGTATCCTAAGGAATAAAGGTATACATCCAATAAAACATATCATACCAAAATTTAATTATTTCAAAAAATGTAATCTCCTTTAATAGGGATCACATTCACAAAAAAGGATAGTGGGAGAAATATTTACTATGATGAAGTTAATTCTCATGATACATAATAGTATTTATAGGAACAAATTTCATAGGTCCCCAAGAAATATGTAGTTCCTAAAACATAATTTCTGCGTATGATTGAAATAGAGGTAAGAGGAACAAGGAGATATAGATTTATATCTATCAAAGATGTAAATTATTTGTTGGTTTTAAATTATGAAACACTCTCTATAAAATAGGAATTAGAGAGCTCATAAAATTATAATATTGAAAGAATCATTGGATTCTGAACTGGATTTCAAGTATTATAACCATGATTGGGTTCTGGTTGATTTGAATGCTAATGTAAATACCATTGGATTCAAATGGTTATTAAATAAACTAGACATTTATTGGATATTAGATACCAATAATGAAATTCTAGTGTATAATGGGTTTAAACATGGTCTATAAATTCACTATAATGAAACCTTTTCACAAGTTTCCATGTTTAAATCCATCAAAATTATACTTTCTATAACATATTACCATGACAATGAGATTTGGTAGATGGATAAAAAATTTTAATTCCTTAATGTGAACCATAAAGAACTTGTATATATGACACAACCAGAAGGTTTGTAACTCCTGGTGATTCCAAAATGATTTTTCAGAATCAAATTTCCATTTTTGGATGGAAGAAAGAATACAAGTCTCAAAAATTAGGATTTAATGAATCCATCAAATAATTTGGTTTTACTATGAATGAATGTGAGTTGTGTGTTTATGTGGGGTATATTGGGAATGTTTTCATTATTCTTGTAGTATATTTTGATGACATAATACTTATTGTAAATGACATAATTGTCTTACAGTCTATTAAGTATTGGTTATATAAGTGTTTCTCTTTGAATTAAATAGAATATGTAGCCTATATTATATAGATAAATATCAATCATGATAGATCCAAGTGGTTTCTAGGACTAATTCAAAGTACATTTGTAAACCAAATATGAAATATTTTTTTGTATGGGAAAACCCAAGATGGGATTGGTTCTAGTGTCACATGGTTTAAATATTTCTAAGAAAATTTTTCGTCAGACACAATAATTGAATGAGATAATGAGTAATATATAATACATTTTAGTGATATGAAAAATCATTTATTCCATGTTATGTACTAGAATTTTTCTTGCCTATTCATTGAGCATGGAAGGAAGATATCAAAAAGATCCAGGAGAAATAAATTTGTTGGTTGTTAAGGATATCCTTAAGTATATGATAAGAACTAAGGATATGATCATATTGTATGAAGAAGACGAAGAGATGGTCATTAGGGGTTATATTTATTCTGGTTTTTAGATAGATTAGAATGAACTAAAGTCAGAGTAAAGATATGTTTTCTATCTCAATAGAGGTGTTGTGAGATTGAATAGTTCAAAACATTTAGATTCCAATGATTCTAGAGAATATTATGAGTATATAGTGGCTTCTAATGCTACCAAGATAGATGATTGTATATGATATGTTTTCTAGTATTTTGATGTGGTGCCTAATTATAAATACCCCATTATATTTTATTGTTATAATACTGTAGTCGTGGATCATTCAAAAGAGCCAAGGTCACAACAAGGGAAAAATAATATACCTCAAAAGAAAAACCTTATAATGGATATATATCATAGGTTTTAATTTGTAGTAATAATATTACCCATTCATGAGAACATTGTGAACCCCTTGACTAAGGTCATATCTCATAGAATCAAGAGTACCATGTGAGAGGAAGAGAACTGAAGGTTAATAGCAGTTGGCTCCAGTGCATGCGGGATTATTCTACAGTTAGTGCCCTAAAAAATATTATATCTACATTATCATAACTTTTATTCACATTTCACGTCATGAATTGTTTTATATAATATAGTATGTCAAAATGTTCCAAGACTAGTTGTCGCACTAAAAAGTCATAGAAGTTCCCTTCAATGATGATAACCCAGAAGTGCTAGAATTCTATTCTTAAATACATTTTATATAACCATATGATATCAATTAATGGATTCAAATGATACATGATATCCATGGTGGAGACATATAAGACATTGAGGAACCTCATCATGGTGTATGCCATTAGTAATATCCAAGGCAGAAATTTTTTTGAATGAGACCTGCTAGTACGAAATCCACATTTCTTTTTGTTATTATATATTCTTATATATAGATTTGTGTATTATAACTTATACATTAATATTGTTATTAATGAGTTTTACAAGTCTCATACTACGGCTTTTTATGTAATCCATGATGACGGGATTCGCGGAGTGGTAGCATACATTGCATGTGTCATGATGAATATTCAATTTGTTTGTTATACAATAAACGATTTGTCACTTTTGTTCCTTAAAATATGTTTATAGCTCATATCCTTTGATAGAAATGATATAGGACAAACTAATCAGTGGACATGGTGTTTTATAGGTGAGTTCAGTTACCAAGAAGTCAATGAAAGAGACATAAATTACATAGGATAATGGCTCCAGCTTGCAACCTTCCTGATTTGAGAAATAATGATAAAGGGGTTATAATATATAGTAATCATATATATGAATTACTATGTCATTGTGTCATTAACTTATTTCTCTATCGTTTCCATGGTTTGTTGTTAGATACTAACCTTATACATGAGGCTACATTGCCTAATTCCACTAAGAAAGTGGCCAAGAGGGTCGCACAATAAGAGTAATGAGAATCTTTGTTAAATAATATATTATTATTTTTTGTTTGACAAGTTCAATAATTATTATTTCCGCACATTTTGTAATAATTATTCATGTTTTTTGATTGCATAAATTCTGTCACTATTTTCTTGTGATAATATAATGTGAGAGGAAGATTTAATAAAAATTTATTTGACATTTTGTGAATATAATATTTATTTATTTATTAACGATTAATGAAAGGATAAATATTTAAGAAATAAATATCCATTATTCACGGATCGATGAATTCTTAGGAGGAATTAAATATAAATTTTAATGGTTAAGTGAGAAATAAGAAATATTGAATATTATTTGGATAAATAATTTTTAATTAAATTTGCAAGTTATGAGTGTGTTGATAAATATTATTAATCTTGTTATTATTATTAATTGACATGGGGTTCTACAGGTATTTAGTAAATATTTAAGAGCATTTTATAATTTATTTTATTTTCACCCGAGCGATATATAAAGAAAAATATGTTATCTCCTTATAGATCCAATTCATTTGTTTGTTTATGCATAAGGGATTTGGAGAAGCATATAAATCCCTAGAGAGCTCCCTTATTCAAAAATTATCCCATGATTAGAGATAGATATTTATCCAACACCTATTATCAAATCCCGAATGATCAATGAAAATTACTTCGATGTGATTCTCAATGAGATCAAAGGTGGAAGACACAAGCAATGAAAACTATCATGCTATGACTTGAATATTTCTTTGGTGATGTTTCATGATTTGTGGAACACATGTAGATCACTATTAGATGGAATATGATATTCGGTCCTACAAAGAAAGGACAATAAAACATATATCTATTTTCAAATCCATCAATGAATAAATAATTACAAAAAAAGTAATTTTTCAATTAATTAAATTAATTATAAATATTATTTGATGTTACTCCATTTGGTTCATATAGAATTTCAATTGTATATTTTGTTTGATTTAATTCTATTGATCATAGCATTTATATTCGTGTAGATATTGGATTGATCATCAATCATGAAAAAAATAAATTTTGGGAATGACCCATACACACACTTCTACTATGCCTAGAACATAAATGTTTAACATCCCATAACCACACAATTTAGAAAAGAACACAAGAAATCAAGATTCAATTAGCTCTCTTAGGTATATACCATTGAATTTTCGATGCATCACTTGCTCATTTTCTATGATTAGAGTCATTTTATTGGATCAAAATGGGACCTCAAATATCATGTCCATGTTTTCCTTCCCAATCCGATCACTACTACAATATCAGCATTTAATAGCACTAGAAATTTCTTTTTTAGTTCTAGAAAACCACTGACTACATGAGTGAGGTTAAAAGATCTGGTCTTTCATCAGCATTGATAAATGATATATTTATCAATGCTCATAAAATCACAAATAAGGGTTATTTTATCAGTTCTGATAAAAGTGATAAAATGTATTCCTTTATTAGTGCTTATATTATCAATAATTATGGATCTTTTATCATCACTCATAGAATAATTTATAATGAATACATTTATCAGTGCTTTTAAAAGTGTTGATAAATGTGTTTTCTATAATAAATTTTAAAAGTGTTGATAAAGGTCCATATTGCAGTGTCTTGTAACATTACAACACAACACCACTGCAATATATTGTAATAGCACACTACAACACTAGAAACACACCACATATCATCAATAACAAGTCCCAATATTGGATCTAAATGAAATGAAATTTACAACACAAACCGAAGAAAAAAAATATAGTATAGAAATTTCAAATATTTTTTTATATAATAACATAAATAAAAATTATTGCACCAATTAAAAAACATCAATGTTTATTTATCTTATAATAATTATCCAGGTATGTTTATTTTAAAAAAAATCCCTAATCAAGAAACATAATGTACCTATATACGAAAACAATTCCAATGTTAGTATTAATATAAAGAAATAAATTAATAGAAAGTGTTAATTTTACTAAAATATATGTCAATTTAAAATATCAAGATACACTTCAAGTCATATCGGTCACATCATGCATCAGATTGAGGTGCAGAAGATTCCTATACATCCTCAATTAATTTTATATCATTTTCTTAAATTATGAAAATCAATATGAATGTGTGTTACATTGTTTTGAGTACATTAGATTCCTTATTTACTAAATTTTCATAATAAACTGGAAACCAATATTTTTCAATTATTTCGATCACAACATGTATTGGTATGACATGAAATTGATTCCTACACAAAAAATAACTTATAAATTGTTTTTTAAAATTATCATGAAATTAAGAGCGTGTTTGATTGGTTTACATTGACTACTTCTTTTTGATCTAAAATGAAAATTTTAAATGGATAAAAAACATTTTGATTCATATCAGAAACATAATTTATTGGATTGAAATTTGGATGATTCATACATATAAAAAAATAAATTATGGATCATTATCGAAAAGTATCAACAAAATATGTATGTGATTTCTCGGTATTGAGTATAATAGTTTCCCACTATACATTACTTGATGAAAATTTGAAACAGAAAGAAACACATTGAGTCATATCAGTCACACCGTGTGTCAAATTATGGTGTGGATGATTCTTACACGTCCAAAATTACTTATGGATCATTGTGATAAATTATCAATATAATATGAACATGTTTTCTTGGTTTTGATATTGTCACTTATCTTTTTTTAAATGTTTTTCCAAATTGAAATACAAACGTTGACTCATATCAATCACATTGTGTATAATATTGAGGTGTGGATTATTCTTACACGACAAAAATAAATTAGGGATTATTATCTTAAAGTACCAATAAAATAAAAGCACATTTGATTGGATTTCAATGCATGAATCTCTTTTAACTAAAATGTCATTTTTAAACTGATAACAATGAATATCGTTCATACCATAAATATCATATATCATATTGAGGTGTGGATGATTCCTACCAATCACAAATTACATATGTATAATTTCTGTAATGTATCAAAATAATATGAATGTGTTTTCTCAATTCTGAGTAGTACAATTGTCTATTTTAATTAAATTGATGAAAAATTTAAATAAAAAACATTAATTGAGTCATACCAGTCACATCATGAATTAGATTGAGGTGGGAATAATTTCTACATTTCCCAAAAAAATTTGGATTTTTTCCTAATGTATAAAAACAATATGAATGTATTTTATTGGTTTTGAGTATGTTATTTTTTTCTAAATTGTTATTCGAAACTAAAAACGATTATTTCTAACACATTAAAATCATATCCTATATCAATTTTATGTGAAACAGATTACTACACGCCATAAATGAATTAAAAATTTTATTTCCTAAATAATAAATTAAATCATATAATGTTGTATTGTATTTTATTGAGTGAAAATTTTTGATATAAAATGTCGATTTTGAACGGATAACGGGCACAATGAGTCATATCAGGAAGATGGTGGATTGGATTGAGTTTCGACCGATTAATACAAGTAAAAAATGACATACAGATAATTTTAAAAATGTTTCAAAACAATTTGAATGCGTTTTCTTAGTTTAGAGTAGGGTAGTTGATTCTTTTTCTAAAATTGATGACAATTTTAAATAAAACAAATGCACTTTGAGTCATACCAGTCACACTGTGCATCGTATTGAGGTGTGGCTACTTCTTATATGTCCTAAATGAATTATGTATCATTTCCATAATGTATACAAATTTTTTAATGGGGTTTCTCTATTTTGTGTATATTTGTTTTATTTTTTTACTAAAATTATTTGTCAACATCAAACATTGTGACTCATTACGAGCACATAATCTATCTATTTTAAATGAAATTCTTTCATACATATCACAAATGACTTATAGGCAATTTTCCTAAATTATCATGAAAGTCATATCATTTTTGATCAGATTTTAGTGGTTGATAGTTTATTAAATAAAATTTTAATTTTAAACAGATAACGTACACTTTGAGTCATACATGGCATATTTTGTACCATATTGGGGTGTAGAAAATTTCAAAACATAATAATTGGCTTAAAGATTGTTTTTATATAGTATAATAAATATATAAATTTTATTTCTCAGTTTTTAGTAGGATAATTGTCCATTTTTCTAAAAATGTTTAAATTTTTTCATAAAAAGATGCACATGGAGTCATGTCAGTGACACTGTGTGTCAGATTGAGGTGAAAATGATTCCTACACATCCAAAATTACTTCTGTATCGTTTTTCTAATGTACTAAAAATTATATAAATATTATTTCTTGGTTTTGAGTATGTCACTATCTTTTTACAAATATGTAATTTTAAAATTGAAACCCACAATTTTTCTCATATAGATCAGATTTTTTATTAGAATGAGGTATTGTAGATTCTTATACATCAAAAATGACTTATCGATCATTTTCCTATAGTATTTAACCAATATTAATTTCTTATCAATATTGAGTAGGTCAGTTGGCCTTTTTAAAAAAATTGATGTAATTTTTAAATAAAAATATGATCATGTGGTCATATAGGTCACACCGAGCATCAAATTAAGGTGTGACTAATTCATGAATGTCTCAAATAGCTTATGGATAGTCTTAATAATGTATCAAAAAAATATTAATGTGTTTGTTTGGTTTTGAGTAAGTCGTTTTGTTTTTTAATAAAATTAATGTCAATATTACATAAAGACGCATTTAGAGTCTTACTGGTAACACCATTCACTGGACCTAAGATCGGCTAATTCATATACATTCGAAAATAATTTATCAATTGTTTCCTAAAGTATCAAAACAATATGAATTTTTTATCTCATTTTTTAGTATGACACTTTTCCTTTATACTAAAATGACATTAAAAACATGAAATACGTACTTTGAATCATACATATCACATCGTGTACTGGATTTACATGTGACTTGTTCTAACATGTTACAAAAGATTTATGAATTTATTCCTTAAATTATCACTAAAATATAATCATATTATATTGGTTTTCAATGAGGGATACTTTTAAAAGTCGAATGATGATTTTAAACTGATAACTAACACATTGAGTCATATCAATAAAATCATGTATTGGATTGATGTGCAGCTGATTCTGACATATCACAAATGACATATGGATTGTTTTTTTAAAGTATAAATACAATATAAATATGTTTACATGGTTTTCAGTATGTCAAAATTCTTTTCTTCTAAAATTAATATCTATTTTAAATAGAAAGAAGTACTTTGAGTAATATCTGTCCATTAAAATTATTTTTCGAACTGCCAACAATAAATGAACATTTTCAAACAAACCTCATCAACTAGAAAAAAATCAACCTGTATTAGAAGACAATTATTATGAGTAATACTAAAAAGTAATAAATTAAACATAATTTATAAATAATACATTAATTATACAGAAAATGATTTTAATGATTCAAGATCAATATTACCTTAGTGATTGAGCAGTGGAGAGAACATGAATGAAAATGATAAATTTCAACCCTTTGGGGGTAAAATATTTTGAGGGGGAATAAGTCTATGGATGTTTTGATGCAGAAAGGCATGTAATATGGATAGACCACCCCAACTCAAACAAAAGAATCCACTTGTATAAGAAGACAATTATTATGTGAGTAATAATAAAAATAAATAAACAAATCATAAATATTGAACAATACATTAATTCTATTCACAATGAAGTCACTATGAAAACATTAATATTACCTCAGTAATTTAGAAGAGGTAGCATTGTTTCTATTATTTGCAGAGGAAGTTGAGAATACTTGAAAGAATGTGATAAATTCAACACTACAATAGTGAAACGATTTTGAGGGAGAAGAAGTATGTGGATGTTTTTGTGTAGAAAGGAAAAAAATATCGATAGTCCATCACCAACTCAATCAAATTAATCCAACTGTATAAGAAAAAAATTAATATGTAAAAAATAAAAAAAATAAAAAAAATTAACATAAATATGATAAAATACTTTAATTATATGACCGATTATTTTACTATATAAAAATAATGTTTAACATTGTAATTGAGCAGACACAACATCATTTTCACTTCTTGGAAAGGTATTGGAGATAACTTGAATTAAAGTGATAAATGAAACACTATTGGTGTGGAAAGGGTTTGAGGGAGAATTATTCTATGGATGTTTTGGCGCAAAAAGGCATAAAACATGGACAAACCACCCCAACTCGAACAAAATAATCCACCACTATAAGGTGACAATTATCATCTGAGTAATAATAAAAAAAATAAATTAAACATAAATATGAGACAAAATATTAAATCTATTCAAAATTATTTTATTGTGAAAATATCAATGTTGACACTATAATTGATAAGAGGTAGCATCATTTCTCTTCTTATAAAGGCAGCAAAGATAACATGAAAGAAACTAACAAATGCATCACTACAAGGATGAAAAGCTTTTGAGGGTTAAGAATTATACGGATGTTTTTGTGCTGAAAGGCATAAAATAGGTAAAAAACACCCCTACTCAAAAAAATTAATCCTCCTATATAAGAAAACAATTATTAACTGAGTAATACTAAAAAGGAATAAATTAAAAATAAATATGAAAAAAATACATTAATTATATGGAAAATGATTTTACTTTACAACCATCAAGATTACCTCTGTGATTGAGTAGAGATAGTTTTTTCTCTACCTTTAAATGCATAACACATGGATAGAAACCTTTTTAAAAATGAACTCTGTAAAGAATAAAGAATATTAAATCAATGTTTCATTATATAATTTTTTTGATAAATGATAAAAATTATATTATTCCATTAACTTTAAATCATTCCAAATGGTTTCCTTAATAATAGTTTGTTCTTACAAGCTATTGGTAACATAGTATTGTTTATAAGAATTTGCTTCATGAGTATTCAATCATTTAATTTATATTATGTAAATGCAGTAGTTAACATTTAATATAATGTGTAAAAACATAAAATATTAAAAAACAATTTCACCAACTCGTTGAAATCTCTTTCCTTTGTTAATATATTCAAGTATTTGGTTCATATATATACAATACAAATCCCATCTTTTTGGTAACCTATTATGTTCAATAAATTTTCTACATTGTGACCATCATAAAATAATTATGATTCCCCAATCAAAAGGTCATCATCGATTTAATTTTAATTTGACTCGCCATTTTTTTAGTCTCCAGTAGGAAAATTGGCCAAATCTATATTATTGGACAAGATTCATAAAATACATGAACTACATGTGATTCCATTGTAAAAGAATCATCTTCTTCTCCATTCACATTGAAATTAAACTTCACAAATCCCATTTCAGCACGTTTCAATCCCTTGATATTGTCATCCAATTTTCAATGGAAAATGAGAAATTGAAATGTTGTATAATCAAACTCATATATGTACTCGATAAATCAGAAATATGAAATATTTTCATAAATTGGATTTCTATCCTTAGAAATAGATATGTACATTGCTTCATCCACACGTGTAAAACAACTTATTTTCATCACAGTGAATTCACAGTGTTTTTTAAATAAAATATATATAAGGCCCCAACCTTAAATATTATATAATAATTAATTAAGTTAAAAATTCATGTTGAGGATCTTTTTAGGTTTAGAGGTTTAAATAATTATTTCATAAATATTGAATTACATCTCAAATATTACTAATTAGACACTTTATCTCAGTATCCATTTTTTCATAAAATAAAAATTCTTAAAAGAAATCAATAATTATTTTTTATATATAAATATTCTTGAATTATTCATTCATTTTACCCTTCCTTATACCCTATGAAATCATTTCAAAAACATGGATTGAGCATAAAAAGCTTAGTAAGGGTTATATAATAAAAAAACAAATTCTTAATCCATCTATACATAAAAACACAAGAACTTTTGCATACCTCATGAAATAAAAAGATTAATGAATAACACATATAAATCATAAATCATAAAGGTAACTTATAGAATCTACAAAAAATATAAATTGCAGCTTTCACAACTAATTAATGAGTTTTGTTTGGAATTCCAATAAAATTATATTCCCTAAATATCTAAGGAGAAAAATTAATTCTTACCTATTTCACATTACCCAACTAATTGGAGAGATATCTCAAGATCACCCTCCCGAGGTTTATCTCAGAACCACTGGTATGCATAAACAATTTCCATAAACCATGACATAATAATAACAGATAAAAAAAAGGAAATATACATTTTCAACATTTCACTCACAATATATATTTTAAATATATTTACATAATCAATTCATTATCGAAACCATTTACAATACCCAAATACGCAAAAGAGTTTATGGTATTTATTTTATTTTTAAAAACACCACGGCTTCTTATGGAAGCCAAATATCAAATAATGCTCGCAGTGGCAGAAATGTCGTTGTCACTAAATACATTAAAAAAACATTCCATTTATTAGTTAGTAAAACTCTATGTGTAAAAATAATCCATTTTAATGAAATGAAATTTCAATGGGGTTTATACACCGTATAATATAACATCATGAATAAATCCAAATATGCCTCAATGAAAGGATATTGAGACAAAGTCCCTTATCTCGTGTTCAAATTAAATAATTTGTTATTTAATCTATTGAATAATAAACAATAGTTAATTTATACTTGATTTAGGAATTTTTCAATTATATTATTCAATTTATAAAACTCATTACTATGTTATAAAAATTACATAATCAATTATATTAATAACAGTTATTTTGTTGATATTTGGTACTTGAGTCAAAAATAAACATCATGTAATTACAAGTTGTCTACGTGGTCAAAAAACCATTAACTACATAATGGTATTCATGATTTTGATATCATTTATATCTTATATATATAATATATATATATATATATGTATTTATAATAGAACAACACATTTGGATACAAGAAATGAAATGCACTGTTCCTGGATACGGTAATACATACATATTAAAGAACACAACTTTCATTTCTATTTCATATTTAATGGAATGATAACATAATGATACGTAGGTATATAATAATTTCATAATAATATCATATGTACTTTCATTAATTAAATGATTTATATATTCAACATATGGCATGAATGAATCATTTAACTTTGAGGGGGCGGTAGGTCACACTTTCTCAAATGAAATTATCGCATTTACGCATTATGGAAAGCATATGGTATGATATAAATGAAAAATACAGACCCATAGAAAAATATAAATATAATAGAGATAACACAAATAAAAATAATTCCATCTTAATGGCCACCATGAGAGGCTGTAGGAGATAATTGAACAATCATCATTTTGTGAGGTAGTAGTTCACCGTCCATAGAAACAGTTTGTTTATATCCATTAGATGGAGGTGTGTGTAAGTGTTGTTTATATAAATATCACAAAAACAACCTAGTATATTAAGGATAATTGTGTTTTTATGTAAACAATGAATAATAATATCATATGGTGTGAAGATGTAAAATAAAAGAAGAGAACATGAGGGAAGACGTTGCCTTTTAACCAGGTATCTATCTTTGGTTTCACCCAATGGAATTCTTGAAGTGCCATTTGCCTTAGGATATGATTATAGAAGTAATATAGGGTTGTTGGGAGATTATTTGGGTCATTTTTGGATAGTCAAAGGATGTTGAGAGGTGTTTATAATGGGTATGAGGTGATTGTCTTTTATGAGATGGATGAGGGGTTATTTTGGAATGCTTGAATGTATTATATTATTATATAATAATTTTCCCTTTCAAAAGTTCCAAAATATATTTAATTATAATATAAGGTGTATATATGTCTAAAAAATAATAAAACAATAACTGAATATGTTTTGGAGATTTTTCAAATCCATAATTTTTTTATTTAACTATTAGTTAACTTTTTTAACTTTCATCATGTCCTCTTATATATTCATATGATATGGATAATATATTTATAATAAAATGGCAAGCCACCGAAAATGGATCCTTAATGACATTTTTAACATCAAATATTTAATTTTCCTGAATCATAGATTTTCAGGATTATTTTATCAGAAGGACTGCATCTTAAGAAATAGTCTCCTACTTTGAAAAGTATGGATTCTAGATGATGTGGTCATCCCATTCATTGTGAATAACTCTCCATGGGCGTGGGTTACGCATGAAGAAAACCTCTTGGGGTTCAATATGAAAAAATATGGCCATAATTTTTGGGTTACACAAGTAAAATCTATATATGTTTTGAATTCAAACACCCGGATAGTCACGGGAAGTGAAACAGTGGTGGAAGAATTCACCACCAAATATGGGATCCCCTTCTCAAGAGGCATAGCCAACAAAAGTGTGGGCCAGAAACAAGATTGGGAGATGTGTCTTGGGGGAAATTTTACCAGTGAATGGGAATGGGTGTTATGGGTAAGCCACTTTTATGATGATTTTGGGGAATAGATGTGAAATATTAGGCTGTTTGAATCCATATTAATGTCAAATTTCCACTTCTACAGCTAGTAAGAACTAGTGCTGGATTGGTTTAGTTGGTGGTCCCCTGACATAACCACATTCCACCACCTCTATTGGGAAGACAATATCAGTCTTTAGGAAATTTATTTCATTGGGTGAATCCCTCTGGATGGAATTCAAATGGATGAATTCATTCTAACAATGAAACTGTATGAGGATAGAGCACAAACATCCATCATCATATGAAATCTGCTGGACATTGAGAAGGAGACTCTTGGTATTAAGAACATTTTAAAGGGAATATCCTACCGGGAATGTTTTAGACTATTCTTTTTGATCGATGAGAGGGTAAGGATTCTAGGATGAGGGAGACATTTCTTGACCACATCACAAAGGGGGAAATCCATATCATATTGTTTGATTTTAGAAGTAGGAAAATATCAGTTGTGGACCTCTAGTGTGAAAAACATATGGGATTCACATGTGTGATATTTTTATTTCTTTACTGACTTATTGAGATGATGGATGGTTCTGGTGGGGGACATAAGGATGAGGGTTCTTCCAGATATACTACTAATTTATGTGATCATGGAGTTCCACAAAAAAGATAATTTTGGAGTGACTAAACTAGAATGTATGTATAGTATTTTAAGGATTATCTCAATGGGAGGCATGTAAAGAAATTTTTTTTGGACCATTAAAAACCCTTCATGGTTGTATTGTAGATAATTTTGGTAGATATGACTTTCCAAAATCCATCATTTCTCCATTAAATGTCCTATGGCTATTTCTATTGAATATTGATGGGGTTCATCCACTAACACATAATGAACAAGGGGACAAACTCGGGATAGGAAATCATGAAAACTTCCACTTATACCCATACCACACCCATGTGAGCCATATGGTGGATGACTTATGAGGAACACTAGTGTATAAAAAATATCTACAAAGTATCCGGGGAAGCATTATAGTAGCGCAGATCAATCGAAATAAATTTTCTATTACATAAATTCCCTCACACTTCGCAAGATACATTGGGAACTTGTATATAATTCCAAATAAAGTTTATATAGAGGAAACAGAGGAAGAACACCCTTGTATCCTTTACCAGTTTTGGTCCATGTTTACAACTACCATATTTGGTAAAACAATCACACTCACCCCATTTATGTTGATTGCAGCATATCAACAGAATATTCTAATCATTGTGTGGTGGAATATCAAGAAGAAATTATGTGAAAATCATTTGACATATCAATGTGGCAGGTGCGGAGTATGGGCGACAAGAAATCAGTTGATATGGGATGGAATGAGATGGAACCTTTGTGATTGGTATGTAATTAGGTATGGTCACACCACTTCCTTCTGAAGAGGGGTGGTCCCGAAGGTTACCTCAATGACCAGCCGGAGAACCCCCTATGAAAAAAGTGAGCTACATCCTGTAACTAAATACTGATGTAATGTTTTTTATCCATGTTCTCTGCATAAGGATATTGTGATAATCACTTCCAAACAAGGACCAATGGCGAAGACTAATGTGTTTTGGGATTTATCTTCCAAATTTTATGCATTTTTAGATAGTGGATAGGGTGGGAATTCATCATTCATATTCATATCAGATAGCCATTGATGCCTACGTATGCCAACAATTGTAGTATGAATAACCACATCTCTATGTAAAAGTGATAATCGATTAATAACATGACCCTGAGGAGATGCCACCTAAGGATAATGGCAATTAAGAAGAAAAATAAGAAGAATATGAAGTGTTTGTGGAAGTTTATGAAGGAGAATGGGAGGATGTGGATGAATATACTAGTGGTAGGGAATCCTAGGGGATAAAAGCTCATCAATGGATTCTATGGGAGTGAAATGAAATCATAGGCTCTAGCGAGGAACTTTCCAAAAAATCATGAAGTAAGACTTAACTCATATCAATCTTTCTCCCTTCTCTTTCCATAACTTATATTGACTAACCACGAATTTTCATGTTCAGGAACACATCTATGATGGTCAAGAAACCCAATCAACATGGGTTGAGAATGTGTCAATGGACATGGAGGGACATTTCCATGGGTCTAAACATGAAGGTGAACCATCCAAGGAGTTGATTATGGACGATGTGGAATGAGGAGATCTACCTGAAGGGGGTGAACCATCAAAAATATAATCCTATGATGTTCCCATTTTCCATAAATAGCCTATGATAATCATCAAGCTATCAATAACTGAGGGGTATCCCATGGTGTATGTTCCTATAGTGACTTATGAACTTGATCCGGGTGCACTCAACACTCGTGATGTTTTCCCTTCATAGACCCATATCAATTTCTTGAGCATCTAGTTACCTGAGGTTTATATTCCATGCATTGATTATAAGCCAATGATCCAATATTACTAATGATTTGGGACATATACAAGATCTATCTTGATGACTTTACCTATAAGTGTGGATCTGGTCACTCATGTTGATCCATCCTTAGCACCTAGTGTATAAGAGGTTGAGGATATGGGTGACGCCAATGATAGGGAAGGACATCAATCTAGAGAGGGTGAGGTTCTTGAAAAATAAATGAGCATTGATTGATTCTCATATGTTATATATCCTTGTCCCTCAAATAGGACAGCATATGACGATCATGCCACTACATTGTGTGATATCATTCCAGAATTTGAACCTGCAAAGCCTGAGGAGATGGATGATTCTGATCCGAATGTGATTGAGGTAGGATTAATGACTTGAAGAAGGGAATTGAAATGCATCATGTGTTTCCATGATTCCTTATAGGAAAAAAGGATAATCTCAATGGGGTCACTACAAACCAGGATATATTGTCTCTGTGTCTATTTGGAGGATGATCTCCATCTTCTAATGATGATCCACGACTACATTGCCGAGAAGTTGTGAGAAAGGAGTCAACACTTAGATGCATCTAGTTTCATGAAGAATAATGTCATCAAAAAAATCATCAAGAGGACAAACAGAAGATCAATCTTCAAGGAGAACATAATATTGAACATTCCACCATTGTTACTAATCCATTGGATCTTTTTGTACGATTGTAGGTTCAATTGGTGGAGTCCCAAGAGTAACTAAAGAAGGAGTGCCTCCATGTTTCAGACCATCGTGCCGAAAATGATAGGGCACATATCATGGATAATGAGCTTTATTCTAGGGCCTTAGATGAGGATTGGGATCTCAATATAAGACAGGATACACTGGAAGACACATGCTAGAAAGTGGTAGTGTTGATGCATTCCATTATTGGGATAGATCGATAAGGGTCATTTTTCTCCAATCTTATAAAACATACTTTCATTCTTTGTTATTTGTATTGAACTATGTGTATATATTTATTTCATTCATTCTCTAATTTTTCCACCAAGATCATAACTATGATGAAACTAAAGATCAGTCATTAATATCACGTGGGTCTTGCCCCGTGTGAGAAACAAGGGATGAAAACATAACTGTTCACTTCGTACGAGAGTGCCCGCTAACCATCAAATATTCAGTTTCTTCTATTGTTGACTAGCCACCTAGAGTGTTTAGGATGAGAGAGAGTGTGTGTATATAGAATATGGCTCTTGGGATATCCAACTAACCTTTCCCAGCATGCTATAGTGCATGAGTAGGATAATCCTAGTAGTATTGTATTCATTCCGATCAAAGGGTAAATAAGAAGTGTGAATCATGATGCACAAAATTTGGAATCATGGGGAGTATGGAATGATAGTATGAGATAACATATGACCATATTAGAGAAGAATTATTCATAACATATTCTTGAAGTGGGAAAAAACAAATAAGGGTCGATCGTTGGTTGTATCTAAAACACGGTACCTAACTCAAAAGGTGTCGAATATATTCTGTGGTATTGGACCAAGGTGGTAGCTGAGCCAATGCAGTTATCTCAACTGTGAGGATGTCCCTTCAGACATGAAATGGGATGAGGATCCAAATGAGGGTTATGAAAATAATGATGTGGAGTGATGAAATGTTCAAAATAATTCAAAGACAGTTGGAATTATTCCACTATGACTAAGAGTACATTGATGTAGATGCATTGGGTAGAAAAAAGATAAAATATATCTTCAATGGGAGTGTTCACTAGGAGGTTGAGTGATATTTGAAGATGAAAACAATGTAGTAGATGACCATCATTGATGGAGATGACCTCACATGTGGGGACCCAGGATAATTTTCATTTTCATGTCATGAAATTGATGATGATGAACTTATAGTTTTTCATTTTATGGTGAGGAATACGAATGGACTAGTTTAATGTCACATGACTAGGATGTTGCACATAGTTTAAGGTCATACAACATAAAAAATGGCCAATAGTTTAGTGCCCTTTTTCATGGACTTAAGAAATGTATTTTCCTAGAACATATTCATAGTATGAATGATTCGACGTGAATTACGACCAAATATATCCACATGATTATAAAGGGGAAGACGGGGAAAATCACATATGATATGGAATTGGGTGAAATAACATAGAAACTTTTAGTTTTTAGGATATATTGTTTGGACTGTAAATAGGTTTGAGGGACCCAAAAACCCTATTAAACCTATAGTTAGTCACAATATAAAATTTCTAGCTGTCTCTACATATCTCAAAATGATTTTAATCAATCCGTATGTAGTTATTAAGCATAGTGTAGGTGGATACCATCAAAAATAGTGGAAATCCTCTCTAATGAGGAATTTGAAATGTCCAATAATTCACATGGGGTATCCTGAACATGATCAGGCTATGATTGTAGTTTACTTTGGTTCATTAAGATGGTGGGATCCTAGATTATGTTCATAGAGTTCGGGCCATGATTGATGATATCTCAAATGAGAATTTGTGGTTTGGTGCTATGATAAATCTTACATGAAAGAGGGATAGAGAGGTATGATTCCACACACCACATCCGATAATAGAATAAGGTCCATTAGATCTTAGATTAAGGTCATAGTGTTACATCCATAGGGTCTAAATTTAGTCCCAATGACACAATCTATGGATGTCACTATGTATCCTATAATGATAGGAATCAAGCCATGAACAGTTATTGAAGGGTAGTTTTTCTATGTATGTATGACCTATACACTGAGAGGAGAGGTATTAGGTATTTCTTATTTACTATTTTGTTATTTGTTTTGGGTGTCTGGACCAGGGTGAAATGTTTTGGAGTCTCCAGGGTAATCAATCCATCTCTAGGGATTGATAGGCGGCAGGGAGGATGATCAGTGCCAAGGGTGATGTCCTCTCAGGTGAGAATACCACAATGTTGTGCAATTTTTTTCATGCATCCTGGATGATGATGTTGTAGATTATGATTGTATGAAAGGACTGACCCATGCCTTTTAACATCTTGTTGTAAGCATGTGAGTCTCCGTGTTTATGTTTGTAAAATTCATACCATATGGGTCTTATTTTAAGGTCATGGAATTTGTACCATAAAGTTGCATTGGTTTTCTATGTGGGTAGAAACCCTAAAAAACTCCCAATACATCATGATCCATGTCCATCGTGGGAAACAAGAATTGATGTCAAGTTTTTCCCATCACATATGGATTCAGAAAATGTGGGACCTTCTCCCTTGACATGTGAATTTTTACATTGGATAAAAACCAATGGTGTTACAATTAAAATAAAACATAGGGAAGTGGAAATGATTTAAATCAATGCTTATGTGGTATGGATTTGAAAAATGGAGACTAATGAGTAGAATCACTATTCATAATATTCTCAACATAGTATCCAAAGACATCACCACTCAAGGTGTGGGATGAATAAACATAGAATCTACTGTTGAATAAATTCATAATAATAGATGCAATTTTTTTTCCAAAAATTTATTAGGGTTTTTTTCTAGGATAGTAGGTGCGACAAAGTGGCATGAGAATAATGTCTTTAGGGGGACATCATGAATTGAATGATAGTGGATATCCATACCTGGGAAGACTCAATGTGTGCCGATGGTTCATGAAGAAATTATAATAGAAAACGACACTTTAAGTCTCACATCCTAGTGCATCATGGAATGTCAGTTGTTTGACCCAAATGAACCTGTGATAGAATATTGTTTAATTTCCTATTGCATTGAACATGGATACCTAGTTTAACATCATGTGCATGGTACACATTTGTAGAGTATAATTTCATGTGGAAAAGAATAAAATTCACATAATTTATCATTATGAGACTAGGAAATATGAATACCAAGGGGGAGGTATGTGGTGCGGCACATAACCCAACATGAATGAAGAATTTAGAGATCCACACCATGCCACACATTAATGAGAGAACAATAAAGATGATATTATTTTAATTAAATTGAGTTTGGACCATAGGGATCCTAGTTTAATGTCATTTTGTTTGGACTATAGGGTTTCGTATGTTTTACATATGGGTATAAACCCTACCAAAACTCATAAAACCACATTATCGAAGAAAAGTTTCAGAAACAATGAGTTATGTTATGATTCCCCTATTATATGGGAATGCACAAAAATTTAATGGAAATTTTGGGTGGGAGAGTCCCAAAAACACTAACATTCCCACTCAACACACATGGCGACATAGAGGGACAACACCAAAGGTGTTAGGTATCCACCTATGTATAGGATGTTGGAATATATGAATCACTATGTACAATATATGGAACACAATAGTGGTGGAATGAAGGTGGAGGATAATTGTCGACCTTGTTTGAGACACAACACACATGTCTTTCTACTGTGAACGGGGATGGAAAAATGAAAGTTTACTGTGGACGATGTTTAGGACACATGACCTAATTGAAAATGTAGTCCAAAGACCTATGGGGCAATGGCCCAAAATGTTAGGTGAGCCAATGTTTCATAGCCAATCCATTAGGGGTCCCATAAAATGTGGAATAGTATGAGGAACTAGATAAAGAGCCACATTAATCAGTGAATGTATTGAGGGATTTCCCTCATGGAATCCAACACTCCATGTCTCATACCTCCTTGCATTCAAGAATGCTGTTGTGGTACATTCATAGGAAGGATGGGATCTATCATGAAGGATTGATCCTGTGAGGGGGCCAAGGGACAATATTAAACATATTGTAAAGGTCCCTGGTATTGTGAGCAGAATATGTTCATGTCTCCTGGACCGAAAGATCATTGTTTAATGACATTTGTTATGAAAAATATGTTCCCAATTTAATGTTGTGTGTGTTCGAAATATTCATGTTGTTTAATGCTATGCGGTAAGGATAAAAATGTCAATAATTTTATCTTCATGAAACAATGACATATGTATCCCAAAAGATATGTGTGTGGTGCCGAAAATAACCCAATGTGAATTAGAACCAAGGATATCCACATCACAACAGACATTCTTGAAGAGGAATCCCAGACCAAGAACAGGTGAAATGGTTCATTATTCTATAGTTAGGCCTAGGAAAAATATTTTCCAGTCCCTCTACATATACTCTAATAATGTGAATCAATCAACAAATATTTATTGAATATGGAATGGTATATGGTCAGTTCCACCATGGAGGGAGATATTATAACAAATGGGAATATCATCATTGTTACACAGTTTAATGTCATGTGACTAGGCACTGAAAATATTAGTATATGGTCATAGTGTATGGACCAACTAATGTATAGATGTGTAGTGTTGTACAATGAGGCATCCCAAAATTATTGGGTATCAAAGAGATCCATATCACACCAAACATCCCCAGATGATAACCAGGTCAATGGCCCAAATGGGTGAGTTTGTGACATTATGGATAGGCCTCAAGACAAGGTGTTCGGGTATCCCTACATATCCCATAATGATGGGAATCAATCCACATATGGTTCTTCAAGATGGAATGGTAGGGTTTCAATGTCTGTGAAAACATCATCTCACATGTAGACATCATAGGGTTCTGTAGGTTATCATCATACAAGAAGGATGTAGGGGTCATTGTTTTATGTCATAGATCTTAGACCATAGGACGAGACTTCTAAAATGGAAATGTTTTGTGTGGAGTCATGATGTAACCAAATATTAATGGGGACCAAGGAGGCCCACCGAACACCACATATTCCTAAGAAGAACTCACATATAGTTTAACGTCATGGGGGTGTCAAAAAAGGATTGTGAGAGTATGTACTGGGCCCCAAAAATAGGTGTATGGGTGTATCTGATGTATCACATATGTCTGGGAATCAAGACATACATTGTTATTGAATACCATGTAGTTTAACAAAATGTAGCGTGAATAAGGATGGTTAATAGTTTAATTTCAGGTAGGACAGACCAATTCAGCATCATGTCAGACAATAGGCACATTACATTTAAGGTCATGTAGTAAGGGCCATCAATGTTGTGTGTTTTAATGACTTTTAGCTTTGAAACAATAGTTTATCATCAAGTAGGACAATAAAGATACAAATTTTGGGATATAGAGATGAGAACAACTTATGAATTTGGCAGTTTATCATCATGAAGGAAGAAACTATTTAACATCATGTAGGATGAGGCAATTTAATGTCACATAGGACGAGACAGTTTAACATAGTGTAGGATGAGGATATTTTTTGTTTTTGTGGAATGGAAAGTTTAATATCATGTGAGACAATAATTTTTAACATCATATAGGATGATATAGTTTTACATCATATAGGATGTTGTTTTTTATCATTGTGTAAGAAGATATAGTTTAACATCATGCAGAATGAGATAGATTATCATTGTGTACAATGATATGATTTAACATCATGTAGATAGAAGAAGTTTTATGGCATGTATGAAGATTCCGTTTAACATTTTATTGGATGAGACAATCTATGATCATGTTGGAAGAGACTCTTTAACATTGGGTATGATGAGACAGTTTAATATTGTGTAGGACGAGACAGTTTAACGTCATATTGGAAGGGACAACTTAATTTTTTGTTGGATGAGACATTTTATTTTCATTTAGTATTGGAAAGTTTAATATCGTGTTGGATGAGATAGTTTAACATTGTGTAGGATGATAAATTTTAGCATCATGTTGGATGATACAATTTATCATTGTGTACAGTTTAATGTCATCTTGGAAAAGATAGTTTAATGCAATGTAGGGAGAGATAATTTAATGTCGAGTATGGTGAGATAGTTTAACGTCATGTAGGCTGTGGGATTTTAATGTCAAGTACGGTGATATAGTTTAATGTAATGTATGAAGATATATTTTAACATCATATAGAACAAGACATCTTAACATAATGTAGGATGATATAGTTTAACATCATGTACATTGAGACAATTTAACATTGTTTAGGATGAGAAGGTTTAATGTCATATATGATGAGATATTTCAATGTAATGTAGGATGATATAGTTAAACATCATGTAGGAATAGATAGTTTATCATCGTGTAGGATGAGACAATTTAACATTAGGTAGGATGAGACAGTTTAACAACATATAGGATGAGATAGTTTAGTATCATATAGGATGAGGCAATTTAATGTCTTGTAATAAGATATATCTTAATTTATTATAGGATAATAAATATCTAGTTTATGAAAAGTAATGAATGATGAAATTGGAATTGGTAGGAGGAGTAATTCGCTCACTATTCATCGTGAAAAGAGAGTATGCACTATTGGGATAGACTTTTGGAATGATTTATCATCCTTCCCTTTTGGTATCAAACTTTGGTAGTTTCCTACCAAGAATCATCAGCGGTCGAAGAGACAAAACAATGTCACCTTGAAGGAAGTATCGAAGGAAAAAACACTTGTTGAAATATCTAGCTATCTTATTATGCTGCCTCTCTATATTATGCAAGGCCCGAACCATATTTTCATTGAGAGCATTCAGTTCATCCAGAATGCCTTTTTCAACTTTTCCAGTCATCTGCTGATCATTGATAGGTGTACAGGTTGATGGAAACTAAATCCCAACAGGGAGAACTTCCTCTGTTCAATACACCAAGGAATATAGAGTCACATGGGTGGAATTATGAGTCATATTCTGATAATCCCAGAGAGAATTTGGGAGAATGTATGGAAAACATCTCCTGATCTGGCATACCATATTCTATAAAATTATAGAAATGGATGTTTGTAATGCCTCAATTTTCCAATATTCTGATGCATGGTAGAGAATGGTCTGTCTAGACAATTTTTTTTACATTGAATACATTTTAATCAACTCAAAGAAATATAAATTTATTGTTGTTATCGGTGAGAATAGCATAAGGGATTCTAAATTGACAGATTTTTATGGATCATTTGAATTCAACAATAGATAGGTATATACCTTCCATGAGAGGAACATCATCTTCCCACATAAAAAATAAATCTGTTTGCTATCAGAATTAACTTGCACTGGTGAGTTTTTGCTGGTAGGTATGGTCCTAGAACATCGAGTCCTTTTATAAAAAATGGACAAGAGTACTTTTTAGTATAGAGGAGTTTTGGTGGTCGATAATAAATATGACATGGATTTGACACGAATGGAACCTCTTGGAGAACGTGATATAATAAATGAATATGGTGGTCCAAATGTTTTCCCACATTATAATCTTGTTGAAGATATTCATCCTTACATGGTGAGCACCTAAAGACCTAGAATGTACATCATACATAACCTAGGGAATCTTGTCTACTTTAATTAATTGGAAAATCATTCCATCAAATCCATGTTTTTAGAAAGTATTCTAAAATATGGGACCACTCTTGTCGGTGAATTTAATTTCATGTTGATGGATTCAATCACACTCAGCTTTGTCTGATAGGAGAGTACCATAATAGAGAATCTCAATGAAAGGATTCATTAAATCAGAGGTTTCTTCAGCAGCTGGAGGTCCAAAGGACAAAATGTGGAAGCATAATTGGTTGGTTGGTTTATCTAAAGGTTGTCATCAACATATAAAATGACATGGGTGATTACCCATCAACATGACACATGAATGAATAAATATTCTTCATTAGGATCTATGAGATAAGGTGCTAGACTGACAAAGGCATCAGATCAACCATTCTATGACTGGGTAACATGAGTCACCTCTGGCTAAAAAGGGAACTAGACCATTACATGGAATGTGCATTCTAGCAGGGGCTTGTTCTCTAGCATCGAAATGACATAGTCACTATCGATCTACGTGATGACTAGCACAAATCCCCCCTTCACATTTTACTGGGTAACATCAATCTCAAAGGACAGCTCGAGACTATTGATGAGATCCAAATACTCTACCTTGTGGTTTATGAATACATATTACTCCAAGAATTAATAGGTAGAGAAAAAATAAGTATCAATGATGAAGAAAATCGCCAGGCCCACTCTTGATGTTTTTAATGAAGTTTTGGATGTTTGATCTATCTCAACTTATCTCGACTCGACAAAACAATTTGGTTTTGTGTATTGTTGCGGCCATATGGTGAAAATCCTAATACCTCATAGTGGTAAGAGGATCTAGTATCACTATATATTTTCTTATGAAGGAGTACTAGTTAATATTTCAACATTCCATGTACCTAAGAATTTTTCTTCCCCTCAACATAAAGATGAAGAATTAATGACTGAAGTATATCATTGTGGTCTCCAAAAAATTAATCGAGAGGATAAAACCATCATCCATGTCCATCCAGCGGTCATCCATAGTAGCCATGTGATCATCCTCATTAGTTTGAACCCATTTTTTCTTTCTCTAATAATAATAAACATCCAAATAGTGAACTTCATAAGATGAAAAAGGATACATTTCATGATGAATCATTTCCACATGAATGTTGATAGAGTACATGATTCATAGGTAATATGAGGATGGAACTGCTACATGTAGATGGATCCAAGTTCTTGTCATCATCACATTTCATGAAGAATCTTTAAAGACCTCTATAATTTTAGTACTAGCAATCAGGCCACCAAATTGGGTCTTAAGTAATTTCTATCACATGATCTCTATATAGTCCAGTCATAACCTTGAATTTTAAGGTTATAGGGACTCTATTCTAATCCATTCAATTTTATCTTGTGGAGTTTCTGGGATGCGATGAGATTGATCAAAGAACCAATGTTGAGAAGACATCAGAAAACATTAGTTCCATTGAGATGTCATGTGATGTAAAATAGGAAAATGTGACCCAACATAGAAGAACCCTAATATTCTACTAATAATGAGATGTCGTCTTGGAATTTTTCTCACTTTACTTCTTCATAATGGAAGGAATATGTGGCTAATACCTCTGTTTCGAACAAGATTGGGAATTTTAATGACTCTAAAAGGGTTTCATGTAATTTATCTGACATGTGTAAGGCCTCAAGAATTGAAATACATTCAGGAATGTTTGATAGATTATTATGCATGTCAAACTTCTATGATAGATTCACATTTCCTCCGGGAGGAGGTTACTCATTGTTAAGAGGTATGGTGGGTGTTGTTGGTCGAACCATAGGATTGTATAAGGTTCTAGGAGTATATAATTTCATTAATGATTAACCATGAAAAATTAATATCAACTGACTATCAAAGGAATGATTTTTAGCCATAGTGGGGTGTGGTTGATCATAGTGCGGTCGTGGTGGCTCTACCTGGTTGAGTTGCACAAATGTAGGTGAGAATAAATATAATAAGATATGGTGAGAGGATTATTCATGCATAGTTCTACATTTTTCTTACTGTCTATTCTTGGTAGCTTGCATGACTTGTCTTGAAGCACCGGACTAGGCATTCTGATGATTCATATAGTCATGGCCACATCAACAATGGCATTGACCAGGAACATTAGTTGGACCTTCTTGACACTCACCATCAACAGTAACTATATAGGGGTCCAGTATCTTGATCGTATTCATAGAGGCATACTCATTCTCATCATATGAGAAATATTCCAATATTGGTTGGATTCGAGTGAAAATACAATATCTAGAGGCATGAAATCTCCACGGATATAAGTTAGGTTCGACACTGGTATTAGAATTTTCATTCCCTTGTTGCATAGTCGCCTTTATTTTAAGAAGTATAAGGATGAGATATGGATACAGAAGAAGAAACTGATGATGGTGTGGAAATTTCATGAATGTAGGGATAATTCAAATAGAAATGGATGACACTATTGGAATAAGAAACTATCATATGAAAAATCCAATCATCATTCCCATATGTCCCATAGCTGGATACCTTATACTACTCATATTCTTTTTAACATTAGGGATTTTCACAAATGCATTTCACAAATGTCGGGATAGGGCCAAAACTGAATATGTTGATATAAAACTAGTCCTGGGGCCAATACATGAATATATTTCCCCAGTTTATGGTATGTCCAAGGATCTTTTGATAAGGAGAGTTGTAGGCAATATCTATGACATAAAACTCCTTGGGGATCCTACATTCTAGAATATTTATAATCTATTAATCCAATATGATATAGAAATAACAATAAAATAATAAAAAATGAAAAAATAGATATATTTTCTCATATCTAAAAAGATGACTTTTGTAGTATGGCCTCAACAAGGGCCTGTAGCATGAGGAGGGACTATGGTCTGATTCTATCTCCTAGGTGGCAATGGTGCATTATGTGGAAATTACTATTGATTCTATGTAGATAAATTTTGAGCATGAGGTTGGGCCTATTGTTGGTTCACTCATCAAAGATATGTATTGGGCTCTTTTATTATCAAATATAGTAATTATGGGCATATATCTATGTGATTGTAGTAGTCTCAGCCATAGCGACTTGTCTTGCAGGATATGGGGAAAACAGATGCACCTACATAGCATTCTACAAGGCTTCCTTGAGGTGCTGATCATTGTCAAAGAAGTATCAAAATCCTCCTAGGATATTATGAGTGATGATGGAGGGAACCAAATCAGTCTTTACAATACCCACACACATTTTATGCAGTTTCTCTTGAGTCGGTGACATGTCAAGTGAATACAGGATGCCCTTCCACCTAGAGACAAAGTCTATAACTCACCCATACATTTTTTGTTTTCACATTATGTGGTCAGAAATACTTATCATAATTTGTTTTGAGATGGATTGATAAAGAAACTGCCAGTAGAGACCTTCCCAACCAACAATGGACCAATTTGGTAATTACTTATATTAGAAAAATGAAGGCCCTTCTAATGTCTGTTGGAAACAACAGATCTTGGCATCATCCTTCTATGATGGAGATACAAATATTGGTCCACACCTTGATATAAAGTGTTCTCGGTGATGCATCATGTCTCCCATCACATTGAAGGGGGAGAAATTAGGGTCCCCAAAATTTGGGGGTATCTACATGTCATCTACCCATTCCATATATGACCTTCCATAAGGTGGGATCACTACCAACTATCCCTTTAGGGCCTTGATGTAGGAGATGTGAGAGGCCATTGGGTCTTCTAGATAGGAATTCCTTTCTGGGTGAGGATCCATGACCACCAATGCATTGATAAGATCATCAACATGGAAGGAAATATCTTTAGATCATGGAGTAGAAAGTGAATCTACTCGAGGAATGGCCTATGTACCAACTAGTGGAATGACTTTAATCAAGTATTGAGGATTATTCTCATGAAAATCATATGAATTTGGAGATACATACCATGGTTGATTAAAGTAGTATACGATCTCTACTCTATTAGGATGCACGTGATTGTTGAGATTAACGAGAGGCATCTGGCCTAGAAGGGCATGTGGATTCCCCTGAATCCCATGTGGATGAGAGGAAGGATGCTATTCAGGATCACCATAGACTATAAATTTTTCTTCAAAGTGGTCAAAAAATAATTCATCAATTAATAACCTCTTATTTTATAACTATTTGAGTAAAGTGGCAATAGAGAGGTCATCCTATGTCTCTTGTGCACCATCGGGTGGGTCAGATGGGGTCTCAATCAGATCCTTACCATTGTCGGCATTCTTTATGACTTCCAATGAGGCAAAAGAGAACCTGATTCAATGTACCTATCTCTACAAGATAGTCATGATACCAGTATAGTAGTCCAACTTATGTATCATTACTATAGGTGGTGGTTCCCCTTCCATTGAACCCACTTCAATGTATCTCTCCTTGAGTGTGAATAGCTTATCCATATTCACCGTCATTTCCCCCAGAGGCATATCCACAATATCTATAAATAAGATCAACTGTCAAAGGATGGGATTGATGTTATGAGATTAATACTTTCCCCATCGATGGATCTAAATGTGCAGGCATGATTCCTTAAATATTCTATAGATCCCAGTAAATATCTAAATGCATCATTGTTGAAGGGTCTGGTGGTATCCAGGTGGTGTGGGGTGATGGGCCATAGGGTGCACTACTAACTCAACCATGACAAACATCTATCCAATGTCATCATAATGCTCACAGATCTTGGGATAATACAACTAATGGCCATGAATGAGAAACTTTCTTCCAAAAGGGTTCGTCAGAATAAAAAAACATCATCTATAGTGGGAGACCCCAGAATGACGAAGTTGGGAGTAGAAATCAACCAAAAAATCTAGTAAAACTAATCACGAGCTCAAGTTCCCCACAAACATCTCTATACTAAAGTGGATTCCAACTCTTGTTTGTCAAATTCATCAATTGGGGTAGTATGGGGAATGGACAAAGATATTGATTTGATCCACTACGGTGGTGGACAATCCTGTAGGGAAAACCATGCCTGAACTGGCTGCCCACCACTCACTACGTCATCTCTCATAAATTGTATCGACAAAATCATCATATCCCTATAAGATGGAGTATTTTCCACTACATCATGTGTTAGGACAGAAACTATATATGGTGAGCCTATTAGGTGATTTTTATTGATGATACCCCATAATAACTCTTGGTGAATTCGTGTTGAGGGGGATAATTATACCAGTGATGATATGGATGTTTTCACAGTGAGACTCTAAAAAAAAGACAAATATTCATCCACATGCATTTATCTATGATGGGATTCAGGGATCCAATGAATAGAACTATTCAAGATGAGGAAACTCACACATTGGGTTCCTACCTAAGACCCTGATGCATAGGATTGAGGTGTAAGATCCTTCAGTGGGTCCTATTCAGCTTCAAAATTAGATAATTTAATGTAATTCATGACTACTCCGAGCCTCTCAAATTTATTCTTTCATGAGAGATGGTTCCCCACTTTATCCCGGGATGGATCATCTAGACACATAAATTCTTTGAAATAAATAGTACCTTCTTGATGCTAGATTATTGTTTGGTGAGGAACTCCATTTTGATTTTTTGAGATATGAGGTGGAACTTTCTACCTATTTTCATAGAACTGGGGAGGAACATCTCTAGGATTTTTGTGGGAGTGGGAAGAACCTACAATTTGATGAGATGAGGAGTGGGGAGAATATGGACATTTGTAGAAAAAGATATATGGAGGACAACTGTATTGGCTTCCTGACACGCAAGTATGACCTCCACGATAGTGAATAATGGAGTGGGGAGGTTGTCTATTGGAGCTAAGGAGAACATGTGTAGGACATCCATGTTGGTTTTTTTGTGGAATAGGGAGGGCATATATAGTAATTGTAGATGATATCATGAGAAGGACCTTCACAATGTTCATGTATAAAGTGGGGATGGCCTCATCATGGGTAGTTTCTACATCATGGAGGACTTCCACTCTAGTTGGATGCAGTACGTGGAGGGCCTCTATACTGGCTGGTGACGAAGTGAGGAAGAAATTCACTTTGTTTAATGTAGTTATCATGAGGACCTCTTCTGCAAAAACAATTTATTTTAAGAAGACCTTTTCTTTGGTAGTATATGACATGGGGATGACCTCCATATCGGTGACCATGGTCTTTGCAGAAACCTCCGAGTTGGATATCTACATGAAGGGGAGTTCCTCCACTTTGAATCGTTCTTAGAACATGGGGAGGACCTCCATTATGATCATGAGAGTGGGGAGGACCTCTACTCTAACTATAAAAGGTATGAGGAGGGCCTACATACTAAATATCATAAGCGTGGTTAGGGTTGCGATAGCTGGTGGTGTTTTAGGTGACCAAAAAAGTCAACCTAGCATGTCGATCTGGTGGCTGAGGTCCCGCTTCAGATTGGAAAAGATAAGTCCATGCTCTATAGTTGTAGGGATCTGGTGGAATGTCGCGTGGAGCCATAGGCCATGGAATTTTTGAAGACAATTCCCTCTGAAAGGTGTATTCATGATCTTGGGCCCGATATTGGCTTTATGTAATTCAGACTATGGACTACATGGCATTTTTTAAAACCACATGTTCTTCGTCAAGAGGTACTAATTAGTGGTAATGACATGACCTAGTGGGATCCTTCCTTGGAATATCCCAATAGGTTTTATTAGCTATGATGACTTAGATATTCCATACCTCTTTGACATAGGGGCATGAGTAATATGATCACTTTTGAGAGAGGCTCCTAAAGCAGTTGAAGGTGGGAGAGGGTTGTAGTGGCTCCATGTTTGGCCATTGGGGGTGGCGGTGATGACAAGGTACAAAAGCATCTAAATCATGGCAGGGTATATTCCTAAAGGTAATGATCCCCTATTTTATTTATCAATTAAAAGGGTGTATATCACCCCTCTGACAATTTAATATTCTATCATGGGGGTGGGTACTTAGTAATCATGGTCATTGATAAGGTCATGGAAGTGGTGGAGTCATGGAAGATAGTAAACTTATTTTCACTGTTTCCCCTACATATATGGGTGGGGTGATTGATTTTCAATTTTTGGGATCTATAAAATCATGAAAATACATCTATTAATATGGAAGTAAGGAATGAAATTCCAAATTCTCTAGTTTCATTTGAACATCCATTAATGGAGAGAGAGATCCACGCTAACGATGTCACGGTCTAGAATTACCTTTGAATAAATACACCAAATTCTTTTGATTTTTACAATATCCCCACTATTTTCTTGGTGGGAACTACCACAAAAATACTATATCTCATGACATGCTCATATGATAAAGTCTTAAGAAATACTAATCCTGTATTGAGGACAAGAGTTCACATCAGGTTCCCAATTTCTGTTTCCGACTCTATCAGCCAGGGCGCCCTCGTGTCACCTTTTGCTTGAACAGAGGGGCTCCATTGTTTCCTCACATTAATGATTTCTAAAGGATGGTCTAATTCAACACTTATTCAGAAATTGATACGTCTTTATTGAAATGGGATGATGGTTTTTGAGTTCTTCCTTCCTTGGATTCCGCCTTGGATCTCATCGCCTAGTCTTGGTCTCCCTTATAGATTATGTCATTTTCCATAATCCTCATTAACTATGTCAAATAATAATTAACACTAGTTAATTATGTCTCTTCAATATAGACATTCCATGTTTTTTCTAGGGAAGAAACCATCAGTCTAGGAAGTAGTCACTTTAAGAATTAGTGGAATGTCTGTATGCTAGAACATTGGTCACCTATATCATTCTTCATCCGAGGACCTCTCAATGGCACTAAAACCAAAGGCATCCCACATCAATCAAAGGGTATATTATTAAAGAATAATGTATTCTAAGGATTTATAGAGGTTTCCCATGTTCAAGATGGGGTATGTTGCGAGTTTAATTTCTTTCTGTTACGGTTACACCGAAGGTGTGTCTTCCATGGTTTTCCTCAGGAATCACAAGTTTAACACGATGTCGAATACAGGTTTACCATAATTTATAGACCAATGATTTTGAGTTTAACATCTTATGGAGACATATTAAATGATTATATAACTTTTTAAGGTGGATCAAATAGGTACATATCTACAAGGGAGTGCATAGAATGTTTAGTAGATGTATCGATTTGATCTCCCAATGTGGGAGGACCTGTGATCATGAATGCCGTGAGGTTTAGTTTCACACCATGACATAATGAATCCCTATGTTATAGGCACTGATGATTACCATTATATGGGGTGTGTATTATTCTTATGAAGATCCCATGTAATGTGTCCCATAAAGGGAAACATTTCACACTGTGAAGGCTGATCTGGACACCACTGAGGGTGAATCCGTGAGGTGAAACCTAATAAGGGGGCATTTTGGTTTACCATTGGTTGGTATTAAGCATAGAGGAGGTTTTATATGTACCTTGTATTGAAAAATGAGATCAAACCTAGGTATTTCAAAGGTATAATTAGGGGCTTACACATGGATATCTACCCTTTGCAGGAGGGACACTCCTGGATAGATGAGTATGGATTTTGTAGATATTATGCATGGTTAGCTACCCATATGATTCAAGGAGAAGTGGTGAAATGGATTTCATGATCTCAATATGATGTGGTATCATGGGGAAGTATCGTGAAGGATATATAGGTAGTGATGACGGAGTGGATGGATTGTGGGATTTATGGTCTTGAACCTCAAGTAGGCTACTTAAGTATCCTAGTGGATGGAATCAAAGACTATATAGTTCCGGATGGGGTGATAAGATGAGTAAATAGGTTTATCGTGATAATATATCACATAAATGGGGACCTAAAAAAATTTAATTCTCTGGGGTTGGAAATTATCATCCTAATACATAATGACTCGAGGGAAAAAAAAGGATGTGAATGATTGATGGGATTGAATCTCACAGATGCTTCCAATGTACCCTGTAGAGGATACATGGATCTAAATTCATGTAGTTCAAGATAGAAATAGGGTGTGCACCTGGATAATATCCCTTTTACATATTAGGTCTTATGAAATGTTAGTATAAAAAAAGATGGATCAGAACACCTCACAATTGTAGATTCGTGGGATGTGCACCAAAAATGGAAGATGTCACATCATGAGGGTATATATCTATGAGGGATAACTAGAGTTTACCTTTAGTTCATATTTAAACTTAGTTATGGTTTTTATGTACCATCTATAGAGGAACATGATCCAAAAATTCGTAGTTTGGAAGTTATGGGAATGGGGATTATGCATCTCTAGTATCCTATGATGAAATATAATTGTCGCTGTTAAGCATTGTGCCCACAGGTGTCATTATCGGTGTTTCAAAAATGAGGTAGCAGTATAACAGTCGATCATGACATAAAAGGTGAGCCTGTGAGAGATCATGTGGGTCATATGAATGGATAACAACCTAAGGAGATGTAGATTGGGGATTACATAGAGGGACACCTGAAAAAGATCTCATTCCTTGTGTGGGGGATGTCATTCCCAATCGGGAGGGTAATAAAGATCACAGTAACATATTTATGTGTGGGTGTAGAGAATGCTCGAGGTGGGACACCAAATGTGCATTAAATATGATGAGGATACAGTTTAACATCATGTGTTGAGGATTATGGCACATTTTTGTTTATTGTCCAAAAGCTTGAACGCATAAGACTCATTCCTCAACCCTTGTGCCTATATAACTGATACCCACATAAACGAGGGAAGGGAAGGAATCAATAATTATATGATATTATGGGTTGTAAGAGTTATAGATAGTGGGGTCCACATTATCATGTATATTCCAAAAATAAATATCCATTAATGTACCAATTCCAAAAAGAAAAAGGTAGGTCATTATAATAAGTGAAACCATATGAGAGTCCAAGAAATCACATCATACTATCCTAGAGGGCTACACTGAGTAGGTGAATGAAATATGTAGAATTTGGGCTTAATAATTTCTCCAAAATGGTACCTTAAGGAAAATAAAAACAATTGACTCCTTATGAAGAGGTTCCCTCATGATTAGGAACTGTCATGCAGAATATGAGAGAACTGAGCAGAAGATGGATGTGCACAAGGGAATGTGGTGTACGTGTGAAGGTAATTCTATGAAAACCTACCAAAAGAGATTGATGCACAAAATAAGAGTCTCTAGAATGAACCATCATAAGGTCAAAAATGAAATGGGATAATTTCAAGCCCTTATGGTCCAACTCGAGGGGGGCCCATGGGGGACCTGTTTCATAGGATCCTATACCATGAAGATGTGACTTTCACATAGTGGCGGATGGGGTTGTCTTTCCCACGTGGGGAGATGTTTCAACTTATTAGTAGATACCCAAAAATATATAGGGGTTAACTTTTATTTATAAGATAATTTATCATCATGTGTGTGTAATAAGGCATGCACAAATTGGGGAATTTTTCATCGCATTGGGCACGTAATATCCCAACACGCCTGGTAGAATTTTTCACATAAGTATCTACACATTAGTTTATCATCCTTGTAGATTATTAAAAGGATTGGGTAAAATGATTCCTTTGACATCACATTGGGTGTGTAAAGGGCATGCTTGCAGATTTATGTCTTGTGCACGGGTCTCTAAACTTACATGTGCCGCCCATAGCCTTCCCAAAATGTTATATTGTGTCCAATGGGATCTTTAGTGTTCTTAATGACTCTCAATTTCAGCCTCATCCTGAATATGATGCCAATAGTATAATTCAAAGAATTTTACATTACACATTTACATATAAAATTGTTTCCATAGTATTCAAGGATCCATACCAAGGCTGTCTTAGTGGAATGGGTTCACTCCCCATGCCATATTATCCTTCAAGGTTCACTCCCAAGAATTTATTATTAAAAAAATTCCCTTATAAAAATAATATCAATCCCCATTACAACCATTTCGATCACATTAGATATAACTCTTTACCCAATACATAGAATGGAGATATAAGGAACAACCATAACATAATGATATCATAGATATGTATGCCACATGATCATAAAAATTCATCTAATCCTTACACATGAAATTAAATGGTTATCATAAACATTTAATCATATCATAACATATTTAAAAGTTATTGTCTTGATTATCATTTCCTAAAACTATATCACATGAAAAGAATTAGGTTTCATAAGAATTTTCTCATGGTATAGCCCATTGAAGAGAAATGAGTATCATAATCATCATGCATCAAAACATAAACCATTCTGACAAAGAACATGAATAGTATTTTAAGCACATATAATAATTTCATATAAACGTGTCAATGTTTTGGTGCTATGCTAATGGGTATAGTGGCACTCGGGTCAAATCCTCGGTGATTTTACAATGTGTATAGTTGATTGTTTTGGATTTTTCTTTTTTAATGACGGTGAATAGGTTAATTAAATTTATTTATGGATGATTGTTTATTTATAAATTAGATAAAAATTGGGGTGAGTTTATTTTTTGGGATTTAATCATATTATATAATTTTTTTATATTTCATTAAATTTACACCCATTTCACAAGACGCTTTGGATCAGAATACCCTAGTGTTGAGGCTTTAATCCATGAAAAAATTAAAATAGAGTAACAATATCTATAAAAATGAATATTTTTTGTATATATGGTTCTAATAATATATGTAATCCACACATTAAAAAAATCATTAATCTGTGAAATTTTAAGTTTAACATAAAAAATATTTACTTAAAGTCTATTCAATGAGAAAAATCTATCAAAAAGATAACATCACCAAATTATAAAACATCCCAATAGATTATCTACTCATACATTGGTATGGTTATGAATCTAGTATAAGATGTTTATAGAGAGGAGTTAAAATATAATGGAAATAACAAGACCTGATACAAGTAGTGCTCTAAACAGTAACTTAAACGAGGTTGTGTGGTAAAACACGCTTTATATTGAATGAGAAAGAGAGAAAAGGGGAGATTTTTTAACTTTATTTAAACTATTTAAAGAAAATTAGTATAAAAATAAACTAGGTGGATGATTATAAGAGATGATGAAGATGGAACGTGCATTAATATTGAAATGAAATTGAACACAACGTACATGAGTACAATTGACAATGATGGACAAAAAACATGACATAAAAAGTTTCGAAGAGGAATCTAATATTGAAAAAAGGTTATGTATACACCTACTATAACATTTTAAAGGATCCATTAATTCCAAATCCCCCATTTATGTGGTGAAATTACAACCCCTTGAAAGAAAATTAGGAGGATGTATTTACAACCTAAAGTGGGGTCTTTTTTTCTTCCAAAACAATCCATCCATATGGTTCACCATTTTTGCAACTCATATAGCCAAATCTATAGAGATCATATTCATAAAAGTTTAATTTATTTTTGTTTAAAGTACACCTTTTAAATGGAGTGTCCATTGTAATTTATTATCCCATGTTATGGACTTTTTTTTTAAACAATGTGATGTTTGTCCAATTTTTTCCATACATTTTATAAGGTCATAATATAGAGGGATTTTTGGACAAGAATATTCTCTCAAACCAAATATATTTGTCTGTAAAAACATTATTTATTATATTTTATTTCACACCATAAAATTACATCTCAATTGGTCAATTATATTGGTTGAAATGATGGGAATGATGGGATTTTGTTTCTATATAGAATGTTGGGATTGACATTCATATATAAAATAGGACCCTTTTTTGTGGATTTGGGCCTTCAGATTTCTACCCAAGATATTTTTTTGATATTCAAGAACATATTATGTCCTATAATCTGATTTTGGATTCTGTATTGAGCCCAAATATTATATCATCATGGCTTGTCCAGTTTTCATCACAAACAAAGTGGGCCATCTTAGTTGTCCTAATGACAGTTTATATGGTGGAATATGACTCCTATGTAGTAGAATGATATGTAGGAAATTTATTTATTAACCTAAAAAAATATTCATATAATTTGGTTAATTACGGTGAGAGTTATAATTAAAATATTAATATAAATTTATACATATTAATTCAAATAATTATCAAAAAAATATATTCAGTATAAAAACATGAATATTTCAAAACAATTATGCACTTTTAAATGAATATCCCTAAATGGAGTATAAAAACGTTATAAATTAATTAATAATATCAAACACCCAAAACTATTCTTGTGTTTGTGTCTATGTATAATAAATACATAAAAAATCATTTTCACTCAGAAATAAATATAATTTTTTTCACCAATAATGGGAGGTATAGACTAGTTCACTCATACATAAAGAATTACTGGAAAATGATTCACTACAATAATGTTAAAAGAATAATAAATTTTTCATTCTCAAAATTAGTAATGGAAAATATAGGCCCTCATAACATACTACTTCTAATATGATAAAAATTTATTTACAGTGTTTCACACATTAACAAACCCGAAGTTAAAAAAATAGAGTTTGAAAGAGATCTCAGATTTAATTCCCTATTATAAAGATCTTAAGAATAAATAGGTATTTTTTACTAGTATGTTAACTGATTTGGATTGGAGGAATATAATGTTTATAAGAGTGGAAAAAAGGGATAAACACCGACATGGAAAAAGTAATGCACGTTTTTTGTTAAATGATACATAGAAGGAAATGGAAATACATATTTAGAAGAGAATTCATAATTTATGTAATAAAATACATTGATTAAATTGGAATGGTATGAAATGATGAAATAAGTACAAAAAAACAAAACTTATTCTAATGATAGAAGAAAATATTATTCAAGTGTTATTTTTTAATTATCCTTTTTCATTTTATCAAAGTTGTACATGTAAATAAATATGATGCCCAGATCCCAACAACTGTTTGATCTCATCAAGAAAATAATTGTAATAGTTATAATAATATAAAAAGTTTTAGAAGAGTAATTGTTTTATTGCCTAAGAAAAAACAATGTCTTCTTTTAATTTTTTCAATTTTTTCAATTTTTTCAATTTTAAAATTTTTTGAATACTTTTTAGTAGGATTTGAACATAATGTCAATGAAATATATACATTAAAAAATATCACTATGTAATTAAATGAAAACATATCTACTAGTCATTATTTTATTCTTAGACTCAAGATTTTGATGACAGGGTGAAAATCATGTAAATAATACTCAAAAGTAAATCCATTACCCTCACACATATACATCAATAATGTATGAAATTAAAATCCATAAAGATGTTGGGTGAGACATGATTTTGGGATTTTAATGTGGTTATCAAAAAAACATAGGTTAAATTCGATTTCAAAATTAATATCATTGTAAGGGTAATGGGAGGATATTTGGATATATTAAATCTCATGTGGTTTGTAAAATGAATATATCATATTAATGTAGGATAATGCATTAAATTTAATTAAAAGTTCCAAAAACAAAATACTCATAATCGAGGGTGAAAAACAAGCAATAAGAAAAGATGACCATAGGTGACCTTGGCTAGAAAGATAAATTTTTTCCTCAGGGTTGGGGAAAACCATTTTCTAAATAAAAAATTAAGCTATAAAAATTCATTATTCTGGACACAAATTTATTTATCCAAACTTATGTTGAAAATTAAAATAATTAGATGAAAACTTGTAATTGGACTCCCTAAAATGATTGGATATTTTTTTTAAATTTAATGGTGATTAATTATATGGATTTTTATATTGTTTTTTTAAAACTAATATTAAAATACAGACCCACAACAACATAGAAAAGGGAATAAACGGAGATTCGTAATGAAAGTAGATAAAAAATGAGAATCATAGAGAAATAATATATATATATATATAAGTATTCATAGATAAATAGGGAATTAAAGGGAAATAGGTTCCACTAGGGTTTTATTTTTTGTGATGTCATCTCCATCTAGTATTAGGTCAGTAGACGAAGATGTGCTTCCTCAGGCTTGTTTCCTCTCTAGTGATGCTTTGTAAAATATCCATTACCTAAAAGAGAATAAAAATTATTTATTATTTGTTTAAATAAAAACATAAAATAAATTAAAACTTCATAAAAGTATACAATTAGACAGTTGCAGTGGACTACCCATAGTTCGATGGTGTCCAACATGATTCCCCAACCCCAAAATTATTGTTGAAAAAACATCTCTTTTTGGAAGTCTCATTGTTTATTTGAAAATTTATTCCCTTACTTGTTATTTTCAATTAAATGGTGGTGGAAAGGTTTGGTGGTTATCCCCCCTTTGGTCACCAACTTGACGAATGATGATATACACTATGTTCAGGTTTTTTATACTTAGAAATTCATGAAAATGTTTTCATTTATTGGGTGCATTAATATAATGTCTAGATAACAAAAAATCATATTATGATATCCTATTTGTTTTTAACTCATTGATTTCATCACTTTCTATTGTGTAGTAGTGGGGTATAATGAAAAAATAAGATTATATATATATTTTTAGATTATTAATATCAATTATTTTTTGAAAGAATGGTCAATTTAGACCTCAGTAGTTATCACTTTATTAATTATTTGATAAAATATAAAAAACATCACCAGCACTAGGAGATGATAACAACATTGGTTTAGGGTTCAGTTGGATTATAAGATAATTTTCAGAATCAACGATAAGAAATAATGAATTTTGGAATGTTTTATTTAAATCAACAAATGGGCATACTATATCATTTTTATCATTACCATATAAGTATATATTAAACGAGAGATGATATTTTAAATAGTTTTTATGTTCCTTTAGATTGATGGAGTTTAAATGTGAAAGATCAAAATCAACTTCTCTATTAATGAATGAGTCAATTATGATTGAATATTTACAAACTCTTCAATAGTTAGAATAGGAAGAACATGATGAATCAGGTATCAATACACTCTTAGATATTCTTTTAGAATAATGCATAGAGAATACAGAGTGATTCATCGATGGGTATCACATGTATTTAAAAATATTGAGCATGACTAGTTGGTCACCAAATTCCATGGATAAGATTCCAGCACAGTCATCAATATTTTTCCTTTATTTCATGAAGAATGTTTTTCCTAAAATCAGATAAGATTGGATATTATTTTTCTCCCCTTACAAGTCAAGGACATAAAAATCAACTTGGAAAATATTATCTCTAACTCAGATAAAGAATTCCTCAATTACTCACTCAATATTGGATGTTAATCGATTGGATAACTTGATGAAAACACTCATCGTGTGAAAGGGAACTAGATGAATTTTGGAGAAGATGGATTTGGGAATGATATTTATTGTGTCTCCTAGGATTATTAGTGCATCATCTAAGGTGTAACTCACTATTTAGTATAAAACAATAAATGTTCTTGGATCATTGCACATTATGGGTATGTATAGATGGGATAACACATTTATTATAGTCCTTTGTTGTCTATTATGGGTGCACAATTCCTTGTGAACCTTTTCATACATACGGATGTTTATGGCATCATATATGGTAATGTTTACTTCAACACATCTATAATATTTTATTATATTAGAATCTAGATCAAATAGCTTCTTTGTCTTAGAGACACCATGAGGAAACAGAATTTTGTTTTTTAGAGGGATGAAATCTAGTGAGGGAGTTTCTTCAGTTTCATTTTCATGCCTTTTTTCTTTTTTCCATCTCAACATTGAATGGATATTTAGAGGACTCATCATGAGGTGTAGTTTTTTTCATTCTTGATATATGTGTAATTTCACTAACACTACTCTTATCGTTAGGAAATTATTGAATTGGGAGTTTGGAATAATTATATTGTTTCTTCTGGATGAGGTTGGATAAATGTTGATAAATTTGGTTTTCAATGTTTTTTAGTCTAGAACGGATGAAGAAGGAAAGATCTTCCAAAACACTTTCCCATGGTCTTTTTTGAAGAATAGGCTTGCCCTACATTGGTATTTCCTTAATTGAGGTTCCTAGAAATTTTTTTATATTGGGTTGTTAATTATGAAGGCTCACTATGATGGTATAAACCAAGAGGATTAGGTGGAGGATTGATCCATTGAGGTTTAATAACGAATGATAAGGCTATTAGATGTTACCAAAACCTAGACCGAATTGGATTTAGTTTGAATTTTGAGGACGGGGTAAAAGGGGATGAAAAATGGGATTACCATACCATAATCCATGGTTATATGTAGAAGGAAAGAGATTACAGTGGGGTAGGGTGGAGTTTCTAATAAACTAATATTATTAGATTGTGATAGTGTTTTGTTAAACATATGTTGTGATGATATCCATTATAAAATAAGAATTTGAGGGATAATATTGAATTTGTGGAAATGTGTCAGTTGGATGAGATGGTGAGTTTCATATTTCAAATCTATTGATATGTCTAAGGAATATAGATTATGGAGAAAATGTGATAGAGGATTCAGTAGCCACCACTAGTTGTCGCATACAACCTATAAGTTCACACATCCACTAGGTCATTCTTTTAGACTATATGGATTGATCATCTTGGACCAGATTCACCTTAGTACGTTCTCTAGTATGGAATATCTACATGGTTTCATCCGTGTTTATTATGAGATATAAAATATCTCCATGAGTGTTTTCAATATGATATCTTCTACATGTGTAATCAATTAGTGTTCATTTCATAGCCAATAACACCTCTAATTAGTACTATATCAATATTTGGTCAAGGATTTGTTGGTGTGGGTAGGTTTTCTTTGTATTTTTAACCTCTACCTATACTCATAGAGTGATTCCTTATGAAATTGATGGATACCATTTATTTCCATTCATATAGAAGCAGTTTGAGAATCTAGGAATAATTTATCTAAGAATAGTCAATTCATGTAATTCAATGTTATTTTGGAACCATGAGAGAGGAAGTAGGACCATGAAACTATGTATTCATATAGGGATAATTAGAATACACACTATTTATTTCTTCAGAAACCACCTAAGGATTCATGTTAGATCACACCACCTGGAACTCTTGGAGGTGAAGATGAGGATCCTCTATAGATAGCCCATAGAAATGAGGAATAAGATGAATCAGACCAAATTTTTGTTTTAAATCAGACTCAATATTTTGATATTAATACTAAGGGATTGATAATTCGTATTAGGGGTATTGTGTTATTGAAGTTTTTGATCCATAAGACTTACAATATCTAGATCAATTAGATGGGCGATGAATGCATCTGGGTAGATTTGACTATCCGTAATGTTCCTCTTAATTATTTGAATATATAGCTTTATTTCTGGGTTAAACATATATGATGAATTTTTTAGAGGACATGGGGCATTTAAAAAAGTTTTAATGGATGAATAAGGATGGTTTTTAGTTGTGGTTTTCTCTGTTTATTATTTTTATGAGAAGGTGGATTTTTCATTGTGTCTTGTTTTACATATATTTTTTCAAAAACATGAAAAACAACCAACTATTACTTGATACATCCTCATAAACGGTACCATTTGAATTGTGGGTGATTTTTCCCATCAACTGTTCAATGGTATGGGGCTCTGCGAATGTGTATAGTGGCACTCAGGTCGAATCCTTAATGATTGTATAATGTGTAGAGTCAACTGTTTGTGATTTTTATTTTAAATGGGGGTCATATCTTAATTAATTTAATTGATGACTGAATTTTTATTTTCAATTTTGATAATCATTGTGGTTATTTCGTTATTAGGGATTTTATCTTATTAATTAGTTCAGAATTTATTTATATTTCCTTAAATTATCAACCACATCACAAGATGATTTTGATAATACTTCCCAAGTGTTTTGGCTTTAATAAAATAATTAACTAAACTAGGGTTCTAATATCAATCAATTTTGTTTACTATATTTATGCATCCAATAATCTATTTAATCCACATGTTAAAAAACATGTCATTAATACAAGAAATATTATGTTTACTATACACAATGTCAAAATAAATAAAATTCAACATGAAAGATATATCAATCACTTTACATAACCAAATTATGACTCACCAAAATAAAGAATTTTCATAGACAACGATATGATTATTAATAATTATTATGAGGATTATGGTGTTGATTTATAAATATAATAAAAAATAGTTTAAGATAATAGACAAAGACTTGAATGATGATGTGAGGTAAAAAGTGCATTTTCTTGATTGATAAAGTGATAAAATGGAATGATTTTCAAATTTATTTGATCTATTTTAAGATAAAAATTATTACACAATAGTTGGTGGATTATTATTTGAGAATATGATGATGAAATATTAATTATATTTCAAATTTAATTGAAAACAACATACCCGATTACAATTGAAAAAAAGGGGATATAAACATGAAATAAAAGGTGAATGAGAAGTATCTCTTATTGAAACAAGATTAATGAATATCCTAACAAGACCTTTTAAAAGGCTATATTAATACCAAACCTCTTACTTATGATCTAAAATTCTAACCCCTAATAAGGCGAATTGGGGGATGTGTTTATAAAACAAGGTTTTTGGATTATTCTCATTTCAAAACTACCCATCAACATTGATAAGTAGATTCACTATTTAAACCGCCTAATATAGAGAAATATTCATCTTAAAAGTTTTATATATTGATGTATAAAGTAGACCATAGAAATTTTTAGTCTGTTATAATTTTGTTTCCAAAGTGATGAATGTTTTATTAAAAAAATTTCTATTATCAATTTTTATTTATAAATTTTCTATGGTCATAATTTGAATGAGTTTTTTTATAATAATATACCTTATAAACCAAAGTAACTCTTCTAAAATAGTGGAAGACAAAATATTTTATTTCACAACAAAAAATTTTAAACTCAATTTGACTATTGGATTAGAAGAAAATTCATTAATGTCAGGATATTGTACATTTACCGACATAAAGATTTACTAGAGTTTCAAGGATCAATTGGGTCCACTTTGTGTATTTGGGTCTTAAATTTTATATCCAGGATTTTTTTGGATATTCAATAATATATAATATATTTTCCACACAGTTGATCTAATATATTGATCCCATACCATATATCACCAGGGATTGTCCAGTTTTCATCAAATATTTATTGGGCTTTTTTGTGTGATCTATATGACCCTTTATATGTCCTAATTGTACCTATCTCTGGTTGAATGTTATCTATGAAATTAAATTATAGCCCCTAACAAATCCCACAAATTTCATTATTAGGAGGATATTTATAATTATAATATTAAAAATATAAAAATCAAGATTAAATAAAATAATAATCAAATAATATATTCAATATTGAAACATGATTATTTCACAAAACTTATGCACTTTTACATGAAAATCTCTCAAGGGAGTAGAAAAAAAGTAGTCAATAAATTTATAACATCATCATCCTTGGATAATATCCTCTATATGTCATAAGTAGTAGAAAAATATTTCATCCTAGTGGGAAAACATTTTGAAATATCTTTTAGAACATTTCCTAAGGAATATATTTCTTCTTCTTAGAATAACTATTTTTAAAACTTAAAACATTTTGAAATAGTTTGCTTTTGAAAATATCCTTTTAATCTAATAAATATAGCTTTCAAAAAATTCAAAAACATTTTTAAAAAATATATTTTCAAAATAAATTTTCTTTGAAATTGATCTTAAAACATCAATTAAAAAAATTTAAAACTTTTTTATAAAAATTGTTTACAAAGAAAAAAAAACAACCGACCAAATGAGAAATAATCATTGAATTAATTTAAAAAACATTAATTATCATAAGTTAAAAAGAGTGGAAAATGGAACCATTAAATGAAGGTATATTTAATATCAATATGAGAATAATATTCATGATTATTCATGAGAGGTAGATCCTGGGATTTTAATTTTGGAGATTTATTCGTAAACAATACTGAAAAGTGATTAGATTGTAACATAAAATCATCACCCCTTTGGTAAGATTGATTCATAATCCCCATGAAATAATAACATTTCCAAAAACAAAAAATATAATTAGTATTAATTAATTCATTATATTACATGTTAAATAATTTTATATACACCTTGTAAAAAAATATATGTTCATAACAAAACATATTTCCCAAAGAAGTCAAAATGAGACAAAATTCCATTGCTATATTGGTAACGTTTTAACTATAATCCCCGTGAATCATTGATCCTAAAATGTATATTTAAATCCAAAAAATTATTTTTAGAATAATAATAAAATACATAAATGGGTATTATATATTCTATATACAATAAATAGGTATTGAACATGACTTGTGACTCATGAAAAAACGTAAGCTGTAAATCACTTACCTTTTGTCTTGACATACTTTGTACATGTTAAAACCTCATGAATAAAAAATATATGGTTCTTATACACTTATAACAGAACCGTATTCATATATATCCTACCATATATAATTTTATAGTGATTTTATTTTACCCATTTACTAATAGTCTAATGTTAATGTTATGTTTCTCATAAAATATGGTTTGTTTTTTGTTTAAGTTTCTACGTTTATGTTATGCCCACTAAAATTGATCATTATTTAATTATTTCAAGAATTTAAAAAATTAGAAAAATATTATACATGTTCATTATATATGCATTTTTAGTAGCCTAAAAAATATAGTTATAGGAAACTAAATACATCGTTCATGGAGATGGAAAGTCATATGTATGTATGAACACTGAACCCGTATTCATTTAATTTTATTGAAATTAAATATAATGATATATATATTTATTATTATTAAAGTAGAAATATTATGTCATATATATAATATTTTTTATAAAACCCATCCTCAATACATTCCATGTAAACTGTCAATGAATCACATCGCTTCGTGAGGCGGTATCTTGTTGTACACACGAGCAACATTATCATATTCCCAAAAAAATGGTATGAATAAAGTATTGTTATATAATAATTATAGAAAAATAATAATATAAAAAATTTCATATAAAAATAGTATTTCCATAATAAATCCTAACCCTAAAAGGTGGTATTGGAAAAACGAACGACATCGGTTTGTAGGGTAGTATTTTGATGTACACACGAACGATGATTTTATTACCCATTTGATGGAATTGTGTATGGTTATCGGACATAAAAATATCCTAAAAACATATCATAATATACATTATAATAATTTTTTATACAATAAATATATAAAAATAATTTAGGGATAATGACAATGAAATAATATAAAAACACTTTTCCAAGAACATTACCTCTTCTTTGGGTATACTACTTAGGATTTCACTAAAAACATAAATGGTTTTCTTTTTGACCAATATAATGATTATATGACAAGTTTATAGAATTTTAAAAGTTATTTTGACATTGTTTTTGGAGCCAAATGGTTTATTAAGTTTGAATAACGGGGGATATTGAGTTCCCTTTTATAGTTTGAGAGGAGTAGCAATCTTGTAAATACTCAAAACAATTATCTACTGGGAGTTCTCCCTTCCCTAATGTGGCACCAAAATATGATAATAATAATATGAAGGGTTTATTGATTCGATAGAAACCTCTATATCCTAAAAATAAATTAATTTTTATAAATTTATTACTTAATATGTATGATTCCGTATTTTTTCAATATTGATTTTTTATTAAATTAAATTATTATCTAACCAAGGAAATTTATTCATTAGGAATAAATTCAATTCATACATAAATGGTAATTTATAGCCAATAATTATAAAATATTTGAAATTATATATAAAATAAAAATCCCATATGTGTGGAAAATTAATTTAAACATAAGCGATTGTGATGTGAAAAATACATTGTGTTAACCCTAACCTCATAAAAATGTGTTAACTATTTTCAGGTCAGTATGTATATTATAAAAGATAAATTTTTCCATTAGTTGAAACTATTTTATATTATTAAATTTTAATAGTCACATGGATGAACATATTATATTTAGTAATTTTAATCATTTAAAAAAATATCCTTTATTGTAACATTATATTAATGTCAATTTTAAAATTTTTATTTATTATGAATTTAATAACGTAAAAAATAATATTATAGAAATTTATTATTTTAAAAACTATGTAACATGATATATTAATCTAAAAAAATAAGTCAATATAATAATTAATTCAATTTACTTTACATTTAAAAAAAATAGTTACATTTATTTTAGTATGATATTAACCAAAAAATTCTTTCATTGGTGTTTCTTAAGTATTTACTATAATTATATAAGCACTAATATTTTTTGATAAATTGTCATTATATCAGAAACTCATTTACCAGTCAAAATATTATTTTTATTGAAACCTTATTTTTATCCCAATTCAAATTCTTTTTATGAATCAAAAATAAGAAATATATATTTTCTGACCTTTTCATTACATAACATATTATATGGGTAAAATTACTTGAATAGTGTCCATGTAAATATTAAAATTACATATTGAGGTCAAAATTGGATATATATATATATATATATAATACTTTTTAAGTGTTTTGTGTCATTATTACACCATATATTCTATGTTTAACCTCTACATAAAGTCTTTTTTCCGTTAATCATTACACTTTATTTTAAACTGTTTTCACTAATCACTTTAGTAAAAATAAAGTTTACCATATTAGAAATTATAAATTATTTTGTTTCCAAATATAAAATCATTTTTTTAGAATTCAATTCACATAATTTCTAGAATATATATTAAAATTAATCTCATATACATCATGGAAAATTGGTATTTAAAATGAATATATTCAATAGATTACAATGTTTCTATATCTAAATTCAGTATTATAATGATTAAAATGCACTGTATTGGATTAATACATGTATAATTGAAATATTTTTAATTTAAAACCCATTAAAAATATATCTTATCCTTATTAATTATTTTAATAAAAATGAAACTTTTAATAACAATTTAGTATTTTCAAATTTTTTTAAAAAATTACAAATCTTAGAAAAATACAAAACAAATCACCCAAAAATATTTTTGATATTTGGATTTAAAAATGGAATTTTTCTTTTTCAATTAAATTTTTTAATATTGTTAAATTTAAATTTAAATTTATGTGTGCCAAAAACTATTATCCCATATTTTAGAAACGATTCTATTTTATAAAAACATTAATTTTTCTTATAAATGATTATTATTTTATTTATAATCAATATATAAATAATAAACATGTTATAAATATATATATGCATAATTTATTTAATAATTTTCATTCTTTTTATTTCTAATTCTAGGAGATAACTCTCATATAAAATAAAAATACTAATAATATATTGTAGTTCAATTTTTTTTTTGAAATTTGTGGATCACAAGAAAAACGTAGTATTATATGTATGATAAAATAATAATGGTGTTTCATGTATCTCAATAATAACTCATTACACCATGTAAATCAGGCATATCTTATTGTATCATTCAACACTGTCCATCAAATAATATTAAATTTTTCAGAAAAGACAAATTCATAATTACTTGGAGTGTTAAATTCTACCCTCCTTGAACTGAATTTCTCCTTATAAATTAATTTGGGTAATAAAAGTTTAAACAATTTAATATTCCATCATATAAACTAACATTTCAACGATAAATAATAAAACTTCTTTTAGAAAATGAATGTTGGAAATATAATGGTAACCCCAAGTGACTCATAACTAGGTTTTGACATATTAGAACATATGTGGAAATTTAAAACATGGATATAGAAGAGTGAATTGACACCAAAATTTTGATGGAGAGTGATAGGGAACATATTCTAGAGAAATTTAATGGTAAAGAATCCAAAAAAAATAGTCTTGAAAAAGGCCCTTGATATCATTAGATGTGATGATAACTATACCACCCCATGGTTTTTAATAATAAAATAATATTCATGAATCTTTTTTATGTAGATATTTATAACAAGCCTTTATTCATATTTTTTTCCTCTTCTATGTTTTTAATTTTGAGAAACGGTCATCTACAATTTTGACCTGTATGTTATTTGGTGTCTAATGGAACTGACATGATTTTTGGTGAATAAAAAAATAACCTTATGAATAGTAATATGAATTGTAATATGTCCCTAATGAATTGTAAATTGTATTATTCTTATTTATAAATTTGTTAATAGAATGACAACTTTATTAATTATTAAAGGTGTTAAAAATTGAGTTATATATTTAAAATTATTATTTTTTAATAAATTCTGATTTTATTTAAAAATTAAATTGAAAATATATATAAAATTATTTTCAAAAAATGGAGTTAATTTTTGGAATAATTAATGTCGAAAAATGGTTATTGTGAATTTTTTAAATTTTTATTGAATTGTATAATTTTTTTATGAATATTGAAATATGGTAAAATACCGTATATTTAAATTATCTATTAAATACACTCTTTATAATATAATAAGTGATGTAATACCACATTATTTGAACTCAAATTTCATTATTACCATTTGGATCCCATGAATTTAAACAATTTATAGTCTTGAGCAAAATTATTATAACAATAATTAAAATGATGAAAAATACCTCCTCTCCTCCACTATAAACACCACCTTCATTTCTGTCACCCCCCACACCTCTCAAGCCTTAAATGTAACCTATTTTATACCCAATACTCTCCCAAGGATATTTCCTACACCCTAGAGCAGCTAGTTTCACCAAAAGGCCAAAACCAAAGGCCTTAAGAAGGATCTCAAGGAGAAGTGATCAAGAGGTATACATCCTCGTTTTCTTTCTTTATATTTCTTTTCATTTTATTTTCTATTATTCTTATTTAATCACCTACAATTATCCAATAAGAATTAATGATCCAGTATCATACATATTATAGATTTCATCATCTTTATGGAATAATCACAATTATGCATATGCTCCACTCCCACTTATTCAAGAAATTAAAACACCGTATGTGATGTGTCTATTTTCCAACATCGTAGACGATGTGATTTTAATTTCTTTTACTTCCTTCAAGACTGGATATGAAATCATTTTTATAGTTTCACCAGATTATAATTCATGTATTCTATATTATATAATGTTCTAGATTCCTTTTTTAGACATGTTTTTAATCTATGATACAAAATGAGTTCATTACGATCGAAGAATTGCCAGAATGTCCTAAACAAATATCAATAATATACTATATTATGAATAATCATCATGTCAAGATTCAAAATAATAAATGGTACAATTTATGGTACTAGAAATATGTAAATATCATTTTATTCCAATTCTGTAGTTTCACTTCAATTCGACAACAATTTCCATTGTGAACTGATCATTGAAATCACGTAATGAATTCACCCAAAATAAAGCAAGAAGAAAAATAAAAACAATTAAAGGGATAAATTATTTAATTAAATGACCATATAAGGTGTTATAAATAATAATATATGCCTTTAGAATACTAATAACTCTCATTTCACCATTATACATTATTTTAAAATGATTTTTAAGTATGAATAACTAGAGGTAAGGAAAATCATAACCAGATTAACATTCGTTGGGTTAAAATTCTAATTCGTTATATATGTTTTATTAAAATTTTGTGTGTGATGATTTTTTATATCATATTTAATTATGTGTATTATCATTTTATTTAAAAACTCTACCCACTCTATTAATTCTCTTATCAATTATATGATTTATGTCAGGTGTGCTTCTTTAAAAACGCTCATTTAAAATTCTATTTTATGAAATTCAGAATAAACGTTTTTATTAAATAACTTATGTTTTATCATTGTCTTAGGGTTCGTTGTAAATTTTTATGATGATTTTTGGGACCCATATTTACCTCAAATTAAATATGTATGAGTATGTTGGAGGTCGGTTGTATGGTTAATCTAAGGGTAATATCGATCGTTACAAAATTTGTAAGTTAGCTGTGAGGGTTAAAAAAATTTAGGTAGCTGAGATGGTTACAAGATTATGTAATTAGTTCCCCAATATACATGTATGGTTCCATTTATGTTCTTATGTTTTTTGGGTATCTCATTAAAATCTCACATTTCAAAAAGTAGGTATATATGGGTGACAAGTATGTCTTTTGAAAATGATTTCATACGATACAAGTATTCATGGATCAATGTGTTCATTCCTTCTTTTTATATCCCTTAATGGGAGTTTTGTGCTCATCCCATGTTTTTATATTTTTTAACAGGTTATAGTAATGTATAAGAAAAAAAAGGATTCCATGTTAAATGTTTGATGAATTTGAAAATAAATAATATTTTATTTTAATGTTTTTATATTTTGGAAGAAATGAATGATTTTTTATGGTATTAACTATATATTAATGTGTATTTTTATGAATATATAATGTCCCAATTATCTAAATCAATAAACATGAAAATATACTCAATGTGAAAAGAAGTTATTCCTTGAGTAAATTTAATATTATGTAATGTAATTAGGATGGGTTCATGTAGTTGGTATGATAGGATAGTTTATGTAACATTAGTGGTTAGGATGATATTAATTGATATAATTTATATATTACCATGTTACATTCAAAAATATTTTTTTAGAATGTTTTTCTGAAAAATAAATAGATAATATGAAGAAGAGAGCCACCGAAAAAACAAAATCATTCCAAATCTGAAGCTCAAATTGGTAGAGATTCGAACCAAATAGTTTGGGACAGTAATGGCTCAGCTATCATAGAAAATAAATTGTAGTGTCATCCATGCAAGATAAAAATCGGAGGTAGTACAATAGAACATGACAATAGTGGAACATTTAATGAGACAACACCCTCCTACTTTCAATAGATCCTATGACCCAATAGCTACTGAATAATCAATTGAAGCCCTTGAAAATATATTCGATGTTATGTGTTGATGTTATGGGTTGTTCAGATTATCAAAGGGTAACTTTTTCCATTTATTATTTTTAGGTGATTTTGATCAGTGGTGGTCAATGGTAAATAATATCTAGGATTCAGAGGATATTAATGCCTTAGAGAGGGATGAATTTAAAAGTCATTTCTTGAAAATACATTCCAATGATATAGAAACATAAGATAGAGAATAAATTCATTATTTTAAACAAAAATGAGTAATATTTAGTGTCTTTGTAGGAAGTGAACTTCACAAAAAAGTGATATATGCTCCAAATCATATTCTTGATCTTGATAGAATAATCATCCACATTGGATTAAATCCATGGTATCGAAGGGAGTTTCCCCCAGTGATTTCATAAGTTAATATATACTTGTATGATGTGCTGAGAGGGTAGAGATTAAATTTTCTAGTGATCAAATGCATATTGAAAATGAGGATAAGAAGAGGTTCATCTGGAAAGCGATGTATATGAATCAACCAATGAAATGTGATTGTAAGAAAGTCTATTTTCCAGTCTGAGAAAAGTGTGGCAAGAAGTATCTTGGGGAATGCCTTAACAAAACTAGGAAGTGTTTTCAATATGGTATGTTTGGACATATGGCCTGATATTGTAATTTATATGATCATATGACTAATCCTAATAAGAAAATTATAAACAGTTTAAATGTGTATTGATGGGTATTTTTGAAAATGCCAGCCCAAAGAGATATCTGAATGATGAAAAGAAGCCAAAAAATAATCAAAAATGTGTAGTGAGATCTTTTGTGACTACGTCAGTTGTTGTCGGTCCATACAACAAAGCTGAATCATGTACCATTCTTATTTACTCGGATTTTGCTAATTTTTTTGTTGATACGGGGTTTACACCTTCCATAATTTCTGAGAAATGTTTTACTAAATATGAAATACCACCTCACCAAATGAGAACATAATGTATTGTTAAAACACCAGAGGGGGAATATTATAGAAAAGGGGAATTATAATAATATTTCAATTGTGGTCTATAGAAGGAATTTACCTGAAAACCGGGATGTTTTCCCCTCATTAGAGTTATATGGCATTCTATGAATGGATTGGATTTCTCTTTATCATTCTAAGATTGATTTTAAAAATAAAGAAGTTGTTTTGAAGAAATAATTTTACTTTTTATACAAGAATGAACCCATACATTTGATAACATATTAGGAAGCTGAGAAACCTTTGAAATATATAAATGATTGTTATCTTTATCATATTTTTGAAAACATGGGAAATTTTCCTATTAATGATGTGCTAGAGGTAAATGAATACTTTTATGTTTTTACTAATGGGTTTTCCGGTGTCATAACCGGTTGGGATGTCAAATTCACAATTAAAGTAGTTATTGATTCTAAGAAAATTTCAAAACCCCCATATTTAATGGATCAAATGAAACATCTTGAATTTAATAACCAGTTGTAGATTTTTCTTGAGAAAAGGTTTCATTAATCCTAGAACATCACCATGGGTTGCACCAATTTTTTTCATTTAATGAAATATTTTTCCATGAGAATTTTTATTGATTATAGATCCTTGAATAACATCAATAATTAAAAAAACTATCGTTTTCCTCATATTGATGATTTTTTTAACAGCTTTAGGGAACTCAGTACATTTCCATTATTGACTTGAGATCCAGACACCATCAGTTAAAGGTGAAAGAGTATGAAATACAAAAAATATATTTTCATACATGATATTGGAATTTTGAATTTTTTTTATGTTGTTTAGGTTAACTAAAGATTCTAATGTATTCATGAATCTTATGAATAGAATATTTCAGGATTTCTTGGATGGGTATTTGGTTTTGTTTGTCGATTGAATTCTAGTATTTTATTAGAATAAATAAGAGCATGGAAAAAATATAGTGTTGTTTGACAAAATATAATGGAAATTAAAATGTATGGAAAATTCATAATTGTGATTATTGGTTGCAAGATATTTATTTTCATTGGAACATTGTAATTAAAGATGGAATTACAGTTGATCCTACCAAAAGAAAAGTGTTTGATGAATGTAAAATACCTACAATTGTATAATAGATTCGTATTTTTATTGGATTAGTAAGTTATTACAGATTCTTTATTAGTAACTTTTCATGCATATCGATCTCGATAACTAAGATAATGTGAAAAGGTGTTAAATTTATTTGGACAGAAGAATGTGATGTTCTTTTTCAGGAACTGAAGAAGAGATTGTTTAATTCTTCAATTTTGGCCATTGCTTCCTGAAATGATCATTTTTTCATCTATAATGATGCATTATTGAATGGAATTGGTTGTGTTACAAAGTATAATGCTCTGGTTATTTATTATGTTTCAATGAAACTAGAAACTCATGATTTAAATTATCCCACACTAGATTTGGAATTGGAAGATGTGTATTTTTTCCTAATATTTGGTGGCATCATTTATAAAGAGCCAAATGTCAAATATATACTGACCATAAAATTCTGAATTTAAATTAACTCATAAGGAAATATAAATTAGGCAGAGATGATTTTAATAACTCGGTTATTCTTTCTTGAGGTACATGTTTCTTCTTTTTTTTACGTTAATGTTTGTTTGAAAATAAGGAAAACAGGGGGAAATCCAAATTTTATTGGTACACATCATATACTATGGACATGTGGGAGGAAAATATAGGGCATGTAGTCTTGTCGATTATTTAGTGTGTAAATACTAAATACATGACGTGTACTCCTTAGTTCACGATGTATAATCAGTCGGCAGGTGAACAGTAAGCCGGTGAGAGTAGCCTCCTGCAGAACGATAGTACAATCCATGTAGCTGGTAATACATGCCATGTAAACAAGTCGATAGGTGAACAGGAAGGTGGTGGAATGTGGCCACCAGATGAACCGTTAAAAAAATGGAAAGTACAAACCGTGTACTTGAGATTACACACTGTGTAGTTTTGTTTTTTCGTTAAAAATAGGAAGTGGCCTCCTCATTCCATAGAGGGGGCATATAACATGACGGGATACATGAGAGAGGAGGTGGGGACTTGGAGGATCTCCCGATCGCACACCAGCACTCTGATTCTTTCATTGATGATCTCGTTTTAACCACGCCGGTGAGATCTTCTCTCTTCATTTACCTCCCCTTCCAATTCTTTCCCTAATGAAATTTATTTGAGTTTGAACGGGTAAATTTTTATCCTAGTTTCACATCGTTCTCAGTTGTTTTAGGCGGTGCCATTCACGTATAGCGATCAGAGGAGATCGAGGTAGGTGGTCTGGTGTTTATTCCCAACATTCGAGTTGATTTAGTGTACCGTAGTTCTATGCGCACATGTTTGTCATGTCGAATGACTGAGGCCTTGACAATTGAGAGACCAAGAATTTCATAGGTAATTTAATGAACATGTCTAAACTGTTGTTTGGGATAATTTCCTTGATCCAGGTCCACCCCATGGGTGCGTTTCCCTTGTTTAGCTGTTTGGATAGGATACCCGTGGGTATGCCATGATTATATCATGATTTGAGTATTTATTGAGAGAAAATATATATTTAAATTTCTTGTTAAACGATGGGTTTGGACCGGTTACTTCATATTTGTGGTTTAGCCTGAGGGAAGTGTTTTGTTTAGCATGGGAGTAATGTTCTGTTTAGCCTGAGGGAAACATTTTTTATGCATGTGGGTAGTAGATTTCATGCCTGAGAGAAATATCTCATAAGCCTGAGGGAAATATTCATTATGTTTGAGGGCATCCACTTGAGGGTTTCGATTCTGATAACCTGAGGGTAAGGATTTTCATGTCTGAGGACACAGTTTACTTTGAATATTCACTATGGTTGTTTCTTATGATATACCTTTCAAGCTAAATCATATGCTTGGTATTACTATTACCTTCTACTTGATAGATAGCCTGATGTGGTACTCACTGCGGCAATGTTTAGGATCTTGTCGATCAAGGCTGGGTCTCGGGATCATATAATACAATTAAATTGAATTGTTAAATAATAATTATATGGTAGTGGAACTGGTAGAGTAGCTATTTTTGAGTACTTCATAGCTTACTCTATTTCTTTATTGCATACTACTGTTGCACATTTTTCACTAGCATTTGGGCATATGCCTTTAGTGGTTTCTTAATGGGATTCATTTCTCACACACTGTTTGGGTCATGTCTTGGGATCAAACAGATTATATTGTTGCAGGTTTAGATAAAGGGAAGAGTCCCTATACAGGTATTTGATTGTTGCAGAGGAGTAGGAGAGCATGGGACCGAACTTAGGCTTGCTATGCTGCTGAGTTTCTGCTGCGGTGTTTTGTTTTGATTTCCAGTACTTATACCTCTCCATGTATTGTTTTTGATTCCAGTGTATCCTATATTGGCTTCTTTCTTATAATTAAGGACAAGTTTCCTCATCATCTTTATGAATGTTGGTTATATATTACTTCAGTACCATTTTCCATTTCAGCTAGGTTTTGTTTATAGTTTTCTATTTTAGAATGTTTGGATTTTCTCCGCTGCGCTACACTTTGACAAATGAGGGCATAGTTTCCCCACTATGAGACCTAGACCCTCGCTCCTAGTCAGCAGCCTATTGCATTTGGGGAAATTCTCTTGAGGTCATGTGACCAACGAGGTTCAGGGAACCCGTGGTGTGGCACCCAGATTCAGGATGTTTCAAATTAGTATCAAAGGTGTTATTCTTTCATCTGAGTTATTTTATTTATTTGTAAATAACGTAAAGAGAAGGAATATTAAAGGATACGGTAATAAACTATGACCGATAATAGCTACCTCGTGTGCAGGTAATGGCCGAATTGCCTCGATTTTAATTTTGATTTTTTTATGATCATTAAAATTTATTTAATTTTCACCATTGGGTGACATACTTTTGGTGTGCTGTTAATATTTTTATACCTGGGTTCTATTTAAAAATAACCTGATGAGATGAGGGTATGCCATCTCAAGCATCATTTAGAGACATGATTAAATAACATGCCAGACATAGTTTCATTGCCATATAGGTGAATTAGAAATTGAATTTTTTTGGGTTAGATGTTGTGAAAATAAATCCTTACTATTGTGATAGTTTCCTTGATAAAAATGCGTGCTATTTGATAAGGTATTTTTGTCTGAGGTTGGTATAATGAATGAAAGACTTTTTTTCTTGAGGAGAATGGGCCCTCATTAACTGGAATTTGGTGGATCATTGTCTGTTTACCTTGTTATATCATAAATAAAATGCCATGATTTGATTCGCGGGGATTATGGTCCCTTACAGATCATAATACGACACTTGTTTGTTGGTTTTAGTGTTTTTCTAGGATCTGGAGTAGTTTCTACGGCTTACTGTCCGGAAAAACCCAGAATAAACGAAGTGTAGTTTTGACTACACACCTGTTCGGGTTGAAACTGTTTTCCTTAAGTTCGTGGTGTGTATTTTATGTACACATCGTGTAGTCTCTAACTGTGTCATAGTTAGTGTTGGTAGAGACAGGGGATAGAAAATTTCTTGTGGGAACATGTCATGTACCGGTTGACCACGCCGTGTAGTGTTGATCTTGTATCATCCTGTGCAACTAATAACACAGATGGAGGAACCTTACGTCATACATGACTTTTCAGTCATAAACATGTCGTGTAGTGTAATATTAAAATCAGGTCATGTAACCAACAACATGGGTCAGTGTTACCTTCCTACTACATTTTGTCTACCTATGGGACAAACCATGTAGTTTGACCTGTGAGAGTCTATGTGGGTTTTCACATGTGGATGGGGAGACAAATTGGTGTACATACCATGTGCGGGTGTAACACACTGTGTACATAGGGTTGAGACATTCCCATGTCAACATTAGAACACCCCCACCTAAGGGTTTAAGTGTACAAGCTGTGTAGACATTATACAAGTCGTGCAGTCTCTTTTGACATTTGTTTTGATTTTATTTCCACTTTTGCATGGTAACACTTAACCAGGAAAAATAAACCTCGACAATAAATGAATCAAATGTGTGTGTTTGACCTTATAGATTCATTCTGTCGAGATGACCACGAATTGTTCACCAAGAGAGTTGAAATGATTATACTTCTGAGAAGGTAGGCCACGGGCTACTGATTGATCCTCCAGCAGTTCTAGATGAGGCGCCAGCCATTATACCAGACATAGGCACAGATGCACAGTTTTGTGAAGGCTTCATGTGGTTTATGCAGACCTTCCATAGAGCACCTCTAGGTACCACTTCTATGGAAAGGCTGACACGTATATTCTTACAGCAGCATCAGCCTACATTTTATTGGGATGGCATACCATAGGCTATAGAGTCTCTGCTAGGTTCCATGCAGACGATCTTAGAGTATTTGGATACGCCTCCTGGGAGGAGGGTCAAGCTCTCTACATACATGCTTTTTTATTCCATCAAGATATGGTGGGATGTTACCAACCAGACTTAGCATCACCGAGAATTGGCATGAGAATATTTTCATGCAGTATTCTAATGAATTTTTTTTAGGAGATGCTAAGGGCAGGTCAAGCTCGAGGGAACATGAACCTACAATAGGGTGCCGTATTAGTGATGGAATATTCAGCCCACTTCACCGAGCTACATCGTTTTGCACCCGTTCTAGTGGGTGATGAGACCTTGAGGGCCAGAAACATTGAGAATGGTCTTAGATATGACATCTGAGCGCTGGTGAATGTTTTTAGGTTTTCTATAGTGGATGCTATTGTGAATCAGGCATTGATTATTGTGCGGAACCTGAAGGATACTAGTGGTGCAGACTAGGGTAGTTCAACACTAGAATATGGCACTATTTCTCCCAGTAAGAGAAAGAGGAAGATGTATTTCTCTCATGGTGGTAGTAATAGCCAGAAGAATTCTATTGGTGGCCAATTAGTGTGCTACCAGTGTGGTAAAGAGGGTTACAAGAGACCTTAGTGTTCATGTGACCCATCATAGTGATGAGATAGAGGCAAGATGGGTCATCGTTAGCGTTTTTTAGGGCATTTCCACTAGTGACTAGTGAGAGGGATTATGTGCAAACTCCTCATGTAGGAGTCGGGCCATCAGCTTCTTACTAGTCTTGGAATTGGAATACATTAGGACGTCAGGCCAAGGTGGTGGTTGTAGACATGGTATCCAGACACCAGGATCTTAGATACAGTAGGGAACGTCAGGTCAGGGTAGACAAGGTGTGTTGTAGGGCCACGACACTGGGTAGATGTTTGCAGTGAAATAGACCCAAAAATAGAAGGATCCAGAGATTCCACTTTAAGAGGTACTATTCTAGTTGCTTCTGTTTTATCTTCAACACTTTTTGATACTGGTGCTACACATAGCTTCATATCTATGCCCATTGGGGAGAGACTTGGACTCTTTGTTGCTTCATATTCTGATACCATGACTCTGGACACTCCCTTGGTAATTAGAACGTTAGGTGTGCATCAGTGCAAGTAGTGCCCTCTAGAGGTTGTTGGGTGCCACATTCTATGGGACCTATATATCATAGAGAGGACACGTTATGATACCATTCTCGGGATGGACTTGTTGGTTCCTTTCATTCCTTTGTAGATTTCTATCATCACAGAGTGATTTTCACATCACCATAGGGCAGAGAGTTTCTATATAAGGGCGAATGGGATATCGAGGCAAGCAGAGCTGGACCTTAGAATCGTGGGCGAAGTTGAGTGGTATCCCAGATTGCGAGTTTATATTTTGATGAATAGGGAACATGTTAGAAGAATTTCCCTCCAGTGGTCAATCATTTTAGTTATGTCTTCTTAGATGACTTTTTAGGTCTTTCTCTTGAGAGAGAGGTGGATTTCTTTATTGAGCTTCTGCGAGGAGAGGCACAAGTGTCCATTACTCCTTATAAGATGGCTATGCCAGAGTTTCAGGTTCTCAAGAGGCAGTTAGAGGAGTTAAAAGACAAGATTTTTATCCGAACTAGTACTTCTCCATGGGTTTCACAAGTTTTGTTCATGAAGAAGGAACATGGTACCCTCAGACTCTGCGTGGTTTAACGGAAACTGAACCGGTTGACGATTAAGAACTGTTGTCACTTACCAAGGATTGATGATCTTTTTGATCTAATTAGAGAAGCAATAGTTTTCTCGAAGATTGATATGTGATCCAGATATCATCAGTTGCGTGTTGTACCATCATAATTACCGCTTTCATCTTTTCAAAGTAGATATGGTCTATACGAGTACTTGGTCATGCCGTTCTGACTCACAAACACGCCCACAATTTTCCTGGATCTAATGAATCATGTATTCAACCCATATCTGAATTCCTATGTGGTAGTCATCATGGAATATATCTTGGTGTACTCTCATTAATGATATGACCATGCCACCCATTCTGGGATCGTATTGAGTACACTAAGAGAGCATCAATTATATTCTATGCTCTCAATGTGCCACTTTTTGGATGGACTAGATTCATTTCCTGGGTCATATTATCTCAGAGGCAGGAGTCAAGGTAGACCCATAGAAAGTGGTAGCATTAGTTACTTGGGAGCATCCTAAGAATGTGTTTGAAATATAGAGTTTATTGGGGATGTCTGGTTACTATAGGTCCTTTATATATGACTTCTCTCGCTTAGCAGCTCCGTTGACGGGTTTGATTAAAAATGGTGTGAATTTCCTTTGGCAAGAATCTTGTAAGGAAGACTTTAAGAAGCTGAAGGGAATTATGACATCAACACTAGTCCTGATACTTCTAGAGTAAGGGATGAGAATTACAGTTTTTTGTGATGCATCAGGTATTGTGTTGGGAGTAGTGTTGAAGTAGGGAAATCGGGTTGTTGTATATTGATCTCGGTAGTTGAGGCCACATTAGAGGAATTACCCAACACATGAACTCGATTTGGCTATAGTTTTTCATGTGTTACGATGTTAGAGACATTATCAATTGGGAGAAGCACATACCCCATGTCATGTTTTCCTACAATAATATTTTTTGGATAACGGGTGAGATGGAACCTTATGGGACTTTATATGGTTGGCCATGCCGATCACCCTTGTGCTGGTTAGAGGCAGGTGAGGTAGCTATAATAAGACTACATCTCGTATAGGAGACTTCAGAGTAGGTCAATTTGATTAAGGAGTGGAGGGATGTTGCACAGTCTCGTCAGAAATCTTATGTTGATCCAGCAGATGACCCTTGGATTTCATGGTCAGAGATCATATTTTCTTGCACGTGACATCGAGGTTGGTACATTGGAGGATCAAGAGACAGGGTAAGCTTTCATCGAGGTGTATAGGACCATTTGAGATTCTGGAGAGAGTTCGTCCAGTTTCCAATCAGTTGTATTTACAATAAGGGTATCGGGCCATGCATGATGTCGTCCACATATCTCAGCTACGCTGTTATCACTCAGACCGATCTCACATTTTTCATCCTGATGAGGTTGAACATCAGGTTGATTCATCCTTTGAGGAGAATCCGATTAATTTTTTTTGATAGGAGAACAAAGGTTCTCTAAGTTCAGTCAGTTCCTCTCGTACGGGTGCTATGGAAGAATGGTCGAGTGCAGGATGAAACCTGGGAGTGAGAGACTGATGTATATGCTTAGTGGCCAGAGTTGTTCTCAGGTTTATCTTCACAACCTTAGGAAGAGAAATTTTGGGATGAATTTATTTATAGGGTGAAGTTTTTAATAACCATGTTCTTCTTCTTGAGTAATAGGTTTATTTTTTTCCTTTCCCTTTAATGTTTTTGAGAAAATATGTTAAATGGGGGGGGGAAGCCTAATTTTATGGGAACATGCCATGTACTTTTCCACACAGCTTGTACTTTGGCCATGTGGGATGAGAATACAGGGCGTGTTGGCTTGTCAGTGATTCAGGGTTTAAGAACTAGATACACGACATATACTTAGTAATATACACCATGTAATGAGTCGACATGTGAACTATAAGGTGGTGAGAATATCCACCAACAGAACGATAGAACACACCATGTAGTTGGTAAAACACATCGTGTAACAAATTCGACAGGTGAATAGTGAGGCTGTAGAATGTGGCCGCCAAAGGAACAACTAAAAAATTTGAAAGTACAAACTGTGTAATTGAGAGTACACATTGTGTAGTTATGTTTTTTTACCTTAATAACAAGCAGTAGCCTCTTGATTTGGCAGAGGAGGCATAGAACTCGATGGGAGCCATAGGAGATGAGTCTATGAATGGAGGAGCTCCAGATCGCAAGATGGGACTTTGATTCCTTTGCAGATAATCTCATTTGAACCGATCGGGTGATATATTCTATGTTCATTAACTTCACATTCCAATTATTTCCCTAAGGGATGTAGTTTGATTTTTAATGGGTAAATATTAATCCTAAATCGATGTCATTCTTGGTTGTTTCGGGAGGTGCCTTTCACGTATTGTGATCAGAGGAGATCGAGGTAGGTGGTCCGGTGTTTATTTCCAATTATCGAGTTTATTTTTTGTGTCATAGTTCTACTCGCCCATGATTGTGGTTTCGAATATATGAGGCCTTGACTATTGATATACCTATAATTTCATATGTAATAAATTGAAAATGTATAAATTGTTGTTTGGGATCATTGCCTTAATCTAGGGAAACCTCGTGGGTGCGTTTCCCTTTTTTTTGTCATTTGGCCAGGATAACTATGGGTATGCTGTGATTATAGATGTTTAAATTTTTTTCTATAGAGAAAATATATATTTAAATTGATTGTTATGTGTTGGGTTCGGTCTGGTTTCTTACTATGTTAGGTTTAGCCTAAGTCAGTGTTTTGATTAGCCTGAGGGAAATGTTCTGTTTAGCCAGAGGGAAACTTTTCTTATGCCTGTGGGCAGTATCTTACGTGCATGAGGGTAATATCTTGTATGCCAAAGGGAAATATTCATTATGCCTAAGGGTAGTCACTTGAGAGTTTCAATTCTGATTACCTGAGGGTATGGATTTTTATGTCTAAGGACTCAATGTAATTTCAATAATCACTGTAGTGGATTATTATGTTATACCTTCGATGCTAAAGTACATGCTTGGTATTGCTATTACATTATACTTGTTAGATAGCCTGATGTGGTTTTTCCTGTGGCACTGTATAAGAGATTTTTAGTCAAGGTCGGGTATTGGGAACTTATATTTAAATTATATTGTATTGTTAAATAATAATTAAATGGTAATGGAACTGGTAGGAGTAGCTTCTATAGAGTACATCCTAGCAGACAATATTTCTTTATTACATACTGATATTGTACATTTTACACTGGAAATTGGCCACGGGCCTTTGGGAATTTCCTACTGAGATTTATTTCTCACAACATATTTGTGTCGTGCCTTAGACCTAAATAGTTTATATTTCTACAGGTGTTTAAAAGGTCAAGAGTCCCTATACAGGTACATGATTGTTTCAGAAGAGTAGGAGATCATGAGACCAATCTTAGGCTTGTGATGCAACTGAGTTCCTACTACATTGTTTTGTTTTTATTTGTAGTACATGTGCCTTGTGATGTATTGTTATAGATAATATTGTATCCTGTTTTGGCTGCTTTCATAGAATTAAGGACAAATTGCATCATCATATATATGATTTTTGGTCATCGTTTAATTCAGTATTATTGTAAATTTCAGCTTGGTATTGTTTACTGCTTCCACATTTTGTATGTTTATATTTTCTTCATTTCGCTACACGTTCACAAATGAGGGTATTGTTTCCCCCTATAAGACCTAGGCCCTCGCTGCTAGTCGGCAGCCACTGGTGTTTTGGGAAATGCACATGAGTTCATGAGAACAAACGGGTTTGGGGCACCCATGGTGTGGCACCTTGATTCGGGATGTTACACAGATGGCATAAACTGATAAAGGATTATGATTGCAGAATCAATTACTATCTAGAAAACAAAACAAATTTGAAAATTGCTTTAGTTGAAAACATCACGCAACACTAACCATGTTATGTTTGGAACATGATCCCATGATTATGATTTGATGAACTTTCTCTTTGAAGTTGTTGGTGCATGAAATAACACTGTTTTTATTCATGGTTCAATGTATTTAACATTATAAGAAGTAATTAAGCAAGAATTTATGGAAGAATCTGAGCTACAGGAAAAGGTAGAATTGGTTAAAATGGGTAAGTTTCTAGAATTTAACCCTGATAAAGACAGTGTTTTATGATTTGTTAAAAGGTTGTGGGTTCCTTGTGATTCCATGCTGAAGAATAATATGTTGTGTGAAGCTCAAAGTTCCCAATTTTTATTTGATACTGGAATTACTAATATGTATAGGGAATTTGAAGTATTGCTGGTGGGATGTAATGAAAAAAGATATTAAAAAATTTACTAGGAAATGTCTGACATGTCAATAGGTTAAATCTGAGTAGCAGTTACCGAATGGGATGCATCAACCATTTCCAGTGCCAATGTGGAAATGGTAGAGTATATCCATATACATAGTTATGGGATAACCAAAGAATTCTCAAGGTAACAATGTTCTTTGGGTTTTTGTAGATCAGTTGACTAAATCAACACATTTTTTTCTATTCGAGATAAAATATCTTTGGATCAACATCCTCAACTATACCTCAATGAGGTTTTTAGGTTACATGGAGTTCCTCTTTCCAATGTATGCAATCATGATCCCAAGTTCACTTCTGAATTTTGGAATGTTCTTCAAATTTAATTGGGAACAACATTAAATTTAAGTACAACTTTTCCCCCTCAATCCGATTGGAATTCAGAATGAACAATTCAAATTATAGAGGATATTCTTTAAGAATGTTCCATGGACAACCAATGATTTTGGGATAATGATATTTAATTAGGTGAGTTCTTTTATAATAATAGTTTTCATTCTAGTATATAGATGAAACATTTTGAGGGATTTTATTGGATTTCGTGTTGAACACCCGCTTTTGGGGAAGAAGTCTTGTAAAGGAAGTTGATGGGACCAGAATATGTAGAGTAAGTGGCTGACAAAGTGCAGATGATCCAGAAACACATGAGGACAACATAGATAAAGAAGAAAAGTTATGCAGATAATAGATGTAGAGAGTTTTCTTTCAAGTTAGGTTACCATGTTTTCCTTGAAATATCTCCACAGAAAAGAGTAATGTGTTTTGGTAGGAAATGAAAGCTAAGTCTGTGTTTCATCGTACCTTTTGAAATCTCAGAGAAATATGGACCAGTAACCTTCCAATTAGCTATATATCCATGTTTATCTCAGATACAAAATATTTTTCATGATTCCATGTTGAGGTAGTATGTGCCAAATTCATCTCATGTTTTTAGCACAAAAGTATTTCAGCTAGAAGAGAACATTTTTTATTTCTGTGAAACAAGACCATATACTTGTTTAAAGAGAACAAGTATTGCAGAATATGTCAATCCACCAAGTAATGGTTTTGTGGAGAAACCACATGTTTGACGAAGAAATATGGGAATCTGAAAATGAAATGAGGATATGTACCCTCACTATTTTAATAATTAAATAAAATTGCAAGGATGCAATTTTCAGAAGGTGATGATAATGTAAAACACCAATTTTTTTAATAAGAAATTGAAATTAATGATAATTTTCTTTAATTATATATTTATAACTAGCCATTTTAGATAATTTTTTCACTTCTATGTTTTGAATTTTGAAAAATGTCTATCTATAATTGTGACCAGTAAGTTATTTGGAGTCTAATGGAACCAACATGATTTTTTATGAATAGTAACTTACCCTTATAATTATTAATATTAATAGTAATATGAACTTAATGAATATTATATTTTATTATTATTTTATTTTTTAAATTCATTAAGATGATGAAAACTTGATTAATTTTTAAAGGTGTTAAAAATGAGTTTTAGATTTAATATTGTTATTTTTGAATAAATTTTGTATTTTTTTTAAAATATTAATTTATTATATTTAGAAAATTATTTTCAGAAAATAGAGTTAATTTTTTTAATTCTACACATCTCAAAATGGTTAGGGTAAATTTTGTAGATTTTTTTTTAAATTTTTGCATGTTTGATAAATAGTGAAATACGTTAAAATACCATGTATTCAAATTATGAGTTAAATACACAATTTATGACATCATAAGTGATGTAAGTCCACTTGGTATGAACTCACATGCCATTGTTACTATTTGGGGTCACATAAAATATGAATATCCAGAGTCTTTAGAAAAAATATTATAATAATGATTAAAATAATGAAAAATACCTCCTCTCATCCACTGTTAATACCACTCTCATTTCCCTCTACCTCCCACACCTCTCAATCAATGAACCTTACCTAAGTAATTCCTAATAATCCTCGCAAGTATCTTCACCAATTCATAATTATGTGGGCCTCACCAAAAGGATAAAACCAAAGGCCTTATGAAGGATCTCATGGAAAAGATATCAAGCGGTAAACATCCCCTTTTGTTTTGTTTCTTTTCTTTTCATTTCATTTTCTATTCATATTATTTTTAACCCCCCCCCCATAGAAGAATAATAAATGTCCCAAAATATTAAATATTCAATATTACATCATTGTTATAGAAGACTCACCATTATACTTCTTCTCCTCTTCCACTTATTCATGAAAATAAAACATTTTCTATGATGTGACGATTTTCCGACATCATGGACGATGTGAGTTAAATTTATTTTACTAATTTCAATAGTAGTCATGAAAACATATTTATGGTTTAACAGGATTATAATTATTTTATTATATAATATATAAGGTTTCTTAATCTATTTTTTTCATATTTTTTTAATTTATGAAACAAAATGAGTTCATTACGATCGAATAATCACAAAAATGGCCTAAACAAATATCAATAATGTTCTAATCTACAAATCATTATAATTTAAGAATTAAAATTGTTAAAAAGTATTTTTTATGGTACTGGAAATATTTAAATACCATTCCATTACATCTTTGTAGTTTTACATCCAATCGGCAAGAATATCCATCATGAACTGATCATGGAAATCATGTAAAGAACACACCCAAAACACTGCAAGGAACAAAATAATAACAAATAACGGATGAAATGATGTAATTAAATGATCATAGAAGGTGTTATAAAGATTAATATATTTTTTTAAGATATTAATAACACTATTTTAACCATTATAAAAGTTTTTTAAAAGTGTTTTATGTAAGACAAACCAGAGGTAAGGTAATTAATAACCCGATTTCAATTCTATGGGTTAAAATTATACTTCATTATTTACGAGGAATTAAAGTTGTTTTTGTGATGTTTTTTGTTTATATTATGTTTAATTATGTTTATTTACAGTTTATCGACACATTTCATACACTATATTAAGTCTCTCTTCAATTTTGTGATTTACATTAGGGGATTTTCTTTTAAAATACTCATTCAAAATTCTATTTTATAAAATTAAAAATCAATGTTTTTATATAATTATTCTTGTTGTATGATTTTTTTTCAAGTTATTGGGAGTTTTTTTATGGGTGGTACATGTATTTATCTGTAATGCAATGGGTATGTGTATGTTGGAGATGGTATGTATGGTTACTCCATGTGTAATTATAATGGTTACACAAATTGTAAGGTAGTCATGAGGGTTTCAAATTCTAAGGTAGTAGAGAGAGATACAAGATTATGTAAGTAATTCCCCAACATATCTTTATGGTTCTATTTATGTTCTTATGTTTTTGAGAATATTGTATAAATATCATGTTTCACAATGTATGTATATATGGGTGACAAGTATTTCATATGAAAATGATTTTATATGATACAATTATTCCTGGAATAATGTATTCTTTCCATATTTTTATGTCCCTTACTAAGATTTTTTGTGCTAATCCCATGTTTTTAAATGATTTTAAAGGGTTATAATGATTTTTAAATGAATTACTTTTTTATTGTGTCCACTTTGTATTAATATGTAATGTTATGAATGTATTATTTCCCAATTATTTAATATTCTAAACATGAAAAAACATCAATGTTAATTTATTATTTTTCTTGACTATATTCATGATTATGTATTATAATAAGTCCGAGTTCATATAATAATTGTAAAACATTTCATATCAATAATTTTCATGAAAATTTATAATTTATTTAATAACAGCAATATCACCCTTTGGTTGAGCCTTAATAAATTTCAACAAAATCTCTTACTCTATGAAATTAAGGTAATTTTGTATTCCGGAATCCCTAATTGGTCATAAGATCTATAAATATAATGATAATACATAATTTTTATATTTATTTATCATCGCATAAGAATAATTATCAGAATTCATGCATAAATAATAATATGGTGAAATAATACATTAATATATAAAGCCTCATCCAATGTTTTACAAAAACGTGCTCATAAATGGATAACCATTTCACTCTTCCAAAAGTTGAAAATATGAAACAATATAAAGAATTTCACTAAATTTAACAATATAATCTTAACATTAATCCCCCATATATTATAAAATTACTCTTCAGTGTCATATACCCAACATGTGAATACATTCGTAATGTAATATCTTTAAACATGGTAATGGTTAAATTATCATAACACAATATTGTAAACATACAAGATTTTTCATTACATACATATAATATAGATTGATGGATATATTCCATAAATCTTAAATATTCTCTAAACTCTATTCATGATAGCATGAACCTCTTTTTCGAAAAATCATTAATTAGTTATGAGGTCATCGATAATATCCAATTTACATGGTTCAAATTATTCATTTCTTTATACAAAATAAACACCATTTTATCATCATCAATTACATATTAAGGGGAACCTTCCCATAATAAAAATATAACCATTCCATTAAATATCATTTCTAGTCCATCAGCATCATCCAATATATTCATTCCAATCCTTTTTGAAAAAATTATTCTAAATGATGCTAATATATTTCAGGATTAGTATAACATAATATTTTATGTCCAACACAAATATACTCCATTCATCATACTTCATTCTAAAACAATTAAATAATCTTCATTATCTTATTTTTTTTACACGTCTTTCCTATCAAAGGAAATATGTTGTCTCTACTTCCTTATAAATTTTACCATTACTCACACCACATTGTTGATTTTTTTCATGAGATTTCCCCTTAGTGAATTGATTTATATAATGAACATAATATCCACAATTAAATAAATAAATATTTGATGATATTTTAGGGATAAAATCATTCTCATTCATCACATTAACTGATTTTTTTATTTTCCCTTTATAGTTACTTACTTTATGTCCATCATTTCTGTAGTCAAAAGAAATTCATTTTCATCTATGACAATTTTTGGGAGTTTGTTCTTAAAATATTGACATAAAGAAAATTGTATTTTTTTGTCCTCCATAGTCTCCACTACCCTAAAACTCAACAAGAAATTTACTTTTATTTTTTGTGATTTAAAGAGCTAGTTAAGGTGAATGTTGTTAATCGTGTTATGTGTTAACCGATTTATGATATTAACAATGTCCATTACTCCATTCATAATCCCATTTGGATGCTCATTTGAAATTTTTCCAACACATTCAATGTAACCCTAGTTTTTTCGGTTTCCCACCATTGATTAAAACCAAAAATAATAGTGTGAAAAACTCTAATCATAGTGTGGAATCAAAAAATCGTTAAAAACAACGTATTGGATGTCTAAATGAGGACAACATATTCATTTATCAATGAATATATAAGTTTATCCTAGATTATTAATTGTAATATTCTATTTAAATTTTTAATGGTTGGTTGTAAAGTGTTTGTGAAATTCCAAATAATATTCCACAGGAGTTACAAACCAAGTTTGCAACAAGGGTCATTGGTTGGTACCAATTCCAGATCATGGACAGCTCAATATGGTGTTTTTGGTGGTTTTTACCACTAGTTATATATATTCCAGATCCACATCACCTTTTAGTATCCATACATTATTACAATTCCTTGAAAAAGACTCTCTCAATCCTTTACCAAAATTCTATTACGTTTTTCTAAACATTGAATTGTCTATAGTATTTTCATTGGAGACATCCATAGACATATACATATAAATTTTGAAAGGGATGTCACTAAATTTTTATCATCCTAGATTCCAAAGGTTAAAAAAAATTCATTTGGTACCAGCTATATCGATAATGTATTTTCATATATAAATATTACTTCATTTTTGTTGAATATTCATTACTTTACACAAACATATTTATGGGGACCATAATAGTATAGTGCCTATGTAAACATTGAATGCAATCATCTATTTCGGTGAATGATCTTTAGTATTACACAAAAATATCATTCCATTATTTCACCAACATAGAACCTTACATCATATCCTCTGGAATGGAAACAAAATAAAGGATTAACTCATTTTATATGTACTGGTAGATAAAGAACATACATAATTCTAACATTATCATAAGGGTATGAGAACATGATAAAAACATTTGAAGTCAATACCCTGTATATCAATGTTCATAAACACGAATCATAGGATAATGATTGGAACATCATAAGACATGAATCCTAAAGGATTCAAATGGCATAATCTGTGTGAGCATAACATAGGTACAAGACACGGAATTTTCTCAATAACATTAATATATAATATTAATTCCATAGTTATCATATTTCACTTCTAATGATGTCTTAGTGGAATTGGTTTACTCCCCAAAACAACTTAGTAGTCAAGGTTCACTCCCATTACCATCTTAGTGGAAAAATATCATTAATGAATTTGTTTCACTACCTATTTTATCTATTTATATCTCATGATATAAAAATATTTAACAATAAATATTAGGGAGATATTTTATCTACTGATTACATAAATAAATCATACATATGTGTGCCACAAGAACACAAACATTCCTCATATCAAAAACCATGAAATGAAATCAGTATAAAAATGATTCATCATATCATAACTTATGAAATATAGACATGTTTAATTTTCATTTATCTATTCCATACAACCAGAAATAATGTGAGATTCATAATAATTTTATCATGGTCTAACCTATTAATGAGAAATGGGTTTCATAAATTTAATTCCATAAAAACATAAAACAAGCGTAAAAAATATCAATGGTATACTTGTATCATTTCCATGATATGGCATATGTAACACCAACATATGATTTTTTAGTTAGTAAATAGTTATTAAATATCATTTAAAACATTTCTTAAGGAAAATATCTTCTATGATTAGGAAACAACTTTTTAAAACATAAAACATTGTGAAACCCATTTTCTTTTAAAATAAACTTGAAATCATATAAATAAATATTTGAAATTCATTTAAAACACTTTTTAAAACTAAAAATTCAAAATAATTTTCCTTGAAAATGAGCATAAAATTTCATTTTAAAAAATCATATCATATTTATAAAACATTATTTCGGAAGAAAACAGATTTCTGACCGAAATGAGAAATTATGTTTTATTTTATTAAAAACATTTTATAAGTTTCTTAAGTAAAAAAGAGTTGGAAAATGGATCAATTACATGAATATATCTTGAATAACAAGGGTATAATAAAAATCCTGAGAATTACTGAGAGGTATATCATGATAATTCCACATTGGTTATTTAATCATAAAAAATATTGATAAACAATGATATTGTAACATAAATATTTACCACTTTGGTAAAATTGATTCATAAACAATAGGAAGTTATAACATATAAAAAACATATAATATCATGAGGATGAATAAATTTATCATATTACATGTAAAATGTGTGTATATACAATATGTGAAACTGTACAGGTTTATAACATGACATATGAATCCAAGAAGTCAAAATTGAGACAAATTATCTTACTTCATTTGTCATGACCAATCCCATAGGGGCCTATTCCATGACCCCTAAGTCCACCTATAATAGGATAGGGGTGGTGACTATCACCGAGAAGGTTTATAACTAAATGGGAGTCATTTTCTTAGTACATGTATGCACGCACACATCTCCAAGAACACAAATGATGAAATGTAAAAACTCATTGTAAAAAATGAATGAAAAAAACTATAACCCTCAACCAGAGTACATCAGGGAAAGTGATGGAATGTAAATAAGTCCATAATAAAATCCCATCAAAATGAAATTCTGTAAATAAGATGCAGAACTCACCCATAGAAAACCCTACCTGAAGGCATGGTACTGGGGCTACTCTCTGAAGTCGTAGGAACACCATGGTCTGTTTGATCTCACAAGGATTTGTCCAGTCCCAGTCTTCTTGAGACTCTATCAAAATTCTGCTCTTCTGAACAAGATATGACATGTGATGGAAAATATCATGCAGGTGTCATTATAAAAATACTCTACAGGACACCCTAAAACCTCATATTTGTACACAAAATAAATCACAGTCCATTCTACACAAGTATATTCCTAAAGGACATAATTAGAATATCAAGATATACTCAAACAATAACACATAGCCTAGGGTATGTCACAACAACATCAAACTGCCACACGGTATTCATATTAAAGATCCTATAAAGAACAAATCTGGTAGAACACACTCCTATGTTTTATAGCACTAACTACATCCATTATTGAAGTATTGTTCATCAAAAACTATCTTGAGGGAGATACGCTAAAAGATCTAAAGAGAAATGATACATTAGATGAGGATCATATCTAGGTCCATGGGGCCATACTAAAAATTTAATCATGATAAACCTTTTACTTATAGGATTTATTCTGGGTGAATTTGGTCACATTAATACCGAAAAATCTACCTAGGGCACGAATAATGAATAGTGGGTCCGATCTGGGCCTCTCGGTGGATTCTAATAACTATATCTAGGAAATCCTATTAAAGGTATCATACTCATGTGGGTAGAAAACGATACCAAAAATCCTTCAAGAAATGGAAAAATGGAATAAATCCTAATGAATCTCATCCATGATATGGTGGATGAGGGAATCAATTAACGTAGAAAACAGAGGGAGCACTGTGAGTAGTAGTCACACCCATCGTACCCTATGACCCAAGATGAAACCCCTGTAAATGGAATATGCCACTATAAATATTTCCAAGTTAATAATCTCAATTGTTATCGTAAGAACTACCTCACCGCAAGGGTCTCAATGCCACTAATCGGACATCAATCGGACACACGTTGTTAATGATATAGAAATTTTAGTGAAAAGGTCTGACCTGGGGCTGGTCTGGAGCCGATCCGACTGAGCCAGACCAACCGACTAACCCAACCAGACATCATCTAGCTAACAAAATAGGATTGACCTATTGGACCCAGTCTTTCTTGGCCTATTCAGCCACCGTTCCTAGCCCGATGGGCTACTTAGTGTGGCTCGATTCCTCTGGTCTGGCATGAAAACACGCGGGATGGCTTTCTTCCACATGCGGTCTACCCCCACATGGTTCCTTCCGAGTACCACGGTATTGAATTGTGTCCTATGTGGTTCTCTTATTGATTATTTTCATTCCAAATGTTCAATTATTCCCTGCTGCCTCGCAGCGAGAGCATGCTCCCATGCGGCCCTATTAGGCTGTGATCCATCTCCGTTGGTCGCCCCTCCCATGGCTCGTCGTCTGCCTGGACCGAGCTGCTGCTCACCTTGTCTTACCAAAACCGCCACCCCAGCCACCTCAATTCCCTACATCATGTACCACTATGTTCCACCATCCCATACAAAATGAAAAGTTCTTTTTTTGTTTCACCTTCTCTCCATCATTATATGGTCAGATATTTAAACTCAAATCGTTGCATCATGAAATGAAGGTGAAACATTTGTTTGTTTTATAACCAAAATTAATGCATAGAAATCCAAGAAACTTAGGGGATAAAATAACACGGGAAAATTTAGGGAATAACCACTTCCATTTTTCATTATGGCCTTGAACCATTCTATGTGAATGATCACAATTGAATATCAAATCTCTAAACAAATAAACAAGAATAATAAATCCTCAAAATATAATCCCAACACACAATATACACATCTAATGAATAACTATGGTCATGAATTGATTCATGTTCATCATAAAAATAAATAATGGGGATAAAATATAATTGAAAAACAATCTGTATCTCTATTTGGAATGATAGATGACAGAGAGTGAAGATGTTCCATGTTCGTTCCCTGATTCTTTAAACATCGAAATCAAGGATGAATCAATCCATTGATCTTCAATCCAAGTTTCATTTGACATTTTTAATGGTTTCATGATAGGTTCTATCTCTCTCTAGTATCTCATATTAATACTTGTGTTATTGTGATTACCCAAGAATCTTGAAAAGCGTTTAAATAATGTAAATCACACCGTCGAATAAAAAAAATATTTTTTAAAATATTTTTATTCCTGTAATGTCCAAAAACTATTTTTCCTAGTGGACCCACACCGACCAATGTTAGGTAATTCCTAGGGTAAACTCACTGCTCTGAATTCAATAATTCTCTCAGATTTTTCATCTGGTAACCTCTTTAGAAGTTATTCCACTTTTTTAGGAAAATTGTTCACGACTTCTATTTAAAGATTAAAAATTATTAAAAATTTATTTCTAACACACCGAGCATCAGAATAACACACAATCTTCATGAATGATCTCAAAATAATCCTATATAATATCTAAACTAATGTATGGGAAAATTTGTCTTATTATATTCTTCCCACATTAGGGATTTACATCCCTGAAAAACCAAAAACGAGAATACTCAAAAATATGTGGGTACTGTGCATGAAGCCGAGCCTCCCTCTCTAATGTCCTCTAATGGATATTCTTTTAATGCCACTATATAGGCAGCAAGGGTATCTCTCGCCCATGAAGGATCCTCTCATGAAAATCCTTGATCTCCACCGTGTACTCAGCAAAGGTCTCTCCATCCCCAATGTCTAGATTTCCCCAGACGATGATTCATGATAGATCATGCACATACCTCCTCAATTGTGACACATGGAAGTCATCATGTACTTGGTGCACCTACAAGGGTATAGCTAGTTGTTACACCACCTCGCCAATTCTACACCGTATTTGAAAAGGGCCAATGGATGTTAGAGATTACTTTCTGCCTTGGCCAAATATCTGCAACCCTTGTCAAGGTGAGACCCAAAGGAACACATGGTCTCTCTCCTCCATATCTAGTGGCCCCCATCTCTTATCAACATATTACTTCATCAAATTTTTTTTTTTTCATCCCCTCCTGGATAATCATCACCTTCTCATTAGTATCATGCACGATCTCCAGACCCATGAGTGCTAACTCTCCTAGGTTAGTCTAGTAAAGTGATGACATACATTGTCACCCATATAGATCATTTAATGGTGCCATAGAAATTGTAGAGTGGTAGTTTTTGTTTTATGTAAACTCCACTAGTGTTAGGTGATCTTATCTACTATAACTAAAGTCCATGATACATGCCCGTAGCATGTCTTCTAGAACAAGAATTGTCCACCCCATCTGACCATCCTCTTGTGGTTGAAATGTCATGCCCAACTGTAACTGGGTACCCAATTCCTGATAAAATGTCTTCCACGGCTAGGATATGAAATGAGCATCATGATAAAAAAAATCAATGGAAGTCTGTGTAGTCAAACTATCTCATGTACGTAGAGGCGCCTCACGCTCTTTACAGATCTTTGCTCCCAAATTGGTAGAATGTGGGACGACTTGGTGAGTCGGTCAATGATCACCTAGATGGTATAATTTCCCATGGATGTTCATGTAAAACCCATCATGAATTCCATTGATATCCCATCTAACTTCCACTCCATCACCTCATGGGGTGCAACTAATCCTGCAGGAACATGGTGCCCAACCATCACCTACTAGCATGTATGGTATCAAGAAATAAACTCTGCCACTACATTATTCATATCTAACCACCAAAACTGATATCGGATGTCCTAGTACATATTTTCCACACCATTATGTACTTCCAATGGGGATGTGTGAAACTCCCTAAAAACCTCGTCCTGTAAAGCCACTAATACGTATTTTCATCCTTTGAAATGTATTCAATGATCCCCACCTTTTGAATATCCATTTGGATCATGCCTTGTGGATAACATAGCATATAGAGTCTCGCAATTATTATCCCCAAGATTTGACTCATAGACACATTCTAAGAGTGTGGGGGAAACAACCATAAACTAGAGGTAATCCCGCTATATACTTATAGAATGGATAACATAAAAAATGGAAACTGGTCCGGATCCTCTTCTGGAAACTACTAACTCAATATCCTATTGATATCACCTTCTACCATGTTCCCATTCCCATGAATATAAATGATTTAAAAGTTTCTTTCTTGGAATAACTCTATCCATTTTCGTTTTCCCATGATCATGTCCCTCAAAGAGATGGTATACCTTAGAGTCTTGTAACCATAGATGACGATAATCCTCTCACCCATCAAGTAGTGTCACCACAACATCAATGTGAAGAATACCACTATCATATCAAGATCATAGGCTACAAAGTTATACTCATTTGGCATCAACTAGAATAAACCACAGGAAATAAACTCTTAAAACTATATCAGGACACAACCATCAATTCCCGACACATCAAAAAACACTACATAATTGAGACCCACCTTCAGCCAAAAAAATATTGGAGCTCTCATCAAACTATTTCTCAACTACTATAAATTTTGGTGGAAAATCTCAATCCACCTGAAAGAATTTCACTTTTGGGTAAATTATTTTATAGGTGATGAAATCTTGGTGAAATCTGTGATGAATCTCTAGTAGTATCCCACTAGAAGACGGATGCTTTGAACCATCATCATGCTCCACAGTGGCTCCCTTGTTAACACTGCCTCAACCATGGACATGTTGACTGCTACTCCATCTTCTAAGATAACTTTTCCATGAATGTGAACATCTTAAATATAGAAATGGAACTTCAAGAGTTTTTTATAAGTTTTTTTCTATATGATTATATATAGAACCATACATAAGGGTCTCAAGAGATACTCCTCAAATGTTGAGTGCATAAGGATATCATCGATGAATACTACAATAAACCATTCACTATAGGTCTAGAAGATCTGGTTAATGAGACCTAATAATACAACTGGGGTGTCATTCAAGAAATAGGGCATCACCAAGTACTCATAATTAATGTAGCATCATCTAAAAGTCTTTATCAGTATGTCATCTTCTCGTACTTACACTTCGTTATAGATGATTGAATGTAAACCTTCGAGAACCATCATTCCCCTATCAACTGATTAATGAGGTAATTTATCCTATGTAGTTGATACATTTTATTCACAGTCATCTAGTTCAGGAACCATTAATCCACAGAGATCCATAATCTCTCAAATTCATTTTTTGAAAAAACCACTTTGCCTACCAAGGGTGAAACATTATATCTCATGATTAAATACCTCTATATGTCCATAAAATGAACCATCAACTCCCAAAGCACTAAGGGGCCATATGATATTCTGGTAAGGATATTAGTTTCATCTTGTGGTGTATTTTGATGTGGAATTCTATCTTCCAAAATGATGTTAATACTAGAATATCTTCATAGAATCCATCCTTGTACTCCACCACTACTGTTGGGAATTGTAAGGTAAAAACATTTTCTGCACTAAGGGTCGGGATAACCAAATTGCGGGAGATCATTTTTTACCTACAAAACATGTGTCTATACTTTCTTACATGGGTTTCCATTTCACCATAAAAGAAAAACCCCATTCCATCATAGTAGACACACTGCACACTATGCCTATAGCAGTCAATCTATGCATAGACTGAAGAAAACCAATCTATACCGAGAATTACACCATATCACCTCGATGCTACAACCAAGAGGTCCCAACCTAAACTCTCTCCTCCAAGGGTAATTTCAAAATACCATCATAGATGTTTTTTCATTAAGTCTCCCCTAGTATGTGTCTCCAAGTATAAGGGTCTAGTCAACAATTCTACTGAAATCTCAAGTTTCTTAACTAGATACATGGTGGGAAAGGAACAACCAGAAACCGTTTCTATATGTATGGAATATAGATTATAAAATAACTTGATGATACATTGATTCATCATGGGATCTCCTAGATCATAATCCTCACTGTATTTAGTTGTCCCCACCTATGTCCTCTAGCTTCATAATCCTAGTTCGAACAACCTGGGGGTGGTGGTGGTAGTAAGTCAAAATGCCCACCACCCCAATTTGGTCTCCCAGCTCCTCTTCCATGTCTTCCACTCTGTGGATCTACTTATTCTTACCTCTACATTGACCATAATGTTCCATCCACTGTCTCCTAGTTAGTAGCACAATGGGTCTGACAATCTTGATTGAGTTTCCCCCTTCCATTATATGAGTATCATCATCTCTCTCTATATTCTAATAGAGTCCACCCTATGAAACCTAATCTAATGATTCTTAATCATGGGACCTCCTCCTGAAACATATCCCACTTTCAGATCCCAGATACTAGCATCAGCTCACTGCTATTGACGTCTCTGTACATATCATTCTTCTACCAGATATCATCTGCAATCTCTGCTCATCCAAGAATCCCCCCTCCACCAAAGCCTGCACAAGCACCCCATAAAATGTAGTAATGATCATAGAAATAATAATAGATCAGATTTCTCAATACAACCCTCATTTGATGTTCTGATCCAATAAATACTCATCCATATCCATAACTATCGAGTAACTAGAAAGGATGGTGAACCTCGATGAATAATTAGATACTGTTATACTACCCTGTTAGATATGAAGAAGCTCATGTATACACATATCTCTAAGTGTAACTGGTGAAAAATAATATCTGAAGTGGATGTTAGACTCAATCAATAAGAGAGTCTCCTCAACTGGATTCTAAATATTATGACTCCACCATCACCCTACTGAGCTATACAGAAGTCTCACCCCCAAGACCACCTTCTATACAGTTGGTTACTTTACTAGATGAAAAAATATATTCACTTTCTCAAGACATTCCACAGACACCTATGGATCGAGCTCACCATAGAACGTGGGATTCCATTTCTATAGAACACCTGAAGCACAATCAAACAATGTACCTTATCTACCAGTACTATAGGTACCATTGGTATCTCCACAGGTGTCTACACAGCTAGTGCACCACCTAGATGTAACATCTAGGTAACCTGAACCTATACTAAAGAATCATTACTAAGGGTTCAACCACAAAATAGATATGTTGAATCATAGATAGAATGTATTGCAATGACATTATGTAAGGAAAAATGATATAACACATTCAATGAGTATTTCTAGATAGCTGACTCAAGAAGGACATGGAAATGAAAACCCATTTCTATATGATGCATGTACAATTATTTTCCCTACAACTATTGTTCTCATGTATTGAGTCAAAAATCATGTTATAAAATTAATGTTTTATGGATACATTGGATACAACAACAACAATGGAGTTCGAAGCCTAAAAGATTAACTTGAAACACATAACATAATTCCCAAAACCAATCTCACAGACTCTATTTCCTAAAGAAGAAAAGACAAAAAATTATACCACTATGTCATGACCCATCATAGAGGGGCATATTCCTCGACTCCCCAAGCATACCTCAAGTAGTCTATGGGATTTTGACTAGAACCGAGTAGGAATATCACTAATGTGTGAGGAATTTAAGTACTTCTTAGACACACACACACACACACACACACTTCTTCAGGCCTAAAAATACTGAAATTTAAAAACACTATGTAAAAAAATTCCTTGATATAAATATAAACCCCAACCAGAGTACAACATTGTAAGTGTTTGAATGTAAACACGTCCATAATACAAGCCCACCAAAAAGAAACTCTATATAAAATTTCCTACAACTCTTCTATAGAAAACTCTACCAGAAGTCAAGGAACTGGGGCTAGTGTATGAAACCGTAGGAACAACACACTATGTCTAATCTCAAAAAGACCCATCTGGTCGTGGTCTTCCATAGAATCTATAAAAATTTATCTTGTCTCTACAAGGGACAATATGTGTGGGAAAATCCAAGGTAGGGGTGAGTATAAAAATACTTAGTATGACAGCCGAAACCCACAAAGTAGTACCCAAAGGAAATTAAAGTCATTTCTAAAGAAGTATATATATATAAAATATAAAAATAATATATAAATTTGATCAAACAAAAACACACATCCTAGGGTAAGTCAATACCACTGCATACCTTCTTTAAGGATTAATCCTGAACATTTCACAAATCACTCAACCAAGAGAACACATTCATGAGCCTGATAGCACTGATGACGTTTGATTGATAAGTACAGTTCAACAAAAACGTTTATGAGAGAGATACATTGATATATCTAAAGAGATATGATATATCAATTAAGAATCACATCTATGTACATAGGGTGATACTACCAACTCAATCAATATTAATTTACTAATTAGAGGATTGAAGCCAAGAGAATATGGTCACGTAAATAATGAAGACTCTGCCTAGTGCATGAATAATGAATATAGTGTTCTACTCCAGGCCTCTATGTAGATTCCAAAAACAGTATATAGGAAATACTACTAAAGGGATCATTCTTTTGTGAGAAGGGAAAAATACCAAAAAACCCATCAGGGAAATGATAAATGGAACGAACACTAATAAAACTCCTCCATGATATAGTGGAAAAGGTATCCAAATGACATAGAAGATAGTGGGTTCATATATAGTAGTAGACACATCCATCATACCCCTTATACCTAGGTACATCCAATTTAAATGGCCTATGTCACCCGTAATATATCCATGTTAAATCCCACCATTGGACTCATAAAAAATTTCTGGTCGCAGGGGTCATATCGTCATTGATGGCAAGTCAATTGGACAAATTTTTTGAAATATATGACCCTTTAATGACAATGTCTAACTTGGGTATGGCTTGGGTCCGATCCGACCCACCGGACAAAGCCCAACCCACCGACTGACCATGCCCAGTCTGGTCGATTATTCTCAACCCGGTCCGGCTTACCCAACCTGCTCCAGCCTGCTGGACCCGGTCTGTCCTGGCCGGGAGGGCCCGGTCCACTATCCCATTGTGCTTCCTATCACAGCCAGGTTCCTCTAGTCCATCCCACACACATGTGGGCCGGATACACGAAACAAGTGGTCTACCCAACCGCCTACCTCCCTAGTCCCATGGTGTCGCATCGTGTCCCATAATGTTTTCCACCAACATCTATGTTATCCCCACATGCTCTGCCTTCCACCAGTCTCACCACTACCGCAGGCTCCCTCGCATCCACACCAGGACACACTCCTCCTCCTCAAGCCGCCCTACCGGCAGTTCTCTTTCCAGATGGACCACATCGCTATTCACATATACTAACCAGATCTACCATTGTACATCACTACATTCACCTCCATGCGACATCATCCCAGCCAAAATGCATAGCACCATTGTTATTGCATCTTCTCTATATCATCAGGAGGTTAAATCATTAATCTTGGATCATTGTGATGTGAAAGGAAGGTTAAATGATCATTTGTTTCATAACCATGAAGAACAGAATGATCAATAGGAGAGAAAAGCCAATGGAGCAACCCAAGGAATGAACCTTGGTTCTTGTTCATTCCATCCTAAATCCATTTTATTTGAAAATTTAAAAAATATAATAAAATCTCTAAATAAATCAAACCTGATAATAAATCACACTAAATAAACCATACATGAAATTCAGACAAGCCATTAATCAATTAATTAATCGATTGAATCACATTCATCATAAGTATAAATAACATTCAAGAAATCATTTTAAAACACATTCCATTCCTCATGTTGGACCAATTTTTTATAGAGAGAGAAGTTATGTAATCGTTATTTATTGGTCCTTGATCCACTGAGTTCGAGGTTGCATCTATCCATCGATCTTCGATCCATGTTCTATTTGTCATTCGTCAGATGGATCTTCTAGATGTTCTCTTTCTCTAGTATCTCAGATGAATCCTATCTATATTATGATAACCCAAGAATCCTCATAATCCTTAAAAAGGGAAATTGTTGCATCGAATAAAAACTATTTTTATTAAAATATTTTTATTCTCATTATTTCCAAAATGATTTTTTCCAAGTCTACCAGTGCTGACCCATATTAGGTCGCGCCTATGGTAAAATCTCTAATTTGAACGTAACGTTTCTCTCAGATTTCTGATCAAGTCACTCGTTTATAAGTTATTCCAACTTTTCAGTAAAATAACTCATATGTGATATTTAATTATTAATATTTTTCAAACATTTATTCTGGGAATACTATGCCTTGGAATCACACACCATCTCTACACCAGGTCTTGAAATAATACAATATGATATCTAAAACAATAAATAGAAAAATAAATGGAATTACAACATTGGAAACATTTTTACCATATACCCTATGAATGATATATACTCAAATTGATATGTAAATCCCAATAATTCTTAGTATAATAATTAAAATTAAAAATTCTGGGTATTATACACACCACATACAAGAAATAGGTGGTGAAAATGGATTGTGTCTCATAAAAAATAAGAGTGAGATGGGAATCTCTTTCCTTTAGTCTTAACATCCTTCATATGTGTTTAAACCTCATTTATAATAAATAAATTTTTATTATAAATATATAGAACAATCATATTCATATATATCCCATCATATATGATTTTATTTAGACATTATATTAACATTTTATTTACAATCCAATTTTAACGAAACGTATTAGGTAATCCCAACTTTTTTTTGGTATATGTTTTGACTTGTTAATTTTGTTCTTCATACATTGATAATGATTTCACCATTTTCATAATGTAAATCATGAAATAAATATCATATATATTCATTATATATGTATTAGGAGTAAACCATTAAATTTTGAGAGAGGAAATGAAATACACAATTCATGGAGATGGTAGGTCATACATCTACATTAATGATGTTTAATTTTTTTTCAATTGAAATAGTGAAATTAAATGATATATGTAACTCAAAAGACCCATAAACTACTCCACAATGCCTTAATGTAGTTAGATACATGGCCTCAGGGATATATTCCTAAGTTCCAAGGGTTATTGACTAGCTATGAGGGAATTGGGTGTCTCTATGGGTAGACTTTACACTATTGTTAGACTATAACATAGTGGTGGATATCATAAAAATCAATACATGAAACAAATAGAACAATCATATAGTATATAAATAAGAAATACAAGTATAAATAAATATCACCCTATGTTATCTCATATACAGATGATGATGAATCTAGTCATGTCTCTATAAAATTGTCAAAATATGTATACATGGAATGTGTACAATACATATATCAAAATACAAAAAATAAAAAAACATGCTATATTTAGATAGAATCATGAGACTCAGATCGATCTCATGCTCCCTCGCTCATAATGAAGGTAGAATGTCACGTAACAAACTATGGTTGATTTTCCCGGTTCCTTCCAATATCTATAGTGTCTGTAAGGGTACCCAATGGTAGCTCAAATAGGGTGTGAGATTAAATCCCAATAGGATAGTACCCAAAGGTCTATAAAAACTCATTTTTAATGAAATATAATATAGAAAGTGTGTAGTATATATCATTGTTCGACAATAAGTAAAATTAATGTTCCTATGGTGTATAAATACTACAAGTGAAACTATATATCCCAACAAGGTTCCTGAAAACACATGGTTCATGATCCTATAGAAAATTAGTAGTAATGTAAATATATGTGAATACCACACCTCACCCTATTCTCAATATCACATATAAACCATGTTCTTTTAATATATATTTGAATATCAACTCAACTAAGATCACATCATATAAAAAGAAGTTTAAAATTCTCCATGGCCGATCCATATAATCATGAAATTCACATTTACCACAACCATTCCATATAATAAAAATGTTATGTCTCCATAATCCCGGATCAAGGATATAGTGTACCAAGTCATCCTTGTTGAGTCCTAAGAGAATCTTGATGGAATCATGGTTAGTATTGAATTGGGATCTAAGGAGTATGTCAACAAACCATGTCCACTACATGCCCCAACAAATCCGATATAGGGGTAACAAGTTCCATAGAATCCAACAAAATCAGAATCCAAATAGCATACAAGTCCCATAAATTCTCTACTACAATCATGAATCATATTGCTGCACACCAATGGATTCCTTTGTAAAACATCATCATTCGAATAATTTACCATTTCAAAATTCAAAAATTAATGAGTTAAACTACTAATATCACAATTCACATTCAATTTCATTTCATGTGTTCATCGACACATATCAAAAATCCATATAGACCATTAAAAGAAAATCATTAAAATGAAATGGAGTTAAATCATCTCTTATTCAATCAATTCAATTAAATTAATTTATTTACATTATTTCATTATCTAGAAAAGAACAAACCTTCCCCATGAGTGGTTTGACAATGGAATTGGAAATCTTAATTAATATGGAACAACATAGGGGTGTCCTAAGTTGAAATAAAATCCTCGAACACATCTCTAAATAAATAAAGGGAAATCAGAAAATTTTCCATTTCATCAAATTCTTTTATTCAAATTCAATATCAGGGATACTCTAAAAATTATAGTGAGATATACAATGGAAACTAGCTTAATAAAGAACCAACTGATATGGGAAAAGTATATACCACCTACCATTTCCCCATAATGGAGTGCTCAACCACTATCATCTTTTGATTCAACTCAAATAAGTAAAAAAATGATATATTTATGAAAACCCCAAAAATAGGGCATATGATCTTGCACCTAAATAGTGAAAATGATACCAAGTTAAATGAAGAATAATATAAAAATAATTTAAATCATACCATCATGGATCCAACAATACCGATGGTGGAATAAATAGATTCCATATATAAAAATGGAACCAAAAAAACTTCTTGTATTCCTTGGGTTCACTTTTAGATGATAGAAGAGAGGGGATGGGGTTATTTCTAAAAACTATATGGGCCTACAAATTTTTTTAAAAAATAAATAGCCATTTACATGAGGTGAAACCTTTTTACAGATCATATAAATCTTGGGGTCCTTTCCCTTAGAAAATACAAGTTTCATGTTGTGATAGTTTCTTCTCATACCACTACATATCTTATAATGATTAAACATCTTGTAATTGTCCTACAACATACCATTCACCACTCCTAATTCTCTCCACCTAAACAGTTAATTGTCCCACAACCCAAATTTAGGTCTGTAACCAAAAGGAAAATCTTAAAATAGATTTTAACTAGAAAAAAGGATATGTACCATGTTAAAAAACCTATTATATTATAATCCAATCTCATTAATGAAATTAGACTTCTAATTTCCCTCTAAATGGTGATTAATACTCATCTAAGAATAAATCTGGCCACTGAGTGTATACAACAGCCTCCAGATAGAAAATATCATACTCTTAATGGTTGTGCTATCATAGCACACATACAATTGGAACTGACCATCATTATAGAACCTTCATTATCCATTCATTAATATGAATATGATTCTCCTCAAAGGATGAATCTACCTATAACTCCACCTCCTCATGTATCATAACGTGAGGTGGTTTTGATAGATAGTGGAATAAATAAGATACGTGGAATGCATCATGCATGTCCTAATACCTCAAATGTAACTACAATTGATAGGCTACTGGACTGTCTCACACCATAATCTTGAATGTGTTGACATATCACGGTGAAATTTTACCATTTCTCCTAATTTGTCTATTTCCTAGACGTGCACTACGGGAAAAAAGGGCATTTGCGATGGGTTATTTGCGACGAGATTAATTCCCGTCGCAAATAGTCCCGTGAAAAACATATTTGCGACGAGGTTATTTGTCCGTCGCAAATAAGTAGCCTTTTGCGACAGGACAGCTTTCCCCGTCGCAAAAGGACTGGCGTGGTTTGCGCGCCAAATCGCGGGAAACTTATTTGCGACGGGGGAATATTCCCGTCGCAAATAACCGGCGGCGGTAAAAGGTATTTGCGACGGGAATATTCCCCCTTCGCAAATAGTATGTCGGTAGGTGGTTATTTGCGACGGGACCCGTCGCAAATAACTATTTACCAGTTGACCGTAATAAATGTTGGCTAAGGTATTTGCGACGGGTTACCCGTCGCAAATGGACCCATCGCAAATAATCTAACCTATAAATACCTCCATCCTTTTTTTTCATTTCATTCTCATTCCTTATCTTCTCCTTATCTCAAAATTATATTTCTTGAGTTCAGTTTTTTTCCAGTTTAATTTTTTTCTCTGGAGCTGATATTAATGTTTTGAAGAACGATCAGAGCAGATCAATTTTCAATGTATTAATGTTCATTTTTATTTTTTATTTATTTTTAATTTTTTATTAGTTTCAATTATTCTTAATTAGTTTTAATTTAATTATGTTTACATTGTATTATTACTTAATAAATTTTAATTATTAGTATTGTTTATAGTTAATGGTAATTAGGAATAATTAGTAATAATTTTTAATAATTATGAATAAATATTAATAATTAGTAATAAATACCAATAATTAGGAATAATAACATTATTACAGTATTAGTCTATTTTATTATTAATATTAAAATAATATAATTTTTTATATATATACAATTCTCTTTCCATCTGTGTGTTTGCTGTCTTCACATGTATTATGTGTATGTGGAGATAGAAAACGCACAGATGAAAGGAGAATTGTATATAAATTAGAAAATTATATTATTTTAATATTAATAATAAAATATATTAACAATGTTATTATTTGTAATTATTGGTAATTATTTCTAATTATTGATAATTATTCATTTAATTACTAATAATTAGGAACAATTATCAATAATTAGCAATAATTAAGAATAATTAGTAATAATTAGTAATAATTACCAATAATTAGTAATAATTAGTAATAATTATCAATAATTAGTAATAATTACCAATAATTAGTAATAATTACCAATAATTAGTAATATTTACCAATAATTAGTAATAATTACCAATAATTAGTAATAATTACCAATAAGTAGTAATAATTACCAATAATTAGTAACAATTACCAATAATTTGGAATAATTACCAATAATTAACAATAATTAGTAATAATTAGTAATAATTATCAATAATTACCAATAATTAGTAATAATTAGTAATAATTACCAATAATTACCAATAATTACCAATAATTACCAATAATTACCAATAATTAGTAATAATTAGGAATAATTACTAATGATTAGTAATAATTAGTAATAATTAGTAATAATAAGTAATAATTAGTAATAATTAGAAATAATTAGAAATAATTAGTAATAATTAGTAATAATTAGTAATAATTAGTAATAATTAGTAATAATTAGTAATAATTAGGAATAATTAGCAATAATTAGGAATAATTAGGAATAATTACCAATAATTACCAATAATTACCAAAAATTACCAAAAATTACCAATAATTACCAATAATTACCAATAATTACCAATAATTACCACTTATTTGTTTTCAAGTTTAAAAATTAACTGCATATAATATATTCACAATTTTAATTTTAAATTGCAACTATAGGAGTCATATGAGGCCGCAGCGTCACAGGCCCGACCTGAGAGTCAGGCCGAGTCATCAGATCAGACCACTGCCCGTCAGTTTGATGAAGCGGCATGGATGCAGGCCACCCAGTATGCCTTCGAGAAGGGCCGGGTAGTTGGTATCGGCTCTCGACTGACTCCCGGAGATTATTATGGCAGTGCTGCGATGTCGGCGTCCAGCTCGAGAGGAGCTCGTGCATCTTCTTCTACTACACTGTATGAGGATCAGTTGCGATCTCAGACTGCACAGATAGAGAGTCTCCGACAGGAGCAGGAGCAGATGCGTCAGCAGCATGAGGAGGAGCATCGACGCCAGCAGCAGCTGTATGAGGAGCAGGTGAGTCGGTGGCAGCAGCAGCATCAGGAGCAGATGGAGTACATGCGCCGACTCACTCATGCTTTAGGGATGGAGTTTCCTCCACTACCATCTGCAGATCCCCCACCTCCCCCCTCCTTCAGATTAGAGATTGTATTTATGTTATAAAATTTGTGAAATCAAAATATTTTTTTTTTTCTATTCGTAGTTTCTGTCTCATTATAAAATATTAATAATATTATATTTTTAAATAACAATATTAATATGAATAATATTATTATTTATATTTTATAATATTAAATTTTATATGTATATTAAATTTTTTATAATATTATAATTTAATTATATTTTTTGTAATACTTGAATTATTTTAATATTTGAATGTAAAATAATTCTATTATTTTTATATTAATTAAAATAACTTATTAATATTTTTTTTTATTTATGAATTATAATTCTAATATTATTATATTAATTAAATCATTTGTTAATATTCTATTATTTTTTATTTTTGAATTATAATTCTATTATTATCATATTAATTAAAATAATTTATTAATAATTTATTATTTTTATTTCTGAATTATAATTCTATTATTATATTAATTAAAATAATTTATTAATAATTTTTTTTTTATTTTTTTTATAGTATTTGCGACGGGATACTATGCCCGTCGCAAATACTAGTATTATTAATAGTTTTTTATTTTTTTTAAAAAAAATAGTTTTTGCAACGGGATACTATGCCCGTCGCAAATACTAGTATTATTAATAGTTTTTTTATTTTTTAATAAAAATTGTTTTTGCGACGGTACCGTCGCAAAAGGTCTTTTAAATGATTTTTACAAAAAATACGGAATACTATTTGCGACGGGGAGAATGACCATCGCAAAAAAAGGCTTTAGCGACGGGCCTGTCGCAAATAAGTGTAGTTGCGACGGCGTTTTCAGCAACGGGCTATTTGCGACGGGCCCCCGTCGCAAAAAGCCATTTGCGACGGGATCCCGTCGCAAATGCCCCGTCGCAAATACCTGTTTTTCTAGTAGTGGTGGTGAGATAAGTAAAAATACTTCATACACAACCAAAAACTCTAGAGGTCATCTATGAATACCTATATAGTATTTTTTTCAAGAGTGTGATGGATCCATCCGCTTCCTAATCAACTGGAAAATATAATAAGTCTCTTACATGAGACGTGATCAGAGTAAATCTATCTCACCCACCTCTAACTAACACAGGGGAGATCATCATGTCCTACCATTAAAATACTCATAAGGTTCCATCTGTATAGTAACCTATGATCTATTGTTATAGGTGAACTCAAAAAGGGGTGTATGGTTGTCCTATGATCCCCCAAAATCTATGATTCATGATAGAGGCTTGTTCTTAAGATCCTTTATTTTATGCTCAGACTGGCCATCAGTCTGATGGTGGTAAGAAGTGCTCAAAAGAACCTTTGTACCCAAATCCCTCTGCAAACCCTTCCAGAAACAATATGTAAATAGATCAACCATTTCTAAAATAAAAGAACATAGGATCCCCTGTTTTCATAATATCTCACGTATATACATGATCCCATGTTCATATAAACTGATGGTCTCCTTGATTGGTAGTAAATGTTAAAACATCATGATCCGATAAGCAATAACCCCCAAATCATCACTATCATGAGGTGCCTTAGAATCCCAGTCACTAAATATATCATGAAATTATTCCATTTCTACTCTGAAATATGTAACTACTAAAAATTTCATCTAGACATTGATTTTACACCATCACCTGCTAACATGGGTAGCCTCATAACAAAACTAACTTCCACATGTTTCATAACCTACCACCAGTACTGATGGCATAAGTCAAGATACATATTGGTGATGCAGGGGTGAACTACCCAAACTGAGGCATGAAACATCTGCATCACCACCTTACGTATGTCCATTAGAACCCAAACATGACAATATATATAGATTGTTTCATCCCCACCTATGGTCTAACTGGGAGGTGGATCCATTGCTTCAATACTCCCCTATAGGACTGGGGATAAAAATTAGATAGTTTCCTCATCCATGATCTATATGTTAGTGTAGATGTTAGGACCAATAGGGGCCTATATACCCTTAGAGGGGGGTGAATTAAGGTATGGATATTATTTTTTCAAAATTCTTCCTGCCCCAGTTGATCATGACCCCTTTATTATAAGGGTAACATTGTTAGCACTTGTGTGATTATTATGATCACTTATTTTCTTCTTTTTCTGATGATGATGCTTTTAATGCAATATAGAGTAGTAAACAGGCAGACACATAGATTTTTATTGGGTTCACCCTCACTGGGCTACGTTCAAGCAACATACAATGATGATGTGACGCTATACCAATTCCACTAATAGACACTGCTATTTAAAAGGTTTCGAATAGATCACATTTATTTCTAGGATCACTCCCTTTACAATGTTTAGGGTCAGCTCATTGCATTCCGAAGGGTCACTCCATATTTCTCTCTCACTGGCCCACTACCGGTGGAGAGGATCACCTTCTTCCTCTTCCTTTGCTCATTGTTCTAGAAAGGATCCACTCACAGTTTATAGACCTGTAGGTAAATTCATTATCAGTAATTAATATATCCTTTGTTTTATATAGATGATGTATTTAAGTCCAACTTTCACCCATAGATGAATCTCATTTTTCAACAAAGGAATCGGGAAATAATCCATCTTTCATGAAGACCTAAATCTCTACCATGATTCAAAAATACATGGTGCCCTTCTCCATGGCGGCGCGCAAGTCTCGACACGCAAGTTAAAACTGGAGCGCATGTTTACCTCAACCACTTACACGACACTAGCTTCTGCAACTCCAAACTTGCGCGACTCACACCCTTTTACGCCCAAAACAATTTTTTAGCACTACCATAAACTGTCACACTTATTCAAAACATGGAGCACAAGTGTCACAAAACCACTTGCACAACACCCCCTTTTTCAATTCAAAACATGGGAGACTACCTTCAATTCTCACCCAAACTACTCTTGATGTTCAACAATCAACTGGCACATAAATTCTACTTGTGCGACCACACCACCACTTACGCAACCACCACACCAGCGTGACGGGAGCTCTGATTTTATCTATGTTTTGAACTCAAACAAAATGAGGATTTTTCAACCTCAATTTATATGAACATGGACACCCTACACGACGGCATAGAAGTCTCCTCTTGGCATGCAAGTATCAGCGCGCAAGTCTCTATCGTGCAAGTAAAAAGCGCGACCAACACTAAAACATGGGCGTCCCTTATCCCTTTTCCATATTTGTCTGTTCTAATCTTGAAAAACATAGGGGGCGAAAGTTCCTCTCCTTCAAGAAAATGACGTGCAAGTCCCTTTGCCAAATGCTGTTTTTGTAACGCCTCCAGATCATCCAATCATTTGTCGATGTTATTGAATCAAACATGGATTGTTATCCTCATCCCTTGAAATCAACATGCGACCTTGAAATTTATTTTGTCAAAAAAATTGTACTTCTGGGTTTGCATTGTCAACAATCCCCACACAGACGTCCACTTTTTCAACAAACACAATCACCTCAAAAATGCTTCAATGATACCTTGAGGGATTTTTACCAACAGTAGAGGTCACAATTAAGGATGAATGAAAATTCGTACCCTAACTATCTTTCACCTCCACGTGCATCCCATAGAACAAATACATAAGCTTTAACTAGCTACTGGGATTTTGAATATCCTATATCTGAGGCTTCGTACTCAGTGAATTGTCCTCCGCATTTTCACTTCTAGACATATTACCAATATTGAAGTAAAAACACATTAGGTACTCAACCCACCATCCCATCATCATATTTACATCACCCAATATAAATATATAGATGGGTATTTTATGGTTCTGTTACAAAAAAATACTATCCCAGTATACAATGTATCCATCAACACAGAGTATGAATAACTAGAACTAACTCCAGATCATGTGTCAGGTAATTCATCTGATGTCGCCTAAACTATTAAGAAATATATTCCATTACTCTAACTTTATGCATTAGTAACACTAAATGTTCGATACCTAATGTTTCCAAATACATAGTTTGTATCTTTTGCTACTCAGGAAGAATTTGGACTGGTGGTAAGGTCAATCTCCCTTTCATCTCCAAAAAGAATATTTAATAGGTATATTTTCATACAATCATCAAACCATCCTATGTCAAGAACATATATGAAATATGTATGAATAATAATTCATATATTAAAATCCTATAATAAACTATTATCCCCAAGAAAATATTTTTGTTATATATGTTCCTGGTATTCTCTCACCAGGAAATATCTGTCACATTCTCTAGGCCTACCGACACTCCTTTGTTAGAGATAATGTGACCCAATAAGTGAATTATATCCATACATAAGTCGGACCTTGTTATATTATTATATATATTATGGTATCTTTGTGTATCCAATTTGATCTCAATATGTTTGGAGTGGTCATGTCAATTGTGAGAATAATCCCAGATATATTCCATGAAACCAACACAAAGAAATCCAAATAAGGATGGAAAACTCAGTTCATAAGCTCCAAGAAAGCATTTAGAACTTTCAAGTGACCAAAATGCATTACCAAATACTCATATATGCTAAAGTTGTAATGAGAATGTGTAATGAGGTATGTCTACAGGCCAAACACGCACCTGATCATATTCAGATCTGAAATGAATTTTTTAGAACACCCAAGCTCCTAAAAGTTGATCAATGTGTAACCTATATTTGGAAAGGGATACCTATTATTAACCATAATAGGGTTAAATTTATTATAATAAATCCATTTCCAAATGGCACCATCCTTTTTTTACAAAAAATGTCTAGTTAACCATGTTGAGATGTACTAGGATATATAAACCCAATTGACTCTAAATCCTATAACTGCCACATGAGGTCCTTATAATACTTCATAGACGCCATTTATGAAGGAATGGATATTGGTACTTCTCTTAATACTATCTTAATAGATAAATAAACCTCTCTCTCATGAGTTAATCCCAAAAAATTCATATGGGAAAACATCTGTAAAATGATCAAATACTAATGAAAAATATTATTGATGCACTCTATGATCATCTAATATTAACTAACAACCAGGGATTTCATCTTTCTAACCCACAATGATCATTCAAGATTCACTCTCATGAACATCCCATTCACCCTTATTAGTATAAGTTGTTCCCTATGGTGATGTGAAAGTCACCCACCAACAATATCAGTGAATGTAGGCTCGATAATATTCTACCCATTTCATCCTGAGTATGACATCAATCAAAGTAATCTCGATGAAAAAAGGTTCCATATGAAGTGACACAAAATATCCTCAAGGGGGGACTACACGTATGGATGTACATCCTCTATTCTAATCCCCAACATCATTTCTAGACTCATAACGCCCTCATAAAACTAAATCACCGGAACAAGGATCTCCACAACACTTATAGATATAAAACTATGTGATTCTCCTATGTCTAATATAGAAGATAGAAGATTTGAGTATACTAAAATCATACCTCTCACCAATGAAGTTCTAATAGTCTAATCTTTAGGGGAAATAAGTAAATGTATATTTTTTCAGAACAGTGGCCTTTTTTTACAACCTCATAACATGGAGTAGGCCCACTATACTATATAATTACAACTTGTTCATGTCGGCCTCATCCAAACTACAACTACCTTGATTTCATCGGTTTGTACTGCTCTATATCCCAGCATGATGGGGAGCTATGAAAACTCTTTTTTGAACCTGGTGTCAGAGCTGATCTCTACCACCAACTACCACGGGGATGTTCCTGGAAAAAAATATCACATTTACTATCCTATAACAAGGTTGGAACATGAACAGGTCAAGATCTCACTGATTCCTCATGTGTCCCCACCTACCAAAATGATGACAAAAAATTGATCTACCATTACTCACAGTCTAGCTGGTACTAAACTCATAGGATGCCTCAAATAATATCTTCCTTTCATTAGAAGTCATATTTCTGTGTTGAGAGACCATACAGGTCCACTCTACACCTCAATATTCCCATTGGTTATGCTTTATAATTAGTGGATGATTTGAAAATTCAGTAATAGTGGTATTTATTAACATGTTTAGCTTTGATCAAACACCATGCCAATGTCCTTCCTCGATGTGTCTAAACATCGATAACTCATCTACATGGAACATCAGCACAAAAAAAAACTGAAACTTTTTAAAGAATTTTGATAAATCTGTAAATATCCTTATGGATTTCTCCAAACGCATGGAATCATTATCTCACACATTCCAGAGATTCATGGAGTAAAATTAGTCATAGAACATAGTTTGGATATCATTCCAAACCATGTTATGAATCTCATCTACCTAGTTCAAAATTTCCCCCCTGTACTTTGCTTTTTCCATGTAGAATATATATTCTGATATTCAATATCCTATCATGAGATAACTTAAGATGGTCGAATATCAATAGCATAGTATCAAGCCATAGATCAGTGCACTGTGGATCATCATTCCCTTAAAACATTTTAGGAAGATTCTACTAGAACAAATGCATCAGATCATCCATAGAAAAAGAAAACGGTGGTTCTCCCTAACAAGTATGCATAAAACAGGAAAAATATTTAGAGAATTATGTCATAACACCTACATCTAATAAAAAATATGACACCTCAAATGACTCTATAAGAGGATCAAACTATATTCTATGGCCCACTTCCTTTATAGTGTGGTCGTATCCACACTACGATCATATTATTGGATGTCATCATGGTGGAATTCCTCTACAAATCCAAGTGCACGCCTATGAAAATAACAGCAAAAATGTTCAAAGGTCAAAATAATAGTACATTTCATAACCCTCCTAAAAAAAGGTAATACCTTTCATACCTCTCTTAAATCTATAAATATTTAAAAGGAACAATCCCAAAAGTAACTAGATAAAATGATTTTTCCAACTCCAAAGTCAGATCTCTGTTTATTTATCTATTTATCATTTAATTTTCCCATTTGAATTCATATTCATTTGACACAACATTTAAAATAGTTGATCCGAATGGTTTATCACTCATCAATCTGTAAGGTCTCATACTCCTCATGAATCCAAATTTGAAATTCACCTAATACACACCATAACACGTTCTCTTCCATGCAACTCATCATCCATGATTCCACATGCCATAATTGGCTACACAGGGTTCCTGTTGTAGCATAATCAGGAAAACATTTTTAGGTTACAGAAGGCACTCTGAGTACCAACATTGTTTCATAATTTCTTATAAGAAACTCTATCACAAGAACATGTATATCGATCATAGAAACCATCCCAACATCATTCATAAAGGCAATTTATCTAATGTTCTATAGCATAATACCTGATATGTGACTTTTAGCAAGTGAATTAAATGATGCATGATATGGAATACCATCATCCCATTAAGTTTCAACAATATTGAACCCACAATTATAATAATAATAACCTCACAATTCGATTTCATCATCCAACAGTGGAATAAAAATAACTGTAATAGCCAAAATACATAAAACAATAATTCATATTCAAGGAAATTAAGATTTTTCATAGGCATGAGTCTGCTATGCCCGGGAAAACGTATTACCCAATTATTATTCCTTCCTATATATATCTATTTACACAAAATAATAATACATAAATGAAAATTTCCTATGATTCCACATTGTAATGTCCTAGTCTTGAAGTCCACTCAATATTGCTCTCATCCCATTTGGATACATGGCCTCAAACACATCTCCCAAAACACCAGATGCTACCAGCTAGAAATAAATTCATATGGTGTGTTTGTGGGGAGACTATGCACTTTTATCAGAGTGTAACACATTGTTAAATATCACATAGATCATTAATAGATGAAAATATAACAATCATACAATAAATAAATATAAAAAATAGGTGTAAATAAATAATTCTAATAGTGATCCTATATTCTATAATGATTATACTTCTCATATATCTATAAAGCATTCAAAATAGGTATATGTGGAATTTTTATAATATATATATATATATATAAGAACAAAAATTATTATCTCTAGATAGCATTAAGACACTCATCACGATCTCATTCTCATTTGCTCTTAAGAATGGAACACAATCAATCATTGAACTACATGCGCTTTCTCTGGTTCCCACCATCATCAATATCGTCTCTTTGGGTTCCCAGAAATGGAACAAATCAAGTGTGAGATACAATCATAGTAGTTTACCACACAAAAGTCTATAACAAATCACAGTTTTCCAATATAATATAAACAGTGTTCCATATATATATTAATCATGCATTCAGTATAAGTACAGGTCCCATGGTATGAAAACTACTTAAAGTGATACTATATAACCCAATAATGATCCATTGAAAACATGGATTTTGATCATGTAATAAGGACAAAATATAGTAAACAGAAGTAAATACCATGTCCTCTACATATACTAAATATCTTATATAACCCACTACCTTATCATATAATTTGTATATCAAATCAACCATTTTCAATATGTATAAATAGAAGTGTTAAATTTAGAATGATTGAGATGTATAATAATATAAGTCAAATTTAACAAGGGAATTTCATATAATTAATAATGTCAGACCACTTGGGGTCTGATCCAATGTGAAGTGGAACAAGGTATCCACTTTGAGTCCCATTAGAATCTTGACAGAAACTCATTTATGCTTGAATTGGGTTCCAAGGAGCATGTAAACATACTATATCCATTGTGAGCCCAAGAAAACTACATAAAAGGAATATAATATCCCAAATAATCACATGAAATGAAAATTCACGGAAATTACATGATCAATATATTATATACCACAATTATGAACCATGGTGAAGCACACCCATGGCGTCCTACGTAAATATTCATCATTAAAATCATCTATCATTTCAAAACACCAGAATTAATGAGTTCACCCACTCATATCACAATTTAAATTCAATATTATTTATTTATTTTACCTAATCATTTAAAAAATTCTATATAACACATTGAATAAAAAACGTCAACATACACTGGAGTTATACCCTCTCTTATTCAACTGATTCAGTTCAATTCATTTATTAACGAGCTTCCTCTATCTTGAAAATAACTAAATCGCCTCATGGAGGATTAATAATGGCATAGTCAAATTTATTTTACATGGAAAACTTTATAGGTGTACTTGGATGAAAAAAAGCCTCTAGAACATATCTAAATAACTAAAGGGTATCCATAACATGTTCCATTTCATTTAATATAATTAATCAATTCAATTTCGATGATGCATAAAAAATTATGGTTTGAATAACAATAGAAAAAAGATTAATAATGAACTAAACTGTGCCAAAAAAAAGTATATACCACCTACCATAGGTCCATGGTGGAGTTCTAATCCAGTATCACTTTCTTATTTGACACTGATCGAAAGAAAAATGAAGACCAGACAAAAACCATAAAAATGGATTATGATCTTTCACCAAAATAGCAGTTTTGAAATCATGAAAAATTAATAATAGTGAAATTTTTTGTATTATACTGGTGTAGATCCATTGAGATTTATGGTTGATGAAATGAATTACAGATCTGTATTGACCACCAATTCCAACCTCTTGGATTCCATGGGAAATCATGTGCATTAGAGAAGATAGAGGTGGGATATTTTTTTGAAAATAGAGGTCCCCACCTGCTTTTTAAAAAACTACTCTGTCATGTACGTGGAATGTAAATTCCTTACACATCATCTAAATCTCAAGGTCCTTTTCCCCTGGGAAAACCTTTTGCACGATGTGATAAGTTTTTCCTAGACCATTACACATCAAGTAATGATCACACACTCTGTAATCCAATTAACAATTGTGTAATTATCCTAAATTTTACCTTACATCCATCCTTTTCCCTTCCTCACAAATAGACAACCTGCCTATATAATGGCTTTAGGTTAATAACCAAAATGAAAAACATAAACAAGAGTTTAACCATAAATAAAAGGAAGTGTACCTTGTCAAAAAACATGTGATCTTACAATATATACACATATATTATCATTATAATATCACACTTTTTATTTACATATCCCATGTATTTATTAAAGAAATCATTAATAAATTCTATGTAAATATTGAATAAATCACATCACTTTGTGAGACACCGGTCCACTGTACAGTATAACGAAGTTATCATATTCCCAAAAAATGGAAATCAAAAAGGTATGTGAGATATATTAATTAAATAATCATTATAATAACATAAATATTTTAAATATCAAATAAATATATTATTTCAATATTTATTCTCAAATTTTAAAGGTGGTAATGGAATAATTAAAGACATCAGTTCTCAAGGTGATAGTCCTCCGTACACATGAACAACGATTTTGTAACCCATTTTATAGAATTCTATGTGGTTGTAGGTCATACACATAGAATAAAAAAATATCATTATATATATAAGATACTGAGGTTTTTACATAAAAAAAATTAAAAAAAATCAAGGTTATGTATTATGAAATTAAGTAAACACTTCTTAAAGAATATTACATCTACTTTGGGTATCCTCTTTCAGGATTCAATAAAACCAAAAAGGTTTTATTTCTTAAAATAATATGGATTTTGGGATGAGGGGATATAATTTTTAAGTGATTTTTAAAGGTTTTGGTCAGTAAAAAGGGCTTTAATGGTGTGAATGTGGGCGGATAGTGAGTTCTCTATTATAATTGTGGATGAGTGTCATTCTTGTAAATAATCAAATGTATTCATTATTGGTAGGCCTCCCTTAAATCATGTGGATCCAAAAATATATGATAATGAAGGGTAGGGTTTGTTTTTTCTATAAACACCTCCACTACATAATATAAAATCATTTATATAAATTTAATCTATAACTTAATAGTTACACTTTATTTAATTTTGGGGTTTTTAATACGGTTACTAATTTTATAACAAATGTAATTTTTTCATTAGTGTAACAGTATAGTTATAAATATTTTAAATTTTATACCAAATTTTTATAAAATGTTTTAACTATTTTATATAATGAAAAGATCATATGTTATGAAAGTTAATTTTAAGATAAGCGCAAGTAACATGAAAAAAACACTCATTTAATAGTAACCTTGCTAATAATGATTTACTATTTTATGGTCAATAATTGCATTATAAAATATAAAATTATCTATGAATGGAGAATATTTAATATTTATTAACATTAAAATTAACATGTAATAATATTGTAATTTTTTTAAAAAATATTAAATCATTTACCAAAATGTCATTTATTAAAAAATAAAAAAAATGTCAATTTTGACATTATTTATTTAATTTAAAATATAAAATATCTAGAAAGTAATGGAATTTAAATATATTAAGTTTATACCTATTTAAAATGATATATTATTCTAAAAAATTATTTTTAGACAATAATTACTTCAATTTAATTCATTTTTATTATTTTATGTATCATTTATTATAGATAATTATGAACAAAATAATTCCTTCATTAGTGTTTCATAAGGAATTAATGTAATTATATAATATTATAAATTTAAAATAAATTATCGTGATAAAAAACTAATTTAAATTTCAAAATAATATTTATAACAGAAACAATGTAGTTTTTTCCTTTTCCAAATCTTTTAAGAAATTAAAAGGAAGAAAGGTTCAGTTTTTGTCTTTTTCTTTACATAACTTATTATATTGGTCACATTCATGGAATATTATCCAAATATCTAATAAAATTTTAGAATAAGTTCTAATTGTCAATATATGTCCACACATTGGAGATTGGACTTGTTTAATGTCATTCATACACCATATATTCCTTGTTTAACAACTATGTAAACTCATTTTTTCCTTAATTGCTATACTTAATTTTCATTTGTTTTAACAAATCAATTTGGTAAAAATTAATTTTTCATTATTATACATTATAAATTATTGTTATTCAAAATTTAGAATCCATTTTTACAAATTAATCCACATATATTACAAACTATTTTTTAAAATTTATCTTACCAACATGACGAGAGAGGGGTTTTAATGTGAAAATATTAAAAAGATTACAATTCTTTATATAAAAATTCAATATTAAAATTAGTACAATGATATATTTTGGATAAATAGATGTATAATTAAACCATTATTTTCTTTAAAACCAATTCAAAATATAGTTTAACATTATAAATTATTTAAATGAAAATATATCTTTCAATTAAAATATATTATTTTTCACTATTTTATGAAGATAGAATTTCTAATTAAAATACCAAAAAATCACCATACGATAATTTTCATATTAATATTCCAAATATAAAGATTTTTTTTATTAAATTTTTAAAAAGTGGAAAAAATTAATTTTAAATTTTGTGTGCCAATAATTAATTACCTTTATTTTTGAAAAGATACTGTTTTTTAGTGAACAGTTCTTTTTTAAATGAATATGATTGTATATATATTCAATTTGTAACTAATAAAAATGCGAAAATTATATATTTTAATAGGTTATGTAATACTATAAATTCCAACCACTTCAACGTCTAGGAGACAAATCTCATCTTAAATATTTATATTGATTGTATATTGTGGTTTGCTAAAATTAGATATTGTTTGTAACATAAAAAAAATTTAGTATTTCATGTAAAATAAGATAAACATAGAGTTTCATGTAGCATAAAAAAAATTTGGTGTTATTTGTAAATAAATAATAACATTACGTATCCTTTCATGAAAACCGTCAAAGAAATTTTATTAAATCAAAAAATAATAATTAATAAAAACTCATTGTGTTACATGATAGACCTTGAATGTTCTATGTCATGAAACACATATTCATGTCATGAATATTCATGAGGTCCTCGAATTAGAGACTTGAAATAAATTTTGGTTGTATGTTTTTTAAACTCCAAACCCAACGAACATCCTCTGAATTTTAGTGTGGCTATTCACATCCTGAAAAATGCTTTCACATCATGAGTTCATTGAGAAAAACATATTATGCCAAATTTCAAGTAGTGAATAACCAGCATCATGTATGAAAAACAACCTCTTACATCATGAAAACATGATAACATTTTAAACAACATGCCTCTATTGAATATTAGCTCCAAACTCAAAAGAACCCTCCTTAAGCCTCCTACAAACATCTCTAACACCTAGGATAGAAACATAATTCGCCAATGAGGCATGAATCGTAACATTTTACATCACCATTCATCGAAATAAATGATTAGATAGAGAATATTCAATTTTACTATGCTATATCATAATAATTAAATGTTATGGTAGATTGTTAAGGGAGATATTTTGAGTTTATGAATTGAGTGAGGAATTGGAAGTGTGAAAATTATTTAATAAGACAAAAAATCTACTCTTATAATTTTTCCCCCAAGAATAACCACTATTCTTTCAAAATTTCATTACATTTATTTTTCATACTTTTTCATCATTACCAAACAAAATATCAGTATACCAATTTCATTATCTTAAATTAACCAAATAATATTCCTATGTTCGGAAGAGCCGTGGGTGTCATGGGCTTGGCTCCTTAATAGAAAATGTGTGATACCCTCCTTATATTTGTTCAAGAGGGGTTTAAAAATTCTATTCGAAAATAAAAATACTTAAATAAGGTTTCTCATTCATAATATTTGGTGTTGTTTTTAGTGAACAAAATCAAGCATATAACTGTTTTCACCTTTTATAGATAATTATCAATTTCTTTAAAAACACATGGATTTAAAAAGAATTACTACAAGAAAACAACATAAGGGTACGAACATAAAATATTGGATTATATATGTACACCTATTTAATATGTTAATAATATATTTAAACCAGCTATGGATGGACAATACATTTTTATATCATTCCATGTATTTAAAATGGTAATGAAAGCGACACTATTAAGAGAAGAAGGAACTAAAAATCTATAATTCATTGTTGCCACATCTATTTTTTATGGAGAAATATTTAAAAGTGATGTAAATTTCCTTAAAAACCTTGTATCAAACTTCATAGAACAATCATATGCACCACATGAAGTAGTCATGCTATATAATCCATTTGAGGAAGAGATAGTTCATTTTTTGAGTTTTTAATAAGAATTTATTGATTGTGAATTACAAACTCATTAGTCCGTTTATTTTATATCAGAATTAGCATATGTACACCCCTGGATAATGAATATTAATTGAAATAACGCACCATTATGTAGAAAATGGTGTTATAATATGGGAATGAATATTTTCTAATGAACATCTATACTAAGAAAATATAAAATTTTATATTAATGAGGGGGATAATTTCAATTTAAATTCATCATGTTTCAATTTAATAGAAATCATGTTGATTTTGGACTATATCTATACAAATAATACATATGTTTTACCATTGGTATTAGTCCTAGATGAATAATATAAATTTTACATAAAAAGGTTGTAGTTTTATAAGAAGGAGTGAAGGATAGGTCATTACTTCAACCCCCAACAATAAATCTATATATAATTTCCAAAGGGGTATAATCACAACATATTGACCATGGATGCATTAAATATAAGTATGAATAGATGTTATTGGTGACTAAAAAGATGATTTGGTTCTTATTAAAAAATCTAAATCCTTCTACATATTGAGGATAACTTATGGTACTTCCAAACTAGGGGTAATAAAAAACTAGTACCCAATTATTGTTTTAAAACATGACACCTTTTCCTTATTTGTAATATTATATTTGTTTTTTAAAAATAGTGTTGACATGGTTACTTTTTATTGTATTTTTCTTTTTTTATGGTGGGAAAAAAATATAAAATTTTATAGAAAAAAATAAGAACAACATTATCATTAAAATAATCCTTGTATTTATCTCTAATATTTTTCTAATGTGTTGTCAGTCATAATCTTCTGGAAAAATGAAAAATCATAATTAAACGTAAATAAAGTCAATTCAGAAAATATATTTTAGGAGTTGAAATCCATTTAAAATATTAATAGTTTTTTCCCATTTTTTAGGATTGATATTTATTGAACACTTTTTCATTTCTACACCATTGAGTTGATTAGGGTATATTTATTTAATTTAAAATCTAAAACATACATGATTAAAAATATATATTTATTCCCAAATTATTTTTTATAATTAAATGAATTTTTTATCTTGTAAGAGGTCTATTTATATAAAATGTTTTATAATGAAAAACATTACAATCCTACAAGGTTTATAAATCTATTTGACATCATCATGGATTGATCCCACTGGGAACCCTTCCTGGCACACAATATATATATATATATATATATATATATATATATATTGGTGTCCCTCGAAGCCCACCTCCAATAGGCCACATGTTTGTGACTAGTAATAATGGTATTAGACACACAAATGGCACGAAATGTCCTCAAATTTTTAGAAATATTAAAATGAAACCCAAAATTTATACCTTAAAAAAACAAATTTCCCATAATAATTTCAATTAATGAAAATTTCATTTTTTAAGCCTCTATGAAAAAATACCAAAATAAAATTCATACGATTGCATGTACAACCAAATATCCCTACTCCATGGTAGTAATGTCTCTCTATATCTTCAAATACCACATGGAAACCAATAGAATATATATATATTTAGATTTATTTATTTATTTACCATACATGTATACTCATTATTATTCTCCTCAATTCCACTCAAGAAAATGAGACAAATTCCCTAATGAGTAAGTAATAGAACCAACATGAACCTATACTAATCCAACTAACCCAACCTCACTAAGTACCCCTCACAAAATATAACATAGAATTTTAAATAAAATAATATCAAGGAATATAGAAATATAGTACCTATAACCACTTCCCAACTATTTTCTTACACTCACTCCTTTGTTAAAGATTTCACGGAGCTCTAATCCATTTAATATCATAATAACCACATTAATACATTCACAAATCACATAACCACATCATATTCACATCACATCATATTTATAGACCCTAGACACATGTACCTATCTCAACCACACATCAATTTCCTTAATATTATAGCATCATACAAAATAATGGAATCAACCTCAAGACCTCCTCCTACTATGTACAACCCCCACTAAATAAAACAACATTTACACATTAATAACACAATAAACTTACAGAAATAAAAATCCATGAATTTAAAATTATGTATATTAGAGTCATTCCATTTCCATAAGAGAGAGTGGGGAAGATGAAGTCGTCATCCATCGTTTTCTCCACCAACCTTGTTTTTTTGGGAACACACATGAAACCAAAAATATTTTCGAATCAATAATGTTATCCAAATCTGGTAGGGTGTGTTTGAAATCAAAATAAAATTTATATATATATATATATATAACAAAAATCCAATTTCAATTATTGGTATATTATAAAACTACACTATCAAATCCCTTAAACATCACCATACCTAAATAATGGTTCTCTAAAAAATGGTTCTGCTTCCATAACATCATCCAGTCCCTTTATTTGGCACTAAAAAAACCAAAAAAAAACAACCATGAATATCTTTTATGAATATTTATTTTCAATTTAAACATATAAAAATTTGTTTCTAATAAATATTCATTATTCTGTTCATTAGTTATATTTAATGACAGCCCATTCATAATCCAATAACAAAATTCATTCAAGATTCTACCATTCCATTTAATACCATGGAATATTATTATAAATTTCAACTTATAATATTCATTCCCACAACATGTATTTGTATTAGTCATTTTACATCATATACTAAACCACGAGGAATCTAATAACAGATCCCTATATCACAATTCCATACCTCCCATGCAACAATCCAAAACATATGCCAACAACAACCAATATTTTAAAAAACCGATCATGTTCTACAAAACAAAACATACTAACCATGAAATAAAAATGGCCATATCATTCAATAAAAACCAATTTCATTAATAGAAAAATAACACCACACCCCCCTATAGTACCATAGTAAACCAAAAACATACATATTAATAAGTCATCTTTCCATTCAATATTTCTATTTAATTGATCACCATCTAGTAAAATAAATAATACCAGATTTATGATTATCCTACAATCCATTAAATTAATTTCATTTGATAATTTAAATTTTAGGGCCCTTATTTCCAATGTATAAACACAATAACAACCATATAAATCAAATAATTAAGTAAACACATTTAAATAACATCAAAATACATTTAACACATGGGAAAAAAATTAAATGCATCTCATAGGATAATATTCCACCCCATCACTTTAGTATTAATTATTTATCATTCCATGTTTTATTAAAAAAATTATTTAAATGAAAATAGAATCATGACAATTCCATGATTTATAATAAATAATAATGTGGGTTATTGAATCCCCTTCCTAGATGTAAATCCTTAGTAATTCACTACACATGAATAAGATGGTGAAATAAGAATGTGGATAAAATCTCACAAAGGAAAAAATGATCATGAGGTACTCGATAAACATGATGGGCGGGGTTTTGTTCATCCAATATCAAAAAAAATATTACAAATTTACGAGGTATGGACTTTTTATAATTTAAAAATAGTAGATCCAAAACTGTATGAGGATTATTCTAGGAATACATTTATTAAAAACTCATTCAACTCCCTTTAATTAACATTCAAATAAAGAATATTAAATTTTAACAATCTAATAACATTTCAATTACAGAAAATATGTTTTCCACCATGAATGGATAAATGTTTTTATAGAAATTTAAATATCCCAATTGTAAGGATTTTATGATTTCAAATATCATAATAAAACATTTAATATGATCAAATTTTCAGAATATATAATAAATATTTTGAATAAGTTAATGTCTATTATGTAAGGGTAGAATGGATCTTAAATAATTAAAAACAGTCAGACAATATATGATTCGAAAATTTATAAGGAAAATGATCTTATATAAATGATAATAGTAATCTAGATAGACTATTGAAGAGTAAGAAAAAGGATGACACTTATGAAAAACATATGAGTATCCTTAAAAAATGATCTTATGCTTTATATTAAAGAATCTTATGTTGAGAAATTTGACTAACATTATAAAACATAAGAGAAATTTCCCTGGGGACATGATGGTTTTATTTGGTACATAATTCTATGTCCCATTGGGTTATGAAAACACACTGGATTTGGGGTGAATTGGGTGTTTTCCAATTTTACCAAATTCAAATTCTCTATTTCAACATGTTAAATCCCTTCATACTTTGAACCTAAAATATCAATTAAGACTAGTGGATATATTATATTTTAATCTTTTATACAGTTATACTCAATATATATGAAATAGAAATTATAACATATTTTTTTATTATGTCTGGCCCCTCATGGGAATACAACTTCATTTCATTCATGGGATGTCTGAGTAATAGATTCTTCACTAAAATAATATTTTCAATACCAGTGGATTTGTGGGTTGTTTTTATCCTAAAAAAAATCACCATATTACATAGATGAGGTAGTTCACAATATTTCACTTGTGAGCCAATATACTATATACAAATTCTGTTATAATTGGCATCACAACATCTATTTTTTTATCACTTCCTCCTCTAAAATTAAACCTTAATGTTCTACCAGAGTATTAATTTTCATGCACAAATATGTTATTCATATTCATGAAATAATTTCTTTGAATTCCAAAAAAATTTCCTATTCACTTCCTAAAAATAATTTTATACACATAGATGTACTTCTAGTTATTACAGAATATGTTCACATTCTACACTCTATTCAATTATTCATCAATCAAACTCCACATGATAATCGCAAGTGAAAAATTTATCACATCTCTCTCAACATCAACTTTAATCACTCCAATTTCTTATTTCATCTTCCATGAATTTAACTAACCTTAATTAAATTTTAAGATATTTGTATTTTTTCATAAAATCCAATATACTTTCTTAGTGTTGTAGATGAATTGTTCTCACTTCTTATACCATAGTATATAATGCAGTGGATCCTCTTACTTTTTTTGTTGAGAGATTCTTCTTGGTTCTCTTAGGATTCTCAGTTATAGATACTACTATTTAGAGATTATATATTGGTTTTAAGAGACTCTTGAATTTTCTACATAGCCACAACATACATTTTTGGGGGTAATTTCAATACTATCCCAAATAGAAATGTCTGTAAAATAAAACATGTAATATCCATTTTTTATTAGTGTTCATTGATTTTTCCCATGATTCCCTTTTTCTTATATGAATGTGTATTACAATAATATCATTTTTTATTTCATCTCACATGATTGAATAAATCTATAATTTTTTCTTCAAAAAGGCTCAGCAATATCATATCATAATAAACTCAACACATCATCTAAAAATAACACTTTTAATCATTATTTCATAGTTATATAAAATACCATAGTTATATGTGGATGTCCTTTAATTCTAAATCTTGATTGATTAAATATATACATGAAAATATTCAAATTGATTTTATATTAAATAGTTTCTTCAAGGGTTACTCATCCTTTAATGTAATATCAAAATTTCAGCTTGAGCCCTACAATTTCATCAATTCACTGAACAGTATTAATTTTATATTATGATTGAATTAAAAATTTAATACGATATTTATAACATTGAAAATATAGAACATTCATACACAGAAAAAAAATTTACGTATTAATTAAAATATATAATTTCACTAATTTTATGCCTAAATTAATTCCCATAAGTCCATCCTACCTCTATCTTATCCTGCTCAAATATCAGGGGACACATTAATTGAAATCTTTATGCTCAAAATTCAATAAAAATTATACTTCATTATTTTTAAAAACTTCCTGATATTATTTTACATTATGTAAGAGATAATCCTTTGGATCTTCCTCAATAACAAGCTTAAATCATATATTAACTAATAATCATGATATATGAACTTTGAATCTATATCGCATGAAAATTATCATTTTATTTTCATAATAATTATTAATTTTGGAAACAAAACGTTCAGTATTACATTGATATTATTCTTCACCCTTGATGATGAAATCCTATTAACACTATTTATTTAATAAAAAACCCATTTGGGTGTTTGTGATATTTATAAAATGATAAATATATCTTTCTTAATCTCATATGGTTCTATCCTTTAGATATTAAATATTAAAAGCCTTATTATAGTCTAGAAAAACTAAGGACATTTCTATATTTCAAATGAAACCTATGTAGATATGGATGTCAAATATATAGGTCTAAATGACACATATGTATACAATAGATGACACACACACAGATAAATTTCATACATACATTGTAGTTGATGATTCATAAACTGCATCCATATGACATATACAAAAATTCTGGTTAACTCATATGGACCTATATATTTTCCACTAAGTTGGATTAAATTTACCCTATAATAACACATATATGGTATAGTGATCATTCATATTTTGGGAATTCCTTTCATATATTATCATCTCTATGTAAAATTAATCATTCAAAAACCATCATCAAAATGTTGTGTAACATAATATAGAATCTGGTTAATGAAAAATAACTCATGGATGCATACTTAACAACTCTAGGTAGCATCTTATAAGAACCTGAACCTATTTTTATCCATAAAATGAAAGAAATGAAGGATATCTAGAATTAGGTTTAGTATCTATATCCTTTCTTGAAATGATGTCGATAGTGCTTCTTCCACTCATATAGTGATTTTCATCGACTTTTAAACTATCTCAAAAATTATAAGATGTATTTTCTTCCTTTACCATGTATATAACATGATAGCTTTTAATAAAACATTAACTATCACTAATTTAAATAAAAAAATATTATTCTCATTTGAATGGTAAATTTATTTTCCTTCTTCAGATTTATTTTCAAATAAAAGTTTAATTCATTAAGTTAATGCATATTTTCTACCCTTGAATGAAAATAATTATAATGTTGGGAAATGTTTTCTCCACATTATTGATAATATGGAGTAAAGTGTTATCAACAAAAAATAACATGTCTCTATTATTTATCATTTATTATCTAATTCATCCATTAATTCAATGAGATAAGGGTGATACCACATGCTTCATAGACATTTTCTATAAACCAAATAACTCTATGTCTAATTGGGATGGCCTAATTTTAAAAAAACAGTGGTTAATTTATAAAATAATAATATCCATTTAATAGCTTCAATATGGTTCCAACTCATCCTTTCCATTTTTAAGGGGTGCTCAAATAGAAATTCAAGACCTTTTGAGAAAACTATACGTGAATAAACACATAAAAACCATTCATGTGAAATTCTGTCTTCCCCCACATGGTTAGATAAAAAACCCCTGTTAAAAATAATAGATATAAGTCATAATATAATTTTATGATTTAAAATCATAACATATCCTTTAATGTCGTAGTGGATACCAAAAATTATAGATTCAATCTAATTTAAAAAATCTATAGAAGAATCACACATGATGATATTTAAATGTAAAGGGAGTTTTCCAACATTAATCACTTTTAACTCCCATCATTTAAGCACATACAATCTAATATAGGAATATTGTATGATTTTTTCCATTTATCTATTGGATCATTGGGGTTGATACTTGTTTCAGAAACAATGAAACTTCTTCTTGGTAACATCAAAACATTTATTACTCTTCATGTTATCTCCTCCCATTAAATTTCAAGTCTATACAATTTTGGGTAACATGTTTGTCTTCTTTATTTAACCATTATTCATAGTAAAAATTATATTCTGGACAGTACAAACTAAGTATAATTAATTATTTTTATATTTATCAAACTTCATATCCTTTTCCAACTAATTTGGCCTTATAGTTGGACTCTCTTTCTTCGCATGGTGAATTTCTTTTGTTTTGTATGCCTTTTCACACCAGCCCTCTTAATAGATGGGTTTAATAATTATTTCCATTTATTTTCATTTTTCATGATAAAATAGTTATAAATTAAATGAAAACGTGCCCTACATTATTTCACATTCTTCAGAATTTATTTTTAGCTTTTAGGTTATCCATTTTTTTTATCCTTTTATACTCTTCCCCGTGTATTTCCACAACCATACCAATACCATGGTCACTTTCTTTTATTGACTCTTTCCTTTTTGATTATAACATATTCTCATTTAATATTAAATTCATTGTCATCCTATAATTGACTATAATGTTGTCATTATTTTCATATTAGAGTCATTTTATAACTATTTTTGTAAAACCCTTATCAACTTTATCCATTATATTTTTAGGAGTATCTTACTTAATAACCATCTTCACCGATATATCTCCTAGAATATTAACATATATTTAATTAATATACTTTATTATACAATTTTTCCTTCTCTTCCTATTATAAATGGATTTGTAATGGGATAGTACATACCAACACTCCTCATATCATGGTCTATAAATTTTTCAATATTCACAAATATTCTACAAGCAATCAATTATGTTCTTCTAGGACATATTTCTTTCATTCTATGACATGTTCATCGGACTAGTTGGTTTTTTAAATTTTTATATTTTCATTCCCTTTATTTAGGTATTATATAATATTAAAAATTTAAACATTCAATAACCCTATTCGTAAAATTACATTTGAACGAACATCTTCTAATAGGCCACCTTTTTTTCATGTTCATTCAGTCATTCCAGATGCAAATAATTATTGTTATTAGGTTTTGAAGAAAATATTTTTTGGTCTCATTTTGAGGGTAAAAAATTATTGAAAATTATAACCTTTTTCCTTAATATATTAGTGGATTTAATTTTATTGTTTCCAATCCAAATTTTTATGTTTTTGATGTTTTTCTTAAACTTCCATAAAATTTGATTACGTTCAGACAGGAATTTCATTGTTGTGGGATTACTTTTTTCTATGGTATTAAGGTAGATGATTATATATCTGATCTCCAACTCATTGAGCCACCATTTGAGTCTTATAAAAATAAAGAATAATTATTAAATATATTTTTTTGTGAAAAGTTTCTCCACTTGTTGGGAAATTCTTACTTAAGTTGATTATATATTCCATAGTCATACTTTTAGATCAATATTTTTTCAACTGTGAGAATTATTTTTGTTTTCAAATGATCTAAACCAACAATCCCATTCACTTCTAATTTTATTAATATATTCATAATTAATTATTCTTATCTCAAATAAATTAATTTCCATCACATTCACCCTATTTTTTTTAACATTCAGTTGTACACTCCTGACATTAAGATAATCATAAATAAAATTTTATAATACAAGTAGAATATATTTAAAAACTTTATTATAAATTTCCTACATGTATAATGAAATTTTAAATTAACTAATAGATTGAGAGAATATTCCATTATAAATGTTGACAGTTCATTCCATGACATTCGCTTACTTTGTGAGAGTATTATGGTAACTCATCTTCTACATTAATACATATTTCATTGAATAAACATCTTACTCCATATTTGACATCTCATCATGAAATTATTTAAATAAAATTACTATATAGGTCGCTAGTTTAATTGGTAAATTATTTAAATAATATGTAAGCTAAATTTAGTGCTCCGAAACATAATTAATGGACCCATTATGAAAGCAACATCTATATTAACTGGGGGAAAAACAAAATATTTATTTCAAAACCTCCCACTATTATAATCAATTTCAACTAATTATGTATCCACATTCTTATTTGATAATTTTATCATATTGAATCTTTCCTTTCGTAGTTTTTTGGATCCTATAAGATACTTACAAATACTATCTAATAGGGATAAAATTAGATTCATAAATCTAAGGAACATTAAATTTAAATATAAAAATCAGGTATGTAGAGAAAAAATAGAATGGAAAAATTTTATTGAAATTAGATATTTCATTGTTATAGGATTTTAATAGCAGTAAAAAGTGTATCCAAATTAAAGTGAACAAATTCTTTATAATAAATGGTAAGTCCTTATGTATCATGAAAAAACACTTAAGAGGGTGGGATCAAGTTTTTTCCTATTTTCCAATATTCCAATTATTTAATTAAACCTTTTAGACCCAATTATTACGTGAACCTACAATTTGGGGCAATGAAGAAAAATATACTTTACTTGTTTAATCTGTAATACACCTATATAAAATGTAGATAATGCGGTAAATGGAATATGTGTTTTTATAAGGTTCATCCCCTTTTTATAAAATTACAGATTTTTCTTCATGGGATTTATAATCCAAGGAATCTCCAATAACATCTTATTATAAATAAACGTTCTATTACAGAATATTTTTATTTATAACACAAACTCACTATAGTAAATATGTGAGTAATTTTACAATATTAGACATGTGAAAAAAGTGACATCACACAACTTCTTATTATATTATAATTGAACCAAATATTCTGTTCATAACATTATACTATTAAATTATATCATCAAGTTCAATCGAGGAATGACTATGGTCCCACAACGCATATCTCCTTCCTTCAGCTATAGAGTCTTCAACATGAAAAAATAAACATATAAACACTTCTTGGAACTAGACCTCTTAAAATAAAATTACTTCCAATTATCATGGAATCTATCACTATTCCACCATAAATAAAAATATTCTTCTCTAAAACATAGAATTTTAATCTTGGGGAATCAAATTTATCATATCTGACTAAACCTTATATTTTGGAACTCCTTAATCTTCTTTATTCTTTCTTGAGTGTAATTGAGTTGAGGTATATTTATAGATATTTTCCATCCCTTTTAAAACCATATTCATTTTTTATTTGTAAAATAATCATAGTCATATATTCTTCTACAATGATACTATTTTCATATTATCCACCTTCTTCTTATTCTTCAAGAGATTCTTATTGGTTATATCAACATTTTAGTTATATATACAACACCATGAAGCTAAAATTTTATTCATTAAGGCTTGATTGTTTTCTACGGTCACAACTTATTTTTTGTGTTCATTTTAATAATCTAAAAAATGGAGTGTGTGTAAAATAATAAACACAATCATAACTTTTTAATGATGAATAAGAGATGTTACCACAATCCAATTTTTCTTATCTGAAAGAGCGTCATAATAATAACCTTATTTATTACATCTCACATGGATAAATAAATTTATCTTTTATTCCTCTAGAAGGCTTAACTTCATTTTATCATTATTAAATCGTCACAAATACAATAAATAGCACACTTAAATCATTCATATATATATGTATAAAATAAAACAAAAACATGTGGAGATCCTTTCATTATTAGAATCATGTTCTTAAATAATGATCTATATAAATTCTAGTTGAATATGTACAGAACATCTTCTTCTATATTGAGTTAATTATTGAAGTAGAAACAAATAATCATCTTTAGTCATTACAATATTTCAAGAAACTCAAAACTCTCAACTTTTTTCGTATGCCTGGATCAAAAATACCTTATGGTTTTAAGAACACATAAACGACATATACATGAATCAATGATTATAGAATTTGCAGATTCATATAAATCCATAAGTTATATTTTTTTAGACTTAAATTAATTATGTGAAGTTAATCCTACATCAATATTATTCTCTATCAAATATCTAAATTCACAATAATTTAGTAATTAAGAAATATCTTTAATTTTGGTAAAACATCATCAGTAAAATTCATGAAAACAAATAATGTTATTTTCACCCTATTATTTAGAACATTCCAATAATATTCTTCAATATTGATCATGAATCATGTATTAACTAATCATTATGAAATTTGAACATATAATACATAGTTCTATCATATTTACATTTTATATTCATTGGATTTATATATACTAGAAACTCAATTTTTAGTTTTAATTTGATCTTCCTATTCACCCTTGAAGATTAGGTCCTTTTTAGAATCAATATTGTATTTTGAAACCATTTGGCTGTTTGTGATGTTCTAAAAATTATATAATTTCATGTGTATCTTTTCATATAACTCTATCCTTCAGATATTAAATCTATGAAACCTTATTTTATATAAGAAAAATAAAATATTTTTTCATAGCCTAGAATGACATATTACAGGTCTGTATGACACATATGTAGGTATACATAAAAATTACCTAGGAATGAATGACACATACAAGAATTATAAATGAAACACGGGAAGAGTAATTTCACTAATACAATACAACTAGATACACAAGAAATTCATAAAAAAGACACATACATAGACTATGATTTACTCATACTCACCACTTCTTTTACTTCTAAAATTAAACATATGTAGTCTATAATCAAACATATGTAGCCCATAATGAACTCATATATTGTTTAATACTTTTCCATATTTTCAACTTCTAATAAACATCAGACTTTAAAAACATTTATTTAAGAGATGTAGAACATAATTCACAATTGGATAAATATAACATAAATCATGTATGGATGCCCAAAAATTATAAATATGTTGTCAAAAAACATAAAATTATTTTTAACCATTTAATAAAATCACTATTTGATGTCTATGATATAGATTAGTAGTTACCTATTTCCTTCCAAAAAAGTTGTTAATAGTGGGTCATACACTCTTGTAGCACTTATCATAACCATGAAAGCAATTTCAACAATTATTAATGTATTTTATTCTTGTTTCATGAATTATTTATAGAATATTCCTCTAATACCTTGAATATAAAAAATTAACCATAAATAAAATTCAAGCCTCTAAATATCATAGGGAGCTTCACTAAGTAATAACTCTTATTAATAAGGAAATGAATATTAGAATTCATAGATGACTCATATGATTCATGAATTTTGAAAAACTCAATAAAATGAAAGGGTACATTATAAGAGAGATATTAAAATATAATATTCTTTCTATAATTAAACCAAAATTCCAACGATAACATAATAAATATTAATTTTCTTGAAAACATGTAAAAACTCTTATAAAATCGTAAAATTGATTTTGAAATTAGTTTTAAAATAACATATACTTTTGATAAAACTATGATACTACCATAAAAATCCTTGAACTCCCTCAATACCCTAAAAATGAAAAATGTTTCAAGAAATCACAAAACCTTATTTCAGATATCTCATGATACTACCCCTACTAAATAATAAAACATAACCAAGTAAATTTATACTAGCATCATAAAACTCCCTTAAATATACCTCTCAAACAATGACAACATCTGTACTGAGAAAAAATAACTACATGTAGAAAATAATCTCAAACTAGATAGCATTCAATAAAGAATCTCATCATCGATTAAAAAAAGGCCTCAAAATAACTCTAGGTACTCGGCATGCATTTGAGACTCACATTACCATATACATTTCACTAACCCTATATGACTCTATAAAATTTGAACCAAGGGAATAAATCACCTATGTAGCACCTTCTCTGAGAGATCCTGAATTTCAGCAGGTTGATCCAAGAATTTAATATCATGATCCATTTATATCGCCCTCAATCAATGAAATTGGAGTCACCATGAAGATATTAAATATATATTATAGTTTTAAAACATAATGGATCTGATCTAGTTATGAGGAAAACATTATCCAACAAACTACCATATCTATATACCAGAACACCTCAAAAGGATAAATAAACTGATTTGAAAATCTAATATCATTATCCAAATCACAGCTACCCATGATGAGGGGGACCCTTCAAGAACACATTATGTCAAATTTAACATTTTTTTAATCAATATAACACTTTTTACATTGTTCCACTACTGTCAAATCATCTAGAACATCCTTCTAATACTTTGTATGACATCTAGTCCACAGACCATTGTGTCTCTAACATTTTTCCCATATAACCGAGTTTTTTAGGTCCACCCATAAATCACTAATAATATAGACATATCAATATAATAATGATAGATATTATTATAAAAAACTCAACGAAAGGCAGTTTCATCACCCACAATCCATTAAAATCCAATATGAATTCTTCAACCATATCCTCTAATATCAGGATGTTAGGGAACCTCTAACAGCCTATTTGAGGATAGATTGAGGTTTTAAATAATAGTGGAGAGATAAATACATATTAAATAACACCCCAATCCCTCAAGGTAAAACATGGATCCTAATTAAAAATGGTGGTCCATGATACCCCATTAAGGCGCATTATCTCGTCCACTTACCACCTCTCTAGAAAATATACAACGCCTACTATCTAATCAATAAAAATGACCCAACATCATCAACCCAACAAAAACCATCCAAATAGTATCATAACACCATTTGGATTAGGGTAAAAAAGTTACTAAATCCATCAATTTTTCCTCATAATTCCCCTTGGGAGCTTCTAAGGATTGAAATAACTCATGAGAAACGAGATTCTTTGTATTCATCTATTTTTACAAAAAAACATAACTATATAATCTTATCTACAAATATCTTCTTCATGTGCCACTATAATTGACTCCTCAGATCATGATAAATATTATATATACTAGGATATGATGTTGAATTTGGTCTATAAAACTCAAAAAGAACCAGCTCACACATCACTAATGGAATAAACAATCAATATTAACAAAATATTTGATGTCAAATATCCTATGACCTCCCATTAAAATAATCACGATGGAAAATGTGTCCCACGTCATTCTACCTTTATTTCTATCCACTAAGAATCCTCCACATGGTGCATAAAGGGAGATTTCACTATCATCTGATATGTGAATCCTTTTCAAACAATATCCTCCTCATCACGATTTTTAATTTCAATATCTTACATCACTCCAAAGGAATCACTAAACACCTCAACAACATATTATTTTGATTGCCAACCAACCTCATTAATAAGTACATTCCCCTTAATATTGGTGTTGGATATCCTGGAGCCATATCCCTATAAGAACTCCTTACCACATCATTATATAGATTCATAACTCACTAAGTGAGAATATACTTTTGGATCTTGTAATCTGTGATGATTATAGAGAACTCATTAATGAGATAATTCTAATAAAGTTTTAGCGAAAACACCACATCTAATGACTCATGATCATGAGTGGAAAATTTATTCTAATAGTTATGTTACTTCCTAGACCCAAATGAAACCAATTCACTCTTCTTCATCATAAAACAACCCTAAACAAGATAATAATCATCCTAGAAAACCTAAAACATCACTCTATCATATTTCAATTGAAGAAAGGGGGAATAATAAAATTAGCTTTTATGTAGTAATAATATACTTAAAAATCATCAGCCTATATGAAATTTTCTTATATCATAGTCAATGATTTCAATGGGATAACAATTTGTGAAACATATCAGATGAACCTCAGATAGTATACCATGAGACCAAAGAAAATATAGAATAATAAAACATTCATAATTTCATAAAAAGGGGAAATCACCTCTATATTCAAATGACTGACAACGACTCCCTGATGAGACACCACATAAATGAGAAAATTGAACTTAAACAAATAAAATTTACACTTATATAATTTTCATAATTTTAATAGTTTTTATGAACATTAAAAATAACCCTAATATGCATAGATTTATCCTCAGCTGACATAATGTAAATAAGGATTTCATTGAAGATTTATTCCATGAATCAGTCTTGGAACTCATGAAATAATGAGTACATGATTATCTAAAATATAGTTGGGTGTGTTCATGAATATAAATGTAATAACAAAAAACATTACGTGTCGATGGTGAAATCTCAATATAGTTTTTGGGATGTCCTCCGTTGTCTTCATTTGATGATACCTGGACCACAAGTCAATCATTAGAAACTACATATCACCCCTAAATTTATATAATAAATCTATTAAGCTCAAGAAAAGATAATGATTCCTTATAATTACTTGATTCAACCACCAATAGTCTATACTGAATCTTATACTATCATATAATTTCTTTGTAAATAACATAAGAGCACCCAAAAATGAAACAAATGGATATGTGAAATAGTTTGACATAAAATCATCAATCTAGATCCTTGTAATTCGAAACTGAAAAGGTTACATCCAGTAAGGATCCATAAATATTTAAAATGATCTCGGGTGTAACTCTTTCATAATCTCATAATCGCATCAAGAAGGTAGTGCGACAACCTTTTCAGTGAAACCTTACAAGAACTCATTAATGACACTAGGGAATTACCTTGACATTAACTCTACTAAAACTAAAAAAAACTACAATAACTAATAAAAATTTGGAATTAAACACTTAAAACTTGTATTATGGTCCCCATCTCCCATGAATATAGTATGTTGGCCCTATATTTCATAGAATGAAACTATCCTCTAGAAACAATAGATGACATCACACAGGGTATAAAACCAGACTATGATAAGAATGAAATTAGAGTGTTATATATATAGAAAAAATAAATCCTTAGAAAAATAATGATACCTCAACAAGAACTCGCATCCCAACAACATATAAAATAGACTCCACTAACATCAACTAGAATATTCAACACCAAATGTGTTGTATTCCTCTCTACCTTGATTCCCAATGTGTGTAACAAGTAAAGTTCAATAAATTAATATGAATATTCAGATTAAAAAAATAAGAATATAGAGTAGATAATAAACAGATTGTTCTATAAAAAACTATATGGACCATTTAGCACAGGCATATCCACTACATGTAATTATCCTCTCTCTAATCCTATTATATTTTTCCCCTGTTGATAACCACCTACATGGTCATTTTTTGTCCAATGTACAAGTGTGTAGGTAACATCTTTGGGATTCCCCATTCCATGTCTATATTTTATCATACATCTGAAGCCATGTCAATCCATCTTTTTATTTTCCTCTATGGTAAATTTAATTTAGGATAAATCTAAAACATTTTACCCACACTGAATTGGTCCACATCGACAATAATGAACCATAATACTCTATTACATAACCTATACAATAAAAAACATTGTAAAATCAAATTGTGGACGAATGGGTATATTTTTCTCTAAATAAATGATAAGAATATTTTGGTACTTACTTTACATTATTAAAAACCATGACTACCTCAAAATACGAGATCCTCTATCTAAAACTATAAACCCTAAAAGGGGGTGATGAATTCCTTTATGATATGGCCTTGTTTTTGAATGAACCCTCTCAATTACATCATCCTTATTCTATACCTATACATATGTATGAATCTTAAATGGGGTAACTTTATACTAGATAGGTATATGCAATTCCAATTCAATAAATGATCCTTTAGACTCCTCATCCTCAAAAAGATCCTGGGAGACTTAAAGGAGATCCTTGAGGTTAAAAAATTGAACTCCCACATGCTCAACATTTACATATTTGATGAGATATTTATCAACCACTATTCTACTCTCATTATTGATAATAGGAACAATACATGAAATATCCTCTAAAAATTATCCCATGAAACCTCAACCACCTACCTCTCTCAGATTTATAGAATGCACCTACAGATAATGAATACTATCCTTCAGATAACTACAAAAAAAATATTATTTCCTATAATAAATAAGAAACTATCTTCAAATAATACATATATAACCATATTTATTTATTTGATACACTCCCCTCATTCTTTTCCCAAAACAAACATTGGGATTCTCACAGTTTCTTTCATCCAATTCACATTATCCACAACCATCTCAAAACTCTAGTTGTTAACTGAATCATACTCATGCACATGTATAACTTTATACACACATATATGAAAATCAAGAACCATCTCTGTATGAAAAAAATTAGTTGTATAATCATTAAAATATATAATTCATTCAGTTTTAAATAATTATATTATTTTAGTATATCCAAAATCACCCCTAATTCTAAAGAAAGATCAATCAGGTATTATGTGTGTAACACTCCTTAGTTTCTACACCACAACTGCTATTACCTAACCTAGGGTGTTTAATGAGTTTAACATCCTTTCATCGGATATTAATGGTTCATAATATCTTATTTCCTAGATGGTCTCTCTTTTTACATAACACACTAAGTTCATATAATTTTGTTTTCCCAAAAATCCCATACAATACACTATTGTTACCAACTCTAATAGACATCCTTACTGTTATCCATTGTTTATATACCACTTTTCTATGACACTCCACCATTATAAACCCCCAAAAGTCTTAAAATGAATATAATGGTAAACCTATAATCCTACCTCTAATTAACCATGTTTAATGATCCCGGCCTTATTGACCCATTAATTTACATGATTTAATTGTTGGAGGTTATGGGAGGACGTTTGGGGATGGAAGGCTGGTTTATAAACAGAAATTTCCTCTGGGTGATAGTTTTCTAGTGTGGTGGGTTCTATTTCTCCATGGAGGATAGGTGTGTTTCAATGAAACCTTTGACCCATTTCTTAGATATATATTGGTTTAATTTAATCTCTATACTATTTTGAGGATCATTTCAGCATGAATCTTCCACTATATTGTGGAATGATATTTTGAAGTCAGTGGTTTGGATGACTTTTCATCTTTCGTGTACATTTTTTTGGGTCTATATTAGGTGTTCTTTTTCATTGGGTACCTTTGTGATATATTTTTTATATTACATCACGAATATAATTGATACATTAGATACTATTTCATGGATATGGTCATTTTATCATGGTTCTCATTAGTTTTATCAGATCATATGTATTATCATGATATGATTACTTAATTGAAATTTTAATGAGGGTTTTTTTCATCATATCCGACCTTATTGTGTGATATTTTATTACAAAACAGATTCATTATAGTGTGGTTTATATAATTTCAACAGTTTTTTATTATTTTCAAGAAAATGTATAAATTGTAGTTCCCATAAAACTTTAATTCTATTTATTTTAATTATCTTCACCCATGGGTGGTATATGATCATTTTAAAAAGAACTCATAGGTTCTCTTTGATTAGATTTGATCCTTGTATTATTACACTAATTATAGTTTATCATAGGGGATTTCCCTCACATTCCATTTTGGATTCCTCCCATTATTTCATTTGGAATCCTTAGAGATGGTTATGGTTTGAATTTTGTGAGTTTGCGGCTGAAAATTCAATGAAAATTTCATATGATTACGGTTAATTTGGGGTTTCCTTTCATGGTATTGGCCTTTTAGATATTTCTTCCTTTATTACATAGATATTGGTTCTTAATGAAATTGATTGGGTAGTGTATTTTATAACCCTATAATATTATGTATAAATTGTGTGGGTTGTATGATTTTTTATTCCATGGGTAGGTGTTATGGATTTGATTAAAAAATATAAGGATGTAAACATAATGTAAATTTATGTGAAGTGGTGTTTCCCATTTGTTTACTTATTCCCTTGATATTGGTTTTATGAATGATGAATGTTTTCTAATGATGTTAAAAATAATTTTTGTTATTGAACCATGTTTTTTAATATTTTATTTATCATTTTGAATCACATTTCATAAAATTAAAAGCACATAAAAATGTAAACTAAATTTGTTCCATTTTTATCCATACTTTTATTAAGGTCAAAATATGAATGGGTTTTTAATCCTGAATATTCCCAAAACCCAAAATACTTTTGATTCATGTTTGATTGAATAAATAATTTATTTCACACCATAAAAGTACAACTCAATTAGTCAATTGTATTTGGTGAAAAGGTGGGAAAGATGTGATGTTTTTCATTTCTAGATAAAGTGGTTGGATTGACTATCATGTATCAAATGGGACCCTTTTTGGTGGATTTTGGTCTTCAAATTTTTATCCATGATGTTTCTAGATAGTCATGAACATATTATGTTTTATAATCAGATTTTGGATTTTGGATTGAGCCCATAAATTCTATCTTCAAGGCTGGTCCAGTTTTCATCAAAGACAACGTGGCCCTTATTATGTGGTTTATATGAAACATTATATGCCTGAAGTGGACCCATATCCAGTCGAATGATTTGTAGAAAATTAAATTATTGACCCTAATGAATAAGATTCAAAAATTTTGTATAATTTGGGAGATATTAATAATTAAAATATCAAACTAAATTGAATATGTATTAATTCAAATAATTCTAAAAATATATATTTAGTATTAAAACATTAATATTTCAAAACAATTATACACTTTTAATTGAAAATTATAAACGTAGTAGAAAAAAATTATAAATAAATTAATAATATCAAACCCCACAAAAATAGGATTTCATATGTCTCTATGTACAATAAATATATAAATAATCATTTTCTGTCATCAATAAATATAATTTCCGTATTCACCAAAAATGGTTGGTATAGACTAGTTTACTAAACCATAAATAATTACATGAAATTTTTTTACTATAATAATGATAAAAAACAATTCCTTTTTCATTATCAAAATTAATAATTGAAAATATAGGTTCCTAAAACCTACACCTCTCAATATGATAAAAATTTATTTATATAGGTTAACACATTTACCATCAAAAAGTGCAAGACTTGGATTTTGGAAGAGGTTTCAGCATTAATTCCCTTTTATAAAGTGCATAAGAATAAGTTGGTATTTTTTTACTGGTTTTTCAGTGGCTATGGTATGGTAGGAATATAATGTCCAAAAGAGTGGAAAAGGGGTAAAAAACTAACATGGAAAAAGTAATGCACAATTTTGGTGAAATAAGACCTGAAAATAAAATGGAAACATATATTTACAAGGGAATTAATGGTTAAAGGAATAAAATATATGGATAAAATTAGAAGGGTTTGAAATAAATAAATATGTACAAAAAAACAAAACATCTACTAATGATACAAGAATAGATTATTCAAGTGTTATTTTTTCCTTTTTTTCTATTTTTTATAGTTGAACTTGACAAATATATCACACCTAGATCCCAAACATTGATTAATCTCTTAAAGAAACTAATTTCAATAGTCATTACAGGATTAAAGGTTTTGGAAGAATGATTTTTGTCCTGTCTAAGACACATCCATTTATTTTTTAAATTTTTTCAATTTTTTCATTATTTTAAATTTTTTTATACTTTTTAGTATGATTTTTACATAATGTCAATGAAATATAAAATTTAACAACCAAAATATGTCATTAAATTAAATCATCCCCTCTATATATTTTTTGATTCAAAGCCTCATGAATTTTATGACATGGTGAAAATCAGGTAAATAATACCCAAATGTAAATCCATTCCCCTGCAATATTAAATTTAAATAAATTATAAAAAAATCCATAAAGATGTTGGGTTAAAAAATATTTTGTGCTTTTAATGTGGTTATTAAAAAAATAATGGATTAAAATGGGATTTCAAATGCATGATCATTGTATGGGTAATATAAGGGTATTTGGATATTTTTAATCTCATGTGGTTCAAGAAATGCCAATATCATATTAACATATTCTAAATTATGAATTTCAATTTGAATGTTCAAAAACTCTAGACTCATAATCGATGGTGAAAATCACACAATATGAAAAGATAGGCATAGGTTACCTAGGAATCAATGATAAAATACATCATCACCGTTGGGGGAAAATAATTTTCCAAATAAATAATTGATAAATTAAAAATCATTATTCTAGAGACAAAATTATTTTTCCCAACTTATGAGGAATATAAAAAGATTTATTAGATGATAACATGTCATTGGACTCCTTAAAAAGGTGGGAAAAATTATAAATTTTAATGGTGATTATTTATAATGAATTTCTTTTTTTAATGTTTTTTAAATGAATATATAAATACACACCCACAATAATAGAGATATAGGAAGAAAAGATGATTAATGAATAATGTAGTTAAAAAATAAAAAACATAATGGAATAAAAATATATATAATAGGATTAAGAAATAAATAAGTAGTTAAAGGGAAATAGTTTCCACTTGGATTGGATTTTTTCAGTTGTCATCTCCATCATATAGTAGGTCAGTATAAGAATATGTTCTTCCTTAGGCATGTTTCCTCTTAGATGATACTTTGGAAAATATACATTACCTAAAATAGAATAAAAAATAATTATTCCTTTAATGAAAAACTAAAAAGAAATTAAAATTTCAAAAATGATAAAAAGAAAAAACGGGATACCTCTAAAGAAACGATGCATTTACTTTTTCTACAATTGGACAGTTTTAATGGGAATCCCAAAGACTAATGGGGGCTAATGTGGTTCCTCAACACCAAAAATCTTCTTGAAAATATTCTCTTTTTGAAAGTCTCATCATTAATTTGATAATTTATTCCCTTGTTATTTTTTTCAATTTAGTGGGGGTTGAAAGACAATGTCGTTATCCTCTCATTGGTCGTCAACATGAGGAATGATGTTATCCACTATGTCCTGGTTTTCTATACATGGAAATTCATGAAGATGTTTTAATTATTAGGGTGCATTTATATAACGTCCATATAACACAAATTCATATTATGATATCCATGTTGCTTTTAACTCATTAATTCCATCACTTTCCAATGTTTAGTAATAAGGAATAATAAGGAAATGATAATTAATATATTTTTTCATATTATTAATATCAATGATTTTTTCAAAGAATGGTCAATTTACACCTCACTAGTGATCACATTATTAACTATAGAACTAATCTAAAAAACATAGCTAACAGTAATACAATATAAGAACTTTATTTTATGGTCTACATGACTTATAAGAGAATTATCATAATCATGGATACAAAATAATGAATTTTGGAATTTTTGATTTTAATCAAAAAACAAGCATGCTAGTTCATTTTCTTAAAATCCATCCATGTTGATATTATAGGTTATATTGGATTATAAATAGTTTTCATGATCATTTAGATTTACGGAGTTTAAATGTGAAGGATCTACATCAACTTCTCTGTTTATAAATTAGTCAATTAGAATGAAATATTTACAAAATACTCTATCATTAGAATAGGATAAACATGATGAAACAGGGTTAAACACAGTATTAGATATACATTTAGAATAATGGATATTGAATAATGAGTGATTATTTTATGGGTATCACACGTATTGAATAATATTTAACTTGAGTAGTTGGTCACCAAATTCAATGGATAATATGTCAGCATGGACATCAATATTTTTTCTATATTTCATAAGGAAATTTTTTCCTAATAATATATTAGATTGGAAATAATTTGTCTCACCTTCCATTTAATGGACATAGAAATCAGCTAGGAAGATAATTTCACTAACTCAAAAAAGGACATCCTCAATTACTCCCTCCAGACTGGTGGTGATTTGATTTGATCACTGGATGACAACACTCATTGGGTGATAGTAACCTAGATGAATGTTGGTGAAGATGGATTTTGGAATTAAATTTATTGATTCTCCTAGGTTTGTCAGTAGAACATCGATGTTGGAACTCCCTATTTGGCATGGAACTGTAAATTTCATTAGGTCATTACACCGAATGGGTATGGATAGATGGGTTGAAACAATCTTTATGGTCCTGTATTTTCTAATTTGCGTTAACACTTCCTTGTGATACTTTGAATAGTTAGGTATTTTTTATGGAATCTAGGATTTTAATACTTACATCAACACATCTAAACAAGTTTATTATTTTTGAATATGGATCAAAGGGATTCTTTAGCATTGAGATAGCATGAGGAAATGAAATTTTTTTTAGATGGATGTTATTATTGAGGGAGTTTCATTCAGTTCGTTTTCTGGCATTTTTTCTTTTCCATATGAACATTAAATGTGTATTTATAGGATTAATCAAGAGGAAATGTTATTTTCATTCTCTATCTATGTGAAATTTTACAAGAATTACCCTTAGGGTTGGTAAATGATTGATATGGAATTTTGGAATAATTTGACTGCTTTTACTCGTTGATGTTGGATGAAAATTGATAAATTTATGTTTAAATGTTTCTGAGCCTATAATATATGAAGGAGAAACAATCTTCCACAATACATTCCCATGGTTTTTTTGGTAGAAGTGGCATGCCCTTCCTTGGGATTTCCTTGATTTTTATTCTTCAAAAATTTATTATATTGGGTTGGTAATTGTGAAGGCTCACTAGGATGGTCGTGACTAAGAGGATTAGGAGGACGATTGATACTTTTAGGATTAAAAATATAGGATAAGGATGTTTCATGTTACCAAAACCTTGACCATATTGGATTTAGTTTTAATTATGTGGAGTTAGATAAAGGTGATTAGAGAATGGATTGCCATACCACAATCTGTGGTGATATGCAGAAGATAATAGATCACAGTGGGGTTGATAATATTTTTAATATAACTAACCATATTTTTGAGGGACGGTGTTCCGTTGAACAAATGATGTGACAAGATCCATTGGACTATAAAAATTTTATGGATAATCTTGTTTTTATTTAAATTTTTCAGTTGGATGAGATGGTGAGTAGTACATTTCAAAAACATTCATAGGTCCATGGAATAGAGATTATGGAGATGTTGATTTTGGGGCTTTAGTATCCATGACTAGTTTCACACAAAACATTTAAGTTCACTCATCCAATCGATTATCTTTTTCGACAATATGGATTGATTTTCATGGACCTATTTGAAATTACTACATTCTTGAGTATGCAATTGGTCCATTTATTCATAAATTATGCTTATGAGATATCATATAGCTGCATGAGTGTTTTCAACAATAGAACCTCTACATGTGGCATTATTGAGTGTTCTCTACATATCCAATAACGTCTCTAATAATTATTGAATTAATATTAGGTCATTTATTTGTTGGTGTGGGTAGGTTTCTAGGGGATTTTTTATCCTCTACCAATAATTATAGAGTGGTTTGTTATTGAATTGATGGATATCATGTATTTCCTTTCAGATACAAGTGGTTCGAGAATCCAGAGAGAAATTCCCTGTGAAGATTTACTTCATGTCATTCATTGTGATAATGGAAGCAAGAGGGAGGTATTAGTTCCATGACACTTTGGAGTCATCTAGGGATAAAAAGAATTCTCAATGTTTTATTTTTTCCATCATAAATCCCATAAGGATTCGTGGTAGATCATACCACATGGAACTCTTCGAGAAGAAGATGCGGATCCTCACTATTTAGACCATAGAAATGAGGTATAAGATTAATAAAACCCAATTTTAGTTCAAAATTATCTTTAATATTTTGATATTGAAAACCAAGTGGTTGATAATTCAAAATTTGGGATATTGAGTTACATAAGGGTTTGTTCTATAGGATTGTCCATATCTAGTTCAACTGGATGTGAAATGAATGTGTCTTGGCTGACTTGATTATCCCGAATGTTCTTCTTAATTCGTTTAATAGTTTACTATATTTCTAGGTCAAAAAAATAATATGTATTTTGTGGATTCTAAGGGGTAATTAGAGAAGTTTTAAAATATGAGGATGGTAAATATTTCTTTGTGTTTTTCTCTATTTATTATTTTTATGAAAAGGTGGGTTTTTCATTGTGTTTTTTTTATTTTTTGGATTGTTTTTGTTTTGTTCATAAAAATAAAAAACAACCAACTATTAGTTGAAACATCCAAGAGAATGAAAATTTTGAATTGTGGATGATATTCATCTATCAACCATTCAATGGTCTAGTTCTATGCTAAAGTGTATAGTGGCACTCGAGTCGAATCATTAAATATGGTACAATGTGTAGAGTCAATGGTTTATGATTTATATTTCAAATGGGTGGTTGGATATTAATCAAATTAATTGATAAATGATTTTTTATTTAAATATTGGATATATATTGTGGTGATTTCATTATTGGGGATTTTATCTTATTAAGTCCTTTATATTATCTTTATATTTCATTAAATTTACTCCCACTTCACAAGATTATTTTGATCAAACTTCCAAAGAGTTTATGCTTTAATATCAGAATTAACTAAACTAGGGTTCTAATATCAATAAAAAATGTAGTGTATTTATGGTTCCAATAATCCATTGAATGCACCCGTTAAACAAAACATGTCATTAATCCATGACATTTTATGTTTAACATACACAATCTTACCCTATATAATAATCAATAAGAAAAAAATTTCAATCACTTAACCTACATAAATTATGACTCACCACAGTGGATTATTTTTTTAGACAATGAGATTGATATTAATAATTATTATAAGGATAATGGTGAAAGTTAACAATATAATAAAAATAATATTTTAGGACAAGAGACACACACATGAATGATGATGTGAGGTAAAACATGTTTTTTAGTGAATGAGAAAGAGTGAAATGGGAAGGGATTTAAAATTTATTTAATCTATTATAAGAAAGAAAATCTGACACAATAGAGGGTGGATGATTATATGATAATATAATTATGAAAAATTCATTAAAAATTAAATGAAATTTAAAACAAGGTACATGACTAAAATTGAGAAAAAGTGAAAATAAACATGAAACAAAAGTTGAATGATAAGTCTCTCTTATTGAAACTTGATTAAGGAATGTCCTACCAAGCCCTTGTGAGGAATGTATTCATACCGAACCTCTTACTTATGTTCAAAAATTCTAACCCCTTGAAAGGACATGTGGGGGATGTGTTTATGGAACAAGGTTGTGGATTATTTTCATTCCAAAACTACCGCTCAACTTTGATAGCCAGTTTTAAAACTCAATCAGCCTAATATAGAGAAATATTTTTCTAAAAAGTTTTATATTTTTATGTTTAATATAGAAAATAATGATTTGGCATCCATTTGACTTTTGTTTCTAAAGTGATGGATGTTTTATTAAGAAAAAGTCTATTATCCATTTTCTCTATAAATTTTCTATGGTGATAATGTGAATGACTATTATGATAGTAAAATGCCTTAAAATCCGATGAATTTTCTCTCAAAGGTAGGTAGCCTAAATAATTTATTTCACACCAAAAAATTCCAACTCAATATGTCTATTGGATTATGAGAAAATTCAATAATGGTGAGATGTTTTTAATTTCGTAACATAATGATTGGATGGACTTTCATAGATCAATTGGGTCCTTTTCTGTATTTGGGTCTTAAATATTTTATCCACGATTTGATTGGATATTAAAGAACATATTTTAGATTTTAATTACATTTAGTGTTCTATATATAGCCCAAAAATTATATCTTCATGTCTGGTCTAGTTTTTATCATAGATTCATTGGGACTTTTTGTGTAGTCTATATGACACATTATATGGCCGAATTGGACCCAGATTCAGTTGAATTTTTTGTATGAAATTAAATTATGGCCCTAATAAATCACAAAAATTCCATTATTATGATGATATTTATAATTATTATAGTAAACATATATGAATCTATATTTAATCAAATAATTATCAAAATAATTATTTTGAATGAAACATTATAATTTGAGAAAAATTATGCACATTTTCTTGAAAATCACTGAAGGGATTAAGGAAAGTTATAAATAATTGAATAAAAAATTTATCCTTCGATCATTTCCTAGTATGTCATAATTAACACCATTATTTTTTATCTATGTTGTAAAAAAAATTGAAATATCATTTAAACCAGTTCTAAATGAAAATATCCTTTCTTCTTAGAAAAATTTTTCTCAAACATAAATCATTTTCAAAAACACTTCCTTAAAAAATACCCTTGTAAACTAATAATGAAATATTTTAATATAATTCAAAATATAATTTAAAAAATATTTTTTCACACACATTTTCATTTAAAATTAGCTTAATATGTCATTTAAAAACATTTTAGAAAACATTTTTATAAACAATTGTTTTTGAAGAAAATAAACTTCCAACAAAAAAAGAAATAATGTCAGATTTTTTTTAACAAAATATTCATTACATTAAGTAAACAATAGTGTAAAATGGTAACATTAATTTAATTTATCTTTAATATCAATATGAAAATAAAATTTATGATACTTTTTGAGAGGTAGATCATGAGATGTCAACATTTTAGATTTAATCATATACAATACTGGAAAATGATTCAATTATAACATAATATCTTTACCCATTTGGTAACATTGATTCATAATCCACATGAAGTAATAACATATCAAGAAACATAAAATATCATTAGTATTAATCAATTAGTTATATTACATGTTAAATAACATTATATACACCTTGTGAAAAAATACAGTTTCATAACATAATATATGTATCAAATAAGTCAATATGAGACAAAATTCCTTTGATGTAATAGAAAAATTTTAACTATAAACCCCATGAATCATAAATACTAATTTGTATATTTAAATACCAATAAATGTAATAATAATAATAATAAAATACATCCATTATTATTATACATTCCATATACAATAAATAGGTGGTGAACATGGATTGAGCCTCATTAAAAAAATTAAGCTGGAAATCACTAACCATTAGTCTTGACTTACTTTGTACATGAAAAAACCTCATGTATATAAAATATGTTGTTTTTATACATCTATAACAGAACCATATTAATATTTATCACATCATATATACTTTTATAATGATTTTATATGACCCATTTTCTAATTGTCTTATTTTAATGTTAAGTTTCAGGTAATAATAAGTTGGCTTTTTTGTGCTTTGAATTTCTAATTTTTGTCCTCTTACATTGATCGAAATTTCATTATTTATAAAATTTATACCATTATATAAATATAATAATTATTCATTATATATCTATTTATAGTAACCTATGAAATTTAGTGATAGGAAACTAAATACACCGTACATGGAACAGGTAGGTCATATGTATGTATGAATTATATATCGGTTTTGTTGTCATATTAGTAAAAGAAATGTAAATGATATATATAGTATCATTATAGTATCACTATTATGTCATATATATTACATGTTTTTATTAAACATGTCCTTAATACATTCCATGTAAATCATGAACGAATAACATTTCTTCATGAGGTGGTAGTCTGTTGTACACACGAACGACTTTATTGTATTCCAAAAAAATGGAATGAATAATGGTATTGAAAAATAATAATTTTAATATATTATTAATATCATAAATATCATATAAAAATATTATTTACATAATTACTCCCAACCATAAAGGGAGTAATATAAAAAAGAACGACATCATTTCGTAAGGCGGTAGTTTGATGTAAACACAAATGATGATTTTATTAACCATTTGATGGAAGTGTGTACGGCTGTAGTCTGTTCCCATAACATAAAAACATAAAATAATATATATTATAATTATGTTTTTATATAATAAATATATAGAAATAATTGAAGGATGTGGGGAAAGAAATAATATAAAAACACTTTTAGTGGAATATTCCCTCTTCTTTGGGTATCCTCTTTATGTTTACACAAAAAACATAAATTGGTATCTTTATAACCAAAATAATGATTCTATGATGAGTTGAGGGAATTTTATAATTTATTTTTTCAGATTTTTTTTGTGCCAAATGGGTTATTAAGTGTTAATAAGGGGGTATATTGAGTGCCCTTTTATAGTTAGGGAGGAGTATCATTCTTGTAAATACTAAACATAATTAACTATTGGGAGCTATCCCTTCACTTATGTGGAACAAAAAATATATGATAATGTAATTTGTGGTTATTTTTCATATAAAACTAGTTATCTTAAAAATAAATTCATTTTAATAAATTTTTTAGTTTATAACTAAGATACTATATTTTATAAATTTTGGTTTTTTATTATGGAAAATAATTTTCTAACAAGTGAAATTTATTCATTAGGAATAAATTAAATTGATACATATTTGGAAAATTTTACCCACTAATTATAAAATATATTACATTTTAAAAAAATATAAATCCTATATGTTTTGTAAATTAATTTAAACATAAGCGCTATTGATGCAAAAAAAACATTTTTTTAACCTTAACCTCATAAAAAAAGTATTTATTATTTGGGGTTTGATAAGTTCATTATAAAATATAAATTTGTCCTTTAAAAGAAAATATTTGATATTATTAACTTTTAATTGTCACTTGTAAGAATATAATATTTTTACTAATTTTAAATCATTTAATAAAATATGATTTTTATAAAATAATATTAATGTCAATTTTCGCATTATTTATCTAATCTGAATTTATTAATATAAAGAAAATAAGGTAATTTAAATATATTAATTTGATAACTATTTAATAATATATATTCTTCTACCAAATCTATTAAATATTATAATTCATTAAATTTACATCACATTTAAAAAATTTAATACCATTTATTTTACTTAATTATTAACTAAAAAATTCTTGTACTGGTTTTTATTAAGTATTTAATGTAATTATATAGTCACCAGGAAATTTAAAATAAACTATCTTGATATCAAAAACTCATTTATCTTTTGAAATAATAGATTTAAAAAAACCTATATAGTTTTTCCCTTATTCTAATTCATTATTTAAATCAAAATGAAGAAAGAAATTTTATTTGACATTTTCTTTACTTAACATATTATATGGGTCACTTTATTTGAATAGTATCTTAATAGCTCATAAAATTAGATACTGAGGTAAATTTAATTGAAATACATCTATAAAATATGTATTTTAAATGTTTCTGGATATTATTACACCATATATTCTCATTTTAACCTCTATATATTGGTTTTTCCCTTAATCACTATACATTATTTTTAATGGTTTTCACTTATAGATTTAGTAAAAAGTTAGTTGGACTTATTAGAAATAATAAATTATTATGATTCAAAATATAAAATCTATTTTCTAAAATTTAATTCATAGAAGTGGTATAATTTGATTTATATTTAATCTAATACACTTGGGGAGAAAATCGGTATTTAACGTGAATATATTCACAAATTTACAATGATTCAATATCAAAATTGAGTATTAAAACATTTAAAATGAACTATATTGGATTAATATATGTACAATTGAACTATTTTTAATTTAAAACAAATTAAAAATATATCTCAACATTATTAATGATTTAAATGAAAATGCAGATTTCAATTCAAATTCAGTATTTTTCACTATTTTTCAGAAAAATTAAAATTCGTAGAAAAATACCAAAAAATCATCCAAAGATAATTTTAATATTATGATTTCAAAAATTAGGTTTAACTTTCCAAATTAATTTTATAAAATTGGTAAAATTTAATTTTAAATTATGTGAAGCAAACACGATTAACCCGTATTTTAGAAACCATACTGTTTTCAAAAAAACATTTCTTTTTTCTTATAAATGATTCCTATTTTATTTATATTCAATATATAAATAATAACCATGTGAAAATATATTTATTCATCTGATATATAGTCCTATTCATTCATATTTTTTCGATGTCTATTAGATAACTCACATATTAAATAAATATACTAATTATATATTATAGTTGAAAAAAATTGGTATTGTGTATATCATAAGAAAAAATTAGTCTTTCATATACCGTAAGATAAAGATTGTTTTTCATGTATCTCAATAATAACTTGGTCATTCTTGTAAATCTGTAATAAAATTTTGTATCATTCAACATATTTCATCTAATAATTGTAATTCATTTAATAAATTCATTATAAAAACTCGAGGTGTTACATTCTACCCTCCTTGAAAATAATTTCTCCTTAAAATTTATTCTGGGTTATAATAGGGTTATCATTTGAAAATTCCTTAATATAAACCCACATCATAAAGGTAAATACTAAAACTTACATTAAAAATAAATTTTAGAAACATAACGGTTACACAATGTCACTCATGACAAGGTTTCAACATAGGGGACATATGTAGAAATTTAAAACATAGACATCGAAGAGAAAAATAACACCCAAATGTTGATGGAGAGTGATAGGGGAAAAATTATATAGAAATTTAAGGAAAATAATCCATAAACAAAATAGTCTTGAAATAGTCCCTTGATATCATAAAATATGCTAATAACTGTAACACGCCATGGATTTTAATAATAATTTGAAATTCATGAATTTTTTTTAATTAGATATTTATAACTACCCATTAAACATAATTTTTCAAATTCTGTGTTTCGAATATCAAAATACGGTTATATACAATTTTAACCAGTAAGTTATTTGGAGTCTAATGAAACAAATTTATTTTTGATGAATAGTAACATACTATTATTAATTTTAATATAAATTTTATTATGTCCCTAATGAATAGTGAATTGTATTATTATTTTATTTTCGTAATGATTTAATAGAATGATGACTTTATTAATTTTTAAATGTGTTAAAATTTGAGTTATATATTTAAAATTATTATTTTTGAATAAATTATGGTTTAATTTAAAAGTTAAATTAATAATATTTAGAAAATTATTTTAAAAAATGGAGTTCATTTTTTGAATTCCAGACCTTGAAAAATGGATAGGGTGAATTTTTTAGGTTTTTTTGAAATTTGATAATTTTTTTATGATTACTGAAATATGATAAACTATCGTATATTCAAATTATAAGTTAAATGCACTATTTATTACATCATAAGTGACATAAGACCACATTATTCGAACTCACATTCCATTATTACTATTTTTTATCATAGGAATTAAGGATATTAAAATTATTGAGAAAAAATATTATAATGATGATTAAAATGATGAAAAATACATTTTCTCCTCCACAATAAATGACACCCTTATTTTTCTCTTCCACCCACACCTCTAAAGAAATGAACATAACCTATTTTCTACCCAATACTCTCCCAAGTCACTTTCCAAATTCCGAGAATATCTTGTCTCACCAAAAGGCCAACACAAAAGGCCTTATGAAATATCTCAAGGAGAAGTGATCAAGAGGTAAACATCCTATTTTGTTTTCGTTCTTTTCATTTCCATTTTATTTTATATTATTTTTCTTTCCTCCCCTCCACTAACCTAAGAGAAATTATTGATAAAATATCTTACATATTATTTATTTCAAATTTTTTATGGGTGACTCCCCATTATACTTCATCTCCATTGCCACTTATTTATGAAATTAAAACATCGTCTCTGATGTGTCGATTTTTTGACATCATGGATGATGTGATTCCAATTTCATTCAATTACTTCAAGACAGGTCATGAAACCATTTTTATGGTTGAAAAAAATTATAATTAATTTTTTATATCTTATATAAGGTTTTAGAATCATTTTTTACACATGTTTTTAATTTATGAAAAAAATGAGTTCATTGCGATTGATGAATCGCGAAAATGACCTCAAAATTTATCAATAATGTTATAACTTATGAATCATCCTCATGTAATTACTAAAAAATATAAATTGTATAATTTATGGAATTATAAATTTTAAAAACCCTTACATTTCAATTCTTTAGTTTCAATTCCAATTGACAAGAATATCTATCATGAAACGATCATGAAAATCCCGTACAGAACGCACCCAAAACAATGCAAGGAAGAAAATACTAAAAATTAAAGGGTAAAATGATGAAATGAAATGACAATATTATGTGTTATAAATATGAATATGTTTATTTAATATATTAATAACACTATTTTTACCATTATAAAATAAGATTAAATTTTCTTCACGAATGAAAAACATGTGGTAAGGGAATTCATAACTAGATTTCCATTCTTTTGGTAAAAATTCTACTTTATTATTTTTGAGGTATTAAAATTATTTGTGTGATGTTTTTGTTTATATAATTTTTAATTATGTGTATTTTCATTATATGTTCATACTCCATCTACCCTACTAATTCTCTCATCAATTATATGATTTATGTAATTGGTGTTTCATTTAAAAACCTCTTTTAAAATTATGTTTTACGAAATTCAAATGAATTTTTTTTATGAAATTATATATGTAGTATGATTCTTTTTGGGTTATTGGGAATTGTTTATGATGAAGTATGGGACCTATATTTACCGTAATCTCATTGTTTATGAGTATATTTTAGGTCATTTATATGGTTAATCCAAGTGTATCCGCGATGGTTACAAAAAATCTAAGGTTGCTTTGAGGGTTACAAATTATAAGGCAGCCGATATAGTTGGAGGATAATATAAGTAATTCCCCAATATACTATTATTGTTCTAATTATGTTCTTATTTTTTCTAGGGATATTATGGAATCTCATGTTTCAAAAGGTAATTATTTATTGGTTAAAATAATGTCTTTCGAAAATGATTTCATATGATACATGTATTCATTGACTCATGTGTTCATCCCTACATTTTATATCACTTACTGAGATTTTTGTACTCATCCCAAGTTTTAAATATTTTATAAAAGGTTATAAGGATTTTTAATCCAATGATGTAAGCCATGTTCAATGATTGAATAATTGTCAAATAAATCATGTTCTACTTGAATGTTTTTGTATTTTGGGAGAAATGAATGATAAATTTATGGTATCATTGATATATTAATGTGTAATGTGATTAATTTTTTATGTATCAATTATCTGAATCACTTAAATTTAAATAAAATTAGGGGTTAGGATGATGTTATTAGAATACGATAAATGATTTTTACATTATTTTTAATTTTAAATGTCATAGAATTTAAAGATTACATTATCTCTTTGACTAAGATGTGTTTTTTCAAAATGGTTGTGTGCAAAAGGAAAATAGATGAAAAAGCGGGGAGGAAACGACAGAATGACATCCTTCCGAATCTACAACCCGAAAAGGGAGGGAGGGGAACTGTGTAATTTTTAATAGTTATGTATCAACTAATGTATAAAATAAATAGTGATGTCATCCATGCAAGAGAACCACCATAGGTACCACAATGGAACATGACAATAGTAGAACATTTTATGAGACAACACCCTCATGCAATGAATAAATCCTCTAACCCAGTAGTGGATGAATAATGGATTAAATCCCTTGAAAAGACACTGGATGTATTGGGTTTATCATATAATAAAAGGAAAAGTATTCCTGTTTATCATTTTTATGGTGAATTTGATCAATGGTGGTCAATTGTAAATAATAGCAGGGATTGAGAGGATATTTATGTCTTAAACTGGGATTAATTTAAAATTATTTTCCATGTAAAATACTTTCCTATTGTTGTGTGACATAAGATGGAGAAGAAATACCTTTATTTGGAGAAAATGGAGGAAGATTAAGTCACTTTTTATGAAGTTAACATCCCTCAAGTTGTGAGGTTTTCTCCAAATCATATTCTGGATGCTGATAGAAAAATCAATCGTGTTTACATAGGATTGAATCCATGGTATCAATGGGAATTGGCCCCCTGTGAATTAATAAGTTATAGGAAACTTGTATGACTTGTTGGGATGGTAAAGATGGAATTTTTTGATGATCACAAGCATTTTGACAATAAGGATAATAATAGGTCCAGTTGGAAAGATATGGGTAAGAATCAAACAATGAAATCTGATGGTAAGCAAATCCAATTTTTTAGTTTGTGAAAAGTGTGGGAAGAAGCACCCTGGGGAATGCCTTACCAAAACAGAAAAGTGTTTTCGATGTGGTAAGTTTGTACATATGTCATGAGATTGTATGAAAATTATCCTATGAGTAATCCTGATAAAAATTCTATAAACTGTTTCAAATTTGGTGTGATGGGTCATTATGAAAATATCAGCCCAAATATAGATATTAATGATTAAATGAAGCGAGAATATAAGATGAATGGTGTAGTAAGATCCTTTGTGACAATGTCAGTAAATGTTGGGCCATCTAATAAACTTGTATTAGGTACCTTCTTTTTTAAAAGTATTTTTCTAAAGTTTTGATTGATATACGGGCAACAAATTCTATAATTTCCAAGGAAATTTTTATTAAATTGGAAATACCACATAAATAAATGAGACTAGAACATTTTGTTAAAACAACAGTGGTGAAATATTATAGAAAAAATGAATTATAATAATATTTCTATTGTGTAATATTTAATTAATTTACATGAAAACCTTGTCTATATTCATCGGTAGAGTTTGATGTCATTATGATAATGGATTTTCTTTCTGTTTATCTTGCTTTGATTGATTGTAGAGATAATGAAGTTGATTTCAAGAAGGATTTTTAGTTTGTATTCAAGAATGAACCCATACAATTGATTACATATCAGGAAGCCGAGAAACTATTGAAATGTGGAAATGATTGTCATATTTCCCATATTGTTGAAAAAAGGGGAACTATTCTGATTGATGATGTGCTAGTGGTAAATGAATACCATGATATTTTTCCTAATGATTTACCTAGTTCTATACTATATCGGGAATTCAAATTCTCAATTGACATAGTTCTGGAAGCGAAGACTATTTCAAAACCCCTATATTGAATTTCTCAAATGGATCTTCTTGAATTTAAAAATCAGTTATATTTTTTTATTGAAAAAGGATCCATTCATCCTAGCACTTCACCGTGGGTTGATCCTATTTTGTTAATTAAAAGGAAAGATTATTCCATGAGTCTTTTCATTGATTATATTTCATTGAATAAGATATCTATTTAAAATTAGTATCATTTTTATTCATTTTGATGACATTTTTATTAGTTCTAGGGATATCAGTACTTTTCTGGTATTGATTTGAGATCTGGATACCATCTGTTAAAGGAGAAGGAGGATGATATACTTAAAATTTCATTTTATACAAGAAATGGGCATTATGAATTTTTTTATTCTATTTGGGTTAACTAATGCACATATTATATTCATTAATATTATGAATATAATATGTCATGAGTTCATGGATATGTTTTTGGTTGTGGTTGTTGATGAAATTAGGGTATTTTATAAAAATAAAGAGGAACATGAAAAACATATAGTGTAGTTTTAAAAACCATGAAGGAAAATAAACTCTTTGAAAAATTCATTACATGTTATTTTTGGTTACAACATATTTTCTTTTGAAGGGAAAATTATAATCAAATATTGAATAAAAGTTAATCCTACCAAAACAAATATGGTTGATGAATTTCCAATACCCACTATTGTTATAGATATTCTATGTTTTATTGGATTAGTAAGTTATTACTGATGGTTTGTTAACAACATTTCATGGTTATATAGAATACAAACTATGTTAATTTGAAAAGGGGATTAAATTATTTGGACAGAAGAATGTGATGTACGTTTTCATGAACTGGATAATAGATTGGTGAATTCCACAATTTTGGCCATGAATTCCCTAAAAGGGAGTTTTTTATCTACAATGATGCTTAATTGAATGAATTGGTTTTGTTCTAATTCAAAATGATAAGGAAATTTTTATACATCAAGAAAACTAAAACCTCATGCGTTAAATTATCCCATACATGATTAGGTATTTTCCGTTCTGGGTTTTTCCTTGAATATTTGGGGTGATCATTTATACATAACTAAATTTCTAATATATACTTACCATAAATTCATGAAGTATATATTCACTCATAAGGAATTAAAATTGAGGTAGAGAAGACGGCTGGAACTGAAAAGATATTATGATTGCACAATCAATTAACTTCTTGGAAAAGAAAACAAATTGAATAGTTCCATGAGTCGAAAACAACATTTATTATTAACCATGTTATGTTTGGAATGTGATCTCTTGGTTATAATTTTTATGAATTTTGTTTTAGAAGTTATTGGTGTGGGAAATAAATTTGTTTGGTTTTAGGTTCCAGTGCATTTATCATTATTAGATAGAATTAATAAAGTACCTAAGGAATATCGTGAGCTATATAAAATTTTAGAATTGGTTGAAATTGATATGTTTCTATAATTTAACCATTATAAAGATTTTGTTTTAGGATTTGGAAAAATATGTTGTGTTCTTTGTAATTCCCAATTGAAGAAATATTTGTTTTATGGTGCCCATAGTTCATTATTTTGTATTTATAATATATTTACTAAGATGTATAGAGACATTTGGGAGTATTACTAGGGGGATGTAATGAAAATAGACATTATAGAATTTACTATGAAATGATTGAAATGAAACAGTTTAAAGCAGAGTGGCTATTACAGAATTGGATGCTTTATCATTTTCTAGTGCCAGATTGGAAATGGGAGAATATATCCATTGACTTTGTTGTGGGATTACTGAAAATTTTTCAAGGTAACAAATTGATTTGGGTTATTGTTGATTGGCTGACTAAATCAGAACATTTTATTTCTATTTGTGATACAGTATCTTTGGATCATTTTTCTTGGATGTACCTCAAAGTGATTGTTAGGTTATATGGTGTTTATCATTCGATTTTATCTGATCAAGATCCCATGTTCACCTATATATTTTGTAAGGGGCTTTAGATGTCATTGGGTGGAAAATTAAATTCCATTACAGCTTTTCACCCTTAATCAGATGCACAGTCAGAACAAATGATTCTTATTTTGGATGATATTCATCAAGATTTCCCCATATACTACCAATGAATTTGGGATCAACATCTTTATTTATGAGAGTTATCATATAATAAATGTTTTCATTCAAGTATACATATTGAATCTTTTGAGTAATTGTTTGGGAATTAGTGTCAAACTCCAGCTTTTTGGGATGAAGTAAGAGAGAAGATGTTTAGGGGACCATAATAAGTAGATTTAGTGGCTGAGAAAGTGAAGATGATCCATCAACACAAGATGATACCTTAGAGTAAGGATAAAAGTCGTAGAGATAACAAAAGGAATGAATTATATTTTGAGGTTGGTAACCATGTTTTCCTTAAAATCTCTCCTTGGAAAAGTGTGAAGTGTTTTGTTAGGAAACAAAATCTATTTCTATGGTTCACCAGTCCTTTTCAAATATTGGATAAAGTTGAACCGATTTATTAACAATTTTCTTTTCCACCATGTTTATCTCAGGTAGACAATGATTTTCATGATTATGTGTGGAGGAAGTATGTGCTAGATTCATCTCATATTTTGAGCCTAGAGGTAGATCAGTTGGAAGAGAACCCTTCTTTTGATAAGTAACTGGTTCATATTCTTGATAGAAGATAACAAGTATTGAAAAATATTGAAATCAACAGGTGAAGGTTTTTTGGAGAAACCACATGGTTGATGACGCAATATGGGATTCTGAAAATGCAATGAAGGAAAGGTAACCCCATTTTTAACAAGTAATTAAAATTGTGAGGATGCAATTTTCTAATGGTGGGGATAATATAAAATGGAATGTTTTTAATAAAAAATTTAAATTCATTAAACTATGTTTTATGTAGATATTTATAACTATCCCTTCAACATAATTTTCCACTTCAATCTTTTGAATTTTGAAAAATAGTCATCTACAATTGTGACCAGTATGTTATTTAGAGTCTAATGGAAAAAACATAATTTTTGGTGAATATTAGCATACCCTTTTGAATAGTTATATGAATAGTAATATGTCCCCAATGAATATTAGATTGGATTATTATTATTTTTCTTTATTATTTATGGTAATGACAACGTGATTAATTTTTAAAGGTGTTAAAAATTCAGTTAAAGTTTTAAAATTATTTTTTAAAAAAAAATTATTTTATTTAATGATTAAATTAATAATACATAGAAAATTATTCTCAAAAATTGGAGTTCATTTTGTTAATTATACATGTTAAAAATGGATTGGGTGAATTTTTTAGGATTGTCTAAAAATCTATAATTTTTGATGAATAGTTAAATACCATAAAATAACGTATATTCAAATTATTATTTAAAGGCACTTTTTATTACATCATAAGTGATGTAAGAACACATAGTATGAAATAACATTCAATTATTTCTATTAAAGGTCACATGAATTATGATTATTCATAGTACTGAGAAAATGTATTATAATAGTGATTAAAATAATGAAAAATATGTCCTCTCCTCCATTATAAATACCACCCACATTTCCCTCTTCCTCCCACACCTCTAAAATCATGATAATTACCTAAGATCATCCCAATACTCCTTCATAGTATCTCAAAAACATCATAAATGTTTTGGTCTCACTAAAAGGATAAAATTAGAAGTGTTAATAAGGATTTCAATGAGAAGAGATCAAGAGGTAATCACCCTCTTTTGTTTTATTTCTTCTATTTTCATTTTTTATTCATCTTATTTCCTCAAGTCCCCTTATAAAAGTGTAATTAATGATATCTTATCTTAAATATTTTGTATTTCATCATGTTTATAGAATAATATACTCTATACTTATTATCCACTCCCATTTATTCATGAAATTAAAACATCGTCGGTGATGTGTTTATTTTACGACATCGTGGACGATGTGATTTCAATTTCTTTCAATACCTTCAATGCTAGTCATTAAATCTTTTTTATGGTTGATACATATTATAACTCATTTATTATATCTTATATAAGGTTCTAGAATCTGTTTTTTACACATGTTTTTTATTTATGAAACAAAATGAGTTCATTACGATTGATGAATCAACATAAAGACCTAAACCAATATTAATCATGATCTAACCTATGAATCATCCTCATATGAGAATTCAAAATACTAAATGGTATAATTTATGTTACTGGGAATATGTATATAACATTAAATTCCAATTTAGTATTTTCAGTTCTAATTGATAAGAATAACCCTCATGAACCGAGCAAGAAAATCATGTAAAGAACGCAGCCAAAACAATGCAAGGAACAAAATACTAACAATAAAAGTGTAAAATTATGTAATTAAATTATAATATATGGTGTAATAAATATGAATATGTTTCTTTAAGATATTAATAACACTCTTTGGACAATTATACAGGATGTTTAATTGAGTTTTATGTATGACAATCTCAATGTATGTGAGTTCATAACCCGACTTCCATTCTTTTGGATAAAATTCTACTTCAATTTTTATGTGGTATTAAAGTTCATTTTGTGATGGGTTTCATTTATATTATTTTTAATTATTCTTATTTACATTTTATATAGATATTACATCTACTCTATTAATTCTCTCATCAATTATATGATTTATGTATGGGAATTTTCTTTTAAAATACTCATTTAAATTTCTATTTTACGAAATCCAAAAGAAATGTTTTTATGAAATTATTCAGTTTGTATGATTGTGATCTAGTTAATGGTTATTTTTTATGATGAAGTTTGGGACATATATATACCTCCAATGTATTGGGTATGTGTATGTGGAAGGTCATATGTACGGTTACTCCATGTGTAACTGCGATGGTTACACAAATTATAAGGAGTTGTGAGGGTTAAAAATTATAAGGTGTCCGAGAGGGTTACAAGATTATGTAAGTAATGCATCAAGATATTTTTATGTTTCTATTTATGTTCTTATGTTTTGTAATGATCTGTTTTAAATCTAATTTTTTAAAAAGTAAGTATATATGGGTGAAAAGTATTTCTTTTGAAAATGATTTCATATGATACAAGTATTCATGGACTAATGTATTATTTCATTCTTTTTTTGTCCCTTACTATGCTTTTTTGATTGTCCCTTTTTATAAATTATTTTAATAGGATATAATGATGTGTATGAAAAATAATGAATCCAAGTTAATTATTTGAAGAATTGTGAATGAAATCATGTTTTATTTGAAAGGTTTTATATTTTTGAATAAATGAATGGTATTTTTATGGTATTCAATTTGTATTAATGTGTAATATTTTGAATTTATTATGTCCCAGTTCTCTAAAGTTCTAAACATGAAAACCCATCAATGTGAATTGAAGTGATTTCATGAATAAATTCATGATTATGTAATTTAATAATGTTGGGTTCTTATAATAATTTCACAACATTTTATATCAATAATTTTCAAGAAAATGTATTCTTTATTTCATAAGGGGAATATCACCCTTTGTTTGAGCCTTAATAAATTTACACATAATCTCATAATCGGACAAATTATGGATAATTTAATATTCATAAATCAATAATTTTTCATAATATCCACAAATAGAATGATAATTAATTATATCTATATTCAGATATCATCACATCATAATGGTTATCACAATTCATGCATAAATATTCATATGGTGATATAATACATTAATATCTAAACCCTCATCCAAATTTTTACAAAAAATTGTTGATAAATGTTTTACCTTTTAACTCATCAAAAATATGAATATCTAAAACATTAGAATGAAGGTCACTAAATTTATTAAAATAATCTTAACATTAATCCCCCATATAACATAAAATAAATCTCGATTGTCATATACCCAACGTGTGAATACATTTATCATGTATTCCCTTGAAACATAGTAACGGTATGAATTATCATAAAACCATATGAAAAACATACATTATTTTTTATTACATAAATAGAATATATATTTTTAGATATAATTTTTAAATACAAAATATTTTATATACTCTATCCATGATAGCATGAAACTCTGTGTCAACAAATAATTAATCAGTTATGAGGTCATCGATAATATCCAATTTATTTTGTCCTAATCAATCATCTATTTATCTAAAACTAAACACCATTTTATATGCATCCAAAACATATTAAGGGGAACCTTCCCTTAATCAGCATATAAAATTTCGATTAAACCACATTACTAGTCCATCAACGTCATTCAACATATTCATTGAAATCCTTTAGGAAATTTTTATAGTAAATGATACTAATATATTTCATGATTATTATAACATTATATTTTAATTCTAAAACAAAGATAATTCATTCATCCAACTTCCCTCTCAAACAATTAAATAATCTTCATCATCTTATTCTTTCACACTTCTTTCCTATCATATGACATATGTAGTCTCAAATTTCTCAAATTTATAACCATTACTCATACCCCCTTGTTTATTTTCTCCATGAGATTTCACCTTAGGGAATAAATTAACATAATAAAAATAATTTTAACATTTAAATCATTCATCATTTGTTGATATCTTAAGGATAGTATCATTATTATTCATTTAATTAATTGAACTGTTCATTTTTTATTTATATTTACTTACATTTTTTTCTTTATTCTTTAGTCAAAGCATATTCACATTCCTCTAAGAAATTTTCTTGGAATTTTGTTCCAACAATATCGACAAAAAGAAAATTGAATTTTATCTCCTCTATAATCTTCACTACACTAAATCTAAACAAATTACTTCCTTCTATATTTTGTGATTTAATGAGTTAGTTAAGGTTTATGTTGTTACTCAAGTTCCGTGGGAACCAATTTTTCATATTCACAATCTATTTTACTCCATTTATCATCCCTCTTGGATGATAATTTTAAAATTTTCCATTGCATTAAATATTAACCCAGTTCAATTTGGTTCCCTCAATTGAATAAAACCAAAAAAGTATAGAATGTAAAACTCTAATCATAATGTGAAATCAAATCATCAGGGAAAATAACAAATTGGATGTCTAAATAATGACACATTATTTTTTAATCTATTAATCTATATTAGTATCCAAGAATATTAATTTACATATTCTATTTAAATCCTTAATAATGGTTTTTAATGAGCTTTTGAATTTCCAAATCATATCCCCAGGGAGTTTTAAACCATGTGTGCAACAAGGGTAATTATTTTGTACCAGTTCCAGATCAAGGATAGCTAAATATGGTGTTTTAGGGGTTATTACCACTAGGTATATATATTCCAAATCCACATAACCTTTTTGTATCCATACATTAATTTAATTTCTTGTAAACCACTTTCTCAATCCTTTACCAAAATTCTACGACGTTTTCATAAACATTGAATTATCCATAAACTTTTCCTTAGAGACATCCTTAGAAAGGTATTTTCAAATTATCCAAGTTATTTCACTAATGTTTTCTCATCCTATATTCAAAATGTTAACAAAACATTTCCTTTTCTGCCAACTATATAAACTATGGACATTCATATGTGAATAATTATTCATTTTTTATGAATATTCATTACATTACACAAAAATATTCCCAAGGACCATAATAATTTAGTTCCTTTGGAAACATGGAACACAATATTCATGATTGGTGAATGATATTCAATATTAACCACAAATATCTTCCCCATTATTACTACAACATAAAACATTCCTTCATAACCTAGTCAAAGGATACAATATAAATGTTCTTATAAGATAATTTGTAAAGGTAAATATATGAGATACGTAATCCAAAAATGAACATAAGCATATGAAAACATGATAACAATATTTGAAGTCTATAACCTGCATAACAATGTTCGTAAAATTGAATCATGAAATAATTATTGGCACTTCATAAGACATGAATCTAAAACGAATCAAATATCATAATCCACGTGACTATAACATAGGTACAAGACATGGAATAGTATCAAACACATAAATATATAATATAATTATCATAGTAATCAAGTCTCCACTCGAAGGATATCATAGTGGAATTGGTTCACTCTCCAAACCATATTAGTAGTCAAGGCTTACTCCGATTACCATATTAGTGAACATAGTCCCTTAATGAATTTGGTCCACTCCCCATTCTTTATACTTTTATCTCATGAGACATAAATCATTACCAATTAATTTTATGGAGATATAGGATGTACTTATTATATAACAAAATCATACATATGTGTTCCATAAAAACACAAACATTAATCATATCATAACCCATGAAATGAGATGAGTATCATATAATGTCCAATGTAAATGATGCAAGTTTAATTATCTTTTATCCATAGCATAAAACTAAATGTTAAGCGAGTATTATAAGAATTTTATCATGGTATAACCTATTGAAGGGAAATGTGTTTCATAAACATCATTCCTTCAAAACATAAATTATGTGTACAAAAATAATAATGGTATACTTGGATCATATCCTCAATAAGACATAGGTAACAAAAACATATGTCTTTATGTTTATCGAATAGTTATTATATATCATTTAAAACATTTCTTAAGGAAAATATTATTTAAGAATAAAAAAATACTTTTTTAAAACCAAAATCATTTTGAAACCCATTATCATTTAAAATAACATTGAAAACATATAAATTAATATTTGAAAAACATTTAAGATACTTTTTAAAACAAAAAAAATTCAAAATAATTTTACTTGAAAATGAACATAAAATATCATTTTAAAAAATAAAATCATTTTTAAAAAACATTATCTTTGAATAAAATTTGTTTCCGACCGAAAAGAGAATGAATGGTTTATTTTATCAATAACATTTTCTTAATTGTCTTAACTACCAATGTGATGGAAAATGTCACCCTTACGTGAATATATCTTGAATAACTAGAGTATAATAAAAATCATGAGAATTATTTAGTGGTAGATAATGATATTTTGACATTTAATATATAATAATAAAGAATACTGATAAACGATGACATTGAAATAGAAAATCATTACTGCTTTGGTAAAATTGACTCATAAACCACATGAAGGAATAATATATAAAGAAACAAAAAATATCATGATTGTGTCTAAATTCATAATATTAAATGTTAAAGGGATGTTTATACAACACCTGAAAGAGTATAGGTGTATAAAATTACATATGTATCAACGAAGTCAAAATTTAGACACAATTATCTTACTACATTTTTCAAGACCAATCCCATAAGGGCCCATTATGTGACTCCCTAATCCCACCATTAGTGGGATAGGGATGGTGACTAACATCGGGAAGGTATATCACTATCATGGGAGTAATTTCCTTAGTACCTATATGAACAAACACATCTCAAATCCCACAAATGCTGAAATGTAAATTCAATAAGTAAACAAAGAATGAAAACCATTATAACACACAAACAGATTACAACAGGGAAAGTGATGGAACGTAAAAAAGGTCATAATACCATCCCATTAAATGTAAATTCGGTAAACAAGTTCATAATACTCATCCATAGAAAACCCTACCTGAAGGAAAGGTACTGGGGCTACTATCTAAAGGTGTATGAACACCATGGTGTATCAGATCTCACAAGGATTTTTTAAGTCCCGGTCTTCCTGGGGCTCTATCAAAAGTTCACTCATCTAGACAAGACATGACATGTCCGTGAAAATATCATGTTTGGGGTGAGTGTAACAATACTCAATAGGACACCCTAAAACCACAAACAAGTACCGAACAAAATTATAGTCATCTCTACATAGGTATATTCCTATACGATATAACAAGAATATCCAGATATACTCCAAAAATACCACACAGCCTAGGGTAAGTCACAACCACTGCTAACTGGCACAAGGAATTTGGCTCGAAGAGTATATAAAAACTCATCTATTATAAAACACTCCTATATTCGATAGCACTGATGACGACCCTCTAAAAACTATTGTTCATCAGAAACTATCTTGAGAGAGATACGCGGAAATATCTGAAGAAAAATGATACTTTAGATGAGGATCATAGCTAGGGCCGTGGGGTGATACTGAAAACTCAAACTCAATTTACTCTTTATGTAAAGGATTTATTCTTATTGAAGTTGGTCAAATAAATACTGATGAATCTACCAAAGGCATGAAGAAGGAATAGAGGATCCTCTCTAGGCCTCTCAAGAGATTAAAATAACTCTATCCAAGAACTAATGTAAAAGTTATCATACATCTGTGAGTAGGAAATGATATCAAAAACTATCAAGGAAAGTATAAATGGAATGAACCCTAATTAAACTCATCTAATATATGGTGGATAAGGGAATCAATTCACGTATAAAATAGAGGGTGTATGGTGAGTAGTAGTCACAACCATCGTACCTATCACCCAATAAACAATCCATGTAAATGGACCATGTCACTAGAAATATATCAAATCCATAACTATTTATAGGTATAATAAGTACTATCTCATCAAAAGGGTCCGAACACCACTAACGAATCATTTATTGGACACATTGTTTTAAAGATATGTTTTTAGTGAAAAGGTCTGACCTGGGTCTGGTCCGGAGCCGATCCGATCTGCCTGAGCCACCAACTATCCAGATCGATCCAAGTCCAGCTGACCAATCCGGGTTCATCCTATTGGACCTAGTCTGTCCAAGCCTGTTGAAACACCTTTTCTGGCCTACTAGCCCACTTTTCGTGGCTCAATTTCTTTGGTTCTGGATGCATGCATGTGGGCTTGATTTCTGTTGCGCGCGGAATGCCCTGACTGAATGTCTCCCTAGTCCTGCAGTTTTACACCATGTCCCATTTGGTCGGCCCATTAATTTCTGACATTCACCATGTTCGCTAGATGACTGCTATGTCACCACTATAGTGGTCTCCCATGCGGCCCTATCAGGCCTCATTCCATCTCTGTCGGTCACCCCTCCGGTGGCTTGTTGTTCTCCTAGACCGCATCACTGATCACCTTGACCAACCAAATCCACCGCCCTAGCCACAAAAATACTCCACATAATGTACTAATATGCTCCAATATCCCATAAAAAATTAACAATCTAATTGTTGATAAATCTTATCTTCATCATCATGATGTCAAATCATGTCTCTCCAATCATTGTGTCACGAAACGAAGGCGCAACAATTATTCGTTTCAAAACAATGATTAATGCGAGGAACAGAATAAACATCATGAGATAAAATAAAATGGAACAATTCAAAGAACAAACCTCCTACATTTTTCATTCTTTCCTTGATCCATTCTATAGTAATGATCAAAAAATAAAATAAAATATCTAAAAAAATCCACCGAAATAATAAATCCCACAAATATAATCCCAACAAGTAATACACAATGATCATGAATAAATCGTTTCATCGATTCATTAATGTTCATAATAAGAATAATGAATGGAGAATTAATCAAATTAAAACAGAATCCCTACATCAATTTTGAATGTTTTTTTATAGAGAGAGAAGTTTTACATTGGTCATTCACCGATCCATTATCCATCGAATTCTAGGATGTGTCGATCCATCGATCATTGATCCAAGTTTCATTTTTCATTTTTTGGATGGATCCTTGAAAGGTTCTATCACTCTAGAATCACATCTTAATACTAGAGTTATTGGGATAACCCCAGACTCTGGAAAAGAATTTAAAAATGTAATTCACTACGTCGAATAAAAAAATATATTTATTAAAATATAATTATTTTTATTAAATCCAAAAACTATTTTTAACCATAGAACCATGTTGGATAATTTTAGGTCATGACTAGCGTAAAATCTCTACTTTGAATTCAAAAATGCTTTCATATTTTGGATCTGGGAACCTATTTATATGTTCTTACACAATTTTAGGGAAACATCTCAAACATTCGTTTAACTGTTTAATATTTTTAAAATAATTATTTCTGGCACAAAAAGCCTCAAAATAACACACTATATTTAAGTATGGTCTCAAAATAATCCCATATAATATCAAAAATAATTCATGGAAAAATTCGTGATATTTCACTATTCACTCCCTAGGGATTTATGTCCCAAAAAAGCATAAAACCAGACTACTCAAAAAGATATGGGTATTGTGCATGAATATGTGATTCACAGTCTCATGCACTCTCTTGGAGATTCATGTATTACCACTAGACATGATCCAAGGTAATATCTCTCCCATGATAGATCCTCTTGTGCTGATACTCAATCTCCAACAGGTAGTAATAAAAATTCATTCCATCCTTGATTTCTACCTCTCCCTAGTCGATGACGTGCAATAGATCATGGACATACCTACTCAGTTGCGACACATGGAAGACATCATGTACCTGGTGAAACTACAAGGGTATTGCTATGTGGTAGACAACATCTCCAAATCTATATATTATTTGAAAACGATCGATTGTCCTTACAGATAACATTCTTCCCGAGCCAAATATCTGCAGCCCTCATCGAGGTATGACCCAGAGGATCGAATGGTCTCCCTCCTACAACTCCAAAGGCCTCCACCTCCTATTTTCATATGAATTTTTCTAGATTTGTATTGTTTTCATCATCTCTTGTATTTTATGAACCTTCTCATTAGTAGTATTCACCATCTCTAGAACTATGCCTTTTAACTCTCCCCGGTCAGTCCAACAAAGTAATGACCTATAGGGTCACCCATACAGATCCTTGAATGGTACCATACCAATGGTGGAGTGGTAGATTTTTTGAACGTAAAATCCAATTGTGTTAGGTGATCCTCTCAACTATGACTAAAGTCATTGATATAGGACCACATCATTTACTCCTGAAATATAATGGTCCTCCCCATATAGTCATCCTCCAGGTGATGAAATGTTGCACCAATACTTCTCTGAGTACCAAATTCCTCTGAAAAACCCTTCCAAAAATATGATGTGAAATGAGAATCATGATATGAAACAATTGACAATGGAAATCTTTGGAGCCAAACTATCTCATGCATGTATAGGAACCTCAAGATCCCCACTGAACACTTCTCCCAGATATGTATAATTTTTACCAACTTGTTGAGTTAGTCAATGATCACCCAGATGGTATCATGTCCCATGGATGTCAGTGGTAAATCCATCATTAATTACATATATATCCCATCCAACTTTCACTCCATCACCTCATGGGTTTCAGCTAAACCTGCTAGAAACTGGTGCTCAAACTTCAGAAACTGGATTGTAAGGAATTGGGAAATGAAATCGACACAACATTATTCATCTCTGACCACCAAAACTGATATTGGAGGACCTATTACATCTTTTCCAAACCATTATGTACTGACAAATGGGATTTTTGAAACTCCCTCAATACCTCCTCCCACAATTCCACTCATACATCTTTTTATCCTCTGAAAAAAATGATATTATCCACACATTTTGAATATCCATTAGAAGCATGCCTTATGAATAACATAGCATGTAGAGTCTCATAATTAGTATACCCAAATCATGACTCCCTGACTCTTTATAATAGTGTAGGGTTAACAACCATAAACTAGTTGTATGCTCCCCATCTACATGTAGAAAGATAACTTCAACTATGCAAACTAATTTGGTTCCCCTTCGAGAAACTACATACTCAATTTCTTACTGAGAGCTCCTTCCACCATGTTCACCTTCCCTAGAGTATAGACGATCTAAAAGTTGTTATCCTATAAGAATTATATTCACTACCTCTATCTCATGTTCAAATCTATCGAAGAGATGATATACTTGAGAGTCATGTAATCTGAGTAGATGATAAACCTCTCACCCATCAGGTAGTGTCACCACATCTTCAATGTGAAGACTACCACTATCAACACAAGATCCTGGTTCACATATTTATACTCATTTGGACTCAACTGTAATAAACAATAGTAAATAACCATTTTCTTCTACATCATTACAAAACCAATCGCAGTTATTGATGCATCATAGAACACTACATACTCGACACCCACCATCAGCCAACTCAAGATTAGAGCACTCATCAAACTCTCTCTCAACTACTAGAAAGCATGTTGAAACATCTATATCCACATGAAATGATTCCTATTTTGTTTAAATGATTTCATTGGTTATAATATATTGGTAAAAATGTGGATGAATCTTTGGTAATATCCATGGATATGAAGGAGGTTCCGCACCATCGTCATTCTCCTTAGTGGCTCCTATGTTAACACTACCTCAACCATGGATAGGTCCACTTCTACTCCATATACTAAGATAATATGTCCAAGAAAGTGGACCTCCTAAATCATGAAATCAAACTTCTTGAGTTCCCCATAAATTTGGTACTCTTGGAGAACATCTAGAACCATCCAGAAAGGTCTCATTTGTTCCACATCAAATTTCAAGTGCACAAGGATATCATCGATGAAGAATACCATAATCTGGTCTAACTAGGGATGGACGATTTGGTTCATGGGTCCCATGATGATTAATGGGGCGTTCTTCCAGCCAATAGTCATAACCATGTACTCATAATGACTATATCAGCATCGAAACGTCATCTTCGGTATGTCCTTATCCCATAATCATATCTGGTGATAGCATGATTGAAGGTCAACCTTTAGGAACCATTTTTCCCCTATCAACTGATCGAATAGATCACTGATCCAATGTAATGGATACTTGTTCATCAAGATCAAAAAGTTAAGGAACAATTAGTCCACACAATACATCATTCTCTCATCTTCCTTTTTGTAAAATAACAATTGGATTACCTAGGGTCATACATTGGGTCTCGTCAATCACTTCCTCTCGAAGTACTTCAACTGCATCCTCAACTTGCGAGGCTCTGCGAGGGCCATCTGATATGTGGGTGAGGATATCTGTTACTTCTTGTGGTGTAAGTCGATGCCAAATTATATCACCCAAAAAATAGGTAATGCTGGAATATCTTCCCAGAATCCATCCTTGTACTCCACTATCATTGCTGGTAATTGGAAACTAAAAACATCTATTTCCCTAAGGCTTAGGATATCCAAGTGGTGAGTGATCAGTTTTTACCTCCTATGCTTGATTCCATCCAATGAAACCTTGGATTATTTTTCACCCAAAAAGAAAAAACTAATTCTATAATTCCAGACACATTGTACCCTTCGTCTAAGGTATTCAATCTAGGCATGGAATGAAGATAACCAATCTATACTGAGAATGACACCATAACGCCTCAATACTTCCACCAAGAGGTACCAATAGAAACTCTCACCTCTAAGGGTACGTTCACAATATCATCATTGATGTGAGATCATTGAGTCTTCCATAGTAGTTTTCTCCAAGCATAAGGGTCTAGTCAATAGTTCTATCAGAATCTCAATGTTTTGAGAAAGTTAAATGGAGAGAAAATAACAAATATAACATGTGTATTTATATATAGAATCTAGAGTATAAAAGACATATATGATACCTAGAATCATCTAGGGAGCCCCTAGATCATATTCCTCAACTACAAGATGTTATCTGCACCCATGTACTCTAGCTTCATAAGCCTGGTGTGGACCACAAGGCGGTGGTGGTTGTAGTAAGTCAAAATGTCAACCACCTCCCTATACTCTTCCAAATCCTCTTCCGTGTCCTCCACATTGTGGATATTACTATTACTACCTCTACCTCTACCTCAATGTTCAATAAACTATCTCCCAATTTGTAGTGCAATTGCTCAGATAATCTCAAGAGAGTTCTCCTCTCCTAATATATGAGTATCATTGTCTATCTCTAGGACAATAGGATCCACCATATGAACCCTAAACTAAAGATTCTCTATCTTGGGGCCTACTCATAAAATGGATACCACTTTCGTATCCCTGAGACTAACATCGATTCACTGCTATTGAGGTATCTTCACCTATCTTTCCTCTCCTAGTTATCATCAGGTATCTCTGCTCAGCTAGAAATATAACCTCCACCAAATCCCCCTCTAGAACCCCATTATAATTTGGAATTATTATAGGGATAATACTAGCTCATATGTCTCCATAAATACCTATATCGAGGGTTCAAGCCTAGAAATACTAATCCCAAACCATATCAATATAGTATGTGGAATTTCTGGTGAACCTCGATGAATAACCAGCTATTGTTATACTTCCCTATTGGATAAGAATAATCTCATGTATACAAATAGATATCAGTGTAACATGTGAACAATAATCTCTAAAAAGGTTATACAACTCTTTCTATGAGAGAGTCTCCTCATCGTGATTCTGAATATCCTGACTCCCCCATCTCCCTAATGAGCCCCATAGAAGGTTCACCCCTAGGACCCCCAGCTGATCAGTTGGTTTCCAAACTCAATGAAAAACTCGATTCACATCCTCAAGAAATTAATCAGCCACCTGTGGATAAGGCTCACTTCAAAACCTATGGGTCTTTGTCTCTAGAAATCATGAAGCATGCTCAACCTACACTCTTTATCTTCAAGTATTGTTGGTACCGTGGGTACCTCCATATGTGTCGATACAGGTTGTGGACCCCATGGATGTGACATCTAGAAAACTTGTCCTTATACTAAATCATTATTACGAAGGAGTTAATCCTCCTAATAGGGATGTTTAATCCAATATGTAATGTGTTTCAAAGGCATCATGTAATGAAACAGGATGTAACACATTCAATGAGTATATATGGATAGCGGACTCAAGAAGGACATGTAAATGAAAACACATTCATATATGATGCATGAATCATTATTTTCCCTATAAAAAGTGTCATTAGGTAATGAGTTGAAAATATTTATATTAGTGTCTTGCTGTATTTATATATTTTCTACCACACCAACACTGGTGTCCCTTGCTTAAAAGCATAACTTGATACACATAACATTGTTCCCAAAAACAATCTCATATACTCTCAGTCCTACGGAAGAATAGACCAGAAATGATACCAATCTACCTTGACCCACCCTAGATGGCCATGTTTCTAGACTCACCAAGTGTTCATCAAATAGATCAGGGGCTGGTGACTATCACTGAGTAGGCATATCACTACCATGGGAGAAATTTACATAGTTCTTGTACACACACACACATATCTCTATGCCTTCAAATACTGTAATTTAAAAACACATTGTAAACTATAGTTAAAAATCACAATAAACCCAACCAGAGTACCACATTGGATTTGTTGGAATGTATACAGGTCCAAAATACAATCCCACCCAAAAAAAAACTATATAAAAAAATTCTTATAAATATTCTGTAGAAAACTCTAACTAGAGGTAAGGTACTAGGGCTAGTGTACGAAGCTGTTGGAACACCATGCTCTGTCTAATCTCACAAGTCTCCATCTGGTCCCTATCTTCCCTAGAATCTATCAATAGGTCTCTTGTTTTCACAATACATGACATGTGTGGGAAATTATCGGGCATGGGTGAGTATAAAAATACTCAATATGACACATCAAAACCATAAACAAGTACACAAAAAATATTACAGTCAGCTCTACACAAGTATATTTATACAACATATAAAAATAACATCAAAATCGATGAAAACCAAAACTCACAACCTTGGTTAAGTAAAAACCACCGCATACCTCTATTAGGGATTCAACATGAAGATTCCACAAAGAACTCATCCAAGAGAACACGCTAATGATTCTGATATCACTGATGATGTTTGACTTATAAGTATAGTTCATTAGAATTTTTCATGAGAGAGCTACATTGAAATATCTAATGATATATGATATATCTGTTAATGATCTCATCTATTGCCATAGGGTGATACCAATAACTCAATTATGATTACCCCACTACGTAGATGATTGACGCCTAGTGATGTTGGTCACGCTAATACAGAATAATCCACCTAGGGAATGAAGAAAGAATAGTGGATCAACTCCATCCCTCTTAGTGTATTCCAAAAACTCTATCATGGAAATCATGTTGAAGGGATCATAATCCTATGAGTAGGAAACAATACCAAATAACCATAAATGAAACAATAAATGGAACAGACACTAATGATGATCTTCGAAGATACAGTGGGAAATGAATTAAAGTCACATAGAATATAGTGGGTTCACGGTGAGTAGTAGACACACCCACCATACCCCTTAACCCCAGGTACTACTCGTGTAAATGGACCTTGTCACCAAGAATATATCCATATAAAATCCCACTGTTGGTCTCATAAGAAACATATTTTCAAAAGGGTTGAAATTCCATTGATTTCATTTCAATCAGACATGTTTATTGAAATGTATGACCATTTTAGTGACAAGGTCTGACTGGGATTCGCCCTGGGTCAGATCCGACCCACCAGACACAGCCTAACCCGCCGGTCGACCCATCCCAGTTCGATTGATCGGACTCAACCTGGTCCGGTTTACCCGACCTGCTCCAGCCTACTGTACTTGGTCTGTCTTGATCTTTTGGTCCCGATTCGCTATCCTAATGTGCTTCCTAATGTGTTTTGGTTCCCTTAGTCCGGACCACACACATGTGGGACAGATACCCGCTGAACGTGTTCTTCCCTGACCGTGTGCCTCCCTTGTCCAATGGTGTTGCACCGCCTCCCACAATGTAGGTCTTCCACATTCATGTGCTCCCTACATGCTCATCCTGCCCATAGTCTCATTGCTACCAGAGGAACCCTCACTTCAACACTCGGCCTCACTCCTCCTCCTCTAGCTGCCCTACTAGATGTTCTATGTCCTCTTGGACCACATTGCTGCTCACTTGGACTGACCAGATCTACCACTGTGTGTCCCTTCATTCACCTCCATGCTCCATCATCCCAATCAAAATGCATTGTTCCATTGTCAACACACCTTATCTATTTCATCACGAGGTCAAATATTCAATCTCGAATCACTGTGATGTGAAACCTAGGGGAAATGATTATTATTTTTTGAAACCATGAAGAAAGAGAAGAACAATGGGGGAGAAAATAATATGGAACAACCCAAGAACAAGCCTTGGTAATTTTTCATTCCATCCCAAATCCATTCTATAAGAAACATCACAAAATAAAATCAAATAACTAAACAAATCAACCCTCCATAATAAATCCCACACAATAATTCCAACCCGCAATACACACAACCCATGAATCAATCCATTGATCGATTGATTCACATACATCTTAGGAATAAATAACTAGGAAGAATTCAATTTAAAACACATGCCCTACCTCATGGTGGATCTATTATTGATGGAGATTGATGTTGTGTCCTCGTCGTTCGTTGATCCTTGATCCACTAAATTAATGGTTACGTTAATCCATTTATCATCAATCGTAGTTATGTTTGACATTTTTCTGATCGATCCTCTAGATTTTATCTCTCTCCAGTATCTCATTTGAATCCTATGGTCATTTTGATAACCCAGTAATCCTGAAAAGAAATAAAAAAGTAAATTGATGTGCCGAATATAAAAAATTACTTAAAATATTTTTATTCACCTTACATCCAAAAACAGTTTTTCAATGTCAAATAGGGACTGACAATATTTGGTCATTCCTATGGTTAAATAACTACTTTTAAAGAAATGATGCTCTCAAATTTCTGATCCGATCACTCATTTAAAAGTTATACCACGATTTCAGTAAAACTAGACATCCGTATTATTTAATGTTTAGTATTTTTCAAACATTTATTTTGGGAACACCATGATTCAGAATCATGCACCGTCTCTGTGCCTTGTCTTATAGTAATCTAGTATAATATCTAAAATAATACATAGGAAAACCAGGGAATTGTAGCATTGGAAACATTTTAACCATATACCTTATAAAATATATATCCTAAAATTGGTATGTAAAACCCAATAATTCCTAGTAGAATATTAATAAATAAAATACATGGGTAGAATACACACCACATTAATGAAATACGTAGTTAACATGGGTTTTGTCTCATAGAAAATAAAAGTGATATGGTAATCTCTTACCTTTAGTCATAACATCCTTCATATGTGTTTGAACCACCTTTATAATAAATATATGTTTATTATTTAAATATTCAATAAATATATTCATATATATCCTACCATATATGATTTTATTATGACATTATATTCTCATTTTATTAAAAATCTAATTTTAAAGTTACATTTGAGATAATCACAACTTTGTTTTTTGTAGATGATTGGACTTTTTTATTCATACATTGATCATGATTTCACCCTTTAAATAATATAAATCATGATATAAATATCATATATATTCATTATATATTTATTTGGAGTTACCCATAAAATTTGTTGATCAGAAATGAAATAAAACATTCATGAAGATGGTAGGTCACACATATGCATGAATGCTATTTTCATTTTTTTGTCCTTTTTAAATAAAGAAATTATATGATATATGTAACTTCTAGACCCATATACCACTCAACAATTCCCTGATCGTGTTGGAAACATGTCCTCATGGATATCATCCTAAATTCCAGAGGTTGTTTACTAGCTGTGAGGGAATAGGGTGTGTCTATGGGTGGAATCTACCCAGTTATTAGACTATAATGTATTCGCAGATATCATAAAAATCAATATATAAAGAAAATATAAGAACCATATATTAGATAAATAACCAATAAGGGTATAAATAAATATCACCATATGTTATCTCATATACAAATGATGATGATACTTGTCATGTCTCTATAAAGCAGTCAGAATAGGTATACATGGAATGTCTACAATACATATATCAAAATACCCAAAATAAGAAAAATTAATATCTCTATATAGATTCATGAGCCTCATAATGATCTCATTCTCTCTTTCTCTTAATCATGGCACAAAGTCAAGCATCAAATTGTGGGTGATTTCCTCGGTTCCTACCTACATTCATATAGTCTATCTGGGTACCCAATGGTAGCTTGAATAGGGTAAGAGATGAAATCCCAATTGATTAGCACCCAAATGTCCATAAAAAATCATATTTATGAAATATAATCTTGAATGTGTGTATTATATATCACAGTTAAGCCATAAATAAAACTAATGTTCCCATGGTGTCCAACTACTATAAGTGATACTGTACAGCCCAACAAGGCTCCCTCAAACACATGGTTCATGCTCCTATAAAAAATTAATAGTAATGTAAATATATTTAAATACCAAACCACCCCCTATACTCAATATCACATATAAACCATGTCCTCTCAGTATATTTTGTATATCAACTCAACCACATACACATCTTATAACATGAAGTGTCGCATTTACCACGCACAAGCCGTATAATAATAAAAGTCACATTTACCATAGTAATGTTATATAATAAGGAATTCAACTCTCCTTGATGTCAGATCAATGTTATAGTGTACCATGTCATCTATGTCGAGTCCCAATAGCATCTTGTTGGAAACTCGGTTAGGATTGAATTGGGGTACAAGGGGCATGTCACCAAACCATGACCACTATATGCCCAAACAAATCAGATCCAAGGGTATCAAGTCCCAAGGCATCCCATGTAATTAGACTCCCAATGGAATAAAATATCAAGGTATTCTGTACCATAATCATGAATCATTGGGTAACACACCAATGCAATCCTATGTAAACAACATCATTTGAAGAATTTATCATTTAAAAAATCAAAAATTAATGAGTTAAACAACTAATATCACAATTCACATTCTATTTCATTTAATGAGTTCACCCACTCATATCAAAAATCCATATAAAAAATTAAATAAAAATCATTTACATGAAAAGGAGTTAGACCCCCTCATATTCAATCAATTCAATTCAATTTCTTTATTAATGAAATTTTCCAATCTAGGAAATCACTATCATTCCCCATGGGTGGTTTGGAAAGGCATAAGAAATGTTAATTCACATGGAACACCTAATGGGTGTCATTGGTTGTAGTAAAAACCTCTATCAAAAATCTAAAGAACTAATGGTAGTCTGTATCACGTTCTATTTAATTTATTTCAATTAATTAACTCAATTTCTAGGATACTCTGAAAATGTTGGTGGGTGATACAATGGAAACTAGCTTAATAAGAACAAACCCATACTGAAAAATTATATACCACCTACTATAGGTCCTTATTGTAGTGGTCAACTAGTCTCATCTTTTGATTCAACTCAAATCATGAGAAAAATAAAGAATTTATGAAAACCCATAAAATATACTATATGATCGTGCACTAAAATAGTAAAACTGATACCAAGTAAAATAAAGAATAAAAAAATCAATATAGGTCATACTAGCATTGATCGAACAAGACCAATGGTGGAATAAATATATTACATATCTACAAATGGCACCAAGAGAACCCTCTTTTCTTCCTTGGGTTCTCCAATAGATGATAGAAGAGATGGGGTGGGGGTTAGGTCTAAAAATAGATATCCCTACCAATTTTTTTTAAAAAAAATTCCATTTAAATGAGGTGTATGTTCCTTACACATCATGTAAATTCTGGGGTTCTTTCTCTCAGAAAAAACCCGTTACATTTCATGAAACGTTCTTCTAATAACATTACATATCATATAATGTTTACACATCCAGTAATTGTCCTATAGCCTACCATTTTAACACTCATAATTTCATCTACCTAGACAACTAATCAACCCACGGCCTATATTTAGGTGTGTAACGAAAAAGAAAAACATAAATACGAGTTTGAATATAAATAAAATGATATGTTCCTTGTCAAAATAAACCCATGATTTTATCATCCCCCACCTTAAAGAAATTCATCTTCAAATTTCCCTCCCAAGGGTGGTTAAGATTCATCTAAGCATAACATTGGACATTGAGCATGTACATCAGCCTCTTACTCCCAAGTTTCATCCTCTTAATGGTTGTGCTATTATAGAACACATACTATAGGAACTGACCATCCTCATAGAACGTTCGTACTCATTTAAATAATATGAATATGATTCCCTTTAGAGGATGCGTCAACATATAACTCCACCTCATTAGTCTTTATAATGTTAGATGAGTCTTAGTGATAGTGAATCAACTAAGATGCGTAGAATTCATAATGAATGGACTAATACCTCTAAGGTAACTACAACTAATAGGCTACCGACCATTCTCTCTCAATAATCTTTAATGGGTTGACATATCATGGTGAAATTTTACCTTTTCAACTGATTTTTCTATTTCTTGGCCTCAATGAGATACGTAAAAATAGTTTATCCCAAACCATGAACTCTAGAGGTCATCAATGATGACCGACATAATATTTTGGTCATTATTTTGTAGAATCCATCCCTTTCCTAATCAACTGGACCATATCAAAAGTCTTTTACATGAGACATGATCCTAGTAAATGTATCTCACCCACCTCGAACTAGCAGAGGGGCGATCATCAAGTCCTACCATTAAAATACTCACAAGGTTCCATTTGTATAGTAACATAAGATCTATTATTGTACGTGAACTAAAAAGGGTTGTATTTTTGTCCTAGGATCCCCCAAAATCTATGATTCATTATAGATTCATGTTCATAAGAACTTTTATTGTCTGTCCAAACTAGCCATCAGTCTGAGGGTGATATGAAATACTCAGAAGCACCTATGTACCCAACTCCCTCGGAAAACTCTACGAGAAACGACATGTAAATCGAGCATCTATATCTAAAATGATAGATCAAGGGACATTGTGAAGTCATACTATCTCACATATATAAATTCTCTTAAGCTCATCTAAACTAAAGGTCTCATTATTTATTAGTAAATGAGAAACCTTCCTGAGCATGTAAATAATAACGCACATAACATCATTATCTTGAGGTGAAATCAGAAAACCGGTCAATATATCTATCATTAAATAATCCCAATTCTACTCAAAAATAGGTAACTACTATAAAATTTCATCTATTAATTGATGTTCCTCCATCACCTACTAATAGGGGTAGGCCTCATAACAAATCCAACTACCACATATTTTCCACCCTACCACCAGTACCAATGGAATTTGTCACGATACATCTTGGTGACTCTAGGGTGAACTACCAAAACTGAGTCATGAAACTGTTGTATCATCACCTTACATATGTCCACTAGAACCCAAACATGACCATAGATAAGTATTGTTTCATCATCACATATGGTTCCACTTTGAGGTGGATCCATACCTTCCACATTCCCCTGGAGGACTATGACAACAAATATTGATAGCTGCCTCATTCATGCTCTATATATTAGGGTAGATTTTACAATTAATGATGAATGAAAAGTCTTCACCTGACTATCATGCACCTCCATGTGCATCTCATAGAACAAATCCATAAGCTTCTGCAGGTTACTGTTATTTTGAATATCTTATATCGATGTCTTCGTACTGAGTGAATTGTCCACTACATTTCCACTTCCATCCATATTGGCAAATGTGAAGTCAAAATAATTTAGGTAATCAACCCACCTTCTCTACATCATATTCATATCACCCTATATATTATGTAATTGATGATTTTATGGTTCATGTACACCAAAAATTACTGTCCCAGTAGGCAATGTATCCATTAACAAAAATCCTGAACAACTACAACTAACTCCAGATCATGGGTCGGCTAATTTCTCTCATGTGGCTTCAACTATTAAGACCCATACACCACGACTCTATCTCCCTGCATTAGTAATACTCCATGATTGATACCTAATGATTCATAATACATAGTGTGTATCATTCCCTACTAAGGCAGAATCAGGATAGGTTCTAAAGTAAATATCCCTTTCAGCTTATAAAAGGCTATCTGATAGGTATTTTTTCATAAAAACATCACACCTTTATATGTCAATCCCATATAAGACATTGACAAGTATCATAATTAATATATGAAATTCCTATAATAACCAACTATATTGAAGAAACTATTTATGTTATATATGTTCTTGGGATTATCCAAATAATCTCTATCTCTCAACATCTCTAGGACTACCTACACTCTATTATTAAAGATAATGTGACCCAAGAAGTGAATCCTATCTATCCATATGAGGAAAATTTTGATCTTATCATATATATTATGCTCTCCCAGTGTATCCAAAATGATATCAAGATGGATGGCATGGTCATGTAAATTTTGAGAATACACCATGATATAGTCAATGAAAACCACCAAAATTTATTCCAAATAAGGAAGGAAAACTCGATTCATCAACGCCATGAAAAAATTTAGAACATTAATGAGACCTAAAGACATTACCAAAAACTCATATAAACCACACTTTTTATGAAAATGTTGTATGACGTATGTCTATAGGTCAAACACATGCATGATCAAATCCGGATATCAAATCAATTTTTTAGAACACACATACTCCTTAAAGATAATCAAAATGTCACCTATCTTTGGAAATGGATATTGATTCATAAGCATCATATGGTTCAGCTTATTATAATCTATCCATTTCCAAATGGCACCATCCACTTTTTTTTTGAAAAAAGGACCAGTGAACCACGTAGAAAACTAATGGGATATATAAACTCGTTTGAATCAAAATCCTATAGCTACCTCTAGATCTCTTTCTACTCCATTATATCCATCATGTAAGGAGGAATGGATATCAGTGCAACTCACAATATTATCTTAATAGATAAATAAACCTCTATCTCAAGATTTAAACCAAAAAAATCATATTGGAAAACATCCCTAAAATGATCAACTACTATAGAAAAATACTCTGGAAGCACTCTATGATCATATGAAATAAACTAACAATATGGGATGTCATCCTTCCTATCCCATAATGATCTTGTCCTGCATCACTTTCTTGAACATCCCATTCACCCTTGTGAGTATAAATTATGCCTTATGGTGATGTGAAAGTCACCCACCTATTATATCAGTAAATATAGGCTCTATAATATTATACCCATTACATCCTATGTATAAAATCAAACCTATTCTTCAAATGGAAAAAAGGATCCAGATGAAGTGACACCCTCTAACCTCAAGGGGAACTACCTGTATGGATGTACATCCTCAATTCAGATCCCCAAAATGATATCTAGTTTCATAACGCCCTCAAAAACTAATTCACAAGCACAGGGATCTCTAAAAAAGATATAGATATAAATCTATGTGATTAGCCAATGTCAAAATTATAAGATACAATATTTGAGTATACTAAATTCATACCTCTCTTAATAGAAGTTATAACACACTTCTCCTCAAGTGTGGGATGTAGAAAATAAATTTGTTCTGAACTGCGTCCTTATGTCGCAACGTCACAGCCCGGAGTAGGCCCACTCTATTGTATCAATACAACTGGTTCCTTTCTGCCTCAGCCTATACCACCACTAACATGATATGATTGATTTATACTACTTTATAACCCATCGTGATGTAGATAAATGAAAACTACTTTAGAACATGGTGTTAGAGCTGACCCTTACCACTCACTATTATGGGAAGGTCCTGTACAAAGAGTTCACATTTACATTCCTAACACAAGATTGGATCATGAATAGGTCATCATCACATCGATTCCTCTTGTGTCCCCACCTACCACATTGATGAAAATTTTTTGAGCTACCATTAATCACAATATAGATGGTACTCAACTTACAAGAAGCCCAAAATGGCTCTTCCTTCCATTATATGTCAAATTTCTGGGTTGAGAGACCATACAGGTCTTCTCTACACCCCCATATTCCCACTGGTTATACTCTATAATTAGTACATAATTTGAAAATTTAGTAATATTGTTGAGTATTAACATTTTTACCTAAGATCAAACAACATGTTGGAGACCTTCCTCGAAGTGTCTAACCCCCAATTAATCATCAACAAGGTCAATCAGTACAAAAAAACTACAAATATATAAAGAGTTTTGAGTACTCTATAATTATCATTAAGGATTTGTGAAAATTCAAGGACTCACTGTTCTACACTTTCCGTAGATTCTCATAGTAAAACTATACATAGAAACTAGTTTTGATATCATTCCAAACCATTTCATTCAACTCATCAACCTTGTTCAAAATATCCGACCAATACGTAGTTTCTTCATGTAGCATATACATCATGATATTAAATATCCTATCATGAGGTGTCTCAAGATGGAAAAATATCTTTAGCATTGTATAAATCCACATATCATTACCCTATGAACTATCATCCCATGAAAACATTGGTGGATGTTGCTACTATAACACATGAATCAGATCATCCATAGAAGAAGAGAACTGTGGTTCTCCCTTACAAGTAAGCATAAAACTGAAGAAAACCCTCATAGAACTGTGCATCATAACCTACAACTAGTAAAATAGTCAGTGCCTCAACTGATGCTATAAGAGGATCAAAAAAATTATTATGGCCCACTACCTTTATATTTTGGTCATCTCCACACTCCAGGAATATGATTTGGGGTCATCGTGGTGTTATTCCTCTACAATGCCAAGTGCACTACAAAGAAAATGACAAAACCAAAATTCATAGGTCAAAATCATATTACATGTCTGAACATTTCAATTACAAGTTCATACAATTAATCTTTATCATAAATCAAGGACATGTAAAAATGTAATGATCACAAAATTATATAGATAAAATGAATCTTTCCCACTCAAATGTCGGGTCTAGGTTGAGTTATCTATTTATCATTTAAAATTTCCATTTGAATTCATATTCATTATACACTACATTTCATATAGTTGATCTAAATGGTTCATAAATCATCAATTTTTATGGCCCCATCCACCTCATGAACCAAAATATAGAATCCACCTAATCTACACCCTTACATGTTCTAGTCCATACCACTCATCGTTCATGAGTCAACATGCCGTAATTGGATTCTCAGGGAGTCTACTGTAGTATTATCATGAAAACAATTTTTTTGTTATGTAAAGCAATCTATGTACCAACCATGTTTGTAAAATTCCAATAATAAAGTTTATCACGACAGTAGGTATTTATATCATGGAAACAATCCCAACATAATGCATAAAGCCAATTGATCTTATGTTGCATAGTATAATTCATGGTATGTGATTTTTAATAAGTGCATAAAATGATTCAAGAGTTGGAATACCAACATCTCATTAGGATTTAGAAAAATATAAACCAAAATTCTAATAATAATAACATCATTATTCATGTCTATCATCCAATGGTGGAATCAAATTAACTTTAATTTCCAAAATTCAGAAAATAATAATATCTATTCAAGGTAGTTTAGATTTTACCAACATGTTGGTCAGTTATGCCCGAGAAAGCCTCATTAACAAATTATTATACATTCTTATCCCTGTGTGTTTCCACCAAATAATAATACATAAAATGAATAATTCCTATGATGCCACTTTGTAATGTTCCAGTCCTTGATTCTACTCAATATTTCCCTTAGCCCAGTTGGCTACACGGCCTCAAGCGCATCTCCCAAAACACCAGATGCTACCAACTGAAAAAAAACATTTCATAGGGAGTGTTTGAGGGGAGACTATAAACCCTTATTAGAGTGTAAAACATTTTTAGTAACCATATAGATCAATATTGGAAGAAAATATAACAATCATACTAAAGATAAATTAACAAGATATGTGTAAATAAATAATGCCTGAAGTGATCTCATGTACTATGATGATGATACATGTCATAAATCTAAAAAGCATCCAAAATAGGTAAATGTAGAATGTTTAAAATACATATATAAATATACAAAAAAGACTAAAAATTACTTTCTCTATATTGCATCACGACTCTTAGCACGGTCTCATTCACCTATGCTCTTATGAATAGAACAAAGTCAATCATCGAACTACGGGCTCTTTCTCCAGTCCCTACCAATATCAATATAGATTGTTTGGGTACCAAGAAAAAAACCAAATAGGGTGTGATATACAATAAAATTAGGTTACCTCCCTAATGTTCTATAAAAACTATGGGTTTTCACTATAATATAAACTGTGTGCCATATATATATATTATATAAGTAGACAATAAAAGTAAAGTTCCCGTGGAATAAAAACTATTTCAAGTGATACTGTATTTCCCAGCAATACTCCGTGAAACGCATGGGTTGTGGTCCTATAATAATGAAACAATATAGTAAACATAATTAAATACCATTTCCTCTCAATATACTAAATATATCATATAACCCACAGCCTTATCGAACGATTTGTATATCAAATCAACAATGGTCAAGCCATATAACTAGAAGTGTGAAATTTACCGTGATTGAGATGTATAATAATTTTAGTCAAATTTAACATTTCCATGTCATATAATTAATAACTTTATGCACCTTGGAATTCGACCCATGGTGTAGTGGTCCAAGGTATCATCATCGAGTCACAGGAGCATCTATATGGAATCTCAATTGTGCTTGAATTGGGTTCCAAGGATCATATCAAAATACTATGTCCACTTCGAGGACAAAAAATCTATATCCAAGGAGAATAAAGTCCAATGTAATCACATGAAATCAATATCCAAGGATCATACATGTTCTATATATTCAATACCACTATTTGGACCCAAGGTGCTGCACAGCCATGACATCATACATAAACATTCATAATTAAAATCATTTATCTTTTCAAAAATCCACAATTAATGAGTTTAACCACTCAAATCAGAATTAAATTTCAATTTAAATTTCATATAATGAGTATACCCACTCTTATAAAAATTATATATAAACCATTAAAAAAATACCAACTTTAAAATGAGTTAAACCCTCTCTTATTAAAGTAATTCAGCTCAATTCATTAATTATTGGGAAACCACTCTCCAAAAAATCACTAAATTTTCCCATTGGTGGTTTAATAAATGAATATTAAAGATTAATTCACATCGAACAACCCCTGGGTGGAATGGGTTGAAAAAATCATCTAGTATATGTCAAAATAAGTAAAGGGAATCCATATCATGTTCCACTCAAATTAATTCAATTAAATAATTCAATTTTGTGGCTGATTCGGAATGTTTGGTGTAAATAAAAATATAAACAAGAATAATAATGAACCAAAACATACCAAAATGTATATTCAACCTACCATCGGTCTATGGTGGAGTTCTCATCCAGTATCAGTTTTTTAATTGACTCAGATTTAAAGAAAAATGAAGAACAAACAAAAACCCTAGAAATGAAATATGATCTTACACCAAAATAACAAAATTGAAACCGTGTAAAATTAATAACAGTGAAAATGAAATATTGATATTATTGGGGTAGATCCAATGATATTTATTGTTCTTGAAATGAATTCAAGATCTATAAAATGCAGTAATTCATAACTGTTGGATTTCATGGGAAATCATGAGCATGAGAGAAGATAGTGGTGGAAGTATTGTCTGAAAATAGAGGTCCCTACCTATTTTTTCAAAACATATATATAATTTACATGAAATGTAAATTCCCTACACATCATCTAAATGTCAAAGTTCTTTTCCCTAGGTAAAACCTTTTACACAGATTGATAGGTACTTCCCAGACCACTACACATCATGTAATGATCACACAATGTATAATACAATTATAAATCTTGTAATTATCCTCAATTTTACATTTCATACATCTTTATTCCTTCCTCCCAAACAAAAAACCTTCATATAGCTTGGATTTGGGTTCATAACCAAAACGAAATACATAAACAAGAGTTTTTCATTAAATAAAAGGACTTGTACCTTGTCAAAAAACTTTTGATCTTACAATATATAAATATATTATCATTATAGTATCACTATTATTTTATATATATCGCATTTTTTTAATAAAAAAATTATTAATAAATTCTATGTAATGAGTGAATAAATCACATTTCTTAGTGAGACAGTGGTCCACCGTAAACTAGAATAATGTTATCGTATTCCCAAAAAATGGATATCAAGAAGGTATCTGAGATATAATTTTTAAATAATCATAATAATATCAAGAATATAAACTACCAATAGTATTTCCATCTTCATTATCAACTTTTAAAGGTGGTAATGGAAGAATAAATGACATCGGTTTGCAAGGTGATAGTCCCTCATACCCACGAACGACTATTTTGTAACCCGTTTTATAGAAGTCAATGTTTTTGTAGGTCGTACACTTAGAATAACAAAATATCATTATATATATGATACTGAGGTTTTTATATAATAAAAATATAATAAAATCAAGGTTATGGATAAGGAAATTAAATAAACACTTCTAGAAGAATATTACATCTACTTCGGGTATTCCCGTTTAGTTTTCTCTAAAACCTTAATGTTTTTCTTTCGGACAAAAATAAGGATTCTAGGATCAGGGGATGTAAATTTTTATGTGATTTTTGAAGGTTTTGGTTAATCCAAATGGCTTGAGTGGTTTGAAAAAGGAGGGAGAATGAGTCCCCTTTTATAGTTGAGGATGAGTGGCATTCTTGTATATACTGAAATGTATTCATTATTGGAAGATCTCCCATACATCATGTAGATCCAAAAGTATATGATAATGAATTGTAGGGTTTAATTTTACTATAAAAACCTCCACTACATAATATAAATTCACTTCTAAAATTTTCATCCATGGATTAATAGTTACCCTATTTTATTCATTTTGTTTTTTTATTTTGGTTACTAATTTTATTACCTAGGTAATTTATTCATTAGGACTAATTTATAGTTAGAAATATTGTAAAATTTATACCTAATTATTATAAAATATTATAACTAATTTTTAAAATGAAAAACTCATATCTTATGTAAATTAATTTTAAGATAAGCACATGTAACGTGAAAAAATTGTAATTTAATCATAAACTCGTAAATAAAGATTTACTATTTTATGGTCAATAGGTGATTTATAGAAGATAAATTAGACCATGAATGGACCGTATTATATATTTACTAACCGTTATATTCACTTGAAATAATATTTTATTTTTTATTTTAAATCATCTAATAAAATTTTATTTATTATAGAATAACAATAATGTGAATTTCGAAATTATTTATTTAATTTGAATTTAATAAAATAAAGACAATAATGGAATTAAAATAAATTGAGTTTCATCATATTTTACAAGATATATTATTCTAAAATTTTAATTTAAGACAATAATTCTTTCAGTTTACTTCATTTTTATTATTTTCATTATCATTTATTATTGATAATTATGAACAAAATAATTCCTTCATTAGAATTTCATAGGAAATTAATATAATTTTATAATATATAAAAAAATTAAAATAAATAATACTGATAAAAAAATAATATAAATTAAAATTAATATTTATAACTGAAACAATTAGTTTTTCCATATTCCAAAGCTTAAAAAAATAGAAGGAAGAAAGGTACATTTATTGACCTTTTCATTACTTAACTTATTATATGGGTCACATTCATAGAATAGTATCCCACTACCTAAAACAATTGTAGAATATAGTTACAATGGTAAACATATATCCATCCAATGTGTATTAGACAAGTTCTGTGTCATTCATACACCATATATTCTATATTTAACCACTAAGTAATCTAATTTTTTCCTTAATCGCTACACTTTTTTATTAATTATTTTCACCAATGACATTGGTCAAAATTAATTTTTCCTTATTATAAATTATAAATTTTTAGTATTCAATTTCAGAAATAATTTTTTAAAAATTAGTCCACATAAATTTAAAAAAATATTTAAAATTTATCATGCAGACATGATGAGAATGAGGGGTTTTATCAAGAAAATGATAAAAGTTTACAGTTTTTTATATTAAAATTCAATATTAAAATGAGTCAAATGACATGAATTGGATAAATAGATGTATAATTAAACTATTTTTTAAAAATCCATTTCTAAATATTATTTGACATTATAAATTATTTAAATTAAAATGTATCTTCCAATTAAAATTTATTATTTTTCACTCTTTTCAAAAGATAAATTTTCAATGAAAAATACCAAAAAATAACTATAAAATAATTCCCATATTAATATTTCAAATATTAAGTTTGGTTTTTCAATTAATTTTTTTAAAATTGGTAAATGTTGATTTTAAATTTTGTGTGCCAATAATGATTAACCCTTCTTTTAGAAAAGATATTGTATTTCAAAAAACATTACTTTTTTAAAATTGTTATTATTTTGTTTTTAATTAATATATAACTAATAAAAATTTAAAAATTAGATATTTTAATATGTTATTTAATCAAATTCATTCCATCCACTGCAACATCATAGAGATAAATCTCATATTAAATATTTATATTTATATTATATTATATTTTGATAAAATTACATATTTTTTATAACATAAGACAAATATAGTGTTGCATATACTACAAGATAATCTTAGTGTTTCAAGTATCACAATAATAATTTAGTGTGGTTTTAAATAATTAATTGCTTTACATATCCTTTCATGAAAACCATAAATGAATTATAATTAATTCAAAAAATAATAATTCCTAAAAACTCAGGGTGTTACATGATAGTCCTTGAATATTCCATCTCATGAAACACATATTCATGTCATGAATATTTATGAGGTCCCCAAATTAGAAACATGCAATAAAATTTTGTTGTAAGTTTCATAAAATCCTAACTCAAAAAACATCAACTGAATTTCATGGTGACTATTCACAATGCGACCAATTATTTAACATCATGTGTTCATTGAGGCCAAGAATTTTAGGCAAAACATTAAGTAGTAAATCACAAGCCTCTTGGATGAAAGACAACCTCTCACATCGGAAACATGTGTTCACATTTAAACCACATTCATCTATATAATTTTAGCACCAAACTCTATTGAAACCTCTTAAAGCCTCGTCCAAACTCTATAGAAAATAATGATGGAATATGCACTATAAATAGAATAAGGAACCAAAAATATATAGTTCATATCTTCCTCGCCTTTTTGTGGAGAAATATTTCAAAGTGACGTATAGTTCATTAAAAACATTTTATTAGACCTCTTAGAACTCCTAGATGAACTATCTGAAGTAGTCATTCCATCTAATCCATTTCAGGGAGAGGTAGTTCATTATTTTGAGTTTTTATTATGACTTTATCTAATGTGAATTACAAAATCACTACTCCTTATATTTTTGTATATAATTAAAATATGTAATCCCACTAGATAATGAATATTAATAGGAATTTCCCAATATTAAGGAGAAGATGGTGTTAGATGTTTTGGAAGAATTGTTTCCAATGAACGTATAAACTAGGAAATATATAAAATTTTCAATTGATGAGAGGGATTATTTCAATTTTAATTTATCATGTTTAAATTTAATAGAAATCATTTTGATATTAAACACTATATATACTATGAATGTGTATGTATCACCATTGATATTTTTCGTAGATGAATGGAATTAATGGTAAATAAAAACATGGTATGTTTGTAAGATATAGTGAAGGATAAGTACATACCTTAACCCCCACAATTTAATTAGTATTTAATTTATAAAGTGGTGGAATCACAACAGATTGATCATGGTTGCCTCGAATATATGATTATATAGATATGATTGGTTATTAAAATGTTTTTTCGGATCTTATTAAACAATCTAAATCCTCTTACATATTGGGGATAACTACTAGATCATCCAAACAAGGGGAAAAAACTATTACCCAGTTATGGGTTTAAACAATGACACATTTCCCATATGTTTTGTATTTATATTTGTTTTTTAAGTCTACTGTTGAAGTGGTGTCTTTTTATCATAGTTGTTTTATGGTGGGATGAAATATAAATTTATATAGAAAAAAATATAATAATATGATAATAAAATTAATCCATGTTTTTCTCTCTAATATTTTTCTAATTTGTTTTTAATCATAATCTACTGGGAAAATGAAAAAACATAATTAAACATAAAAAATGATCCTAAAATATGTTTTAGGGGTTGCAATTTTTATATATATTAGTATCTTTATTTTCTTTTTCTTTTGGTGAGAGTTGATATTTATTGAACACTTATTCATTTCTACACCGTTGATTTGATTATGGTATATTTATTTAATTTATGATCTAAAACATACTTGATTGAAAATATATATTTTTCCATAATTATTTTTTAGAATTTAATGAATTTTTCATCCTGTGAGAATTATATTTATGTAAAATATTTTATAATAAAAAACATTTCAATCCTAATAGGCTTATAAAACTCTTTGACATCATCATGGTATGATCCCATTGGGAACCCCTCTAATAACACAGTAAAGGTATGGGTGAACCCTGAAGCCTACCTCTAATAGGCCTTTTGTTAGTAACTAGCATTGATGGTATCATATGCAAAAATGGGTGAAAATTCCCTCAAAATAGTAGGAATATTAAAATTAAACCATAAATATACACCATAAAAAATAACCCAATGTCCCATAATAATTTCAATTAATGAAAAATTCATTATATTTTATGTCTCTATGATAAAATACCAATATTAAACTCTTAGCATAGAAACTGCAACCATATCTCCATATTCCATGATAGTAATTTACTGCTTTATCTCCAAATAACACTTGGAAACCTTTAGTGTGTATATATATATATTTATATATATATATATATATTGATCATACATGTATACATATTATTATCGTCCTCAATTCGTCTCATGAAAACGTGACAAATTACCTAGTGAGTAAGTAATAGTACCAACATGAACTTATTCTAATCCAACTAACCCATCCTCACCAAGGATAGCTCACAAAATATAACATATAAATTTAATAACAAAGTATCAAGGAACATAGAAATAGGGTACCTTATACCACTTCCCAACTAGCTTCTTACTCTCACTCCTTCATTAAGGATTTCATAGATTTTTAATCTTTTTAATATCATCATAATCACATTAACACATTCACATATCACATAACCACATCATAATCACATCACATAATATTTATACACACATACCACATGTACCTATCTCAACCACTAACCATATTATGTAATATTATCTAATCTTGAAAAATAATGATATCAACCTCAAGACCTTGTCCTAGTATGTACAACCACCACTACATAACTCATCATCAATAATAATTTTAAATTATAAAAATAAGAATACATGAATCTAAAACTATTTATATAAGAGGTTTTTCATTTTCAGAATAGATGGTTTGGAAGTGGTAGACATCATACATCATTTTCCCCACTAACCTGGTTCTCATGGAAACAAACATGAAATCAAAAAAATTTGTGAATCGATAAGGTTATCCAATTTAGGTTGGGGGATATTGAAATCATAATTAAAATAATATATATATATATATAATAAAATTTCAGCTAAATGTATATTATGAAATAACACTGTCAAATCCCTCAAACATCAGCACTTATAAATAATGGTTCTATAACAACTGCTTCCACTTCCGTAACATCAACAAGTCCCACTATTTGGAACAAAACAATCAACAAAAAAGAACAATGACCATCTTTTTAGAATATCATTTAGATATTTTTATATTTAACATTTATCATCTAACTAATATTCCTAATTATATTCATTAATCATAATGAAGGACAACCCATTTATAATCCAACACCCAAATTCTTTCTAAATTATACCTTTCCATTTAATATCATTGAAGTTTATTAATAATTTCCTCTTATTAAATTCTTTCCCCCTACATGTAATTTTTTTTTCATTTTACATCATATTACATACCATTATGAATCTAATAACAGATCCATCTATCAAAAAACCATACCACCCATGCACCAATCCAAAAAATATTCCTACTACCACCAATAATTTTAAAAAAACTGATCCATTTCTATAAAACAAACCTTGATAACCATGAATCAACAATAGTCACATCATTCTGTAACGAAACCAATTCATTCATAGAAAAAACACCCCCTATATTACCAGATTAAACCAATAACAAACACATTAAGAAGACATATTTCTAATCAATCATTAAATTCAATTTATCACCATCCAATAAAATAAAAAAATGGTTCCTTATTATCTTATAATCCATTTCATTACCATCATTTGATAATCAAATTTTTACAGGAGTTATTTCCAATGTATAATAAAAATATCAACCATGTAAATAATATAATTAATTAATCATGTTGCAATAATATCAACAACCATTGAACACATGAAATAAAAAAATTAGATACAACTCCTTTGATAATATTCTACCCCATCAATATCATATTAATTTTTTATCTTTCGATATTTGATTAAAAAAATTAATCAAATTAATACTGAACCAAGATAATTCCATGATTTACACAAAACAATAAAGAGTGTTCTTGAATCCCTTACCTGGATGTAAATCCTCAATAATTCATAACACATGAACAAGAAGAGGGAAAAGAAGATTTTGGAATTAAATTTCATAAGGAAACGAAAAATGATATTGAGGTACACATTAAACATGATGGGTGGAGTTGTGTTCATCTAGTATCAAAAAAATTTATGTATTTAATAGGTATGGGGTTTTTATATTTTAAAAATAGTAGATCCAAAATAGCATGATGATTCATCTCAGGATCCATTCATAAAAAACTCCGTCACCCCCATTTAATTCACATTCAAAAGAAGAATATTAAATTTTCACAATCTAATAACATTTTAATTAAATAGAATATGTTTTACACCATGAATGGATGACTCAAATTAATATATCATTTACTCATCAAGAAGGCTCTAAAATTTTCTACATAGCCACAAATTAATATTTGTGGGGGTAATTTAAATATACTACCAAATCGAAATGTCTATAGAATATTACACATAATAACCATTTGTCAATAGTGTTCATGTAATATTCCGATGATCCCATTTTTCTTATATCAAAGTGTTTTAAAATAATATCATTTTTTATTTCATCTCACATGCCTGAATAAACATAACATTTACTCTTCAAGAAGGGTCATCAATATATTATCACAATAAACTCATCACATCATCTAAAAATAAAACATTTAAATCATTATTTAATAGTTATATAAAATGCAATAGTTTCATGTGGATTTCATTTCATTCTCAACCTTGTGTAATTTAACATATACATGTACATATTCTAATTGATTCTATATAAAATAGTTTCTTCCATCATTAGTCTTCAATTAAATTTAAATCACAAAGTCACCTTGAGTATTAAAATTTCATCAGTTCACTCGCCACTATTAATTTCATATCCTGATTGGATCAGAAATGTATTTTGATATTTAGAAAACTGAAAATATAGTACATACATCCATAGAACCAATATATATTTATTCACAAAAATATATAATTTCACTCAATTTATGCCTATATAAATTCTTGTAAGTTCATCACACCTCAATCTTTTTCTCAGTCAAATATCACGGATCAATGTAATTTAAAACATTCTACTCAAACTTTGAAGAAAATTATACATCATTATTATAAAAAAACAAGCAGATATAATTTTTTGTATTAATGCAGAAATCATATTTATCTTTATCAATATCAATATTCAATGATGTATTAACTAATCATCATGATATTTGAACATTGATTATATATCTCAAGAAACATCTGGTTTTATTTTTATCAAAAATATAAATTTTGGAAGCATGATTTTTAGTTCTACTTTGATATTTTTATTCACCATTCATGATCATATCCTATTATATCTATTTATTGAATCAAAAACTCATTTGGTTTTTTGATATTAATAACATGATAAATATATCTTTCATCATCTCATATGGTTCTCCCCTTTAGATATTAAATCTGAAAACCCATATTATAGTCTAGAAAATGCAAAATACTTTTCAAGGTTTGTAATAAAACTTGTGTAGATTTGGATGATACATATTTTTGTCTAAATGAAACATATATACACTATATATGACACATACATAGATAAATTTCAAACATACATTTTAGATGATGATTCATAAACTACATCCATATGGAATATACACAACTTTTGATTGAATCATATACACCTATGCATTTTTTTCTAAAATGAAATAAAGGTAAAATGTAATGAAACACACATGGCATAGATCTCACTCGTATACATTGCATACCATTCATATATTTTCAGCACCAGGTAAACTTGATCCTTCAAAAACCTTAATCCATAGGTTTTATAACATTATATAGAATAGGATTATTGAAAAATAACTCATGGATGGATACTCAACATCTCTAGATAGATTCTCTAAAAACCATAACCTATTTTGATCCCTATAATGAAATCACTAAATTCTATCTGGAATATGGTTCCAAAGACATATTATTTCTAGACATGTGGTCGTTAGTGCTTCATCTACTCATTTACTGGTTTTCATAGCCTTGTAAACTAGCTCAAAAATTATTAGATGTATTTTCTTCCATTACTACATATTTAACATGGTCGCATCAAATCATATATTAAATATCACTAATTGAAAGTAAATAAATCATAAGAATCTATAAATAAAAGGACAATTTATTTTTCATCAATAGATTTATTTTCAATTCCATAATTAGTTCCTTATGTTAAAGAATCTTTTTCCCATGATTGAAAATAATTATAAATGGGGGAAACATTTTCTCCCAATTATTAATACTATAGAGTAATATGTTATCAACCAAAAATAACTTCTCTACATTCTTTCTCATTTACACTATAATTACTCCATTAATTCCATGATATAAGGCTGATACAACATGCTTCACAGAAAATTTCAATAAACCATCTAACGCTATGAATAATTGGGATAGCCTAATATAGAAAACATAAGTGTTTTATTTATAAAATAAAATTATCCATTTAAAAACTTTAATGGGGTTTCATCTCAATTTTTTTCATTTCTTAAGGGGTATTCAAAATGATATTCATGATTTTTTGAAAAACACATTACTCACTTTAATACACCCATAAAAAAAATTCATATCAAAGTATGTCTTCCCCCACTTGGTTAGATAATCATTAATCCTTGATAAACATAATATATACAAGTAATAATATAATATTAAGAATTAAAATCATACTGTATCCTTAAATGTAGAAGGGGATATCAAAAATTATAGGTTCAATATAATTTAACAAATCAATCAAAGCTTCACACTTCCTGAAATTTTATAGTAAATATATGTTTTCGTACATTAATCACATTCAAATTCCATTATTTAAGAACAAAAAATCTAATATGAGAATATGGAATAATTTTCTAGTTCCTCTATTGGATTATTGGGGTTGAGACTTGTTCCGAAAAACATTAAAATATTTCATGGTAGCTCCAAAATTTTGATTACACTTCGTGTTATCTCTTATATATTTCTTGTCTATCCACTTTTGGGAAACATGTTTCTCTTCATTATTTAACCAGTATTCATAGATGGAATTACATTCTTTACATTACTAACTAGATATGTTTAATTTTTTTTAGATTTATGAAACTTCCTTGACTTTTCCATCTGATCTGGCCATATGGCTATACTCTCTTTCATCACATGGTGAATTTCTTTTGTGTTATTTCCCTTTTCACAATATCCTCATTGATAGATGGGGTTATTTATTATTTCCCTCTATTAATAATTTTTTCTGTTAAAATATTTATACATAAAATAAAAACATTTCTTACCTTCTATAACATTCTAAAGAATTCCATTTTACCATTTAGGTTATCCATTTTTAGTATCCTTTTATACTCTTCCTCATGTATTTGCACAACCATACCAATACTGTTATCACTTTCTTTTATTGACTCTTTACTTTTGAAATTTAACATTCTCTCATTTACTTTTAAATTCATGGTAATCTTATAATTGAAAATAATGTCGCAACTCTCACAACATTATAATATGTTCTAAACTATTTTTTTGAAACCCTTTTCAACTGAATCCATTAGATTCTTAGGAGTATCTTACTCAAAAACCATATTCACAGATAATATCTCCTAACACATATTAATATATTTATTTGATATACAATATTATATATTTTTTCCATATATTCCTGTTATAAATAGATTTTTATTGGGATATTAAATACAAAAACTCCTTATAGTAGTGTCCATAAATGTTGTAATACTCACAACTATACTACAATTAATCAATTTTGTACTTCTAGAACATCTTTTTGTCATCCTGTGACATGTTCTTGGTTCTATTAGGTTTTATCATTTTTTGTATTTTCTTCCAAATTATGTAGGTATTATATAATATTCAAATGTTAGAAATTCAATAATTCTATTCCTAAAATTCTATTAGCACCAACATCTTCCAATATTATAACATCATTTTCATGTAAATTCAGTCATTCTATATGTACATACTTTTTTTTATTGGGTTAGAAAAAAAATATTTTTCTCCATTTGAGGGAATAATTTTATATAAAATTATAACCTCATTCCTAGATATATTGGTGGATTTAATTGTAATCTTTCTCATCAAAATTTGTATGTTTTTTAATTTTGCCAACACATCCATCAAAACGGATCCCATTCAAATAGGTATTTAAAGGATGTAGGATACCTTTTTCAATGGTATTATGGTAGATTATTATATATATGATATCTAACTCATTAAGTGACCATTTTGAGTAATATAAAATGTAATAATCATTAATAAATTTAGTTCGGGTCTGATAATTTTCTCCACTTGTTGGGAAATTCTAACATAATTTGATTCTATATTATTTAGTCTTTATTCTAAACAAATATTTTTTAGACTGTGAAAATTATTTTTTTATTTATATGATGTTAACCAATATTACCATTCACTATTAATTTTATTAATTTATTCTTCATGAATTATACTTATCTCAACTAAATTATTTTTCATCACATTCACGCTATTTTGTTTATCTTTCAACTGTACACTATTGAAATTAATAGAATATTAATGAAACATTTCCAACACATGGATTATTTATTTAGAAACATTACAAAAAATTCATACATGAATAAAGATATTTGAAATTATTTAATAGATTGAGAGAATGTTTTATTATAAAGGTTGACAATTTTTCCATGACATTCACTTTCTTTGTGAGAGTATTATTGTAACTCAATTTCCTCATTAATATGTATTTTACTGCATCAACATCAAACTCAATATGTGACTTCTCATCATGAAACAAATTAAATAACATCAATATATAGGTCCCTAATTTAATGCTTAAATTCATTAAATAATCCATAAACTAAATTTACCACTATCAAACAAAATTAATTCACCCATTATAAAAACCTGATCTATATTCATTGGAAGAAAAAACATAAAAATATTTAATCGACAACTACTCATTATTCTGATAAATTTCAACTAATTATGTATCCACCTTCTTATTTGATATTTTTATCATCTTCCATCGTACTTTCTTATCCAAATTTAGTTGGATCTGGGAAGATACTTCTAAATTTTATCTAAAAGGGATAAAAGTATATTCTTAACTCTATGAAACTTGAAATTAAGATCTACAAATCATGTATATAATGTAAAAATAGGAAATGGAAAATTATTAAAATTAGATACTACATTGGTATAGAATTTTAATAGTAGTAAAATATATAACCAAATTAAATGGAAGTAATTCTTTAATACAAATGGTAAGTAATATTGTGTGATTAAAAAACACCTGAGAGGGGGGGGGGGGATCATGTGTTTTCCTATTTTACCAAATTGAAATTATTTATTTCATCCTTTTAAACCCCTTTATAATTTTACAATATAATGTTGGTTTTGAAAAATAGATCCTTTAGTTGTGTAACCGGACAATCACATATATGAAATGTATATAAAGCAATAAATAGGATATGTGTTTATAAAAGGTTCATACCCTTTTGAGAATCATACACTTGTTTGATCATGGGGTTTATAAGTCAATGAATATCCAATAACATATTATTATAAATACAAGTAGAGTTATGGGATATTTCTTTCTAAAACACATACTCTCTATATTTAATATGTGTGCAATATCACAATATCAAACATGTAAAAAAAGTTACATCACTCAACTTCTCATTAAATTAAAATTGAACCAAATATTCTATGGAATGAATTATACTCTTAAATTATATCACCATTTTCTATATAGTAATGAAAATTCAACCACTATGACAATCTCCTTCCTTCAAATATAGAGTCTTCAATTGAAAAAAAATATTTAGAAACACTTCTTGCAACTCAACCTCTTCAAACAACATTTCTTCCAATTCTCATGGAATATATCCACATGACACCCTCAAATAAAATATTCTTCTCTAAAACATATAATTTTAATCTTGGGGAATAAAATTTATCATATCAAACTCATCCTCTGATTTGGGAACTCCTCCATCTTCATTATTATTTATTGACTATAACTTTTGTTACTGTATAGGTTTAGGTATTATTCTTATTCTTTATTAAAACCTAACATTCATTGTCTATGTAAAATAATCATAGTTATATCTTCTTCAACCATGATAATATTTTCATTAAATACACCTTCTTCTTATTCTTAACATATTATTCTTGGTGATATAATCCTTTTTAGTTACATATACAAATATCACAAGCTACTATTTTATTTTTAAAGCCTCTCATTTATTCTAAATAGTCACAAATAATTCTTTGTGTTCATTTTCATATTATAAATAATGGAAATGTTGCTAAAATAATAAACACAATCACAACATTTCAATTCTGCATATGGGATGTTCCCATAATCTCATTTTTCATATCTCAAAGAGTGTTACAATAATACCCTTATTTATTACATCTCATTTGGATAAATAAATTTATCTTTTATTTATTCAGCAAGATTTAATTCATCTTATTATAATTAAGTCATAAAAAATATTTTATATAACACACTTAAATCATTCTTCTGTATAAGTATAATATAAAGCAACAACATGTGGAGATCCTCTAATTCTAAGAATTATGTTTTTAAATAAATATCTATATATATTCTAGTTAAATATTTACCAAACATCTTCATCTATATTTAGTTCAATATTAATGTAGAAATAATTAATCAACATCAGTCTTTAAAATATTGAAAGAAACTAATAACTATTAACTTCTTCTTATGCATGAAAAAATCCTTATTATTTTTAGAACACATAAACGAACAGTACATGCATCAATGAATATGGAATTTCCATATTCATATAAATATATATGTTATATTATATTAAAATTAAATTAATAATGGGAATTTTGTCCTAAATCAATATTATTTTCACTCAAATAGCTAAAATCATATTAATTTAAAAAAAAATATCTTGATCTTCGATAAAACATCATCTGTATTATTCATGAAATCAAATAAATTTATTTTTACCTTATTAAGAAGTTAATTCCCTTAATCATCATCAATATCAATCGTGAATCATGGAATAACTAATCATTATGATATTTTAACATGAAATCCATATTTATATCATTTAGATTTTATTTTCATTAGATTTATATATTCTATAAATTAAATTTTTAGTTTCACTTTTATGTTTTTATTCACCCATGATGATTAGATCCTTTTAATTATCAATATTTTATCATGAATCCATTTGGGTCTTTGTGATGTTTCGAAAAATATATAATATCCCTTGTATCTTCACATATGACTCTCTCCTTCAGATAATCAATCTAAACAAGCATATTTTAAATAAGAAAAATATATATATATTTCATAGTCTCGAATGACACCTATGCAGTTCTGAATGACACATATGTTGGAATAGATGAAAAATACATAGTAATAAATGAAACATATAAGAATTATAAATGAAATAGGTGCCGAGAAATTTCACTCATACACTACAACCAGTTACTCTTGCAATGCCTAAAAAAGACATATACATTGCCTATTATTTACTCTTATTCACCATTTATTTTTCTTCTAATATGACACATATGTAGTCCATAATGACACATATGTAGTCCATAATGAAAAATATGTTGCACATAATGAACTCATGTATAGGTTAGGACATTTCCATATTTTTAACATCAAGTAAAATTTAGCCTTTAAAAATATTTATCTGACACTTTTAGAACACTACTCATAATATGAATAATATATGATAACTCATGTATGCATGAACGAAAATCCTAAATAGCTTCTCAACAAAGATAAAACTATTTTGAACCGTTTATTTACAACACTATTGGTTGTCCAGGATTTGGATTATTAGTTATCTTCCTATTTAATGACATGTTGTTAATAGTTGTTCACACACGCATGTTGCACTATTCATGGCCATGAAATCCATTTCATCAATTATTAGATGTATTTTATTCATTTTTTAAGAATTTTTTATTGAATGCCCTAATCATACATTGAATCTCACTAAATTAAATTAATTAAAAGTTACTATTCTCTAAATAAATGTGGCATAAATAAGGAAAAATACTTATTCATTGAAAAATGAATCTTAAATTTCATATATGACTCATATGTTTCAGGAATTTTGAAAAACCCGTCAAAGAAAAGGGTTACTTTCTATGAGGGATATAAAAATTTAATATTAATTATATAATTAAAAAAATCCAACCAAAACATTAAAATTTAAAATTCATTTAAAAATTGTGATAACACATTTAAAACCATAAAAATAATTTTAAAAATAATTTTAAAATAACATAAATCATTCCAACACCTGGATATTTCCATAAAACATCCATGAATTCCATCGATACCCTAAAAATTAAAAAGGGTTCAACAAAACCCAAGACCTTATTTCAGATATCTATTGACAGTTTCCCTCCTTGATAATCAAATAAAACAAAGGAAATTGATACCAACATCATAAAACTCCCCTAAATATACCTATCAAACAAAGACTACATCGCCACTGAGAAAAAACCACTACATGAAGATAATAATCTAAAACAAGTTTGCAATTAATAAAACATCTCATCATCGATTCATAAAAAGGCTCAAAATAACTCTAGGTACTCAACATGCATTTGATACTCGCATTCCTATATACATTTCACTAACCCTATATGAATATATAAAATTTAAACCAAGGGAATAAATCACATATTTATCTCCTTCTCTGAGAGATCCAGATTCTCAGAGGGTTGATACAAGAATTTCATATCATGAACCATATCTATCTCCCTCAATTAATGAAATTAGAGACACCATGAAGAAATAAAAAAAAATCTATTAGATTAATAAAACATTATCGATCTTATCTAACTATGAGGTAATCACTAACCAATAAACTACCATATCTATATACCACAACACCTCAAAAGGTCTTATTAACTTATTAGAAATGCTTACTTCATTAGCCAAACCACTGCTACCCATTATGATGGGAAACCTTCAAGAACACATTATATCTAATTTCAAAATCCTATAATCAATATAATACTTATGATAGGATTCCACCACTATCAAATAATTTATAACTTATTTCTCATACTATGTATAACATCTATTCCAATGACCATTGACTGTATTAAATTTTTACCATATAATGGAGTTGTTTAGGTCCACCCATAAAACTCCAAAAATATTGAAATATCAATGAAATAATGATAGATATTGTTATAAGAAAATTAAAACAAAATCAGGTTATTCACCCATATTCCATTAAAATCCTATACAATTGAATGAAACATATCCTCTAATATATGGATGTTATAGATCCCCTGTCCATCTATTTGATTATGTATTGTGGTTTTAAGGAATAATTGAGTGATAAATTGTAAAGACCCGGACTTTCCATGATTTTTTTTAAAATAAATGGGAATTTTATGTGTCCATAAAAATTGATGTCACATGATTATGAGGCTCAAAGTTCTCGGAATGAATTTTTGAACTTTTTTCTGGTACATTTAGTAAACGTGTGATAAGGTTTTTCTAGCTTTTTCAATGGTGCTTGGAATTGAAATATAAGGGTAACATTGAAATTGCAACACTGGTTTTTGTTTAAGGAGATATTAACCTCGATGATTGTTGGTCAAGGGTGAATGATAATTTTTGTGTTTTTCATGGGAATAATAATATAAAATATCCTTTTTTAATTTTATTTTATTTTTCATTAGGATATCTCTATGTAGAAGTTGAGAAGTGGGACCATCAGACCTTAACCTCCAATGAGAGGTTATGGTAGTCGGGACCACATGAGCCTAACCACCCATGAGAGGTTATGGTGGTGGGGACCACCCGAGGTCTAATCCTCTTGAACTCCCCAAATAATGTAAGAGAAACCTCTCAATTCCCTCTTTAATGTGAATGATCATCTTGAGAATCCTCAACAATAATTAATCCAACACACCACTTTAATTATTCCAAATTATGAGATTAATTAAACCAATTTGAATTATATTCCAAAAAACATAATAGATCACATAATCTATTATTTTGGGGCTACCATTTCATTTTTGTGGAATTGGGAGAGGAGGAACATTGGAGGATTATTCTCTCCAACGAAGAACGATCCACCAACGAAGAACGCCGACGTTGACTACTACCCCGGGACACCTTCCATGGAGGAAAGACTTCGACTACGCCGAACCAATGCACGAACCCGGGATTGGAGGTGTGTGGAGGACGAGATGAACATCGTCAACTTCACCTTATTACCTCCTCATCGACATCAATGAACATCTTGAGGTAGGGGTTTATTTCTTTTTGTTATCACTTCCCATGTACACCCCTTCTATTTTGTTTGTGGGTTGGGAACAATCATTGTAGGATGATATAATTTGAAGTTCATGTTCATGTTCTTTATGAGCCATATGATATAACATTAACATAGATTGTACGGGGACAAAACAACATGGCCCGACCCTTCCGCAAATCTTGTGGTTCTCTTCGAGATGGAGGAGGTTGGCAACCATCCATGGTTGGGGCATGAGAACGGCGGTCGGCACCATCATCGATTGGAACGAAGGATACATCGCAACGGAACCGAACCGCGGCCAGTGCCACTGCCCCACGACCTCCACGCCGACAGTGGCCCCGGCCACTGTCCCCGGTTCAGCACCGCCCTATGACCGATGAGCCACCCCACGGCTGGACCACCACCAATTTAAAGATCAGGAATTTCCATGTATATATATTTTAAAATAAATTCAAATGTTAAAAGTCCACAATAATTGATGCCATGTGATTCTGAGGACCAGAGTTTCCAGAATAAATTTTTGAACAGTTTTTCAGGTACGTTCAATAAACGTGTGAGCTTGTTTTTCTAACCTTTGAACCAGTGCTCGAAATTGTAATATGAGGGCACCGTTGAACTCGCAGGACCTGTTTTCACATAGTGATACTTTCACCTTGACGACAGTTGGTCTAGGGTGAAGGATAATTTTTGGTTTTTTCGAGGAAATAATAAAATATAATAAAATTTATTTTTTTATTTTATTTTATTTTTCTTAAGGATATATCCATGTGGATGTCGGGAAGTGGGACCACCAGTCCATAATCTCTCTTGAGAGGCTATGTTGTTAGGGACCACCCGATCCTAACCTCCCTAGAATGGTTATTGTGGTGAGGACCACATGAGGCCTAATCCTCTTGAAATCCCCTCATAATTGATCAGTAACCTCTCAACTACCTCTTCAATGTGGAGGATCCACTTGAGCTTCTTCCACATTAATTATCTCAACGCACCACTTTAATTGTGCCAACCTCTGAGATTAATTATCACAATTTTAATTATATATCAACTATCATAATAGATCACATAATTTATTATTCTTGAGCTACCCTTTCATTTATGTGGAATTGGGAGTGGAGGAACTTGGAAGGATTATTCTGTCCAACAAAGAACGCTCCACTGACAAAGAATTACGACTTCGACTAATTCCTCAGGACACCATCCTAGGAGGAACCTTTTCGACTACGACGAACCGACGCAAGAGCCCTGAATTTGAGGTGTGTGGCGGGCGAGATGAACATCGACAACTTCACCTTCATCCCTCCTCATCGACGTCAACGAACAACCCGAGGTATGGGTTTATTTATTTTTTGTTTATCACTTATAATGTACACTACTTATATTTCTTTTTCAGGTTGGGAACAATAATTTCGAGAGGATATGATTTGATGTTCATGTTCATGTTCTTGATGAGCCATATGCTATCACCCTAACGTGGAGGGTTTGGGGAAAACCAACATGGGCTGACCCTTCCGCAAATATTGTGGTGTTCTTCGCGATGGAGGAGGAGGAAAACCATCCATGGATGGGGCATGGGAACGGCAGCCGACACCACCGCCAGCGGCGACGAAGTCGACGACGCACCGGTGCCACCCCACGGCCGCTGCTGCCACCCCGCAGCTTCAGTGCTGACCATGCCCCCCAGAGCTATCTGTAGCTCCAACCCGATGCAAGATCGAGGTGCTTCCCCGTGGCCGGAGCGCTGCCCCCCGGCCAGACTGCTACCCCATTGACGGACCCCCCCCCCCCCCCCCCCCGCATGATTAGAGCAATGGACCATGGCTAGACCGCCGCCCCGCGGCTGGACTGCTGCCCCACGGACATACTGCCCCCTGATGCTGGACCGCGGCCCTGTATGGTCGAATAGCTGCCCCGATACCAGACCACTGCCCCGCGTATTCGGACCACCACCCCGCGTGGCCGGACTGTTTCCAAGCGCGACTACATTGTTGCCCCATGGTTGGACCACTGCCCTGCGGCCAAACCACCACCCTGATGCCAAACCACCATCCCTAGTTGAGCTGCCCAATGGACTCGCACCCTTGTGGCACCCTCTGAGCCCTCGCGGCTGCCCGCAGCCCTCCATGGCCCCTCGCATCCTACCGAGCCAGACCTAGCAGGTCGGGATGCCCAACGGGCAAGGCCAAATGGAACGGGTTGGGCCGTACTCAGCAGGTCGGGCCAGACCGAGCCGAGTCGGTCCGAACTGGTCGCACCAAACCCAGGCCCACTACGACCCAATAACATTATATTGGAAATAACATTGGCACCAGATGTCTTTTAGACAAACCATCAACAGATTTGGGAACCTATGAGAGATTCTGTCACTTTGATTGATACCCCTCTATGTTTTCGATTATGATGGGAACAGTCATGTTGGATAAATCAAGAATCCAACCGGGACCCTAGGTCTAAAAGGCTAATAACACAAAAACCAGGCGTCTGATTGACGCACCGTCTGTTATGTTGAGATCCCTATGACATGGTGGGCCTTTGAGATAATTCTTTGTGGGACTTCGTGGTTGTTAGAGTATCGACCAGTTGCTTTTGGAGAGGATCATCTCAGAGACGAGTGAGCATAATGCTAGAACCCAGTGGCAGGCTGTGACTTGATGACTGCTGACTATTTCAACTCAGAGTGACTTGACAGGAACAGTTGGGAGCGCCAGGGTGATGCGGCAGACCCACCGTGGGGAGTTCCCTGGTTACGCGGAAGACCCACGGTACTCTATAAAAGGAGTACCTTAGCAGTCCATGAGGGGGAGCACCATGGTGATGCGGTAGACCCACGGTACTTGACAGAAGGAGTACCTCCGCAGTCGAAGGTTAGTGGGAATCTCCTTTGTGTGATGCGGCAGGCCCACTGTACTCGATAGACGAGTAGTTCCCCTATAGCCGAGGTGTTCAACATTGAGACTGTGAATGTTACTTGATCATACCCATAGAATAAATCTCACTGTGAGCTGAGTCAGTACCTCTATGTTTTCCTCTGGATTGAGATAGATTACATGATAACATATGTATATGAATAGTCATATACCTAAGTAATGTTATTTGTTTATTTTATAGTTTTTGATTCATCCTTGATGGATTTTTTTTAGACCTAGAGGGTCTTGGGTTGCCTAATTAGTATCCTTATACTCACCCCTGCATGGGCTATGCCCGCACCATGTTGTATTGGATGCAGACGACTGACTGTGCTGACTGAGGCAAAGAGTACCAGGACAATATGGTATATAGAGGTGGTCTATATGATGAGTCAGTAAACAGAGGAGATGGGTGTATGTGGAGTGCTGAGGGGGTGATCTATACCTACCCTTTAGGTAGGAACCTCAGATGACGACCCAACAGCTGACTTTCCCTTTTCTTTTGTCGTATTGTGTCACAATTGAACTTGTACTTTCAAGTTGGGATTGTATTCTAACCCCTTTTACATAATAAACTCACTCTATTTACTATTCATATTACTTGTGTTCCTATCTTTCTATGTACTCGGTTAGGTGTGCTTATTGGTTATAAATTCAATTTCATCCCAGTTTTATGGAATACTCTTTCAGTGAATGTCGCCAGCCCCTGGACAACGGAAGGCGGGCTTGGGGTAGCAACAGCACGGGCCCCGGGGGATGGGTCGTGAAAATTTGGTATCAGAGTAGTCATTTATACAGTATAACATAGGACTTCAATCATTACTTTAATAGAAATAATTTTATGTGTAATGAGTGTGGTTTTCAGTTTAGAGATTCATGTGTTGGTGCGACGACCGACGTATCAATACACGAGGACCTTGTCATCTTAGTCCTGACTAAGTGCACAAAACACTGATTGCATGTGTGTTTTAATGAGACTTTTTTGTGAATCCTTTTGAGTAAGCTCACCAGGTAACTAATTAATGGGTTTTCAACTGTTTCTTTTTAACATTCCTCCATGCACACAGCTGGCTAGGTTTCCGAGAGTTGTATGCAATGATAGCCCACCGAGTGATGAAGACTCGGTGTATGGCCTTATTCTTGTAAAAGCACTATAAGAGGACCGAGAATTACCACTACCCATTGGGCCACCGATTACACAATATATACCAGTATATGGTTCATGCCGCATGAGAGTGTTTCATGAGTTCCAATGCCAGAGGACACCTAGGTTCAGGGGAGAGACGAACTCGCAGGCAGTTGAGGATTTGCTGGAGGCTATGGTGAGAGTCTTCTGACTCGTATGGACACCACCTGATCTCATGGTGATCCTTGATGGTAGACTTATATAGGATTTATCAGGAATTTTGTGGATCTCGATGCTCCAGGTTCACGATTAGGTGACGCTTCTCTGGCCGTACTTTGGGAGCCTGTTTCGGGCCGAGATTGTACCAGCGACTCTTCGTGGAGTGCGCATATATGATATTCTTTATCTGTAGCCAGGCAGCATGACTGTGGCTCAATACTCAGTGATGTTCACTGAACTCTCACTTAACTCCATATATATGTTGTGTGACCCTTTTTTCAGGGATCGGACCTTCCAGCAGGGGCTCAAGCGAGAGATCAAGGATTTTATGATCTCACATAGCATTCCGATGTAGGAGGGGGTATTAGAGAGAGCACTCATGATGGAGAGTTTCCTTGATGAGTATTCACTGGTAGTGATACCCACTACCAGTCATCAAATAACAGTTTATTATGGAATTGGTAGTAGACAGATGTCACAGATATCCAAGAGGACCAGACCTACAGGTTGATGACCACATGAATCAATATCAGTTTTACAGGGCACCTAAGGAGGATCTAGTTATACCAGGAGTAGGCAATGTTTCACATGCAGTGGGTAGGGTCACATGGCTCATGACTGTCTAGCCTATCTTACGAATGATCAGAAAACGGTCGAAGGACTTCCCAGGGAGAGACAGAGGTTCGACCTAGGAGGTCCGCAGGGAGTAGGTGGACATGGAAGGGGAGCTGGTCGTGCTGCTGGTGGTGGAAGAAAATTTGAGATGTTACTTCCACCACCACTAAGAGGTCCACCCTGAATGCTCGGAGTAGGTGGATAGGGGAGAGCTCAGCTCTAGGCAGCCGAGGCCTACAATCATGGTGCTCTGGTGATGAAACAAGGTACGCTCAGTGTCTACTCCAACATAGCTATAGTACATATATACCCAGGTTCAAGTAATTCTTTTATTCCCACATCCGTCTTTTGGAGCTCAGAGATTCTGCCTGAGTTGTTGGTTCGATACATATGGCTAGAGACTTCTACGGGAGTGGATTTGACAATTACGCACTGATACCAGCAGTGTTAGTTTACTCTTGGTGGTGAGAGCTTCGTCTGGGATCTCATAGTAGCAGTGTTGAGGCCTTACGACTTCATCTTGGGTATGGAATGTTTATCAACAGTTCATGCAAAGAGTGACTATATTATGTATATGGTGGAATTTTTCCACATGGATGGGACCATGTTTACCTTCACCGGTGATATGGGAGCTTTTGAAGTGTAGAATGGACTTACCCGGAGGACAGTGTAGCAAATCACTCATTAGTTGGCTAGCCTTACCCTTAGAGATGTTGATGTGGATATCCTAAGATATATTGTAATGGTGGAAAAGAACACGGATGTTTTCTCTGATGATATTATGGGTCTACCTTCTTATAGATAGGTGGAATTTTACACTAACTTGTACCCAGAGACCACACCAATATCTATACCAGCATATTGGATGGCTCCCATAGAGCATCGTGAGCTGTAGGTACAGTTAGCGGACTTGCAGGGGAAGAGATTCATCTGGCCCAATGTTTCTTCTTTGGCAGCCCCTATTCTGTTCACTAAGAAAGCAGATGAGAGCTTGAGGCTTTGTGTTGACTATGGATGCCTGAACCAGGTGACCGTGAAGAACAAGTACCCACTCTCGAAGATTGACGGCCCCTTGGATCAGCTGAAGGGAGAACGATGGTTTTATAAGATAGACCTTAAATCAGTCTTTCACCATCTCAGAGTGTGAGATGAGGATATGAATAAAATGGCCTTCAGAAGTCGGTACAACCATTACGAGTTCTTGGTTATTCCATTGGGCATGACTAACGCTCAAGAAGTGTTCATGGGACTGATGAACATGATATTTCAGCCATACCTTGATCGCATTTTAGTGGTCTTCATTGATGACATTCTGATCTACTCGACTATTGAGAAGGTGCCTGGCTATCATTTTCAAGTAGTACTAAACACACTCCAAGAGCACCAGCATTATGGTAAGCTCCTGAAGTGCCAATTCTAGATCCAAGAGGTTCACTTTCTTGTATATGTCATATCGGAGGCTGGAGTTGTAGTATATCTAGTGATGATTGAGATAGTACTTGCTTGGGAGTCACCCACGAGTGTGACAGAGGTACGAAGTTTCCTGGGTATGGCCGAATATTACCGGAGGTTTGTTCCATATTTCTCCAGAATTGTAGCACCACTATCATCCTTGATGAAAAAGAGGAAACCCTTCATTTGGTCGGAGAGATTCCAGCTGAGCTTTCAAGAGCTGAGGCAGATACTGACTAGTGCCTCTATCGTGAGACTACAAGAGGAGGGCATAGCGTACGTAGTCTACTGCGAATCATCTGGGACTGTACATGGATATTTTCTGATATAGGATCAAGCATTGATCACATATGGTTCTCGATACTTAAGACTACACAGATAAGGCATAAGTCGTATGCCAACAGGAGACAGAGACCTCTGGAGTTTGAGGATGATGACCACAACAATCTACGGGTCTCACCCCGACGAGGTCTATAGAGATTTGGCCCAGGCGGATAATAATCTACTAGATTCATCGGTCCTTTTTAGGTCCTCGGCTAAGTTGGCAAGGTGGTATATTTCTTAGCTCTTCCACCACAGTTGCACCTGGTGCATTATGTCATCCATTTGTTCTATCTTAGGAGATACATGCACGACCCTTCTCACATAATCAAACATGGAGAAATTGATGTTGACGAAGGGGATACTTTTACAGAGGTTCATGTAGAGACTGAGGATGGACTGGAGTGGGTCATTCGTTGATGGTCGATACCTCTGGTCCGCGTTCGCTAGCAGCACGGTAACCTCCTAGTGAGCACATGGGAGCTGGAGGATCAGATGCATGCCCAGCACCCCCCCAATTGTTTACCCAGTTTGAGTGGTGGCTTATAAAGACTTAGAACCCTAAGGTGGGGAGAATTTAATGACCCATAATTTATGGGTAATTGTTTTTAAATAAATGGGAAATTTATGAGTCGGAGAAAATTGATGACACGTGATTCCAAGTCCCGGAGTGCATGGAATGACTTTCTGAACATTTTTTCTGGTAAGTCCAGTAAACATGTGAGCGGTTTTCTCTAACTTTTGAACTGGTGCTCGGAATTGAAATCTGAGGGCAGCGTTAAAATTGCAGTGCCGGTTTTCTCCTATGAAGACTTTCACCTCGAGGGTAGTTGGTCAAGTGTGAATGTTAATTTTTGGGGTTTTGTGGAAATAATAAAATAATATAAACATTCTTTTTGTTTTATTTTAATGTTCTTTAGTATATCTCAATGTGGAAGTTGAGAAGTCAGACCACCAGACCTTAACCTCCCATGAGCGGTTATGGTGGTGGGGACCACCAGAGCCTAGCCTTCCATTAGAGGTTACGGTGGTGTGGACCACCCGAGGCCTAAACCTCTTGAATTCCCCTCATAATGGAGGATAAAAATTTTAACTCTCTATTTAATGTGGAGGAGACTCTAGAGATTCCTCTACATTAATTAAGCCAATACAAAACATTAATTGTGAAAACCTATGAGATTAAATAACCCAATTTGAAATATATGCCAACAAACACAATATATCACATAATCGATTATTTTCGGTGACCATTTAATTTAGGTGGAATTGGGAGAGGATTAAATTTGGATGATTAATGTCTACAAGAAGAATGATCCATCGACAAAGAACGCCAACTTCGACCACTTCCTTAGGACACCTTCCATGGTGGAACGTCTTCGACTACGACGAACCGAAGAACTAGCCAGGGATTGGAGTTGTGTGGTGGACGAGATGCACATTGACATCTTCACCTTCTTACTTCATCGTCGACATCAATGAATAACCTGAGGTAGGGTTTTATTTCTTTTTGTCTATCACTTCCCATGTACACCGCTTCTATTTCATTTGCGGGTTGGGAACAATTATTGTGGGAGGATAGGATTTGATGTTCATGTTCATGTTCATGATGATCCATATGATACCACCCTAACACGGAGGGTATGAGCCAAACCATCATGGCCCAACCCTTCCGGAAATCTATTAGTCTTCTTGGTGATGGAGGAGGACAACATCCATCCATAGTTGGGGCACAAGAATGGTGACCGGCACAAACATCGGCCCCGATGAAGGCGTCGCGCAACGGTACCGCCCCACAGCCCCCACCACTTCCCCACAGACTCCACGCGGATCATCACTGACTTATTCCGCATCTCCGCCCCACCCCCCCGACCAAGGCACCACACCGTGGTCGGACCGTCGGCCCGCACTGTCAGAACGCCGCCTTGTGGCCGGAACACCGCCCCGCATCTGGACCGCCACCCCATTTGGTGGGACCACCGCCCTGCTTAGTGGGAACACTGCCCCATACTGCCGGACCACCTCCCTGTGCGGCTGGACCACCGCCCCTTGTGGCCGGTCAACCGCCCCGCGGACAGACCGCCGCCCTGTGCGGCCGGACAACCGCCCTACGGGTGGACCGTCGGCCCACGGCTGAACCACCACCCCCGAACGAGCTTCCCCATGGCCTCACACCCTCATCTCTCTCTCCACCACCTCATGGCTACCTGTAGCACTCCACGGCCCCTCGCAACCTGCCGGGATGGGTCATGTCGGTCTGATTGGGTCGGACTGGACCCAGGACCACTATGACCCATTTAAATTATTTAGGCCATAACTTTTGCAACGGACATCTGTTAGATGAACCATCTACGGAGTTGGGATCCATGGAGAGAGTTAGTCCCATTGGGTGGTACTCCACTATGTATTGGTTTATGATTGGGAACAGTCAGGTTGGATCAAGAATGAATCCAACCGGGGCCTCAGGAATAAAAGGCTAATAACTCACAGACTGCACATGCGATGGACGGATCGTCTGTTATGATGTGACCCCTATGACGTGGAAGAACATAAAGATACCTCTTCATGTCATTTCTTAGTAGTTGGAGTATAAAACAGTATCTTTTGGAGCGTATCTTCCTGGAGGAGAGTGACCATAGTGTGAGAACCCAGTGGTTGGGTGAGACTTGATGATTGTTGACCATTTCGACTCGGAGTGACTTGACATGCCATGTGGAGACCGCCTTGGTGACCCGACAGACCCACAGTGGGGAGCACCATGGTGATGTAGTAGTCCCATGGGACTCGAAAATAGGATTACCTTACCAGTCCATGAGGGGGAGTGCCTTGGTGATGCGGTAGACCCACGGTGGGGTGCCCCTACGTGACGCTACAGACCCACAGTAATTGACAGGAGAAGTACCTAGTATCCCAAGGTTAGTGGGAAGCGCCTATGTGTGATGCGGAAAACACACTATTCTCGATAGATGAGATGTTCTCTATTAACTATGGTGTTTGACGTTGTGACTGGGAATGATACCTGATCCTACCCCTTGAATAAATCATGGTGTGAGCTGAGTCAACAACTCTATTTTTTCCTTGTGATTAAATTGGATTACGTGAAAACTGAAGTATATGTATGGGAATAAAACTAAGTGAGGTTTCCTATTGATTTCATAATTTGTGATTTATTCTTGATGTATTTTGTGAGACCTATACGGTCTCGGGGTCCCAACTGAGTATCGTTATTCTCACCAATGAACGGGATATTCCCACACCTTGTTATGTTGGATGCAGATGATGGACAATGATGAATGAGGCAGAGAGTACCAGGACTGGACTGTACTTGGAGTTGGACCATATGGTGTGTTGGTCCTTAGAGGAGACTGGTGGATGTGGTGTGTTGAGGAGGTGATCTGTACCTACCCTACTAGTAGGAACCTCGGAGGATGTCCCAACAACAGAATTTCCCTTTTCTTCAGTAGTATTGTATCACTATTTTACTTATATATTCTAGTTGGGCTTGTAATATGGCCCCTTTTACTTAATTCACTCACTCTATTTACAGTTTAGTTTACTAGTGTTCCCATCATGTTGTGTGCTTGGTTATGTGTGCTTATAGGTTTTAAAGGTAATGCCTTCCCAGTTTTAGGGAATACTCCTTTGGGCTAGTCGCCAGCCCCTGGCCTATGGATGGTGGGCTTGGGGAAGTCACGACATGAGCCCTGGAGGACTGTTCATGACATAAATACATATTCAATACCTCCCAAGTCTCTCAAGTTAAAACATGGATCGTAATTGAATTTTATGGTCCATGAACCCCCCTAATGGTGCACTATCCTATCCACATACCACCTATCTAGAAAATCTACAACACCCACACTTTAATTAATAAAAAATGACCCAACACCATTAATCCAATTGAAACCATCTAGATAGTATCATACCCCCATTGGTATTGGGGTAAAAAAGTGATTAAATCCATCAAATCTTCCACATACATCCCCTTGGAATGTTTTAATGATTGAAATAACTCATGAACCACATTATTCTTTGTATTCATATATTATTATACAAAGTATCACTATAAAATCTTCTCTATAAATATCTTCACCATGTTCCGTTATAATTTACTCCATAGGGCATGATAAATTATAGATATACTACGATATAATGTCAAAGATGGACAGTAAAACTCAAAAATAACTAACTCATACATCACCAATGGAACAATCAATCTCATTTAAAACAACATTTGATGTTATATATCCTATGAACACTCCTTAAAATAATCACAATGGAAGACACAACCCACATCATTCTACCTTTGATTCTATCCACCGAGAATCATCCACATGATGCATAAAGTATGATTTAACTATCATATGATATAGTAAACTTCTACAAATAATCTCATCCACATCACGATGTATCACTGCAATATCTTACATCACTCTAAAGGAATCCCTAAACTTCTAACCAACACATCCTTGTGATTTCCAACTCACATCATTAAAAAATAACTTCCATTTACTCTTGGTATTGTATATCATGATGTCATATTCATCTAAGAACTCCATAAACCATCATTTATGTAGATTCATATCCTACTAAGAGAAAATAAACTTCTAGTTCTTGTAATCCATGAAGTCAATAGAGCACTAATTAATGAGATATTATAATAATGGTTTAGAGAAAACACCACATCTAGAGACACATGGTCATGAGTAGAAAAGTTATTATAATTTGTATGTAACTTACTAGAAATATTTGAGATCAATTAACTATACTTCATCATGACATAACCCAACCCAGGAAAAGAATAATCACAGAAAACATAAAACATCACTCCCTCATTCTTCAATTGATGATTGGGGAACTAATCAAATTTCGTTTTATGTTGTTACAAGATACATAACACTCACCAGTCCATATGAAATTTTGTTTTATCCTAGTCAATGATTTCAGTAAGGAAAATAATTTTTGAGAAATATCACAAACCTCATACAATATAGCATGAGACCAAGGAAACTATAGAACTTTACAACATTCATAATTTCATAAAAATGAAAAATCAACTCTATAATCAAATGAATGACTAGTACACCTTGATGAGACACCACATAAATGAGAAAATACACCTCATACATTAAAAACATACACTTATAAATTTCAATAATTTTGATAGTTTTTATGGACTTTAAAAATAACCATAATATTCATAGAATTATCCTCATTTGACTTCAATTAAATAAGGTTTTCATTGAGGAATGTTTCCATGAATCAGTCTTGGAAATCACGTGACACCGAGTACATGATTATCAGAAAAATAGTTGGGGGTGTTCATGAATCTAAATTTAATATCTATAATCTATAAGTTCGAGTAGTGAAATATCAACATAGTCTTTGGGATATCCTCCTTCATCTTCATTTGAGAATACATAGATCAAAAGTTAATCAACGAAAACCACATATCTCCCCTAAATTGATCTAATAAATAATTTATTCTCTATAAAGGCTAATGATTACATACCATAACCTAATTCAACCCCCAGTAGTCTATAGTGAACTTTATACTATAATATCGCTTCTTAGTGAATAAAACTGGAGAACCCGAAGAGGATACATGGGTCCATGTGAAACTGTGTGACATCAAATCATCAGTATAGATCCTCAAATATCGAAATATAAAAGGTTGCATCTAGTAAGGATCCATAAATATTTAAAACTAACTACGGTTTAACTCTATCATAAAATCAAAACCACCTTCATAAGCCAGTGTCACTACCTCTTCAGTTAAACCTTCCATGAACATATCGACGACACTAGAGAAATTCCATGATTTTACCTCTATTAAGACTAACAGAACTACAATAACTAATATAATATGGGATTCAAATACCTTAAACAGATCTCATGGTCTTGTTATCCAATGAACCCTGTATGTGGGACCAATATTTCATAGAATGAAAGTGTTCTCTAGAATCAATCGATGACCTCACATAGGGTGTAAATCCAGACTATGATAATAATCAAATTATAGGGTTATATATATAGAAAAAAAATACCTAGAAGAATAATGATACCTCAACATCAAATCGCAACCCTAAATCATATAAAATAGACTCTACTAACCTGCCACTAGAATATTAAACACCAAGGGTGATGTAAGCCTCTCTGCCTTGAGTACCAAGTTGTGGAACAAGTAAAGTTAAATAAATTAATATGATTCTTCAGAGTAAAATAAAGACAAATATATGGTATATGATAAAGGGATAAGACAATAAAAAATATATGTCGTATTTGGAACAAACACATCCACTCAATGTAATTATCCTCTCTATAATCCTATTATATGTTTCCCCTGGTAGTGACCACCAACATGTTCATTATTAGTCTTATGTAGAAGGGGTTGGTAACATCATGGGGAATCCTTATTCCATATCTATATTTTATCATATTCCTGAATCAATGTCAATCATTCTATTTATAAGTCCTCTAAGTTAACTGTTATTAAGGATAAAACTAAAACTTTTTACCCACGCTGAATTGGTCCACGTGGATGATAAAGAACCATAATACTTAATGACATATCCTATAGATTAAAAAACAAAGGGAAAACATAATTTTGGAATCATGAGAATATTTTTATCTAAATAAATGATAAAAAGAGAGTTGGTATTGACTCTCCATTAGTAAAAACCTTTACTACCGCGAAATATGATATCCTATCTCAAAAAATCTATCCATCAGAAAGTGGTGATGAATTGTTATAAGATGTAGCCCTTGTTATGAATGCACCCTCATAATCAGTTCATCCTTCTTCTCTGCCTCCAGATATATAGGAATCCTATGTGTGGTAACTATATAACAGATATATAGATTCAATGAATATTTAATGCATGTCCCTTTAGACTCCTCATCAAGAAAATGATATTGGGTGGCTTAAAAGAAATTATTGAAGTTAAAAAATATATGACCCACATTCTCAGGACCCACATATAAGATGAGAGATATATCAAACACTTTTCTATCCTCATCATTTATAATAAGAACTATACATTAAATATCCTTTAAAAATATTCATATTAAACCACTAACACCTTCCTCTCTCGGAGTTACAAAATACAACTATAAATAATTACTCATATCCTTTGGCTAACTGCTAAAAACCCAATATTACTTCCTAGAGTAAATAAAAACAAAAACATTCTTAAAGTAATTTATATATAAATCTATCAATTAATTCAATACACTCCCATCATTCATTTCAAAACACAAAAATTGTGATTCTCAAAGTGTCTTCAACCAAGTATCATTATCCTCAACCAACTCTACCCTCTAGTTGTTAACTAGATCATCCTCATGAACCTATATAACTTTATCCACATAAAGATTAAAATCGGGGTACATCTCTGCAAAAAATAAATTAGTCTTATAAAACTTATAATATATAATTCATTTAGCTATATATAATTTTATTATTTTAGAATCCGAAAATCACCCCCAATTCAAACACAAGAATAAATAGATATTATGGGTGTACCTCTCCTTAGTATCTACCACACAATGAGTATTACCTCACCTAGGGTGTTTAAGAAGTTTAACATGATTTCATCATATCATAATGGTTCATAATCGCATATTTCATATCTGTTCTCTTTTTCGACCTAATACACAAGGTTCATATAATATTATTTTCCTACCAACCGCATATGATACCCAATTGTTACTAACTTCGATTTGAATCCTTACTATCATCCATAGTTCATATACCACTTTTCCATGACTCTCCCCCATTAAATCCCCCATATATATTTTAATGAATATGAGGGTAAATATAGAATCCCACCTCCAATTAACCATGTGTAATGTCCAATGACTTATTTACACAATAAGATTAATGTTTTAGTTGTTGGAGGTGGTGGGATGAGGTTTGGGAATTGAAGGCTAGTGTATAAGATGAAATTTCATCAGGTATATAGTTTTTTGGTGTAGTGGGCTCTGTTTTTCCGAGGAGGATGGGTGGAGTGTAATGAAACCTATTATCGATTTCATTGATATATATTAGTGAAATTTTTTCTTTCAGCTATTTTGAGGATTATTTCAGCATAAACCTTCCACTATATTGTGGAAATATATTTTGAAGTCATTAGTTGTGATTGTTTTTCATCATCAGTGTAAATTTTTTGTAGTCGATATTAGGGGTTTTTTTCTTTGGATACCATTGTGATATAGTGTTAATATAACATCATGGATATTTTTGATAGTTTAGATACTAATTTATTGATATTCTCATTTTATCATGGTTCTCGTTATTTTTATCAGATCACATGTTTGGCCATGATATTATTTACAAATTGAAATTTTAAGTATGGGTTTTTCAGACTTTCTAACACAATGTCATCATATTTTAGTACATAACCTAGTCATTAAAGTTTGGTTTAAAAATGTTCACCTTGGTAATATCTTTTTCTAGACTGGGTATAAATTTTAGTGCCCCTAAATCTCCCATTATATTTATTTTATTTCGCTTGACCATTGGGTGGTTTATGATCATTTTAATAAGATCCCATTGTTCATCCTTTCTTATATTTGATCCTTGGATAATGAAATTTATTATTAATAATCTAAGGTGATTTTCTCACTTTTCCTCTTGGATTCCTCCCATTATTTCATTGGTAATCCTTGGTGATGGTGCTTGTTTCAATTATGTGATGTTGGGGCTGCAATTTGAAGGAAACATTTATATGATCTAGGTGAATTTTGGTCTCCATTTCATGGGATTGGTCTTTTGATGTTTTATCCCTGATTCTGGGCATATTGATTCTTAAAGAAATGGTTCGGGTATTGTATTTTATAACACTCTTATTTTATTCCTAAATTGTGTGGGTTTCATAATTTTACATTCATTGTGTAGGTATTATGGATTTCATTAAAAAATATATTGAAGCAAACATACTATAAAATAATGTGAATGGGTCTTTCCAATGTGCTTACTTGTTCGCTTGAAATTGGTTTTATGACTGATGCATGTTTTCTAATGTTGATAAAACTAATTATTGTTATTGAACTTCGTTTGTTGATCATTTGATATATCATTTTGAATCTCATTTCATTAAATTTTATCAATATAAAAATAGTATCAAAATCTTCTCTATAGAAATATAGTATCAAAATGATGGTGATTACAACATAAAGGGGTTTTAGTTGTTTTTATTAGGAAAATTGGTTTTAATGGGTTCATTGTGGTTTTCTAAACATTTTTGGATTTTTTTTGTGGGTGGATAGAGATGGCATATTTTGGGTATTGGGGCTGTGTTTTGTTACAGTGAGTAGTGATGGATGGTCTATTAGAGTAGATTGGGGTAGTAAGGGTATGATTATATAGATTGGGATTTGTATTGGGTGGGATTTGTGGTGGTTATTTGAATTTGGATGGATTTCTAGTGTGGGTTTCATAGCAGGGTTGGTGTCTCCATTCATTATTTCAAAATAGTGAATATTTATTTTTCCCTAGGATCATTTGTATTTTCCATACAGTGGCTGAATATAATAATGGGTGATGAAGAAATAGTGAATGGATTTGGCTAAAATTTAATTGAATGATATTTATGAATAAATATATGAAACATGAATTAATGGTTAATGTATAGAATTATTGTATGAATTAGATAATAATTGTTTATAGTCAATTATGTAATTAAATGATATAATTAAAATAAATTTGAAATTAAATGTAAAATATTTAAATTTCATAACTACATGACTAATTGGGAATTAGTGAATATATTTGGAGCTATTTTTTTGTGGGAACGTTTGCTGCTAATCATCATTTATTTTATATTGGTGGTTTAGTATGGTGATGCTAGTGTGGTGATGGTTGTGGACTATGATGGTGTATTACTAGTATGAAACCTTTTAGTCTAGGCTTGTGTGTAGCTATATATACACATAATGTATTTATTATGATATCCCCATAATTTCTACCCATATTAGTTAACCATACCTAAACCCAAAAAAGGTTATATATGTTCTCCCCATTATTCAAGTCAGTTTGGATGGATGGACGTTTACCCCCTCTTCCCCACTCATCATTCCGAAATATAATGGGGTTTAATGATTTTATTGGTATATGGTAGGGGTTTTGTGTAGTAGAATGATGACATGAGCTTAATATCATTCACGCTCATGATACCTTATTATGATGGATACATACATGATGATGATGGGATGAATAGTTGGTTTTTATAGTGGGGCTCGTGCATGGGAGTAGGTGGAATGAGGTTGATGTCCATCGTGCTTATTATTCCTTACTCCTATGGTAGGTAGTGTGTGGATGGGATATGTATATTTTGTTGTAGATATGGAAACAGATATATGGTTATGAATTATATCCAACAAGAGTCATTTGGTCATTTGGGAGACTAGGGTGGGTAGGTTTGCAACATTACCCACATCATATATATATATATGATTGAAGAAAAATATGTTTAACCATAGGGTGTGATAATTGAAAATTGGTGGGGAAGTGGTTGTGAGGAACCTTGAATTATATTCCTTCATACAATTTTATTATAATAGATGTGATATTTGGTGAGTGTTCATTGGGGAGGTTGGGTGATAGTTTTCCTTTTAAATACTTGTTTGTTTTTATATTTGTTCACCAATTTATTAGTATGCTTCTTCCTCATTTCCGGAGGAAGTTTTTAGTCTGGTAGTACTAAGTATACATTTTATGCTCATATATATATATATAAACAATTTTTAGGTATCTAATGTGAGTTTAGGGATCAATATGGATAGTACTTTCTTGGATCATACTATTGGTTTTGGATTCTCTAATTAGAAATTTTACATGGTATTTTATTTGTAGATTTTTATTTATCTTACAAAATCATGAATTTTTGCAATATATTTCATTGGTTCATTTATGTTACAATGTTGAGTGGTAGTTTATTTATATATATCATGGTAATTCATCCAATATAAATTTTTTATTCCATTTTTTAAGTTTCCATATTTGAGATTTTTTGAGGTGGGCCTCGAGGGTCACACTCACCTTTAATATAGGCCTTGGAGGGATTCATAGTGGGGGTGTGTCCCACCTTGATATTTTTATGGAATATTTTAATTATATAATTTAAATTCATTAATATCTTTCAATATACAGCATTGCGAGTTTAAATGACCTTTCAGATGCCATTACAATAAAATGAGCATAATGATCAATCTATTAGGTAAGTGTTAATACATTTAACTTGCTTATGAAAAAGTATAATGAATTCCCTGGCCATCAATTTTTTATTAAAATTCTATAAAAATTATATATTTTTATTTTAATTAATTAATTGAATTGAAATTTATTAATTAAATTAATGAAATATATATTTTATATATTCAATAAATTTTTTCTGATATTCATCCGATTGAAATTTTAATCTTTGGATATGAATAAACCCTATTTGAGGTATAAATACATATATTTTTCAAAAGGGTAATTTCTAAATTTTAATGTAGATCTCCTTTTAATTTTATTTTTTTTAACATGAATAAATTTTAGATGAAATTGTAAACATGTTATTTATAAGGGGATAAAAATTATTTTGGATCAATATTTGATAACTTCTAATAACTTGCAAGTGTTAATTTACAGAAAAAATAAACTAAATTTTAATTGATTAAAACATTTTTCATCAAAATACATTATTTGGTTAAATTATAATATTGAATTTTTTAATGTAATAATATGATATATTTTTTCATTAAATATAATTTATGTCATTAAAAATAATTTTATAGTTATTTTGGATGTAAAAATATTTCAATTTTCTGTATTTTTTTAACATTTAAAACAGATTCCCTCATTTTGAAAATATTATTCATTTTATGTTAAATACTGAAACAACATTTATTTTAATTTTGAAAATTGGATACCATATTTCAAATCAGTGAGTAAAAATTATGCAAATATATTTCTTTTTATTTTTGGACAATATGAATAGTAACTTCAGAAATTTTTATTAATACAGTAAAAGAGTAAATTAGGTAATTAAGGATAAAAATAATATTACAAAATTTTTCTTAACACTTGTTTAAATATCATTTTGTGGGTTTCTGTTTCAGCCTAAATCATATTTTGGTCAAAATTTTATCTTTTAGAAGCAACTTGGATGAGATTTAGACATTTAAATTTTTTATTTAAAGAATGTTTTAATATTCACTACTCAAATATTATTAATTATATCATTCTTTATATATGTTTCTACAAAAGATAAATTACATTATAAATACACTTTTAATATGAAAAATGTTTTTATTTATAATGATAATTTTTTGTACTTTTCAAGAAATAAAAAATTACATTAATAACATATATTTTAATAATGCGGAAATTATTTAATTAAAGAGAAATAAATAAAATATTTATTATTAACATGATAATAACCATTAAAAGAGCGAATAACATGACCAAATGTTATTTTTTTCAGTATATATGGACCTTAACAATACAATGATCTAATTACTGACCATTTGGAGCCTTATGGAAGAGAATCTGGTCGTTATATTATTTTATTTAATGTTATGATAAACTTTTCAGGTTCATTTTTTATAAGTATAGAATATTTAATGATGGAATCTACAAAATATATATCAATTATATGTATTCTTTTGAAATCCAGAGAATTTATATTTTTAAATTATTTTATTTTAAATTTTTATTCAACAAATTATTATATTAAATAATTAAACAAAACTATTTTAGTAATTATTTTAGTAATTAAATTATCAAATAAGTATTAATAAAAATTTTAAAACAAATTTAATTTGGGATAATTAATGCTTCCAATAAATTTTCTAGTTGACAGTAACCTATTATAAACATCAAAAAATATTTGGTTTTAAGTTATGTTGTTATATTAATATAACATAAAATCCATGAAATCAATAGTATCAAAATTGAATCTATTGATTTTTTACCAATGTATTGTTTTATTAAATTATTTATAAAACAATAAATAATTTTAAAAATATAGAATAATTATTCTATGGTCAAAAAATTTCTAATTTATTTATTTGGGCTCTAATTTACCTCAAAAATTTATTATTGCACTCATTAAATATTGAAATATTTATTACCCTCGTTAAAATTTTAATAGAATAAAAAAGTGTTCATTAAAATGATATGTTTTAAAGTGAAGAAAACATGAAAAAAATTTATTGGTTGATGATATTAAAACCCTATATAATCTCATCTTAAAAAGTGGGACATTTTGGAGGTTTTTTAGATGTGTTTTTATTTCATATTTGGAAAATATTTTTGGAGATACAAAATTTTAAGGTCACCTCAATTATAAAAGGGAACCTCTTGCATGAACTAACTACCCGCCACTAACTACTTCATATTTCAGAAATCGTACTGACCACATCATCACATCCCAATAAGATGGATTATTTTTAACTACTTCTTCTGCAATGGAAACGACAATGGATGGAAAGTCTATTAGGTGATTTCGATTTATGATGACCCATAAAAATAACATATGATATCTTGTTTAGGTGGAGAATTAAACTGTTGATGTTACCGAGGGTTGCATAGTGAGACTCAAAAATCAAGCCAAATCATCCTCCACTTGCATTTACCTATGAAGGGATTATGGGATTTGAGGCATCTCACCTTCCAGGATGATGAAACTCACACGATGGGTTCCTGCCTCAGACACTAATACGTAGGATCGAGGTGTTAGGTCCATTAGTGGGTCCCACTCAGCTTCAAAATCCAAGAATTGAATAGGATTCATGACAGATTAGGGCCTCTCAGAGTTATTCCTTTTTTAACGATGGTTCCACCTTTTTGACTAGGATAGTTCATCAAGACATGGTACTTCATTTACATGAGGAGGACCTTTCTGGTTCTAGTTTATTGTGTGGGGAGGACCTCCGTTTTGATTTTTCGGGGTATTGGGAGGACTTTGTTCATGTTTTTATTAAATTGGAGTGTACCTTTTCTTGTACTATTGAGGGATTGGGGAGAATCTCCACATTGATGAGATGAGGTGTGGGATCACATAAACATATGTCGAATAGGTTATGGAGAGGACCTCTATATTGGATTCCTTACCTGTGAGGAGGACCTCCATGTTAGTGAATACTAGAGCGAGGAGGACCTCTACTGGAGCTAATGATAACTTGGAGAGGACCACCGTGTCTGGTTTTGGTGGAACATGGAAGGCCATTGCATTGATTGGAGGTGATCTCATGAGAAGAACCTACACCCTAGTCTTGGATAATGTGGGGCTGGCCTCTACATTGGTGGTTTCTAGATTGGGGGGACCTTTATTCTGGTTGGCTACAGTATTGGGAGGCACTTTGTGCGGACAAGTGACGAAGTGAGTAGGGACTTCATTTTGGTTAATTTTTTTATAGGTAGGTCCTCTTGTTGATCTGGAAATTATGTAAATAGGACCTATGTGTTGGTCTTCTGTGACATGGGGAGGATATTTATATTGAGAACCATGGTCTGTGGGGGGAACCCTTGATTTGGATGTCAACAAGATGGGGAGGACCTCTGCTTTTAACTATGATGTGAATAAGGGGAGGAAAACTAATCTAATTGTATGAGTGGGGAGGACCTCCACTCTGACTAAAAATGGTATTGGGATGGTCTCCCTTTGGATTATAATCATCACGGGTAGTGATGATAAATCTGGTGGTGTTTTCAGTGACAACAAAGTCAACCTAGCATGTCGATGGGGTGGCTGAGGTATTGATTCTGATCATACATTAATGAGTCCTTAGTCTATAGTTCCATAGATCTAGTGGAACTCACTGGGGTGGCATAGGCTATAGTATTTGATAATTATAATTAACATTTATCGGATTCTTCTTTATATTGGGCCTGATATTGGCATTAGGTTATCTAGACCGGGGCCAATATGGCATGGGTTCAGACCACCTGTTCATCGGCAATAGGGGCTTGTTGGTGGCATTTCATGGCCCACTTGGATCCATCCAGGGCATCTCCCAAGTGGTTTTCATATGTATAATTACAAGGATATCCATTACGTCATCAACATAGGGGAGTGGGTAATAAGATCTCTTTGGATAGAGGCTCCTAATAAAGTTTAACATGGGAGTGGGAAGTTGTTTCTCCTTGTTTGGTCTATAGGGGCGGTGGTGATGATGAGACACAAATGACTTCAAATCCTAGGAGGGTAAGTACCTCATGAGAATCACCCCTCTTGGTTGTATTAATATAAAATGGTGTCTATCATCCTTATCAAGATTATTTTAGATGGAGATATGGTGTGTGGGTGCCCAGTAGTAACAGTCATGGATGAAGTAATGTCAGAGGTGGAGTCGTCTGTGACTTTCACATTATTGTCTCTTCTACCCCTGCATATGTGGGTGGGAGTGATTGGTTTCTTATATATGGGATTCTGCAATGCAGTAAGATTCATCTTTTAATATATAAATATGGAAATAAATTCTAAATCACCTAGTGTTCTCCAATCTTCTATTAATTAAGGGAGAGATCTGTGCTAACGATGTGCCAATCTAGAATGCCCAATGATTAACTTCCCCAAATTCTGGTTAATTTCATTCCATGATCACTATTTTATTAGTGGGACCAAAAAGAAGATAACTGGATCTAGTAATAATCTCATCTACTAATGCCTCCAGAATTACTAATCCCATATAGAGTACAAGTGTTCACATTAGGATAACCATTTTTGTTTCCGACTCGTTCTACCAGGGTGTGCACATGTCAGCGTTTTCATGAATAGAGGGGCTCCATTGTTTTCCCACATTAATAATTTCCAAATTCATGTGGAATTCATCACTTATTAATAAATATATACTTCTTTATTTGAATGTGATTATGGTATTTGAATTACTAATTCCATGTATTCCTCTTTGGATCTCACTACCAAGTCTGGGTTTCTGTTATATATTAATACATTGTTCGTGAAGCTCAATACCATTGTCATATCTTCATGGACACTAGTTAATTATGATACTTCTATTTGGACACTCTAATGGGTTGATATAGGGATGCAACCTTCAGTTCAATAATTACTCATGATGGGAATCTCTCGCAGTTCTGTAAACTGGAAAATAGGTCACCTGTAAACTTCCTCGTAAGAGGGATTCTCATGTGTAATAAAACCAAAGGATTTCCATATTGATCAACGGGTATACTATTCTATAGTAATTTATTCAAATATTTTTGGGAGGTGTCCTAGGTTTAATACAGGGTATGTTGTGAGTTTAATATCTTTTATACATGGTTACACTAAAAGCATGTCTTTTAAGCTTTTCCTCAGGAACATCATGATTAACATGAGGCTGACTGCATGTTTAACATCTTTCAAAGATGGAGGATTGAGATTTTATCATCTTATGGTGATATAAGTAATGATCATAACATTTTTAAGGATGATCAAATTGGTACATACCTAGAAGCGAGTGCTTTGAATGTTTACCAGATGGATGGATAGGATATCCCAATGAGGGTGGTCCTATAGTTGTGAATCCCATGAGGTAAGGTTTTACACCATGATTAATGGAATACCTAGGTTGGAGACACTTATTTTTACCATTAGATAGGGTAAAAATTCCTCTGATAAAGATCTCGGGTAATGTGTCCCATAACAGGAAAGAATTCACACTGTGAATGATGTTTTGGAGACCATTGAGTGTTAATCAGGGAGGTGCAACCAAATGAGGCGGACACTAAGGCTTACCATTGGATTCGATTGAACCTCTAGTAGGCTTTTTATTACTCTGTATAGAAAAAAAGTTGAAACCCATGTAGTTAAAAGTGATAATTTAGGTCGTTCACATTGCAAGCTGCCCTTCGCAAGAGGGATGCTCTTGGTTAGATGAATATGGATTGTGTGGGGCTTATGCATGGTTAGCTACACAGGTGATTCTATGAGAAGTGATGATGTCGATGGAATGATCACACTGAGATATTTTAGCATGATCATGATTTATGAATGATATTTAGGAAGTGGTGATGTAGTTCATGGAGTGTGGAGAGTGGTGGTCTTGATCCTCGGGGAGGCTTCCTATATATCCTAGTGGATGGCAATCAATGACTATATAGTTAAAAATGGGGTGATGAGATACATAAAGAGGTGGCTCATGAGAATTTTTTCCATGGATGGGGACCCAAAGGTATTGTAAACTATGGGTTTGGGAATGATCCTTCTAATACATAATGACTCATGGGAAAGACCAAGATAGGAATGTATGATGGGATTTAATCTTAGGGAGGCTTCCAACGTAACCTATAGAGGATACATCGATCAAATTACACATAGTTTCAACTGGAAATAGGTATTACATAAGGATATGTACCCTTTCAAATGTTGGGAATGACACATGGTTAACATAAAAAATATGGACCAGAACAGCTCATGGTGGCAGATCTAGGAGATGTTCCCCAAAAATGGCATATGTCACATCATGATCATAAGTCCCTATTATGGAGAACTAGAGTTTAACATTTTTTTTAGTATTTCTCCTTAGGGAGGCTTTCAGCGTACCCTATATAGAGGAATGGTATTAAAAAACACATGGTTGGAAACTAAGGAGAATGCAGATTACGCATGGCTAGTAGCCAATGATGATATTTAATGGACACTTTTATACATTATATGTATGTGTTTCATGATCGGTGTGAGAAACAATAGGTAGTAGTAGACCAGACTATCATGACATGAATGTTGTGACCATGAGAGAGGATATGGGACTAACGCATAGCTAATGTCCCAAGGAGATGGAGATTGGGGATTACATTAAGAGGGACACCACAAGAAGATTCCAAACCATGAGTGTATGATTTCATTCCTTGTTAAGAGGGTGATAATGATATCACTCCCATGTAAATGTGCGGACATGGAAAATGCTCGTGGTAGGGCACCATATGTGTATTCAATAGGGGGAGGCTACAGTTTAACATCAAGTGTTGAGGATGATGGCACTTGGTAGTTTAATGACTGGATTATCAAATGTAAAGGAATCATTCCTCAGTCCTCTTACTTATATAACTAATACCCACATACACTTGATGATGGTTTAGAAAAATCAATTCCACGATATGATGGGTTCTAGGAGTGGTCGAGATTTGCGTCTAAATTAGCCTGGCTATTCCAAAAAGAAATATCCATTAGTGCACCTATGTTGGAAAGAAAAAAGTAGGGAACTGCAAGACAAGAAAACATATTATGGATCGAGAAATATCATCAAACTATAATAGAGAGATACACATAGGAGGTTAATGAAATATGTAGAATTTGTGTGCAAGAAGGGCTCAAAATTGTAATTTAATGTATGTACAACCCATAGATTCCTAAGTAGGAGGTGCACTAATGATTAAGAACCTACATGCAATAAAAGAAGGAATTGATCAAAATATAGATGTTCACAAGGGAATGTGGTTCACACGAGAAGGGTATTTTGGGAAAACCTACCTTAAGAATTTATTTTGAACAATAAGAGTCTTTTTTTCAGCTTCTTTAGTACAAAAATGAAATGGGAGAAGTTTAAGACCTTATAGGACCACTTGTGGGGGGACCCATGGGGGACCTCCCACATAGAATCTTATACCTTGATGCAATATCTTACATGGAGTTGCAGAAGGGGTTTTTTACCAAAAAGGGGGAGATGGTTCACCATCTGAATAGTTACCGGAAAAATATAAGGGTTCCATTCTCTTTAGAGAAGAAATTATCAGTGGGAGAATGTAATAAGGGTTGCACGAATGGGGGAATTTTTCATCACATTGGTCACGTAATATCCCTAATTTTCTGGTGGGCTTGATCACGCAAATATCTACACATTAGTGCATCTTCCTTGGCCATTCTCAGGACTCTGGGGTGAAATAATGCCTCTGGAGTCGCATTTGGTATGTAAATAATGTGCGTATACATTTTTGTATTGTGCAAAGGTCTCTAGACATACACGTGCAACCCTTAGCCTTCCCAAAATGTTTTGTTGGGTAAAATGGGTTCTTTATTGTGACCAATGATTATCACTTGTAGCCTCAAGTCGAATTTGATTCCAATAATATAATACAAATAATTTTACAATACACATTTAAATATAAAATGATTCAATATTAGTCAATGATCACTTCCATGGGTATATTTGTGGAGTGGGTTCACTCACCACACCATATTAGCAGTCAAGGTTAAACCCCAAGACCATATTTGGAGACAAATCCCCATACCAAACTAATTTTAGTCCCCATTACAGCATGTCAATCACATGAGATATAACTCATTAACCAATAAATTGGATGGAGATATAGGTAACACCCATCACATAATGAAATCATAAATATGTGTTCCACAAGATCATAAACATTAATCAAATTCGAACCCATGATATTAATTGGGATTCATAAAAATTTACTTATATCATAACATATGGAATGCGATAGGTTTCATTATCATTTCTTCAAAGTATATCCCAAGAAAAGAATCTGGTTTATAAGCATTTTATCATGGTATAACCCATTAAATAGAAATGAGTTTCACAAAAATCATGCATCGATACATAAACCATTTGGATAAATAATATGAATGGTTTATTAAGCACAATAGATTATTTTTTATCGATGGATCAAATCTCTCATGATCTACTAATGTGTACAGCAACACTTAATTTGAATCCTTGGTGATGGTACAATGTATATAGTGGATTGTTTCGGATTAGACATTTTTAATTAGGGTGAATAATTTAATTGAAGTGATTGACGTATGATTTTTTCTTTAACATTTTGATCAATATTGGGGTGAGTTTATTATTGTGGATTTAATCTTATGATATCCTTGAGATTTTCTTTATATTTCCTTAAATTTATACCCACTTTAAAATATGATTTTAATAAGAATTCCCAAGATTTGTGGCATTAATACAAGGATAAATTAAAATACAGTTCTAATATAAATAAAAACTTATATATGTTATTGTATATATGGTTCCAATAATCCCTGGAATCCACATGTTAAAAAACATTTCTTCAATTATTGAAATTTTTTGTTTAACATATACAATGTAAACCAAATGTATACTCGACGTGAAAAATCTATCAATAAGTTAAAATCACCAAATTATGACTCAATCCAATGGTTTATTTACACATACATTGATATGGTTATTTATATGATTTAAGATGATTATGGTGATGATTTTTGATGAGAATAAAAATAACATGACAAGATAATATTAGTGCTTCAAACACTCATATGAAAGGGAATGTGAGGAAAAACACTATTTAATGAGAAAGAGAGAATATGAAAGATTTTTCAACATCATTTAAACTATTTTGAGCTCATTATTATTAAAAAATAGATGTTGGATGATTATAATAGATGATGAAGATGGAACATGCATTAAAATTCAAATGAAATTGAAAACAACTTACTCAATTACTATTGAAAATAAGGGAAAATAAAAATGAAATAAAAAGTATAGAAGAGGAATCTCATATTGAAACATTATTAAGTCAAGTCCTCCAGAGACCTTTACTAGTATCTAGTTATTCCATATATCCTCTTTAAGTGTTTAAATTTCAAACCCTTGCAAGGAGAATAGGAGGACGTATTTATACCACACGGTGGGGGAATATTTTCATTCCAAAATTTCCCTTCTACAGGGTTCTCAAATTTCAAAATTCATATATCCAAAAGTAGATATATATTATTCCCAATTGTTAAATATATATATATATCCATTAATTTCACCCTCTTAATTGAGTGTCCATTATACATTTTTATCCCACAATAAGAGTATTTGTTTAAACAATGTGACATTGTCCATTTTTATCCCTACTTTTTCGATGGTCATAATACGAATTGGTTTTTGAACATGAATATGCCCTCAAACCGAAAATATTTTTTATACAAACATGATTGAATAAATATTTTATTTTATACCACAAATGTATATCTCAATTGGTCAATTCGTATGGGTGAAAAGTTGAGAATGTTGGGATATTTTTAACTTCCAGATAGAATGGCCGGATGTACTTTCATGGATCAATTGGCACAATTTTTATTGAATTTGGATATTCGTATTTCTATCAATGATGTTTTTATATATTTAAAAACATATTATGTATCATAATCTGATTTTGTATTCTGGATTGATCCCATAAATTTTATCTTCAAGGATCATCTAGTTTTCATCACAGACTCTGTGGACCTTCTTATGTGGGCTATATGAAAATTTATAAGTAATAATTAGACCCATCTCCAGTCTAATTATTTGAAAGAAATTAAATTATTAACCCTATAAAACAAGATTCATAGAATTTGGATAATTAAGATGTGGGTTATAATTAAAATATTAAACTAAATTAAATATGGATTCATTCAAATAATGATGAAAAATTATATTTTGTTTTAAAACATTATTATTTCAAATAAAATATTGGCTTTTACTTGTAAATAACTAAATAGAGTAGAAAAAATTTTGTAAATAAATGAATAATATCAAACCCCCCACACATAGGCTTGTGGATGTCTCCATGTACAATAAAAACGTCAAAAATCATTTTGACTCACCAATAAATATCACAATATTCTTTTCATCAATAATGGGATGAATTTCCTATTTCAATAAACAATAAATAATAAATTGAAATTTATTTATAGTAATAATGTTCAAAAAACAATTCATTTTTCATTCTCAAAATTAAGAATGAAACGTATAGGCACTCAAAACTTACTCCTCTCAAGATAATAAAAATTTATTTATAGAGGTTCACTCATTAACTATAAAAACATGAAAATATTAGAGTTTAAAAGAGATACTAGCTTTAATAACCTATAATAATTTTCATAACAATCGAGTTGTATTTTTAACTAGGTTTTTAGTAGACAGGGTAGGGTAGGAATATAATGTTAAAAGAGTGGTAAAGAAGGGTAAACACTAACATGAAAAAAGTAATGCACATTTTTGGTGAAATGAGATGTGGAAGGAAATGTTAACACATATGTAAAAGAGAATGAATGGTATATGGGGGAAAATTTATGGATAAAATTAGAAGGGTATAAAATAATGAAATATGTAAAAAAAATAAAACTTCTCCTAATGATATAAGAAAATATTATTCAAGTGTTATTATTTTCCTTTTCATTCTCTTTTTCTCAATGATGAGCAAGAAAAAAATTTCAAACTCAAATCCAAACCCTTTTTGGATATCATCATGACACTAATTGTTATAATTATGACAAGATAAAATGTTTTATAAGAGTTATTTTTTCCTTCCTAAGACACAACCCATTATTTTTTTAAAAAAATTCTTTTTTACTTCTTATTTTCCTTTTTTGAATACATTTAATTTGGATTTTTACATAATATAAATGAAATATTTAAATTTAAAAAACTAACAATGTTTTTCAATTGAAACATCTCATGCATACATTAATTTATGTACCATGTGTGATGTGTTGATTTGCTGACATTGTGGATGATGTGATTTCAATTTCTTTTACATCCGTCAAGACTGGTCATGAAACCATTTTTATGGTTGAACCAAATTATAATTCATCAATATATAATATATAAGGACCTGCAATCATATTTTACACATGATATTAATTTATGTTACAAAATCAGTTCCTTACTACGGAAGAATCACCAAAATGACCTAAACAAATATTAACATTGTTCTAACTTATGAATCAAACTAATGTAATAATTCAAAATGATAAATGGTATAATTTATGGTAGAAGAAATATTTTAATACCAATCCATTCCAATTTTGTAGTTTCACATCCAATCGACATGAATAACCATCATGAATAGATCATTGAAATCTTGTAAAGAATGAACCCAAAACAATGAATGGAACAAAATACTAACAATTAATGGTTGAAATAATGTAATGAAATTATAATATAAGGTGTTATAAAGATGAATAATTTTCATTAAGATTTTTATAACACTCTTATTACCATTATATAGGTGTTTTTAACATTATTTAATATGTCAACCTAAGGAAAGTCAATTCATAACCTGATTTCCATTCTTTCGGTTAAAATTATTCTTCATTATTTATGTGGTATAAAAATTAATTGTGTGATGTTTTTTTTATATAATGATTAATTATTTGTATTTACAGTGAATATACATATTTCGTCCACTCTGATAAGTATCTCTTCAATTATATTATTTATGTATTGGGATTTTCTTTTAAAATTTACTTTCTAAATTCGGTTTTACAAAATTCAAAAGCTATTTTTTTTTGAAATTATTCATGTATAATGGTGGTGTTAAGGTTATTGGGATTTGCTTAACATTAAGTGTGGGAATTTTATTTCTCTCCAAGTAATTTGTTAGGTGTATGGTAGATGTCGGTCATATGGTAACTCGAAGTGTAACTATGCTCGTTACACAAATTGTAAGGTAGCTGTGATTGTTACAAATTATATGGTAGCTGAGAGGGTAAAAAGATTATGTAACTAATTCCCTAATATACCATTATGTTTCTATTTATGTTATTATTTTGTATTTTGATCTTGTGTAAATCTCATGTTTCATAATGTAAGTATATACATGTGACAAGTATGTCTTTTGAAAATGATTTCATATGATACATGTATTCATGGAATAATGTGTTCTTTCATTTTTTTATATCCCTTACTGAGATTTTTGTGCTCATTTCATGTTTTAAAATTATTTTTTCATAGGTTATAAGTATTTATACGAAAAATAATGAATCTATGTTAAATGTACAAATATTTTCTAATGAAAATGTGTTTCATTTGAAAAGTGTTATATTTTGGATGAAATTAATGTTCTTTTTATGGTATACAATCTATATTAATGTGTAATGTTATGAATGTATTATGTTCTAATTATCTAAATCACTAAACATTAAAACATCCTCAATGTTAAGGTAAGTGATATATTGGCTAAATTAAACATTATGTAATGTAATAAGGCCGTTTTTTATAGTTGGTATCAGGGGATGGTTTAGATAAATTTTGGGGTTTAGGATGTTCTTAATAGAATACCATAAATAATTTTTATATTGTTATTAATATGAAATGTTATATAATTTAAATATTCCCATGTTCCTTTGAATAAGGTGTGTTTGTTCAAGATGGTTGTCTGTAGAAGAAATATGGAAGCTGATGAGGAGAGGCACCGACAGAAAGACATCCTTCTGAATCTATAGGTCAGAATGGCAGGTATTAGAACCGAGTATTTTGTGACATTAATGGATCAGCTAATGCAGTAAATAAATATTTGTGGCATCCATGCAAGAGAACAACCAGGGGTACCACAATGGAACATGAAAATAGTGGAACATTTTATAAGACAACACCCTCCATCTATCAATAGATCATTTGTCCCAATAGTGGTTCAAGGATGGACTAAATCCCTTGAAAAGATATTCAATGTTATGGGATGCTAAGATAATCAATGGGTAATTATTTCCATTTATCTTTTTTATGGTTAAGTTTATCAGTGGTGGTCAATGGTAAATAATAGTAGCAATATAGAGGATATTGATTCCTTAGATTGGGGTGAATTTAAATGTATTTTCCTTGAAAAATATTTTCCCAAGGTGGTATGACATATGATGGAGAAGAAATTCATTGAGTAGAAGTGAAAGGAGAGAGATACAATGGCTACATATGAAGGGAAGATCACCCGACTAAAGATTAACTCAACAAATCTTATTGTAGATCTTAATTGGGAAATAAACCTCTTTTACTTATTATTGATGACAAGGTATCTAACGGTGTTGTCCTGTCATAAATGAAAAAGTTATGATAAACTTATATGATGTGTTAAGAGGGTAGAGATGGAATTTAAATATCACCACATGAATTTTTACAATAAGTAGATGAAGAGGTCCAGATGGAAAGATATGGGTAAGAATCAACCAATAAAATATGATGGTAAGAAAATCCAGTTTCCAGTTTGAGAAAAGTGTGGCGAGAACCACCCTGGGAAATGTCTTAGCAAAACTGGAAAGTGATTTCGATGTGTTAATTTTGAATATATGTGCTAAGATTGTATAGAAAATTATATTTAGACCAATCCTTATAGGAAAACTATATAATGTTTTAAATTTTGTGAGATGGTTCATTATTAAAATGTATTCCCAAAGAGATAATGAAATTATGAAATAAATCCAGATTATAAGCATAAAGGTGTAGTGAGATACTTTACGACTACACCAACAGATGTTATTCCATATAATGTTGTTTTATCATGCACCTTGTCTATTGACTATAATTTTGATAATGTTTTTTATATGGGTCGACATATTCTTTCATTTTTGAGGAATTGTTTTGGAAAATTAGAAATACCACCTCAAAAAATGAGACCAAAACATATTGTTAAAACACTAAGGGAAAATATTATAGAATATAGTAATTATAAGAATATTTATATTGTGGTATATAGAAAAACTTTACCTGCAATCATTGTTAATTTTTCCATAGTAGACTTTGATATCATTTAGGGAAAATATTGGATTTCTATTTATCATGATAAGAATGACTGTAGAGCTAAAGAAGTTGTTTTTTAGAAAGATATTTAGTTTGTATAAAAGAATGAACCCATAAAATTGATAACATACTAGGAATATATGAAATTATTGAAATATAGAAATTAAATTTATCTTGCTCATATTGTTGAAAACAGGGGAACAGTTCAGATTAATGATGTACCTGTGTTAAATGAATACCTTTATGTTTTTTCTAATAAGTTACCCAGTTTCATACCTGATCAAGAAGTCAAATTCACAATTGACATAGTTCATGATGATAATACAATTTCAAAACCACCATATCTAATGGCTCAAATAGATCTTATTGAATTGTAAAATCTATTGTAGGAGTTTCTTGATAATGGATTCATTCGTCCTAACACTTCAGTACGGGGTTCTTTTATTTATTCTCTAAAAATAAAAGTGATTCCATTCAACATTGCATTGATTATAGAGCCTTGAAAAACAAAACTATTAAAAATTAGAATTGTTATCATCATATTGATGAGTTGTTTGATCAGCTCCAGGGAGCTTAGTACTTTCCCAAAATTGTCTTGAGATATGAATACCATTAGATGATGGTGAAGGAGGATGAAATCTTGAAAACAAATTTTTGTACAGGATATATGCATTACGAAGTTGTTATTATGTTGTTTGTTTTAACTATTTCAGCTACTGTATTCGTGACTCTTATAAATAGAATATTTCATGATTTATTGGATATGTTTGTGTTTGCATTTATTGATGAAATTTGGGTATTTTCTAATACAAAATAGGACCTTGAAAAACATTTAAGGGATATTTTTCAAACATTAATGGAAAATAAATTGTATTGAAAATTTATCTACTATAATTTTTGGTTGCAATATATTTCTCTCCATGGGAACATTTTAAATAAAGATGGAATAATAGTTGATCATGCCAAAACAAATGATTTTGATGAATGGAAATGACCCACAAATGTTACAGAGTATCTCTATATTTATTGGATTAGCTGGTTATTATCGACAGTTTCCAAAAAACATTACAACGTTATCTAATCTTATAACTAAGTTAATGTGAAAAGTGGTTAAATTTATTTGGACACGAGAATGTGATGTTTTTTAGGAACTGAATAAAAGAATGGAAAATGATCCAGTTTTTTCCTTTCCTTCTAAAAATGGAGAGTTATTCATCTACAATGATGCATTATTGAAGGGACATTGTTCTGTTCTAATGTAGAATGATCAGGTAATTTATTATGCTTGAAGACAACTAAAACCTCATGAGTTAAATTATCCCACACATTATTTGAAATTGGAAGATGTGGTTTCTACTTTGAGAAATTTGAGGAATCATTTATATAGAGGAAAATGTAAAATATATATTAACTATAAAATCAGAAGTAAATATTCACTCAGAAAGAATTAAAAATGAGGAAGAGAAGATGGATTAAACCGATAATGTATTATGATTGCATTATCAATTTCCATCTAGGAAAAACAAACAATGTGGTAGATTCTTTGAGTCGAAAACATCATGTGTCACTGACTGTGCTAATTTTGGAACATGATCCCTTCATTAATTATTTGATGAATTTTGGAATAGAGGTTATTGGTGCGGGAAATAACTTTGTTTTGTTTCTGGTTTCTATGCAATAATCGTTATTAGATAGAATTAAGTAGGCTCATAAAGAATACCACGAGCTATTGAAAAATGTATAATTGGTTAAAATGGGTAAGTTTATATAATTTAACCTTGATAAATATTATGTTTTATGATTTGATAAAAGGTTGGGTGTTCCTTGTGATTCCTAGTTGAAGAAAGATTTGTTGTGTGAAGCTCATAGTTCTCCATTTTTTATCCATCCTTCCAGTACTAATATGTATAGATACCTTCGAGAGTATTACAGGTGGGATGCGATGAAAAAGGATATTTCTAAATTTACAATGAAATGCTTTACATGTCAACACGTTAACATAGAGCGATAGTTACCAAATGGGATTCTTCATCCTTTCCCAGTTCTATTGTGGAAATGGGAGATCATATCCATAGACATTATTGTGTGATTACCAAATATTTCTCAATGCAATAATGTGATTTGGGTTGTTATTGATCGACTGACTAAATCAAAGCATTTTTTTTTTCTATTCAAGATAAAATTTCTTTGGATAATCCTTCTAGACTATACCTCAATGTTATTTTTAGGTTACATAGAGTTCCTATATCCATTGTATTTGAAAAGGATCCCAGTTTCACTTCAAAATTATAGAAGGGGATTTAGAATTCATGGGGCACATAATTAAATTTCATTATATATTTTCATCCTCAATCCAATCTGTTGTTAGAACGAACAATTCAGACATTGGAGTACATGACTTGAGCTAGTTTTATGGAATAAAAGGGATATTGGGATCAACATATATCTTTTGGTGATTTCTTTTATAATAATAACTTTCATTCCAGGATATAGATGACCCCTTTTGAGGAATTATATGGGAAGTGGTGTTGAAATCCAGCTTTATGGTATGAAGATGGGAAAATGAAGTTTAGGGGTATAGAATTAATAGAGGATGTGAATAATAAAATGTAGATGATCCATAAACACATGACGACAACTCAGAGTAGGCAGAATGGATTTTCAGATTACAAAAGGAAAAACTTCTTTTTCAAGGTAGGTGGCCATGTTTTCCTTAAAATATCTCATTGGAAAAGTGTGATACATTTTGTTAAGAAAGGGAAGATAAGATCGTTGTTCATCATTCATTTTGATATCCTAGATAATGTTGGACCAGTAATTAATCGATTGTCTTTGACTTCGAATTTATCACATGAACACAAATTTTTTCTTGTTTTGATGTTGAGAAGTTTATCCCAGATTCGTCTCTTTTTCTATACTAGAATTAGTTCAGCTATAATAGAACCATTATGATGATGATAAACCAGTTCATATTCTTGATCAAAGAGAACAGGTATTGTGGAATAAGGTAATCCACCATATAATGGTTTTTTGGAGAAACCACATGGTTGAACAAGAAACCAAGGAATTTGGAAATGATATTTGGGAAAGCTACCCTCATTTGATTAATAAGTAATTAAAATTATGAGGAAAAAATTTTCAGAAGGTGAGGATAATTTAACACCCCAAAGGTTTTAAAAATAAATTGATATTTCATGAAGCATTTTCTTATGTAGATATTTATATCTAGCATTTAAACATAATTTTACTGCTTCTATGTTTTTAATTTTGAAAAAATGGTCATCTACAATTATGAACATTTAGTTATATGGAGTCTAATAAAACCAACTCGATTTTTGGTGAATAGTAACATGCCCATATGAATAGTAATATTAATAGTAATCTGGCCCAAATGAAGTGTAAATTGTATTATTATTTTATTTTCATAATGCTTTAATAGAATGAAAACATGATTAATTTTTGAAGGTGTTAAAAAATGAGTTATAGATTTAAAATTGTTAATTTGGAATAAATTATGATTTTATATAAAAATAAAATTTATAATATCTCGAAAATTATTTTTCAAAAAATAATGTTAATTTTTTGAATTCTACATGACTTCTTAGGGATTATTTTTGGAAATTTTTATAAATTCTTGATTTTTTATGAATAGTGAAATATGGTAAAATCCTATATATTCAAATTAACAGTTAAATACTCTATTTACGACATCATAAGTGATGTATGAACACTCTGTTTGAACTCACATTCTATTATTACAATTTTAGGTCACAAGAATTAATACCATTTATTATCTTTAGAAATAATATTATAATAATGTTTAAAAAAATACCTCTCCTTCCTCACTATAAATACCACCCTAATTTCCCTCTTCCTCCCAACCCTATCAAACCATGAGAATTATCTATGTTCAGCCAAATAATCCTCCCAAGGTTCTCCCCCACATCCTAGAGTTGTTGGTCTCACCAAAAGGCAAAAATCTATGGCCTTAAAGAGGATATCAAGGATAATATATCAAGAGGTAAACATCCTTTTTGGTTTTCATTATTTTATTTTCACTATATTTTCTATTATTATTATTTATCCACCTCTCCTTATCCAAGAGGAATGAATGATCCAGTATCTTACATATTCTATATTTAATCATGTTTATGGAATAATCACCATTATACTTCTTCTCCTCTCCCACTTATTCATGAAATTAAAACACCATTTTTGATGTGTTGATTTTCCGACATCGTGGACGATGTGATTTCAATTTATATTATTTCATTCAAGACAAGTAATGAAACCATATTTATGGTAAAAAAATATTATAATTTATGTATTATATATCATATAAGGTTATGGAATTATTCTGTACACATGTTATTAATTTATAAAACAAAATGAGTTCATTATGATTGATGAATCACCAAAATAACCTAAAAATAATAATAATATTCTATATTATGAATCATCCTCTTGAAAAATTCAAAATGATAAATTATATATTTTTTGATAATGGAAATATTTAAATACAATTACATTCCAATTATTGTGTTTCACTTCCAATATACAAGAATATCAATCATGAACCGATCATGGAAAAATTGTAAAGAACACACCCAAAACAATGCAAGGAACAAAATACTAACAATTAATGGGCGAAATAATGTAATTAAATGATTATATAAGGTGTCATAAAGATAATTATGTTTCTATAAGATATTAATAATGATATTTTAACCACTATATGAGATGTTTAAATGATTATTAAGTAATAAAAACCCAAGGTAATGGAATTCAAAACATGATATCCATTCTTTGGGTTAAAATTATAATTCATTGTATATGTGGTATAAAAAAAATTTGGAATGGTTTTTGGTTATATTATTTTTTATTATTTTTATTTATATTGTATATAAATATGACATCTGCTCTAATAATTATCTCTTGAATTATATTATTTATGTAAGGGGGTTTTCTTTTAATATACTCTTTGAAGATTCTATTTGATGAAATAAAAATGCAATGTTTTTATGAAATTATTTATATTGTAAGATTGTGTTATGGGTCTTGAAAATTTTTTATGATGAAGGTTTGGATCTATATTTCCCTCCAATGCATTTGGTATACGAATGTTTTAGGTCATTCATATTGTTATTCCATGTAAAAATGTGATGGTTACAAAAATTATAAGGTATCCATGAGGGTTAAAAATTATAAGGTAGCTGAGAGGGTTACAAGATTATGAATGTAATGCCCCATGATACATTTATGGGTATATTTATGTTCTTATGTTTTTTGGGGAACTTTTATAAATATCACTTTTCAGAAATTTCGTATATATTGGGGACAATTATTTCTTTTGAAAATGATTTCATACGATAAAAGTATTCATGGACTAATGTGTTCTTTCCTTATTTATATTTCTCTTACTGAGGTTTTTGTGCTCATTCCATGTTTTTAAATTATTTCACATGTAATAAGGATGTGTAAGATAAATAATTAAACCATGTTTTATGTTTGAATAAATTTCAAAGAAATCATGTTTTATTTTTAAAGAAATTTATATTTTGGAAGAAAACAATGTTGTTTTTATGGAGTCCACTGTGTATTAATGTGTAATGTTTGGAATGTATTATGTCCCAATTATTTAAATATCATAACATGAAAAGATCCTAAATTTCAAAGAATTTATTTCTTGACTAAATTCATAATTATACAATGTATCAATTCTGTGTTCTTATAATAACATTACAACAGCTTATTTTAATAATATTTAGGAAAAAGTTTACATTATTTCAAAAGAGAAATGTCACCCTTTGGTTAAGCCTTAATAAATTTCCATATAATCACTTAATCCAAGAAATGAAGGTTAATATTTTCTTCCAAAATCACTAATTAGTCATAAGATCTTTAAATATAATGATATGTCATACTGTCTATATTTTGTAATAATCACTTCAAAATTGTTTTCACACATCGTGCATAAAAATTAATATGGTGAAATAATAAATTAATATCTGAAGCCTCATCCAAAGTTTTACATTAAAAATTTCATAAATTTTTAATATTTTAACTATTAAAAAAGAAAAAAATCTAAAACTTTAGAAATCAGGTCACTAAATTTATCAAAATAAACTAAACATTAATCACCATATATCATAAAGTTACTCTAGATTGTCATATTCCCAACATGTTAATACATTCTTCTTGTATTATCTCAAAACTTGGTAATGGACTGAATTATCATAAAAACACAAGTAATGCATATATGATTTTAATAAAATTACATTGAATATATATTATTTGATATAATCTATAAATCCAAAATATTCTATAAACTCCATCTACGATAACATGAATTACATTGTCAAAAAAATCCTTATTCAGTTATGAGGTCATGGATAATATCCAATTTACTTCTTCCAAATCAATCATTATTTACCCAAACTAAACACCATTTATATGCATCCAAAAAATATTAACATGAATCGTACCATAATCAAAATACCACCTTTCCATTAAATCAATTTACTCATCCATCAGCACCATTCCAGATATTCAATCAAATCCTTAACAAAAAAAGTAGACTATATAATACTAATATATCTAATGATTAGTATAACATAATGTTTGAATTCCGATACATATAGAATTCATTCATCCCACATTCTTCTCAAACAATTAAATAAGAGTCAACATATTATTCTTTAACACTTCATTCATGTCTCTGGATATATGGAGTCTATACTACTTCAGAAATATTACCATTAATCACAACACCTTACTGATTTTCTTCACGATATTTCCACTTAGGGCATCGATTTACATAGTGACCATAATTTCCACATTTAAATCAATCTAAATTCAATTATATATTAGGTATACCATCATTTTCATTCATCACATTACCTAATATTTTCATATTTCTATTTATAGTTACATACTTTATGTCATTCCTTTCTATAATCAAAACATATTCATATTTCTCTAAGAAATGTTCTTGGGAGTTTCTTCCGAAATTCTCGACACAAAGGAAATTTAATTTTCTCTCCCCCAAATTCTCCACTACCCTAAATCTCAACAGAATATCTTCTTATATTTTTTGTGATTTAACAAATTGGTTAAGGTTCATTTTGTTAATCATGTTCTGTGAGACCCGATTTTCCATAATCACAAAGTCATTTACTCTAGTAGTCATCCCATTTGGCTTCTCATTTGTAATTTTTCAATCACATTCAATATTAAACCAGTTTTTTATGGTTCCCTCTGTTGACTAATACCAAAACAAATAGTGTAAAAAACTCTAATCATTGTGTGAAATCAAATAATCATGAAAAATAACTTATAGTATTTCTTAATCAAGACATATTATTATATAATATATGAATCTTTATGTTTATCCTAGATTATTAATTTTCATATTCTATATAAATCTATCATAATGGTTCATAATGAGTTTTTGAATTTCCAAATCATATCCCACATGATTTTAAAACCTGGTGCGCAACAAAAGTTGTTGTTTTGTACATATTCCAGATCAAGGATACCTCAATAAGGGGTTTTCGGGTTATTACAACTAGGCACATCTAGTACAGATCCAAATCCAATTTTTGTATCCATGCATTAATATAATTTCTTGGAAACCACTATCTCAATCCTTTACTAAAAAAATAGGACATTTTCCTAAACATTGATTCTTCAATATAGCTATCCTTAGCTAAATATTTAGAAATATTCTTACAATATTACCTAGGGACGTCACCGACGTTTTCTCATCATATTTTCCGAAGGTTGAAAAACATTTCCTTTGATAAAAAATATATAAACCATGGAAATTCATATGTTAATACAAATTCTTTGTAGATGAATATTCATTACATTATAGAAGAATATGCCCGAGGTCTATAATAATTTACTGTATTTGGAACTCGTAACACAATATTCTAGTCTGGTGAAAGATATTCAATATTACCCACAAATATCTTCCCCTTTATCAATCCATCTTAAAACCATTCTTCGTAACCTAGTGAAAATTAAAAAATAAAGGGGTAGCTCAAATTATCATTAAAGTTCACTAAAAGAGATACTTAATCCAAATACTAACATATGTGTATGAGAACAAGATAATAACATTTGAAGTCCATACCCAGCATATAAAAGATTATAAAATTGAATCATGGAATAAATATTGGTAGTTCAAAATACATGAATCCTAATGGAATAAAATGTCATAATCTATGTGAGAATAACATAGGTACATGACAAGGAATTGTCTCAATCATGTAGATATATAAAATTATTTCCATATTAATCAAGTCTCACATATAAGGATATCTTAGTTGAATTGGATTACTCCCAAAACAATCCTAGTATTAAAGGGTCACTCTCATTACCATCGTAGTAGAAAACATTCATTAATGAATCTAGTTCACTCCTCATTTTTTCCATTTCTATCCCATGAGATATAAATCATTACCTAAAACATTAGATATAGATATAGGATCCACTTATTACATAATGAAATCATACATATGTGTGGAACTAGAACTCAAAAATATATAATATATTAACCAATGAAATTAAATGAGTATCATAAACATTTAATCATATCATAATCTATGGAAAATAGTCATGTTTCATTATCATTTATCCATAGAATAATACCCTTAATGATGAAAGTTTCACAATAATTTTATCATGGTATAACATATTTAAGATAAATAGGTTTCATAAACATCATCCCCTCAAAACATAAATAATTTGTTAAAAAATATGAAAGGTATACTTGAATCAAATCCCAAATAATCCATACGTAACACCAACAGATGTCTTCAGAGTTATAAAATTGTTTTTAAATATCATTTCAATCATTTATTAATGAAAATATCTTTTATAAATAGAAAACAAAAATTTAAATAAAAAAATATTTTGAAACAAATTTTCTATAAAATTAACCTTTAAATATTATAAAAAATTATTTTAAAATGATTTAAAACACTTTTTAAAACAAAAAAAACCTTCAAAATAATATTCCATGAAAATTAACATAAAATATGATTTAAAAAAACTAAATAATTTTTATAAAAAAAAATTTCGAAGTAAACTGATTTCCAAACAAAAATAGAAATAAAGTTACATTTTATTAAAAACATTTTCCTAATTACTTTAAGTACCAAATATTTGGAAAATTGTAAAATTAATGGAATATAACATGAATAACTATAGTATAAGAAAAATCATGAGAATTATTGAGAGATAGATCGTGAGATTTCAAAATTGTATAAATAATCATAAAAAATCCTGTTAAATCATGAGAGTGTAACATAATATATTTATAACTTTGGTAACATTGATTCAAAAACGATGTGATGGAATAAAATATAAATAAAGATAAAATATCACGAGGATGAATAAATTCAACACATTACATGTTAAAAAGATATATATTAAACAAGTAAAATAATATTACTGTATAGCATAAAGTATGACTCATTGAAGTAAAAATTGGGACAAAATTCTCTTACCGCATTTTTTCACAACCATTACTAAAGGGGATCATTCCATGAATCCCTAATCCAACCTCTAATAGACTAGGTATGATGACTAGAACGGAGAAGGTATATCACTAAAATTGGAATCATTTTCTTAGTACGTGTATACACACCCATATCTTCAAGCCCACAAATGCAAAAATGTAAAAACACTAAGTAAAAAATGCATGAAATCTAATAAAACCCTCAACTAGAGCACAATAGTGTATGTGATGGAATGTAAATAGGAAGATAATACATTCCCATTAAAAATAATGTCTATAAAAAAGTTCCTCATAGTATTTTTCACAGTTTACCCATTCCAGAAAATGTTAGGTCAGACCTAGGGTAAAATCACTACTCTAAATTCAACAGTTCTCTCATATTTATGATCTGGGGACCCATTTATAAGATATTACATATTTTTTCGAAAACTTCTCACGAATTATTTTTAATGTTTAATATTTCCTAAACATTTATTTCAAGCACACCGAGCCTCATTATCACATGACGTCTCTGTGCTAGTTCTCAAAATAATCCAAAATAATATTCAAAATAATTTATAGAAAAATATGTGATATTATATTCTTCCCACATTAGGTATTTACATCCCTGAAAAGAAAAAAACAAGACTACTCAAAATGTTTTAGGGATTGGGAATGAATATTATTCTTATTCTTGCATGTGCTCTACAGGAGTACCTATGATAACACTAAATAGGAACCAATGGAATTTATATCCCATGAAATATCATCACCTACTGATCCTTGATCCGTACTAGGTACTTATCCAAAGTATCTCCATCCTCGATGTACAGCTCACCCCAGTAGATGATGTGTGATAGATAATGCACATAAATATTCAGTTGCAACACAAATAAGAAATCATGTACCCAGTGTAACATTGAGGGTATAGTTTGGTGGTACACAACCTCACAAACTTGATGAATTATTTGAAAAGGGCTGTTGAACCTCAAATATAACTTTATACCCCATAAAAATCTCCGCCACCCACATTAATTTGATACCCAAAGGAACACATGGTCTCCCACTTCCAACTTTAGAGGCATCCATCTCTTGTTGGCATATGAATTATTATTTATATGTGTAGTCTTTACCCTCTTCTGGATGATATGAACCTTCTCATTAGTATCTCTCACCATATCCATACCCACGAGTACTAACTCTCTTTGTTTAGTCAAGAAAAGTGATGACCTACAATATCGCCTGTACATATCCCTGATTGGTGTTATACCAATTGTGTAATTTGATCCTCCAAACAATGACTAATTTCCATGATACGGACATACAACATGTCCTCCAGAACCAAAATGGTTCTCTCTGTTTGGCTATCCTCCTGGGGGGGAAATTTCATGCCCATGTTTAACTAATTCCCATCCTCCCAACAATGACTAATGTCCAAGATACGGACATACAACATGTACTCTAGAACCTAAATTGTACTCTCTGTTTGACCATCCTCCTAGGGATGAAATGTCATGCTGAAGTGTAAATAATTCCCAAATTCCTCCAACAATCCCATCCAAAACCCTAAGGTTAAATCAGGATCACAATCTGAAACAATCATCAATGGAACACTGGGAAGCCAAACAATCTCATGCACATAGAGGTGGCTCAAGCTCTCTATTGAACTATGAACCCATATAGGTAGAAAGTGGGATGACATGGAGAGTTTTTCAATGATCACCTACATGGTATCATGTACCATGGACGTTCAAGGTAAACCCGTCATGATTTCCATAGGTACCCATAAAAATTCCTCTCTATCACCTCATGGGGTTCAACTAATCCTGCTGGAACCTGGGGACCAACCTTCACCTGTTGGCATGTAAGGAAATGAGAAATGAACTCTTCCACTACCATAATCATTCATGACCACAAAAACTGATGTTGGAGGTCCCAGTACATATTTTCCACACTAGGAGGTACCTCTAAAGTGGATTTTCGAAAATCCCTCAAAACAACCTCCCACAATTCAAATGGTACAACTTTTAATCCACTAAAAAAATCACATGATCCCCACAATTCGAATATCCATTAAGAGTATCCCCTATGGATAACTAAGCACATAGAGTCTCATAGTCATTATCCCCATGTTATGCCTTACTGACTCATTATAATAGTGTAGATGTAAAAACCATCGACTAGAGGTACTCTCCCCCAACTCCATACAGAAAAGATATCTGCAACAATGCCAGCTGCCCTAACTCCTCATCTACAAACAACGAACTTGATCTACCGCTGAGAGAACCTACCACTATTTCCCCTTCACAGGAATATTGGTGATCCCAAAGTCATAATCTTGGATAAACATTATCCACTTCTTCTATCTCAACATCATATCCCACTGAGGGACGATATACCTGAGAATCATGTAATATGAGTAGATGATAAACTTCTCATCCAACAGGTTGTGTCACCAAAATTTCAATATATAGAATACCACTATTAACTCAAGATCATGAGTTGCATAGTTATAATCATTTGGTCTCAGCTTTCCTGAACCATTGGTAATAACTATATGCCTCTATATCTGGACACAACCAAGACTCGCTCCCGATGCATCACAGAACACTGGATACTCGACAACCACTTTTAGGAAACTCAAGATCAGGGCTCTCTTGAAACTCTATCTCAAATAATGTAAATCATGTTGAAACATCTCTATCAACATGAATGTCTTCCCCTTTTGGTACAATGATTTCATTGGTGATAATATCATGAAAAATTATAGGATGAATCTATATTAATATCCATCCAAACCAAAGAAACTGTGCACCTTCGTAGTGCTGGTAGGTGCCTCGCATGCTAACATAACCTCAACTTTTCCTAGGTCCACTACTACTCCATCTGATAAGATAAAATTTCCATGATATTGGACCTCCAAAATCCAAAAATGTATCTTCAAGAGTTTCCCCTAAGATTGGTTCTATTTGAGTATGTATAGAACTATCCATAAGGGTCTCATGTGCTCTTCCTCAAATTTTGATTGAAAATGGAAATCATTGTTGACGACTACAAATAACCGATGAAATAAGGTCTAAAAGATCTATTTCATGAGTCCAATGAACACTACTATAGAGTTATTCAATCCAAAGGTCATCTAAAAGTACTCATAATGACTATAGAATCATCTTATGTATTTCTTTGGTATATCTACATCCCGTACTCACAAGTAGTGACAGCCTAATTAAAGGTCAACCTTTGAGAACCATCGTTCTCCTCTCAACTAATCAAATAGGTCATAGATCCTCGGTAGTGGATAATTTTTCTTCACATTCACCTTTTCCAGCTACAAGTAGTCCACATAAAACCTCAATCTATCATCTACCTTTTGGGAAAAAGGGACCTCAGGCTACCCGGGGTGAAACATTAGGTCTCGTGAATCCCTTCCTTTGCAAGTCCTTCAATTTCACCCTCATTCCCCGAAGCTCTATAGGTCCATCAGATATTCTGGTGAGGATATAGGTTTCATCCTATGGTGTAAGTCAATGTTGAATTCTATCTTCCAATGAGTAGGAAATCCTAAAACATTTTTACAGAAGATATCCTTGTACTACAGCACTTGTGCCGGGAACTAGAAACACATAACATCTACTACACTAAGAGTCAGGATAGACAAGTGGTGAGTGATCAGTTTTTAACTCCTATGAATGTGTTCATCCTATTCTACATGGTTATTTTTTCACCAACAATGGAAAACCAAATCCCATCATTGTAGACACACCACACCCTTCACCTAAAGCAGTCAATCTGGACTTGGACAGAAGATGAAGAATCCATAAAAATAATGACACTGTAAGGCCTTAATGCTGCCACCAAGCGGTCCAAACCAAAAAACTCTCCTCCAAGTGTTTTTCACACTGTCATCATAGATGTGTGATCCTTGAGTCTCCCCTAGTAGGTGTATCCATGAAAAAGGTTCAGGTCAATGGTTCTACATGAATATCATGGTTTTAAACAAGATACATGGAGAAAAAATAATTACTAGTAATTGTGTCTATAAGTGTGTAATCTATTGTAAAAAGGATATTGATCATACCTCTAATAATCCAAGGATTCCCTAGATCATAAGCCTGTACAACATGTAGTTTTCTGAAACCATGTCCTCCAACTCCATAATCCTGGTGTGGACCACCTGGGGTGATGGTGGAAACAAGTCGAAAGGACAACCACCACATACTGCTCTCACACCTCCTCTTACACGTCCTCCACTCGATGGATCTCCTTATTTCTTGATCTACCTATTAGTTGGCCTTCCATCCAATGTATCCCAGTTAGTAGGGTGATGGGTCTGACAATCTTGGTTGAGAAGTCCACTGTCGTTACATGAGTATCATCATCTCTATCTAGGATAACTTGATCTACCGTATAAACCCCAAACTAATGATTATGTATCTTGGAACCTCCTCCTAAAATGTCTCCCACTTTCAAATCCATGAGACTGACATTGGCTCCCTACTGTTGTGGTCTATGCACATGTCTGTCCTCTGGTGAATTTCATCAGATGCCTCTGCTCGGCCATGAATCTCTTCTCCAACAACTCCCACTGAAGCACCACAGAATAAGTATAAATGATCATAGGGATTATACTAGCTCATTTGTCACTATGTATACCTCTCTAAATGGTTTTATCCTAGAAGTACTAATCCCTAACCATATCCATCGAGTATCTAGAATGGTTGGTGAACCTCAATGAATAATTATATTCTATTATACTGTCATACTGGATATGAAGAAGCTCATGTATACTCATAGATCTTAGCATAACAGTTGAAAAATAATCATTGAAGTGGTTCTCGAACTCTTTACATGAGAGAGACTTCTCATCGTGATTTTAAATAACCATAATCCACCATCGGCCTTCTGATCCCTATAAAATAATCACTTCCAGGACCACCATCTCATCAGTTGGTGTCCTGAATACATGAAAAACACAATTCATCTCCTCAAGATCATCTTGAGATTCCTGCGGATCAGGCTAGCATAAGAACATGAGGGTCCTATCTATAGAACTCATGAACCATGATCATCCTATGCTTCTAGTCTTCTAGTACTGCAGGAAGCACTGGTAGCTCCACAGCTATAGGTACAGGTGGTGCACCACATGGATGTAACATCTAGAAAAATAGTCCATATACTGAAGCCTCGATTCGAATGGGTTCATTCTCATAATAGATCTGTTGAATACTATATAAAATTTGCCACAAAGGAATCATGAAAGGAAACAATATGTACCACAGTAAATGAATCCATCTGGATAGATGACTCAGGAAGGACATGGAAACCACAAACCTTTCCTATATGATTCATGTACCGTTATTTTCCGAACAAAAAGTGTTACCTTTTTTTCATGTCGAAACGCATGTCATCAGAGTCTTGGGGTATGGATACATTGGATTTCACACCAACATTGGAGTTTCTAGCCTAAAATCCGTTCTTGAAATACATAACAATGTTCCCCAAACGAATCTCATAAACTCTCGTTCCTAAAGTAGAACTGATGACCTTTGATACGACTCTGTCATGAACCTTCCCAAAGGGGTCTATACCACGACTCCCCAAGCCTGTCTCCATTAGTCCAGGGGCTAGTGACGCGCACCGAGTAGATATTTCACTAACATGGGAGGCATTTCTGTAGTGATTGTACGCATACACATCTCCAAGCCCAAAAATATGTAATTTAAAAAAAACTATTTAAAATATACTACAAAACACCATACCACCCAACCATGTTACAAAATAGGAAATGTTGTATTGTAAACAAGTCCAGAATATGATCCCACCAAAAAAATTCTAAAAAAATTTCTTAAAACTCTTCCCGAGAATAGCTACTAGAATGCATGGTACTAGGGCTGCTGTATGAATTTGTAGGAACACCATGCTTCTGAAAATCATACTAAAGGGGTCATACTCTTATGTGTAACAAAAAAAACCAACAAATACTTAGGGAAATGATAAATAGAACAATATTCAATGAATTTCGTCCAAGATATAGTGAATTATGTAATCAATTTATTTACAAAAGATAAGGTTCATGGTGGGTAGTATTCACACCATTAGTACCCCTTAACCCTCATTATTTTCCATGCAAATAGCCCACTTCAGTATGAATATATCAATATTAAATCCCACCATTGGTATCATAAGAAAATTCTCAGCTCAAGGCTCCCAATTCCATTTATGGTATGTCAATTTGACACACGGTTTGAAATATATAACTATTTTAGTGACATGGTCTAACCTAGGTCTAGCCTTGGTCAGATCTGACCCACCAGACTTGGCCCAACCTGCATGCCGACCAAACCCGGTCATGTTGATCATACTCTACCCAGTTTTGCAGACCTGACCTAGTCCGGCATGCTGGACCCAGTCAGGCCCAGCCTATTGGGCTCGGTCCGCTGTCCCAATGGGTAGCCTTTCATGACCCAGCTCCTCTAGTCAGACCCACACACATGCAGACCAAATAACCACAAAAATATTCTAGCCGGACCACACGACTTACTTGTCCCATGGTGTCACACTGCATCCCACAATGTCGCCATCCACATCTGTGTGTTCCCTATTCACTCTGGTTTACCATGGCCTCACCATGCCCATTAGATCCCTTGCTACAACACCAAGCTATGCTCCTCCTCTGCCAGTAGCACTATTGGCAACTCGACATCCTCATGTACCACGTTGCCACTCACATGGACTGACCAGATCCATAGTTGTGCATCACCTCCTATACCAACAACTATAATATATGGATACTTCCACGCTTTTATTTCCAAGGTTTAATTAAACATGGAAATAGAAATGTATTCCCCCATGGGATTTATCTGAACTATTGCCACATCCCGCTACGTAATTAGCCCGAACATCCCTGCCTCTAGAGATTCTCTTTTCCTCCCGTGACCCTCTCATGATTGAAGCATCTGCCTTCCTCACGCGATCAAATCCTCTTCCTGTCTCGCGGGATCGAAGTCGTCTTCATGCCTATCGCGATCGAAGACGTCTCCTTGCCTAACATGATTGAAGTACTCCGGAAAATCAAACCACCCACTGCTCTTGTGAATAACCCTCTCTTAGTTGAACGCTCTTTGCTATCACGACATAGGCACACACAAAGGAAGCATACATGTTCCCTACTCTCAGGAAATCCTACTATCTTGGGGTTTTTTAAAATAACCCTACCCACCTCTACTTTTGAGGACGATCCAAATTCGCTACCTTCTGTCATGATTCACCAATTCCAATAGGTGAACTGGTAAGGGTTACTCTAAACCAAGAATACCCTACTTTTAATTTTTTTCATTATATAAATTAAACTATTGGTTATTATTAGAGATTCATTCACATGGAAATGTTGTTTCGAATGAAGGTTTACAGATTATGGTTTGAAGAAGCTGTTGTTTGAGAATTTATGAGCAGAATATGTTTAATATATTTAATTTATATTAGTATATTTGAATTTTTTTTCTAATTCCTTAGTTACATAGAGTTATAATGATTAAGATCATTAAATATATGTGAAGAAATTCTGAATTCATGCCAGTAAATTTTTATTGTTTTCGAGGTTTTAAAAATTTCTAGAAAAATTTGGAAATTCAATATATCAGGATATTGATGATGTTTAAAACAGAAATGATAGTAATATATTACATTGTTTTAAAAAAATTGGGAAAAGATATTACCAACTAAGATGACATCCAACAAAATTTCACAATCATTTAGAATCCTCATTACCACCCAGAGTAATCCAACATCCATTGCTCTATAAAAACCGAAAAGTCCATAGAAATTTAACGTTTAGGGTAAATCTATATATTTTGAGAACATTCTTTAAAAATACTAAAAATCATAAATGTAAATACTACTTCATAGGATTCATGGTATCCTCAAAAACATTTGAAAACATCACCCACTATACTTATAAAATATTTAATGATCTAATTCATTCTTTAATCTATTCACCCATGCCCAATTATGGCACAATATTGTCAAATTCTCTAACAAAAGAATGTTTTTGTGAACATATATTCCATATTCCACCATCAAACTATCTTCTATAACCCTAACACTCTACATTAATGCAATATTAAGATACAACAGTATGTTAGGATGATGTGACTCATCCTCAGATAAAAAACTAACTTTTTGGCCAAATGAATCACTCTTAGATTTCCAATGTAGAGTGATTAATTTTTCTAGATGCTTCCATGATACACACATAGAAATTTATTCATGGTAGAAATACAATTCATTTATAAGATAGATAAATATTTACTAAAATTGAACTTCATTATAGATTAGGAATAAAACATTCCAATCATTAAAATAGAACAATTTCTAATTCAGATAATCAAATCAGAGGTGATGGTTTCTCTAATACCAAAAAATGGGGTCTAGTTGAGATGTGAACCACATTGAGAAGGGGTTGAATTAATTTTGGTGACTTTTAATTACCTTTTTTGAACTTTTAAATTTTTAACCCTTTTCTTTTAACTTCTATCACTATTAGGTGAGTGGTTATATTATCATCTCTTTCCTCTAATATTTCTTATATCCTAATCAAAAACACACACACAAGTGGAATATTAATTTGTAAGGTTCACCTTTTAGTATGATAAGTCTAATACATATTGTGATTGGTAACCCCTAAGGTCACAAAAACCATTAGTAAATACCTGTGAGATTTAAACTATAATCTCCTAATAGTTTAGAGTGTTTATACTACACACATATTTAGTGGTTCCCGCACTTAGGTACATATAATACTTTTACAATAAATATAGGGGTAAAAACCGGATATTTCAATACTAATTTACAATACTTCCTTATTGATCATGTACTACTTATTTCTACTTCTTCTTCCATTATACAACTACAAGTCACTTATTTTATTTTTATAAACATCACTATATAAAATCTGTTCTTCTTTATAGTATGAAACTGATATTCTATAACTTCTTATTTATATTACTTCTTGTATAAACTGAAATACACATAAATGTTTATATATATCCCCTTCTTTCATTTGTAATATAGGGGAACATATCTCTTCCTCTTATGAACATCATGATCTACTTGTTTGCTTCTTCTTCTACCTCTTCCCACTTTTTTCACTTCTATTTTTCAACTCAAAGATCACTACATTTCCACTTCTTTTTAACAATGACATATAGTGGTTCATCAAAATCAAAACTATGTTCGGTCTTACCACTATTTTGGTAACGTCCCGGACCCGGGAGCCACAGAACGGGTGCCCCGAGCCTGGTTTTCCAAGTGACGTCAAGCGCCTTTCCCCAAACTCCAGAGGCTGCCGACTAGCAGCGAGGGCCTAGGTCTGATAGTGGGGAAACTATACCCTCATTTGTAAAAGTGTAGCGTAGAGGAATACAGAATAAACATACAATGACAACGGAAGCAGTAAACATACACAACTGAAATAAACTACAGCAGTGGATATAACCAACAGTATAGAAGTGATGATTCCACATGTTTCAAGTTCTAAGGAAATAGCCATAACATATTATAAATCAATTACAGTAAAACAAAATTCAGAGTACAACAAAACAAACAAAATATCTGGCAGCGGCATCGTGAGGCTAGGCTCTGTCTCATGCCCTCCTACTCCTCAACAATAGTCAAGTTCCTGTATAGATACTCTTTCCCCTATCTACACCTATAGAAACGTAATCTGTTTGGGCTGAAAAGCATGAACCAAACAGGGTGTGAGAAATATATCTCAGTAGGCACCCACCAAAGGCATGTGCCCAACAGCGTGTAAGCATGCAACAATAGTATGTTGTAGTAAAATGAAATAAAGTAAGAAGTACTCAAAAGTCACTAATTACCAGTTATATTACCATCTTATTATTCATTTAATCCATTAAATATTTTAAATCATCATAGTGCATTTCTACGTAAACATTCCACGTCCTCAGACAAGCAAAACCTTACCCTCAGGTAAATAGAAACCAACCCGCAGGTAATTACCCTCATGAGTAACATAATTTTTCCCTCATGTGCAGGTAGTGTCTCCCTCAGGAACAGAGTCTATGGCCCTTAGGCACAGAAGAAGTTTCCCTCAGGCCGAAATAACTATAGCCCTCGGGCTAAACAGTGTAGTTCCCAAAGGCTAATCACAACAATGCCCTTAGGCTAAACAGGTAACCGGTCCATGCCCAACATATAAAAATGAAGTAAACTAGCAATTCCTCTCAAGGAAATTATATAATTACTATATTTAAGGAATACCCCCAGGTATCCTCGGAAAATGGATAAACAGTGAAACACACCCCCCGGGGTGGTTCTGAATCCAAGAAACGATCCCAAACAGAAATTTATCATCACAATGTAATCACCTATGCAATTCTAGGAATTAAATATAGCAATGACCTCAGCCTCACAACACCCCAACATGGGTCCGTGGCTCAAAAACGAACAACAGTTTGAAATTTACACCGAGCCACCTACCTTATATGTCAACGAGCGGAATACACAATTGTCGATCGCTGAAACGCCCAAGAACGACATATATCTGGGGTAATAAAACTTTCATTCATCCTAAAATAACTCCTGTTAAGTGAAGAATTGGTCAGCAACATGCTAGAAGAAGATATGTCTTACCTGCGCGGTTCCAACAAGATCATCCGGAAACGGATTCCCGATGCTTGATCGGTTGATCCACGAAGATCTGACACTCCTCCCGAGCTCCTTCCTCCTGTTCTAAACCTTACCTGTGAACAGGGGAGGCTACTACCGATTCAAGAAAAAAAACCAAGTACACGACTTGTACTTCCATGTACAGGGCGTGTACTTCCATCATTTAACTGTTCCTCTGGCCGCACCGCCATATTGTTTATCTGTCGACATGAGTACACGACATGTACTTCGGAGTACACGGTGTGTAATGTAGCCCAACTGGTAGATACTCCACCGCCTTACTATTTCAGTCTACCGACTGACTACACGGTGTGCAAAGTACCACTACATGGCGTGTAGACGGTTCCTACACCAGTCATCACCGGCATAGCTACACGCCTTGTGTACCCATCCCACACGGCCAAAAGTACACGTCGTGTGGAAAATTACACGGTGTGTAGTTCCAAAATTTACGATTTTCCCCATTTTCCATATTTTCTCAAAAACACATAAGGAAAAGAGAAAAGAAGAAACATGTACCTCAAAATAAGAACCGGGTTCTTACAGACATACACCCTTATAGCAATTCGTCCTCGAATTTCCCTTCCAAGGGTGGACAAGATATTACTCAGCACAGCTCTATCCACTGAGCACGTACATCGATCTCCCACTCCTAGGTCTCGTCCTGCACTCAGCCATGCTGCCATAACACCCGTATGAGAGGAACTGACCGGCCTCAGAGAAACTTCGTGCTCCTATCAACGATACAAATCGGATGCTCCTCAAAGGATGCATCGGTATACAGCTCAACCTCCACGGGTTGAAAGATATGAGACAGGTCTGAATGATAGCGGCACAAATGAGATATGTGGAAGGCGTCATGCATGGCTTGGTACCGTTGTGGTAACCGCAACCTATAGGCAACCAACCCGACTCTCTCAAGAGTCTCGAATATCCCCACATACCTCGGTGAAAGCTTACCCTATCTCCTAATTCGCTTGTGTCCCAGCCTCGACGAAACATGCAAGAAAATATGATACCAGACCACGAACTACAAAGGTTGTCTACAGTGATCAGCAGATGGCTTTTGACAAGATTGTGTGGTAGCCATCCGCTTCTGAATCAAATGAACCTACTCAGATGTCTCCTGCACGAGCTATGGCCATAGTAAAGCTGCCTCACCTACCTCTAACCAGAACAATGGTGATTGGAATGGCCTAGCTTATAAAGCCTCATATGCGGCCATATCAATAGTTGCCTGAAAACTATTATTATATCCAAACTCGACTAAGGGTATATGCTTCTCCCAAGATCCCCCAAAGCCTAGGTCGCATGCACGCAACATGTCCTCTAGCACCTGTATCGTCTGCTCTGACTTGCCATCTGTCTAAGGGTGGTATGTTGTTCTCAGAAGCACCTATGTACCAAGCGCCCTCGGAAAACTCTTCCAGAAATGAGACGTAAAGCGGGCGTCCCTATCTAAAATGATAGAACAAGGGACCACATGAAGACATACGATCTCTCAGATATACAACCTTCTGAGCTCGTCCACACCGAAGGTCTCCTTGATCGGCAAGAAGTGAGCTACCTTTGTGAGTCTGTCCACAACAACCCACACGATGTCATTGCCTCGAGGTTACCTCGGAAATCCCATCACGAAATCCATCGCGACATCATCCCATTTCCACTCTGGAATAGGCAACTGCTGTAACAGCCCAGTTGGCCACTAGTTCTCTGCCTTCACCAGCTGACAGGTGGAACACCTCTTAAAAAAACCAACTATCTCTCTCTTCATACCCGGCCACTAGTACTGACGTCTCAAGTCTCGGTACATCATGGTAACCCCGGGATGAACTACCCAAGCTGAAGCATGAAACTCACACATCATCTCCTCGCTTATATCCCCTGGAACCCATACACGTCCACGGAAACACAAAACATCATCATCGCCTATTGTCCAACTGGGAGGAGGGTCCTCACTTTCCATAGACTCTCATAGAACTTGGCCTTCTGAATCAGATAGTTGTCTCATCCTCACTCTGTCTATGAGGGTAAGTGTCACAACAAACGAAGAAATATAAGCCTACCCCTGACTATCGTGCACCTCCAGATGCAACTTAGAGAACAAATCCATGAGCTTCCACTCACCACTGGCCTCCTGCAATGCATGTATCTGAGTCTTCCTGCTCAATGCATCGGCTACTGCATTACCTTTTCTAGGTGTATAGGTTAGCTCAAAATAGAAGGACTGTAGGTACTCAACCCACCTTCTCTGCCTCAGATTCAGGTCATGCTGAGTAAAGATATACTTGAGGCTTTTGTGGTCGGTGAAAACCACAAAATTCCCTCCCAACAGATAGTGTCTCCAATAGAGAAACACATGAACATCTTCAGCTAACTCGAGATCATTCGTCAGGAAATTCCTCCCATGTGGCCTCAACTGCTGAGACCCGTACACAACAACTCGGTCTCCCTGCATCAAAACAGCTCCCAGCCCAATCCCTAATGCATCACAGTAAATTGTATAGATCATCCCCTTCTCTGGGAGTATCAGGATCGGTGTTGATGTCAACCTTCCCTTCTGGTCCTGAAAAGCTGTCTCGCAAGCTTCTGACCAAATGAACTTCACACCCTTCTTAGTCAGACTTGTCAACGATGCTGCTAAGCCGGAGAAGTCCTGTATGAAGTGTATGTAGTAACCATCTAGCTTGAAAAAACTCCATATCTCAAACATGTTCATAAGATTCTCCCAGGAAACTTATACTCTCACCTACTCTAGGTCTTCTGCAACTCCTGCCTCTGAGATAATGTGACCCAGGAAGTGAATCTGGTCCATCCAAAAGTAGAACTTTGAGAGGTTAGCATATAGTCGATGCTTCTCAGTGTACTCAATATGATCTCAAGATGGGTGGAATGGTTGTGTCGAGTATGATATTACACCAAGATGTCTTCCATGAATACTACCACAAATGAATCAAGATATGGATGAATCACACGATTCATTAGAGCCATGAAAACTTCTGGAACGTTCGTTAGTCCGAACGGAATAACTGTATACTCATATAGACCATACCTGCTCTTGAAAGCAGTGAGAGGTATATCAGATGGTCTGATGCGCAGCTGATGATATCCGGATCTCAAGACAATATTCCAGAACACTCATGCTCCATGAAGCTGATTAAACAGTTCATCTATCCTCGGCAAGGGATATCGGTTCTTAACCGTCAACTGGTTCATCTTTTTATTATCCATGCAAAGTCTGAGGGTACCATCCGCCATCTTTGCAAAAAGGACTGGAGAATCCCAAGGAGAAGTACTAGGTCGGATAAAACCATTGGCCTGTAGCTCCTCTAACTACCTCTTGAGCTCCGGCATCTCAGGCGTGGCCATCCAATAAGGAGGAATGGACACCAGTTCTGCTCCAAGCATAATCTTGATAGAGAAATCCACCTCACGCACCAGAGGTAGACATGAAAAGTCATCCGGGAAGACATCCCGGAAACGATCGATAAATGGAGGGAAATCTATCTGACAAGTCCCCTGATCATCCAAATATAAGCTCACTATCTAGGTTGTGACTCCACCTCTCCCATGATGCTCTGGTCCAGCTCAAATCGCCTGAACATACCACTCAACCTTGTATAAAAATTCCATGCCCTCTTGTGACATGAAATACACCTTGTGATGGTAGTAGTCTAGGAATGCTTTGAAGGGAACCAACCAGTCCATCCCATGAATGAAATCATAGCTCGTCATCTCCAAGACATAGAGGTCTCAATGGAAGTTACACCCACCATCCTTAAGGGGTCACTCCTTGCACTGACGCACACAAGTCGTTCTAGTCCCCAACGGAGTGTCTAGCATCATGATATCAGTTGAATTAGAAACACAGAGCCCAAGGATCTCCACAATGGGTACATATATGAAACTATACATAGCACCCGTATCAAAATTTACTGAAGATAAGATAAAAGCTACTAGAATAGTACCTTTGACTATCGAAGGTCCGAGATCCTGCTCCTGCTGGGCCTTTTGCACTGCATATGTCTACCCAGTGCTGCGGCCCTGTGACACAGCCTGACTACCCTGAGTTGTCCCGCCCTGATACCTCTGCGATCATAGTGTCTGGCTACCACGGCCCTGACCACCGTCTCGGCCAGCACGCCCTGACGTATTCCAGTTCCCCGACTGGTAAGAAGCCACTGGTCTTACCCCGCACGCGGAGTCTACACAGAACCCCTATCACTAGCCACTGGTGGAAAATCCCTAAAAAAGCGCTGCATATGACCCATCTTGCCGCAAGCTCGGCAGTCCACTATGTCTCGTGGACATTGCGGTCTCTTGTGCCCCTCTTTTCCACACTGGTAGCACCTAACCAGACCACGTGAAGAAGCTGCATGGCTGGTAATACCACCCAGAGAGAAGTCTATTTGTCTCTTCCTCTTTCTAGCAGAAATAAAACCAGTAACTGGTGCTGAACCGCCCTGGCCCACACTACTAGATTCCCGCTGGTTCCTCTCTGTAATCAGTTCCTGAATCACAATCACTTGTATAGTAGGCAACCTAAAAACATTTACCAGCACTCGGATGTCATACTAAATTCCATCCTCAGAACGCCTGGCTCTCAACGTCTCATCACCCACTAGCACGGGTGCAAAGCACTGACGCTCTGTAAAACGAGCAGAATAGTCCATCACCAACATGGCACCCTGCTTCAGATTCATGAACTCTTGAGCTCTATCTGCCCTCAGTGTCTCAGGAAAGAAGAATTCATAGAAGACTGCCTAAAAATCTTCCCATGCTATGTCTCTGTGATGCACTGAATGGGTGGTAACATCCCACCACCTCTTGGAGGAATCACACAACAAGTGAGTCACGAGCTTGACCCTCCACCCTGGAGGCATCCCAAGATGCTTGAAAATAGTCTGCATCAATCATAGCCAAGACTCCACAACCTGCAGTCCGCCATCGCCTGAAAATGTAGGCGGATGATGCTGTTGGAAGATACGAGTCATCTCACCCATAGATGTAGTAGCCAGCGGTGCTCCAAGAATGGTCTGCATGAACCGCATAAAGCCTTAACAGAACTGCACCTTCATGCCTGTGTCTGGTATACCAGCTGACGCCACATTTGGCTCTACTGGAGGATCAACTGGTAGCCCATGGCCCACCATCTTCGGAGTATAATCGTCGCCTCTCTCCTGGCGAAAAACTCGAGGTCGTCTAAGAGGCATGGCACTACAAGGTCGAAAGCATGCCTAAGATTGAAGACTATTATGACCTAAAAGAGAAGGAACCACAAAGTAAACAAGAGGAAGAAGGAATTCATAATTGGAAAAAGAAGACTACACGACATGTACAATGACTACACGGTGTGTACTTGACTTCCCTTCCCCTGCTCGGGTCCTTCTACACGGCTTTGCTACACGGCTTCTGTTGAACAAAACTACCCGGCGTGTACGATGTTATTTGCTGACTACTCATGTCCTCTGTGACACGTCTGTCTACTCGGCTTGACACTAAATGGCGTGTTACACCCGCACACGGCATGTACACCACCCCATTTCCCAGCCACACGGCTAACTTCACACGGTCTGTGCTCGGACCAGACTACACGGCATGTCCCACAGGTACACGACGTGTTCATGGAGAGGTGAAATCGGCCCGCGTGGTTAGTTACATGGTCGAGTCCCCATGTCACACTACACAGCATGTCCATAATTGACACGGCATGTTGTATCAAGGAATTAACTGACCCGTGTTGTTTGTTACATGGCTAGACCCCATGTCAACACTACACAGCGTGTACAAAAACTACACGACATGTTTTACCCACGCCCTTCCCTACCCCGTGTCCCCAAACACATGGTTTGTGCCACGGGAAGAGACTATAGGGTGTGTACTCAGGGGACACGCTGTGTACTAAAAAAGTTCATTTTTCTTCCCAAACAGAAAAGCATACATGGAATGTATAAAATACTACATGGCGTATATAATTTGTTTCAGAACATTATGCCTCAGAAACTTCCCCGAAACCCAGAAAATACTGAAACCAACACCTAAGTCTCAAATTCCGACCCGTGGGGGCCCATACTCCCCACGAATCAAAGTTTGACATCTTATATGTGTTATAACCAATAAATAGTCAATGATCTACCAAATTCCGATCAATGGGGGCCCATACTCCCCAAAAACCAAAGTTTAGTGTCCATTCTATAAACAAGCTCAAAAAAAATGTACCATATCACAAGTTATTTATTTATCAAGCATCTATCACAACAACATGCTTTTCTAGCACAACAACTATCACAACAACATGTGAATTTCTAATGCACCTTCATGGAATAGAAACTATGCATGGCATGTGATATCTCGCATATGCCTATATGATGCATGAGATGGAATACCCTCTTCTCATCGGGTTCAACTAAATAGAACCAATAGATAAAATATAAACTGCACAGTCTCAATGTGCGTCACCCATCGGTGAAAACATATCAACTGTAAAATTTGGAAAACCAGTAAAATTGTAATATGTGGAAGACTGGATTTTCCCTGTACACGGGTTAGCTATGCCCAGGCACACCTTATTACTAACTACCATTCGTCCTATCCCAGACTACGACTCCAAATAGTAAGTCAAAGAAAAGAACCCCTCTGATACCACTTGGTAACGTCCTGGTACGGGGAGCCACGGAATGGGTTCCCCGAGCCCGGTTCACTACGTGACCTCAAGCGCATTTCCCCAAACACCAGAGGCTTCCAACTAGCTGTGAGGGCCCATGTCTGGTAGTGGGGAATCTATGCCCTCATTTCTCAAAGTGTAGCACAGTGGAATACAGAATAAACATACAATGACAGTGGAAGCATTAAACATACAAAACTGAAATAAACTACACTAGTGGATAAAAACAAAAGTATAGAAGTGATTATGCCACATGTTTCAAGTTCATAGAAAACAGCTGGAACATGTTATATATAAATTTCAGTAAAACAAAATATAGAGTACAACCAAATAAGAAATATAGCTGACAACATAATTGCGAGCCTAGGCTCAGTCCCATGCCCTCATACTCCTCAACAATAGTCAAGTACCTATATAGGGACTCATGCCCCTATCTACACCCTGCAAAAACGTATTCTGTTTGGGCCGAAAAGCATGATTCAAACAGGGTGTGAGAAATATATCTCACTAGGCACACACCAAAGGCTCATGCCCAAATGTGTGTAAGCATGAAACAACAGTGTGCAATAGTAAAATGCAATAAATTAAGCAGTACTCAAAAGTCACTAATTACCAGTTATATTTCCATCTTATTATTCATTTAATCCATTAAATATTGGAAATCAGAACAGTGCATTTCTACGTAAACAGTCCACATCCTCAGACAAGCAAAACCTTACCCTAAGATAAGCAGAACCCAACTAGTAGGTAATTGCCCTTAGGCATAACAGAATTTTTCCCTCGGTTGTAGGTAGTGTCTCCATTAGGCAAATAGTCTATGGCCCTCAGGCATGAATGATGTTTCCCTCAGGCAGAAATATCTACACCCCTCGGGCTAAACAGTGTAGTGCCCATAGGCTAATCACAACAATTCCCTCAGGCTAAACAGGTAACGGGGCCATTCCCAACATATCAAAATGCAGTAAACAGGAAATTACTCTCAAGGAAATTCTACAATTACTACATTGAAGGCATACCCTTAGGTATCCTGGCCAAATGACAAAACAATGAAACACACCACCCGGGGTGGTTCCAGATCCAAGCAACGATCCCAACCAGCATTTTATCATCACAATTTAGTCACCTATGAAATTCTAGTCATTAAATATAGCAACGACCTCTTCCTCACGACAACCCAACATGGGTTCGTGGCACAAAAACGCACAACAGTTGGAAATTTACATCGATCCACCTATATTATACGTCAACGAGCGGTATACATGATCGTCGATCCCAGAAACACCCAAGAACGGCGTAGATATGAGGTAAGAAAAATCTCATTCAACCTCAAATAACTCTCATTAGGAGAATAATTGGTATGCAACACGCTAGGAGAATAGAGGGCTTTACGAGGTGGTTCCAACAAGATCGTCCTAGGTGGAAACGGATTCCCAACGCTCGATCGGTTGATCCATGAAGATCCGGCCTTCCTCCTGAACTCCTTCCTCCGGTTCTAAGCCTTCCCTGTGATTAGGGGAGGCTACTGCAGATTTTAGCGAAAAAACATAGTACACGCCGTGTACTTCCAAGTACATGGCGTGTACTTCCAAGTACATGGCGTGTACTTCCTTCATTTAACTGTTCATATGACGGCACCACCATACTATTCATCTGTCAACTTGAGTACACGACATGTAATTCCGAGTACACGGCGTGTACTGTCACCCAGATGGCGGCTACCCCACTGCCTTACTGTTTCGGCCTATTGACTGACTACATGGCGTGTAAAGTACCACTACATGACGTGTAGTCGGTTCCTACACCCTTTGTCGCCGGCATGGCTACACGCCCCGTGTACCCATCCCACACGGATAAAAGTACACGGTGTGTGGAAAATTACACGGAGTGTAGTTCCAAAATTTAGGATTTTTCCCCATTTTCCATATTTTCTCAAAAACACTTAAGGAAAACCGAAATGAAGAAGCTCGTACCTCAAAATAAGAACCCGGTTCTTATACTTTTAAATAGCGTATAGAAATTATTCTCTCGTGAATAATACTGTAAATCTTCCACTTTTCTATATTTAGAACTACTTGAATATATATCAAATATAAGAGAACCTGTTTCTTCTTTTTTAGAATTCACTAAACAACATTAATAATTTTGATTCAAATCTTCCAAAATTAATTGATATATAGTTTCCCACTCCATAAATTTCGAACCATTTGTTTTGGGTATTATCACTCTATTACATAGTTCATATAAATTATTATATCATGAATAATAGTTTCAAAAATTCATATGTATCTACTTAAAACTGCCTGAATATATATCAAATATAGCATCACTATTTTCTTCTTTTTATTCATTTACTGAAAGACATGAATATTTTGGATTCAAATAACCCTGAATATCTAGATTTAGAATTTCACACTATATATCTTCAGAACCATATAATAACTATATGTACTAATATAAAATTATTTGGGGTGGGGGCAGTTGGGGTGATGGGGGGAGCTCAAAGGAGTTGGGGTGAAGGGTGGGGGTGAAGTGTGAGGTGGTTAGGGGTGGGGGTGGGGGGGGCTTGTGTAGTTGGGGGGAGGGGGGAGGGCAGTGGAGGGATGGTGTGGGGGGAAATGGGGGTGATGGGTGGTGTCCAGGTGGGGGGAAGTGGGGGTGTGTGGGTGTGGGAGAGTGGGAGTGAGGGGGGGGGGGGGTCAATCAAGTCAGGGTGAAGGGTGGGGGAAGTGGTGGTGAATGTAGGGGGAGTTGGGGTGTAGGGTGGGGTAGTGGGGTAAATGAGGCTGGTGGGCAGTGTGCATGGGTCGATAGCTTTATGTATTTCTTGGTAAAACATTGTGTTTGTTTCTACCTATCTATCCTAGATCCATGCATCTCTTGAATGACTAGACTTGAAATGATTGTCTTTTCTCTGGTTCTCCTACTGCCATACATCTACCACCATAGTTTATGAAAGCACAACAAGACATACAAAAACACTTTAGGTTTATGATATTCCCATAAGTAGTCATGAAATTTTCAGGACATATCCAACTTTTACCGTCCAAATATAATATATAGATATATTTAATAAAATATAGATCTTATTAAATTTACCTCAACTCATCTCCAAACACTCCAAATCAAATTTTATCGTCTCTCGCTATCAAACCCTACCTCTTGCGATTGAACCCATTCTTCCTTACCCTTTACTTGCCTCTGTCGTGATCGAACCCCTTCACATTTCCCTGCCTCTTTCATAATGGATCCCACACCATAACCAACCCATCCCCCTCCCCCTCCACCTAGCCCATCCCCTCCCCCTACCAACCCCTCCCCCCCCACCCCCACCCTCCCTTCCCAACCCCTCCCTATCCTCTCTCTGCCCAGCCCCTCAAACTCCCTTCAATGCAGCCCCTCTCTTATACACGTATTACAACCCAATATTCAAAAAAACCATACATAATATATAAACACCATGGTCCACTATAATTGTGTCATTCTAATATGATGTATTGCACACAATTCCAACATTTGATTCATTTCCCATTATAAAGGTATCTAATAATGATACCCTTTTACGTATTATTATATTTTCATTAGGATATAAAATGTTACATCCCCTTATATCTCATGTATTTTAGTATCTTATTTTTAGATAATTTAATACCAAATGATTATGATTGATTCATTTAGAATTTTTACCAATATCTAGAAATCTATGAACTTGCTAGCAACCCAAGGTTTACCTCCCATGGTGTAATAATTGACAGTATGATATTTCATTATGTATTCTCTTAACATGACATAAATATTAATTAGTGGATATGGGTATAATACTTATATGATTATGATTTAAAGATCTTTTATACTTAAGTAAATGATAATGTTATACTTGATCCATTTAGCTTGAACATTTACTTATGTTTCTCAAGAAGCATGTAAGGAATATTTGACTATGAATGAGTCCATATACTTATTTTCTTAAGCATGAATTAGTTTCAATGTTGTTAATTACAATCAACAATTTTACTAACTATTTTTTTTATTAATATTAGAATGGATAAAATATTGATGTATAATATTAATCCGATCAAAAATGAGTTAGTTGAAATATTTTTTGGAATTTGTATTCTACCATGGTTGAGGCGGTGGATTGATTCGATGCCCATGATTTTATTGAATTGGATGACCATTGATAATACATGAGGAAGTAAGTTTCCACATCACTAAAAAAGTGTTTTCAAAAAGGATATAATGTTTAGTATCACAATGTAGAATAGGTTAAAATGGAGAATGACATTTATTTAGCTGAGAGGATTAGAATGGAAAATTTGATTTCTGATCGGTTTCCATTTGCTTCTCAAGCTAAAACATCATGTAGAGCATTGGAAGAGGAAATGAATATGGGAACAAAGTTCTCATCTAATGATAAAAATGATGGCATTGATCATGTTAGAAAGTTTTTAGAAGATCCGAATTCCCCAGTTTACCAGTCATGTGAACAAATGTCCAAACTAGAGATTTAATGTGACCGTATCATGGGTAAACAATGTATGGATTTAGTAATATTGCAATCAACTATCTTATTAATCTTTTTAAGGACATTCTACCGGATGATGCATTTATTCCGTAAAATGATTATATGGCATCAAAGTTGGTTGAAAATTTTGGATTTTCAAGTATGAAAATACACGCTTGCTAGAAATATTGTATACTATTCTTGAAAAACAATGTTGAGTTAAATAAGTGAAAACAATTTGGTACATCGAGATGGAAGACTAATAAATATTGAACTCAATCTTGTGTACTAGAGAGGGTGATGTTGATATTTCCATTGATTCCCAGAATTCCAAAACATTGTAAGTCAGAACAAATGTATAATAATATGAGATAGGATAAAGATTTAGGAGATAAGGATAATTGTGATATAGTTCATCCTATTGATGGGTTAGCATAGAAAAAAATTGATAGGATACATCATGATTTTGTAGCTGACCAACAAAATGTTAGATTGGGATTGTATTGTGATGGTTTCAACCTATTTAAGCAGATGCATACTGAACAGAGTACTTGCACTGTTTTCTTTCATATTTATAATTTTCCATCATGGATGTGTATGAAAGATCCAGTTACTATTATGAGTATATGGATTTTTGGACCCAATGGTCCTGAAACTGATATCGACATATATTTTAAACCATTAATAGATGAGTTGAAGGAGCTTTTTATTGTTGGTTTGTAGACATATGATGCATTTTGATTGGATTAATTTATGGGTTATGCAACGTTATTTTGGGCAATAAATGATTTCCCTATATATGTAATTATGTCTTGTTGGACTACCAAGGAATGATTATCTTTCCCTATATTTATGAAAAATACACGTTCTAGGATATTAATGTTTCGACGAACTTTCAGCTTCCTAGGGAATCGATGATTTCAAAAAATGGATCATCTATATAGAAAAAAGCAAAGAGAGTTTGATAATTCCATAGAGGAAGATGAAATACCTCAATGAATGTTTGGAGGTGATTTCCTTAAAGAACATGATATTATGGTTTTTTTTCATGGAAAGGGTTTGTAAAATTCCAATAAGAGGAAGAATGATCATTTCAATTCCAACAAAAATTTGGTTAAGAAAATTATATTCAATGAGTTGTCATATTAATCAATAAAGTTTCTACATAACTTCATGGATATAATGCATATTGAGAAAAATTTCTCTGAAATGTTAATTTCAACGCTTTTAAATGAAAATGGAAAGATGAAAGATGATTTTTCTCAGGTCATGATTTAATGGAATGAGATATAAAACCATGTCTTCATCCTGAGTTAATTGGTTAGAATTAATGGAATGTCCTTTTTTATTGTTTTTTGATGACAAATGTAGTGAAAAAAAAATTATTAATGTATTGGAATGTTTAATGGTTTTAGATGGTTATTCGAGTAACATTTCGAAACGAGTTAATAGGCCTGATGTGAAAATAAAATCCATCAAAACCCATGACTACCAAGTCATGTGGCATGAATTTATTCCTATTTCCATTCTACATTTACTATCACATAATTTCAGAGAACACTGTGATTAGATTATATCTCTTTTATCGAGATCTTTTTTCTAAACGATTGAAAAAAAGTGTTGTGAAAAAACTATAAAAAGATGCACCGATCATTCTTTGAGACATGGAAAAGATATTCCCCCATAATTTTTTACCTTTATGTTACATATAACCATGTATCTCCCAACAGATGATCTTTTTTTGGTCCTGTTTCTAGTCACTGGATGTATCCATTGGAATGAATGACGTTTACATGGAAATCTTATGTGAAAATAAGAATAATCATGAAGGATCTATTGTGAAAGGTTATTTAGTGAAAGAATCAAATGATTTTTTTTCAATGTATTTTCTTAATGTCACCACTATATCTAGTCGGACCATGAGAACTAAGGATGAGAAATATGATCCCATTGCGCAAAAATTTCCATCACTTCCCCAAACTCTATGAATACCTGGATCATACAAGTTGTGTACTTTGAATAGGGATGAGAGGGAAATGGATCATCGTACCGTATTATTTAACTTTTCCATCGTTGATGACTAAATCTAGTATGTAAAATTATAAATATATATATATATATTTAATAATTCCTAACATCATTAAATGTTTATATTTTTTGAAAAAATAGTGAAATTATGAAAAGACCACATTGATCTTTATCTATTAAGAAGAGGGAGTAATTAAAGAACGGTTAATTTCTTTATTGGTTGAAGTCAAAGGTAACAAATTCTTTTTATTACATTACAAAATATTTTGTAGTTGTTTAATATTTTTTGTCGATAAATTTCAGGTCCAATGTTTACCAATGGATGATGTCTCCATTGAAATATGGGCATTGTAGTTTGATCCAAACATTGATGTTTGGGATTGTAAACCAATGGTTTTCAATAGTTTTAAACTAATTATAATTATTTTTGCAACAAATATGGTAACACAGTATAACGGTGTCATGATATGAACTACAACAGATTTTTATGCTACTACATCAGATAGATAGCCTCAATCAAAATATATGTCTTATTATTGGGTTGTTGAGAGAATTGTTTTTATTAGATTACTATCTACATGGTCATGTCGCTATGACGAAACGCAAGTGGATTGATTCAGTGAAACAACAAGGCTTGTATATTGAAAATTTTGGTTTTATAGTGATTGATATGAAACGTCAGCTACGAATAGATGAGCATTATATTCTTGTGTCACAAGATAGACATGTATTTTATGTAAATGATTCATTTAAACCATAATTTTATGTTATTATTTATTTTATTACCCGACACATTTTTTATGAATTATTGGATGATTTTGATGTTTTGGATTAACCCGTCAGTATTTAGTCAAATAAATCATTTGATGATACAGATGATTCAATTGTGTGAGTGGATTCTGAACCAGAAATTATTACAGATAATGCCTAGAATTACATGTTTCAACATATTCCGATTATATTATTCTGACCATTTGCATGTTTTTTTTAAACTTTTAAAGTATCATCTTGTTTTGATTTGTAATATTTTCATTTAGTGAGTAAATAACATAATGAAAAAAATTAAATGAATATGTAATGTTGTGAAGAAGAATATTATTTTTTTTGGTATCATTATAGTTATTTAATTCATTGTTATATTTTTTAAATTTTCACATCACTTTTTTCATTTACAGATTATTATGTCTTAGGAGGAGGTTCGGAGAAAAAAATGGAGGAAAATGATTGCAGAATTAGAGAAGCTGGCCTGAAAAGTATATATGATTGTTCTAGTGAGTCCGTTATTCATTTATTTATAAATATTGTATGAAATTTCAAAAAATTATATATAATACGAACAAGAATCATCAAGAAGGAAACTTGCATTCACTAAAGAATGTTCAGGCACTCCAATTTATAGGACTGGACCAACATGCAGCCCCCTTACATGTACCGCTTCATATTCTATGGCTTTGGAGTCACAGAGACAGTTTCCTCACATCATTCCGCCTATTATATTCCTTAACCATAGATGGGTGATCATCATTTTTATCCATTTACTCCTCCTACCATGCAAGGTAGTCCATCTCCTTCTATACCTCAGCCTTTTACCCTTCTCCACCTTCATCTATATAGGGTACACATACATTGGTTATGCCCCATGTATACATGTACCCTACTACCCAACCTTTTCATCCACATCCTACTATAGAGGGTACACCTCCATTGGTTTATCCCCCTATATACATGTACCCTCCTACCCAACCTCATCATCCATAGTCTACTATGGAGGACACTTCTCCAGTTACTGCCCCTCATTATAGTATCCATGATCAAGAAATAGAAAATTGTGGTACTTGAAAATGTCTTTAAAGTAGTGAAATTAATAAATTTTTATTAAATTTCAGTTATATATGTTTAATATATTTGTTTCTTTTTTCAGCATTATCTTATACTAAAAGGCATGGTCCTACAAAGATACATAAATTGTGGAATAGACACATGAAAATTAAGGTTAATTATAACAATGAAATGAAACTTATTGAAATAAATGATAATGAATTGTAGTGTTTCGTGGGGAAACTTTGTAGACATAGAAATATTGATCTGGTTCAACCAATAAAGTGTAGAAATGTTGGACAAGAAATAAAAGACATGTCTTGGATGGAATTTTATTTAATATATTTTTTAAAATTATTTTTAAATTTCTTTATTAATTATTATTGATAAATTTGATTGAATATTCAGATTTTTTATAACTTCTTAGATGGTCTCCACACTAAGAGAGCTAGGTTAATGGGACTAGGGGAGATGTGGAAGGACTACAAGCATGACCTTCATGTTGGCTTGAAAAAAAGAAGAGGTACTCTTCTTGAAAATGAACCAATCTTCAATGAATGCCCAATTTCACATTACAATGAATTAATGAAAGATTGGAGTTGTTCATCATTCAAGGTAACTTACCTTGTTAATGTTATTAATAATTTTTTTTTTCAGTAATCATTGTTTTCTGTGGTGGATGATTTCATTTGATTTGATTGTGTTCAGTTTTATTCTCATGACTTGGTTATTTTAGTTATGTATTGAACTTGATGAGTTGTTAACTTGAAATGATGATTTATTATCCCTTTTTACATGTTTAAAGAATATTTTAATTTTGTTTACTAATATGAATCATCTGAAAGAAACATAAGAAATAGGGGGACCAAGATATATAATCATACTTTGGGGAGAACTACACTACCAGATCATGAACCATCTCAGGTAATATATGATTTAACATTGTATATACATTTCATTTATCATTGATTTATGTTCAATTTTAATGTAGAAACATGCATTAAATATCAAAGGGCATGTTCCTCAATCATTATTCATTTATTCTTGTAGGAAAAATAAATATGGAAGTGCTGTGAATCAGGAAACGTAGGAAAAAAGTTTAATAATGGTTTTAAATTTTTAGCTTTTAGTATGATGTTTAAATCATTAACAATTATATGAGTTCTATTTTCCTCCTAAAGACTGAGAATTCTTGAGTCAATTATATCATATGTTCCTATTTTATTATATAGGAAATTACATTATCTTCCAATCACTTTACTATTTGTAATGATAATTTAATAAGATAAATTCTTGATAAGGTTAAAAAAGACCATCTGAAATCCATTCAATTCATGATAAGGTTTAGACTATAAAATAGGTCCATAACCACTACAAATATATCTATAATCCCAAACAACATCACAAGATACATATATATGTTATACGAACTCCTAAAAGTAGAATAAAGAATATAAAAGGACATACACTACTTATTTTTTGTTCAAGATTTCATCAAAAAACGGAGGTTGTAGACATTTTAATCATAACATGAATGAGATTTTCAATGGACATAAAACTGCAATTATTTAGTTTTTTTGAATATCCAATAAAATGGTAACTCTCTTTTATTTGATTCTCTTCAAGATCAAATGGAAAAGGAACCAGAAACATTTAGAACAAACAATTATTTACATCTAGTTCTTGGAAATGAGCATAGTGGTAGAATCTATTGTAAACCCGAAAATAAAATCTTGTCGTCTAAATATTGGGAATAATGTATTGAATCTTTTAGAGATATTACTGGAATGGTTATTGAAGATCAATTACTTGTTTCCATTAAGACAGTAAATCAATAAGATATAAAAGTGACTCAAAAGATGCATAAAGGAGAAAAGGAACAATTTTTCATGTTTATATCAGCTATATGATATTCAATTCAGATAGAGGGTGAAACAATAGCGGATGGATGTTTATCAATTTTGCGTTCGATGTATGAGGATGATGATGATTGTGTAGCTGAATATGATGGTGGATATATTGAAGATGTTTCTTATGGTGGAGAGGCTCATGATGTTGCTGATGGTGACGATAATGCTGCTGATGGTGGTAAATACATTGATGTTGTTGATATCGCTGCTGATGAGGAGGAGGGTTCAGATGTCCTTTTGGAGTGACATTATTGACATTTTTTATAACTATCATTTTGTATCCATTGTTTATAAAATTTCATTTTTATATGTATTAGTTGTTTTTATTTATGTGGAAATTATATAATTCAATGGTTTTATGAATTCATAGTAGGTGTATGTGGAGGTGTATTTGTATACTGCAGGTTTTTGAAGGGGGAGGGGGGAATAGTAGGGGTGGGGGACGAGCAGGGGGTGAGGGGTGGAGGACTGGCAGGGGAAAAGGGGGGGACTTGCTGGTGTAGGGGGACAGGTAGGGGTAGGGGGAAGCACATCTAATAACGATAGAAGATAGAATTAATTGGCTTCAATAATTTGAGATTCAAAATTGACTTTTGACAGGTGATTTATAGGGTTGTATGCATCTTACATTGTTATATTACCTGTTTCTATAGGCTGACATATACAATGGGGAGACCAGCCATGCTATTAAACTAGAGAAATGAATGCTCACCCTCAAATCCCGTTTTTCATTTTTTAATAACGATTTCTTGTATTTATGCTACTTTTTTCAGGAAGTTTGATGGATCTTATCTGTAATCTGATGTTTTTTGAGAGCTGCATAGGAGAATCTCTAAAGTGGTGGTAGATATGGGCCATGAGCTTCCCAATAAAGGAATAATTTGCACCTTTCTAATATCCAATCATCAATGGGAAATATTGTATTAAATTTTTTAAATTCCATGTTAGTTATGATGAAATAAAAAATTTCTGATTATATTTATTGGTGTAGGGGGAAGGGGGTAGGGGGCTGGTAGGGGTAGGGGTCAAGGGGGAGGGAAATGGGGAGTGGAATAAGGGGGGCCGGGGGGGGGGCTGGTAGATGAATTGGGGACTGGCAGGGGGACTGGTAATGGGGACTGATAGGGGGGTCTCGTTGTGTGTAGGGGGAACTAGCAATGAAGGGGGGTGAAAGTGGTGGGGGTTCAATGGGGTGGGACTGGGGTAGGGGGACTTTCAGGGGGAAGGGGTTCAAGGGGTGGGGGAACTAGTAGGGGTGGGGTGCAAGGGGGGGGGAACTGGCATTGGTGGTGGGGAACTAATGAGGGGACATGCAGGGGCTAGGGGGACTGGAAAATGTGAAATAAAATATGGAATGATGATCAAATTGGAGATTATGTTTTGTATTTTCAACTCCCTAATAATGTTTACTTCTCTCCATGATTTACTTGTAGATATTATATTTGATTGGATTTAATGTTATGGTATTCATTGAATGTGCATAATTTATTCCATGTTGATATAATTTTCAAGTTGTGATGGTCACATTACATGTTTTGTTTGTTGAAATTCCATTTGATTATTAATTAGTTATATTCATGTGCACTATCAAGATGAATTAAAATTTCTAAATCCAGAGTTTTCTTTTTGTTTCAACTGTTGTATATGTGGGAATAAGGGTTTAATAGGCTATTATTTCATGGTTTACATGTGATTCAATTTTTATACCATATTGTTTCAACAATGATAAAGTGGAAAGAGTCTTGGGATTGGAAGCTGTCACTCAGGGGAGTATTCTACCTAATTAAATTTTCTTCTGTCTTATTTCCACATAAATTCATAATACATATTGAGTTTATTCGCCACCACTTTCATGTATTATTTTGATTATTTGTTTCCATATTATTTTACTATAGGTTCTGTGTTTATAGAATATTGCAACTGAGTTTGAATCTGTTTTCTTTACAGATTTTTTTTGATAATGGTCTTTTTCACGCTCATTTTTTTCATAAGTCATCTGGTACCGTAGTGGATGAAAATGGATGTTTTATATTTTTTATAAGAAATAAATAAAAAATTTCTCTCTAGGGGTGTCAGGGGAAAGGGGCAAGGGGTGGTGTGCAGGGTGTGAAGGTAGCGGGGGAAGTGTGTTAGGCGGTGAAGGGTGTAGGGTGGGGGTAGTGTGAAGGGGGTAGTTGGGGAAAAATGGGCAGGGGGCAGTGTGCAGTGGGCAGGAAGGGGGGCAGGTGGTGCGGGGATGTATGGGGAGAGGGGTGGGTTATTATAGGGGGTGGGGGTGCAAGGGGCTGTCCAGGGGGCATGTGGGTGCAGGGGAGTGTCCAGGGGGTAATGTGCAGGGGGTAGTGCAGGGTGAAGGGGGAATGGGTTTCATGGAATCTGAAATAATAAAAAACTTGTTTATATCTTCTATTACATTATGTTTCATTTAATGTCTTGTTTCCAGAATCTAAATCTTCCTTGCATGGATTTCATGTGTAGCATGGGTTGAATGCACCATTTTTCTTCCTTTCTTCATCAGTGTATCATGAAAACCGCATGATCTAAGAAATGTGATGTGTTCTAATGACTATGTTCAAATGAACCTAGTTGTGGATCAACAAATTTACTCACATAAACAAATATATTCTTCATAGGATCTCAAGAACACAATATGTGGGTTCTATTCAATCACTTTACAAGATGTTGCTTTTTGGAAGGTGAATCCTCAAGTGCATCATGAAAAAATGGGTGTCACCTCAAACCCTTCATGAAAAACGTATGGCTTGCATGTTGTATTCCACATGAAATTGGGTGTGTCTGTGGTTGTCTCCACAAACACCTTTGTAAGATCAGAAGATTTATTGCATAAATGATTTTCATGACATATGGTGTGTCTGTGAGTTCTCCTTCATCTCTTCGCAAAACCCAACGTCTTTCATGTTTCTCCTTTCTGAGACAGTAGATATGTCTGCGGGATCACCTTCATGGGACTATGGTTTGTCTATAGGTTCCTCCTTCTTACCATCACATAACCAAGACGGTTTTGTGGGATATTTTTCATGTGATTGAATCACATGAGCTAATTAGATTTGAAATTTACTGTTGAGTTCATAGAAAACCAACAGAAACCAATATCTATGTATTTCCTTGATTTATTTAGGTGATGTTGATTCTTTTTTTAGGTGTGTCAAGGGCTTCATCAAGCTCCCGAGGATCATAGGATCTTATGAAGGTCATTTTCTCATCTTCTCCATAATTGCTGGAATGGTGGCACAATTTTTGTGATGACTAATTTTTCACATGATCACTATGTTGATCATGTGATGCCTCATTCGACATAATCTCAAGAAATACAAATAATCCAAATGATAATTCATATAAATTAAGGGAGGGGTGGGGGTGTAGGGGGTGGGGGTGAAGGGGGCTGTCTAGGGGGCGTGGGGGTGTGTCCAGGGGGTGAAGGGGTTTTCCAGGGGGTAGTGTGTAGGGGGTAGGGAGGGGTGTGTGTGAATGGGATGTAGGGGGTGGGATACTATAGCGAGTGGGTGTATAGGGGGTGAAAGGGGGCTGTATAGGGGGCATGGGGGTGCAGGGGTGTGCAGGGGGGATGTATAGGGGGCCAATGTCTGGGGGGAAGTGTGTAGGGGGCATGGTGGGGGGGGATGGGGGTACAAGGGGGTTTTCCAGGGGGAATTGGGGTGAAGGGGGGTGTCCATGGTTGCAAGGGGGTTGTCCAGGGGGTGCAAGGGGAAGAGCAAGGGGGTGGGGCAGGGGTAGGGGGAACTAGAAAATGTGAAATGGAAAATTGAATGATGATCAAATTGTAGATTATGTTTGGTATTTACAACTCCCTTATAATTTTTACATCTCATTATGTTTAACTTGTAGATATTATATTTTTTTTGAAATTTACGTTTTGTTATTCTGGGAATGTGCATGCTTTGTGCAAGGTTGATATAATATGAAAGTTGTGATGGAAATATTACATGTTTTGTTTGTTGAAATTCGATTTGAATTTTAATTAGTTTATTCATGTGCTCTATCAAGCTGAATTATAATTTCTAAATTTTTAGTTTTCAGCCAGTTTCAACTGTTGTATATATTTGAGTAAGATTCTAATAGGATTCTCCTTCTTGTGTTACCATTGATTCAATATTTATACAAGATTTGTTCAACAAAGATAGAGGAGAGTCTTGGGATTGGAAGTTGTCACTCTGGGGAGTATTCTTCCTCATTTACTTTTCTTCTCTCTTATTTCCGCATAAATTCATAATCCAAACTGACTTTATTTGTCATTGCGTTCATGTGTTATTTAGATCTTGTTGTGTGAATATAATTTTGTTTTCTGATACTGAAAGTGATGTTAATATCAATACAAAGGGAATTTCATTTAATAATTAGACAAGATATTTCTGTGGGAATACAAGGGGGTTATCCAGTAGGGGCCAATTTCCATGGTTGAATAGTGGAATTACCGGGTATCTTGCAAAATTTTAACTGTGGTATTAGGCCCCTACATCGACAGTTTTAACTGTGGCCTTAACCACCCTAATGCCATTGCTAAACCCTGGCACTATAGCCCTTCTTCCATGGTTAAAAACATAGTGATAGGCCACTAATACCATAGTTAAAACTTTGGAAGTAGGTAATCACGAATGACATGGTGATAGCGGCCATGGTTTCCCGAAACCGTGGCCATATGTTATCGTCACTATTTTTGGGCTTAGGGCCACAGTTTGGAACCATGGTCGTAGGTTAATTTTTTAGTTGTGACCTATATGTGCAATAATCCCATTCAAAATACATTCATGCATTGTCAGCACACCATTTCTATGTAATCACAGGTTTAGATATTCAATATCGGATCAATGCGACACGAAAAAAATGTTCAAAAAGGTTTTTTTTTCAAATCCATGAATAAGGTGAAGAACATTGGTCGATAAAAGAACATGGAATAACCCAAGGAATGAACCTTGGTCATTTTTCATTCCATACTCAATCAATTCTGTAAGAAATATAAAAAAAATATACTCTAAAAAAATCAACCCCTATAATAAATCCCACAAATATAATCCCAACCTGTAGTACACACAACCCAGAAGTCAGTCTATAAATCAATTGAATCACATACAACATAAGATTTATGAACTGGGGAGAATCCAATTAAAAACACACCACCTACCTAAATTTGGAATGATTGTTGATGGAGAGAGTAGTTCCGCTATCATCATCTGGTGATCCTTGTTCCACTAACTTAGCGGTGTCCCTGATCCATCCGTTTGTCATTAGTTTGATAGATCCTCTATATTCTCTTTGTATCTGGTGTCTTAGAGGAATACTATGGTTATTGTAATAACCCAGGAAACGTGAAAATCAATAAAAAAGGAAATTACTACATCAAAAAAATTAATGAAATATTTTTGTTCTCGTTAAATATAATCATAGTTTTTCATAGTCAACCAATGTCGGCCAATATTCAGTCGTGCCTATAGTAAATTGATACTTTAACACTATAGTACTCTCATATTTCTGATCTGGTCACTCGTTTAGATTTTTTTCCACCTTTTCCGAAAAACCACACAAGCTTGCTATTTAAAGTTAAACAATTCCCAACCATTATTTCTGGAACATTGGTTCTCAGAATCACACACCATCTATGCTATTGGTCTTGAAAAAATCCCATATAATATCTAAAATAATAGATGAAAAAATCAATGGAATTAAAGCATTGGAAACTTTTTAACTATATACCCTATGAAATAAATATACATAATTGATATGTAAAACCAAATAATTCATAGTTAATGAATAATAAATAACATCCAAGGGTATTATACACATGACATGCAAGAAATAGGTGGTGAACATGGATTGTGACACATATAAAATAAATTTGAGATGGAAATATCTTACCTTTAGTCTTTAATACCTTCATATGACTTTAAAACTCATTTTTAATAAATATATTTTTAATATATGTATATAGCTTAACCATATTTATATATTCCCTACCATATATGATTTTATTATGACATTATATTACCATTTTATTAACAATATAATTTTAATGTTATGTTTCAGGTAATCACCACATTGTTTTTTGTATAAGTCTTACCTTTTTATTTTTGTTCTGCTTACTTTAACCGTGATTTCGCCATTTACATAATGTAAATCATGATATAAATATCATACATATTCAATATATATCTGTTTATAATAACCCAAAAAATATAGTGATAGGAAATGAAATACACCATTTGTGGATATGGTAGGTCATACATATGAATGAATGCTATTTACATTTTGTTGTCTGATTGAAATAAATAAATTAAATGATATATGTAACTTCCAAGACCCATATAGCACTGAATAGTTCCCTGATCCAGTTGGATACAAGACCTCCATAATATCCTCTTATACTTCAAAGGTTGTTGACTACTAGTGAGGGAATAAAGAGTGCTTATGGGTAGATACTACCCTATTATTAGAATATAACATAGTGGGAGAAGTCAATAAAATAAATAGAAGAAGAAAATATAAAAATCATATATTAGATAAATAACCAATAAAAATATAAATATATATCACCATAATTTACCTTATATAAGGAAGATGATGATACAAGTCATGTCTCTATAAAACACAATAAATAGGTATACATGGAATATTCACAATACATATATCAATATACTGAAAAGTACTATCTCTAAATAGCATCATGAGCCTCAGATCGGTCCCTTTCTACCTTTCTTTTAATAAATGCACAATGTAAATCATTGAACTATGGTAGCATTCCCCAGTTCTTACTTGCATCCATATAGTCTGTCTGGGTAAGCAATAGTAGCCCGAACAAGGTGAAAGAGGAAATTTAAAAAGGCTAGCACCCAAAGGTCTATAAAAATCAGTTCTATGAAATTTAATTTATAATGTGTGCAATATATATCATAGTGAAGCATTAAATAAAATAAAAGTGCTCATGGTGTACAAACTACTACAAGTGATACTGAATATCCCAACAAGTCTCCCGGAAAAACATGGTTCATGCTCCCATAAAAAATCAATAGTAATGTAAATATATGTAAATACCACACTTCACCCTATACTCAATATCTCATATAAACCATGTCCTCTCAGTATATTTTTTATATCAACTCATCCACGACCATATCGTATAACCTGAAGTGTCACATTTACAATGACTGAGTCGTATAATCATGAAATTCACATTTACCACAACCATGTAATATAACAAAAAATGTATATCTACTCGATTATAGATCAAAGGTATATTAGACCAAGTCACCCATGTCGATTTCAAAGAGAAACATGATGGAAACATAGTTAGGCTTGAATTGGGGTCCATAGAGCATGTCAACAAATCATGTCCACTACAAGACCAAATAAATTCGATCTAGGGGTAGCAAGGCATAAGGCATCCTGCGTAATAATAATCCAAGGAGCATATATGTCCAAGGAATTCTCTACCACAATCATGAATCATAGTATAGAACATCAATGCTTTCCTATTTAAAAATTCACCATTCTAAAAAATTTATCATTTCAACAATCCAAAATTAATTTGATAAACAACTAATATCACAATTCACATAAAATTTCAATTCATGTGTTCACCCGATCATACTAAAATCCATATAAACAATTAAATCAAAATCATTGACATTTAAAAGAGTTAAACCCTCTATTATTCAACCAATTCATTTAAATTATTTTATTGACAATATTTCTCTATCTTGGCAAGCACTAACCTTCCCCATGGGTGGTTTCAAAAAGACATAAGTAATTTTAATCCAAATAAACACTATATAAGTGTACTTAGTATCATGAAGAACCTCTAACACATAACTAATGAACTAAAGATAATCTATAACAAGTTCAATTTCTTTTTAATCAATTAATCAATTATATTTTCGGGATACCATTAAAAGTTAGCTGAGTGGTACAATGGAAACATGCATAATAAATAACCAAACCATATAGTAAAAGTAAAAACCACCTACCATATGTCCTTATTACAGTGCTCATCCAGTATTAGCTTCTAATTCAACAAAGATCATGAGAAAAATGAAGAACTGATGAAAACCATGAAAATAGGGAATATGATCTTGCACCTAAATAGTGCAGCTGAAAAAATTTAAATGAATAACATCATAAAATAATTTTAGATCTTATCAGTATGGATCCAACAAGACCATTGGTCGGACAAATATATTTCATATCTACAAATGGCACCAAATCCAACTTTTTGGATTCCATAGATTCCCTTGTAGATGAAAGAGGATATATTGTGGGGGTTATGTCTAAATATTTATGGGCCAACCTAATTTTTAAATCTATCTTATCCATTTACATGAGGAGTAAATTCCTAACTCATTATGTAAATTTTTGTGTCCTTTACCTTGGAAAAACCCGTTAAATGTCATGAAAGGTTCTTATCATACCATTACATATCATATAATGATTAGACATCCTGTAATTGTCCTATGACCTACCTTTCAACAATAATAATTCCTTCCACCTAATCAACTAATCTACCCACGACCAAGCTTTTAGGTTATAAAAAAACATAAAAAATATATTAATGAGAAACAAAAGGATATGTACCTTGTCAAAAATACAAAGATAGTATAATCCCTCCCCACCATAAAGAAAATCATCTTATAATTTTCCTCTCAAGGTTGGTTAAGACGTTTTCAATAATATCTTCGGCAAATGAGAACATACATTAGCTTCTTTATCCCAAGTATCATCCTCATAATGGTTGTGCTATCATGGCACACATACTATATGAACTAACTGTCCTCATAGAACCTTCATTACCCCCTCAATAAAATGAATATTATTCTTCTCTAATGATGCATCTACTTATAAATCCACCTAATCAGGTTGTAGAATGTGAGATAGGTCTGGGTCATAGTGCCACAACTGAGATACGTGGAATGAAACATGCCTAACCCCGATACCAATAAGGTAAATGGAATTTATTGTATATCGTCCTGTATCCCTCCATAATATTTAATGGGTTGACATATCATGGTGAAATTCTACCATATAATCTAATTTATCTATTTCCTTGCATCGGTGAGAAACGTAAAAATATTATATCCCCAACCATGAACTCTAGAGTCTTTCAAAGAATATCGATGTAAGATTTATATCAAGAGTGTGTAGTATCCATACTATTTATAATCAAATGAACATTATCATAAGTCTCCTATAATATACATGGTTCTAGTAAATCTATCTCACCAACCTCTATCCAACACAGGTGTGATCATCATGTCTTATAATTAAAATACTCATATGGTTCCATCTATATAGTAACCTAAGATCAATTATTGTATGTGAACTCAAAAAGAGGTGTGTGATTTTCCCAAGAGCACAAAAATATAATATGTATGATAGAATCATTTTCTCAAGAACCTGTTTTGTATGCTTTGATTAGACATTAGTCTGATGGTGTTAAGCAGTTCTCAGAAGAACTGATATACTAAAATCCTTCTACAAACTCTCCATGAAACAATATGTAAACTAAGAATCCCTATCTAAAATGATATAACAAAGGACCCTGTGAAGTCATAATGTCTCACGTGTATAAAATATTCCTATATCATATAAAATAATGGTCTTCTTGGTTGGTAGGAAATGTCAAACCATTATGAGCCTGTAAATAATAACTCACATGACATCACTATCTTGAGATGACCTCAGCAACCCGATCTGAAAATCTATCATGATATCATTCCATTTCTACTAAAAAATAAGTAACTAATATAAATGTTCATATAGTCATTGATGTTCTGACATAACATGCTGGAAGGGGGGAAATCATAACAAATTCAACAACAACATGTTTCATACCCTACAACCATTACTGATAGCATAAGTCACGATACATCTGGGTGATGACGGGGTGAACTAACTAATCTAGGGCCTAAAACTTGTGAATCATCACCTTGCATGTATTTCCATTAAAATCTAAACATAATCATGGATACGTATAGTTTAATCCTCATCTATGGTCTAATTAGAAGGTGGATCCGTACCTTCCACAATCCCCCATAAGAATATGCCCTCGAAATCTGATAGCTTCCTTATCCATGCTCAATCCATTAGGTTTGAATACAAAATTAAGGATGAAAGATAAGTCTTACCATGAATATCACACCCATCCATGTGCATCTCATTAAATAAATCCATAACAATCCACTTGGTACTGGCCTTTTAAAATTTTTATATATGAGTCTTCTTACTCAAATCAATGTATAGTTCATTTCCCCTTATAGAAATATAGGAAAGATCAAAGTAAAAATAATTTGGGTACTCGACCCACATTCACTAACTCATATTTACATCACCCTATGTAAATATGTACTTGAGGATTTTATGGTTCATGTACAACAAAATGTACTCTACCAGTATGCAATGTATCCATCTACACAAGGCGTGAACAACTATAGGTAACTCCGGATCATGTGTCCGATAATTCCACTCATGTGGTGTCAACTATTGAGACCCATACACAACGAATCTCTTTCCCTACATCAGTAATAATCCATGATAAATACATGATGTTTCATAATACATAGTGTATATACTTACCTAATCTATAAGATTCCAGACCACTGTGGAATTCAATCTCACTTTAAACTCTAAAAGGCTATCTGATAGGTATTTTTTTTATAAAAACTAAACACCCTTCTATGTCAGTCCCATCGATGGAACTCATAAGAATTATAATTCATATATTAAATTCTTATAATAACCAATTGTCCCAGAGAATATATATACATTATATATGTTCTTTGGATTCTCCCAAGAATCTATTGCCCTCACCTTATCTAGGTCTACTAATACTCCTTTATCAGAGATAATGTGACACAGGAAGTGAATATTATCCATTGATAAGTGGAACATTGTGAGATTAGAATATAACTGATGCTATATTAGTGTATCTAAAGTGATCTCAATATGTTTGGCATTGCCATGTTAATTGATAGAATACACCATGATATCATCCATGAAAACAACCACAAATGAATCCAAATAAGGATACAAATATAAGTTCATTAGATCCAAGAAAAAAATTAGAACCTTCATGAGACCTAACGACATTTAAAAATACTCATATTGACCAAAAGTTTATGGAAATGTTGTATGAGGTATGTATACACGTCAATCATGCTCCTGATCATTTCTGGATCTCAAATCAACTTTTGAGAACACCCAAGCTCCTCAACGTTGATCATAATTTCATCTATATTTGGAAAGGGATACAGAATATTAAGCATCACATGGTTAAATTTATGATAATCTATCCATATCATAATGGTTTTATCCTTTTTTTTTGAAAAAGTTCTAGAAAACCCCATGGATAAGAACTGGGCCATAAAACATTTTTTGGATCTAAATCCTATAACATCCTCTTGAGATCCTTCAACTCAATCATACCCATCCAATAAAGAGGAATGGATATCGATTCATCCCCTAATACTAGCATAATAGAGAACTCAAACTCTCTCTCAGTAGTCAAACAAAAAAAACTCATCTATGGAATCATTTCTAAAATGATCAACCAATGAAGGAAAATATCCATCACACCCTCTATGATCATCTGATATAAAATGAAATTCTGCAATGTTATCCCACCTAACCCACAATGATCTTGCCTAGCTTCACTTCCATAAACATCCCATTCACCCATGTGAGTATAAATTGTTCCCTATGGGGATGTAAAGTTCACCCACAAGAAATATCAGTCAACATGAGATCAATAATCTATTAGCCATTACATCTGGAGTATGACATCAAACTGAGACATCTCGATGAGGAAAGGATCCAAATGAAGTGACACCCTCTAATCTCAATGGGGAACTCTCTGTATAGACATAATTCCTCTATTATGATCCCCAAAAACATTTCTAGCATCATAACATCCATAGTAAACTAAATCACGAGCCCAAAGTTATCAATAATATATACATATATAAAACTATGTGATTAGCCTATTTAATAATTAGAAGATACAATATTTGATTATACTAAAATCATACCTCTCACCGTAGAATGTCTGACACCCTGCTCCTCAGGGTTCAGATGTAAAAAAATATATTCTTTCTGAACATCAGAACTATGTTACAACCTCACTACCTGGTGTAGGCCCACTCTACTGTATCATTACAACTAGTTCAAGTCTACCTCCTCCTAGACCACCACTACCATGATTTGATCGATTGGTACAATGCAATATCACAGCCTGACGTGGAGCTATGAGACCTACTTTTGAACCTGGTGTTAGAGCTGACCCTTGCCACTCACTACATGGTGGGAAGGTCTTACAAAAATATTTCACATTTACCATCCCCTTGAAAGGTTGGAACATTAATAGGCCATGATCAAAATGATTCCTCATGTTTCCCCACCTACCACACTGATGAAAGAAAATTTATCCTCTATTACTCAAATTCTAGCTAGTACATAACTAATATGAGGCCTCAAAATGGCTCTTCCTGCCTTAGAAGTAAAATTGCTTAGTTGAGAGACCATATGGGTTGACTCTACAGCCTCATATTCTCGCTGATTATTCTATGTAATTAGTACTCGATTTAAAAAATCGGTAATATAAGTAAGTCTGAACATGTTTACCTGTGATCAAAGAGCATGTCAGAGACCCTCCTCTATTTTTGTAGCCATCGATAACTTGTTAACAGGGTACGTCAGTACAAAAAACTGTAGCTATGTAAAGCATTTTGAGTACTCCATAACTATCATTATTCGTAGCTCAAAATTCCTGAACTCACTATCCCACACATTTATATGATTTTCAAGGTTAAATTAGTTGTAGAAAATAGTTTTTAAATCATTCCTAACCATGACATTTAACTCTTCAACCTAGTTCAATACATCCCACCAGTACCTAGATGTTATATGTAGCATAAAAATCTTGATATTCAATATACTATCATGAGGTTTATTAAGATGGTTAAATATCAATAGCATTGTATCATGCCACATATCATTACCTTTTAGACTATTATCCCCTAAAAACATGAGATGCTGCTACTGTTGGAAAACCTGCATCAAATCATCCATAGAAATGGAAAACTATGGTGCTACCTAAAAAGTATGCATAACATAGATAAAACACTCACAGAATTGTGCCTTATTATCTACATCCGGTAAAAAAGTTTGTGCCTCAACTGACCTAATAGGAGGATCAAATAATTTCTTATGGCCCACTACCTTTATATTATTGTCATGTCCACACTCTATGAATATGATTGTATTTCATCATGGTGGAATTCTTCTACAATTCCAATTGCACACATAAGAAAATAATAATATTAATGTTTATAGGTAAAAGGTATAGTACATGTTAGAATCTTCCAATAGAAACATCATACCACTAATCCTGATCCTAAATCTAAGACTAGTATAACAGAAAAATAAAAAATTTCACTAGAGACAATCCCTCTTTCCCACTAAAAATTTGAGTACAGGTCGAGTTCTTTAATTATAATTTTAATTATCCTTCGGAATTCATATTTATATGACACTTCATTTAAAATGGTTTATCCAAATGTTTAATCACTCATCAATCCATAAGTTCCCATACTCTTCATAAACTGAAATATGGCATCCAACTAATACACACCATTACATGTTATAGTCCATGAAAATCATTGTCCATGACTCCACATTCCATAATTGGAAACTCAGGTTGTTTGTTTTAGCGTAATGAAGAAAAAAAATCTTAGGTTATGAACGGAACTCTGAGTACCAACAAATATTCTAAATTTATTATGAGAAACTCTATCATAAAAATAGGTATATCTTTTCAGAAATAATCACTACATCTGGAAGATTGGAAATTGATCCTATGTTTCATAGCATAATTCATGGTATGCCATTTCTAGCAACTTCATAAAAAGATAAAGGAGATAGAATACCTTCATCTCAATTGAATTCAACAAAATAGTAGACCTGATTGTAATAATAAAAAAATCATAATTAATGTGCATCATCCAATGGTAGAATCAAATTAACTGTAATGGCCAAAATATAGAAAATAAAATTTTTTATTCAATGCATTTTGGATTTTTCCTATACATGTGTCAGCTATGCTCAAGAACAAATCATTACCAAATTATTATCCCTTCTTATGCCTATCTGTAGGCACCAAATTATAAAACATAAAAGTAAATTATCCTCTGATATAAGTTTATAATGTCCCAGACCCATATTCCACTCAATAGTTCAATTATTCCAGTTGGCTACATGGAATGATGCAAATCTCCCAAAACACCAGAGGATACTGACATGCAACAAGGTTATAGTATCAAGACCCACCCTTGGGGCCCGTGTCGTGACTACCCCAGGCCCCCCTTCCATAGTCCAGGGGATGGCGACTAGCACCAAAGGCGTAAATCTCGATAACTAGGAATACATTGCCTTTATAAAAGTAAAGAAAACACCACAGAGTACAAGAGGAAGTAAAACACTAAGTACAAAGAGAAGTGCTGAAAGGTAAATGGGCCAGAATACAAACCCAACTGAAAGTACAACTACAATATAAAAAAATTACAAAAGAAAAAGACATGAGTTGGAAGAACGGAAGCGGCTCCTGGGATGTCCTCCTCGAATCCTACCTGAAGGGTAGGTACAGAAGGCGCAGCTCCTGGATCGTCCACCACAGATCCTACCTAAAGGGTATGTACAGATAGCATCCACAACGATTTCGCTCGTCAACTTCCTCTGAGTGTCGTCTCACCATGAAGTCCACCTCCGGATACTGACTCATCGTGTAGTCCACCTCCGGGTACCATCCAGTCCTTGAACACTCGGCCTCCGTCAGCACTGCCCGTCGTCTACAACCAACACAACGAGGTACTGGCATAGCCCGTGTAGGGGTGAGTATAACAATACTCAGTAGGGACCCCGAGACCCTCAAGGTCTCACTAAAATCAACAAGGATAACCACATAGATGATCTCAACAGATAACCTCTACTTAGGTATATGCCCATACATATAACTAAGTTATCAAGTAACCCATCTCAATCATGAGGAAACATAAGGATTATGAATCAACGGATAACCACTACCCAGGTATATTCCCATACATATACCTAAGTTATCATGTAACCCATATCAATCATGAGAAATCACAAAGGTCATAGACTTAGCTCATACCGAGATTTTCATGATCGAAACCGTAACTGCTGAAGAGCCCCGTCTCTGGAGTGTACAGTGGTCCTGTCATGACTCCAAGGTACTGCTCACTAATCCAAGTCTCTGAGGTACTCCTCCTGTCATGTACCACGATTCTGTATCCAAATACTAGGCGCTCCGCCCGCTGTGGGTCTGCCGCCAAATATCGGGAACTCCCCCTAATAGCCTATAGAGGTACTCCTGCAATCGAGTACTGTGGTTCTGCTGCGAACTACCAAGTGCTCCGTCCGCCGTGGGTCTTCCGCCAAATATCGGGCACTCCGTCCACTGGGCTAGTCGACTCACTCCAAGTGGAGTCGGTCAAGCAGTCGTCAGGTCTCAGTCGTCTACACGGTCTCTGTACTCCGCACGCTCGTCTCTGGGAGGGTCCGCTCCATGAGCTACAGGTCTATACTCCAGGTATCACAAAGTCCCATGAAGAAGTATCTCAAAGGACCACCTCGTCATAGGGGTCTCAACCCAACAAACGGTGCGTCAATCGGATGCCCGGTGTATGAGTTATTAGCCTTTTCCGTCCTAGGGGCCCGGTTGGTTTCATGAGCTATCCAACCCGGCCGTATCTCAACTGTACCCCGAAATCTCATAGGGTATACTCATAGGGACCGTTTCTCAATGTGATCACCAACGCCACTGACGGTTCGTCAAACGGACGTCTGGTCTGGAAGATATCATCTTTTCCGTTCCAGGGGCCCGGTTGGATTTCAGGTACGATCCAACCCAGCCACTATCCAACAACAACCAAAACTCAGGCAAAGTATACCAAATGTTCTGTCTCATCAAGAATAATTCAACGAGACAGATGGCGCATCAATCGGACGCCCGATCTGTGAGTTATTGGCTTTTTCGTTCCAGGGGCCCGATTGGTTTCGTGAGCGAACCAACCCGACCGCACTCCGACGACAACCAAACCTCGAGCGGAGTAAGCCAAAATATCCGTCTCACTTATAGGAATCCATCAAAGTCAACGGAACGTCAATCAGACGTCCGTAGCTCAAGATATAAGCGTTTCCGCTCCAAGGGCACGGTTGGTTTCGTATCCAAACCAACCCGGCCGGACCCAAAGTTCTCTGAAACCTTGAGTGTAATATACTGAAACGACCGCCTTGATCCAAGGATCGCTTCGCCGCTGACGGCATGTCGATCAAAGGTCCGTATCCCAAGATATGGGCGAAAAACCAAAAAGAGCTGAAAACGGGGGGTCTGGGCCCGGACCGACCCGGTTGGGCGCGACCCGGCCCAGCCTGGGCGGCTCGTCCCGGCCAGGGCGCAACCCGGCCCGGCGGGTCCGCTCGGCTCGGCTCGGCCGAGCGGCCGAGCGAGGGAACCGCGACCCCCGCGCGGGGGCCGCTCCGCGGTACCCAGACGCGGCTGAAGCCACGTCCCGCCTCCCGGTTTTGCAATGCCGCAGAACCGCCTCGCCACCACGGCATAAGCCCCGACGGGTTTTTCCGGTGGCGCGCCGGGCACCGCACCCGCCTAGCGGCCGGCGGGAGTTTCCGCGGACCACTGGTCGCGCTCTGGTGGTCCGTTTTGTGTGCGGTCTTCGCCAGTGATCCCCCCGGGACCCGATCTTCACTGCATGGCCCTCAAACGCCATGGTGGCCTGCTTTGACGTCGTCCTTCGATCCGCACATCGATAAACAAGCTTCACAGGGTTGTCGGGCCGTGTTTGTTCGGCCCGCGCCCACCGCGTTAGGTGTTATCTATTGGAAAATAATAAACACATTATTTTAATCATTGACGAGGTTATAATTTATCCAAAATAAATTATACGAACACCTTGAAATCAAATACCCATGCACGAGAGTTTAAAATTTGAATGCATGACATGATGACGTCACGCATTCTTGCCGCTCGATCCTGCGCGGTGTGACGAGGTCGCGCATCCTTGCCGCTCGATCCCGCGTGGTGTGACGGAACCGCATCAATTTCATTCGATCCGCAAAAACAAGAAAAACAATAAGGGATGGGGACGGCCGTGTTTGTGCGGTCCGACCTCCTCCCGTTAACTGATATCATGCGGTCCAAATATCGCGGATAAAAGACGGAAGAGAATCACGTAAGGAAAAATCACGTAAACCCCCTACCTCAAGTTGTCGATCGATGATTGTCGCGGGGATGGATCTTCATGTAAGAAGTGTCGCAGAGGGAGAAATGGCGGCGTCTCGTCATCGATCTCTGAGGTTTTGGCGTTCTTCGTCGCCCTTCGTCGGAGGCCTGTGTTCTTCGCGTTCTTCGCGTTCTTCACGAAGGAGGATGAAGATTTTCAAGCTTCTCCCAATTCTTTGAAAAAGCAACCCTTAAGAGAAAACAAGTATTGGTCTTATTTTATTCTCATGCCAGCAAATTGAAAAACAAACTAAGTAGCGACCCATTAATTCATATAATTAATTTCAACGAATAAACCACCCAATTAATAGGAGCATTTAAGAGTTTTAGAAAATGCACCAGTTGACTTTCATTAATGAGAAGTTTTTGCGGGTGCGTTACTTAGGGGAACAGAAATGGTGGGGCTCGTGCGGGGCCCACCTAACAAATATCATACCAAGAGGGTAGGATATTTTTGGGTTCCACCCTATCCGCTTCAACTCAGCTTAATAAGCTTAAAGTGGCTTTAAGTGAAATAAAATAAAGTTTGTCATACCACATTATTTTATTTCGTAACTTAACCCCAAAAAATTAAAAACCACACCTGATCAAACGCAACTCCAGAAAGAGCGTTTCTAAGAAAAAACCGACGCTTCGATTTCATCGGTGGCCTCAGAATTTGATTCTGAGCACTGGTTCGAAAGTTAGAAATTCCTGCTCGTTCGTTCACTGAACGTACCTGAGCTAAACTTCGGAAAATGATTCCGGGCACACCAGGCCTCAGAATTAGGCGTCGTCAGAAACTGCGTTCTTGTAAAATCCCAAAGAAAATTTATAAAAAATTTCCCTTGAAATTTCAGGGTCTTAACATTACTCCCACCTTAGGGCTTTACGTCCTCATAAATAATTAACACCAACTAGGGTCACAAAAGTGGTATTGAGAACGCATCTAAGCCTTCCACTCCCATGTGATTACCTGGAGACTCTCGTACTGCCAGTGAATGCACACCTGAGGATTCGTCCATCCTCTTAGGATCTGGTCCTATCGATCCTCGATTCCCACTGGAACCTCCGTGAAATTCACCCCATCGCCAAAGTCCATCTCCCCATGTTTGATGATATGCAAAGGGTCGAGCACGTATCTCCTCAGTTGAGATACGTGGAAGTCATCGTGCACCTGGTGCAACTGAGGTGGATGCGTGAAGAAGTAAACCACTTCGCCTACCCAGCTGAGGACCTAGAAAGGTCCATTTAACCTCAGAGATAACTTACCTCCTTGGACACATCCCCGTAAACCTCGTCGAGATGAGACCTGTATAATGACGTGATCGTCATTCTCGAACTCAGAGGTCTCCAACTCCTGTCGGCATATGTCTTCTGTCGGCCCTGTGCTGTCCTCAACCGCTCTTGGATGACCTGGAACTTCTCTAGTCTCACAAGAGCTGCTATGATTTCTTCTTTTCCGATAAGATAAATCCAGTCTCATCCCCTGGATGAACCACATTCAATGCCTAATACAGTCAATCCTGACATGAATGATTCTTTCATTCCATGGATGACGTCGTAAGGCCTCGATGTAACTACCAAGAGATCCAACCGTCAATCTCGCCTCCAAGGGTCGAGTCATGCTGTCGGCATAAGTGTGAGGTCACTGGGTCTCCTCCAGTAGAAATCTAGAAAGTGAGGGTCAAGTCAACAGTTTTAACCGGGACCTCTCAGTATCAACCAATTAAAAGTACATGAAATCAAACAAAGATAAGTGTCTTTTTATTATTTTAGATCACAGTACAAAGACACGAATACAACAGCAACATGGAACTAGAAGTACAAGGGACGTATCCACTAGTTCCGCTCCTGTACACCTGCTCCCGGAGCTTACTGCCTTGTCCACTGCTCGGATGTTTCTCAAGCACCTGCCGCTGCTTCCGCACTGGTGGCTCCTCTAAAGCCTGCAGATCGACTATGTAGGGGGGTCAGACAGTCATGTGCCAGGTGACCATTCCTGCCACATTAATAACACTTCCTGCTCATCGTACGGCTGGCTCTGGTCCTCTTGGACCTCTACATCATTTGTCTACTGCCCACAGATGACTCGGCTACTGATCGAAAATCCTGCGGCAAAGGCAGCAGATCCTATACACGCTTGGGGTGTAGAGCTACTAGCACAAACTCCACCCCTGAAGAAGGTCTCAAAGTCTTCCCATGTGAAGGTCATCTCGTCACAAAAATGGAACAAGTGGCTCCACCACCTGCCTAATGCTGCTTGAAGAAGGCTGGCAGCAAAGATCACCATGAAGTCTGTAGGCATCCTCACTAGCCTGAAGACTCTCACCACTGCCTCCAGCCAATCCTTAGCCGCCTACGGGTCCGTGTCTCCCCGGAACCTGGGTGGCCTCTGGCACTGGAACTCGTGAAGCGCGCTCAAGTGGCGGGCATTTCCTACTGCTGGGACTGATGGAATCGATGGCCCAACGTATGGTAGTACCGCCGGTGCCTCCGCTAGTGCCTCAACTGCAATAGGGCCCTGTACTGAAGCCTTGTCACTTGACAAGATGTCAGTACGCACATACCTCTGGGCTCTAGGTGGTCGTCCTTGAAAAGGCATCCTGAAGAAACAACGTGACACTGTCAAACGATTATACCTGGTGAACTGACCTGGTTTGAGCTGATAATTAAATAAAACATTTGGAAACACACACGCAATCAGTGTTTTCGTGCACAAAGTCAGAAATCAGTTCTCAGGGTCCTAGTGTATGGATACGTCGGCCGCCCGCACCAACACTGGACTCCCTGAACTGAAAACCACACTCAGTACTCTTAACACTATTCCTTCCCAGAAAGAAAATATCAAAGTTATAAGTTCTGTGGTATAACCAACTCCTTTGATACCAATTTGTCACGACCCATCCTCGGGGCCCGTGCCGTGACTACCCTAAGCCTGCCTTACATAGGCCAGGGGCTAGCAACTAGCACAAAAGGCGTAAATCCCGATAACTGGGAAGCCATTTCCTTTATAAAATTAATGAAAACACCACAGAGTACAAGTGGAAGTAAAACACTAAGTACAAAGAGAAGTGCTGAAAGGTAAATGGGCCAGAATAAAACCTAACAAAAAGTACAACTACAACTGAAAAATATTATAACAGAAAAATACAACAGCTGGAAGAATGAAAGCGGCTCCTGGGACGTCCTCCTCGGATCCTACCTGAAGGGTAGGTACAGATGGCGCAGCTCCTGGATCGTCCACCACGGGTTCTACCTGAAGGGTAGGTACAGATAGCCTCCACAACGCTCTCGCCCGTCAACCTCCTCCAAGTGTCGTCTCACCGTGAAGTCCACCTCCGGATACTGACTCGTCATGTATTCCACCTCCAGGTACCATCCAGTCCTCGTACACTCGGCCTCCGTCAGCACTGCCTGTCGTATGCAACCAACGCAATGAGGTGCGGGCATAGCCCGTGTAGGTGTGAGTATAACGACACTCAGTAGGGACCCCGAGACCCTCAAGGTATCACTAAAACCAGCAAGGATAACCACAAAGAAGATCTCAATAGATAACCTCTACTTAGGTATATGCCCATACATATACATAAGTTATCAAGTAACCCATCTCAATCATGAGGAAACACAAGGATTATGAATCAACGGATAACCACTACCCAGGTATATGCCCATACATATACCTACGTTATTAAGTAACCCATATCAATCCTGAGGAAACACAAAGGTCATAGACTCAGCTCAAACCAGGATTTTCACGATCGAAACCGTAACTGCTGAAGAGCCCCATCTCTAGAGTGTACAGTGGTCCTATCACGACTCCAAGGTACTCCTCAATAATACAATTCTTTGAGGTACTCCTCCTGTCAAGTACTGTGGGTCTGCAGCCAAATACTGGTCACTCCGTCCGTTGTGGGTCTGCCACCAAATACCGGGCGCTCCCCCTAATAGCCTGCAGAGGTACTCCTCTGGTCGAGTACCGCTGGTCTACTACCAACTACCAGGCGCACCGTCTGCCGTGGGTCTGCCGCCAAATATCGGGCGCTCCGTCCACTGGGCTAGTCGACTCACTCCAAGTCGAGTCGGTCAAGCAGTCGTCAGGTCTCAGTCGTCTACACGGTCTCCGTACTCCGCACGCTCGCCTCTGGGAGGGTCCTCTCCATGGGCTAAAAGTCAATACTCCATGTATCTCAAAGTCCCACGAAGAAGTATCTCAATGGACCGCCTCATCATAGGTGTGTCAACGCAACAGACGACGCGTCAATGGGACACCCAGTTTGTGAGTTATTAGCCTTTCCGTCCCAGGGGCCCGGTTAGTTTCGTGTGCGAACCAACCCGGCCGTATCTCAACTGTATCCTGAACTCTCATAGGGTATACTCATAGGGACTGTTACTCAACGTGATCACCAACGCCGATGGCAGTTCATCAAACGGACGTCCAGTCTGGAAGATATCAGTTATTCCGTTCCAAGGGCCCGGTTGGATTTTGGGTATGATCCAACCCGGACACTATAAAACAACAACCAAAACTCAGGATAAGTATGCCAAAAGTTCCATCTCATCAAGTGGAATTCAATGAGACAGACGGTGCATCAATCGGACGCCCGATCTCTGAGTTATTGGTTTTTTCGTTCCAGGGGCTCAGTTGGTTTCGTGAGAGAACCAACCCGACCGCACTCCGACGAAATCCAAACCTCGATCGGAGTAATCCAAAAGATTCGTATCACATAGAAGAATCCAACAAAGTCAACGGCACTTCAATCAAACGTCCGGAGCTCAAGATATAAGCGTCTTTGCTCCTAGGGCCCGGTTGGTTTCGTATCTGAACCAACCCGGCGGAACCCAATGTTCTCTGAAACATTAGGTGTAATATACCGAAACGGCCGTCTCGATCCAAGGATCGCTTCTCCACTGACGTCGCGTCGATCGGAGGTCCGTAGCCCAAGATATGGGTGAAAAATCAAAAAGCGCCGAAAACCGGGGATCTGGGCCCAGACCGACCCGGCCCCACAACCCCTGGGTAGGCCCAAACCGGGTCTGTGTCCAACCCGGTTGGGCATGACCCGGCCCGGCCGGGGCGGCCTGGCCCGGTCTGGGCGCGACCCGACCCGGCAGGTCGGCTCAGCTCGGCTTGGCCAAGCGGCCGAGCGAGGGAACCGCGACACCCGCGCGGGGGCCGCTCCGCGGTACCCGGACGCGGCTAAAGCCGCGTCTCGCCTCCCGGTTCCGCGTGGCCGCGGAACCGCCTCGCCTTCATGGCTTCATCCGCAGCAGGTTTTTCCGGCGACATGCTAGGCGCCACTTCCGCGCCGGCGTGGCGCACCGACGGGAGTTTCCGCGGACCGTCGGACGCGCTCCATTGGTCCGTTTCGCATGCGGTCTTTGCCAGTGGTCCCCCCAGGACCCGATCTTCACTACAAGGCCCTCAAACACCATGGAGGCCTGCTTCGTCGTCGTCCGTCGATCCGCACATCGATAAACAAGCTACGGAGGTTTGTCGGGCCGTGTTTGTTCGGCCCGTGCCCACCACGTTAGGTGTTATCAATTGGAAAATAGTAAATACATGATTTTAATCATTGAAGAGGGTATAATTTATCCAAAATAAATTATACAGACACTTTGAAATCAAATACCCACCCACGAGAGATTAAAATTTGAATGTGCAGCGTGACGACGTCACGCATTCTTGCCGCTCGATCCCGTGCGGTGTGACGATGTCGCGCATCCCTGCCGCTCGATCCCGCACGGTGCGACATCAACACGTCAATTTCATTCGATCTGCAAAAACAAGAAAAACAATAAGGGAGGGGGATGACCATGTTTGTGTTGTCCGGCCTCCTCTCGTTAACTGATATCATGCGGTCCAAATATCGCGGATAAAAGACAGAAGATAATCACGTAAGGAAAAATCACGTAAACCCCCTACCTCAAGTTGTCGATCGAAGATTATCACAGGGATGGATCGTCGTGGAAGAAGTGTCGCAGAGGGAGAACTGTCAGCGTCTTGTCGTCGATATCCGAGGGTTTGGCATTCTTCATCGCCCTTCTTTGGAGGTTGGCATTCTTCGCATTCTTCGTGTTCTTCGCATTCTTCACGAAGGAGGATGAAGATCTTCCTACCTTCCCAATTCTCTCAACAAGAAACCCTTAAGAGAAAACAAGTATTAGTCTTATTTTATTATCATGCCAAAAAATTGAAAAACAAACTAAGTAACGACCAATTAATTAATTGAATTAATTTCAATGAATAAACCGCCCAATTAAAAGTAGCATTTAAGAGTTTTAGAAAACGCACCAGTTGACTTTCATTAATGAGGAGTTTTCGAGGGTGTGTTACTTAGAGGAAAATAAACGGTGGGGCTCATGTGGGCCCCACCTCAAAAATATCCTACCAAGAGGGTAGGATATTATTGGGTTCCACCCTATCCGCTTCAAATCAGCTTACGCAGCTTAAAGTGGCTTTAAGCGGCTTTAACCGATATAAAATAATGTTTGTCATACCACATTATTTTATTTCTTAACATAACCCCAAAAATTTAAAAATCACACCCAAGAAAATGCAACTCCAGAAATAGCGTTTCTATGCAGAAACCGGCACTATGATTTAATTGGTGCCCTCAGAATTTGATTCCAAGCACCGGTTCAAAAGTTAGAAATTATCGCTCATTCGTTCACTGAACGTACCTGAGCTAAACTTCATAAAATGATTTTGGGTACACTGGGCCTCACAATCAGGCACCGTCAGAAACTGCATTCTTGTAAAATTCCAAATAAATTTTATAAAAAATTTCCCTTGAAATTTCCAGGAATTTACATATAGTGTGTGTCTGTGTAGAGACTATGAACTATTATCAGAGTGTAAAAAAGTTATAGAAATCATACAGATCAATATTAGAAGAAAATATAAGAATTATACATTAGATAAGTAACCATGATAGGTGTAAATATATATTTTCATAAGTAATCTCTTTTATTGATGATGATGATACATTTAATATCTCTATAAAGAATCTAACATAGGAATACTTGAAATTTGTATAATACATATATATAAAAGACTAAAAATTACTATATTTCGATATAATGTCTCTCAGCAGGGTCTCGTTCTCATATGATCTTAAGACTGGAACAAAGTCAACCATTGAACTATACAAGCTTTCTATGGTACCTACCTACCTTAAAATAGTTTGTTTGTGTTCCCAACAATAGACCGAATAGGGTGTGAGATACAATCATAGATGGTTACCACCCAATTTTCATAAAAAATCATTGTTTTGAAAAATAATCTAAATATTGTGTAATATATTTATTTGTTAAGTGGTCATCAAAAGTAAAGTTCTCATGGCATGCAAAATACTACACATGATACTGTATAACCCAACAATTTAATGAGAAAATCATGGGTTACAATCCTAAAAAACGAAACAATATAGTACATAGAAATAAATATGTTGGCCTCTCCATATACTCAATATCTCATATAACCAAAATCTCGGTCGTATACTCTGTATATAAAATCAACCAATGCCAAGTCATATAACAAAAAGATTCATAATTTCCATGATTGAGATTTATAATAACATAATTCAAATTTAACATGTCCATTTAATATAATTAATAACATTAGACACCATGGTGTAGAATCCATGGTATAGTTGACCAATATATCCTCATATAATCCAAGGATCATCATGAGAGAAACTCGATTAGGCTGGAATTTGGGTCCAACGAGAATGCCGACATACTATGTCCACTATGAGCCCAAACAAACTATATACAAGTAGTAGAAAGACCTAATGAATCACATGGAATCAGGATCCAATTATCATACAAGTCTAATGTATTCTATACCAATATTAAGACCAATGGTCTAGAACACCCAAGGAATCATATATAAAAAATCATTATTAGAATCCATTATCATTTCAAAACTCCACAATTATTGACATTACCCACTCATATCTCAATTGATATACAATTTCATTTCATGAGTTCACCCACTCATATAAATAATAAATATAAAACTTTAAATAAAAATCATCTACATAGAAATTATTTAAACCCTCTATTGTTGTACTATTTTAGTTCAATTATTTTATTAATAGGATTCCTCTATCGAGGAAATCACTAAATCTTTCCATGGGTTGTATAATAAAGGAATATTTATATTTAATTCACATAGAACACCCTAGGGGTGACATTTGTTGAAAAATAAAACCTTTAGAACATATAAAAACAACTAATGGGTATCCATAACATTTTTGATTCCATTTAAATTAATTAATCAATTCAATTTTGGGGCTACATAAGAAAGTCTAGTTTGAAGAACAATGGAAACAAACATAACGACGATCCAAACCACACTAAAAAAGTATATACCACCTACCATAGGTATGTGGTGGAGTTCTCAACAAGAATAAGTTTCTGATATGACTCAGATTGAAAGAAAAACGAAGAGCGAAAAAACCCCTTAAAAATGGCTTATGATCATGCGCTTAAACAGCACATTCGAAACAAAGTTAACAGAATAATGGTGTAATGGAATAAGGGTCGTGTTGGTGTAGATCCGATGACATTGATGGTTCATGAAACGATGTTATGATCCATGAAAGTACAAATGCCTACCTTTTGGCATCCGTGGATGATCATGTGAATGAGAGAAGATATGTTTGTGGGTTTTGAACAAAAATAAAGGTCCCTAATCATTTTTTTTATAAAAATACTGGGCCACTTACATGGTATGTAAATTACAAACACATCATCCAAATCTTAGGGTCAATTTTCATAAGGAAAACCTTTTACATGTCGTGATAGGTTCTTCCTGGACTATTAAACATCTTGATATGATCACACACTATTTAATCCAATTATAAATCAGGTAATTATTATGAAATATGCCTTTCATCCATCCTTATTCCTTCCTCCCAAACAACCAACCAGCTTATGTCTTTTCTTTTGGTTCGTTACCAAAAATAAAAACTTAAACAATAGTATAACCAGAAATAAAATGACATGTAACCTGTCAAAAAACATGTGATCTTTCAACATATTCATCTATATATATTATCATTACAGTATCACTAAAATTTTAAATATATCACATATTTTTACTAAACACATCCTTAACACATTCTAGGTAACGAGTGAATAAATCACATCACTTAGTGAGACAGTGGTTCATTGTACACTCGTAAAATGTTATCGTATTCCAAAAAAATAAAAATCAAGAAGGTATGTGAGATATAATATTTAAATAATAATAATTTAATAAATATAATAAATATTAATTAAAAATGTTATTTCCATCTTTATTCCCAACCGTGAATGTTTGTAATGGAAAAATGAACGACATTGGTTTGCAAGGTGATAGTCCTCTGTACACACGGACGATGATTTTGTAACCCATTTTATAGAAGTATATATGGTTGTATGTCCAATACTTCGAATAAAAAAATATCATTATGTAGATGATAATGAGGTTATTGTTCAATAAAAATATAAATTAATTCTTGGTGATGGAAAAGGAAATTTAATAAACACTTTTATTAGAATATTACATTTAAATTAGGTATCCTCTTTAGGTTTTCACTAGAACCTTATATGATTAATTTTTGACCAAATTAATGATTCTAAGATGAAGGGATATAATTTTTTATGTTAATTAGGAAGGGTTTGGTCAATCCAAATGGCATGAGTGATGTGAATAAGGATGGAGAGTGAGTTCAAATCTATAGTTGAGGAGGGGTGTCATTCTTGTAAATACTCAAAAGTATTCAATATTGGTATAACACCCTTACATCATGTGTATCTAAAAATAAATTATAATGTAAGGTATGGTTTATTTTTCCTAAAAAAAACCTTCACTAGATAATATAAATTTATTTCTATAAATTTCATCCATAATGTATGAATTGCCCTATTTTTTCTATTTTGGTTTTTTTAATAATGTTTATAATTTTATAACCGAGGTAATTTATTTATTAGTACTAAATTATAGGGAGAAATATTATAAAATTTATACCCAATATTTAGAAAATATTATATCTTATTTATACAATAAAAATTTAATATTTTAAGTAAATAAATTTTAAGATAAGCACAAGTAACTCGAAAATACATTCATTTAACCATAAACTCGCTAACAATGTATGTAATATTTAAGATCAGTAGGTGAATTATAAAAGATAAATTGGACCATGAATGAACTATATTTTCTATTTATTTACATTTAATATTCACTTGTATTAATATAAAATTTTGAATTTTGAATCATTTAACAAAATGCCATTTATTATAAAATGACGTTAATATCAATTTTGACATTAATTATTTATTTTGAATTTAAAAAAATAAATAAAATGGTAGAATTTGAATATATTAAGTTATTAACTATTTAAAATGATATTTTATTCTAAAAAATTAATTTTATATCATAATTCACTTTAATTATTTTAAGTATCATTTATTTTAGATAATTATTAACAATATAATTCATTCATTAGAATATCTTATGCAATTAAAGTAACAATATAATATCTAAAAACCCTAAAATAAATTATCATGATAAAAAAACTCATCTAAATTTCGAAATAATATTTATAAAAGAATCTATAAGTTTTTATACAATGCAAATATTTTATGAAATAAAATGGAAGAAAGGTGCATTTTTGTATTTATCTTTAATTAACTTATTTAATGAGTCAAATTCATGGAATAGTGTCCTACTATCAAATTAAATTTTAGGATAAGGTCCCATGGTTTAAAATATGTCCATCCAATGGGTTTTGGATAAGTTTATTATAATTCATACATCTTATATTCTATGTTTAACCACTAAGTAAACTCATTTTCCCCTAATCGCTATTCTTTATTTTTAACTATTTTAACTAATCACTTTGGTTAAAATTAATCTTGCAGGATTGACAAGAAAGAGGGGTTTAAACATGAAAATGGTTAAAATTTTACAATTTTTTTATATAAAAATTAAATATTAAATTGATTCTAATGAAGTAAAGTAGATAAATAGATTAACAGTTGAGCTATTTTGACTTTAAAACCAATTAAAAACATAGTTTAACATTATAAATTATTTAAATGAAAATATATCTTTCCATTAAAAAATATTTTCACCATTTTTCAGAAAATAAAATATCTGATAAAAATACCAAAAAAATCACTATAAGATAATTTTCATATTAATATAAAGAATTTGAAGTTTATTTTTTCAAATAAAATTTCTAATAGTTGTAAAATTTAATTTTAAATTTTGTGTTCCAATAACGATTAACCCTTATTTTAGAAAAGATATTCTTTTTTATAAAACATTTCTTTTTTATTTTAATTTATTATTATATTATATATAATCAATAAATAACTAATAAAAATTTGAAAATATAAATATTTTAATACGATAATTAATTTTATTCACTCATTCCTCTCTTAAATCTAGGAGATAAATCTAATATTTAACATTAATATTAATAGTATATTATAGTTTGGTAAAATTCGTTAATATTTGTAAAAAAAGAAATAAATAGTGTTGCATCTACCACAAGATAAAATCAGTGTTGAATATATCAAAAGCATAACATTGTGTTCTTTGTAAATAAATGAAAACATTACATATCCTTTCATGAAAACCATCAATGAATTTTAATGAATTCAAAAATTAATAAATCATAAAAACTCATGGTGTTACAAGATAGACATTGAATCATCCATGTCATGAAACACATATTCATGTCATGAATATTCTTGAGGTCCCACAATTATAGAATTTTAATATATTTTGGTTGTAAATTTCTTAAACTCCAAACCCAATGAAAATCCACTAAATTTCATGGTGACAATTCACAACGTGAACAATTCATTAATATCATGAATTCATTGAGGATATAATTTTAGGAAAAAATCAAGTACTCCATCACCATCCTCCTAGTTTCAAAACAAACTCTCACATCATGGACACATGTTCACATTTTAAACCACGTTCATTTGTAGAATTTTACCATGAAACGCTAATGAACCATCCTCAAGCCTCCTCTAAACTTCACTAACACCCATGACTGAAATGTATTGGGCTAAGGAATCATGGATCATTACAATTTCCAAAACTGATCATTGAAAAAAATTACTAGATAGTGAAATTTTAATTTTATTGTGATACATATTAATAATTAATAGTTATGGGATATGGTCAAGAGAAATATTTTGGTTTTTACCGTTGAGTGAGGCTATTGTTGTGAGAAAAATACTTAATAGTTTAAAAGGATCCACTCTTATAATTTTCCCAAAGGAATATACACCATTATTCCAAAGTTTCATTACATTTATTTTTTATTCTTTTTCATCATTACCATTTAAAATACCATTCTAATAATTTTAATGTTTTAAACTAACAAAATAATATTCATATACACAGAAGAGTAGTGGGTTCCACGAGCTTGGTTCCTTAAAGAAAATTTGTAATACTCTCCTTATCTTCATTAAAGAGGGGCTTAAAATTTCTATATGATGATCAAAATCCTTATATCAGAGTGAACCAAATTATTCACTTTAATATTTTTTCAACTTTTATAGAAAATTTTAAATTTCATTAAAAAAACATTGATTTTAAAAAAATCGATCACAAAAAAGCTTAATGGGATGAAAATAAAATATTTTGTTATAACTGTGCACCTATTTTATATTATAATAAGATATTTATAGAATTTAGGTGTGAATAATACGTTTTTTATCATTACATGTATAGAAAATTATGATGGAAGAGGAACCACAAAGAAAAGAAGGAAAGAAAAATATAGAATTCAAAGTTTCCCCATCTATTTTTTATCGAGTAATCCTTAAATGATAATGTAGAGTTCAATAAAAACCTTCTTATCAGATGTCATAGAACATCCCGATGCACTACCTGAAGTAGTCATTCCATCTAAACCATTTCATGGAGAGATAGTTTTTTTTAATTTTTATTATGACTTTATCGAATGTGAATTAAAAAGTCACTACTCCCTATATTTTAGTAGAGAATTAGCCCTTATACTCCTCAAGGATAATGAATATTAATTGTAATCAACCACCATCGAGTATAATATGGTGTTATAATTTGGGGGTGAATAGTTTTCAAAGACCTTATATACTAAAAAATATATAAAAGTTTCTATTGATGAGAGGGATAATTTTACGTTAAATTCATCATGTTTTAATTTAAAAAAAATCATGTTGAGGTTGATTCTATAGATTCTATGAATGTATATGTTTTTTCCTTGATATTGGTCATAGATGAATGAAATAAATGGTACATAAAAAGGGTTTTATGTTTATAAGAAGTAGTGATGGATATATACTTACTTTAACCCTCACCATTCAATCTGTATTTCATTTATAAATGGGTATAAGAACAAAATATTGACCATGGGTGCCACAAATATAAGTTTATATCGATGTGATTGGAAACTAAAAAGCTGTTTTGGTTCTTATTAATCATGTTAAATCCTTCTACATGTTGGCGATAAATGTAGTAACTTTTGAACTAGGGATAATGAAAAACTAGTACGCAATATTTGGTTTAATCAATGACACATTTCCCTTATTTTTCATATTTATATATTTTTTATTATATACAGTTGACATAGTAACTTTTTTATTGATTTTTTCTTTTTTATGGTGGGAAGAAATAGCAAAAAATATAGAAAAAAATTAGAGGAAGATGATAATCCAAATAATCCATGTTTTTCTCTATAATATTTTTTTAATCTGTTGTCAATCATAATCTATTGTAAAAGAGAAAATCACAATTAAACATAAATAATGACAATTCCCATGATTCTTTTTAGGGGCCTCATGACTTTTTGTATATTAGTATTTGTTTTTTTATTTTCTTGTGAGAATTTAAATTTATTGAGGACTTTATTATTTCTACATCATTCGGTTGATTAGGTTATAGTTCTTGAATAAAAAACCTAAAACATATATGATTGAAAATATATATTTATTTTAAAATTGTTTTTGATAATTTAAAGAAATTTTCATCTTCTGATATGTCGATGTGTGTAAAATATTGTATAATTAAAAACATTTCAATCCTAAGCAGTTTATAAATCTCTTTGACATCATCGTGGTATTCACCCAATGGGAACCTCTCGTGGGGACATTGTATAGATATGGTTGACCCCTGAAGCCTGTCTCCAATAGCCCACAAGTTGGTGACTATAAAAGATGGTATCAAAAACACAAATTCGAGGAAATTCCCTCAAAATACTAGGAATATAAAAATGAGATCATCAATCAGCACAAAAAAATTACCCAATATCCCATATTGATTTCACTTAATGGAAAATTCATTCTAGTATTACTCTCTATAATATAAAAAAAAAATAATCTCGTATGGTAGCAACTGCAACCACATCCCCCAGAACCATGATAGTAGTTTCCCGCACTATCTCCAAATAAAACTTACATTTCTATAAGATATATATATATATAGTGCATACATGTATACTTATTAGGATCCTCTATAATTCCTCTCATGAAAATGTGACAAATTACCCAATGTGTAAATAATAAATCTAACATGAACCTATATGAATCCAAATAACCCAACCTCACTATGGCCCTATCACAAAATATAACATCCAATTTTAATAAATCAATATCAAGGAATATAAAAATAGGCTACCCCGAACAACTTACTAACTAGTTTATTTCTCTCATTCCATAATTAAAAATTTCATGGTACTCTAATACCATTAATATCATCATAACCACATTAACACATTCACATATCACATAACCACATCATAATAACATAACATCATATCTATAGCCACATAAAAACTGAATCTATCTCAACCACATATCAAATATTATAATGTTATTGAATCATGAAAAATAATGACATAAACATCAATACTTCCTCATACTGGGTACAAACCCCACAACCTATGTCATTATTAACACATCCATAACACTTATGACTTATAGATATAAAAATATATGCATCTAAAACTATTTCTGTTAGAGCCATTCCATTTATATAAGAGTGAGTATGGAAGAGGAATTCGTCATCCATCTTTTCCCTTGCCAACCTGGTTTATTATAAGACAACTATAATAAAAAAATTATAGGAATCGACACGGTTATCCAACTCTAGATGGTAGATTTTGAAATCATAAATAAAATTCAATATATATATATATATATAAACCACAAAAACAATATCAACTAAAGGTATATTATGAAATAACATTATCAAATCCCTTAAACATCACCACACCAAAAAAAGCTCTCATACAATTGCTTCCACTATAATAACATCAACTAGTCCATTTTTTGAACTACAAAATACCAAAAAACCATTAATATATTTTTAGAATACCATTTATCCGTTTATATATTTAACATTTACCAGTAAATTAATATTCATTATTCCATTTGTTAATCATATTTAATGAAAACCCAATCTTAATCTGACACCCAAATTTTTTCTATATTCTAAATTTGCTTTTAATTTCATTGATATTTATTAAAAAATTTCACTTATTAAATTCTTTCCTAGTACATGTATTTTTATTAGTAATTTTACATCATATTCCATAACACTAATCATATAATAACAAATCCCTATATCACACAACCACACCTCGCATGCACCAATCCAAAATATATTCAAATAACCACCAATATTTTAACAAAACTGATCTTTTATAAAAAAACATCCTTACTAACCAGGACACAACAATGGTCACGTCATTCCATAACAAAGACATTTCATTCATAGATAAAAACACAACACCCCCTATATTACCATAGTAAACCAACAAAAACACAATAAGAAAACATCATTCTAGTCTATATTTCTATTTAATTTTTCACCATGTAGTAAAATAAACAATACTAGTTTCTCGATTATCCTATAATCCATTTCATTTCCATCATTTTATAATAAAAAATTTATAGTTTTTATTTCCAATGTTTAATCAAAATATAAACCATATTAATCATATAATTAAGTAATGATACTATAATATTTTCAACAACCATTAAATATATTAAATAAAAAAAATATATGCAACTCATGTGATAATATTCAACCCCATCAATTTAGAATTAATTTTTTATATTTTTATATTCAATTAATAATAGATACTCAAATAAACATAAAATAAATATAATTACATGATTTACACAAAATAATAAATAGGGTTCTTTAATCCCCTACCTAGATGTCAAGCCTCAATAACTTAGTACACATGAACAAGAATTGGGAAAGAATATTTTGGACTCAAATCTCACAAAGGAAACAAAAAACTGATCATGAGCTACACATTAACCATGAAGGATGAGGTTATTTTCATACAACATTGAAAAAATAGTAAGGATATAATATGTGTGGACTTTATATATTTTAAAAATAGTAGATCCAGAACCATATGATTATTAATCTAGGAATCCATTTATAAAAAACTCATCCAACCACTATAATTCGCATTCAAATAAAGAATATTAATTTTCCACAATGTAATTCCATTTAAATTCCTTAAAATATGTTTTACACCATGAATGGATAAATGTATTTTATATGAATTTGAAAATCCTAATAATAAGGATTTAATGATTTCAAATGTAATTATAAAACAAAAAAATAGGATCTTAACATAAGATGATAAAATGAGGAATTTCACTAAGGTAAAGTATATTATGTAAGGTCAGAGTGAATTTTAAATAGTTAACAAGAGTAACATAATACTATCATTTGAAAATTACAAGGAAAAAGAACTTATATGATTCAGAAGAGTAATCTATAGGGACTATTAAAGAGAATGAGAAGGGTTGACTCTTATTAAAAATGTGAGAGTAACCTATGGAAATGATCTTATGATTCATAAGAATGACTCATGTGATTCAAAATTTGACTGAATCTATTAAAAATAAGATTAAATTCCATGGGGAAATGAATGTGTTATATGGTACCTAATTTTATGTCATATTGGCTCACTACAACACACCAGATAAGGGGTAAATTGGTTGTTGTCTTATTTTACTGAATTCAAATTCTTTACTTCAACATTTTTAAACCCTTCGGACTATGAACATAAAATTCCTATTAAGACCTATGGATACATTATATTTTATCCTTTTATACACCTATATTCAATACATATTAAAAAGTAAATAGAATATGTGTTTTTATAATGTTTTTCTCCTTGTGGGAATCCTATTTTTTCATTCTTGGGATTTCCAAGTAATAAATTCACCATTAAAACAATATTTTCAATACAATTGGATTTGTGTGTTTTTTATCATAAACCAAATAATAACAATTTTAAAATGTTCTGTAAGTTCACTATATTTCACTTGTAAACCAATCTATATCGGACCACTTCTCTTCATGTTGGAATTATAACAACTATTTTGTTTGTCACTTCCTCCTCCAAATGTAGATAATAGTTTTCGTTCCACGTAAGAATTTTAAAACCAAAATGTGATATTCTTACTCAAGAAAAAAAATCGTTGAATTCCACAAAATATTCAAAATCACTTTTTGAAAATAATTTTCTACACATATAATTACTTGTAGTTATTATAGAATATGTTCAAATTCTACACTTGGTTCAATTATTCGTCTATAAAACTCAACACTATAAGCTCGAGTAAACAAATTTATCACATCTCGCTCAACCTCAACATCAAGCACTCTAATTTGACATTTCATATTCCTTGAATTTAAAAAACCTTTTTTAAATGTGATGATATTTTTCTTCTTTTTTATAAAATTCAATATACTTTCTAATTGTTATATCGGGATTATTCTCTCTTCTTTTACCACATTCTATAATGCTGCAGATCCTCTTAAATTTTTTTTCACTGAGAGATTCTTCTTGGTTATCTAATGTTACTCAGTTAAAAATAAAACTATCATAGGATACTATATTTGTTTTAGGAGCCTCTAATATTTTCTACTAAGACATAACATACATTTTTTATGGTAATTTAGATATTCTCCCTAATGGAATTTTTTTTTAAAATAATACACATAACAACCATTTTTCAATAGTGTCCATGGAATATTACCATTATTCCATTTTTCTCATATAAAATATTATTACAGTGATTTAATTTTTTATTTCATCTCACATGCCCGAATAAATCTATCATTTATTCTTCAAAAATACTTAGCAATAACTTATCAAAATACAATCACCACATAATCTAAAAATAACACATTTAAATCATTATTTATTTGATTTATAAAATATAATAGATTCATGTAAGCATCCTATCATTCTCAACCTTGAGTGATTAAATATATACATTTACAAATTCTAATTGATTCTATATAAAATATTTTCTTCCTTAATTTGTCTTCCATTGAAGTTGAATCACAGACTCACCTTGATTATAACAATTTCATCAAGACACTCAACACTCTTAATTTCTTCTCACGATTGAATCTCAAATATATTGAGATATTTAGAAAAATGAAAATATAGTACATTAATCTACAGAAATCATATATATGTGTTAAATAAAATACACAATTTCTATCATTTTATGGATAAATTAATTCTCCCACGTTCATCCTACCTCAATATTCTGCTCACTCAAATATTGTGGATCAAAAAAAATTAAAACTTTATACTAAATCATCGATGAAAATTCTACTAAATTGTTCTTACAAACTCATTGATATAATTTCAGTTAATTGAAGAGATAATCCCCTTTATCTTCCCCTATATCAGGCTTCATTAATGTATTAACTAATCATCATTATATTTGAACATTGAATCTATATCTCTAAAAACTTATGATTTCATTTTCATCAAAATTATAAATTATGGAAACAAGATTTTAATTATTACTTTGATATTACTCTTCACCTTTGAAGATCATATACTATTAACTCTATTTAATGAATAAGAAACCCATTTTGTTGTTTTTGATATTAGTAACATGATAAATATATATTTCATAATCCCATGTCATTCACTCCTTTAGATATTAAATCTTAAAACCGATATTATAGTCTAGAAAATACTACGTAATATTCTGTGTTGGGAATGACTTCTATGTAGTTATGGATGACACATAAGTAGGTCTAATTGAGACATATATATACTATTTATGACAGATACAATGATAAATTTTACACATACATTGTAGTTGATGATTCATTCACAACATTCATATGACATACACACAACTTCTAATTGACTCATATAAACCTATGAATTTTTTGTAATATGAAATAAATGTTTCCTATAATGACACATGCATGGAATAGAGTGATATCTTATATAGGGCATGACTTTCATATATTTTCATCTCTAGGTAAACTTTATCTTTAAAAAACCTTCATCCAAAAGTTGTAAAACATTATACAAGATATGATTAATGAAAAATAACTCAAGGATAGATACTCAACAACTCTAGCTATCTTATTTAGAAACCTAAACATATTTTTATCCTTATAATGAAAGTACTAAAGGCAATCCAGAATTAGGTACAGTAGCTATATTTATTCTTGACATGTCGTCTATAGTACATCTTCCACTCAAGTTGTGCTTGTCATAACCTTGTAAACTAGCTCAAATGTTATCAGATGTATTTTCTTCCTTTTCTATCTATTAAAAAATGTATCTTCTAATCATACATTATATATTTTCAATTGAATAAAAATAAATTTATGATTCTCCAAATATAAGTTGATTTTTTTCCTTCTTTGGATTTTTTTTTCGATTCTCAAATTACTTCACTAAGTTAATGTATATTTAATCCCCCTGATTAAAAATAATTATAAAGGTGGGGAATGTGTTTTCCCCACTATTGATATTATAGTTTAATGTGTAATCAATAAAATATAAATTTTCTTCTTTATTTCTCATTAACATTCTAATTCATCCATTTATTACATGAGATAATGGTGTTATCACATGCTTCATAGAAAAATTCTATAAACCAACTAAGGCATGGTCTTATTATGATGGTCCAATGTAGAAAACAAGATATGTTAATTTATAAAATAAATATATGTATTTAATAAAATAATTTTGGAGTAGACTCAACCTTTACATTTCTTAAGGGGTAATGATATAGATATTCACGAATTTTTGAAAACCCTATACTCACTTGAATACACGCATAAAAACGTTCAGGTGAACGTTTGTCTTTCCCAACATTCTTAGATAATCACAACTACTTTATAAAAATAATAGATATAAATCCTAATTGAAATGTATGAATGAAAATCATACCATATCGCTCAATGTCAAATGGGATATAAAAAATTATAGACTGAATATAATTTAAAAAATCTCTACAGGCATCACACATGCTGATATTTAACACTAAATGGGTATTTCCAACATTAATAACATTAATCTCCTTTAATTTAAGCACAAACAATCTAATATTGTAATAATTTAGGATTTTTTCAGTTTCTATATAGGATCATTGGGGTTGAGACATGTTTCAAAAATGATGAAACATATTATTGGTAGCTTCAATACTTTACTAACTCTTTATTTTATCCCCTACCCTAATTTTTTAATTATATTCACTTTATGGAAACATGGTTCTATTATTTATTTTTCCATTATTCACAGTTGAAATTAGATTCCTAAAATTACTAACTAGATGTGTTTAATTAGATTTAGATTTATCAAATGTCCTATCCTTTTCCAACCGATATGTCTATATGGTCAGACTCTCTTTCTTCAAGTGGTGAATTTCTTTTATGTTTTTATCCATTTTTACACCATCCTTCTTGATATAGGGTTTAATTTATTATTTCACTATTATATATATTTTTTTAGTTAAAATTGATATACCTCAACTACTAAAATTCCTTACCATATTTCACATTCTACATACTTCTTTTTTAGCTTTTAAGTTATCCATTTTGGGCATCCTTTTATACTCTTCCTCATGTATATCCACCTCTATACCAATACTAGAATCACTTTATTTGATTGAAACTTTCCTTTTGAATTTTCAAATTATATAATTTACTTTCCAATTCATGGTCATATTATAATAATATATAATTTGGCCCCTATTTCTATATTATAATCATTTCATAACTATTTTTTGACACCCTTATCAACTATATCCATTAGCTTCTTCGGATAGTCTTACTCAATAACCATATTCACTAATGTATCTCTTATAACAAATTCATTTCATTAATTAATATATTTTATTATATATTCTGTCTTAATCGTACCATTATAAATTGATTTTAATTGGGATAATACATACCTAGAATCCTCATATCAGTGTTCATAATTGTTACAATACTCACAAATATTCTATAAGAAATAAATCATGTTATTTTAGAACATATTTCTTTCATTATATGACATTTTCTTGGGAAAAGTAAGTTTCCCCTTTTTTTCATATTTTCTTCCCCTTTATTTACATCTTATATAACATTTAAAAGTTAGACATTTAAAAAAACTATGACTTAAAATCCATTAACACAAACATCATCCAATATACCAACTTCTTTTTCTTGTGCATTCAGTCCTTCCAAATGTATATAACTATTGTTATTAGGTTAGAACCCTAAATTTTTATTCTCCTATAGAGGGTAAAAATTTATTTAAAATTACATCCTCTTTCCTTGATATATTGGTTGATTTAATTTTAATTATTCTCTTCCAAATTTGTTTGTTTTTCAATTTCTTCTTATACTTCCTTAAAAACTGATTTCATTCAGACTGGTACTTCAAGGTTGTGGGATGCCATTTTTCCATGAAAATAAGGTATATGATTATATATATCTTCTAATACTATTTTATCCACCATTATGAGTCTTATTAAAAGTATGAATCATTACTAAATTTATTTTTCATATTATAATTTTCTCAACATGTTGGGAAATTCTAACTTATGTTGATTCTCTATTCATTAGTCTTACTTTTAAATCAATATTTTTTACATTATGAGAATTATTTTTGTATTAAAATGATCTAATCCAATATTAAAATGACCTAAATTAACTAAAATCATAATTATTTATAAATTAATGATTATATTTATCTTCGATGAAACATCATCTGTATTATTCAGGAAAACGAATAAAGATATTTTTCCCTATTAAGAAGCTAATTCCCGATGTCTTCTTCAATATCAATATTTAATAATGTATTAACTAATAATCATTATATTTTAATGTGTAATACATATTTCTATCATATTTTTATTTTATTTTCATTAGATTTATAAATTTTAGAAACTTATTTTTTTGTTTAACTTTGATCTTCTTATTCAACCTTGAAGATTACATCATTTTATGTAGCAGTACTGTATCATGAAACCATTTGGGTGTTTGTGATGTTTTTAATAATATATAATAGCACATGTATCTTCTCATATGACTCACTCTTTCATATATTAAATCTAGAAAACTTTATTTAAAACAAGAATAATATAATATTTTTTCTTAGTGTGGATTGACACCGATGTGGTTATGAATGAAACATAAATTGGAATAAATAAAAAATAAATATAATTGAATGAAAAATAATTTTATTTTTAATGAATCATGTTTAGTGTAATTTAACTAGTACACTATAACCAATTACACCGACAATGCATCAAAACGGCACATACATAGCATGTGATTTACTCATATTCACCACTTCTTTTTCTTCTAATATGAAACATATATAGCTTATAATGAAACATATGTATCACATAATTTACTCAAATATATGTTATTCCTTTACAATATTTTCATCTTCATGTAATCTTCATCCTCCAAAAACATTTATCTAAGCATTGTAGAAGACTATTCCTAATCGTATTAATGAATGATAACTCATTCATGGCTGTAAAAAATTCATAATAGCAAGTCCAAAAACATAAAACAATTTTGTTACATTTTATAAAAACTCTATTTGATATCTAGGATTTAGTTTATTATTTATCTCATTATTTCATAGCATGTTGTTGATAGTGGTTTATACACTCATGCATCACTTGTCGTGACCATGAAAACTATGTCAACAATTATTTGATGTTTTTTATTCCTTTTTCTGGAATTTTTTATATAAGATTCAAATAATATATTGAATCTCACTAATTTATAATAAATAACTATTAAAATTTTCCAAATTAAAGGGTGATTCACTAAGGAAAAACTTATATACATATGGAAATAAATCTTTAATTTCACAGATGACTCATTTATTTCATGAATTTTGAGAAACTTGTCAAAATAAAAAGGTGATTTCTATTAAGAATATTAAAATATATTATTCATTATAGATATAAATAAAAATTTAATCCAATAAATAAAAATTATAAATTCACTTAGTAACATGTAAAACCGCTTTTAATGAAATAATATTAATTTTTAAATAAATTTTAAAATAACATGAACATTTTGAAAACCATGATACTAACATAAAAAACCATTTAACTCCCTCATCACCTATAATATGAAATGGGTTTAAGAAATCATGAACCTTTATTTCAGATATCACATGATAGTTCCCCTCCTTGATAATCAATTAAACCGAAGAAATTGATACCAACATCATAAAACTCCGATAAATATCCCTCCCAAACAAAGACAAAATTACCACTCATAAAAATCTCTACATAATGAAAATAGTCTCAAACACGTTTGCATTACAAAAAATATCATCATAAATTCAAAAAACAATCAAAACCACTGGAGGTAAACATAGTATCTTTGAGACTTAGATTCCAATATATATTTCCCCAACCCTATATGACTCTGTAAAATTTGATCCAAGGGAACAAATCATCTATATAGCACCTTATATGAGAGATCATGAATCTCAAATGGTTGATCCATGAATTTAATATCATGATCTATATCGATCTCCCTCAATCAATGAAATTGGATTCATTATGAAGATATAAAAAATACATTAGAGTTGGAAAACAATACACATCTAATCTAGATATTGGGGAAGCAATAACCAAAAAACTACCATATCGATATACCCCGACACCTCAAAATGTCTAATAAACTAATTAGAAATGGATTATTCCTAATCCAAATAACTGATACCCATGATGATGGTAAACCTTTAAGAACACATGATATCTAATTTCAAAGTCCTATACTCAATATAATAATTATGACAATCTTACTCCACAGTCAAATCATTTACAACTTCTACATCATACAATATATGACATCTACACCATGTACCATTAAATCTCCAATATTTTTCCCACACAATATAGTTATCTAGGTCCACCCATAAATCTCAAAAAATATAGACATATCTATGTAATAATTATAGTTATTATTATTAGAAAACCCAACCAAATGAAGCTTATTCACCGATAGTCCATTATAATCCAATACGAAAGCATGAAATATATCCTCCGATATCTATATGTTTTGGATCCTCTAACCATTTATTAGAGGATGGATTGAGCTTTTAAAGTATATTTGAGAGATAAATAAATATTTAATTCATCCTCAGTCTCTCAAGGTAAAACATGGATCCTAATTAAAGATTATGGTCCACTATACCCCATGATGGCACACTATCTCATCTACAAACCACCTCCCAGAACATCTTATACACCCACTCATTGATAAATAATTACCCAAATTCATCATCCAAACCACAACCAACCAAAAAATATCATACCTTCTTTTGGATTGGGTTATGTAACTAATTAAATCCATCCAATTTTCTTCATACATCATCTTGGGAACTTCTAATGACAGAAATAGCTTATTAGAAACAAGACTCTTTGTCTTCATCTATTTTTAGTCAAAAAATAACTATAATAATTCCCTACAAATCTCTTCATCATGAGACGCTATAATTGAATCCTCATATCATGATAAATCATATATATACTTGGATATAATGTCGATGTTGGGCTATAATAATGAAAAAGAACTAACTTATGCATCACCAATGTAACAAAAAAAATCTCTTTTTTAAAAAAATTGGTCTTAGATGTCCTATAACTACCCCTTAAAAGAGTCACCCTGGAAGACATGGTCCCACATCATTCTACCTTTGAGACTATTCTCTAAGAATCATCCACTTGATGCATCATGGATGATTTCACTATCATCTGATAAGTCATCCTCTACAAAAAATCTCCTCCACATCAAAATGTATCACTACAATATCTTACATCACTCTCAGAGAATCCTTAAACTATTTAGAAACAAATCGTTATGATTTTTAACTCACAAAATTAATAACTAAATAAACTTTACTCTTGTTATAGGATTTCATGAATTAGTAGCCCTATAATAAATCCATACATCTTCATTTACGTAGATTCATATATCACAAAAAGAAAGTTTACTTTTGGATCTAGTAATTTATGAAAACCATAAAGAACTCATTAATGATATAATTCAAAAACTGTTTTAGAGAAAAAAACACATTTACTAACTTGTGATCATGAGTGTAAAAGTTATTCTAATGGTTATGCTACTACCTTGACCCATATAAGATCAATTTCATTTACTTCATCATGAAAGAACCCAAAAAAAGATAAGAACACTCATAGAAAATTTAAAACATCACTCCCTCCTCCTATAATTAATGAAAGGGGAACTAATCAAATGACCTTTTATGTAGATATAAGATACCCAACACTCATTTGTCCATATGAAATTTTGTTCCAAACTAGAAAATGATTTCAATGGTGGATCACTTATTGAGAAATATCACATGAACCTCAGATAATATACTATGAGACCAAGGAAACTATGGAACATTATAACATTTATAATTTTATAAAATGGAAAAATCACCTCTATATTCAAAGGATTAACTGCTAATACCTTATGAGACACCATATGAATGGGAAAATACACCTCACACATTGAAAACAAACACTTATATAATTTTCATAATTTTGATAGTTCTGTTGGACATGAAAAATAACCCTAATTTTTATAGAATTATCCTCATCTAATTTCGAGTAAATAATGATTAAATTGATGAATTATTCCATAAATTGGTCTTAGAAATCATGGAATAATGAGTGCATGATTATAACAAAGCAGTTGGGGGTGTTCATGAAACTAAATGTAATAACTATAACAATTATGTAACAATATTGAAATCTCAAAATATTCTTTTGTATTTCCTCCTCCATCCACATTTGATGATACCTAGACCACAAGTCAATATTTAGAAACCATATATCTCCTCTAAATTGATCTAATTAATGTTGTATTATCAATAAAATATTATCATTCCTTACCATCAAACTGATTCAACCACCAGTAGTCTATACATAACCATATACTATCGTATGCCTTCTTAGTGATTAAAACAGGAGCACCTAAAAATGATACATCATGATAGGTGAAACTATTCGATATCAAATCATAAATACAGATCCTCAAATATCAAAACTGGAAATGTTACATTTGGTAAGGATCCATCAATATTTAAAATGAACTACGGTGTAACTATATCTTAATCTCAAAACCACATCAAGAATGTAGTTTCACAACATATTCTGTGTAGCCTTCCAAGAAATCATCAATGGTACTAGGTAATTTCATTGATTTTACCTCTAAAAAAACTCACAAACACTACAATATCTAATAAAAATTGGGTTTTATACACCTAAAACCCATCTCATAGTTCTATTATCCTATGAATACAAAATGTTGTACATATATTTCATAGAATGAAACTACCCTCTACAAACAATCGTTGAACTCACACACGAAATAAAACAACAATATGATATGAATTAAATTATAATGATATATATATATATATATATAAACTAAATTTGTATAAGACTAATTCTACCTTAAAATCAGCTTCAATACCTAAAAAATTTCAAGGAGACTCCACTAACCTCTAACTGGAATAGTAAACCCCAAAGGTGTTGTAAGACTCTCTAACTTGACACCCTATGTGTAGAAAAATTAGTGATCAATTAATAAATATGTTTCTTCAGAGTAAACTATATCAAAATATAGAGTAGATTATAAGAAGATTGTATGATAAAAAATTTATGTCCCATTTATCTCATAAATATCCACCGTATGTAACTATCCGCTCTCTAATCTAATTATATATTCCCCTAGTGATGAACACCTACATGGTCAGTATTAGTCCAATGTCCAAATGGGTAGGTACCATCGTAGGGATTATCTATTCTATGTTTATAATCTCACATAATCTTTAATCAATGTAAATCCTTTTGTGGATACGTCCTCTTAGGTAACTAATATTGAGGATTAATCTAAAACATTCTACCACACTAAATTTGTCCATGTGGATGGTAAAGAACATGAATACTCTATGAAATATCCTATAGAATAAAAAATCATATGGGACAACTTATGGTTGATGCATGGGAATAGTTTTACATAAATAAAAGATAATAAGTGGGTTGGTACTAACTCTCCATCTATAAAAACATCAACTACTCTAGAATATGATATCCTCCCACTAAAATTCTAACCCTTAGAAAGTGGTGATGAATTCTTATATGATATGGCCCTAGTTTTGAAATCACCCATTCAATAACTTCTTACTTCTTCTATACTTCTAGATATTTAGGCAGCTTAGATGGGGTAATTGTATACAAGATATCTAAATACAATGCCTATTCAATGTTTTTTCCTTTAGACTCCATATCCAGTAAAAGATAATGGGTGACTTAAAGTAGATCCTTAAAGTAGAAAAATTGATCTCCCACATGCTCAAGATTCACTTCTAAGATGATAGATATATCAACCACTTTTCTACCCTCATCATTTAAAAACTATACATGAAATTTTTTTAAAAGACTATCCCATGAAACCTATAACACCATCCTCTCTTAGAGTTACAGAATCCATCAGTAGAGATAGAATAATATCCAATGGATAACTGCTAAAAACCCAATATTATTTCCTATAGTAAATCAAAATAGAAACTATCTCCAAATCCTCCACATGGAACTCTATCTAATAATTGGATAGCCTCCCCTAATTCTTTTCCAAACACTAACATTGATATTCTCACAATGTCTTCATCCAAGTCTCATTCTTTTTTACCAATTCAACCCTCTATTTGTTAACTAGATCATCCTAAAGCACCAATATAACATTATCCACACATAGATGACAAATTGGGTATATCTCAACATGAAATAAAGTAGTCTTATAATCTCAATTGTATATAATTTATTTAGTTTAATTATTTATATTATTTTAGAATCCCTAAAATCATCCCCAATTCCAACAAAAGCTCATATAGGTATTATGTGTGTACCTCTCCTTAGTATCTACCCCACTACTGTTATTACCTCACCTAGGGTTTTTAATGTGTTTAACATCATTTAAATGGATCATAATGGTTCACAATCACATATTTCATAGCTTGTATCACTTTATAGCTAATACACTAGGTTCATATAATACTATTTTTTCTCCAATAAAATATAATAATCTCTTGTTCTTAACTCCAATCTACATCCTTAATCTCATCCACAGTTCATATACAACTTTTCCATGACTCTCCCGTCTTAGAAACCCTTGCGGGTCATGCAATGAATATGATGGTAAACCTCGATTCGCACCTTAAAGTAACCATGTTTAATTTATCAGGCCTTGTTGACCCATTAATTTTTATTGTTTAGGTGTTAGAGGTGGTGGGAGGAGGTTTGATTATGAATGGTTGGTGTATAATTTGAAATTTCATCTATGATATAGTTTTTTGGTGTGGTGGTTTATGTTCCTCAATGGTGATTGGGTGTTGTGGAAGAAAACCATTGACCCACTTCATAGATATATACAAGTTAAATCTATTCTTTCTACTATTTTGAGGATTATTTCAGCATGAATTTTCCACTATATTATGGAAGGATATTTTGATGTCATTGTTTTTATGGTTATTCAGCTTCAGTGTAATGTTTTATTGGTCAATATTAGGGGTTCTTTTATTTTGGGTATGATTGTGATATAGTATATATATATTTCATCATGTATATGTTTGATAGTTTAGATACTATGTCATGTGTATTGTCATTTTATCATGGTTCTCATTAGTTTTATCAGATCCCATGTTTGACCATGTTATCATTTCCAAATGGAAATTTTAACTAGGGTGGTTTTGGAATGTTCGACCTTATTGCATCATATTTTCATAAAAAACCTCATAATTACAGTGTGGTATATATAATTTCACCTTGGTCCTCTATTTTTCTATCCTAGGTATAAATATTTGTGCCCCGACAACTTCCATACAATTTCATTTATTTCTCTTGAACCTTGGGTGGTTTAAAATCATTTTTATAAGAACTCATAGGTCATATTTTCGTAGATTTGTTCATTGTATAATGATAATAATCATTGGTTATCTAAGGTGGTTTCCCCCAATTTACCTCTGGGATTCCTCCCATTCCTTCGTTGGGGATCACTATCGATGGTGCACGGTCTAATTTTTTGACGTCGAGGCTCTAATTTCAAGATAAAATGAATATGATGTAGGTTAATTTGGGATTCCCTTACACTAGATTGGCCTTTTAGATTTTTCTTCCCATATTTCTGGTATATTGGTTCTCAAATAAATGGTTTGGGTAGGGTATTTTATAACTCCATTATTTTATTTTTAAATTATGTGGGTTGCATGATTTTTCATTCCTTGTGTAGATATTATGTATTTTATTAACAAAGATAATGAAAAAACACAATGTAAATTAATTTAAAGGGGTGTTTACCATGTGTTTACTTTTTCCCTTAATATTGGTTACATGATTGATGCATGTTTTATAATGTTGTTAAAAATAAGTATTTTTTAACCTTTTATTTTGATGATATTATTTATCTTATTAAGTCACATTTAATTAAATTTTCATCCCATAAATTTGGAAACTAAATCATTTATATAAAAATTTGATATCACATTGATGGTGATTACAAAATAAAGGTGTTGTAGTGGGGGTTATTGAAAAAATTGTCTGTAAAGTGTTTATTGTGTATTTTTGGGCCATATATTATTTTGTTGTGGTTTGATTGAGATAGAATATTTTGGGTAATGGGGTTTGGTTTTGTTACTGTGAGTATCAATGGTTGGTCTATTGGTGTATATTGGGATAGTGAGGCAGTGGTTAGTTATATTTGTATGTGTTGTGGGTGGGATTTGTGGTTGTCAGTTGATATTGGATGGGTTTCTAGTGTGGGTTGTGTAGAAAGGTAAGGGTTTCCATTATTTTTTTATAAATACTGAATATTGATTTTTTCATAGAGACATTTTTTAGATTCCTTGAAATAGACAAATATAATAACTGGAGATGAAGAAATGGTGAAAGGATTTGGATAAAATTGAATTGAATGATATTTGGGAATGAAATAATCCATCACGAATGAATGGGTAATGTCTAGAATTATTGTATGAAATGGATAAGTTTTTTTCACGTTAATTATTTAATTAAAAGATATAGTTTAGATAAATTAGCAATAAAATGTAAAATAATGAAATTGTGTAACTTCATGACTAATTAAGAATTAGTGAATGATTTTCATGGCTATTTTATGTGGGAATGTTGGTTGTTTTCCATGATTTAATTTGTATTGGATGTTGTGTATGGTGATACTAGTTTGTTGATGGTTGTGGGTTGTGATGGTGTTTTATTAGTATGAACCCTTTTATCCTAGGCTTGTGTATAGCTATATATACACATGATTTATTTGCAGTGATATCACCATACATGCTTCCCATTTTGGTTAACCTCACCTAATACAAAAAATGATCAATGTGTTTTCCCCAATATCCAGGTCAGTGAGGATGGATGGCCAGCTACCCCAACTTCCCCACTCACACTATAGAAATGATATGGAGTTTAATTATGGTATTGGTATATAGTGGGGGTAGTGCATAGTAGGAGGATGACACCAGGTTAATTTTCATCATGTTCATGATAACCTAATATTATGGATACTGACATGATGATGATGGGATGAAGATTTTGTATGTATATTTTGGTTCATGCATGGGAGGTGGAGGGTATGTGGTTGATGTCCATTATGTTTATAATACCTTACTCCTCTGGTTAGAAGTCTGTGTATGGGATATAGATACATTGTTTTAGATATGGACACAGATATGTGGATGTGGATTATTTCCAAAACGAGATATTGGGCCTTATGTGAGGCTGGGGTGGGTAGGTTTGCAACCCGAGCCACATCATATATATATATATATATATATATATGATTGATGAAAAATATGTTTAATCTTAGCAAGTAATAATTGAAAATTGTTGGGGAAGTGGTTGTGAGAAACCATTAATTATATTCCTTGATGCTATTTTATTATATTAGATGTGATATTTGGTGGGAGTTTATTAGTGATGCTGGGTGAATGTTTTCCTTTTATATTCTTATTGGGTTTTATATTTGTTCACGAATGTATTAGTACGATTCGTCCACATTTTGACAATAATTTTTAGTTTGGTCCTACTAAGTATACATGTTATGATTGCATATATATTTATATATATATACTATTTCTAGGTACCAAAAGTGATTTTAGTGACCTAATTGGATATTACTATCTTGGATCCTAGTATTGGTAATGGATTATATACCATTGACTATTACTTGGTATTTTATATGGAGATTTTTATTTGTCTTACATATTCATGAATTTTTGCCATATATTACATGGATTATTTATGTTAGAATAATGAGAGGTAGTTTATTTTTATATATGAAGGTAATTCCTCCCATTTACATATTTATATTTTTGGTTCTAGTTTCCAACATAGGGATTATTGGAGGTGGTCCTCTAGGGTCACCCTCACCTTTACTATAAGCCTAGGAGGGATTCGTAGTGTGTGTGTAACACCAATATGCTTTAGGAAATATTTTATTTAAATAATTTTAATTCCAATATAGCATTTATTACATATAATCGTGAGATTAAAAGAACTGTGAGATGCCCTTAGTATAAAATTACAAGTATAACCATGCCATTATGTAAGAGGTAATAAATATATCTAACTGGTGAATAAATATGTTGAATTTATTGACACCAATTATTTATGAAAAACATTAACCAATTATATATTTTCATTTTTTATTAATTTTTTTCAATTGAAATTAATAAATTAAATTAATGAAATAACTATATTATATATTTAATAAATTATTTTTTATATTAATCTAATATATATTTTTTTATAGGATATGAATAAACCCAATTTGACCTATTAATAAAATGATTTTTCCAAAGGGTGTGTTTTCACCTTTTAGTCAATAAACCAATTTAAATTAGTATTTTGAAGCATTAATAATTTTTATATGGCAACATTAACATTTTATTTGGAATAGAGATAAAAAAATTACTTTGGATCAATTTTGGATACATTCCGATAACATTCGTGTTTTGATGAAGTGTAACAATATTCTAAATATTAATTAAAAACAAATTTTTTCCTATAAATAATTTATATAGAAAATTTATAATATTTAATGGTTTTAAAGAATAAATATGTTATATTTGTTTTCATTCAATATAATTTATGACATTATCAATAATTTTACATTGAATTCGGATAAAAAAAATTCAATATTTTGTAATGTCTTAACCTTTAAAACATGTTCTATCATTCCAAAAGCAAGATTAATTTTAAATTAATTACTGAAACTTATGTGATTTTGAATTTTGAAAAATGAATTCTATATTTGGAAACATTAATTACAAATTATGTAAATAGATTACTTTTTATTTTTGGTTATTATGAATAGTAACTATGATAATTTTTATTAATATAGAGTAAGGCTAAATCCGGTAATTAATGGTAAAATAATATTATGAAATTAGCCTAACACATTTTTGTAATATCATTAAATGTTTTTTTTTCAAATTAAATAATAATTGTGTCCAAATATTGTCCTTTGGAAGCCACTTGGATGAGATTAGGATATTTAATTTATATTATTTATAGAAATGTTAAATATATCTTACTCAAATTTTAATAACTATATAATTTTTATTATAATTTTATAAAAAAAAATAAATTCATTTATAAAAACTCATTTAAAATTAAAAAAAATTATTTTTCATGAGAATTTGTTTGTAATTCTTAGGAAATCAATAATTACCTTAAAAAATTATACATTAATAATGGAGAAGTTATTTAATTGATAAGAAATAAATAAAATAATTATTATTAAAGAGATAATAAACATTATAAAACCAAAAAACATTAAAAAATCTTATTGGTTGAGTATATCTAGACCATAACCATACAATGGACTAGTTATTGATCATTTTCTGCCTTAGGGGAGTGATTACGAGAGTTGTATTATTTTATTTAAAGTTGTGATAAAGATGCCTGATTCATTTTTTAATAAGTATATCATTTTTTAAGGATGAATTCTAATGTATTTATTTATGCTTTAATTTACATAAAACGGTAACATTTCACAATTTTAATATTTAAATTTTTATTACCATTGGTAAAAATTTAATAGAATAATTATGTGTTAATTAAAATTATATGATTCAAATTGAAAATAAAAACATGTCAAATATATATTTTAGGAAGATATTAAAACCCTATATCACATCATCTTAGGTAGTGGGAAATTTTGGAGTTTTTTTCGATGGGATTTAATTTTATATTTAATTAATATTTTTCGAGATCTCAATAGTTTCCCTCACCTCAGTTGTAAGAGGGCATGTCCAACCGCACCTACTCACTATAAAATGTGTCTTAAATCTCATTAATCGCCTAAAAATTTCATTTATAAACTTCACTAGTTAAATTATAGAGTTTTTGGTCTTCTTTAAATACCAACTATAGTTCTTTAAGAGGAGATTTTGGGGAGCACTTCGAATAAGAGGTAATCCCCTCTACTGACTCATTCAAACTTCGTTCATCATGTAATTCCTCTTCATGTGTTTTTTCATTATAATGTAATAAATCTATTATCACTTATATACATAGATTTTATTATGATTAGGAAAAAACATATTCCATCTTCGATCCATCCTATGAAAAATGAAATCACCAAGAGTGCTTACGTAAGGTTTACCATGTCCACGTCATGGTGTAATATGGTTTTCCCCACCATATTATATGGATGGGTATAATGATAGAAATAATAACTATATATGATTATTATAAGTTGATATGGACTCTTAAATGTTATACACCATCCACTTTAATACCATTTAGTAATTATGGGAAGGATATTTTCGCTTGTGTGTACGTACAACCTTTCGTCTCCTCATTGTGATCTGATTCATTATACACTATATTAATTAAAAATGATTTTGGAAATTAATTAATGTGGTATATATTATACTAATATAATTACATAAATAATATAAATATTTCCTATGAATAGGAACAATAATTTATTCGGATAAAAATGCGTAAGAAAATAAATAATTTAACACCCGATGGATGAGTAATAATGTTACTAACAGAAGATTGATAATATGATAAAATATGATTTCATAAAAAAAACTATGACACTAAAAAAAGTCAATGAAATTATTTATATCATTGTACAGGATGTTGAAATACATACAAAGTAAATCGGACCTAAGGTAAGGGTAAATTTCACAATATCATTATTATCTGAGACTGTTTATACATATATATTTACTAGGGTATATTTATCATCCAAGTCCATATTTCATAATTATGTATTCCAAAATATCCTTTATATTTATATACTGTTTATTATAATCAATTTTAACCAAATGTGAATTTTTTTAAATAGTTTCAAATGAATATTTGGTATTTTTTTATATGAGGTATTTTTTTATTTTTATAGTGAAAGTATGAGGAAAATGTTATTTTCAACTTATATTGCATGAAAAGATTTTTATGTTTCTATTACACCATATTTCTATGAAAATTACTTTACAGGATTTCAATTTTGTTTTCAAATACATTGTTTTCTTTAAAAATTGCATTTTATTTTGTTAAAGGAAAAATTTTTTGATGAAGAAAAGATATTTTCCTCAAGAATTAATTTCATGTTTTGTATAAAAATTACTTTCCCTCTATGATGGAATAATATAATATGGTTATGTTTCTAGTATAATATATATATTATTACTACAGTTTTATTGTGTTTATGATGGAATGATATTAATGAAATCCAATTTTTTTACATTGATATTGTTATGGTCGAAAGATATTTAACGATAACTATTTTAATACATGGGTTATAATGAATGATTTATGTTATTGTGGAACACATAATAGTGATTTAATTTTAATATGGATGGGGCTTATATCTCCCTATAATTCATTGGGTAAAATTTCTATCTACTGAGATAGACATTGATATAATGGGAATTGATATCGGTTCAGTAGTGAAGGGCTAGAACGAGGAATGAACTCAGTTCAGCAGTGGAATTTGACTGCTATGATGGTCATGGTAATGAGCCATAACTAATATGAAAGGGTTTTATATTTTTATGTGTATTCCAAAAAAAATCTTTTCTTATGTTATGACTTTTTGGGATTATGTTCATTGATTCTTATAGACTTTTATGCTTTATGGAATGGAATTATATCATGATATTTCATTTGCAGAATAAGATTTTAAATTGTTTTTTTATTATGTCTTATGATTATGAATTGACTGATATATTCCTTGTTTACCCTTTTGTGAGAATCTAATATCACCCACTCATATGTTTCTTTTGCCAAGGTCATGAAGAAGGGTATTAAGTAAAATATATCAAAAAGGAGTCTAGTTGTAACAGAAAAAGTGCGAGACAATGAAGATGTCTTATAAATTACTTGTTTTTGTTTTCCATTATCTAAAGACACAATACATATATTTTCCCTCCATGTATTTGTTATACTTTTTAATGAATATTCTTCAATTTCAAAGTAATAACAATGTATGTAAATTATGGGTCATTATAGTTGGTATAATAGGAATGGTATAGTTAGCCTTTGGAAACTAGGAGAAAAACCCTTAGTAAGAACTGAAAGGATATGTAGAAGTATATGTTACAATCCTAGTGTTTTATAAATGATCATCAATAACCTTGGATAAAATCTATTGTTTCCTAAATTCAAATTTTATTCGTGATTATGTGGTTGTCCAATTACAATTAGTGATTCTCACACTATGTTTCTTGGTAAATGTCTATGGATTGAACTCATAAGAACTGCATTAATGTTGAATGTGACGGGAAATGAAATGATTCTCCTTATGAGAAACTGAATGTTATGATATCTAGAATAAATATTATGGTCACGCCAATTTCTCAAGCAATTAATCATACATGAATTCGAAACATAAAAAATATGGAACAACATTCTGTTGATTCCTTCATGACACAGTGTCCACATTCCTTCATCGGGTCATCTAATCCATTAGTGGATGAACAATGGATCAGTACCACTGAAATGATATTTTCAGTTATCCAATTTTCATAACATGAAAATTTTATCTTACCATTCTATCATTTAGAAGGTGATGCTGATCAATGGTAGAACCTGATAATAATTCCAAGAAAAATAGATGAAATTTATTCCATGGATTTGGATGAGTTCAAGAACATATTTTTCAATAAGCACAAGCCATGTATTCTTTGAAAATATATGGGGAATGAGTACATTGAATATAAGAAAAAGTATGATTCATCCGTTGATACATAAAAAATTTATAACACTCGAAATGTATTCTTCTAGAATTATTATCCAACCAAAGAGTAAAATTTATAAATTTTATAGTGGATTAAAATCAAGTCTCCAATGTGCATTATCAATAATGGAATTCAATATATATGAGGAAACTGTTCAATGTGACCTCATTGATGATATGGATACATGAGTAACACATCAGTCATATCAGATTAATAAGAGGAGAAAAATATAATTCAGGTGAAAATATAAAGACTATAGTTAAAAGAAGATAAGTTTTCACTTATGCTAAAAGTGTAGTAAATATCATGTAGGAAATTGTCATAAAGGGACTAGAAAATGTTTTAATGGAGGAAAATAAGGTCATTTTGTAGTTGAATGCTGAGGTGATGGGAAAATTATTTCTAATGATGCAAATAGATAAAATTATACAAAAAACCGACCTCCTAGACTTCAAAATTACAAGTTCAAGGAAATGAGAAATTATGGAAATCAATTCCCTAATCCAAGAGTTATTGATAGTTATTGATAGTAGAAAACTATTAAAAAAAAGATAAATTGATGTCACAGGAAATCACTATCGGTGATGTTCAGTATGGCAATGATATATTAAAAGTTATACTAACCATCCACCCTAAAGTATAAAATGTATAATTTGATTTTGGATCCACACCCTTTTATTAATAAATAATTTATAAGGGTATCTCCATATTACCTCAACAATTAGATGTTGAGTTAGCTGCGATAACCCTAAATGGAAAAATCGTTGCATCAAAAGTTTATAATTCCTCTTTGATTGATTGTTGTTGGGAAGTTCTTTTTAAAACCATTTTAATCCTTGCTATAGTGTAATTTAATTTGAATCATGGGGTGGATTTGATATCTATATATATATATATATATCTCATATCAATTTCTATGTAAGGGATGTGAAATTTCTTATTATATTTAAATATATTATAATATGTCTATGCAATGGTGAATATATCCTTCAGGGAGAAATTTCTACCATATTATAGGCCTGGATTCTTATAAAAGAATGTTATATATCTGAAATGGATGGGGAAAAACTCACAATTATGAATACACTGATTATATGAGATTCTGATGATGTCTTTGTTGAATAAATGTTTGGTCTTCCACCGAATAATGAGGATGATTTTTTAATAGAACTTGTACAGATGGTTATGTCTATTTCAAAGACAGCTTATAAAATGGTGCCAATTGAGTTGCAGGAACTAATGAAAAAAATCCAAGAGAATCTTGAAAAGGGATTTATATTCCCTAGTATGTCACCAGGGGGATAACATGTTCTAATTTTTAATAATAAATATGGATCAATGAGACTCTATATTGATTATCTAGAATATTACAAGATCACTATCAAGAACAAATATCCACTTCCCTTCATTAATGACGTATTTGACCAACGATGTGGAACTCAATACTTTTCCAAAAATGATCATTATTCAGGATAACATCAATTAAGGGTCAAAGAAGGATGATATACCAAATATGTAATTCTGTAAAATGTATAGACACTATGAATTTATATTGATTCTTTTTGGTATTAATAATTCATCTGTTATCCTCATTGATCTAATAAATAGAGTCATTAGTGACAATCTTGATAAGTTTGTGGTAATATTTATAGATGATATTCTTTTTTATTTCAATAGAAATGAAGAGTATAAGAATCCCTTTATAATTATAATATGGACCCTAATAAATAATAATATTTATAAAGAATTTACTAAGTGTGAATTTTGGATTCATAATGTATCAATTTTGTGTCAGATAATCTCAAGAGAGGGGATATATATAGACCCAGCAAAAACAAATGTTAATGATAATTTTCCAAGACCAACAATGGTAAATGAGATCTAAAGATTTATTAGTTTATGGAGATGTTATCCAAGTATTGTGAAATTTTTTTCATCATTATCTTATCCACAACCCAATTCGAATAAAAAATTAGTTATGTTCTTGTGGATGGAAGAATGAGAATAAAATTTCAAAGATATAAAAAGAAGGTTAGTTAGTTCACCTATGCTCACAATACCTTGTAGATGAGAACGGTTTGTAATATATATTGATGCATCCAAAAAGGGGATGGGTTATGTTCTCATGAATAATGATATGGTGATAGCTTATGCCTCTTGAAAATTGATAATCCATGAGTAAAATCACCCAACTCATAATTTCGAGTTAGTTTCGGTAATCTATACCCTAATGATATAGATGCATTATCTTTATGGTGAAAGGTGTGATATTTATAATGATAATAAATTAAAATTATATTTTCACACAAAATGAATTAAATATGTGTCAAACAATATGTTTTAAGTGGATTAAATATTATGAATTATCAATACATTACCACCATGGGTAAGAGAACAAGGTGGAAGATGCATTGAGTCTAAATGACCATGCTATCCTATCCATTATGAGGATCATAAAATAACCAATATTTATGTATTTTAAAAGGTTGGATCATAATATTTTATGTAAGGGGGTAAATATAATCAATCATAAATTAATTTTCAACCTTATATACAATTGAAGATCATGTAGGTGTGGAAGGAAGATGTAGAGATTCAGAAGAAGGAGAGAAATGTTTCTAAATTAAACCTTTATTTTGATGGCATAATATGGTTTAGGAACCATATTTTTTTTACTCCCATAATATAATTATAGGTGGATCTATTGGATGAGGCTGATATTTATTCATTATCTATTTATCTTGGAAGTAGAAAGATGTACAATGACTTAAAAGAGTATTTATTGTTGAATTGAATGAAAATATATGTTTCTGAATATGTCTCTCGGTGCATGGTTTTTCAGAAATTTAATGATGAGAGATAGAAATATAAGGTAATGTTACGACCATTACTCATACCAGAATCGAAATTGGAAATTATCACTATGGACATTTTCATCAGAATTCCCAAAACATCCAAAGGACATAATGCAATATGGGCTATAGTTGATTACCATACAAAGGTGGAACACTTAATTTATATTATAGATTATTTTTTTCTTGGTCATATTTCCATATTACATTTAAATTAAATATTAATATTTCATGGAATACCACTTTCCATTATATCTGATCATGATATGATGTTTACCTCGATGATCTGGAAAAATCATCACCAGGATCTAGATACAGAGTTAAGTTTCATCCCTACTTATCATCCTCATATATAAATTCAGTGTAATATGACAATACAAAATCTATAATATAGGTTGAGAGCTTTGACTATGAATTTCAAATGCGGTTTGTATCAACACCTACCTATGGTGGAATTATCTTACAATAATAGCTTTCACTCAAGTATTCAAATGGATCCTTATGAAGCCCTATGTGGAAAGAAGTGAAGAACTCTAAATTTCTAGAATGAATTCAGGGAAATAAATCTACTTTTACCTAATCTATTTGATTATATAGAAGAAATGGTCAGATCTATTCCACAAAACATTAGAAAAGCGCAGAGTGTACAAAAAATTTACACAGAAAACCGATCAATAGACCTACAGGTTTAAGTTGGTGAAATTTTTTTCTATGAATATCTCCCTAAAAGAGAGTAATGATATTTGTAATGAAGGGAAATTTGAGCCCTAGGTATATCGGTACATTTGAAATTATGGATCATGTTGGTAAGGAAACTTATCGATTTGTGCTGGAACCAAATCTCACTGAAGTTCATGATGTGTTCCATGTGTCTCTCTTGATAAAGTATATACATAATACTTCACATGTGGAAAACTCAGTTATTGTACTTGTTGACCAAAATCATTATTATGAATAAAAATCAATAATGATTCTAGATTATAGAGAAACAATTCTACGAAACAAGACCACTTTCTCGGTTAATGTCTTATGGGGGATCCACCACATTGAGTGTAATGGAATGAACCTCTCTGGTCTATTAATTTGTGAAAATATGGTACTGGAGGTGTTCTGAGAGGACAAGGTGAAATGGGGGGGGCGTTTGGTTTGACATTTAAGGAACGTTAATGGGAAATAGCTTTTGCATGGTTTCGTCGCACGGTTTAGGAAAACCGTGCAGCCAAACCCTGCTAGGATGGTGTTAGAGGCAGTGGCTAACACATGGTTAGTGCACTATTTGTCTAATCTTGCAAACTATCCATGGAAGGATTGTTTGGCGAGGCAGAAGCTAATGCACGGTTAGTGCAATGTTTTTTAAACTATGAGGACTAACCATGCGAGCACATAAAGTTAGATCCTAAAATTGTGGATCTGAACTCTTTTTCATCTAAATGGTTTGTTTAAGCCTCTATGCAGCCATAACATGGTATTACCCTTCCTTGGAGGTAGAAGAAGATCTCCCATGCATTTTGGAGGCAATCTGGAGGCTTTTCCTTGCGAATCGAAGCTGGTATCTTGACGTATGTGGTCATTCTTTCTTGATTACTTAGATCTACACCTCCTCTTCTCTCGGTTTCTTAGATCTATGCCCGTTATTGGTAGATATAAGCATGTAGATGTTCAATATGATGATATTTGGTCTTTCTTGTGTTAGGAGAGGAGATCTAAAGAGGATTTGTGGAGAATCGACCCTATTTCGTTGGCGTTCTTTGACCGTTGTGGTTTTCCTTGAAAAAATTTGAGGTAGTGTATTTTTGGATTCTTTAATTGTTCATGTGAAATCATAGAGTTAGGATGACTTAACCATTTGGATCACAATAAAATTGACCTAATTAAATACTTTAACTTGACTAAAAGAATTGGTATGATCACATGTTGTTCCTTACACTGTGTTAATGGTTCACCTCTTGTTTTTCAAGATAGTGTGATATCTATGCCTTGATTGTTAGCATGTTTTTCTTTATGAAATTGATAAAGAATTTAAATCCAGAATTAATTGATAATTAATTGGCTAATGATAAAGAGGAATGTAAAATAATCTGGTTGTTTTTTGTGGTTGTTGATCCAAATTGATGTTAATCAAATTGATGCTGATATACGTGATTAATTAAGTTTATTGGTAAACCTGAAAACTATTAATGCTTGTTGTTTGAAGCCTAGAGGCCTTCTTAAGGGTCCAAGAGACCAAAAATTATGTGATGTTTACTTTCCTGCTTCTTGTGTTGTGATGTGATCCTGGATGGATGTTGTGATTTGTGGGGGCATGGAGGCCTTGTAGTTGTGGCAACAAATGCCACCTAGTGTTACCAGATGCATCTGTTTATGCATGTGGGTGTCAGGGAGGACATCAGGGATGATGTAGTGGTGAGATGCATAGGTATAAGAATGTGGGTGTTAGGGAGGAGACCAGGGCTGATGGGATGGGATGGATGTTATTGTTGGATGCTTTGTGCTTTGTTTGGTTGTTTACGTGCTTTACTTTTACCCACTACTCAAGGAATATGGTCTTTCTTACCCATCTTCAGAAAGAGGTGAATACATGTGGGGTATTCCACATTCTTTCAGTGTTTTGCCTCTCAAGGGAGAATGTTTCTACGCTCTTGCTATATGCGGCAAAGACTCGACGAGAAGTACGTCTACTCACCCTATTGTTCCCCTTGTGTTTAGTATCATATGATTCTTTTCTAGAATTCCCGGGAATATGGGAAAGTAATTATGTAATGGATGTTTGAATAAATGATCTTTACCAATGGGGTAAGATTTTAAACTTAATTATGAGGTTGGGAAATTTTGAAGGGACAGTGGTTTTTGGATGTGATGATTATGGGAATTAAATGTGAAATCGTTCATAGTTAATTAATGTTCGATGAATTAATTAACATAAGGTGGAATTAATAAAATGGGAATGAAGTAATCTAATAAAGCCCTTAAATTTTTGTGTTCTTATAGGATACCTAGTCTCAGAAGTGGCATCCCATAGTTCGAGAGATGTTAGCTGCAGTTTTGTCAAAGACTAGGTTGTGCCCATAGTGTGGTTGTCTGTTATAATATATTCTGTAATTTTTTTGTTTCAATGCGCTACCCCACCCTGTCAGTAATGGAAACTGGAACCCAAGGGATTCGGGCCCTGGGGGGTGTTTTCCACAAAATTCTGATGGGAGGGTGAATGGATGACTACCCCCTTTGACCCTGATTTCTTCTCTTGGTAGATACTAGTGCCATTAGGCACAACAGTTAGTTTTCCCTAAATATGTGTGTAGAGGGCTGTAATGGATTGTGGTTTTTCACACAAATATATTATGGATATAGTATCATATGGACTAGTATAGTTTTAACGTGTATAGGCTGTGATGGCTTGAGGATCCTTACTCGGTGTATGGACTGTAATGGCTAGAGGTATAATACATGAAATATGATACATGTTATGGGAGCTTTGGTGGCTCCTAGAAACTACATGGATACTTTTGGTTGTGAGGATGGTTTGGTTCTTAGCCCAGGTGACTGCAGGCAAGCCTTTGTGGTGCACGTGGTGCAGATTGTGGGGCTTATCCCAGGTGTATACTGGAAAGACTTTGGAGAGAGATGCACGGGACGTTTGTAGTTGGGGAAAAGTGTAAAACCAGTGGGGAAGTAATAGTGGGGTACCCTCGATATTCATTACTATATGATATTTTATTTTATGCGTTTCATTTTGATAGTAGCCATGGTGAGTTTGGGAACATTGTATACATGTTTAGGTGACGAGTTAGATTCACTTGTTGTTCATTGTGCTTTAGCAGGATTTCTTTAATTTTTCATGGGAGGCTTCAGGGAGGATCCTAATGAGTATACTTTTATACTCACCCTATGTTTATATAAACTGTTTTTAGGTCACACGGAGAAGGTTGGAGATCAGGCCGGTTACTACTAGCTTGTGGTCGCAGGAGCTGCTTAGGCTTGTGGTCAATGTTGTTTTTACTTTCTTTTGGGTACTTGCATTTTTTTCACCCTTCAGTTGTAGTAATTTTGCATGGCATTACATATGTGAATTTGGGATTCATTTTTATTTCCGTTTTGATTTGGAGTTAGTTGTTTTCTATCTTATATCTCTCTTCCGCATGTGTTCTCATAGAGGGTAATGTCTCCCATTTGTGTGTTTATTATACCCCAGGTGCTAGTCTCTAAACCAGGGCCTATTGGAGGTGGGACTCCGGGGTCATTATCTCCATTCTCAAATTTCCGGCCCAGGAGGGGTAAACATTTGGGGAGGGGGTCGTGACAGAGTGGTTCGGATATCTAGTTGAGAGATAAGATGGAGTTTGGAGTTAAGCACAGGTGAGGATTCTTGTGTTGGTAGGGAAACCATGCCATTCATGATTAGAATGTGAGGTAAACATTAGAGACCGACTGAGAGATATGCATTTAGGTCCCCCTATGATCTGGTGTATGGACCTTTATGTTTAAAATTGCTACTAATCAAGGTGATACAGGTTGGAGGGTAGAGACCTAGGAAAGGATCACACATCATTCTTCTTTGTGCCTGTGTTTGAATGGGTAGACCTTGGGATAGGTTAACCTCAAACGAATAAAAGAAAACAATTTATTAATTAATGTTGAGTCTTCCATTTTCCAAGAATATGAGCTCTATGTGTTTGTTATTTTAACGGTTTGGATCTAGGTCGATATCCTTGTCAGGATTGCGTAGAAAATGTCTAGAATGATTTTCCAGAATATCGTCGTAGGGTAGAGGTTGACGATAATGACACTTAGAGGAAGACAGTCCTAGAGTTTCAGCGCAATAGTCTGCAGAAGGATGAGGGCTCCATTTCAGACGCAGTTATGGAATAATGGTTAGAGGACGTTGATATAGGCTTCAATTCGATCTGTGATCACATGTAGCACTCGGTGTCTTTGGTTGTGATGATTCTACGTGGAGCAGTAAGGAAGTGGTGGTTGTTGTTCCGCAGGGATCGTGAGGAGTCATCGATCTCATGGGAGGAGTTCCGAGACATGTTTAGAGTCGAGTTTCTTTCTTCGACATCGAAGGCGTCTAGTCACCATGAGACTCATACCCTTCGATAGGGGAGCTCTACTATTAGAGAGATTGTATTTTATTTCAGGAACCTTTTACAATATGCTTCGGACCTGTTACCAGATGAGGAGGCTCATGTGATGCATTTATAAGAGGCTTTGCATCCAGAGATAAAGTGCCAGGTCACCCCATTTATGATGAAGACATATTTTGAGGTACTGGAGAAGGAAGAGGTTGTTGATAGGACTTTGACCCGGACCAGATAATCACGAGATGGGGATCGACATGATTCCTCATGAAGCAAGGCTATGTTTCGGGGTTCCCAGTTTTCAGGGTAGAAGAGTTTCAGTTAAGCCGTGGGTATGTCCCAGCCCATCACATCTCATTCTCCAGAGGCAGCAACTCTCAAGCCAATGCCAAGGGATCATGTGCTGGTTTTTCTTGTGGTGGTCATGGTCATCAAAAGAGGGAGTGACTGACCTTTCAGATCCGTCATTATGCACCAGTTGTTACGCTGCAGGTTCCTCCGTTGAGGCAGTTTCTTCGAGGCATCAACAACCAGTTTCACCATCTTTAGATCAGCAGAGGGTAGATGGGGTAGGCAGAGGACATCCCCATGGTGCTCCCCGTCCTCAGAGAGCAGAGCGCAACCATGGTGGTGGTCTTCATCCGGGTCTGAGAGGCTGTGGAGGTCGTGGTCAGCTTCATGATATAGCGTTGCCAGCACCAGATGATCCAGATGTCGTTCGAGGTACCCTTTTCTTGTTTTCTACCATTGTGTATGCCTTGATTGACTCAGGAGTGACATACTCTTTCATTTCACCTACCATTTTCCATGCTTTGGGACTTGAGGTAGAGACGCTTATAGTGCCCTTGGGGTTGACTACGCCAGTTGGAGGTTGAGATGACTTGTTTGAAGTATGTAGAGACTATGATCTACTGTTAGGGCAACACCGCTCTTAGGGATATTTCCGATGTTTATGAATATAACCATATTATGTCATCCTTGGAATGAATTGGTTGTATTCAGCGAAGTCTATCGTGGATTTCTCAAGAAGAATCTTGTATTCCTTAGTGAGGATAGAGAAGAAGTTGTGTTTGTTTATGAACGAGATCCTTAGATGGGTCAGAGGCGCGTCCCATTCTTATCATCCATGGTCGCTGAGATGAGGCTAAGTTCTTCAGAGGTTAGGTAGTTTCCGTTTCCTAGGGTCGTAGAGGAGTACCCTGATTTACTTCCAGAGGTGGTTGTAGCATTACCCCCTTGACGAGAGATCATGTTTAAGATCGAGATATAGCTAGGAGTGTCTCCTATCTCTATGTCTTTGTATAAGATGGACCCTTGTGAGTTTCAAGAGCTTCCTATATAGTATGATGGTTTATTGTAGTGTTATTTTCTTCGACCAAGTGTGTCACCATGGGGTGCACCAGTTCTGTTCGTAAAGAAGGACGACAGTAGTTTGCGGTTGTGTGTTGGTTATTGTCGCATAAACAATTTGACAATAATGAATCACTATCATCTTCTGTATATCAATGACTTATTCGATCCACTGAAGGGCGCATGTTGGTTATTGAAGAATGACATGTGGTCATGATTTCATTAGATGTGTGTGAGGGATGAAGATATCCTGAAGATTTCTCTTTGTAGTCGTAAAGGGCATTATGAGTTAGTTGTAATGCTGTTTGGCTTGAAAAATGCTTCAGCTGTATTCATGGGATTGATGAATGAACTCTTCTATGAGTTCCTGGACACGTTCATGTTAGTTTTCATCTACGACATCCTTGTGTACTCCACATCTAAATAGGAGCATGCATAGCATCTACTATAAATTTTGGGAGTCCTTCGTCGACATGGTATTTTCGAGAAGTTGTAAAATTGTGTGTTTGGTGCTAGAGAAGTATGTTTCTTGGGGAATGTTTTGTCCCAACAGGGAGTAGCTGTCGATCAATTGAAGATAGAAGCAGTTGTGTCTTGGGAAGCCCCCAAGATTGTTTTAGATTTGCGACGTTTTCTTGGTCTCGCAGGCTACTACATGAGGTTCGTAGAAAATTTCTCTAAAGTTGCAACTCCTATAACAGCTTTGACCAGGAATTATCCAGATTTTATATGGACTGATCAGTGTCAGGAAGATTTCAAGTATCTGAAAGGGAAGTTATTAAGTGCACCAGTCCTTTGTCTTCAAGCTGAGGGAGTTTTATTTGATGTTTTCTGTGATGCATCACATCTGAGGTAAGGCTATTTTCTCATGCAACCAAGATCAATTGTTTCTTATAGGTCTCATTAGTTACGTCACCATGAACGCAACTATATCACCCATGATATTGAGTTGGAAGACGTGATGTTTTCTCTGAATTTGTGGATACATTACCTTATTGGTGAGCAATTTTTGGTTTTCAATTATCATAAGAGTTTGAGGTATGTTTTCTCCCAATGTGACTTGAACTTACGACAACATCGGTTGATGTAGTTCTTAAAGGAATACGACTTTAAAATGTCATATACACCTAGTAGAGGGAATGTTGTAGCTGATGCGATGAGCCGAAAGTCACATAGTGATGTTGTGCATGAATCCTATGACTCTTTTAGAGAAATGGAAGAACTGTCAGCATTACATCTTGATATGGGAGAAGTTGGGGGTAGATATTGTCTTTTTGAGATGATGGTAAAGTCATCCCTGATTCAGAAGGTGGAAGAGTACCAGTTGGGGTATCTTGAGGTGGGGTACTGGAGAGACCAAGTTGATTGTGGTGAGCCCTTGATGGTTGGTCAGAGGATGAACAACACCGAGGGTTGTATCATGGAAGTCTTTTTGTTCCCTTGGCGATGCACGAGATGGTTCTCAGAGAGTTCCATAGTTCACCATTAGCACTACATCCTGGCATGAAAATTATGTAATGATCCTTGAGGAGTCACTTTTGGTGGCCTGGGCTGAAGCATTCTGTTGCAGAGTCTATGTCTCGATGGTTAGTATTCCATAAGGTGAAGGCCGAACATCGTGTTCCTAGTGGTCTTCTCCAGCCATTAGAGATTCCTTAGTGGAAATGGGAGGACATATCCATGGGATTTGTTACAAGTTTATCTCGAGCTCCGGGAAGACATGATGCTATTTGGGTTGTAGTGAATTGATTAACAAAATCATACAACTTTATAGCAATCAAGGAGTCTTGCTCAACAGATATTTTGTCGAGGCAGTATCCAGAGGAGGTGGTGAGACATAATGGAGTCCCTAGGAAGATCATTTATGATCGTGATCCTTGTTTTAATTCCAGAGGGTGGAGAGGTCTCCAACATGCTTTCGGTTCTCAGTTATTCCTTACCACTTCTTTACATCCTCAAACAGATGGTCAGACAGAGCAAACTATCTAGACTCTTGAAGACATCTTATGCTCTTGTGTTCTCAATTTTGGAGGCTCAAGGATGAGGAACTTACCCTTGATGGAGTTCGCTTACAATAATAGTTTTCACTCCACCATCCGTATGGAGCTGTTTTAAGCCTTGTATGGTTGGCCTTGATTTTATCCATTGTGATAGACTGGGGTCGGAGAGTCAGTAATGCTTGGACTGAAACTAGTGCAGAATACAACAGAAATGGTTCATGTGATTTGTGAGAGGATGAAGGCATTGAAGGATCATCAGAAAGCATATGCTGATCGAAGAAGGAGACCCTTAGAGGTATATTTTGGGGATCATGTGTTTATGATGGTGAATCCCTATCGTGGGAAGCGAAGGTTTGGTCATAAAAGTAAGCTTTCCCCCCGGTTTTTGGGCCTTTCGAGGTGTTACCTCATATTAGAGTCATGGAGTACCGAGTAAAACTCCACCCTCATATGAGTCAGATACATGATGTTCTCCATGTATCATAGCTATTTCGTTATCTTCATGATGACTCTCACTTCACCGATTGTGGAGAGATCGATGTTGATGAAGACGCAACCGTTGAAGAGTGGCCTATAGAGATCCAAGACCTCAAGGAGAAGGTGTTGCGCTGAAATTCTATTCCTTTAGATCATGTCTTGTGGAGACACGGTGGCTTGGAGGAGAGTACATGGGAACATGAGCCACATATACGTGCTCAATACCCAATGTTGTTTGACGTTTTACTATTTTCATGTATCATTTTAACTTATGTGGTTGTGAAACATTATTGTCTATGAGTTGGAACCCTTTGCTGCTTTGGTGGTTGTTCAAAACCTATTTTCTTTTCACTTTAAGTGGGTTTTGGATTCTCGAGGACAAGTATGTTTTGAGAGGTATCTGATGTAATGTCCTGGACCTCTCTGGTCCATTACATTTTGAAAATATGGTACAGGAGGTGTTCCGGGAGGACAAGGTGACTTTGTGGTGCGTTTTGGTGGGATTTTAAGGAAAGTTAAATGGCAATAGCTTTTGCACATTTGGCGCATGGTTTTCATAAACTATACAGCCATACCCTGTATGGTTGGTGTTGGATGTCATAGATAATGCACAGTTAGTGCACAGTTTGTCTATCCGTGCAGACTAACCATGCGAGGAGTGTTTGACGAGGCAGAAGATAACGCATGGTTAGTGCACGGTTTTTTTAAACCGTTCGGACTAACCAAGCAGGAACTCAAAGATAGATCCAAAAATTCTGGATCTTAACTCTTTTCCCTCTAAATGGTTATTTTAAGACTCTAAGCAGCCAAAACTCTGGATTACCCTTCCTTGGAGGTAGAAGAATGTCTCCCAAGCGTTTTGGAGGTGATCCGGAGGCTTTTATTGGAGAATTGAAGCCAGTTTCTTGAGGTATGTGGTTGTTCTTACTTGATTTCATAGATCTACTCCTCATGTTCTCTCGGTTTCATATATATACACTCATTATGGGTATATCTAAGAGTTTGTATGTTGAATATGACGAGCTTTGGTCTTTGTTGTGTTAGGAGAGGAGATATAAGAAGGATTCATGAAGAATCGACCCGGTTTCTTGGGTGTTCTACGACCATTGTGGTTTTCCTCAAAATCCTTTGAGGTAGGGGATTCCTGGCTTATCTAATTGTTCATGTCCAATCCAAGAGTTATCATGATTTAGACCTATGGATCATAATTAAATTGACCTAACTAAATACATGAACTAGATTCAAAGAATTCATTTAATTGCATGTTGTTTCTTTGAACTGTTTTAATGGTTATCCAATTGTTTTGCTAGATAGTGTGATATCTGTGCCTTGATTGTTAGCATGTTGTTCTTTATGAAATTGATAAAGAATGTAAAACTGAAATTAATTTATAATTAATTGGGTAAGGATAAAGAGGCATGTAAACAAATACGGTTGTTGTTGTTGTGGTTGTTGATCCAAATTGATGTTAATGCCAATGTATGTGATTAATTCAATTGGTTGGTAAACCTGAAAACTATTGGTGATTATTGTATGAACTCTAGATGCCTTGTTAAGGGGCCAAGATCCACAATTTATGTGTTTTTTACTTTCCTATTTCTTGTTCGTGACGTGATCATGGATTGATGTTATGATTTGTGTGGGTATGGATGCCTTGTGGTTGTGGAAGCAGATGACGCCTAGAGTGGCGGGATGCATCGGTTTATCCATGTGGGTGCCAGGGAGGACACCAAGGAAGATGGAGTGGCGAGGTGCATCAGTTTATGCATGTGGGTGTCAGGGAGGACAGTAGGGATGATGTTACAGGATGGATGTGATTGTTGGATGCTTGGTGCTTTGTTTGGATGATTACCTAATTACGTTTCACCACTGCTCCAAGTAGCTGGTCTTTCTTACCCATCTTCTGAAAGAGGCGAAGATACGCAGGGTATGCTATGCGATTTCTGTGTTTAGCCTCTTAATGTAGAATGGGTCTACGCTCTCGCTATAGGCTCCAATGACTCGACGGGTAGTACATCTACTCACCGTGTTGATCCTCTTGTGTATAGTAGCATAAGATGATTGTCAAGAATTATTGGGAATATGGGAATGTAATTATGTAATTATTGTTTGAATAAATGTTTTTAACCCATATGGTTGGAGTTTGTTGAAACTTATTGATGAGGTTGTGAACTTTTTTAAGGGACAATGGTTTTTTGATGTGATGATTAAGGGAATTAAATGTGAAATTGTTCATGGTAAATTAATGTTTGATGAATTAATTAACATATAATGGAATTGATAAAAAGAAAATGAAGTAATCTAATAAATCCCTTAAATGGTTGTGTGCTTATAGGATACCTAGTCTTAGAGGTGGATGCCTAGAGTCCGAGAGACGTTAGCTGCAGTTGTGTCTAAGACTATGTTATGACCATGGTGTGGTTGTAATTTATAATATATTCTGTACTTTTTTTGTTTCGATATGCTACCCCACCTTGTCAATAAGGGAAACTGAAACCTCGGGGATTCTGAGCCCTAGGTGGTATTTTCCCCAACATTCTGATGGGAGGGTTAATGGGTGACTACCCCCTTTGACCCTGCTCTTTTCTCTTGGTAGATACTAGTTCCATTAGGCACAATAGTTAGTTTTCTCCATATATGATTGTAGAGGGATGTAATGGATTGTGGTTATTCACACACATATATTCTATATATAGTATCCTATGGACAACTATAGGTGTAACGTGTATATGTTGCGATGGCTTGAGGGTCCTTACTCGGTGTATGGGTTGTAATGGCTTGAGATATAATTCCCGATGTATGATACATGTTATAAGAGCTATGGTGGCTCCCGGAAACTACCTGGATACTTTTGGTTGTGGGGATGGTGTGGTGCTTAGCCCAGGTGTTTGTGGGAAAGCCAATGTGGTGTACGTGGTGCAGATTGTGGAGCCTAGCCCAGGTGTATATGGGCAAGCCTTTGGAGAGAGATACAAAAGACTTATGTCGTTGGGTCAAAGTGGAAAACCAGTGGGGAAGTAGTAGCATGGTACCCTTGATATTCTTTATTATATGATATTTTCTTTTATGTGTTACTTGGTGAGAGTAGTCGTGGTGAGGTTGGGAACATAGTATACCCGTTTAGGTGACGAGTTAGTTTCACTTGTTGTTCACTGTGTTTTAGCATAATTTCATTACATTTTCTCGAGAGGCTTCTGAGAGGATCCTAATGAGTATACTATTATACTCACCCTATATATATATAAATAATTTTCAGGTCACTTGTAGAATGTTGGAGATCAGGCTGGTTACTACTATCTTGTGGTTGCAGGAGCTGTTCGGGCTTGTGGTCGTTGCTGTTTTTACTTTCTTTCGGGTACTTGTAGTTTTTTACCCTTTAAGTTGTAGTATATTTGCATGGCATTACATATGAGCATTTGGGTTTCTTTTATATTTCAGTTCTGAGTTGGAGTTGTTTGGGGTCTATCTTATCTATCCCTTCCGCATGTGTTCTCTTAGAGGGTAATGCCTCCCATTTGTGTGTTTACTATTCCCGGGGTGCTAGTCTCCAACCCTAGGCCTACTGGAGGCAGGACTCAGGGGTCATTATCTCCCTTCTCACACTGCTAGCCCAGGAGGGGTACACTTTGTGGGGAGGGGATCGTGACATTGAGGAAGCTATGTGGGAACATCAGGATGTAATGGGGTAGATTTATCCACATATTTTCGTATCGCAGTGATGAATTTCGAGGAGGATATTTAGTTTAAGGGGTCTAAAATGTCACACTCGCATGATATATGAAATATTTTCTTTAGAAAATTATAATTCTTCAATAGACATCATTTTCACGTAATCAAGATTTTAAAAAAACCATGAGATGACCATAGTACAAAATGACCATCATATCCAAGTTATTAGGTTAGTGGGAATATATATAACTAGCTTATGAAAATTTATGGTGAATTCATTGGGAACCAATTATTTATGAAAAATATAAACCAATTATATATTATAATTTATTATTTTTTTAGTGAATTAAAACTAGTAAACTAAATTAATGAAATACATGTTTTTCCTATTTAAGAAAATATTTTTGATATTCATCCAATAGATATTTTTGTCATAGGCTATGAATAAATCCTATTTGATATATAAAAACCTAAAAGTTTCAAAATGGTAATTTCCCTCCTTATAAAGGAGAACTCATTTTAAATAGATATTTTGAAACATTAATAATTTTTATATGACAACATAAATATTTTATTTTAAGAGGGATTTAAAAATTTACATTGAATTAATTTCTTATATTTTCTGATAACTTTTTTGTTTTGTAGAATGGTAAAAATATATTAAATATTAATTGAAAACAAATTTTTTCAACAAAACTATTTTATATATTTAATTTATAATATTGATTGGTTTTAAAGTATCAATATTATATATTATTATAAATCAATATAATTTATTTCATTATAATTAATTTTACATTTAATTTGGATGAAAAAACATTTAAATCTTTTTCAATGTTTTATCTTTGAAAATATGTTCTCCCTTTATGAAAATGGGATTAATTTTTAAATAATTACATAATATTCTATGATTTGAATTTTAAAAAATGGATTTCATATTTGAATTAGTAGGTCTAATTTATTTAAATATATTACTTTTATTTTTGGGAATTATGAATAGTGACATTGATGATTTTTATTAATACATTAAAAGGGTAAATTGAGTAATTAAGGATACAAATAATATTATAAAATTACCCTAACACGATCATTGGACGAGTGTGTTTGTACCTACATCATCCATGGTTTTAAATGGTTTCCTTTGGAAGCCACTAGGATGATATTAGGACATTTAATTTATTATATTTAATGAAATGTTAAATATGTCCTACTCAAATTTTAATAACTATATCATTTTTAATATATGTTTATACATAATAGAACTTCCATTATAAATACCGATTTAAAATATAAATACGTAGTTTAATAATAAAATTTATTTATTTATCTTGATAATATATTTGTAATTTTTATGAAATAAATAATAACCATAATGACATATACTTTAATGATGTAGAGATTATTTAATTGATGAGAAAACAATAAAATAATTTTTACTAAATTGGTATGTACCATTAAATGAACAGAAAACATGAACAAAAAATTTTGGTCGAGTATGTATACACTATAACTATCCAAGGGTCGAATTACTCACCATTTGTGTAGAGACCCGAAGTTTGACGTACATGGACATGACATTACTTTTGAGGAATACTTAGTACATAACAAAAAAACACACACAAAGATCGTAATAGTTTAGTGTCTTTGGAAACTCTGAATATAATCTTCTAATCGTGGTGAAAGATCATCAACATCTCCCATAAAGATCTTCTTTTTTTTAACGTAAAACTTTTCATTATATCCTGGGGAAAATAAAACATAAAAGGGTGAGCTCAAATGCTCAGTAAGGGTAAACAAAAGAAATATCAATCACATCATTTTCATAAGAACATAACATTTTGGAAATCTTAACCTGCAAAAGAGAGCATAATTTAATAACATGGGATAAATAATAGTAGTGAAATGAAATCCCAATAATCATAACATAAAACATTAAACTTTTTGGCATACAAACATAATCATAGATAATCATATATTATTAGTCAAGACTCATTTCCAAGACTATCTTAGTGGATAAAGTCCATTTCTGAACCGTGTCACCCTCGTTTCAGTCCTGTTTCACTGAACCGGTATATCCTACCGTTCCAGCCATGACTATCTCATGAGATATAAAATCTTTACCCGATGAATTGGAGGGAGATATAGGTCCCACCCATCTTATAATGATAACATTCTTATGTGTGCCACAAAATATTAAATCATACATCATTGCATAACCCATGTAATAAAAATGGGAATCTTAAACATCGTGACATCATAAAACAATTCATATAAGATAAAGAAATTCATAAAAATAATTTAATCACAACATAATCAAATCAATGTAAAAATAGGGATAGAAACTGAACCCTTTATTATCTTAGATGGAAAATAATTTTGATAAAACACTTGAACTCCATTCTTGAGGAAAATATCCTTTCTACTTCAAAAACATTTCTCCTTTCTTAACGTGTAATTAAATTTTAAACTAAAAGAAGTTGATTAAAAATAAACTTGAAAACTTGTAAAGGAAGCTTCTCGGAAATAATGTTTTAAAAATCCATTCATGCCGTATAAGTTAAAAAAACATTTTTCTCGTACTTTTGTCGGAAAAGTCAAAAAGTACCTTGTATGAAAAACGACAAAAGATTCCTTTCATATCTTTTACTAAAAACTCAACGAAGGGTAAAATTGGATTTAAAAATTTTAGGTATATTGAAATAAAATTACATATTGAGAAAACAAGGATGTGGATGATAAAATACACCCCAGTAAATACCAAAGTATAAACAATCTCGGATAAAAATGAGATTGTGATATTTTCCCTTACCTTAGGTCTGATTTGCCTCGTAAGTGTCTGAACCTCCTTTATTGTGATTTAAATAATGTTATTGACTTATTCCAGAATCGTACTCATTGTTATGATATCATATATGGTTCACTTATGGCTTTATAAAACCTGTTCTTTAGTAAATTCCATGTTAAAGAGCATTTTGGGTAAAATCGTTTAATTTATCGTCCGTGTTTTGACTTGTAATTATTCATATGATTACTTAGATCACGATTACATAATTCCAGAATATAAAACATGATTTATATAAAAGATATATTCAGAATATACAAATATATAATAGATCGATAAATGGAAAGAAATACACCGTTCATGGAGACGGAAGGCCGTACGTACGCATGAACGCTATTTTCTTTTCCTTATTAAGTTAAATGGAATTAAGTAGATGACATACATATATATACACATAAATCCAGAATCATTATTTTGTCATATATTTCATTATTAATTAATATATATACTTTATAATCATTCATGAATGGTTAACATGGGGAATGACTCTCATCGCGTCGTGGAGACGGTAGTCCGTACGTACGCACGAGCGATGATATCGTCCTCATGATCGTGGAATTGTATTGGAGTATATGTATACTATTTCAGAATCAATATCACTTTATAATTATCATATATATTTATTATTTAAATCATTATACCCATCCAAGTAAGGTGGTGGTGGAAAATAGATTACACCACAGCGTGGAGACGGTATTTCGTACGTACGCACGCGCGGTGATTTCATTTTCCGTAGGATGGATAGATGGTGAAATAGGGTTGCTTCATACTTATAATAACATATCAGTATATGAGTGATACTGATGTTATTACTTCATAATCAAACAACCTTAGAAGAATATGTGGAAGAAGAAATAGAGATGAAATAATCGGTAACAGACATTATCACTTCTTTGAAGCGCCTCTTTGAGATCTCCTTTTAGGGATCTAAAATTTGTCTTTGAGGAAGACCAAAACCTCTAGGATATTGAAAGGGAAGTGGAGAGGAGAATTTTCAGGGGCTGGCCGAGCTTGAAGGCTCAATGTGGTGTGAGGAAGAGGGGGAAGAGGTGCCCTATTATAAGGGAGGAGAGGGGCACCTATGGAATAACCAAAAATATTATATTATTATAAAGTCAAGTTCGGTTTTAAATAGCTCCAAATTGAGTTATTTATAAGATAAGGTGCGGATGGGTCGAAATACTCTCATCCAATATAATTTAGACAAGTTTAGGTCATTATATTAACCTTATCTTTTAGTTTTAACTCTTAGTTAACTAGATTGACATTTACCATGTCGCTTTGTATTTTTATATTATATAGTTAATAAACTTACCATATACATCCAAGAGACCCCCAAGTTGTGTTTTATTAATATATATAACCTTATCTAAGTCATTTGGCTGAAACTTATATTTTTAGGAATAAAATAACAATTAATAATATACTATTTGTTTTAAAAACTATTTTATGTCAATTTTGACACTATTCAATAGTTGATTTTTTAAAACTCATATCAGAATTATTACTTCGTCCAAAGTTAATTAAATCAATCCTAACATGTCATATTAAGCTATAAAATTAGTGGAATTCATTAAAAGTCTCAAATTTTATTTATTTGGGTATTTATAACATCAATTATGTCAATATTTCATTAATAAGATAATTACTACATCATCATTGTGTCACAAATAAATTAACTTATATAATGTCTAAAAATTAAAAATAAACTACCATTATGTAGGAAATCTTTTTAGATTTTTAATGAAAATTTATAGTCGAATTTATTTTATGTATAACCCCATATTAAAAATTATTTTGTTATTAAACTTTGATTTTAACTATTTTAACCCTTCTTTAAATAAATTAATAATAAATGTCCTAATCTAATCCTTGTGGGCCAAAATGGTCATATTTTATTCCTAAGGTTGTTTTTTGGTCGAATTAAACTTGTCCAATAGAATTATGACATGTGTTAGGGTAATAATAATATCATTTTTACCCTTAATTACCCTATTTACTTTTAACCGTGGTAAAAAAAAGTTAAAAGTTACTATTCAATAAAAATTATTTTCATCTCATTGAACCACATTTTAGTCATTTATATTAACCATGTCTCTCGGATTTTCGAAATTCCACTCACAGAAGCGGTAAAATTATGTTTTATGAAAAATTCAGTTTTTTAACTACCACTTATTGGTTTCACTATTCAAAAAAATGAATGTTTCCAGAAAAATACAAAAAATTAGGCCTAAGCTATATTTGATATTAAGAATTCAAAAATGATGTGTATTTTAACAAATTCAGAACATATCAGTTTCATTAATTAATTTAAAAAATAGTTCCCGTCGTCAAAACAAATAGCGTGTTTTTAAGAGATAATAACTATCAAAAGATTGACACTTGTTTATAACAAGTTTAAATGTGAAATTACATCCAATGACCAACATTGTATTAAATTGTGAAAATATATTCTAAATATATTTTAAAACCACTCAAAATAATAATTTATCATTATTAATTATTTCGATTAAAAAGGTTGTTTTTAATTAAAATTTAGTAATTTTCACTATTCATCAGAAAATGAATGTTATCCGAAAAGTACCAAAATCTCACCCTAAGATAATTTCGATATTACAAATCCAAAAATGAATTCCATATTGAAAAGTGAAATTTACCAAATTTCAAAAAGTTGTCATTACTATTCATAACAGCTGGTTTTAATAATATTTTAATAGCATGTTGTTGTTTAGTGAAACTCGTTATTGCGTACTACACACGCTATCGAGGAAGGTCGTGATTGCATGTAATGCAAGGCAAGTCAAGGATGCATGTTTTGAAAGATCCTTTTTGTGGAGCATAAAACACAATACATTAATGAAATTAAAAAGAATATTTTTCATAAAATCTTGGGTTGTTACATTCTACCCCCCTTAAAATGAATTTCGCCCTTGAAATTAATCGGGGTTATAAATGGTTTACTATTCGAAAGTTTCTTTAATAGAAACCCACATCGTAAAAAGGAATACCAAAACAAATCTTTAAAAACAAATGTATGAAACGTAACGATTACCCAGATAAACTAATCACTGGGTTTCCACATAGGTGAAAATATGGATATGGAAGAGAAATCTAACCATCATGTTCTGATGGAGAGTGGTAGAGAACATGGCTTTGGAAAAGCCAGAAATCTGAAAGCCATAAATTTGTGAAAATCTAAGGTACCATCTGATTCATCAGATATAAGGGCACTAGGACAACATTTTTGGTTTTCAAGATCGTTACCCTAAAGTTGATGAAATTGGAATTAGAAGAAATACTTTTGTGATTTCGGTATAGAATCACTGTTGGTCATTCTTTGGACAATTTCCACTTCATATCTATAAGAAATGAAGTTGAATTTGTCATTCGTGATGTGTTAGTAGATCATGTGATAGAATGATGGGTCATTCCATCTGTCTCAAACAAAAGGTTAGAAAAGTTATCAAAAAAAATACATAAGTCCATCTATAGTGAGATTAATCATATATGGTTCCTAAAATGGACTTATACTTCATATATCATACTGCTTAATATAATAAAACTAGTTTCTACTAAACGGGGACATCTTGTAGGCCAGTGGTAGGTGATAAAGGCCAGTCGCACATTGGTTGTGGGTTCGATTCCCATGGCCTTGTCCGACGCGATGGGCTGTCTCCCGTCCTGCAGGTTGTCCTTTTTCTAAAACTATATTACTATAACATCCCTTAAATAATATAGAATTTTTTTTATCCTTAATCAATACTAACTTATTTCCAACATAGTCCATTCCAATCTTTAGGCTTATCCATAATACTTCTGTCCAATCTCATAATATTGTGAAAACGATTACAAGAGATTTAATACCATCGTTGATCCCCATATATCATAAGATATGTCTTGTTGGTCACATTCCAAACATTCAAAGGCCTTAATCATGTATTCTCTTGAATACCCATTGAACTTTTGTGAAAACATGAATGCAGTTAAAAGTTAACACTTTCCACATACCAAAATCCTCAAAATTCTATACACTCAAACCATGATATCACTTAGTCCTTATAACAATCATGAGCTCATGAATACTGTCAAACATTTCATTTTTTTCCTTATCCCTTCATTATGTACATATCATCTTTTTATACAAAAATATTTCAATCACTTTCCATGGTTACCAGTACCATAAAATTAATGAAAACCACAATAGACCAGTATATAAATATTCCAATACTCAACATTGTTTTGAAATCCCATTACATAAACACTTAATCATTCCACCACATCGTTTTCATATACAACATCACCAATGGTGATCGCATGTGACTTCCATTTTTCCTTTTCCTTAAGTGGTTGCTCACGTCGATCATCACTAACCCTTGGATTAGTGCATTTATTAGCATAATTCCCCATTTCCTTGCACTTGAAGAATTGAAGTGTTGTTGGTGCGTTCTCTACAGTCTTTTCTTTATTCACATCATTAGAAACCCTTTTACCATTAATTCAACACTTAGCTGCTCGATGACCTTCTTTTCCACACTTAAAGCATTTTCTAGTCCCTTTAAGACAATCTCTACCATGCTTCTTTCCACACATTGAGCATAAGGACACATTCATCTTATTTTCACCATTATTCTGAGATTTCTTTTTGAACTCCATCTTTCATTTCTTGTCAAAACTGTTAGATGGATAAGTAATACCAACTCCCATTTCTACCTTGATAGCACAACACACAATTTCTTCTTAGCTACTGAAGTCTCTTATAGCTAATTCCCTTCTAAGATTTGTTTTTAAGCCACTGAAGAATCGATCATCTTTACTTTCAGGTTGGATGATAAATCAAGATGCATCCCTTGCAAGCCTTGTAAAATTCTCTTCGTATATACCAAAAGATTCATCATCCTTTTTCTTTAATTCAAGAAACTACTTCTCCATCTATGTTCGAAGAATACGAGGGAATTACTTATTGAAAAATAAGTTCTTGAACTCGTCCCATTCCATGGACTCAATTTCATCTCTTTGCCTTGTATTCTTAATAATATTCCACCATTGATCAGCTTCACCTTCCAAACGATATATAGCTAAGATGACTTTATCATGTTCAGAACATTGAAGAACTGAAAATATCTTTTCAGTAGTACTGATCCATTGTTCAGCAACAAGTGGATCAGAAGACCCACTGAAAGAAGGTGGACGTTGCCTCATGAAGGACTCAATAGAATATTGTTCCCTTCTATGCTCATTTGGAAGTCCAGAATGATTCATAGCTTGTGTAAGTATAGCAATAATATTTTGCACTCCATCTCCCATAACATATGTTTGTTCAGGAGGAAAATCATTGCATTGTCCATTGCATTGATCAACACGGTTCCTTCATATTCCAGCCATCGTCTAAAACCCAAAAAGAATAGTGTGAGAGGCAAAAATCATGCTAGGGAAAACAACATAATAAAGGGGGAGTATCCTCAATATCTAACATCTTAGGATAAATTCTATGATCATTACCGTAGTTCTATGACTGTATCCTATACGTATACTTATCCTTAGGGACATCCCTAGACATACCTTAGAAATATCTCTAGGGATCTCACTAACGTTTTCTCATCCTAGTTTCCAAAGGTTGACTAATCCTTTACTTTGATACCAACTGTAGAGACCCGAAGCTTGACGTACATGGACATTACATTACTTTTGCAGAATACTTAGTACATAACAAAAACACACACACAAGGATCGTAATAGTTTAGTGTCTTTGGAAACTCGGAATATAATCTTCTAATCGTGGGGAAAGATCTTCAACATCTCCCATAAAGATCTTCTTTTTTTACCTAAAACCTTTCATTATATCCTGGGGAAAAGATAAAATAAAAGGGTGAGCTCAAATTCTCAATAATGGTAAACAAAAGAAATATCAATCACATCATTTTCATAAGAACATAACATTTTGGAAATCTTAACCTGCAAAAGAGAGCATAATTTCATAACATGGGATAAATCATAGTAGTAAAATGAAATCCAAATAATCATAACTTAAAACATGAAACTTTGTGTAATACACATATAATCATATAGAATCATATTTTATTAGTCAAGACTCATTGCCAAGACTATCTTAGTGGACAAAGTCCATTTCTGAACCGAGTCACCCTCGTTTCAGTCCTGTTTCACTGAACCGGTATATCCTACCGTTCCAGCCATGTATATCTCATGAGATATAAAATCTTTACCCAATGCATTGGAGGGAGATATAGGTCCCACCCATCTCATAATCATACCATTCTTATGTGTGCCACAAAATATTAAATCATACAACATTGCATAACCCATGTAATAAAAATGGGAATCTTAAACATCGTGACATCATAAAACAATTCATATAAGATAAAGGAATTCATAAAAATAATTTCATCACAACATAATCAAATCAATGTAAAAATAGGGATATAAACAGAACCCTTTATTATCTTAGATGGAAAATAATTGTGATAAAACACTTGAACTCCATTCTTGAGGAAAATATCCTTTCTACTTCAAAAACATTTTTCCTTTCTTAACATGTCATAAAATTTTAAACTAAAAGAAGTTGATTAAAAATAAAATTGAAAACTTGTAAAGGAAGCTTCTTGGATATAATTTTTTAAAAATCCATTCATGCCGTATAAGTTAAAAAAACATTCTTCTCGTAATTTTTCCGGAAAAGTCAAAAAGTACCTCGTATGAAAAGAGACAAAAGATTCCTTTCATATCTTTTACTAAAAACTCAAAGAAGGGTAAATTTGGATTTAAAAAATTTTAGGTGTATGGAAATAAAATTACATATTGAGAAAACAAGGATGTGGATGATAAAATACAACCCAGTAAATACCAAAGTATAAACAATCTCGGATAAAAATGAGATTGTGATATTTTCCCTTACCTTAGGTCCGATTTGCCTCGTAAGTGTCCGAACTACATGTATAATAATTTAAATAATGTTATTGACTTATTACAGAATCATACTCATTGTTATGATATCGTATATGGTTCACTTATGACTTTATATTACCCGTTCTTTAGTAAATTACATGTTAAAAAGCGTTTTGGGTAAAATCGTTTAATTTTTCGTCCGTGTTTTGACTTGTAGTTATTCATATGATTACTTAGATCATGATTACACAATTCCAGAATATAAAACATGATTAATATATAATATATATTCAGAATATACATATATATAATAGATCGATAAATGGAACGAAATACACTGTTCATGGAGACGGTAGGCCGTACGTACGGATGAACGCTGTTTTCTTTTCCTTATTGAGTTGAATGGAATTAAGTAGATGACGTACATATATATACACATAAATCCAGAATCATTATTATGTCATATATTTCATTATTAATTTTTATATATACTTTATAATTATTCATGAAGGGTTAACGTGTAGAATGAATCTCATTGCGTCGTGGAGACGATAGTCCGTACGTACGCACGAGCGATGATATCATCCTCACGATCGTGGAATTGTATTGGAGTGTATGTATACTACTTCAGAATCAATATCACTTTACAATAATCATATATAGTTATTATGTACACCATTATACCCATCCAAGTAAAGTGGTGGTGGAAAATAGATTACACCACGGCGTGGAGACGGTATTCCGTACGTACGCAAGCGCGGTGATTTCATTTTCCGTAGGATGGATAGATGGTGAAATGGGGTTGTTTCATTCTTATAATAACATATCAGTATATGAGTGATACTGATGTTATAACTTCATAATGAAAGAACCATATAAGAATAAGTGGAAGAAGAAATAGAGATGAAAGAATCGGTAACGGACATTACCTCTTCATTGAAGCGCCTCGTTGAGATCTCCTTTTAGGGAATTAAAATTGGTCTTTGAGGAAAAAAAAAACTATAGGTTGTTTCTAGGGAAGATTAGAGGATAAATTGGCATGGTTTGGCCGAGCTTGAATGCTCAAAGTGGTGTGACGAAGAGGGGGAGGAGGTGCCCTTTTATAAGGGAGGAGAGGGGCACCTTTGGAATAACTAAAAATATTATTTTATTATAAAGTCATGTTCTTTTCTATATAGCTCAAAATTGAGTTATTTATAAGATAAGGTGGGGATGGGTCTAAATCCTCTCATCCAATAGAATTTATACAAGTTTACATTATTATATTAACCATATCTTTTAGTTTTAACTCTTAGTTAATTAGATTGACATTTACCATGTAACCTTGTATTTTTATATTATATAGTTAATAAAATTACCATATACATCCAAGAGACCCCCAAGTTGTGTTTAATTAATATATATAACCTTATATAAGTCATTTGGATGAACCATAGATTTTTTGGAATAAAATAACAATTAATAATATAATTTTTGTTTTAAAAACTATTTTATGTCAATTTTTACACAATTCAATAGTTGATTTTTTTGAAACTCATAACAGAATGATTACTTCGACCAAAGTTAATTACATCAATCCTAACATGTCATACTAACCTATAAAATTAGTGGAATTCATAAAAAGTCTGAAATTATATTTATTTGAGAATTTATAACATCACTTATGTAAATATTTCATTAATAAGATAATTACTGCATCATCATTGTGTCATAAATAAATTAAATTATTTAATGTCTAAAAATTACAAATAAAATACCATAATGTATGAAATCGTTTTATCTTTCTAATTAATATTTATAGTCGATTTTATCTTATAAATAACCCCATATTAAAAATGATTTAGTTATTAACCTTTGATTTTAACTATTTTAACCCTTCTTTAAATAAATTAATAATAAGTGTCCAAATCTAATCCAGGTGGGCCTAAATGGTCATATTTTATTCCTAAGGTTGTTTTTGGTCTAATTAAACTTGTCCAATAGAATTAGGACATGTGTTAGTGTAATAATAATATTATTTTTACCCTTAATTACCCTATTTACTTTTAACCGTGGTAAAAAAAAGTAAAAACTTACTGTTCACTAAAAATTATTTTCATCTCATTGAACCACATTTTAGTCCTTTATATTAACCGTGTCTCTCGGATTTTCGAAATTCCACTCACAGAAGCAGTAAAATTAAGTTTTATAAAAAATTTAGTTTTTTAACTACCACTTAGTGGTTTCACTATTCAAAAAAATGAATGTTTTCAGAAAAATACCAAAAATTAGGCCTAAGATATATTTGATATCAAGAATTCAAAAATGATGTCTATTTTACCAAATTCATTACATATAATTTTCATTAATTAATTTCAAAATTAGTTCCCGTCGTCAAAACAAATAGAGTGTTTTTAAGAGATAATAACTATCAAAAGATTGACACTTGTTTATAACTAGTTTAAATGTGAAATTAAATCCAATGACCAACATTGTATTAAATTGTAAAAATATATTCTAAATTTAGTTTAAAAGAACTCAAATTAATAATTTATAAATATTAATTATTTCGATTAAAAAGGTTGTTTTTAATTGATATTTAGTACTTTTCACTATTTATCAGAAAATGAATGTTATCCGAAAAGTACCAAAATTTCACCCTAAGCTAATTTAGATATTAAAAATCCAAAAATGAATTCCAATTTTAAAAATAAAATTTACAAAATTTCAAAAAGTGGTTATTACTATTCATAACTGCTAGTTTTAATAATATTTTAATAGCATATTTTTGTTTAGTAAAACTTGTTATTGCGTACTACACATGCTATCGAGGAAGGTCGTGACTGCGTGTAATGAAAGGTAAGTCAAGGATGAAAGTTTTGCAAGCTCCTTTTGGTGTAGCGTACAAAAAAAGACATTAATGAAATTAAAAAGAATATTTTTCATAAAATCTCGGGCTGTTACAATTTGGATCCTTATATAATAGATTATGACACTTATATTATTTTATTTAAAGTGATGATAAACTTGTGACATTCATGTTTTAATAATTATAACATTTTTAATGAGGAAGTAAATAGAAGAAATATTAAATTGTTAGTATTAATTCTATCTCTATAAGATTTATATATTTCATAGTATTTTATTTATAATTTTAATTTAAAAAATAACCATATTAAATAATTTCACTTAACAGTTATAATGATTATTTTATTAAAAGAAATATCAAATAAATATTATTAAAAATATTAAAATAATTATAATTTGGGATAAATAGTATGTAAAATTAATTTATAAATTGAAATTACCTCTCATTAGTATTATTAAATTACTTTTTTCATGTTAACATGTTATTCTAATATTTTTAAAAAGCAATGAATTCAAAATTTTCAAAATTGACACTATTTATTGTTTATAAAAATAAATTTTTATTAAATTAATTAAAAATTATAATACATTTTAGAAAATATATAATAATTATTATATGGTCCAAAATTTTCTAAGTTACTTATTTATAGTCTAATTTACATCAAATAAATAAATATGACACCATTTTAGTATTAACATACTTGTTAAACTTGTTAAAAATTAAATAGAATAATTAATTGTTAATTAAACTTATAAGTTTTAAGTCAATAGAAAAACTTATAAATAATTTATATTTTGAGGATATTACAACCCTATATAATATCGTCTTCAAAATTGGGATATTTTGTCAGTTCTTGGTTGGGGTTTTATTTTATAATACATTAATATTCTTAGAGATCCCAAAAATTCCCCACACTATAATTATAAAAGGGAACCTACTCCCTCACCTCATTACATTAAATTAATATTTAAATATCATCAATACCCTATCCATTTCATTTAAAAACTTCCATAGTTACATTATAGAGGTTATGGTCTTCTTCAAAGACCAACTATAGTTCTTTAATAGAACATTAAGTGGCAGCACATCGAAGAAGATGTAATCCCCTCTACCAATTCTTTCAAACTTTGTTCTTTATCTACATTCTCTTAATGAGTTGTTTCATTATAAATTAATTACTATAGTATCACATATATAATGATATTTTATTATTATTATGAAAAAACTAGATTCCATATTTTATCCATCCTACTAAAAATAAAATATCCACACGTGTGTACGTACGACATACTCTCTCCATGTCGTGGTGTAATCTGTTTTTAACCACCATCTTACATGGATGTGTATATTAATAGAAAAAATAAATATATATGATTATTATAACATGATATTTATTAATAATTATTACACATTATTCAATTAAATACCATTCAAAAATTATGGGAATGATATTTTTTCCCGGGCATACGTACGGCCTACCGTCTCCACGATGCGATGTGATTCATTCTACATGATATTCATTAACACAAGATTATATAAATTAATGCAATAAATCTATATGATATGTATTATTATAATAAATTTATTTAAAATCTAAAAATATTACCTAATTATAATAAATATAATATAATCGACAAAACATGTGTAATAAAATAAAGAAGTTAACACCTAATGGACAAGTAATAATTTTACTAACAGACAAATGATAATGTGATCATATATGATATCATAAAAATGAATATTATTATGAAATAAGTTATTGACATTATTTAAATCATAAACAAGAGGTTTGGATGCATATAAAGAAAATTTGACCTAAGGTAATGGATAATTTTTCAATATGATTATTATTAGAGATTTTAATACGTAAGTATTTACTAGGGAATATTTATCATTCATGGATATGTTTCCTAATTATGTATTCCTAAATATAATTTATATTATTATAAAAAATTTTAGAGTAAATTTTACCCATTTTTGAATTTTTAATAAATGTTATGTCTTGGACTCCATGTGTTTTAATCCTCAAAAATCATGATTAACTCTTGTAAATCATGTTTGATCTTGTTATTTAATGTTTAATGATGATAATGTTTAATTTTAACAAATTTTGTGGGTATTAATTTTTAAGATAGATTGTATATATTTATTAAAGAATCAGTCTTTGTTAAGGTAAACGCCCAGTCATTGTTGGAGTACCAAATGGTCTGACAATTTAGTCTGAAAATCAGTAAAGTACGAGTAATCATTACAGTGACACAGTTGTATCATGCTTCCAGTTCATGATTTTTAAAATGGACCAAAAACCATTTCAATGACACCATTTTATCTAGTCACCAGTTTATAATTTTATTAATGTTCCAGACACTGCTTCAATGAAACCGATGTATCAATTCAATAGTTTATAATATCTAAAAAGTTCCAGACACTTTTCCATTGCATCGTTTCTCACAAAGGACCTAACACTATTTGCAAAACAACATTGTTTTATGTAACCGATTCAATGATTTAAAAAAGTATAATACATTTGTATAGAGGCTCTACTTGGAGGAAAAGAATGAGTCACTTATGACTATGGCATCATTCCTAAATCACCATTCAAATGTCACCATTTATATGTCACCACTGATTGTGACACCGTTCAACAGTTATTCATTTATTCATTATTACAATTAAATTCAAAATTATCTCTAATAATAATATTTTATATTTTTAATGACACTGTTATTGTTAATGATATTTTAAAAAAATTCCAGCAGACAGTACGAGGTATGAGGTGTAGAAATCAAGCTTCTTGTTAGATAAAAAACTATCACATAAGGGTTAATATATTATGGCCCACTATCTGGAGAACACAAGAGATAAACACACACCATACCATGTAGAAGCTCCATGATAATCCAACATTATTGGTGTGAGATAAAGAAGAACTCGTTGTGAACCATCCTAACAACATCCTTGCAGTAGCAGCAACTCAAAGAGGAAGAAGATCTATGAAGAATGCCACATTTAACTAGAAACCAAAACACAAAACTCATAACACTCTCTTTAGAAGTCAATTTCCAGAATAAGACCCAGCATTCAAATATAATACATTAAAAGAGTATATAATTTCATAGAACAATGCTCATAGAATATATAATCCATTTTTTATTATATATTTCTATGTTTTGTAATGTTTTATTATTCCATTGAGCAGTGTGTGTATCTATATTAAAACAACACAAGGCCTCCTATAATAAACTGTATGATACAAGATATACTCTCATTAACACTCTCTTACACCATTTTACTACCATGTATAACTTTGGAAGATAACTCTATGTTACCTGGTTATATATTTACCCACTTAAAACTATTATAGATGTGTAGTTGACCTGGAAAGCTTGTATTTTGTTGTAAACCCTGATCCAGGGTGTGGGTCAAACATTTTTATATAGCCTTTTCTTAGTGGTAGGTGATCACTAGAGCAAACCTATCATGGGGTGTGGAAAAAATATATTTTAGTTACATATTTATATTACAGTAGTTGATTTTAGGTAGTCTCTCAAATATGAGTTCACAAAAAATGGTTGTCACTTATTATAAGTTTTCTGAAAATGATTGGTTTTAATTAATATGAATTATTGTGAGAGAAATAAAAATCTTGAATTTATTCATTGTAAAAAATGATAAAGGTTTGAATCAGATTAGTTTTGGGTAGAACTAGAGTAGTGCAATCATGGTTTTAAAAATTTTCTATTTTACTTCCTTTAAATGATAAGAGAGATATTCATCTATCAAGTCCTCTCTCTCTCTCATGGATAGTTATGTATGATGATAATTTTTCAATCCAAACCCTTATATTGGTCTTTCCTCTTTTCTAATGTGTATAGGGTTTCAGAAGGTTTCATTATTAAAAAGAGAAATTCCTAACCTAGAATTTTTGTTCCCAAATAATCCAATATTCCACATGTAATCACACAGATGTACTGAATACCATTGAGCACTCACCCCTCAACCATATACTTGTTCCACCATATACAGATTATAATTGAGTGGAGGGAGATGTGATCGTTGACCTGTGTAATTTATAAGAATAGAATCAAAACCTAACGTAGCCACATTCAGAAGTTAAAACTGAATTTAGAATTGAACCTATATTAATAATGAAAAAGGAATTTGATTCATTTCATGCACATGAACTCAATCATGCACATGGGTTTAGCATCCCCTCTTCTTGATAACTAAAAAAACTACCCCTCCATGGATGGGGTAAGTGATATTATTTGTAAGAGTAGACACATTTTAAAGTATTTAATAAAAGGAAAAAAAATAAAGCTGAAGGCCATCGTCCTTGCGCATCACTTGGCGTATTCTTGGCTTCGTGTGTGTTAGAAGGATACCTGAGGTTGGTATTTATAATACTTATCATCCCAAACCTATGAATTCTACATTTAATTTTTATTTTTGTGTGTCCCCATTTACATGACATGTACACTTGGTACATGAAGGGTATTTATCCGTGTTTTCCTCCACTGTGTTCTATGAATCCTGTGCATATCTCGTACATTATTTTAACTATTTGACGGTGTTCACATAGTGTACTGAAGGTACAAAAAGTGTACTTGAAGTTCACAATGTGTTTCTTCATTAAAACTTCTTCAGTGTGAATCTAATTCACTTGATATAGCCACAACATGTACTGAAGGTACACGATGTGTACTGAAGGTACATGATGTGTATTCCTTTTTCTTCATATTTCCATCTCCTCTTCCCTCTTAATAATTTGGTGTCACACCGTGAGAAAATCTCACAGAGTGTAGGGTCCTTGGGCACATAATTTCTCCACATTTGGAACGTTTTTCATGAGTTCATCAATTCCTTCCATAAATCATAAAACAAATCAAATCATTTAAAAATGAAATAATTATTTATTCAATTACAGTAATTAATACAAAAAATATTCAATTAAATTTACTCTATCAAATAACCCCACACTTAAATAATGATTTTCCTCAAGAATATGATCTACACATGGAATTCATAGGACGTAAACATTACTAATATTTAAATTTCAATGTATTAAAAATTGAAAAAATTTCAAAGTCAAATCATACGTTCAATGATCCTCTATAATTATCAATTTAATTTTATATTTTTCAATGGAATAATAAATTCATGTATTATACTTTTGCCTATTGTAATATGATGTAACATCTCCTTTCATTAATTCATGATCCCAAATTAATTATTATTAAACATGCGGAGTCATGATATTCCACACATGAATCTTTTATGTCATCTATCATGAAAAAATTCTAGTAGATTAATTCTCATATCATGAAAACATTCTCCTTATCCATAGGCATATTGATGAACTATATTATCCACTTTGTAAAGGAAAAACACTTATAAAATCATAAGGGCATTACAATAAAGGTTCTTATTACACTGAGGCTTAAGGTTGGTAGAATTTTATTCTTTTAAATTTATAGCACAAGGATGAAGATAATCTCGTAAGTAGAATAAATTAAATGAAAATTAAAAGTGTAATTAAATTATCCCCTTCAATGTAGAAATACCCACTTACCCCGAAATTCCATATCATGTCATGATCAAATAAATCATAATTAATGACATGTTCACCCTATTGAATATTTTTTTTACCTTTTCATTTTATAAAAGTTATGTTAAGATCAAACCTCACATACATCACCTTAAAATGTAAGATTAGAAGAAAATTGGTTTGGTAAATGGTCATTTTTGGTTTTCCTAAATCAAACCGATTTTTATCTCTTTTTATGTCCTATTTTTGTTCTTTTCTATTTTTATTTTTTATTAGGGGAAAAATTGTGTATAATGAATTTTTTAATTGACCTTTATCATCACCAAAATATAGAACCCCCACACATTTTACATAAAATATAAATAATCCCTCTCACCCTGACATGCTTTTCCCACACACTTCTACATTAATATATCATGAAAATACCAAGATTAGGGTGGAATGGATAAAAATGGCATGAAATATGGATCATTTATATTATTTCCATTCATTTATTCTAAGGGATAATGAAGGATTAATTTAAATGTTGTCATAACGGATAAGGGGTGTCAAAAAGGTGCCTCAATCATTTTAAATATGTTTTTACACAGTAATAGATTTTACAAGTTCCATTACACGTTATGGCATGTGACATGTCCCAAGATCACTCAGGAAATATGATCATGATAAATAGGAAGTACTTAGTCAATAAATCCTCTCCATAATGGAAAATATAACATTTTAAATTCACTCATGATATGACTAATAATAAAAAATCACTTCACATGATCATAGGAAATTCCAAGAATGAATGTTAGTAGGGAAATTTCATTTTTCGGAATCAATTAATTCATTCAAATCAGGAAAAATTATTTCAATATTCATGCTTTATTTTAATTCTTTCATTATTCATTGTAATCATTCAATCATATTAACATTGAAATACAAAACATGGCATCACTTGATTACTAATATACTCATGTCTCTTAGACAGGTCGATTAAAACATGAATTCAAGTGTGGGAATGCATTTTTTAATTAATGATCTAAAAGACTAACAATGTGGGGAATAATGTTGAATAAAATATAACTAAAACTCTTACTCCCCTTTTAATTGGATGCTTAAAATTCAGTTGTGAAGGTTCTATCTTTACATTTTCATGATGTGTACATAATCTTCACAAAGTGTAATCCCACTACTTATTTTTCTTTATTAATGGATCTAAAATATAAGAATGAAAAAATGGTAGTGTAGGAATATTCAATCATTATGGTATATAATGAAGATTACAAGTGTACAATGGGGGGAAATGTGGGTTTCCTCTCAGAATCTCTTTTGTTTAATGTCGTTGGCTAGACTGAAAATATGATTTTTTTTTAAAACAAAATACTACAAGATTCCCCCCCACTTAATTGATGCAGATTCTTCAATGCATATAAATGGAATTTTTTTATGTAAACTTCAAAATTATATAACTACTGCATGTAATCAACGTCACAGAATGATCCAACTTAGTACGTCTTCATTTGTAATCTGTGTGAAGGGGTCTGATCTTATCCAATGGTTATTGGGGTATGATCCCATGTAACTTCTTCAGACTTTACTCATTTACAGTGAACAGGTTTCCACATCCTTACTTTTTAGCTTTCATAGCACCAATAATTTATACATGAATAACAGTAAAGGGGCCTTCCCATATGGAATGATGTTTACCTGGCATAAGCTTAAGTCTTGATTTGTAGAGTTACTCTTGTTCTTCAGGTTTAGAGGTTATTGGTTGAATGATCTTTCCATGGGACATAATTTTTCTCTCTTTTTAGATCATTGAATTTTGAATATATTATCATATGATTTCTTTTAACTCCTCCAACTACAATCTTCTCTCTTTCCAAGAATTCTAAAGGTCCAAATTCATCTCTCTGACCACCTAGTAGGCTCTATTCTCCCACACCATAGGTAGGTGAAAACAATTTACATAGATCAATCTAAAGGGGTTCATCCATATAGGTTTCTTATTAGATATTTTGTATTCCCTTAAGGTATCATCTAACCTTTGGCTCTAGTCATTCATGTTGGGTTTAAAATACTTTTCCAGAAGGGCTTTGATTTCTATATTGGAGAATTCTGCATGGCCCTTTTTTGGGGATGGTATGGGGTGGATGTTCTATGATGGACCCCATACTTCTACAGAAATTATTAAATTTTCCACTTTCATAAATGAATTCCATACTTGTTGATGATTTCTCATGGTACTCCAAACCGACTAAAAATGATAGTCTTGAAAAAATAACAAACAACATTGGCATCGTTAGTTATGGTTGCTTTCGCTTCCACAAATTTTGAAACATAATCTACAACCAAAATTATATGTGAATTGCAAGATGACCTTATGAATGGTCTCATTGAATATATTCCCCATAAATTAAAATTTTAACAAAAGTTTATTAGTTTTTATTTCATTTCATGTCATTTAGTGACATTACATGACAAATGGCATTTTTCACGTCATTTACAAAATTCATATGCATCCATAAATAAGGCGGGACAATAGATTCTAGATTTTAAAACATTTGAGGTAGTCCTATAAGGTCATAAGTGGTTTTCAAAATGTAATTAATGATAGAATTAAATATGTGATTCCATTTAACATATTGGTAATCATCCTCTTATGATTTTATCATTACAAACATTCCACAGAAATGGGTCATCACAAATATAAAAACATGATTCATATTTTAGATTAATTTTTTATGAGAGCATATATGATAGGGTAACAGAGATGTTACTAAATATTTGACAATGTTATAATTCCATGGTACTTCAACATTAACTATGTAGAGTTGTTCTCCATAAAGTTCTTCAATAAGGGGTTCTGGTTGGAGATTTTTTTCTTCAATGGTGCAGGTTAGTCAACTCAGATCATCAGCCACATGATTTTTAGTCCCCTTCTAATAATTGATATCCAAATTAATACTTGTAACTGTAGCATTAATCTCACTAATCATTGTTTATATTCCATCTTCTTCATTACACACCTAAGTGTTTCATGATCAAGAAAAATATCAACATTAGTTCCAAGAAGATATGATCGAAAATTATCTAGTGAATAAATAAACTCAATGAACTTATTATTAGATGTTTTGTAATTTATTTGTGTGGAATCAATGGTCCTTGATGCATATGAGATGACTTGAGGATTTCTGTCAATCCTCTATGATAGAGTGGCTCCCATCAGTTGGTTGGATTCATCAAAAACTAACTCGAATAGATAATCTCATTTGCGTGGTTATATTATTGGTGGTGTCATCAAATTTTCCATCAATTCATCAAATGATACCGCGCATTTACAATAGAAAATAAACTCATCATCCTTTAAAATTAATCTCGATAGAGGGAGAGAGATATTAATACAATCATTGATGAATCTTCTATAAAATACTACAAGACCTAACAAGGATTTAACATGTTTTACACATGTTTTATGTGGAATGGAATTTATTACAGTAAATTTTGGATGAATCAACCTCAACCCCTTTTGTGAAATAATGATCACCACAGTATTCCATTTTCAACCATGAAATGACATTTCTCAAAATTTAAGACAATGTTCTTTGCAATGCATGTTTTTAAAACTTTTTCCAAATTTACCTATTAATGATCCAATGTTTTTACAAAAACTGTGAAATCATCTAGAAACACATCCAAGATGTCCTAAATGTGGTCTGAAAAAATACTCACCATACACCATTGAAATATACCTGGGGCATTTCATTTTCCGAATGGCATCCTTTTGTAGGTGAATTTTCCTAAAGGATTGGTGATGGGCGTCTTCTCTTAGTCTTCTGTAGCGATCAGAACCTAAAAATATCATGAAAATTCATCTAAAATTAGTAATGTGTTTTTATATAACCATTAAATCATATGATCAATGAATGTAATAATAAAGTGTTCTTTTTTGGTAACTTGATTTAGCTTTCTATAATCTATCAACAATATCCTGTTGTTTTATACTCTCATGGGGATCAGTTCATTTATATAATTTTAACAATGGTTGTGCTGGTTCTCTTTGGGACTATATGAATTGGGTTGAACCATTGATAAATAGATATTGGGTTAATGATGTTCGCTACTAAAAATTATTATATCTCTTTCTTGACAACCTCCATAATTTTAGGATTATGTCTTCTATGAGGTTTTCTAACTGGTCCTGAATCAATTTATAAAAATATATTGTGAGATAATACCTTTGGGTCGATTCCAGTAAGATCACTGTATCTCCATGTTACATATTTTGCATTCCTTTTGAGAAGGCCAATCAGTGTTTGTTCATCTGAATGGGATAAGTTATTTGAAATTATTACTAGAAATATCTCTTCAACCATTGAGTAATCATACATCAAATCACATAGAAAAGACTTCGGTTCTAGACATGGGGTTGTTCAAGGGATGATATTGTATTTAGGTTTCCAATGTCTAACGTTGTATTCTATGGTATAATTTCACTTACTTTTCAAAAATCATGAAAAAATGTAGACTTTACCTCATCCTCCATCATGATATTTTATTTTTCATGTTTTTGAGAATTATAACATTCAAATGAAAATTGTTCACCTGCTAATAAGAAGTCATGAAGCATACCCAAGTCTTCATTTGGTTCAATACCTTCATCATGAGAGATCGCATAAAGTGAGTGGTTACTGGAAGGATGTTTCATCATATCAAGAATTTTGAATTGTACCGTACTATCTCCAAGCTCCATGGTAAGTGTTATTTCATGGAGGTTGATTATCATCTTTTCTATTTTCAAGAATGGTCTCCCTATAAAAATGGGTGATTGGATAGGTGATATGTCTTCCACTGTGGAAATGACAGAAAAGTCTACTGCAAAGATTATTCCTCTCACTCCCACGAGCACATCTTCAACAACTCCACCTAGGAAAATGGTGGATCTTTCTGCTAATTGTACCACCGCTCTAGTTTGTTTTAGTTCTATGATCCATAAATATAAAAACACTGAGTGGGGAATCACATTTATCAATTTATTAGAGTACATATTGCTTCAATAAAATTTAGAGTACTGATAGTATGGGGAATATAAAATATACCTAGATCATGAAATTTTTCTGGTATCGATGATCTGATTAATGCTGAGACAGTTCTTCCTAATTTGATTCTTTCATTTCCATAATACATCCACCTTTTACTACACAACACCTAAAAAATTTCATATTTAGGGATTTGTCGAATTACATCCAGTAGTGGGATGTAATTCTCGTCATTAAAGAAGGTTTCATAAATTTCCTTTCGAAATAATTCTTATTCACTCTTCTATGACTCAAATAATGAATATGGGAATTGTTTTGGGATACCCTTTTTCTCCCTTTATTTTTTATCAAAGGTGTTTCCACCCATTCTTCCCTGATCACATTTCTTTCTCATTTTGTGTTGTTGGAAATATCTTTTGGTTGGATAGGAAGAACATCTAGAGTTTTCGTGGAATCGTCATCCTCATATTGTGCAAGGGGTGTGAGCTCCTTCCCACTTAGGGTGGTGATTGGACCAACATTGTCCTTTGGATTTGAAATTGTTCTTTTTGGAATATTAAATTGTTTTTTGGTGAGAGCATCCTTAAATATTGTAAATTTATCATCTATATTGTTCATTTTATCTTATATTCCTACAAATCTTCTCTTCAACTATTGATCATCTATTTCTGGTGCACTTGTGGATTGTTTATCATAAATATTTCGCTGTAATGGTGCCATCTGGAAGGTTTTTTGTTGTTGGAAGGGCTCCTTATAAGGATATTAGAATGTTATTAATTTTATTATTGTTGCAGAAAAGGTGGTCTGGCTTGGTTCTACTGAATCCCATACCATAGTTGGGTTTGCAGTTGGTATTACCTTTTCTGATAGGTTGCAACACAACTTTCTATCCCTTTCACTTCTGGACCATGATTATGGTAATTGGAATTAGATGAAAATAAACCACACACATGATTCATTTATTGTTGTTCCTTCACATGGTTCACAACTATTTTATTCACTAACCCTGTGAGTCCACACATTTCATTTGTAATTAATCTCTTGAATCAGATGTTCTCATTTCATGGATTCCTCTAGTGCTTGTACCTTGAGGGAAAAAATACTAAAAATTTTGTGCAATCTTTTTAATGAAAACATAGATGTCTATAATAGACTTGTAAATTATGGATCCCCCCAATAAGGCATATAATATATTTCTATCATTGTCAAGAAATCCTTGGTAGTAACACATTGGGAATTAGTCCTCTTCCATTTCTTATTGTGGGAATATTGAACATAGTTTCTTTAAACATTAAAAGTATTTTTAGAGGGGTTATTCAGATGATTTATGTATTAAATAAATATCCTTCTTTGTTTTAGGGATATGGGATTTAGGGAATGATCTCCGTAGGAAGAATCTTTTCATATCTTTACAGTCACTAATCTCCCCCGGTTGCAGATTGTACAACCATTCATTCGCTGCTCCCTCTCTGGAGAATGGGAATTCCCTCCACTACACTTGATCCTCCATGACACCTCGAGTTTTTAAGCTATATAAGATATAGGTGAATTCATTGATATGATGATTTGGGTCTTCACCTACAAGACGATGAAATTTAGGAAAACTTGAATCATATTAATTTCTAGTTTAAAAACCTTTTTTATGGTAGGGACTGTAAGTTCGTTATTTTTATTGACAAAATGAGGTGTTAAGATGACACACAGGTTCAACTGTGATTTAAATCCATTATTACATGCTCAAATTTTTCACACAAGGTGTCACTTGATTTGTTGAGATTAATTTATTTGAATTACATTTGATGATTTTGGTTCCTCAATTTAGTTATTCTGCATTAAATTTCTGGATCTAATTCATATAAATTTCTATTTGAACTACGGTACATTAAAAATAGAATTTTTTTTAAAAACATTCGGAGGAACTTCATCCCCAACAATGGAGACATGTTTTACACATTCCTGTCAAGGTGAATGGAAAAAAAATATTTTAATTACCTAATTAAATTTTTGTAGTTGATCCTAGGTTGTCTCCTGAAGAAATGTGTATACAAAACATGTTTGTCACTTTTTGTAGGTTTTATGAAAATGATTGGTTTAAATTAATTTGAATGGTTGTGAGAGAAATATATAGATTGAATTTATTGATGTTATCAAATGATAGAGACGGTGATCAGATTGGTTTTAGCTAGACCAAGTGTTGTGCTATAATTTTTTTAAAATTTAAACCTTTTTCTTCATTTAATAGATATGGGAGAGATTCATCTACCCAGTCCACTACCTCCCATGTCCAGATGGTTATGATGAGAATTATCCTATCCTAAACCACAGATTTGTCTATCCTCCATCCAATGTGTGTAGGTTTGTGGAAGGTTTCTCGATTAATTAGAGAAATAACTAACCTATAATTTTTGTTCCCTAATATACCAATATTACACATGCACGAATGAAATTGTGTTGACTACAGTCAAGAACTCACCACCCAAACCTAATCATTTTCCACAATATACACATTGGAATCGAACAGAGGGATATTTGATCATCTAGCAATGAAATTTATAATAACAGAATCCAAAACTAATGCAACCACATTTAGAATTTAAAACTAAATTATGAATTGAAACTAGATTAACAGATAATAAGGAATGTGATTTATTTCAAGAATAAGTACTCACGAATACACATATTTCTATCCTCCACTCTTCCATAACACTCAGATGAAACCACCCCTCCTGGGATGGGGTAATTTAGATGATTTGGGATAATATATACATTTTAAATTAAGGACTAAAAGTAATTAAAGAAATAAATCTGAAGGTGGTCATCATCGAGTGTTCTTTGACTTCCTCCCAGAACTGTGTTTGTTAGAAGGCTGGTGGAGGTTAGTATTTATATGACTTCTCATCCAAGACCTGTGACTACTAGATTTAATAAATTTAATATGTGTCTCCCTGTACATGACATGTACATCGGAAACACAACGTGTACTTCTCTGTTTTTTCCTCGACCTTGTTTTGTGAATCTTACAAGAATCTTGTGTTTTGTTTTTCATGTCTGATGTTGGTCACATCAAGTACTGAAGGTACATGACTTTTACTTGTGGCTCACAATGTGTCTCTTCGTCATGACTTATTTAATACATATCTTCATCACTTGATACAATTACAATGTGTACTAAAGGTACACGATGTGTATTCCTATTTCTTCATATTTCTAGTTCATCTTCTCTCTTGCAAATCTGGTGTCATGTCATGAACTTTTCTCATGATGTGAAGGGTCCATGGCCACGTAATTTCTCCTCATTTGGATCATTTATCATGTGTTTGTCAATTACTTCCATAAAACATAAAACAAATCATATCATTCCAAAAATAGAAATATTATTCAATTAATTACATACAATATTGACATATATTTTCAGTATCAATCATTAATTAGAGAGGACAAAATATTTTCATGATATTGAATCTCTTGTTTTATCCACTATGTTCAAGTTCCATTTTCATTCTTATATTTTATTTCTCAAATAAATAAACATTAAATTCCTTTGATAGTTGATCTTTGATAGTATTTGTTCTATAATTTATTTTAGTAGACTGATGTAAAATGTTGAAGTAACTTCGTAAATTATTTTAATTGAAAATTAATCCATCATTGAGGAATATTTCAGAATCTCAAATATTTTAAAAATATATTACTCTGGATAAATATACAATTTGATTTTAAATTGGGGGACTTTCAAATAAATAAATTTTAAAAAAAACTTTATAGGAAAAAATTTAACCCTCATGAGTGTCCTAATATGACTAACATTTGGTATCATAGGAAATTTCAATTATTTTTCAACTGTTATAAAATATTATTTTATTATTGTTTTAATGAATTATAAATTTTTATTACTTTTAAATTTTTATCACCTTAAGAAATTTTTCATTAATCTATGTTATCGATAGTAGAATGGAATGTGCTACTTCCAACAAAACTCCCTTTATCAATGGAATTAATTATGACCAATGTAAAATTAAGATGAAAATAAATTTATAAAGTATGGGTTTTTAAAGTTGGTCTTCCATTACAGATGAATATAAGACTCATTCTACTGCCTAAAATATTTGGGATAACCCAACCAAGACGGATTATAATAATATTAATAAATATATGAATGATATAACATTCTATTTAGGTGATTAATAATTCAATATGAATTGGGCATGCAAAAAGAACAACATATTTGGGATAGTGTTGTTGTTTCACATTAAGGAACCAATAATTATTAAGAGATGAGACTTAAAACATATACTATTGAATATTATATCTTCATGATGAATCTTTATGAACCTATATCTGAAATGTATCTTAGGATTAAATAAATTTTAAATAGTATGATTTTTTTGGGATTGGATGTTCATAGATGTCTATAAGACATCTTGATGGGAACATCGGTATCTTTTAAAGAATCATGTGATATTGGTATGTTTTCAGTAAAAAAGATAATAGGAAAGCTGATAATGTATGAGGTATAATTAAGGGTAAAAAAAGAATAGAAGGATGAACCAAAGAGAATGTCTATAGATTTCAAACCCCCTACTTCAAAAAATATTGTAAAGGGAAGGATAGAAACTCATTCTGACAGTACAAGTATTAGTGATTCAATTTGATAGTGACAATGAAATGTCTTAGATATAAATAAGGTTTAGAAAGTTTTATAGAAATGAGTTTTTTTGAAAATCCCAACTACAAAGGAAAATAAGAAAACAAGGGAAACTGAAAAAAGTACTGGAAGTAAAATGAAATTACAAATGAGATACTCTACTATTAATGTAAGATATGATGACTTGTAAAGGTTGATTTCCTTATGTTTATGTATAAGAATAAATGTGAGGACAAGGAAAAGATATAAGAAGGAAATGAAGGCCACCTAGAGTGCTAATGAGGATAGCTCCAGTGAGTCAGAATCATCACATGATGAGAAATGTGACAAGGAAAATATGTGTATCATGACAAACACATCTAAGGTCACCCTTTAGTCTCCTATAAAAAATTTCAATTATTATAGGGATGAATATGATTCTAAAAACATGACCAATGAGTAAATTTTTGAGTACTACAAAATAATTAAAGACACATGTAATGAGTTACAAGATAAATATAAAATATTAAAGAAACAACATGCTCTCACCTCTATTTTCAAAACCAATGTTACAATGGTAAAAGAAAATAATGTTCAATTTGTTAACAATGACAATAAACATAAACTGTCTAATAATAAATTGAAATTTTACATAGAAGCTTTTACTAGTGTAATGATTACTCTTATATAAATGGTAGGTAGACAAGTAGCTCCTAGGTATACAACTGGTATAGGATACCAAATTAGATAGAGGAATATTTCAAAAAATCATTTTGCATCTAATTATGGAAAATCAGTTTTCATGTATAGAACTGATACTTTTTCTGCTGGTTCTATATATTGACAACCTTATACTACATACATTTTTTCTAGAACAAAAAAATTTTATTTTTATAAAATATTAATAACTATTTATTGGAATCCCATGAAACAAATTTGTGTTCCCAAAGAATTAATTAATAATATTACTAGACCCAAGAATGTTTTCATACCAAAGTCTATTCTTTTTTAAATTACTCTTGTAGGTAAGCTTCTTGAAGAGCTCTTGTAAAAATCTATGGTACGTGGACAGTGGATTTCAAGACACATTATAAGATATTATTTTATTTTTTAAGAATCTGAAAAGTATTGAAGGTGGGAATGTCACCAATATTGATAATGAAAAAGGCAATATAATTTACTCATTCAAATTGGTAACTATAATTCAGTTTTAATTTTAATATTTTTTCATGATGGATTCATGTAAAAAATTATTAGAAGCTGTCAGTTATGTGAGGATAGTTTCAATGTTAATGTTAAAATAATTCATGTAATGTGTTTAATTATAAAAATTATTTAGTTTCCACTCCTTCTAGAAGTGAAAATATTTATGTTGTTAATTTAGATTCCTTAATTTCTTAAAACATTTCATGCTTAAGTGCCTTTCACAATGATTATTGGATCTGGAATAAGAGATTTGGATGTTATAATATTCACTCACTTAGTAAGTTTACAAGGAAAGGGTTAGTCAAAGATCTACCCAAACTGGAATTTCCAAATGAAAAAGGCATTAATACTTGTCAAAAAGTAAAAAGGCAGAAAATCTCTTCCAAACCAAAAAAATAATTCTCAAATTAACATCATCTTGATTTTTTCACCTGGATTTATTTATACAATCTATAATTTCATGTATTAATGGGAAGTAATATGTTTATGTATACTCTAGATAGACTTGGACATTCGTTCTTACTCAGAAAAGTGGATCTTTCTATCATTTTAATAAGTATTCTAGAAAACTAGAAAATCCTAATTTGTCTGAGGATTAAAACCTTAATGAGTGAGCATAGCCATGAGTTTGAATTTATATTTTGAATCTTTTTCCATAAAAAATTTCTATAGTTATAACTTCTCTGCATCTAGAACACACCATCAGAATGGAGTTCTAAAAAAAAGAAACTTAACCTTACAACAAATAGCCCAAACTATACTTAATTAATATTGTTTACCTATTTACATTTTGGTTGAAGCTATCAATTTATATTTTACATAATTAATGGATTCTTGATTAGATATATGCTTACGAAAAACCCCTAATGAGTTGTGGAACTATATGAAACCAAAAGTTAATTACTTTATAGCTTCTGGATAAAAAGTCTATATTGTTTATAATAATGATAGTCTTGATAAAATTTCATCCAAAATTGATGAACAAATATTTCAAGGTTATTCAGACTCTAGAAAAGACTATAGTTTCTTTAATAAAATAACCAAGTTTGTGGAATAATTTGTAGACATCAAATTTTATGAAACAGATCCACATGAACCCAAGAACTCTCTAGAAAACCTTCTGGATGATCTATCCAATATAAACATAACTAACAAATCTTATGATCCTGTTGTTAAGAAACATGTTAAATCATACAATTCTATAAATTTTATAACTCTAGTCACAATAAACCAAAACCCAGTGAAGAAGCTAAAATTACTATCACTTATTTTTCTAGACCGATAAGAACTCGTAATAACTGTCATTTAGATACTATTGCTGGATACATATAGAAAGAAACTCAAACAATAGATTCTATTAGATACTAGATTGAACATCAAGACTTTTTTTCCTAGTTTTATACTAAGAACATCAATGTTGTAATAAATGATGAATTTTGTTTAATATCAATGTAAGAAGAACTGAATAATTTGTAAAGAAATTTTTTTGGAAGCTTGTGGATATACGTAAACACACCATAACTATATGTACTATGTTTGTGTTTAGAAATAATGTAGATGAAGTTAGTAATATTTTAAGAAATAAAGATAGATTGGATTTCCAAGGATGTAGTCAAGAAGAAGATATTGACTATGAAGAAACCTTTGGACCAGCTTCTACTCATAAAGCCATTATAATCCTACTAGTATATGTTGTGAACCTAAATTTCAAGCTATGTAAAATGGATATTAAGAGTAAATTTCAAAAATAGGATATAGTTGATGATTTTTTTGTTGAATAGTCCCCTTGTTTTAGAGAACCTCATATTCCAAATTGTGTTTTTAAATAAACCTAAGGTTTGTATAGTTTAAAACATGCTCCAAGAGCATGGTATGATATGATCACCACTTTTATTTTTTCCAAAGGTTTTACAAAAGGCATATCTGATCCAACCATTTTTACAAAACAAATTTATAATGATGTTTTAGTTTTTAAAATCTATATTGATGATATTATTTTTGAATCTTCAAAAAATTATTTATCTATTTATTTTTAAGAAATGAAGGAATGTTATTGTGAAATGAGTTTAATTGGTGAACTAAAAATCATTATTAGATTACAACTATTTAAAAATATAAAGGTATTATTTAAAATCATGTAAATATACTAATGATCTTCTAAAATGTTTTGGTATTGATAGTATTAAAAGTAGTGATACACCAATGAGTACCACCTGTAATTTGGACCTTGATGAAAATGGGAAATCTGTTGATCAATCCAATTACATTGAAATGACAAGAGCTCGACTCTATTTGACTATTAGTCATCCTAATATTTTGTTTATTGTATGTTAGTGTTCTCATTTTGAAGAAAATCCTAAAGAGTCGCATCTTCTTATTGTTAAAAGAAATTTTAATACCTGAAACATACTACCAACTTAGGTTTATTCTATCCAAGAGGAAAATATTTTTACTTAGTTATTCTGATACTTATTTGGGTGGTTTTAAGATAGATTGAAAAATCACCACAAGAACATGTCACTTTTTGGGAAATACACTCGTATCATGGTTTACTAAGAAGAAACATTTTCGTTGCATTATTTACTATTGAAGCTCAATACACAGCTGTTGGTAGTTTTTGTGCTCATATTTTTTGGATGAGACACACATTTCTAGATTTTAGATATCAATTTAGACATGTACATAAAAAATGTGATAACAAAGGTGCTATTAAAATCTATAATAATCCAATTTCTTAATCAGGAAATAAACATATTGATGTAAGAAATCACTTTTGGAGATATCATCATCAAAAAAGTGATATTACTTTAGAATCCATTGTCATATAATATCAACATGGTGATATTTTTACTAAGCCATTAAATTAAGAATGAATGAGCAGCATAATAAATGAATTGGAAGTGATCAACATTGAGTGATAGTTTATTGTATCACCTTTTACTATCTCGTAGTTTACTATCTCACCATTTACTATCTCATAGTTTACTATCTCACCATTTATTATCTCAGTATTTATTATCCCACCAATCAGAGTCACCCCGTATTGATACCACCATTACTACACTTTTTTGTCTCACCATTAGGACTCATCTTCTTATATTTATTAATCTTTTACCACATCGCATTTTTAGTTATTTTATCTCACTTTTATATTTTTTTTTATTTTAATTATATGGTTTTGAAATCCTTAAATGATAAAAAACCATCAATACACTTCTCTTCTCACTAATGTTCTCTACTCCCGAAACTGAAAACCATCCCTCTTGAACTCCTTTACCTCCTTCAAACTGTCTCTACATGTTTTAAATTCCAAGGATGATGTTTCCATCATCCTCCACTCCATAGAAGCAGAAGACATCAATAAATGTGAAACATGCTCCAATACCAATTCCTGAGGAACCGTTGAACCCCGGTCTTATAGATCTTGTAGTCATGCTAGAAAAATAAGAGTGTACAAAATAGACTCTCTCAATTAAGTCACTTATTCTTAGTGTTTTCAATGAATAGGGTTGAGTGTACTAGTTTATAGAAGATAAGAGACCCATATACCCCAAACTGGTTTTTTAGTTCTATCGGAATATCTAGTTTACATTCAATAAAAAGGATGACATTGTCATTTGATGTTGGGTAAATGGACAATGGTGTTATTTATCTTCATGTTTATGTGTTTTTTTAGGAGTATCTCAGGAATGTATCTTCTAGTATCATCATTGAAACCCTCAACCTCCAAGTGACATATTTATCCTAGAAGAGTATTTGGGCGACTTGGTTGTAGATGGAAAAAGGAGAAGGCCTATAACTGTTGAATTAGATGGAGAGACTAGTTTGTATTTAAAATCTAATCAACACTTGTTGTTTCATCTGTTGAAGAATAGTCACAAGATAAATATTTTCATGTACCGTGTCCTTTACATTTTTGATATGATCAATAAAAAATCAAATTCTACCTCTTTATTTTATTCAAGATTCATTTTTGATATGCATCAAGGCATGGTTTTGTTATGTAAGGATAAATAATTTTTTTTAAGGATAATGCGTTTTTTCTTTCTATGGATATATGTATGATAATGAAAAATAGATGGAATCCATGGAAAAATTTATAGGTTGAAGACAATTAAAGTTTATATGAGGATTTTTATAATGTTGAGAACCCTTCATGATATGAGGATATCACTGATACTGTTTTGTAACCAGATGTGTTTCTAGAATATTTAGATGAAGGAATGGAAGTTGATCTTTCTTGATTGGAAGATAAGGTTTTTTCTGAAGGCAGTGAGATGTATATTTCCAAAATGACAAAAAAGACTCTTCATGCTTCTCTTGAACTATATCAGGTTGTTACCTCTAGAGATTCTCGTCTCTCTAAAGGTGGTGAAGGCTAAAGTGAGGAAAATAGATCCTAGGATAAAACTGCTTATAATGGTGAAGAAACTATGTAAGAACATGTTTCTAATGGACAATAAACTGAAGAAGTTTCTACAAAAATAGAATTCATTTTACCTACTGGTGTATGAATAGAACAATCTTATCAATTATAATTATGTGTGGATAAGACTGAGAGGTACCAACAAATAACAAAGGATGTGAAATGTTTAAACATTATGGAGTCACATAATACTCCAAGGGAATCATCTGTTTAGGGGTAGAAAACCACTAGTTGTGAAAGCATTGAAGTAAAAAATCCTCTAGACTCAATTCAAGTGGATAACTAGTATAGTTTTACTAGATACTTTGATTATTATGATGAATGTAAGTAATTAGTGAACTAAATAGACCTTTCAACTTTGTTTCGTCTAAAACCAATCACAGCTAAAGAGGTGATACCTGCTAAGGATCCATAACAATTCTATGTTTCTAAACCCACCCAAGAATCCCACACTAATGTAATCAATGATTATCTGAAATATTTCAGGGAAAACATCCTATTTGGAATTGAAAATATCATGAAGACACATCCTTCCCATGTGACTAACCTTATTGAAAGATATTATACACTACTTCTATATAAGATGATATGGAAAACCCAACCTAAGATTATTCATGGGATTCAAGAATCCAGAATTAAAAAAAAATAGTTAAGTGATGAGGGGAAATATTTAATGTATTTGGTTGAATAAATATAGAAAATTGCTTAAGCTACTTCTTCCCCAACTCAGGTTTCTAGTATGAGTGAAGATGACACATCCATGATTTTAAAAAGGGTTATAACTGAGATTAGGCCAAATTTTATTTCAGTTGTTGAAGAAATTTTCAATAAAAACACCAATATAGAAAATGAAATGTGTGGACTTGTTGATGAAATAAATCGACTAAAATATGAGTATAAAGGATCATAGAAAGTAATCTTAAAAAGCATAATTCTCTCTCTATAGCTTCTTAGGCTCCATATTCCTATTCTCATACATATCAGCCTTTGGATAGTTAAATGATCAAATTAGTGATTCGATAAGAGATTTAGTCTTTGAAGAGTGTCACTAATTGGGAGAGTCTCTCGATAGTTTTGAACAATATTGATCATGTGCAGGAAATGGTAAGGCTTTATTCTAATGAAGCTTCAAATTCCGAATAATAAATCTCTTAGAAAGTGGACAACTATTTTTAGAGGATCCATTTCAAGCATGAGTTGACAAGTCATTCCAAATATTTAGTGGAGAATTTAAAGCATCATCCTATTACTCATGATTTGAATGAGAATGTTCAAAAGTTAATGGACTTCAATACTACTCTTGGGAAGATTATAGAATATAAGTATTACTTTTAGAAGGTGATGGAATATGTTTTCGAGATCATCATGGATTTCATTAACCTATTGAACCCCTGTATTAAAGTTTAAAGAACAACCACATTTTCTCCTAAAGTTACTTCTCTTAAACCTAGCCTAATTTCCTCTGCCAGTCCTTCCTCCACCTCCTTTGTTTTACTTATCATGACCATTGTTCTAGATTTGATCTTGATCCTACTAATCATTACTGAGCAACCCATACCCCATTCTTCATCTAGACCTAGCCTTGAACCATCTATTTTTGAAATGATTCATCTCTCTTCCCTCTATATTTGCTCTTTCTCTACCAAAACTACCACTTTTGTACCTACTACCTCTAGTCATAATATCTCTAAAAAGGATAAAGGAAAGGCTACAAAATCGAAAGAGAAGTGAAACATGATTTTTGATAACGATATTATGTAATTTTTTTGATTGTATTATATTTATGTATCAATGTCTAGTGCTCTCTCTTTTATCCAATGAAATATTCTCTCTTTTATTTACATGTTTATTTCATTTCATGCTTGTTTTTCTTGTTCTTACATTCTTTTTTATAATCCCAAAAGCAGGAGATGAACTAGAATTTATTATATTTTTACATATATTGTCTAATAATATAATGAACTACATTGATTTTATGTATTAATCTCAAATAATCTGTTTGATATGTTAATAAAATTGTTCACTTATTTCTAGGGTGTATGGATTTTAAATACCATGATTTATGATCATTAAAAAGAAATAGATTATTGTAATCCTCTACTTTTATTGATAACAAATCATAGTTTACTCTTGTAAATAATGTTTAATCTTGTTATATAATGTTTTGTTATTATCATGATTTATCTTATCTTATTCTGTGAGTATTAATTCCTAATACATATTGTAGATATTTAGTAATGTATGAGTCACCATTAAGCTGAATTCACAGTCACTGTTGGTGTAACCAAACAGTCTCACTGTGTAGTCTAAAAACCAGCCATGTATAATTCACCATTAATGTGACACATTTGGATCATGATATTGGTTTATAATATTCTCAAAGGACCAGACATTGTTTCAATGACACCGTTGAATCATTTCACCGGTTCAGAAATTTTGCAATGTCTCAGACGCAATTTTAATGATTCCATTGTATCATGTCATCGGTTTATAATTTTTGTAGAGTACCAGGCATCGTTTCAATGAAACCATTTCTCAAAAAGTACCTAAGACTTTCTCCTCAAAACAGTTTCATTTATAAACTAAATCGATGTTTTCAAAAAGTACGAGACACTGGATTGGAGACACAACTTAGAGGTAAAGGATGAGTAACTACTAGTTATGGAAGTATTCCTAACTCATTGTTACTATGAAACCCTTCCTATTTCACTGCTGACTGTGAAACCATTCCATACATAAAAATTTCTTCCTTTTTCAATTAAATTAAAAATTATCCATAATGGTCATATTTGAGCTATTTATTGAAGCTAATATTATTAATGATCCTTTTCATACATGTTAGTAGATAGTACGATGTATGAGGTGTGGAAATCATTATATTTTTCCACCAAAGCACAAACAACCATGGATTAATATATTATGTTGCAAGAGATTAAGAAGATAAAATAGAAATACACACCAAAGCATGAAAAAGATCAACAATAGTCCATCTTGCATACTGTGAGCTAAAGAAGAACTCTTTGTCAACTATCCTAAAAATATCCTAACATCAGAAACAACTCAAAGAAGAAGAAGAGCTATTAATAACATCTCATTTAACTAGAAAATATAACACAAAACTCACTACACTCTATTTTTAAGTCCATTCCTAGAAGCGGACTTGAGCTTCAGATATACTACATTAAAAAGTCCAAAATTATATATAACAACCCCTTGAGAATTTCTAATAACATTTTATTATATTATGCTCTGTTGTGTACTTTTTTATTATTAATTTAAACAGTGTCTGTATATTTATTAAAAACACATAGTGTCACCTATGATAAACTAGAGGATACAAGATATCCTCTCATTTCAATTCTTTTAAACCATTTTTTTCTGATGTATAACTGTGGAAATGGTCTCTATGTGACCAGGTTATGTTTTTCTCCATGCAAAAATGTGGTCAAGGTGTAGTTAACCTAGATAGCTTGTATGATATTGTAAAACCCGAACCAGGGAGTGAATAAATCTTGTTGATATATATTTTTCATGGTTTTAGGTGATCACTATGTAGATAGGAATAAGTATTTTCTTGAGAATGAGCCTCTTATTTTATACATTGTATTGTAGTTCTGTTTTGTTGCTTATGATTATTTACTAAAATTAGAAAAAATTACTTTCTTTTTATAGTTAATCTTAAATAGTGTTCGTTCTAGAATTTTTTTAGTATAATGGTTTCAAAAGTTGAAGTAACTTCATAAATTTCTTAAACTAATAATTAATCAATATTTTAGAAATAAATAAAACAATAAAATCATATACAAATCTACAACTTTGGATAATTTCTCTGTTTTATTTGAAATTGGGGGAATATAAAATAAACAAGTGTTAACCTAATTTTTTATTGGAAATCAATTCACCCGTGATTGAGTGTCCTACTCCAATGAATAGTATTAAATGATTCTTTTTCCTTTTTTAAAATGTGGTATTTTATGTCTTTAATGGATAAAGTATGATGAATTTTTTTTAACATATATATAATGAATGGATTTTTAAATATTCATAACACCTTATTTCCCTAAAGATTCCTTTAATGATTTTATGTTTATTTTAAAAAAATTCATATCTTTTTAAAATGGCGTGGCATTTCGACAAAATAAAATTTTTTTAAAGAAGAAATGAAATTTTCTTCAATCATTAATATCAACTGTTATATCAAAATTATTCTCCATCTAAGATGATATTCTATTATTAGATTACATTTCAAGTATAATATCATTGTAATTAATATATTTTGATTTTGTTTATGAAGTAATTATATTTATGAAATCCATTTATTTTACATGGATTAATTTATGATGGAATTGTGTTTAGAGAAACCTATTTTATTCTGTGGATAATGATGAATTATTTATTTTATTATGGAATATGTAATACTGAAATCATTATGAGATGGGTGGGACCTACATATCACTCCAATTCATTGGGTAATGATTTATATCTCATGGGATATACATGGATGGAATGGGAAATGATATTGGTTCAGTTTTACAAGGATGGAATGAGGAATGAACTCCGATCAATAATGTAGTTTGTCCACTGTGATGCTTTGGTAAGGAGGCTTTACTAATATTAAATTATTTTCTATGATAATGTGTATGCCAAAAAATGTCATTTCTTATGTTATGAATTTTTGGGTTAGTTTCAAGGAATCTTATGAACCTTAATTTTTTATCCCATGACATGATATTATGATCTTTAATATGCTAGATAATATCTTCAAATGTTATGTTATTATGTTCTATTACTATCATATGATTGATAATTCCCTTGATTACTGAAACTGAGCTTCTGAGATCACCCTTTCATATGTTTATTTTATCCAGGTCATGAAGAAGAGTATTATGTAATATATTTCAAATAGATGACTAGTTATAAAAAAATAACTAAAAAATAATAAAGACATCATATGAAACATTTTTTATGTTTCTTTGTTTCTAATGACACTATACTTATATGTTCATGTCGTGGATTTTTTATATTTTTTAATGAATATTCAATAATTTTGAATAAATATCAATGTACGTAAAGTATGGGATGTAATAGGGTGAGTAGTGGTATAATGGGTTGGAGACTGGCATTGATGGTATTACTAACTTAAATGGGAGAAATTACCATTAAAATTCCATAAATATAAAAATGAAATAATTAATCAACTCAATAATATAAATAAACCAATATAATACCATAACCAAATATCCTAACCTTCCAAACTTTTATATGTTTATCCAATCTAAAATACTAAAATAATACTACAAGGGTGGAATCTCTAATAATAGGTCCTATATTTAAGTAAGATGTCTAATTCAATCTCCAAATATATCAGGGAAACCCATAAAATAGTTTTAGATATATTGGGGTGGCCATACATTTATACAGGGTAGAATCATCCTCAATACCTTACATGTAAATATAGAAAAATAATGATAATTCCCCAGTGAGTAAATAGTAAAACCAACAAGCACTTATATCAGGTCAAATAAACAAACATCATAATGGCATTCTCACAAAATATCACATCATTGTGTAATATAATAATATCAATTAACATAGAAAAATGATTCCCTACACCACTTCACCAATGGTTTATCACTCTCTCACCCTAACAGAAAACATCTTTGTGATCTCATCCGTTTCATATCACCTTACCCATATTCACACATCCAGATAACATATAACCATTTCATAATCATGAAAAATCTCTTCCAAATCCACATAACACATGCCCATATCTCAATAAAACCATAAATTTCATCATATTAAGGTATTGTTATTATGTAGGACATCAACTATGTATACTTCTATTATGATGAAAAACCCTGACTATATAACTCATAGTCCTCCCATCATCAATACATCTATCACAATATTGAATTATAAATATCATGGTCTGTACATATAATCCTATGGCTATGACAATCATTTCACTCTCCAAAAACAAGTAGTAGAAGAGGGAGTGGTAATCTATTCATGACATCAACAACCACGATGTTTGAGGAAGAAACCTAGAACCAAAAACATTTTGGAATTGGTAAGGTTATCAAATTTAGGAGGGTTGTGTATGAAATCATAATGAAAATAATATATATATATCACACACATTATCCCAATTAATAAGTTTTTATTCTGTAACATTATCATACCCCTTAACCATCACCTAACCTATATAAACTTTCCCTGATGATTTTTTCCACTTCTACAACATCAACCAACCCCTTTATTTACCACCAAACATCTAAAACAACAAACATGAATTATATTTATGAAAATCATTTATCGATTTCTTCATTTAGCATTTAACCACCAATTTATATTCATTGATTACTTCATTAATAACATTTAATGAAAAACCATTCACAATACAACACATATATTCTTATAGCTTTTAGCTTTGTATTAAATTTAGTGAATTTCATTTATAGTTACCACCAATAAAATTATAGCATGTCGTCCATAATTTTATTAGTTATTTTCTATCATATTCTATAAAACTATTCATCATTAATCATATCCCCAAATCACACATCAATACCTCATTTCCACAACTGATCATCATATTTCTATATCCAAATTAATTTCTAAAAAAATCCCATTTTACAAAACCATCAATACCAATACTTACACAAAAACAATCACATCATCCAAAGCCATAAAAATTTCATTTATAAGAAAAAACACCCCACCATGACACATAGTACCATAGTAAATCAGCATCTAGAAAATTTATTAGAGTAGAGTAAAATCTATAATAGCATTTTTTATGTTTTCCAAGTATCCAATTACATTTCTATCCTTATATAATTAACATTTTATATGATGTGTTACCAATTTCTAATAAAAAAATATTTATATAAATCTCATGAATTATTAAACATAAAACAAAAATATGATTATACATTAAACAAAATAATTAACAAAGCGAGATACAACTCAGGTGATACCATCCCTCATTCATTAAATATTTTCCTTTAATCATTTCATAGTTAATATAAACAATTTATTTAGATGAAAAAGTAATCATGATACTTTCATATTTTATAAAAAATAAGAGATATGTGTTCTTGAATTTCATACCTAGATTTGAATCCTTTAAGACACACTTCACATGAATATAAACTCTAAAAGATTATCCTAGGACAGAATATCATAAAGAGAGACCAAAATAATTGTGAGTTTCTCTTTAAACACGAAGGGATAAGTTATACTCATCAATGATTAAAAAAAAGAAGTATAAAAGAGGTTTTATTTTATTAAATTTTAAAAATAATAGATCCAAAATAGTATTGTGATTAATTTTAGTTTTTTCCTAAAAAACTTGTTCAACCTCCTTTTTTTCAAAAAAATCATGTGTATAAATTTTTCATCATTTAGTATCATTTTAATTATTCAAAATTTGTCAGAGATTATATAGTGTAAAAATATTTTTATTTATATTTAAAAATAACAATTTCAAGTATTTTACAATTTAAAATTTCATTTTTAAAAATAAAATACTATTTTAGCTCATGTAAATAAAATGAATAATTTCACTATGGTAAAGATTATATTTATTTAATTTATAAGAGTAACTCCAAATAGGTCTAGGAAATAAAAAAGTAAAATACTCTTCTATAAAACCTAGGATTATTTTGAAGATATTAGAAATGAATGGGAAAAAAGGCTTACTCTTTTAAAAACTTATGAGTAACCTGAAGAGAAAAGAGTCTTACACTTCATGGAAATGAATCTTTTTTTTGAAAATATTGATAACTATATAAAATGTGTTGTTTATTTCTATAGGATATCATATGTCTCATTTCACAGGTATGGTAATAAATCTTATTCATGTAAGTTTCAATATAAAAATAGATGGAAAATCAAAATAAATGAACGAAAATAAATATTCACTAATAAATATACAGATCCACATTTAAAAACACAAAAATAAATTTAAACATTTTTTAAAATAATGATGACAATATCCAAAATCATATTCTACCGAAAATAAATCTAAAATCTCTCGATACTCCATAAACGATATAGGGTTAATGAAAACATGATCCCCTATAAAAATATTTTTATTTTTGTATATTTCATGGCTGAATGGTAAATTATTCAAAATTTAAAATTTAATTATCAGAAATATTTAAAAAATGAATTTAAAAATGCATAAAATGATAAATGAGTTTTTTTTATTTGAAGGCCCTCAATAATAATATTTTCAAGACTACCATATATCAGACATTCTTTTATGAGCATAGAGACAATGAATGAATTTATAGAATATAAATTAAAATCTAAATACCTTATCTCTCATATAATGATGTTTCGATGCATGAATTAATCTTAATGAAAATTGTGGGATATTTTGTTCGTGAAAATATATTTTGGAAATAGTTTCATGTTTGGGAGGATCTAAGGGTAGTTCTTCCATTTGTAATGGTAAATATGTCACATATTATTTAAATTATTTTTTTCACTCTATAACTATAAAAATCATGAAAATAAGAATATAAAAAATAAAAATTGAGATTTTATTTAAATTATGTTTTTTTTGGATGATTAATGACCATACACGTTGTATATAATGTAATGAATTATCATTAATTATTCATTAAACGAAATTTCAATTCCTTTATACATTGAAAAAAACATAATAAAAATGAAAATATAATATGATTGAATCCTTATGGTTACTAAATTAATGTGACATTCCATTCAATAATGATTAATGTATTTGGATTTGGTGATACATTTGAGAAACTAAATATATGACTGGATTTTCATTATTTTTTATAGTAATATATTACAATAGTAAATTATTGATTAAATACTAGTTTAAACCCTTTGTTATAAAACATAGATAAACCAATATTAATCCCCAAGATAAGTCTTAAAATATTTTTCAAATTAAAAAGAAATATCATTAAATGGTGATTTAATCATAATGATAGAACATGGGAAGTGTTCATGATCTCAATAAGGGGAATAATTTTCACAAAAAAACATGAGAGTGAAAAATACATTTCAAGGTGAGATAAATATATATTGGGATGGATAAATCAATGAACATGAATTATGTTTATGGAGAGTGATGAAAAGGTAATTAAAATCATTAAGGAAATAAGATAAGAATAAGGAGGAAAATGATGTTTCACTGCCACAATTGAATTAACTAGTTTGATATTAGCTTAATTGTAGTTATTAATTATGAATAAAATGGATTTTGTTTTAATAGTTGATATTATCTTCTTGGTATTCCCTACGGAGTTTTCGTTGATTATATGCAATGAATTGTTGAGCTTATCTACTTGATATAGCCTACTGAGTTGGGTTTTTGGGCTTTATATTCGTGGTTGAGATTTATTTTCTAGCACTAGTCATAGGGGAAGATAATTTTATAATGAACCTCTGGTTTTGGATTTATATCTACATATAATAGAATGTTATTAGGGATTATTGGATGAGATGATTCATGTTTGACAAAAATTTGAGGCTACTAAATAGAGAAAATATTCAATAGGATGAGTGAAATACAGTCATAAAATTTTCCTAAGAGAATTTCCATTATTATTTATAACAAATATTTCATATCATTATTATGATATTGTATAATATTTATGAAAACCCCCATTTTAATTCATTCATTATTCCAAAAATACGAAAAAAATATTCATAAGGGTGGCAGAGAGTTCGGTGTTCTTGGCTTTTTTTCCTTGAATAAAACTTGTGGTCTGATCACTACATGAATTTATTTAGTTCCTATACATTTTATTTGATGATAAATACCTTTTTAAAAGGATATAAATTCAATAATTTACTTCAAAAAAACTATTAGAGGACACTAGATAATCCTCATGATGATGTTAGTGTTGTAGTAACTTTTACACCTTGAGGATCAAATCAAGGAAAATTTTCTCAATGGGAATACACTTACCCTCAATGACTGAAATAATTTAGATAAGGTGATATAAAAAATTTATCCTTAAATTTATAATTTTTATTGTGAATAAGTGTTTTAGTAGATCATTATGATTTTTCCTTTTTTAGAACGAGTTTATATTCTTCTTATGGAATCCCTCCTTTTATTAAATTTCATTTCATTACACATTACAAAAATTTGATCTTAAAAGTCTAGTGTCATGGAAATGTGGTACATAATTAATGAAAACATATAAAAATATTTTATATACTCTTTATAAGACACTTTAAATTTTCATCTTATGTTCAATTACTACATATCATAACCTGGGTACATGCATCAAAGGAAACGGTGAGCATTAGTCCATGTATTGGAAAATAGTTTACATGTGAACTTGAGAGAATACAATAAGAACATGAAGAAATATCATAAAGACATGAAAAACAGGCATATAATGATAATAAAAACTTGAATTATCTCTTTAAAATGTGTCTACAAAATTTAATCTCGACATTTATAAGCATATCACTAAGGTCCATCCACAAGGTGTCATTAAAAATTATCATAGTTATTCACCAAGGTATCATAAAACATGTCATCTATAGATATTAATTTCTTTTCCCAATTTATTGTAGAACATTCATCGAGAACCCTTAATATGTATTTATTTTAATGTTATCCACATAGATCATAATCAAACATTTCATTACTAACCCAAACTGAATAATAGAAATGGGTTTCATATCAAAATCGTGACATTTTAAAAAGTGATTAAAAATATCATCATTATGTCACTCATAACCCACAGAATGGGAATTAGAGTTTTGAGTATGTAAATTCTAGAATAAAATATATCATTTTTATGAATTGGTTTATATGTTTATAAATGAAATATGTTTGGATATTCACATAAATAAAATATGATAATTTCATAAGAAAAAATATAGTGATCTTGAGATGAAAATTATCTGGTATAATAACTATCCAACATGGTTCATGTAAACATAAAAAATAGAGAGTACAGAGGTCACCCATTCATAACAGAGTAGTAATATAGTATGAGGACAAAATATCATTGATATAAGAACATGGTATGGAAATTTTAAAGATATACCAAATAAAAGTGAACATGAAAGAAAAACAAAGTTGTGAATTCCCTTATGAAAATTCGAAAGCCTAACAATATTACATAAAATTTTAGAAAATAAGTTAATGTGAGTGATAATGTTTTCTCATAATTTTTACATAAAATGTACAAAAATAATTATACATAACAACATACCACAACAAAATAAAAAAAGAAATTAAAATAAATGACAAAAATGTAGTCTTGTTGAAAAGGGGGGGGGGTGAAATGTTCCAATACCTTGAAGAGTGACTTATAAAACATTAATATCGAGGCATTGGATGCTTTAGGGAACCTCGAGAGGACACATTGGGAGGTAAAAAGAAAATAGTTTTTTAGGGGGAATTTCTAATGAAATAAAACCAATGAACTTCTTGGTATTTATAGTAAAAGAGAAGGAGTTTTTTTACTAATTATCAAGAACACCTCATCGGTGATATTCACAAAATTCTATTCTTTCCCATAAAAAATTTCATTGGTTTTGTCCACCTGGGACACCTAATATAATATTTTAATATAAATGATTCAACCAAAATTTTATATTACATATTACATCATTATGATGTAATAAAACACACTAAAAACTCAAAAATTGTATTTTAATTATTTATCAAAAAACGAAACAATTTTTTTTATAACTATCATAAATTCACCCTAACCCAATATCTATGTTCATAATTAATGGTTGAACACCATTATATGAAAATAATTCCCTAAATATATGAAATTTATTTTACATGTACATTCAATATTTACCTGAAAAAATACTAATAATAAACTAATTATTTCTAAAATGGTTATTTAGTTGTAAAGTTATATCACAATACCATTCTTGTTTCCAAAATTATATTTATTATAAACTAAGTGAGGTTATTATTCCATTGGTCATATTACTCTTCATAATTGAATTATTACTATTCATCATTTACTATCCACCAAAATTTAATTTGGTCTAATCATACTCTAAATTTATTACTGATCACAACTATATATGTCCATTTCATGAAAATCGTTTCAAATTATCAATTATTTAAGGTGTAAAAAATATTATAAAATAATTGGTTTTTCAATATTTATTAATAATATGAAACTTCTTAGAGAAAACAACAAATTCATCCTATATTATTTTTTACATTTTAAATTAAAAAATGATGGTTATTTTACCATAATAGGAAATAACAATTTTATTTATAAAAATGGATTACACAGAGTAACTAAGGATTTGTTACATCTCCCTTAATAACACATGTATAGAACATAAGAAAAATGACTAAAAGGGTGATAGAATCTTGAGTGTCTAGGACAACATTTCCAAGTCGTAATTAATATCATCTTGAACATATCCAATAAGAAATTTCGTTCAAGATTAACATGTTGGAGATTTTATTAGCCTTGGTTCAAAGAAAATCCTTGTGACAAAACCTCCTTCCCAAGATCTGGAAGATGGGCCTTGTATTGCCTGAGTCTACTGGATATGGCCATTGACTTTTCTTTCATCATTAATTACCCATTATTATTTCTATTTTAAACAAAAATTATAACGTAAAAAATTATTATTGATTTCAATGGTCATATTGACCAATGGTAATATAAAAGTAGAAATCCAAAAGGTATTATTTCAATTATACTCACATCATTAATAACAGGATATAGTTTTATTTAGTATAAAATAAAATAACACACAAAATCAAGGAACAATATATTATTCAAATTTTCAGGTTGTTACACTTCCATAGGTGTTAAAAAGACACGAGGTTGTGAAAAATGTTGCATAAGACATCCAAGAAGACTATGATAGAATTTATCTCCCATGTAAGTCATGCCATTTTTCATTATATCTTGAAAGTGTAAAAAATTTCCATTGTGTTTTGAAATAAAATTCTTATTTCAGTCCAGGAATCCCCCCATTCATCTTAACTCTCTAATGTTATAAATATTGTGCATCTCCATGATTTATTGTGTTTTATAAAGCTCAACCATGATGTCTTTTTAAAAAAACTATGAATCCAATAAATTTTCCATAATTCTCCAAAAATAAAAACATCAATGGGTTCATCACTAGATAATGTGAATGGTGTTTCAAGAACACCATGTTGAGGTATGTGAAGTGGTTAGGATGTTTCTGCTACTATACTACCAAATGATCAACATAACACTCTAGTTTTTACGAATTTTAATGGTTTTAATGATGTATTCTATAAAATTATGATCATTGGTCCATTATTCCTCAAACCCAATGGTTTCTGAAGGTATAAATACACTACTTGGGGTGACTTAATGGTATTATATTTCTCATCTTCATTGATCATATAAATTTGGTTATATTCATAGTAAAAATATATGAATTAGGTGGATTAAAAAACTTATATTTTACTAGTTAACAATTCCAAGGTCATGGTATGAAAAATATTTTTAGGGTAATTACTTTTTGAGTTCCTATAAGTTGATACATGATCTGATCTAACTAATATAATTCATTAAAATGATATTACTAGCCTATCATTTGCGGAAAACCCCATTTGAAAGGAGTGTGATTTGATTAACTTATCCACCATGGCTTCCATAATGGAACTTAAAGTGGATGCATCATTCTCACTACATATTTATATGTAATTTTTTATATGTTGGTCCTTGTCAATATATTATCAATAGATTAAAAAAATAACATATTTGTGCAATATAATATAAATTCATCCTGGTGTTGTTTGAGGATTGTGATTTACTATACTAGAACCCCATGTGGTTTCATACAGGTCTCATATTCTTCATTAGAGGAATGATAAAAATAATTTATAAATATTATTAAAAACCTAATGAGAACATTTGAAAAGTGAGGAGGGTACCAAATCCTAATGTCCAATATTAATAACACCCTATAATTTCATCAAAATTACTTTTATATGTAAAATCAGTGTTATCAAGATCATCATTTTGATACATACACTCAAAATCATGGTCAATGTGCATAGGTAAAACTTCGTGACCCATTCATTATTCCAGAAAAAAATATAGTTCAAAATGAATTTTTATTCTCTATTATAGGAAAAGAATTTATTTGAAGGGTATTTTCACTTGGATGGATTGATAAATAAAATTTCTAAGTCCAAATTTCATTCCTAAATACAATGGAGATTGGGTAAGATGATATTCTTAAAAATATTCTAGGTAAAATAAAATATTTCTTATAGTCTATTTTTGGTAGATATATTTATTATATTTCTAATTGTTTCTACATACACCATATCTCCTAGTAAAAATAATAATTCACCTTGTATCACAATATCAAAAAGGGAATATATTTTCCTACAGCCCTATAATTTCTCCAATTAAATAATAATCCATACATATGGTGTGTAAATGTGGAACTTTAGAATAAAAATAATGGTTTGTAATTACTTATAAGTATTTCAATGTGGTGTTTTGATAAACCACAATGAAACCAGTTTTAGACATGAGATCCATGTATTAGGCTTCAATATAAATTTTCATGTCTTTTTTTCTCTTATGATAAACATATATTTTATAGTTTGATTGAACAAATTTAATATCTCTTTTATCTTAATAGAAGTATGGTTTTTGTTTGGAAGACGATGATCATAGATCCTTTATCCTCAAAGGCCCACTAAATTTCAACATCACCAAGATTAGAGAATTCATATAGTGGTTTGATATGCCCTAATATGGTTGCTTATACATCTAGTAATATAAAGGTGTTGACTATGTGGAGTACTATAAATCCAGTTTTGGTAGGATAGTCCTTTGCAGTGACCACTTTCATCTTGAACACTTTTGGGATTGAATAAACATTAATAGGGTGTTACCAAATATATATATATATATATATAAATTAAACTTGATATCTTTTTATATATTTGTTCTCCAGCTCAAGGCATGAAGTGTTGAGGTGACCATTGATATTTCTCCCCTAGGGTTTGGTATGATGTAACCCCTTTTCCATGTGGGAGAGGGAAACTATTCCGCACTAGAATATTGGGATAACAAGATTAATATCCTTTGTGCTAGTCAGTCCAAAAGTAAAATTAGATTTGGTTTGTAATTATATGAACTTAGGTAAAACTATCAATACTATTAATTTCCTGGAATAATATTAACTATAGTTTCAATGTTATGTATGATATGACCAGGGACGAATCCTTAACATCTTATTATTCCCTAGGGTATGTATCCTTCTACCGATAAACCTTACATGGACGCTTCGAGTGATCTTTTTTTATAATCCTCCTCTCATTTGTTTCACCTATATATTATTTAGAATACAGGGAATGATGAAAATAGAGTTTCCCTATCAAATGATGGTTTTACATGGAGGGATGGTTCCTATTATTTAAATGATATTTGATTAAATTTCCTTTATTTTTAGTGTGATATGGGTAATCCTTGGGTTTCCTCTACTTTTTCATTATTCAAATAATACTCACTAAATTTTCTATTAGTAATTTTTAAGGAATAGTTTACTTCAAGAGTTTTAAAAGAATTTTAGGGAATGGTTATCTAATACATTAATTATATTCCGATTTCATGATTATGAGATATTGATATCCATGCAATAAAGTAATCTAAATATATTTGACTCTTTTTTAGAACATCTTTTCTCTCATACCCTTCTATAATAGGAAATGTTATCATATAGTCAACTTGTGATTATAAATTCCTAATCTCCACCTAGGATTGACCAACAATTCATTAGATAAAATCCTTAATGTGAAAATATAAATGAATTATATATACCTATGTTGGTTTTTATGGGAAATAATTAGGATGGTCATTTATTACTATATTATTAAGCTCTTTTATCTATAGTAGCGTGGATAGATTAATCTATAGGTAAAAAAGAAAAAACATGTAACAGTAGTTGTCTAAAAATAATATATCTTAGTTTTCTAACTCTAAAACATATAACTATATTATTCTTTTAATATTATACCCCTATTTGGATAAATTTATTTATGTTTTTTTAGTTTTAAGTGGTGGAACTACCTATAACATGATCAGTTTAAGGATCAGAGATAATACATCTACTATTTGAGAGTAATAGTTATTGTATATGATATTAAAGATGATTTTATTTTATAAATTGTAATATATTGAAAATTAATTATTATTTTTTGGGTGGCGTACACTTGGAATTTTTTTTATGATTTTTTAAAATGAGTTAGAGTAATTTTATTACATTATGTTTCTAGCTCATTTTAAATTTTTTCTAGATAGACTAATAGTGACTTATCCATATAAAATTATGTTTACATAGTGTTTGTTATACACCTCCACAAATTAATAAAATTATTATCCTTATCGATAAGAATTGGTAGACATATTTTTGTCAATTATAATTTAAATTAGTTCTAGAACTAGTTTCCATGTTATTGTACTATATGAATACAGAATCTAATAGGGTCTTTAACATTAACACACATTTAGCTGAAAAATGTGTGAGATTATAATTTAAGTATCTTATAAATATAATGGATGAGATGTTAGTATTTTCAAAATTCAATGATGGAGGGGTTAATTAAACCATCTCAAGGTATGGCTTGTATTTTAGACTATATTAGCATGGATTAGGATTTAATGGATTCTTGTTACGAACTAATGGAATCATGTATCACAGCCTGTTTTTTAATCCCTTAGTTTTTAATGTACCTATGATGACATAATATTATAGTGATCCAATGATGTTATGTATATTTTTACATGAAATGTATTATAAATATCCATTAAATACCTCTAATGGATTGAAACTACAAGTGTATTTTGAAGACATGGTATATAAAACAATAATAAAAAACTAAAATAATACTCAATCATTTTAATCGTTATAATTAGATCTTAAATCCATTTGAGATACTAAAATTGAACAGGATAATTTGGATGAGTTCATAAAATAAATAGATGTGATATAAATCATATTTAATGAATAATCAAGATAATGAGGCATTACATGTGAGAAAAAATGAATAACATGGTATCATAAAAAAGAATGATTATGAATAATCACATGGGTGTAAAACAAATATAAAATGGTGTCATATGATCTTGGAAATATAGAAAATTGGCATAAACATATAACATTATGTATGTATAAGACAAGGCTAACCACCACGACATCTTAATATAGTGGATTATGTTATGTAAGGGATTAGGTTCACTTCATAATCCTATAAAAAATGTATATAAGGACAAAAACATTCCCCAATATGTGGGAGCACTATTTGGATGCACCAATAAAATCATGTACATTCTTATGTGTGCCAAAAAATGGAATCAATCACAATTCATAAACAAAATGAGTTTTAGCAATTAACAAAAGGCACGTATTACCCCATAAAAGGAATGGATAATAATATTGGTACATATTTATGATAAATATATGCAGAATTTATAATCATTTTATAACATTAAAGATATAGTTAATGTTATATAGATAGATAAGGGTTATAACCTAAAGAATAAGGTGGTTCAGATAGATCCCTTGCCTTATGTCCTAATCTATTCGTCACTAGTAATATACATCTTGGATAATCAAAATAGATTCAATAATTACTTAATTCAAAACCTTTTCCATATATATTTTATTTTAATATAATTTTCTTATATCCATTTATAATCATTTAAATATGAAATAATGTTAAATGTTTTTTTCCTTGAGCATTCTTTTCATGGTTCCAATGTTTGATAACATGTGGATAATTAGTTATTTTTTATTCAAATGAGACTATAACTCCCAATGGGAAATGAAATAGTATTAATGTAATTATATAATTTTAAATGTTCTTAAATACCCATATTTATTATGACATAAGAATGATTCTTTTAGAAATTTTTTTGTAGTTATACATTTAGTTCATTTGGCCAGTAGTACAGAAAATCCAAAACTAGTAACATTTTTATATAATATTATTCCCCTATAATTATTCTAAAATGTGAAAATAATATATAATATTTATATAATTATTTTATATTAATAAATTATAACTAAATTTAATCCTACCTTGATAAAGGTAGTGGAAAATGAAAACTCATAATCCACGAAGGCAGTGAACCGACATAATATAGACAATGGATATTTTTATAATAAGATGATATGAAAAATAGTTTTATAGTATATATTTCATTATAAACATAAAATTACAATAAATACATGATACTTTAGTTATTATTCGATGTATGACGAGGGATTCAAGGAGAACTTAGAATAATAAACGAATTTAGAAGTGGTAAATTGAGCATATTACCGCTTAAATGTCACCTCCTGGAAATACTCCTTAATGCGCTTTGAATTTGTAATTTGGGGAGAGACCTATAGAACATAGATATGGGGAGATGTTTTTAAAAAAAATTGAGAAATCTCTAAGTCATATATGTTTTTAGGAAAATGGTGGTGAGGGGTGGTATTTATAAGGGGGAGATGATGTTTTTGAAATTTATTTTCATTAGTTTATTTTGGCACAAGACTATCAATAATATTAATTATTGTGACTTTATACATTAAATGGTTTATGTAATTTTGAAAAAATGGGTCCTCACATCATCAAATACTAAAAAATTGTTGTATTTATCTTATAATGTTAAATATCATCTTTTACTGTATTTAAATATTCACAAAAAACTCTTTTAAAAAAATAAATAAATTAATCCAAACCATTTTTAACATGTATCATTTAGAAATGAAATCTATTTTACCAAAATAATTTTACATATATGTGAAATATAATTTTTAATTAAAATTATCATTCATTAAAAAAATTATAATTTTAATGTCTTATTCAATTTTCTCACCCTGTGATAAATTAATTAAAATCACATAAAATTATTGTATCATTATAGTAAAAAATAATATTGATTTATAAATCTATGTTATGAAAATAAAATTTCACTTAAATCATTATATTTATTATAAAATTTAAATTAATTAATTTACATATTACAAAAATAAAAACACGTAATTTATCAATTTTAAATTATTTGTTTACATGTTTCACAGTATAAATGTATCATATTTTCATTTTATAAGATACCTAATTCTTAATCAACACTTCCATATGTGAGGAAAAAATTCGAATAGTTAGGTTATTATTCTTAACGGACATATTACTATACCAACGGTTAATAAACTATACCACTGGTTAGATTACTATTTTAATGGTAATATTTTTAACACTCATATGTGATCCCTAATTTCTATAAATGCCTCATATTTTATTTATTCTTCATTTAATTATATTTATCTCAATGATATAAATATATTAATTTTTAAAATTTATATTGGATTACTAACATTATGCTTTATTTTTATATTTTTGTTCATGAGAGAAATTATTCTAGGGGATCGTGAAGATTCCAATTATCCTATTATTATATTATTTTATATTATTATCTCATTATTATACTTTCAATTATTATATATGTTTTTGTTCCCTAAATGTAATGATCAATTTATAATAAAATTTTTCTGGTTTTATAATGTGGTGTGTGTGCATTATATATTATTATATTACTAAATATGTCACAATTGAATATTTATATGGGAAATACCACAAATAAAATTCTATGTAATTATATTCTTCCCACTTATGAAATTTTACCTTACAAATTTCTTTTTACATACTAAGCAGAAAACATGTGAGGTTACTTCTTCTTTACAAATTCCTTCAGATTCCATGTATCCTCTCCCTACATATGATTTCTCTCTAGTACCTTGACTGGATAAGTTATATTATTGCGTAGAAAATTAAATTTATGGTCCAAGATATTCAATTGATACTCCTCAAAAGATAGATAATTTTACAGTTGTACTACCACTTAATTTATTAAAAGTTGGGAATCTATTATGAACATTCTCTATAGGGATGTGTGGAATTCATTATGTTCTTGAGACACAATTGGTGGTAGTGAAATTTGATAAGCCACAATGCTGATGGGATCAAAAATATCATATGGGTAGATGTACTTAGGACTCATATTACCTTCTTCCCCAATCTCTTGAATCTCTTTCAATGAAATATGAAAACTAATTCTTTATCTCCAACCATAATTTCTAGGTCTCATCCTTTCTTGTAATCATAGCTAATCTGCCAACTTTTAGGAGCTCTAATGTGTTGTTTAATGGTCTTGGTGTTAGGAACAAAAGGGGAGGCGTGAATCAAGGTATGTATATTCATTCCAAACTTCTTCATTCAAAAATAAATCATGATCTCTCAATTACGTGGGTCACTTATTTTAATGTTTAGTGTTTATATTGATCTTATACAATCCAGATGAACAAAATGATGATTCATAGAAAGTAAAGAAATATTTAATTCACAATGAAACATATACTTTTACGTGTTTCTCCATCACATGAATCTATCTAGGGAGAATACAATGATAATATTCTGATGTACAAAAATCACTAAACCTCTCTGTCATTACAATGTTGGGAGCAGACTTAATGTACCGCCCAGTTTATAAACAATCTAGAATTGAAATATCACTACCCTGTCAATAGATGTGTTCTAACAAAAAATTCAGAATGATAATATAATGATCACTTTAATGAATATTTTTTACATCACAGTTGGTTCATCATTAATTTCCACTTTCATCATCTTTTTTAATAGCACATAACCATTATATTAATAGGAAATCCCATATGGTTCTCATAATATTTAAATGTGTAAAAACCCTTTTGAACCTTAAAAAAACTTTTAAATACAACCCAAAAATAAATAATTTCATGAAACCCACATCTTTTGTAAAGCTCACTTCTTTCACAATGCTCATAACTTTCAAAATTCTCACAACTTTTGAAAATATTACGTAGCATTCATGAAACATCCTTTATTCACTAAACAAACCAGCTAATGAAAATATTCGCAGAAGAAAAATCCATTCTGAATCGCCCTCATGAAAAACTATTGTAAATTAAGAGCCTTTTGGATTTTCATTTAGGCTTCCTATATCCAAAAAAGGGTTTTAGAATCTTATTTATAGATGTCACATCTCTTTCACAAATCCTTCCAGATTTCCACTTCCTTTTCATAATCCTCTTCATTCTTATTCATAAACCTCTTCTTATGTAGGATACTTTCAGGGAAATTTTACAATTCAAGAAGTTTCGTGTATTCTCTTTAATGACCGTATTTACATTGCAACTTGGTCAACTCTCACAAGCCATTAAATCTTCATGAGACATCGAACCTTCTCAAAAAAACAAACCATCGTGAAGCATTATAACTTCATGAAATACATGAATTTTAAATATTTTATGAGGAATCCAAATGAATATAACTATATTTATTCTGGATTCATCCATGAAATTTATGACCCATATATTTGACGAACACTACGAAATAGTTCCACCTTGTATGTACAATTTTATATACCACTACCTGAGTATCAATTCCATTTTCATGGATCTTTATCAAGATACCTTATCAAAAATACTTTTGGAACTCTAAAAATTGGTCTATAAACATATTTTCTAAACAAAAAAATCAACCTAAAAACTCTACAAATTTAAATTGAAGGATTTGTTTTCAAAAATATTAAGATTTGGGTTTTTTAACAACAATTACCCCTATGACACCACTTTAACGCATCTTCCATCATCAAAAAATATTTATTCTTGTCATTCTATAAATTGTTAAAATATTTACTCAAAACGCTATCTAATCCCACATGATCCATGCTCATTGTGATAAACAAGATTAGTATTAAAATAACATCAATGAATCACTTAATTCTCAAAATATTCTATTTATTTCATCACAATCCCCATATTTTATGATTTATAAACTTTGATTGTTCATATTTAGTATATTCATATTTAAAACTGCCCCTAATTCACTACTCCCATTATCTTGATCAAGATATTTTATACCCCTTTATAATCAAACCCAACGGTCACTCTGTTGTGGATGCAACATTATAAAGAACACATATCGTCACATAATAAAAATCACATCATACCGCAGGGATAGGGGTCGCACATCTACAGTTTCTCATGTTTACAGAGTTGAATAAAATCTAGGAGCTAGTTTATATTTCTAAAATTATTCTTTAGTTAAATCTTTCATCATAATTCGTTCAACCTATAGTTCAGTTAGAACGTAATCCAACTTCACAAGTCCATGATCCACCTTCTCCATGATAAAATGATATTTGATTTCAATTTTATTTTTCGATGAGTGATGGAATTTATTTTTAATTATATTTATTACACTTTAAGTATCATAATGTATTTTGATCAAAGAATTAATTTCAACTTCCATGTCATTAATGTATTTCATTATCCATAATATTTGTGTGCAATATTGAGTAGCAGAGATATATTCATCTTCTATAGAGCTAAATGAAATTTAATCTGGTTTTTTTCTTATTCATGAAATAAAAAAATCCCCCATGTTAGAATGCACCACCTAATTTTGATTTTCTATATTCTACTGAACTGGACAAATTTCCATCTATATATCCCAATAACTCTTTAAAATATTTATCATTGTGTAGAAATCGTAAATCTTTCATTCCCTTGATATAAAAAAGTATTATTTTTCTATAAGAAATTGGATTTTCTTGGGATTTATTTGATAACATGTTGCATGGAATATAGAGAAAACAATAACAAGATATGTAATTGTTAAATACAATGTTCTTATAGTGAACTGCCTATATTTTTTCACATTAATCACTTCCCCATCATCATCTCGTGAAATATTCATCTAAGTAGCCGCCTGATTAGTCATCTCATTGTAATTATCCATTAATAATATTATCAAATCCACCTTTTAATATTTATATTGAGAAATAAATATGTTATTACCTTCTTATGTTACTTGTAATCCAAGTGAAATGGTTTATTCACCAAAGATGGACATTTCCATCTCAATTTTCATGAATTCTGTAAACTATTTTCACGGCGCTTGATCTAATACATCAATGATTATGTCATAAACGTACACCAGTACCATAATATTTGTTTACTTTTAAGTGTACAAGGATATTGTAATCAAGTCCACCATATTGAAAACTCATATTCTTCAAAAACTGATCATGTCTTTAATTCCATGCCCTTGATTCTTACTTTAACCCATATTGTTCCTTCCTTATACAAAAAAAAATATTTTCATCTACGTGATAAAAAAAAATATGTATTCCCAATATAAACATATTCTTAGAGAACCCCATTTGAATATGTTGTCTTTTCATCGAACTAGAATCATTGAACTTTTATTTCACATTTTATGATGAGAGTCATATTATTTATTATAGCTGTGAGAAATAAAATATTTTCAGTAAGTCAAATTTATACTTGGAATTGAGTCATTGATAGATCATTTGAGCCTTCTAAGATAGGAATATTTGTAGGAAACAAGGGTTTACTATAATAAAAAAAAATATTTTCCAGGTCACTCACCTAGTTATATAGAATCTATCATTATAAATTTCCTCAATTATTTAATGGTCTCTCTTTTCAGATGAGGATATATCACCAAGAGTGATTATCACCATGTATAACTAAAAACAACCAACTTTTTGACATACTAAAAATAATAAACTAAAACCAAATTATGAAAAAAAATATACTTTAATCAAATACAGAAATGTTGATACTCATCCCCCCCCCCTCATCAGTCTTCTCTCAATAGAAAACTAACACCTGAACCAAGGAGAGATATAATGGATGAATATTCAATGCGACTTGGAAACACTAGATCATAAAAGTATAGAATTGATAGATCACAAATAACACCACTTTCTGAAACAGATACCATATTTGAATTTCAATCATTTGGATTATTCCTATTGCACGTACCTCCATTTAAAATAAGCACCCATACCCTTTCAATACACACATTCCCCAATGATTGTATCTCCCCATTAGTCATACATAACTTCCATAATATATTTGAAACATTTAATACACCTGAAAATGAGTAACTATGGAATCCCCAATAATTGGTTTTTTGTTGATCATTATGGTCCAAACCTTTATTATTTTCTTACAGGACATTGTACTATTTTTCTTTTTATTCCAACCGCCAGGTCAAATTCAACTATGATTTACATAAAAATAATAATTTTATAGCGAAATGAAAATAATTTTTCAAAATTTTGGGTTTAAACACAATAAATAATACACCCTTCTTTTATTCTCCACAAATATTCGTATTTTTTATGAATCTATCTCTTAGATGGAATCTTTCCATTGGTCGTCTACTCTATATTCATCCTCCAATAGATAGGTATTTCACTTTCCTTCACTTATCTCCTTATAGAATGACACGTGAATTATAAAGGCATTATTTATCTACATTTAATTTATCTTTTATGATATTAACCATCTGTTTTATTTTTAGGAGTCATTCATCTATTGAATTTAAATTATTTTTTCTTATAACTATATCATCACCTCCCTTTTTCTTCTAGATTATTTATATTCTTTCCAATAGATATATTGTTAGTGTAAGAGTGGAGGTGCATGGAAATTTTGTCGAAGCTCTATACGTTTCCTCTTATACATCTATCTGATTCTTCAACTAATCATGTTATATTCCAATATAGGCCTTTTCGTTAAGCACTACTCAAGGTGGGTATCTTATTTTGTGTAAATTTTACATTATTTCTTTTTTATAGTTCTAATATTTTTTAAAATTACCATGTTTAGAACATATAAAACTTCTCCCATTAAAAACACACCTCATATCATCATTTCGTAGCTGATATTATGATATAGGTAGAGATATTTTTCACACATTGTGCCTCCGATATTCTTGACTCATAATCATCTGTCTTCTAGTCTTCCACAATAGTATCATTTCACAGATACATTCTTTTGATAGACCATTAATTTATATTTTCCAAGAAGCTTCTTATAATTATATAATTTAAAAATATTTCTACCTTTATAGCATGATATATATTCCAAATCTTCAAAAAACATTAAATTTTTCCTTGAATACCCCAAAAATAGTACATGTCGTAAAAAAAAATTTATATGTCTTTTTTGGTATGTTTCCAAAACCTACAATATTTTCCCAACATCTTGAGTTATTCATTTATATCCTTCGATTATTCATGGGAGAGGATCATCTTATCCAATACCATATTTTCCAAAAATTCAAAGAATTTGGGTTCATACAATCATTCCATGTTTCTCATCTATAATAGAATATTTTCTTCTCTTTTTATTATTACCTTCTAAAGGATTTTCAAATAATATATGAAAACCCTCTTTTAATTTGGTTTTTCCTTTAATATTATATTTATATACTTATTTATGGACTAACTCTATCTCATTTCCAATTTTTAGAATTTTATTGTCTCTATATTCAAGTTGAGAATTAATTTTTTTATTGATAGTCTTATAACTAGTCATCTCATCTTCCAATGTCCTAGATAGTTTATCTACTACGATACTTCTCTCCATTATTTTTAGATTCTTATGAGAAACAGAATCATTAAAGCAGCCATTATATCTTTATATCATTTTCTTCTCATATACCAGTTTTGATATTTTAAATAATTATCAACATTTTTATCTTCCATATTCTAAATACCATCAAAGTTAAAATTATTTCCCATGTCATAAAATTTAATATTTTCAGACACTCTTCTAGGGAATAATTTTTCTCCTTTAGATCTATGTCTACTTCAATATGTATTTTATTCAAACATTTTATCCTGTTGTCATAAATTTTCTCCACTTGGATCTAGTTATCTATAGACACATTATATTTATCCAATTTTTTATACAATTTTTCTATTTCATAAAAACATATACTTCTTTCCATCATAATATTTCTTAATCATCAGTAATTCCTTCATCACTTGTAATATTGGGTTCTAAATTTATTCATGTAATATCATTTAATGTGTAAATATTTACTTTTTTTATTCATATATAAATTTATTTAGTAAATTATGGGTTTCCTCCAAATATGTAATGCTCTTTTATACACACTTCTACACTAGATAATGTCACAAAACTTCTACTTCTTCTATGTTGTTATTCTATTATACATTGTACACTGATATAAGAGAGAACATAATCTTCAATTTTAATAGATATATAAGCCAATCAATGCAAAAAAATCTAGAAGTACCAACCTTTCCTCTGATACTAATTGTTTGTTGAAAATGTTATTCGATACCCTAATAGGTGGAGTAAATCATTATGTTGAAATTCATTCCAAACTTCTTCCAACACAACCAGATCATTACCTCTTCATTATAAGGGTCACTTATTTATATTTTTAGTTTTTATATTGATCTTATATATTACGACTTCATCTAATGATTATGCGTAGAATGTAAATAAGAAGTGAAAGCATGATGATTTATAGATTTTTACATGGCTAACTCTCACTATAATACATATAAAGAGCAAACAATGGAAATTTATTGATGTACCAAATCCCATAAATTACACAAGAAATAAAATTTATGGAGAGGACTCACTTTACCTCTTTGTTTAAAACCAATCCCAATGCGAAATATCATTTCGCTCTCAACTAAAGTGTTCTCACTAATCCTTCATAATTTACTACTTTTTATTAAATGAATAAATTTTTTTACAACTAATTTTGTGCATAATTAAGTTACACTTTCATCCACTTGATTGATACCAATTTAAAATTGTTTTACTAGGAATACATTCTAGTTCTGTTAATATTTTATTTTTTGAAAAATATTTTTTATATACTTTAAAAAAGCATTAAAATTATTAAAAAATTCTTCCTTCCTTAACAATACACACAACATTTACAATGGTGACTACTTTTGTGATGCTCAACACCAATGAAATTCAAAAAGAAATTCCTTATAATCACAAATTGTTTAAAAATTCCTAGCCTTTTTGAAACTTCTTTTATTAATAAAAGAGATAGTCATAAAAAACCTTCATATAAGAAAAATCCTTTGGAAGACACCATGGAGAAAAATCATTCAGGATGAAATTTTTAAAATTTAGAGCCTTAATATTTTTGTTCATGATTCTTATATACAAATGAGGGGGTAGATTCATGTTTTTAAATGTTAACTACATTTATTAAATCTTTCATGACCTCCAACATCTTTTCATGATGTTCATAAATGTTGTCCACAAACATCCATATCTTCATGAAACTTTTTGGGAAATTTTCCATATCATGAAGCATCTCATAGATTCTTAACTTAATATATTTTCTATGTGACATAGAAATCCTTCGAAAAAAATTAACTTCCAAAAAACATCAATCCTTCCCGAAGCACTAAACCACCACAAATCACCATCCCTTGAAAAATTCAATATATTTCTATATTTTTATGATATCTCCCTATAAACATAACTTTCATGAAGAAAGAGTCATCCTCTAAATTTTGGACCAAAAAAAATATAAAATGCTAGTAAATTGTGCGATTTTGAATACATAATTTTCTATACTACATATAAGGAATCCATAGCTTTGTCTCAGATCTTTTTCAACATACCTATTAAAAAATCATTCTAGAACCCTACAAATGACTTTGTCTGTCTATTTTGTCAACAAAAACAATCAACCAATATATACTGAAATGGTACCTTGAGGGATTGGTTTCCATCAATTTTCCATTCTAATGTATCCTAACCAAATTTAGGACCCATCTGCTTGAATTCTCCAACATCATCTAAACATTATACTGTTCTAAATGTCTTCCAAAAAACGTTTTTTATATAGACAATTGGATGTTTGATTGAATGATATTATTGTATGATGAATCAACCATAGGAATATGTTCATCATATCATCTTTTGAAGTCCAGAAAACATTGTATTAACATGTACTCAACTATCTAGATATTACTCTGAGGATGACCATCAGTTTGGGGTTTATAATACGTACTGAATTTAACTCAATGTTTGAATCATGTTATATAATCTCCCATAACAATTATGTAAATCTTAGATTTTGTGCAGATATAGTCAGTAGTGGTGTTTCGTGCCGCCTCACCACTGATCTGGTGGATATCTTCAAATGTTGATTGAGTGATAAATCTTCATAATTTTCAATGAAATGAGAAGTATTTATATGATGATCCATCATAACCCATATAGAATTATTTTCTCTTTAGGTATTTAGAAGATAATCACAAATTTTGGGGTGATGATTTCCCATTTCCATGTAGTTATGGGTAATGGTTGCATCATTCCCCTGGATTTTTTCCTTTCGTCCTTTAATTATGGACTAACTAGGAACATTAATGTATTTTTTTAATATTTCTCTATGTATTTTCCCATGAATGGTTTACTCAAAAATATTGATCAATATCTATGATCCCTATATGAATGTAGAAGGTTGAGCGATGTGCATCATTCAATGCCACCTTATTTATCTTATTATTTTTTGGTACACATAGTTGTGGACCAAATCATACAATTCCTTTATTAATTTTTAACAATAGTTATTTCCATTTTCTTATTTCATAAGTTGTATTTTGTATTCCACATTAACTCTTTAATAAAGTATTATATTCTCTAAAAGGGACAGTTGAGGAATAATTGGAGAAACTATTGATGATTCTCCTTAGTTTATTATCCCCATGTCAATGATTTGAAATTATAAGATGATTTGATCCTTCTAAATTATCATCATTGATAAGGTCATGGGATCCTTTATACTTCATGCATCATCCACATTATTTTCCTTCCAATGATGGCAGTGGATTCAGAAATCATAATATTTGATCAGCTCTAACAATATATTCCCGTACATATTATGATTCTTTTGTGTGAATATATGTTTAATGATCTTGTGATCCATATATATTTCACACTTTTCCCAATGAAGTTATTTTTTGTATATTGTCAATGAAAATATCACTACATCAAAATCTGTATAATGTGTTAGATATCTCTTCTCATGAAACATCAACTTCCTTGAGGAATTGGATGTCTCTTTTTCATTATAAAACAGTAAAGATCACAATTACTTATTTGAAGCATAATTTCAAACCACAAAAAATTATCCACTTGAGGGAAGAATAAGTACTGGTATAGTGAAAAGACAATTTTCTATTCCTTGAATCTCACTTCACATTCATTAGACAAAAATAAATTCTCTCCCCTTCAAGTCATCTGGGATAGTGGGTTTTACAATAATGATATTATTTTTAGAAATTTTTGATAATTCCTAACAAGTTTAAGGAAACTATGGATCTCTATTATATATGTTTGTATCATCCACTCCTCTATTATATTTTTAATGCAAGGGGATATAGATATATATTCATTGGTAATAATAATCCCTAATAATTATAATATCTCCAACAAATACTCACTTTTAATGTACCTTTCAAATACCTACTCATTTCTACTGTTTTTTTAATATTATTAAAATACACCTTATGCACCAACATACTTTTGGAATATATCATATTATCATATATAAATACTATAAATAATTTGACAAGGTAATCTCCAAAGCCTCTATTATTTAGTACATGAATGTTTTTTGAGTGGTATTGAGTTTTTAGGGAATCACTATTAACTCATAGTGTTCATAATTTATTTTAATGGAAGACATGGGAATATTTTCCCTCTTCACCATTAATTGGTTATATCCCGACTGAAAGGTACACCTTATAGAAATATTAGTCCCAACATAGTTGTTCTAACATGTCATCAATCCATGGTAGGGGACCACTAAGACAAAATAGGCCTTTAATAGTAGTAAAAATAACCATTATCAGTGCATGATAAGACTGAATAACGAACCATGATTAAAAGAACTTGTCTTTTATCCGTGCTTTTAATTAGCATTGAAATAGGATAATGTTATAAGAATTTTTTTAATTACTGATAAAGGACACATTTATTAGTGCCTTACGAAGCACCAATAAATTTGAAATTGATCAATCATTTCAAAAGCGCTGATAATGGATACATTTATAAATGATTTTAAAAGAACTGATAATGTGGAATACAATAATTTGATGTAACATCACAATACAGTACTAGTGAAAAGTGCTGTAATAGTACACCGAAAAACCAAAAACACCACCATATATCATAAAATAAGAAATTAATGATAGATAATTTAAATTAAATGAAATTTAAAAGAAAAATAAAAACAAAAAATTATATTATTGATATTTCAAAGATTGATTTATATAATTATATAATTAAAAATATTACATACATTAAAAAAAAGTAATGTTACTTTTTATTTTGTTCCATAACCTGTATCATGTTATTTATGAACAAATAACCCCTTATTAATAAAAAGAACTCAATTTTATAAGAATACAGTTATTATGTTAGTAAAAATATAAAGACATAAATAAACAGATTGTGTTACATTTAAACTAAACATTGAGTCATATTAGGAATACTATGTATCAAATTGAGTTGTGGTTGATTCTTACACATCACACCATTTTTTATTTATTCATTATATTTTTAAATAGTAATTACATTCGTAAAACAAAAAAAACCACAGATACATCATAGAGGTTGTGTGAATGGCAATTTTTGAAATGAAATGTCGATTTTAAACTGATAATGGAAACATTTAGTTATTCTGGGATCATTATGTATCGAGATGAGGTGACTATGATTTCTATATGGATCATTTTCGTAATGTACTAAAATAATACAAATGTGTTGAATCATTTTTGATTAGGTCAATTTTTCATTTTCATAAATTGATGTCAATTTTAAATAAGAAGGCACACTTGAGGCCATATAAGTCACACCATACATATGATTGAGTTGTTGTAGATTCCAATATTTCTCAAAATTCTTATGGATCATTTTCCTAAAGTATCCAAACAAATCTAAATGTTTTAGATTCATTTTGAGTACATCACTTGTATTTTTTACTAAAATGTCATTTTAAAATGGAAACATGAACTTTGAATAAAAACAATCAGATCATGTATTGTTCTAATATAAGACTAATTATTATATTTCAAATTTAAATACGAATCGTTTCCATTAATTACCATGAAAATTCTAGTTTGTTTGATTGGTTTTTAGTGAGTGACACTTTTTGAACTAAAATGTCGATCTTAAACTGATAACGAACACATTGAGTCATGATGAGAACATTTTATATTTTATTGAGCTCTGTCTAATTCCTACACATCAAAAATGAATTATGAATAATTTCTGTATAGTATCAAAACAAATCAAATGTGTTTGATCAGATTTGAGTAGTTCAGTTTTCAATTTTATTAAAAATGGTGTCAATTTTAAAAAAAATGAACTTGGAGTCACAATGGTCACAACGTGAATCAGAATAAGCTGAGGTGGATTCCTACATGTCTAAAAAGACTTATATATTATTTTAGAAATTTATGAAAAAATATCATTTTGTTTTATCTATTTTGTGTATGTCACTTTCCTGTTTTACTAAAATTTCATTTTCAATAGGAAACAAACGCCTTGACTCATATTGACCACATCATGTATTGGATTGATGTGATACCAATTACTATTCCTCAAAAATAACTAATTAATAGTTTTCATAAATTATCAAAAAAATATGAGTGTGTTTGATAAATTTTATGTGAGTGAATCTTTTTGAACAGAAATATCAATTTTAAACTCATAAAAAAATAATTTCAGTCATACCAAGAAAATCATATATCAGATTAAGTTATGGATGATTCCTACCTGAATAAAATGTCTTCTGTACCATTTATTTATATTATCAAATCAATATAGATGTGTATAATTAGTTTTGATTAGGTTTGTTTTCCATTTTTCAAAAATTAATGTCAATTTTAAATAAGAAGATTCACATGGACTCATATCATTCACACTGTGTTCCATTTTGAGTTTTTTATAATCTCGCCAGGTATAAAATGACTTATGGATAATTTTCCTAAATTATCAAAAAAAATCTTTTTTCATTTTCTTAGTTTTGTGTATATTACTTTTATTTTTGACTAATATTTTATTTTAAACTGGAGGCATGTACTTTGACTCATACTGATAAAATCATATATCTATTTCACACGAGATTTATTCCAACACATAATAAATTGATAATGAACCATTTTCCTAAATTATCAATAATATTCGAGTGTATGATCAAAAAAAATTAAAATGTTTTTATAAAATGACTTATAAATATTTTTCCTAAAGTATCAAGACAATTCAAATGTTTTCTCTCAGTTTTGAGTACATCACATTTATTTTATTTTAATATATCATTTTAACTATAAACACACACTTTGACTCAAATCAATCACCTCAATTATTAGTTTTATTTGAGACTAATTCATACATGTCATGAATAACTAATGAACCATATTACTAAAATTATCCAGAAAATGGGATTGGGTGATTGATTTTGAACAAAAATATCAATTTCCAACAGAAAATGAGCACTTTGAAGAATACTGGGAAAATATTGTGTTGAAATGAAGGTTTTTTGATTCATAAACATAAATAATTATAATTATTATTTATTTATATAATTTATAAAAACAATAAAATTTATGTTTATTTGTTATGTATAGTTTAGTGGAACATTTTACTAAATTGATGTAAATTTTAAATAAAAATATTCACTTGGTGTTTTCATGGTCACATCGTTCTTCGGATTGAGGTGAATCCAATTCTTACACATCTCAAATTTCATATGGATAATTTTCATAAAGTATCATAATAATCAGAATTCGTTTTCATGGTTTTGAGTATGTCACTTTTCTTTTTTAATAAAATGTCAATTTAAACTAGAAACATCCACTTTGACACATACTTGTCACATCTTTTATGGTTTTGATGTGATAATGATTACTAAATGTCACAAATAACATAGAAATATTATTCCTAAATTACCAATAAAATCTGGTCATGTTTGATGGATTTTCAATGAGTTATAATTTTTGAAATAAAATGTCGATTTTAAACTGATAACTGATAGTTTGAGTAATACCAAGATCATTATGTAGTTGATTGAGATTTGGATGATTCTTACGTGTAACAAATGACTTATAGATCATTACAACTAATTATCAAATTAATATGAACATGTTTTCTCAGTTTTGGTTATGCTAATTGTCCTTTTTATTTAAATATATGTCAATTTTAATTAAAAATATTCACTATGAGGAAATACAGTCTCACTATGTGCCAAATTGATGTGTGGTTGATTCTTACATATCCTAATGTCTAATGAAATCCTAACTATTAATTTTCATAACCTTTATGTATAAAAAATAAAATTCTATATATTTACCCGATATTCTTAGATGAAAATCATTTCTCATTGTTGAATGTCAGAAGATTAGAGGAATATCATTTTCCCATTATATCATGAGAAGTCACTTTAATGAAAAAATGTGATTTATATTCTCTTATATATTTCAACATCAAATTTTTTCTTCTAAGAAGATCAAATCAATATGACTTCTCAAATGATCGGTGAAAAAAAAACTAAAAAATTAATATATAAAAATAATAAATAAATGAACGTAAAAATATTAGACAAAATTAAGACAAAATTAATTAAGTTATTAGTATGGATTCACCTTTTCATTATTGTTATATTCATTCTTGATTCATTTCCTGTTTCAATTATCTGGTTTGTTGGCTCAAATTCTATCCGATCATGAGAATGTGTAGCTTCGAACAAACCACCTCAACTTGGACAAAATAATCCACCAATATAAGAGAATAAATATTATTTGAGGAACTCTAAAAATAAATATATAAAACATAAATATGAAAAAATAAATGTATTTTACAGATAATAATTTTAATGTGAGAAAGGAATGTGATATATTCCAACACTATATGAGTGTAATGTTTTTTAGGGATAAGATGTTTGTAGAATTTTGGGTGATGAAATGCATGAAATATTGACAAACCACCCACAAAGAACCAAATAATCCACCTATATAAGAATATTATTATTATAGAGTTAATACAAAAAATAAATAAATATTACATAAATATGAAACAATACATTAATTCTATGTATAATGAATTTTCTATAATAACAATAAAATTACATATTTGTTTGTGTAGAGAAAGTTTAATTTACATTATAATAAATGCATGAAAGATGGATAGAAATAATTTAAAATAAACAACCTCTACAAGGAAAAATGGAAATGATATCAATGTTCCATTATATAATTTCTCAAAAAATTATATAAAGTATAACATAACATTACTACTGTGTATTCCCAAAGTGTTTTTTTCGTTATAGTTTGTTCTTCTGAGCGGTTGATAGAATCATCATGTGACAAAGATATTGTCTACATGAGTAGTCAAAAGGGTAATTAAGATTTTGTTAATGCAGTAAATAACATATAATATTATGATGGAAAATATATTATACTAAAATAGTTTTACATTATCGTTGAACTAATATTCCTTTTTTAAAGGTTTTAGGGATTTGGTTCCTCTATTCAGAATCCAAATACCGTCTTTGTGTCCCCCTCTAACGTACAATACATTATCTACATTGGTAATGGAATGAACTGATTGTGATCTCCTAATAAAAGGTTCATCCTCGATTAGATTTTCATCTGACCCAAAATTTGTTTTAGTCACAAGAAAGAAAATCAACCAATTGTTTTTTTATTGATATAAGACATAAGATACATTCACTACTTGTGATTCCATTATGAATGGATAATATTTTTCCCCTTCCACACTAAAATTCACATTCATGAATCCCATTTTATCAACATTCACTTTACTCATATTTTCAACCCATTTTCAAAGGAAAATAAGCACTTGAAATGTCATATAATACAACTTGTATACCTGTTCATTAATTCCAAAATATAACATTTTTTTCATAAATTGTATTACTATAATTTGACCCAGATATGTTCATCACTTTATCCATAAGCATAATACCACTATTTTTCATAATACATGAGTCAATGTGTTCTTTTGTATAGATAAAATAACAATTTATTTCAAAACCAATGTAATATATAACATTTTCATTTTTCCCCTCGTTATCCAGTAAAATTGTTTGAAAATGTAATTCCTATTTTAAAATCACTCCTTATTAATATGATCTATGAACCATATTATAAAATATTTATTATGTGTATTTTATATCCATCCTTCATCCCTTGATGGATTCAAATCTCTCAGAATTTTTTCATGGTATTTAATGTATGGATCAAAATATTCAATATTATGTAAAATCTAAATGTTCACTTCCACAAAATATATCAATGTTATTGTAACAACATATCAATCTAGAAATCCCATCACCCATAAGTCATATGTTGTGATGAGACTTTGGGAGACTGCTATTGTAATCATTGGATAGGCAATCCCTACATTATTCAATAACTTCTTCAATAATATATCATTCTACAATAAAACCTTCCAGTCAACTTCAATTCTTGAAATAACCATTCAAAATACTCATATACCATTCAATTGAGTGCATCCATTAGTAATTGATAATACCACATTTTTGAACCTCCATAACTAATTAAAACATTAGGTGGACCATTATATCAAATAATTATGGTGGGAAGAAAATTGTGTATTCACATAAAAAGATTGCAACCTCCTTGTTCATGTTTGGATACTTCATCGAGTCTATAAATTTATATCATATGGCTTTGAAAAATAAGCATAGTCCCATTAATGTATGTCATTCATTTTTAGTCAAAATGAAATATAAAGAACCGGGCATCAAATCTTACATCAAAACATGACATTTTTGTGATTTTATTCCTTCTAACATAAATTTAGTTATTTACAAATCATTCTTGATTTCTTATAAATACTTAAGTGGTTCTTTTACACTAATAAGGAAAAGGAAAATTTTAAATTTTTCCTCTCTAGATAGAGTATACATTGTTGGAATAATAATAGATCACTGTTTATCCTTATGTAGTCCCAACACTTCCTTTATACCTATTTCAATTAATTCCATCCTAGCCATTATGCCATCTATAATTTTACTAGGAACATTAAATAACATTCCAATAACAATATCAAATAAATTTTTTTATATTCATGAAATTATGAAAATGTTTGACCTGCAAAAAAATTCTATACAGTAAATCAAATAAAATTTATCTCTTCTTCCAACCTAATTTTGTATGGTTTTTCAGAAATGGATTTCCTAAAAAAGTGTCGATATATATTACATTATTGTACATTTGATCACCAGTTATTAGGGATGGTGTTGTACCTTGTTCAATATTTCCATCAAATTTTTTCATCTATGATCGGTATTTATGTAGTTGAGGAAAAAGATTTTGATGCCATAAAAAAATAGACCTCTAGGAATGATTCAAACGAACTGAGTATGTGTGTTTTTAAAAAATGGGACAAACCAACAATCCTTTAATTTTACATCCTTATAAATTTCTATTTGTGGGAAATTCATTTATCATCCCACACAACATGTCCCTTAATGTGAATTTTTTCACCGCTATGAGAATCCTGTGTTTTAACACATGTGTACCAGATCAATTTCAAATCTTTGACCAATGGACCCAAATAGTTGTCAATATCATTAGTGGGTTTTTTTGGTCCATATATATCTAGAGACAACATCATGTACTTGTGTTTTATGCATAAACATGGAAGAAAGTTATCATTTACTAACATGACGGGCCATGTACATTGAGTACTAATATTTACCCCAAAATTATTTATTATATATTTAGATAATTCTAGAAAAATGAATCATGGATCATTTAAAAAATTTGGACACTCATAATCAATCTTCATCCACTATGGAGAATCTACTAGATGATGCAGATTACAATATTTAATTATTGTATCATCATTTCAAGCTAATTCCCTTCCTATTTCCTAACATTCATATAGTCTTCTAAAGCATGGAATTATAGGACTGTACTATATCATCTTGAAAGGACATGATTAATTTCTCTTGTATCAATATTCCCCACAATTAAGTATTTTTAGGAGTGATTCATTGTCCTATCAAAACAATATGAAATAATTTTGACATGCATGCATTTTTTAGTGTTCATTCCCATTGGATATAGAATTAATATAGAATATTATGTCTGAAATGGTGGTTCATTTTATTCTATTATCATTTCATTCATGCAACCATGTAGTTCTATAAAGCTGGTGTCACTCCATCCATGTCCATCGTTCAAATTATATAACATGAATATAGATTACAATGAATTTTATTAAGTAAAACCTGTATAAAATGGTCGTTTTGCATGACAATTTATATTCTCAAACAACTTTAGAAAATCAAAAAGGTCATATTCAACTGCCATTGTCATTTATTACATGTGATCTCCATCATCATTTTCAATGGTATTAATTTAAAATTATCAATAAATATAAACCATAGTCTTTAATGTTACATAATCATGAGATAAATAAAGACTTCACCTTCAGGATATTTTTAGGATTAGAGTTTCACAGAAGTTTGAAATATATGTTACATAACAATTTAAATATTACAAAGTAGAAAAGTCTTTTCAATATACATTTTTTCATAATTTAAAACATTTTAAAACATAAAATGATTTCCTTTTCTTGATAAATATATTCATAAATTTCTTCTTCACAACATTCTTTCTCATACCAATCATTATTCCATATAGAAAGACAATTAAAAAACATAGTATTAGCAGAAAAATATCAGTAAATAATATAAAATAAATTATGAAACCATTTTTCCCTGAAAACATTATTCTCGGGAAAACTTTTTCACAGAATCATATTTTTCACCAATAAAATAGAAAATCATTAATCTACCTAATGAAATCATATGATTCCTGTAAAAATTATTACCAATGAGAAAATATAATGGTAACATGTGGAATCCATATCATACTTACATTGCAGCTTTCACATCTATATAGGGATTAACATTTATTATTACATTTAAAATACTCATCACATTATATTCGCAAAATCTATTAGTGTAAACATTAATGGTTAACTCTATATCATTACCTGATGAATTAGAAAGTTATCAATGGATCACATGCCCTCAGTTTATCATGTAACCACCCATATACATAAGCAGTTCCTAAGAATCAAAATATAATTGTAAAACATTAAGAAGACTAAAGGAAAAAAATAACATTTCTACATTGAAATAACATGATATAATTTCATGATATTTGAAAAATAAAACCATTATCGAAACCATTTTAAATACCAAAATACATAAAAAATTGTTATGGTATTTTTTTCATTTTAAAAACATCAAATCATATATAGGAAGCCAAAGATTAAATAATGGTCACGGTGACAGAATTGTCATTTTTGTTTTGTACATTAAAAACACTCCTTACATAATTTTGTAAAATACTTAATAGAAAAATATTCCTTTCAAAAACCATTGAAGGTAATTAATATTGAAAGGGGTTAATTATACATCATATAAAAGATGGTAGTGTGTATTATCGAAATATGTCTCACTAAAAGAAGATTTAGACGAAGTCCCATACTTATAGTATGACTCTCCACGAAAAACAATAATAATCTTGAATAATAAATTTATGATTATTTATTCATGATTGTGAAATTTTTTCATGTTTATCTCTCATTTTATATAACTTATTTTAATGTTATAAAAAATATTAATTATTTAAGTTCTTATCGAATGTTTTTTTGATATTCGATACTAGATTTGAAAATGAACTTGTTATGATGTGAATAGTTCATATGTTCATTATGTCCATCATCTCTAGAATAAAATTAATTAAATATAAATCACTTTTATATATAAATTTTACTTCTAAATAAAACAATTTATTTATTTTATGAAAAATGTATATCATTATAAACAAGGAGACAGTAGGTCATACACACACATGAGTAACATTTTCATTTTTCATTCATCATTATGGAAATAAAGTAATCGTTATTTTTTATTTCCATAATTATAATAATATATTTTATATTTATAATATTCATTTAGATATACATATATATATCATACAAGTGAAGTGGTGAATAAAAACGATTCACACCGCTTTGTGGAGGTGATAGTTTTCACAAACGCAAGAACGATGTTAACATTTATATGTGTATTGAAAGTAAAATATGTAATTGATATATTATTCTCTCATAATGATAAGTATGTCATAAAAATAATAAAAAAATGAATTATATCATTTTGACCAGTCTTGATAGATGGTTATAGAAAATGAATTATATAAGTTCGTGGATGTGATTATTTACATGTACGCATGAACGATTAATTCCTTTTCCACTTAATAGAAGTGGATATGGATTTAAATTATTATGTTTACATAATAAAATCTCATTATATTGATTATAATTGATTTAATACTTCATATTGGGTGAGGAATATTTTATGGTAGTGGAAGAAGAAATAATATAGATACTATTAAATAAAAACATTACATTTCTTTCGGCTGATCTCCTTTCATAACACATTATCACCTATAAGATGGATTTTATACTTAATAAAAACCTAAGTAATTTTGGTAGGGATTACAGTAAGGTGTATTTTCATATATGGGATGAATCAAAGGTTATGGATGACTGAGTAATGGAGAGGAATGGGTCCCTTTTTATAAGAGAGTGGAGGTCCACCATTCGAATTATTAAAAGTATTAAATTAATATAAATTCACCTTAAATTAAAAATGGATTAAAAAAATTAGATATAATATAGGATGGCTATGGGTCTAAATATAGTCATTAAATGAAAATTATAGATGTATTTTCATTTTTATAATCCTTATATTTTTGTTCTAAACCATTTTAGCTCTAACCATTTTATCAAGTAATTTACATTTAAAGGGTTAAAATAATTTACAAATCATGCCAAAATTACAATTAATGAGTAATTAATGACATTTTTGTATTTATATCTATTTTTGTTTCCAAATATTAATTTTTTGTAAATTTTATATCATTTTATTAATATTTTATATTTTAAAATATGAATTATGTAAATTTTGACTCTATTCATTACAAGAATTTTTTAAAATATCCTAACAACTTGATTCGTTCTGAAAAACTATATTAAATGAATCCTAACATATCATATTATTCCATAAAATTAATTTATGGTATAAAATATATCAAATTATATTAATTTTAATATTATTAATATCATTTATTTGATACTTTATTTAATAAATCTATTACAACATTATATTTGTGTCTTAAATAAATTTAATTATTTAATTCTCAAAAATTATAAATAAAATACCATGTTATAGGTAATATTAATAGATTTATAAGGTCTATTAATAGTTTAATATATCATATACCGAACCCCATGAAAAAAAATTATTATTAAGAAGTGACATATTTATGATATATTTGTCTTACAGTAAATATAAAGTTATAAATGACATAATCACACTAAAGTGAATTCCAAAATCACAATTTTAGCACAGGTATGGTCACTATCGATAATAAAATATCCAATAATATTATAAAATATTTTGGGTTAACTTTATAATAATATAATATTTATTTTACCTTTAATTACCATATTTACCTTTAACTATAGTAAATAAAATTGTAAAATTACTATTCAACAAACATTATTTTGCTGCTATTAGAACACGTTTTTCAAAATGATTACACCCATTTATATACTTTTTTTACTATTAAATTCACATAAGTTGTTTAATTATTTTTAATACTAATGCTCTTGAAGGATAGAGAAAACTGGGTTTTCAAGTACAACATTCAAAAGTTCACATAGTTTTTATATTTAATATTAATTTGAAAAATAATTCAATGAACCAAATATTATTAAATTATAAAAATTTAATATAATTATACATTAAAACCGTGTACATGAATAATCTAAAAATATAAATAAATTAAAAAAAACATTTTTGAATTAAAATGCAGTATGTTTCTCAATTCATTAAAATATGAATGCTATCAAGAAAAATATATAAAAATAAAACTAAATTTTTATACCTTTAATCCAAAGAGGAAGTTTATTTTTTCAAATTTAACATATAAAATTAAAAAAAACTATATTTAAAAATGGTTCTCATAAAAAAGGTGGTAAAAATATCTTTTTTTTTAAAATACTTCTTTTATTTAGAAAACATATTTTATTCTTATATAATGTCCAGAAAATATATAAGATAAATTTTAAACATAATATTTAATTTATATTTTATTAATATAATCCAACAAGGGATATTTGGTTGTTTTATAAACATAATTTTTCAAATTGAAATAATTTTTCATAAAAACACATATTTTATATTCAATTAGTTTTTATTTTCATTTCTTATTAATTTTATAACTATTGAATCATTATATAAACATGTGTAAACCCTATTTTTACAATTTAGTTAATATAGTTCATTCCTAGTATTCTAATGTCTATGGGATTACTAAAACTTAAAATAATAATATTAATAATATATTATTTTTTTGTATAAGTCAATTTTCTGTGCAGTGTAAGATTTAGAAGAAACCCACTGTCATGTGTAGGGATTTCTATAAAACATATAATCCTTTTTAGAGTAAAATAAAAATCTAATTAATAATTATTAAAAATTATTAAAAATTATTATTCAATATTTACATTGGATGTTACAAACATCCCTGATTTTTCAAATTGTGTCCCTGTAATTTTAAATTTGGGATCGATAACTAATGTTTCACTTTTCAAAATACATTTATGGAAATCCCACATCTAGAAAATGATTAACAAAACATCCAATTTAATATAAAGAAAGTTATGTAAAAGGGTCGCTAGAGATAACACATACTTGGACCCATGTTGGAAAACATGGATTCTGAAGAAAAACATAATATCATGTTCTAATTGACACTGATACAAAACATGATCATGAGAATGTTAAAAGTCAGAAAACCACAAACTTATAATGGGATAAATGAAATTTGATTTCATATTAGTAAAATGAAATGAAATTTTTTTTATGATCCTTTTCATATAGTTGGGGAATTTTTTTAATAGTTATAATAAGAACATAAGGATGATTATTTAAGAAGAAATTCTACCACAATTTTATATCAGTAATCATTGATTTCATATTAGTAGAGATTTATCCTTTAATCAAATTAGACCACAATATCATATTTTTCTCTAAATGATGATTATTTAAGAAGAAATTTTTTTCATGTCTAAAACACTAGAATAATCATTCAGAGAATCCCATAATCCAAAAAATATTATCTATCTATTAATACTATCTTGTAACATTAAACGAAAAATTTTAAAATAATATAATTACCAAAATATATTAATATTTGAAAGAATAATGACTAATTTTAATCCACAAAATTAAAAAATAATACCCAAAGTCAAATATAGACCATTCAACAGATATATTTCCATAAAATTCCTTAAATAATCCAATATAAGATTGAAACCCAAAATTCAAAAGGATATTATCACATAGTCAGTGAGGATACATTTTAACATTTATTTCTAAATATCATAATTCACTCTTAATGTATCATACCAAAAAGTAATTTCATAATCACATATTATCCAAGATAAGTTAATCATTTCAATAAATAACATAATTCCCCATATTTCAAAAATTAAAAAACATAGATTCTTCCAACATATAATTTAACAATTAATCCTCAAATAAATTCACATATTATTCTATTTAAATTAATCCTAATATGTTCCTAAAATTGTGAACGTCTTTTAAATTATCATTTATCACTTAATCCCCAAATCATTTTCCAATACCACGGATATCCATATAACAAAACAAATGTTGCCAAAATAAAATTATTGTTATTTCAACATCTATTTAACTATAAATAAAAATTATTACTTATCGAGGACTTCCCTTAGGCTAGTGGTTGGTGATCTTCCTTGTCTCCCATTGGTTGTGGGTTCAATTCATGTTGCGTTGTCCGATGCAATGGGTTGTCACCCTTCCTACGTGTTTTCCTTTTTAAAAAATTATATAATTATCATAACTCTTATAACATCCCCAAAATGATAAAAAATCATAAAAAATAACCAAAACATACTTTTACCTCAATGGTTATCTTGTACCTTTCATTTTGAATCCCGAAATTTAATATCCCATAATAACCTCAAAATTAAGATCATATAACCCCTGAAGGTAATTAATACCTTTATAATTATGTCTACAAAAGAAAATATAATTCTTTCTCAAATAGAATTTTATCAAAACAAACATCAAGGTTGCACATACTATAAATATTCTTCAAAATTAATCCCATCATCAAAAGAGAATTAATACATTTTATCATTTTATCATCAATAGTCATAACATAAATCTCAAATCCCTATGATGTATTATTCCTACTCATTTAGAATTATTTATGTTCCATTAACAAAAAAATTTCATCTTATTCTTTAATACTTTCTTCAAAAAAACAATAAAAATAAAGCATGTCATAAGATTCATTAATGTCAAAACATGAGTTAAGAAAAAAATCAATACCTTTCGTATGTCTTTATAAATTTCCTCTTGTTCAATTGAAATGGAATTAGTTATTGATAGAAATATATTTTTATGGTCCTAATGATCCCATTAATGAATATTTTTCGTAAGAAATATGTTTTTATAAGGACCCTACTCTCTACATTTATAAAAACAAATTAATAACTCAGATAGAATTTGTTCCTTTTTCTAGAGACAACTAAATGATTCAATTTTCCTTGTCAATTTATTACTTTATATCCTTCATTACCACATATATATCACCTTCCCATCCCATCAAAACATTTTCCTCAATTTTTATTTCAACATGCTTGAATGGTATGTTGATGAATATACATACCATTATGATCATTTTTTTCCAAAACTACCATAGGGATTCATTTTTATCATTTATGATGAATCAAAAAATTCACCATGTATCTAGTGGTTAATCATTACTCTCGATAGTTGGTTGAAAATATCAATGAGAGGCCTCATTAAATATCCCATTTCATTCAGTTTCTTATTCAGATTACCACAACATTTTTCTTCACATCCATTGTTAATTTCTCTCATGTTGGATCTAGCCAATTACAAAAACCAAGAAGGTTACTGTGAGTATGTCAGCAAAATCATCTTATATTTTCTCATTACTAAGAAAAACACTTATATAAAATATTATCTCTAGATCAATAAATTTATCTAAATTAACTATGGTTTATTCAATTATTCTAACCATTGTGGTTATATATGACATGTATCTTATTCAAAAATATCACCGTAATGTCTAAAGTTATCTAAACTAGTCATTAATACAAATTATTATTCCACAAACATTAAGGTTAAATAATCTTTAGTTAAATCAGTAATTCATATTTAGGACTTTTAAGAATTGTATTTTCATAGAATTAGGCCATAAATATTACATACAAACTCAAATATTACCATGATATGTCATTTCATTATCCAATTTTTCATAATTTAAAACATTTTAAAACAAATCATGAATTATTTTTGTTGATAAAAATATTCATAAAATTCATATTCACTTCTTCCTTTCTTATAAAAATCCTTATTACCTATGGAAAAAAATTTCAAATACATGGGTTGAATACAAAAGTCTCAGTAATGAATATAAAATAAGTAATTTTACCATTAGTCCATGAATACATTAAACTCAAGAAAGTATTTTCTCAAAATCAAACTTTTCACTCATAAAACGAGAACAATTTAATATTACTCATTAAATCATAAGATTCATGAAAAAATTATTAGCAATCATAAATAATAAAATTATCTTGTAGCATCCACATCAATCTTACATTTTAGCTTTCACAGCTACATAGGGAGTAACTTTATGGTTACATTTGGAAAACTCATCATATTATATTTAATAAATATATTAGTATAAAACATATTGTTTAAATTCATCCCAATATCTAGTGAATTAGAGAGATTTCATAGGCTCACCAACTCTTGTTTTATCATGGAAACACATGTATACATATGAAATTCAAAAGACCCAAAACATAACCATAACATATTAACAAGTATAAAGGAAAAACTATATTTCCACATTGAAATCACAAGATATAATTTCATGATATTTCCATAATATATCCCATATCAAACCCATTTTCAATATAAAAGTACATGAAAAGTTATTATGGTATTTATTTTCCTTTTAAAAACATTAAGTTTAATAGAATAATCCAACTAGAAAAGAATGGTCATAGTATTGGGAATATCTTTTCCCGGTATGTATGTTACTTTTTTTTTCAGTTAGTAAAGCACTTTGTAGAAAAATATTCCTTTTTAAAACCTTTCAATGAAGTCATAATTCAAATGTGGAAATTATACACCATACTTTATAATATTGTGTATATTATCTACATATACCTCAATGAAAGAAGATTGAGACAAAGTCCCTTACCATGAGTCTAACTCGTCACATACAATCTTTTTATTCCTGAATAATAAAAATAGGTTAATTTATACTTTATTGAGAACATTTTTCCATTTTATAATTTCTTTTATATCACTTGTTATCATGTTATTAAAATTAAATAACTATTTAAGGTTATATCAGATGTTTTGTCGATATTTGGTACTTGAGTCGAAAATGAACATGTTATTATGTCAATAGTCTATGTTTTCATTAATTCCATCAAATCCATAAATAATTTAATGTCATAATAATCAATTTTATAAATAAATTATACTTTATATCAACCGATTTAGTTATAGTATGAAAAATGAATGTTGTTATAATCATGCAGGCGGTGGGTCGTACGTACACATGAGTAACGTTTTAGTTTTTCATTGATCATTATGGAAATAAGGTAGTAAACATTTTTTTATTTAAATAATTATCATAATATAATTAATATCATAATAATCATTTAAATATACTTATAGAAATATATCATACAACTGAAGTGGTGAATAAATATGATTCACATCACCTCATGGAGGTGAATGTTCACAGGTACACACAAACGACCTTACCATTTATATCAGATTGGAAAGTAGGAAAATAATATATAAATTATTCAAATATGCTGATAATTATGTCATGAACATAAAATAAAAATATTAATTTGATCATTATTAAAATCCTTGAGAGATTTTTGTGGAAAATGAATTATATTAGTTTGTGGAGGTGATAATTCACACGTACGTAAAACGATTAATTTAGTTCCCATTTAATGGAAGTTGATATGTATTAAATTATTATGTTAACATAATAACAGATTAGTATATTGAGGATACTTTAGTTATTATTTAATCATGGGTGAATAATATATGATGTTAGTGTATTAAGAAATAAACTACAAACAGTTAAATTAAAATAGTACATTTCTTTTAGATAATCACATTTCATAAAACCATAACACGTATAAAAAGAGTGTTCTTGATTAATATAAGGCCAAAATAATCTCTTTATGGATTATAGTAAGGTTTCAGGGTATATCTTGTCCAAACCCAAAGGTTTTTGATGTGTGATTAAAAGAGTAATGCGTTCCTGTTTATAGGAGATGAGGGTGACACCATTAGAATTATTAAAATTATTAAATTAATATAAATTCAATTTTGATTTAAATATTTTCCAAAAAACATTAGTTATAATATATTATTCTTTTTATTAAAATAAAATCATCAAATTAAAATTAGATAAGTTTTAGTATTTTTTTAATCCTTATCTTTTTGTTTTATCAAAATTTAACTCTTACCATTTTATCATGTAATTTACTTTTAAAGGATTAAAATAATTACCAATTCATTAAAAAGATAAAATTAAAAATTAATTAATTAATTTTTTATGGTTATATCAAATATTTGGTTGAATATTATGTTTTTATAAATTTTATTTCATTTAATTATGGATTCTATATTTTAAAATATGAATTATGTCAATTTTGACACCATTCATTACATGACTTTTTTTAAATATCATAACAACTTGATTCCATCTAAAAACAACATAAATTAAATAAAAAAATAATATTCATCCATAAATTTCATGTATGGAATAAAATATTCCAAAATGTATTTATTTTAATTTTTTATATCATTTATTTTAATCTTTCTTTAATAAATCTATTAATAAATAATCTTTGTGTCATAATTAAAAGTAAATATTTAATACCTAAAAATAATAAATAAATAACAGTGTTTTAGGTAATAATTTTATGTTTTTAAAAAATATTAATAGCTTAATTTATCAAATTCATAACCCCATATTAAAAATTTTTTAGTAAGAAGAGACATATTTCGGACATATTTTCCATTTCATTAAATTAAATGGTATAAATGTCATAATCCCACCCAAGTGGGTTCCAAAGGTCACAATTTCAGTTCATGGATGGTTTTGGTCGATAATAACTTATCAAATAGTACTAGAAATTGATTTACGGTAATTTTATAATATTATAATAATAATTTTATCTTTAATTACCCTATTTGTCTTTTACTATGCTAAATAAAATACTAAAGTTGGTATTCAGCAAAAATCATTTTCATCCTATAGGACGAAATATTATATAATATTTATAACCATGTATGGGTTTTTTGTAAATTTATTTCAGAATAAATTTTAATTATATTTAAAAAAATCCCTATTGATGAATCTAGAACATGGGTTCTCAATGAAAAATGTTCAACAGTTCCCATATTTTTTTCTAATAAATTTTAATTTGAAAATGATTCCAATTAACTAAATTGTATTTAATGACAACAACATCATCTAAATATAACATAAAATCTTGTAAGACGATAATCTAACAATATATATAAATTAGAAGAAAAAACAGATTTTGACTTAAAATGCATTATTTTTCAGTATTCATTAAAATATGAATGTTATCCGAAAAATACAAAAAAAAATCCAAAATATTTATTTCACACATCCAAATAAGAAGTCTATTTTGTTAAATATAACAAATAAAAGTTAAAACAACAATATTAAAATAGGTTTGATTATCAAAAGGTGGTAAAAATGTTTTTTTTTTAAAAAATCACATTTATTCATAAAATTAATTTATTCTTATATCATGTATAGAAAACATATGAGATATAATTTTAAAAACATTTTTAATTTATATTTCAATAATATAATCCAACAAGAGTGATTTGGTTATTTCATAAAAACAATTACTTTCCCAGAAATAGTTTTTCATAAGAAAACATTCTTTATATTCAATTGGTTTATTTTATCATTTCTAATTAATTTCATAACAAATGAATCATTATATAAGCATGTGTAAACCCTATTTTCATTATTTAGTTAATATCTATCCTCCTCACCATTTAACGGCAATTCGATAACTACAAATTAAAATAATAATATTTATAATATAATATTTATTGGTATAACTCGGCCTTGTGCGAAACATTAGATTTTGTGGAAACTCATTAATGCTTTTCAAGTATGATATTATAAATTTTACCCTTTTTAAATTAAAAATAAAATCTTATTCACAATTTAATAAAATTGAACAGTATTATTCTATAATTACCATGTATATTATAATAAACTAGAGTATCATCCCAATTCAAGTGAATGTTATGTTTTTCCTTGTGTTTAGTCCAGTATTTATAGCTCTGATATATTCCATGACAAATCAAATATTTTCCCACAATTCTGGACTAATTTTTATTGAATAAAAACAATTTAAACATGGAAAAATGATTTTATAATGGTCACATGCATGATTTATAGAAAACATGATTAATTATTTAACTTCATATTTATAGACTTTTGTAAAATGATTGGAATGTATCCATTTTCAATTCATATCAATCTTATTAGGTTCATAAAATATTAATTTTTTAAAATAAATAAATAAATACCCATTAGATAATCATTATCAAAGTTGAATGTTATAAACAATTCAAATAAGGAAAACCCGACATTTGATTGTTTTAATATGAAAACGGGTAATTGAATTTAAGAAAATAATTAATCCAATATGAATGTCTTATCCTCTGAATTAATTCTAATGTGAAAGATATATAAAATTTTCTTTCTCACCATCTCATCTCCAAAATATTTATCATTGCATTTTGTTATTCGACACACATCCTCCATCTATTATGGGCTTGCACCGATGTTTACTGAAATACTCAATGTTGTAATCAACCATAGGATGACTACTATATAGAGCAGTAAAATAAACATATATGATATGGGGGATGATTCTAAATCAAAAAAAATACAACATCTATTCGAGAGATGAAACTGATGAGGATGACAGTTGTCAACAAAAGATACCAGGGATGAGTCCCAGGCAATAAATTTTAATAATAAATGATGTTTGACACATATAACGACTTTATTAAATCCCCTAAACAAATGAAAGTATAATTTATTAAATTATGTAGTAATAAGAATCCAAAATTTGATAATCAAGAATAATAAACTCTCAATGAATCAACTAGATGTTATAAAAATGAATCACAATGGGAAAAATGGGTATTTGCGACGGGTTATTTGCGACGGGATTTATCCCCGTCGCAAATAAGTAGCCTTTTGCGACGGGATAGCGTTCCCCGTCGCAAAAGGACTGGCGCGCTTTGCGCGCCAAATCACGGGAAACATATTTGCGACGGGGGAATATTCTCGTCGCAAATAACCGGTGGCGGTAAATGGTATTTGCGATGAGAATATTCCCCCGTCGCAAATAGTATGTCGGCAGGTGGTTATTTGCGACGGGACCCGTCGCAAATAACTATTTAACCGATGACCGTAATAAATGATGGCTAAGGTATTTGTGACGGAACCAGTCGCAAATAATATTATTTGTGACGGGATACCCGTCGCAAATGAACCCATCGCAAATAATCTAACCTATAAATACCCCCATCCGTTTTTTTCAAATCATTCTCAAACTCCATCTTCTTCTTCTCTCAAAATTTTATTTCTAAAGTTCAGTTTTTCTCAAGTTTAATTTTTTTCTCCGTAGTTGATATTGATGTTTTGAAGAACGATCAGAGATCCTCTTCAGATCAATTTTCAAGGTATTTATATTCATTTTAATTTAATATTTATTTTTAATTTTTTATTAGTTTCAATTATTCTTAATTAGTTGTAATTTAATTATGTTTACATTGTTTTATTACTTAATAAATTTAAATTATTAGTATTGTTCATAGTTAATGGTAATTAGGAATCATTAGTAAATTTTTTTAATAATTAAGAATAAATATTAATAATTAGTAATAAATTTCCATAATTAGGAATAATAACATTATTATATTTTTAGTATATTTTATTATTAATATTAAAATAATATAATTTTTTATATATATACAATTCTCTTTTCATCTGTGTGTTTGCTGTCTCCACATGTATTATTTGTATGTGGAGATAGAAAACACACAGATGAAAGGAGAATGGTATATAAATTAGAAAATTATATTATTTTAATATTAATAATAAAATATACTAATAATGTTATTGTTCCTAATTATTGGTAATTATTTCTAATTATTTGTAATTATTCATTTAATTACTAATAATTAGGAACAATTACCAACAATTATCAATAATTAGGAATAATTATTAATAATTAGTAATAATTACCAATAATTAGTAATAATTACCAATAATTAGTAATAATTACCAATAATTACTAATAATTACCAATAATTAGTAATACTTACCAATAATTAGTAATACTTACCAATAATTAGTAATATTTACCAATAATTAGTAATAATTACCAATAATTAGTAATAATTATTAATAATTATCAATAATTAGTAATAATTAGTAATAATTACTAATAATTACCACTAATTAGTTATAACTAGGAATAATTACCAATAATTACCCATAATTACCAATAATTAATAATAATTATCAATAATTGGGAATAATTAGTAATAATTAGTAATAATTAGTTATAATTAGTAATAATTAGTAATAATTAGTAATAATTAGCAATAATTAGTAATAATTAGTAATAATTAGCAATAATTAGCAATAATTAGCAATAATTAACAATAATTATCAATAATTATCGGTAAATAGTAATAATTACTGGTAAATAGTAATAATTACAGGTAAATAGTAATAATGAGTAATAACTGGAAATAATTACCAATAATTAGTAATAATTGCCAATAGTTAGTAATAATTAGTAATAATTAATAATAATTACCACTAATTAATAATAATTACCAATAATTAGTAATAATTACCAATAATTACCAATAATTAGTATTAATTACCAATAATTAGTAATAATTACCAATAATTACCAATAATTACTAATAATTAGTAATAATTAGTAATAATTACCAATAATTAGTAATAATAACCAATAATTAGTAATAATTACCAATAATTAGTAATAATTAGTAATAATTAGTAATAATTCGTAATAATTAATAATAATTACCAACAATTAGTAATAATTACCAATAATTATTAATAATTAGTAATAATTAATAATAATTACCAATAATTAGTAATAATTAACAATAATTATCAATAATTACCAATAAATACCAATAATTACTGGGAAATAGTAATAAATAGTAATAATTAGAAATAATTTGTAATAATTAGAAATATTTACCAATAATTAGTAATAATTACCAATAATTAGTAATAATTAGTAATAATTAATAATAATTACCAACAATTAGTAATAATTACCAATAATTTGTAATAATGACCAATAATTACCAATAATTAGTATTAATTACCAATAATTAGTAATAATTACAAATAATTACCAATAATTAGTAATAATTACCAATAATTAATAATAATTCGTAATAATTAGTAATAATTACCAATAATTAGAAATAATTACCAATAATTTTTAATAATTAGTAATAATTACCAATAATTAGTAATAATTAGTAATAATTATTAATAATTACCAATAATTACCAATAATTAGTAATAATTAGTAATAATTACCAATAATTAGTAATAATTAGTAATAATTAATAATAATTTCCAATAATTAGTAATAATTACCAATAATTAGTAATAATTACGAATAATTAGTATTAATTACCAATAATTACCAATAATTAGTAATAATTACCAATAATTACCAATAATTAGTAATAATTAGTAATAATTAGTAAAAATTAGTAATAATTAGTAATAATTAGTAATAATTACCAATAATTAGTAATAATTACCAATAATTAGTTATAATTACCAATAATTAGTAATAATTAGTAATAATTAATAATAATTAACAATAATTCGTAATAATTACCAATAATTCGTAATTATTACCAATAATTACCAATAATTAGTATTAATTAGTAATAATTCGCAATAATTACCAATAATTACCAATATTTAGTAATAATTAGTAATAATTATCAATAATGAGTAATTATTACAAATAATTACCAATAATTAGTATTAATTAGTAATAATTAGTAATAATTACCAATAATTACCAATAATTCGTAATAATTAGTAATAATTACAAATATTTACCAATAATTAGTAATAATTTGGAATAATCAGTAATAATTACCAATAATTAGTAATAATTACCAATAATTACCAATAATTCGTAATAATTAGTAATAATTACCAATAATTACCAATAATTAGTAATAATTAGTAATAATTAGTAATAATTACCAATAATTAGTAATAATTACCAATAATTAGTAATAATTACCAATAATTAGTAATAATTAGTAATAATTAGTAATAATTAGTAATAATTAATAATAATTACCAATAATTAGTAATAATTACCAATAACTGGTAATAATTAGTAATAATTAATAATAATTACCAATAATTAGTAATAATTAACAATAATTATCAATAATTACCAATAATTACTAATAATTACTGGTAAATAGTAATAATTAGTAATAATTAGAAATAATTAGAAATAATTACCAATAATTAGTAATAATTACCAATAATTAGTAATAATTAGTAATAATTAATAATAATTACCAATAATTAGTAATAATTACCAATAATTACTAATAATTACCAATAATTACCAATAATTAGTATTAATTACCAATATTTAGTAATAATTACCAATAATGACCAATAATTAGTAATAATTCGTAATAATTAGTAATAATTACCAATAATTATAAATAATTACCAATAATTAGTAATAATTAGTAATAATTACCAATAATTTGTAATAATTAGTAATAATTATTAATAATTACCAATAATTACTAATAATTACCAATAATTATTAATAATTACTAATAATTACCAATAATTAGTAATAATTAGTAATAATTAATAATAATTACCAATAATTAGTAATAATTACCAATAATTTCCAATAATTAGTAATAATTACCAATAATTAGTAATAATTACCAATAATTACCTATAATTAGTAATAACTAGTAATAATTAGTAATAATTACCAATAATTAGAAATAATTAGTAATAATTAGTAATAATTAGTAATAATTAGTAATAATTTCAAATAATTAGTAATAATTACCAATAATTAGTAATAATTAGTAATAATTATTAATAATTAGTAATAGATAGTAATAATTCATAATAATTAGTAATAATTAGTACTAATTAGTAATAATTGACAATAAATAGGAATAATTACCAATTATATTAGTAATATGAAAATAATAAAAAAAAATTATATAATATTAAAATTATCAATATTTGTAACATGTTTTTCTTTATTCTCAACATATATATTTAATTATTAAAGGGTCAATTTTTAGGTTTATCTCATTAAAAAGTTTAAGTCAGTCGCGTATGATCTAAACTCTATAATTATCCTATCTTGAGTGTTATTTCTAACAAATTATTCAAAACCAGTAATGCTTTTATATTTTATAGAGAAATATGGAACAACGGGGTCGTCAACAATCATTATTAGGTGACCGCATATGGATAAATCAACGTAGAAATCCAAACGGTTCTTGTTTAAATCCAGTATATGTAGATGGTGTGGAGACATTTTTATCATTTGCGGCATCAAATCCAGAATTTGTTTCAAAAGGAAAAATAAAATTCCCTTGCAGAAAATGTGCATTGAGAACGTTTGACACGTTTGACAAAGTGGGAGAATATCTCTTGCGTTTTGGTTTTCAACCAGATTATGTTTTTTTGTATCAACCCGGTGAACGTAGTTCCAGAGCAGGTGATACCAACTAGATTACGGTTCCATCCCGGTTTCATGATTTAGTACATGATGTTGCAGGTTCATCTGTTCAACATACAGTATCTCCGGCTGATATAGATTCAAATCCTTAGTTGGCACCGTCTGAATTTTATGAGTTGTTGAAGTCTGCTGAGGATGCATTATATCCTGGATTCAAGATGAAAAAATTAGAAGCAGTTTCAAAATTTATGGCTATCAAATCAGATAACGGAATGTCAAACACCTGTTTTGACCAGATACTTTCTTTTCTTAAAACACTATTACACGAAGGAAATGTTTTACCTACAAATTACTATAAGAGTAAGAGGCTAGTTCGAAATTTGGGACTTACTTTTCAGAAGATTCATGCATGTTCAAATGACTGCATTTCATATTCTGGGGAAAATGAGTCGTTGGATAGTTGTCCCACATGTGGGCAACTGAGATATAAAGAAGGACAACACGGGAAGTCTGGTTTGACTCCTGTAAAACAGTTGATATATTTTCCTCTTACATCCAGACTTCAACATTTATTCATGTCTAAGAATACAGCGACAATGATGTCATGGCATAAAGAAAATATTTCAACCGATAAAAGCTTGAATCATCTAGCCAATGGTGATTCATGGAAACATTTTGATAGAGTGCATCCATCCTTTGCTTTAGAAGCTAGAAATGTTCGACTGGGCCTTTCCACTGATGGTTTCTGTCCGCTTGGATCTTATGGTAGTCAATATTCATGTTGGCCTATTTTTTTAACTCCGTACAATTTACCTCCATGGATGTTGATGAATGAGCCATATATCCTTTTGAATTTACTAATTCCAGGACATCCGAAGAAAAATATTGATGTTTGTTTGAAAACATTGATTGATAAATTAAATTTATTATGGAGTACTGGTGTCAGTACATATGATGTTGCAATAAAACAGAATTCCATACTGAGAGCAGCATTGATGTGGAAAATAAGTGACTTCCTGGCTTATGGGATGTTATCTGGCTGGAGTACACATGGTCAGAAATCATGTCCTTACTGTATGGGAGAGAACAAAGCATTTATGCTCATTCATGAAAAGAAACCTTGTTATTTTGACTGTCATCGCAGATTTCTTCCAGCTGATCATCCTTTTCACAGAAAAAGATCTCATTTCAGAAAAGGAAAAGTTGAAAGGGATGGACCTCCAAAAATGCTATCAGGTTCGGAGTTAAAATCAGTTGTGTTTTCATTACCTCCCATCACTTTTGGTCCCACAATAAATCAACAAGAAAATTTCTGGTTTTGGGAAAGATCACAATTGGATTAAACGTATCATATTTTGGGATTTGCCATCTTGGTCTGATTTGTTGGTCTGACACATGTTAGATGTCATGCATATTGACAAGAACTATTTTGATAATTTGTTTCATACAGTTTTGGATACGCCAGGAAAGAGCAAAGACAATGTAAATGCACGTTTAGATCATTCCCAAATCTGCAGGCATCCAGAATTGGAACTGCTTGAGAATGTCAGAACAGAAAGGTTACTGAAACCAAAAGCAGCTCATACACTGTATAAAGAAAACCGTTTATTATTTTGTCAATGGATTGCAAGTTTGAGACTCCCAGATGGTTGTGCTTCCAATTTGGGAAGATGTGTAAAGAATGGTCATATTACTGGATTAAAAAGTCATGATTGTCATGTTATAATGGAAAGACTTCTACCCATTGGATTAAGAGGTCTGTTGAATTCTGTGATTTGGGATTCCATAACAGACATGTCTCATTTTTTTTTGGAAATTTGTGCGGCTACAACAGATTATGATGCTCTAGGAAAACTTGAAAAAGATGTTGTTGTAATTATATGCAAACTGGAAAAAATATTTTTGCCGTCTTTCTTCGACTCAATGGAACACTTGATGTTACATTTTCCATATGAAGCCAAATGTGGAGGTCCAGTACAGTTTCGATGGATGTACCCATTTGAAATATGCATGCAAAAATTGAAATGAAAAGTACGTAACAAAGAATCTGTTGAAGGATCTATTGCAGAAGCTTATTTGCAAGAGAAAATATCTTTTTTCTGCTCCCATTATTTTGAATCTGATTATCCTTCAAAACACAACCGAATGGGACGGAACGAGAGGAATATTGATGAAATCGACAATCAATTATCTGTTTTCAACCAGCTAGAGCTTGGTTTTGGTAGAGTTTATGAACGTTGGATTTCAGATGATGAACATCATAGAGCTCATACATATGTTCTGCTCAACTGTGAAGAGATGAGATCAGTTGTACTATAAGTGTTTATATCACTTATTCTATCATTTATGTTACGGTAAATAACTTTGGTTTTTATATGTTGTATGATAATCATATCAAGAAACAAATTCCACAAATTACAGCAGCTGCTCTCGAAGAACGTCGACTGAAAAATTTCTCTCAGTGGTTTCAAAAACTGGTAACATAAATTCTTTATCTTTTAGATACTCATTCAATGTATAGTTTACTATATTGATAATTATTTCAAAAATTTTCAGGTGTCTCGACATGCTGATAAAATTGAAAAATGACTGTGTGTATTGAGTATCCCACCTTCCAAACTTGTTAAAACTTATAATGCATATGTGGTGAATGGATTTCGATTTCACACACATGTATATGGGGAATCGAAAAAAACAATGAACAGTGGATTTAGCTTGAGAGGATCTCATCATCGAGAAAATGAAGTTGACTTTTATGACATACTTGATGAAGTCATTGAACTCTGTTATCTTAGACAACATTACATAACCATGTTCAAATGTCGGTGGTTGGATACAGAGAGAGGCGTGTGTGTTCATCCGACTCATGGAATCATCGATATTAAATGTAAAAGTGTTCTCGCAGTAAATGAACCATTCTTATTGGCTCAACAGGCACATCAATTTTATTATTCAAAGTATTGTTCTACATCAAGAGACATGACTGATTGGTGGAGTGTAATAAAAATCAAAATTCGTGACAATCAGTTTAGTCAAAGTGAATGCGCTTTCACTAATGTGAAAATAATTGATGTTTTTCAAGAGATTACTCAAAATCAATCTTTTTTACAAAGATACATGAGTATCGATGACGACTCCCCACATTTAAGAGTTGGTGATGAAAATGATGTTAATGATGTCACATATGAATTTGAAATGGTAAGAGATGAAGCAACTGTAACTCAAATAGACATCGATGATGTTGAGGAGGAATATGAACTTGACATTGACATATATGAATATGATGATGAAGATGAACACTGATAGAATTCCATGGTATTTATATACAATCATAATATGTATATATGTATATATAATAGTAATTATCCATTATTTGCTAACAACATTAACATATTCTGTTTCAGATGGACGGTGCTACATTTCGTGAGTTGGCGGATGCTGACCTGACTTTCGATGCGGATGAGTTGCTGACAGATGACCCTCAGCCTGCATGCGCTCAAGGGAGTACGCGAAGGGGGCACGGTCTTGCACGATTGATGATTCCTGACCCCGTCCCCGAGCGATGTCCACGTCTTGGGTTTGATCCACGCACACGGAAGTGTGATAACCTCTGTGATAACTTGTGGATTTGAAAAAGATTTCATTAATCTATTCACATAATAAATGTTTATTATTTTTACAGTTTTCCACATATAACAGTCAGACAGGGTAATGCTATTTTGCACAACTATTTCTCTCAGTCGTGGAACACAAGGGAGAAGATTCCCATTGATGTGCAGTAGGCCATGTTCGGCCATTGGTTGGTAAGTATGTAAATAAATAATTTTTATTTTGAAAATTATTTCATTTCTAACTTGATATTTTGATTTATTTGTAGGGTTTATGGTATCCGATCAAGGATAACATGCGTGACGTCATCCACGAGGCATGGGAGGTGGCTATGTGTGATCGCCTTTGTCAGTTTTTGCACAATTTAAGAAAAGCTGTGATGAAGAAAGCAGAAGTGTCAGATTTTGAAGAGTCATGTATAGCACACCGACCAGAGTACATTTCATCCCATGTATGGGATGGATTATGTGTGCACTGGTTGAGTGGTGCCTTTCAGAGGAGATCATCGGTGGGGTGGCAGAATCGGGGGAGACAGGAGGTGACTCATCGATCTGGGAGTCGTTTTTTCAGTACTCATAGACAGCATCTGGTACGTACATTATTTATAAATATTTTATATAACTATAAATATTAACAGTTTATTTTTTATTCTTATAGGCTGTCGAGCACCCCGATATTACGGAGTACGACGTATATCGAAGGATGTATAGTGATCATGCTACTGGGGAGCTCAGAGGTGATCGTCAGCATCACATCATGGTCAGTATTATTTGTTTTCACGTTTAAAAATTAACTGCATATAATATATTCACAATTTTAATTTTAAATTGCAACTACAGGAGTCATATGAGGCCGTAGCGTCACAGGCCCGGCCTGAGAGTCAGGCCGAGTCATCAGATCAGACCACTGGCCGTCATTTTGATGAGGTGGCATGGATGCAGGCCACCCAGTATTCCTTCAAGAAGGGCCGGGTAGTTGGTATCGGCTCTCGACTGACTCCCATAGATTATTATGGCAGTGTTGCGATGTCGGCGTCCAGCTCGAGAGGAGATCATGCATCTTCTTTCTGCTACATAGTATGGGGACCAGTTGCGATCTCAGACTGCACTGATAGAGAGTCTCCGACCGGAGCAGGAGCAGATGCGTCAGCAACATGAGGAGGAGCGTCGACGCCAGTAGCAGCTGTACGAGGTGCATACGAGTCGGTGGCAGCAGCAGCATCAGGAGCAGATGGAGTACATGTGCTGACTCACTCATGCTTTAGGGATGGAGTTTCCTCCACCACCATCTGCAGATCCCCCCTTCCCCCTCCTTCAGATTAGAGTTTGTATTTATGTTATAAAATTTTTGAAATCAAAATATTATTTTTTTTCTATTTGTAGTTTCTGTCTCATTATAAAATATTAATAATATTATATTTTTAAATAACAATATTAATATGAATTATAATATTATTTATATTTTATAATATTAAATTTTATATATATATTAAAATTTTATAATATTATAATTTAATTATATTTTTTTGTAATACTTGAATTATTTTAATATTTGAATGTAAAATAATTCTATTATTTTTATATTAATTAAAATAACTTATTAATATTTTTTTTATTTATGAATTATAATTCTAATATTATTATATTAATTAAATCATTTATTAATATTCTATTATTTTTTTGAATTATAATTCTATAATTATTATATGAATTAAAATAATTTATTATTTTTATTTGTGAATTATAATTCTATTATTATATTATTTAAAATCATTTATTAATATTTTATTATTTTTTATTTTTGAATTATAATTGGATTATTATTATATTAATTAAAATAATTTATTAATAATTTATTTATTTATTATTTTTATAGTATTTGCGACGGGATACTATTCCCGTCGCAAATAGTATTATTATTTTTTTATTTTTTTAAAAATAGATTTTGGCGACGGGTCCCGTCGCAACAACTATTTGCGGCGGTCCCGTCGCAACAGGTATTTGCGACGGGGCCCGTCGCAATTAGTTTTTTACAAATATACGGAGTACTAGTTACGATGGAGATTCTCCCCGTCGCGGAAAAAGGCTTTAGCGACGGGCCCATCGCAAAAAACTGTTGTTGCAACACCGTTTTCAGCAACGGGTCATTTGTGACGGGCCCCCGTCGCAATAAGCCATTTGCGACGGGACCCCGTCGCAAATGACCCTTCACAAATACATGTTTTTCTAGTAGTGAATTCATAAAACATTTTAATAAATAAATAGTTATTTAATATACTTGGATGGTAATAATACATTATTAGGGGTCGAACTAATAAATTTAGACCTAAAATGATGAACACATAAATATAATATCTAATATATAGAATTTGATATCCTCTATTCTATTTTTTTGGAAAAAGTGATGTTACAACCAAATGAATTATTATATTTAATATTAAGGGTATATCAAATATTTGAAAACATCCCAGGTCTCTTAGGATGTCATATCACCACACCATCCCATCCCAAGGATTTTAGGGAGGACAACACATCACATCTACCCATATAAATGTTTCTAGGGAGGCCATCTAATACACATTGACCCATCCCAAAGATTCTATGTGGGTCTATAAATAAGTTGGGATAAATCAATAATACGATTCAACAAGATATATCACAACCCAGGGATAAAAACAATGCAACCCTTGAAACATTTATCCCATACACACTATCCTCTTCTGAGTTGTAGTGACTACTGTGATATCAGATTTTATATATGTACATACCTTACATCACATAGAAATCTATGTGGAATCACAAAATTAAAAAATTTATTAAACATCAATTCTCGTCTAACGTTTATACATCACAAATACGAAAACAACTAAATAGTTTAATATTCCAGGAAGCAATCTCGTGGGCTACCCAACCACCATCATCGAAATTGTAACATAAAAAATTGTATTGATGATGTAAAAAGGGATGTGACTTCTACAATAGGGTTAATTCAACTATTTATCCAATGAAAATAAATCATGATTCATCCATAGTTTCAAATAAAAAAAGCGTATCTCAAAAATCTCCAAAATTAATTAAAAATTACAATTGATATGGAAAGGGATTCCTATACAGCCTTGGAGAAAAGGTGGGAAGGCTCGGAGTATAGGTGTTTTACACTCAAAAAATTCTAGGCATAAAATTGGATGATTCTTGTGGAAAAATCATCCAAATGGATAACTCACCACACTCATTATTGCAAAACTGCTTCCACCATAGCCAAAAAATTAATGTTTTACACATAGAGTCCCCCAATATAAAGTAGATAAAGGCTTACATTTCAGATAATGTAGAGAATGAATTACATTTGAGCCTTCGATTCATTTGACCCTCGAATTGTTCAATCCTAGGATTTTTGTCAGGTACTTGCTCGATCCTTGATTCAAGCTTCCATTCCCAGTGGAGGTGTACCGAAAGCATGTGTCTTCCATAGAGAGGTTCATATATCACACAATGAATCATGATGGTTGGGGTTATTAAATTTGATTAGGACACTTTTATCAATTCTAATAAATATAACTTTTACCAACTCTTTTTTAGCACTAATAAATCTATATGATTATAAGTGCTAAAAAAGTGATGACAAATATGCATTTTTTAGCGCTTGTTACATAAATGAGGATAGAATATTCATAATTATAATTATAAATAAATATTTTTATATAAATATATATATATATATGATATATTAAAAAAAATTATTTAAATATATTTATTATAATTTTATAATTATTACATTTATATTTATTTATTTATAATTACATAAATATTTAAAAAAATATTAATATCATTATTTATATTTATATAATTATATTTATAAAATAAATCTATACAAATATAATCATTTTATATATATTCATTATTTAAATAAATGTATTATAAATTTAATTATTATTTAAATACTTTTTTAAGTAATAATATTTATTTATTTATAATAATAAATATATAAATGTATAAATATAAGAAATGAAAGTTTATAAGTATTTTTATTTATAAATATTTTTTTCAAATATTTTTTTAGCATTCTTAATGAATATTTAATCTTAATTGCATGCATGTTAAAAATGAGTGATATTGAAAACATTAATACTGCATTTTAACAATATTGAATAAATGGATAAGTATTGTGTGTGTGCGTTGTATATAAATATAAATTCATTATGTATATTTTAAATCAGTATTAAACACAATGGATCTATGTCAAATTGAAAAATAAAATGTCATTCAATTATGTCCATTACTCTGTGTAATTAGTCATAATTTTTAATTCATATTAATTTTTAATTATAAACCATGATTCCCTAAATATAGGACTATTTAATGTTACATTATATATATTTTTCATTATATAAATTATATTTATATAAATTCATATATATATACTTAACAAATACTATTTATTAATATTATCAATAATTATTTACTTAAATAAATGTTTAATATTTTTCTCAATTTATTGATTTTAATTTTTAATTGTTTAATTTTAATTTTACATTCAAATATATATTTTTAATATATACTGTTTATTATTATTTATAGTGTAAATATATAATAAATTTATTCATTTTAAAAATTAATTATTTAGTTAATAAAAATTTTCTATTTATTATTTATTTCATTATTTCATTTTATTCAGACCATTATCATCGCTAAAAAATTAAAATTAAAGGATCCCATTATGAGTGCAAAATATAAAGCGCTGATAAAGCGTACCCTTTATTAGTAATATAAACAAATCACTAATAAAGGGTTCCATTTAACAGTGCAAAAAAGTGTTGATAAAGGGTACACTTTATCAGTGATAAAAAAATGATGATAAATTTTATCCCTTATTAATGATAAAACAAAAGCGCTGATAAACAATAAAATTTATCAACTAATTTTTATCACTGATTTATCAGCGCTATTTCTAGTGCAGATATAGGGAAATGATATTAAATTCATGTTTTTTAGTAGTGCATACATTCTATATGGTTATTTTTTATCACACTATAATTAATGTAGTGGTGCATTGACCCATCCTTTTTCTTGATGAAGAGGAATGGTGCACCCCACGATGAATGACATGAGAATATAAAATTCATTTTCATATTCTCCTAGAACTTCTTCTTCAGTTATTCCAACTCAATGGGGGATATTCTGTAGGGATTCTAGGATATGTGTAGAGATCTATTTATAATTTGGATTTATAAATCACCTATCAATCAAGAGGGAGACCAATAAACTATTCTAGAAATACATCTGTATAATCCCTCAAAATAAGAAATATCTTTGAACATTATTTTATCCATTGTCCCAATCATTTGGGAATGATATTATTTATCATAAACAATAATATACACACATTAGAATAATATTTCAAAGGAGATTCAACCTCCTCCTTATACTTTTACAGAATCAAAAGATGACACGGAATTTGAAGAGTGACCCCTCTCCCAATAGTTGATGTTGGCATTATATACGGAAATCCAATCCATGCCCAATATAGCATGAAAATTCACAAAATTAATTAAGAAAATATTTTCATGATGTTTTGGTCTGCATAAATTTACTAGGGAGGATACATATACACGAGATGCAATAATCTATATTATTTCTCACAGATATGTCAACCCCTACGTTTTGTGGTTGTGCTTAAATAGTTCTACTAAAATTTTGAGATATAAATAAATGTGTAGAACCAAAATCAATTTGTCCATTCACTATTATATAAAGAATAACCAATGTACATATTGTTACGTCCATACGAGGATCAACCTCAGTTGTAGTGATAACATATCCTCATCCATTATCTCTAGACCTTATAGGTTTTTATTGTTGATTATCCATAAAAACTCTTATCACAGGGTATTGGATTGTATAATTTCCATCTTCATTGTAGTTGAAACATTGTAATATAGCCTTAGTTTTTATCTAAACCATCTTTTATGATCTATCATTAGTTAGATTCTTCATATCCTTTATGTATTGTTTATCTCAATGCTCGTATTTTCCACACATGAAGAGTCATCTGATTCTATTCGCACAGTTTCTATAAATATTCTTCCCACATTTTTGATAGGTTGGATGTTGGGTTTTTTTCCACTATGGGATTTATCCATTGATCCTCCAAAATAAAACATCATTTTACCCTTTTTATCTATATCTATATTAGACCTCTATGATTTTTTAATCTTGAACTTTAGGGAATAATAGAAAATAACTTCATACTTTTCAATGTACAAAGTTACTAAAACTTTTTCATAGACTCAGCTTTATCCCACTAAATAAATGGTCCACCATTCTCTAAGTTCAGATGATGAAGCTAGAGGCCTATCATCAAATCCCTAGGATTTTCCTCATATTACATAATAGAGTCATATTAATTTTTCTTTAGTATGAGTAATAACCTATATATTTCAATACAAAGTGTTCTGTCATAATATTTTTTAAAAATATTTTTCTTTTATCCTTCCCATTCCATAGACCCAATTTACTAATTAACTGTGTGTTCTTAAGCAGTATCCACCACTGATCAGCTTCCCCATTCATGTGGTAAATAAAAAATGAAACCTTCTTATATTTCAAGCATTAAAAGATATATAATATATTCCCAATAGTGGTAATCCATTTTGTTATGATGAAGGGAGCATAATAACAACTATTTATACTATTCCATTATTTCATAGAGGACACGATCAAAACTTTCTCATTATTAAGAGAATGATGGTGTTTCACAAGTTTATGTTTATTGTTCATATCATGATTCATTTAAAATATTACTTCTATGAGGTTCATATCTTTATCTTCCAAAATGTTAGTCATGTTAAAAAGGAAATCATCACATTTCCAATAATTTTGGTTATTGGCATGATTCCTATTATTTCCTACCATTATCAAAAATAAAGGGAAAACAAGATGTGAATAATTTAACAAATAAATATATAAAATGGAACGAATGAACATATATAGAATAACTTATAAATTATAAGTATATCCTAACATATAAGTGTCTATGTTTCAATATTGGTTATCCATAGTGATGTTTCCTATTACATTTTCTGACATAATAAATTATTTAAATCCATCATCGGGGTTTAAAAAGATTTTATTAATTTTTCAAATCATATCCTATAAGAATGTCCAACTATGTGTTCAACAAGGCCTCCTTATCAAGAACTAGGTGGTGATCATGTCAATGACCAATTTTCTATTTTCTATGTTATTTCACCAAGGTAAAACTATGAAAGACCTATATCCACTTGTATTATCCCTATAGGAATTTAATTTTTTAGAAACAATTTTCTTAATACTATTCAAAATTTCAAGAATAATAACTTATACTTAGATGTATCTCTAGGGTTCTCACAAAATTATTCTATCCATAATACCTAAAAATAATTATATCGTCATATGATTCCAACAATATAAACACAAGCCTTTAACATATATATTTACATGATTTTTAACAAATATATCCATTAAATACAAATAAAAGAGAATAATTCATAGTGTATTTGAAAGACTGGGAACATAAAATAACAACATAAAAATAAAATAAAAGGTCTTTTTTAATATCTATAATGATCTTCTAAATACCTCTAAGCACCTAAAACAGCATCGGATAACATGGGTGAATACATAAAAGAAAGGTGAGATCTATAAATCCGAGAAATGGAAAAATCATGATAACGAGGCATAATATGTTAGTAAAATGTCGTCACATCATATAATAAAATATAAGGCTTAGGAATAATCACATGGGAGAATAATATAAAGAACATGGTATCATAAGATCATTGCAACATAGTAAAATAAAAAAAACATACAACATAATGTAAGAAAATTAAAGGATAACCACCAAGACAATATACCATGGTATAAAATGTCCCATCATGGATTAGGTTCACTTCCTAATACCATATATAACATCTCATTAGATATATGTTTGATATTATTATTTTGGGAGCATTTCTTTTATGGTTCCATGGTCGAATAACCTATGGATAATTATTGATATTATTTTAAATGTTACTACAAATCTAAAAGTTAAATGATATAGTATTTGTGTACATATAGAAATTGAACTAGTCCCAAATACCCATATGTTTTATTATCTATGATTGACTCTTCTTATTAATATTTTTGTGTTCTATAATTTGTTCATTTAGGTGGTTTTACTGACCATCATGAACTAGTTTCATTTTATTTAAAATTGTGGAAATATATTCATTAATGAATGTTAAAAAAGATACATTTTACATAATTAGTTATTTTGTAACAATTATAAGTAATTTTATACATATAATAAAGAGGGTACAGTAAAATGAAAACTCAATTTCAATGAAGGTGTTGAACTAGACAAATTTGTAAAATGGTTTCATTTTTAGAATAAAAAGATATAAAAAAGGTGTGCTTGGTAGATACTATATTATTAATATGAAATTATAGTATATATATATATATGATACTAGATTTATTATACAATTTTTGATGATGGGGGAGTGGATAATTTAAAAGAAAAAATAAATTTAGAAGTGGAAAATTGAGAACATTACCTTTTAAATGTAACCTACTTGAAATGATCTTTAAGGAACATGGAATCATAATTTTAGTGAAACCAATAACACAAGTACTTGAGAGAGATTTTTAGGTAGATATTTGGAAATATTAAAGTCTTCAATTCTAAGGGGAGAAGGGGTGGTGAGGGTGGTATTTATATGTGGAGGGGAGGGGTATTTTGGAATATTATATTCATTAATTTATTATTATAGCTCACCACTATCAATATTATTTGTTATTGTGACTATATGTAGTAAATGGTACATGTGATTTCAAAATAATGGGATCATACCTCATCCATAAGTCAAGATTTTCTATATTTAGATTATAAGGTTAAATACCATATTTTACGGTACTTCACAATTCGCTAAAAATTGAACTATATTAGAAAAATACCAAAAAAATAACCCTAAAATTTTTATGGTGTTTATCTTAAAAAATTGAAATAAATTTTATGAAAATAATTTTCTAAATTTTAGAAATTAAATTTTTAAATAAAATTCATCATTCTATTGGAAAATATCAATTTTAATATCATGTCAAATTTTATAACCCTATCTAAAATTACACGAGGTCTCATAAAATTACATTATAATTATATTAAAAAATAATATATATTTAAAAAAACATTTTCATAAAATAAATTATCTTTTAAATAATTATATTTATTATAAAAGTGAAATTAAAATATTTAAGTTTTACAAAAAATAAAAACAATTCATTTATCATTATAAAAACTTTTATTTACATATTCCAGGGTATAAATTTATCATATTTTCATTTTATAAGATACATAAATATTAATTAACACTTACATTGGTGAGAAATATTTTTTAATAGTCAGGTTACTGTTCTCAGCTGTCAAATTGAAATTTCAATGTTCATATTACTATTCCAACAGCTAGTTTACAATTCAAACATTTGGACATATAGAAGAAATATAAGATCCCTACCTTCTAGAAATATTTTATATTTCAGTAACTCCTCCATCAGAAAAATTAATCTCTAGGTTATATATAATTTAATTTTCAAAATTAATATTGGATTACTAACATTATTCTTTACGTATATAGTATTTTTGGTGAGAGCTAGTATTTAGAGGGATCGAGCATATCCAAATATTCATATTATCGTTATCCTATTTTGTATTTTTTACTATTGTAATACATTAAATACTTATTATAGAAACCAAGGTATTTATAGAAGAATAATTTTTCATATCCATTGATATTTATTAATAAGATGATAATTTCAAGTTAAATGGGACACTTTTTTTGATAGCATACTCATCACCCAACAATAGGTTTCTTTGAATACTTATGTTGCGCACAACTGTGAGTTATACCAAAAAATAATATAATAATATTATTATTATTTTAAATATTAATTAATGCCATGATATTGTATTGGAATGAATAAATAAAACAATAAATAGTATCATTACATAAATTTTTTAAATGATTTAAAATTATTTCAACAACATTTTGAGAATTAAAATGATAATGAATCCAAATTTAAGCATAAAATACTCTTATAGTTATCAAAAGGTCATTTTACCTCCATTGTAAGGTGATCCATTTGTAATCATATTTTTTGTCACTTTTATAATTTATATTATAAAAAATAAACTTCTTATTTAGAATAGGGACATCAAACATACTTTGGATAAATTTTTTAAATTTTCTGATAAAATTTATATTTTATTGAGTAGTGAAAAATATTGCACTTTAATTCAATAATACCTTTTAGTCTCATTTATTTATATAGTTATTTTATAAATTTTATTGATTTTAAAGTGTAATTATATTTATTTTCTGATAATTTAATCCAATTATGTTCATTTTAAGTAATTTAAAATTTAAATTGGACGTAAACACAAGCCAATATTTTAATAGATTTTACTTTTTAAAACCCTGCTTTTGAGTTTTGACAATGGGAATTAATTTTAAATTAATTTATTCTATTTTTTTTTTAATTTGAATAAATGGATTCCTTATTTTTAATTATAAGGCATAAATTATGAAAATAGGTACCTCTTAACTTTGTTACATTATTAATGGTAACATTAGTAATTATTTTTATTTTCCAAGGTTAAAGGGTAAAATATGTAAATAAGGGTAAATAAATAATATTAAAATAATATAAAACTACCATAAAACGTGTCATAATACTATTGGATGAGATATTTATGACCATGAGAATCCATAGGCTGAACTACTGTCATATGGGAGCCACTTGGGTTTAAATATTACATTTTATAATTTTTAATTTAATGAAATGTGAAATATAAAAGAAACGTTTATAATTTACTAAACATTTTTTAATATAGGGTTATATAACTGATATATGGGACTATATATTGTCATTCTAATGATAAATATATTTCTTATATCATGGTTTCTTATTTATAATTTTTAAAAATTTAATAAACAAATTTATTTATGACATATTTATGATGCAGTGATTACCATATTAATGAAAGATTCAAATAAATGATATTATAAATACTAAAAAAAATGTAAGTTGATAATTATGATTATTTTCATGAATTTTATTTATTAAATTGATATATAAAATTTTATTCAAACATTTTTTTCTACGTAATCAAGTTATTTTTACTATAACAAAAATCAATTACTAAATAGTGTCAAAATTAACAGAAATGAGTTTTCAAAACAAATACTATTTTATTAAATGATATAATAATCCTAAAAATATATGATTCTAAAAACTGACTTCTATAATGTTAAAAATGTCATTAATTATCCACTTATGGTTCTATAGTAATTTTATAGTAACTATAGTAACTATATATTATGAAAATACAAGAAGACATGGTAAGTGTTAATATTTTTAACTAAGGGTCAAAGCATAAACATAAAGTTTACTTTTTGAAATAAACATGTATAATTTTAATTTGATGATAGTGATACGACCAAAAATAATTTTATATTTTAAATAAATTATTTTGGGACTATTATAATCCCAAAATAAATTTATAACAAAAATACATATCAAGACTTTCCTAAAGTGCCCCCTCCTCCCTCTTATAAAAGGCCACCAACTCTATCCACTTACACACACCTCTAAATCCCCTTGGATCATCAAAATTTAACTCTAATAATCTCCCAAAATTCATACTTTACTCCTAGAAGACATACCTATGGAACATGGATTTAAAGAAATCTGTTTAGCTTAAATAAAAAAACATTACCCGATTTAGAGGTAATGTCATCTCTCAAGTTACTTTATATTATTTTTATTTTCCAATCCCTATGATCTTATTATTATTTAATTACATAATAACACAAGTATCATCATTATACAAGGAAATTATTATGATAATAATTCAAACTAAACTTACACACACATCCATCTAATGGATACCAGCATATAGTTTCTGTGTTCGGCGGACTACTGCCTCAAAAAATGATGACTGTTCAATTTTCCACTAACATCTATCATAGTGTCCATTATTATTAAAATATATTTATATATTTATATATTTTATATTTATATTTTCTCTATTACTCTATAATTTTTATTTACAACATACCTTTATTCTTTCCATATTGTGTAAATATGATAATTTCATTTGGGGAAATGCGGACTACAACCCTCTCAAAGTTATATGACACATCCATTCCATTCATAGAACATATAAAGGATAGATTTAATTAAATTATGTAAAAGATATGACATATGTATTATTATTTAATTATAATATACCTAACTATCATTTATTTTTCATTCCTTTAATATGATAATGAAATGAATGTAGCATTCATGCGTACATATAACCTACCATATCCATGAATGGTGCTTTTCATTCCAAATATCCAAATGTTAAGGACTATTATAAATACATATATACTGGATATATATGATATTTAAATCATTAATAATATTCTATAGATGATATACTATGACCACATTAACAATTTACATCAAAACGAGTTCATTTTCAACTCAAGTACCAGATATCAATACATAGAACGATATAATTATAAATAATTATGTAATTTATATAACATTATAATATGTAATAAAAAAATTGAAAAAGTTTCATAAATTAAGTAAAAATTAACCAAACTTCTTTATTTAGTAGTATAATGAAAAATGAGACAATTCAGAAAAACGTTAAGGGATTTCATCTAATTCTCCTTTGAATGTGGCATATCAATTTGCTATGAACATGTACTTTACTATAATGGATATATACAACCCTTTTATATATTTATATCATGAATTAGTATATTATCACAATATTTAATGTAATTTTTATTTTAATTCCTTAATGATATTTATTCAGGTGTTTCTCATGTGGGAAGGGACTCATTTACTAAAATACTATTTTAAATGTTTTAATGACTTATACATTTAAAAAACACTATTTCATGTACATGTATTAAAAATGGATTTTAGAAATTATTTTTTATTGAAATAAATGTTTTAAAATTATAATTTATTTCAATAGTTTCAGAGTGGTATGTGACACTTTGATTCAAATATTCTATTTATTAAATTTTTTAAATGGTTTTTGAAATTGGTTGAATATATCTATATCTTAAAATGATATCTTGTGGTTCCAGTGTAGAAATTTTATTTTTCCTTTATACTAGTTTTATGTTTTATGATTATTAAATTATAGTTGGTTATTTTACGGGTGGTAACATGATAATCCAAGAGGGGTGGTTATGTGATAGACCCAATAATGCATGGTTCTATGATAAATCAAGGACGAGTGTGGTCATGTTATAACCACCATTGCAATGGGTATGGATGTTTGCAGTATGGCTATTCAATTTATTGATATGTGTAGAAGTCGGCCGTATGGTTATTCCATTTATGTATTTTTATGTACCAAGTTACCTTTATCTATTGTATGTTTCTTTCTTTGGGTTTTATGGTAATATTGTTCTTAAAAAAGTGATATGAAATAATATTATATTCAGTAACGTATATTTACTACATCCTAAAGGTGAAAAGTAATTCATTATGATAATGTATTCATGGTTTCCATTTTTTACCAAGACTAATAGTTTTCCTTATTTTTGTATCCCTTACTGATATTTTTATGCTCATCCCATATTTTGAATTTTTTTCATAAGAATTAAAGATGAATATAGTTAAGGATATGATCATGGAAAAGTCTTGTTGTTTAAATGAGAAACTAATCAGGTTAATATTTTAAGAGTTTTGGTCTTGTGAAAAAAATGGACAATGAGTATAAGTGTCTACTTGTATTATTTAGGTTATTATGTGTGAGTTATGACCTAATTATCTAAATCTCTAAACCTAAAAAGATCCTCAATGTGAATCAATTATAAATTAATGATTAATCTCATGATTAAATAATTTTTAAGGTTGGGGCATTTTAGATGGAATCAGAGGTTGGTTAAAATAACTTTAGGTGTTAGAATATTGTTAATAGAATTTCCATAATGTATTATTAATTTATGGTCAAATTGAAATAGAATTTTAAGATTACCATGTTTCTTTTTATATGATATGATTGTTCAAAATGGCTCTCTGTAGTGAAAATAGGTCATATGTGTCATGATGGAATACATTGGGAAATGACCTTCCAAATCAGCATCCTGATATGGACAGAATCTGAACTGAATAGTCTCTTATAGTTATGGATCAATTTACTCAACTAATATATGGTGTTAGTATCCATTAATGAGATCAAACAGACCAAACAAAGAGTAATATATCGATTATGGAGCATTTCCTGAGGAAATAACCCCCATCATTCAAAGGATCATCTAAAAATGTGCAAGTTGAAGGGTGTATTATAGAACTGAATATGATTTTTTATGTTGTGGGTGTTTAGGAAATCGAAAGATTAGTCTTATTGTTTATCCTTTTGAAGGTGAAGATGACCCGTGGTTGTCAATGATTAAAAATATTAGAGGAAGTGAAGATATTTAGACCATGGAATGGGATGAATTTAAGAATATCTTCATTGAGAAATATTTTACTAAGGTGGTTTGACATAGGATGGAAAAGAAACTCTTATAATTGAAAAAAGAAGAATGATGATTCTACGGATTACTGAGAAGAAAATTTCACTGTTTTTCAAGGTACGTCCCAAATATTATCTGAGGTATTTATAGTAATATAAATCTGTTTGACATAGGATATAAGCTGAAATATCAATGAGAGTCAGATTACCAAGAGTTCAACAGATATGAGAAATCATTATGATGTACTAAGATGGTAGAAATATAGTCTTTTGATGATATTATTTACCATGATAAAAAAATAAGTGATCTAGTTGGCAGGAAATGGGTAAGAACTCATCAAAGAATCCTGGAAGTAAGAAAACCAAATTTCAAACCTGTGAGTATTGTGGTAAAAAGAATCCTGCTGAATTTATTTCAATTACTGGTAAGTTCTTAAGATGTGGTAGGACTGGTCATATTTTTTGTAAATATAAGGAATATGATAGGGAAGAAAATGGAAGACCAGTGGTAAGATGTTTTAGAATCAATGAGATCAGAAAATATGTGAATGTGTGTCCAGAGATGATTAATCCAGGTTGTAAACAAGCATGATCAAAAGCAGAAGGTCTTGGAAAAATTATTTTCTACTACTATGGTTGGTGTGGGACTGTCAAATGATGTGGTGATAGGTATGTTACATATTTTTTACAACATATTCCAATACTCTATTTGACTCCAGATCATCACATTCCTTCATCTCTGAGATATTTTCAGGTAAATTTAATATAGAATATCATGAATGTGATGAAGAAATATTGGTAAAAACACTGTGTTCAAGATTTCAAAAAATAAATATATATAAAAACATCCTATGATAATTAGTGGGATGGTCTTTCCTGCAAATATTATTGAACTTTCTATAGTGGAATTTGATATCATTTTGGGTGTGGATTGAATTTCAGTTTATCATGATAAAATATATTGAAAATTAAAGAATGGTTTATTCATTGATTTCATATCATTGATAACATACCATGATTCTAAAATATTTACTAAAGATGGAAGTGAATGTTATCTAGATTATGTTGTTGAAATGAAAGAAACTGTTTTGACTTGTGACATTCCAGTAGTGAATGAATTCACATATATTTTTACAGAAGACATATATTTTATTATTACCAATCACGAGGATGAATTTACTATTTTTTTAGTGCGTCATGATAATCATATTTCTAAACCCCCTTATTGAAGGGCTCATGTAAAAATAGTAAAATAAAAAATCAGTTACAAGAATTACTTGATAAATTTTCCATTCGACCTACTACATAATCATGGGGAGCCCCAATTTTATTTGTGAAAAAGAAATATGGTTATATGAGACTATTTATTGATTATAGAGCCTTTAATAACATCACTATTAATAAAAATAATTCATTGCATCATATATATTATTATTTTTTATCAAACCTTGGGGACTATGTATTTTTTGAATATTTATTAGAGGACTGGGTACCATTAGATGAAGGTGAAGGAGGATCACATTCCAAATATATCATCTGAAATGAGATATGGGCATCATGAGGTTATAGTTATTCCCTTTAGGCTGTCTAATGAACATACAATATTTCTCTTGAAAAGAGTCTTTAATCATTTTTTTGATTAGTTTATGGTTGTGTTTATAGATGACATTTTTTAAAATTCTAAAAGTTGTTAGGAATATAAAAGTATGTTGAGGAAAATTTCAATAAACATAATAAAGGAAACTATATGGAATGTTTAATAAGATTGTTTTTTGGTTGAAAAAAATTACATCCCTTGGTCATATTATTTCTAAATATGGTATAATTTTAAACCCCTATAAAACAAAATATGTTGAAGAGATTCCAATACCTACCAATATCATAGATATTCATATTTTTTGTGGATTAATAGGCTATTACTGATGTTTTTTTGAAAAATTATCTCTGATACCTAGTACAATAACTAAACGAAAGTGCAAGGGAGTTATGATCATTTGGAAAAAAGAACGTGATGATTATTTTTAAGAATTAATTACATGATTGGTAAATGATCCAAATTTGACCCCGCCTTCTAGGAATTGTGAATTTTTTATCTATATTGATGAATCATTGAAAGGAAAAAGTTGTGTACAAATGTAGAATGATCAAGAAATTTATTATTCTTCATTTTAGTTGAAACCTCCTAAGATAAATTACCCTACACATGATTTATAATGATGTGCTATTGTTTTTTTACAATAAAAATATGAAGGTGTCATTTTAATGTAATAAAGTTTGAAATATATTAATCAATAACGTTGAATTATATATTCACATAGAAATAATTTTACTTCAGACCGAAGAGATGACAGAAATTAATCAAGAATTATGATTGCACGATTCATTACCAAACAATAAATGAAAATAAGGCAGTAGACACCTTGACTTGAATGATTAATGATATATAAAGCATGATAAGTTTTAACTAGGTCCATTAGTTAATGATTTGTTTAAAATAGGATTGAATGTTGTTATAATTGTAATTCCTCTATTTAATTTCAGGTTGCAGGGAAATCAACATTGTGAGACAAAATTCCGAAAGTGTCGAAAGAAGACATTGAGTTGTAGAAAATGGTATAATTGTTTCCTAAGGATAAGTTACTTGAGTTTAACAATAATTAAGACTATGTTAGGAGGTTTTGAAATAGATTCTGTGGGCCTTGTGATTCAATGTTGAAGAAAGCGTTGTTATGTGAAACTCATAGTTCTCTGTTTTCTGTTCATCCTGGAAGTTCTAAGATGTATAGAGATCATTGTGAGTATTACTGGTGGGATGCAATAAAAATAGATATTGTTGACTTTAATGTGAAGTGTTTGACTTTTCATTAGTTTAAAGAAGGATGATGGTTATTTGAAGGGATGATTCATCCTTTACTAGTGCTGGAGTGGAAATAGGAAAATATATCCATTGACTTTGTTGTGATATTACCAAATAATTCTTTTGGTCACAATGTAATCTGGTTTATTATTGATCTATTGATTAAATCTGCTCATTTTATTCCTATTAAAGACACTCTATATCTATATAAAAATATTCAATTGTACATTAAGGTGATATGTAGGTTACAAGGATTTATTTTCTCCATTGTACCTGATCATGATCTCAGCTTCACAAATATCAATTGAAAAGGCCTTCCGAATTCATTATGAAATAAATTAAATTTCAGTACATATTTTCATCCTCAATCGGATGGGTAGTCAGAATAAAAAATTAAGTCCTTAGATGATATAAAACTAGATTTTTAAATGGATTACTAGGTAATATGGGATCAACACGTTTCTATGGTGGATTTTTCCTACAATAATAGTTCTCATTCTAGTATAGAGACGAATCCATTTGAAACATTATATGGAAAGCAATGTTGATCTTCATCTTTTTAGGAAGAATTAGGTGAAAGGATGTTGATGAATTAAGAATTGGTAGAAGAGATGGAATAAAAAGTTCTATTGATTCAGAAGCACATGATGATATATCAGAGCAGACAGAAAAGATATACAGATAACCATATGGAGTATCTTTTGTACGAGGTAGGTGATCATGCCTTTCTCAATGTTTCACCATGGAAATGTGTGATGCATTTTGGTAAGAAGAGAAAGTTTATTATGAGGTTAATTAAAACCTATAAAATATTGGAGAAAGTTGGTTTAGTTTCCAACAAGGTGGAATCAATTCCATGTTAATCCTTGATGAACAATTTTTTATGTTTCATTGTTGAGAAAGTATATACTAGATCCATCTCATGTTTCGAGTCCAAATGTAGTTCAGTTGGAAGAGAATATTTCTAATGATGAATAAAATATAGGGATTCTTGACCATAGAGGGAAATTGTTGTGGGATAAGGTGATTCCTCAAGTAATGGTTTTATGGAAAAACCATATTGTTGAAGAGGAAATGTTGCCATGTGTAAATTCTATGAGAGATAAATACCACCACTTATTTGTTAAGTAAATTAAACTATGGTAACATAATCTCCAAAAGTGGGGAATGATATTTCATCCCATGTATTTTTAGAATAATAATTTTTCATATATATTAATATTTATGAATTATATATTAATTTTATGTTAAAGGGCAGTCTTTTTCCTATAGCGTACTCAACATGCAATAATGGGTTTCTCTAAAATCTTAAGTTTCATACAACTTTTAGTTATACCAAAAAACAATATAATATTATTATTATTATCTTAAATGTTAGTAAATGTCTAGTCATTGTATTAGTGGGAATGAATAATACTAACAAATGTATAATTATACATGTTTTTAAATGTTTTTAAAATTTTCTAATAAATTATAGAGGCATAAAATGAGAACGAATCCAAATTTAAGAAAAAAATATCTAATATTTATAAAAGATCATTTTACCTCCATTTGAAGGAGAACCCTTTATAAATAAATTTTGTCACTTTTATGTCTTCTATTTTACAAAATTATCTTATTCATTAAAATATGGACAAAAAAATTTTACATTGGATAACATTTTGGTATTTTTATGATAAAATTCAGATTTTATTGAATATTGAAAAATACAGCATTTTATTTCAAGCTGCCTTTTCATCTTATTTATTTGTATGGTTAGATTGTACATTTAAATTTTTTAAAATATTTATTGTATTATTTTTCAATCATTTAATCCAATTATGTTCATTTTAAGTAATTTTATACTTAAATTAGAAATAAACACTTGTCTATCATTTGATTGTCTTGACTTTTTTAAAAACCCGTTTTCTAGTTTTGACAAATAGAATTAATTTTAAATTTATTTCTTCTAATTATGTTTTTTGAATATGAAAAAATGGGCTCTATATTTATAATCATATGTTCCAAATTATGAAAATAGGTACCTTTTATTTTTTTACATTATTAATTGTATCTTCAGTAATTATTTTTATTTATCATGGTTAAACGGTAAATCAAATAAATAAGGGTAAAAATTAATATTATAATAATATAAAACTACCCTACAATGTGTACTAATACAACTTTATCATATATGTCTGACCATGAGCATCCTTATTCAAAAAAAATTTCATTTGGGAGCCACTAGGTTGTGGAAATGAAATTTTGTAATTTTTATTATAAAGAAAAGGTTAATATAACAGAAACATGTATCTTTTAATAAAAACAATTAATATTGGGTTATATAACTTATATATCTGACTTTAAAAAATCATTATAATTATAGAAATATTTCCTACATCATTTTATTTTAATTCTAATTTTTATAAATTCAATAAATCTATTTATTTATGAACAAATGATGATTGAGTGATTACGTTATTAATAAAATATTCAATTAAATGATATTATAAATATTAAAATAAATTTAATTTTATCATTTTCATGCCATAAAATAATTTTGGGGATGATATTGATATATTATCTTTCATTTAATTTCCTTGGTTCTAAGTAATGAAGATGTTATGTGATTAACAAAAATCAATTTCTAAATAGTGTCAAAATTTGACAAAATGATTTTTAAAAACAATTATTATTTTTTAAAATTATATAATAGTCATAAAAATATATTATTCATCAAAATAAAATATATAATTTTAAAATTTTCATTAATGATCCACTTATGGTTCTATTAGAATTTTATTGTAATTATTGTAACCATATATTGTGAAAATACAAGAAGACATGTTAAGAGTTGATGATTTAAAGTAAGGGTTAAATCTTATAGTGAAGGTTAATTTTGTTACCTAAAATTTTATAATGTTAAATGGAATTTGGGAATATGACCCAAAATACTATTATCTTGGAAATAAATTAATTTGGGACCATTATAAACCGAAAATAAATTTATAATAAAATAATATTTCAATACATTCCTAATGTGCCTCTACTGTATCTTATAAATGGACACAACCTATAACCAAATGAAAACAATTATAAATATCCTTGGCTCATCCAAAATATACATAAATAAGCTCCCAATATCCCTAATTTCCTCCCAGAATCTATACAATTGGCAGAAGAAAATTAATGAAAGTTTTTTTCACTCAAATCAAGAAATGTTATCCGATTTTGAGGAAAAATATTCTCTCAAGTTCCATTCCTTTATTTTCCTTCTCCACTCCCTAGGATATTATTATTCTTTGATTATATAAAAACACAAGTATCCATAATATACTATTATTTATTTATGATATGTTTTATAACTACCCTTGAACACACCTCCATCTAATGGATATGAACATATTGTTTCTTTGTACAATGAACCACTTCCTCACGAAATGATGATTGTTAAATTTATTTCTACCACCTATCGAGTGTCCATTATGATGGAACTATATTTATATATGATATATATTATATTTATATCATCTATAAACATGTGTTATTTTTATTTAAAATATACCTTTATGCTTTCCATAATATGTAAATACGATAATTTCATTTGGGGAAGTGCGGACTACCGCCCCCTCAAAGTTATGTTGCTCATTCATAACATACATGGAACATATAAAAAATAGAGTTTCAAAACATATGTAACATATATAAAATATATATAATAGTGTAATTATAATATACCTATGTACCATTTTGTTTTAATTTATTTAATATGATAATGAAATGAATGTAGTGTTCATGTGTACGTACGACCTACTGTCTCTATGAACGGTGCATTTAATTTATTATATAAAAATGTTAGGGAATATTATAAATACATATATAATTTATATATATGATATTTAAATCATGAATAATATACTAGATATGATAGACTTTGAACACATGTATAATTTATTTCAAAACATGTTGATTTTCCACTCAAGTGTCGAATATTGACAAAACAACCGATATGAAATAAAATATTTATGTAATTTTTATAACATGATAATAAATAATAATAAAAATTAAAAGGGTTCTAGTGAAATTATAAATTATCCAATGTTTATTATTAATGTAAATAAGGAATGAACGAGACATGTCAGACTCAAGGAAAGGTATTTCTTCTTAATCTCATTTCATCGAGACATAACATGTTGTCATGCACATTTACTGTGCTATAATGATTATATACAACCATTTTAACTCTTTATATAATGAATTAGTATATACTTATGAAATTTAATTTAATATTTTATTTTATTTCTTAAATATTTTTATTCAATTTTTTCTCTTGTGGGAAGGGACATTTTAAATAAAACATACTTTAAAATGTTTTAAAGATAAATTCATTTATAACATTATATTTCATTTATATGTTTTCAAAATAGTTTTTATGAATATATTTATATAGACATGCATGTTATAAAATGATAATTTATTTCAATAGTTTAATGTTTTATGGAACACTTTTATAAAAAATTCTCATTATTAAGTGTTTTAAAATGGTTTTGGAAATGGATTGAATATTTTTATATCTTAAAATGACATATTTTAGATGGAATGTGGAAATGTTTTTTATTTAATCTTGTTTTATGTTATATGATTATTAAATGGTACTTAAACATTTTATGGGTGGTCAAGTGATTAACCAAATAACAAGAGGTTCTGTGATAATCCAAGGATGGGTGGTTATACTATAACCTCCAATGCAATGGGTATGGACTCCAGTTATATAGCTATTCCTTTTTGTGAAATGTAAATATGTATACATAATGGTTATTACATTTATGTATTTCTATATTCCAAGTTACCTTTATATTATTTATGTTTCTTTTTATGGGCTTTATTGTAATATATTTTTACAAAATGTGTGTGGAATGATCTTATATTCAAGGAATTATATTTAATAATTACTAATGGTGAAAAGTATTACTTTATGATAATGTAGTCATGGTTTTCCTGTCTTCCCCAGACTAACAGTTTTTCTTATTTTTGTATCCGTTACTAATATTCTAAGGCTCTTACCTTATTTTGAAAAAAAATCACAGTACTTAATGAATAATAGAGACAATGATTGGATCAAATATAATTCATGTTTTTTAAACAAGAAATGAACCATATTTATTATTTAAGTGTATTTGTTTGATGAAAAAATCGATATTGAGTAGATGTGTATACTTTAAAATTTAAGATTTTATGAATGAGATATGACCTAATTCTCTAAATCTATAATCATTAAAATATCCTAGATATGAATTAAGGTAAAATTAATAACCTATCTCATGATTAAATAATTTTTATGTCCCAGGAATTATACTAATATCCATTTGTATTCTCTAAATGTAGTGTTAAAATTATAATACCTGTTGTTGGTTTTATCATGTGGTGTTTAGGAATAATATAATATTATAATAATAAATAATACATAATTATATATTTAGAATGGTAATAAATTTTATTAAATTAAATGTCATTAAATGTTTGACATATTAATTATAGTGTCTTAGTGTGACAAACTTCTATAAATATTTTATAAAATCATTTATCTGCATAAACAGAAATTGTATTTGAATAACAGGGTGGATCAGTTCTACCATTCTAAGCTGAGTTGCATCATTTTTCTAAGAAGGGTCGACTGGTATAGGTGGTACATTGGTTCTATAATAATCCACAATGGTAATATTCCCTATGAGTTACTTGGTCTCAATTTTCATTATAATTTCAATTTAATTACGTACCTCAATATTCTTTTCATTATTTGGGATAATATTGAGAACTTTATATAAATGGTAATAAGAACATGTGGAAACATCATTTTATTTTTCAATAGTATACCTGGAAGAAGTTAATTATAGTTTGGGTAGGGACCATATTGCTTGAGTCTATCTTGGATGTTTGATACAAACCCCTTTGTTACAAATATTAATAGAGGTGATTTTTTTCATGGATTCATATTCCCAAATGTAGTCACAATTAATATCATTTCTTGAGGTTTTTGTTGGGATAATTATGATGATTATAAATGATAAAAACCCTATGGTATCCCATTAATTTTATATATCTTATAAATACATGGATTCATTGACTTCAAAATGATAATCAAGGGAATTAAACTTTTCATCCATTTTGGGTGATATATTGAAGTTTGTTACAATTTATGGACCCTTTGTTACATTTCCTTACCATTCTAACATAATTTTTGAGGGAAACAAGTGGTTCCTCCTCGAATGTGATTTTAAGGTAATTCTCTTTAACTACAACTAAACATAAACAAGGAATAAGAGTTAGATTATTAGATATACATGGATCCTCCCCTATCCCTATAATAACTAATTCACTTAAAGGAGTTGTAGTAATAAATATGGTCACTTTCTACACAATTTATAGTAAGGAAGATTGTATATGGGTTAAAATAACACAATATATTTGATTTCAGTTTCCATTGGGACATCATAATTGTAGTTGTAGCACTGGACACTACTTGTGCATATATTCTAACAAGTATTAGAGAAAAATATATTATTAGTATAGATATTCATTGTCATTCTAACATTGGACAAGGGATAACTATGATGGAGGGTCACCCAATATTCATAGGATATTAAACATATTGATATTGATTTCACCTTTTCTATTTTATAAGTTCAATAATGGATCCCATTGATTAATTGATTTAATTAGAGATGGATCTTTTCATCTTTTCACATATAATGGTGTTGATTGAAAAAATAATTAGTTTCATCATACCATGGATTTGGGGTGCCACCCATGGTGAAGAAATATTGTATTTCTTGTGATAATGAGTGTGAGGGATGAATCAAGCAAAATATTTTGGGATCAACATTATTATGGGTATGAGGAGTTATGTATAGTTAAACATATCTCCCATATCCCCTTATATATAATTTGGGAGAAGGTTTTTCAAGGATTTGGTTAATCATCCACAGGTTATCAATACATGTTTATATAAGTTTTTCATATTTTTTACTAGATTTAGGATTTCATATATTAACCTACTATGAATTATTTCATTGTATCTTAATATTATTAGAATACTTAATATATGATATTTTTTGGAAACTAAGGTAGTTGAATGTTTCCCAAATGTTTAAATATATGAATACTTTGTAATCCTTTTTTCTATGGTGGGGAAAAATATTGACGTGTGATGAGAGGTTTTACATATAAATTATTCTATCTATATCAAGTTAGACACTAATGTAGTTTGACTAAGATTCATCTCTTACTAATGACTCATCCATTTATACTACAATGTAATATGTTTTCAAGGAAATTTTTGATTCATGGTTATGTCTTTTTATGAATATCAATTTTTTCCCAAATTCAAATTATCTAGAAGATGGATAAATTATTATTATAGTTTTAAAATATTTACTAACAGAGAGTGGCTTTCGTCATCCAATAGTATTGTCTCAAATAATTTTGGATTTTATATCAATATAACCTCTTAATAAGAGGGTAACCTTGCACTAAATAGTATATTCATTATTTCCAGTATTATAATGACATGTATAGGAAAATAGTACCCAATTTATTTTTTAATTTTATTTGGGAAGGATCTCGGAGATGTCACATATCTCTTCCATTAGTATGTATGATTGCATAGACCTAGTGAATTGCTCTAAAAATGATATTGTAAGGACTACCCCCCAGTATGTGAATATTCATCATCATTATGGTTAATAATTTTGTGATAATGGATAATTTTTTTCAACAGAATTTTTTATAAGATAGTTTAATTATTTATCATGTGGAGGACCTAAATAGTGTTTGGTTACTTCATCATTGGGAGGAGCTCCATTGTAGTTTTTTATGGATATGCGAACTAAAAGGCCAAACATGACAGAGTGATTTATACCCCACCTTTGTATATCATTATGTGAAATATTTTATATTACGAGACATTATTATATTGTGGTTGTGCATGGGGATTTTCATACTGCATATAATATTTGTTTTTCTCTCCATTATCCACTTCCAACCATCACATCTGATTGAATAATCATATGTTGATGATAGGGATGATTTTAAACATCATGTATTTTCATTTGAACATTAAATAAATTAATGAAGCATTAAGATAGATATAACAAGGAGTTATAACAACTAATTATTTGTGAAATGTAACAGCTCACACTTTTAAAACATAGATATCACATCTTAATATAAGAACATTTATTACATAAAATAGTGATCCTTCTGAAAATCATATAGGTCTAGTGACATTAGAATATTTGAAATGTAATCAACTAGTCTAAAAGTGAACTAAATCATATCTATATTATTCATAACTAGCACCATTATTATACATATCATAGATAGTACGTTTCTTCATAACATGTGGAATCAAAACAAAGAAAGGGTGATGTTAGATGCCCAGTAACCGTAAAAAATGTTGATATCAATATAATTTGAGTATAATGGTATGACAATATGAGAGTAACACTTGAAAAACCATCCCATTTATATCATGGATCAAAAACATGATTGACATTATAAATTATAGTTTTTTATAAGACATTAATCATATAGGAATCAATGATCATAATCCATGAGAGTGTAAATATTTTCTAAATACATAGAATTTTGGCAAGAAAATAAGAAAATAAAATAATTTCCTTAGTTTTCAAGACTCATTTCTTTGACTATAATATTATATTGTGTTCACTCCCCAAACCATCATATTATTCAAGTATCAACACCAAGACTATCATACGGGATTGGGTAAACTCCCCAAACCATCATTGTAGTCATGGTTCACTCACATGAATATCATAGTGAACAGAGTCCCCAACTAAAATACGCTCACTCCCCATTCCTTTCATGGTTATATCATGAGATATTAGTCTTTAACCAATAAATTTTATGGAGATATAAGTCACTATAGTTCCTATTTTTAATGTGACCACAATCCTTGGTTATAACATAAACATCATCTATGTTTATAATATAGCCACTATAACATAATAAAAACCATAAACTGGTATACCAAAATATCATAAAACATTCATAATATCATAACCCATGATAATAAATGGGATTCATAAACATTTTTTCATAGCATAACCCGTGGAAATGAAATGGGTCTCATAAACATTTCAACATTCCATTAGAGAAAAACACATGAAAAACGAATGTGAATCATAAAAATATTTCCGTCATAAATATTAAAAATCCAAATAAATGATGGAATGGGAACCTTGGATCATATTACCAATAAATATTAATAAACATTAAATTATTTCTTCTTATTTATGAAATGATTTTGAAAGATCACATTGGATATTTATTGAAGAAAATTATATTTTCCATTTAAAAATACCTTTTTTAAAACTTAAATCTCATAGATAAATGTGTAAATATTTTTCGTTTAATATAACATTATAAAATTATGTATTAATCGTTAAAATAAATTTTGATCATGATTGTGGGAAATTCTATTCATGTTGTACCAATTAAAATAAGAATTTATTTTAAAAAATTATAATTGCCAAATAGTCCTTGTTTGGAAAATCACATGAAGGGTGCTTTTAAAATATTTTTCCAATATTTAAAAATTACAAAAAATTATTTAAATTATAATATAGGAACACTAAGAAATTAAAATAATTATTTATTGAAAAAAATAATATTAGAGGAAAATCTGTTTTAATCAAAGAGTGAAATATAGTTAGTTTCCATTAAAAACTTTATTTTTCAATACATTGTGTACAAAGAGATGAAAAATAATGTGAAATAAGTTTTATTAATAAATAAATAATAATAAAAAAATTCATGACTTTGTTTTTTTTTCTTTTTGTGTCGCTTTTTTTAATGGTTTGGTAAAATCGTATAATGGTGTTTTAACCACAACTTTAATGAAATCATGTAAATAAAGATTAAATATGCCGCAATGTTTTTTCGAGTTGCTGTGGTGTTTGTTTGATTTAAATTTTTAGATTTTTCTAGTTATTTTGTGCTTGAGGACCTTTCTTTAGAATTGGGGGATGGAGCATCAGTGTTCATTCCAGTCATCATTCATCCTGGATATATATTTCCAATGGTTTAATAGTAATATTAGTGATGGAGAATGTACTAGGGATGATGATAGTTGTGGAAGATGTGGGTCATGTCAGTGTTGGGATCACGTTACTATCTCAGTTTGTTTCGCCAGGTCATCGAATTTTTTAAAATTTGAAATTTTATTATTTTTGTATGTTTTCTATGAATACATGGTTTTTTAAAGGAATATGGTTATTAGTTGTGGTCATTGATTTCATATGTTGTATGTTTCCAATGTAATATAAATTGTTTTTACTTGAAAATAAAAATATGAATTTGGATAAGGTAACAGAATATCTAAAATTATCTTAACAAAAATCCCGTTAAATTATATTATAGATCTTAGTTTTCAAATACCAAATAAGATTATACTTTGGTATTGTATTATACTGAAACATGGTAATATGAAAAATTAATATAAAATATTAAATAAAACCTATATTCTTTCTCATTACATAAATAAAACCTATGATTATTGAATCTATTATATAAATCCATAAATGATGTAAACTCTTTCAATGATAATATAAATCACAATTTCTAAAAATCATTAATTTTCCCCAATGTTATAAATACTATCCAATTTAATTTGTCCATATTAATCCACCCTTCATAAAAAAATAACACTATTATCTCAAAATTAAAAACATATCAAGGGTTATATATCAATTAGTCATGTGTTTTACATAAAATATCATGTTACTAATATATTACTTTTCAGGTCATCATTTCTATTTAACACATTCTTACAAATCCTTAATTTGAAACTTATGTGGTATAATTACTATATATATCATGACTAACATGACATAATTATTTAATTCCCATAAATAAACACTTTAATCATATCAATTTATTATTAATACATTTTATAGTCTCCATTATCTCTTTCTTTAATAAATCCTTTATTTCATATATCATTTGTAGTCTCTTCATCATCAATGAACAAACCATTACTCTTAAAACCATTTTGACACTCTTTTTGAGATTTCCATATAGTACATTGATTTTCATAATTCATATACTTTATGAATTGAAAAATTCATGCATTTGTGGTCCCTTAGAGAGACCAATATTATCTTCCATTTTGTTAACTAAATTCATCATTATTCTTCATAAATTAATTATTATGTTCCCATATTCTCCACACATAAAACAACTTTTAATTCCATTGAGTCATTACATTGAGTGATTATTCCCACTTTTTTAACATATAATAAACTAAATATTATTTCCCCCGTGGTCTCCACCACCCCATCTCTTAGAAAACTCTTTCCCTTTCTTCTTTGTTGAGTCTAGGAGTTAGTTCAAGTGAAGGTTTCCACTCGTATATTTATATAAATAATTAGGTATACTCAAAATATTCTTTAATATATTCATCACACAATTTGGTTTCTCACTAACCTATTTTCTATCACATTCTATGTTAACCCAGTTTCTTATAGTTCATTCCATTTACTAAAATCAAAAATCTATTTGTGATAAACAATATTCAGTGGAAAACCTCATAATTGGGAAGAATAAATTATAATATTTTTTAAACAGGACACATTCTTTTTAATATGACATAAAATAGGGTTATCCAAGGTTATTAATGATCAATATATATTCAAATCCTTCATCATGGTTCATAAAGAGTTTCTAAATTTACAAATAATATCCCCTAGAATTTTTGAACAAGGTATGTATCAAGGGTCGTTGTCTTACACGAAATGATGATTGATACCAGCACAATGTACCCTTTTAAGAATTATAACCCCTAGGTTCATTTGTCCCATATCAACATCCACTTCTAGTATCCATATTGGTATATTATTTCATTGAAAACACACATATTGTACTTTGCCAAAAAAATTTGATAATTTCTTTTACTTAGTCTTATCCTCGGTCTTATTCTTAGACATATCTCTGGATATATTCTTAGACATAACCATGGGGATCTCATTGTATTTTTATCATCCTAGTGTCCAAATTTTAGCAAAACCATTTATCAGATACCAACATTAATAACCTACTCTTTTTATACATAGATATCACATATTGATATATGAATATTGATTACATAATATAAATATCCATGCCAAAATCATATATGTGTAGTTCCCTAATAAACATAGAAGTATAAACAATTCTATTCATTACTTAAATACATCATATCACATTATATTCTACATTACATGTACCTTATTAAACATATCATACATAATAATTTTCTTCATGACTTGGGAATAGGAACATACAAAAAGGGTGAGCTCAAATGCTCATTAAGTGTAAACAAGGAAGATATCAACATAACATGAGAATAAGTGTATAGAAATGAGAATAAAATTATAAAAAACACAACATACATATCATGTATCATAAACAAGATTCATGGAATAAATCATGTTAGTTTTTTAGAATAAATCATAAAGGAATCAATGATCGTAATCTTTGAGAGAATAATATTTCCAAAAGACATAGATTTTTTGTATACACCTAAGCATAGAAAATTATTTCCCTAATTGTCAATAATCATTTACAAGGCCAAAATGGTGGATTGGTTTCATTTATTACCCAATAATAGTAGTCATTGATCAATCCCAAAACTATCGTTGTAGATTTGGTTTATTCCTTACACCATTATAGTACTCATAGTTCACTCTAATAATTATCATAGTGGATAAAGTCCCATTTTAAACTGGGTTCTTTGTCCATTCCAATCTTATTTATCTAATTATATATAGATATTTTCCTAATTAATTATATTTATATATAGTTCACACCTGCTGTTGGTCACAATGTTACCACAATCCTTTGTTACAACGTAACAACACTCATTGTTTATATTGTAACCACCATCCTCAGTTATAACCTAACCACCATCACAAAATGAAAACCATACATATGTGTGACATAAGATCATCAAATATTTATCATATCATATCCCATAATAAAAATGGATTTTATAAACATTTAATCATAGCACAACCTAGGGAAAATAAACGGATGTCATAAACATTTCATCATCTCAGCATATTATAACACCTGAAAAAACAAGCATCATAAAAATAATTTCATAATATAAATAATATATCTAGAGAACTAATCTGGAATCATTTGAGAATATCCTTATTATATATGAAGTATAATTAAAGGATGTCATATTAGATGAAGAATTATGTTTAAATATAACATCGAACATTTATTGAGGAATATACCATTTTCACATTGAAAATAAACATTTCAAAACTAAAGGAACACAAAACATTGTGAAAAATAATATTATTCTTAAATAAAATTTAAAATTTATAGTGGAATATTTAAAACATTTATTAATCATGATGTTGGGAAACATTTTTCATATCATATATGTTAAAAAAATATTATTTCCACATTTTGAGTAAAAGAAAAACTAATCCTATTTGGAAAATAAAATGAAGATTAATTTTTTAACAAATTTAAAAACCCAAAAAAGTGTTAAAAATATGTCAAATAATAATATTATAACATTAAAACATTCTTGAAAATAGTTTTTGAAAACATGGATTTGGAAGAAATAGTTTTTTCGACCGAAAATATAAATATTGTTGGTTTTCTATAAAAAAATTATTTTGGAATCCTAATTGTATAAATAAAAAAAATAAATTTAAATAAATTATAATCAATAAATAAATTTTGAATATTAATATTCTTGAATTTCATGAGAAATATATCATCATATTTCACCATCAAATGCATAAACATAATCAATCCTAAAAATCAATAAAATTGTATAATTAGACCCTTACCACTTTGGTAACTTGTAATTGTAATCCCCATGAAAGAGAAAACCTTATATGGATAATTAAATACCATAATTTTGATTATAATAATCATAAAATAAATTCATGGTTAGTATATGAACCTCAAAAACGAAACAAGTGATGAATATGGCATATTTCTCCCAGAAATAAAATGAGAGACTAAAAATATATTACCTTAAGTATTAATATCCTACATACTGATTAAAAAATAAACAATAATAGATATAAGTTTACTATAAATATATTAAATAACCATACACATATTTATCATACCATATATTTTTTATTAGTGACCTTAATTAGTATATTATTAACAATTTCTTATTAAAATAATGTTTTTGGTAATAACTTCTTCATTTTTTGTGTATGTTTTGGTTTGATATTTATTTCATTATCTATGTATAATGATACAATAATATCCAGAATTTTAAATTTTATATAAATATAATATATATTCATTGTATATTTATTTAATGTAATATATAAAATTTATACATAGAAGAAGAATTACATCATAAATAGATATGGTAGGTCATACGTACACATGAATGTTATCTCTATTTTCTTAACAGATAAAAATTAAATAAAGATGAAAAATTTATTAACCTTAAAAATAATTTTTATGTCATATATATAAAATATTTTAATGACACATATCCTTATTTCTTTACTTGAAATGTGTAACTGAAGAATGAATCACAACACTTCGTGAGGCGATAGTCCATAATGCACACGATCAACATTATCGCATTCACACTACATGGAAATTATGAAGGAATTTATTATATTATACATAAATAAGTACAATTATTTCATAAATATAATATAAATATGTTAAATACATCATTCTAAAAAACTGTGAGAGATAGTGATGGAAATTTAATTACATTGGTTTACGAGGTTGTAGTTTGTGGTAAACATGATTGACGATCTAATTTTCTATTTAATAGATGTGGATATAGATATGGGTTAAAAAATAAATAGAACAAAATATAATTATATTTTTTATAATGTTTTTATTATATTTTAATTAATATCACATGGATGAAGTTGGTAAGAGAATAATTAAAAATAATGTCTTTAGAGAATACAATTATCTTCTCATAGAAAAACATTATTTGGATGTCTTATTATATATTTTTTATTTTGGAAATGTCATTAGATCTAAAACATTAATAAGGATTTTGGATAGATATATTTTGGATAGATATTTTTTGGATTGTTTTCTAGAAAAAAGGAATATGATGGGCTGTTATGTGATGGGTGAGGTGGCCTTTTATAATAGAGGAGGATTGGAAGTTTTGTAAATTCCCAATCCATTCCAAAATTGGAAGTCAACCTCTCCCCAAGTCCCTAAAATTTTGTTAAGTAATGTAGATTAAGGATTATATGGTCTATACACACATTCAACACACACAAAAGAACATATATTCTAAACATTTTCTTCAGTAATATCTTAGTTTCCTTACTTTTATAATATTAGTCTCCAATATGTTACGTAGCATTTTTATCTATGTAATTCCAAATTTAAGACTAGAAATAAAATAAATCATATTAAATAATTTTTACCTACAAGTTATTAATGTTAAATCTAATTTGTAAAATATAAATACTCTGTTTTTATAAAATTAATTTTAACACAAATGAATGAAACACACAAAACCTTGTTTTTACCTTTAGTTTAATAATGAAGTTTTTACTATTTTAGAGTCAATATAATTATTATAATAGAACCGTTGATTTATTATGGTATTTGGTTTTTATTTTTATAAATATATAATCACTTTGGAAATGGAAAGTTTTTTTAGAAATTTTAAATCATTTAATAAAATATTATTTATTCCAAAATAACATTCATATCAATTTTGACACTATTCATTTAATTTAACTTTAAAAACATCTAGACAATGGTGGAACTATACTACATTATTTAAAAACATTTATTTTTATCTATAAAAATTCATGTAATAAAATAATTATTCCATTTATATTAGTTTTAATATTTTTAGTATCATTTATTTTCTTTCTTTATAAATTAAATAAAAACATAGTTTCCATTTCATAAGCATTTATATTAATCATATAAATATTAAAAAATAAAAATAAAACCCCAATATGAAATTAATTTAATTTTTAACAAAATAAACATCAATATTCATTAATATATTACTTTATTCCCTATGTGAATATATAATTTATTTTTAAAAGCAAGCGGGTGACATTTCTTCTTCTTTACATAAAATATTACTTCGGTAAATTTTATGGAAAAGTATCCAAATTTACATAAAATATATAACAAGGTAATAAGGGTCAAAATATTTCTATAAAATATGAATTTTACAAGTTTTCAGGTCATTTTAATGGTTATATTTTTAGTTTAACCTCCAATAATTCTATTTTAATTTGAACTCTAGTAATTACTTTAATTCTTTTTACTATTTATTTTGACCAAATATTATTTTGAACTTATAATATAATACTAATTATAATAATTCAAAAAACTGAATCCACTATTCCAAATTATATTTATAGAAATTTTGAATTTTTTCTTTAAATTAAACAATTTGATGCGAGAGAAAAACATTTTTTCAAATAGAATCATTTTATATGTCTAGTATGTTTTAATATAATATTTTAATATTAGTTTTATTAAAATTATTTAAATTTTATTAATAAATATATAATTTAACTAGTTTTAATTTTAAAACATTTTTAAACATGATGTTATTTTGTAAATTCATTAAATGAAAAGTAATTTTTTTTAAAATAATATGTATTTTTTAATATTAACTAAAAAGATAATATTTTTATAAATTTATCCATAATTAACCCAAATATTACATTGAAATGTTTATTCCAAATTTATTTTTTCAAAAAAAAATATAAGCATCCAAAATTAATTTCATTATTTTTTCATAAAAATCTAAAAAAATTATTTTTTGAGAAATCTTTTTTGAAGCATATAAAAAAGTTACTAAAAAATATGTACATATTTTTTAATATATTTATATTATCTAAAACCTTTATAATTAATTTTTTTAAAAAAAATCATATTCATATCTAAAAATTTAAGATCATGGATATAATAGTCAAGTTTAAATAATAATAATATTAATAGTATATCATGATTCATTAAAAACTGTGTTGCATGTGATATTAGACATCGAAGAAATTACATTTATTTGAAAAAAAATTAATATCTTTAGTTGTTACTTTAAAAAACACATCAATATAATCATACATTTTATTTTCAAATAGGTTCTTCAGATGGATTTATAAACAAGCTTCACCCTTAGACATGGGTGTCACTTTTAATTATAGAAAATATTCAAGGTAATTCTCTCCAAACACTCGTTTTTTCCAACATTTGAACATTTTTATATTATACTATCTTTATGAGAGACTCTCTACTCTAGTTATTAGGGAATTCAAAGATATATGGTCACATTTAGATGAAGGATCCTTTCGGCTAATTGTCATTGACCTCAATCAATGTTTTATTCCATAGTTTTTTTGTTATAAATCCCCCCAAACAATTTATTGGTATCATATAAAATTTTTCAATGTTTTTTTATTGAATTTGAAATAATGAATAAATTTGGAAAATGAGTTTTTAGGGAACCATGATGTATCCAATAGAAAAACACTTATTTGTGTTCTTCAAATCAATGGTCAGCAATCTATGAATTATGAAATATTTACATTTCAATTAATTTTATATATTAACCAAGATATATTTCATGTCAAATATGAATTCTTGGATAATATAAGATAATGTTAAAAATCATTCTTTATATGATGATGCCATAAACTATAGTAATCTATGTACTATGGTGTTGTGGCCTCAACATTAGAGAACACTATATTATAGTGAGTGTTTCCAATCCATTTCTGGCTTTAAAGTCCTATATGAATTGGATTATGTCATAATAATCATTTTCGTTTACATATCATGGGTGGTAAACTAGATTTCTCATGTAATTCCCACACAAGGAGTTGTCACAAAGGGGAAGAACACACCATGTTTCATGTATCTTTTCGTTTATATGGTGTATATTCTATAAAGTGTTTATAGATTTAAAAAACTTAAAAATATAAGTGTTTATATTTATATATAAATACTTCATAAACAAATATATAAAATTTATTATATTAATGTTTTATTGGTAATATTTTATTTGAACCACTGAAAAATGAGTTTTGGTTGATGTGACATGTAGTTTAAATAAAATCCAAACAGAGATATTCATTTTATATAAATTTTAAGAAAATATAAAATGTTAATTATTTTATAATAAAATTGTATATAAATAATATCATAATTTTATTCTGAAATAATTAATATTAAATACATATAAATGATAATATGAAACATTAATATTTGATAAAAGAAATATTTTTAAATTTTATATAGGATTAAATTATTGGTTGTTTATATTTGTATAATTTTTGAATTTTTTATAAACATTAATCTCATATGTAAATTCTTTAATTATTATTTTATTTATTTTATTCCCTAATGACACAGTGATATAACTTTTATATTAAGAATCTTCATATATTATTTATTTTATAGAGTTAAAATACTTTTAAATTATCATTCATGCATTTATGGAGTTACATGATATGTATGATAAAGTATTTAGTTTTTGTTATAGACTGACATTGACATGGGCTAGGTTATGAGAATAAATTTAATGATTAATTATATTATATATATATATTATGTATTATAATGGTGACTGAATTGTAATATCTCATGAATAATGTATCTACGGTTAAGGAAATTTCGATCATACTTCTCACTGGCCTAAAGGCTTATGATTTTTCTAGAAATGTAGTGTTGGTTATCTGTCAATCTTGTCTTACTCTTATACGGATTTATAATTTAATATAGTTTTAATCATTTAAAATAAATTATTTCATATACCTTATGCAGGGGATTCATTTAGGCATGTATAAATATAATTTTCATTTAATTTATTTTATTAACTCCTTTTATGAGTAGTTTAAAGAGTTACACATCTGTATGCTTTAAAAATGTTAATTTTGTGAATGTAATGGTATTAAAATATAAATCACTAGAATTATGAATACATGTACATGGAATACATGAGAAAAGATGGTGATATTAAATAACCTTTAGTATAATAAGTGATAAATTTGATTCAAATAAAACATAACCTTTTTAGGACCTCAATCATCCAACCAGGTAATCCATGTTAAATCTAGGATTCCATGGATTATATTTAGTAAGGAAAGAGGGTAATGGGTGAACCAAATAATATTAAGTTCATTTTATTAGTATTTTTTTGGGTAACACATATCTGGGTGACAATAATGGTATTATGTTATGAGTAGAAGAGTTTTGAGATTATCACTATGATGGATTGGGAAATGATATTTCCATTCAGCCATCCAAGTGATATATGTAATATGTTTTGGATGATTCTATACCTAAACAACTATGTTTCATGACAAACATAAAATAATATTATTTTATTAGTGAAAAATAAATCTTGTATCCCTATTGGTTATAATTATTATTAAGTGTACATTATTTTAGTTAGAGTATATTAAATAATAGTACCTATTAAATTAATATAATATATGATACTCTTCTAATAAATTTTTTTTATAGATATAATGGAGAAATTATCTTTTATCATTACTTTGAGATCAGTCTTTTGAAAGGGGAATGTTTAATGTAAGAAAATTCTTATACTGATTTAAAAAATAGATTAGAATTATTCATAAATATAAAATAAAATTTTATGTATTAGTGAAACACAACGTGAATTACCAGCAACTAGAATTGTTCAAAATAAAGGAATATATATGTTTATGTGAATTATAAAAAGATTTATACTATGTATTAAAGGAATCAAATGAAAAATGACTTATAGAACTATAGTCTTCACTCACAAATTCAACGCAATTTAGTGTGTTAATTACCTAGTGATATTGATGGTTTCTTAGATGGATAATTTTGGTTATGGAAATCATTATATTTTCATGTTATTAAATTTTTAAAAAATTGTAATAATTTCAAGAACGTTTTACCCCAAATTTTTAATGTGTTGAAAATAGATGAACTATGTCATGTGATGTCTATGTTATAATGTTTTATTGATTTTACAAGTGGGTTAAAGTTCATTCGATATGAAAATATGTTTTCAATAAAGTTCAAAAATGTTTCTTTGAATATCCAATCATGGTCATTGAAACCTAAATATAAAGTTAAGAGGGAATAATTATTCTATATGATTTAATTTTTTGGAATACCTAATGTAATTTGGGAAATTCCATGGAATATATTTTTCAGGTATCAGTGTTGTATAAATCAATTTTTTTAAAGGGTATATGATAACAATTGGTTGTTTTACAAGTGATTTCTGTATAAATGAATTCAAAATAAAGGTAATAATTAACTGAATGGGTATTTTATATTCAAAAAAAATAGTCATTATATCATATAATTTAATAAAATGAAATAATTGAAGCTTTGATGGATCTTAATAATTGATGTATATTTTCATATCATTCTTTTTTATTATAAATGATTTTGTTTATTAATAAGAATTTGTTAAGAAAAATATGGGAAGATGGTTGTAACTCGCATACTTTAGGATTCATCAAATTCTACAAAATACTTAAAAGGAAGACAAGGATAAAAAAATTATCCAAGATACAAATTTTAGCCAAGATATATGTAAAAATATGATGGATATGATCTTCCATTTAATAGTATAATATTTAAAATTATAGTGATTTTTTATGAAAATACATAAAACCATTATAATATTATATATGATATAGTTACATTACTTTATTTGATAATTAATCCCACTAAATTAAATTATTATCATTAAATAATATAATAGAGTTTTTGTATCTTAGAGTGATATTATTAAGAAGATATAATGTCTATGAAATTTTGGGAAGTATGTTTAAACATAGACATGCTTAAATTTAACAAATAAAATATTTTCCCCATCAATATTCCAAATGAATATTTGTTTGTATCCTAAAATAATTTGGGATGTGTTGGTAAGGAAAATTTAAAGAGTTATATTTTTTCCAAAACAGAATCTTTGAAAAAATTTGATATAATTTTTCAAAGAATGATGATGATGATGATGTACTAATAATTATTATTGAATATAAAATGAATGTTATGAACATTTTAACATTTGATGTTTTTAAGTAATGGAATATGAAAATTGTTTCAGAGAATTGAACATTAGGAATATGATTCCAACGTATCACTTTTATTCAAACTATATTTCATTACAAATGTTACTAACTAATGGGTTTATTAGATTGGTACAATGAGATAGGTAGGAATTACATAATGATGTCATGTTCTTACCAAAACCTAAATGGTATAGTAATCATATATCAAATATGGTGGTCTATCATATAGGATATTATTAACTGGGTTATTATGTATACTTTTGTTAATTATTTATAAATGAGTTTTGGAACAAAAAAATAATTCTATACAAATTTATGATTCCACATTTTCTTTATTTCATATTTGTTGTATATATTATATATAGTGAAATGATATTTGACCTCTCAAAGTAAAAAAATTGAGTTATTCCTAACTAATGTTTTCCATAGAGTATTAATGGATCTTATGAAATATTAACTTTAGTGTGAGTATATTTTTATATAGAGATACAAAATTATATCATGAGGCACAAAATTAGATTTTTTAATTTGATGACCGGATATGTATACCATATATGGTGTCATGGACTATGTCATTGGTATACTAGGGGTGCATGTTTCATATAAAATACATGTACATATGGTTTTCAAGATACCTTGAATGAGAACCATCATACTTTGATAACTTTATCATATAATCCTTGAGGCTTAGTTGATCATGGGTTGTAAGGTATGTTGTTAATCATGTAATCTATTGGAGATTAACAAATATGGGATTATTCCTCTTACAGAATCTGTGTGGAATCCAGTCCATAAACTAATATAGACTGAGGAAACTTAGTAGAATTATAATATAATATATATTATGTGATTATATAATATGGTTAGGGTGATGTGATGTTATCATATTTTAATTTAATGGACATGTAATGTATTAATAATAATAGACAATCTATACACAGATAATTAAGAACATATAATTATACTATAAAGGAAGGAAATATTTAATTCCCCATGCTCCTTAATAAATTTAATAAAATCCATTTTTTATTATGTGAACTTGTTTAGGATTCAGATTGTGGAAATAGGTATGGACATACATGTGTTTTATGTTGATAATACTAGATCCCTATATATATTGAGTAGCATTGATTTTGTTCTAGAGGTCTCTCTTTTATTATTTTTATGAATCATGGATGTCATATTTGTTTAAAATTCGATAAAGGAAGATGGGATCATGATTTTTGTTCACAAAAAGTAGGATCATGGTTTTTAACACATTATCAGATACCCTAAAATTATTTTATGGATATATAGATTATTATATGAATAGTTTTTTTTTTGAATTTTTTACATTTTTTGTAACATATAGTGAATATTTATGATATGTTTTCCAAAAAATGATGTTGATGATATATAAAATGTGTTTTGGATACAATTTCATGAGTTGTTTCATATGATGTGAAATAAGGTAGTTGTGTGTTAAGTTAATGAGGCTATTAGTAAATGTTAGATATTGATGAATATGTGTCTAATAAAGGATTCGTAGTTCACATATTATATGATAAACCATTAATCCAAAATGTGTCACTTACCCAATTTTATTAATTGTTAAAATTCATTTTCAACCCTTTAGAAATAAAATCCAAATTAGGTCACCCATCTACCCCACTCATTCATCATGGACATGGTATACCATGGGATGGCTCTCCATTACTCCCAAATTGATTTTAAATCATTATACTTTCATTTTAGGTTCCTTTCTCTTAAGATAATATTTTTTATTTTTCTCAACTTATTTTATCTCTTGTTGTATCTTATTTCTTTTCTTTGGTATCATATAGGATGATACATATAGTATAGGTTAAATTAAATTTTAAATTATTCTTGATGTTAGGGTGTTAATACTATTTCATGGGTCCTTATACTTCAATGTACATGATTTTTGTTCCATCCATTCTCTATTTGAGGTGGATGGTTCTATACCTTTTTATTTCCTAAAAATAGGTTTTTTTGTCTTTAGAAATAGGATTCCATTTTAATTATTTTTTTTCGAAATATATAATGAGTTTATATGCATTTATGAACTCATGTTATACTTTTTATAGAAAATGGTCGTATGTTATGTATTTGATAAAAGTAAATTTTTTTTCTTGAAGTGTTTTATTATTCAATATATGTTCTAAAACTTGATATGTTTCCATGTAATTTTATTCAATATTTTGAGGTATTTTTAAATTTTAAATACATTTATTATCAATTTTTTTTATTTATTTTATTTATTTTCTTGTATTTTATATCATAGGTTTATCATTTTTCATTATACTTGATGGATTGATTTTATTTATAATATATAAGGAACGTTTGGCTTAAGGTTTAATTTTTTTAAAATTAAATGATGATTCTTAGTTTATAAATATATTTAAAAATTATTTTTGAATTATATTTTTAAATAAAACATTAAATATCATTTATAACATTAAAGAGAATGTTTTAAAATGACATTAAATTTGGAAATATCATTACAATGGGATTTGAAAAAGGAGTTTCTAGATGTAATCATCATGTCCTTGTTGGAACCTTCTAAACACATTTCAATAAACATTTTAAACCATTAATGGAATCCATTATTATATTAGTAACTGTGATATTGATAATTTATGTACTTTATGTTATTGTTATGGATTCTAAATAGGGTCTTTTTCATTAATTAGTGTAAGGATTTAAGGAGTAGGATGTGATTATATATATTGATCATTCTTGAGATTTTATAAATGTTTCCTCACATCCTATAATTTTTAATCATGGGGTTTATAGTCATATTTGTGAGAGATTGAGGGGAAGTTACTATAAATTAAATATTAGACCGACTAGATCCCTTATAAAATTAGATTCCTTGGTGGAGTTCCAATGGTGAGGGTAGTAAAGAAAAATTGGTTGAATATATAATAAGAATGCACCATTAGGACAAAAGATATTTCCACCTAATTACATGTTAGATAGTTTCATGGGATGTTTGATAATTTTACATGATTATATATGCTTTATTATATCTTGTTTTCTAAACATGGTTTTATTTTTGTTATACTTATTTATTCATTCCTATATTTCATTATTTTTCATTTCGCTTGATATATTTTTTTTCAAAATTTATTCTTTTAATGATTGGGTCCATTATTTAGATGATTCATTTTTTGGATTTTTTAGTTTATTTGGGTTTAGTTTTAATGGTGGTTTTAAAGGAGTATTTTTCAAAGGTGTATGTTATATGTTAAGGAAAAATATTAAGTCTTTATTTAAAGCATGTTTTAGTTTTAAAATTTGGTTTCAGGGAAATCTCATGATTTTCTTCTTTAAAAGATAAATATTACTTTTCTATTTATTTGTCAAAATAGAATTAATTTTTTGTTTTATTAAAGGAAACACGTGGACCCTCTAGTGAATTTAAAATTGTCTATTATGATCATACCCTACTTGTTCCACTCAGTAACAATATATCCATGTTTATTTTACATGCACAATTTTAGTTCTTAGTCACTCATGGAGTGACTTAGTTTGAATATTGTATGGTTACCTTTATTTCAAATCGATTTGGTAACATGTATTTTCGATTTTGTTTTGTGTTAAAAATTTATTGGCCATAAATTCCCCTCATTAATTTTGGATGTTTTTCTTTTTCTAAGGAATTGTATATGTTATTTTGAGTTTCTTATTTATTCTGGTTATGATACATTTTTTTGTGATTATTATTTATTTTTTTATGATCTTATGCATAGAAATATGATACATAGAGAGGTATTTAAGGATTTATAGGTGGGTGATACTTACCTTTTACTATATTAGTTTGGTGAAAGGGTTCCCAATTTTTATTAATCAATGCTCAGTTTCTTGTATTTAGACTGGGGTTATGTGTAACGCACCTCAGGTCATGTCATGGGCCAGCTTGAGTAATTAATTATGGACTATCTTGGGTTAGTTCCTAAAAAAATTGTATCTTATCCAATGTTCTTGAAAGGTCCTTGGAATTTCATTCACCCATGTTATTTATTTAAGTCTACTAAATTGATTTTAGGACTATTTTATCTTATAGGTAGGTGTGGGGAGATCCTTAGAAGCACTTTATCATTCACAACCTCATGTTCCTATGTGGTATTTGGTTTCAACTCTTGAATTTGGAGTCTAATTTATTTATTGTGTATTTTTATCTATAATGATTGTATTTAGACTTTTGATTATGTTTCATGATTGATTCATGGTTTTACTATATTTCATGGATGAAAAGGAGGAAAAACTTGAGGTGAATAATTAACTTGTATGGTTTGGAAATCCATACAGAACCCATGAGGTTATTTCTATTTCCTTCTAGTTACAGTTTCTTGTTTGGTACAAGGTTCTTCTAACCCTACACTCAAAATAAGAAAAATCATTAGCTACGTTGAATTTTATGTGATGATCTCCCTATGATATATTTTTTTCTGATTTGGGTATAGGTGATATTTGGGATGAATTAAAGGAGACTTATTTGGTATATTAGTAGTCTTTTTATTGAATTATATGATAATTTAGGATTAATAATGGTTTTAAAAAAGGTACAATTTGTATTTTAAATTTGAAAAATGGTGTTATTCAAAAATGAAACGGAATGAGTTCAAGGTTGAGGGCCTGCCTGTATTTTATTAAAGGATTTGTGTGGTTTCAAAATAATATTCAATGAAATTTATTGAATCTATAAAAACTAGAGAATTATATTTTTAAATTATTTTACAAGTAAATATCTAGATTTTATAATGTGTTAAATCATTTTGGAAATAATTTTAATTTATTTTATTTTATTGGTTGTTAACATTTGTTATGTTTTGTTATAAATTTAGTACCATCTTTATATGAAATATTATAAAACGAGGGATTTTATTTTCCTTATATTATTTATAGTATATCTCCCTAAAAGGATCCATGATATTGTATTCAGCCCATATCATGAGGGTTTTATGACATCATATATATTTCCATATTACTCATACTCTAAATAGACTTATATTGTAAACAATACATATCATGAAGAAGAAGATTTACACAATATAAGATTTCCTCACGTGTAATCAATACATTCTATTTGGTAATTCTATGCCCTCTTTATCCATTATTCTAATGACATGTCCCAATTTTGGTAATTTGGGACCTCTTTATATGTTCCTTATGAAAAATATTTACCAGGGAAATAAATAATATTTGACCTTAGAGTCTTGATAGTAATTCAAAAATCTTTACAGGTGTCTTTTCTTTTATTTCTCATTTTTTTTGACCTTACTATTATTTTATTGTTTCTAGTATTTGATATATATAATATATTATGGTTTTCTGGTGTTTTGGTTTTTTTTCTATTTTCATGTGCTAGTTTTTATTTTGATCAATTATGTGTTTGTCTCAATTTTTTCTTACTCCATGAGTCACATTATATTGAATAATACCTCATAGTATCTCATAGTGGTTCTATTTTTCCATCATGTTACTAAATTCCTAAATAGTGGGAAAAACTCCTTTTTTCTCTATTTTATGGTCCGTTTGTTTTATTATCTAGGTTTTAGTTGTAAATTAGACATTGATGTGTAAGTGTATGTTTTTCTATTTCAGTGGATTTTGGGTATTGGATCAGAAGTTTCCCTTTCTTCTCATTAGTAATTATTCAGATTATTTTTCATTAATATTTAAAATTTATTCAATTAATAAAGGTGTAAATTGTTATAGTGGGGTAAATTATCAATATTTGTTATTCACTTTCATTACTAATTTTCTTATTTTTTAATTTCAATCTCTATCCATGATTTTTTAGTTGAATTTTTTTTGAAAATTTTCTATTTTGGAGTTTCAGTGCAGAACACATGGTTGGATTATGGATAGTAGAAACAATCAATCTACCCATTTAAATTCCATTATATTTTAATATACTTGTTTTTCTAGTTTGTTACATTTTTACCAAAAAATATAGGTTTCTATATGTGTCTATGGTTTTGTAAACCATGAGACTTATTAGATTTTATTAAATTTTGAAATTAATATTATATAATTTTAAATTAAAACTATAAATAATGTATTATATATTTAAACTCATTCAAAATTCACTATAAATACCTTGGTTTGGGTCTCCCCACATTGATTTTTATACATTTTCTTTTGATTTAAAATGTATTTCTCTTAGTGTAGGGCTTTCTCCTATTCTCCTCTCCATTCCTCTCTTATTTTATCTTCTACCTTTTAATTGACCTAATGTTGGTCAGATCCTAGGGTGTGTTTTTGATTTTATTTTTTGTGAATATAAATTTTATGTTTTGTGGATCATAAATTAGGTCCATCAAATTTAATAATAAATATATTTCATTCCATCCACACTTTATTTGAGGCATGTGGTTTTGTTCATTTTTATTTCAAATGAAAACTAATTTTGAGTGAGGTTTTAAAATATAGTTCCTTTAAAATTATTATTTTTTAACTCTATAATAAATTTATATAAATTTATGATCTCATGTTATAGTTAGAAGGAAAATTTTTGTATTCCACTTGATCATTTAAAGGAAATTTTTTTTCACAATTGTCTGATTATTCATCCAAATTTCTAACCATCGATATGTTTCTATATGATATAAGTTATGTATTTGGGGTAATATTTTATTTATATTTCCATTTTATATAATTTTTTGTGTGTGTGTTTTTTTGAATCATATATCTATTGTGTGACTTGTGATTATTAGTTCTTACTAATAATTCATTAATTAATTGTTTATATTCCTGATTTATGAGTGGTGTAGTCCTTATGATATAGTTTTATTTAATTTAAAATATGATACCTATTTTCTAAATATAATTCAAAATGGATTTTAAATGATATTTACAAATAAAAAGATAAGGCCTATCTAACAATTTTAAAAGGATTTTTTAAAACGAAATTCAATTTTGAAATGGATTGTCAAGGGTATTCAAAAATGCGGTTTCTAATTTTAACCCCTATGACATGGTTAGAACCATCTAAAAAATTTTAAATAAAAAATTTATACCCTTAATAGAATACCCTATTATCTTGGATTTTTTTATCTTGAAAATTTATTTAGTTTAAGTTATTATTACAAATTATAAATAGAGGCTAAGTATTATTTGGTGTAAGAAGGTGGGGATATGGATGTGATTTTATATTTTGAAAATGCTTGAGATTTTATAAATATTTCATCACCACTTATCACTTTTACTGATAGGTATCCTCATAATTTTGTTGAGGAATTGAGATTAATTTAAAATATAGTCAATATTAGAATTACTAGATTCTCTATGGCATTAGAGAATATGTGGGAGTTACATTAGTGAGTCTAGTTGTGATAATTCAGTTGGTTATATACTAGAATTGCATTGTTAGGCTGGAAGATAGTTAATCCTAAGTATATCTTATATTTCCTCCTATTATGTTTAATAATTTATCATGATTATGTATTCTTTATTATTTATTGATTACTACACTTTGTTTCATTTCTATTTTTCCTAATTATATTTTTCTTAGATTGATTAATTTTCATAGAAATTAACATGTTATATTGCTGCATTTGTTGATTTTATTTATTAGGAAAATTTATTGATTTTATGATTCCTTTTTGATTAATTTTTATTTGATTTGTGTTTAAATTTAAATATTTTTTTAGAAGGAGGATTTTTTAAATGGGTGTGTTTTAATTAAGGAAAACTTTTAAGTGTTTCTTTAATGTATGTTTGAGTTTACAAACCATGTTTATGGTATATATCATGATTTTATTATTTAAAATATAAAAACGTATTTTCTACCAATATTTCAACCACTATTTATGGTTTTTAGTTAAATTAAATTCATGGCCTCCCTGGGGATTTCATACGAGGAAGTGTTTCTCATGTTATATTGCTGTATTTGTTGATTTTATTTATTAGGTAAATTTATTCATTTGAGGATTCATTTTTGATTAATTTTTATTTCCTTTGAGTTTAAATTTACATATTTTTTTAGGAGGATTTTTTAAATGGGTGTGTTTTAATTAAGGAAAACTTTTAAGTGTTTCTTTAATGTATGTTTGAGTTTAGAAACCTTGTTTATGGGATATATAATAATTTTATTATTTAAAATATAAAATAATATTTTCTACCTATATTTCAACCACTATTTATGGTTTTTAGTTAAATTAAATTCATGACCTCCCTGGGGATTTCATACAAGGAAATTGTTCTGACACCATACTTGTGTCACTCGGCATTAGTAGAGCTAATTTTTTTATTCATCTTATGTTCTTATCTACTCTTGGAGGGAAATTTTTTGGATGATAGATGGTGATATTGATGTCACATAGAGATGGTTTGAGGTATTTCCTTTCTTTTTTGTGTGTGGAATAGATGTAATTACCACGATGGCCCTTCTAGTTTTCATGAGGTTATTCTTTTCTTCTGTATTTTATATATTTTATTAAGATCTTCTTGTTTAACTTTTTTATTCCATATTTTTTTATGATAATTATGTATCTATTTATTATTCTAAAATTGGATCTATCATACAAGGAGTGACCATGATAGACTTTTACTTTGTATCCTCATGTCTATTATTATTATGTTCATTATTTTCAATTTTAGTAATAAGTTATTACACAATTAATAGGTTCTTATCCCTAATATAGAGATATCAAGAACATTTATTAGTTATTTTAATGGACAAGATCGAGTAACCAATTCAGTGGTGGCTTGGGTTGTTTGTGGCATGTACATTATAAAGAGTTGTAACATTTCAATTCCTACAAAACATATCATTAATATAAAGGAATTTTTATGTTTCAAATAAATATTTGTAAATAAATATAAAAGAGACCAATCCTTGGACTTTATTACTAATCTTAGAAATAGAAACTCAAGAATATTCAATCATTTCTCTCATTCTCTAACACATTTAAACAAATTTCTAGAAGAATTTAATGTTGATATAGGTCCTAACCGATCTTTAGGTGATTCTAATGATATGTGGATACCGTTGATTTTTTTAGAAATAATCTTAAAGACCCAAGAAGTGTCTTAAATTATATCTAATATAAAATACATCCACATTAGTGTAATTTTATAGGTGTGTGAGAACTGTCTCTCTAAAGACTTCATTAGTTTTACCTCTTATCTTACTATTTTTTATTACAACCCAATATTGTCCTAGTGGACTAGTTTTTTAGGTTGGTTTGGGATGTTTTGGATGATCCATCATCAATGAAATGAGTTTATAGACTATAGATGGTATCTTTTCCTCCCTTTGACATGGTTTTTCTCTTGTGGTGTAATTCATGAAGACTAATTACCATCACTTGACGATTATAGTATCATAATGCTTATTTATAATGTCATCCTCTCTCTGAGTGTTGTACATAATTATATTATTCCAATCTACTCTGTGGGTATCTTTTTGCGAGGTTGAATGCCAGGATTCAACAAGTTGAATTGAATCATTTAACATGATGTATACCATTTAAAGGTAAAATGGGATTATTTTGCATTGATTGGTGTGCGAACTTGATTTCACATTACAACTATGTGCAATGGTGTAACATCCAGCCCCCATCTCTTTAGCTTGAGAGGGTGGAGGAATGCTACATGGAATTAAGCAATGTTCCCAAGGCATCAAAGGCTGGAAATAAATACATTGGGCATTGAGAATAAATTGGGGGATGTTTTTCCAGTGAGAATGAACTATACAACCAAACGATCCACTATAAAAAAACTACATGAATCATGTCAACCAAAAAAAACTCATACATTACCAAAAAGGAACTAGATCATTCCATAATATAGCCCAAAATCCAATACAACCAAAGACAAAATCAGAGTACTATGCAGAAGACTAAACAACTGACCCAAAATAAACCAAGACAACCTCTACCACTACAGACCACGATCCATTCTCCAAGAACCACAACATCTTTAAAGCATCAAAATGAACCACTATTAAATATATTCTTTACCATTACATGTGTCCTGAAATACCGAATCTGCAAAATCACCAAATTGCGGAAGAAGTGGGTGAGTACTAATACCTAGTATGTTTTCATCAAATTACATCCCTATACAGGACACTAAGATTAAACTATTATCAAATTTATATAAAGTCGTTTATTTAAAATAACCACAAGGTTAACCATTACCAAAAGCCAAACATACCATTACTAATCCATGTCACCCAAACCAAGCAGCCCAAGGGAAATCCAAACAATCATTCCATAATTTATCTCAAAATATAACATTAGCACAACAATTTCAATCTTGCAAAGAAATGCACAACAAGACAACCCAAACGGTGGAGCTTCTGTCCAACCTGTTCACCCATTCCCACAAGTAGTACTCCCCTCCCACTTATCCATTGATGGTGGTCCTTCCATACACTATCTATCGCATTATTATAGTGGTACTTCCCTACCACTTCCCCAAAAAAATTCCAACAATCCATAACCAATCATATATCCCAAAAGTCCACACAGTATGAAAATAATCATTTCTGTCACATGCCAATCCTCTTTAATAAATCACCCATTTTCTGAATCTACGATTTAATCATTTTCCATGACAAAAAACATTTCAATAACAAAATATCTTTATTGAAAAACCTTTTCTATCAACCATTTTTACAAATCAATCATAGAAACCCATTTTAAATTCTCTATTTTATAATCAACAACAAGATCATTTCACCCTATAACCCCCTTTTTCAAAAAAAATCCGCAAAACATCACCAAAATTATTTCCAACCAATTTCATACATCTAAAAAACAATTAATTCTATACGAAAAATTTTAATTTTAACCAAGATTTATGTTCTAGAAATGTGGAGTCGAGAAATAAGTAACCTACCTTTAGGCTTCTTGCGAATTCGACCCACAAACAACCACACCCGAAATCGGGGAAAATGATCCACTACAACCACTCTATATACCTTTCCCAATTATCCACAAGACATAAAATCAACACCCAATGATTCCAAAACCCTTTATCTACATGAAATAGATGTAGACCTCTAAATACACGAATGGGAGAACAGTATATCCATAGGAAGTAAAATAGAAACGAAGAGAAGATACTTATCTGGGAGAGACCACCTTCAAACAACCTTGAGACCCCATATATTTGCTTCCTAAACATATGGTAGAGCCATTAAAAACATTGAGAACTAAAAATACTGAGCGAGGCTTGAGTGTTATAGATTTTGGAGAGAAATGAGGCACCCCTACGAAATTAATGATTTAAAATACCTATTTTTAATTGGTTTCACGGTTAGTCTACAGGGTTTGGAAAACTGTCCACGAACCATATGCATGCCAGTATCTCGAGAGAATGGATCCGAATGGTTTCCTCACCCAGTTGGGAAAACCATAAATAGGATGTGCGAAGCCTGCTGTCTCCACAGATATAGTTTCTTGGAGATCCCATACAGTTTCCCCTAATTGGGATACAATCATGCACCCTTAGAAAAGTGTCTAAACTTATTCAAAACCATTCCAAACTCTCCCAACCTCATCCAAACTCAATCAAAGCACTTTAAACACATAAAAAAGTGATAAAAAACATCCTACCTCTAACTGAGTGTGCTACATTCTCCCAACCATTAGACATTCCATCCTCATAAAGTAGGGAATAATTATTGTTGTCGAAAGTGCTCGGGCCATTGCTCGACAATATCTTTCTCTCGCTCCCAAGTCTCCTACCGAATCTGGCCAAGAATCCAAAAAACACAATCAAAACTGATCCTTTTACCATCCATGACTTTATATTTCTTATCCACAATCTGCACTGGAACGTGTACCAATGAATCATCTATTTTTATCTCAAAATCATCACAATGAATCACATGGTCATGATCCGGCTGATAGTTTTTCAACTACGACACATGAAATACATTTTCCCCACACAAAAATGTGTTGGAAAATCCAAATGATAATACACCACTCTAACCCACTCAAGTATGTCAAAAGGCCCAATATAACTTGAAGATAACTATCCCATCTTCCCAAACCGATGATGTTACAACCTATGATATATTCTCAAAGACACATGAACACTCACCTTGATGGACAACGAGCATCAACGATGCTCCGCATATGATTTCTGTTGACTTTGAGTCATCCTTATACTCTTCCTAATCAACCTAATCTTCTGTGTAGTCTATTCTACATGCCATGGTCAAATCATCGATGTCTCACACTTTTCCAGCCAATATAGTGGAGAAAAACAAGGACACCCATAAAATGACTCAAACAGAAACATATGTATCAAATCCAGATAACTTTTATTATAGGATAACTCCACCCATGGCATGTAATCTTCCCATGATCCAGAAAAATCCATCACACAATCCCTTAACATATCCTCCATGTTTTGTATCATTCTCTTGGATTGGCTATCCCTCATAAGATGATACTTCATTCTCATAGTCAAGTTTGTCCCAAGGGCTTGCTGCAAGGATTTTAAAAAATGAGATATGAACCTCAGATATATGTATTATACAATTGAAATCAAAACACCATGCCTCTTTACCACCTCCCAGTTAATGATTTTGGAGACATCCTCCATCGTATGATATTCATGAATCGGGATGAAATGGGCCTACTTTGTGAGATGATCCAAAATCACCCATATGGAATTAGGCTTCCAGACATTTCTTGGGAGACCAATCAGAAAATCCATTTCTGTCTACTACCATTTTCATACAAGGATTGGTAAGGACAACAAGATACCTACTGGCCACTGATGCTCTTCCCAGACATTCTGACAAGTCAAGCCTCTAAAAAAAACTCAACCACATCGCTTTTCATACCAGACCACCAAAACAGTTCCTTCAACGCCTTTTACATTTTCTGAATTCCATTATGGATAGCCCACCTAGAATTATGATAATCCATGAGAAGTTCCTCCCGAAAATCCACTAGTACAACTAAATGATTCCAAAAACCCATGAATAAATTCCCATCCAGTTCTCAATTCTCAATGCCTTCCCACCAATGAGTTTCGACCTCATCACCATACATTCAAAATCATATGCATGTGCCTCTTTAAGAAAACTATCCAAGTCATGAAACAAAGAAACTAGAAAAAAGAATGCTCCGTCACCCTGATCCTCACATTCCAACCTCATGTCGGCTATGACCGACATCAATTTCCACTAATTTGATGCCTACTTCACCACTTGATCATATAATTTCCTTTTTAATGCATCTTCCATCAAATTTCCTTTTCCAAGGGTGTACATTAAGTAGAAATAAAACATCTGGAGATATTTCATCCATATCCTTTACCTTAGGTTCAAATATATCGGTGAATATATACGACATAAACCCTTGTGATTAAAAAAACTGTAAATTTCTCACTGAATATATAATGATTTTAAATAATTAAAGAATAACCTTTACCGCCAACTCCAAATAACGTGTTAGGTAGTTCGTCTCATGAAATGTCAACCTCCTTGAGTTATACACAACCACATGATTCCATTTCATGAAAACACACCCCAACCCTGATCCTAATGTATCAAAATACACCACATACTGTTTCCCTAGTTTCAGAAAAACCATGATTGGTGCTCATGTTAGGAGACCATTTTACTCTTCAAAGCATCAAAGAAACATCTCATCCCATCGAATTGGGATATTATTCCTTTTCAAAGATGTCATTGTCAAAACCAATAATGCGATTTCACAAGAAAAATGTTGATAATACCAAAAAATACAAAGGAATATTTGTATCTAAAAAATTTTCTTTGGATGTTTCCATGAGATAACTACATCTAACTTTTCTGGATCGACAAAAACACCCCTCTTAGAAATAACAAGTCCATGGAAATGAACCTCTTGTATCCAAAAGTCACACTTTGACAATTATACATACAACCAATGGTCTTTCATGATAATAACATGATCCCAAAGTGATGCTCATAATCGACCCTTTTCCTCAAATACACCAGTATATCATCCACAAATACCACCACAAAAGAATTCAGGTATCTCGAAAAAATTTGATTCATCAATTCTATGAAACCTACTGGTGCATTAATTAGACCAAAAGGAATAACCACATAATTGTAATGGACATATCTACTTCGGAAATATTGTTTCAGAATATCCTCTTTCCCTGCCCGCAATTGGTGATATCCAGACCTAAAGTCAGTCTTGGAGAACCATTGATCTCCGGATAACTATTCAAAAAAATAATCATTGTGTGGAAGTGTATATTGGTTCTTTATCATATCTGGATTAATTATATGATAATCAAAACAGTTCCCCAAGGTTACACCTAGAATTTTAACAAATAAAACCAGCGCTTCCCACAGAGACGTGCTAGGCTGGATGAACCCTTTGTTTTATAACTCTTCCAACTTATCCTTTAATTCAAGCAAATATTCTGGTTCTATTTGGTAATAAAAAAGTGATATAGGACATGTACCTACAAGGAGATCAATCTTAAACTCGACTTCTCTCATGGGTGGAAAACCTGATAAATATTTGGAAATGATATCCATATTCTAATCCACAATTGATAGAAGAAAATTCATATATACTCCTTCCATTGATTCCAATAACAAGGACTCTAACTAATATGATATTCTACCAACAGTTATTGCCAACAAATCTATTGCCACTAACTTTTCACTCTTCTCTCATCGAAAGAGATATCTAACGCCATCCTCCATCACAAAATAATCGTTTTCGCATAGAAATTGATGTAAGCCTCAAACATTTCCAACCAATCCATTTGAAGGATTATATCATAAGAATCCATTTCAAGTATTGAGAAATCCCACATCAATTATATGCCATCCAAAACTAAGAAACACACTCTGTAGAAGAATTCTCTACACTCTCTTTGACTCAATGGAGTTTGAAGATTCATAACAGAAGGCATAAATTCCATAGTTAAGCCCAACAAATCAACGATTAGGGAAGAAATTAAATAATGTGAAGCACCTGTATCAAACAAATCATGCATCAATGCAGAATTTAATAGAACCATACATCACACTGTAAAGAGTTCTAATTGATCATCCACCACAACCAACTCAGATCCAATCAACTACTTCATTTCCATTCAATGCTATTTATTTCCCAATTAGGGCATCATGGTATTCTGAGAATCACCATGACCCACTTTATGATATCGCCTAGGGGTATGATGAAAACCTCATCTCTTTGAGGCATACATCCCTTGTGACCCCTTCGGAGGGTCACAAAAACCCAACCTATGAGTATTCCAAAAATAACGATGCAGATTCCATAACTGCTAACAATTAAGTCATACTCGAGGTTGTGTCATAGAATCCTGCTTTATTTGGCTTATAGAACCACATTTAAAACATATCTTCTTACACTGAGGCTGCAAAGGATGATTCACCGATCCTACTGTTGGATTTCGAATTGTACTCCCACCCTAGATATAATTGTCCCTCTTTCTCTTGAATTTGGCATTCGAGTTACCTTATTATCTATGGGTACCAACTTTCCTCCTCCACCTATTTCCCCCACAAGATCCCACTCAACCACCATAGCTTGATTCACCATTTTTTTGAAATCATCTATACCCAGCCTCGCTATCATGGAAAGAATTTCCTGGTTCAACCTAACATCAAAAATATGTTCCTTCAACGATGTACTACCTTCCACCTCAGGTGAAAACCACACTATGTTCATAAACATACTTGTATACTCAATCACCACCATTTTCCCTTTCTTCATACTTAATAAACCTATTGTACATTTAATTCTTAACGTATGAGGGTAGAATTATTTATTAAACAATTCCTCAGACCCCTCCTATGTCACACTTTGGTCCATCAAAACTTGGACCGCCTTCTCCAACAATTGAAGGGAAATATCTTCCAACATGTATGTGGCTAGATTCCCTTTCATCTCTACTAGGGTTCAAAAAATGTAAAATATCATATTTTTTATGTTCATCCATGCTTCATCCCTCTCTATATCTAAATCATCACTAAAGATGGGTTGATTCCTCCTTTGAAAATGAACTCCATGATACACATTCCTTGGTTCATCCTCATTATGTGCACATACAACTTCATGGGATGATTTCACTATACTCAACACTAGTTTTGGGTTCACTAGGGCCTCTGGTGCAACCACATTTTCCGCAGCTTCTTCTAGTTGGTCTATACGATGCTTACCCGGTTCCCTTTCTATCAAGGGAAAAACAACCAAAAGTCTCACTCCCTTAACAAGAAAGTATATATAATATTCAAATTCAATTACATAACAAATACAAAAATCAGGCTTTCATTATAATACCTTTCCCGTATTGCACTGTTTTGAAAAACAATCTACCTTGTTTTTAAATCAACCGATTTCAAAATACCACTAGTTTCCATGTTTCAAACACTACAATTTTGAAACCCAATTCGAATATTCAAAATGAACACATTCATATCCCACAATATATCATTATACCAAATGTACTACTAATCCTAGTGGGAATTCATTTCTACCATGCATGCCATGCTCCAATATTAGGTTATACCCATGACAATGTTATTTCCAATTCTTATAAGTGTCTCCAAAACACATATGTACCCCACTAACTGGTAATATGAAGTTCAGCATAAAAGGTTCATTTACATTGTTTTATGATATACATTCCATGTTTCGACAGTCCAATGTCTTCCTACCATCCCGACTCAATGAATAGACTAGGAATGAATGTCAACACCAAGACAAACAATCAACACCATAGGATCGAACAAATATTCTCACTTGAAATCCATGGACCGACCAAACTGATACCAATTGTAACATCATGCCCCATCTCATTGGCTTGAGATGGTAGAGGAATGATACATGTCCTAAATTGATGTTCCCAAGGGGCCAAAGGCTGTAAATAATTGCTGAGGGCTTCAAGAATAAATTGGGGAAGGATTTTCCCTTGAGACCAAACCAACCAACCAAACGATCCATTGTCAACAAACTACAAGATGCATGTCAAAAAAACAACCAACTCATACATTACCCAAATTGAACCACATTATTCAGAAATACGATGAAAAAACAAATACAACCAAACTCAATATCAAAATAATATGCCAATGACTAAACAAGTGACAGAAAATTAACCAAGACACCCTCCACAAATCCACACAAAAAAACTCCAATAACCACCACATCGTCCTAGAATCACCATGAACCCCTAGTAATGAGATGTTTTCCCTTTACCTATATCCCAGAATACGACATCTCCAAAATAACCAAACTGTGGAAGTATGGGATGAGTACTAATACTCTGTATGTTTTCCCCAAATAACATCCCAACACACGCCACTAGGATTAACTCATTAAAAATTTATATAAAGTAGTTTATATAAAATAATAACAAGTGAAACCATTACCATATCCAATCATACCCTATCCAAGACAACTCTCCCAAACCATGAATCCCAAGGGAAATCCGAACAATTATTCCATAATCCATCTCACCATTTAATATTAGCACAACAATTTTAATCTTGAAATGCTATGTACAACAAGGAAACTCAATCTTTGGAGCTTCCATCCAACCTGTTCACCTATTCCATCAAGAGGTACTCCCCACCAACTTATCCTTTGACAATGTCACTTCAATCTAGAATTGAACCCCTTATTATACTAGTGCATCCCACACACTTCTACTCAACAGTCCAACTAGCTATAACCAATCATATAACCTACCAAGTCCAAACAACATAAAATTAATCATTTCCATCACATGCGAATCCACTTCGATAAATCATCCATGTATTGAAACCACCATTTAATCATTTTCCATGCCAATAAAAATTTCCATAAAACAAAAATCATAACTAAATATTGTTTTACATCAACCATTTTCAAAAATCAATCCCAGAAACCCATTTTAAAATCTCAATTTTAAAATCCACAAGAAGATCATTTCACCCCTAATCCCCTTTTTCCAAAAATCCTCAAAAACCTCAATAAAGGGATTTCCAACAAAATAAAAAAAAATAAAAAAAACACTAAATTTTGAACAAAAAAATTAATTTAAACAAGCATCATATTCTATCAATGTGGAGTCGAGAGGGAAGCCACCTACCATTTGGGATCTGATGAATTCGACCCATAAGCAACCATAACCAAAATCTAGGAAATGCTCCACTTAAACCACTTTAGATCCCCTTCCAAATCATCCAAAAAACATAAATTCAACACGCAAGGAAAAAAACCCTATATCTACAATCAATATATGTAGATCGAGAAACCATATAAAGGGAGAAGAGTAGATATAGATAAAATCAAAGAGAAACCAAGAGAAGATACTTACCCAGGGGAAAGGACCTTGTATCCACCTTGAAACTCCTTTTATTGTGTTCCAAAACGTGTTGTAGAGCCCTTATAAACCTTGAGAACCGATAATCCTAATTGAGGCCTGAGTGGGAGAGAGTTTCGGAGTGAAATGAGGCACCCCTGAGGGAGCCCATATTTAAAAACCCTTTTTTCAATTTGTCTCACAGTTAGTCCGAACGGTTTGGAAAATTGTGCACTAACTGTGCACACACCACTATCTCAAGAGATGGGATGCACATGGTTTCCTCGCATGGTTTTTCAAAATTTGTGATGGCTGTGTGAACCCTACAATATCCCCTATATGTTTTCTTAGATAACACTCATGGTTTCCCCAAACTGTACTCAAAACGTGCTCCCTTAGAAAATCCTCCAAAATTATACAAAACTATTCCCCCCCCCTAACCTCATCCCAACTCAACTTAATCCCTTTAATCACTTAAAAGGGAGAGAAAAAGATACATACATCAAACGTGGGGTGCTACAGCTAGTCCTATAGTTCAATAATTTAGTTCTCTGGGATTATTAGTGTGGCAGTTTTGGAGAGTTTTTTATTTTGGGAAGGTTTAGTCACTGGAATACTGAAGTTTTTTTGGTTTCTTATTATTTATTTATGTTTTCATCTTATTCACTAAGTGATATATCAAGTTATTTTCTTTTAGAAATTTTTTTTGGATAATGATAGTGGTTTTTGTGATGATTCTACTGATAAGGATGGTGGTCATTTACTTCGTTTGATGAATATAATGGTTGAATATAAATATTATCTTAGATAAAACATGCAGTAAGATTAATGTGGTTCCCCAGTATCTATATATGATTTCTTGGAGTTTTGACTGTTGATGTATAAAATTTAATTTTATTGTATCGGGTCACTTAGTTGGATCATTTGGAATATGGTTGACCTTATGGAAATATTTTTATGTTTTTTAAACATATAATATTTAGTGGCATATCATGTTCCCACTAAATCATAAATTATGAAATTTTTAAAATTTAAGAAATCTATTTGCTTAGTGGATAACTCCAAAGGATGGAGTCTTTTAGTTGTTTAATGTCTTGGATATTCCATGTATTATTTTAAAAGTTAGATGAATTAAATTTGAGGCCATGAACTGATATGGTGTGAAATTTCAAGGCACGGTGTTCCCAGAACAATCTTTTGAAAATGATAAAACATTACATAGTATTTGCATTTTATTTTCCTAAAAAAGATGAAAAACATTTATCTAGGTGCTTAGATCAGAAATTAGAGGGCATTTTTTTCCTTTAGAATAACAAATTTACCCTAGGGACGACCTAACAATGGTTGGAATTGATCGGTTGTTCAATGTCATCCTGGACATTTCAAAATAATAATATAAAATAATAAAAAATTATTTTATTTTTATTTTGACTATGCAGTGATGCAGCAACAGGTTTATTTTAAATAAATATTTTGGAGGAGATCTAGGGTTAGGCTAATAACCCTATAATCCTCAGGAGGACCTATTGAGAGAGTTATTTGTTGAGTCCTCTTGGTAGGAAATCATTGAACTTTAGATTAGAGATCAATGAACAACATTATTCGTAGATCTTACCAAGGGTGATGATGTAGTGACTGATCTCTATTAGTGAGTGATAAAAGAGTATATATGGTATGAATTCTATCTATTCTTATATCCCATTGTTGATTCCTATGATGAACACAGACTAATTCCAAAATATATTAGACCATTGTTCGATCATAATTCTAGGATGGGATGATATTTGTGTGGTTTATCTGAATTTGATTATAGAGAATTGATTGTGATTCATTCATCATTATTATGAGAATGGATCATGATAAAATGAAAAATGGATGAGGTTTATTACTAGGTATTGTTCCTTGTTCTTTTTCTCCCCTGATTTCTTTTTTCTTGACGTGTGTTCTTTATTCTTCCAAAAATTTTGAACAATCAATCATTGTTCCTTATATTATTAGAAAAATGTTCCAAAACTGGAGATCTGGCATAGCGACAACTCGGTGTAGGTATGAATGTGGGACCGGTGGAAGATCAAATGATGGTCGATGTTGAATCCTTATGCTTAAAAAATTATAATGAATGTCTATGATCAAGTTTGTTGCGCTGTTTGAAGGACCGAATACCATATATTCGTTGTTAGGGTGACCATAAAACCTTTGATTTGTATTTTTAAGGAAAGACAAGAACTGGAGTGAGATTTGGGAGATGGATAGGAATGAGCCGAGAAAGAATAGGGGATTCTAGAAAACCTAATACACACTACGGGTAGTCCCGAATACACGGTGTGTGCTCATCGGTGGACGACTCTGTGTGTAAATATAAAGTACATAGACACATGGTGGAGTACATGGGTTTCCCACACATCATGTACTCCCCCACACGGTGGGTCATAAAGTAGTTACACATATTACCTCGTTTACATGAAAACAGGTAGGATTACACGGGATAATGTTGTGTACTAGCACATGGCCAGATCACACGGGTGGACCCTGTATGGACAGACATGGTGTGTGACTCCTTCTACATGTCGTGTACCCATCATCTACACAACACAGTTTGTAATGACATGACATGTTGTACCCTAGAAGTACCCTGGGTCAAGGAACACAACATTTGACCGTAAAAGAATCATGTACCCCTTCTTACGTGGAATGATTCTATTTTCCTCGATTTATTAGGAAGGTTTTCTTAAGGTTAATTCCCATTATATGTTCCCTAAAGGTATTTGTATTATCGTTTCCTACTCCTAGGAATATTATCAATTCAGAAATAATTCCTGAATGGTTTTTTTGGAATCCTCCAAGAGGCATGAAGTATGATACTTTAATCATTCTTCATGCCCTACGTGATGTTCTTAGTATTAGCATGACAAAAACTATGCGAGCACTAATCCTATACATGGCGGGTAAATCTAGATAGATATTTTGAATCAACCCATGACTTTGAATGTTATCCTCATCTACTGTATCAAATCAATTTCTAATCTATTAGTGTATCATTCTCATAGTGGTTCTCAATGATAATTCCCTCTCATACGGACATTATCTGTGCTATCAGACTCAGGAGTGTGTTCTCTCGGATGAGTGATGCATGAAATCATTGAGATGGATTTCAAGGGTTGGTATAATGTGGTTGTGATTTACCTATAGTTTCTGTTTCATTATTGAGTATATCTGGATAGTCATTTTATATGTTTCATAAACATATACCAATGTAGCACTGACAATTATTTCATTTTTTATGTTTATTTTTGGTTTTGGGGTGTTTTATTAGGTATTGTTATACTCACCCATGCACGGTAGTGTGCAACTTTTGGTGTGTCTTCTGCAGAAGATCGACCTTTTTATGGGGTCCTGGACAGACCAGGAATAGATTGTGCTTTATGAGATTAGATAGGAAAATATGTGTAGTTGTGGATTTCAGACAGTAGTCTTAGTTCCTTTTTCATACATGTTGGACGTATTGTTATATAATCTAGGTTTTGGATTTTATTTTTCCTTGTTTACTTTTTTTTCTTTCTGTCATACGTTGGTTTTGGGATATAATAGTTTGCATTCATTGTTTACTTATTGGTTTTTAAGTTCCATTTTTTTCTTGGACATGTGTGTGGGTGTATAAATACAGAAGAAATTCCTCTCATTTTAGTGATATTCATATTTAGTGCTAGTCACTATCCCCTAGTCTATGGGAGCCCCTATGAACTTGACAGAGGTGCAGAGCTTCTGTGGGATAGTAAGATAATATCAAATATTCATAGTTGATTTCTCTAATATATCATCAACTTTGATGCCTTTACTTGAAAATGGTAGCCTTTCATGTGGATATAGAAGTGACAACAATATTTTTAGTAGTTAAGGTAGAGTTTGATGAGTTTTCCGATCCTAGGATTGCTGGAGGTAGATTTCCAGTATGTTATATTCTGTGATGCATCGGGAACTAGGCAGGATTGTGTACCGATTCATACACAAGCAGTGATTCTCTATTATTGAAGCTGGATAAGTCCACATGATTAGAACTATGTGTCCCATTATATTGAGTTATCAGTGGTGATCTTTACATTGAAGATGTGGTGACACTAACTAATGGGGAGTGATTTATCATCTACTCTGATGACATGAATCTTAAGTAATTATTATTTCCTAAGGATCTGAACATGAAACAGATGTGATGGATAAATGTTTTCCAAAACTATGACTTTTAGATTTTCTATACCCCTAGGATGGATAATGTTCAAATAGATGAACTCAACAAGAGATCATTTTTCCCAGTTACTGAATTAGGCTTTGGAGAAGTTGGAATCCTTTTAGTTATCCTTTGCGGATGGAGATGGAGCATCTTATATTTAATGTATGGTTTTCACCCCACCACTCTTACAATGAGTCATGGAGTAAATGCTTGGGGAAGTCGATTGTGAAACCCAGCATCCATAGATATCCACGTGGCATGCTTTTGATTAATATTCAAAAGGGGGGAGCTTGTAATTCTTTTTAGAGGATGTATAGTAGTGCCAATAATGTTGTGAGAGTAGGTTCTAATTGATTTTTACACTTCTTCTTTGTTGGTACATCCAAGTGTAGAGAAGATGTACCTGAACCTTTATTGTCAGTTTTGGTTTCCTAGGATGAAGATATGAGTTGTGGAGTTTTTTTCTCAATTTCTTACATACCAGTAGTAAAGGAGGAGCACTAATTTCTAGCTGATTTAATTCAAAACATTGAGGTTCCAAAGTGGACATGGGATGGGATATCAATGGAATTCATGGTAGTTTTACCACATACATCTAATGAACACTATTCCATCTAGGTTATCTTTTACCGGCTCACCATGTTGGCCCACTTCCTAACTATCTGATAATAGAGTTCAGTACAGATCGTGGTACGCCTCTATGTTCAGGAGATAGTTTGACTCCATGAAGTTCAATCGAAGATTGTTTCTGATCTTGGAACGTGTTTTACATCCTAGTTGTAGAAGGGACTACAAGAGGTGTTTGTGGCCTAGTTATCCTTGAGCACTGCATTTCAACCTCAAAAGAATATCTAGATGGAGTGGACCATTCTTGTTATGGAGGATATGTTGTGAGATTTCATATTAGACTTCAACTATAGTCATGAGGATGAAAAACCACTAGTGTATTTTTTATAAAATAATATTTACCATTCAACCATTTTTATGGAACCTTTCAAGGCATTCTATCAGTGACCCTGTAGGTCACCACATTGTTGGACTAACCGAGGAGTGTCAATAATCGTGGGCATGAAGTTGGTGTGATATACTTTATAGAATGTTTACATCATCCAGGAGAAGATAAATACTACATAGATCCATCATATGTTTTATGATGAAAGGTGTTGGAGGACTTTCATGTTCGAGGAAGGAGACAATGTGTTCTTTTAGGTTTCACCTTGATGTGTTTTATAGAGATTTGGTTTGGGTAGCAAGTTATGTCTGAGGTTTATCGGCCCTTATCAGATAATACATAGAGTTAGAGAGTTTGAACACCTCTTAGATCTACCCCCATAGTTATTCTAGGTATAATAAGTTGTTCACATGTCACAACTAAGGAGTCATATGCACGACCCATCACACATCATCGACTAGGGAAAGATGGACATTAAGGATGAAGAAACCTTTTCTGAGTACCTAGTAGAGATTGACGTTCAGTAAGAGAAGTTCCTTAGTGGGTGACTGATTCTTTTAGTGTATCTATTATGGTAGCATGGGAATCTCTATGATAGCACTTGAGATTGGGAGCCTCCAATTCATGCTCTGTACACTCATCTTTTTTATTTTCCTTTGTTTTGTCTTTTTGGGGATATAAACCCCCAATGTTTGGATAATGTGATAACCTAGATCATTCGTGTATTATTTTTAAATATCATATTGATTAAATTTGATACTGGGTGTTGAGGCTACGTTCGATTATGGGGCTCCGTCTTCCTGGATCAATTGTTTGAAAATTGTAAAAATATTAAATAACAGGCATGTGATTTTTTCCTAAAAAAGTTGAATAAATTCCAAGAGAGATCCAAAATTATAAATATAATAACACAATTTACTTCATAATAGAGTACTTATCCTAGGACTGACCTAAAATTAGTCACCACTGCTCAGTTATGGAAAGTCATCATGGGCATTTTAAATGAATAAAATAAATTGGAAAAAAATATTTTATTTTTATTTCACCTATGCCTTTACACGGTGGCAAGTTTGTTTTAAAAAAAATTGGAATCGATCCAGGGTTAGGCACATAAACATTAAATTCTATGGAGGCCATATAGAGAAATAGATCTAGAAAATCCCCTTAGAATACGATGATATAACTTCAGATCAGATATCAAAGAACATCGTTCATTCGTGATCTCACTAACGACGATGATGCGGTGACCAGTCTCTATCAGTGAGTGATCTGAAATCTACGTAGAATGAATTATTTAAATTTTCTTTCTTTTTATTAATTCCTATGAAGAACGTAGAAAAATCCACGATAATATTAGCATAGAGATCGATTGCAGTTGTAGGATGAGATGATATTTGGGGGGGGTTTTTCAGGATTTGGTTATAGATATTTGTCTTGGATTCATTCATCATTGTTATAGGAATAGATCTAGGCTAGAAAATAAAGACCTAGGTTTGTTCCTTTGGATTGTTCCTTGTTGGTTTTCTCCCATAATTTCTTGAGTTCTTGATATGATTTATTTTTTCATCAACCAACATCAAAAAATCGATCTTTGCACCTTAGATTATAGGAACAACAATAAAAAACTAGAGATCTGGCATTGGACAACTCATAAAAGGTGGGACGACAGGCACAATACAATATCTAATGATGTTGGGTGTTGAATCAACATTCTATAGTAATGACAAATAATGCCTAAGATTGAATTTTTTAATCTTTTTAAAGGCCATAATACCATAAATTTATTATTAGAGTGACCAGACAACCTATGATCTAGATTTTCGAGGTGAACTGAGCACCGAAGCAAGATCCGAGAGATGGTTCAGTGAGAGGGGAGGAAGACCATGACATTCTAGAAAAACTAATACACATAGTAAGTAGTACCTACTACATGGCATGTGTACATTAGGGGAAGACTCTGTGTGTACATGGTAAGTACAATGATATGGGGTGGAGTGCACGGGTTGTCTACATGGGGTATTCTCCCCCACACGGTGTGTCCAAAACAATTTACATGGACTACCCTATGTACGGGTTCCTGGGCAAGAACAACATGGGATGTTATCAGGTACTAGCACATGGCTAGAGCACACGGGTGGACCTTGTATGGATGTATATTGTGTGTGACTCCTTTCTAAATGACGTGTACCCATCTTCTACATGACACTATTTGGAATGATATGAGCCATTTTACTTGGGAAGTACCCGAGGACAATGTACACAACATGTGACAGTACTATATATCATGTACCCCTTTATATATATCTTGATTAAATTGTCCTTTATATCTTAGACATGTTTAATTAGGGTTTATTCCCATTATCCATTACCTAAAGGTATGTATAGTATCATTTCCAACTCCTAAGAGTACGATCCCTTTAACAAGACTTATTAGATAGTGTTGTTGGAATCCCCTGAGAGGCTCGGAGTAGGATCCTCTATTCATTCTTCGTTCCCTAGGTAGAGTTCCCCATATTGATGTGAAAAAAACAACATGGGAACCTATCATCTACTTGGTCAGCTAATCCAGATAGAGTTTTTGGTATCACCGTATGTCCCTATATATGATCCTCATATATCATGTTTTATATATTTCAGATATATCAATGTATCTTTCTCATAACTATTCTTTGAGGGAAATACCTCTCAGATTGATGTCATCAGTTTTATCAGGATCAGGACTATGTTCTCCCAGAGGAGTGATTCGTGGAGTATTCATGATGAATTTATAGTTTTGGTATGAAGTGGTTCTGATTTACCTATATATTGTTTGTATTGGTTGAGTATATCTAGATAGTCTTGTTATATGTTTTGTAGACATAATCCTATGTAGATATGACCATTTTTTTCTTTTGTTATATTTTTTTTGTGGTATTTGGTTATCATATTATGTACTATTATACTCACCCCATTCATGGTCTTTTCCCACACATGTCATTTCTTGTTCATATGATTGACCTTTTGACATTTTCCTAGGCAGACTACGACCAGATGGTGCTTTCTGAGATCGAACATTACTACGTGTGTACCTACAGCTGTCAGACAGCAGTCCCAATAAATTTTTCTTACATGTTGGACTTGTGGTTACAGAATCTTTTTCTAGGCTTTTATTTGGACCTATTTACTTTTATTTTCTTAATTTCATACTCTAGTTGTTGGATATAGTCATTTTCATGCATTTTTTTAATTATTGGTTTTTACATTTCATTGTTTTTTGGGCCTTGAGAAGTGTGAATATGTACAGGTGCCTAGGCAATTCCTCACATGTTAGTGATTTGCCTACTTGGTTCTAGTTTCCATCCCCTAGAATATTTATGTGTAATTAGGGTGGCACGGCCTGGGCCCGCTAGGATGGGTCATGAGAGGTTTCTTATCAATGATATTGATCACACACTTGTGAAACAATTTGATGATCTGGATTGACTAGTGTAAGATATTTCATTTTTATTATTCTTTATTTTATTTATTCAAAAAATTTAAATATATTAGGGGTTTAATAACTTTTTAGTGTGGTTTTTTACTATGTTTTAGAAGATAAAAATTAATCACATACCATTAATTTTTTTCTTTATCATTGGAAAAACAATACTAAAAAAATAACAATTACATTATCATAGGGAATACTACTATTGTTTAGGTCTTCCTTAATATATGGAGGAACTCTATATTGGTTATATTTTTTAATAATGAAATACATCCCTTTTAGTTATCCAAGGTAATACCTCAATGATTTATATATTCATCAGTATAGGTAGGACCTCATTATTGATTACCATGGGGATGAAATCATTGGTGTATAATGTTTTCATCATAGAGATGAACACTATAGGGATTTTTCATTTCACTAAAGATGTAAAAAATGGCTTATAATACTACTAAAGTCCTAAAAAAATTGTTATAGGATTCTAACATAGATTAACCTTGAACTCTCCCTGGGTTACCATCATGATTTGGAATTAAACCTTACGGTCCATAGAAGTGATAAAAAATTTACTTACTTCTAGGTGATGATATAAGATTGTTCAAATAAGACTCTTATTTTTACTGTATAGTATTATATAATTTGGGAAATAATATATTTTTCAATACTGGGGGATTTTGGGGTCACGTGATTGTATTGAAGTCTATAATATAAAGGAACCCTATTGGGAAACTCCCGGGAAGCAATAAATATTACATAACATCCTTATCTATCTCCTATATATATTGAAAGAAAGTGTTTTATTTCTTGGTATAGTGAATCATATAGTGGTTTTAGTTAATGAAAAGGGACACTTTCGCATTATTTCATAGGGATATTGTAACAAAATTCAAAGATTCAATTCTTAAAACATTTCTTATTGTTGTGTCGGAGTTATAATCACACTTTCATATAAATAATCCTATACCGAAATCCCCACAATGTACCAATGAAGATGTAATTTTTGGGTGACAGAATATTTGTGAATTAGATCTATGTTTATTATAGAGGCATTAAAAACATAATTATTTGTAAATAAAACATTATTATTCTGTGTCACAATAACTCTCATTTACATACAATTTATAATTTTCCCATGATGAGTGGTGGTATTTGATGAGTTTTGGAGTTATGATAACCCCCTCATTATGTGTATTGAAATGGGAATCTATTATTTTATTGAAATTATGAAATTTAAAATAAGGTATTAATTATATAGAAAGATTTAAATTTATCTTATAAAAACCATTATCTCATATACTGTGGTGTTTGATAATCTTCAAATTAAAGTATAGATTTGACTAGTTTCGTAAGGAAATTAATTCATGATATATGATGTTTTTTCATGTTGTATGGATTGAAATATTATCATTTATTAGTTATAGACATATTTTAGTTGATTGAATATTCAATGTAATAGATATATCTCATGAAAGAGTTAATAAGGCCTTCGTTGTGATGTGGAAACAGAGTGTTTTAATGAAGAAAAATGTCTTAGGAAGAGTTTCAGGGGATGTGAGAATTTCATTGGAAATATTCTCTTAGAAATTTGGAATTTTTTCAAGGGTAAACCCTTAAATGTAATTTCATTTTTCATGTAGAACCAAAAAACATTAGTGTAGTGGTCATGGCACCTAGGTTTCCACATTAGAGGCTATAAAAGGCATCTGAGTTCCACCATGGTTAACGTACATCACATTAAGCATAAGGTTCCCATTTCAAAATAATTAAATCCTAGTGTGATGTTAATGGTGTAAAAATATCTTATTCATTACACTATTTTAGAGAAATAACTAGTTAATCATGATATATAAATATATAATACACATCATGAGAATATCTCACTATGAAAATAGGTGTTATGATATAATTTTTTTCCATGTCATATATAAATATATGGAACGATTATAGGAGATATATCAACATAGATATTATTTGATCAATGGTCAAAATTGGATTTTTATAGAGACATACACCGTGGTAGTGACATGGCTTTAAATAAATTGTGATTTTTAATTTCACGTGAGTGAGAAACTATGTTAAAAACATTGAGATATCCTTATATTCATTCCAATAAAATTTATAAGAATATATTGATTAAGATTGTAGGAATATAAAAATAGTTCAAATGATATCCAAATTCCAGAGGTACATGAAGTTATAAAATTGATGATAATTTAACACATTGACCCATATCATTTTTTGTATACATGGAATTTTAGGTCCATATTTATTATCCTTTACATGTTATTATTAATAATAATATTGGAATATGGGTAGCGAGATCACAACCATATCACAGTAGGGATCAACCACTTGGTAATAAGAGTTAGTGAACCATTTTTTTTACTATATGATGTGTGTGTTGTTTCTATCTATTTCTCTCATCATTTCAATATCACCATCGATATCTATATGCACTAACCAGTGATAGTTAATCATAAAATGAGATTTGGTGGTTTTTTGTCAACAATTTATTCATCCTAAAAACCCACCAATAATAGTTTTACATTTTCATTGTCTTTTTATTTGGTTTTATAGAATTCATGAAATGGTTCTAGGTAAATTTTTACCATGGATCTGAGTTTACATTTCACTATACATATATATATTTTATGAAAGATATGTTAGGAAGGTGTGAACAATTTCAACAAAAAATGTGTTATTATATTATACGGAAAGTGATTACATATATTTAAATATCTTATGGTTTCATTTCTTCTATCACTTATCATGGATGTTTTTTACATCACTAAGAATTGTTTAAATCATCCATGTAGTTAAAAAACCAATAAATCTTTATAAAAAAAGAATACCAATGTTAATTGGAGAACACACGATGTATTACATTTATCCCTCTCATATAAGGATTTGATATCATTCATAGTGTTAAAACAAAAAAAATATCCGGGTAACCATTATGATATACATGAGGGACATAATAAAGTGAAGATTTGTGTTTTAAAATATATTTGGCTCAATATTAAGTATATCCTAATGGGATAAAGAGAAACCCTAAATGAATCCTTTGTTCAGGTGAATAAAATTACAAGATTTTATTTTATTCTATGGATAAATTTTTAAATATTCTAGTATTTTAAAAAAAATAATCAGAATCATATTACCTAAAATTAATGTGAATATTTTTTTTCCAGAAGATCAATACATGGATGAGTGGACCATTGATAAAATATAATTTTTTTTATTGGTGTATTATTAATAGAAGGTATTACATAATAATAAAATTAAAATATAAGAATGATAAATCATTTAAAGCCATAAAAATTTTGATGTATGATAAGACTAAAAATTTTCATAAAGAAGAAGCTAGTGTTGAGGATAAATCAATGGATTGTAATGAAATTATATAATTATTATCAATAGGAATATAGTGAGACCACAGTAAATACAATGGTAAAATTATATAAAAATGATTTAATTTTTTAATGGTTATAAAAATTCTTTAATAAAGAATAATAAGATGATAATAATAATAAATTAAAATGGTCCTTAAGAAATAGGGACAAAAAGGAAATTAGTCTCAATGGGGGAGAGTTATTCTTAGGTCAAGTAAGGGATAAAACAATAAAGATGAGAAAATAATTCTCAATGAATGATGTCAAATATTTTGATAACGAAAGTTAATGAGCACAATATAGATAATTATATTGTGGTTAAATGACATACATAGATAAATAAAATAATACAAATTATTTATATAGAATTGAAAAATAAATGAGCAGTGAAGATGATTAAATTAATTATGACTAAATATCAAAGGAGTTCTACTTGAAGATGGAGATATTGGTATTTCAAAAATAAAATAATAAGATTTACAGAAAAATGAAAATAATGATATTATAGAATCATTTACTGAGAAAATCTCTTAATGAATAGACAATATAAAGACAATAATCAGATGTATGTTAAATTCAAATGAAATACTAAATATATCAATGAAATCCCTGTAAATAAAGATTAAATTATTTATTTTATAATAAAAAATCTTAATTTTAATATTTAATAAGTAAAATATATTGAGGTAAATTTAGTTTATTCTAAAAATTCATTGATGAGAACATAACAAGAATTTTAAAAAGCATTCAATGATGTTGGTGAAGAATTTAGAATAACCAACTTGGTTAGTGATGCAACTATAAAACTTGGTGATTTTCTCATGGAACAATGAACCAATATTTTGGACCCTATGGATTTAAATATAAATTTTTATAGTATTAAGAAAAGTGGGAAATGGTTATTAATCACCTAAGAGAGAAAACACCCCTTTACCAAATTTATAGGTTATTTTGAGAATTCAAAAATCAAGGAGGTGTGGGAGAAAATGAATATTGAGGATATACCAAAGGGAAAATTCATGGTAGAGGATAAAGATACAATGATTTATAATATTTATAGAAAGTAGTGGAGTAAAAATTAAAGATCATCTAACAATCACATTTAAATGAATATATTTATTACATAAGGATATTTCACATTGAATGAATATATTGGTATTTTTGAGTGTATATAAATAGATAATATTTGTACAAATATAAATTTTCACTTCCCCAATCGAAGAGATGTAATTAATTTAGGGGGATTTAATCAAACGTTCCTAGAAGCCATGTCAGACTACATCCAAGGGAGAATGTAAAATTGAATAAATCTTTTAAATTTATTTAGAAAACTTTAGGGAGTGTAATCATCCTAGGTACACTACAAATTGGTTTCTCACAATTGTACGAGAGAAAATAATGTGAAATAAAAAATAAAAATTTATTAATAAAAGGAATAATAAAGAATAATAAATGATGGATAACATTTTTAAAATTCAGTAAAAGTATAGAAGACTTTGATACTCAATAGTGGGTGTTTTTCACATGTATCCAACAAAAAAATACTCTCTATAAATACATAAAATGGTATTATGTAGGATTTGTTACTTTAATAAATTATAGATCACTTATTGTAAAAGGATTTATATTTATGAATATTGGTAAGATAAAATATAGTGATGTTATAATTTTCAATGGGATGAAGCACAACTTATTAAGTGTTTCTTATCTTTGTGATAATGTTAATGAGGTTACATTTTCAATGATGGATATATCATAAATTATTTAAAGGATATAACAATAATGATAAAGATATAATAAACATGTGTAAATATATTTTATGATTTCAATAATCAGGATACTTGTTTAACTGGAGTATAATAATAAAATATATTATCGTATAAGAGGCATGTATATTTGGGGGTAAATAAAAATGATAAGTTAATCAAATATGATGTTTTTAGGAATCAACTGAAGCAAGATCATGAAAGTATCAACATTGTTGATACATGACTCAAATTGAAAATGTTGAAATACATCCAAAAGCCAAAGAATATTATGACAAATAATCCTCTTGAGTTAGTGCACTCATATGTGTATGGACCAAATAGATTAAATTCAACCAAAGGAGATAGGTATTTTTTGTTTGTTTTTGTTATTTTAGTCATATGAATTATGTTTTTTATATCTACTAAATCACTATATATTGATTGATTATTATATTTTTTGGAATGATAAGAATCTAATAGGATTTGAAATCAAAATATATTAGACTAGAAATATATTGGAACATAATAATAAATAATTTTATGTACGTATTGAGAAACATGGTATAAAAAAAGAATATAGTTCTCTATACACACCCCTAAAAATGTCATTGATCAGATGAATCAGATCATTGTGGTCATTGGGACAACTATGTCATCATAGTGTGAAGGATCTAAATTATTTTGGATAAAATCCATGAATTTGCTGGTTTATATTCACAGTTTATGCCTACTTTAAATATATTCAACCAATACTCTTTTTGAGACATATTTTTGAAGTAATCATTTCTTGAGAATCATAAAATTATCCAACAACCGTTTTTACATCAAGATCAAAGGTAGTTATTTTAGCATGTCTGATAGGAAGTCTAATAATGGATTATTTCTTATTTATAGACTTTGTGGAAGAAGTTGTTGATGTTTAATAAATATTCTGAAAAAATAAATAATATATTTGATATAATATTGTTTTAAAATTAAATTAATATGCAAACATCACTGCCTATTAATGGTGAGTTTGATGATGATATTATAGATAATATTAGATAAATGGGAGTATTATGGATGGACCATTACATATTTGAAACTATCATAATTATTCTTAAATATCTAGTGATGTGAAAGAATATTCTAAATATATATAAATAAGTGGAAATTAATATAATTATTTTAGATATTAGGAAATATTTTAAAACCCAATGGAGTTTGAAAAATTCTAATCAACCCATCTTTCATTCACAATTTTAATAAAAACATATCTTGAATAATATTTGTAATATTAGGATCAGATAACTATTATAGTAGAATAAATCAATCAAATCAATAAGAATGAATCATTTGGATTGGTGTGATTCCTAAAATTAAATAAATTAATGGGGATAAACTTGTTTATTTGATATAGGAACAATAATCAAGGTGAAATGGAATAGAAAAATCTCATCTAATTTGAAAGGGAAACTGTCAAATTGAACGTATTTATTTTGTAATGAATTTAACACAAGCATAAGTCATAAAATGATCAAATATTTCTTAAGATATGTGATCACTAAAATGATAATGTTTTTCAAATTGATGTTAGGAAAACATTTCATTATGGTAAAATTGAAGAATATGTCATCATTAAATAACCATATGGGTTTCTTATTGATGGTGATGGTTCTAGAGTTTATAAAATGAATAATGACTTTCATGGGATGAAACAAGTTCCCTAGTCTTGTTATTATAAGATACATAATATAAAATTAACTGTTCAATTAAACAAAGGATAGGTGGAATTAAAAATATATGTCAATAGAGATGACATAAATGTTCTTATAATTATTTTATATGATGATAACATAATTATTATTGAAAAATGGGAAGTATTATGAGAAAATTATTTCAAAAATAATTAAATTAAATTAAATTTAAATGATTAGTGAGATGATGTTATTCTTAGTATTTCAAGTCACAGAAATGGAATTTTCTATCGTGATTTAATAACATATGTATGCCCTCGAGATTTTGAAAAAGTTTGGAATAGAAGAAATGTGAGATAAATCAATTCATATTGAAAATGGGACTATGTTTAAAATTGATATCTAAAGAATGAGTTTAGAAAAATGGATTTATAAATGTTAATTATTAGGAAACATATCATGAATCGACCAACTGGGGACCACCGGGTTGGTAGTAAGTTGAGTCTCACACCCCAATCCCATTATTAATAGGCAAAGGGATGATGACCAGATCTGATTTCTCTTTAAACAAGAATGGTAGGAATTATCCCAATATACCTATATACAAGAACACATCTCCAAAAACCCATAAAATGTTAATACGTAAAATAAAATTGGAAACAAATTCATGTATACATATATATTCTATGAATAGACTATGAAAAAAGTACTGAATTCATAAGGGCCAAATACATGCCCACCAAATATGTGAAAGGTTCTAACCTACTAATTAGGGGAACACTATCAATTTAAACACTTTGTATTAACCAGAGCCTTTCTAGATCACTGTTCTTTGATCACTCTTAGTCCTCATAGGTGTCTATAAATAGTATTTTTGTCTTTATAAGTCACAAAATGTGCAGATAGAACCCATTCAAGCATGAGTATAAAAATACCCAGTAGGTGCCCTAATACCTGAAAAGGAGGAACTAAAATGAAATAGTAAACACAACACATATGAAATAGGGTAATAAAAACTCAATCAATAGATATACTCAAAAAACCAATAAATCATAATGTAGGTCACAACTACAAAGCTATCATAGGATTCTTATCTATTCCTTAATGTAATGATCGTTCAAGAGAAATAACTTTATGATCCTTCTAACACAAATGGATTTCATTTAAGAGGTTTTCATCATTCAGTATCTCCATGAAGAATACACACATTGGAACTAAAAATATCTCGATACACATATTGGGGCTCCCACCTATTTCCTTTTGGTGATTCTTAAAAACCTAAAAAGAATAGTCTTATAGGTATAGGATCATACACTCATGTATGTTGTCCTTGAATATTATTAAAACGAATCACCAATGTAAAAAAGGATGGGAATGGGGATCATCATTGGGCCATATAGAGGGATACCTACTCTAATCTATCAAGGGGATCCCGAATTGTTCTTGTAAAGGGATGCTACATTGAATCCATATTTTGATGGACTCAGATATCTCATTCTTGGAAAAATGAAAAATCACTCATGAATATCCAAAAATATTGAACATTCCCAACTATAGTGGAAGATTGAATTAACCAATATGATAGTCTATTGACCCAATAATAATAGAGGCTCCAATCTAACTCATAAGAAGTTTATAACATGCATAGAAAGTACATGTTGTGTAAACCTAATCCAAAACATGGTAGTGTTCATGCCCGTGTACCCCTACCAATGTTGTGTACAATGGTTCTTCCCATTTATCAAGCCATTTCTGTACTCACATACACTAGTCTTGTTTATTTCTATTACCATACCCCAGTACAGGACCATGTTTTACCCGAACAAGGTGTCTTTCAATGCCCTTGGCTGCAAAATCAATCCTTAATACATGGTGTGTGCCATATGTATATGGTGTATAGTCATAAATATTTATCATGCCTGAATGCTAAGAATAAATGGTGTGTGTTCAATAACTAACCATCATTTTGATCGAGATTTATGAATCGTAAATTCCTATGATCCTCCCTAAAATAATGGTTTTTTTTCAATTACTCCAAGATCAATCCTAATGGGGTCCTTATAATTCATAAAAATAATTAAAAACATAAATTGTTACTTATATGGGAATCGTGACTCAAAACACAAAATATGCATATCTCGTGGAAAAAACCCCAATTCTTTGGGTCAAAACATATTCTTAGAAGAAATTACAACTCAATCTTGTCTCAATCACCATCAAGGATAAAATATAACATCTACAATACGTCCCTAATATTTTCCATCAAGTATAGGAGGATAACTCTCCTCTTTATCCTCTATTCATAGGAAATAGGTGATTGGGGTGAGTCTTTTAATTCATTAAATTATTTAATTAAATAAATGAATTATTTTTCGTGCCTATCAACTTCATACACCATGTGTCTAATGCCAACCAACATTATGACGCTCCTAGGGTAAACCCACATCCTTGAAACAATAATGGACTCGAATTCACCCATATATGTACCAAAAAATGGAAAACGCATTTATTATGAAAGCATATGGGTGTGTACCTTCTCATATATTAATATTTTAATATATAAATACTATGACTCATTGATCCCTAGAATCTCATGTTATCTCAGTATCTAGATCTAAAAATATTCTTTATAATATTAAAAATTCTTAAACTGAATAAAAGATGTTACATTCTCCCCACCATACTGATTTCATCCCAATAATAAAAAAACTTACTCAAACATGTGAGGGTACTAAGCCTACATCTACTACTCACACTCCTAGGTTCTCTCCTATAGGATCATGTGCTACCATGAGATATGAACCAAGATTATTTCTCGCATATGAGATATTATATCCTATTGATCCTTTTTCTATAGAAGGAACATTGTAATGATATCTTCATCCTAAATTTATAGGTTACACCAATAGATAACTGAAATGGGTTTTGTGCATACACCCTTAACTGTGACATGTGGACAAAATAATATTCTTACTCTAACTAAAGTTGTAAAGGAATGTGATAATCCACCTCACCAACCCTATGATTATCTGTAAAGGGTAAACAAAACTTGGAGATAACATTACACCCCATCAAAATATCTATAATCTGCACCAATGTGAGACCTTCAAGAATAAATAGTCTCCCTATTAATACTCTAAAGGCCTCTATATTAAATCTTCATAAAATACGTGGTTGATATGGGTAGTCCGCATCCACTCTTGGATGGTCTGAATCTTCTCTATCATCACTCACAACATCTCTAGGCCCATGAGATCAAACTATCCTAGGTTACTCCCGCATAGTGGTTATCAATATGTAATGAACTTTAATGGATCCATACCAATAGTGGAGTGGTTACTATTGTAACACACAAAATATAATAAGGTAAGGTGATCCAACAAACTATGCCTAAAGTCCAACATGAATGACTGAATTATGTCATCCAAGACATGAATGATTCAATCTATCTAGTTGTTAATATTAGGGTGGAATAACATTCTTAAACAAACAAAGTCCCAGATGCCTCCTTCAATCCTCTTTATATTCATGATGTGAGTCAATCATCACATTATAAAATTTTATTTTAGGTAACTCCATAAAACCATAAAATATCTTATATTTAAAGTCATCACAAGGTCTATATTGAACCCATATCTCAGATATTTAGGAAGTGGTCCAACATTTTAATATGTTAAATGATCACCAATATAAAATCTTATCCTATTGTTTATCATGGATGTTCTATTATTAATTACATGGATATACGACCCCAATTACACTCTGCAACCTCTAGGATTTGATCCAAACTTACTAGAACCTGGTACTCAACCTTCAACTACTAACAAGTGAGGCATCAAGAGACAAACTATGCTACACACATATTTTCTTTTGGACACCAAAACTAAAATAAAATGTACATTTACATCTTATCCACTCCAGGATATATAGTTATGAGAGTTTATATAACTTTTTCATCGCCTTCTCTCACAATATCAATGGTGCTACTTTCCTTCCTAAGAAAAAGAGTATATGCAAGTTAGCATTAGAAAATCCATAAATAGAACATCATATGGATATCTAAGTATGTAACATATCGTAGTAAGATTCTCCAAGATAATCCCCCCTAACTAGATGTAGAAGTGGAGTGGTAACAACCATCGATTATGGGTAATATATATAATCATCATCTAAAATGGACATCTGTAATGAGACCAAATGCATCACTGCCTCACTCATAAACTAAGAACAAGATATCCTACTTAGATTACCTACTTTCATGTTCCCCTTCTCGAGAGAACAGATTGTCACAAATTCTTAATCCTAGATGATCTCTAGTCATATTCTATGTCTCATGTTAATATATTTATGTGAAATTAAATACATGAGAATCTTGTTATGAGAAATTATAATAAACAACTCACCCATGTGTATTATTTCCACATATTTGGTGTTAATACTACTCTTTACATATTTAAAAAATGTGTTATGAAGTTATTCCCATGTTGTCTCAACTTTTAGAACCCGTAGGAAATCATTTCATGCCTCTATAGTAGAACAACCTGACCCAATCCATAGAGCCATCATAGAACCCTACATACTCAACAACCTCATATATATAATACTCAATATGGGGTTAGTTAGGATCATTTTCGGAAACTCTTAGAAAGAATGATGTAACCTCTCTATCTACATAAATGGATGCTAGTTCTAAGTCAAATAAATCATGGGTGTCACGATCCTAGATAAATCAGGAAAAAATTTCATAATATCCTTCCATGAAAATGAAACTCTAAACCTTCATTATGATCTAGGTTTTACCCCATGAAAAAACAACCTAGACCTTGGATATATCAATTGTAAATCCCCATTCTTGGATGAAATTTCCCCAAAAATGGTCCTCTGAAATCTAGAATTGACACTTTGGGTAACACCATGAGATTTTGTGAAATATTTGGTTAGATAAATTTAATGTTTCTAATATTTTACGCTACACACAACTCCACATTTTTATTAAATTTCACACAATACCATGTTTAGATTTCTTTAAAAATAACATTGTATTTATCATATGTTATACACTACACTAATTTTTTCTTTCCCTACCCACAATACCGAGTTTAAACAAAAACAATAAATGCTATTAGAACATTATAATTTAATATTATAGTTGTCACCCAATTACTGGAATGATGAGTATGAATAATATTAACTAAAATTTGAAAATATATGTTCTACACATGTATATAAAATTAATTCTTTTTGACCAATTAATAAGAAATGAAAAAAAACTAATTGTAAACTATGAAAATATTTTTCTTAAAAACTATTTTTTACGTACAAATGTCTTTTCCTCAATAAATTCAAAAAATAATTTTTGGAGTATTATTTTATTTAAATTTATAAATGATATATTGAATAAAAATTCTAACATTTGTATTTTGTGTTTTATTTTCAAGAGACAATAATAAATAAAATATTATGTTTAAAACTATATTTTTATAAAAACCATTTTTGTCACAAATTGCGCACTTATTTAAAAATTCATTTATTACCATTTCAAAAAAATTATTTGAAAAAATAATAATAATTTTTTCTTCATCATCTTAAAATTATCTCAGAGTGAATTTTTGATAATTTTCTGAAAACATTTATTTTTACTGAATTCTGAAAGAAAATTGTTTTTATTAATAATTTTAATTTATTTTATGGAATTTAAAAACATTCAAATTATTTTATGATGTTTTTAAAAATTAAATTATTTTGATTATATATATTATTCAAATTTATATCATCTTAATCAATTTAGAATTGAAATAATTTATAGAAACTTCTTAATCCTTTTAAAATTTTCTCTTTACAAAACCCACTACTAGTGAAATGGGTTTCTGCACCTGAGAGAATGGGTGACCGCCATTTGCAGTACCTATCGATAGTATTTGCGACAACCATTGGAAGCCGCTAAGGCTGAAATAAAATCATCTTGATTATTCTCGCCCTCGTCGCTGTCGTCCCCAAAAACCACTGGTTCAACTGCTGTTGAAGCCTACTGTCGCCCCTGCCGGTGTCCGACCACTGTCTGTCACCCCATCACCAACTCTCATGGCCTCAAATCACCTCTATCACACCCACTTATGAACCGGATGCCCCCCAATGTTTGACCGCATACTGGGATCTCTTCGATGTCATGCCTGACCCTCCCTCCGGCTGCTGTAGATCCACCATGGTCGGCGGCCATCGCTTCAAAGGTCCTCCTCACCATAGCGGCAGTCCCATGCGTCTATCTCTCTCTCCATCCATGTCTCGATAAAATGATACATGGAATATTTTGGAAAAGCTTTAGAGACCATCAATGGAGTTATCTATTGGTCTTTACTGACGGAGCAACTATGACCGCCAAAAGCGGTCGCTAATGACCTTTAGCGCCCACTATTGGCGGTCTCTAAAGGTCTTCATTGTAGTAGTGACCACTTTTTGTTACATCACTATAATTAGTGTTAAATTAAAAATATTCCACTTATGTGATTGGAATTTTGAAAAAATAAGTAAATATTTAGAATTATGATAATTTATATTATCAAATAATTTAATGCTCATTTTTAACCTTAATAAATTTTAAAAACACTAAAAATTAATTAACACTGATAAGATGAAAATGGGTTTATATTGGGGTTAGACTAAAAAGATAAGGGTTAAAATGAAATATAAATTTGTTAAACCCTAATTTTATGGAAATATTTATAACTTATAACCTATAATATTAGATAATGTACAATTTATAGATCCATCTATCAAGTAAAAAAAATGGTTACACCGTTTTCTTTTAAAAAATTACAAGTATAACACTAACATTGCTTATAAAAGGCCACCCACTATCCTCTTCACTACACAACTCAAAATCCATTTTTTTATATAAGACATAACAATTTATATTTATTAATTCCTTACTATCATCATAAATGTCTATTTTTTTCACAAATCTATCCAATTATGTCTTTTGGTACAACCCAAAAGTAGTTGTCTGAAGAAGAGGTAACATTCATAATCAAGTAGTTTATTTTATTAATATCTTGACCTATTTAAATTATTATTAAATAATTGTGAATATAATAACCTCATTATATTAAATATACTAATATTTTATTATAATTTTATTACCAACTACCATCTCCTCCCTCGAATGGGAAACAAACTTGTTGATCATGTGTATGATGGACTACTTCCAAACAAACTGATGTGATTTGTTTTTCATAACTACTTTTCAATGGATAGATATAATAAATTATATAATGTATATATATTATTATTTTTATATTCTTATATTTATAGAATTATAATGTCACATATATATTCATATTGTCCGTTATTTGTGAATACAACAATGTCTCTCATGTGTACGGTGGACTATCACCTCGTGAAGCGATATGATTCCTTCAGGATTTAACTGGAAAGTAATAAAGATGGTTTTAATGAACATATTTCATTTATATGGTAACAAATTACTATTTTATGGTGATATATTATTTAAATTTATTTATTTTAGTTCTTTGATATAATGGAAACAACTTTCACGCATATGCACGGTTTACCATCTCCGTAAATTATGTATTTCATTTTCTAACTCTAACTTTTATGGATTACTCTAAATTAATATTTTCTGAATATATATGATATTTCAATGAAGGTTTATATTATTTATATGATTCAACCATGATCAAATAAAGAGTGATAAAAATAAAAACTCAAAACGTACATGACAAATAAAGCAGTTATTGCCCGAAACCTATCTTTAACATGGAATAGTTAATAAATGGTCATAAATAAATAATATATTGTATTAAATATATAATTATAATTCTTTAATATATATATAATAAAATTATAATTTTTATAAATTATTCTTTAATGTGTGCAAATAATGTCGGGACTAAAGGTAAGTTATTTTTGTCTCAAATTTATTTCATTGAGAAATAAGTTATGTGATGCACCTATATTCTTCCATGAGGTTTATATAATTCCAAATTGACATATTATATAATTAATATAATTATTTATATGATATTGAAATTTTCATTTGATTTTATTCTTTAAGGGGTCACACAATTCAAAAGACTCCAAATCGGTAAAGATTTGATGTTCCAATCTAACATTTTTTTCTGGATTGATTATCATTATTCTTTCAAAGATGAAATATTATGACCAATCTATCAAGATAATAATTAATTTATATATCCTATGTTTTTTATAATAATTTTTCCCTTAATTTTCCTGTCATTATATACACATAATTCCAAAAAAAAGTTTTTAAATAAAACTGACTTTATATATTTATTCAGTAGAAAAACATTTTTTATTTCATATTCATGTTTTCTAAAAAAATTTAAATATATTATAATGTTAATGTATCATTTTTTAAAGTAAAAATTACACCGTGTTAATCATTACAAAAAAAACTTAATGTTTTTTTTAAAATAAGTTTCTTTGGATTTTATAAAAAATGTTAATGGAATATTTTTTTAAAATGTATGACATGAATGTAATTTACCACTATCATGACCATTACCTTTGTTGAGGATTCCATTATAATTTTTCAAGGTTATTTTCTATGAAAATGATTTTAATAATGAATACCGTTTTAAAAAGAATTATTTCAATGTCAAAAGGTGATTTCCCACATGAAATATTTTAACTGGTCTTTAAATATTCTTTTATAAATTTCCTTTGATATTTTCCTGAAAAATATTTATGAAAATATTTTCTGTTTTAAAATTGATTTATTCAAAGTTAAAAGGTTATTTTTCTCAAGAAAATTTTTATTTTATATTGAAATATTCCTTTATAATTTTCTAAGGATATTTTCAAAGAAAATGAATTTGAAATTTTTTATTCTTTTAATTTTTTTTCAATGGGGGAAGTTAATTTTCCTCAGGAAATGTAACAAGTGATCTTTAAAAATAATTTTCCATATAAGATGAAATTATTTGAAGTTATTTATGATTTAATGAGTATATGATCAAAAGAAACCATTCTTAGTCTTTCTATTAATGATTTATGTTATGATCATAAGATGTTTATGAAAATCATTTCTATACCATGGGTTGTAAAATGATAATATTTTTATGAAACTTGTTGCATTTTCCAAAGTTTATACAACGATGAAATGATGAAATGGCTATGAAACCTCTTTCTTTAACAAAAGTTATATTGTAATGAATTGTTCATGAAATCAATTTATTTTCATGGGATCTGATGTGATGAATGCTTTATGATCTTTTCAAACACATATGTAAGAATTTTATTATGTGATATGTGGGAACTATATCTTCTATAAATGAATTTGTTAAATATTGACATATCATGAGATAAATAGGATTTCAATGGGGAGTAATCCAAGTTTAGTAAGGGTCTTAATATATTATAATTTTCTTTGGGGTGAAACATGAATTCTATGATGGTTTGGGGACTGAACTCATTTCACTGTGAGATTATTGTCAATGATCCTTGAACTAATGGGGAAATAATTATCTATGAATATGTGTATGCCCCAAGTATATTCCTTATGCCAATGTTATGTTCTCATGGTTTATATTATTTTTTCAATTATGATTCATGTCTTATTAACAACCAATATTTATTCCATGACTCAATATTATGATCTATGATATATAGTGTATGGTTTTTAAATGTTATTCTGATGTTATCATACCCCTATTCTTAGGATATGTTGATATCTCCTTTGTTTTCCCATAATAGCAATATGATATCAACCTTTATTATTTTTCTTATCCCTTGGTTATAATGAAATTTATTATGTCTGATATCTCTAACAAGGTTACTAGTTACAAAGAATATAGTGGGTGATGACATAACTCACTTATGGGACAGTTTTTTACATGCCTAAGTTTCGAAACGTAATAGAAAAAAATGATTCTAGAATTTATTATTCTGTTATGTAATGAGTATTTTAAAATAAAGAAGTACTATTTGTTTATGATCTATTTGTGTCTTTAAATTTGGTATTAGAGAAATTTTTATTTCACTATCAGAAATTAGGATTAGAAAAAAATTAGTGATAACCCATGTGATAAGTCTAACTATAGGATACAATAATAATGTTTTATTAAGAAATATATTGTTTGGTTTTCTCGGAAATATATCCCTATATAGATTCTAAAAGTGTATTTGGATCTATAAAAAGTACCTAGGATAATAACTCTTAAAAGGGTCCATTAATATAGAATCGATCATCACCTGGTGCATAAAAATGGGACTTGCTTCACACCTAGTTTGACACTCCTAGTGGATATAATTTGGTTAATCCCCATTTTCATTACCAATCATTGTGATTGATTTGATAATATTATGATATTTTATGTTCTATGTTAAACCTATGGTTTTACAGATTGAAAAAAAAATCATGATTTAGACATCCTATAAGTTATTTTTTATGAAATTTTTATAGTATAATTTGTGTTTATCACACTATGATTATTGTTTTTGGTCAATGGAAGGAACCATATAGAAATGGGTTAATATTAAATTTGATAGAAAATGTATTGATGATAAATTAAATTGGGTTATTACTGGAGAGGAGGATATTTTGATTATACGTAATAATTTATCTTAATATATGATTAGGAACATTCACCTCAACAAACTCTCAAACTCACCAAAGTAGAGAATGATAATGTTTATCGAGAGATCATGTGGTGGAGACCATGAAGGGAAGAAGGTTCGGTTTTTTACATATCAAAAATGTGAGAAGAAGTACTCAAATTAATGTATGAAATGTAATGTATGATGTTTTGAGTTTGGAAAATAAAGACACAAAGCAAGTAATTTCAAAGTTACAATAAAAAATTTGGTTAATGTAATAGATGAAAATAATTTTATCCCTAACGTATTATCAATGATTGAATGTTTTAAATGTGTAAAATATAGGAATTATAAAAATAAATTCCCTATGGGGGAATCTCATGAGGAATATTATCATGGTTGTATGGGAAATGGTTATACTATTGATTATAAAGAGACATTGAATGACATATAAAAGGTATGGGTTGATCAAACATAATTTTGTATCTTAAATTAAAGAAGAATGATTAAATTAAGGTTATTTAATTTTAATACATGATTTATATTTCATATTTTAACAAAGAGTTATTAAGGAATAAGAGGGTGAGGCATTGTTAATGGTTTGTGAATGAAGTGAAATGATTCATGTTTTTGTGTGTGGAATTTATGAATTATGTTATATTCATCATGAAATATATATGTATTGTTCTATAACAGTTTTTTATTATATATTTTAATGAATATTTTTAACGGTACTGATGACATGAAAATTAGATTTAATGTAAAGGTGGTATTTTATGGAAAAAAACGTGATTATGGGATGATAACCCTTAATATGTTCCTAATGATGATAAAAATATAAAATGTTTTGATAATGAGGTTATTGGAATGGATATAAGAAATTGGATAGTATTTAAGACCCCAGAATTGATAAATTATTTATTGACAATGTGGTTTATGTTATCAATGATGGAGTTTACATGATTTTTAGATTTATGGAATATATTCAATAATATGTCGTTTTATTTAAGGAATGAAGAAACTTGTATATTTTCATTGTGGTTTTCGGGTAATTATAGTTATTATCAAGATTATGTATAATATAAGAACAAGTTATTCACATATTTGGCATGTGGCCCTTAATAGAAAGTTAATTATATTTTTGGGATTAGTGTTATGTTGTTTTTTCCAAATTTATTGGGTTTATTCCTAAATTTTGAATTTTGGAAGGGTCATAATGTTAACTATTTATAGAATGGTTTAAATTTAACTTTTTATTGAGTTTATGAGATTAATTTTTTGCTTCACTATATGAATATTTTTTCATATTATATAACTTATTATAACCATTTTTTAAGATGATAACTAGAGACAAATTGAATGAATTGTAATTTTATTATCAATTTTTTTTTAGGGATTATGAAATAAAAAATTCATCTTAATTTCTTGGAGTAAGATATGAAAAGTAAATCAATTGATTCACAAACAAAGGATGAAAATATGATTATGATACAAAAGAAATATACGCCCAAGTTATAATAGTCCTTTTAAATTCTTGATCATATCGGACTATATATTATGGTTTTTCTCTTCCACAAGACCTCTCTCTGGTTCATGACATGTTTCATTTATCTCTCTTGAGGAATTAAATACATGTTCTACCACATTTAATGAACTCATAGAACATACCTATAAGGAATGATCTTATTTATGATGGAAAACAAATTGAGTTTTTGGATCTGAGAATGTTCTACAGAACAAGACCAATCACCTGGTCAATGTTTTATGGTGAAATCACCTTCTTGAGGAAGTTATGTGGGATCCTGATAATGTAATAAGGATTAAGTATCCTAATTTGTTGGTAATAATGTGACTAATTACAAGGGATAAACTAATTTTAAAGGGGTTATAATTAACACCATGATATTTTTTGAAATATTTTATCAAATAAATTTTATATGTTGAATAGTTTTCATTACACAAAATACAATGTTTATCAGGCAATAAATAAATTATATTAAATTACAGGAAAAACTAATTTTATCTATTATTATATGTAACACTAAGTATAAATTTCATTATATGCAATACCAGGTTTAAACAAAATGAGACATTATATAAAAATATTATTATTTAATAGGATAGATAACAACAACTCATTATAATGGTAGGTGTGAAGAAGATTGGCTAATTTTTAGAAATATATGGTTTACATATCTAAATAAAATATATTATTTTGTGACCAATTAATTAAAAATAAAAATAGATACTATTTAAAAATAAGTTAAAACTTTTTCTAAAAAATAATTTTATGCCTCCAAATGTGTTTTAATCAATAAATTAAACCAATCACTTTTAGAGAAACATTTTAACTAAATTTATATATTATTTATTTGATCAAATTTTTAACATTAATCTTTTGTGTTTATATAAATGAGATAAGAATAAATCCAATTGTATTTCAAAAAAATAGTAATTTTCGAAAAAGCATTTTATTGACCTTTTACACACTTTTTTAAAATTCATTTATTTTTACTTTTAAAAAATATTTGACAAAAAAAATTATTTTTGATGTAATAATCCTAAAATTAACATGGAATAAAATTAATATAATTTTATAAAAAGATAATTTATTTGATAAATAGTGAAAATACTTGTTTTCATTAAGAATTGTAATTTATTTTAATTCATTTCAAAAATTCAAAATTATTTTAAATGGTTTTAAAAGTTAAATTAGTTAAATTATTTATATATTAGTCTTATTTAGTATATTGCAATCTTATTTATGTTGAATCATCATATAAAATCTTGTTAAACTATTAAAACTTATCTCTTTGGAAAATTTATTTTTCATCACATATGTGAGATTAATTTTAATTTAAATTCTCCCAATTATATAAATTTAATTTATTGAAATAAATTAAATATTTTTAATAATCATAATTTATATTATCTGATATGTTTAAATTAATTTATTACCATAATGAGTAGTAAAAATAGTAACAATTCATTTCTACAATTAAGGAGAAAATGAGTTTAACCCTTAGTATAAATTATATTTTTTTGTGATACATTTTTCATATTGGTTATTTATAACTAATATGAAAAAAATAATTTGACTATAAAATGTCTGATGTGAAATTCATACTAAGATAAATTTTAATATTAGTTATTTAGAAATTGATGTTTAAAATTTGGGTTATCACGTCGGTTTCAAAATAACCAATAAAAAATTAATAAATAGGTGAATTTAAATGTTAGTTATCTAGAATTATATGTGTAAAATTTGGTTTATCAAAATTATTTTATAATAACCAATGTAAAATACAATTTAATATTTTATGATAAATCAAATGGACTCATTAGGGTTCTCTGTTTCTCACAACCATATCCTTGTTTCTCTCATGCCAATGCCCCAACCCTTCATTTATTTGATTTTAGTGGACTCTATTATTTTATTACCATCTTCATCGATGCTCAGATATCATTAGTTTCTGATTTCTATCTCTCTACATTTTATTCCATTATCTTCATCTCCCCATTCATCCACCATTATGTATATATTAGAGGTTATTTTTCATGTAGAAAGGTATGTTTTAATTGATTCTTGTTTATTATGGTTTGTTTCATAAATCATACCCTCTAGTGATAATATTTTTTAATCAGATGATCTTTTGATTCTCTTCCTTTACATATCACAAAACGCAACTAAAATTTTACAAAAATGATTATTACAAACCTAGGTTTCATTCAAAATGAAAGGCCATCTCCATATCCCTATAAATATAAATTAATTTTTATTGTATCTATAATTATTCATTGTATATTTATATCCAAAATCCAAATATTTTTACACAATTGTTTACAATTATCAATATTAATCTTCATTTTTTTCTATCTTCATCATAATATTTTTATTTTTGTAATCTATTTTATTGGTGTATATTAATCTACATTATATTTTTTCTTATTCTTGATCAAAATATGTAATAACAATTAGATGAATTGGGAATTATAATCTATGTATTGTAATAATTGAATTATAATCTAAAATTTCTATGGTTATTATATTTTATAATCTTGGAATTTTTCATTTCAATTTCATTAATTTTTTATCTATGTGTATATTAATCTATATATTTATTAATCTAAGTAAAATATCTACAATTATAATATCTAAATTTTTATTTAATTATTACATAATCTATATTATATCCAATACACATTCAAATTTTAGAATATAATTCCAACAATATTTTTATATTTTATAATAGAGATCCTTTTTTAATATATTATAATTTCTGATTCATAATTTCTTAATCTACAATAACATTGGTTATAATTATATGTTTTTTATGTTCTATAATCTATATTTTTTTCTTTATAAATTATTTTTTTAGGTCTCAAAACTTACATCTTTTTTTATAATTTTTTTCAAAAATCATTTCTCATTATATTTATTATTCTACATTAATATATTTACATTATATTATATTTTCTTCCTAATTTCAATATATATTTCTCAAAATAATTTCTAATATTATTTGCGTCTTAGTGTATATTGATTTGTATAAATTTGTTAGCATTCCCTTATAAATACCTTTTCTTAATAGGTTTGTTCAATTTCTTCTTCTGATTTTCCATTATATCATATTTCAATTTCTAAATCCATTAAGTTCATATTATTATTAATTCATATAAAACTAAGATATTAAATGTTATTTTAAGAACATTATACCCAACATGTTTGCTGAAGCCTGTCATTCCATAGTAGGGACTTTTTATAATTCAAGGGAGTTAACTTTTTTGTACTACCTATAAGAACTATATATATTGAATCTTCATGTGAATTATTCACATGGGGTAACAAATAATTTCAAAATAAAACATATATTTGGTTATTTAACACCCTATTTTATTTAATGGGGTATGACATAAAATTTTACCTTCCCTTACATTAAAAAATAGACCCCTTTATTAAATGAAATATTTCATTTCATCTATTAATAAATATAATAATCAAATCTAAGGGTGATATTTCTAGTAAATTAGATCATTCAATGTTAATATTTTCATCCAAAAATATCTATTACTTACTTATATTTGTGTTTGACATTTTGTTATAATTAATGTTATGTAAGAAATTTTTCACGTTTAGAGTCTTAACGTAAACCTCCAATTAATTTTCTAGAAACTATTACTTATTAAAATAATTATATACTTAATCAATTATCTTCAACAACTTCATTATATTCAATAATGATCCTATATTATTGTTTAATTTTTTATATTTCAATTCAATGAAATATTCACATGATATATCTAGATATTTAGTCCCTCGTCTAAGGCATATATTTTTATTTTTTCTATTCCAATAAGTCGATATTTTAAACTCTGGTGATATAAATATATTTATTTTATTTTATACTTGATTTTATAATCATTCTAATTAACATTAATCTTCATCTCCAATGTTATTAACAAATTTTTCAGTATATTTACTATAATTTAAATTCATTGAATCATTTTAATGATGAATAATACCACAAGTGTGTATTCTTGATTATTATTGAAATAATATATTATTATCTAATTTAACTCACTTTCACCAGGACAATATTATTTTAAAAATATATATCTTTTTTATGTATTTTATATATAATAATGAGTCGAAGATGGACTACTACAATCAAATAACTGATGAATAAGTGGGAGGTGTCGATTCTTATTTAGATTTTTATATACAAATTGTTCCAAATAATGACATGTTTTCTTATACACAATTGAAATGATTAAATATGATGAAGTTAAATGGCATATATATCAATGATAAATTAATCATTCTTGTTTTTAATTCATGTTATATCCCATGGATTTGATATACGTGGTGATACTTCATAGAATTTTAGATCTATTGATGACGGTGAATTGCAGGATGATAAGTATAATCGAAATGAAAAAACGATTCATGATATCTAAGTGGAGTAATTTGAGAAATAATAAACCATTGATCATCTATATGGGGATGTTGAAAACCCATTTCATCCAGGTTGTATGTAATTTATTGTTTTATCGATGATGTTATGATTAATTAACATGAAGGAAAAAATGTATAGAGTGATAAGGGTTTTACAGTGTTTCTACAATTGTTGAAAGATATTATTCTTAAATAAAAAGATCATATATATTCAAATTATAAATACAATAGAATATTATGCCTAATGGGATTAGGGAACAAGAAAATACATGCATACCCAAATGACTATTTCTTTATAGGAATAGATACGACTTTTTAGGGTTTAATAAATATAGGGCATCACAAGATAAGATGAACGAAAGATCATAGGCTGATTAAGAAATAACCGAGACCACTAGGAAGTAATTTTCATATCTTCCTATAATTACTCATTTGAAATGTTTATTTGAAAACTAAAATTTTGAATAAATATTAACATGGAATGCAGATGGTAGGATATATGATGGAATGTTATGGAATCTAGGTGATATTCTATAGTAGAATAAAAATGATCAATTGTTTCCTACATTTGGAAATTAAATTATAAATCTCAAACATGGACTATGCATAGATGTAATGAATCTATATTAAAGCCTTAGTATCAGTCATAGTTCAAATATTGCTTTATTTTTCATTTAAAATTTATCTCCAAAATTTTTATGAAGGGAAAATATTTATTGTTGTGTTTAATGATCTTTTGACCAAAACATCCCATAAATGATATTAATGTTTTATTATCACTGTTAATTTATTATTCAAAACTTTTATGGGATGAAGGTATTAGGGTGTACGATTCTTATAAAACATAATATATTCAACGGAATTCAATGATTATGTTCACTGAAATTACTTCCCAACATATGAAATTTTGTTTAGTTATAATGTTAAAGGGAATATATAATTAATATTATCAACTAAAACATGGGATAACAAAATATACACTTGTCATTGATTTTTTTTCTAGGGATCTCATTCATCTATGAATAAAAATTTAATTAAATTAACAACAAGAATTTGATATTTCCCCAAAAATCGTTTTCCACGGATAAGTATATTACAAGGGTAAAAAATATTTATGTGGCATTCATAAAGACACAAAAATATAATATTGATATAAATATTTGGAAGAAAATGTTAATGTTTTATGAGATACCATATTGGAGATATCATGAGGTCAAACATATCATTGATTTAATAAACATTTAAAGGAATATATATAAAATATTTTTTGGAAAATTGATAGATATAAAATTAATGACTAAAGGTGGTTTGAATGAAATATTTTACTTACTCTTAGTGGGTATATGTTTGGACTTATATCCCACTCTTGGTATAAGGAAAAAATTCCTCCCCCCTTATTGTATTATATTATATAAGTGGGATAAAATTATATTTTTTAGTGACATCATTATTTCAAAGTTCCACAAGGTAATTGTTAAAATGTAGAACAATTGTGTCATTAAATGATTTGATTTTGATAGGTCTGAAATCACATGTATTTTAGGTCAGGATTCAATAAATCCTTCCAGTTTCATTGCATGGAATATTTCCCATTATTTTCAGGATGACTATAATGAAAGGGTTTTATTTATTCAATTATATTTTAAATAAGTTGATTATGTTTAAATCATTAAAAAAAGATAATGAAGAAGTTTCTATACCTTTTAAATTTGAAATTTATTTTCCTCCATATTTTTTTGATGTCATGGTTCATTTATTAGTTTATTTTGTGTGAGAAATAAATCATTGTAAACATGTATATCTACATTTTATATATCTTATTTAATGTTATATGAAGATATTTAAGGGGTATGTTAACAACCCATATCAACATGAATCATCCATTGTTGATAAGTGTATTTCTAAAGAGGCGGTAGAGTTTTATACAAGCTACTTTTTTGTAGTGAAACACACTGGTTTGCGAATATCCCACCATGAATGAGTCAATTATAGGGGAATGGGTATTCATGTCTTGAAAGTAAAATAACTAATACGTGAATAGATAAATCAGAAAATTTTAATAATATTTAATAACATAGATGATGATCATCCATATATAACATTTTATATTAATGTCTTTAAACAATATTATTTAAATAAGAAATATATATAGATTTTGAATGATCATAATAAACCATTTTGTCCATGGTTTAAAGAGATAATTATTGGTATATAAGATCCATCATAAATAATGATATTGTTAGTGGGTGTTTCATGTTTAAATTTGATAAAATGGTCTTGGTATGACATTAATGGTTATACATTTCATACGAAATATCAGGAGAATAAAGGTGATGTTCAAAATATTAGAGTATTGATGTACACATAGAAAATTTATTTTTCAAGTGCTAAAGACAAAAACCAAATATATGCATCAATTTCATGTTATGTTGTCATTGATGAAATATGGGAGGTTTATAACTATACATTTCAAGTTACATTATTTAACTAAAAATGGTTTATCGGTAAAAAAATGTCAGACTTGATGAATTTGAAATTAAATTAGTTCATCAAAATGGATTGGAATACACAGGTAATCGTTATATCATGGGAAAACATGAAATATTTTTTTATGTTCTTTATCAATAAAATATGATGTCTTATATTTTTTTAAAATGAAAAATAAGTATGTTGGGGATTATGAACATGACGAAGAAACATATTTATGTGAGATCCCAACCATAGATATATTAATAGTTAATATTGATGAGCATGTCATGAAATGGTTTGTGCCATGAAAATTATCATTATAAAGTAATTTAGGGAAAATGGTTTATTATATTCCTAATATTATAGGTAACATATGTTTATTTCTAGTTTACTTTTATGAATTTTAAAAAATGTTAGATAATTTATTTTTATTTTCATTATTAAAACAGATATTTTAACTAATGAGTTAAATCGTTTCTTTATGTTAGTTATGTTTTGTTTAGATTACCATGTTTAACCTTATGTATCTTATATATTAATTTATTTTGATAAAAAATAATTATTTTAAATAAAATAGGTTAAATGAAAAAAAATATTTTATAAAATAGCATATTCATAAAATATTCTTTTTGGTGTAAAAATTATATATTATGTTAGAGAATTTTTATTATTCACATATCATGTTTGGATTTTTTTAATAATTTTATGTCTTTTAATATAAAATAAATTTACTTATAATTTTAGTTAACTACTCTAAAAATTTTGAATAACAATGTGGTTAGTTTTGTTTACTTTTTTTTTGATAATTTCTCAAAGAATATTATTATCGGTGGAAAAAAGTTTGTTATATATTGGATGATTTTTACTATAGACACACCATTATTAGGTTTTTTCATTAATTTATTTCATTTCATCTCTCATTACTACTTTTATAATTATATTTAACAATAAAAAATAAGAATAAAAAATGTTTAGTTTAGTTTAATTTTTCTGGTAATTTTTCATTTTTTATTTATAGTTTTATATAATAGTTGGATTTGTATATTTGCATACAAATTTATTATTGTTTTAATTTGTAAGATAATGATGGATTAATCATCTGATATACTACATAATTGTTGATAGTATCAAACATATAACTATGGGTAGAAACATACACATGCTTCTATTGATGAGCCCCATTGTCCTTCTTTACAAGAGACTTCTACTTCTAAAGGGGAAAAAGATTTTTATGGTTGGTAAATGTGAAAGAACAGATTTAAAAAAAATTATAAATTGCACATATCCATTTTTAGAGGATTCCATTATAATATTATGATAATTATATTCCAAAAGGTACAAATTTAAAATAATTCAATACCTTTATTTTATTATAGGTGAAAATTAAAGTTAGTATTTTGATTGATTATTTGAGAAGTGTTTAAAAATTGAAAATATCTCACTTGTGGGAGACCATTTTGGAAATATCATTTTTTATTATTTTACTAATCTTTATTTTTTTCCTAATATATGTTTCCCCCCTTCTTATCAGATGACATATGATATACCTTATTCTGGTAGTGTTATGAAAAAACGGTTATCATTAGATGCTAAGATATAGAGAGAATTTATATCAAACCTTACATAAAATTTATTTATTGGACATACTGAAAATCATAATCCATGTGATATATATCCATTTACAGATAATGATTCATGGAAGTATTAGTTCAAAATAAATGAAGAGAAGCATTTTTTGTAAGTGCAATCTTATATTTACGAAAAAAATTTATATTAATGTACTTAATAATGATTTATTTATTCCTAATTTATAGAAATACAGAATATCCCATTATTAGATCCAATCAAAAAATGTATACCCTCATGTGTGATCTTGGAGAGGGTATATTTTATTATAATAACGAATTGTGGCTGAAAATTTTCAAAAACTGAGAACTGTGTATTTAGGCTCCTCTATGCTTTTCCTTCTCCCCCCCACTAGAGAAGGAAAATGAGAGATGGTAAAAATGAGAAGAAAATGATAATATATTACAGAAGAGATGAGGGACTTAACTGGGAGGATTTTAAGATGTTTACATTATTTATTTCATATAAATCAATTATTTATATATAAGGAATCGTTGTAGATTTTTTTAAATATTCTATACAGTATTATCATTTGGAGAAGAGCACAAATGGGTTTTTCAGAGCTGTGGGTTGGAATGATATTTTATATATAGCATTAGAAAAACACGAACACTCGGGTATTGTACGAGATTACCCAGTAGAGATATCAGTAAAAAATAGTTTCCTTGTTCTGATTCTTCTTCAATAGAGGATGTTTATAAGAAAATTGAATATTTAGAATCTGATGTTTGGGATATTTATGTGATGATGGAGGAAAGGATTTGACCTTCAGTATATTCAATGTTTACAGACATAAAAAAATAGTTTCAGACTACTAATCCCACACCTCCATCTCCTCCAGTAGATCTCACTCATACTTATCCTTCTCATACACCATTACCTATGGACCCCAATCTTTTTTATTCTACTTGTATACCCCCTCCACCATAGCTTCATAGGTATTATGAGTTATATATTGATGATTTCTAGTATCATACTGTTGCATATGGGATGATATTTATACTTGGGATACTATTCATAATCAAAAAAGAGATAGAAAATCATAATTTCATTGTGTAGGATATTATATATCAATATAAAAGAATATAACTTCTTATATATGATGTGTGTATAGTTGGACAATGTCTTGGCAAATTTTTTATTTTGTATATCTTGAATTGTTTGAAAAATTACCATAGATGTCTGTGAATATTATGTTATTCATTTATTTTTTTATTAAATATGTTTTAAGATTATAAATTTAATATATTTATCTCTATTTTATAGGAAAACCTTAATGGTAAAATATTACATTATATACAATAACATGTACAATGTTATATTTATTAAAACAAAATTCTTCTATTCTTGATATATTATCAACATATTCGACATTGTTGTTGGATTTTAATGAGATTCCAATGGAAGCTATGATTTTTGGGAATAAAATAACTCTGGAGATATTGAAATATAGTATCATTGATCTTGAAACTAGAGATAAATTAGGAATTAAAATGAAGTAATTATTTTCCATGTTTGTTGACTAAAAAAATATTTCTATACGTTTAATTTATTGAAAATTTTTTCTTAGGTTGTTTTTGGTATTAGTTATCATTATACAATTAGTAAGAATCATGAAAATATATAATGATTTGGATTTATGGATCCACATCATAGTTCACCTATAGTGAGTATTATGAGTGTTGCAGAATGAACTATTTATATTATTGAAATATTTCAAAAGAATAAAATTATTTATTAATTGATGTTTCGTTATATTTATAAGTATTAAATATATATATCAAAAAAATTTATATATCTATTAACATTATAAAAAATCATATTAAATTTTCTAATTTAAAAATTTCCATTAGATTTTGGTTGTTTTATATCCAAGGAATAATAAACTTAACTGGCTATGATCAATCCATGGTGAAGTGCATGAAAATTTGATGAATTTATTAAACACATAATTTGGAATAGTTTAGTATATTTTTATATTACAAATAAATATAAATTTATTTCATTTGTAATGTTTTCAAATAGTTCATGGAAATATATTAGAGAGACTATGGGAAATAAGTGCGCCAAGATTAGATATGTAAAAGTAAAGATGAATTTTTATTTAAAATTTTGAAATATTGTATATATTACTTAAAAATGTTATTTCCTGTTCAAAATTTATTCTAAACATTAATTTCATAAACAATTTGTAAATTAATGTGGATACTATGTTTTAATATTTTTGTATAAAATAATTTTAACTGGCATAGTAATGAAGTTCTCAAATGTTAAATTTCTTTATAAAAATTTCCTTTATATTTTATTCATTTTATTTATAACACATGTAAAATGATTTATTTTTAATATGTATCTTTTTTATGACTGTCATCTTTATACTGGAAAAGATATAAGACATTTATAAATTTAATGGGAAAATCATTTCACAGTTTTGATTTAATTCTATTTTATTTTTAATATATATTGTATTCTTGAAAGTTCATATTGAAAGTTCTTTATGCTATTTTTTAGTTATATTTTGATATTTTTTCTAATACTCCCCTACTTTTTTTCTATTTATGAAAATAATTAATATAAATTCATTTAAAAAATAATTTTTCATAACGGTTATTAATTAGCTGATGTGAACAATGCTTCATAACCTTTTACAACATCGATTTTTCTAAATATTGACATGAAAACACTCATCAAAAAATAATTTAAAATGTTTATTTTTATTAAAATATATTTAAAATATATTTAAAATTTCACCTACAATAATGACATGTAGTAACCTATGTTAAAAATGACAAGAATGATGAGAAAAGGCATTTATTGCACCGGTGACCTGGGAGTTGAACTAAAACAAAATGAGTAAATGAACTTGAAACATATACAATACTGATTTTAGGGACATATTTAGATATTACAACAAATAAGGTTAAATAATGGTCCATTTTGTATCCTTTCATCATGTGAAAAATGTGGATAATTATTTTTCTATTCTGAAATTTCACGTGTGTCCCTCACCTCACATAAAAAACTACTCCCCTGATCCTCTTCTACACACACATATAAAACCATCTAGTTAAGATAATACCTACCCAAATTCATTCTTTACATCCCTTATCTCATCTTATAATCATCTATTTGGTCAAAAAATCCAACCTAGGAAGGATATTTGAGGAAACCAAAAAATATTGTCTGATGAAAAGTTAATGTCCCTAACTGAGTGTTTTATTTTATTTCATTCTCCAAATTCATAAATTATAATATAAACATGGAAATATAATTAAAATAGCATCTTAAATTTTCTGATACATTTTTATGTTAGGGTTGTGACCTATAACTATCTCCTCCTCCCTCAAATATGAACCGAAACTATTGATAGTATGTACGGTAGACGACTGTGTCGCAAACTAACGTAATTATTTTTCCATCACCACTTCTCAAGACCTAATATAATGAAGTATATAATGTTTATATATATGATATTAATGATATTATTATTTTTATTAAATTTTTACATCACTTATACTTTTTTAATTTCTATTCTATGGAAATACAATAACATTGCTCATGTGCACAGTGGAATACAGCCACATGAAACGATATTATTGATTACAGATTTACATGGAAGGTAATAAGGGTAGTTAAAATGAAAATATAGGATATGTAGAAAATAGAAATTATTCTCTAAGGTTAATACGTTATTACATTTTTTTAAAATTTGATGAAAAAATGGAAACAACGTTCAAGCGTATGTATAGTATACTGTTTCCATTAATGGTGTATTTCATTTTATATCAATAACTTTTATGAATTACACTAAATAATTATATACTGAATATATAAAATATTTATATCATGATTAAAATTATTTCTATTAAGGTACCATGATCAAATTAAGAGTACCCAAAATAATTAATAAAAAAATACAGATAAAACAAAGCAAGTATTGCCTTAAACGTGACATTATCATGGATTTGTTAATAAGTATGTAATAAAATAGAAAAGGTAAATTATATATTTTATGATATAAATAATTATGGTTCCTTAATATTTTTATAATAAAATTATATTTATTATACAAGGGGATTGAATGTGTATGAAGGAAGTCGTTACTCTAGGTAAGGGTTTTTGTCTCAAATTTTTTCTTTGATTCATAAGTTATGTTATATACATATCTTATTATATTAGAAGTACATAATTCCCCTATGACATGTTATATCATGAATATACTTATTTTCATGATATTAAGATTTTTATTTCACGTTATTCTTTAATGGGTATTTCATTCCTAAGATACCAAATTGGAAATGTTTTGATGTTAAAATCTCACTGTGTATTAGGATTGTTTATGAATATGATTTTGATTATTAAATATTATGATCAATCTCTCAAAAACTCATGAAGTTTCTTCACTTATAATTATTTATTAATAATAACTATTTTTCCTTCATTATCAACTATTTATAAAATCATTATTTCAAAATTATTAATTTTATGAAAAATGTATTTCTATATCTCTTCAGTCAAAACCCCTTTCTATTTTATATACAGTTTTACTAAAAATATTTTTAAAAAAGTTTTAATTATCCTATATGATGGTTTAAATTAGAATTTACCTTTTTTTTAAATTTTTTTAAAGATGTGTTGAAATTAATATTCATGTTGTTTTTAAAAATAAAATTTGTTTTTATTTTACTAAAAATGAGAAATGAGTATTTTTTATAATATATACAGCAGGAATAGAATTAACAACCATTAGAACCATTATTTTATTTTAATTGTACATTATACATTTCCAAGGTCATTTTCGTAGAAAATAATAATAAATCAATGTTTTAGAAAAAAAATTTCAAATTGAAAAGGATATTTTCTTCAAGAAACATTTGAATTGATCTCTGAATCTTTCATTATAATTTTCCAATGTGATTTTAAAATATAATGATTTTAAAAATATATTGTGATTTTTTCCAAAGTGAAAACGTTATCTTTCTTAATAAATTTTTTAATTGATCTCTAAAAGATTATTTTTATGTTTTCAAGGATATTATCAAAGAAAATGGTTTGGAAATTTTTTAATGTTTTAAAAACAGTTTTTTCAACTAGAATGACTCTTTTCTTCAATAAATGTTCTAAGTGATATTTCAAAATCAATGTCTATCTAATATGACATGCTTTGATGTTACTTATGGTTCACTGGGAATATAATCCAAATATACCATTCTTAGTCTTTCTCTGAATAGTTTATGTTTATAATGGAATGATGATTATGAAACCGGTTTCTCTTCCATAGGTTATACCATGAAAAAAATACTTGTGAAACTCACTTATTTTTTACATGTTATTCTATGATCAAATAATGAAATTATTGTGAAACCTATTTCCTTTACACAGGTTATTTTATTACTAAATTTTTATGAAACCCATTTTGTGTCATGGGTTATGATTTGAAGAATATTATATGATATTATGGCATACATATGTATAATTTTCATTAAGTAATAGTTGTAAATTATATCTCTCTCTAATGAATTAGATAAATATTGATATCTCGTAAGATAAATAGAACTCAAATGGGGATTGAACCCTGTTATTTTGGAGAATATGTCCACTATGACAGTCTTTGCAGTGAACCATGACCTCTTCTATAGTCTAGGGAGTGAACCCATTCCACGTGGATAATCTTAGAAATAATCATTGATCAACTAAGGAAATAATTTTCTATGTTTATGTATATTCCATAAAAATATTCCTTATTCCAATATTTTTTCTCATTGTTTATGTTCTTTGATTCCATGTGATTTAAGTCTTATGAACTACCAATATTTATGCCAATAGTCATGTTTATAATATATGATATGAAAGGTATTTTTTTATATGTTTCAGTTTTGAAATTCACTAGATATAAATGAATCTGTCAAGTATTATTATGTTATTAAATGAATATTTGTCTATATAGATGTAATATTTTTTATGAGAAGATCGGGTCTTTACACTTTGAGAGCTTAATATAGAAATGGTTCTCTTAGATTACATCCCAAACTGTCCTCAAGGGTTTCACGTTCTACTCCTCTAGCACCAAGTACACTTGGATATCATTTATGAATACTACCATGAACTAATTTAAGAAGGAATGAAATATATTTTTCATGAGTCCCATGAACACTACTAGATTATTTATCTTTCTAAATCGATTCACCATGTACTTATAGTAACCGTTACTACATTAGAAAATCATCTTCGGTATATCCCCCTCAAAAAATCGGATCTGGTGATAAACAATCCTAAGGTCAACATTTGAGAACTACATTCCCAAATAAAATATATAAAGTGTTTTCATATTATCTAAATTAGTAACTTATTTGGAAAATTCACCTAATTTAGGTGACAATAATATATACATATTCTCAATACCTCATCTTCCTTCTTGAACAACCACAATGGGGTTTCGTAAGGTGACACTAAGTCTGACAAAGCCCTTTCTCGACAAATCATCCAACTACATATTTAGTTCATGAAGATCTACGAAATACATCCAATAAAATGGAACACTTGTCTGGGTATTCCTTGGGTGAGTATAAATATATAATTCTATCTCGTGGTGGGAAGGTGATCCAAGAACACCCTCAAAGATGACATCCTTGTACACAGCCAAAACTGTAGGTGATTGGTCACTTGTAACATCTTCCACTATAATGAAGATACTAGATATATTTTGATTTGTATTTTTTTATCCTCCTTCACATAAACATGTCTGTCTCGGCCAAAACATACATCTCATTTGTAAATGAAATATTTTACCCATAAATGTGGATACACCGCATACTCCTCCTATAATAATCAAAATGTATATGAACTACATAATGTTAGTCCATACCTATGATGATGTCATAAGGCCTCATTTTAGCTATAAAATGATTCCATGAAAATGTCTCTCCTTATAGAGTAAGGTTACACTATTGATAGATGTGTGTGATGTTGAATCTATCCATATATAAGTCCTCAAATGCAATGATTGGGCCAAAGGCTCAATGGGGACATCCAAGTATCAAAAAGGGAAGTGTTAATAAAGGTATAACCCCACACCTATGTCTATAAATACATAATCTAAGGTACAATAGATATATATCATACCTCAAATTACCCATAAATCCTATGGGTCAATGGAATCCACCACCTACAGCTCCCTTTGTACCCAACCACGATCTCTCTAAGCATGGAAGGGACCACCAGAGGGTGTTGGTGGAAAAAATAAATTTTTTAACCACATACTTTTACACTCATAACTTCTATTTCATATCCTCCACCATGTAGACCTCCCTGGTCAAATTGAAAACTCTTCCTTGGAGGCCCATATATTTTATCCCTATCTACAATATAGCGGGTTAGAATATAACTAGTGATTTGTCTCGAACCATCGAAAGAGTAGCACTACCACTCTCCCAACTATCTAAAACCATCATATGAGCCCTATTATATAATCCCTACATCCTGAGACTATCTATGCAAGTCCTAATCTCATAGGGATTCTTAGGTATACCATCAGTTACCAGATATAGATGACTTATCTTCTGGATTCACACTACCAACACCAACCATTGGTGACTACTCCGCTAAGTATATCTCCACTACCAAGGCTCACATAGACACCCCATCATAGTTTAGAATTCATAGAGATATCAATCTAGCCCTGATATCTTAGTGAATTCCCAACATGAATTTTTGTGTTCATAATAATGCATCTTTAAAAATATTCATACTGTATCATGGTAGATTATTTAACCTTGATGCATGCTTAGGAACTAACAAGATTAAATGCTAGAGATCAATAAGATCCTATATACACACTGATCTAATCATAACCAAATAGAAATCATCTTTGAAGAGTTATTCATACTCACCCAACGTGAGCATTGTCTCATTATACGTATGGGTAAACTGGCCCCACATTTTCCTTTTATAGCCATGGATATGACTTATTGTTAAGACCACCATCTAATCATGAGTGTCCTAAAAAGGTAGAAAACTCAAGAAACTTCCACAATACAATCTTGTATAGCCTAAGGGTATATATTTCCTAGAGACCTGAGGGGACTCTACTACTGAAACTCCTAAATTTCACTCATCATTCACACATTATATTCTAGTACTATCTAGAATACCTACTTCAAAATGGCGGTGGAAATTTTAGAAAACCACCTTGAGGTATCTCCATAGAAATATGTCCCAATACCGAATCATCGTCACTAGGAGGATCATCATTAGGATCCTCCCCTAAAATTTTGGCATTAAATTGACATGGGGATCCTGAAATAGATGATACACACCGTGATCAGGGATTATATTCCAGGACTTGTCTCAATAAAGAAAATATAAACCAAAAACCTATCATATATATGGCATGTTCCAAAGTTTTCCCTGTAACTAGTGCCTATTGGTATTGAGTGAACATGTATGTTATCTAATTCCTAATGAATGGATATAACTACCACCTTACAAACACTAATTTCCTTAGGCAAAAATATAATATCAAGACACATTAACATTTACTCCATAAAACCAAAACCAAACCTCAGCACTATAAAAATTTTAAACTCTAGACCTATTGTCAAACTATTCTTTAATACCACTCAATATTTTCCTGACCCAAATGGGCCCACCTATCTAGTGGTAAGCTGAGTGAAACACCCCCAACCTACCTCCAATATTCCAGGGGATGTAAAAAATTGATGAGTTTGCATAAAAACGCATGGGGGCCTTATCCCAGGGTTCTTCTACACACATACACATATCCAAAAACCCATAAAATATTGAAAGGTAAAATACATCTGGTACCATATGAATGATTACATCTATATCCCATGGAAAATTTATTATACAAATACTAGAATGCAAGTGGGTTGAATACATGCCCACCAAGGATAAAAAAATGGTCCAACATGCTAAAAATGACACTTTTGTCAAGTTAAAACCATGTTATGAACTAATGTATATCAATATCACTATGATATGATTTCTCCTAGTCCTTCTATAACTCCTTCAAAAGGCATATTGTCTGCATAAGATGTGACATGTGTGGGATGAGATCATTTAGGGTGAGTATTTAAATACAAAGGGGGGACCCTAAATACATGAAAAAGTGAAACTAAAAGGAATTAGTCTTCTCAAACAATATACAAGAGGGTAATGGAAACCCAATCAATAGATATACTCAGAAAGAGACACTATGTCTCAATTAAATTCACCAACATACATCCATCCTATGATTTCTCTTGATACCTCAACGTAATGATCTTCTAAGATAAATCACTCTATGATACAACTAAAAATAATGTACCTCATCTGAGAGGTCCTGATTTTCATTCTTCCCCATGAATAATACACACATCGGAACTCATAATAACTCAATACGTAGATAGCGGATCCTACCCAAGGCCTATATAGGGGTTCCTAAAACCCTATCATAAATACCTGACAAGGTAGGGGATTATATTTCCATTTATGTTGGTCAGGATGATTCCTAATAAAACTAAACTAGGAAATATGTATATGAATAAGGGTCAACTATAGGCCTCATAGAGGTATACCTACTCTAATCCTGTAAGTATATCTTAAAATTCAGTTGGAAGAGGATTTCAAACTAAACCGTCATGGTGATGAACTAAGATAAATCATTCCAAAATAAAGGGAACTCACCCAAACATAGCTATAATAAGGAAACACAACCAACTATAGTGGAAGATGGAACACAGACATCTTACATTTGGATAAACCATGAAGAAAAGGTGATCTAATATTAATTATAGGAAGTACATTGAATTTATTGGTTATAAACGGTGTGTACTCCCAAACCAGGACCTTCCATGTATATGACCATGTAAACATACACAAACCTATGTACACTAGTTGTTCTAGTTTACCTAGCTATTTATATTCATTTATACCCTATTTGTGTGAAATACATGATCTTATACCTAGGTACATGGCCATGTATTACCCACACATGGTGTCTTCCCATGCTCATGGTTTCACGATCATGCCCTACTATATAAAGTGTACCATAAGTTCATTACATGTAGAAAAAAATACAAATCATACTAGTATGGGAAGAAAACACATCATTTTATCTATTACTACATGTCATTTGATTAGGATTTTTGAATGGAGAATCCCTATGTTCCTATCAAAACCCTAATTTTCTCTAATTATGACTATATCAACCCTCAAGGGGTCCTTAGTAGTCATAAATTTTCATAAAATTTTAAAATTGAAACATATATGAGGATAGGGACTCAAACCCCAAAATCCTTCTACCTCATTAATAAAACATTGATGCTTTAGGTCTAAATCATTGGTCAAAATCCACTACACCTTGATCTAATCGTGATATCTATCATGTTTGAAGTCTGAAGGAACCAATCCTTACCTGTATTAATTTTTCATGTTTGGGAGGATAAATCTGCCATTTATCCTATTTTCATAAGAGGTAATACAGTGGGGGATTATTTTTATACATTTAATTATTTAATTAATTAAATTAATTATTTCACATGCCCGCCAACATCTTTCATCGAGCACATGACACTGACCAACATTAAATTGCACTTAGGGTAAACCCTAAATCCTAGAAATAATCATGTACTTGGAATCATAGTATGAGGTCCCAAAAAATGGGAAAACCATTTATTCTATGCAAACACACATGTGACTTGACATATAATAATAATTTGATATATCAATATCAGGGCTCTCCAGTCCTTGGAATCTCACCCCATCTCTGCAGCTGGTGCCGAAGATATTCCTTATAATATTCCAATGTTTTTAAGGAAAAATAGATATATTACACTACTTTATTTAATAATTTATATAACAAGAATAATATTTATTATTTCATTATGTTCATTTATCTAAATTAATCCTAAGGATTCATATCTTATATTAGTGAAACTGATCTTAAACTACATTAAACTAATTTTGAATTTAAGCTTGAGGTATAGATAGAACACATAATTTTATTTATATGGTTATTCTATACCAATGAGGATAGATATGTCGGAAATAGTTATTCTTTTTATAGAGGGAAATTATTTATTGGGGGAAAATATGTTTGTATAGAATTCTACGAAATAATATTTTCTCAAATTGATCAAAAAAAGATAAAAATATTTTATAAACTCAATATATAAAAACAATTATGTATATATAGTTGTATCTCCAATACATTAGGGTGAATATCTCATACCCATTGATGATTATTTCTAAAAACCAATGTGAAATGAGCATTTCAAAAATCATGTAATACATTCAATGTTGTATTATATTAATATCATGTACCACTTTATCTAGGAGATTGTGGGGCATGGTGAGATTTAATTGGAATAAATTTTAATCAAGTAGGGTATAGTAGATATCTTTATAAATCCCCTAAAAATTAGGAATTCTAGAATGTAATAGTGTTGTTGAGAGAGTATTTTCTCTCAAAGTCTCTATAAGTTCTCTCGATTGTTTTAAAAATTACAATCATTTTCATGTATTGATAAAGGTTTATATTTTAAAATAATATCTTCTTATAATTAAAGAGAAAATTTAGTTTCCTTTTTTAGGATATAGTGAAGAAGGATACTTGAGATGTTAGTTTCTAAAGCTAAATCTTGATATTTCTTTAATTTCATTGATTCTCATGTTTTAGTAAAATCCCATGTGGGGGGATTGAAGATACCAATATGATTTGGAGAATTTTATTATTGTTAGTGTTTTGAGAATACACTGATTATGTTAATTGAAAAATGGTACAATGATTTTATCTAAATTGAGACTTGGTCAATAAGGCATTGATCTTACATATAGATTTTTATTACTTTCAAAAACACCATTCTATCATTTGGTGTGGTGTTTGATGATCACCACATTGGGGTCTGCTTTGACTAGTTTCTTAAGGAAATATTTCATTATTTTTGGAAATGTTTTCTGGTTTTATAGACTGAAAATATACTTATATATGACTTGGAGGATTATTAAAGTTTTGTAGAGATTCAAAGGAATGAATAGATCATGGGAATGATCAAAATGACCTTATTTATACAATGCCAATAAGTCTTTTTCAATAAGAAAATGTTTTATGTAAATATTTCAAGAGATCTAATCATTTCAATTGGAATTTTCTCTTAGACCAGTGAGGGTATTCCACTAAGAGGCACAAAATGGGTTTTTTATATATTGTAGTCGACCATGAAGACTACCATTGTGATTTTATTATAGAGCCTTGGTTTATAGATTTATGCATTAAAGAGGGAGTTCAGTTCAACTATATGGTTCAAGAAACACAATAGGTATATTGTATCCCATTTTAAAAGAAAGAAATTTCTATGTGGAATGCATGGTGTAAAATAGCTAGAGTGACACACCATTTTAGAAGAAGAGGTAATAAAACACACCTAATAACAATCCCAAAAACATAGTAGGGATATAAAGATGGTAAAAATTGGAACTATAGTATTTTTTGAATTTATATATAATGAAATGAAATTTATTTTGGAGATATAGTTTCATAGATAGGATCTATGAGATCACAAAAATGTGTGTTTTAAATATCCTTACATTATGGTGGTGTCCTGTATTTAAATAAATAATGATTTTTTATTTAATGTGAGTGATTGATTTAGATGAAATAGTGATTTATCATACTATTCATTCCCATGATAATTATAATTGGGATTTGGATGAGAATTTCATAAATGAACAATGGTGAAAATGAGATCCAAATTCTGGTGATACTTGAGATTGGGGAATCCTAAATCATTTAACATGTTGAAACATTTCATTATTTTTTCTATAATGTAATTACAGGTAATATCCATATTTATTTACATATTCTTATTGATAAATAAATAAAAACATGTTTAGTGGGAACATAACTATTTCATACTCAAGATTTCCACATGATAACAAGAGTTAGTGAACCATGTATTTTCCCTTGTGTTGTATGTGTTATATGTCACACATTCTCTCATCATTTAATTATCACCGTCAATATTCATAATCAATTACTATAAATATGTAATTATTGTTTAATATTTTGTTTTTTTGGTTAACCAATAATTACCACCCTCCCCCACCCCACCCCAATGGTGGTTTAATAACTCTTGGGATAACAAATTTTCTCAATGATAGTTGAGGATCTTAACAACTTATCATCAATTATCCAAGGATTCCATTTGTATATTATAGGATCCATAAAATAGTAACCCATTTGTACAATATCATAATAACATATTTTAATCAACTTTGAGTTTTCAATTATTATTTTTTTAATTTTTATTAAATTTATATTTTAGATATTTTATTAGAGATATGTTTTTAGGGTTTTTATTGAATGGGGTTGAATATTGGGAAACATTCAGGTGGGATTGATAACATATTACATTATGGTCCATATATTAACTTGAAATTAGGTAAAATTTACTTTATAGGTTAATAAGAAGTGTTAGATCCATTTTTTCTTCCACATAGTCGAATGTTTTATCACAATATGTGGTTGATAGCCCCCAGGTAGTAACTGTCTATGAAATAGGTAATATGTGGGCTTCTGGATAGTTTTTTTTAATCTGGACATTTCAATAATTTTATTTTCATGATTTTTGGATTTAATTAATGATATTTCTTATTATAGTGTTCATTACTATAGTAATTCAACTCTTTAATATATAATTTATTTCTTTGACTTTTATAATTTTTTTATTTTTAAGATAAGTTATGATATATTGATTGCATTGGACATGAAATGGAATGTGATTCAAAATTCATATAACTTTTTTCAAATGAATATTGGTTTTGTTTCTGTAATTTTTAATTGTATTTAATTCTTCTATTTTAGTGTAATTATGGATTCCTTGTGATTGAGGATGAATTATAACATAATTCATGGTCTGTGTTTTTCTATAAAAAAATTTATGTGACATATCCTTTTTATTGGTGTCTAAATGACTTTTAATTTATTAATTTTTATCTAATATTTTAATTTATGATTGTATGTGAAATTAATTTATTGACAATTATGTTTAATTTATTAGGAATTATTTTAGATGATATTTTTTTAAAATATTTTATATATATGAAAATCGTGGTTGTAAATAAATATTTACTTTTAAAAAAATTATTTTATTAGAGAAAAGGTGGATTAAATATTAAAATTTATGTGATTATTATTTATAGAGTTTTTTATGAATTTTGAGGGATGAAATTGTATTTTTTTTATGATGTTATAGACTTATTTATTATATAAAAACCATATTAATTCTTTATAAATTAGGGAAATTTTTTTAGAACACGTTGATGAAGAATATATATGATTTTATGGAATTATGTTTTAAAATAAGTATATTATTTCAAGATAATATATTTGGATTTAGTAAATTTCATGGTAATATGATAGAAAAAATAGTAATTCAATTTAGTGATTCAATAATGATGTTTTGTAATGTAAAATGAATTATACATTAAAAATGTTTTATTTATAAAAATGTATATAAGTTATAAAAGGGTGAATACATGGTGATTGGTAATCTAAAAAAATGTGGATTTGATGGATTAAAATGTAGAATTTAATATGATATGTTGTTTTTTGAATTTTTATAAACATATATCAAGTGGTATTGGGGCTTAACTGTTTCATGAGTAATTAAAAAATAAATTAATAAATTGTATGTGATATATGTAGGGTGAATGATGGAATAATGTATGGAATACTAAAGATATGTTTTTACTATTATAAACTAACTATTTTGATGCGAAAATACATCGAGCTGGATAACATGGAGGGAACCCTAGGTTAGTCTATGAGCTGATATAATGATATATGACTTCCTATCTTTTTATTAAATAAACTTTTCATTACATGGTATAAAATAAATTATATTTTTATGTTTAGTTTTTTGGGAAATAGAAACATAATACAAGAAAAACAAATTATTCTAATCTACTTGAAATGAATCATCATTGGTTTATCTTAAGTACATTTATTTCATCTCATATCTTGGGGACATACATAAATGGAAAGGGGTGATCATAATGCCCGGTAAGAGAAACATTTTACATATATTCATTAGGGATATCAATGAGAATATGAGGAATATCATTTTAGAATGAGAACTGGAAAAGAGGAATATCATAATAAAAATAATATGTATAATCACATGGAGATTTCTCTACAATATTCAACTAAGACATCTATAAGCACATCACCAAATTTAATGACCATGTTTTTTGTAAAATAAAATTACCATGGTTATTCAACAAGGTATCATAAAACATTAAATCTCTAGAGATTAAATTATTTACCCAATGCATTGGAGATATATCTTGGAACACCCTTATTATGTATTAATTTCATTTGATTCACATATATCATAATCAAACATTTCATAAATAAATTTTGGAGAATAAAATAAATTTTCATCATGTCAAAAACATGGTGTTTCAAAAGTACCTAAAACATTATCATTAGGTCATTTTCATCCCACGAATATGGAATGAGGGTTTCATGTATATTAATAATAGAATAAAATAAATCATTTTTACATCTAGGTAAATAACCTTAGAAAATAAATTAGCATGGGTATTTAAAAATAAATAAATTAAAAGAGAATTTTTTGAGGAGAATATTGGAATTTCGAGAAGTAAATTCTGCAGAATAACAGGTATAGAATTTTGTTTTAAAAAGGTATAATTAGTGTTTAAAACGGTATCCCATTAATAAAAAATAATTTGTAAGTAATCGTATTATCAAAAGGATAATATAACGGATTAACCATAACATTTAGAAGACATATAGGAATATAAGTTCTTGAATTTAAGAGAAAAGAAGGATAATTCCCTTACCTTGAATAGTTACTCCTAAATTTTGAGGAATGGAACCTTGGGGGATTTCGAAAACCTTGTAGGAATCATTTGGAGGTAAAGCTATAGTATGTTATGGATGGTGGATTTTTCATGAAAAAAATGGAGAAATGGGTGGGTATTTATAGAAAAAGTGGAGGATTTGTTTAATAATGTTCACATATAGGACTTGGAAATATAGGTTGGGGATAATGAAAAACAATGGGATTTACCTTCGTATTTACTATGGTTTTGAAAAATGGGGACACATTTTATGTTATTTTAACCCACAATAACCAGGTATCCTATTATATTACTTCTTTTAGAAAGGAAAAATAATGTTTCCACAAAATAATTTTTTAAAGTAAAATTTTTCATTTTATACTTTGTAAAGTAAATTATATGTTTAGAAATTTATTAAAATATATTAAAAAAATTATATTAAAAAAATTAAATATTTTGAGTTATGTATTTTGGTTACACAATTATGACATTATATAGAAGTCACTAATCATACTGAAACCACAAACTGCATATCTAATTTTCACAGAAAAATAATAAATTTAAAAAAATTCTCAAAAATTAATCATCACCAAAATTCAACGCGATGTTATTAAAAATTTTGTTTATTTTATCATAATAATTATATAAAAATGATATATTTAACATTTAACTATAAAAACCCTTAGTTATTAATAAATATATGGTTGAATAATTTTTTAAAAAATTTATAACACCTAAAAAAATTAAGGACATAATAATATTATATTATCATTTATATTTAATTAAAAGATGTTTTATCATAATATTTCATTAAAATAAGTTTTATTCATAACATATTAGTTTATTATAAAAATTTATATCTTTTCTGGAAAGTAACATTTCTATCTGAAAAATCTATTTCTCAAATTTTATCTCAATTAAAACTATGTTTTATTAAGAAAAACTATTCATAATAAGGAATTAAAGTAATTCCAGTTTTATTTATATAAATGAATTAATTTTATGTAACTATGACCTGGAAACATGACCCCTTATAATAGTTATGTACAACCTAAGGTTAATGTGTCCAATGGTGACATATTCATGGGGCGACATGGATAACATATACCAAGTGATAATTTATAATAACATAAACTCTTCCTATATTTGATTTCATTCGATATTCACTAGTTAAATATGTACTTGGGGTTGGTCAATGGATAACACTAGTGAAGGTACCTTCCTCAAATGTTCTAACAAAATGGATTCATACGACATGACTATACTGGTTGAGATCATCACTTATCCTTTCTACATTAATTATCTTTTGTCATTTCTACTTATAAAAACTAATTATAACATTAAATTATTATCATGTATATATTTTAAAATGTTTATTTTGAATAATGGTCATTTTTTCTAATGATTATATAATAATAGAATAAAAAAGGTCACATTTACCTTTATAAGCACTTCATTATTAAGGAGATATGGGTTTGTTGTTTACAATATAATATAACACACATTTTTATGAAAATAATGTCATTAAAAAAGTCTGGTTCAATACATTCTTCCCCACTTAAGAAATTTCAACCCATAAATATTAAATTATTCTCTCTATTGAAGAATTTTGTGGGTACTTTGGTCTCATTATTTCCTATGGTTCCCATGTCACCTATTCATATTTAGGGCTCCTCCAAAATTATTTGACAAGGTGGGTAGTCTTGTTGCATTGATCCTTGTCTCTACAGTACAATATCTCTATTGACTTCTCCTCATTAGAGAGTTCATGTTCCAGATGTACCACATCTAAATTCAGTACATGTGAAGGGTCTAATATATACTTCCTAAAGATATGTATTTTGACTGTATCATGAACTGGAGCTAGATTTTGTGGAACTTCTACCCTATATTCAACTTCCCCTATGCGAACGAGAATTTTATGGGGGCCAATGTACTTGGGTCTAAGCTCACCTTTCTTCCCAAACCACAGAACTCTCTTCCATGGTGATATTCAAAATAATAATTTATTTCCAACATCAATCTATAATTTCCTTAGAGAGTTTTCATCATAGATCTTCTACTGACTCTGAGAGTCCTTTACGTATTACTGGTTGGAATGAACCTTTTCTTCATCTCTTTCAAAATATTATGACCGAGAAGATTTATCTCACCAACTTCATTCCATCAAGTAGTAGTTCTAAATAACAGACCATTGAGGTCTTCGTAGGGGGCCATTTGAATACCAGTTTAGAAGTTGTTCTTGTATAATAACTCAACTAATGTGATATGTTGATCCCATCCACCTTTAAATTCCATTAAGCATGTTCTAATAATTTTATCGAGTGTTTGAATAGTAAATTCAAATTTTCCATAAGCTTGGGAGTGATAGTCCATAATAAAATTCAATTTGGTACTCATATAATGTTGATGAATTCTACAAAATTTTGATTTCATCCTTAGATTTGGGTTAGAAATAAATGAAAGTGGAACTCCACAAAAACACACCACATCCTTCACATAAACCATGTAATGTTAGTCAAGATATATATCTTACCAAATAGTGATGAAAATGGATGTCTAGGTGAGTCAGAACCCTATAAACCAGATCACCTTGTTTCCTTTAGATGTTCATGGGAGACTAGTGAAAAACAGAATATTGATATTGTCATACTTCTATGTTTGTATGGGCAGTGGTTTCAATACCCCTTTATTAAGTTTTTACTCCACATTCACTTGTCGATACACCCGTCACCTTACAGTGTAGTTAAAAAACATCTTTTTCATGTTATCCCACTAATAATGATCAAGAAAGTCCCTATACATTTTATCACTTACATGATATATAGAAAATGTAGAGCTCTGAGCTTCATCCATCAACTTCATATTTATTTCCAGAAAATATGAGACACAAATCCATGTATAAAATTTTAGTACACATTCTTGATTAATACTAAACTCAAGAATCATCCCATCCATCAATGCCTTTATCTTCTTTTATAACAAAGGATCTTATCTTTGAGATTTCATAATTTAATCTTATACATATGGTTGAGAAATAATTTGGGATATGATTCATGATGTCCCTACCCTCATTATTCTGGTTTCAAACATTATTAGGTCCTTGAAAAATAGATATTCTGGAATCCTCATCATTTCCAGAACAATATATCGGTTCATACATAATTCATTAGTGATATTTTTTTTTCTTATTCAGGGTGATAATGAATTGAAAAATCACATCCTTTAAGTATTTCCAACCTTCTACAGTGTATTATATTAAAATAATTTGATGTGAAAATATACTTCAAGCATTGTTGGTCTGCATATATATCACATTTCTCTCCATAAATATAATTCCTCCATATCATGACAGAAATAAACAACATCTATCTCTAGATATTGTGTTGGATAATTATCTCATGAGGATTTAATGATCGAGGTGCATAAGCCATCAACTTTTCATTTTACAGGTGGACCACCCAATACCTTTTATATATACATTGTTAAATATATGAATCATTCTCTAATAGAGGGTAGAGTTAACATGGGTTTAGAAACTATTTTATTCATCAAAACTTTGAAACATTCTTCAGACTACTTTGTTTAGATTAACATATACCCTTTTTTAGTTAACTTGGTTGGGGTATAATGATTTCATGAAACGTTTTTCACAAACCTCTTATAATATTCTGCTAAACAAAGCAAACTGAAAATATCAATAACTATTTTAGGATGAGTACCCTCCTCCATAACCATTGACTTATCAAGGTCAATTTAGATTCCTCTATTAGTTGTAATATTCCCCCATAAAACATCTTTTTTTAAATAAAATTCACATTTTATGTATTTTCAAAATAGCCCCTCCTTCCATACAGTTTTAAAAATTACCCTTAGATGATCCACATGCTCCTCATGTCATTTGAAATATAACATAATCTCATCAATAAAAACAAAAATAATTATCATGGTAGTCTTAGAATACACTATTCGTCATATCCCTAAATATAATAGGATCATTAGTCATGCTGAAGGGCATAACAACAAACTCATAATACTCATATCCTGATCGAAAGATAGAATTTGTAATATCTTATTTATTCACCCTTAATTGATGACAACTATATCAAATATCAATCATGAAGAATAATTTATCCCAATGAAGCTTGTCAAATAAATCATCAATCCTTGGAAGAGGGTACTTTTTCATTACTTTGATCCCATGAAGATCTCTGTAATAAATGAATGGTACATTAATCCATCCATATTCCTTACAAACTGAATAGGTTATCTCCATAGAGTTACACTTGGTCATAAAAACCCCTTCTCCAAAATATCTTGAAGGTGTTTCTATAATTCCACTAGATCGACATTTTTCATTCTATATAGGGAAGTTGAAATTAGATTTGATCAACATTTGAGTTCAATGGATAACTCTACCTTTCTTTCTTGGGGATTTTTAGGTAAATCTTAAATAAATATTCCATTTTATTCCTAAAAAGTTGTAACATTTTATATTCCTGTAATTTCATTTCCTTCTTCCTCTTCTTCAACAATCATACCCATAATCAAGGATATGCGGGTTCGTTTAAAAAAAACATAGTTTGCGATATCACTCCATTGAAAATAACTATAGGATTTCCATTCAAGACAACTAATATTTCCTTTATTATAAATTTCATCATATAATTATACATTGAGATATAGTACATCCATATTATAAGGTCAAATTCAATCATGGGAATGACTACTAGATTTGTGATAAGATTGGGATTACCAAAGTCAACACTATAGTTTCTATAAACTTTTTATGCATGGATAAGAACTCTCGATGTCTTAACATGTAACATTAATTATATAAGTTTAGGATTGATTCTATATTCTTTTTAAACTTATAGGAGATAAATGAATTCATAGAACAATAATCAAACAATGTACTTCCTATCTTTGAGAGAATAATGAGATTACCTGATCCCACATCAGATAGAGCCTCTACATTAGCCATTGTGATATAAAATTATCAATAATGATATATTAGCATATATTTAGGTTGATATATATTCCCCTATATTTTATTCTTATTTAGACAGTGATTGGGAAATTTCATGAGATTTCGACACTTATAGCATTGTACTTCAAACTGATCATACACCATCTACACTTTATTGTTAGTGTTGTGAATTTTAGGATTTAAATCACTATGATATTTCCATCATAAATGGACATATATTCCACAATTGTAATATTTTCCACTCCCATGAAATAAATTCCCTGAAATATTTATCCATTATTTTTTCCACGAGGGTAGTTTTACTTTCTTTCATCCTCTTCAATGATCAGAGTTACTTAATATGTTTGGATCCAAAGATCTCTTATCTCCTAACTCTAGTTCAACCTTCATAGAATGCTAAATCTTCTTCTAATAGCTATCATAGTATCTATTATCTAGATTCCTCTTCATATGGAGAGATAGTTGACTAAATAATCTATCAAAAATTCCATTAGAATCCATAAAAAATTTATAGGATTAAGTATAAATTATAATAATGTTTATCTCATATATTCCCAAAGATTCATTTTTCATTTGCATCAGCTCAATGAATTCCTTCTATGTTTTCATTCACATAAAACATTGGAAATGTTTATTTAAAAAGATTCCCATGAACTCTTATAGTGATATAGAATGAATCCATATTCCTAGATTCGTGTTTTTAGTCAATTCCCACCAGTTATATGCTTCTCCCTCTATGTTGTACATAGTCAGGGTGATATTCTCTTGTTCCATATAATAGTGTATATAAAAGAACGTTTCAATACATTTTAACCATTATTTGAAAATAAATGGGTCGGAATATCCAGTAAATTTTTTTGGTCATTTAGACATGAAGATATCGAGAAATCAAATTACCTTCAGGGTGAATCCGGTATCTCATCTTGATTCATTTTATTTTTCTAACTCTAGGTATTAAATTCATCACCCTTATTATGTTTTCCCTTATAGATTCCATCAATGGGTCATTATTTCATGGTCTTTTATGGGCATAATTTACATGGTTCCTCCTATTTCAAATAATATTTTAATAGAGTAATACATTAGTGATAAACATGTCTCTTTTAAGAATATTATAATTATAAATGAATTTTATGTCTAAAAACATCATGCTTAAATATTTGTTTCTCTGACAATAATAAAATTTTCAATATATCCTTCATAATGGTTCATAAAAATATCATCATCAACCAAACATATCCCCTAATATGGTAAAAATAAGTGTGAAAAGAGGCCCATTATTGTGAACCATTTCTTGTTCAATTCTAGATCAAAGTGTTGTTTTATGGTGTTATCGTTAGATACATCAGTTCCAAATACACATCCACTTGTTCATATCCAGATATTGATTTCATTACTCAAAAACCACATACCTAATACTTCACTTCAATGCCATGATGTTTCACTATATTTAAAATTATCTCTAGGGTACTTCCTAATGTTTTCAAAATCCTAATTTCTAAAAATAAATAAAACTTTTTTGATACCATCTATAACATCCCATCTTTTTATTAGAATTTTTTTTCATAACATGGTACAAAATATGGGTCTTTTAAACATTTGTTTCGTGGAAAATAAGAACATAATACATGAAAATAAAAAAAATCCACTTTAAAGGATTAATTATGGGTCCATCTTAAGTACATTAATTGCATCTCATATCATGGGTATATAGATCAATGTAAAAGGGTAACCATAAGTCCCAACAAGTGGGATTGTTTACATATATTTGTGAGGGATATCAATAAGAACATGATTAATATCATTGTAGGATGAAAAATGGAAAAGTGGTAAATCTTAAAAAAACTAGCATGAATAATATCATTGAATTTTGTTTATAAAATTTAATTTATACATTCATAAGAATTTTACCACATTTAATTACTAAGGTGTCGTAAATGAAAATTACCATGGTTGTTCACTATAGTATCATAAAAATTGTCATCATGAGATATTAAATTAATTACCCAAAGCATCAGATTGATATAAAGGTACACCATTAATATGTCTTAATTTAATGTTATCTACATTCATCACAATAAAATATTTCATAAATAACTTATTGAGGATTAAATAAATGTTTTACATATAAAAATCATGGTCTTTCAAAAGTGATTAAAAACAAGATAATTATGTCATTTTCATCCCACAAAATGATAATGTGGTTTTCACGTATGTTAAAACAATAATAATTAAATTATTTTTATAGCTTGGTGAATACCCTTGGAAATTAATGAGTCTTGGTTACTTACAAAATGAAATTAAAAAATAATTTCTTGAGGAGAAGAGGAAGATTTTGAGAAGTAAATTCTGAAGCATAATAGGTATAAAATGTGGTTTTTGAATAACTATAAAATGAGATGGGACAAGGGTTTCCCACTAATAAAACATAATTTTATATTATTTGTATTATTAAAACATTAATATAATGTATTAACCATAAAATTTAGAAGACATATAAGAAAATAGGTTCTTCAATCGAAGAGAAAAAAAGGATAATTTCCTTACGTTAAAGAGATACTCCTATATATTAAATAATGGAATGGCTTTAGGACAACCTGAGGGTACTAAATGGGAGGAGAAATTACCATGGATTAATGTAGGATGGATTTTTAGTGAATGTAAGCATTAAAATTGGTCGGTATTTGTAGAAAAATTGGAGGATTTGTTTAATAATTTCCAAATATAGGCCTTAGAAAACTAGGTTGTGGAAAATGAAAAAACAAGGGCTTGACCATGGTTTTAACCAATGGTTTTGGAAATTAGAGAAATATTTAATATTATATTGACTCACATAAACCTATAATCATATATTATTACATTATTTGGAAACAATGTAATATTTCCATAAAAAATTGTTTTTAAAGCCAACGTTTCAATTTTAGACTTTGGAAAGTAAATTATAGGATTGGAAATTGAATAAAATAAATAAAAATACATGATATTAATAATATAAAATATATTTATTCATTTATTATGGTTACATCATTATTAAATAATTATGAAATCCTTAAACATACAGAAAATCTCAAAATATTTTTTTTACTATTCATTACAAAAAATGTTTTTCAGAAAATTTACAGAAATTAAACCTAACTAAAATTTGAAATTATTATTTAAAAATGATTTTTATATTATTCTAATAATTATATAAATATGATAACATTACCTTTTAATTATAAAAACCCTTATTTACAAAAAATATAGTTGTTTGAATATGCATTGTAAAATATCTAACACTTAAAACTTTTTAAGGTCATAACAAAATTATTTTGTCCATTATATATAAGTAAAACTATTTTTATCATAATATTTAATTAAAATAATTATTATACATTATACATTAGTTTGTTATAAAAATTTATATCTTTTCTAAAAAGTACAACTTCATTCTGAAAAATCTATTTTTCAATTTCGATGTCAATTAGACCATTATTTTATTAAGAAAAACACTTTATAAAATTTTATTGATTAAATAAAAAATTTATTTATAAAAAGGATTTAGACTTTCAGTAACTAATTCCAGCACATTTAACCCCTTATAAAACATGCATACGACCTCAAAGTAAGGTTTGTGATAAATATAGATTCATAGGGAGGCTCGGCTAACATCGACCGAGTGATAATTTATACTAACTTGAACTTGTCACATATGTGATTTAATTCAATCTTCACATATTGAAGCTCACATTGGGCTTAGTCAATGGAAAACCCTAGTGATGCTACCTTCCTTCTATTAGAGTTGTGGTATCCCTCTGGAGGGCCTGGAGTGGATCCTCTAGCATCTTTACCTAGATCGGGTTCTTGGTATCGTTGTGACCGATTATTTACGGGCGGCGATCCCCTATCTAGTAGGATAACACCGTAGGGTTTGTGGCATCATTGGAAATATGATCCCCTATGCGGTGGACCGTGCTTAGTAGGGTTGTGGCATCGTCGGGTATACGATCCCCTACTCAGCATGTGATTTATAGTAGAGTTACGATATCGTTGGTTATGCGATCCCCTACTCAGCGCGTGGTTTCGGTAGGGTTGTGGCATCGTCGGTTCGATCCCCTACATCGCGAGTTATACCAGATAGGGTTCCGGTATCGTCGTGACCATCTTTATATGGAAGATGATCCTCTACCCGAGTGTGGAGCTTCTATCGAGCGCCAGATCGGGTTGTGGTATCCCCCAGCAGATCCTGGGTGTGATCCCCTATCTGTGAGAACTACGTATACCAGATCGGGTCATGGTATCCCCCTGCGGACCCTGGGAGTGATCCCCTATCTGTGAGTTACGTATATCAGAGTGGGTCTTGGTATCCCCTAGAGGACCCTAGCGGCGATCCCCTATCCGAGGAGTTTGGTGGATTGGTGGTTCAGCGATGTTCCCTTAGTGATGTTATCCGACGAGCGTGGTCTCTCGGGTGAGCGTCTGAGATGTTTATTTGGGACCCGATGGAGTGTATCTCTCAGATGAGTGTCATCTGGTATGACAGTGTTCGTGTGGTGTACTCTCCTGGTTGTGGACAGTTGCTGGTGATGAGGTCAGTACCTCTTGTGGCTTTGTGGTGTGAGCTGTGTATATCTGGATTGTTCAAGGTGTATGTATAGGCATACACCTAAGCTGAGCTGAGATGACTAGTTGTGTTTAGCCGAGGATGGTCTTGAGATGGAGTTTCTCTCTCGTCTAGGTTCCCTCTAGCTGGGTTGAGCGGACTGTTTCCTTTCAGTTGCTCCCTTGGGTTTTGGGTTTTTGGGGTTCCTACTGAGTATGTTTATACTCACCCCTGCACTGGCTTTGGCCGCACATGTTTGTGTCTTGTGCAGACCACATGCCTTTTGACGGAGTCCCAGGAGGACCCGGAGCAAGAGGAGCTTAGTGAGCGAGTTGACCGGGGTGTTTACTGGAGATGTGCCGAGGGAGCTTTCTGGCGGGTGTTTGTGGCAGCGTTCCCCTTCTTCAGAGCATGTTGGACGTGCATTGTAGTTTTCTTTTGGTGGGCCCTGTTTTGCCCTTGTATTTTTGTTGTTGCTCTCTGGTTGTGGGATTGTGTATGCATGCATTTACATTCCAGTTTATATATCTCTGCACTATTGCATTGATGTGTTTGTGGGTGTGTGTGTACAGGTACCTCAGGCTAATGCCTCCTATGTGTGTGATAGCCTACTCGGCGCTGGTCGCCAGCCCCTGGCCTTTTGGAGGCGGGCTTGGGGAGTCACGGCTTGAGCCCCGTTGGGTCCGGTCGTGACAGAGTGGTATCAGAGGAGGTTCCACCTTTGGGATCTCAGAGCGTAGTTGGTCTAGTTGTGAGCTTGGTTTGGGTTTCATAGCGGTAGTGTTAGGATGTTCCGAGTTCGGCTTTCAGGCCAGGGACTCCAGTGTTGGTGCGGTGGCCGACGTATCGATACACCAGGACTCTGATAACCTGCCTTTCGACTTGGGACATTTGTACACTGGTCGCGGGGACATAATGGTACATGCATCATATAGGACTGGGTTTTTGGTTTTTCCTTGTCTTTCTTGAGTCTGCTCTCCAGATATACTCCTTGACTGCTGTGCGTTGTTAATGTATTTCAGGATTCCTCCATGATGACAGCCATCAAGGGTTCCACAACAGGATTTTGCTGATGACCCACCCCGTGTAGTGGCTGTAGAGCAGGGCGCAGGTTCTGAGGTTTCACATCCATGTGGTATGCCAGTTGAGCCACCACCTGTCGAGCAGTTGGTTGTGCCGGCGGTGCAGGACGAGGTTGCACGCAGGCTGAGTGCATTGCACGAGTTCTAGAGGTAGCGACCTCTGAGGTTCCAGGGTGATCCAGACCCCCAGGTAGCTGATGACTGGCTTGAGGCAGTCACCAGAGTTTTCTGCCTAGTGAGGACACCTCCAGATCAGATGATGGTCCTAGCAGCGAGCCTTCTGCATGGTTCTGCCAGGCGATGGTGGAATTTGGTGACGCAGTCCCATGACGAGGAGACGCTCACGTGGGAAGAGTTTGAGCGACTCTTTAGGGAGGAGTTCTATCCGGTGATGCTGAGGTCAGTGCGGATCCAGGAGCTTCTGCAGCTTCGACAGGAGAGCATGACTGTGTCGGAGTACTCAGTGAGGTTTACAGACCTGTCGCACTACTCCCTGGATATGGTTCAAGACCCGTTCTTTAGGGCTCAGACCTTCGAGTAGGGATTACGCAGGGACATCCGAGCAGGTGTGGTTTTCTTGTGCCTGCCCACCTATGCTGGAGTGCTGGAGCGCGCGTTGGTGGTGGAGAGTTTTCTGGCTGAGAAGATCTCGCCTGTTAGTGCTGGGCATGCGAGAGCTGAGACTTTGTCAGTCGGATCGGCATCTGGTAGCCGACGACAGACTCAGGGGTCAGGACGTGGCCAACGTTTCAGGAGGCGACCCCAGGATGGAGGATCTGAGGCTCAGGGCTCGCAGGCCTGTTTTGGCCAGCCGCAAGAGAGGTAGCGTTATGCTTGCAATGGTTGGGGACATCTTGTTAGAGATTGTCCGACCCGACGTGCTGCTGAGAGGGATCCGGTCGATGGACCGCCTTGGCAGAGGTAGCATCTCGAGCAAGGAGGTCCGCAGGGCGACGGACGTGGCGGCGGAGCTGGTGCAGCAGGAGGCGGTGGTAGGCAGTACCAGTTGCCACCACCCCCACCCCCAGGTGGTCCACGCCATGCACAGGGAGCTGGTGGCCGAGGGCGAGGACAGCTGCATGCCCAGGAGGCTGTTGACCCAGAGGCACCGCAGGTGGATAGAGGTACACCTTGTGTCCTTTCTACTTACTACAGTAGAGGTACGCCTTGTTTCCATTTGTTTCTTGCTCGAGTTTTGTTCAGGGCGATGGTAAGACCCTGTGTAGGTGTTGGTTGGTGAGCTCCCTGGTGTGTGAGACCCAGTTGAGAGTCCAGTCTCATTCCTTGTGCTTAGGGCTTTTCGGGGATGAAAAGTTCTAAGGGGGGGAGGATGTAGAGACTCTGGTTTTTGGCCCTGTCAGACTTTGGAATATTTCTATAAATAATTCCAGAGCTAGGCACGAAGACGACAGGCGATTCCGAGGCCCGGTGTGCCCGAAATTAATTTTATAAAAATATTAAGTATTGTTATACTATGCACGTGGAGGGGGTGTGATATCTCCTAAACGGTAGCTCAGAACGGGAATCTGAGGGCACGGTTGCATCCGCAACGTGCCGTTTACCCTAGGCGGGGTGTAAACGTTGCGGGCGCGGCCCTGCGGTGAGAAACGCCACCAGGGGCGTTTCCGTAAATAAGTAGCAAAGTTAGTGTGTGAGCGTCGGCTCAAATTAACTCTGAATGGAGTCTCGGATGGAAAATCTGAGTCCGCCGTTGCATTCAGAACGGCGCGTTTACCCTAGGGGTGACCTTACTTTTGATCGCATCGGGCGTTGGGTCTGAGGCGGGTTTGGCGCCGGCGGGCGGCTGATATAAATATCAGCGCCCCCCCCCCCCTTTATCGTTCCTCTCGGCGTTCTTCAGCGTTCTTCCCTGCCGCTCCGCTGAATCGAGCAAACGAAGCGCCCACGAGCTCGGAATTTGACGGCGGATGTTCCAGGAGCGCGCAGCGGAAGCTCTGAAGCACGGATCTGAGGCAGAACATCGGCGTTTCGCCCGCGAGGTAGGCGGTTTGAGTTTTACAATCCCCGATCCCGTTTTTGTGTAGTTTTTCTTCAAATTTTTAGAATATTTGTATAGTTTGGGTCCCGAGCATTCTCAAACATGTTTCAGATCTGAATTTGGAGCACCGGGGTGCTCCCGTTGGCTCCCGGAAGTTTTCTGGCAAAAAACCCGGTTTTCCAGCAAGACCCGCTGTGGCCATGGTGGATTCTGGCGAGTTCCGCGGCGGCGCGGCGGCGACGCGGTGGTTTCTGGCGGCAGCGGCGCGGCGGAATCCGGCGGCAGCACGGTGGTTTCCAGCGAGGCTGGCGGTGGTCCGGCCAGAATTTTCCGGAGGTTCTTTAAACCCCCGTAACTCGCAAACCGTAACTCCGATTTGCGAGCCGTTTGCGGCGACACGCTCCGTGCGTTGAGACGGACCTTTTGAAATCACTTTTAGGGTTTAAGGGTTCGGGATCGTGGCCCGGGAGTTATAAACGTCGTATAAAATAATATTATTTTATTATTTTACAACTTCGGGCTGTTGTAACTTCTACCCGGAGCGTCCGATTGACGTGCCGTCAGTGGTGTTGAGACCATGATGGTACGACGGACTTTTTGATATGGTTTCCTAGTCTTGGGACTGAGAACGGGGTGTGGGCCCCACGAGGCCGGGTTTTGGTGTTTGCGGAGAAACATAGCTTTTGCACCAGGAGTCCGATTTTTGGCGGATGAATTGTCGATCATGTGGGTTTTTCCGAGAGGATCGCAATGGTGTGTTCCGTTCGATGAGTTTCGGAAACCAGGCGTGGGCCCCGCCCAAGCTGGCCTTTGGTGAATAATACCTTTTTCACCGGGTGGCCGTTTTGGACGAGCGAGTAGTCGATTCCGCTTCTTTTTCTGAGGGGATCGTCGAGGTATGGTCCGCTCGATGAGTTTCAGGATCGTTGTGTGGGCCCCCCGCACGAGCTAGCTATGGTGAATAGTGCCTTTTTCACCGGTGCTCTGTTTTGGGCGAGTAAATATCCTATCCTGCGTGTTTTTCAGCGTACAACGCGATGGTGGCCTCATTTTTTTCCTAGGAGATGCGCAGTGTGGTGTTGTGGTGGGTCTCTCGGGTTAGCGACGTTTGGACCAGCAATGGTTGAGGGTTCTCCCTTGGTTCGTTCCTACGAGGGTTCGTGTGGCGTCACAACCTTCGTATGGGTTTGTGATCCTCTCGATGGGATGTTTAAACTGTTAGAGTTGTGGTATCCCTCCGGAGGGCCCGGAGTGGATCCTCTAGCATCTTTACCTAGATCGGGTTCTTGGTATCGCAGTGACCGATTATTTACGGGCGGTGATCCCCTATCTAGCAGGTTAACCCCATAGTGTTTGTGTCATCATCGGAAATATGATCCCCTACGTGGTGGTCCGTGCTCAGTAGGGTTGTGGAATCGTTGGGTATATGATCCCCTACTCAGCATGTGATTTATAGTATGGTTACGGTATCGTTGGTCATGTGATCCCCTACTCAACGCGTGGTTTCGGTAGGGTTGTGACATCGTCGGTTCGATCCCCTACATCGCGAGTTATACCAGATAGGGTTCCGGTATCGTCATGACCATCTTTATATAGATGATGATCCTCTATCTGAGTGTGGAGCTTCTGTCGAGCGCCAGATCGGGTTGTGGTATCCCCCAGCGGATCCTTGGTGTGATCCCCTATCTGTGAGAACTGCGTATACCAGATCGGGTCATTGTAACCCCTAGCGGACCCTGGGAGTGATCCCCTATATGTGAGTTACGTATACCGGAGTGGGTCTTGGTATCCCCTAGCGGACCCTAGCGGCGATCCCCTATCCGAGGAGTTTGGTGGATTGGTGGTTCAGCGATGTTTCCTCAATGATGTTATCCGATGAGCGTGGTATCTCGGGTGAGTGTCTGAGATCTTTGTTTGGGACCTGATGGAGTGTATCTCTCAGATGAGTGTCATCTGGTATGACAATGTTCGTGTGGTGTACTCTCCTGGTTGTGGACAATTGCTGGTGATGAGGTCGGTACCTCTTATGTCTTTGTGGCGTGAGCTGTGTATATCTGGATTGTTCAAGGTGTATGTATGGGCATACACCTGAGCTGAGCTGAGATGACTAGTTGTGTTTAGCCGAGGATGGTCACGACATGGAGTTTCTCTCTCGTCTGGGTTCCCGCTAGCTAGGTTGAGCGAACTGTTGCCTTTCAGTTGCTCCCTTGGGTTTTGGGTTTTTAGGGTGCCTACTGAGTATGTTTATACTCACCCCTGCACAGGCTTTTCCCGCACATGTTTGTGTCTTGTGCAATCCACAAGCCTTTTGACGGAGTCCCAGGAGGACCCAGAGCAGGCGGAGCTTAGTGAGCGAGTTGACCAGGGTGTTTACCGGAGCTGTGCCAAGGGAGCTTTCCGGAGGGTGTTTGTGGCAGCGTTTTCCTTCTTCAGAGCAGGTTGGATGCGCTTTGTAGTTTTTTCTTTTGGTGGGCCCTGTTTTGCCCTTGTATTTTTGCTGTTGCTCTCTGGTTTTGGGATAGTGTATGCATGCATTTACTTTCCAGTTTATATATCTCTACACTGTTGCATGGAGGTGTTTGTGGGTGCGTGTGTACAGATACATTAGGCTAATGCCTCCCATGTGTGTGATAACCTACTCGGCGCTGGTCGCCAGCCCCTGGCCTATTGGAGGCGGGCTTGGGGAGTTGCGGCTCGAGCCCCGTTGGGTCAGGTCGTGATAGAAAGGACCTCGGTAGATAGGAGATGAATCATTGAAACATCTTAGAGTTTATTTTATATTACTTTAGAGGTATATCAAGGTATTATTTTTATATTTCATTTCTTCATATTTTAGTTTCATTATTCATGACCTAATACATAGGTTTTATTTTAGTGTCTTGTATGGTAGTAGAATACATTTTAGATTTGTTGGATGTTATCTTGAATTTAATATTTATGTTATACTTTTTCCATTTCTTATTGATATCATGTTATTTATTTAAACTTTTTATTGTGATGGATTTCTAGTAATTCATTTCATGATTACTACATATAGACCCTCTGTGCTAATCGCTAGACAATAGTGATCATAGAGCACACTTAAGGTCATGTGATGTATCTCATCAGTGCCATTATTATGATAATGATGAACATTAAAAAAATGTATCTAAGTCATTTATTTTTCATGGACATGATATATATGCTGCTTTAATGTAGGATATTATTGGCCAATTATAGTATATAATCTATGTGAATGTTCCCAGTTATGATGATTGCATCGATTATAGGGGGAGGGTGAAACAATGATACTATTCCCATTTATTATTCCTTGAAAGAACCTTTGCCTCCTTTTAATGATTCAATTCCTTACTAAAAAATATATACAAGGATCCAAAGGAACTCATGTATTTACAAGGTTCACTATTCAATAAGAATAGCTACATCCACGGTATAGTTTCCAAGTAATCTAATACCATTGAATCCCCTAGAAATAAATCCTTTGATTACAAAAAGTATTATATACCCTTACTCTCATGTAGCACTATATAAATAATTCCAATATTTTATGTCTACCCTCATAGCACAAAGAGATTAATATAATGTTTTTGAAACAAATCTTGTTACCTATGCTTTATTTCAATTTCAAAATTGTATTCAATTAAATATAGTGCTTCAATTTCTTACCTAGAATAATGTATGAACTTCCAAGAATTTGCTGTGAAATCTTCGTCTGATTTCCCAAGTCTAATTTTCCCATTTTGATTCCTCAGAGTACGATTTTTCTAGGCACATTATTTCCTAATATGAGAAACATCACTTTGATAGAATATGGTATAGATGAATCATAACTAATTCAATTATGAGTATAAAAAACTCAGTAAGATACTCCCAATATGATTCTTCCTCAATCCAGAAGTCAAAGTATGAAAATTTTGAATCCGATTATCTATCCCGATACAATGAACAATCAAATATGATTGATAAGATGATTACTTTAATCATTTGAGAACGATATTATTGAGTATGATGATCAGCTTAATACAAAATTTTGATCTCGTCTCTTCTCCTTTTACTTTAAGCAATTGAAATTTTTCAACACAAGTGATTATTAAAATTTATTTATATCCCTTAAACACAGATCTTATCTCTCATTAACATTATTTAATTCATCAAAAACGTACATTATAATTTTCAACATTTATAGGTTACCCTCGAGTGGCTTTGGCATGAATCCCAAAATTTTTACTCTTAAGAAAATTCACTGTAATCTAAATTTATCAAAAAATTGAGGGTGAATTATGACTTCATCAACTCTTCTCAAAGCTTCTAGATTCATTTACCATCTTTAATACATATTTATACTTTTATTTCAATCATAAATTGGATTTCAATTGATATATATAATTTTCTAAATCTAATTTCATCAAAAAAAAGTTATGTTCCAATGGTTTGAAAGTGTATGAAGAAATGGATACCACTATGATTATTGAATAAAATCATTCATTTGAATACCAAGATCCCCCTATATAATTCCTTTGGAAATAATCTCTTTCAATCTTCTTTTAGTTTTTCACTTCTTCTCTTGAGCCAGTTGGAATTTTATATACAATTTTACTCTTATTCAATGGATCGTGACCCAATTGAAATACATTCCATCACCTTCATTTCTTAATTTTTTCTCTTGAAACAATTAATATACAATACCTCTTCTTCACCACTTTTAATTACCCACTTATATAATATATTTGAAAACAAATCAGATTTCACTTATCTCTTTCTTCAGTAATTCAATCCACCACCCATCTCATTTTGAGTATGATGGTCCAGAGTCAGATCTTTCCAAGTAATATTGTCCTAAATATGATCATTTTTGGGTATAATCATTATGTATATGATTATATTGGATGAAATATTTTTCTTCCTGATCATAATTATAATCATCATAGGTATGAATTTTTTCTTAGGAATACAATGGATTATCGATGATAAAATGCCTAACATATAATTGTAAGTATTGAATGTTTCCAATTCTCTAGAATACTAATTCTTTATTTCTAATCTAGAATACAATAAATCTGGGTATGATTTCTTTTTTATCAGCAGCAGCTCTTTATTCACATCCACCCGAATATGATAAATCTGGGTATAATTAGGAACACTTATATTCTATGTTCTTCCATAAATCTGACATCCTAATTTCACCAATAAAATTATTATTTATGTATAATAAAAAACATAAAATCATTATCACATTTAACTTATCATAGTCAAAGAGACTCTAATTCAACTTTAAAACAACCACTCTTTCCAAATCATATCCAAATATAATATAATGACCATTTACTTACAGCAATATTTTCCCCATGTGACCCATTCTCTCATTCTATATTATGATCAACTCCTTGTTATGATCTTATCTCATTCCAAATCTGAGGAAAGTTTGGTCTTATCCTTGTTACGATGGAAAAAAGTGAGTCTGATTCTTCATAAAACACAATTCTAATTCTTTTGAAAAAAATGTCAGGAATATTTACACTGAATACAATTTGATGTGACTTCCTTCCATTAAAAACGTTTATTAAAAACAAAATACAACATTTAAAAACTGTCACCTTCATCTTCAACTTGGTCCTAACAATCCCCCCTTGGGAGTTTTTGTCAACCAATTTTTACAAATCATTGAAATTTGTATTATAAAGAAATTTATAACATATTTACAATTCTAAACCTATGTGAGCTAAATCATTATAGGAAAATAGAATCAATGATAGTAAAACCATGTTATCCATAAAAAGTGATTATGACAACCTTTTTTTGTTTTCCTTTATCATCTATTTTAAATAATCTATGGAATACACATCAATTTGATTTCCTATTACCACACCAACAAATATATATAATAGTTCACTCACAAGAAAATGTTGAATTCACAGCTTACCCACAACTCCACCTTTTTATATGAATTTTATGGATCTATTTATGAAATAACTCATTATCCCCCTTGACAATGTTATCCAAAGGTAATCTGAGATAGAAGCTGAAAACACATACCTAAACCTCCATGAAAAATAGTTTAGATAACCATGTTCGACATCAATTTAGAGAACGATTCCTTTAGTAAAGGTTTTGTGAAAATGTTAGCAACATTTCACAATGTGGGAACATATTCCATATTCAATTCATTATATTATACATGATCTTTGATGAAATGATATATGATATAAGTATTTTTTGAATGAGAATATTGATCTAGATTCCTAGTGAGATTGATTGTGCTTTAATTATCACAACCCAATAGAAAGGGTTACCTTACTTAAAAACATAAATGTTCTAATTGAGTTTTCATCCACATTATATGAGAACTCGATTGAGTGGAAGCAACATACTCATATTCATCTATACTTGGGATTACTAAATTCTTTTTCTTTGAATCCAAACTAACATAATTACTTCCCAAAATTAATACTCTATAAGATGTGGATATTATATCATCAAAATTTCCTACACAATCAGTATTTGAGTACCTAAACAATTAAATACTATATGATCATTTATAACTGATTCCAAAATAAGGTGTTCCTTTGATGTATCTAATAATTATTTTTCTAATAATTAAATTTTATTCTTTTGGAGCACTCTAAAATATTGTACATAGACAAACATCTTAAACAATTTTGGGTCTTGAGGCATTCAAATATAACAATCATCCAACAAAAAATTGAATTATTTTTGATCAACTTAATTTCCTTCTACATATTTAGCTAAATTTTATCTGATGGATATTCGTGTGGAACTAGGTTTTGTGTTCTCCAATCAAGAATCCCTTAATAAGTTCCTTGGAATACTTTTCATTATAAATAATAATGAATTTATTATTTTGATCTATTTGTAACCCAATATTGTATTTCATTTCCCCCTTCAGGGACATTTCAAATCCTTTTTTAATTTATTTAGAATATCATTCAAAACATAATTCACCATTCATTATAACGTTAATGTCATCAATGTAAACAATTACAATAAGGAAATATTCCTTACTTTCTCTATTATAGAGATTTTTATCCACAATTACATTCTTGAAATTTATCATTCTTAATAATTTATGTAATTTGGATTATTATGGGCTCAGATCTTGTTTTGGGACATAAATAAACAATATCAATCTAAACATATAACTTTTTTCATTCCCAAAAACAAATATTTAATGTTAATCAATGTAAACATAATCCTCAAGATATATATTTAATAACACTAATTTAACATCTATTTGAGAGATCTTGTTTCCTTGTTGTGCAGCTAAAGAAAGAAATATTCAAATTTTTTATTGTTTACACTAATGAAAAGGTTTCCTCAAAGTCAATACCTAAAATTTGTGAATTCACTTTTCAAACTAATCTTTATTTTATTCTTATAACTTCACCTTCTTCATTCATCTTGTTTTGGAATACCCACATTGTGTCGATGATGTTTTTGTTTTTTGACATGGGTATGAGTTCTCATGTATCATTATTTTCAATTTGAACCAACTCTTCATTCTTATTTTTAACCCATTATGGGTGGTCAAAAGATTATTTCGTATCATTCGGCTCTACTTATGAACACAATGAAGAATGTGTAATAGAAATTGTTGTTCTTATTTATTAAATCTCCTGATTTTGATCACCAATAATATTCTGAGTTTCCACTTTCTTCCTCAACATATGATAAAATTTTTATTGTCTTCCTCATCACATGAAATATCTGAGTCTGATTCTTCATCTTGGTTAGGAAATCAATTGTTCGTATCCTCATAAAAAAATATTCTTCAAATTTCTCAACTTCATTTTCTGCTTGAATATGTATTTCTTTCTCACCTCTTTCAATTAATTTCATATCATCTAAATAAATAATTCATTCAGTTCATTTATTGAAACATCTATATTTTATTCCTTATGAAGCATAGCTAAAAAATATTACATCTTCACCTTTTTAAACATTAAATGGTTTCCATATTTCTTATTTATAATACATGGACTCTTGAATAATCATATGTGATTCAAACATGGAGTTTTTTCATAAGAAAATTAATATGGAATCATGTATGATTGAGGCTAATAGAAATATCAGTCTTAGAAATAAATAGTAGTACTCATGTATTACCTCAAAAAGTAATGAGAAAGTCCATGTTCAAGTAACAAATTTATTCCCATTTTCACCAAATTTATATTATTTCTTTTAGTAACCCCATTTTTTTGAGGAGTGTAGGGCGAACTATTATCATACCGAATTCCATGATTCTCAAGATGACATTAAAATTATTCCTTTTTTTATTCACCACCATTGTAGGTTCTAAACTTCTTCACTGAATACTAAAATTATTTCACAACCATCCTTCCAAAACTTTTAAACATTTTCAAAGAATCATTTTTATGTTTTATATACATAACAAAAGTAATGCGATTAAAATAATTAATGAAATTGATGATGTGATTTTCTGTATTTCTTTATTTTTTCGCATTGCCCCACAAATATCAGAATGGATTGGCTCTAGGGGTTGTTTTGAACAAATATCAACTTTCTTATGCACAACATTGGTAATCATTCCATTCTAACAAATATTGAAACACAACATCTTCTTCTTGAAAAATAAGGAATTTCTCAGACACTGTAGATTTAAATAACTTTCTCATGTTTCATTGAAATGTGTTTCCAAGTCTTTTATTCGACAATTTTTTCTCTTCCATCGTACTCATGTAACATGAGTTTTATATTTCTCTAATTTGAAACAAATTTTCTTTTGTATGTTTTCCTCTTGTAAAAATATTTCCATCTTCATCACTTTTCACAAAAAACCCTTATTTTATTATGATTAATTTTTTACCCTTATCACAAAATTGTTAAAAAATTGTGTTTCATCCCATAAACATACAATAATTTTATGGATTTCATCTTTTCTATCCCAATGAAGTTTTATCTGACACCTTTAATTTTCAAGGATTTATTATAGTGAAATTTCACTATTACTTCATTGAAATATTTCACATTCTATAAAAATTACAAATATCCTTTCATATGAGAAGAACACCAACTATCAGGAATCCATGTTCTTTCTCCTTTTGTTGCTTTCAATGCATTTTAAAAAAAAGATCTTTTACTTCTTACATTTTATTTGTCACCATACTATTTTGAGAATTATTATGAATATTTTGTTTTTAATGTAACAAAATAATACATCCTTTCACAAGGTATCTTGGTTTTTTACATCTTTCAAAAATAGTTTCTAGGGATTAGAACCTATTGTCAAATTTCCCTCCAACATTATCAGGTTTCTTCACAACAATATTCTCATAATTTCATTCATTGAGGATATTGAATCCCTCTAAACCAATACCTTTCATAACTTATGGAATAATAATAATGTATATGGTTAAACCAACACATATTTTCTATATGTCTAAATCCACCACAATATGATAAATATCTATAGAATGAGTATATTCCTCTGAAGCTTGTATATTAATTGAATTTTTTTAATACATTTCCTTTCGAATCTTTTGTATTTAGTTTCTAAACCATCAAACATTCTATTATCAATCAGATTCTTCTTTTCACATTTCATCATTAATAGAATTATAAATGTATGAATATTTTCTGGGCCTTTATAAAACATTTTTGGACTCAGTATGTTTTGTAACTTCTAAAATATTCACTTTTTTAATCATGGAAACATACATAACATTCTGAGATTTCTTCTTTTTAGATATAATTATATCTTTCTTATCAAATGTTTAAGTTATCATCTTGTTATCCTTATAGGGTTTCTAATTTCGAGAACTTTTACCAACATCAAAAATTTAGTTTTTGAAACTTGTATTTATATCTTCATATTTTTTAAATTTTTTGTTAGACATGTTTCAACTCTTCTTATTTTACCTTCAACTTCACATACAAATTCTCATTATGAATCTTTTATTCATCAAGAAATTTCTTCATATCATCAATTTATTTTTCTAGGTTCACATTTATATAATTAAAACTTCTATTTTTTCATGTATAAGAGTATTCATCTTCCAATTTTTTTTTCTTTTCAATACTTTTAATAATTATTAGGGATTATTTCAATTCTTATCTCAAATGTAATTCCCATTCAGTTTGTTAGTCTTCTTCTTCTTCAAAACTATAGCTTTCTAATTCTTCATTATTTCTTATTATAATAATATTCTTTTCAATACCATAATCAACATATTTTTTAGATTCTGAATTTTTGAATTATTCTTCTACATCTTTAGAAAAGAATATTCATCTTTTGGATTTGAATAATTTTCATTCCTTCCATATGGAATTAAATTTTCCTTTATATCCTTGTTTCATCCATGATCTTCGTGTATTTATTTTTTCTTCATCATTGTACTCATTTTTCTTTCATGTTGGAAAATTAGTCCCCAAGTGACCAACACCTCCACAATCAAAAAAATTCATGGGAAGTTTCCATTTTTATTTACCTATTTTTATTTTATAATTTTTTCAAACCAAGGATAAAATATCATCATGATTTTTAAATACCTCATTTTTTGAATCAGATTCACCAGCTTCATCTTCAATAAAACTCTTCATGGACTTTTATTTCTTTGTATTCATGAAATATATTTCTCTATCACTTTTTTTATTTCCATTTCATTCTCCCTTTTAATTTCATTAGTGGTGAGAGTTTTATGTAAATAATCAAGAGATAATGTTTCAAGATCTCTGTATTCATATAAATAATCTATTAAATCAAACTTTCCAGAAAGGATTCTAAATATCTTTTCAGCAACTGTAGATTCATTTAACTTTTCACCACCACATCTGATAGTACTGAAAATTTCAATTACCCAAGAAAATAATTCCCCAATAGATTCATACTAATCTATCATTATGTCTTAGTAATTTAATCTCCATATTTGATGTTTTTCCTTCTTCAATTTTTTATTTCGATTAAATAGGTTTTTTAATTTATCCCAAATACCATTATATATAGAAATAAATTTCACCCTTAGAATTTCACTTTCAGAACGTGATAATAATATGGAATCATTTATCCTTCCACTATTCTCCAGATTCTTCTTTCTAACATATTTAATTGGAGTTTTAAAATAAATAGGAGGAACCCCATCTATTGAAACTTCAAAAAAATCTTATCCAATTAAGATAAGTTTTTAAAACATTCTATATTTCTAGATATGAAAATTATTTACATAAAAAAATTGGAATACCTTAACTATTCATACAATTCAATTTCTCTATTAGTATAGAATAAGTAAAATGAACCTTTCTATAATTCCACATGAAGGTGCCCAATCATGACGATAGAATCACAGAGAGGGGGAGGGTTGAATTAGTGACACTTTTTGGTTTTATGATTCCTTGAAAAAACATTCTCCATTTGTTAAATGTTTAATTCTCTGATAAAAAAACAATTCATCCAAACATCCAAAGGAACATAAGTATTTTCAAGGTTCGCTATTCAATAAGAATAGATACGTCCATAGTATGGTTTGGAACTAATCCAACACCACAGAATCCACTAGAAAAAAAATCTTTTTTGTTACAATGAGTAGGATATACCCTTATCGTCATGTACCACTATTTAAACAATTAAAATAGTGTGTGTGCATCCTTTTAGCAAAAATTGGGTAATACACTATTTTTGTAACAACACATGTTACATGTGATTCTTTTGAATTTCACAAATGTATTCAATTGAATGAACTTCTTCAATTTTTTACATAGAAGAAGGTAATAACTTCATGGACATTGTTATGAAATCTCAATCTGATTTAACTAGTCTGATTTTCCCAGTCTAATTCCATTGAGTATGATTATCCATGATATGATTATCCCATATACGAAAAATATGACTTTGAAATAATATATTAGAGATGAATCGGCACCTCTTCGGTTATGAGTATAGAAAACACAGTATTATACTCCATATATGATTATTCCTTGGTCAAGAAATATCGATATGAAAATTATGAATTTAAGTATCCAGCCCGATATGACGTTCATCCAAATGTGATTGATAAGCCAAGTATGGTAATCAACTGAGTATGATTATCACTGAATATGATTATTATTTTAATACAATGTTGCAATCTTGTATCTTATCCTTTTACTAAAATCTAAAAAAACTTCTTCAAAACAAGTGACTATGGATATTTATTTCTCTCTATTAAACTTCTAGATTATCTCCCATGAACAATACATTAGTCTTTAGAAAAGTATTGTGTACTAATCACTTTTTATAGGTTTATCCTTTAGTGGATTTAGGGGGAATCCCAAAAAATTTACTACTTAATCAAATTCACCCTAATCACAATTTTCTCTAAAATGTCGGGTGAATTTTGACTTTGTCAAATATTCTTGATTCTTCTCTATCCTTTTATAATATTCACATCATCTTTAGAATTTTATTTCTATCATTATCCTGATTTCAATTTGTGGGTCTCATTTTCTAAATATAGATTCTTCAAAACAGATATCTTTACCAATTGTAAGAAATAGTATGAAGAAATAAATACCACACTTATTGTAGATTAAATCATTAATTGGTATACCAAGATCCCCATGGATAATTAATCATGTAATTTCTACATACAAACCGCATTTATTTTTTAATTTATTCTTTTGACCTAGAAGGAAATATATAAACAATTTAACTGTGCTATAATTGATCTTTACCAAATTAAAATACACATCATCTCCTTTATTTATTCACTTTTTCTCTTAACCCAATTGAGATAAAAAAACTCATTCTTCTCCTATTCTTTTGAACAACTTAAAGAAGACATTTGAAAACAAATCAGTGTTAACATATATCTTCCTTTTACAGTTCAATCAACGACCCATATCATCTTGAGTGAAATTTTCCATAGTAATATCTTTATAAGTACGATTGGACTAGATATGATCGTTTATCTATATGATAATTTTGTATAATATTATACTAGGTATCGTATTTTTCCTCCTGATCCTAAGTAATATCACCGTAGTTATAATATTTTTCTTATGCATACGATGGATGATCAGATGCTATAGTTCCTGACATACAATTATAAGTATTGAAACATTCCAATCCCCCAAAAATTTATTTATTTCCTTCTCATCCTTAATATAATAAATCTGGGTATGATTTCTTTTCAATCAAAAGAATATCATTCTTCTCTTCCACCCAGATATGATAATTCTCCGTAAGATTAGGAACACATCTTCTCCCTTTTCATCCATCAAGATTGAATCAGAAGTTCTCCAATAAACTTATGATTTATGTGAAATGCATATTGGTAAAGTATCATAACATTTAGCTTATCATAATCATAAAGATGCTTATTTATCTTTAAAGAAACCACTCCTTTCACATCGAGTGTAAAGTGATTTTAATGACCTTTTTCTTCTAGTAATATTTTTCTCCATATGACTGATTCTATAATTCCAAATAACAATCAAATTATAATTATGATCTTCTCCCATTCCATACCCAAGTAAAGTTTGATCTTCTTCTCATTATTATGGATAAAGTGAGTTTGATTATTCAGAAAACATGAGTATGATCCTTTTGAAAACACAATTCAGTATGACTTCTACAAAATGCCAAGTGTGTTGATATCATTAATTCAGAACTGTTTCTTGAAATAAAAATATGACATTGTTAAATACGCACCGTCATATTCATCTTGGTCTTAACATTATGTGAGTGTGATAGGACAATGCTACTATTGTTGACATAGAATTTTCAAGGGGAATATGGGATTGTGTGTAGTGTGATATATAAATTAGATTTTAGGGTTTGATGATCACTTTAATTAATTTTTTTAGTGGATTATTCATGCATTATATTATAATATAGAGATATATTTTATATTTGTGTTAATATGATTGTGATTGATATGTTATTTCTATTTTTTAAAATGATTGGATTATAGGAAAATTAGTAATTATTTTCTAAAAAAGGGTTTTAATAATCTATTCGTGAATTAAAATATATGATAAAATTTAATGTTGTAATGTTCTTGTTTATATTATATTAATTTAATTTTTATTATATCTATGATGTGATGCACTATGAGTTTATTTAAATGAAATTTTTATTTTTATATTTAACAATTTTGTTGCTTTTATAGATTCATAGCATCAATGAAATGTATCGATGAGAATTATGGGTTGGATGAAGATAATGATTAATATGATTGGAGGTTCATGGATGAAAAGTTTGAAAATTTTTACACAGAATGAGAACACAAGACTCCAAAATAGAATTGAAAATTTATATTTTTCTTAAATTGATTTTGGCCATAAATGGATGGACATCCATGTGAATGGTAGTGGTGACTGATTTGGATTTGATTTTTAAGATCAATATCCTCATGTATTTAGTCCATATATTGGGTGTTTTAGAATAAAAGTGTAAGATTAGGTAATAGATATGATATTTGATCTTATAGAAGCACCAGAAGGGAACAATGTAAAGATAATTGTCTTTTCTCTTGAATAAAAATCATGATACTGGTAGGATATTTTTGTCCGTTTAAAGGGGGATAAGTGGTTATCATGGTAGACATTCCATGATTTATTTTTTATATAGTTATATATGTTGATGTTGATAATTGATATATATCTATAGTTTACGGATTTAAATCAAGGAAATATCAATATTTTTCATTATACCTATAATTTTATGTCGTTGTTTCATTTTTATCTGACCTTTATAGTCCAAGTTATTTTTAAAGATCAGTGTTTTTAGTATGGGATGATGTTTGGGGATTGGTCAGGGTTTTAATATATATATTTCCCACTTTAATGGAGGTTTTTAACAAAATGTCTCAGGGATGAAAAGTATCTAGAAGAAAAAATATGGGATTTTGTGGATACTAGTGGATCTGGGAATAGTAAGAAGGGAAAGTTGGAAAAATAATATAAATATAGTAAATAATCAGGTGTATAGAAGAATGTAATTTTTTCACGTTATTCTAAATGTGGGTTTTATTAGAGTTTTTTCAGTATGGAATAAGAGGATATAGTTACTTTTTATATTCTAGCGAGCTAAAGTAATCTCTTTCTTATGAAAAAAAATCATCTCTATAAGCTTTTATAGAAAATAGCTCATATGCGTGGAGTTTTAGATTATTCTACTACTCAGGAATATATTATATAGGGTATTTCAGTATCAAAGAGTTAAAAACATATTTTATCATAGAGGATTTGTTATGTGGGTAATAAATCTTCTCAAGTTTAGGATCAGTGTGTAGATATCATACAAGAGAGTTAGGATACCCAAAGGATGGGATTGGGTGATTTTTATTGTTAATTCTATTCTTTTTATCAGGTTCTAGTTGATCTTTGAGAGATAAATTATGTGGATAGTTGAATGCTAATAATTATATCTACGTTTTAAGTTGTGGTATTTGATAATGGTACTTCTTATTCATAAATTTTTATATGTTTCGTATCTTATTTGGGATTATATTTTTAATATTTTGGATTTTCAGTTTATTTACTCTATTGGGAAGAAAGGAGGATCAAAAAAAATATGAATCTATTTTTACATTAACATTCAAATATTTTATATCAATGGGATATCATTATTCAAGATATAAAATAATTTTATCTAATTATTAGAAATTGTTGGTTCAACAAAATTTAGCTGAATATCAAGTATTGTCAAAGAAGAGTGAGATTAATTTCATTTTGGGGGGAATCTAATGATTTTTTGGGATATAAATAATATCATACCTATTGGTACATATTTTATTTAGGGTATCTAAGGATGGTATCATCCAAGATGGAATGGATGGTTATTATAATAGATGATAAATTTGGAAATTTTTTTCTCAATTATGGTTGATAGGTATAATGAAAGGTTTCTTAAGGATTTTATATAATTTACACTAGACATGGATGTGGAGTTTATGATTGACTTGTTAAGTGGTTTCTAGAATATATTTATACCTCTTTATCATATTGATATATCTAATCTCATATTTTTAAAAACCATATTTTAATATCATTAATTTATATGATTCATTAAGAAAAGTGTGTGTCCTTTTCATTCTCCAATCCTTTATTCCAAAAATGTGGATGGAAACATGTGCTTTTGTGTTGAATATGAATAGTTAAATAAAGTTAAAATGAATAATATATATCCTTTTCTAGGGATTTATGAGTTATTTGATCATCCATGTGGTTATCAATGTTTTCTAAAAATCACCTCCTTGGACTGTGAGTTAAAGATATTCCAATAAAAACATTTCAAACCAATATAAACATTTTGAATTACGAGTGATCCTATTTAGATATAACAGTAAACTATTTTTAATATACTTGAAAATGATTTTTAACAAAAATATCTGGATTCATTTTTTATTATGATTTTTTATATTATATTACTATTCTTACATTATTATGCGAAGAATGGTGAATATTTGACTATTTTCATAAAACAATTTGTAAATTAAATATCTATGATATGATATTGAAAGATTATTTTTATCTAATAGGTAAAATTTTTTATTCATTATATCTCTAAATAGTTGATATTTTTATTTACAAAGAAGGTGGAAATTTTGTGGTCTTGGATAAAACCCAATAATGTGTTTCAAGTTTGAATTTTCTTTGGGATTTATAATTATTATTATCATATCATATAGGCCTGATGTATTATATATATTCCTATGATTAAATTATGTAGAAATAGAGTGAAAATTTATGGTTTGATAGGTATTGATATAAATTTGGAAATCATCCTATGATCGTTTGCAATGGAAGAAAACAAAATATAGGGTGATCTACCCTCGATGGAATCAAAATATGCAAGGAAACACTAAAAATATAGCATAATTATAATTTCTATGTATTGTTCTATATATTATTCAGTTGTATATTATTGTTTTATCATGATCATTGGATAAAAAAAATTATGATTTCTACCTCCGTAGGTGATCCATCACCCAAAGGATCAATGATCATATCATGAAGATAATCAAACATCAAAGGGGTTCTGTAACATTCATTTTGGAATGACAAATAATGTTTCAGGGAGAAAGGAGTTATAGAAATATTTAAATGAAATTAGTGATCATTATCACCAATAATGTTCTCATTAATTACCCATTACCAATGATAGAATTTCCTTTATATTTGTTATCCTGATGCCCCTCAATGAATAAAGAACATATCAAGTGCATTGGGTGTCATCGAATTCCACCCATGATTTAAATCCTGTTCAAGAGTGTATTAAACTATTTTAATTAATGTATTAAAATTTCATAATCCATTTTATTATGACTTCATTAGAGGGTGGTGGTAGATTCATATTCCCTCAGTTTGCATTGAATTCAACTAGGTTATGGTGGTATTAACATAGTGATTCTCTCATCCTCAATGATATATTAGTAGTCAATGTAATCTTATGAAATATGAATTATGGAAATATTTTTTTGGATCATATAAAAAATATCCCAATTTTACTAAAACATATAATTACTTCATTCAAAAAATCACAACCCTTTTTTAATACATCCAAAGATTATTTTTAATATGGTTTCATCAAATTCATTTCATTTTTTTGAAAAAACACTGTTTCCAAAACTGAAATATTTATCTAAGGCCTAACTATGTGACAATGAGGGACTTCTTAGATTAAAAAAATTAAATCCATATATCATTGATGTAAGCAATGAGTGGCCTCTAGTAAATCATTATTGTTACAAAATATATTAAATGGTCTTGTGTGATCTTCGTCAAACATAATTTTATATTTATAAAAAAAATTCCAACCATAAGATATGTCATATATATATCACTTTTATACCATTATTTATACCAATATAATCTATTTTTTCATTTCATTCAATGACCAATGGATGTAGAATAATGTTAACATTGTATTATTTATTTCATCTTTTCCTAATTCTAAGAAAAAGACTCCCCAGGTTAATTAAAACATCACATATTCTTCATCTATAAGATAAGAATGTGTCAATCCATGTAATGAATATCTTGGATATTCCCCAAACTAGTTTAAAGATTTGTAACATATGAAACCACCCCTGAGTAGCTATGTCTCAATGACTCTCATAAAAAAAGTATCAAAGTATTATGTTTTTCATTCTAGTTATATTTATATCCTCATCTATGAATGATTGATTATAATCTTACACCATTAAATTTATCTGTGATTGTATATAATTCCTTGATATATACTTTATTGTGTCAATCCATGTAATGAGTCATTTTTTATCACAACATGAATCTAATATTTCATATCTCAAATACAACTCTTTATAAATAGTATAAAATTTTATTCAGGAAAATTTATCATCCAATAATAACCCCTAGAATTCCATGATGATTATTGATTAAGGAAAACTCAAAGTATTACATTAAGAGGATATTAGCATCCCACTAGAGGATGTGAATAAATGAGAAATGGAGTTTGAATTTATTATAAAAATATGATATATTATAAAACAATTATAGAAATATCTCAATTATTTTATACCCAGAGACTCTATAATTACTTCTTGTTTTTCTGTGATAACGGTTTCATTAGAAGATCTAATATATTATCTTTTATTTCCACCCAACTGACCCTAACATCTCACTCTCGATGGTCAATCTAATAATATGGTATATTAAAATAATGTGTTTGGTCCTTTGGTGATATGGGGTTTCCTTTAATAGATTAATAGCTCCATTATTTTCATTGTAGTTCCTAATTAAATCTTAGATTCTAGGAACAACCTCTAGTTTAGATATGATCTTCTTAATCCAAATAGATTACTTCATTGCATTTAATGTAGTGATGTACACTGCCTCTATTATCAAGTCCTCCATAGTGGTTTTTTTAAGTATTCTAGCCAATAGATCAACCATTTTGGAAAAATATGAAACCATATTGAGATTTTATATAATCATTGTCATATTAAAAACTAGTATCTATGTAACCCTTTACACAGAACACATATTCACCTCTAATAATCATGAACATATCCTTAGTTGATTTTAAGTACTTAAGGAGGTTATTTATAGTAATTTGGTGAATTTCACTATGATTATATTAGTGGATTGTAGCTATACTTTGAGAATATGTGACATTAGGTCATACAAAAATCATAACATGCATTATAGATCTTATGGAGGATGTATAGGTAATTTTATCCATCTTTGACAACTCTTTAGAATGATTTTGAATGTTCTTAAGATTCATGCCATGTAACCCTGGTAAAAGAAACATTATATGGGTCCTATATTTTTTCACTTTACTAATTTAAGAGTCCTAAAGAAGTCCAAGAAATCTCTTAAATCTATCCTTATAGATATTCATACCTTGTTTGTAGGCAGCTTTAGTCATTTCTTCCATCAATAATCACATTCTCAACCACGTCAACATAAAGTAAAGTCTATGGATTATTATTTTGATAAGTATTATATCAACTAAATTTAATATAATAAATAATAATATAATCCAATTAATATTTTATATAACTAGGAATCATCCACACTATTGATGAATCTAAAATAATTGATTTCATTTTCAAACCAGATCTCCCAACTCCAAGAATCCTACTCCCATCCGTAAATGGACCATTGTATCTTTCATACCATTATGGTAATACTTGGTATTTAAAAAACTTAATGATGTAACATATACACTTCATTAATTACAATCACATTAATAAATGTGGTTTTAATATCCATTTTATATATCCCATTATCAATGTGAGATATTAAGGAAAGAAATATCTAAATATCATTTATCCTAAAAATTAGTGAAAAAGTTTCTCCATAGACAATATCCTAAATTTTATTGAAAATATTCATTATTTATAGTTAGATACTCTTCCATAAATTTAAATTTCCCTATATAAATAACACTTACACCGTATGAGTTTCAACCCTTCAAGTTAATCTAGCAAGTTGAAAGCATGGTTTGTGTATATAGATTCATTTCAAAGACTAAGGATTTTAAATATTTCTCATAATTATAACTCTAGATACCTTCATAGAAGGTAGTTGGTTCCCCACCTATGAACATTACTTCATCATAATATTCTATTCTAAATCCATATCACATGAGATCATTATAAAACCTACCATAACATTGATGTTCTTATGTATCTTTTCTCTATTATTCTTTTATAACGATTAGTGGAACCATCTCAACAAGAAACATAGAAAAATATCCACTTTTTTTCTTGAACATATCCAAGTTTAAATTGTAACCCACTGAATTCTATATTAATATATTTCCTTTCGTTTAATACAGTTGTTTGGGATATATTTTTTAGTGGCATTATAGAAATAATATCACTTACTTTCCTTGGGGTGACCAAAAAATTAGAATTTTTCAAATTTAGAGTAAAAAAATATCATAATACAATAATGTATGAATTATTCACATCCCCAGATATTAATAAAAAGAATTATGAAATGATTCAAATTCTATATTTTATATGGTGTCTATATGAATACTTTATATGGGACATATTTTAGTAGAAATACTTCACTTTCTAAATCATATCCTTAGAAAGAAATAAGAAGGTCGCATTGACTCATAATTGATATAATCTTGTCCAATATGGTATGGTTCCACCTATCAGAAACTCTATATTATTGGGTAGTTTTGGGATGAGTGAGTTTTGAAACAATTCCACAATGACATAGATGGTTAATAAATTCTTGGATCAATTATTCATCATCCTATTTGATAAAACAATATTAATAATTCATCCCAGTTTATTATATACATCAGTATGTATATATTTGAATTTTTAAAATGATTCAAACGTGTGTCATAGAAAAAAAATATATCCATAACAACTAAAATCATCAGTATAGTAACTAGGTACCTAAAACACCACTTTATTGAGTACACGTTAATTCATTTACACAACTATGTATAATATCTAAAAGTCTATTATCCCTTTAAACTATTCTATAAAAATTTTATTATATTTTACCAAAAAAAAATCAAAAATTTCAAATGATTCATATTCAAATGGTTGCAGTAACCCTTATTTATAGAGTATTTGGATGATTTTATCAGTTATATTTCTTGGTAAACAATTTAAAAGGTAGGTTATGTCATGACTCAACCAGAGATATCCCTTAAAATAGGTCTTTGAGCAATCCCATGACATGACTAGGGAATGATACAAATTTTACCAAGATATAAACTAGTGACAAGGAATAAAAGTTAACTTCTGGGAATTATTTTTCCCAATAATTACAATTTAAGAAGAAGATGAATTTCCCTATAAATTTATGAATGAATCATCCTTACATTAGACACCCATTCCAAATCACATTATTAGTTTTACAAAAAAATCTAACCAAACATAAATAATCTAATATAAAAAATCTAGATTAGAAGTATAAAATAAATAAAACTAAAATAATAATATAAAGTATATAATTAGATGACTATGATGATACAATAACTCCAAAAATTTAATAAAAAAACTAAAATGTTACCAATGAAAATATTAACCTAACTCCATGATTAACAATATAACCTCAAAAAATATAACACTATATGATTTACGAAGAACCTATAACCTAAAACTGAAAATATAAGCCTAGGAATGAGAAATTATATGTAAAGACCTAGATTTTCCTGTGTAATTTTTTAAATTAAATGAAAATATTAAAAGTCCGTGAAAATTAACAGTGCGTGATTCTGAGGCCCGGTGTTCCCGGAATGAATTTTTGAACCTTTTTTTGGTACATTCAGTAAACATGCAAGTGGCATTTTGTAAATTTTGAACCAATTATTGGGAATTAAAATAAGAGGACACTGATGAAATCATAGCGTTGATATTCACTTATGGAGACCTTCACTTTGACAACATTTGGTCGAGGGTTAATGTTAGTTTTTATACTTTTTGTGGGTGTGTTAAAAGAATAAAAAACAAAATAAAACATATTTATTTTATTTCACTTTATGATGCCTCCCAATTGAATTAGGTTGTGGGGACCAACAGAGCATGAAACATCCCATTTTTAAATTAAAGGTGGGGACCAACCGACCCTTGAACCCCCTCTTTAATGTGGGAGGTTACTCTTAGATTATCCACCGAATTAAGTGTGCCAAATTAAACATAATTGTTGTGCCAACTCAATTATTTTAATTTATATGTTGTCTCCTCAACTTTATATGGGTTGGGGGAATTGTTGGAAAGGAGATCACTTGGAGGGAGACCTTTGAAGAACGTATTCTCTAAGAAATGAGATTCTACAATGAAGAACGAAGATGATGCTTGAGCCGGATTAGAGACGTTTTGTGGGAGTGACGAAAATCGACATTCAATGACTTCATCTTCTTCCTGGCGCCACCTCCATCAGAAAAAATTTAGATAGGGTTTCTATTTTTATTTATATATGATTGAATTTATTTATTGATTCTTCATATTCTGGTTTCACAATGATGATGGCCAAACTAACATGACCATCATCACAAACTCAATACTTTCTTTCTATCTAATGTCATTTGCACGTTCTTCTTGCGTTATTCAATGCCAAATATTTTTTTTATGTTTGAAACACAATATTTGGTTGAGTGCGACATATGGACGTAGAGCCATCATCCCAAGGATTGCGAATATCCGATCGTTTTATTTTTCGGGATTGGAACGCATCCGCAATGGCTCGTGGAAGAAAATGGAGGCCGACACCTGGACGACCACATCAAGGAAGGGTGGAACGCATCTTCACCCTAGGAAGAATAGATGGCCACAACCCGTAGACCGTGGAAAAACAAGGGGTGGTAGCCAGAATGCCAGACAGACACGTACTGGAGCGGTGGCACGCATATGCGTTGCTAGTGGAGCAAGAGGTCGCGACCACTTTACCGCGACAGAGGCTGAAGGGAGGCCAACATCTGGCTGGCTGTGGTGGAGAAGTGGTGCGCGACCACGTCGCTGTGAAGAATTCAGGATGGTATTCCGGCCAGTCACGCTACATAGGGTGTGACCCCTCTAGTAGGTCCCACGTGCCAGTAGTCGAATGGTCCACTGACCATTCGGGATGATCGGGGGGTGTGAACCTCCCCCCAAGTGTCGGTTAGGGAAGACCCACCAAGGTGGACAACCAGCCTAGCAGGCTGCACCGCAGTGGGTAGTGCCTTGTGGGCCGCACTGTAGTAGAATTCCCCCAATGCGAGCTGGAACGGACCTGGGGTCGGACCGGTTTAACGTTAACCAGGTTGGGTTAGCCCATGCCCGGTCTAGCCGGGTTGGTCCAACTGGGTGGGATGGGACCTGGGCCCATTTGAACCTAGTTTTTCCTTTTTAGTCTTAACATGAGAATCGAGCGTTTGTTTGACGAAACATATATGGAAACAGAAACCTTAAATCGATATGTTCCGTTAGGTATAATCCACATGAGTTTTGGAGAATGTTGGAGTACAGATGGGTTGAATCAAACAGAGAATCCAACTGGACATTCGGAGCGGAAACACTAATAAATTATAGACCAAGCATCTCATCGACGCATCGTCTACTGTGTTGGGACCCTTATGTCATGAAGGACCTTTGGGATACTTCTTAGTTGGACTTTTGGGCGATTGATTTAGGACTGATGGCTTTGGGAGTGGTTCTCCCATGTACGCTACGTACGGAACACTACAACTGGCTGAGACTTGATGACTGCTGGCCATTTTGATTCTGAGTTACATGATAGGACAAGTGGGGAGTGCCACTATGTAACGTAGAAGAACCTCAGTGTGTAGAACCTATGTTTGACATGGTAGAACCACAGTACTCGACAAGAGGAGTACCTTATTAGGACACGATGGGGAGCGCCTCTCTGTGATGTGGCAGACCCATAAAGGTGGGGGGAGTGCCTCTATGTGATGCGGTAGACCCACGGAACTCAATAGGAGGTGTACCTCATCCATCCAAGGTTTTTTGGTTGCATCTCTCTGTGACACATCGGGCCCACTATACTCGATAGAAGAGGGTTTCTCCCGTAGTCAAGGAATTCGATGTTGTGACTATGGATGTTACATGTTACTACCCCAAGAATAAATCCCAGTGTGATATGTATTTACCTTGTGCATGTGATTGAGGTTATGTTATGTGGTACTTTACCATTGAGGTAATCTACCTTCGTGGTGTTACCCTAAGAATTTTCTTTGTGAAACTCTAGGAAACCTTTGGGGTCTCGGGGTCCATACTGAGTATGGTTATACTAACTTCTACAAACTCTATACCCACACATTGTTGTATCTGGTGCAGACAACGGACAACACTGACTGAGGATGAGGGTACTTGGAAAAGAGACTGCTCATAGGTGGACAATAAATGAGGCGAACTATAGATACAACCATTCAAGAGCTGAACCTACCCCTCATGTAAGTTCATTGACATGTGTTCATAGAAGCTGTTCAAAGTTTTAATTGTACTTTATAGTTGGGCTTTTATTCCGGCCCCTTTACTCTTTGTACACACCATGTTTACTATATAGTATACTTTGTTCTTTTATCTTGATATGTGCTTGGTTTGTGTGAGTTTACAGTTTATAACAGAAAAACCTTACCATTTTATGGAATACGCCTTTCGGTGCTTGTCACTAGCCCTTGGCCTATGGAAGGCAGGCTTGGGGTAGTCACGGCACGGGCCCCGGGGGACGGCTCATGAAAATGTGGTATCAAAGGAGTTCACCTTGTATACCATATTGAGCATGGAACAAATGTTTCTTTTAAGGATTCCTCCCTGGAGGCAACCATCTAGGATTCCAGTTAAAGTACATGATGACAACCCACCGGGCCACGAGACTTCGGTGCATGGCCCACTAATGACAATTGTACCATCGGGAGGTGTGCCAGCAGCACCACTACCCGTTGGGTAGCTGATGCCTCCAGTACTAGCAGTAGAGGGTACTTGCTTCTTGAGTATGTTGCATGATTTCCAGCACCATAGGACACCAAGAATCTAGGGCGAGACAGATCCACATGCAGTAAAAGATTTGCTGGAGGCCGTGGTTAGAGTTTTTTGACCGGTAGGGACACCAGCTGTTCTCATGCTGATCTTTCCCACCAGCCTTCTTCAGCAAGCAGTGGGAAGATGTTGGAGCATGATGCTCCAGGTTCACGATGATGTGACAATTATCTTGGAAAACATTGAGATCCTTTTTAGGGAAATGTTCTTTCGAACGACCTTGCGGTTAGTGCTTATATAAGAGATTCTCCACTTATAGTACGGTAGATTGACCAGGGCTCAGAATTCAGTGAGGTTAACCGACCTCTCATGATACTCAAATGAAATGTTGTGGGACCGTTTCTTCAGTCCCTCGAACAATGAGGAGGGGCTCAGACGTGAGATTAGAGTTTCGATGGTTTCTCTGAGCATCCCAATGCATGCATGGGTGTTAGAGCGAGTACTCTTACTAGTGATTTTCCTTGCTGAGCAGTCATTGGTAGCGAGACCCACCATTGTACAATACATAGTAGAGTCCTCGATTGATGGAAGAAGACAGATGATGTAGATGTCCAAGAGGACCAGACCTACAGGCAGACGATGGAGGATACATGGGCAGTGGTGCAGGGCTCTCGAGGCAGATCAAGACAGGTAAGGATCATGCATTGATACTCGTGCAGCAGACAGGGCACATGGCTCATAACTACCAGACCCACCATACAGATGACTAGAAGAAGATCGAAAAACTTCCTCGGCAGAGGCAACGATTCCATCGAGGAGGTCTGCAGGTGAGAGGTTGATGTGGCAAAGGAGCAGGCCATGTTGCACGCAGTGAGAGGAAATTTTAGTTTCTGCTGCCATCACCACCAGGAGGTCTACCCTAACTACAAGGAGCATGTGGATATTGACGAGATGAGCTCTAGTAAGCTGAGGCCATTGATAATGGCGCTCTAGAGATGATATGAGGTATGATCTATGTATACTCTACCATAACTATAGTACTTATAGATACAGGTTCATTTCATTCATTTGTTTCCATGGCCCTTGTTCGGATCTCAGAGATTCCAGTGGAGCCGTTTCCATGATCCTTACAAGTAGATACTTCTATGAGAGTATATTAGAGGATTAAACACTGGTTTCGGTAGTGTTTTATTACAATAGGAGGTGAGATATTAAGTTGGAATCTTCTAGTAGTGGCATCGAGGCCTTATGACGTCATCTTGGGTATGGACTGGTGATCCAAAGTCTATGCTTAAATTGACTGTATTGGGCACAATGTATGTTGTGTCCCCACGAACAAGACCAATTTTTCCTTATCCAGCAAGAAGGGAACCTATTCAACACAAGATTGACATACCTAGAGAAGGGTGCAGCTGAGAACATATCATTTGTCTAGCCTCACCCTCAGAGCAGTGGATATTGAGAGTCTGAGTTATCCTTTAGTGGTGGACCAGTACACTGATGTTTTCCATGATGATGTTCCTGTTCTACCTCCTTGTAGATATGTGGGATATTATATCAACTTGTACCCCAGGACGACATCAATATCTACTCCATCATATTGGATGGCTTCCGCAGAGATTCATGAGCTTCAGGTACAGCTTGAATACTTGCAGGGCAACGGGTTCATTAGGCCCAATGTTTCTACTTGGGCAGCCCCGATTTTGTTCACCAATAAGGCAGATGAGAGTTTGAGACATTGTGTGGATTATCAGTGCCTGAACGAGGTGACTGTGATGAACATATACCCGCTCTCTAGGATTGATGATCTCTTTGTTCAGTTGAAGGGAGCACAATGGTTTTCGAAGATAGACCTCAGATCAGGCTATCACTAGCTCAGGGTACGAGACAAGGATGTTCATAAGACAACCTTTAGATATCGTTATGTCCACTATGAGTTCTTGGTTATGTCATTCGGTGTGACCAAATCTCCGACAATGTTCGGGGGACTCATGAATAAGATCTTCCATCCATATGTCAATCGCTATGTAGTAGTCTTCATCGACGACATCTTAATATACTCGGTGACGAGGTAGGATCATGCCTATCATATTTAGATAGTTATGGACACACTCTAAGAGAACCAGCTTTATGGTAATCTCTCTAAGTGCTAGTTCTGGATATGAGAGGTCCACTATCTATTACACGTTATCTCATAAGCTTGAGTTGTGGTGGATCTTGAGAAGATTGAGGTTGTGCTTGCTTGGTATCCACCCGGAAGTAAGACTGAGGTGTGGAGTTTACTGGGTTTTTCTGGTTACTAATGAATGCTTTTTCCTGACTTTTATAGACTTTTGGTACACTTTTCAGTGTAGACAATGAAGGGGAATCCCATCGTGTGGTCGGAGAGATTCCAGCAGAGTTTCTAAGAGCTGAGGCAGAGACTGACGAGTGCCCCCATCTTGAGGGTACCGAAGGATAGAGTTGGGTACGTATTGTAATATGACCCATCATGGATCGGGCTCAGATGTTTCCTGATGTAGAAGTGAGTAGTTATCACTTATGGTTCTTGACATCTGAGAAAGAAAGAGCTTAACTACGATACCCAAGACCTGGAGTTAGCAGTAGTGGTCTTCTCCATAAAGAAGTGGCGACATTAAATGATGGGTGAACATTTTATAGTCTACTCTGATAACAAGAGTCTAATTTATATCTCCTCTCCAAAGGACTTGAACCTGAGACAATGGTGTTTTCATGAGTTCCTTCAAAAATATGACATCGAGATAGTCTATACTCCTCGGAAGGGGAACATAGTAGCATATGCACTCCGCATGAGATCTAGTATACAGTTTCTGACTTACGGGATATAGAATCTATCCATTTTTCAGAAATCCTATGTGGATTGAGATAGATCATATTATCTTCAGTCTTTGATAGTCACTCCCCCACTCCATCAGTGAGTTAGAGAGGAGGAACATCAGAACAATGATTTCAAGGCTCAACCTACTCAGATATCCACAATATATGAACCTTGAGGATTTTATGATGGTGGGGAGCACATCATTCTCTTCAAATGGTGTATTGTGGTACTAGTGGAATATAGGGAGGAAATGTTGAGGGATTTTTATACGTCACCTCTTGTGGAACATCCATGAGTGGCGAAGATTTACTATGACCTTAGGTGTCAGCACTGGGGGCCTGGAATGAAGAAAGCAGTTGAATTGGTTTTCTCTCAGTGCCTCACCTTTTAGTAAGTGATGGAAGTGCACCAGGTTCCAGTAGGCTTGGTTCGTCCCTTAGAGGTTCCAGAGTGGAAGTGGAATGGAATTTACATGGACTTCGTGACAGGACATCCCCACACATCTAGGGGTCATGATTCTATCTAGGTGATCATTGAATGACTCACCATGTTGGCCCACATTCAACATATCTATGAGCAGGGATCACTAGAGAGCATGGGACACCTATACATAAAAAAGATTGTACAGCTGCATGGGGGGTCATCTATGATTTTTTCTGATTGTGATAAATGTTTTACTTCTCGGCTATGGAAGGGGTTGCAGGAGGCATTCGGGACACAACGTTGGTTGAGCACCGTCTTCCATCCTCATATGGATGGTCAGACAGAGTAGACCATTCAGTCCATTGAGGACATGTTGCATTCTTGTGTCACAGATTTCAGCTGCATCTAGGAGGATCACGTGCCTTTGTTGGAGTTCACGTACAACAACAGTTATCCCTCCACTATCAGTATAGAACCATTCTAGAAGTTTCACGAACAACCTTATAGATCACCTCTATGTTGGACTGACCTAGGTGAGTCAGCACATGTGGGACTAGAGATGGTATGGGTTACCACATTGAAGATGAAGATCATCTAGGAATAGATTAAGTCTTAACATTGAAAGCATAAGTACTATGATGACTGGAGAAGAAGACCTATTGTGTTCGAGGATGGTGATCATGTTTTTCTACGGGTCTCACCTTGATGAGGTTTGCAGTGATTTGGACGGGGCATCAGGTTATCAACAAGATTCATTGTACCCTTTCAGGTCCTCATCAGAGTTGGCGTTGTGGCTTACTACTTTTCTCTTCCACCTCAGTTGCACCAGGTGCATGATGTTTTCCATGTATCCCTTCTGAGGAGATACGTACCTGATACTTCGCCCATCATTGACTGGGGAGAGCTGGACGTCGATTATGGGCTAAAATTTTTAGAGTTTGTAATGGAGATTTAGGATCAATAGGATTGGTTCTTTCATAGGTAGTTTATACTTCTAGTTCACGTTCGTTGGTAGCATGGGAACCTTCAGGATACCACATGGGAGCAGGAGGCTCAGATTCGTACTCAGTACCCCCCACATGTTTCCTTAGTTTGTGTTGTGGATTTTGGGGATGAAAATCCCTAAGGTGGGGAGAATATAAAGATTCGAAATTTTCAATTTAATTTTTTTATTAAATGGAAATATTATGAGTCTGTGAAAATTGACGGCGTTTGATTCCGAGGGCAGGTGTTCCTAGAATTAATTTCTTAACATTTTTTTAGGTACATTCATTAAACACATGAGAGGTGTTTTGTATCTTTTGAACTGGTGATAGGAATTGAAATCTGGGGACACCATTGAACTCGCAGCACATATATTCAATTAAAAACACCTTCATGTCGACCACAGTAGGACGAGGGTAAATGTTATGTTTTGTACATTTCGTGGGTCTGTTAATAGAATAAAAAATAAAACATCTTTATTTAATTTTACGTTGTGAAACCTCCTGTTAGAATTCAGTGGTGGGGACCACCTGAGCATGAAACATCTCATTTTGAAATTATTTGTGGGGACCACCAGACCCTTGAACTCCCCATTTAATATGGGAGGTTACTCTTGGTTTCTCCCCTAAATTAATTGTTCCAACTTAAAATTAATTGTTGTGCCAACTCAATTTGATTAATTTATATATTGGCTCTTCAACTTTCTCTCTTTTGGAGGAATTTTTGGAAAGGAGAGAACACATAGGGAGATATTTGGAGAACACATTCTCCAACAAAGGAGATTCTCCAACGAAGAATGAGGATGATGCTCGAGCCAGATCGGAGACATGATTTAGGAGTGATTAACACCGACGTTTAATGACTTCGTCATCTTCCTCATTCCACCTCCATCAAAAAATTGAGTTAGGGGTTTTATTTTTATTTATATATGAATGAATTTATTTATCGATTCTTCATATTCTGGTTTCACAATGATGATGGCCAAACTAACATGGCAATAATATTGCTCTTAAACATTGCATCTTATTTTTTTTCTCTTGTTCTTCGTGCGTTCTTCAAGGAAAAATATTTAATAATACTGTAAACAGAATATTTTTTTGAGTGTGACATATGGACGTGGAACCATAGACCCAAGGATCGTGAATATGCAATATTTTTTCAGTATTGAAATGAAACCGCAATGGCTAACTGAAGAAGGCAGAGACCGTCACCCGGACGACTGCATGTAGGAAGGGCAGTGCGCTTCTGTGCCACTGGATGACCAGGTGGTCGGGTCCCGTTGGTAAAATCAAAACAAGGTGTGGTAGTTATCATGTTGTTCGGCCGCGTAGCAGAGCAGCGTGGTGCATCCACGCCATTGATGGAGCAGGAGGTTGTGGCCGCTAGGTTGCGATAGAGACCAATGGTTGGTTGGTATCTGGCCGGATGTGATGGAGCAGCGGTGTGCGACCTCTATACTGGGAAGAAGTCTAGTCGGCCTTTTGGCCAGACACATGACAATAGGTGGGACCCCTCCAGTGGGTCCCGTGTTCCAGCAGCTGAACGGTCCACAGACCGTTCGGGAAGATCGGGGGGTGCCTCCCCCTGGTGTCGGTGAGGGATGACCCGTAACGGTAGACCACCAGCTGAGTTGGCCACACTACAGCAGGCAAGACCCAGGTTGGACCGGGTCTCCCGAACTGGGTTAGGTCGGCCCAGGATGAGACGGGTTAGGTCAGTCCGACTTGGTCGGACCAGAGCTGGGCCCATCCGAACCCAATTACTCATTTTTGGCCGTATCATGGTATCTGGGCGTCTGTTTGAAAAATTGTATTTGGAACTAGAATCCTTGGATCAAAAAATTCCATTTGTTATAATCTATTAGAGTTTTGGATAATGTTGGACAATGTCCGGGTTGGGTGAATCCTCGAATCACACTTGGGCTTCAGAGTGAAAACTCTAATAACATACTGACCAGGCATCCGATTGACACACCATCTGTTGCTCTGGGACCATTATGACATGACAGACCTTTGGGATGTTTCTTAATTGAACATAAGGGATTTTGAGGTATGACAGATGAGTTGGGTAGAGGTTCTTCCAAACGCTCTACGTACAGAACCATGTGATTGGCTGAGACTTGTCGACTACTGACCATTTGAACTTAGAGTGACTCGACAGGCCCAGTGGGGAGAACCTCTTTGTGACAAGGCAGACCCACGGTGGGGATCGACTTTGGGTGACATGGTATATCCATGGTAATCGACAATAAGACTACATTAGTAGGCCACATGGGGGAGCACCTCTGTGTGACGCGGAAGACACATAGTTGGGAGTGACTCTGTGGGACGTGACAGACCCATGGTACTTGACAGAAGGAGTATGTCAGCAATCCAAGGTTAGTGGAAAGTGCTTCTGTGTGACATGGAAGGCCCTCTATACTTGATAGAGGATGATTTATCTAGAATCAATGGCATTCCACATTGGACTGGGATTGTAACTTTTTACTACTCGTAGAATTAATCTTGGTGTGAGATGTCTTTACCTTATACTTTTGATTGAGGATATTGTATGTGGTGCTTTACCCATGTAGTGATATACATTTGTGGTGTTACCCTGAGGCTTTTCTTCGTGGAACTCTAGGGGACCATTGGGGTCTCGGGGTCCATAGTGAGTATTTTAATACTCACCCCTGCATGGGTTATGCCTGTTCCATGTTGTGTCTGGTGAAGAAGAATAACAACGCTGACTGAGGACGTGGATACCTTGACAAGATACATCTCAGAGGTGGACCATAGACATGGAGAACCACTGAGTTTACTGTTTGAGAGTTGTACCAACCCTTCAATTAAAATCCATGACAGGTGTTCACGGGAGTTGTTCACAGTTTAACATCTACTTTCCAGTTGTGCTTGTATTCCGCAACCTTTTCTCTCTATACCCACCCTGTTTAATATATAGTCTATTTTATTCTTGTATCTTTATATGTTCTTGGTTTCTGTGAGATTAATGTTTATAAAAGCAACACCATACCTTTTTATGGATTACGCCTTTTGGTGATGGTTGCCAGACCCTCGCCTATGGAAGGCAGGTTTGGGGTAGTCACGACATGGGCCCTGGGGATGGCTCATGACCTTATCATAGTATGAATTAAATGGAAATAAATCCCCATGTATTACCTTTAAATCAACTATCCATGGATTTCTAGGTTTGAAAATAATGTTTATAAAACATAGGTTTTTCTTAATTAGATGTAAAACAAATAACAGTTTATTTCCATTTACCCTTTAAAATATATATAATTGAAACATGTGGGTTTAAAAAATTTAAGTTAATTTATTTAATGTAACGATGTTAAAAGTTTTGTTTTTAGAGGATTATTTTGATTTTTTATATTAGAAATATGATTCCATAGATCTAAAAACTATTTTTCATAAAAAATTAAATTTAAAGTTTACTCTTTTTAAAATGATTGAGTGTAATAGTAAAAAGAATAAATCAAAATAATAATCATGCTGTAAAAAATAAGAACATAATGGAAATGGAAAAAATATTTAATTTATCAGTAAATAGATAATGATTAGAAACCAATATAAACAAATAAAATACTAGAGAACATGGAATTACTTTAGAGAAAAAGGTAAATTACAGAACATAATAAATAGGATCTATCATCTCTGTACACCAAATGAAATAATATATCCCTAACTCTTGGTTGTATGAAACATATACTAAACCAAGATATTGTCCCAAAGATGAGAAAATTTAATACTAAGGGCCACTAGAAAAATTATAATCCAATGCTAGTGTAGCATGTGTTTTTGAAAATTTTTCTAGATTCTCTTGGTTCCAATGATATATGTGAAATAGAGATGAGACCAATATAATATCAAATAATTATATTAAAATAAGTACATAATCCACTACATAGATCATGACCTATAAACAAGGACTTACCTCCGAGCACCCCACTTAGGAATATCCCCAGTACATTCAAAATCATTATTATTGTATATGTGTACAAAAAAGGAAACTATTACCCATTCTAAATAAATAGATCTAGGGTAATATTACAAGATCATTTTGATTATGTAAAACCATCATTAAAGATACAACTGAGCCTCAAATTGAACTTTTAATGTGCTATTTAGGACCTTTAACATTATTTTAATAACAAGTTATAAAAACATTATAATATAACCAAGAAAAACTTTATCATTTTATAGAAACATTTAAAATACCACTAAAAAAATAAAAAACATCATTTAAATCTCATAAATCACATACAATGACCATTCATGAATTTAGTTAATCATGTGTTCTGTAATTTTGAAGAAAAATGGATTTATTAATAAATTTAAGAGGGAAAGTATTTTACATTTAAATAAAAATCTAGTGAACCTTCATATTCAATTTAATGATTAATTTAAATTAATTAATACTATAAACTGATACCTAATGAATGATTATAAATAATCATGTAATTGTTTGATCTAATGTTAAATGTCAATATATTGGAAATATTCATTGAACAAAAGTAAAATGATTTGATACTTATAATATGAGATGTGTATAAACCAAAAGCTTATTTGTATATAAAAACCAAGATGAAAATCAAGGGATTATGTTGAAATATCCCTTTAGTATTTTTCCATGAGAGAACACCATAAGATATGTAGGGGAAAACAAGGGACAAAATGAGAAGTGGAATAAATAGAATAACGAAGGGTCCTACCTTAAAAAAAGATCCAAAACATGATGAATCACCAAGAAATCATCATGGGGGATAATAATAAAAAGGACTAGAACCCCTAGGTTGGTACCATATAATGGGAGGATATGTGTAGTATTTTGGATTAAAATAACGTAATAGTTGATTATAAATTTCATGGATTTTAAAATATGGGTGGTTCACACTATTTGGTAAACCATGCTCCATCCATACTCCATCTACTGGACTAATCTGAAACCTCACAATAATTGGTATCATGGATTTGGAAACGATGCACTAACCATTATAAATGGTTCTATCAAATTGAATACCAATATTGATATCTTTTCATATTGTTTTTCCTAACTTTTCATAAGTCATGCGCCAATACACTAAAACCCCAATAGATCACATTATTTATCTTAGGATTAGTATGTTGTGGACTCAACCATGTACTACCTATGTGGAATGGCCCATGATAGAAGAAAATTATTAGAAAAAGGGATATATGTATGGGTATCAACATGTCTTTCACTAAATTGTGTTCAATAACCATGCAACAAATGAAAATCTTTCCAAATATAAAAATTTGAACATAAAACTATAAAAAATAAAAAATAAGCCCATTTCATGAACATTCATTGAATAATAATGATTTTTATTTCCAAAAATACATATTATACTTAGATGACCATAGGAAAGTAAAATATTTTATCTACTAAAACATAAATGTATTCACCAAAACCAAGGAACACCATGACCACCCCTGAGACACGACATGTGGTACTAACTGAAAAAAACACACAAACATTACACAAACAACATCAAATTTTGAGTTAGATCAAGAGACCAACATCATTATATAAACAAAATCTAGGGATAATTCAACAAAAATTACAAAAAAAGGGGGAAGGGTTAACAAAATGGAAACCTAGATTATTGAAGAGTTAGGCCATGGAAAAAGCAGAGAACCTCCCCTATAATGAAATAAGGGAATCCCAATAATAAATATAAACTATGTTGGTTTCCCTAACATTTTTGAATCCTTATATGGTTGTATTCCAAAATATGAGTAAAGCATACCAACAAACAACAAATCTATGTAAACACCCAATGGAATAATAACTCCCTACGACTGGATCAAACCCTTTATGGAAACCATAACCAAAAGAATAGAATAATCCAAAACAAATATAATAGGGAATCCAAAAGACAAGGATAAATATAAATTTACAAATATGGATCTCCAAATAAAAGGGTTTGATCCTCTACTCCACATGGATCACTGGTAGAACCGATCAGTAGAAATATTGATCTTGAGTCCTAGGATATACATCTCTATCAAAATTACAAGGTTCTAACTCATAATAGACCATCAGTTTTATTCTAGAAGGAATGATTTAAATTATGAATGAATTAAAAGATATCATTAATATAGATAAAACTTAAACCACATAATATCAAACTCAAATTAAAAAAATCTAAAAGACTAAATCACAAGCACCGAACAATTTAAAAATTCACTTTGTAAATCATTTTAAACTATAAAATATAATTTTAAATCATTAATATCTGTCTGAAAATCATTTTAAAAAAACTTTCATTTTTTCAAAACATTGTACCCCTTCTAACTATACAACATGACTCTTTTATTAACTAAAAAATGCCACTTTTAAAATAGATGTACAATTTAACAACTCCTTTACCAAAACCATTATTGAAATTAAAAAACCCCCTCCATTTAAAAACAATAAAAAAAATTATATTTATAAATTTCCACGAAATCTATTACCCATAAAACTTTATTTTCATTAAAAAATACATACAAATCCTAATCAGGACATAATAAGATATAATTAAAACATAAAATAAATAGTTTTAAAATATTATTTCACCCTTTCAAAATAAAATCTCCATTAATTTAAGAATAAACATTCCAAAAATAAATCCTAAAATATTAAAAATGACCAACAACAATTACCATCCAATACCCATTTATTTCTAAAAATAAAACCCATTTCACCTTAAAATTATTTTATTATAAATTAAAACAATAAATTTGTTTTCATAAATTGTATTTGGAAGACTAATTTATTAATTATAAAAATAATAACATAGAAATTTGAAATCAATATTTAAAATATTAAACACTAGTTTCACAAAAACAACCTGAAAACAACATAATAAAAACAAAATAGAATTTACGAAATTATTGCACATAATTTAAAAAAAGAGGGGACCAGTTTCTCTGTGTAGCATGGCATCAATTATTGGTGGAATATGTTCCAACTATGAAAAAAATGTGGTGAGTCTGATCAAACTATGTGCTCAGACTCCATATGGTTTTTAGGCTCTATGAGCTCCTCAGGTACCACTGGTTCACTCCCATTTTCATCAACATAATAATAAATAATCTAGAAGCCCAAAATTTAACACTCATACATGACTTCCCATGAAAACATGTGTTTTATCATAAACAATGGGGGATAAAAAATTCTTTATAACCACAACCAAATTCCCAAAATCCCTATCTCTGTTCTACCTTTAATTTACAAATAAAAAAGTGAACTATATTTTCTAGGAAATCTAACTAACCTATGATTTGATTCTATTTTTCATGAACTAACCCAGGTTATCCCTAGAACGAAGCTCTTGAGTTATCCCATGATATACCTAGGGTGTGCTCTTGATCACACCATAATAGAAACTAGTGTACGAGAATTAGAAGAGAACACTTGGGAATAATTTCACTCAATAATTATGATCTAATAAGTTTTTTAATTTCCCAAAAAAGTCATCATGGCCGATCCTTATATTGGATCTCCATGATAAATCAAAAAAATATTTTTACAAAAAAAGAGAACTAATAAAAGATTAATAAATATAAAATAATAAAATTAGTAGAAGAATAAAATATAAATATATAAAAGGTTTTATAGAAAATTTAAGTGAATATTCCAATAAAAAAAATTATACAAGATGAACTAAAATAAACTAAAATTATACTTGATCAAATATTTTCATGACTACAAGATCCATCATCCATCTTTAGAAACCATAATGCTCCTTGACCATCCAGAAGAAAAATATGGACCCTATAACAAAAAATAGAAGTATATGAGTAATAACTAATCTCATTAAGCATTCCATATAATCCACACCCTATGTATTACCATTAAACTAAAGGTCTATTTCTCGAATGTTTTTAAAATAAAATTTATAAAATCTAGGTTTCTTTTATTTCTCATTAAAAATAATGATTTTTTACCCTTTAACCTTTAAAATAGTTTTATATAAAACATGTGTGATTAAAACCTGATATAATCCCCATTGATGGGAACCAATAACACCTTAAAATTTTCATATAAGAATTTATAAACCCACTAGATAAGAAATTTATTTAAAATATTGAAAAACACTTATAAATACCATTCAAAAATTTAATCAAGCATGTGGTGGCAAAGGTTTAAAAAGAAAATATTTGTTAATAATTTTAAGTGGGAAAATAATTTTAATTTAAATGAAAATCTATTGAATTTTTTTTACAATTTGAATAATCTTTTAAAAAATTTAATACAATAAATTTATATCCAAAATATGAATATAAATAATGAAGCAGTAATTTGTTCTTAAATTAATGTCTAATCCATAGGGAAATATACCTCAAACCGAAGAATAACAATTTGAAACTTCTAATACAAGATGAGCATAAACTAAAAGACAAGACTCTATCTCTAACCAAGAATAAACATAATAGGTTGTGGAAAAATCATCATTAGGGTTCACAAAAAATGTAAAACCATAATATAATAAGTGAAAAATATAAAGAAATAAGAGATGAAGAAGAAATATGAGAGGGGATGGTATTATCTAGTGGAAGTGCACCCAAACCATGAATAATCACCAATTAATTTCCATGTGGGGAGAATAATAAAAGTGTGGAGGACCCTCATGTCATGTTAATTAAATGGGGGAGGGGGATAGTATTTGAGATTAAAATAAATTAATGGTGTAATAGACATTTCAAATGTTTTGAAAAAAGGGTTTGTCCCATGGTATGGTAGCACAGTTTGGCAATCTGTGAGTGAACCATGTACCATTTGCAATACATATCTAGAAACTCATATGGTTATTCCACATAGATTTCAAAATATTTAACCAATTGTGCAAAATGGATATGTAAAATTTCAAACCCCTTTTTATACTTCCCTCCTGGTTTCCTCTAACTATTTGAAATTCATGTTCCAATAGCCTTACAGACTAATATTTAAAATGGTTTCCCCTAATATTTTCATGGTTTGGACTCAATTGTCTGCTTCCACTATAGACCAGCCACTATAATTTTAAAATGAACTAGAAAATTTCCTACGTAAATATAGTCACATAGTTTCCACTAAATCCATCACACTGACCATACAACATAATAAAGTCAATTATAATCTAAAATAAATTGACATGAAACTCTTGAATCTAAAAAAATTCAAAAATAGAAAAGAAAACAAAGTAAGTGGTGTGATAATTGATTATTAGAATAAATCAGGACATATTTATTCTTAATAATATAAATAATATTATCCAAATATATAATTTATATGCTATTTACTTTTATCTTGATTTAATAAAACATATCATTCATATATATAGAAAAACTCTTGTTCTTGATAGTGAATAAGAATAACTTATTTTAAAAACAAGATACTGAAATAAAATTCCTTTACATAAATAATATAATAACAATTCTATAATTATAGTATTAATCCAGTTGGTAATGTCAAATTATAAGTGTCGACTTCTAATGTAGAAAAATGTTCTCTGTTATTGGCCCAAATATTTACGTCACACTTCATAAATTTATTATTAACTTTGGGATTGTTTTTATCAGTAAAAATGTGTGATGAATTCTAAGTATCTAAAAACCAGGGGTCATAGTTCTTTTAATTGATCTCTGTAACTTCCACATTTATATTCTCATAATGATTCTCCTTGAGAACAGTTCTCAATCCAAGATACAAACATAAATTTTTTTATAGTTTATATATAATAGGAATCTAAATATGTCAATCATAAAAATATCCATATCATTGAACAGATACATATCTATGAGTGAGTTTCATATAATATATATTTTCATCAAGTACTTTTAATTAATGTAATTCCACAAAAAATGATCCCCCGAAACATTTTTTACCTTTAGTGAGACAATATTCATATTTCACTAAGAAATGAGTCCAGTTTGGAATTTATCTCATCATTTATTTATTTAGGTAGGTAATAATCTCAATCATAATATTTTTTATTATTGGATAGTTGAGTGGGTAACTCTTTACCCGATCTATAATTTGGATAAACCCATCTATATTCTATCCGTATCCTTCCTAATGGATTCCTAGATAAGTGTAACCGAAATTAAATTCTATGAATTGGATATCAAAGGAAAATCTATGGGATACCATATTTTTAATGACCTTTTAGTATTACCTATCCTCTACATTCCATAGACAATATAATCAATGGGAAACCATATTTGGAAGGACCAACCAGATTGGATGATCGAGGTCATAACACGTTCCACTTTTAAATAAATATCACGCTTAATATTTATGGATTTATTAAAATATATCTAATTTAATATAAATCATAATAATATTATGTTAATTACTATTTCATCATATAATGTTTTCAAAAAACATTAATGTGTTACTCTATACACAACACAAAGGTTTGTATTACTCACCCTAAAAATAATCCAAGTATATTCATACATTTATAAATGAATTTTATGCATATGGTATATTAAATTTTAATGTAAAAGCATATAGTTATATGAGATTGAAAGTATACAAATGATTATGTATGGATAAATAAATATACACCCCATTATCTTTCTAGAAAAAACAATAATCCTCTATAATGTTGGGTATTCTGACCCTAATTCCTTCTCCTCAGGGAGTCATTACTCAAGAGATAATTCAAATTGTGATATCTATAAAACCTAATTTTAAAAAACTATATTAAATAAAAATTATCATGATTGTGATGGGTTTGGTGTGAGAAATTCTTTTTGGGTCATGTGTGGAATAATCTTAAGTACAAATTTTGTAAGTGACACTTGGGAACATGGATGGATACATTACACAAGCACCCTAAGATGTTCTAAATAAGACCATCATAAGAACCATCATCAAAATAATATGAATGGATGGAGTTCATAATATGTATTTTGTTTTATTGAGATTTTACTATAAGGATTTTATTCTGATTGAATATAGTTTATTCTATAATAATAGTCCAAAAGGATCCTGGATGTTAAGATTCATGGATTGAGGCTAGGAGGAAGAATTCCAACAGATAGTGGATAGTGGTATCCAATTACTAGAAGACGAGGATTTTGGATTATCTTAGAGGTAGTTGGTATTATAATATATAAATTTAGTGAGTAAAAAAGGGTAATATTCTTATATTAGAATTTATTTTTGGAGGATTCATTGTGATGTGTTGTTTTGAAGTCACTCTGATGAGAGAAGTCAAAAAATATAGACCACTAGAATCACTCGTTATGGAATATTTGAATGATATGTTGTATAAAATAATCAATTAGTAGATTGTAAGGTGACATTAAATGTTAATAAAATGTTGTCTGAGGATTTGGTGATTACTACAAGAAATCAAAAGTCACTCGCATCAAAGGTTGTTCTTTCGTGAAAATTAGATAGCGTTACCAACTAAAAGACCGAATGGGACCCTGTATAATAATTCCATTGGACTGGCTGTGAAAATTATGACTACATAGAATTAAATTGGCCTAAAAATGCTAGTTTGGTTCCCCTTATAAGATTCCTACGTTGGATCACACAAGTTTCATAGTCACAAGATCCAAAGGTAGAGGTTGAGGATCCATATGTACAATGATCTGAAGGAGAGTATGAAAAAATAGGTGTAGATGTTAATGTTAGTTCATCTAGTAGTTTGAGTAGGATTATTTAAAGGTGTGAGTATTTTGAAACCTAAACATATTCTTGAATAAAATATTTTTTTCCATTCTCCCATGGATGAATGTCACCATGTTGGAACCATGTAATAACTTTTGTAATTTGTGATTTTTTAATACATTCATTATTTGTATGGTTGTCATGTGTTTGATCATCATTCAATAGGAGAACCAAATGAGGTATTTAACTAGATGGTGAGGGAACATGTTATACATTATAGGTTTCCTATAATACCTAATGTTGAAAAATGAATTCGATGGGAATGTACCAAAAGCATGTTCTATAGTTTTGATTCTGATGGCGTCGTCGATGATTCTGATGAATATTTCAGAGGTAAGTTCCATATATGATTCCCATAAAGTGATATCATAGTATCATGGTTGTAGTTTTTTTAGGATGATTATGGTATTAGTGTTTTATAATGACATGTTTAAAATAATTTAATGGAATTCACTCAGAAGCAGTGGATGTACCAAAGGAATTTTTGATATAAAAAATCTACATGAACATATAGATTCTTGGTTTATGTTCCATTGTTGAGATTCTTTTTACATATTTTATATATGACTATTTGGTTTTTCATGTCATGTGTATTACCAAGTCACTAAAATATTTTCAACATAAGATAGTGATGGTATCAGTGGTTCTATTGGATATCGAAAGTCCTCTTGGTCATAGGTGTCTTATGGTTTGTTCCATTCATTGGGTGTAATTTTGAAGCTTGGTGAAAGATTGTTTGATGTTTTTATGAACACCATACAATATAAAAATTGAATGGGAGATATAATTTTTGATGTATTTTTTATTAAAATCTTGTAACTGACACGATGATTTGATGGTGGAGTATATAAATCATAGAGAGTTTTGGTGTCACTACACATAGTGGGTCTGAAGTTCTACTATATAGTGATTTAGTATGAATTAGAAAGAAAAATTGAGGCAAAAGGTAAAAAAATTGTTCTATATGTTTAATTTATGGAGTTATAATTTAGTTTCCTAGAATTAGTTGTTATAATGAATCATCATTTATCATTTCAAGACAACAGGTTTCATTTGGTTCCCTATTTTTATGGTTTTTTGGATTGAATGGGAGATTGTATAATGACATCTAGTGGTTGAAATATTGGGTCCTAAATTGTTAAAATGCTATAATATTCCAAATAAAGATGAGGAATATGACTGAAATGTTTCTATGTTTTCACATGATCCCATCTCAATAGAATGTATGGTTTGAAATTGTTATTTCTTTCAATGGAAGATGTTTAGAGGAAAGAGGAATGTGGAGGGGTGCGAGGTTCATGTTGTGAATAAAGGGATTCATGGTTATATCTTATGTGGATAGGTTTCGAAACTATAGAAGGAGACACATAAAATAAATATTTTCATTCAATAGTTTATATGACCAGATGATGGAATATGAGTTATTTTTTTCATGAACACACTAAGGTGAGATAGTTGGAAGGATGAGAATTCTTGTTCATGCAACGTATTTGTTGGAACATGGTGATATCAAGTATAATCTTTATTGTACATGATTAAAGTTAAATTTTCCAATGTACTCTCTCATGGAAATCCACTATACATAAATTTAACCTAAATGAGATGAACCATGATATTGGTGTATCAGAATTTGGTTCATAACATGATAGTGTATACTGCATGGTAGTCCAAATGTTAGATTGATATTTTTTCTCTCATATGAAAATTATTCAAATGGAGTTGAACACAGACACATCTAAACCCAATTACGTACAAAACTATGTCTATGGATTTTGTTTATTTAAACAGTAGTGACGTATATGTTGGATTATTTAATTATTGTGGATAATATCATTGGAAAAGCTTCCAAAAAATAGTATGACCTTTTTAATAAGATTGGATCCTTGAAAGGATCAGAAACAGAATAGATAAGTGGGAGAATAAGACCTTGTAAGGAATCAGTTTCACTAAATGAAATTTTAGTGGGTGTTCCTTATGCCAATGAAGTAATAATTTATAGAAGGTGAATTTGTGGATAAAAGTTATTAAAATGATATCATTAATGTTTAATGTATTGGAAATATAGCGAGTTATAGAAGATCAAGTAATTAGAATTTCATAATTAGATATCTAATAGATTGAGGCCACATAACAGAAGAAATGTGTTTCATTTTGACTAAAATATTGATAAATCCATAGGATAGAAACATGGATTGTTATTTTATTTAGAATAAATTCATTTAGGTTTTCAATGAGTTTTATAGAAGAAGTAGAATGGAAGATCATGTTTCCATATATTTATGGATGATCTATTTCAGTGGGAGCCAAAATGATTGGAAGGAATCATGGAGTGGAGAACTATATAGAAACTATAATAGAATAAGGATGGATGAAAGATAATCCAAAAGGTTCTTCGATGGGAGCATGAGAATAGTCTTTGAGTGAGTTGTTTTTGGACTCAACCTATGAATAAAAATCTCACAATATAGATTTTTGGGTTTTGTGTGAGAAATATTTTCAAGCTTATGTGTGGAAGATATAAAATTATATATTCCATAAGTAACACCATGGAATACATATAGAGATATTTCACTAACACCATGAAAAAATGGAATGAGAATAGTGTAAGGAACATCATTAAAAGAAGTTGAATGCATGAATATTGATGGATATAGCATGGGTGAATCATATTTCACTAGAAGGATTTCATTTGGAGTGAATAGATTGTCTTATGAAATAATATTCCTAAAGGATCCTTGAATTAATGATAATTATATTGAAGTTGGGTGGGAGTATTCCATCTAATGGTGTATAATGGGATCCTAGAACCATAAAGTGATGATTCTATATGTTATCAATGGCATGCAGTCATCTTTTACTGAAATTATGTGAGGTAAATTGAAGTTTTAGTTTTTAGTATCCATGTGTAGTTCTAGTGTTTTATTGATAAAATGTTTTTTGGACGTCACTATAATGATATGTCAACAAATATGTAGTGGTTGAATCACTCCATATATATTTATGGTACACAACATTGTGGGTAATCATCAATGATAAAATTGAAAGGTTGCATAAGCTTTTCAATGTATGTCAGAGGTTGAGACAGTGATTTCGTCTAGTGATCCAAAGTCTCTCATTTCAATGCATGTTCATCCAAGAATATTGGATGTTGGTGTTGAATAAGGGACTATATGGGGACCTATATAAAAACATAATTGGATCAATTGTGATATGTATTACTGTTGATAACTAACAGGTCCTAAAAATGTTTAAGTTGGATCTCCTCATAAGGAATATAACATGGGAACACACACATGTGTCGAAGATACTAAATCCAATGGTGGGGTCAAGGATTTAGAAGGATGATGACTGAAAAGTAGATTATTAGAAGAAGTATTAGAAGAATTAATGAGGGTAGAAATATGTTATACTTCTTATGGTATTTTTAGTAGGGTGTAAAATGTTTTATTTTCCATTTACCCCAAAATTCATGTTTAATAATATAAGTTTTTACATTATACTATGGAAGAAAGAAATCAAGAATAAACCATGAAATCATTATTTTCCATTATTATTTTGTGTGTACATGCATGTTTGAATAGTATTCAGGTTTTTCGTCATTCAAAAGGTGAACTAGAGGAAGGCCAAAACTATATGTTCTGTTGAGTTATTATGGTTTGTGGGTTCCTATAATTTCTAGTTCTAAAATCCAATGATGTTGTGAATTATTAAGAATCATGTTCGGATGTTGTGCTTCTGGTGGTGTTGTGGCTGTTTCTAATCGAAATATTTTAAGTATTATCTTCTGAAATTCACATCACGTAGTAGAACAAGAAACATGGGGTGGAACATGTTGGAGTTCCACCTTGTGGTGTGGAATATTTACTACAGTCATCCAGTAAGGAGGCCACACAATAATTATTCGAGATCCCTATATTGATTCCAAGGTGTTAAAAAAGTTCCTTCTTAATGTAAAGTCCATTGTGGGATATGTTTAGTGGATAATCATTTATCTATGCACACTCGACACTAACAGTCCATGATTCAACCATGAATTTCATCTTCATGTCACTCTCACATTACTATTATTCCATCTATAAGGAACTCTTGAAACTAAATCAAATCACCGCCTCACATTGACACTCAATGAGACTTCAGAGAGAGAAAAATGGTTCTATATTTTTTAAAATTCATAAATCAAGTTTTATTCTCCAATAAAATTATTTTTATATTCCCACTCAGTCACATTATCAAGATAATGTTATTCCTTTGATGTTGTGTTAGAATCTATAATAATGTCATCACATAACAAGAATCCAAATTAGAATTGATACACATATAATGTTATTCAATTAAAAATGAAATAATAATGGTTATTTATTAAAGATAATGGCTCTAATTCCACTAATGGAAACTTGAATATGATCATATGATCTTATACAGCGGATAAAAAACAAACATAGGTTGATCTACCCACAAACAAACATGCCTTAAAAATAGAAAAACTGAAATATAGAGCATAACTATATTGAATATATTGTGGCCCCAATTTTCTTCATCTATGGAGTTTGGATTGATGATGATAATAGGATAAATTTAGGTCCACTGCCTCTTTAATTGATCCATAATACAAGGGATACATGATCATACCATGAGGATTCCCAAGTGATAAAGGGGTCATAATGCATTCACTATGGACTGATGAATGATGTTTAAAAAATAAATGAGATGTAGAAATATTTTCATAAAATAGATGATCACTATTACCTCAAATTAATTCATGATAAACCCTATTAAAATGAGAGAACTCCAATTATTTAAGAAATTCCTGATGATACTCCATGAATATTGAACACAATATGTTCATTGGGAGTCATCAAATGTAACCCCTGAATTGTGTCTCATTGATGTGTGAATTAAACTCATTTAGTGAACATATGTAAATATATTGATAAATTTTATGATTATTTTGTGGGTGGATGGTTGATGATTCATGTGCACTTAGGTTTCATTGCATGTAACTAGGCTATGTTGGAATCAACGTAAACCCAGGATGGTTCTTATGGATGCATGGGAATTAAATACATCGTTAAGTAATATAAATGATATGTATATTATTTTAGTGAACATGGAAAATCTATTAGTATGTATATTAAGAGTTCTATAAGAGGATTAAATCTCTAAAAATTTCATTTTAATGGAGTTTTGGAAGTGTAATTAGTTTTACTGTAATACATATGTTGTGGTTTTGGGGGTTGTGTTAATTCCAGAGGGGTGGGTGGTGGCATAGGTTTCTTAGATACTTTTTCCACATGAGAAAAATTACCCTACCCATGATATTGAGTTTCTCATGGATGTGCATGATCATTAGTGCTGGTGAAATTATTTTTCTACTGATAATTTTATTGTATGAACCCATCACAAGTGCATAAATTCTATATCTTTTAGTGATAAATGAATCTATACAAAAATATATGGCTCCAAAATTTATATTAAGTTAATTTTTAAATGATATATACTTCATGGAAATGTAATAAAATTGTATATTAATTATGCAAGATACTTTAGGTTGATCTAGTTAATGATTCAAAGGATGATGTGAATATTATATCACTTTTAATTTATTTATATCTTAATGTATATTAGAAATGACTTTGTATTTTCATAGAACATTTGGCCATATCATCATATTTGTGGGGGAAAGTAAAAGATTAATAGAGTTTAGAATATAAATACTTTGTTTTCATTATATATTATAATGTAACAAGTAGATATCTAGGTGTGACATTGATATTGAAGCTTTATTGTGTTTCTATAGTTTATTTTTTGTGTCTTTGGGATTGTTAGTATAAGATATGAGGGACTTTTATATTTCCTGGCTAGATTTCCATCCCAGATTAAAAAAGATATAACATATTTTTCATTGATATTTTCAATACACATGAATGAATAGCAGCATAGATAGATTTATTTTGAGATATTTGAACTTTTAGTAAGTAAAAGATACATATTTGAGACCCTCGTATATTCTTGATTAATTTATCATAATTGGGTGGAAATGAGATGATATTAGCATCAATTTCAAGACTAGTTTCCCAAGATCTCCAAATATAATAAATTCATTTTGGTATGTCATTTATATATTAACTGAAGATTCTCATTTTCTTCTAATTAATGAAACTATGGTGGTTAATAATCATAATAATTTTTATAGCCTATAGATTTTAATACTTCATGGAATACCAAAAAAAATTATATTTAATCATGATTAAGGTATAAAATCTCAATTCTGGTGGGGTTTGAAAAAGGATATAGGTACTCAAGTAATGTGATCATGACTTATCATTTAACAGATGAAGGAAACTTTGAATGTAATCTACATATTCTTGAAGATATAAGTCATGTAAATGTCCTTGATAATTATTGTGCATGGAAAGATAAAATCTCATTGGAAGTGTTTTCCTATAACAATAAATTACATGTATTTATACATATAACCATGTTTGACCAATTATATGTAAATTTGTTTTGATGATTATTATATTGTATAGAGGCTGATGATATGTCTTTATTTAGGTCATTCATGATGAAAGAGACTTTTTATTTGGTAAAATTGATCAAGAATAGATTATTTATAACTCAATGTAGGCTAAAGTTTTGTACCAATTATACTCTATGACATACCAAGGTTATTTTTGGATAATATATATTTCTTTATGTCAATTTCGACATGATAATTTATTATTGGCTAATAAATGGAAAATATATCAATTTTTTAGAGCATTTAAAATTTTGGAGAGGATTTGGGAGGTTACTTATTAATTGGATTCACCTCTGATAAATTGTAAAATTATGGATATATTTTATATGTACAAAAAAATAAAATATGAAACATATAATTTAATTTTTATTCATTTTTATTATGTAAAAGTATATTTAGATACATTATTCATTAAGATACTACTGCTTATTGTGTATTGTAGTGAGAAAAAATTTTAAGGGATGTTTGTCTATTTGTATATGTTCTGTATATGTATTGACATGTGCAAGAGGATAATTGTGACCAAGAGGTATAAAAATGTCTAACTGTGTGTAGTTTTTAATTGGAAAAACTAAATGATTATTATTAAAGAAAATAATCTCTATGTTGGAGATTTTATAAAAAAAACGGATTTTTAGTCACCATTTTGTACATAATATTTATTGAATTTAAATTTTTAATATTATTTAGAGTTTTATTTTTAGAGTATTTAGTGAAATGAGGATATAAGAGGAGATAAATTGAGGTATTGTTTAATAAATATTATATCAAGGGCCATCGAGTACTCGGTTGTTACGTAACGAGTATCTAGTAGTGAAAATTTTAGGTATAGTGCCACTAAGCCAACTACTATGTGGTTGGTTAGCTGACATCAACTGTCTTGTGGCCACAAATATATTGGGGGATATTGACTAGGTACTAAGTATATTTCTTTTTAGTTTTTTTAAATGTGAAAATTTTGATAATTTCATGTTCATTGGATTTGGATGATATTATTTTATATCATATTCTAGGGGCTATTCCTAAAAAATTTAAAAATATAATATTTATCCTTATCTTACATCTATAACCCATTTATTATTAATTTATAATTATATTCCTGAAATATGAGTATATTTTTACCCACAATATAAGCATATTTGAATCCATATCAGTTTGTGAGAAGGAATCATGGTTTGGTTATTATATTATTCTATATTCTGTTATATTTTCAGTTTTATGAAATTATGTATTTTTTATTCTTTATGATGAATTAATTATTAATTCTTAGTTTGTCAAATTTTATATCCAAATCTAGGTTAAATTTTCATTTATTGTCATTTATATTTGTTTTTATATTCTAATTATGAACTATTATTAAAATTTATTATTCCATGTGAATGTAAGGTGTAAACAATTAAGAGAAAATATTCATGAATGATTCTATATGATTGTTTAAATTATAAAAAAAATTATATATGTGATTAATATGTGGAAATATTAATTAATTTATTTTAAATGATGAATTTATAGGATAAATGATGGATTAAATGTTGATGTTGATGTGGTCATATTTAAGGAATTAAAAAGGATTTTTTTGTGCTATAATTTTATGGGTTTCGGTTTTTTATAATATTAAAGTCCTATTTTTTTACATTATAAATTTATACTAACTATTAATGAATTTGAGTGAATTATTGAGAACAATTTGATGAAAACGATATTTTTTTAGAATTAATTGTTGGATTAAATTTATTTTTACATGATAATTTATGTGGGTTGAGTAAAACTCTTTGTAATAAGTTATAAAAAATAATAATGGGTTTTTTAACTCTATAATGTATTTTATTTTGTGTAAAAAGAATTATAACTACTATATATTAAATTTGGAAAATTTTGAAGGATATATAAATGGGTTAATACATGTTTATTAACAATTTAATTGAAATTATGGATTTAAGGTATTAATATGAGGATTTTTGTATGAAAGTTTCTTGGTGGAATATTTATATAAACATATAAAATTCATAGGTGGGATTTAAATATTATATTATTAATTGAATATTATATGATTTTTTACAAGGTCTGGATAGAGGATGGATAAATTATTAATGTGTTGAATATTAAAGGTGTGTTTGTGAGATCATAACATAAATATTTTTATGTAAAAATCCATGAAGTTGGCTAAATGAAGGTATACTTTTGTTAGAATATGAGATGAGATGATGAAATTTGTGCAATAATTTTTTTGACAACCCATCTATTAGACATAGGAATATTTTTTGATCAATGAATTTTTCATAATATTCATGCAATCTATGTGTTTTTATAATTTTTCAATGGTTGATATTCATATCTTCCACCAATAACTTTTAAGTAATGTATATGGTTTCATGGGTAACCTAATTATCATTATATAATTTTAATTTCATGATATAAATAATGTGATTAAATAATTTAATTAATTTTATCCATTTATATATTAACAACATAAATTAAATGAGTTTTTTTGGGGTTGTTATGGTTTCTATTGTGAAGTTATTTCTCACTCCCCATACATACACTACTTATATACATATAGATAATATTCATGATATATTAGGTAATGGATATTGAACTCTTTAGTTAGGATACGATGTTATGTGACATCGTAGATTTTATTTCTATGATTTTCAAGTCATTTAGAGGGGCTATCCACAGGTTGTTTTTATGATTATTTAAATTTTGTTTTTTATAACATGATTCTTGGATTTTACTATAGATATTTTTTTGGTTTTATAATAAATTTTATAATATATTGGATACTATCGTGTATTTATTAGTCATGGTATATTTTGTAATTATCTCACCAAAAATACTTGTAGATACTTATAACTATAAATTATCATTTAGTCATAAAGTAAGCACATTTGGTCATGTTATTCATCACCCAATTTTTATAGTATTTTCAAGGAATAAACTAAATAGATACATGTTTAATCAATATATTTTAATAGTAAAGGATTTCATGTCAACAGTTTCATTTCTATTTTTATCATTTCAATTTTCTAAATTCTAATATACCCTTTTGATGTAGATATCAGGACATGTTATGAAATATATGTGAAAATTTAAATACTAATAAGTTTATTCATACCATAATGAAATTAATTTCATAGTTCATTACTTTCTTATAGATTCAACAACATTCATGAAATCCTTCCCAATTAAAATATTGGTTATCATTAATAAAGGATCTCACTAACACTAATTCATTCAAATAGATATTTTACATGATTATGTCATATTATGCTTAGTTTATAGGGAATATAATATTTTTGACATGATATAGAGTGGTGACACTATAGTATAATGTTATATTTGATGTCGTTATAAAATTTTAAACAATTAAAAAGGTCATATTGAAAGGGGGTCATAAAAAAGTTAGGATTGAACCTTTAGAAAATTTTCTATATATACATATAGAGGGAAGAAAAATTACTGTAGTTTGGGGTCACCATTTAAATTCTTGGATAAAATTGCTGCATTTTTTGTTGATAAATAAGGATCACAATTTTTGGTTGAGAAAGAAGGAAAACATATTATTGAAAGCCATGTGAGTGGGGAATATCAATTAGTTTCACACTATATTTGAAGTAATACACACCATACTATTGATATTACTAATTTTTGGGCGTATAATATATATTTTTCGCTCATATGGGATGGAAATATCCATTAAATATATGGTTTTTCTAAATAGATCATTATGTAGAAGGCTTATTTTAACATTACTGTTAAAAGAACCTATGTACCAAGATATTATGTATAAAGGATGGGTATTATTTGAGAAATATCTAAGATTCGGTTATGTTGTACCAAGATCCATAAGAAATGGATTCATTTAGGAATAATTTTGAACTTATTCTAATTATATTACAATTCATACAAACAATCATGCTGGAATAATTGGTTTCAAGAGGTATTCCATAAGTCCTACAAAATAGACAATCACTATTATTATAATGGGGTATAATCTATTAGGTGTTGAAAACAAAAGTTTGCTAGATGAATACCATGTGGTAAATATTCTTTAGGATTAAAAAATTTCTATTATAAATGGGTTACATGATCATGTGATCCATAGATGTGTTTATAATAACACTAATGTGAAAATTCCTTAAAGGTATTAATAATTTCACATAGTTAAAAACTTTTAACCACTGATGTCTTGTTAATTACAGAAGTATTTTTTGTGTATGTATTTATGATTTGTTAACTATAGTTATTTCATTATGTAGGCGGCTTAATTTCACCCAAAACCCCAAAAATAATGGACATATTATTGTATCACTTATTGAGTTACCCTTTTATTTGAATCAACCATGTAGCCACCATGGAATTATCAATAGGTGGATTACATGACATGGGATATTTCATGGGTTTGGTGAAGAGGTTTATATTGAATTATTATCTATGTTTATGTATATTTAATTCATAATTTTCATTAATTGAAGTAAAATATTATTTTATGATGGTAACAGAAATTAATTGTCCATTTATATAGATGATTCTTGAACTTCCACTTCATAATATTCCAACCCTTAAAAATGTTCAATCCTAAGTATTTATAGGAAAAATATCATAACATCATGTGTGTTTTGAGATGGTTACATGATACGTGTGGCATTTGAAATTACATTTCCCAATATGTGATTCATGATCTTGTATATTTAAGCCTCACATAAGTTTCTCTATTATCCTTTAAAATATATAAACATATCATTGACATCTATATAGATGTACTAACCATATTTTTAAGGACTAGAATCATTTTTAAAACTATTTTATATTCCCGAAATTAATTTTTCTAAGTATTAATTGATTTGTAATATATGATTCAATATTATGGGATTTGAAACTTATAAAAAATGTTCTGAAAATACGAGTTAATTTTCTTAAGTGAATTTTTATTATTTATATTTCTAACAGATATATTAAAATATTTAGTAAATAATTACATTAATTTTAAAATATATATATGAAAATATCAACCCATTTAAACACACTCTAAGACTAATTATTGTAAATGGATATTATGTATTATATTTTTTTATCAATATTATGATGCATTTATTTATAATATAATGTTTAATTTTTATTCAAATAAAAATGGATATTATGGATATAATTATAGGTTTCATGTTAAATATCATGGTATTGTGAATGTGTATTATAGAAATTATAATTTTAATATCATATATTCAACATGGAGAAAAGAAAAAGTTTATTATACTAAAGGGGAGATGCTACTAACTGATTGAAGGTGGTAATAGTAAGGTGGATAAGAGTAAATAATTTAGTTCTATTTAGTTTGAGAGAATTTTTAGAAGATGATAAAGTTATTAAGGAAGTATGGTAATATTTGTATCTTTTTCCCAAAGGTGTGTCATGTTGTAACAATGGTAAATATACATTATATGTTGTTTTATCATTATTTAATGTGTGTAATTAACATTGATTATTTAATTTGTGTGAAGTGTTTGAATTAGGCTTAAATATTTTTATTGAATCTTATTTAGTTTCATATAAATTATTATAAATCTAATAAAGTAATGTTTTAGAAATAATTAATTTACATAAGTTTGGATTTCCTTTATATAGGTTTTGTAATAAATTTTAATTGAAAATGTAAAATTGGACTACTGATTAAACTGGTTAAATAAAATTGAAATATAATTATGACTAATTTTATAATTTTTAAATTAAAATTAGAATATATTTTTATGTGATAAATTATATAACAATTGGTTGTGTTTTGGATAATTTAATGTTCATTTGACAATATAATAATTCACATCATGGACGAATAATTGAATATTTGATATTTTGTTTTTTAAATCATCATGTAAGTAGATTCAATACTGAAGCCACAAAATGAGAACTAAATTTTAAAACTCTCATGTAACCGATATTGTTAGTCGGTGATGGGGATGATATTTTACATAATATAGAATAATTTTCTTCAAAATCTCAAATAAGTGAGATCTAGAGATGAAAATTTATATATTTGTTGTACAAATAATTACATAGGTATTAATTCAAATATTCATGAATATTTTTATAGAATAATTAAATATATAAAATCATGGGAACTATTTTGAAGATGTTTCTTGTAAAATAAATTCAATAATATGTTTCTATATTTTGAAATGTGAAAAGGTTATATCTGTTGGAGTAATTAAAATTGAAAATGTGTAATATAATAGAGGTCCTATTTTTATATCATTAACTATATTAAAATATGAATATAAAAGAACTTTTTGAATAGGGGTGTATAGTCAACAAATTTTTGTTTCTATCTAGAATACGAACAAAAGAGATTGATCATATAAATTTTTGATGTAACAAATGAAAAAGAGAACGTGATGATGTGTGTATCATAACAATATCTATATGTTTTTTATGGAAGAAAATAAATATCATATTTTTTGATAAATAACCTCTATATTGTTTTCTTCATTAGAATAATTGGAGCATGCTATAGAAACTTATAAATGCTTTGGATAATATTCAATCATATAGAGTTAATCATATTAGGCCTATTCTAAAAGAGAAAATTCATGGTGATAAAAGAATAACTCATTTATTATAGTTATTTAATTTTACTTATTAATATTAAAGTCACTATATATAATGTACTAGGGAATAACATATTAGATTATATATAATTATTTATATAAGACCATCATGCCTATAAATTATTGAAGTTCCATGGAAGAGGGAGTTACCTTTGGGTGAATAGTAAGAAATACCAAAATAATTGTATAGGATGTGATACTTGTGTTTGAGTTTCCTTTCCTAATACGTATAGTCACTTAATGTTTAGTGGATTTTTGTACCCCTATACATCATCAGTTGTATTCTCTTTTAATTTTTCCCTTTTAAATGAACCAGGAAAAATCATTATGTTGTTTTTTCTCTACTATATTAATTTATTATTATTATAATATGAACTGTAATAATTAAAAGATAAAATTAGAGTTCTTACTGAATTATGAATATGTTTTAATAAAAGTAAATTATTAAAAGGAAATTTTTTTTATGATTAATCCCATGATATATCCAATAATTATATTTATGGATTCATGGCACAAACATTTGGTATTAGATCCTAAATATTATAACATGGATTTTAATAACTCATAGATGATTTTGATCTTTTTTCACATATGGATTTCAATATTATGGATCTAATTTTTGTTTGTTGTCACTATGAATGTTGAAATTTATATGTATGCAATTTTCAACATCATTATAGAGATGAAACATTTAATATTGTTTTCGATTAATTTGATATGTGAAATCCCAATAAATGTTTCTTCATTGATAAGAATATATCATTGTAAATTCGATATTCATAGATGAAGAATTTAGGAAGATTTATCATTATGCCACAACTTTTGAGATATGAGAAAATTTACATAATACTTATAATAAACCTATATCACTGAGAGATGTTATGAATATAACTATTTGTTTAAATGATGACTCTATAGAAGAAAAGTGTGTTATTTTAATGGGAATAAATGTTATAATGAATAAGAAAATGGTTTCCAATGAAAATAAATCCCCATAATTGAATAAAGTTGACTAAATTGATAACTATAAATCAAATTCATCTATATAATTTTTTTATAAATTTAAGTGTATATATTATTCTTTAATAAATATAAAGGTGATGGGATAATAAAAAAATTGTGGAAAAATTTCATGTATTCAATTTTGAGAAAGTAAATATAATGGGTTGATTTATTAAGAGATAATAAAATAAATCTCAGAAATATATATGGAACTTTTGGTAATTTATTAAGGATAATATTTTTTTAAAATAATATAATTTAATTTGGAAAATAATGGGTTAAAATAAGAAATAATGTATAGAATCCTTAATTTTTGTAATAAAAACTTTTGAATATTTTGATATCATTTATAAATGTGGTCGCAAAGCTTAGTCATTTTTAAATGTGATGCGATTCATGGAAAAATAAAAAATATATTATATATACTATTTTTATTTATGTTAATGTGAATAATTAATATCTCCTATAATTATTTCTTAATAGAAATTATGACACTATCGTTGCGCCCAAATATGGGATTTTTCAAATGATATTGATTATTTTTATTGTATAGATTTAGGCCTCAGACCAAGAATTTTTAGGTTTTCAATTCAAATAACAAGTATTAGACATACATAGGCTAATATTTACTATAAATATCAATTTACTACTTTTTGGTTAGGGTGGCTGTATTCAATGATAGTATCCTATAGAAGGATTCATTTAGTTACTCCCTAATAGGTGTGGTATTCTTCACTTTCTTTGAAATGGAAATGAAAAATAACAAATTGAGATATAATCATTAAAACTATGATTATTCACCATTGAGGGAAAACCATTGTATTATTATATTATCCTTTTTATTTATTTATTCAAAATATTTTCTTCTTTTAATTAATTTTTCAATGGTGAATCCTGATAAACGATTAGAGATGTTGGAACTTCATATAATTAAAAAAATATTTGAAATTTATTGTTAATTGTATTGACTATTTATCATGACATATGAAATGTAGACATAAATAATTTAATTTTCAATGTTTACATATTCTTGATTTTTTAGAAAAAAAATCATTTAAAGACACAATATTTCAATGGGAATTTTTTTCTTAAATACATGGGAATTTTACGAATCTTTGAAAAATGATGATGCATGATTCCCAGGCACAGTGTGCTCAAAATCAAATTATGAAGTTTTGTTTGGGTATGCTCTGTAAAAATACAAGAGGGTTTTTATAACATTATAACCGGTGCATGGAATTGATATTTGAGGGCACCGTTAACCTCGCAGTGCCAGTATTCGCTTAAGGAGACTTTCACCTTGATGGAAGTTTGTCTAGAATAGAAGATAGATTTTGGGATTTTGTGGAAAGTAGTAAAATAATGTGAGTTTTCAGTTTATTTTATTAGAGCTTCCATGTGTGTGTTTAGTGGTTAAAACCTCATCATGGGAGTTGGAGGTGGGGCCACCACACCATAACCTCCCTTGAGTGGTTGTGGTGGTGGGTCCCACAAGAACATAACCTCCAATGAGAAGTTGCCACATGGGGACCACACGGGTGTAAACGGAACCTATTATTGGTAGGAGAGTATAACCTCTCAGCTCTACCTCATTAATGAAGGAGAGCCTCTTGACCATCCGTTAATTTATATATAGCCAACTCCCAAATTAATTCGTGCCAACACACATGAATTTATGAGGTGGAGGATTTTAATTTAATTAACCCATTTGAAATTTCTCTAATGAAATAATAGAATAACTAATCTATTATTCATAACAATGATTTCAATTGGGTGATTGAAGAGAAAGCTCTCAATGTGGAACTGCATCATCCAATGAAGAACTCAATCTTCCAATGAATAATTCTGGTAACAATACTTCTTCGACTTATTCTCCAGACACCTATAGACGTGGAGCATCTTACACAGCTGGCGCAACTCGGGATCTGATGTGTGCAGAAGACGCGACAAAAAACAATATTCTTCTTCTGCTTTCCACGACACTGTCAACAAACAATGACATAAAATCAAAGGTAGGAGGTTATTAATTGAGGATGTCATTATTTTTCTTATCTTTTTCAAAAGGATAGAAAGGAATTGTTTTTGGATATGTTATTGTTCATTTGTTTTCCTTGATGAGCCATGTAATACCTCCCTAAACGCGTAGGGTGAATGCCAAACTAACATGGCCCTACATCCTCCATTGAGTTTTATTCTCATGGAGTTCTATGGCATGGCGACGTAACTACAACGAGGCAACAAAGGCGACGACAAAAAATGCCACGCTACCCGTTGCCACCGCGAATTGTGCCTCCCCCGCGGTGCTCTGGTGCGCCCAGCCGAATACTATCAGCTCGTGCCTACTTGGCCTTCTGGCCTTTTTCCCTCCCGACCTCCCGGCTACCTGACCACCACACACCCCCTGCTGGCAACCCCAAACCGGCCACCTGGCCAGGTGCCACCCGGCCATCGGCCCACTTGGCCACCCGCCCAGTCGCCTCCTGAAAGCGCCCGGCCCCGTGACTAGCCATTTCGCGGCATGCTCGAACCACGTCGACCCACCTGGTCACTCCCGGCCCGAACCTTGCCATACCCCCTAGCCGCACCCTGCCTGAAATGCGCCGGCCCACGTGATCACGCCCTGCCTTGCTGCCTCCCGACTGCCCAACATTCCAAACCAACCGACGGTCCCCCTCGCGGCGCACGGGCCAAACCGACCTCTCGGCCTACTGAGCTGGGCCGAGCTGGCCGGGCCAAACCAAAGAGGCTGGCCCACCAAAGGGGTCGGGCCAGACCCAACAGGTCTTACTGGGGTGACCCAGACTGGGTCAGCCCGTACTGGGTTGGGGCTAGTCGGTTGGACCAGGTCGGACCGGAACCAAGTCCATTACGGACCCTTTACTTCCATTGGCCATTTCATTGGCACCAGACTTCCATTTGATGATCCATAAATGGTTATGGAAATCATGGTTCATATTAGTTCCATTGAATATATCCCACTAGATTTTGAGGTTTAGTTGAGATGCGGTTAGGTTTGATCGGACACAAATCCATCCACCCCCAGGACTAAAAGGATAACAACTTACAATCTCAGCTTCCGATTGATGTGACGCTTGTTGCATTGAGAACACTTTGATGAGGTGGACCTTTGGGTTAATTATTAATTGTAAATAGTGTTAGTTGACATATTGACACTTGGATTGAGGATCGAAATCTCCCAGAATCAAGCATACTACGTGCGGAACCCAGTGGTTGGCTGTGCAACGACGACGGTTCATAGATCTGATGTGGGTTAGACAACAATGAAGACTATTCCTAGATCCTGTGTGGGTTCCATAGTTTTGATATTTTTTCCCAGATCACTAATGGATTCAACGACATTGTCTACTATTCCTGGATCCTGTGTGGGTTCGACAGTTCCGACTTTTGTTCCTGGATCTTGTGGGGGTTCGACAGAATAATTATTCCTGGGTCCTATGTGGGTTCGAAAGATTATATGATTCAGTGGCTACATCTGATCATATCTATCTATATACAAATATTTTATACCTGTGTGAGTTGAGTCAATAGATTTTTGTTTTTTTCATTATTTAGATGGATTAATTGATAACTTAGTTATATATTTGAGCATATACCTAGGTGAGGTTATCTGTTGATTTCATAAAATTTGTTATATCCTTGTTAGATCTATGAGACCTTGAGGGTCTGGAGGTCCCTAAAGTTTATCGTTATACTCTACCCTACACTATCTATGCCCAAACCTCATTTTGTTGGTTGCAGACGGCAAACAAGACTGACTGAAGCCGAGAGTAGCAGGATTGAACGGTACTCGGAGGTGGACCTTACGACGAGTCTATACATGGAGGAGCCGGACGAATGAGGAGCACTGTGGGGGCTATCTATACCTACCATTCAGGTATGGTTTCCTTGTGGATGATACAACATCTGATTTATATTTCATTCAGTTGTAATTGTACTTTACAGTTGGGCTTGTATTTCTGGCACATTTTACTTTTCAGCACTTCTTTGTATACAGTTTTGCTTAGTGTTTTGCTTCTAGCTCGAAATTTATTATGTGTGTTTACACTTAATGAAGAATATTCCTTCCCAGTATTATGGATTTACACCTTTGGTACTAGTCACCATCCCCTGGCCTATGGATGGTGGGCTTGGGGTAGTCTCGACACAGGCCCCGGGGGATGGGTCGTGACAAATTAGTATCGTAGAAGTTAGCTCTACCGCAGATCTTAGGACTCTGATATTTTCTGTGAAGCAACAGTGTTAAGGGAACTGAGTGTGGTTTTCAGTCAGCCAGTCCAGTGTTGGTTTGGCGGTAATGTAGCCATACACTGGGACCCTGACTTCTAATTTCTGACTCAGTGCATAAAAACACTAATTGTGTGTGTGTTTCAAAAGTTTTCATAGTGATATATTTGAGTAAGCCCACAAGGTATAAAATTTTGACCGTGGCAGACCTGTTTCATTAAAAAATTCATCCACACAAATAACCATCCATGGTTCTAGGCGTTATACGAGATGGAAGCCCACCAACCAATGAGGCCCCGGTGTAGGGCCCTATCACAACGGAAGCACCAGCGGCACCACTACCCATTGGGCCACTAATTCCACTTGCCACTGCAGTAGATTGGGTACGCATCTTGAGGGTTTTGCACGAGTTCTAGAACCAGAGGCTGCCCTGGTATAGGGGAGAGACTGACCTGCAGGAAGCTGAAGATTGGCTGGAGGCTGTGGTGAGAGTATTTATACTATTTGGGACACCAGAAAACCTTATGGGGATCCTTGCCACGAGTATCGTTCAGGAAATAGAAGACATATAGTGGAGCCTGATTCTCCATGTGCATAATGAGGAGACACTTATCTGGGAAGACTTTGGAAGCCTGATTTGAGTAGAGTTTGTCCCATCCACCCTATCTACTTTGTGGATATAGGAGCTACTTCATCTACAGTAGGGTAGTATGACAGACGATCAGTACTCATCGAGGTTCACTGACCTCTCGCTGTACTCCACGGATACGGTACAAGACCCATTTTTTCAGGCCCCAATCATTCGAGAGGGGGATTAGGTGAGAGATCAGGTCTTCTATGATCTTCCTCAGCATTCAGAGGCACGAGGGGGTGTTGGATCGAGCCCTCCTAGTGGAGAGTTTCCTTACTAAGTAGTCACCAGTAGTGAGATCCACCATTGGGCATCATTTAGAGAAGTCTTCAACAGCAGGAACCAGATTGATGTTGCATATGTCCAAGTGAACCAGACCATCTGATGGGCAACCTCAGGACAGGGGTTTGGTTGTGCGAGGAAAACGAGACAGAGCCCATCATTCGCGGAATAGGAAGTGCATCACATTCGGCGAGCATGGTCACATGGCTCGTGACTATCCGACCTACTGTACGGATGATCAATAGATAGTTTGGAGACCTCCCAAGCAGAGGAATATGTTTGATCGAGGAAATAAGTAGGGTGTAGGAAGACGTGGCATAGAAGCGGGTCGTGCAGCTGGCAATGGATGGCGATACGAGGTGTAACCACCACCACCACTAGGAGGTCCACCATGACTACATGGAGCTGGTGGACAGGGGAGACCTTAGCTCTTGGTAGTGAGGGATTATGATCACGGTGCCCTGATGATGATTAGAGGTATGATCTATCACTACTGGAAAAAAGGTCTATACCCACAGTTTTGCAAAAAACCATGGGTATAGGGAACCCCTATACCCACGGTTATCCAAAACCATGGGTATAGGGTTGGTAGGTGAACTTATACCCACGGTTTTCCAAAAACATGTGTATAGGTCACCTATATCCAGAGTTGTGCCAAAAACCATTGGTATAGTTTTCTTTTAAGACCTATACCCATGGTTTTGGAGAAAACCAAGGGTATATGGTATTTTCCGAAGACCTATACCAACGGTTCTTCAAAACCTTGGATATTGGTTTTTTATATGAACTATACCCACGGATCTCCAGAACTGTGGTTATAGATTCCCCGTGTTATGGTGGGGGTGGGAAAATTAGGCGGGACACAAAAAAAATTGGCGGGAGACATTTTTTAAATGTTTAGATTAATATATTTACTTTATTATAAATAATCATTTAAAAAATTCATCAATTCGGTTGGAAAAAGGTTTTCTGCTGTTGTTCTAGGTATGCGGTTTGAATCCCTTCAGCCGCAATTTTTTATTTTAAATGCTGCATAGGGTTATCTTAAAATATATAGGCAGATATATGCACATATATTAATTAAATGCAGCAGCTCAGTTGGCCCGTTTATTTGCGCGCGTGCGAGGCGATCTGTGAAACGAGGATGTGAATCCCTCTTGTTTCATTTTTTTGAAATACCAAAGTATATTATATTATTAAAAATATACAGATATATGAATAAATGACAAATATCGATAGAAGCTTGGTTGGTTCATTGGGTACGGCGCGTTGGTGAGGCGGAGCAGGTCTAGGTTCGATTCCCATTAGCGGCAGATTTTTTGTATTTAAATTCCCCACGTTTTTCAAACCATGGGGTATGTTGGGTGCCACACTGAGACGCGTTGTCCCACCTTTGACTCCCCCTATACCCACGGTTCTCCAAAACCGTGGGTATAGGCTGAGACCCCTATACCGACGCCATTCCATCCCACAGTTTCCAAAACTGTGGGTATAGCCTATACCCACGGTTTTGGAGGCTATACCAACGGTTTTGAACTGTGGGTTTAGGTCTTTTTTCATGTAGTGTATGTCTAATACAAATTGGATTTTGTTCATAAATACATAGGTTACAGTCACTCTTTTATTTCCACTTCCCTCGTTCGGAGCTCAGTGATTCTGACAGAGCCCTTAGCTAGATCCTTACAACAATAGACACCTATAGAATTAGACTCAACGATAACACACTAGTTCCGATAGTGTAAGATTACTCTAGGAGGTGAGAGCTTCCTCTGGGATCTCCTCGTAGTGGAATCGAGGCCTTATGATTCCATCTAGGGTATTGAATGGTTATCTACAGTCCATTTTTAGATTGAATGTATTAGGCACCAAGTGCGGTGTGTCTGCACGAATGGGACCAAGTTCACCATCACTAGTGATAAGGGATCCCTTGTAGCACATCATTGACTTACTCAGAGGAGAGTGCAAGAAATCACTATTTAGTTATCCTGCCTTACCATCAGAGCGGTAGATCTGGAGAGTCCGATCAATCATGTAGTGGAGGAACAACACGCAGATGATTTCCCTAACGATGTCCCAGGTCAACCTCCTCATAGATAGGTGGAATTTTACATTTAACTATATCCCGAGAGGGAACCGATATCTACACCATCATATCATATGGCTCCCACTGAACTTAACGAGCTTCGGTTAGAGCCATAGGACTTGCTGGGAAGGGATTAATCCGGCCTAGTGTTTCTCCGTGGGTAGCCCCGATTCTATTCACCAAGAAGGCGGATGGAAGCATGAGGCTTTGTGTCGACTACCGTCACCTGAACCAGATGAACATGAAGAACAAGTACCCACTAACGAGGATTGACAACCTCTTTGATCAGCTGAAGGGATCATGGTGGTTCTCTATGATAGACCTTAGATCATGAAATCACCGGCTCGGAGTTCGAGATCCGGATGTGAAAAAGACGGCCTTTAGGTGTCGGTATGGACAATAAGAGTTCTTAGTTATGACTTTCCGCATAACCAACACTCCAGCAGTGTTCATGGGTCTCATGAACAATATTTACCATCCATACCTCGATCACATTTTTATAGTCTTCATCGACAAAATTTTGATCTACTTGACTTCTGAGGAGGAGCATGCCTACCATTTGGGGGTAGTACTGGACACAATCTAAGAGCACCAACTTTATGGTAAGCTCTCAAAGTTCTAGTTCTAGATCCATGCAGTTTTCTTTCATGAACATATCATCTCTGTGGATGGAGTTCCGGTAGATCCAGCAAATATTGTTCGGTACTTACATGGGAGCCACCCAAGAGTGTGACGGAGGTATATAGATTCCTGGGTTTGGCTAGATATTAATGGAGGTTAGTACTAGACCTATCTAAACATGCATCGCCACTATCATCCTTGATGAATAAGGGGAAACCCTTTGTGTGGTCAGAGGGATGTCAGTAGAGATTTTAGAAGTAGAGGCAGAGGATGACTAGTGCCCCCATCTTGAGGCTTCCCGAAGAGGGTGTAGGGTACATAGTCTACTGTGATGAATCATGTACCAGACTCAGGTGTGTTCTAATGCTAGATCGAGTAGTGATCGCTTTTGGTTCTCCTCATTTGAGACAACATGAGAAAAAAATATCCACCAATGACCTGGTGTTAGCAACAATGGTACTCATCTTGAAGATGTGGTGGCACTATCTAATGGATGATTGTTTTACAGTCTACTATGACTGCCAGAGTCTCAGGTATATCTTATCTCATAAGGATCTGAACATAAGACAACGGTGATAAATTGAGTTCCTCCCGGACTATGACTTCAAGATAGTATATACTCCTGGAATGTGGAACGTTGTAGCAGATGCACTATGCAGGTGATCTGGTATACAGCAGCTAGGTGAGGTGACGGAGCAGTTGGCTGCATTAAATATATCCTTTGTGGGTAGTGAAGGGGCATCCTTTCTTAGACACTTATAGTTACTCTCCCACTTCATCAGTGAGTCAGGGAGGAACATCATGAGGATGCTGACTAAGAGACATGACGTCGTTAGATATCCATGGGGCAGGCATCTGATGGATTTTCTAAAGGTGTGGAGATCATCATCCTCTTCAGAGGACGTACTATGGTCCCACTGTCACTTCCAGAGGAATTGTTGTGTGAGTCCCACATATCCCCTTCAGCGGTACATCCATTAGTGGCGAAGATGTATCAGGTCCTCCAATGGTAGCAATGGTGTCCATGTATTAAGAAGGTAGTAGTGGAGTTTGTCTCTCAATTCCTCACTTGTTAGAAACTGAATCTAGAGCACCAGGTACCCGCATGGTTGTTTCAGCCTTCAGAGGTTCCCAAGAGGAAGTGGGATGGAATATCCATGTACTTCATGACAGGTCTTCCACATACCTCCAGGGGACATGACTCTGTCTGGGTGATCGTTGACCGACTCTCCAAGTCGACCCAATTCCTACCAATCAGAGTTCATCGTTCTGTAGAGAGATTGTGACACCTCTACGTGAAAGATATTGTGTGGATACATAGAGTACCTTCTTCTATTGTCTCTGATTGTGACGTATGATTTACGTCCCTGCTGTAGAAGGGGTTGCATGTGGATTTCGGGACACAGCTTTATCTGAGCACCGCCTTCCACTAATAGACAGATGGTCAGACCGAGCAGACCATTCAGAACATCGAGGACATGTTACGTGCTTATTTCCCTGAATTCGGTCACAACTGGGATGAGTAGTTATCTTTTTTGAGTTTTCATACAACAACAGCTATCACTAGACAATCGGGATGGCACCTTTTGAGGCCTTGTATAGTCAACCTTGCAGATCGCCACTGTGCTGGACAGACCCAGGGGAGTCAGCAATAATGGGATGAGAGATGGTACGAGCTACCACAAAGAAGGTGCAGATCATCCAGGAGCATATGAAGGCTACACAGAGTAGGCAGATGTTGTATGCTGATAGGATACATAGAACTCTGATGTTTTGGGATGGCGACCACGTCTTTCTATGGCTCTCAGCCCGACAAGGTCAACAGAAATTCTGCTAAGGTGGCAAGTAATATCCGAGATTAATCAGATATTTCCAGGTCCTCAGTAAAGTTGGTGAGGTGGCATACATCTTATCTCCTCCACCACAGTTGCACCGGGTGAAAGACGTCTTCCACGTATCCCAGCTGAGAAGATATGTGCACGACACTTCTCACATCATCAACCATGGAGAGATGGGCGTCAACGATGGGGAGACTTTTATAGAGGTTCTAGTGAAGATTGAGGATCGATAGGATCATGTCCTTCATGGACAGTCAATACCTCTTGTGCACGTTCGTTGACAGCAATTGAACATCTAGGAGAGCACATGGGAGCGAGAGTCTTAGATGCGTGCTCAGTACCCCAATTTGATTCCTTTGTTCGGGTTGTATCCTACGGTGATGTTAATCCCTAAGGTGGGGAGAATGTAAAGACCTAGAATTTATGTGAAAATTGTTTTCATAAATACATGGGAATTTAACGAGTCCACAAAAATTGACGGCGCTTGATTCCGAGGGTGTGTGTGACCAGAATCAAATTATAAAGTTTTGTTCGAGTATGTTCGGTAAATGTACGAGTGGGTTTTTATAACTTTTTAATCAGTGATCAGAATTGAAATCTGATAGCACTTTTGAAATCGCAATGCCGGTATTCACTTAAGGAGTCTTTCACCTCGACGTCAGTTGGTCGAAAGTAGAAGATAGATTTTGGGTTTTTATGGAAAGTAATAAAATAAACTAAGTTTCTACTTTATTTTATTATAGCCTCTATGTGGGTGTTTGGTGGTTAAAACATCCTAATGGGAGTTGAAGGTGGTACCACCACACCTTAACCTCCCATGAGAGGTTAAGGTGGTGGGACCCACTTGAACATTACTGTAACACCCCGAGATTTTATGAAAAATATTTTTTTAATTTCATTAATGTCTTGTGTTGTATGCTACACCAAGATTACCTTGCGCTATACACAACACCATATTAGCTTGCAGTATACGCAACACTATTCATGGATCGTGTCACACAGAATTTTGATAATAGTCATTCTTCGCAACATTGAGTATATATATATATATATATTCAATGTATAAATGAAATATGGTTGGATTCTGTTATACGAAACAATGAAGGATTCTTGCACAACACGCAACCCTGACGTGGCTTTCGTTACACACAATCACGACCTTCCTCGATAGCGTGTGTTGTACGCAATACCGGGTTTTACTAAACAACGATATATTATTATAATATTATTATGAACTAGCCGTTATGAATAGTATTAACTAAATTTTGAATTTTATATCATTATTATTCATCTTACACATTTTCTATGACATGGTATAAGATCAAAATAAATTTTTTGGGTAAAATAAGTATTTTTTAAAAAATGAAGTTTTTCCGCCTTTTGATGGGGCACCAACTTTAAATCTAGATTTTGACTTTTTTATAAGTTCAATTTTAGAAAATAAACTTCTTCTATTGAATCAGGATATAAAAATTTACGTTGGATAAAGTTTTGATATCTTCTTGATAACTTTCATATTTTAATGTATAGTAAAAACATGCTATATTTTAATTAAAAACAACTTTTTTCATCGTAAAACTTTATATGGTTAAATTATAATATTGAATTGTTTTAAAGTATAAATAGAATATATTTTTACCATTTAATATAATTTATGTCATTAGAATTGATTTTACCTTGAATTTTTAGTATAAATCAATTCAATCTTTTGCAAAGTTTTAAACAAAAACCCGTTTTCTTTCGACAACAGGATTAATTTTAATTTAATTTCTACAAATTTTGTGTATTGAGTTTTGAAAAATGGATTCCATATTTGGAATTAGTGGGTCCAAATTATGTTAATAGACTACTTTTTAATTTTTGGAATTATGAATAGTAACTATGGTAAATTTTATTTACCATTGTTAAAGGTAAATCGGGTAATTAAGTGTAAATATAATATTATAAAATTACCCTAACACATGAAAAAAATTTATTTTTTGGCTGAAAGTAGACCCATATCACCTAAGGGTCGGATTAGATTCATTTTATGGATTTTTGACCATGAAAATATGTTAATTATTATTAAAACCAAAGAAGGTGACAACATGTCACTCTCTAAAATCCTATAAGTATAATAATTTTAATTTAGTGATAAACTTAATGAAAATTCGAACATGAATAGTATAAAGAAATCTAATAAAATTATATACATCATATGAATTTATTTATAACTTTTAGGGATTAAATAAGTATCATTAATTGTGACACAATAGTGATGCGGAAATTGTTTATCTAGTGAAAAATCAAGATTATAGTTTTTATTAAACCAATAGTGACCATAAAATGCACAAAACCCTGACCAAAACATATTGGTTAGGTAAATGTAAACCATAATCATTCCTTGTTCTAATATTTAACCATTTGGATCCTTATAAAAGAGATTATGACACTTATATTATTTTATTTTAAATGATGCCAAAGTTGTCACCTTCATAATTTAATAAATATAACAATTTAAATATTGTGAATTTAAGATGATAAATTCTATTAATAGTATTATTATGAAAGGTAATATATTTATCTTCATCATAAGAGTTTATTTGTAATTATTATGCAACAAAAATGTATATTAAATAATTATACAAAAATGTTGTAGTAATTATTTTATTAAGAGATAAACCAAATAAATGGTTTTAAAAATAATAAAATAAATTTTATATGAACTATTTAATGTGATCAACTAAATTTCTAGATACATATTATATTTTATGAATCTATTAAATATTTTATTTCTAATTTACCCTCTGTTTAGATTTTATTTAAATTCAAATAAATGAATAGTGTCAAAATTTACACTATTGTTATTTTATAAAAATAACATATTATTAAATTGTTTAAAAATCACAAAAATATTTAAAAATTATAAATTGAAATTTAAATTGTCTACAATGTCATAAAGTATCCAATTATGTAAAATTAACAACACATAAGTGATTATTTATAACCATTTAAAATTTATAATTTTATTATCACAAATAAACATAAATAGATTAAATAAGGATAAATCAAAATGATAAGGTTTAAAATAAAGTCAAAACGTGTCTAAATTTGATTGGTTGATGAGATTACAACCCTATATCATCTAATATTAGAATATGAGTCATTTTTTGAGGTTTTTATGTGGGGTTAGATTTATTATAAATTAATATTCTTAAGAATTCCAAAGGTGCCCCTCTCCTACCTTATAAAAGGGAACATCCTCCCTCTCTTCCTCACACCACTTTGAGCTTTCAAGCTCGGACATCCCCTACCAAATTCTATTCTCCACTTCTCTAGAAACATCCTAGAAGTCATGGGCTTCTTCAAAGACCGATTTTTCTGCCCTAAAAGGAGGTCTCAAAGAGGCGCTTCAAAAAAGAGTTAATGTTCGTTACTGATTCTTTCAACTTTATATCTTCTTCCACTTCTTCTTCTTTAGTTGTTTCATTATGAATTAATAACATAAGTATCACTCATATACTGATATTTTATTATATGTATGAAAAAACCCTATTTCACCATCTATCCATCCTACGGAAACTGAAATCACCGCTCGTGCTTACGTTCGGAATACCGTCTCCACGTCGTGGTGCAAGAATGATTTATGTTTATGTTGTGGCACAAGTAAGAATGATTTCATTAAGAGATGGGTGGGACCTATATCTCTCTACAATTCATTGGGTAATTATTTATATCTTATGAGATAGACATGGCCGGAACGACAAGTTAAACCGGTTCAGTAATACAGGACTGGAACGAGGAGTGAACTCGATTCAGAAAGGGACTTTGTCTACTAAGATGGTCTTCACAGCAATACCTTGGATAATATAGAAATCATATCATTTTCTTAATAGTTTACACAATTACATGTTTTATTCCCATTCTATTTTATCATTCTTAATGTTTCTTTATGATCTATGCCTTACGTACTTCCATGTTTTATGTCATTGCTCAAGCTTTTGATGTTTAAACATTATGTTCATGTTTTTAAGTTCAAATGTATATGGTATGTTTTATTTTATCCATTCTTACCATTAATGAGCTTTTGAGCTCACCCTTTTTATGTTTTCTTTTCCCTAGGATATAAAGAAAGGTTTTAGGTAAGAAAAAAAGGGAAGATCTTTATGGGAGATGTTGAAGATATTTCAACACGATTGGAAGATTATGTTCCAAGTTTCAAAGACACTAAACTACTACGGTCCTTGTGTGTATGTTTTTTGTTATGTATTAAGTATTCCTCTAAATTAAGTTAATGTCCATGTACATCAAGATTAGGATCTCTACAATTGGTATCAGAGTAATGGTTTATTAAACCATTGCAAACTAGGATGCGAAAACGTTAGTGAGATCCCTAGAGATATTTCTAAGGTATGTCTAGGGATATCCCTAAGGATAAGTATATGTATAGAATATAGTCATAGAACTACGGTAACGATCATATAATTTAACCTAAGATGTTAGATATTGAGGGTTATTCCCCTTTAATATGTTGTTTTCGCTAGCATGATTTTTTCCTCTCACACTATTCTTTTTGGGTTTTAGAAAATGGCTGGAAACAGGAACATTCACAATAATGGAGGATATGACGGACAATGGAATGATATTCTTCATGGGCACCCAAATGAAACGGGATTTGGAAGTCCAAACATCATTATTATGACTAATCAAAAATCTCAGAATATGATCAATAATCTCATCTTTGGTAAGTTTCCCGACTCAGATAATAATAGAAAGATGGAGTTTCATGATGATCATAGAGGAAAGAATGTTCGATTTCCCTCATGAAAATCATGTGGGAAGAGGCATCAGGGAGATTGTTTCAAAGGAACTGGATGATGCTTTGGGTTTGGAAAAAGAAGGACACAAAGACAGTAAGTTCAAAAGAAAAGGTTCAGTTAACACCATGGACAAAGATAATGGTATTGCTACGATATCAACAATGATTAGATGTTTTAAATGTGGAATGTATGGGCATTATGCAAACCAAGTCCCTAAGGGAAAATCTGAAGTAGAGAATCAACATGGTCATTCGAGTAGTATTTATGTAAATGATGATGAAGAGACTACAAATGAAATATGAGATTAAATAAATGATGAAGCTCAGCTAGTGGTTTAAGAAGTTAGTGGAATGAGTGTATGTTTATAAAGAAAAATGTATGGTACTATGGAATAAAGAATCATCTAAGTATTGTTACACTATTGTTTTCCTAAAGTATATGAAAGTATATGTTGAATGGTATCGGTAACCATGGAAGGTTATTCAGATATTTTTGAAAAGTAGATGATATACGCATAATGAAGGGATAAGAAGACAATGAGATGTTTTATTGTATTCATGAGATCATGAATAATAAAAGGACTAAGTGATATTATGGGTTGATTATATAGAAATTTTGGGACTTTGGTATGTGGAAAGAGTTAACTTTTGACAGCATTCATGTTTTCACTAAGGTTAAAAGGTTATTCATTTTTGAAGAGAATATATGATAAAGGTATTCACATGTTTGTAATTTGACCTACAAGATATATCTTATGATATATGGGGGATAAATGATGGCATTCACGTGATTGTTATGTGACATTTCAAGTAATCATTTTCTTTATACTTTGATCATGGACCGAAGTATTTTAGATAAGCCTAAATATTAGAATGGATTATGCTGGACATAAGTTAGTATTTTTTAAGGATAGAACTTTTTTTGGTATTATTGATGGTATGTATAGTAATGTAGTTTTAGAAAAAGGAAAACCTGTAGGACGAGCGATATCCCATCGCGTCGGACAAGGCTGTGGTAATCGAACCCACAACTGAAGTGCGACTGACCTTTATCGCCTACCACTGGCCTACAAGAAGTCCCTGTTTAGTAGAAACTAGTTTTATTATATTAAGAAGTATGATATATGAAGTATAAGTCCATTTTATGAATCATATATTATTAATCTCACTATATATGGACTTATGTATATTTGATAACTTTTAAAACCTTTTGTTTGAGAAAGATGGAATTACTCATCATTCTATCACATGAGCTGCTGACACTTGACGAATTTCAAATTCAACTTCATTTCTTTAAGAGATGAAGTGGAAATTTTCCAAAGAACGAACAACGGTGAGACTGTACCAAAATCACGAATGTATTTCTTCTATTTCCAATTTCATCACATTTAGGGAAATGATATTGAAATCCAAAAATGATGTCCTAGTGCCCTTATATCTGATGAATCAGATGGTACCGTAGATCATCACAAATATATGGCTTTGTCATTGATGGCTTTTTCATAGCCATGTTCTCTACCACTCTCCATAAGAACTTGATTGTTAGATTTTTCTTCCATATCCATATTTTCACCAATGTTCTCCTACGTGGAAACCCAGTGATGAGTTAATTTGGGTAACCGTTACATTTCATACTTTAGTTTTTAAAGCCAAGATTTAGTATTCCTTTTTATGATGTGGGTTTCTATTAAAAAAACTTTCGAGTAGTAAACCATTTATAACCCTGAAGAATTTTGAGGGAGAAATTCATTTTAAGGGGGGGTAGAATGTAAAACCCCAATATTTTTTGAAAAAAAATTCTATTAATTTCATTAATGTCTTCTGTTGTATGCTACAACAAGATTACCATGCGCTATACGCAACACCGTATTAGCTTGTAGTATACGCAACACTATTCTTGGATCGTGTTACACAAAATTATGATAATAGTTATTCTACGCAACATTGAGTATATATATATATATTCAATGTATAAATGAAATATGGTTGGATTCTGTTATACGAAACTACGAAGGATTCTTGCACAATACGCAACCCTTACCTGGCTTGCATTACATGCAATCACGACCTTCCTCGATAGCGTGTGTTGTACGCAATTCCAGGTTTTAATAAACAACTATATAGTATTATAATATTATTATGAACTAGCCATTATGAATAGTATAAACTAAATTTTGAATTTTATAACATTATTATTCATCTTACATATTTTCTAGAACATGGTATAAGAAAAAAAATAAATTTTTTGGATAAAATAAGTATTTAAAAAAAATGCAGTTTTGCCACCTTTTGTTGGCGCACCCTCTTTAAATCTAGTTTTTTGACATGTTTATAAGTTAAATTTTTCTAAATAAACATCATATTTTTAATCATGAGATAATAATTTACATTGGATAATGTTTTGATATTTTTCGGATAACTTTCATATTTTAATGAATAGTAAAAACATGCTATATTTTAATTAAAAAAAACTTTTTTCATCATAATAATTTATATGGTTAAATTATAATATTTAATGGTTTTAAAGTATAAATAGAATATATTTTTATAATTTAATATAATTTATTTAATTAGAATTTATTTTACCTTGATTTCGTAGGATAAATCAATTCAATCTTTTGCAATGTTTTAAACAAAAACCTGTTTTCTTTCGACAACAAGATTAATTTTAATTTAATTTCTGAAAATTTTTTGTATTGAATTTAGAAAAATGGATTCTATATTTGGAATAAGTTGGTCTAAATTATATTAATAGACTAATTTTTAATTTTGGGAATTATGAATAGTAACTACGGTAAATTTTATTTACCATAGTTAAAGGTAAATCGGGTAATTAAGTGTAAATATAATATTATAAAATTATCCTAACACATGAAAAAATTTTATTGTATGGCTGAAAGTCGACCCATATCACCTAAGGGTCGTATTAGATTCATTTTATTGACTTTTGACCATGAAAATCAGTTAATTATTATTAAAACCAAAGAAAGTGACAACATGTCACTCTCTAAAATCCTATAAGTATAATAATTTTAATTTAGTGATAAACTTAATGAAACATCGAACATGAATAGTCTCCAGAAATATAATAAAATTATCTACATCATATGAATTTATTTTTACTTTTAGGGATTAAATAAGTATCATTAATGGTGACACAATAGTGATGCAGAAATTGTTTATCTAGTGAAAAATCAAGAATATAGTTTTTATTAAACTAATAGTGATCATAAAATGCACAAAACCCTATCCAAAACATATTGGTAATGTAAATTTAAACCATAATCTACAATTTTTCTAATATTGGACCATTTGGAGCCTTATAAAAGTCATTATGACACTTATATTATTTGATTTTAAATGATTCCAAAGTTGTCACCTTCATAATTTAATAAATATAATAATTTAAATATTGTGAATTTAAGATGATAAATTCGAGTAAAAGTATTATTCTGAAAGGTAATAGATTTATATTCCTCATAGGAGTTTATTTGTAATTTTTATGCAACAAAAAAATTATATTAAATAATTATACAAAAATGTTGTAGTAATTATTTTATTAAGAGATAAACCAAATAAATGGTTTTAAAAATAATAAAATAAATATTATATGAACTATTTAATGTGATAAACTAATTTTATAGATACTTCTGACATTTTATGAATCTTTTAAATATTTTATTTCGAATATATCCTCTGTTTAGATTTTATTTAAATTCAAATAAATGAATAGTGTCAAAATTGACACTTTTTTTATTTTATAAAAATAACATATTATTAAATTTTTTAAAAATCACAAAAATATTTAAAAATTATAAATTGAAATTTATATAGTCTAAAATGTCATAATTTATACAATTATGGAAAATTAACAACACAAGTGATTATTTGTAACCATTTAAAATTTATAATTTTATTACCACAAATAAACTTAAATAGATTAAATAAGGATAAATCAAAATGATAAGGTTTAAAATAAGATCAAAACAAGTCTAAATTTGATTGGTTGATTGGATTACAACCCTATCTCAACTAATATTCGAATATAAGTCATTTTTGGAGGTTTTTAAGTGGGGTTAGATTTATTATAAATTAATATTCTTATGAATTTCAAAGGTGCCCCTCTCCTCCCTTATAAAAGGGCACCCCCTCCCTCTCTTCCTCGCACCGCTATGAGCTTTCAATATTGGAAAACACCTGAAAAATTCTCTTCTACACTTCTCTAGAAACATCCTAGAGGTCCTGGTATTCTTCAAATACCAAATTTAGTGCCCTCAAAGGAGGTCTCAAAGAGGCGCTTCGAAGAAGAGGTAATGTCCGTTACCAATTCTTTCAACTTTGTTTCTTCTTCCACTTATTCTTCTTTAGTTGTTTCATTATGAAGTAATAACATAAGTATCACTAATATACTGATATGTTATTATAAGTATTAAACAACCCTATTTCACAATCTATTCATCCTACGGAAAACGAAATCACCGTGCGTGCGTACGTACGGAATACCGTCTCCACGCCGTGGTGTAATCTATTTTCCACCACCACCTTACATGGATGGGTATAATGGTGTAAATAAATAACTATATATGGTTATTATAATGTGATATTGATTCTGTAATATTATACATACACTTCAATAAAATTCCATTATCATGGGAATGATATCATCGCTCGTGCGTACGTACGGACTACCGTCTCCACGAATGCGATGAGATTCATTTTCCATGATTAACCATTCAAGAATGATTATAAAGTATATATAATGATTAATAATGAAATATATGAAATAATGAAGCTACTGGTTTTATGTATACATATATATATATATATTTATATGTATTTCATATAATAAATTCAATTCAATTCAATAAGGAAACGAATACAGCATTCATGCGTACCTATGGCCTACCGTCTCCATGAATGGTGTATTTATTTCCATTTGTCGATCTATTATATAAATGTATATTCTGAATATATATTATAAATAAATCATGTTTTATATTCTAGAATTAAAGAATCATGATCTATGTAATCATATGAATAATTACAAATCAAAACACGGACGACAAATGAAACTATTTTACCCAAAAAAACTCTTTAACATGGAATTTACAAAAGAACGGGTAATATAAAGTCATAAGTAAACCATATATGATATAATAACAATTAATATGATTCTGTAATAATTCAATGACATTATGTAAATCATTATACAGTAGGTTCAGATACATACGAAGCATATCGGACATAAGGTAAGGGATAATTTTGCAAAACTCATTTTTTTAATCCGAGATTGCTTATACGTAAGTATTTACTGGGGTTATTATTATCATCCATGTCCATGTTTTCTAAAAATATTTTTATGTATATTTAATGTCCTTTTTTCCCATTTTGAATTTTACCACATGGTATGTAAGGAATCTTTCTTTTGTTTACATTACGATGTACTTTTTGACTTTTCCAGTAAAAGTACGAGAAGAATGTTTTTTTAACTTATACGGCACGAATGTATTTTTACGGTTTTATAAACCCTTATTTTTATGAATCCTCCTCCAAAATATTTCATGACTATTTCCAATAAAATCATTTTCTTTTAAAATTGAATAACATTTTGTAAAAAGAGAATGATTTTGAAGAAGAAAGGATATTTTCCTCAATAATTCATTTCAAGTGTTTTATCAAAACCATTTTTCATCTAAGATGGAATTATTTCATATGTGTATGTTTCAAGTATCACGTCTTTATGATTTACATGGTTTCACATTACTTTTATGAAATGATATCTGTTTCTTTTATATGGATTATGTGATGATGGGTTGATGTTTATGAAACCGATTTTATTCTTGGGGTTATGATGAATGATTTATGTTTATGTTGTGGAACAAGTGAGAATGATTTCATTAAGAGATGGGTGGGACCTATATCTCCCTCCAATGAATTGGGTAATGATTTATATCTCATGAGATAGACATGGCTGGAACGACAAGTTAAACCGGTTCATAAATACAGGACTGGAACGAGGAGTAAACTCGATTCAGAAAGGGACTTTGTCCACTAAGATGGTCGTGGCAGCAATTCCTTGGATAATATGGAAATCATATCATGTTCTTAATGGTTGCCAGAATTACATTTTTTATTCCCATGTTATTTTATCATTCTCAATGTTTCATTATGATCTATGCCTTACGTACTTCCATGTTTTGTGTCGTTGCTCAAGCTTTTGATGTTTAAACATTATGTTCATGTTTTTATGTTCAAATGTATATGGTATGTTTTATTTTATCCATGCTTACACTTTCAGATAATTTGATCTCACCCTTTTTATGTTTTCTTTTTCCCCAGGATATAAACAATGGTTTTAGGTAAGAAAAAAGGGAAGATCTTTATGGGAGATGTTGAAGATCTTTCACCACGATTAAAAGATTATCTTCCAAGTTTCCAAAGACACTAAAATATTACGGTCCTTTTGTGTCTATTTTAGTTATGTAATAAGTATTCTGCTAAAGTAAGGTAATGTCCATGTACGTCAAGATTAGGGTCTCTACAATTACCTCCCGTGAGATGTTACCATTTGGGGACCACCTGGGGCTAAACGACCCATATTAATGGGAGGAGAGTATAACCTCTCAACTCTCCCTCATTAATGAGGGAGATCCTCTTGACCTACCCTTATTCTATTTTGTGCCAACTCCCCAATTAATTCAATCCAACACACGTGAATTAATGCAGTGGATCCTTTTAATTCAATTCACCCATTTGAATTTGTGCCAATGAAATAACAGAATAACTAATCTAATATTTAGCACAATAATTTCACATGGGTGATTGAAGAGAAATATGTCAATGAGGAACCTCATCTTCTAAAGAATAAAGTGTTCATCCAATGAAGAAAACTGGAAATGATCCTTCTTCGACTTCTTCCCCAGACACCTACAGATGTGGAGTGTCTTCCACAGCCGACACAACTTAGGATTTGAAGTGTTCAGCGGACACGACGAATGATGATCTTCTTCATCTTCTTTTTTTGACTCCATAAACAAATGATGATCATCAATCAAATGTAGGGTGTTTATTACATGATGATGTTATTCCTTTTCTTATCTTCTTCAAAAGGATACAAAGGAATTATTTACGGATATGTTATTGTTCATCTTATTTTCTCGATAATCCATGTGATACATCCCTAAACATGGAGGGTGCGGGCCAACCTAACATGGCCCGACATCCTCCATCGATTTTCATTCTTCTGCAGTTCTTCGGCATTGTGACATAACTACGCTGAGTTGACGAAGGCAATGATGACAAAGGTCTCATTACCCGCAGCCTCAGCGAATCGTGTCGCCCCCATGGCGTTCTGGTGCTCATGGCCGAATACCGTCAGCTCGTACCAACCCATCCTTCCGGTCATTCGACCTCCCGGCCTATCGATTGCTTGACCTCTGTGTTCCCCCAACTAGCCACCCCGAACCGGCTGCCTGGCCAGGAACCGCCCGACTGGCCGCTTTCCAGCCTGGTCGCCAGCCCGCCCGACCTCTAGGCCGCCCGCCTGGTCGCGCCCAAACCGGCTGCCCGCCTAGCTGCCCGCTTGGTCACGCCCGAACCAGCCGCTCACCTGGCCGCGCTTGAACTAGCCGCCCACATGGGCACACCCTTCCCGAAATGCACTACGTCTCTTGGGCGCGCCCTGCTCGAACTGCGCTGGCCTGCCATGTCGTGCCCTGACAAAACTGTACCGACCCGCCTGGACGCACCCTACCCGACTGCCTCCCGGCCGTCCAACCTTCCAATATAGACTATGGTTCCCCTCCTGTCACACTGGCCAAAACGGACCCGCCACGCCCGAGCCGATCTATGCCGAACCGTGCAATCACAATGCTCCGGGACGAACTGGCCTTGAGCCCGGGCCGAACCGCCCTTGTGGCCGGCTGGGATGAGCCCAGTGGGCCGGACTAATCCAAACTATTTGGGCCATCCAATGGGCTGGGACAGACCCAATAGGTCCGACCGAGTCAATCTAGACCGTGTTGGACCGGACCCAGACCCACTACCGACCCTTTACTTTCATTGACCATATCTTTGGCACCGAACGTCTGTTTGACGATACGTCAGCAGCTATGGAAATCATGGAGCATAGTAATTCCATTAAGGATATCCCAATAGAGTTCGGGTTTTAGTTAAGATAAGGTCATTTTGGATTGTACACGAATCCAATTGAGCCCCTGAGACTAAAATCCTATAGCTTATAGACATGGCATCTGATAGACACGTCGTCTATTACGTTGAGACCCCTATGACGAGGTGGAAATTTGGGATAATTCTTCATGGTAAATAGTGGTAGTTGACATATAGACAAATGGCTTGAGGAGAAGACTCTCCCTGAATCATGCATGCTACGGGCGAAACCTTGTGGCTAGTAGTGCAATGAAGACTGTTCTTGGATCTTGTGTGGGTTCGACAGCACTGAGGATGGTTCGTAAATCATCTATGGGTTTGAAAGCACTGACAAATGTTCCTAGATCCCATATGGATTCGATAGATCTTACGACTATTCTTTGATTCTTTGTGGATTTGAAAGCTATGACTTCTGTTCCAAGATCCTGTGTGGGTTCGACAGAATAATTGTTCCTGGATACTTTGTGGGTTCGATATTTATGAATTATATTCCTGGATCCTATGTGGGTTCGACATGATATATGATTCAGTGACTACATCAGATCATCTCTATCTATCTACAAATGTTTTATACCTATGGGATCTGAGTCAGTAACTTTGGGTTTTCTTCATGATTGAGATGGATTACTTGATAACTTAGGTATATGTATGGGTATATACATAAGGGTGGTTATTAAATGATTTCATATTTTGCGCTTAATTTTTATTAGAATTGTGAGACCTTGAGGGTATCTGGGTCCCTAATGAGTATCGTTATAATATCCCATGCATGAGCTATACTCAAACCTCTTTGTGTTGGTTGCAGATTACAGACAGTGTTGACGGAGGTTGAGAGTAGCAGGACTAAAAGGTACCCGGAGGTGGACCATACGACGAGTCGGTACATGGAGGAGCTAGATAGACGTGGAGCGCAGAGGAGGCTATCTAGACCTAGCCTTCAAGTAGAGTTTCCCAGTTGATGATACAAAAACTATTCAACATTTATTTTAGTTGTACTTGTACTTTACAGTTGGGCTTGTATTTCCAAACCCTTTTAGTTTTCATCAATCATTATTATACTGTTCTGTATAGTGTTTTATTACCAGCTCATACTCTAATTTGTGTGTTTACACATATTAATGGAAATTCCTTCCCAGTATTAGGGATTTATGCCTTTGGTGCTAGTCTCCATTCCCAGGCCAATGGAAGGTGGGCTTGCGGTTGTCCTGACAGAGGCCCCGAGGTATGGGTCGTGACAATTCAAGAATAGGATTATCATGAATTTGTTTAAATCAATAGAATTTATTTTAGGTTAATTCTTTTATTTTCACTCCTGCTAAAAAAATTATTGATAATTTTTTTAATGAAATAATTCATTTATTATTGAAATTATCACCACATAAATACTATAAAATACAATTTCTTCTTTGATAAAGTATATTAGTCTCCCCTTTTTGTATTCAATTTTCTTCATCTATTATGCTTTCCAACCAATTTTGGTGGTTAGGATTTCCACCAAAAAACATTCTTTAATTAATTATTCCCTATTCTTCCAACATTATACAAACCATGGATCAATATTGAATTAATGAAAACTTATCATGGAATTCATGTTTGATTTCTGTAATGGTGGTGGGAGAGGAGAATCTGATCAAGCACTTTGATACACCTTTAATAAATGATGGAAGCGAGTAGCAGAAATGATAAATAATAACTAATGAGGCTCTTATGAATTATAACTGAGGATATGGGGGCATTGGGTTTGGGTGAAACTAAAGGAACATGTAGAGGCATTGATGATGGGAGTGGTCACAATATGAAACCTAAAAGGTCAGGAATTTTGGGTCTTTAAATCCCAATTACACAACATGTAAACCTGTGGGTTACAGATCGTGTATCTGTCATGGTACAATTTCAGGTTTATGCATCTTTTTAAATATTACATGTTATAGGCCCTTGGGTCAAATTCTTTGTATATTAGGATGGAGTTCCTCGAAGTTTACTCTGAATACATGTTATCTTAATTAATTAAACCTACATAACATTTGTATTTTCAATCACATTGTGAACAACTTGAAATATTCCTCAACATGTATCTATATTACATAATGACAAAGCTACATTTTTCTATACATTTTGTAATGTAATGTTCCTGAACTATACTTTAGTATAGGAAATAGACCTATAAAAAAGTACACATCAATATTTCCTGAGTGTTATTTATGTTTTTTTAACCCACTTCAAATGTCCATGTAGATAAAATTACTAGAATCGATGTAGTGTAAATTATACTCCATGTACTGGGATGTTCTTGTAATTTTTTTTATTTTCTAATTTGGGTCTCAGTTTTGTATGCATTAATAGTGAATTATAAGTAATTGTTCTGATATAATGAAATATTGTGTAACTTTTCAAATTTTTAGGATTATGTTTGATGAATTTTATTATATTTTTTTATATTTATAGAAAAAATAATGTAGAGAGTGGGTGATGTGGTAGGAGATAACATGTGGTAGGAATCCCCCTAGCGGTATATCAATTCTAGAGTGTAGGACTATCATATACATAGTAGCTAGGTGACCACCTCAGGGATTTGGAATGGGCCCTCTACTTATAGAGTTGGTAACTCATCGTTTGATACCCATATCAAATAATGAATTTGGTGTAATACCTATGGGTCAATACCCCCATGACTAAAGTACACTCTTAAGTGAGTTACTGGTCCCCCAAAACATCTACTATTAAGGGATGAGGTGGAAATGACGGATGAGAAAATGTATATGCTATATGGGGTTTTCAGTGCTCTTGGTAATCTAGTTTCCATTCAGTATGTGATTTCTATAGAGTCTAGTTATGATGACTGGACAACTACTGGAATTTGGAAAGATATTTCCTTAACGTATATCTGGATTTGTATTATTGATATTAACTACATTATTATTCAATCTTATATTCTTACAGTGTCCTACTAGTTAGATTTATATTCACCCCTATAAAGGAATTTTCCTTATATAGATCAATAATTGAATTTATTTTTTATTATAAATAAATGTATTAATTACCCATTAATTCCATAATTTATGGGATGTTATCACATATTTAATTTATAGGTGTGTAGTATAATTTAATTTGTAATATATTAAGTTCCATTGTTTCATTTATTTTATTTATATTAAATTAATTTTGAATAATCCTATAATTATTTTGATCTAAATTTAAATCTAGAAAAATATTCAAATTAATCTTATGTTTTGATGAGTGGAGGCAATTAATATTACGTATGGTCCTTGTTAAAAAAAAGTGGTAATGTGATGAAAATTAATGATTATAATTTTTTTCTTATATATTTAAAATATTAGTTCTTATATATTTATTTTTTATCTTACATATGGATAATTAAATATTACCCATGGGGAATTATTTTTTACATATTAATTATAATGATAATTTTGGAAAATTCATAAGACTTAGAGGTTTGGTAACATATGATATTTGATAATGTATTTATTACTACATAGAGGGAATGATCAACTAGCTAAATATGAATAAACCTGGAAGTAACAATGTTATGTTGGAATAAATCATCCATAAAACTAGATATGGGAGATTAAAAATAGTGATGAAAAACCCACATAATATAAAGCATTCGAGTGTGAGGCCACGTCAGATTAAATTTGGCATGTTTGAGATTATATTGTTCCTAACTAAGGCTATGTCATAGTAACCTGAAGTAATGAAATATTATACCAAATGATCTTGGGTATATGTAGGATTAAAAAAAGGATAAAAAAATATTAATATAGAGAGTCCTATTATTCTTGTTATGTGTTCGAGATGTGTAGAGAAATATTTCACATTGATGATAAGATTCACTAAACAATATTATTTAATGTATATAACCATTCCATGTGTAATGGATACTTGTGTTTTATGTATATTTAAAATAAAACTAAGATGGTTTTTGAGGAATAATTATATTATAAATAAATATGATAAATTAGTGTACAATTAATGAGATATTTTGAGTGAAAATTCTTGTTATTTTAATCAAGTAAGGTTTGACATATCCCAAAGGATAATATTTTTTTAGATACTAATTAACTAGCATGAATGATTTTATACCCACTTTTGTAGATCCCGTTGGATACATTCCTATTTGTTTCAAATAATTTTTAAGATTCCATCTTCCCATATAAATATTTTATTCACTTCATTGTAATGTATTCCCCAGTTCTTGATGCTAGGATTTGAAGAAAGTTTTTTTCTTTATTTTTACTATAATTTCATTTCTATATTTTAAATAAACAATGGATTTAAATCTATATATTATTATACCTTTTTTTGTTCTTCCACTATTTTTATATAACTCTTGGATAAAGGATAACTAATTGAGTACTTTGATCCTGGAAAATATGTGGTGTTCTTGAGTTCAACTCAGAAATTTCAATAATGTTTTTATACATCATTTTCATAAAATGTATGAAAATAAGGTTTTAGGTAGATAATTATAAATATTTAAATCTTATAGGACTCAATATAATCTCTTCTTTAACTAATTATTCATCATTATCTTGACTAACTATTTATAAAATTGATTTTAGGAATTATCCGATTGAATAGTTTAAAATGGATTTGGATGCTTAGAATATGTGCACGATCGATTGAGGTTTGAACATCCTTTCATTATGGGGGAGGTGGGAATAGATATTCATAAGATAAATCTCATGTGTATTTCATACCAAAAATTTATAGAAAGTAATGTAACAAAAAATGATATCGTATTTGTTGTTGAAATGAATTTAAATAGCTAATCTGAACAGTGAAAGCATCCATAGAAGTATTGGATAAGTCCACTTTATTTTTTACTTGCGTTTTTTTATACATTCCTTTTATTTTTCTACACACATCACACACAAAAACACCCACCATTTTTCATTTCTTTCATAAATAAATAATTATCAAAAATATAATAATTGAAAAGGATGATGATCCATACAAAATAGAATCCTTGAAAGATGACCCGGATCATCCATTGTGATTCATTAGGAACAATATTGATCCTATTTCTTTGTGACCCATGAAAGGTGTGAAAAAAAATTATTGTCACATTCTGGGTTCCAATTGATCATTCATTTTTTCTTTTTGGCTGTGTGAATTTTTTTATAAAACAACATAAAAAAGTGAATATTTACACGAATTAAGATGATCAATATTATGCATGGACTTACTACATTGTGGTGAAATAAGATGTAGTTTATGATTAAAGGAAGAAAAATTACTATAAATTTTATAAGTTCTATAAGAGATGAGACATAAAATAGAATATGTTACTAAGTACCTATAACAATCCAATGAATAGTCATTAAACTATAAGAAATAGATCAAGTAAAGGAAGATCATTCCCCACTCATTTGACAAGTTTAAAAACATTAATATAATCATAAAGAAAAACATTAATTTATATAATTATAACTCAATACCACTACCATAAGATATTACTAAGTTTTAATTTCTTATAGATACACATGGGGGAGATCAGTGGTTTTTTGATCCATAGTAGATTAACATGTTTGAAAGTAACGTGAAAAATAATCATTATATCTTCAAAGAAGAACTGCCATCACCATTAAATCTTTTAATATATTTTTAATAATAAGAAAATTACATTATAGTGGAACACATGATGCTCCTAGATCACATTGAACAATTTTTAAATGGAGTAAATGTAGAGTTCATTTTGGGTTTTCATAAAGATAAAATTTTACAAGATTAACAACTTATAGGGGATGATGATTGTAAAAATTCTTCTTGTTTTTATTTTATTTAAATAAAAATATTTAATAACTCCCCCTATGATAAAATAATTGAAATATCACCAATAATTTAGGCCCGCTGTTTTTATCAAGAATCCATAGATGTAAAGACAATAGAAGTGGAGTCATACCATCTTCCACCCCAACGACCAAATATATATTTTACAACTAAGATGGTGTGAAAATAATACACTACTTATGGGGAACTCAAAAAAATATGAATTGTGCGGAATCCAAAATGATTTTATGGTCCCTAAAAAACCTCATCTTCCATCATAATAGGAAAAATCACTAGAGTTTTTGCATATATGCAATATGAAAACCTCGCCTCTTCATGGATTACCAATGTTTATATTTTCTTTTCTTTATATAATGTTTTATTTAACTATGTAATAACTAGTACTTACATTGAATTTATTTTTAGGTTTTTTATAGAGTTAATTAAAATATTAACTCAAGTCACCATATGCCTAATAAAATCCTCTATTTTATTTCAGAAACATATTATGTTTACTATCTATATTCTAAAATTTTGTACGTAATGAATAAGTAGAAACATATTATTATGGGGGTGTACCAACCTATTTTCTTAATTTTTGAGGGTGTTTTTTCTTATTTCAATTTTTTTAGTTTTTTTATTTTTTGATAAATTTTAACGTAAACAAATATTCATTATCATTTCTCACTGTTGTGTTGATTTTGAGAAATTTTAAATGATTTTAGAATAATAAATTTTAAAATATTGATGATATGAAATTTTTTATTGAATTTTCTTTTATGAACTTTTTTATGAGTATGATAAATTTTTTTAATCCATGTCTATGAAAACAAACCAATATTCTTTTTCCTATCCTATGAGTTATTCTTAACCTTTTTTATCATATTCTTTATAATAAATTCGGTTTTTTGAGGGAATGTTATAACTTTTATATGAACAATATCTTATGATTATTTACTGTTAAAATAATTTGAGTTAAATTTTTTTTTTAATATTATTAGGGAACTAATATAGGTAGCCTCATTTTTCATTAAGTCCTACCATTACATAAATCCTTTTTAGTCCCTTAAATATCTGGAAGGAAGTTATATGATTAAGCCACATTACATATTGATTTATACTTTATAACCATAACTATTAATATATTTTCAGGATGATTTAATTTGTGAATATGGATTAAGGATATTTCATGTGTGATTCCTAGGAATAACTGTAATGATGGGTGATGTATGATGTGTATGTCATAATTTTGGTCATTTAAAAGATATAAAAGAACATGAGTCATTATCATCCATTATATTTCATTATTCTCATCTTATTCTCCTTGAAAAATTAGAATAAACAAAAAAATAGTGAAAATATAGAATTATTAATTTTCTATAATTTTTTGACACATTTCCCAATTAAATAAAATTTAATTCATTTTCATTCCTTTATTATATTCATATTTTAACTTATACTCCTTGAATATAATATATTAAAAATATAAGGGAAAAAAGAGTATAATATAAAATAAGTTGTTTATTATGCTTCAAATTCATGTCTCATTGACCATGTAAAGAAAAGGGAGTGTGTTGTCATCTATTTTAAGGGGAATTGAGTATGTAATTTTCCATCATTTCACGTTAATATCCATTTATTCACATTTAATAGTTTAACCTCCTATTTTCAGCTTTAATTTTAAAAAGAAAACCCCAAAAACATAGCCTCAAAAATTACCTTGACAAATACCTCACTATTTCAATAATTTCCTTTTCTTACGATGTTGAGATTTATAAATTTTACAATCCTATACTGATATATGAATTTTCCTGGTATGAGTATAAATCTAGATTAAATTTCTTTTAAGTGATGAGTAACGTGAATTTTCACATGAGGTAGGTTACAAATCAGTCGTTAATGAATTATTGAAGTTGAATGAATTTAATAGTGGTGAGGGAAATTAAAAATAATAATAAATGAGACCTGATAAATTCTATTTTGAATAAAAATTGAAAATTTATCCCATTGTTTTTTTTGTATGTATTCGATATGGATATATAATTATTTATCAAAAGTGAAATTATAATGTTTAGGGTAATTTATAGAGATAAATATTTCATTTATTTTTCATTATAATTAATTGAATTAATTCATTTAAAATCAATAATTTATGAGTGATTATCAAATATTTAGTTTATATGTGTTTTGGAGTTTTATTATAAAATAAACTTAATTACCTTTTAAAATTAATTTATATTTTATAGAATTAATTTTAAATAATCATAGAAATATTTATGGATAAATTTAAATCTAGAAATATATTCAAAATAATCTTAAATTTTGTTCATAAATGGAAAAAAATTTATGTATAGTCCATGTTTGAAAATATGGGAATGTTTTGAAAATTATATATTATGATTTTTTCTTATGTATGAAAAAGTAGTTCTTACATATTTATTTTTTATATTACTTATGGAGGATTAAATCATAGGTCTAGAAAATAATTCCTATATATAAATCAAAACTATTCATTAAAAAAATTAAAAAACATTACATGTTTATTAAACATTAGTATTTGATGATATGTTTATTTTTATGAAAATAATTAGATCAACCAATTATGTAACAATACAAAAGTTATATGGAGAGTTTTTTTAGATAAATCTGCCAAAATATCATCTATTAAATATTAAAATCGATGTTTAACTATCTATTTAAATTTATGTTCTTGAGTGGGAATCTATTTTAGATTAAATTCAACACATGTGATATTAAACTATATATGGTCAAGGTTATCTCGTATTAATCTAATGTGGTGGAATATTAACCCAAACACATCAGTATATACAAAATAATAACCAAAGACTTGTAGATGATTAATCTATATATTTTTGTGACACAAGCTCTATGTTCATGTTCATGAGAATAATATTGTACCATGATGAGGAGATTCACATTGTAATATTATTTCATACATGTAGGCATGAAAACCCTAATTGGATATGTGGTTTTTGTAGAAAGTTAAATGTAAAAAAGGATGAGTTTTTAAAAATAGAATAACTAATAAATAAATATAAAAAATTCATATGTAATTAATGATATATTTTGGTTGATAATTTGGAAGATTTTATGAAATGAAATCTTAACATATTATAAAGGATATGAATTTCTAGATATCAAGTAACTAGTTTGAATGAGAATATCATGCATTCAATAATGCCATGTGTATTTATCCACATACATATCGAAACATGATGAATATCTCTTCATCCTATTTAAATATTTTATCAACTCCTTTGTAAATGATTCCCATGTTCTTTGTCCTGGGATTAAAATATGTTTTTATTATTTATTTCATCTATAATTTCATTTCTACATTAATAATAAATATTATATTCATTTTCTCTTTTTTATTTTCTATCATTATATTTTCCCTCCACTATGCTTTTATAACTACATAAAAAAGAATAACTAATTAATGACTTTGATCATTGGTGAATCCATGGTGTTCCTAATACCTCTTCATGAATTTCATTAGTTTTTTAGGTCATTTTATTAGTAGGAATTTAGAATTAAAGGCTTAAGGTATATGATTATCACCATTGACTCCAAATGGGATCAAATCACTCCATTATTTCACTATAATTTCTCACATATATTAAATAACTCTTCATGTAATGTAATTAATGAGGTCAAGGGTTGAAAAATATATTATGTGGATGAATGCATAGAATTTTTTCAAATAGTAATTGATGTGTGTAATATCCAATTATTGTGGGGGTGAGACTATACATACTTGGTAAAATCTATCATGTGTATTTATTACCAAACAATTAGTGAAAATATAGTAATAATAAATTATGTTAATTATTATTATTGAAATGAATTTAAATTACCAAATAAAAGAATGAATTAATCTATATTAACACTATGATAATTACTTTTTTATTTTAACTTATGTGTTTTTACTTACATTTATTTATTTTTTATACACCCTTAAAATATAAAAAACCCCATCATTTTTCATCATTTCCATAAAAATAAAAAGACCAAAAATATAATAAGTGAATAGAATAAGGAGTGAATAAAAAAAATGTACTTAAGAGATGGCCCAGATCAGATACTATGATAAACTGAAAAATATATATATTCTATTTTTTATTACCAAGGACAGGGTTGTCATTCCTTCACATGTTGTGTCTTTATATAAGATCAAAAACGCATAAGAGATTTTGGGGGAAATATATTTATTGTTTTTATTATTTGAGAATATTTTTGTTTTTTATGTTGGTGTTTCTCATGTTGGTATTGGTGTTATTTGTAGTGATTTTATGTCATTTTTTATCATTGGTCTTTAAAATAGGTATTTAGGACTTGTATTTTCCCCAATTTAATATCATTGGTTGATGTTACATTATTGATATATTTATTATTACCACATTCATGTTGTACTAGTGATGTTTAGTAAAATATATTTTCATTATTGTTATATGTTCATGGAGATGTGTGGTTGTATATAATTTTATTGGCTAAGGGATCCAATGTGTGTAATATTCTTTATTAGAGCATGTTTCTATCCCTATTCTATTGGATGTGAAATTAGGGAGTATCATTTGTCATATGGACAGACTAGGATGGGTCCTAGTGGGTTTGTTCATATCATGATAAGCTTGATATAGTCTATTATAATGATTAATGTCATGATGAAGTAGAATGTGATTTATATTGTGAAATCTATCATGAACTATTTGATCAAATACCTAAGGATAAGAAGAAAAAATTACATATCTTATGAAATTGATTGAATAAAGAATAAAATATTTATAATAAGTACGTAATCAATTTTATGTGATGGAATCGAAATTGAAATAGAATAATATATATTTTCTAAAGAAATAATGACTTATTATCTAATATATATTTCTACATTGAGAATTTTATAAATTGTAATAATAATAGTAAATATTTTCTATCTATGAAAAAAATGTATCTTTCTAAATATTAGCATTTAAATCAATAATAAATATCTTTGAAATAGTTATGTTGTAATGGGTGATTTGAAATAACCATATATGTGTGTATAAAGGCCATGTAATGGTATAACATAAATAAATTTATTGGAATATATTGTCTAAAAAAATTGTTCAACATGTATGAATTATTTGTGATGTTTTTTATTTACACTAACATTGGGAATATTTAACAAATTACAGTAATAGTTAAAGAGATAATGAGGAATACATAACTCTACTATAAATTAGGTAACAAGTTTTTATAAAAATGAAATATATTTTTTCCTAACACATTAATGAATTTTGGAAGAAAATGATTCTGAATAAAATATTAGTTTTTGTCATGAATAAATGGTTACTTATTTATAGAAATCGTTATTGGAAATTGAGAAAATAAATTGAATATTAGAAAGTAGAAAATATACTTCATGGGTAAGAAGGAATATGTAGACATAGTCTAATTTGATTCAAATATATGAGAGTTCCAATCTAGGGAAAATTTTATTATAGGACTTTTATGCAAAATTCATAATAAAAAATAGGTTTGTAAACCTAGGATAAATCATACATTGAAGTATAATAACAATAAAATGATGGTAAATTGAGATAAAAAGAAAATCTAGAAATACTTTTCATTAATTTGTATCACATAATACTATACGCTTGTTAAGAGGGATTAGAATGCAAAAAATATAGATAATGGGAAAGGGTTAGACCATAAATTAAGAACCACATTATTCACCCTAATGAATGTAGGAAGGTATTTTTATACTCAATTATGTTTAATTTTTTCTTATATAAATGTTTTATTCTATTGATTAAGGGGGTAACACCCAAATCTAAATCACTGGGTTTGGGCCAGAATGTCATGTGACTTCATGCATTCTTCCTCATACTCAAGTGGTTGTTAGCTACCTGATAGGGATAAGAGGGGAATTTTGGGGAGATTATGAACTTAATATTAGTTAAAAATCAGAGTATTTATAGGAAGTGATAAAAAAGTTAACAAATAATGAATAAATAAATCATTAAAGTAGCAGTAAATAAATAAAGTATCAACCCACGCATCAGCATTATGGATTATTTTCCACATAAACCAAAATGAAAAAAATTGGATACCCATATATGGTGGATCAATGAATAATATAAATTTAACTAAACAAAATATTTGCAGAAGTCCACATAGAGATCCATTCTACAACACCATCAATCTTCAAATAATCATTCCAAACCTCCCACCATAGGGACCTTTACCTTCACCAAATTCCTAATCATAAAATCTATATGCCCACATTGATTCCTGAGAAGGATGTGAATAAGAATCACTATAAGATCCCACCAACGGTCCTTAATATAAGTGAATAATATATACAAGTTAATGAAATTAAATTATTCAAAATAAATATAAAAAATAAGTATATCACACAAGAAAAAAATATATTTTAGTTCCTTAGATAGTAGCTCTAAATAATTTTGATCCATTCCAAAAAGAAAATTGACCATCCACCTAACACATACCCCTCATTGGGATATCCCAAAAAACATGTTTGACACATCCTGATGAAAGGGATAGCCTATGTACATGTCACCAAATGTCTAACACATCCCTCTCATATGGATAGTCTATATTGGTCAACCTAGAGAAGAAAACACATGCAACCCATAGATACAAAATAACATTTGAATATCGCATAATATTGATCAAGATTCATAACCACAACAAACCACAGGTACAAACATAATGCATGTTTCTCATAATTTACACACACACCATGTGTGAAGGAACATCATGAATAGGTCTCATAGGCTATACACACACCACATGTGATCCAACATCAAGAATATTTCTCATGGGGATACACATGCATTCCAAAAAAACATACCAAGAACCCATATAAACATGATCTAGAGATAAATGCCGCCTACCTTATGTGTAATGGTATATTAATAAAAAGGGTCAATTTAATAGACCAATTACACCACTCAGAAACGAAGGACGAATCCTGATCCATCATGATTATAATTCTGGGATAAATATTGAAAATATATTGAACCCAAATGTTAGTATAATATCAAACTTTACATGGACAATCTATTAACATTAACAGTCTTGGACCCAACATTTTGTATTTGCTAATTTCCAAAATCTGAGTGCCAATTTTATCAATGACTAACAATTATAATATTTTACGATGCTGAAAAAATTGAATTAATCAAGTAATCAATAATATAATTAGGTTTTACTAGGGTGAAGAGAGACTAAAATCACTGGAAGAGAGTTCCTACTGTGATTGGTGTTGAGTGAGGCCTGATTGGATGAGAAAAATTAGAGTGCTTATTATTTTAGTTAAAACTCGATATAACCCTCCAGACATACTGCTCCCTGAATGAGGCCACCAGTTAGCCGGTGGCTACAGGGGAGAATATGTTATACCTTAGATCCCCACTAACCAGCTTGTGGAGCTACTCTTTCTTTTTTTCTTTCTAGCCTCCTGAGCACCTATAACCATCCTCAAATCACTTTAAAATATATTCAAAAATCTATGTTCATGATAAATATAGTTCTAACTTAAATATAGTTTGTTATAATTATTCTTTTATTATGACTTTTCATCCTTGAGAAGTATCCCCATAGATTTTATTGAACCACTCAAGACACTATATCAAAAAACATTTCTCCTTCTTCCATATCTCTTCCTAAATATGCATGTGAAAACACTAAACATGAATAAATGGAATATTCATTTCTTGCAACACCTTCTCTCTTCGATCCATAAATCAAATGGGAGGCTCTATAAAAGATGCATCCAATTATAGCTCAATATTCTCACAGTCGGTCATATTTTATGGATTAGGATCATACATCCAAATTTGAGACACGTGGAATACATTACGCATACCAATATATTGTAGAGGAAGATCAAATAGATATTCCACTATGTCAATATGTCCATTGATATAGAATGGAACACTGTATCATGGTTTCAGCTTCAATTTCATCCTTAAATTTCCATCCCCTAACCAAAGGGCACACACAAGAATTTTTTTTCCTATAGTGAATTACAAGGCTCATCTCCTTGAGTCGGTATATGACCATTGTCCATTTTTATATATAACTATCCACTTATCAATCAACTACACCCTCTCTAAGATATATTTAACTATACATATCTGAACAGCTAAACACACACTTTCCTTATATCAGCATAGTGGTGAATGACATGGCTTACCATATAGATCCTCAAATATAGACATCAATATCATTAACACTGACTACCTATCATGAGGATAATAGGTTATACTAAGCTTTAGATGATTCCCCCATCACCTTTTATAATCCTTTCTAATATCATGTCATGAACCAAGCGTCTCTATCGGAAAAAAATGAATTCAAACTATGAATCCACATAATATTTAAAAATTAGATATTTTCCATCTCATCTACTAAGTTCGTCTTCTAGATTAGCAATTTGTGAGACACCTTGGTCAACTAATCCACCACAAACCAAATAGAATATTATCCTCTAGTGGTCTTGGTAAAACATATTATAATGTTTATATTCACCTTATAGAAATTATTAATATGCATCGGAAATGTCTAGAAAAACCCTATAGTTCTATGATGCTCATCCTTGATCCTATGACAAGTCAGAAAACTAGATAAAAAGTTTCTAATGTCTCTTTTCAAGTTGGGACACCAGAATTTTCATCTTATGTCATGATACATTTTATTGAATACTTGGTGCACTACCCACTATAAATCATGAGAGGTTTTCATCATATCCTATCCCATGGAATAAGGAAACATCATCCAATAATAAAAAAAGCACACTATGTCCATCAAGAGTCCAACATGGAATAGAACAATTTCCATTAAACATCTCTCAAATCACGATACACTCTGTATCGGGCTCCTAACTAGAATTCACTCATTATAAAAATGGGAAATTATCATCCATGGTGCGTAATCTAATTTTCTTCAATCATCGGTTACACCCACCTAATTTTATAGAAGTAAATCAATAGAACCCAACTTTATGTCATGAGTAGGGTAGTTTCACTCAAGGGGTCATCATTGATGAGACCCCTAAAAAACTACATTATCACACTAAATTAATAGAACTCCCAAGTAAATGTCACAATGGTCCCAATACATTACATAACCAAATAAAATATCAATAAAAATTAGAAAAAAATCTAGTTATAATCTCATCTTCATATTAAAGAAGGCATACTCACAATATTTTTTAGATTCAATCATGACTCTCATCTTTTAAGCACACTCATAGGTGATTCTAGATGAGAAACGTCATGAATGAAACTCCTATAGTATCAATCAAAACAAACAAAAACCTAAATCCCAAATGTCATCATTAGTCATTTCCAAAACATAATTTGTTTTACCTTATCCAAATCAATGGATATTTCTGCTTGAGAAATCAAATGCCCAAGAATGTACACCTGCTATATCCAAAAGTGGCACATTTAGTATTTAGTGTAAATTAAGGGCGCGCGAATCATACTCAACACAATATTAATGTGTCTAGCATGTGATTCAAATATCTTATAATATATTATGATATCATCAATGAATATTAAAAATAATGGTTGAAAGATATTATTCATGAGAGACCTAAACACAATCAAAACATTTTATAGTCTAAAAGTCATAACTAGATATTCATACATCCCATATCTTCGTTTAAAATCCATATTCATTATTTATTCCTCTCTTAACTATAGATGATGGTATCCAAACCACAAATAAATTTTTAAAAACCATAGGTTACCCCATAATTGATTGATCCAGTTATTAATCCTTGGTAAATGGTACCTATTTTTCACAGTGATTTGGCTTAACATCTAGTAGTCCACACAATGTTGAACTATACCATTTTTATTTTAGATAATAACACTAGATAAACCTAAGAGTAAGTGTTTGGACTAATTAATCCATTATATTCAATATCATATAGTTGTATCTTGAGCTGTTTCTATACATCTATTTCGATGTGGTATGGTTGAATCATATTAGTCATTCAACAGGCACAAGTTCGATCTCAAACTCAACTCCTCTTTCTAGGGGGATCCCTGAGAAATTCTCTTCAAATCCATCTCAGTATTGGTATACCATGGGTGTAAAGGATAAGGAATTCATTGTCTAGTATATATCAAGGATCATGAAATCCACCTATGCAATTAAATGTCTTTATTTATGAGGATCTAGTCCCAATCTACCCACCTCCTTGCCCCCCTCACTGGTCAAAATGGACTTTACCCTATTAAGTTTTGTATAATTCACTGTTTTCATATAAAAATTGATTTTTGCATTGTATCTAGACAAACAATTAATTCCAATGATCACATTGAAACCTAACATGTATAGAATTGTGACCCTCCACACCTAATCAAATCAAATAATCGTTATCAGGAATTTTAGACAAATATTAATATAATCCACATTCATTCTCAAAATTGTATCAATTGATAGTAAATTATAATATTACTTAACCTGTAATTATAACTCAATAACCACTTGATTAGAAATGAATTATTGGGGTTCATTAGTATCAACCAATGTAACTGATAGTGTATAAGAGATGTTGATTATACCTTAAACAATTGAAGGTCTCTCTACACCATCAACCAGAGCCTGATTAGATGCATATACCCTTATAAAAACAAATATATGAAAACTTAGAGGCTCATGAGTCACCTGATTCATTGAACCATATAGGATATGCACCTTCTTCTGATGTCCTACACCCACAACATATCCTAAATTCTTTGTTTTCATCTGTGAATCCTTACAATAGAACCACTTCATATGAATAGTCTCTCTACAGTGATGAAAATTCATGATAAAAATATAAAAATACATGATATTTTTCGCTTTCCACCCACAATTATAGCACTTGTTTGGGTTATCTCCAATAAAGGGGTTCTATGAGGCCCTACTCTACTCTAACTAGAAACTACTTCCCCTACATTCATCCATTGACATCAATTTCATATACCTAGAAGATAATATAACTAAAGTATGGAAGGTGTGACCTATTTGTCCAGATCACTCAATAATAATAGTTAAAATTCTAGCCACATGGCCTCAAGTGTGTCTTTTTTTACATCAATTGTTGTCGACTAGAAATGAGTGTTTGTGATAGTATGGTGGGGAGATAATACCCTCTTGATGAGAGTGTAGAATAATAGTATAATAATAATAAATGAAAAAAAAATAGTTGAGGAATTACTCATCAAGGCAGTTTCATAAACAATGAACAAATCAAGGTCTAATACCATATAAAAAATGATAATCATGACATGTTCTAAAAAAGGAATACATGGGAAAACATCAGTAGACTTTTAAATCATTCTATATTAATAAGAAAAAAATCATAAAAAGCTATATTTAATAGCATCATGAACAAAAATTGATCCCCTTCACCCATACTCCATTCTAGTATAGAAAATCAACCATCCATAAGAAGTCACTTTTCCTTCTCCCTACCTGCATCCATGACGTCTACCTATGTACTAATCAGTGGCCCAAACAGGGTGTGAGATATACTTAGTTGGCCACCACCAAAAATGTCTAATGCTATCAGTCCATGAATATACAAAGAAGTATTATGTAGGTTATAATATAAACTATATATGAAATACATAAATTACATTTGGGTTTGGGTTCCTAACATGACTCCCATATAATACCACTATCTTTGAACTAAGATGGAATATCTCCAAAATATTAACTAATTATGGTTTTAATTTATAATAAGGGCTCAGGATTTAGCTCATGGTCATGGAATCACCTGTCGTTCATATCAATATAAATGATGAATATACCCTATATCATTTACAAATTTACTAAGGAATAAAAGAAGGATGTCAGGTAGGAAAACCATTATCAAAATATAGGTTTTTTATTTGACTAGGAAGATGCATAACATATATTAATTATTCAATAAAGTCATACCAACCCAATCCTATCCATGTAATTTCCAATTAGGAACTCGGCTATCACTCTATGTGTAATACAAACCCATTACCCTACAAGCCCATCAATGGAATTCCTCATAGAGACCCAGGTATCTCTCTAGGAATTGTATAAAGACATATCCCTCTGAGACTATCCTTCATGTTCCATTTATGAAACCCAAGTTACCCTCATGTAATAATATAATTAACTCCCCTCAAAGACCATCCTTTTCATTCCATAACGGTAACCCAAGTGCCACTCATTGTGTAATATAGTTAACTTGAAAAGTGTGTTTATCCAAGGAGTTCATGTAAGAACCCATGTATTTCTCATGGTGTGATATAAAAACATTGATAATTCATTTAAATTGAATTAAACTAATAGGTCTATCCATGGTGTTCTGAGTTAGAACCCATGTGTCACCCTTATAATATAATAATGATCGATCATTGGATAACAGTCTACCTATACTATTTAATAATACATATAATTAATAATGGATATTTTATTTAAAAGAAATAAAAACATATCAGAAACTAGTTCAAAAATATATCCTTGGATTATAAGTCCTAAAAAGATATTAATAAACCCATTTTTATTATTTAATAAATCTTTTTTTGTTAAACATAACCTCCCTATTTAAAGTGGAATGAACACACCACTAATGGTGAACAAAACTTATAAGAAACAAATGGGTGTTTAAGCTAGTTTAGACAAACACCAAATGGGTTGGTTACACTTGGGGTTCTTAACCCTCATCAAAAAATATTTTTCATAACACATTGGCCCACACTTTTATTTTTATGAAAACATTATTTTGATGGTTATTCTTAGGAAGTCCCATGTGCACCACAATGAAGTAATATATATACAAGTATAGTTTATTGGAAAATAATGAGGCCACCTAATGTATCTTGATATTAGATTACCCATCCAATATCTGCTTCATATTTAGTTTATAATTGAAAAAATATAATAAATAGACAAACATCTTAAAAATAGGGTGTATTATCTCACATTATTTTAATAATCTATACGATCAGGTAAATGAAGAAAATTAGAAAGAGTACCTAATATATTACTAGTACATATACAATGTGACATAAGAAAATCAAATTGTATGTAATGTAAAAGGATTAATTCTAATTTCAAGGTGGGGGAGGATGGGAGCTCTTTCTCTCTCTACTTCATTGTTGATGTGTGTGAAATGAATAAGAAGAATGATTTTTAGGTTTAATTAATTTAAGGGAAAAAGGGAAATTTCACCCTCTATTATAGCTTCTCGACATGTTTATGGTTTATATAGGGTATTTATGTCATAAATACGCCCAATTCCTAGGGTCTTCTAGAGCCTTTTACATTTTAAAGGGTTATATACCATAAACTAATAATTGACAGCATAATATACTGACTTATGTCATAAGTTTTCTACTACCATAATTCTCATAATGCTTATATTAAACTATAGTGTTCTCATAGAAACACTCTAAAGGCCTATGTAAGATCATTTATCATTGTTCAATCTAATATAATCAAACCCAAAAAACAGTTAAACAAGAATTTAATATTCATACCTTGTTAGAAAAAAGGGGATCCTATAATACCTCCTTCTTAAAACAAGTCATCCATGAGTCACTCTTCCAATGGTGATTGAGTGTCACACAAGAATAACTCTTCCACTAATAATGTACATCAATCTCTCACTCCAAGGTATAATCCTAGACTCGTATGAGTGTCCATAACGCCCATTCTAGAGGAACTGGCCTTCTGTAAAGAGCCTTTATGCTTCAATCAAGGATCCTTATTAAATATTCCCCAAAAGAATCATCAATGTACAACTCAAAAACATTATGATGATGTACATGGAATGGTTCTAGATGATAATAAAAAAGCTACGAATCATGGAAGAAGTTTTTCATGGTCTAGTACCTCTAAGGTAACAATAACTGATAGTCTATCACACCAACTCTATCCATGATTTGAAAATGTTTGACCTAATGATGGAATGGATTTCCCTATATCTGAATCTATCTATAACCTCGTCTAAGATAAACAAGTAAAAAAACTTGGTCCACAACCTAAAACTCTAGTGATCAGTGGTGATGATCAACACCAGACTTCTACCAAGACTGATTTATAGCTAAATAATTCATAATAAGTTATACATATTATGAATTCTCATGAATGAGATGAGGTCCAAATATTACTGTCTCCCATGCCTCTAACTAGCATAGGGGTGAATGAAATATCCAACTAAATAAGGAAACATAATAATTCATATTTAAATTTTCCTGAAAGTTATTATTATAAGAAAAATAAAAAAGTGATATGTGTTATTCCCATGAACCATAAAAACCATCATCAGATACCTGGATCATGTCCTATAACTCTTATATCATTTTCTTGTACTGACCATCTATCAATGGGTGAAAGTTCATACTCTATATTACTTATAAACCTAGTACCCTCTGCAAAACATGCATCAATCATGATGTAAAATGATAAATTCTACCTATGTGATGTTATGTGGAACATCATGTAGTTATATGATCTCCCTAACATATATCCTTTTTATCTCTTCCACTGAAAAGGTCACTCTGATTGGTAATAATTGATCAACCTTTTTCAACCTATCTACGATCACTCATAACATGTCATTGCCTCAAGGGGACCTAGGTAATCACATAAAAAATATATAGTGACATCATCCCATTTCAACTCAGTAATGGGAAATGACTGTTAAAGATCTTGTAACGCCCCGACCTCAGTTACCCAAAAGTCAGTGAATTATTACATGATATTGGAATGATACAGAGAATCAAGTCATGAAGGACTAATCAGTTTAGTATTCTTGGAAACAAGATTCATACATAAGTTCAACATTACAACTAGAAAAAAAATACAACACTAATTTATTCAATTAGAAACATCCAAGTCTCCTAGATATGTCTGCAAATCACTCATTAATAACTTCTTCATGTCCTTATAAAATGAAACATAAGATAGGGGTGTGCTCAAACACTTAATAAGAGTATTCAATACATAGGATGATAACATAAATAGTAGGTATGTTGTATTATTGAAAACACATGCCTTTAAAAACAATAAAAATGAATACTTTATGGTAGGAATATGAGATGAGTAAATAATGTCATAATAAAACATAATCATGGGTATTTTACTAGTTTAATAACCACATGAGCCATAAATATTATTTTCATAATGAAGATATGTATAATGTTGGACATTCTGAAACATTTTTTTCAAGGACTCAGCCAAGATTTGTAAAAATGATTAAGGCCTTGGCCAAAACCATATATCAAATTGGGAAAGGCCTCTGCCAATTCCACCTCTAATTTTCACATGAGACCTACCAATGCATAGAGGAGTTATAGTGGGCTCCATCCATCAATTACTAAGTCCAATAAATTCCTCATATGATGAGGTTGAAACATAACATAGACATTAGTATTAAAAATAGCTTACAAAATGACAATACCTTATCCATAAACCATGAATGGAATAGAAATAACACATCCACAACCAAACATATCACAAAACCTTCAATACAATATGGAAGAATTGTATCATAATAAATCAACTATAAAAAAGTTTAAAATCAATCAAATGATGTTGACATATAACAAAATGATTTGTAGAACTCTTTGAGAGAAATATCTGTTTTTATGAAAACATTAAAAAGTCACACAATTTAGAAAGGATGATATTTAATGAAATTTGTTAATCAACATGTCCCATACCACATTGAAATTTTAGAACAGAATTAAAATTTTAAAAACAATAATCTCCATATAAATAAACCCTTAAAACCCATTTTGAAAGCATGTAAATTAATGAGAATGATTTAGAGGAATAAATATTTAAACGATTTAAAATGATGATCGAGTTATAGAGTACCTTCCATAAAATATTAAAATATTACATTTTAAAATATTTTAATGAAACACATATGTGGATGGTAAAGATTTCCTAGTAGGTACATACGTAAAAACAGACTCCGATTATGAAGAGATTGTAGAATTAACCTTTTCCTTTCACATTCCTTTGGACGAGGGTACGTTTAACCTTGTATATAATGACCGTAGTATGTTATTAAATTATACCAGAACTATATTCATATTTATTATATCATAGATGATAAATTTATGACATTATACTACCCATTTAATAATTATTTTAATGTTAAATAAACATTTTGGGTAATAATCACTTTCTTTGTCGTACGTGTTTTAACTTGTTATTCTTGATCGTATCATTTAGAACATGATTGTCATACATTAAAAATATTACACATTATTTATATATAATATATTTTTATAAAATTAATATTTATAATAGATATATATATATATATGAAATGGAAAACACCATTTACAGAGACAGTAGGCCGTATGTACGCATAAACGTTGTTTGTATTTTCATATCGTATTGAATGGAAGTATTTGATTATGAAATATGTAATTAAATACATACATACATACATACATATATATATATATTAATTAATATTATAATTTCATATATTAAATACTTATTAATAATAATAATATATATATATATATTCACTTTTTTATGGTGAATGTGGAAATTAATCCTATCGTGTTGTGGAGACAGTAATCTTTACGTATGCACGAGCGACAAAATCCATATAATAATGGTTAAATTGTATGTAATTGGATATTATATCATATATAATGAATAATTAGCTTGTTATATTTATTATTTATATCATTTATACTCATTATTATACCCATCCAAATAATGAAGTGTTTGAATAACAAACTACACCATGACGTGGAGACGTTAAGCCGTACTTACCCACATATGGTGACTTTGTCATTTATAGGATGGATATATGAAAAAATATGGTTGTACAATATTTATAAAAAAACAAATTATTTAGTAGTTGTTGCAATTATTATTTTGTTATGGAAACAAAAAATAAAAAGGAATTGGAAGAATGAAATAATGTAAATGAGGGTGGTTAAATTATTACCTCTTCGTCGGGTGTTTTCTTTTGAGTTAATAAAAAGGGATTCTTAGGTTGGAATTATGATCAAATTAGAGACTCTAGGTTGATTTGATAAAAGTTGTTAAGATATTAGGTCACGTTTTTTCAAATAAAAATTACTTTGTATGAGTGATTTTGAGAGAATGGGAAGTATCCTTTTCTAAGATATGTGAGTGTCACTTTTGGAAAAGCTTGAAATACTATTTTATAATAAAACCATATTCGGTTTCTAATAGATCCTAAATAATTTATTTCTAGGATAAGGTTGGGATGGGTCAAAAACCACTAATCCAATAGGTTTTTGAATGGTTTAGGTCACCATATTAACGTTGTCATTTTTATTTTACACTTAGTTAAATATTTTAACATTTACCATGTCTTCCTGTATTCTTCCACTATATGGTCAATAAACGTTCTATAAACTTCCAAGAGATCTTAAAGTGGTTCATTATTGACATTTATTATATTATTTAAGCCATTTTATAGAACCTTATATTTTTATGAATATTATATAATTTAATAATATAATATATGTTTTAAAAACACATTTATGTTAATTTTGACATTATTAAGTATTTAGTTAATGTGAAAGTAATAGAAACTAGATTAATTACAACAAGATACATTGAATCAATCCTAAAATTTCATGTTCACCTAGAAAATTAGTGGGTCTCATAAAAACATTGAAATTATATTTAATTTAATATATATAATACTATTTATTTGATTCGTTCATTAATTAGATAATTACTACATTATCATTGTGACATAAATAAATTAAATTATTTAATGTCTAATAATTATAAATAAAATTAAATTATTTATGAATTTTTTTTAACATTCGTATGAATATTTATATTCAAAAATATAACTTATATTATACCATGTAAATATTGTTTTACTAAAAGATATATGTTTATGTCATTTTTGTCATTACATTAAATTAATTAATATTTAATGTCATTTTAACTCTCAAGTGGATATAAGTGGTCCCAAAATATTCCTAAGGATTCCCATTGTTGGACATGTGTCAACCAATAGTAATAAGACACATGTTAGGGTAATTTAATATAATAATAATAATATTTGTTTACCCTTATTTAACAGATTTACCCTTTAACTATGGTAAATAAAATATTAACTGAATTAAAAATTAATAATATCGAAAAATAGAAGATACCTATTTACAAAATTTGGACCGAATTATTCCAAATATGGAATCCATTTTTCCAAATTCAAAACACATCATTGTGGGAAAATAACATAAAATTAATTCCCATTGTCAAAACAAATGACGTGTTTTTAAGAAATAATAACTATCAAAAGATTAACACTTGTTTATATCTAGTTTAAATGTTAAATTACATCCAATGAACTAAATAATATTAAATGATAAAATTATAATCTAATTATAATTTAAAACTACTCAAATTCATAATTTATCACTATAAATTATTTCGATTAAAAAGTTGTTTTTAATTAAAATTTGTATTTTCATTATTCATCAAAATATTAAAGTTATTAGAAAAGTACCAAAATTTTTTCCAAACTACATTTTTATGTCTTGATTCTAATGAATAATTTAATTTCTTTAAATTGAATATATAAAAGTGTCAAATATTTATTTTAAAAAAGGTTCTCCTTTAAAAGGCGGTAAAATTGTATTTTTTTGAAATACTTATTTTATATAAAAAATTAACTTGTTCATATATTATGTATAAGAAACGCATAATATGAATTCTAAAATTATATGGAGTATATAAAATTCAAAATTAATTTAATACTATTCATAACCGCTTTGTGAACATCTTGTTTGGTAAGTCGTGGTGCGCTCGAACTCGGTGTTCTGTGTAGTGCATGTTATTGAATTTCATTGAAGAGATAATGTACTCTGAAATCATGGGGTGTTAAATTCTCCCCTTATTAAATAAATTTCATCCTTTCAATTTGAAATTTTTCTTCAAAAATAAATGGTTAAAAAAATAAAAATACCTTTTTGGAAATACCACAACAGAAATTGGGATAATAAAATTTAGTCCTAATAAGATGGAATGGGGAATGAAAAAGTCACCACCAAATTTTATTTCGATTATAAAAATATTTTTGGAAATTTGAGACACATAATTGGAGTGAAAACATAAATATTTATAAGGACTGATTGAGGTCATCAGTTACAAACAAGTGTAAAATTGATGTCCTCAAAGACACCAATCTAAGATGATGTAAAATATCCTTGGTTCAACAAAAAATAATCTATTAGGATAACACATTTTTGGTTTTAGGATCCCTTCCATATATTTAAATAAATAATTTATTCATAGAATAATAGGAATATATATATATACTTGAAAAGTAGAGTTTCATCTTTCAACTAATTCATACAACAAACTCAACTTTCTCTCAAAAAGATAATAGAATTCAAAAATATTCTATTTGTCTTAATCATATAGGATTACAAAAATAATTCATTTATAATTCATTTTTCTGAATATTAAAAAAATACAAAATACAGACAATGACATCATGTATGCTAGTGGTAGGTGATCCACCCTTATCACCCTTCTGTTTTGGTTTCAAGTCTCACGACCTTACCGGACGTGACGGTTCATCGCATGACCTCCGTGTTGTCCTTTTTATAATAGTACAAAAATAATATTAAGAAATTCATTAAGCTTAATAATAGTATCCAACATCATTCGTATTCCATTCCAACCATTGGACTTATCCAAAATACTTTTTTACATACTCACAGTCCAAAATTTATAAGGAAGGTAAACAAAATGAGGATCATTATTGTCACAAAATAACATATAAATACGTTCATGATGTATTCTTTTAAAACATGGTAACACCATACTTTACTATAATTCCTTATTGATTGCATTCATTCTCCCTTATTCCTCATATAATACTAGATATATTCTTTATACCTAAAAATATTGAATATTACAACAATGATGGAATAAACAAACCATTAATCAGTTCTAAGGTAGTCAAGAATATCCAATATAATTTATCCAAATCAACCATCTATCATTTAAAAATCACTACATCAGTATCTGGACTATATTATTGTTTACCTTTCCTTCAACCATATATTTTACAAATAGTTTAACCTGAAATAATTTCACATTACTTGGTACCACACAATCTCAAATCCTTAATGAAATATTAATACAATATAGTCATTATTTATTTACATAATTCATATAATCGTTACATCATTGATACAACACTCTAATGAAATAATACATTAATAAAAACATAATAACACGAGTCATTCCTCTTCATATATGGTAGTATCATAACTTGATTATTATCTAATAGCATCATTTGGGGCATACTCTGATGATTTGGACATTGATTCACATAGTGACCCAACTTATTTTAGATGAAGGATTTTACATTTGAAAATTTTTTCTTCACCTTGAAATCAAGTACTTGGTGTCATTTTTATCCACAATTATAACACACTCCCATTCCCTTCTTGAAGTTACCAATGTAATTCAGTCCACTGTTATCACATATTGGAAAATCATTCTTTCCCCTCTTTCCTTTATCCTTATTTTTCTATACAATCCTTTTCTTCTATTTCATCCCTTCAAATCCATATGACTCAGAAAATTCATTACATATCTTATTAACAAATCATACTATTTCTTCATATGATGAGAATTCATGGGATACTATTTCCCTTTTAGGTGTTGGCATAATTCAATGAAATATATTATCCTTATTAATCATTCAATCTTGCATATTGCAAGAATTCTCATGCCTTCTACTACGCGCCACTTCTAAAAAATGGCATAAACCAGGTTAGTTTAGGAATCAAAATGCATAATTCCAACATGTAAAATACATAACATAAAATGAAAATATTCTGCATATAATCTATAATCCTAAAATATTTTCTCTGAGAAATTATTTACACCTAAATCCTTCACAATGGCTTGTAATGAAAATTTTAATTATCCTAAGAATATCCTCTGGGACTGTCGTAACCAAGAGTGCATCAAGGCCCGTTGTTGTGTACCAGTATACCCCATCCAAGCGCGAAACTCCTTATTAGAGTTTTCACTCCTAGGTACATCTATGCCAGATCCACCTCAACCTGATCGTATCTAGATAGGGATGTATTTCATGGATAATTAAAAAAATCTCTACATTACCAAAATTCTAGGATGTTCTTCTATAATAACCCTCAAAGTCTATCTTAGGGTATTGTTCTCTAATCAGAGTTTTTCAAAATTTTGTTTCCAATGTATGTACTAAACTTCCTGTCATACCAAATGTAACGCCCCAACCCCAGTTACCAAGAGTCGGTGCATTATTACATAATATTGTTTTGATATAAGGAATCAAGTACTAAAGGACCGATCGGTTTAGTATTCCTGGAAATAAGATACATACATAAGTTAAACATTGTAACTTGAAAAGAAATACAAAAGTAATTTATTCCATTTGAATCATCCGAGCCTCCTAAATATACATGAAAGACACTAATAACTAACTTATTCATATCCTGGGAAAATAAAACATAAGAAATGGGTGAGCTCAAACACTCAGTAAGAGTAAGAAATACAATGGAAGATTATATAAACATTAGGCATGGTGATTAACTGAAAACACATGCCTTTATAGATAATAAACATTAATACTTTATGGATGGAATATGAGATGAGTAAATAATTCCATAACAAAACATAGTCATGGGTATTATAGTAGTCATATAACCACATGAACCATCAACATTATTTTCATAATGAGGTAATGTATCGTACATTCAGAAACATTTTTTCAAGGCCTCAGCCAAAACGACTAAAAATGATTAAGGCCTTGTCCAATACCATATATCAAATTGGGAATGGCCTCAGCCAATTCCACTTCTAATTGATTCACGAGACCAACTGATGTAATGTGGAGTGATATCTGGCACCACCCATCACTTACTAAGTCAAATACATTCCTCATATAAAAATGATTAAACATAGCATAAACATTGGTATTAAAAATTGCATACAAAATGTCAATACATTATCCATAAACCATGAATGGTATAAAAATTACACATCCACAGTCAAACATATTCAAAAGCCTTCAAAACAATATGGAAGATTTTCATCATAATAAATAAATAATAAACATGTTTAAAATCAATCAAAGTATATTAACATAGATGAAAATGATTTGTAAAACTCTTTGAGAGAATTTCCCATTTTTCAAGAAAAAATTTAAAACACAAAAAAATTATTAATTAAGAAATTTAATGACATTTTTTAATCAAATTGTCCCATACCACTTTGAAATTTTTTAATGCAATTAGAATTTTATAAAAATTCATGCCCATATTAATAAATCCTTAAAACCCATTTTGAAAACATGGGAATTAATGAGAATGATTTAGAAGAATAAATATTTAAAACTTTTAAAATGATGTTTTAGTTAAATATTACCTTCCATAAATCCTTAAAATATTTATTTTGAAAATATTTTTATAAGAAACAGATGTGGATGATAAATTGTTCCCAGTAGATACTCACTTAAAAACAACCTCGGATAATGAAGAGATTGTAGAATTAACCCTTATCTTTCACTTTCCTTTGGTCGAGGGTACATTTAACCTATTGTATAATTACCATAGTATGTTATTAAATTATACCAGAACCATATTTATTTTTATTATATCATAAATTATTCATTTATGACTTTATAATAACCATTTAATAATAATTTCCATGTTAAATTAACATTTCAGTTAATAATTGCATTCTTTATCGTACATGTTTTACCTTTTTATTCTTAATCCTATCATTTAGATCATGATTTTTATACTTCCATAATATAACACAATATTTATATGTAATATATATTAAGAATCTAAATATGTATACAATATATATATATGTCATTGGAAACAACGTTTACGGAGATGGTAGGTTATACGTACGCATAAACACTATTTCATTTTTCATATCATATTGAATGGAAGTAAGTGAATAAGATATATGTAAGTAAATACATATATATATTAATTAGAAATATCATGTGATATATTACATAATTATTAATAATATATATTTTTTATAATCATCGTTGAATGGTGAATGTGGAAATGAATCTCCTCGCGTCGTGGAGACTGTAATCCATAAGTATGCACGAGAGACAATATCATTATATTGATGGTGAAATCATATTTAATTAGAAGTTATATCATTTATAAAAAATATTTAATGTTTTATATTTGATATTTACATCAGTTATACTCATTATTATACCCATCCAAATAATGAAGTGTTTAAATAACAAACTACAACAAGACATGGAGACGGAAAGCCGTACGTACGTACGTATGGTGACATTGTCATTTATAAGATGGATAGAATAATGAATATTGATGTACCATATTTATAATAACACCAAATTATTTAGGAGTTATTATAATTATTTTTTTATGAAATCAACAAACAAATAGGAAGTGGAAGAAGAAAAGAACATGAAAGTGTGTGGTAAAATTATTACCACTTCTTTGGGTGTTTCCTTTTGAGTTGATCGAACGGCATAATCAGATGGATTTCTGGTCAATGTAAAGACTTTATATTGGTATGAGAGAAGTTGGTAGGATATTTCCACAATTTTTCTTCACTCCAAATTTCTTTGCTGGTGTGATTTTGAGAGAAGGCAAAGTAAACTTTTATAAGAGAGGTGAGGGTCACTTTAGAAAATGCTTGAAATATAATTTTATAATAAAATTATTTTCGATTTCTAAGTGATAAAAAATGATTTATTTCTTGGATAAAGTGGTAATGGGTGGAACACCACTCAAAAAATGGTTTTTAGACTGGTTTAGGTCACCAAATAAACCGCATCAATTAGATTTAACTCTTAGTTAAATACTTTATCATTTTCTGTGTCCTCTTGTATTCTTAAACAATATTGTTAATAATATTTCTCTAGAATTACAATATATCCTCAAGTGGTTCATTAATGACATATATAATATTATTTAATCCCTTTTCCAGAACATTATAATTTTTGAAATATTATATAATTTAATAACATAATATTTGTTTTAAAAACACATTTATGTCAATTTGGCCACTATTTAGTATTTGGATTTTGTGAATGTCATCACAACTTGATTACTATGAAAAAGATTAATTGAATCAATATAACATGTCATATTCACTTATAAAATTATTTAATGTCATAAAAACATTCAAATTATATTTAATTTAATATTTATAATACCATTTATTTTATTTTCATTAATAAGGTAATTACTACATCATTATGTCATAAAAAACACAATTATTTAATGTCTAGAAATTATAAATAAAATTTCATTATGTAGGAAATATTTTTATCTTTATAATTAATATTTTTATTCAAAAAGATAAATTATATATAACACCTGGTAAAAATTGTTTTACTAAAAGATATATGTTTATGTCATTTTGACATTAAATTAATAAATATAAAGTGTTATTATCACTCTCAAGTGGATCCAAGTGGTCCTCAAATCGACCCAAGGATGACCATGGTTGGAAATTTATCAACCAACAGTAATAGGACACATGTTAGGGTAATATAATATTTTTTTAATAATATTTTTTTACACTTATTTACTATGATTAACCTTTAACAATGGTAAATAATATATTTACTGTTGTAATTATTCATAATGTCTAAAAATAAAAGATACAAACCTAAACAATTTTTTACTTCATGATTCAAAATATGGAATCCATTTTTTGAAATACAAAATACTGACATGGTCGAAATTAATTTAAAATTATTTCCTGTTGTAAAAACAAAAAGTGTGTTTTTAAGAAATAATAACTATCAAAAACTTAACACTTGTTTATGTCAAGTTTAAATGTGAAATTAGATCCAATGACCTAAATTATATTAAATTATAAAAATATAATGTAATGAAACTTTAAAACCACTCAAATGTATAATTTAACATTATATGTTACTTCGATTAAAAAATTTGTTTTTAGTTATAATTTAGTATTTTTCAAAATTCATAAAAATATAAAAGTTGTCATAAAATCCCCAAAACATTATCCAAAATAATTTATTATGTCTTCATTCTAAATAATAATATAATTTCATTAAATTAAATATATTAATGTTTCAAATATTGGTTTTAAAAAAGTTTCTCCCTTAAAAGGCAGTAAAATTTCATTTTTTTTAAAATACTTCTTTTATCTGAAAAAAAATTGTTCTTATATTATGTCTAAGAAACACATAATATGAATTCTAAAATTATATGGAGTATATAAAATTTTAAATTTTGTTAATAATATTCATAACTGCTTTTTGAACGACTAGTTTGGCAAGTGGTGGTGCGCTCGAACACGGTGTTGTGTGTAGCACAAGTTATTTAATTTCGTTAATAAGATAACATACTATGTAATCCAGGGGTGTTAATACCTAATGTTCACCATTTTTTCACCTTCAACTACTGATAGGTGGAACACAAAATAACAAAACCATCTATCTCTCATTTTATAACAGGCCACCAACTCTGGAAGATTAAATCATGGTACATCATCATAATTCCAAGATGTAACACATAATAAAAAGCATGAAAATATTTCATAAATTCTTCTCATATATCCTTAAGAACCCCAAAACGTCTATGAATTAAAAATACCTCATAATTGTAAACAATTCAACAATGTGGTGGGTACTCACATGAAGCACTCTCTCATATGTCCAGGACATTGGGACCTTAGAGATTAATCATATTCACTCTAAACAAAACTGAAGAGGCCACTGCTAAAGATTCTAGTACAAGATATCCATATCTGTTTTTCACCTCCAGATACATCTAAAAATAGTCCATCAACTAACATTCGTTTTTTACCTCCTTATGTGCCTTTGTTTGTTTCTTCATTCTCTGAGCATAAAGAATTTAATTTCCTTTAATAGGAATATAACTATGATCAAATTCAAAAAACAATATATCTTAAACTAATATTCCTTTAATTAAGTTGAATTCATGCTATATGAATATTTATTTAAGGATTTTATGATCCATAAACACCAAAAAAATCTCTCTTAACAAGTAATGGATCCAACAATTCATGTCATGAACCTTAACTATTTTCTAAAGATCGTGCATTGGGTAATTACACTCATGGGGCCTAAACATATGATACATATACATAAGGACGCAATATATATATATTATAATGGATCCCAACCTGATTTCGGATGCACCACAAAAAACCATTTTGCCCCATAAGTGTAGCATATGTTCATTTAGGAGAGGAGTATTCAAGGGGTGATGGGGTTTAAAAATAATATAATGGTTGATATTAATAAAAACAAGATGGGATATAATATTATAATAAATTTGGATATCGAAAAGGCATACGACTGATTTGAATTAAAAATCGTTATTAATATCATGAGGGTTTCAGTTTAAGGAATGCAGATGTGGTCTATTTTTCAGGCGATATGTATCTATTTGGATCTATATATCTATTTCTGGGAGGGGATTTATATTATTTAAAACTATGAATGGATTATGGTTTGGAGATCCCATGTCTCCAAGACTTTTTATTCTAGTACAGGAGGACCTTACAATGAATATTATGTAGGGTATAGATGAGGGTATGATTCTTCTATAATTAAACAGGTCGGGCGATTCCATTGTCTTTTTGTTTGAATGGCCTGAAGGCCTTCATATTTTATTTTTTTTTATTTTCATCCTTTAAAGGGGTGAGGTTGAACCCTTACATGGCCCTAAGTCTTATAGAGAATTACATGACCCATAGGTCTTAGAATAAATCACCCAGACAAGACAACTTGGAAATAATTTTCTCTAACATATGTCATGATATCAGCACTCCACCTTCATAGGGATAGTCGGATCGCTATCATGTGAAATGATTCACAGGCCTGTTGCTGATGGTGAAGCCATACCCTCTCATTCTTCCAATTCTGGTTAGCTCTTCTCTAGTGAATGTGACTGCCTTGAATCCTCATCTGAAGCCTTTTCCATTATTTTCTGACTGGTACATCTGCATTCATGTGGCCTAAAGGCCTCATGGTGGCCCTAAGGCATTATGGTGTCCCAAAGGCCTTGACAATCAACTGGTCTGAAGACATTGGGTGGCCCAATATCCTTGTAGGAACTGAGGACCAAACCGGTGGCCCAAAGGCCCATATGGATGAATAGTTTCACCTTCTACAGTACCGAAAAATACATGCTATAGTACTTTCTACAGTACTACTACAGTTCCATAAAGTATTATTTTCTTCAACAATTCTAGGAGATATCAAAAAAAATTGATTCACTTTAATTTTTTAAGATTATAGAATTTTGAATGGAAAATGAATCAATTAGGTGAAAAATAATGTCTTCATCTCTAAGAAGTTCTCGAATAGGAATATTTGGAAAATATAAGAGATTTTGGTAATGAAGTGGCATTATTTGGAAATAAATTATCTTCTTACTTCCATATCAGACAGGTGGATCAAGAATTGTTTTTGAATACATTATTAATTGATTAATAGTCTGCATATATAATTAGAAGAACAAATTCCTTTCATTCAGAGGTATGATCACACTAGTTAATAGTGTGTTATCCTCAATTATGATTCTTGTTCTGTTGATCATTACAGATCATAAGGGGATACTGAGTGTATTGAAAAAATAATCACTCCCTTCATCTGGGATTCCAATCAGAGAGGAATTTTTCATTGGGAGTATTGGAAAAATGTAAAATCTAATTGATGAAGGTGGCATCAATATACAGAGCATTTCACAATCCATACAGTGAAATTAGGAAAATCATTCGTGGGATATCATTTAAGGGACCTCATTATGGGGAATATTAATAATAAATAGTTTTAGAAGTGACTCAGGAAAATGGAAGGAGAATTCATGGAGATTGTTGAATCAGAAGAGGTGTGCAATCATGTATATGAAATTTATAGAATAGGAGTATTGATGGGTTTTTTATGGAGATGTTATGAACTAGATGAAAACCTGGGTTGGTGAAATGATCTTCTTCCCAATTTTCCCAAATTCATACATTTCTCTAAAGAAGATAGCATGTTTCCTAGTTTTATTAATACAACAATCTATGATCAACAAAGTAGTTCTTATGAGAATATAATCCTAGTGTTTGAACATAATATATGTGTCTTATCATTTTCATATTTTTGATGGTTCAATGTCTATAACTACCATGTTTTGGTACATGTAGGTACTGAGGGATATGATTTGGTGAAAAACATATGGTGTAAAGAGATCACCTCAATGATATATTTTATGTTCTGTCATTTGATGAACCATGGACTTCCCATGAATGATTATGTGCATAAACGTGGTGTTTTATGGATATCGTATATTGGTGTTGTACTATCCCAGGCTCGGAAACTATTTGGAATTTTTTTATTAAAGTGCATGGGTTCGTAGAATCCGGAGCTTCGTTTAATAATGAATGGGTACCTATTGGAGTGGGAACTATATTTTGGAATTTTTTACAGCTTGGTTGCAATGTTCGAGCTAGCATAGTGTGTACATTAGTATTTATATTACTCCATTCTTTGTAGTTTTGTGTGTAATCCGGGTGGCAAGAAATATAGTAAAGGTAGGCAGATGATGCTCTCAATTGTGTTTCTTGTTATTCATTAAATCAGTGGTGGAAGATATTGGAATGATCATTAATTGTGGGGGTTTAATTTTGATAAAACGGTTCCTCCCAAGGTTAGAAACTATCATAGAAGATGGAGGCAAGTGTTGACAGGGGATCCAGATTAAATGGAATGCACAAAATGTAGAATTAAACTGAATAATGATATCACATGTGTGTTCATGGAGATTAAATGAGTTATATTGTTCGGGATAATATTGGTTTGGTGATATTTTCAGTCAACACTAATTATGGAACAATTAATTTTATTGGTTCTGAATATATAATGTTGCATAGTGGTTTTATTTATATATCCTCTGTAATATTAATATCATGAAAGTGGAATAAGATTACAATGTTTTGGTTTCTCTATTATGAGGCAGGTACATCCCTCCATGGGACCTAGTTTACTTCATTCGGAAAAACAAAATGTTCATGGAGTATGGCATCATGTTTTTACACACTTCGAGGGAGGTGAACATTACATCCAATGTTTTGTTATGCAAAGGGTGTTTTAGAGAATGTTTTATTTTGTATTGTAATATTAGTTCCTTACAAAATGGTTATAAACTTATTGTAATTTAAAATTCTCTAGGTCTTCATTTCATTAATCCCCTATGAGATGGGGGATTATTAATAAAAGGAAATTTCCAATAAGGCGATAAATCCATGCGTTCACCTTGATCATCCCACGATGTTCGGGTCCAGCTTGACTTTCCTGGACATCCCATTCACCCCTGTGAATATAACTACCACCCTCTCATGATATAAAGGAAACCATCCAGTGTTAACAATAAATATAATTAGGATAAAAAACCAAACACTCCATCCTGATAATGATGTCAAAACCTATCATATTGAGGAAAAAAGAGGTCCTATAATAAATGATACCCTCTTTTCAAAATTGTGCACTCATTAAACTGGCATACACTCTATGATTGAATTCCAAATGGAGTATCAAGTGTCATTATTCATCAAAAATATTTAATCTCAAACATAAGGATCTCCATAATAATAATCGATATAAAATAGTGGGAAATTACTATATCAAATAAAGTATAAACTAGAAGCTACTAAAGTCACACCACTAACTATATATAGACCACCATTCTGCTCCCTAGGGATCAGCTACACTATATATATCTATCCATATACATAGACCTATGATATGGCATGACAACCCTGGGTAGGCCTACTCTTCTAGAACTATAATTCCTATGCCTAGATCCCTTAGCCATGAACACTTCGCCGACCTGATTGTATGGTATCATTTCATCTCCTTATATGATGATGGTATATTGACCACACTATTAAATGTAGAGTCAATGAAGATACTATCTTAGTGGACACTAGAGGTAAGGCTCTAAAAAATTAATAACATGAACCATATTTCTATAATCCTATTACTCTACTAGATCCATGAAACTCTGGGACATCATCTGTTTGGACCTATTGAACTAATGGTATACTACCTAGCAACATGAGCAGACACTCAGGATGCTGATACTCCCATGAAAAATATTCAAGAAACACATCAAACCACTGGTCGATGTATTTTTTGGTCTAGAATCCTAACCATCCTGGCTCACACTCTCATCCAATCTCATGTTTCACTTAATAATGAGTGTTTCATTCCCTATCCCATATATAGTAGTTAACAAAAATATATCCACATGTGATGGGAGGTCATATCTGAGGCCATACTTGAATTTATTTTCCTTGGATAACTCATCACCTATAAGAATTGGGGACTGTTTTTGGATCTCTATGAAATGCGTGGATTAGACCATAATTTAATAAAGAATCATACTCCATGTACATAACCACTATGGATCTGTCATCCCTCAACATCTCAAGATATAATAATCCTTGAAGGCAATCTTGAAATCCCTCCAAACCATATCACATTGAATATCTTCCAAGGTAATAAAATCCCTCTATATTTTTGAAAAATCTCATGGAATATATGTAGTGATCTTCACTGTATAATTAGGAGATGTCTCATGATAATCAAAAATAGATACCATGGGCTCTAGCCATGACTCTGTAGCATGTGGATCTTTATATCCCAAAAAAGTGGGTGGATGTTTCTACTGAGATTCCCACGTCAACACAGCCATAGTAGAGGCTGGTCACAGGGCTCAATGTATAGTATGAATGAGATATAGAAAACCCTATCCTAACTTGTTATTGGTGTACATGTCAGTTTTAATAATAGGTGTCAAGTTTGGAATGACAAGAGGTAATACTAGTGGATCAGGGTCCACCACCTCCAGAGCATGGTCATCGCTAACCCCTCAGAGCAAGACTCGAGGACTTAGTGGTTTAATAGATCTAAAAATTCACATATCACGCCTTATATAAGGATTAATAACATATATTATCATATAATGTAGAATAGGATAGGTACGCTCTTTCCAGTATAAGAGTCACACCCCTCTTCCAACTCCTAAAATCTGGTCTATGTGATGTATAAGAATGTATGGAATCACAAGAGACACTACCTACTTCCCACTACTGAGGTTGGGGTTGGTTTAATAACTTTCTTTCATAGCTGAGTTTTTAGTATATAGTGTGTTAATTTCATTTTATAGAGGAATACAACCTTTCAGTTTCGATTTCCATCACCATGTAATAAAAACCATTTAATTTTACTTCGATGAATTATTAGTTCAAAAGAATATAGGTCTATAATGGTCTAATTAGGTGATTTAACATTCCTAAGACCTAAATTACTATAATTTATATGTTTGAATTGTCTCATCATGTAAGTACAACCATAATTTAACATTTAGCATCAAAATGTATCATGTCTATAATGATAGCTCTATTAAATGGATCAACATTACCAATTTGTAGAAGATCTAAAATTATAAATTACAATTGGAATTAATTTAATCATAGATAACTATGTTTTAACTCATGAAACCATAGTTACATAGATCAAAATGTGATAATTTTTTGGTTAAGGTTCCACAATAAAAATATATAAGAAAACACCATTTATGTTAATGAATAATATTTAATAATTAATTTTTTATACATTGAGAGTTTGAAATGTTAGCAAAATTCAATGGGTATATCAATCAAGGAACTTCTAATATATATTTTTAAAGGATCACAATAATAAAAATGTGTCCAGGAAGATGAATGACATATAAATTCTCAAGTTCCTATGATGATGCATGAGTCAACAATTCCTTGTTCCACTAGGTCAAGAATAAAAATATATATTAGTAATAATAAATGACATATATCATGTGTATCACCCAATGGTAAAATCAATATATCTATAATAAGAAGAATCCAAAATATCAAACCTCATACCACATAATTTAGATTTTTCTTATAAGTGTAAAATACTTCTAGTCACGGGTCATTAGAAAATTTTAACACATTCCATGTTTCCTATCTACCAACCCAAAATAGTAATACAAAAGGGAAATAAGGGATATGATATCACTTGGTGATGTCTCGACCTGGATAACTCAATAAAAGTAGTTTAAATGGTGTCCACATGGACTCAATAATGACTCCATGTACACTAGAAGTTGTTGAATAGAATCACGGGTTTATAATTGTATTGTACGGAGACTATACCCTCATGATCAGAGTATTGCATAGTAGTACAATGATAAAAAAGATAACCTGTAGAGGAATAAATTAGTAAGATAGTTTCAAAAACTATAAATATATCTATATCCTATCTCAGATAAAAAAATGATGATCATGTCATGTTATACAAAAAGGGAATGCATGGGAACAATGTAGTAGAAATATATAACATGTTGTGCAATCAAATGAACAAAAACTCAAAATCTATATTTAATAGCATCACAAGTATAATCATAGTCCCCAGATCTGATACTCTATCCTAGTATAGAAAATAAAGCATCCATAGTTGGTTTTTTCCCTTGTCCCTACTTGCATCCATGACGTCTATCCGAGTACCAATTGGGGGCCCAAACAGGGTATGATATATACTCAATAGGGCACCACATATGTTTTTTAATGATATCAAGGTTGTGAATATAAATAAAAGTACTATACATGTAAAAATATAAACTATGTATTAAATACATAAATCTTGTTTTAGTCTATGTTCCAAATAGAGCTCCCATTTGATACCACTTGCTTCGGCCTAATTCAGAATATCTTTGAATGATTACCAAATTATAGTTGTAATTTATATTAATGGATTAGGAGTAGGATCATGTCCAATGTGTCCTACCATGGATCATATAAGTATAATGTATGAACATGTACCATATAATTCATAAATTTACAATGGCATAAAAGAAGGTCATTATGCAGGAAAAGCACTGACCAAATCCAAGTATTTTCTTAAACAAGACATATGTGTCAGTTAAATTAATTAATAAATTAATTCATTGGAAACCTGATCCCATCCAAGGAATTCTATATAAGGAACCTAGGTATCACTCTAGGTGAGTTGTGACCCCATCACCCCACAAGACCATTTATGGAATTCCTCGTAGGAACCTAGGTATATCTCTTGGAATTGAATAAATACATTTACCTCTGAGTATTTACTTCGTATTCCACATAAGAAACCCATGTTTCTCTCATGTAAAAATATAATGAACTGCCCTATAAACCCATCCTTTCTATTCCATACCTAGAACCCAAGTGTCACTCAATGTATAATATAATAAAACCACCCCACGTTTCCTCATCCATGGAGTTCTTATAAGAACAGATGTTTTTATTATTTTGAGAAATAAATCCATTGAAAATTAATTTAAATCCAATAAGAATGAGGAGTCTATAAAAGGACTTTTGAGTTGAAACCCTTGTGTTTCCCTTGGAATAACATAATGAATGGTCTTGGGATGTTAGCCTTACCATACCATTTAACAATATATATATTCATAAGGGAAATTTCATTTAAAGGAAAACAACTCACCTCGGAAGGTAGTTCAATTATACATTATATTATTAGAAGGCCTAGAAAGGTATCAATCCATCTATTTTAATTATTTATTAAATCTAATTTCATAAAAAATAACCATCCTATTATAAGGGGAAAGAAGACACCTATAATGGTGAAGCAAATTTATAAAAACATGTTGTGGTTTAAGCTAGTTTAGAAGGACACCCAAGGGGGTTGTCCTACTTGGGGTTATCATCCCTCGTTGCGGATTATGTGTTATAAAACATATGGACACACTTTTAATTTAAATAAAATTTCATTTAGAAGGTGATGTTTAGGATGTCTGGCACGTATCACAATGATGTAAATATATAAAATTTCACTTTAGGGGAAATCATGAAACCTCATAAAGTGTATTGGAAGTAGACTCCACATCTGATATTAGCATCTAATTAAAACTAGAATGGTAGAAATTGAATAAATAAATGATCACATTGAAAATAGTTAATATTAGAAGGAATTGATTTAGTACTCAATAATGTATGGTAAATGAAAAAAATAAGCAAGTTGATTGAAGAGCTTATCGATACATATTCAATGTGACTGACCGTTATCTAATCGGATTCCATATAAAGGAGTAATACCAATGCCAAAGTCATGGAGGATGGGATTGCTCTCTATCTCTACTACAGTATTATTGTTCATGAAATTAAGAGGAGGATGGATTTTTAGGATTAAATCACTTAATGGAAAAGGTAAATTTCACCGTATTATTATAATTATCGACATATGTATAATGTAAATAGGGGATTTAAACCATAAATCTTCCCTCTTCGACGGGTCTCACTAATCCATTTATGGTTTATAATGGGTTTATATAATAAATTAATAATTTATGATGTAAACAAATGATTTATTCTATATGTTGTCTAATAATGTACTTCTCCTAAAACTTCTCTATAGTTATTGTTTCCTTATAGAATAACCATAAAGGCCTATATAGGATCTGTTAGCAAGGTCCAAACCAACCCAACTGAACCCAAATATAAGTTTAAACTAGAAATTAATATTCACACCTCATGAAAAAAGTGGAATTTACCAAAGGTGCATTTTGATCTAATAGTAGATGGAAGAATACATGTAGCCCAATAATAATAAATTCCCTTCCCTATCCTAAAATCCATACAAATGACCACAACAGAGGTTGTCAGATCAAAGTTCTTGGTCTTGAATTTTAGCTCTGGATAATGATTTATATCATACTTATTGAAATTATATTCCTTGTTCCTAGATAGAATATGAGAAAAGTGAATCAACTTGGTGAAACATACTGATTAGGTACACACTAACATTGCCCCATGATGGAGATCCATGAAATCCGAAGCATGGTCTAGCTTTAGGGAATCAGAGAAGAACTCCTTGAAGAAGAGTTCCATGAAAGATTATAATGTCAACCCTTCAAGTCATTTAGCCAAAATCAAAACATCCCACCACCATCTAACAACACCCAAAATAATTAAGCCTTCCATCTTTACGATACAGTCTTCTACGGTATCTTCCATATCAAATATCCTCTCGATGACATGTATATACTCATCTACATATAGGGGGATCCAGATCACTGAATGGATATGGGATACTACAGTTGAAATTCATAAGAATATTCGAACATAATTATCTCACCCTTAAGGAATATCATTCTTTTGATAGGAACTAACTAAAAAAGGCCTATCTAGATATGTTCTAATGCTTTTTTTTGGAACAACCACATGAGATTTCTTAGATATATCCTCATGTGCAACAGGGAGTGCAACTGGTTGTGAAAGACATCTACATGGGGTAATTTTTTAAATACTATTTCAAAAAATATATAAATTCAATAACAAACCAAGATGGTTGATAACAGATCATAGTCACACACAAGGGTTTATAACAAGATTCAACCAAATAGGATTCGCACAAAAAAAGGCATAACCCACAACCCCAAGAACTACCCATGGCCCAAGATGAGAACTAAATGCGTCCACATTAGTTATAGATTTATATATACACTAAACCATTGAATACTCAAACTCAAATAAAATACTACAAAAAATAATTCACTAAAACCACATTTCATAATTTCAATATGCATTTTAATTATTTGGACTTTATCTAATGCAAGTAAAAAAAATTTGTATATGATCATGTGTACCTAAATATAACAAATGTACACACACCAAATACCATAAATGTTTATACCAACAACATTTGCATCACCCAAGGTGAATTTAAAACAAAGGTATCGTTAGACAATAAGATCACCAAATCCCATTTTCATGGAAACATTGAGGTCCACTATACAATTCTAGCCAGATAGTGATTTAGATCACTTACCCAAGTCTTAACCATCCCATCCCATATAAACCATATCCAAAATCAAAGAAAATAATGAAACAAGTTATTGAACCTTGTTTTTGGATACCATATTGTAACACACTAATTCAAATAAATAGGTTTGGGCTATAATTCCACATGACCTTATATGTACCCCCCATATTCCCAAGGTTACTGAATAGTGGAAAGGGCCAAGATGAGAATAATGTTTATATTATTCCCTCAGTATGAAGTAAAATTTAGAGTAAATAGAGGAAGTGATAAAAAACTGTCAACAAATAATGAATAACTAAATCATTAGAGTATCAAAAAATAGATAAAGTCACAACCCATGTAGTAGAAGTATGGCATGTCAATAACATAAAAAAAGGAGAAAATTAGGATCCCCATAGGAAGTGAATCAATCCATGAGATTATGTTCACTAAATAAAATTGTAGTCTAAATCCATGTCGAGGTACATCCTACAATTCCTGCATCCTCTGGTAGTCCTGCTAAACCACTCAATGCAAGGCCATTTCCCTTCATCAGACACCTATATATAAAATATACACATATCGAGATAACTGAGTAGGGTGTGAGTGAAAAGCCTAGTATGATACCACCAATGGTCCTTAACATAAGTGAATAAGATATGGAATTTCATGCCCTAAAACAAAACAGAATGAAAATAAAAATCAATTATACCACATAATAAAATTTTTGTATCAATCCCATAAAGACATACACATTATTCTTTATATCCGAGATGGAATGAAATCAACAGTAAACCTAACACATCCCCCCTCTATGGGAGAAGCCAAAAAATGTTTGACACGTCCCACTAGAAGGGATAGCCCATTTACATGTTGACTGTTGTTTGACACATCCCTCTCAAGTTGAGAGTCCATATGGATTGACCTATAGAAGATATATCATGTAACACATAAATTAAGGATGACATATTAATATCGAATCATATCAATAAATATTCATATGCACAAAAACCCACAAGTGAGAAAACATTGAGCATTGGTATAATAGTTTAAACATGCCACATATGATCATACATCAAGCATCAGCCCCACATGGATACACACACATGCTAAAAACTCATTCCAAGAACTTTTATAAACAAGAAATAGAGATAAGATCTATCTACCTTATATGCAATGACGTTTATATGATAATAGTCGATGTTTGAGACCAATTCCACTGCTCAAAAAACTCGGACCAATACTAATCCATGAAAAATAGAATTCTTGGATCATGGTTTTTGGGAGACCATACACTTAACGTTGGAAAATATCACACTTACTATAGTAGATTTTTAGCTAATATTTTTTAGGGTCCAAATATTGCATAGATGCCAATTCCTTATATATGAGTGTTTATTCTATCAACGACAAGTAATTATATTATTATGTCTTTAAAAACCCTTATATTTTTCAAGACATTGAAAATATAATTTTTTTTAACTATTATAATTGAATATAATTGATATTAATTAATATGGAACTCATCGGATTTCGAATGTTGAATCAAATCATTTTTGGGTATTGAAGGGCGGAGACAGAAGGCGAGGAGATATCAAAAATTTATAGAAGTGGGATATTTGGGTGTTGAGGTTGAGAGAGGTTTGAGAGAATTAAAAAATATTATAGGGGTTGAGATTTTATTAAAAAATTGATATAACCCATCATAGTTACTGGCCCCCAATTGATTCCATTGGCTGGTAGGTGACCTCCACCAGTTGGTTAGTGGCCCCCACTAACTGGTCAGTGGCCGCTAAGAAAATTTGTTTTACCCATGAACCCCACCGTTTGGATAGTGGACTCTATAATAAAGAATGTGGTTTTAGGTATAATTTCATCTTCCCAAGAACGCACTGGCTACATGGTGATTCCCACTGGTTGTTCGGTGGGATCTTCATTCATCATATAGATCCTATAGACTCCACTGGCTAGCCAATAGTGCTACTATAGATTTTTAATGCTATACTATACCCACCAATCCTACTTCTCTCTTTTTTTCCCCTCCCTAACAGGTGTAATCATCCTTAAATAACTTTAAAACATATTTCAATATCTATGTACAAGATAAAAAATCATACCTTAAATATAGGGTCTTGTAATGGGGGAGATACAATTTAGGGAGTTTATAAAAAAGAAATAAAATATTTATTCAAAATTATTTAACAAGAGGGATATGTGATTAATAGATTTAATGTTTCTCTAAATTTTATAAAAATATATTAATATGTTCAAAAAAATTAACTTATTTCTCAAATAGAGTTTCTACTCATATTAGATTATGGAATGTATGTTCCATGACTTAAACATTACACAATCTAGTGTCTTGAGACAATAATTCAATTTATTTCATACACAAAAATATTCTAGATTTAGTGTTTTATAGAATTAGGTCACAACTCTTAAATAAAAAACTCATATATTATAATATAGACACTTCTTCTCCGTATCGAATTTTCCACAATATAAAACATCTAAAATGATACATGTTTTATTTTCATGAAAATCATCATGACATTCAAATTAACTTCTTCTTTGTTCATACTCATCCGTAAACCTAGTGAAAAATATTTGAAAATGGTGGATGATAAAAATAAATCATAGTAAGCGACATAAAATTAATTATTTTTTATTCCACTGAAAAGAATAATAACCCATAATATTTTTATCTTTATCAGAATATTTTCTGATTATAATAAATAAATCATATACATATGAAAAAATCAATTTTTTTGTCAAATAAAACCTTTAACCCTATAGAAAGGAAATAATGAACCATTTTATTCCACTTGGAGAATTATTTTCTTAACTAATTCTATAAATAAATTGAGCCTAGTTAAATCCAATAGAAGAATCGTCCCCATTTAACTCCCACTTTACTTCCATTGAAGATAAGTAACATTACCCAATGTATCGAAGATTTATATCGGGTTCACCTGTTATATAAGATGTATCGGGCTCACCCATTCGTATAAGATGTATCAGAAAAACTTTGTCATATATGTTTTATAAATATCACCAATCATTATATATAATGATCAATTATGATATCTTCTATAAAACATTTTATGGTACCACCATTTTATCATAAACCCCTTGAAAAACTCTTTTAAACCCATATGAAAAACATTTTCATATATCGAAATACCCTTTCCTTTGAGAAACTCATGTTCAAATCAAAAATTCCCAAAAAAGGAAAGAGGGCAATTATTTGAATAAACATATAATATTATAAAAGAATAAAAACTTCAAATAAATTTTAATTTAGTATTGAAGTGATAACTTTTTATAAATTAAACAGATCATTCCATTTGACTTTTTTCAAAACATTTCATATAATATATGTATAAAGATTCCTTTTGAACTAATTTGAAATAAAGTAAAATAGTGACATAAAATTTACTTTATAGTAGATTTTTAAATAAATAAATACACATGTGAAATGATTTTAAGAATATTTACATGGAATGAAAAGTTTTAGGGAATATATTTAATACATTTAAAATAGGGTTTTATGTTAAAGATTCCCTTATCATGAATATGACTCTTCACATAAATTCCTTATCATCCTAAATAAAAAAAATTATGTTGATTATTTATTTTATTAAGAACATATTTCAACTTTATGATTACTTTTATTTTATTTTTACCATGTTATATATGGTTACTTAATCAATTATGTTCACGTCAGATCCTTTGATGAAATTGATTCATATGTCCAGAATGACTTTTGTAAGTTTAATATGGGTGTAGAGATAATTATTTCATAATATCTAGAATAATAAAAATGAAATTATTATACAATTTTATAAAATAATTATTCTTTTAAAATAAAACTTTAAATATGGTTATGAAAAATGAATTATGTTACAATCATGGAGGTAATATGCCATATGTATGCATGAGTAGCATTTTAATTTTTCAATGAACATGAGGGAAAGAAGGTCAGTATTATTTTAACATTATATAATTATTATTTTATCATAAATTAAAGATTATTTCTTTAAAAATATTTATCTATAATATCAATATTATTTGTTCTTTAAAAATGAATCGTATCGCTTTGTGGTGGTGGAAATCCACATGTACACATGAACAACATTACCATTTTTAATGGACGGAAAGGCAAGACATTATATGATATATTATCATTAAAAAATTATAAATATGAAATTAATATAATATATATGTATATATATATATTTATTATAACCAGTTGTTAGAGGCGGTGATGGAAAACTAAATACATGTGAGGCGGTAGTCGGTCATACACATGAAATATGATTTTGTTTCCCATTTGGTGGAATAAGAAATTGATATAGGTTATTTAATTAACATAAAAACATATAAATTCAAGTAATATATTGGCTTTCTTATTTCATCGTGTTTGGAGAATATTTTTAGGAGGAATAGGAAGTTATAAAAGAAAAATATTTGGTTAATATAAATACCTCTTCTTCGGACAACACACTTTACATTACACTTTAAGACATATAAGGTTGGTATTCTGCCAAAAATAATACCTATAAAACATGAGGGTGATTTTATTAAAGAGTTTTTTCAGGTATTGGATAAAAAATGGTTCTTTATGTGTGTACAGAACCCAAGAGGGGATCCCTTCTAAAAGTGAGAGGTGTTCATGGAATTTCCTAAAGCCTTAAATTAATATAAATTTATTTTCATGCTAAAATAGATGAAAAATGATATCATTTGCATATAAGATTATTATCGGTCAAAATATTTCCATAAAATAAAATTTGGAAAATTTTAGATTATATTTTTACCTTTATCTTATTTTTTATCCCCTTATTAACCCTTTTGACATTTAAAGTGATATCATTGTTTTTTAACACTTTAAGGGTCATGAAATTTACAATAAAAGGGAAAATTAACCATAATTGTATCATGGTATATATTTTAAACCATATAACATTAAAATTTATGAATATTTTATTTTGATTGATTTTAAATAATTTAATAAAATATTGTTTATTACAAAATATCATTAATATAATTTTCTGAAATATATGAAATATTTATAATATAATATGAGTATAAATCAAGTAAAATTGTTCAAAATTGACATGGATTAAAATATAATGAGTATATGGTATTAATTTAATCATAAAATAAAATTCATATAGGTTTAATTTTTATTTTAATCCTTATATTTTTATTTAACCCCTCAGTAAAACAATTTTAACCTTAACTATAATATAAAATTTTTGAATGATAAAGGGTTATAATTTAAATTATAATGTAAAAATTAGATCATAAATTTCAGTGGGGTGATATTTTTTACCATTAATAATCCTAATTTTCCTATTAAAATATTTTTATGAAATTTAAATAATTTAAAAAAATATTATTTTTCAAGAAATATCATTAATGTCAATTTTTAAACTATTCATTTAGTTTGACTTAAAAAAAAGAATATGTTAATATATTTTAAATATAAAACATTAGAACATCTCATAATATGTTATATTTATCTTTAAATTTATTTATACACTATAAATAACCCAAAAAATATTTCTTTTAAAGTTTTTGAAAGTATTTACTTTATTTTTATACATCTTGCACGAGCACTATGCTGGCATTGCATAATAATTTAAGGTAATTATTTGACCATTAAATATTTTAAATAAATTAATATCATAAAAAATAAATTAACTTTAAAATAAAAATTTATAAAAAACATTATTTTTTATCTCTATCCAAAAATATTGAATATATTAATAGAAAAAGAATGACATTTTTTACATTATATTGACTTAAAATAATATAAAGGTTATAATAAAAAAATAGAAATAAATTGACTAAATGTTAATTTTTGGATACTCATGGACTAAATAGACTCATAAAATTAAATAAATTAAAAACAACTATTTATTTTGAGGCCTTATATTTTTATTTTTAACCTTAATTACCTGATTTTCCTTTACCACAATACCCAAAATTTATTATGGTCATTAGTCTTAATCACAAAAAATAAAAGAGTAATATTTACCAAATTATAAGATCATGATTCAAAATATGGGACCAATTTTTCAATAATCAAATATTATAAGTGTAATAATTAATTTAAGATAAAAACACAAAACATAAAGATAACAAATTTTTAGAAAAATTCATTTTTATGACTGAAAATAAACTTATACCAAAATCAGGTATTATGATTATTATGATGTATTTAATTATATAATATATTATTAAATAATTAATATTTTAATTTAATATCATTTTCTAATAATATGATACTTTTCATTGAATATAAATTTTAATTTTATAAAAATCGGTATTTTCATTATTTCCTAAAATTTCAATATCTTCAGAAAAAACCCAAATTTTCACCCTAGGCTAATTTTGATATACATATTCACAATATTATTTAATTTTTATAAATTTAAATTTATAAAATTTTGATAAATTATTTATATTTTCCATGTATAAAAAAATAAATATATCTTTTGAATAAACCGTATTTTGGAAGCATAAAATCACTTTTATGAAAATAAATCACATATTTATTATGAATTAATTAATAAATTTGTAGAGATTAAGAAGTTTATATATATTTCAATATTTTATTACACTTATTTAAATAATCTAATTAAAACAATATGTTATATTTGTTTTGTTTAAAAAATAATATTTCACAGTTCATTGTTGCTTGGTGTTGTGGGATGCATACGCTATCAAAAAAGTCTTTTTTAAAATATCAAGGTGTTATATTCTCCCCCCACCCCCATTAATAAATTTAATCTTATAAATTTTAAATTGATTTTGTAAATTTTTGGTTTGAGAATTTAAAATACATTTGTTGTAAACCCACATCATACGAAAAGTTAATATAGCTTCCTCATGAAAAGAGGGAAAGGAAAATACAGAGGTCATACAGAATAACACATCACTATGTTTCCAAATAATAGAATATTAGTGGGAAGTTAAAATATAAACATGGAGGTAAAACTTAATATCCAAATGATGGAAAGTGATAGACAGTATGGTTATAAGAAAATTAATGACTAGAAAACCATAAATCAATAAGGGGTTAGAAAACTATAATTTCATTAGAAATGAAGGTAATATGATAACATTTTTATTTAAGGATCTTTTTTACTAACTTTGAGGGATTTATTTACTATATATAATAGCAAATAATTAAATATACTTAATTTACATGTGTAATTTCATCCTTTAATCAATTTCCACTACAATATCAACTTTTTCTTCAAATAATGAGTATTTAATATGAAATTTTTGTTCCTAAAGCACTAAAATAAACTTATAACTTATCACATATCAAAAAAATGATGACATGATATTATTAATATTTTAGAAATTAACCAAAACAAAAATTGTTTTCACATAGAATGATAATTCTCAAAATCAATAAAACTTCGTATGGTGAAATGCAGAATTAATCTTCGAAGCCTCATAAAAAAACCCAATATTAAAAGTAGATCATTAAATAAATAAATAAACATAAATTTCTTAAAAATATTCATGTTTATGTACAAAATACAAAAATTAGGGTTAATTGATAACATATTCTTCCATATTTATTTTAAAATTTATTTTTAATCAACATTATTAACTCATGATTTCATATATCTAAAAAATTAAAAATCCTAAACATAAAATCTCCAAAATATGATTTTCATTTTCATAAATAATCTGAATCACCATAATTCCACATTAAAATAATATATTCTTTCAAAAGATAATTTAAACTTTATTCTTCAAATAAAATCTCATCTTATCCAAATATATTTCAATTTACCTTAATCAAATAAGGTTACTAAAATAGTGATATTCTTTTAATATAACATTTATCACTTAATTTACAAATCAATATTTCATCACATGGTTATCTATATGATAAAAAATATGTTCCCAAAATCAACATAATCATTATATGTCAGATAATTTAGGTAAATTTTCATATTATATAGGATATAATATAGGTTATTAATAGGCATTCCACCCTTTTCTCCCTTCAATTGTGGGTTTAAAACCCGAGACTTACTAGAAGTAATAGGTTGTCCCCCATCCCATGGGTTATCCTTCTTCTAAAACTATATTTACAAATTCCATAAAAAATGTAAAAATAATATCTGATAATCATATATATAATTCTCTTTTATCCTATACTATTCTTAAAATGTGATATAACTTTTATCCCAATTTGCCTTAAAAACTTCAATATTAAAAAATTCTTAACCCCAATGGTTATACCATAAACATCAGCTTACATCCCAAAAATTTAATAGAATTCTTTCTAAATAATCATTAATGTTAAACCTAAAGGTTATATATAGTAGACCAAAATAAAATTTCTTCCAAGATATCATTAGTCACCTTAAAATCCCATTACATAAGAACACAAAATGGATATCTAAGTATTTTAACTAACGATCGAACTTAAACATATATAGTGGTATCTATAACACCTAATATAACCATGGATTAAAATATCATAATCACCAATTTTTTCTAAACTCTTATCTAATACCAAAAATAAAAATATAGCCTTAAATATTATATAATCTAAATTTATTAGAATATAATTCACTTTCTTTCATACCCAAATTTATTTTATTTTTATATTTTTTAGAATTTGGAAATAACTCTTATATATAAAAATAATATAATTCAAATTGTACACTTCAACTCAATATATGTTTCGCCACAATATAAAATTTTTAAAATGAATCTTATTTTATTTTCATGAAAAATTTCCATGACATTAAACATTTCTTCTTCTTTGATCTTACTTAGCCTTAAACCGAGGGAAAACATTTAAAACCTGGGAAAAGAAAAAAAAATCTCAGTAACGGGCATAAAAGAAAGAAATTCGTTAGTCGTATGAAAAAATATAAACCCTTAAAAATTTTACCTTTATCAAAACATTTTTTTATCATATTAAATAAATCATATCATCATTAAAACCACACACTTTTTACTCAAAGAAAAACATTAAACCCCATAAAAATTAAATAGAATACCTTTTAGAAAACATAATGAATTATAGTTATAAAACACGTCAAAATTATCAAGATCCTTGTTCACTCTATAAGAGAAAGCTCCCCGATTAACTCCCTTATTTATAAATTTTTGGACAGGTAACATAACAAATGAATTTGAGAGTTATATCAGGCTCACCCATCATATTAGTTGTGTCAATCTCACCTATTACACAAGTTGTATCAGGCTCACCTGTTCGTATAATGTATATCAGTTTCACCCATAATATTAGGTGTATCAAGATCACCCATAAACATATATAATTCTTTAGTACAATATCATTAATAAAATATTATATTCTTCTTCCTTTTTTATCATAAAACCCCTGAAAAAACTCTTTTGAACCCAATGAAAAAACATTTCAGATATCGAAATAACTTTTTCTTTAAAAACAAAATTTTCCAAACTAAAGTACCCATAAAAAAGGTACAGTGGTATTTTATTTTAATAAAACATAAAATATTATAATGTATAATGAAAATCAAATAATAGTTATCATGGTAGGGAAAACTATAATTTTTTATATGTTAAAATAGAACACCCATTTTTTCCTTTTGTCAAAATGTCCCATATAAAATACATATAAAGAATTTTTTAACCAATTGAAATAAAATAAAAAAAGACACAAACTTTTATGAATCATTAACTAATATCCTTATAAATTCTTCTATAAAATAATTTTAAAAATATGGACATTGATGAAAATCCTTCAGAAAATTAATCTTTAAAACATTTGTAATGATATTTTCTGTTAATGTTTCGCTTACCTCGAGTATGAATCATCACATACATTTATAAAATTCCAAAATAACAATATTATTTTAATTATTTATTTTATTTAAAATATTTTTAAATTTTATTTTTCCTTTAATTTTATTTATTAAAATGTTGTATAAAATTGTAAAATTAATTATGTTCACATTGAATCTTTTAATGATAATCGGAAAATTGTCCAAAATGAATTTGTTAAGTTGACTATGGTAAAAGAGTTCATTATTCCATCACCTAAATAATAATAATATTGCATTATTATAATTAATAAACATTAATTATAATTTGAAAATTAAATATCAAATATGGTCATGAAAATTTAATTATATTACAATCATGGAGACGGTGGGTTGTATGTATGTGTGGGTAACGTTTTTATTTTCAAAAAACATGATATAAGGAAGGTAAGTGATATTTAATTCATAAATAATCATTATAATATCATAAATGTCATATTATTTATTAAAATATACTTATATACAGTATACATGTGATTTGGTCATGAAAAACAAATCACATCAATTCATGGAGGTGGTAATCCACACGTACGCACGAACAACATTATATTTTTTCAAGGGATGTGAAGGTAAGAAACTGAAAGATATTTATCATTAAAAATTTATAAATATGTTATTAATATTATATAGATTCTTTAATTCTGTCATTATAACCATCCATCATAGGCAATGATGGAGAATGAATTATATTAGTCTGTGAGGCCATAGTTTTCAGTACGAACAAACAATGGGTTTGTTTCCCATTTAATAGAATAGAAGATATATATGTATATGTTATAAAATTAAATTAAAAATCATAAAATTACATTTAATATATTTCTTTTATTTCATCATTTTTTAATAATATTTAAGTAGGTTGGAGAAGAAATAAAACTAAAACATTCGGTTAAAATCAATACCTATTTTTTGGACAACCTCCATTGGTTTACAACTTAATACCCATAAGGTATATATTATACATAAAATGAGAACTATATAATGAGTTTTAGTATGTTAGTAATGTATATGGGTAGTTATTTTCTTAAAAAATGTCTCCTTAATTATAGAGATGAAAAAAGAGGGGGTGCCCTTTTATAAGTGTGGGGTGGGGCATTCATGGAATTTTTTAAGTACTAAATTAATATAAATTAATTTTCATTGGAAAATGGATCCAAATATATATTATTAGAACCTATTATTTTTATGGTTCGAAATAATACAATAAAATGAAATATTAACAATTTTAGATTATGTTTTTATCCTTATCTCATTATTTTAACCACCCTCCCCTTTAACTATTTTTACAACTACCATAATATCAATATATTTTACTCATTAGGAGTCAATAAACATACTATAAAAGAAAAAATGACCCATAAATTGACCTTTTTGGATATATAAATTAATATCTCATTCATGTATCCTAATATAGTATTTTTATTAATTATAAATAATTTGATAAAATACTTTTTATTATAAAATATCATTAATGTAATTTTCGGAAATACATAAAATATTATAATATAATACATTTATAACTTATGTAAAATGGTTCCAAAATCCCATTTATGAAAAAATAAGTAATATATGGTCTTAATTTAATTGCCACCCAAAATTTATAATGCTTTATATATTATTTTAAACAATATATTTTTTCATTAACCCCCTAGTTAAATTATTTTAACTTTAACCATGGTAATGAATTTTTTAATATTAAAGGGTTATAATTTTATATATACGGAAAAAATTGTTAATAAATGGAAAAGGGATAATATTTTTCACCGTTTATAATTCTAATTTTCAAAATTCAATATTTTTATGATATTTAAATAATATATTGTTATATTATTTGGCATAAAATAACATTAATGTAAATTTTTGATGGCATTCTTCTATTTGACTTGAAGACAAGTGAATATTAACGAATTTTAAATATGAACTTTCGACACATCACCTAATATGGTATATTGATATTTAAAGTTCATGGGATAATATAAACCACCCAAACAATAATTTTTATAGTATTTTAGGTTATTTACTTGACTCTACTACTTTCATAAGAACTATTTTGGCGATCGGTAAGAATTTAAGGTAATTATATCATCACTAAAAATGATAAATAAATTACAATCATAAAAAAACATTTATATTTCAAATAAAAATGTATACAAGAGCCTAAATTGTATTTTTTATTATAAAAAAAATATTAATGATATTAAAATAAAGAGAGTTATATTTTTAACATTATATTTAATTAAAATAGTATAAATCTTATAATCAAAGTAATGTGTAAATAAATTACCTCATTTTTAATGTATATATATTTATGGAAAAAATAGAATCATTAAATGAAATAAATTCATGTTTTGGGTTGATTTTTAATCCTTGTCATATTGTTTTTAACATTAATTACTTGATTTACCTTTTTCATAGCAACAAAATTTAGTTATGGTTACTATTCATAATGAACAAAGATAAAATGGTGTATTTACCAAAATTTATCCACCTGATTTAAAAAATTGTATCAATTTTCAATATTAATTTCTATAATTTAAAGAAATTAATTTAAAATAAAAATGCGATATGTAATGGAAAATAGTTTTCAAAAAAATACATTTTTATTCCTGAAAATGAACATATACTAAAATATGGTGTTATGATTATTTAGATGTAATTAATTTGAATATAGATGACTAACTAAGTCTTTTTTTAATTGATATAAAATTATATTTATAATTGTACTTATCCATGAAAATAAATTATGGTTTTATTAAAATCAGTATTTTTTATAATTTCATAAAAAATCAATTTTTCAGAAAAATACCAAATTTTCTACCTAAGATAATTTTGATATGATGATTAAAAAAATTATATAACTATTATAAAAAATCATTTCTAAAATTGGTAGAAATTAATTATATTATCCACACACCAAAATAAATAAAAATAATTTATTAATAAAAGGTATTTTTAAAGCATAAAATGAATTTACTGATAATTAAGTAGTTATATATAATACATTAATAAATATATTTTTAATTAGTAAGAAATTTATATATTTTCCAAAATATAGATAATCATGTTAATAACCTCAAATTCAATAGCTATGTTATATTGGTCATATTTAAAAAATAATATTTCATGGATCTTTAAATCTCAGTGTTGTGTGTTATATATGATATCGAACCAAGTGTTATTTTTAAAATCTCAAGATGTTACATGGATGATGAACAAGTATTGTTTTTTTAAAGGTAAATTTTTCTAAATATTGTAATGTTTTTCAACTATATTTTCAAATCAAAAGAGTTTTACCAAATACGTGTTACTCATAAAATAATAATAAGTGGTATCTAATAGTATAGTAATAATTTGTAATAGAATTTTAGTAGGAGGTATTTAACTTATAGAATATTGATGAGTTCAATGTGAATGGAAAGGATGATTTAGCTAGAAATGAAATGTGATTTTCTTTCACAATCTGGGGAAATGTATTTAAAGTTAAATAATATTTAAAATTTCAAAATTATTGATTCTATAAGAAGTTTTAGCAAAATAAGTAGTGAAAAAAATAATCCAAATTATATAGATTAAATTATCCTATCAATAAAAGGAGTAGTGGATCATTGAAAATACCAATTAACTAGGTGTTTCATTAATTTTTTAAGATAATCATGGGCTAGTAAAGCTTTATTTATGGTATGTGATTGAAATAAAATTTAGGTGGATTTTTACCCATATAATATTGGAAATACTTTTTTATAATTTATAATTACTTTAAATGAGGTATGAATTTTAAAATTGGTATCAATAATGTATTATTATATGAGGGGTCTATTTTTTTATTATATCATATGTTATTAAAAATACTAAAACAGAGTGTAAAGAAATAGATATGAATAATTGTTTTTCTTTTTATAATTTTATTCTAGTTTTCTACATTGAACATAACTCGGAAAGACATTGATATGATGTTTTAATTATCACCCCTTATTTTTCTTTAAAAATTTGTTGATATGATGTGAAACAAATGGTATATGGATTGTTAGTTTATTATGTAGATCATGGTATCTACAAAACTCTTTCAGTGGATTTCCAAAAGTACTATCAATAGAGTAGAAATTATATTCCAAATATCATCTGGTAAATAAATAAAAATATATATTATATCTAGTTATCTCAAAAACATATAGAAAATATATTCTTGAGTTATATATAAAATGGTGAGTTTGATTGGATTATATATGGCCAATCATATTCACAAGGTGGGTGTTGAAAATATTTTAGAATATTATTATCAAAAGTGGAGGAAAGAATGAATACGTAATATATATTGGTGCAATAGTTTCAATTTATTCTAAAAAATTTGACGAAAATAAAATTATGTAAAAATTGATGAAAAATATAATATGTGAAATTATTTCAAATTCTTAGTATATATTGGATATTTTTTAAATATTATGCTTGATATACTATCAATAAAATGTTCATGTTGTTTTCAAATAATATGTTTTATTATGTATATCAATTGAGTTAGTATGGTGAATATCAGGGAATAGAGAATATGGATTAAATGAATTTTAATTGGGAAGCCATATATTTGACTTAGATAATGGGGAATTTTGAATATGAAAAAATTAAGATTTTATAAGACGAATGATCTTGAAAAGAGTAAGATGGGCTAGATAAATGAATATAGTGGCATTATGTTAGTACAATTTAAATAAAATTGGATACAGTAATTGTAAAAGTATCGGATCTCATATAGCCATTTGGTAAAAGATTATAGTTATGTGAAATCATTAAATATTTATTATAGAATTTTTTTAAAATTTATTAAATGTGTGAAAAGGTTTAATAAGTTTTGAAAATTTTGGGTGAAGTATAAGTTCTTGTGTAATAATGGTTTTTAAATTTTGTATGTGAATCATTGTAAATATTCCACATTATATTAGATATTGGTTGTATAGGTGTTATATAAAATTTTAATTGGAAACATAATATTGAATACATGATTCTATAGGCTTAATTAAAATCACCTTGAATATAAAATGGATCCATATCTGTGATTTTAGTGTTAAACTGGTTTTGTAAGTCATAATTGAAATATTTATTGAATGAACATGTGAGTAATTAAAGTTGAACTGTCTCTGTAAGAATATATTTCATGGGGTAGTAACTATTTTTGATATATTTTTTTCAACTATCCATATAATTTTTAGAGATTAAATATTAAATCTTGGTAAAAATGAACTCAATTATAAAAAGATCATGTGTGTGATATATAAAACTAGAGAAGTAGATGTTATATCACATAAGATTGAATAGGGTGTTTATTAGATTGTTCATATGATATCTGAATATATGAATCTATTTAATTATTTTCAAAATAATGTCATGGAAATTAATTAAATTATTTTGACCAATTTTAATGGATGTTTTAAATGTATAAATTCATGGGAATTATTTTAATGATATTAATGGGCACATAAATGTAAATATATGTTTCCATAACATGAATATTGAAGATGTTAGATATTCTAGATGAATTTATAGATAAAATTTCACATGATTTTATGGAGATCCTATTTCCATATCTTTAGTGATACAAAAAATATAGATAATGGGATTATTTAAAGAAGTAAGTAGGCATGAATATATATATTTATCTATATGATCGTACAAATAATAAATAATATAGTGCCAACATTATTTTTTTAAATATTATAATGGAAAAAAATTGGCATTGAATACTATTATAATATTAGGTAGTGATTTTGGGAACACATAAAAGATAATAAATTTTGATAAAGAACTCTTCAATTCTTATTCTTTATTTATGTATGTTTAAGGTGTTGTGGTAAATTGTAACGAAATTGGATTAAAATTTATCATGTGGATTTTACCATAACTATATTGTTATAAATTAGGTAATTCATGGATAAAAGAATGTAACTCAATCATTAATGTTATCTGATTATGGTTATTAAAGAAGGAAGAGTTTCATTAAATAATTAGGTCGATAATATCTATTTAGAATATATTACATTCTTTGTAATTATCTAAAGAAGACCCTAAAGTCTATGAATTCATAAAGAAACTCTTCAATTCATTGAGTAAAAATAAATAAATATGTACTGTCCCTTGGTTGGTAGCATAAAATCCCAAATTCCTTGTATTGGAAGTGACCCTTGGATTGAAGTTCCATTTCCTAAACTTATATTTATATTTTGGTTATAATAATTTTTTACACCATTGAACAAATAATTTAATACTCATTGTATGTATCCCTTTTGGGTGAATCATGTAAAATTATTGTGTCCTTAATGATACAATTTTTCCTTCATATTATTGGAATGTGCATTCTAATTACACATAGAAAAAATTAGTATTCCTACTAACCACAGAACAAGATATGATATAAATAAAGGATTTAATGGGATATATTTATTTAAATAACACCCAAATTAACCCCCTCTCAAAGTATTTGTGATAACATGGTACTAATAATTGATATCAGAGCTTAATGATTCTATCATAAACATTGAAATATCGTATATATTTTTGAAATTAATTCCACTTATGGATTTCAAAATGAAATTTCCTATTTTTGGTGATATGAAATATAAATATTTTATGTTTGAGATATATATTTTTTAATTGATTTTTTATATGATATAATGAATTTTATTCTTCATGATTTAGATTTAAGAAATACCAAGAAAAGGTTTTTTAATAGATTAGTGTAAAATAATCTTAATTTTTCATTGATATATGAGGTATTTTAAGAAATCCTTGTGAAAAAACATCTTAGATATGGTAAACATTATAGAATATTTATCAAAATCCATAAAATGGAAATATGTTTTAAATATTATTTTATTTATAAAAGGTAATCATTCTAAATAATATAGCCTCGTTTAAAAAATTAAAATTAATATTATGAAAAGGAAAATGGTTTCTAATTAAAAGGAAAGAATCCTAGAGGAAATAAAATTTAGACCACTTGATAAATTAGGATCTACTTCATCTAATGAAACACCATAAATTTTTAGGCTTAAATTTTTTTTCATGATAATGATATAACAAAAAAATTATTATATTTTCATATTTTCAAGCCATAAAATTTATATGAAATATGATGATTCATGAAAAAAGGAAATAGTGAAAATTTTACAAATAAAGGTGGATTTTTAAAAATAATGCAAGGATAGTATTATTTATTTAGGGTGGAAATGAATTTTCAAAATAGTAAAATTTTGAAACAAGAGGATGTGAGATAGAGATGTTTTTCCATGAGACTGAATATAAAGATGGAGGATAAAACTAGTCTACTTGGTGAAATTTGTTATAAACATGAAATAGGGTAAAGAAGACATTACTCCTCTCAATAAAAATTTTTTATTAATGAATAAAATATGGAAAAGATGAATTTTTTCAATTGGTGATGGAAGCCCAACTGAAAGTGAGAAATATGGATTGTTTAAAGAATTTAAGAATGATAAAATAAATAAGAAATGATGTATGATACAATTGATATTTCAAAATTTATAATTTAATAATTGATATTTTTAAAATTACACATATATAATATGTAAATAAGACAAAGTATCTCATTAAAATTGGATAGGATAATCCAAATAAAAAATTTATAATGAAGTTTTTTGGTTGTGGGGTCCTATTACACACATTTGATGTGTGTATAGAGTACAAAAAATTAAAAAATAACAGAAAATATATTGAATCATTTTATACTACAAAAGTTAAAGTGGTATGATATCATTGTGAAATTTTTTACTCATATTATCTTTGGATATACGACAATGAATGTCCTATTTTATGTGATGTACTCTCCTCTGAGAAAAAGATGAATCAATTTTCTTTGGTTCAATAAAAAACTTTTATACAATTTCACATTTATTATCCTTAATATTTTTGTTAGTTAATGGATATTTAACTAATCATGGTAATAATTATGATGATAATATGGGATAAAAATATAATAAAATACATATAGGATAAATAGATTACAAGGTTTAACACATATTCTAATTTAGTGATTATATCCTTAATGTTAAGTGGTTTTTATCCTACATCACACATTCTTGTTTTATTATAAATGAATGGAAAGTGGATCAAGAAGGAAGATATACCCAAACCCTTAGAAGTATAAAATATGAAAAATCATGGAATAATATCTACAATTAATTCCTATAAACATGAGTGATCATATTCTACCATCCATAAGTGCCTTTAATCTACAATTACTGTGTGTATTTTTATTATTTGAAGCCAAATGCGTTTGAATGAATTTATATGAAGGATTATTGAATCATAATGGTATTAATATATATATATATATATAATTATTCTTAATCAATTGAACATTCCACATTGTAAATAAAATATGAATACTGTGTGATTTTGGGAAAAAATTTTGGTCACATTGATTCACCACCCTTTTAGTGATTCTGATAATTTATTTTAAGGAGCATTATGTATGATACTAAAATAATAATAGAAGATATAAAATAGTTTCCACCCATTAAGAAAATTGGGATCAATTTTTTTGGATAATAAATGTTTTTATTTTTAATATATATATATATTTTAAATGTATGTGGTAATAAAAGAAATATTATTCTTATCATGCACAAATCAATGATTATTTAAAATAATCATAATATATAATGAATAAAAATATATTTAGGATTAAAATAGGAAATAAATTATCATGGATAATAATGAATATGTGAATCAAATATAATTTATGTAAAATGTGAAAATTGATACATATGAAAAATCATGTATTTCTGGAGTTAAATTCATTATCTAGAGGAAAAAATAATTATGTAAAAGTGGGATAAATCTAACATTGATGGACAATGAAAATCTAATGAAGATAAATATAGTACAAATATAAATATATAATGAATTTTATATAAGTGGTATCTCAAAAAATTGTACCACTTTTAGGGGTCTTTGAAGGAAAAGGGTAGAGATATAAAAAAAGTTGTTAGATAATAAATTATAGCCAAATTTATTTAACTTTATGATATTAAAAATATACAACATTCCCCAATTACATTTTATTTTCTCATCTTTACATTTATTAGTTTTAAAATTAAATGGGTATACAATCCACGGTGTTTAAAAAAAATAAATCTAAGGAATATATCAAAAAATATAGCAATTGGCATCCAGGTTTAATGGATGGAATCATGAGAATAACTAAAAAGAAGTTGATATGTTTCAAAATTATTTTTATCTTGATTATTATATGGAAATATGACTAATTTGATTTTACAAATTGTAATAAAGGTTACTTTTCATTTTAAGGATAAATGTTTAAGAGATATTATTGTTCATCCATTTGATTCTTGATTCAATGGAATTTTACATAGAAGTAGTTTCTTGTATACTAAAAATTTATCTTATCATAAGGTATGATAATAATTTTTGATAGACTTTTAGTTAGAGTAATGTAACTTGGAGACTTGTAATGAGTGTAGTAGTCCTAGAAAATATTATTTATTTACAATTTAATGAGAATATACTATAATATAGGGGGGCTTCTATTTAAAAAAATCCTTAAAATAAATAGTTTTTCGAAAATTAGAAGGTTTTTTTAAGAATAAAACCATCAAACAATGTTATAGTGTTTGAATTATATTATCAATGAGTGCAGTATCTAACAAGGGAAAACATAAAAAATAAATGGTAATATCTAGCTTAAAAAGATAATTATTAGCTTCTATATTTTTATTTTTTGGATTGTTAAGGTAGAAAAAACAAGGTTCGGTTTCTACCTAGAGGATAAATATAATAAGATTATGGGTTTTATAGATATTTAAACAATTGGTTTAATTTTTATGTGGTATAATTAATGTATTGGTATGTTATGGTTCAAGTTTTTGATTTTATCCAATATTATCGTGGAATATAAAATATATTGTTGAAATAAAATTATAAATGAGAGCATTGATATTAAAATTTTCAATCTTGTTTTATACATCGATCAAGACTCTAGTAGAATTGGAGTTAACAATTTTGATTATCACATCTTATTTGGAATTAATAAGTTGTTTTTAAAATGAGTAACAAGTGGTGTTTGATTTCATTTTTTCAACAAAGATTGATTGTTATATACAGAGTTATTTTACAGGATTTTTAAAAGGTGTTATAAATTGTGTTGAAATTATATTGTTTAGTTCGGTTGGTAAAGGAAATGAAATATAAATTTTTTCAATTTATTTATAAATGGGGGTTGAATTGTATTCTTGAATAATGTGTTGAATATTATAGTCAGTGCCATAGAATAAACATCTAATTACGTGATAATTACATATATTTGTTTTTTTCAATATTAATAAAGATTCTTATCACCTCATGATTATTCTTATACATGACTTAGTATGTGATAATGTTATAAAAATAACTACCACATCAAAAGTACATAATAGTTTTCCTCTATAATTATATAAATTAAATGCTATGATATCATTCCTTAAACGCATGTTCTTTGGATGAATGATATTTTTTGGTCAAACATAAAAGATATAGGCTATAAGGGGTAGTATCTCAGAAGAAATTGAGTCACATTCTCATTCTAATCTTTGTTGTTAATATCAAATAATAGATGTTATGAGAATGGACTCACCAGTAATAAATCCATGTTTTATGTGTCTTTGGATTTTATTATCTGTAGACGTGTGTACTGATCCGTAGAATTTAATATTATAATTATTGAATGTCATAATTAATGTAATTTGATATATTGATGAAAACTAAATTAACATGTGTTCACAGTAAAGTAGGACACATTGATTTCTTCAGTAGTGATATTTCATTAATGGGTAATGATAGAGATGATTTATCCATTCTTTTTATTAAAAAAATTGGTATCTCATGCCCTTCGATAGAAATGGAACTACGAGGATAAATCCACAGCCATAATGTTCAAGGGAAAAGTTCATTTCCAAAAATTAGAATAAAGTTATTTTAAGAACCAAGATTTATGACAGTTATATGAAACCAAATTGATTATATATTTCATGATAAATTTATTTTGTTACACATTAAATGTTCTTATGATGATGTCTGACATTTTGACATTAAATTATTTCTATATGGGTTCCATGGTTCATTGATAGTTAATAACCATAGACATTAGGCGGTTCTGCCTAATACAAATTATAAAATGGCCTATAGGGTCACACTCTATGTGTATCAATAATCTTGGTTCAATTTAATATTTAACTTAACGAGTTATAATAAATATTGATCCTTTATTGTGGTTTAATAAATATTCAGTTTTGGTTGATCACCAAAATTTAGTCACTAATAATTCAAAAGAATAAGTGATTTAATTATTTATAATAAATATTTTCATGTTTTATTGAATATAATATTTATTTTATTTAGCAATGGATAATGCATTGATATTGTTTTATTAAATAAATAGTTATTATTCAAGTTTAGGTATATTTTGAGAAGAATATGTGGACAAATTTTAATGGTATGATTGGAAATAATATAAATTATCTTTATTAATTCATAGGTGATTCAGATGTAAAGTGAATAATAATTATATTTAAATAAATAAATGGAGTTTACTAATTATTAAATTATTGGAGAATGTCTTGTGTTGATGTTACCAACCCTAAACCCACCATAATAATTATACAATTGTATCACTTCCCATATACACACTTGTTGTGAATAATGGATAGAGAGAAGCTATCTCAATCCATTGAGAGATTTTTAGTGATATAATGTTTTCTTTATCCTCTACATCTCCCAATAGATTGATTGATCACCAAGGGTTATTCATCCTTATAAAATGATTTGAATGTGATCTACCACGAATGGAATAAGAGATCGGGATCGATAGTGATAGCACCCAAAAATGTTCAAATATTGTGGTACATATGTGGATTACCACTAAAGGGATTTTTCACTATGGTCGTAAACTGAAATAATTGTATAAATAGATTAATTCAATTGGATCATCAATGAATAAATAATTAAAATTTCATGTTTTTCAATATCTGTTTATAAATTAATTACAATTTACTTGTGAAGATCCTCCACTTCTAGTTCTTCTATTTAATCAAGTCAAGTAATCTATAAATTACACTATTCATGGTATTACTCATTATGTTTGTAAAGACCCGTAAATTTCAAGGAAATTTTTTTTCTTAATTTTCTTTGGAATTTTACAAGAACGCAGTTTCTGACGGCGCCTGATTCCGAGTCCCGGTGTGCCGGGAATCATTTTCTGAAGTTTGGCTCGGGTACGTTCAGTGAACGGACGAGCGGGTTTTTCCTAACTTTTGAACCGGTGCCCGGAATCGAATTCCGAGGGAACCGATGAAATCGCAGCGCCGGTATTCTCTTAGAAACGCCTCTTCCGGAGTTGTGTTTGCTCGGGTGTGGTTTTTAATTTTCGGGCTTAAAGTTAAGAAATAAAATAATTTTGCGACAGCTTTATTTTATTTCACTTAAGCCACTTGGAAGCCACTTGAAGCCACTTAAAGGAGGCTTGAACTAAGTTGAACTGGATATGATACTATCCAGAAATATCCTACCCCCTTGGTAGGATATTTGTGAGGTGGGGCCCACACGAGCCCCGCCGTTTCTTTCCGCTAAGAAACGCACCCGTGAAAACCCGTCTTAATGAAAGTCAACCGACGCGTTTTCTAAATTCTTAACAGACCATTTATTTGGGCGGTTTATTTCGTGAATTAAATGGACTGTTTCCTTCGTGAATTAAATGGGTCGTTTCTTTCGTTGAATTAATTCAACGAATTGATGGATCGTTTCTTAACCTCTGGTTATTTGTGCTAGAGAAGATTTGGGAGAACCCTCGCAACTTCTTCTCCCTTGCGAAGAATGCGAAGAACGCGAAAAACGCGAAGAACGCGAAGAACGCCGAACCCGGAAATCGACGACGCCTTCGCCCGAGACGCTCTTCCGATCTCCGATCACCGACCATTCGAGGTGAGTGCTTTCGGATTTCCTCTCAAGTTCTTTTGTTTGGTTTTAAACGAAACACATATTTAAATATTAATAATTTAAATCTTTTGTTCTTGATTCGTTGAGCTCGCCGACTCAACGCCGGAATCCGCGACGACGTGACGCCTCCCCGCGACGACGCGACGATCGATCTCTTCCGCGACGGTCTCTTCCGCGAAGAACGCCCGCGCACGACGATCATCAAGGTAGGGATTCATTTTGGAAAATTACCCCTTTTTAATTTTCCCATGAACGTTCTTGAAAATTAAAAAGCCGGTTTTCAATGAACAATTTTATTTTAATTAAAATTGTTGGATCATGTGTTGATCGTTTTTGTCCCGGTTGTTTATCTCTAACACGGAGGGTGCGGGCCGAACGAACACGGCCCGACGACCATCCGCTGTTCTTCGTTTTGTGCGGATTTCACGGTCGACGACGGAACGTGCCGCAGCGGATGGTTGACGATCCCGCAGTAAAGAACAGATCCCGGGAGGAGCAACGGCGCAGACGGGAAGGAAAACGGGCCACCGGAGCGACGCCGGCGGCCCGCGGAAGTTTCCGGCGGCGCGGGTCACCGGCGCGGCGGCGCCGACGGCCGGAGGCGGTGGCGGTCAAACGGACCCGCGGCGCGCGGGTCCGGTTCATCCGAGCGGACGCGGCTCAGCGCGTCCGCGGCTCGCCAGCGCGGCCCGCACGCCGGCCGCAGTCCTTCCTCAAGCCGCGGGTTAGCGCCCGCGGCTTCCACCCGCGCGGCTCGGCCAAGCCGAGCCGGCCGAGCCTGGCCGGGCCAGCCGGGTCGGACCCGGTTCGGGCCGACCCAGGGGGGTCGGCCCGGGCCCGTACCCCCCATCTTCGGACGTTTTCGTTCAAACGCCCGTATCTTGAGCTTCGTGCCTCCAAACGACTCGCCGTCAGCGGCAACACGATCCTTGGATCGAGACGGTCGTTTTGGTATATCGCACTCAAGGTTTCGGAATACTTTGAGTTCGGCCGGGTTGGTTCGTACACGAGACCAACCGGGCCCTTGGAGCGGAAACGCTCATATCTTGAGCTACGGACGTCCGATTGACGTGCCGTCAGCTTTGTTGAATTCTTCTAAGTGAGACGGATCTTTTGGCATACTCCGCCTGAGGTTTGGACGCAGGTGGAGTGCGGTCGGGTTGGTTTTGCCTTAAAAACCAACCGGGCCCCTAGGACGAAAATGCCAATATCTCTCAGACCGGGCATCCGATTGACGCGCCGTCTGCGACGTTGAGTTCCTGTTGACGATACAGAACTTTTGGATACATCAACTTCGGACTTTGTGTCAGTTGATGTATCAGCCTCTCGGCTCGTGGAGCGGACCTTCCCAAACGAGCTTGATGTGTGCGGGAACCCTAGTGCTGGCTGCGACTGCTACTTCGTCAGCGACGACCGTGTAGAGATCCTCAGTGGACTGCGGCGACGACTGTGCAGAGATCCTCCGTGGACTCCGACGACGACCGTGCATAGATCCTCAGTGGACTGCGGCGACGAATGTGCAGAGATCCTCAGCGGACTGCGACGACTACTACACTCAGCGATCCTACGTGGATCAGTGCTGCCGGTCCTGTGTGGGCCCGATCCTGTGTGGGTCTGATCCTGCGTGGGTCAGCGCTCAGCGGTTCTGTGTGAGCCAGCGCCTACAGGTCCTGCGTGGGCCCGGTCCTGTGTGGGCCCGATCCTATGTGGGTCATCTCTCAGCGGTTCTGTGTGAGCCAACTTCTACAGGTCCTGCATGGGCCCGATCCTGTGTGGGTCACCGAAGGTTAGTACCTATCGATCCTTCGTGGGTCCGACGACTTAGATGGTTCAATGATCATCTTTATCGTCATCCGAAAAAGTATACCTGTGTGAGCTGAATCTTGTGTTATTCTCCTTTGTGGATTGTGTTTCTCTATCCTGCGTGGGTATACGTTTTGCTTTCCTGTGTGGACTGGGTTGTGCTTGGGCTCGGATGTTGGAGCCGAACGGGAATTGAAGACTTAGGTATATGTATGGGCATATACCTAAGTCGTGTCAGATGTTACTTCGTGATTGTATCTTTCCTTTGTGGATTATCCTTTCTGGATTTCGGGAGACCTTCGGGGGTCTCGGGGTCCCTACTGAGTAGCTTATACTCACCCCTGCACGGGCTATGCCCGCACTTCGTGGTGTTGGTTGCAGACGACGGACAGCGCTGATCGTGGAGGAGGCGTGCGGAGCAGGACAGTACCTGGAGGTGGACCACTGGGCGGGACGCACTCGGAGCGGTTAGGTGGACCTGAGGAGCAGTGGAGGCCATCTGTACCCACCCTTCAGGTGGGGACTTCCAGAGGACGGCTCGACGCTGCAGTTTTCCCTTTTCATTTGCTTTTTTTCCTTTCAGTTGTACTTTACAGTTGGGCTTGTATTTCCGGCCCCTTTTTACTTTCAGCACAGCTTGTACAGTTTTACTTAGTGTTTACTTTTCCGCTTGCTTGCTCTGTGGTTCTTGTTTACTTTTCAAAGGCAATGTCTTCCCTTTTTGTTGGGATTTACGCCTTGGTGCTAGTCGCCAGCCCCTGGCCTATGGAAGGCGGGCTTGGGGTAGTCACGACACGGGCCCAAGGATGGGTCGTGACAAATTGGTATCAGAGCTGGTCGGTTCTACCGCAGACTCTGATCTTTCTTCTATGTGAAGCAAAAGTGTTTAGTGTATTGAGTGTGGTTATCAGTCCAGGTAGTCCAGTGTTGGTGCGGCGGCCGACGTATCCATACACGAGGACCCTGACTTCTGATTCCTTACTTAATGTACGAAAACATTGTTTGCATGTGTGTTTCAAGTTTTCTTTGTGATTACTTGTGTCAGCTCACCAGGTATACTGTTCTAACCGTGGCATACTTGTTTCCTTTCCAGGATGGCACGATGACAGCAGCCAGCTAGGGTTCCCAGAGTAGGGCGCGACGACAGCCCACCGAGTGACAAGGCCTCGGTACAGGGCCCGTTGACAGTAGAGGCACCGGCGGTACCTTTACCCGCTTAGCCCCCGATGCTTCCAGCACTGGCAGCTGACGACGCACGACGCCTCGGAGCTCTGCACGAGTTCTAGCGCCAACGATCACCCAGGTTCCGTGGGGAGTCGGACCCCCAGGCTGCCGAGGACTGGCTGGAGGCGGTCGTCCGAGTTTTCAGGCTAGTGAGGACGCCAGCAGACCTCATGGTGATCCTCGCGGCGAGCTTACTGCACGCAGCAGCCGGACGCTGGTGGAGCCTGATGCTCCAGGTACACGATGAGGCCTCCCTCATCTGGACGGACTTCGAGAGCCTCTTCCTCTCAGAGTTCGTCCCGGCCACCCTCCGAGCGGTGCGCATCCAGGAGCTTCTTCAGCTGCGGCAGGGTAGCTTGACGGTCGCTCAGTACGCGGCGAGGTTCACCGACCTTTCTCGGTACTCGACAGACATGGTACGGGACCCCTTCTTCCGGGCCCGGACCTTCGAGCAGGGTGTGAGACACGAGATCAGGGCATCGCTGATCTCCATCAGCATCCCGACCCAGGCAGGGGTACTGGAGCGAGCCCTCCTGATCGAGAGCTTCCTGGCTGAGTCCACAGCGAGACCCACCGCAGGGCGGCAGATAGCGGAGTCTTCGGCAGCTGGTAGCCGGCGGATGACTCAGGGTTCCAGGCGGACCAGACCTTCCGGCAGGCGACCTCGGGACGCTGGCTCAGGAGTGCAGGGAACCCGGCCCGGAGCCAGCCTTCCGAGAGGCAGACAGTGCTACGAGTGCGGCGGGCAGGGCCACATGGTTCGTGACTGCCCGACCCGTCGTACCGAGGGGCAGCAGACAGTGGAGGGGCCACCCAGGCAGAGGCAGAGGGTCGACCGTGGCGGTCCGCAGGGAGGAGGCGGATGAGGCAGAGGAGCTGGCCGAGCAGCAGGTGGTGGGCGATGCTTTGAGGCTCTGCCACCACCACCACCAGGAGGCCCGCCCCGACCACAGGGAGCTGGCGGGCAGAGACAGGCTCAGCTCCAGGCAGCGGAGGCCTACGACCACGGCGTGCCAGAGATGATTCGAGGTAGGATCTTTGTCTATTCCACCCTTGCTGCAGTTCTGATAGACATAGGAGCGAGTCACTCTTTCATAGCCACCGCCCTTGTTCGGAGCTCGAAGATTCCGACAGAGCCGTTGGCTCGATTCTTGCGGCTAGAGACTCCTACGGGAGCAGACTCGACGATTACGCACTGGTGCCGGCAGTGTGAGCTTACTCTAGGAGGCGAGAGCTTCGGCTGGGATCTTCTTGTAGCAGCGTCGAGGCCTTACGACGTCATTTTGGGCATGGATTGGTTATCTATGGTCCATGCTCAGATTGACCGCTTTAGGCGCAAGGTGCGATGTGTGCGCACCGACGGGAGCAGGTTCACCTTCACCGGCGAGAAGGGAGCCTTAGCAGCACAGGATGGACTCACGCAGAGGAGAGGTCATCCCATCACTCATCAGTTGGCTAGCCTCATCCTGGGAGCAGTTGACGTGCGGAGTCCCAGTTTCCCTACAGTGGTGGATCAGTACGCGGACGTCTTTCCCGACGACGTTCCAGGACTACCTCCTCGCAGAGAGGTAGACTATTATATTAACCTGTACCCCGGGACAGCCCCGATATCCACTCCAGCATATCGGATGGCCCCCGCTGAGCTTCGAGAGCTGCGAGTACAGTTGGAGGACTTGCAGGGAAAGGGGTTCATCCGACCCAGTGTTTCGCCCTGGGCTTCCCCGATTTTGTTCGCCAAGAAGGCGGACGGGAGCTTGCAACTGTGTGTCGATTATCGTCGCCTGAATCTGGTGACAGTGAGGAACAAGTATCCGCTACCCAGGATTGATGATCTCTTCGACCAGCTCATGGGAGCACGGTGGTTCTCGAAGATAGACCTCAGGTCAGGCTATCATCAGCTTAGAGTTCGAGACGAGGATGTGCAGAAGACGGCCTTCAGGTGTCGGTATGTCCACTTCGAGTTCTTGGTTATTCCCTTCGGTGTGACCAACTCTCTATCAGTGTTCATGAGACTCATGAACAGGATCTTCCAGCCATACCTCGATCGATTTGTCGTGGTCTTCATCGACGACATTTTGGTGTACTCGACGACGGAGGAGGAGCACGCCTACCACCTGCGTGTTGTACTAGACACACTCTGAGAGCACCAGCTTTATGGAAAGCTCTCGAAGTGTCAGTTCTGGTTACGTGAGGTCCACTTCTTAGGGCACGTCATTTCTGAGGTGGGAGTTGCAGTGGATCCCGCGAAGATCGAGGCAGTGCTAGCTTGGGAGCCACCCAAGAGCGTGACAGAGGTGCGGAGTTTCTTGGGCCTAGCCGGATACTATCGGATATTTGTTCCGGACTTCTCCAGAGTTGCGGCCCCACTCTCAGTGTTGACGAAGAAGGGGAAACCCTTCGTGTGGTCAGACAGATGTCAGCAGAGCTTCCAGGAGCTGAGGCAGAGGTTGACCAGCACACCTATCTTAAGGTTGCCTGAGGAGGGAGTTGGTTACGTAGTCTACTGCGATGCATCAGGGACCGGACTCGGGTGTGTCCTGATGCAGGAGCGGGCCGTGATTGAATACGGATCACGTCAGTTGAGGCCTCATGAGCAGAACTACGCTACACATGACTTGGAGTTGGCAGCACTAGTCTTTTCCCTGAAGACATGGAGACACTATCTGATGGGCGAGCGCTTCTTAGTCTTTTCTGACCACCAGAGTCTCAGGTACATCTTCTCTCAGAAGGACCTGAACCTGAGACAGCGGTGATGGCTCGAGTTCCTCCAGGACTATGACTTTGAAATAGTCTATACTCCTGGGAAGGGGAACATGGTGGCTGATGCCCTCAGCAGGAGGACGATCATCCAGCTACTTGAGGAGGCGACAGAGCAGCTAGCCGCTTTGCAGATATCCTTCGTGGATAGAGACGGAGCAGCCTTCCTTCAGTCTCTCACAGTCTATCCTCCACTTCTTCAGCGGGTCAGAGAGGCACAACATGGGGATGTTGACTGTGAGACGCGGCGTGCACAGATATCCTCGGGACAGGCACCTGATGGTTTCTCCCTTCGAGCAGAGCACGATGTCCTTTTCAGAGGACGTACCTTGGTACCAGTCGCCTTACGAGAGGAGGTGCTGAGAGAGTTTCACACTTCTCCGTTGGCGGTACATCCTGGAGTGGTGAAGATGTACCAGGATCTCGGGCGACAGCACTGGTGGCCGGGCATGAAGAAGGCTGTGGCAGAGTTCGTTTCACGGTGCCTCACCTGCCAGCAGGTGAAGGCAGAGCATCAGGTACCAGCAGGCATGGTACAGCCCTTGGAGGTCCCGGAGTGGAAGTGGGACGGGATATCTATGGACTTTGTGACTGGACTTCCACGCACTTCCAGAGGTCACGATTCCATATGGGTGATTGTTGACCAACTCACCAAGTCGGCACACTTTTTACCCATCCGAGAGCAGGGCACAGTAGAGAGCTTGGGGCGTCTCTACGTTTAGGAGATTGTACGACTTCACGGTGTGCCATCGACCATCGTCTCCGATCAGGACGCTCGTTTTACTTCCCGACTTTGGAAGGGGTTGCAGGAGGCGTTCGGGACGCGACTACGTCTGAGCACCGCCTTTCACCCTCAGACGGATGGTCAGACGGAGAGGACCATTCAGACTCTCGAGGACAGGCTCCGTGCATGTGTCCTCGACTTTGGTCGCAGTTGGGAGGACCACCTACCCTTAGTGGAGTTCGCGTACAACAACAGCTACCACTCCACCATCAGGATGGCACCCTACGAGGCGTTGTACGACAGGCCTTGCAGATCTCCTTTGTGCTGGACAGACCCTGGAGAGTCAGCACTTGTGGGACCAGAGATGGTCCGGGCCCCGACAGAGAAGGTCCAGCTCATCCAGGAGCGGATGAGGACAGCACAGAGCCGGCAGAAGTCATATGATGACAGGAGGCGGAGGCCACTAGAGTTCGAGGATGGTGACCACGTCTTCTTGCGGGTCTCACCTCGACGTGGTTTGAGGAGATTTTGCCGAGGCGGCAAGTTGTCTCCACGCTTCATCGGGCCTTTCCAGGTCCTCAGCAGGATTGGAGAGGTGGATTATCGCTTGGCTCTGCCACCTCAGTTGCACCGGGTGCACGATGTCTTCCACGTATCCCAGCTGAGGAGATACGTGCACGACCCGACGCACTTCATTGACTATGGGGAGCTAGACGTGGATGATGGAGCGACTTTTACGGCGGTCCCAGTGGAGATAGAGGATCGACAGGAGCGGGTCCTACGTGGGTGATCGATTCCTATTGTGCGCATCAGATGGCAGCACGGGAACCTCCAGGAGAGCACTTGGGAGCGGGAGGCTCAGATGTGTGCTCAGTACCCACATTTGTTTCCCTAGTTTTTGATGTATCTTTACGGGGACGTAAAGTCCTGAGGTGGGAGTAATGTAAAGACCCGTAAATTTCAACGAATTTTTTTTTCTTAATTTTCTTTGGAATTTTACAAGAACGCAGTTTCTGACGGCGCCTGATTCCGAGGCCCGGTGTTCCCGGAATCATTTTCTGAAGTTTGGCTCGGGTACGTATAGTGAACGGACGATCGGGTTTTTCCTAACTTTTGAACCGGTGCCCGGAATCGAATTCTGAGGGCACCGATGAAATCGCAGCGCCGGTATTCGCTTAGAAACATCTCTTCCGGAGTTGCGTTTGCTCGGGTGTGGTTTTTAATTTTCGGGCTTAAAGTTAAGAAATAAAATAATTTTGCGACAACTTTACTTTATTTCACTTAAGCCACTTGGAAGCCACTTGAAGCCACTTAAAGTAGGCTTGAACTGAGTTGAACTGGATAGGATACTATCCAGAAATATCCTACCCCCTTGGTTGGATATTTGTGAGGTGGGGCCCGCACGAGCCCCGCCGTTTCTTTCCGCTAAGAAACGCACCCGTGAAAACCCGTCTTAATGAAAGTCAACCGACACGTTTTCTAAATTCTTAACAGACCATTTAATTGGGCGGTTTATTTCGTGAATTAAATGGACTGTTTCCTTCGTGAATTAAATGGGTCGTTTCTTTCGTTGAATTAATTCAACGAATTGATGGATCGTTTCTTAACCTCTGGTTATTTGCACTAGAGAAGATTTGGGAGAACCCTCGCAACTTCTTCTCCCTTGCGAAGAACGCGAAGAACGCGAAGAACGCGAAGAACGCGAAGAACGCCGAACCCGGAAATCGACGACGCCTTCGCCCGAGACGCTCTTCCGATCTCCGATCTCCGATCTCCGATCACCGACCATTCGAGGTGAGTGCTTTCGGATTTCCTCTCAAGTTCTTTTCTTTGGTTTTAAACGAAACACAGATTTAAATATTAATAATTTAAATCTGTTGTTCTTGATTCATTGAGCTCGCCGACTCAACGCCGGAATCCGCGACGACGCGACGCCTCCCCGCGACGACGCGACGATCGATCTCTTCCGCGACGGTCTCTTCCGCGAAGAACGCCCGCGCACGACGATCATCAAGGTAGGGATTCATTTTGGAAAATTACCCCTTTTTAATTTTCTCATGAACGTTCTTGAAAATTAAAAAGCCGGTTTTCAATGAACAATTTTATTTTAATTAAAATTGTTGGATCATGTGTTGATCGTTTTTCTCCCGGTTGTTTATCTCTAACGCGGAGGGTGCGGGCCGAACGAACACGGCCCGACGACCCTCCGCCGTTCTTCGTTTTGTGCAGATTTGACGGTCGACGACAGAACGTGCCGCAGCGGACGGTTGACGATCCCGCAGTAAATAACGGCTCCCGGGAGGAGCAACGGCGTAGACGGGAAGGAAAACAGGCCACCGGAGCGACGCCGGCGGCCCGCGGAAGTTGCCGGCGGCGCCGGCGGCCGGAGGCGGCGGCGCCCCGGCGCGCCGCCGGACGAAATCTGCCGCGGCTGAAGCCGCGGCGGCGGCGGTCAAACGGACCCGCGGCGCACGGGTCCGGTTCATCCGGGCGGACGCGGCTCAGCGCGTCCGCGGGCCGCGGTCCTTCCTCAAGCCGCGGGTCAGCGCCCGCGGCTTCCACCCGCGCGGCGCGGCCAAGCCGAGCCGGGCGAGCCGGGCGAGCCGGACCGGCCCTGGCCGGGCCGGGCCGGGCCAGCCGGGTCGGACCCGGGTCAAGTCGACCCGGTTCGGGCCGACCCAGGGGGGGTCGGCCCGGGCCCGTACCCCCCATCTTCGGACGTTTTTGTTCAAATGCCCGTATCTTGAGCTTCGTGCCTCCAAACGACTCGCCGTCAGTGGAAACGCGATCCTTGGATCGAGACGGTCGTTTCGGTATATCGCACTCAAGGTTTCGGAATGCTTTGAGTTCGGCCGGGTTGGTTCGTACACGAGACCAACCGGGCCCTCAGAGCGGAAACACTCATTTCTTGAGCTACGGACGTCCGATTGACGTGCCGTCAGCTTTTTTGAATTCCTCTAAGTGAGACAGATCTTTTGGAATACTTCGCCCGAGGTTTGGATGCAGGTGGAGTGCGGTCGGGTTGGTTTTGCCTTAAAAACCAACCGGGCCCCTGGGACGAAAATGCAAATATCTCTCAGACCGGGCGTCCGATTGACGCGCCGTCTGCGACGTTGAGTTCCTGTTGACGATAAGGAACTTTTGGATACATCAAATTCGGACTTCGTGTCAGTTGATGTATCAGCCTCTCGGCTCGTGGAGCGGACCTTCCCGAACGAGCTTGCTGTGTGCGGGAACCTTAGTGCTGGCTGCGACTGCTACTTCGACAGCGACGACCGTGCAGAGATCCTCAGTGGACTGCGGCGACGACTGTGAAGAGATCCTCCGTGGACTCTGACGACGACCATGCAGAGATCCTCAATGGACTGCGGCGACGACTGTGCAGAGATCCTCAGCGGAGTGCGACGACTACTGCACTCAGCGATCCTACGTGGATCAGTGCTGCCGGTCCTGTGTGAGCCCGATCCTGTATGGGTCCGATCCTGCGTGGGTCAGCGCTCAGCGGTTCTGTGTGAGCCAGCTCCTACAGGTCCTGCGTGGGCCCGGTCCTGTGTGGGCCCGATCCTGTGTGGGTCATCTCTCAGCGGTTCTGTGTGAGCAACTTCTACAGGTCCTGCGTGGGCCCGATCCTGTGTGGGTCACTGCAAGGTTAGTACCTATCGATCCTTCGTGGGTCCGACGACTTAGATGGTTCAATGATCATCTTTATCGTCATCTGAAGAAGTATACCTGTGTGAGCTGAATCTTGTGTTATTCTTCTTTGTGGATTGTGTTGCTCTATCCTGCGTGGGTATACGTTTTGCTTTCCTGTGTGGACTGGGTTGTGCTTGGGCTCGGACGTTGGAGCCGAACGGGAATTGAAGACTTAGGTATATGTATGGGCATATACCTAAGCCGTGTCAGATGTTACTTCGTGATTGTATCTTTCCTTTGTGGATTATTCTTTGTGGATTTCGGGAGACCTTCGGGGGTCTCGGGGTCCCTACTGAGTAGCTTATACACACCCCTGCACGGGCTATGCCCGCACTTCGTGGTGTTGGTTGAAGACGACGGACAGCGCTGATCGTGGAGGAGGCGTGCGGAGCAGGACAGTACCTGGAGGTGGACCACTGGGCGGGACGTACTCGGAGCGGTTAGGTGGACCCGAGGAGCAGTGGAGGCCATCTGTACCCACCCTTCAGGTGGGGACATCCGGAGGACGGCTCGACGCTGCAGTTTTCCCTTTTCAGTTGCTGTTTTTCCTTTCAGTTGTACTTTACAGTTGGGCTTGTATTTCCGGCCCCTTTTTACTTTCAGCACGGCTTGTACAGTTTTACTTAGTGTTTACTTTTCCGCTTGCTTTCTCTGTGGTGCTTGTTTACTTTTCAAAGGCAATGCCTTCCCTTTTTGTTGGGATTTACACCTTGGTGCTAGTCGCCAGCCCCTGGCCTATGGAAGGCGGGCTTGGGGTAGTCACGACACGGGCCCGAGGACGGGTCGTGACAATGTTCAACAATTATTATTCATAAATTAAGACTAAATGGTCAAGATAGCCATTCCAAACAAATAGTTCCAATGCACCCAAAACCTACAAGTGGTATTAGAGCATACCTATGGTTAATTTCTAATTATTTATTAATCATTGGTTGAATGGTATATATTTTCACTTTATTTTACATTGGATATATTATTTATTGAAATAGTAACATTTTTTTCTCTCATTTATTCTTAATTTTAGCTGAAATGACAAATAAATTGGTTATGATAAAATGAAGAGACATACAAAATTTTATTTGGATATGTCAAAGGTTTTTTCTAGGTGAAAAAAGCATATATTCTGTATACCCAAATATACACATCGTGTACCGATGTATCCTTCATATATCTCATTATAATATTGGATCGGGGAGATGAAATTAGATCATTAATCTGATAAAAGTGGATCAAATCATAGATCTGGATAGGCTGACATATGGTTTTTAGAACAACACATTGTGTAACCTACAAACACATCATGTAGTCCTTATGTCTTCGTAATAAATACAATTTGGGGTCCAAGAATGGTGTGTATCTACTAAATGAAATGGGGACTAAAAACATGTAATTATAAGGCCACAAGTCATGTAATATATATACAAACCTTATATACATCCACTATAGGAAACATGTCCAGTCCCTAGGCATATTTCATTAACACTGACAGAAGAGATTATGTTTCATGTAGTTTACACCAAATAGTGTGATTTTTTACATAGAGAGAGTAATTTATTATTTAATTAAACTTATTCACAGATTTTTCATTTATTTTGCAGTATAATAAATGTCATTGAATTTTTAATTATATATTGAATTGATGTACATGTTAAATACTAAACTAATAATTCTTGTATGGTCTTTGATAATAGTGATGTTTGAGTGCATCAAGATTGTCACTTGCATTGAAATTCACATGGGTTATCTGCTTCATTTTTTTGAAAATACATGCCATGTAATTACCTATCACTCAATGTGTGTTGGATACCATGGGAATTAAAAAGCACAAAGATTGTGTCTCGAAGTTTAAGTGAGTAAATGATGTTTCCTCCTAGTACAATTGTGTAATCTTTTAATTTAAAATAATTTTTTTTATTTGTTTATAATTATGAATCATGTGATTTTCAATATGTTCATATTGTATTAAGAAAAATTTGATATATTAGATTAATTCTTCATGATTTATCTTAATTAATGGATTAGTTTAAGTAATTGATGGATAAATGTTAAATGTTTGTTCATTTCATGTTATGTGTATGATCATGAGAATAGACCATACCTTTTTATGTGATTTTTTTTCTTATAATTTTTTTTATTTTAAAATTAAAATGATGTTCTACAAGTCATAAACTACTTCTTATTTGGTAAGTTCCTTTGTATTTGTAGTTTCTATTAACAAAAACAACTTTTTCCAATCCATGTGTCCCCTCACCTATGTGTGAGTAAAATCATCTGTGATAATGGATCTCTCAGGTGAGAGGAGACAGTCTGAGTCCCAAAATTGAGTGGAAACTAATTGAGGTGATACATAAGAGCCGAGTTAAAATGATGCAACATGGGCCAAGCTAATGTTCACGATTTTTCCCCTAGGGTCTAGGTTTAGTTTATCATCCTCAAGGTAAAATAATAATTATATAATCTAGTGATCATGCAAATTATATTTTATCTCAATTAGTTCCATGGTTGATTATTTATGTTTATGGATGCTACATGATAACTTGATAAATGAATTAATGAGAATGTAAGATGGAATAAAATAAAACTAGATTATGCATATGTTTTATGAAACATTGTTAATCACTTATCTAAAACCCATATAATACTAACAAGTCATGTTATAAGATAAAACAATGTTTTTACACATAAGGATAAATATCCATAAACTAAAATATTAATTCGGTATAGCCATCCATTACTTAATTAAGATTGAAATACATAGTTCATGGTGTGTGATTGGACCAAGTAGGGGAGCTTATTAACTTAGATCACATCAAACGTTGAATTCTAACACAAGACATGGTGTAACTGAGAGGAAATGGTTGATTAAATCTTTATGAAATATTTCTAGATGGTGTATTTCACTCAATATATCGATGAACTATTAGTTAATGTGGTTGCAATGTTATGCCTATATAAAACGCTTCAAAAGACATGTCAAACCCATGTTTGGGTTATTATAAGAGAATATGGATCCTTTCAATTATAATATGTATGAAATGGGATATTATAAGACTAATGGAGGGGTTATTTGGTTTTTAGAAATTAGTGGGAGATTAATGAAATTAAATTTATAATTTTTTTGGTAATAAAGAAAGTAATAATAATCTTCTCATAATTTTATAAAAATTGTAAACTAAGAAACTTAGAAAATATCACTACCATAAATTCTAATGAAATATAAACATATTTTCACTGTAAATTTAAAAGACTAAAATAGATTCTTTCTCATTACACTATTCCATGATTGGAAATTATATGTACTAGAGACCCCATTTATTGTGTTTCCTATGAAAGATGTCGGTGAAGAAAAGGTATATATCTACCAGAAAGATTTGTACGATACAATGGATCTTCAATTTTTCATGTTATCCTTCATTTATAGTGAGTTTCTGAAAAACAATAATGATATGTCTATGTATAACATCAAAAATCACCTTTATAGTCCTTATCATGAGAATGTGAGACAAGAGAGATATGAGATCTCTATTTCATTATTCGCATTAATTCTTGGAGACTTGGTTCCATATATGCCAAATATAGTAAAAATGATTGGATATATAGAACACTTAGACATATTGGGGTTTAGGATCCCTGATGAGTTCCATGAGGATATAATTTTGTTATCACTACCTAAATCCTTCTCTAATTTTATTATGAATTATAATATGACGAATAGAAAGAAGTCTCTTTCAAAACATCTTACACTAATTCACGATGTTGATAAAGGCATGATGCATGATAAAGAGATGATCATTATGGTGAATATGAAATTTAAGAACATGGAAAAGGGTATGAATACTCGTTATAAATCAAAGGCTCCAGAGCATCGTCCTTCTAATAAGATGAAGATATAGTGGCAAGAAAAGGAGCATAATGCATTATGTTTCCATGTGGTAAGAAAGCCCACTAGAATAGGGACTGAAACCATCAAAAAAAGATAGGGAATCTCTATGTTCATTTATTATATATTGATATATTTTTATATCTACATGTCTCATATTATATAATACAATTTGTGGTTATATTACTATATAATTATAAGAACCCAGTATATTTTGGAAGGTTTCTAAATTCGAGGTTGATCTACAGGATACCAATGGGTCAAGTATTTCTGATCTATCCATTTGAAAATAGCACCTCAAATTACCAACAATACTGTTTTTGGTTTTAATAAACTATTATTATGTTCCTAGTGTAACCAAGAACATAATTTTTATTACTTATTTAGAAATGGGTGAAATTATTTTTAACTTTGGAAGTGATTTTTATTACTTTTATAAAGATAAAACATGTTATCATATGTAATAAATGAATGATAATATTAATGTATTACATTATGAAAACCAAATATCAGAAATTTATAAAAAATAAAATTCACATGACTCATTTCATTCCCAATCGTGGAATTACCACCTTGGTCACGTAAACAAGAAGTATTTTATGAAGCTCTATCAATATGGTTACTTAAACTCTTTTGAGATTAATCCTCTTGAATAATTCCATACATGATTAAAATAAAACGTGAATAAACCAAAAATTGGTGGTTAAGGTGAAAGATCCACTTAGATACTGTAATTGCTACATACTGATATGTGTGGACCTTTTCATGTAGAAGATATAGGTGGATTCTCATACTTTATTTTTAACAACTCTAACAACATGAGCCAAAAGATTATGTCTTACATAATTACATTGGTACTAGATATAAGAAATCATGTAATAGCATGTTACCTTGATTAGGTAATTTTAATCCTTTTTAAAATTCTTGTTTGGTTAAAAATCATTTATGTGATTTTTTGGGGTTTACTACAAACTACCGAATGGGTACACTCTGTGTACCTAAAGATTACATCATAAAAGTGGTGATGGTTACATGCGGTTGACTGAGAGATTGTTTCATGAATGGTGTGGTCATTTCATGAGCTATTACACACTATGTACCAGAGTTATATATTGTGTATGGATTAAATATCTGGTTTTCAACCCGAGGAAATTGGTTTTTTGGTGTACTTATCCAGTGTTTCCTAGATGTCGTGACCCATTGGTATAAATCATGGCTCAGCCTAAGTCCAGCCTTAAGTAATGCATTTTATAGAACTACTCATACATTCTCATTCCATACCACTTAGATCTCAACAATAGATTTCCCCTAGGTGGTTTTTAGAGGATCCCCACCATCCAGTTCGATCTTATTGGATTTTTTTCTTTATTGCATCTATGGTGTGAATCCTGGGTAAGGGTTATCCATTATTATTCATGTTTATATCCTTCTTTACTCTTTTTTTTTCAGTGTATCATCTAGGTATTTATGGATCAATTCCATTTGGTGTTATATCTTTCATCTAGGTATATTTTTAAGATCTCTTTCACCTTGTTTCTTGTTGACAAGTGCCATTGTGATTGTCGTTATTCATGAAAGTGGTAGGTGGTTTTATCCCATTTTTCCAAATTGATTACCATTTCATTTCATTTTTTATTTTAATTTATAATTTAAATTCAAATTCTCACCCTTTATTTCAATTGATATAATAAAACCCAATTCCATTGAATTGGGAAATTTGAAATGGTTTTAGCACAGAAACATGGAAAACCCATGATTCCATTGAATTATGGTGGGTTTATGTAAATTGGATGATTTAAATTTCTTAATTTAAATTATATATTTTTTTGTAAATGTTTTCAATTAAATTTTTGTATTGAATTCTGGAAAAAAATTGTGAAAATGATGGAATTAGTTTTGAATGAATTTATAATTCATGAAAATGGATTAAAATAAAATGATATAATCCTAGTGGTTTTATCTTGTGAAAAAAGAAGTGTTTTTTTAATAAAACCACTTTTGGATTTAAATGGAAAGGAAATGGAATTTTTTAACTGCTAAGAATTGTATTGATCGTATTTTAAGAAGTCTTAAAATAGTTAGCATATCCCGTAAGATCTCATGAAACACATAGGTAGTTAGAGAGTTATTTGGATACACTCTACACTACGAAAATGTTCTAAAACACACATGTAGAGGGTCACAACCTCGACGTGGTTGTGATGAGTCTATTTTGCCCAATGTTATAGGTATTTGTGTATACATGTTTTTTTGAGTTCACAAATAGAGTGTGGGTTCCTATAGCTGGTTAATACTATCGTACATTTTTGATGATGACCATGTTGCTCACTTGTTGATTTATAGTTGAGATATAAATCTATGCAATTGTTTTATTGAACTTATTTACATGACTTATGAATTTATATAAACTACTTTTTATATAAATTTTTTAATTAATCCATTGTTTTAGAAATGTTCCATATCTTGTAAAGTAAATCATGTGCTTTGAATATATCTTCCATCATTTTAAAAATGTATAGAATGTTTTTTTAAAATATGATTTTGAATTTCCAGACCTATTTATTTTGAACATATAAAACATTTATTTGGATAATATATATTTTGAATCTATTATGTAATCTTTGGTGGTATCATAATGGTCTTAATCTCACAACATACATTTTTCTTTCGGGTGTTTGTAGACTTTCTTATTCAAGTCTCGAGCAAAGGGAAGGGATCTCTTGTAGGTGGATCCAGATGTTGAGAGTTAGGCTTGGTGAGTTTTGTCCTTAAGGACATTGGGGTTGTTTTCATGTTTATTACATTGGTTTGTAGTACTTTGGATTTTATGCCTCATTTTATTTTGTCACTTTTACTTTCTGTGGAGTTTTCCTATTGATATTAATAGTGTCTTGTATCGTTGTTTATATATTCTTGTCATAGAAATCGTTCCTATTTTTATGTTATATGATGCCTGGTGATAGTCACCAATCCATGGAGATCGATAATTCTCATAGGGTTATTTAAGGACCGGATCCTTAATAGGGTTACCAGGGTACCTAGGTAGGTTCATGACAAAATGGTATCAAAGGAGGTTATTGATCTTTTTTTCTTAAATTCATTATTCATTTTTGAGATACTGTCAGGACATAGGAGGTTATTACGATTGAGATCCTGTCTAGATCTCACTATAAGGAACCTTATATCTCCAAGGGTGGTTAGTAAAAGATGTCTTCTGGATTATTTCTAGTATTTTACCTATAGATATTTGGATAGGTTGACATCCAAATCTTATTTTCCCCTTCTATTGAGACTATTTTCTCTTTCTACTCATTTTGAGTGTTAATATAATGTTATCCTATTATCAGCTGATGTTGTGTAGAACCATTCCTCTTAGAAGACATGATAATCTGGTATAGGAAAATAATATTGCTGATCCTCTGCAAGAAAATCATATTATTGATCTAAATCATGTTAAGGTGATTGTGTGTATTTTCTGAGCTCTGGGACATGAACCACCTCTAGTTCCCACTCCGGCTCTAGGTGTGGATCCTCAGGGATATGTTCATAGGAATCATTCTCAAGAGTTATTTATCATCAGGACACCAGTATTCAAAAGATTCACTAATACTCAACATGATATGTAATGGTTGGGCAAAATAGAACATTTGATAGAGTTCTTGGAGATACAATAAGTCATTAGGGTAAAGCGTGACACCTTCATACTGGAGGGAGAAAGTACTAGATAGTGGGACATGATGGTGGGGGCAGGGAAATATGAGGGTTTTTAGTGGAAGGTCTTCAAAGTTATTATCACCAACCAATTCTATATAGATTCAATGGTTTTGGCTTAGTTTGTGGAGTTTTTCATGCTTGAGAAGGATAAAAAACCCACGAATGACTATTAAAATTTCATTTCTGAGTTGGCACAGTTTCCTCCTGAGATTGTATCTAATGAAAGGATTAAGGTTTGACGGTTCAAGTTGGGACTTCAAATAGATATCAATTTTTAGTTTTTTTGCTGAATATGCCCACTTATGATTATGTGTTGGATAAGGTGATGATGGTTGAGATGGACTTGGATGGAAAATCAGGGTTGATGGGTGTTCCTTTTTCTCCCAGTTTTAGTATTAGTTCCTTCAAAGAAAAAATGAATCATGATGATCCTCATAGATTTTTGGTATAATAGAGTCATTCCAGCCCTCCTACAGTTTTACGAAGAATTTATTTTACTTTCTACCTGTGTTTAAAGCCATTACATTCTAAGAGGGTTTTCATTAAGGCACCCAAAGACTATAGCTCCTACTGATGGTCAGAACACTTATAGAGGATCTACTATCATTTCTCTACTCTGTATAGTGGTATAGGATCATCAAATAGTCTTACCATTGTGGTGAAATCAAATTCATTATGTCCAAAAGGGTTTTAGGCACTTGCATCTGGAACAAATATTCTTCATGTTGTAGAAGAGTCTCCATAGGAAGAATACATGGGTCCTGTAACTGTGAGTCGTACCATTACCATTGCTTCATCATTATTGACTGCACTTTTTCATTCCGGTTAATCTCACTCTTTTATTTAAACCCGTTTTATTATTCTCTTAAATCATTCTATGTATCAACCATCTTGTCCAATGGATATTACTACACCCCTTATTATGAAGAGAGATAAGGGCCTATGTGGTCTTTCTTGTGTCTTCTCTCTATCTAATTTTGAGCTAGCTTAGAGTTTTTTGTTTCTTGATATGAAATCTGTTGATGTTATAATTGGGATGAATTGTCCCATTTCCAACAAATCTTGAATTTTTTTTTTTTATGAGGGGTCTAATTTAATCAACCCAGTGGTGTGCCTCTTGTTTTTCAAGGATAATGGGACCCAAGGTCGAGTAGATTCGACCGTCTTATCCAATTTTGGGGAAATTTATATCAGTATTTTCATTTTACCTGGAGTGACATTCAATGGGTTGTAATATTCCTCTATCTGTCACTATGTTTTCTTACATGTTCCCCTCAAATTTATATTGTCTCCCACCAGTGAGAGAGGTTGAGTTTTTTATTGACTTAATACTTGGTACACAACCAGTCTCTATCCCATCTTACTGCCTCGCACCAGCTATGATTAAAGACTTGAAGTCTTAGTTGGATTATATTCTTATGAAAGGATTTATTCATCCAAGTGTGTCATCCTACTCTGCACCAATTCACTTTTCCTAGAAGGTTGATGGTTATCTTCGATTGTGTATTGATTATCGACAACTCAATCAAGTTATGATAAATAAAAATCATTCATTTCAATAGATTGGTGATATGTTTGATCAGATTAATGGGGAGAATAGGTTTTCAAATATCAGCCTTTGACATCGTTACCATTACAAGAGGATAAAAGAATACGACATTCATAAGACAACCTTTCAGAGTAGGTATAAGAATGTTGAGTACCTTGTTATTCACTTTGGTTTGAAAAATGATCCTACTATTTTTATGGATTTAATGAACAAGATTTACCATGAGTATCTAGATAAATATGTGGTAGCCTTTCTAGATAATTTTCATGGTTACTCCAACTCCAATGAAGATTCTGTGAAACAATTTGAGAACAGCTCTAAATCTACTAATATATCACTTCCTTTATGTAAATCATTCAATGTGTGATTCCTGGATTCAGGAAGTTAAATTATTGGTAAACATGTTGTCTAAATAGGGTGTATCAATTGATATTGAAAAGTTTAAGGATATTATGATGTGGTAGAAACCACAAAATGTCTTCGAGATCTGATGCTTCATGGGCATAGATAGATATTACTGTAGGTTCCTGAGAGACTTCTCGAAGCTGGATTCTTAGATAACTGATCTAACTCAGAAGGGGGTTATGTTTGTGTGGGATGATAAATTTTAGAGTTCTTTTGTTCAGCAAAAATGTCTGTTGGCTATTGTGCCAGTGTTAAATCTTCCAGAAGCCACGTAAGGATTTGTGGTCTTTTGTAATACATCAGGTTCTAGATTGGAATGTGTTCTTATATAGGGTGATCATATAGTAGCATGTGGATAACACCAACTTAGGATATACTAGAAGAAATATCCTACCCAAGATATAGAACATGAAACTATGATGAACGTGCCTAAAATATGGAAATACTACCTGATTTTTGATAGGTTTATAGTGTATTCAAACAAAAAAAATCAAGATTTGCATCTTCTCCCAAAAATATTTGAATCATTGGAAGAGGTGTTGGGTGGAGTACCTACAATATTTTGACATTAACATCACATATACCCTGGGGAAATGAAATTTTGTTTCTGATTATTTGAGTAGGAAAAATCCAACCTAGGAAGTGAAATATTCTTCATAATAGTGGAATTTGATGGCTCTCTTTCCACAGTTGCATATTAGAGTTCAGGAGGAGGAAGATAAGGTTTATATAGACAATGCGCAGTTGAAATCAAGACTTCTTGAGATGATTCTTCAAGATCAATATCTTGATGGTGAGTTATGTAGAAATAGATAATCCCTTTATGGTGAGGAGATAGCTTCATAGTGGTTATTCACCAACGATGGTATTCAATGCTATCAGAACCACTTAGTTGTGTCATTAGTGGTAGGGAAGTATGTGAAGGGATATAGTCACATATCTTAATGGGTTGTTCACTCTAAAACCAGAAAAATGATTTATGATACATGTAAACTGTTCTGGAGACCAGGTATGAGATTGGACATTACTGTGTTTGCCTCTAGTTTTTATATGTGAGAACCAGTGAATGTTGAGTACCAGAAACCTTTAGGTTTACTTCAACAACTTCTAGTCCCTACTTGGAAGTGGGATGGGATCTCCATAGACTTTTTTGTTATGTTTCCTTGTACCTTGAGAAGGAGGAATAAAATATGGGTTGTGATCCATTGGTTAACCAAGTAGGATCACCTTATGCCCATTTGAGATACGACCAAAGTTGATGAGTTGAGAAATTTCTACATGAAATATATTGTTCTTTTTCATGGAGTTCCACATGATATTGTCCCTGATTGGTATCGTCATTTCACTTATCAATTTTTTAGATTACATTAGGAGACATTGGGATCTCATGTTTTTTTAGCATGGTATACTATCAATAGTCATATGGTTTGATAGAAAGAGCTATACACAATTTTTAGGATATTCATCATTCATGTGTCCTCAAATTTGGTGGGGATTGTGATGATCACTCGGGGATGGCTGCGTTCTCTTACAACAATAGATAGAATTATGTGATCATAATGGAACATATCTAGGAATTGTATGGGTGGCCTTGTAAATCAATATTGTGTCTCTCAGTGTTCAGTGAAATTTCTTTGGTTGGACCATGTTTGGGGAAGGAGACGACAGAAAATATTCATCTGATTCATCAGACGATATTGACAGGATAGAGACGATATAATTCTTTTGTTGATTGACATCGTAGACAGTTGAAATTATCAGATGGTGACAAGGTGTTCTTGAAAGTTTCACCCTAGTTGGCTCATCTATGGATTGGAAGGCAAGGGAAGCTTGATCCTCATTTTTTTGGACTATTTGAGGTTTTTGAGAAGGTGGGTAAAGGTGTGTACTATTTATCATTACCTCTGTAGATAACTTCGTTACGCAACATGTTGCATGTATCATAGTTGAGAAAGTATCTATCTGATCAATATCGCATTTTGATCTGGAGTGATCTTGAGATTTCACCTAATTTATCCTTGACTGAGAAACTAGTTAGGATAGTTGATTCTAAGACCAAGGTACTTTTTGGGAGGATGATACCTACGGTTTGACTAATATGGAATCTTGGTACTGATAATCACGAGACATTGGATCGTCAGGCACTAATGGGAGAGATGTGGCCCCATCTATTTGACATGAAGCTTATTCATAGGATTAATGAGTGTAAAACGATTTCATGGTGGGCAGGTTTTAGCATCCCATTACCCTGATCAGGTAATTTTTCACCATTTCTACGTTTTCATTTTTTTCAAAATCATTTTATGTGATTTTTCAGGGTTTACTGCAGACTTCATAATGGGTACTCGTCGTGTACTGAAATTAAATGTCGTGTACTTGGTGATGGTTTCATGTCGTGGAATGGGATATCATGTTTTAAATGTGGAGATCATGTTGTGAGATAATAAACAACATTTAGATAAGGTTCATGATCTGTATGGATTAAATAGCAGTTTATTAACTAAGGTGACCAGTTTTCCAACGTACTTATCCTATGAGGATTACAAGTTGTTACCCCTTGGTACACATCATGAGTGGGCCCGAACCCAACCTTAAGTATTTCTTTTGGAAGTACTTCTTGGTCATTCTCATTCCATTCCTCTTTTCTCTTGACCATTGACTCTCCCTATTTGGTTTTCATAGGTTCCCCACCTTCTGGTTCGATCTGAATTGCTTTGAATCATTGTTGTATCTGTGCTGTGATTCATGAGTAAGTGTTCTCCCATGACCTTCAAGTTTCTCTCCATATTTCCTCATTTTTTCAATGGATCACATAGGGATTGATGGATCTATGCCATGTGGTGTGGGATCTTGCATATAGGTTGACTTTCAAAATCTCTTTAACCTTTTTTTGTGTGGACGAGTGTCATTTTGAGTGTTATTCGTTGGAAAATAGGCAGGTGGTTTCATCCCCTTTTTTTCAATTGATTACCATTGAATTTATTTGTTGATTTCAATTTCTAAAGTAAAATAAAATTATCAATACTTATTTGAATTTATTAGATAAAACCCAATTACACTGAATTGGAATATTTAAAAATTTTTTGGCCTGGAAACATGGAAAACCAGTGATTCCAATGAATTTGGGTGTGTTTATGGAAATTGATTGATTTAAATGGTTGAATTAAGATTATTGATTTAATGGAAATGTTTTCAATTAAATTATTTAATTTAATTGTGGAAATAAATTAAAAAATGATTTAATTAGTTTTTAATGGATTTCAAATTCATGAAAACGTCTTAATGTGATTTGATATAATACTAGTGATTTTATCGAGTGAAAGAGTCGTGTTTTTTAATAAAAAATATTTTGGTTTTAAATGAGAAGTAATTGGAATTTTTAAAATGGAATATTGTTATTGATAATATTTTATGTAGTCTTAAAATAGTTATCCTATCATGTTAGAGAACATTAAATCCTTAGGGAGTTTGTGAGTTATTTGGATACACTCAACACTAAAACAACATTCAAAAAGATACATGCAGCTAGTCACACTGTCGATAGGTTAGTGATGAGTCTCCTTTGGAGAGTGTGATAGGGATGTGTGTATACACATTTTTATATTTTCACATAGAGATTATAGAATCCTATAACTATTTAATACAATTTTACCTTTCGGTAGATGACCATGTTTCTCACATGTTGATTTATATTTGAGATATAAATGTATTCCATTGTTTCTTTGAACTTCTTTACATTCCTATTAAATTTATATAAACTGTTTTCTATAAATGATTTACTTAATCCATTGTTTTAGTATTGTTCCATATCTTGTAACTAAATCATGTACTTTGAATATATTTTCCATCATTTTGAAAATGTATAACATGTTTTTTTTAAATATGATTTTTAATTTCCAAATATACTTATTTTGTAAATTTAACAATTTTATTTGGATAATAAATATTTTCAATCTGTTATGGGATATTTTATGGTTTCCTACTAGGCTATGGTTCAGACCCTAATTTTACTTCGAGTGTTTGAATACATTAATCTTCCACACACGAGAAAAGGTAACAGATCTCTTGGAGGTGGATCCACCTGTTGAGAATTGGGCCAAGTGAGTTGTGTCCTTATGGAACTGAAGGTTGTTTTCTTGTTTAGTACTTTTGGTTGTTGTAATTTGGATTTTATGCTTCATTGTATTATGGTACTTTTACTCCTAGTGGAGTTTTTCTATTGATATGCATACTACCTTTTATCTTTGTTTCTACATTCTTGTGGAAGAAATCGTTTCATCTTATATATTGTATGATGCCTTGTGCTATTCGCCGACCCATGGAGATTAGGAACACCTTTCGAGTTCTGTCAAGATTGAATCATTTATCAGGTTACAAGGGTACCCAATATGGTTTGTGAAAAATCATATCCTAAAGGACTGAATTATTTATGTGTCTTTGTGAACTAGATACAATCATTACACCGATATTATATTAGAAAAAAATTGGAACATATTTTTTTGATAATATATTTATTCCCCCTATCATATCCTTACATTTTAATCATAGTAAACTTCATGGATTTGTGGGGATGGAAAAAAATAAGGGTGAGCCCTAATTCTTATTAATGGTTATACATAGTTGAAGCTATCTTTAATCAATAAGCCTAATCAAACTGGAAAGGTAAATAAACGAACACACATATCATTTAAAAAACTTGAATATAATGTTAATGTAATACATAATCAATATATAAATATAAATAACTAAAAACACATGTCATTTAATAAATAAAAGGATAATTAAATGAATTCATATATAATATCATTTTTAAAACGACATCAATTATATTAATTTAATCTTTAAGGAATAAAATTTTTAATAATTGGATTCCATATTCCTAGGCAATATGATTGTTATACCATTAAATTATTTTACAAGATTGATTAATATAATAGGTAAATATCCAATTAAAGAAAAATTACTTAATATTTCTCATGAGACCTACCGAAGCATTTAGGGACTATATAATTTCATTCCCCACCAATCACTACAGGTCCAAATTATTCCGAATATAATAAATAATCAATTTTATTCATGAAAAATGTACCATGCTATTAAATATATGTATTGAGTGTAGAATATGGATTCAAAAATATTTCCCCAGATAAAAAATTAACATTAAATGTAGAAAACCATTTCTAAAAATGATATATTTTTTAAGTAATAAAAATATACATTATAAAAAATATAGATATTTCGGTTATATTTATATACAATGATGAAAAGATATTAAATATTTCAAGGGAAATGTAGTGAATATATAAATGAATCGAGAAAGTTAATTTCAATAATTTAACTAGTAAAATGAACATAAACCATTAAAATAATGAAGAAGTATTGTATCAATACAACATATCCCTAATGGAGTATAATTAGAATAATGGTCCTTGTCATTGATGAATAAAAATACCATAAAAATATCATTAAAAACATTCTTGAGGATAATATCAGTTTCATTTTGACCAAAATTTTTTAAATCTTCCCAAAACATTTTAAAAATACTTTTCTTTTAAAACAACCTTTTAACCTTATAAAATAACCATTAAAACATTTGAGTGGTCAAGATTGCTGTAAATTTTGTTAATATTGTATATGTTAAACAAAATATTCATTTCACTTTTTGATAAATCCAGATGGGCATTATTTTAGAAAATAATAAGATTTATTAAAAATATTGTAAGATGTAAAAATTAGTAAAAATTAATTTAATATATCATTAGGAAAAGGGTTAAATCATTATTGAAAATATTTTTTGATAACAGGGTTTTGGTAGAAAATGAATTGCTGACTCAAGAGAGAAATAATGTGAGATTATATTAAAAACATTTTGTAGATTATTTTATGTACCAAAGAGTGGAAAAATGATTCTATTAATTTAACATATCATGAATAATAATAGTAGAATACAATTAAATGGTATTTTTTTTAAAATTATCATATAATTTCCTTCAACTAAAATTCATGAATAAACAATACTGATAAGAATGAAACTGTGAAATAAACCCTTATAGTGATCATAATGTTGATGTGAGAAATAGTCAATAAAATTATTATGTGTATAAAATTTAAATACATATAAAACCAGTTTAAATAAAACAAATATATATTTAAAAATTCATTACACACAAAATCATATAATATCAAAGACAAAGAACGAGCAAATAACATAATGAACAGAAATTTTGTTATGAAATTCATTACCACTTGGTAACTTTTAAGTAAAAGCCCCCATAGATAAAGTAACTAAAATTGAAATTTTAAATATAATTTATTATTAATTAATAAGGATATTACATATCTAGTGGGTATTATTTAAACCATATATACGAAATTAAGTTCACTATAACAAAATGTACCTCAATGAAGGGAAATTGATATAAAGTCCCTTACATTGTGATTCCATTTTGTTTAACATGATTTAACCACCTGTATTGTTTTTTTAAACATGTTATTAAATTATAAAATAACCATTTTAATGTTTAAGATATCATATGTTATCCTTTTATAATATTTTATCACCCTTTCCTTAATAATATTTATTTATTTTTATTATTCCTGGTGTTTATTGTCTAGTGTTTTCATTTTTTTTCATGAATGTTATGATTCTGGTTCATATTATATAGTTAAATAATATCCAAAATGATAATCATGATATAATTATAATTTTTATGGATCAATTATAACTTTAAATCAATCATTAATGATGGTTATTAAAAATGATATATGTTTTAATCATATAGATGGTATGTCATACGTACGCATGAGTAACATTTCTATTTTCAAAAGAATTTTGTGTAAAGAAGGAAAGTAACATTTTATATATAAATAATGATAATAATATAATATATACAATATTATTTATTTAAATATACTTATATATATCATCCATGTGTTTTGGTGATAAAAATAGAGTCACATCGCTGCATAAAGGCAGGAGTCCACATGTACACAAACGATGTTATCATTTTTTAGTGCAAGAAATAAAATAATATATTATATTTCAAGAATTATCAGTATGCCATAAAATTAATAATTATTTAATTATATCACATATATTCATTTACTTTAACCTTATTACATTCCATGTAAAATGTTCTTGGAAGACAAATCACATCGCTTTGTAAGGAGGTAGTTCGTCGTATAAACAAGACGTTATCATATCCCCGATATAAATTAAGGTAAAAAAAGATATATATGATATAATTAATACATAGGTATAATTATTTTATAAATATTACATATATACTTTATATCCATCTTTATAACAAATCGTGAGAGGTGGTAATAGAAAAATGAATGACATCGGTTTGCGAGGCGATAGTCCGTTGTTCTCACAAATGATGATTTTTAAAACCCATTTGATGGATGTGGGGATGGTTTATGGAATTAAATTAACATAATAATATTTAAGTTTATTTAAAATACATATTTTATTCTATAATCATGGTTAAATAATAATTTAAGCAGTTGTATGATGAAATAAAATAAAAATTCTCATTGAATTACGTTACCTATTCTTCAGGTATCCTCCTTATGTTTGCACCAAAGCCTTCCTAGGTTGGATTTATCCCCAAAATAAGTCATATATGATTATATTATTGAATTTTATATGTTATTTGTGCATTTATTTTCTGATATAAATGGGATTGAATGTTTTAATGAGAGAGGAGAGGTGGTGTCCTTTTATAAGTGTGGTGAGTGGCACAATTGTAATTTTTTAAAATTAAAAAGTATAATCACGTTTTTCACATTCAGAAATAGTAAAAAATGGATTATTATTGACACTTAGAAATTATATGGTATAAATGTGTCGATAAATTATTTTATTTAAATGTTTTTAAGTAATTTTAACTATTATCTTTTTAGCTTAACACCCCGATAAATCCATTATGACCTTAACCGTGGTAAATAAATTTTTCTATTTTCAATATTCATTGTGGTAAAAAATTATGTTTACATAAATATATAATATAAAATGTTATAATTAATAATATATAATACATTTTTTAATATTTTATGTACATAATTGGTAAAATATTGTTTAAAATTAATCTTGTAGACACGATGAGAAAGCGGGTATTCAAAGAGAAAATGTTAAAAAAATTTACAGTATTTTTTATAAAAAATCAATTTGAAAATGATTAATATGACATAAATTGGATTAATAGATATATAAAGTTAAGTAAATTTAATTTAAAAACAATTCAAAATATAATTTAGCTTTATAAATAATTTAAACAAAAAGGCATTTTTTTATTTAAATTCATTCTTTTCCATTATTCATTGAAAAATGAAATATTTTAGAAAAAGACCAAAAATTAACCCTAAGAATTTTTTTTATTATCTTATTTCAAAAATAAAGTAAATATTTTAAAAAAAAAATTTAAAATTTTCTAGAAAATAAATTTAAATTATGTGTGTAAAGTGTGACTAAATCGTCTTTTAGAAAAAAAAATGCAATTTTTCCAAAAACATTTATTTTTCATTTAAATTATTATTATGTTATTTCTAATAAATATATATCTATAATTTTTATATCTTAGTTTGTATTATTCACACCCACAAATTTATTAGATAGGATATAATGATATACTATGTTACGATTCATTTAGACTTGGTGTTGTATGTTTCGCAAGCTATGAAGGAGATTAAATTTAAATAAATATATTTTATTGGGTTGTTTAAGATTAATGTTTCATGTAACATATTATATTAAATAAAATGTTATTATTTTATAATATTTGGATTTAAAATTCCCCAAAGATTTATTAAATTTCAACGTCATAATTTATACTTGATCTCGGTAATCAAGGGTTTGATATTAGAGAATTATTTTGTTAAAAATCCACAACGTAAAAATAATTACAAAAACATAAAATTAATAAGAGGGAAAGGGAATTAAAATTTTCATATGGGATTACACATTAATTTGTTTTTTATTAGAATAAAATTGGTTACAATTTAAGATATTGACATTGATGAAAATCGTAAATAATTCTAGAGATTGATAGAGGTCTCTAGTCACAAAATATTTAATGATCAATGAAAAGTTGGAAAAATCAAAACCATAAATTTGTAATAATTTAAAATACCATATAATTAATCAAATATGAATGTATCATGATAATATTTTTTTCAATATCTTTTTCATAAATATTAGAAAATTTTTAACTATCTAAGAATATAAGGAAATATACTGACATGATACATTTTTATTTCATAAGAACTATTTCATCCTTTGGTTATGTTTCATTCAATTTCTAATTCCCCTCTTACTCTATGAAATTAATATAAAAAATTAATTAATTATTCCTAAATCACTAATATTCACTTTAACGAATTCTACAATCTATAAAATTGTGACTATTTTTTCATTTTGTCTCTAAATATTTTCAAAAACAAATATGGTTAGAATAAGATTTCAAACATATTACAATAATCTAAAAAACTCAATAATTAAACTACTAGTTAATAATTAATATTTACTCATCAAATATTTTAACTAAAATCAATGAAATATTAACTAGGACATCATGTAGGTTTGTGGTGGGTGTTAAACCCTTATCTTCCTTCGGTTTTGGGTTAATGATTCACGGCCTTATCAGAAGTGATTATTTATCACCCAGCATGTGGGTTATCTCTTTTTCAAATACAATATTAATATAATTATTATAACATTCCAAAATTATAATAACCCATAATTACTAAAACATAAAAGATAAGATAAACCTTGAATGTTACCAAAAACATTAAACTTATTTTCACAAAATTAAGGTCATTCATCATTAAATAACTTTTTTTACTAAACCATTTGATTGTGTGTCTAGAAAATGTCTCTCAAAAAATATTTAATTATATTAAAATCCCATTAAAAAACATATATGGTTATTTATTCCATTAATCCTATTACCAAACATACATTTATTTATATATGAAACATTTTGTTTAACCATGGTCATTTATGGTCATCATATATTTAAATACATCATAATGGTTTTTTAAAAAAATATGAATTATCTTAAAAATATCCCTTCAGATTGTCAAACATGTGTGAAATAAGGATTTTTGTCATATACAATGTGGTGATCAGGTCATGTCTAATGCACCCTTATTAGATTTTTAACCCCTAAGAACATTTGTGCAAGAACCATGTCCACCTGGAGTATCCATATATAGATGAATTTTAAATAAAAACAACATGATATCTTCTTTACCAAAACATTAGGATGATCTCATATACATATACTCAATGTAAATCATTGTTTTATGATCTCTAATATATTTTTTCCTAAATCTACTTCCAATATATTTTACTAAACTTCCTCTAATACCAACTATAATGAAATCAACCATATTAGCTGAGAGAGGGTTTTTTACTTTATTAAATTATCATAAGATACAAGGAATCACATCACAAAAGACCAAATAGTTTAGTAGTCTTTGAAAACTAGATACATACATGATTCTCATTTTACATTAGAAAACATAATTTACAACATAATGTATTTTGATAATATCATTATACCCACACTCATATGTTTTCATATGAATCATAACACACTTCATGGATTTTTTGGAAAGGAAGCACAATATGGCTGAGCCCAAATGATTAATAAGGTTTAAGTACCACATAAGCAATCATGATTCAATAAGAATAATCAATATGTGACGGTAAATAATTGAACACACATTCTAATTTAAATAACATGACTATCATGATAAGATAAAGAATAATAAATATTTTAAGGTAAATAACTAAAATCAAATTCCATTTAATCAATAAACTGGGAAAGAAATGAATCCATCGATAATATCATTGTGAAAAATTTATGGATAATTATAATTTAATCCCTAATTAAAGAAATTTATAATTATTGGATGCCTAATCTTAGGCATCATGATACCTCTAAAGTCAATACCTTTCACGAGATGGATTAAAACTATAGGTAAAACCCCATTTAATTATTACTAACTAATTATTTTCATGAGACCTACTAATGCATCAAGGGGATATATAAATCCAAGAACCACCCTTAATTTTATGTCCAAATCATTTCTCATATATAAAATAATATAATTAATTCATGAACAATATACTTTATCATCAAAATAACCTTATTGAGTAAAAAATATGTATTTATAAATATTTCTGTATATAAACAAAAAAACATTTAATATGTAACACCATATGTAAAATGATATATGTTTTAATAAATACAAAAATCCATGACAACCGAAAAAATTAATATTTAGTGAAACATTAATGTCCAATGATCATAGGAATGTATATATTACAAGGGGAAGTTAATGATAACAAAAATGAATCAAGAAAGTTAATATAAATAATTTCCTTGGTCAGATTGATAAAAAACCATCCATATAATGAATAATTATGGTATCAATATATCATATCCATAATAGATCATAATAATAATTAGGGTTGTTTTTATTAATGAATTGAAAGACTATAAAAATATCATTAAAAATTTATAGAGTAAAATGTCCTCTTAATTTTGAAAAACACCATTTACAAATTCACAAAACATTTTGAAAATAATATTATTTTAAAATTACCTTTGAAACATTTATATAATTTTGAAAATATTTTATTGGTAATGACAGATAAAATTTTCATTTATGTCGTACATGTTAAAACAAATATTCCATTCACTTTTCAGTAAAAACCAAACATGAATTGTTTTGAAAAAGACATGAATATTACTTTAAATTAAATTTTCAAAAATTCAAAATTTTTAAATATTTATTTAATAAATCATTTAAAAACATTTAAAAAAAATTTGTGAAAACATTTTTATAAAATAGGTTTTTGGTAGAAATTGGATTTTTGACCGATGTGAGAAATACAGTCAGGATTTCTTAAAAAATATCTCAATTATTTTTAGTACATAGAGTGTAAGAAATGTTAATTTTATTTGAAAATATCATTAATAACAAAAATATTATTAAATGAAATTGTTTTATTAGAGATTTATCAAATAATTTATTTCAACTGAAATTATACAAATAAACAATCTCGATCAAAATGAGGTTTTGAAATAAACCCTTACAATGATCATAGAATAGAAGTTAGAATTTTGAACTTAATAGATTATTTATATAATATTTAAATCCACATAAATCAATTGGAAAAAAATAATATATTGTAAAAATTAATTACACACATAATCTTAGAATATGAAATACAACAGATGAGTAATAAACCCATTAAAGCTAAATTGAGTTGTGAAACTCTTCACCACTTGATAAATTTTAAGTCAAAACCCGCTTAGATGAAATATTTAAAATTGAATTTTAAATAACCATGATATATTAATGAATCATGATATTAAATTTAAATGGGTCAATATGAAAACAATTTATATTAAATTAGGTGCATAATAATAAAATATCACTCAATGAATGGAAATAGAGACAAAGTCCCTTACCTCGTGATTTTTTTTGGTGGAACATGATTTAGATAGCTATATAGTGGTTTTAAAAAATTTATTAACTTATAAAATTACAATATTAAAATTTATAATATCATAGATTATCCTTTTATCATATCGTATCCCCCTTTCATTAATAATCTTTCATTATTTTCATTGGTTTGGGTGTTAATTGTCTTGTTTTCTCATTCATGTTTTTTCTTGAATGTTTTAATTCTTGTGAATATTTAATAATTACATCATCTCAAGAATAATAATAATAATAATACTATTTATAATATATTTACATCAATTTTACTTTTAAAACCCACCATTAAATATGGTAATGAAAAATCTACTATTTTATTATCATTAAGAAGGTAAGTCGTACGTAAAAATGAGTAACATTTCTTCCAATGAGCATTATGGAACGAAGATAAGTTATATTTTATCTTTAAATAATTATAATAATATAATATATACCATAATATTTCATTAAATGTACTTATATATCATTCATGTGGTGTGGTGATGAAAAAAGTGTCACATCGCTTCATGAAGGCAGAAATCCACACATTCAAAAATGTATTTATAATTTTTAATTGTAAGAAATAAAATTATATAATATATATTAATGATGAAAAAAATTTAATTAATATCATATTTATTTCATATATATCACATATATTCATTAAATTTATCTTTATTAACATCCGTATAAAATGTTACTGAAATATGAATCACACCGCTTCATGAGGTGGTTGTCCACCGAACACATGAGTGTCGTTATTGTATTCATTACAGAATGGAAATAAGAACAATTATATATGATATAATGATTTGATAGGAATATTTTTGTTATAAATATCATATATTTAATTTATATTGATTATCATACCCATATTTGATATGTGGTAATGGAAAAATGAATGAAATTGGTGCGTGAGGGGGTCGTCCCCCGTACACACAAATAATGATTTTATAACCCATTTGAAGGAATTGGGGATGGTTTTAGGTCATTAAATTAACATAAAAACATATCAATATATATAATATACTTATGTTATTATATAATCATGTCTTAATAAAAATTCAAGGATGTTGATGAACAAATACAACAAAAACGCTCATTGAATTACATTACCTCTTCTTCAGGTAACCTCTTTAGGTTTTCTCAAAAAGCCTTACATGGTTGGATTTATGTAAACAATAAGGATTATAAGATGATATTGTAGAATTTTTTATGTAATTTGGGTAGGTATTTTAACACCCTGTGAGTTCATAGTACGTTATTTCTTCAAAGTAATTCACAAACATTCACTACATGCAACCCCGAGTTCTAGCACACCATGACATACCAAACAAGCCATTCAAAAGCGGTTATGAATAGTATTAACTGAATTTTGAGCTTTATATAATCTTTATAATTTTAGAATCTATATTATGAGTTTCTTAGACGTAATGTAAGAACAAATACATTTTTTTCAGATAAAAGATATATTTTTCAAAAAATACAATTTTAACACCTTTTAATGGAAAATCCTTTTTAAATAAAATATTTAAAACTTTTATATATTAAATTTGAAAAAATAAACTTTTTCATTATAATTAGTACATAAGAATTTAGTTTCAATAATGTTTTGGTGTTTGTCTGATAATTTTCATATTTGGGTGAATAGTGAAAAATACTATAATTTAACTCCAAAACAACTTTTTAAATCAAAATAATTTATATTGTTAAGTTATACATTTTAATGGTTTGGAAGTATAAATAGATTATATTTTTACCATTTAATCCAATTATGGTCATTGTACTTAATTTCACTTTGATATTGGACATAAACAAGTGTCAAACTTTTGGTTGTTATTATTTCTAAAAAATACGCCTTTTGGTTTTGACAGCGAGAATTAATTTTAAATTTATAAATTATTCTTCTATGTTTTTAATTTGTGAAAATATACTTCATTATTGAATTCCGAATATCAAAATAACATTAGGGTAAATTTTTGGTATATTTCTGAAAACTTTAAATTTTTGATGAATAGTGAAAAACAATAAGTTATAGTTTAAAAGAGACTTATTATAATTATTTGTTTTATTTAAATTTATTTTATGTAAAAATAAATCAATAATACCTATATATTGTCAATTTAATTTATTAAAGTCAGTTTATCATAATTTTAGATATATAAAAAGTTTATTGAACTTTTCACTGTCTTTTACCCACCTCCTAGGAGAATTTTCAAATTCACATAAAACATAATTTTACCGCTTCTTTGAGTGGAATCTCAAAAATCACAGAGACACAGTTAATATCAAGGAGAAAAAAGTTGTTCAATAAGTTAAATGTTTTTTGGGGAATATTCACTTTTTACTTTTATTTACCACGTTAAAATGTAAATATGGTAATTAAGGGTAAAAATGAAATTATTATTACCCTAACACATGTCCTAATTCTATTGGATAAGTATAATTCGACCAAAACCAACCTTAGGATTAAAATATTAACATCCTTGGTCCACATGGATTAGATTAGTACAATTATTATTATTTAATTCAAAGAAGAGTTAAAAGAGTTAAAATCATAGTTTAATTACTAAAACATTTTTAACATATGGTTATACATAAGACAAATTCGATTATAAATATTAATTAGAAATAAAAAAGTTTTCCTACATAATGGACTTTTGTTTATAATTTTTATATATTAAATAATTTAATTTATTTATGACACAATGGTGATCGAGTAATAACCTAATTAATGAAATATTATAATAATTTATATTTTTAATATCCAAATAAATGTAATTTGAGACTTTTTATGAATTAGACTAATTTTATAGGATAATATGACATGTTATAAATGATTTAATTACCTTTTTTCTAAGTAATCATGCATTTATGATTTTCACAAAATACAAATCCCAAATACTTTCAAAATTGAAAAAAAAGAGTTCTTAAAAAAAATATTATATTATTAATTGATATTCTATTCCTTAAAATTGAAGGTTCAGCCAAAGGACTTATATCATGATATGTTTATCATTAATGAACCACTTGGGGGTCGCTTGGATGTATATAGTATGTTTATTAACTATATAGTATAAAAATACAAAGTGACATAGTGAATGTCAAACTAATTGTATAAGAGTTTAAACTAAAATATAAGGATCATATAATGATGAAAACCTGTCTAAAATCTATTGGTCGAAAGGATTTCAACCCACCTGAACCTTATAAATTTAATAATCCACTTATGATCTATTAGAAACCGTAAATGAATTTATTATAAATTAATACTTTATGTTTTTCATAAAGATACCCTCCTCCCCCTTATAAAAGGACACCACTTCTAACCAATTATTCATACCTTAAAATCTATTTTATTCGTCCAAACTCTGCATAAATATCCTATAAACTATCCTACCTTAATCCTAGAGGCCTTCCTTTAGTCAGAAAGCTAACCTAAGGAGCACTTTTGATCAAATCAAAAGGAAGAACCCGAAGAAGAGGTAATGTTTTCACCACCCTCTTTCAAGTTCCTTTCTTCTTCAACATATTATTTCCTTGTTATTCGAATTCTAAAATAATAACTCAAGCACCTTGTATATACTGTTATTTTATTATAAATATGGTACAACCATATTCAGTATACTATCCATCCTTTGAATGACATGTCATCATACGTGCGTACGTACGGCTTACCTTCTCCACGTAGTGGTGTAATTGTTTTTCAATAAATTATTATTTGGATGGGTTTAATAATGTTTTTTAATTCATGTATATAATAAATATAACATTATAATAATTTTTTATATATGATATACCATCCAATTATATTTTATTTTAACATCAATATAATGATATTGTCGCTCGTGCGTACGTACGGACTACCGTCTCCACGAACGCGATGAGAGTCATTCTTCATCATATCCATTCAAGACTAATTCTCATTTAATGATTAAAATTAATGTTTAAGGACTTGATATCATTCTATATATGAATAAGATACAACCTATCCATAAAAAACATGTCATATGTAACAAAACATATAAAAGAAAATTAATATGTTAACACCCGAAACAACGATAATACTAAGATATTATTAACAAAGCAATGTTAAAAGAACATATATGATATCATATTAATTTAAATTATTCTTGTATTATTTAATAACAATAATTTCCCCATTATAAAGGTGGTTAACCTACCTGCGACCAAGGAACTGTAAAAGGTAAGGGTTTATTTCACAATCTCTTCATTATCTGATGTTGTTTAAACGTAATTATCTACTCGAACTTCTTTATCATCCACATCCATTTTTCATAATAATATTTTTCAAATAATTTTTACTATTTACTAGACAATGGTTTAAATTCATTTATACCCTTGTCTATTTTTAATGTAATCTTTTTGTCGTTTTCTATACAAGGTACTTTTTGACCTTTTTGATAAATTTAATGTAAGAATGTTTTTTAACTTATACGGCGTGTGCGTCTATTTTCTACCATTATAAACTCATAGAAGCTTCCCATAAAATATTATAGAAATATTTTGAGTGTAAATGTTTTATTTTATAATTATGTGACTTTTAAATGATATAAAATGAATATTTTAAAAATTTGTGAAATGTACTCTTTATCATGATCAGAATTTTAAATGTTTTAATCATTTATTTTTCTAAATGTTTTTAATTAATGTCCATGTTTTCAAAATGATTTTAAGGATTTAGTTATATGGACATAAATGTTATTAAATGATATTTCTTTTCAAAAGTTTCAAAGTGGTATGGGACACTTTGATTCAAAAATCTCTTTGAAATTACTTCCTTAATAAATGTTTTACTTTTAAATGATTTCAAAAAAGTGATATTTTTTTTCAAATAGTATTTCTTTCCTCTATGTCAACATCCATTGATGGATTTTATGTTTATTTCAAGTTGATTTATTATAATACAAAATATCCATTTTGTATTGAAGGTTTTGTCATATGTTTGACTGTGGATGTGTTATTTTTATTCCATTTATGGTTTAGGGATAAATTATTGACATTTTGTATGCTAGTTTAAATACAAATGTATATTTTATGTTTAAACCTTTTCATATGACGAATTTATTGGACTTATTATGTGATGTTTGGAGCCCTCTATAGCTCCTCGATGCATCAGTAGGTCTAATTAGACAAACTAGTGTCTTGGCATGAGGCCTGGACAAAATCTTATTTGTAGTCCTTGTAGGAAGCCTTGGCTACGTGGTTTTGAAATTCTGGCATTATGCATTACATCATTATGAAAGTGGTTATTAATATTTCTTTTGATTATTCGATTAGTAGAATATCCATGTGAATAAGTAAATGGAATTATTTCATTTTATTTCTTCCATATTATACTGATGTTCAAGTTTAAAAGGCTTTTGTTTTATTTATACATTCCCTTAAATGTTTATTCTTGTTTAAGAAAGTTTCCACTATATTGTTATCCTTAATGGGCATCTAATATCACCTTTTTCTATCTTTTATTTTTCCCATGATGTGAATAAGTATTTTATGAATAACCTACAGGGATAGTATGAGAGGATATGAGTGTGGAGACAATATATTGTTGTAGTTTTCACTTTATGATGTAATGTAAACTTTATGAATGTATCTAATGATTCCAAGGTTACTAAACTAATCAGTCTTCCGAGACTTTATCATCTGTGATCATGGCAATGTTATGTAAGAATGCATCGACTCTGGATAACTGGGGTTGGGGCGTTATAGTTGGTATCAGATGAAGTTTAGTACAGACCTCTGAAGCTAGATATAGATAATCTATGATTACAATACATAGCCCTAAGATAGAATTTGAGGATTAGTATAGAAAAACATCATAGAATTTGGGTATTGTAGAGATTTTGTGAGTTTTTTGAGTAATTCATCCTTGTCTGGATATGAGTAGTGTAAGAACCCAGTTCTTATTTTCGAGGTACATGCTTCTTCTTTTTCATTTTCCTAAAGTGTTTTTGATAAAATATGGAAAATGGGGAAAAATAAAAAAAATTGGAACTACACGCCATGTACTTTTCCACACGTCGTGTACTTTTGGCCATGTGGGATGGGTACACGAGGCCGATAGCCATGTCGGTGACGAGGGTTGTAGGAACCGACTACACATCTTGTAGTGGTACCTTACACACCGTGTAGTCATTCGGCAGGCTTAAACAGTAAGGTGGTGGAGTCACCCCTAGCTGGGCGGTAGTACACGCCGTGTACTCGGGAGTACATGTCGTGTAATCATGTCGATGGATGAACAGTGTAGTGGATCCTCCAAATGAACAGTTAAATGAAATAAGTACACGCCTTGTACTCATAAGTACACGCCGTGTACTTTGTTTCTTCGGCATAAAACTGGCAGTTGCATCCTCATTTGGAAGAGGACGCACTTGAACCATTTTGGAGCCAAAGGAGGAGGCCAGATCTTTGAAGATCCACTGGGTGCTCCCCGGGAATCCGATTCGGCTTCGGATGATCTCATTGGAACTGCACGGGTAAGCCCTATCCTCTCCTGGTACCATTCTTACCAATTCTTTCCCTAACATAAGTTATTTACATTTGAATGGGTTTTGTTCTTCATCATATCTACGACATTCTTGGGAATTTCTGGAGTCAGCGTTCGGGTATAACGTTCGTTTCTGAATAAGATAGGTGGCTTGGTGTTTAGTTTTCCAACTGCTGTTTGTTTTGTGCGTTTTTGTGCCACGAACCCATGTTGGGGTGTCGTGTGGCGGAGGCCATTGATATATTAAACACCTTGAATTGGTTAAGTATTTAATTATGATATTAAAATTCTGGTTGGGATCATTGCTTGGATACGGAACCACCCCCGGGGTGTGTTTCACTGTTTAGCCGTTTGGCCAGGATACCCGAGGGTATGCCTTAAAGTAGTAATTGTAGAATTTCCGTGAGAGGAATTTCTTGTTACTTCTTGTTTACCACTTGGGCATGGCCCGGTTACCTGTTTAGCCTGAGGGTGTTGTTGTGATTAGCCTTTGGGAATTGTACTGTATTCGCCTGAGGGAGTGACTATTTTAGCCCGAGGGATGTTGTTATTCCCCCTGAGGGCAACCTTTCGTGCCTAAGGGCTTGACTTCTGTGCCTGAGGGCGACCCTTCCTACGACCGAGGGAAATTTCTATTACTCCTGGGGGCAATACCTGCGGGTTGGATTCTGTATGGCCTGAGGGAAAGCCTGAGGGAGTGGTTTTACTATATTAGCCTGAGGGAAAGCTTCTGGTTGGCCTGAGGGCTTGGTTCTATTGAGCACAAGAATGTTACTAAATTAAATAAATTAAATGAATAATAAAATGGAAATTAAATTGTTATGTTAGTTACTTTTTAGTACTGCTTACATTATTGCATTTTACTATTGCACATTATTGTTTCATGCTTACACGCAGTTGGGCACATGCCTTTGGTGGGTGCCTACTGGGATATATTTCTCCCACCCTATTTGGGTCATGCTTTTCGGCCCAAACATATTATGTTTCTACAGGTTTAGATAGGGGAAAGAGTCCCTATACAGGTACTTGACTATTTCTATGGAGTAGGAGGGAATGGTACCGAGCCTAGGCTCGCGATGCTGCTGCCAGCTGTTTTGCTTGTTTTGTTGTACTCTGTATTTTGATGTATTGTATTGATGTATAACTTGTTCTGGCTGTTTTCATAGAACTTGAAACATGTAGCATCATCACTTATATACTATTGGTTATATCCCCTACTGTAGTTATTCAGTTGTGTATGTTTACTGTTTCTGCTGTCGTGTATGTTTATTTTGGTATTCCACTGCGCTACACATTGACAAATGAGGGCATAATTTCCCCACTATCAGACCTGGGCCCTCACTGCTAGTCGGTAGCCTCTTGTGTTTGGGGAAATACGCTTGAGGTTACGTGGCAAACCGGGCTTGGGGCACCCGTTGCGTGGAACCCAGGTCTGGTACATTACAAAGTGGTATCAAAGGCAGGTTTCTGTTGTTTGACTTACTATTTAGAGCCGTAGTTAGGGATAGGATGGAACGATATTTTGTAATAAGTTTTTCCCTAGTGTAGCTAACCCGTGTACAGCGAAAAGCCAATTTACCTCGTGATTGCAATTTTGTTGATTTTTCAATTTTACGGTTGATAATTTTTCTCCATTGGGTGACACACTTGGATTGTGCTGTTTATATTTTATATGTGGGTTCTATTTAGTTGCAACCCGATGAGATGAGGGTATGTCGTCTCATGCATCATATAGGCACATGCTAGATATCACATTCCATGCATAGTTTCCATGCCATGTAGGTGCATTACAAATTTGCATGTTGTTGTGATAGTTTCTGTGCTAATAAAGCATGATATTGTGGTAGCGGCTTGATAAATACTTGAGAAGTGATATGGTATTTTTGTTTGAGCTTGTTTATAGAATGGACGCCAAACTTTGGTTTTTGGGGAGTATGGGCCCCCATTGACCGTAATTTGGTGGATCATTGACTTTTTGTTGGTTATAACACATATAAGATTTCAACCTTTGATTCGTGGGGATTATGGACCCCCACGGGTCTCAATTTGACACTTAGGTTTTAGTTTCAGTATTTTCTGGGTTCCGGGGAAGTTTCTGAGGCATACTGTCAGGAAAACCCAGAATACACGCCGTGTAGGACCATATACACGCCGTGATTGTTCTTCTATTCGACAAGAAAAAATGAACTTTTTGTGTACACATCGTGTACCCTGAGTACATGTCGTGTACCCTGAGTACACGCCGTGTAGTCTCTTCCCGTGTCACAAAACGTGTGGGTGGCGACACGGGGTAGGTAAGGGCTTGGGTGAAACACGCCATGTACCAAATGGAAACGCCATGTAGAGTGACGGAGAGTCCGGCCGTGTAACTAAAAACAGGGGTCGGTGAACTCATGTACAGCACGTCGTGTCAATGATGAACACGCCGTGTAGTGTGACCTGGGGACTCGGCCGTGTAACTAACAACACGGGCTGGTTTCACCTCTCCCTGAACACGCCGTGTGTCTATGAGACATGTCGTGTAGTCTTGTACGAGGACATATCGTGTGGAGTTAGCTATGTGGCTGGGAAATGGGGTGTTGTACACGCCATGTACGGGTGTAACACACTGTGTGGAGTTAAGCTGAGTAGTCGGCCATGTCACAGACGACACGGGCAGATGGAAAATTACACCGTACATGCCATGTTGATATTATACACACCGTGTAGTTTTGTTGAACGGAAGCCATGTGGCATAGCCGTGTAGAAGGACCCGGGCAGGGGAAAGGAAGTCAAGTATACGCCGTGTAGTCTGTGTACATGCTCTGTAGTCTTGTCTTGAAAATTTTGAAATGATTTCTTCCACTTGTTCCTTTGTGGTTCCTTCTCTTTTAGACTTAATAATCTTGAATCTAAGGCGTGATTTTGACCATGTAGTGTCATGCCGCCTAGATGACCGTCAGTTGTTAGCTAGGAGAGTGGCGACGATTATACTCCGGAGATGGTGGGACATGCGATACAAGTTGATCCACTAGCAGAGCCCGATGCGGTACCAGCTGTTATACTGGACACAGGCGCGAAGGTGCAGTTCCGTGAAGGCTTATTGCGGTTCATGCTGACCTTTTAAGGAGCACCACAGGATTCCACATCTATGGCCGAGCTGACGAATATCTTTCAGCATCATCATCTGCCTATATTTTTGGGGGATGGCGGACCACAGGCTGCAGAGTCTTGTCTATGATTGATGTAGAATATTTTAGAGAACTTGGAGACGCCTCTAGGATGGAGGGTCAACCTCGCGACTTACATGCTGCGTGATTCCGCCAAGACGTGTTGGGATGTTACCACCCAGACATAGCATCACAGGAACATGGCATGGGAAAATTTTCAGGCAGTCTTCTACGAAATCTTCTTTACCAAGACGCTGAGGGCAGATAAAGCTCGAGAGTTCATGAATCTGCAGCAGGGTGTTATGTCGGTGATGGAATATTCTGCTCATTTTACAGAGCTCAGCGTTTTGCACACATGGTGGTGGGTGATGAGACGTTGAGAGCTAGACGTTTTGAGGATGGTCTATGGTATGACTTCTGAGCACTGGTGAATGTATTCAGGTTGCCTACTATACACACGATTTTGAACCAAGCGTTGATTACAGAGAGAAACCTGCAGGAATCAAGTGGTGTGGGCCAGGGAAATTCAGCACTAGTTACTGGTATTATTTCTACTGGGAAGAGGAAGAGACAGATAGAGATCTCTCAGGGTGGCAGTACCAGCCAGGCAGTGTCTTCAGTGGCCCGATCAGGTGCTACCAATGTGGCAGTGAGGGGAATAAGAGATTGTAGTGTCCACAAGACCCAGTTGAGTGCCGAGCTTGAGGCAAGATGGGTCATCTACAGCACTTTTGTAGGGAGTTTTTACCAGTGACTACTAAGAGGGGTTCTATGAAGACTCCGCATGCGGGAGCAGGACTAGTGGATTCTTACCATTCCGGGAACTGGAATACATTAGGGAGTACAGGTAGAGATGGTGGTCATGGTTGTGGTAGCCAGACACCAGGATCTCAGAGGCAACAGGGCAGGATAGCTCAGGGTAGCCAGGCTGTGTCGCAGGGCCATGGAGCCGGGCTTGCATTTGCAGTGGAACAGACCCAGCAGGAGCAGGATCCCGGACCTTCGACAGTCAGAGGTACTATTCTAGTAGCTTATGTCTTGTCTTCAGTACGTTTCGTTACGGGTTCGACACATAGTTTTATATCTGTGCCAGTTGTGGAGAGCTTTGGGATCTGTATTTCTTCTTCTTCTGATATCATGATGTTAGAAACTCGTTGGGAACTAGGACGGTTGGTGTGCGTCAGTGTAAGGGGTTCCCCCTTTAGTTTGGAGGGTGTCACTTCCTTTGGGACCTATATGTCTTGGAGATGATGAGTTATGATGTCATTCTCTGGATGGACTAGTTGGTTCCCTTTCGAGCCTTTGTAGACTTCTATCGTCGCAGGGTGCGTTTCACATCACTATAGGTCGGAGTGTTTCTATACAAGGGCGAGGGAATGTTCAGGCAAGTCGACCTGGACCAGAGCATCATGGGCAAGGTGGAGTCACGACCCAGATTTCGAGTTTGTATCTAGATGATCAGGGGACTCGTCAGACGTATTTCCTTCCAGTTTTTGATCATTTCAGGGATGTCTTCCTGGAAGACTTTTCAGGTCTACCTCTAGTGCGTGAGGTGGATTTCTCTATTGATCTACTGTTAGAAGCAGCAATGGTGTCAATTCATCCTTATAGGATGGCCACGCCTACGTTTCAGGAGTTCAAGAGGCAGTTAGCGGAGCTACAGGTGAAGGGTTTTATCCGACTCAGTACTTCTCTTTTGGGTTCTCCAATCCTTTTGCGAAGAAGGCGGACGGTACCCTCAGAATTTTCGTGGATTATCAGAAGCTGAACTAGTTTACGGTTAAGAACTGATATCCCTTGCTGAGGATTGATGATTTGTTTGATCATCTTCGTGGAGAACGAGTGTTCTCGAAGATTTACTTGAGATCCGAATATCATCAGCTGCGCATTAGACCATCTGATATACCTCTCACAGCTTTTAGGAGTATGTATGTTCTATATGAGTACTTGGTTATGCCTTTCAGACTCATGAACACTCCAGTGGTTTTCATGGCTCTGATGAATCATGTGTTCCATCCATATCTTGATTCATTTGTGGTAGTATTCATGGATGACATCTTGGTGTACTCTCACACTCGACACGACCATGCCACCCATCTTGAGTTCATATTGAGTACACTGAGAGAGCATCATCTATATGCTAAGATCTCTAAGTGCCACCATTGGATGGACCAGATTCACTTCATGGGTCATATCATCTCAGAGGCAGGAGTTGCAGTAGACCCAGAAAAGGTGAGGGCAGTAGTTTCCTAGGATCATTCAAGAACATGTTTGAGATAGGGAGTTTCTTAGGGCTGGATAGTTACTAAAGACGCTTCATACATGACTTCTCCCACTTAGAATCACTGTTGACATGTCTAACTAAGAAGGGTTTGACGTTCGTTTGGTTAGAAGCATGCGAGACAGGTTTTCAATACCTGAAGGTAAGGTTGACATCAGCACCGATCCTGATACTCCCAGAGCAGGGAAAGAGATAAACAGTTTACTGTAATGCATCGGGGATTGGGTTGGGAGCCGTTTTGATGTAGGGCGACCGAGTTGTTGCTTACGGGTCTCGGCAGTTAAGGCCACATGAGAGGAATTACCCGATTCATGATCTTGAGTTGGCTACAGTTGTTCATGTGTTGCGCTGATGGAGACACTATCTGTTGGGAGATCATTTTGTGGTTTTCACCAACAAAAAAATCATCAAGTATATATTTACTCAGCGTGACCTGAATCTGAGACAGAGAAGGTGGGTCGAGTACCTACTGTACTTCGATTTTGAGCTTGCCTATACACCTGGTAAAGGTAATGCAATAGTTGATGCACTAAGCAGGAAGACTCAGATACAGGCAGGGCATGAGGGCAGTGGTGAGTGGGAGCTCATGGCTTTGTTCTCTAAGATGCATCTAGAGGTGCACGACATTCAGGGTCCGGCTTATCATTCTTCGTTGGCTGCGACATCTACCCTCATTGACAGAGTGAGTATGAGCCATCTATCTGATTCATAAGGCCTAGTCCTACGAGTGTTGGTGGCACGTGAGTACCCTCCTCCCGGTTGTACGATAGGCGATGATGAGGTTTTGTGATTCCATGGACGTTTATGGGTTCCATGGGATATACGCGAGGAGCTGATGCAGGCGATTCATGCTTCAGCTTGGGCAGTTCATCTCGTGGTAAACAAGATGTACCAAGTCATGAGACGTCAGTACTGGTGGCCAGGTATGAAGAGGGAGATAGATGGTTTTTTTACGAGGTGTTCCACCTGTCAGAAGGTGAAGGTAGAGCAACACATGCCAACTAGGCTATTACAGCAGTTTCCCATTCTAGTGTGGAATTGGGGTGATGTCACGATGGATTTCATGATGGCATTTCAGAGGTCACCTCGAGGCAATGATGTCGTGTGGGTTGTTTTGGACAGACTCACGAAGGTAGCTCACTTCTTGCTGATCAAGGAGACCTTTGGTGTGGATGAGCTTAGAAGGATGTATATCCAAGAGATCATACGTCTTCATGGGGTCCCTCGTTCTATCATTTTAGATTGGTACACCCGCTTTATGTCTCGTTTCTGGTAGAGTTTTCAGATGGAGTTGGGTACACAGGTGCTTCTGAGCACATCATACCACTCTCAGGCAGATGGCATGTCAGAGAGGACGACACAAGTGCTAGAGGACATGTTGCGCGCATGCATCCTAGACTTTTGGGGCTCATGGAATAATCATATACCCTTAGTTGAGTTTTCCTATAACAATAGTTTCCATGAAACTATTGAGATGGCACCATACAATTCTTTATATAGTAGGCCATTCCGATCACCTTTGTGTTGGTCAGAGGCCGGTGAGGTAGCTTTACTAGGGCCACAGCTCGTGCCGGAGACATCTGAGCAGGTCCAGTTGATTCGGAAGCGGATGGCTACTGTGAAGTCTCATCAGAAGTCTTATGATGATCGCCGTAGATGACCTTTGGAGTTCGTGGTTGGGGATTAGGTTTTCTTGCGTGTTTTGCTGAGGCTGGGACACAAATGGATCAGGAGATAAGGTAAGCATTCACCGAGGTATGTGGGACCATTTGAGATTCTAGAGAGAGTCGAGTTGGTTGCCTATTGGTTTCAGTTACCGTAGCGGTACCGAGCCATGAACGACATCTTCCACACGTGTCAGTGGCGTCGCTACCATTCATACCCATCTCACACCATTCATCCAAAGTAGGTTGAGCTTCATCAGGATGCTTCCTTTGAGGAGCATCCGATCCTTATCATTGAAAGGAGAACCAATGTTCTCTAAGGCTGGTATGTTCTTCTTGTACAGGTGCTATGGCAGTATGGACGAGTGCAGGACGAGACCTGGTAGCGGGAGGCCGACATACATGCTCAGTGGCCAGAGTTGTTCTAAGCTTTATCTTTGGCACCCTTGGAAGGGAAATTTGGGGAATAATTACTCTAAGGGGGGATGTTTTTAAGAACTTGGTTCTTATTTATGAGGTACGGGCTTCTTCTTTTTCCTTTTCCTTAAGTGTTTTTTAGAAAATATGGAAAATGGGGGAAAATCCTAAATTTTCGGAACTACACGTAGTGTACTTTTCCACACGTCATGTACTTTTGTCCGTGTGGGATGGGTACACGGGGCTTGTAGACATATCGGCGACAAGGGGTGTAGGAACTGACTACACGCCTTGTAGTGGTACCTTACACGCCGTTTAGTCAGTCGGCAGTCTTAAACAGTAAGGCGGTGGAGTCGCCACCAGTTGGGCGGCAGTACACGTCGTGTACTCGAGAGTACATGTCGTGTACTTATGTCAACAGATGAACAGTGTAGCGGTGCCACAAATTGAACAGTTAAATGAAATAAGTACATGCCATGTACTTTGTTTTTTCGGCTTAAAACAGGCAGTAGCCTCCTCATTTGGCAGAGGAGGCACTTGAGCCATTTTGGAGCCAAAAGAGGAGGCTGGATTTTGAAGATCCACCGGGAGTTTCTCTGGAATCCGATTCGGCTTCGGACGACCTTGTGGGAACCGCACATGTAAGACCTCTCCTCTCCTGGTACCGTTCTTACCAATTATTTCCCTAACGTATATTATTTGCATTTGAATGAGTTTTGTTCTTCATTAGATCTATGCCATTCTTGGGCGTTTCTGGAGTCAGTGTTCGGGTATAACGTTCGTTTTTGAATACGGTAGGTGGCTTGGTGTTTAGTTTTCCAATTACTGTGTGTTTTGAGCATTTTTGTGCCGTGAACCTATGTTAGGGTGTTGTGTGGCTAAGGTCGTTGCTATATTAAACACCTAGAATTGAGTAGGTATTTAATTATGATATTAAAATGTTGTTTGGGATCGTTTTCTTGGATTTGATACCACCCCCGGGGTGTGTTTCACTGTTTAACCGTTTGGCCAGGATACCCGAGGGTATGCCTTAAAGTAGTAATTATAGAATTTCTTTGAGAGGAATTATTTGATACTGCTTGTTTACCTGTTGGTCATGGCCTGGTTACCTGTTTAACCTAAGGGCATTGTTGTGATTAGCCTGTGGGCACTATACTATATTAGCCTGAGGTCATGACTGTTTTAGCCCGAGGGCTGACGTTATTCTACATGAGGGCAACCTTTCGTGTCTGAGGACTTGAATTCTGTGCCTGAGGGCAACACTTACTACGCCTGAGGGCAATTTCTGTTACGCCTGAGCGCAATACCTTCAGGTTGGATTCTGTATGGCATGAGGGCAATCCTGAGGTCGTTGTTTTACTATATTAGATTGAGGGAAAGCTTCTTGTTGGCCTGAGGGATTGGTGATGTTCATCACAAGAATGTTACTAAATTAAAGAAATTAAATGAATAATAAAATGGAAATTAAATTGTTAAGTTAGTTACTTTTTAGTACTGCTTAATTTATTGCATTTTACTATTGCACACTATTGTTGCATGCTTACACGGAGTTGGGAATGGGCCGTTGGTGGGTGCCTATTGGGATATATTTCTCACACCCTATTTGGGTCATGCTTTTCGGCCCAAAAAGATTACATTTCTGTGGGTTTAGATATGGGCAAGAGTCCCTATTTAGGTACTTGACTTTTGATGTGGAGTAGGAGGGAATGGGACAAAGCCTAGGCTTGCGATGCCGCTGCCAGTTGTTTTTCTTGTTTTGTTGTACTCTATATTTAGTTGTACTATATTTATGTATAACATGTTCTGGCTATTTTCGTAGAACATGAAACATGTAGAATCATCAATTATATATTGTTGGTTATATCCACTGCTGTAGTTATTTAGTTGTGTATGTTTACTATTTCCGCTGTCGTGTATGTTTATTTTGGTATTCCGCTGCACTACACATTGACAAATGAGGAAATAGTTTCCACACTATCAGAACTGGGCCCTCGTTGATATTCGACAGCCTCTGGAATTTAGGGAAATGCGCTTGAGGTCACGTGGCGAACCGCGCTCGGGGCACCCGTTGCATGGCATCCGGGTCCGGGATATTACAACGTGGTATCAGATGCAGGTTTATTTTCATTGACTTACTAATTGGGGTTGTAGTCATGGATAGGATGGAACGATAGTCGGTAATAAGTTGTGCTCATGCATAGATAACCCGTGTACATGGAAAAGCCAATTTACCTCGTGATTGCAATTTTGTTGATTTTTCAATTTTACGGTTGATATGTTTTCAATGTTGGGTGACGCACTTGGATTGTGCTGTTTTTAGTTTTTCTATGGGTTCTATTTAGTTGCAACCCGATGAGATGAGGGTATTCCATCTCATGCATCATATAGGCACATGCTAGATATCACATTCTATGCATAGTTTCCATGCAATGTAGGTGCATTAGAAATTCACATTTTCTTGTGATAGTTGTTGCGAAAATAAAGCATGTTGTTTTGATAGTTTCTTGATAAATACCTGCCATGTGATATGGTATTTTAGTTTTATCTTGTTTATAGAATGGATGAAAAACTTTGGTTTTTGGGGAGTATGGGCCCCCATTGACCCGATTCTAGTGGATCATTGACTTTTTGTTGGTTATAAAACATATAAGATGTCAACCTTTGATTCGTGGGGAGTATGGGCCCCCACGGGTTGAAATTTGACACTTAGGTGTTAGTTTCAGTATTTTCTGGGTTCCGGGGATGTTTCTAAGGCATACATTCCCAAAAACCCATAATACACGTCGTGTAGGACCTTATACACGTCGTGTATGTTCTTCTATACAGGAAGAAAAAATGACCTTTTTGAGTACACGTCGTGTACCATGAGTACACGCCGAGTAGTCTCTTCTCGTTTCACAAACCGTGTGGGCAGCGACATGGGGTAGGGAAGGTCTTGGGTAAAACACGTCATGTACCGAATGGACACGCCGTGTAGTGTGACCCGTTGTCCAGCCATGTAACTAACAACACAGGTCAGTGAACTCCTGTACAACACGCCATGTCAATGATGAAAACGCCATGTAGTGTGACCTGGGGACTCGGCCATGTAACTAACAACATGGGCCAATTTCACCTCTCCCTGAACACGTCGTGTACCTGTGGGACATGCCGTGTAGTCTTGTCCGAGGACAGATCGTGTGGAGTAAGTCGTGTGGCTAGGAAACGGGGTGTTGTACACGCAGTGTATGGGTGTAACACACCATGTGGAGTTAAGCCGAGTAGTCGGCCATTTCACAAATGACACGGGCATTTGGAAAATAACACCGTACATGCCGTGTAGATATTATACACACCGTGTAGTTTTATTGAATGGAAGTCATGTGGCTTAGCCATGTAGAAGGACCCGGACAGGGGAAAGGAAGTCATGTATACACCGTGTGGTCAGTGTACACGCTGTTTAGTCTTGTCTGGAAAATTTTTAAATGCTTTCTTCCTCTTGTTCTTTTGTGTTTCCTTCGCTTTTAGTCTTAATAATCTTGAATCTGAGGCGTGCTTTTGACGTTGTAGTGTCATGCCGCCGAGATGACCACGAGTTGTTTGCCAGGAGAGCGGCGACGATTATACTCCGGAGATGGTGGGACATGGGCTACCAGTTGACCCACCAGAAGAGCAAGATGCAGCACTAGTTGTTATACCAGACACAGGCGCGGAGGCACAGTTCTGTGAAGGCTTTTTGCGGTTCATGCAGACCTTTCAGGGAGCACCGCAGGCTTCCACATCTATGGCTGAGCTGACACGTATCTTTCAGCAGTAGCATCCACCTACGTTTTCAGGGGATGGTGGACCACAGGCTGCAGAGTCTTTGCTAGGATGGATGAAAACTATTTTTGAGCACTTGGAGACACCTGCAGGGCGTAGGGTCAAGATCGCGACTTACATGATACGTCATTCTGCCAAGAGGTGGTGGGATGTTGCCACCCAGACATAGCATTACAGGGACATGGTGTGAGAAGAGTTTCAGGCAGTATTCTATGACTTCTACTTTAACGAGACACTGAGGGCAGATATAGCTCAAGAGTTCATGAATATGTAGCAGGGCGCTATGTCGGTGACAGACTATTCTTCTCGTTTTACAGAGTTTCTGTGTTTTGCACCCGTGCTAGTTGGTGATGAGACGTTGATATCCAGACGTTTTGTGGTTGGTCCTCAGTATGACATCCGAGTGCTGGTGAATTTTTTCTGGTTTCCTACTATACACGTGATTTTGAACCAGGCATTGATTACAGAGTGGAACCTACGGGAATCGAGTGTTGTGGGCCAGGGATGTTCAGCACCAGTTACTGGTATTATTTCTACTAGCAAGAGGAAGAAACAGATGTACTTCTCTCAGGGTGGTAGTACCAGCCAGGCAGTGTCTTCAGGTGGCCCGATCAGGTGCTACCATTGTGGCAGAGAGGGGTACAAGAGACCGCAGTGTCCATGAGACCTAGTTGAGTGCCGAGCTTACGGCAAGAAGGGTCATCTACAACGCTTTTGTAGGGAGTTTTTACCAGTGACCAGTGAGAGGGGTTCTGTGGAAACTCCGCATGTGGGAGTAGGACCAGTGGTGTCTTACCAGTCCGGGAACTAGAATACGTCTGGGCATACAGGCATAGATGGTGGTCTTGGACGTGGTAGTCATACCCCAGGATCTCAGAGGCAACAGGGTGGGACAACTCAGGGTAGCCAGGCTGTGGCACAGGGCCGCGGAACTAGACATGCATATGTAGTGCAACAGACCCAGCAGGAGCAGGATCCCGGACCATCGACAGTCAGAGGTACTATTCTTGTAGCTTCTGTCTTGTCTTCAGTACTTTTCGATATGGGTGCTACACATAGTTTTGTATCTATACCCGTTGTGGAGAGACTTGGGCTCTGTGTTTCTTATTCTTCTGGTATCATGATGCTAGACACTCTGTTGGGGACTAGGACGGCTGGTGTGCGTCAGTGTAAGGAGTTCCCCCTTGAGGTTGGAGGGTGTCACTTTTTTTGGGACCTATATGTCTTGGAGATGACAAGATATGATGTCATTCTCGGGACGGACTGGTTGGTTCCCTTTTGAGCCTTTGTATACTGATATCCTCTCAGGGTGCGTTTCACATCACCAGAGGGTAGAGTGTTTCTATACAAGGATGAGTGGAATGTTCTGTCGAGTCGAGCTAGACCATAGCATCATGGGCGAGGTGGAGTCACAGCCCGGGTTGAGAGTTTGTATCTAGATGATCAGGGGACTTATCGGACGGATTTCCCTCCAATTTTTTATCATTTCAGGGATGTATTCTCGGACGACATTTCAGGTCTACCTCCAGTGTGTGATGTGTATTTCACTATTGAGCTAGTTCCAGGAGCAACACTGGTGTCCATTCATCCTTATAGGATGGCCACAACTGAGTTGCAGGAGCTCAAGTGGAAGTTAGATGAGATACTGGAGAAGGTTTTTATCTAACCCAGTACTTCTACTTGGGGTTCTACGGTCCTTTTTGCGAAGAAGGAAAATGGTACCCTCAGAATTTGCGTGGATTATCGGAAGTTGAACTAGTTGACAGTTAAGAACCGATATCCCATGCCGAGGATTGATGATCTGTTTGATCAGCTTCGTGGAGCACGAGTGTTCTCGAAGATTGACTTGAGATCTGGATATCATCAACTACGCATTAGACCATCTTATATACCTCTCACATGTTTTAGGAGTAGGTATGGTCTATACGAGTACTTGGTTATGTCGTTCGGACTCACGAACAGGCCAGTGGTTTTCATGGATCTGATGAATCGTGTGTTCCACCCGTATCTTGACTCTTTTGTGGTAGTATTCATGGATGACATCTTGGTGTACTCTCACACTCGACATGACCATGACACCCATCTTGAAATCGTATTGAGTACACTAAGAGAGCATCGACTATATGCTAAGATCTCGAAGTGCCACTTTTGGATGGACCAGATTCACTTCCTGGGTCATATCATCTCAGAGGAAGGAGTTGCAGTAGACCCATAGAAGGTGAGAGAAGTAGTTTCCTAGGAGCAGTACAAGAACGTGTTTGAGATACAGAGTTTCTTAGGGCTGGATGGTTACTAATGATGCTTCATACATGACTTCTCCCACTTATCATCACTTTTGACAGGTCTGACTAAGAAGGGTGTGAAGTTCGTTTGGTCAGAAGCTTGCCAGACATATTTTCAGTACCTGAAGGGAAGGTTGACATCAGTACCGATCCTGATACTCCCAGAGCAGGAAAAGAGCTATACAGTTTACTGTGATGCATTGGAGATTGGGCTGGGAGCCTTTTTGATGCAGGATGACCGAGTTGTTGCGTACGGGTCTCGGCAGTTGAGGCAACTTGAGAGGAATTACCCGACGCATGATCTCGAGTTGGCTGTAGTTTTTCATACGTTGCGCTGTTGGAGACACTATCTGTTGGGAGATCATTTTTTGGTTTTCACCGACCACAAAATCTTCAATTATATGTTTACTCAGAGTGACATGAATCTGAGACAGAGAAGGTGGGTCGAGTACCTATTGTACTTCAATTTTGAGCTTTCCTATAAACCTGGTAAAGGTAATGCAGTAGCTGATACACTAAGCAGAAAGACTCAGATACATTAAGTGCAAGAGGCCAGTGGTGAGTGGGAGATCACGGATTTGTTCTCTGAGATTCATCTGGAGGTGCACGATAGTCAGGGGCCGACTTATCATTCTTCATTGGCTGTGAAATCTACCCTCCTTGAAAGATTGAGGATGAGACAGCTATCGGATTCAGAAGTCCTAGTCTTACAGGAGTCGGTGGCAAGTGAGGACCCTCCTCCTGGTTGGACGATAGGCGATGATGAGGTTTTGCGATTCTATGGACATTTATGGGTTCTAGGGGATATACGTGAGGAGCTGATGCGGGAGATTCATGCTTCAGCTTGGGCAGTTCATCTCGGGGTTACAAAGATGTACCGATACATGAGACGTCAGTACTGGTGGCCGGGTATGAAGTGGGAGATAGATGGTTTTGTTATGAGGTGATCCACCTGTCAGCAGGTGAAGGCGGAGCACCAGAGGCCAGTTGGGCTGTTACAGCAGTTTCCCATTCCAGAGTGGAAATGGGATGATGTAGCGATGGATTTTGTGACGGTATTGTCAAGGTCACGTCGAGGCAATTACACCGTGTGGGTTGTTGTGGACAGACTCATGAAGGTAGCTCACTTTTTGATGATCAAGGATACCTTCGGTGTGGACGATCTCGAAAGGATGTATATCCGAGAGATCATACGTCTTCATGGGGTGCCTCGTTCTATCATTTCAGATAGGGAAGCCTTATTTACGTCTTGTTTCTGGAAGAGTTTTCATAGGGAACTAGGTACAGAGGTGCTTCTGAGCACATCATACCACCCTCACACAGATGGTCTGTCAGACCAGACGATACAGCTGCTAGAGGACATGCTGCGCACATGCGTCCTAGACTTTGGGGGCTCTTGGGAGAAGCATATACTCTTAGTCGAGTTTTCCTATAACAATAATTTTCAGGAAACTATTGATATGGAACTATACATGGCGTTATATGGTAGGACATGCCGATCACCTTTATGCTGGTTAGAGGTCGGTGAGGCATCTTTACTGGGGCCACATCTCATTCAGGAGACATCTGAGCAGGTCTAGTTGATTTGTAAGCGGATGGATATTGCACAGTCTCGTCAGAAGTCTTATGCTGATCACCGCATATGACCTTTGGAGTTTGTGGTCAGGGATCAGGTTTTCTTGAGTGCTTCACTGAGGATGGGACCCAAACGGATCAGGAGATAATGTAAGCTTTCAACGATTTCTGTGGGACCATTTGAGATTCTAGAGAGAGTCGGGCTGGTTGCCTATCGGTTGCAGTGACTACAGCGGTACCGAGCCATGCACGACGTCTTCCACGTGTCTCAGTTGCGTCGCAACCATTCGGACCCATCACAGAACATGCATCCAGAGGAGGTTGAGCTTCAGCAGGATTCCTCCTTTGAGAAGAATAAGATCCATATCATTGACAGGAGCACGAAGGTTCTCGGTGAACGGTCAGTTCCTCTCGTATGGGTGTTATGGCAGCATGGCCGAGTGCAGGACGAGACCTGGGAACGGGAGGCCGACGTACGTGCTTAGTGGCCAGAGCTATTCTCAGCTTTATATTTTCCACCCTTGGAAGGGAAATTCAGGGAAGAATTGCTCTAAGGGGGGAAGTTTGTAAGAAACTGGTTCTTATTTTTGAGGTACGGGCTTCTTCATTTTCCTTTTCCTTAAGTGTTTTTGAGAAAATTCGGAAAATGGGGAAAATGCTAAATTTTGGAACTACATGCCGTGTACTTTTCCACATGCAGTGTGGGATGGGTACACAGGGCGTGTAGCAATGTTGACGATGAGGGGTGTAGGAACCGACTACACGCTGTGTAGTGGTACCTTACACGCCGTGTAGTCAGTCGGCAGGCTTAAACAGTAAGGCGGTGGAGTCGCTGCTAGCTGGGCAGCAGTACACGCCATGTACTCGGGAGTACATGTCGTGTACTCATGTCGACGGATGAACAATGTAGCGGTGCAGCCAAATGAATAGTTAAATGAAATAAGTACATGCCGTGTACTTTGTTTTTTCGGCTTAAAACATGAAGTAGCCTCCTCATTTGGAAGAGGTGGCACTTGAGCCATTTTGGAGCCAATGGAGGAGGCCGAATCTTTAAAGATCCACCGGGTGTTCGTCTGGAAACTGATTCAGCTTCAGGCGATCTCGTTGGAATCGCACGGGTAATCCCTCTCCTCTCCTGGTACCGTTCATACCAATTCTTTCCCTAATGTATTTTATTTACATTCGAATGGGTTTTGTTCTTCGTTAGATCTACCCTATTCTTGGGAGTTTCTGGAGTCGGCGTTCAGGTATAATGTTCGTTGGCGAATAAGGTAGGTGGCTTGGTGTTTAGTTTTCTAACTACTGTGTGTTTTGTGCGTTTTTGTGCCACAAACCCATGTTGGGGTGTCGTGTGGCTGAGTTCGTTGCTATATTAAAAACCTAGAATTGATTAGGTATTTAATTATGATATTAAAATGCTTGTTGGGATCGTTTCGTGGATCTGGTACCACCCCCGGGGTGTGTTTCACAGTTTAGCTGTTTGGAAAGGATACCTCAGGTAATGCCTTAATGTAGTATGTGTAGAATTTCCTTGAGAGGAATTGCTTGTTTCTCCTTTTTTACCTATTGGGCATGGCCCGGTTACCTGTTTAGCCTAAGAGAGTTGTTGTGATTAGACTGTAGGAACTGTATTGTATTAGCCTGAGGGCGTGACTGTTTTACCCCGAGGGATGTCGTTATTCCTCTTTAGGGCAACCTTTCATGCCTGAGGGCTTGACTTCTGTGCCTGAGGGTGACACTTCCTACGCCTGAGGGAAATTTCTGTTATGCATGAGGGAAATACCTGCAGGTTGGATTTTCAATGGCCTGAGGGCAAGCCTGAGGGCGTGGTTTAACTATATTATCCTGAGGGAAAGCTTTTGGTTGGCCTGAGGGATTGGTGCTGTTGAGCACAAGAATGATACTAAATTAAATAAATTAAATGAATAATAAAATGGAAATTAAATTGTTAAGTTAGTTATTTTTTAGTACTGCTTACTTTATTGCATTTTACTATTTCACACTGTTGTTGCATGCTTACACGCAGTTGGGCGCGGGCCTTTGGTGGGTGCCTACTGGGATATATTTTTCACACCCTGTTTGGGTCATGCTTTTCGGCCCAAACAGATTACGTTTTTACGGGTTTAGATAGTGTCAAGAGTTCCTATACACGTACTTGACAGTTGCTGTGGAGTAGGAGGCCATGGGACCGATCCTAGGCTCACGATGCCGCTGCCAGCTTTCTTTCTTTTTTTGTTGTACTCTATGTTTTTTGGTACTGTATTGATGTATAACAAGTTCTGGCTGTTTTCATAGAACTTGAAACATGTAGCATCATCACTTATATATTGTTGGTTATATCCACTGCTGTAGTTATTCAGTTGTGTAAGTTTACATTTTCCGCTATCATGTATGTTTATTTTGGTATTCCGTTGTGCTACACTTTGACCAATGAGGCCATAGTTTCTACACTATCAAACATGGGCCCTCGCGGTTAGTCAGCAGCCTCTGGTGTTTGGTAAAATGCTTTTGAGGTCACGTGGCAAACTGGCCTCGAGGCACCCGTTGCCTGGCACCCGGTTCCGGGACGTTACAAGTATGTAGAGACGGCTCTGGCACAGATGTACGTAGGGGTAGAACCCGAAAACACCAGTTCATGCTAGATTTGAACGGGAACTGGTGCACAACAACGGGCCTTGCTGCACTCTTGATTACGACACTCCTGGGGGATATGCTTAGGATAATTCTCATTTTCTTTACAAACCATTATGAAGGGTTTCTGAATATATACTTCATCAAAGAATACATTCTTATGATTATAGATTATATCCATGAAATTTTTAATTTATGTTAAGTTTTTTACATATTTGGGATTAGTTATTTCTCTTCATAAACTTCTCTAGTGTAAGTCATTGTTTAGAAATGGCGCCCAATAGAAGGAATGATAACTCCAGCAATACGAATGATCCAATGAGTAAGAAAGGTCATATCATTCATGGTCTTAAGCCAAAATTTAGAAGGGAAATAGTCTCCCACATATTATCATCTTATGAAGAAATGGTATCATTTGATGATTGGATATGTAAATAATTCTAAGAGTCATATGGCTATGATGGAAAGTCCAAGAAAGAAAGGATGGTAGAGAGAAGTAAAGATAAAGTGAAGAAGGTAATGAAAGATCTTCCCATATGTGATAACTATGGAAAGAATCACCTTGGAAAATGCTTGAAGGGAATGGGAGTATGTTATATGTGTGGTGAAAAAGTACACCAAGTACATGACTGCAAGGGTAAGAAAAAGGTTTCAAGTGTACAATGCTACATCTTCAAAGATTTTGGACACAATGCGAACCAATGTCCCAGTCATCAAACTATGCCGAAAATGATGCTATTGGATAATAATCACGTTATGATACTACCATAGATGAAAAGGAATTACTAGTGTTCATATGTTGTTATTTTGGAATTATTTAATTGAAGTGTTGTATAAATTATGTACTGCAAATAAACAAGGATTGTACTGATGTACTATTTCATTGAGGATTTGAGATTTTATGGTATTAAGAATAGTTAATCTACAACGAGTTAATTTTTTTGGAAATTACATGGTTGAATTAATGATAAACCTTAATATGGTCCTAATATTGAGGTACTTATTTTGGTTTAAGATATGCTTGATTTTGGTAAATTATATTGGATATTATTGACTGCCTTGAAACTAATTAAATATTTGTATATTTCAACATTGTTGGAGTTTAAAACATTTTTGGATTGATGATGTATATCCAGTATTCTATAAGGAATAAGTATGAATGTAATCAATATGTTTTTATGGTAATTTAGGATGTTTTAGTGTTTCAAAATAATACATGATGAAGGTATTCACATTCTATTATAGGGTAAAAAAGATCTACGATATGTTTACATTTCATATAAATTTTGGATTGAGAGTTTACAGAAGTATTTTGGATAAGTATAAATGTTGGAATGGATTATATTTTACATTAAATACTATTGTTAAAGTTATTTTTTCATATTTATAAAAAGGAAAACACGCAGAATGTGTGAAAAACCGTTGTATCAGACAAAGCTGTGGGAATCGAACCCACAAATATAGTAAAAATGGGATTTATCACCCACCACGAGACTACATGAAGTCTCTGGAGTATATAATGTAGCTTTAATTATTTTTTATGTTCTGATAGATGAATTATAAATTTATTTTTGGAACCCAATACGGTTAGGATAAATAGAATATTATTTTTATGTTATATTATCTTTTATAGTGAAAGATGAGTTCTTTGATGAAATTAATTCTTATACTATAGTGAAGGGATCATAAAACCAAAAATTGTTATCCTAATACCATATGTTTTGTTGAACCAATGGTATTTTAAATCCCCATAGATTGATGAATTTAAGGCCCTCAATTTTACACTTGTTTGTGATTGATGACCTCAATCACTACCAATAAATATTTACATTTTTCCTCCAATTATATGTCTCTAATTTCCACCAATGTCCTCCTAATCGAGATCATAATATGGTGGGGACCCTTTCATTTCCTTTTTCATCTTATTAAGACTAAATTTTATTAACCAAATTTCCAATGTTGGTTTTCTCAATGGTATTTTCTATTATCAAACTTTTTTTTTCAAAAAATAATTTCAAATTTTGAGGACGCAATTTGTTGAATGTGGGAAGAATGTAACACCCTAAGATTTCACAGTAATTCAATAACATGCACTACACACAACACCGAGTTCTAGCGCACCATGACTTACCAAACAATCTGTTCAAAAGCAGTTATGAATAGTATTATCGGAATATTGAACATTATATAATATTTAGAATTTTAGAATCTATATTATGAGTTTCTTAGACATAATGTAAGAACAACTTCATTTTTTTCAGATAAAAAAAATGTTTTTCAAAAATTGAAATTTTATCCCCTTTTAATGGAAAAACATTTTAAATCAAATATTTAAAACATTTATATATTCAATTTGACAAAATAAACTTCTTCTATAGAATTGGAACATAATAATTTAGTTTCAATAAAGTTTTGGTGATTTTTTGATAATTTTCGTATTTGGGTGAATAGTAAAAAATAATATAATTTAATTGAAAAAAAAAATTTAAATCATAAATATTTATATTGTTAAATTATACATTTTAAAGGTTTGGAAGTGTAAATATATTATATTTTTACCATTTAATCCAATGATGGTCATTTTAAGTAATTTCACTATGAAATTGGACATAAACAAGTTTCAAACTTTTGGTTGTTGTTATTTCTTAAAAATACGCCTTTTGGTTTTGAAAGCGGGAATTATTTTTAAATTAATAAATGAAACATATATATTTTGAATTTGGTAAAATATATTTCATTATTGAATTTTTAATAACAAAATTAGTTTACGGTAAATTTTTTGTATTTTTCCGAAAACTTTTAATTTTTGATGAATAGTGAAAAACATTGAGTAATAGTTTAAAAGAGAATTTTTAAAATAATTTGTTTTATTTAAATTTATTTTATGTGAAAATAGATACATACTACCTATATATGTTCAATTTAATTCATTGGAGTCAGTTTATAATAATTTTAGATATATGAAAATTTTGTTGAACTTTTCACCGTCTTTTACCGACCTCCTAGGAGAATTTGGAAATTCACAGAAAACATAATTTCCCCACTTCCATGAGTGTAATTTCAAAAATCCAAGAGACACAGTTAATATCAAGTAGTAAAATTTGGTTGAAGAAGTTAAAAATATTTTTTGGTGAATAGTAACTTTTTACTTTTATTTACCACGGTAAAATGTAAATAGGGTAATTAAGGGGAAAAATTAAATTATTATTAACCTAACACATGTTTTAAATCGATTGAATAAATATAATTAGACAAAAAACAACCTTAGTAATAAAATATGAACCTTTTTGGGCCACTTGTATTAGATTAAGACAATTATTATTATTTAATTCAAATAAGAGTAAAAAGAGTTAAAATAAAAGTTTAATTACTAATTTTTTTTAATATACGGAAATGAAAAAGAGAAATTATATTGTAAATATTCATTATAAAGATATATATATTTCCTACATAATGGTATTTTATTTATAATTTTTAGAAATACAATAATTTAATTTATTTATGACACAATGGTGATGTAGTAATTACCTAATTAATGAAATATTAAAATAATTGATATTTTAAATAACCAAATAAATTTAATTTGAGACTTTTTGTGAATTAAAATAATTTAAAAGGATAATATGACATGTTTTTATTAATTTAAATTACTTTTTTCGAATTAATAATGCAGTTATGATTTTCATAAAAATCAAATTCCAAATAATGTCAAAATTGACCTAAAAGAGTTTTTAAAAAAATATTATATTAATAATTGATATTCTATTCATAAAAATAGAAGCGTCAGCCAAAGGAGTTATATCATGATATTTTTATCATTTATGGACCACATGGGGGTCTCTTGGATGTATATAGAATGTTTATTAACTATATAATATAAAAATACAACGTGACATAGTAAATTTCAAACTAATTAACTAAGAGTTAAAACTAAAAGATAAGGTTAATATAATGACCCCAACCAGTCTAAAATATATTGGTTGAAAGGATTTAGACCGATCCCCACCTTATAATTTTAATAATCCACATTTTATCCATTAGAAACCGAATATTAATTTATTATAAATTAATACATTATGTTATTCATAAAGAGCCCCTCCTCCCCCTTATAAAAGGACACCACTTCTAACCAAATCGTCATACCGTCAAGGCCTTTTTGATTGGCCAAACTCTCCCAAAATATCCTCTCAACTATCCTCCCTTAATCCCATAGGCCTTCATTTAGTCATAAATCCATACTTTGGAGCCCTTTTCATGAAATCAAAATGTTGAACTAGAAGAAGAGGTAATGTTTTCACCACCCTTTTTAAAGATCCTTTCTTCTTCAACTTCTTATTTCCATATTATTCCCATTATAAAATAATAACTCCAGTATATTCTATATACGTTTATGTTATTATAAATATGGTAAAACCATATTCAGTATTCTATCCATCCTTTGAATGACATGTCACTAGACGTTCGTACGTACGACTTACCGTCTCCACATCACGGTGTAATTGTTATTCAATAAATTATTATTTGGATGGGTATAATAATGATGTGTAATTCATGTAAATAATGAATATAACATGATAATGATTCTGTATATATGTTATACCAAACAACTATATATTATTTTAATATCAAAAGAATGATTTTTTCGCTCGTGCGTATGTACGGACTACCGTCTCGACGAACGCGATGAGATTCATTACCCATTGTATCCATTCAAGACAAATTCTTGTTTAATGATTAAAAATAATGTTTAATGACATCATATGATTCTGGATATAAATAATATACAACCTATCCATAACAAACATGGCTTATATAACAAAATATATAAAAGAAACCGAGTAAGTTAACACCTGAAACAACGATAATACTAAGATATTATTAACAAAGCAATGTTAAAATATCATATATGATATTATATTAATTTTAATTATTATTCTATTATTTAATAACAATTATTTGACCATTATACATGAGGTTAACCTACCCTCGACAAAGGAAATGTACAAGGTAAGGGTTACTTCACAATCTCTTCATTATCTGAGGTTATGTATAAGTAATTATCTACTGGGACCTCTTTATCATACAAATCCATGTTTCATAAAAATATACTTCAAAACATTTTTACAATTTACTAGAAAATGGGTTAAATCCATTTAAACCTATTTGTGTTTTGACAGGAATCATTTCTTAATTTTCCAAACAAGGTACTTTTTGAACTTTTTGACAAATTTAAGGTATGAATGTTTTTTATCTTTTACGGTGGTTGCGGTTATTTTCTACCATTATAAACTCATCGAAGCTTCCCATAGAAAATTATAAGAATATTTTGAATGTAAATGTTTTATTTTATAATTATGTGACTTTTAAATGATTTCAAAATGAATATTTTAAGAATTTGGGAAAGGTACTGTTTATCAAAATCAGAATTTTTAATGTTTTAATGATTTATCTTTCTAAATCATATTAATTAATGTACATGTTTTCAAAATGATTTTAAGTATATATTAATATGGACATAAATGTTATGAAATGATATTTCTTTTCAAAAGATTCAAATTGGTATGGTACACTTTGATTCAAAAATCTCATTGAAATTACTTCCATAATAAATGTGTGACTTTTAAATGATTTCACATACAAGATATTTCTCTCAAATAGTTTTGATTTCATCTATTCCAACATACATTGATGGATTTTAAGTTTATTTAAAATTGATTTATTATGATACAAAACTTCCATATTGTATTGATGGTTTTGTGATATTTTTGAATGTGGATGTGTTATTTTTATACCATTCATGGTTTATGGGTAAATTGTTGTCATTTCGTATTGTAGATTGAATACAAATGTTTATGTTGTGTTTAAACCTTTTAATATTAGGAATTCATTGGACTTATTAAGTGAAGGGTGGAGCCTGCTATAGCTCCTCGATGCATCGGTAGGTCTCATGAGACAAACTAGTGTCTTAGCATGAGGCCTTGACAAAATCTTATTTGTAGTCCTGGCACGAGGCCCTGGCTACGTGGTTATGATAGTATGGAATTATTCATTCCATCATTATGAAAGTGGTTATTGATATTACATGTGATTATTTGATTAGTGGAATATCCATGTGAATAAGTAAATGGATATATTTTATTTTATTTCTGCCATATTATGCTGATGTTCATGTTTAAAAGTCTTTTATTTTAGTTATACATTGCCTTAAATGTTAATGCGTGTTTAAAAAGTTTCCACTATTTTGTTATCCTTACTAGGAGTCCGAGCTCACCCATTTCTAAGTTTTATTTTTCTCAGGATGTGAATAAGTATTTTATGAATGATCTGTAGGTATAGTATGAGGGGATATGAGTGTGGAGACATGATATTTTTGTAGTTTTCACTTTATGATGTAATGTAAACATTATGAATGTATCTAATGATTCAGAGGCTAATAAACTAATCATCATTTCAAGACTTGATCTTTTTTATCATTCCAATGTTATGTAATAATGCACCAACTCTGGATAACCAGGGTCGGGGACTTACATGTATTGGACAAACCAAAATGTTTTTAAGGTGTTGTTTTTGATGCTTTCGTCAGGGCGCACACATCCGTCTGTGGTGACGCGTAGTTGTTGCCCCACATTCCCTCTTTCCAAAGGTGGGTGGAATCTGCTACATATTCAAGGAATTTTTCTTCTTGATTGAATGTGATTATGGGATGTTAATCCTTCCTTCCATGGATTCCTCTTCGTAACTCGTCAAAAAGTACGGTTCTCCCGTAATGATTCAGTCATAATTCGTGAATCTCATTCCCAGTGCCATATCATTGTGGACACTAGTTAGTTACACTACTTCCATTAGGCCATTCTATGGGGTATTGACATGGTAGCATCCGTCAGGTGGAGTAGATGACAACATTATGAATGTTGTGGAATCTCTGGAAGCATGGACATTGGGGAATCTATATTCCTCTTTATAAGAGGGTATCTCAAGGGCATAGAACCCGAGGCATCGCACGTCGAATGCGGGAAATCATATGTCATAAGCATGTATATGAGGTTTTCCTCAGCTTATAATGTTTAACATAGGGTATGCCACATGTTTAACATCTAGAAAAGACTGTTATGCCAAAGGTGTGTCTTCCATGGTTTTCCTTTAGGATCTTATGTTTATCACGAGGAATGCCGTGAGTTTCACATCTTGCGGAGAAGGAATGAGAGTTATCAGAATGTCCTATATAGACATATCAAATTGGTACAACCATAGGAGGGAGCTCTAGGAAGATGGATGGATCAGAATGCACAATGAGGACAGATCTGAGGTTGTGTGCCTCATTGAAGGGAGAGGTATCACTGTATTGGATGATCTGAACACCACAGTGGGAGGATCAGGGAGAGTGCACCCCATAATAGTGGACAGCAGGGTTTAACATTGGCTTGGATTGAACCTCATGGAGGATACCAATATATCATGTGTATACAATAGGGATCCAAACCCACATAGTTCGAGGGGGTGATGAATTAGGGAGTACACAAAGGACAGAATCTCGAATGCATGCGGGGGATTACACATGGATAGTGGCCCAGGTACTCCTATGAGCATTGAGGTGGTGGATGACATGATACCTCTGGGATGTGGTGACTGGAGTAATAATAAAGATGGATGATGGGGAGTAGAATGAAGTGAAGGGTGGATGAGATGGAACCGACGTGAGGACGATGGTGATGGTGGGATTGAGCCATGAAGAGACTTCCTATGTATCCTTGTGGCAGGGAATCAATGTCCTCATAGTTCGGTGGGATTATGGGTAACCGTAGGAGGCGGCCTGAGAGAATGTACTCATGGTTGGGACCCACAGGAAGTAAAACCTCCGAGTTGGGGAATGATCTTCTCAAAACACATGGGATCGAGGGATAGATCAAGATGAGACATGGGAACTGGGATTGAAGCTCATGGAGGCTTCCTATGTCTACTCGTGGTTGAGAATCAAAGTCCACATAGTTTATCTAACGAAGGCTTACCATCGATTTTTGACTTCAATGGCTTACCGTCGAATAAGGTTGACAACGGATTACCACTGAATGGGGGAAAACTACTTACCGCTAATTGAGGTCCACAGTTTAATGTCATGATAGATGGGGATTAACCATCGTGGTAGAGTACATAAGACCCAGATAGATGGTGGGCTTGATCCTCAGGGAGGATTCCTACATACCACCTCTTTGAAAGGATCAAAGACCACATATTTTAAGTGGTGGGAACATACGTGAAGGGTGTCAGAATGATCGGTTGTTGGGCTCAAACCTCAGGGAGCCTTACTACATACCTCACCATGGAAAGGATCAAAGACCTAGTTTTCCATGTTGGTTTTATTGAAATGACGTGAAGATGGTCGGGACCAATGGGATGTGGGCCTAAACCATAGGGAGGATTCCTACATACCATGCCTTGGCAAGGATCAAAGACTCCATAGTTTAGGTTAGTTCTAGGGATTACACTCTAGGCATCCCAGAGTGTTGGTGAACTGATGTGAAGATGGTCAGAATTACTGGGGAGGTGGGATTTAACCTCGTGGAGGCTTCCTACGTACCATTAATTGCCATGGATCAAATACCACATAGTTCAAGTTGGTTTGGGCATACACTCTAGGCTTCCCAAAGTGATATGTTCTATGCTTACTCTAAACCCACGTGAGTCATGCTTAGTTTTAGAAACAAGAGGTGGAAATGACCTGGCGATCATGGTGTAGAGGTGAATCCGTGAAAGGTGTTTAATAAGGAATTATGTAAGGAAGCTGCTTGTGTGTCATTATGGAGTTACAATGGTGAATGGGGCTTACACGAGGAAGCTGCCAGGGTACTTCTATAGAGTGGAAATGGTGGATGGTGCTTACGCAAGGTAGTTTCCAGGGTGCTGATATGGAGCGACAATGATGAATGGGGCTTATGCAAGGAAGATATATGTGTGACACTATGGAGAGACAATGGTAAATGTGGCTTACGCAAAGAAGCTTCCCAGGTGCCGCTATGGAGAGATAATGGTGGATGGGGCTTACTCAAGGAAGCTTCCCAAGTGTTTCTATGGAGTAGAAATGGAGCATGGATCTTACGCAAGAAAGCTGCCCAGGGGACACTATGGAGAGACAATGTGGAATGGAGATTACGCAAGGAAGCTTCCTGGGTGCCGCAATGGAGTGACAATAGAGAATGGGGATTACGCCTGGATGTTTCCCGGGTGCCGTTATAGAGTGAAAATGGTAGTTGGGGCTTACGCAATGAAGCTACACAAGAGCTTCTATAGATCGGAAATGGTGAATGGCTCTTATGTAAGGATGTAGATAGGGTTCCACTATAGAGTGGAAATAGCGAATGGGGCTTACACATGGAAGCATCCCGGGTGCTGATATGGAGCAGTAATGGTGGATGGGGATTACGCTCGGAAGCTACCCTCGTGCGGCTATGTAGCGGCAATGGTGGATGGGGTTATACAATGATGATTCTCCTGTGCCACTATAGAGCAACAATGGTGGATGGGGACTACACAAGGAATCTTCCTGGGTGCCGCTATGGAGTGGCAATGGTTGATGGGTCTTAGGTAAGGATGATGCCCTGGTGCTACTATGGAGTGCCAATGGTGGATGGCGCTTATGCAAGGATGATTCCCATAGTGTATTTCTCATGAATTTCCATTAGGTAATCCAAGCACATTGGTGGTTTGAGGCCTTCTCCTATGCACTATTGCACAAGTGTTATAACACCAAGGGGTGTTGGAACCAGTCCGAACAAAGGGAGAAGAAAATTGTGAATCGCATGCCCAAAATTCGAAATGCAATGAGGGTGGCATGGCGATGAACGATAACTATTGACCGTGTTTGAAACACAACATCCATATCATGTTATCCTGAAATGGGGACACAAAATGAGGGTCGACTATTGACCTTGTTCAAATCATAGGACCTGACTCAATGTGTCCTCCAAAGTCTTCTGAGGTATTGGACCAGGATGGTAGGTGAGACGATGCATCCTGGGACATGGTCGCTAGGGGGTACCTTCAGACATGGAGGGGGCGATGATCTGAATGAATGACATGAAATGCGTGATGTGGAATGATGGAATGCTTGATTGGATTCCAATGCTCTCGAAATTATTCCACTGTAATCTTGTAATTAGGAATCTTATTCTTGGAGCATAAGGCATCTCTTGTTTGGAGATAGGGGCATCCTATGCTTGGAATATTGGGTGCACTATAGTTTAGAGTCATGTAGAGAGGACTGTTGGAATCTCATGATTGGAGAATAAGGCATCTCTTGTTTAGAGAAAGGGGAATCCTATGTTTGGAACATAGGGAAGACTATAATTTACAGTCTTGAAGAGGGTACTATTGGAATCTTATGCTTGGAGCATAAGGAATCTCTTCTTTGGAGTAATATGCATCCTATGTTTGGAAAATATGGTGTGCCACCGTTTATAGTCATATAGAGTGGACTATTGGAATCTTATGCTTGGAACATAAGGATCTCCATTTTATAGAAAGAAACATTTTGTATTTTTCATATAGGGTTCACTAAAGTATAAAATCATATAGATTATAATGATAAGCATATGGCTCCTTGAAATGGTTGGTGTTGTGACTTAGGAAAGGGTGGTCCTTTATGGTTCAACCTAGCATAGGAGCCATGTGATAGGGTTTGGATGAGTTTCTTGAGGAATGGTTTGACTCTAGGTACTCGAGGAATTGATGAGGATAATCACAACTCGTGACATGAGAAATGAACCAAGACGAAAATAATGACTCAAGGTGTTTCATGGTGTGCAGAGAAGTATCTCAAATCAAGGTATCTCGTAGGTGGAAGGTGGGTGAGCATAAGGGCACAATGGAAAATGTCGACATCCTGACATGAAAATATCCTGGTATGACTCTCCTTTTTTCATTGGGGTCAGTGATGGTAGTGATGTGACCGGCCCGAAGGGCTGGGAGCACAGCATGGAACTGACACCGAGCGGCGGTTTGGGGGAACAGCCCCCGCAGTATGGACTGGTGGGCACGAAGGTAGGATCCTCAAAAAGGATTGGACTTCAGGATGTAGCATCACAGAGAAAAGGGGCTCGTAGAGCATGGTGTCTTGCAAAGCATGGACTCACGGAGCAACATCACGATGGAATCTGCTCGCCGAGCATAGACTCACGGAGCAGCATCACGAAGGATACTTCTCGCGGAGCATGGAATCGTGGAGAAGCATCGCGAAGGAAGTTCCTTGCGAAGCATGGACTCGCAAAGCAGCATCGCGAAGGAAGATGCTCATAAAGCATGGAATCATGGAAGATCATTTCAAAAGAATCCGGTCGTAGATCATGGACTCACATAGCATCTTCACGAAGGAAGCTACTCGTGGAGCATGGTCCTGCAGAGTCGCTTCGTGAAGGAAAGCGGAGCTCTGCGAACTAGGAGATCAGCCACCAATGGGGCATAATCACCTTCTAAAGAAGTGGAGTAATCTGGGTATTTATAGGGGAGCGGTGCTGCGAAGCAGATCTTTCACGGCGTGATGATAGAGCAGTCTTCGTGGCGGGTTGCGAACGTCAAAGGGCGTCGCGGAGCCATCCCGCCTCTTTGCATCTCGGCAGGTCGGAAACGTCAAAGGGGTTCTTGGAGCCATCCCACCACCTTTCTTCGCAGTGGGTCACGAATGTGAAAGGGGTTCGTGGATCTGTCCGACTCCTCACTTGGCGGTGGCGCTCTACGATCGCAGAGGCGGCTTGATGAATGGGCTTCGCGAACCAGTTTTCCAGCCCAACTTCATATGTCCATAACTCCTAATTCATAACTCTGTTCGGGCTCTAAGACCTACCAAATCAATGTTTTTGAAATGGGATACGATCGTGGATCAGTTATGGGAGTGTTTGTAATATTTTTGGGATGAATTTTACCGTGTCAATAAGAGAGTATAGGGGTGGTCTTTTATAAGTGAGGTGAGTAGAATAATTGTACTTTTTAAAAAGAAAGAAGTTACCCCACGTTTTCTGAACTAAAAAAGGATAAAAAGGGATTAAATTAGATAATTAGACCTTATAGGGTTGAAATATTTCCGTAAAATATATTTTAGACAATCATGTAGGTCATTTTAACCCTTTTCATTTTAATTGAAGCCCCCTAGTAAATCATTTTTTACCTAAAATGTGGTAAATAATTTCTACTATTTTCACTATTAATTTTGGTCAAAAAATAATTTGAAATTTTTAGATAATATATTTTATTTTGATTTTAAATATTATATCCATTTTCCTAAATTTCTTTCACACATGTTTAAAATTTTAATTTAAAATTTATCTCATATATGCAATGAGAATGTAGGTTTTCAAAGAGAGAATGTTCAAAGTTCATCAAAAAATTTCAATCAAAATTCAATATGAGAATTATTCCAATGGCATAAATTATATTAATAGATATATAAATGAACTAATATAATGGTAAAATCAATTTAAAATATAATTTTACCTAATAAAAATTTAAACAAAGATTCCGTTTTGAATTAATTTTTTTTACTCTTCATCAAAAAATGAAATATTTCAAAAAACCCAAAAAATAACCATAAGATAATTTTTATATTAAAATTTCAAAAATAATGTTTATTTTTTAAAATAAATTATCAAAAAATTGTCATAATTATTTTTAAATTATTTGGGAAAAGTGTAACATAAACATCTTTTTGAAAAAAATAGAGTTTTTTAGAAAACATTTTTTTATTTAAGTTATTCTTGTTATATTTATAATTAATAGATAACAATGATTTTCATAATTTTGTTAGAATTATTCAGACCAGATAATTTAATGGTCGGTTTATAATTTTATATTATATTAATGTTCATTTGGACTCAGTGTTGCGTGTTTTTCAAGATATCGAAGATATTAAAATTAATGAAATATATTTCATGGGTTGTTAAAGCTCGGTGTTGTGTGTAATATATTCTATAAAATGCAAGAAAGGTGTTAAGAATCAGATTGGAAAAAATATAAAGAAAAATCAATCTGATTATGGTGGAGAATATATTAGCCAAGAGTTTATTGACTTTCTATGGGATTGTTGGAAGTTATCTCAACTCACTCTATATTATACATCATATTGGAATAGTTTTAGTGAAAGGAGAAAGTGTACCTTGATGGACCATGGTAAGGTCGATTGTGAGTCACACAAGTCTTCCATTATCCATTTAGATATATGAATTAAACACATGAGTATTCATACCAAATTTATTACCATCTAATGGGGTAAATGGTATCCTTTTGAGTTATTGAGTGGAAAGAAACTCATTTTGTCACATGTTTTTTCATTGGGTGTGGGAGTTTTTTAAGGCTAGATCAAGCAAGAAATTGTCACCCAAGGGTGTGAAGTGTTTCTTAATAGGTTATACCAATGAAATGAAGGGATAAAAACTATATAATCCCTTAGATAAAAGGGTAATAGTTTCTAGTAATTATTTATTCCATGAGAGTGAACACATCCCCAAGGAAAATAGTGCGACAAATATTAACTATGAAGAAGTTAATGCTCAAGATACACAAGAGTTGCTATGTGAAAATATTCAAAAAGCACTCATGGATGTATCTTTTCTTAGAACACAATACTGAATAAGAGCAAAACAGAGGATAAAAACCAAAAATATATGGTTTTCTATTTAAAGAAGATGGTGACTCATTATTAGTTGACAATAATGACTTTATATCCTATAAGGAGGTAGTATGTTGAAATTGGGTTCCCTAGACCCAACTTGTATTGTACATTGATTACCACTACATGAATGCAGTTTTTTATAATACATGTTTTTATCTTTCCAAAATTGTGTAGATACTTCTACATCCACTCTTTTTGACAATTTCCTTAGATCACATGTTGTATCAAGGGGTTATAGCATATCCTAGGCTATAATGAGAACCCCGAGATTCTATTGTTGTAATCATAAACTAATGTCCTACGGTCTAGTTAAATCATTCTGAAAGGACATAGATGATGTGGGGCCATCTGGTGTTGGGGGCTCATAGGCATTGAGCTTTTTCTCATGAATTTCTCACTTGATGATCTCTAGTAGTTGAGATCATGAGGACAGACCCGCATAATAGGAAAACCCCATTATTCAGGTTTCAATGGTCGTTCCAATCTATGGACATGTGTAATGGTGTCCAGACCTGAGAGCATTATCAATTAATTGCATTTAATTGTGTACATAGATGCAAGGCGAATACAATGGTGATAAAGTGGTGGCGAGGTAGTTTGTGCTGGGAACATCATAAATGGTATGACATTGATTGAATGATCAAGATAGGATGTGTCCACTATGGGAAAAATCATTATTTGCAACGGGGAAGTTTCCCCGTCGCAAATAGTCTGGCGTGACTTGCGCGCCAAGCCGCGCGGCTTGCGCGCCAAACCGCGCAAGAGTATTTGCGACGGTACATGTAAAAATATTCGGTGGCGGTTAATATCTTTTTGTGATGGGATATCGTCCCGTCACAAAAAGAGTGTCAGTAGGAACGATTTGTGACGAGGCCCGTTTCAAATACCCTTTTAACCGCCGACATTCATTAATGCGGGCGAGGGTATTTGCGACGGGCCCCATCAAAAATAACCCCATCACAAGTAATCTAACCAATATATACCCCCATCAGTTTTTTCCAAATCACTAAAATATTCCGCTCTTTCTCTCTTCATTCTCTAGTAGAAAGGGAAAATTTTCTTTTAGTTGCTGTTTTTTATACGAGAGCAATTGGAAGGCGTCATTACCTTTAGAATATCATAGTTTAAGGTATTTATATTTTATTTTTGTTTACATATATTTTATTTTTTTATATTAATTTTAATTGTTGTTTATTAGTTCTAATTAAATTAGATGTAGATTGATTTTTATTTATTTTTATTTTTATAAATAAATTGATATTGTTAGTGATAATTATAAATAATTATTGTTAATTTGCAATAATTAGAGATTATTATAGATAATTAGTGGAATTCAGTTATAAATAGTAATAATTAGATATAATTAGTAATAATTAGATATAAATTGTAATAATTAGATATAATTAGATATAATTAGATATAATTAGTTATAATTATATATAATTAGTAATAATTAGATATAATTGGTAATAATTAGATATAATTAGTAATAATTAGATATAATTAGTAATAATTAGATATACTTAGTGATAATTAGATATAATTAGTAATAATTAGATATAATTAGTAATAATTGTATATAATTAGTAATAATTAGATATATTTAGTTATAATTAGATATATTAAGTAATATTTAGAAATAATTAGTAATAGTTAGATATAATTAATAATAATTAGATGTAATTAGTAATAATTAGTAATAATTAGATATAATTAGTTATAATTAGATATAAAGATATATAATTAGATATAATTAGATATAATTAGATATAATTAGTATTAATTAGTAATAATTACTAATAATTAGTAATAATTAGTAATAATTAGCTACAATTAGATACAATTAGATATAATTAGACATAATTATAGATAATTAAATATAATTAGAAATAATTAGATATAATTAGTAATAATTAGATATAATTAGTAATAATTAGTAATAATTAGATATAATTAGTAATAATTAGATACAATTAGATATAATTTGTAAGAATTATATATCATTAGAAACAATTAGATAGAATTAGTAACAATTAGATATAATTAGTAACAATTAGATATAATTAGTTACAATTAGATATAAATATATAAAATTAGTAATAATTAATAACAATTAGATATAATTAGTAATAATAAGATATAATTAGATATAATTAGATATAATTAGTAACAATTAGATATAATTATATATAATTAGATATAATTAGTAATAATTAAACATAATTAGATATAATTACATATAATTAGTAATAATTAGTAATAATTACTAATAATAGATATAATTAGTAATAATTACTAATAATAGATATAATTAGTAATAAGTAGTAATAATTAGTAATAATTAGTAATATTTATTAATAATTAGTAATAATTAGGAATAATTAGTAATAACAAGTAATAATTAGTAATAATTAGTAAAAATTATTAAACATTAGTAAACATTAGTAAAAATTAGTAAAAATTAGTAAAAATTAGTAAAAATTAGTAAAAATTTAGTAATAATTAGTAATCATTAGTAATAATTAGTAATAATTAGTAATAATCTGTATTAATTAGTAATAATTCGACATAATTAGATATAATTAGATAAAATTAGTAATAACTATATATAATTAGTAATAATTAGATATAATTAGATATAATTAGAAGATATCATCAATAGTTCAGAATAATTACCAATAATTAGGAATAATTAGATATAATTAGAATTAATTAGTAATAATTACCAATAATTAGGAATAATTATCAATAATTAGGAATAATTACCAAAAATTAGGAATAATTACAAATAATTTGGAATAATTAACAATAATTAGGAATATTTACCAGTAATTAGGAATAATTACCAATAATTAGGAATAATTAACAATAATTAGGAATAATTACCAATAATTAAGAATAATTACCAATAATTAGGAATAATTTCCAATAATTACCGATAATTAGATATAATTAGTAATAATTTGATTTATTTAGCAATAATTACCAATAATTAGCAATAATTAGATATAATTAGCAATAATTAGTTATAATTAGAAATAAATAGATATAATTAGCAATAATTAGATTAAATTAGAAATAATTAGCTAAAATTATAAATAATTAGATATAATTATTAATAATTAGATATAATTAGTAAAAATTAGATATACTTAGTAATAATTAGATATAATTAGTAATAATTAGATATAACTAGATATAATTATTAATAATTAGTAATAATTAGTATTAATTAGTAATAATTTGTAATAATTCCCAATATTAGGAATATTTACCAATAATTACCAATAATTACCGGTAATTAAGAATAATCTGGAATAATTAGGAATAACTACAAATAATTATAAATAATTAGGAATAATTAGCAATAACTAGGTATAATTAGCAGTAATTAGCAATAATTTGGAATGATTAAGAAAAATTATCAATAACTAACAATAATTAGAAATATTTATTATTAATAAAAAATTTATATTATCAATATTTATTAAAAAACAATATTATTATTATTAAAATAATTAAAAAATTAAAAAATATTAAAATTATCAATATTCATAATAGGAATTGCTCTATTCTTAGCATGTTAAAATCTCAAAAGGTCGCCAATTGCCAGGTCATGTGCAATAAAATGTTTGTGTTAGCCATGTCCATTGTAAACTCTATAATTGTGCTTGCTTGATTGATCCCCGTGAATGTAGTGTTGCAATAGGACAACCCAATTCATTACCTTCACATCTATTAGAATTATCTCACATGACCTTTTACATAGACCATTCTTCCTTGAAAATTTAAGGGAAAGATACTGATGTCCCATAAAATTTTTATGGAAGAATGTTCAATGTAATGGGGGCGAGATGATTCTTAGAGATGAGAACGACATTACTTTGGTCATCCTATTACAACACTACTTGCGAGGTGATCAACCATGCGTGTAAAATTATATAGTTTGCATTGTACATGGTTGACACAAAATTTTTATTGCGCCTGACCTGACAATAGGCGACCCATTGAGATTTGATAATGTTAAGAATATAGAAATGCATGTGGTGAATATTGATAATATTAATATTATATAAATTTTTTATTTTAATAATATCAATTTTGTTTTTTCATAAATAATGAAAATATAATATTTTTATTAGTAATAATTAGTAAATTAAAATTTCTTCGATAATGAAGAGAAATTTTTAATCATCTCCATAACGATGATTACCAAATTTCCATTCACTATTTAAGTAATTTTCATTTTCCTACGTATTGCTAAGTATTTCTAAATGAGTAATAAATTGTAATAATTAGTAATAATTAGTAATAAATTGTAATAATTACAAATAAATAGTAATAATTAGTAATAAATAGTAATAATTTGTAATAATTAGTAATAAATAACAATAAATTGTAATAATAAGCAACAAATTGTAATAATTAGAAATATATATGAATAAATAGGAATATATAAAAATAAATAGTAATAAGTAGAAATAATTATAAATAATTAGTAATAATTAGTCAGGAACTGTTTGGAAGAAATTTTAATAAATTTTAAGAACATGGCACAATTTCCAGTGGATTGACGACACTCTTTTTGCTCGATGACTTTTCTCCTTTCAACTCTCACTGAATCAAAACATTTAAAAAAATGTGCTGATACATAAACATATTCAATATTGTATGCACGAGATTGTATATGCATTCGTAGGATCATATTTTTTATAATTTTTTCAGGCGTTGATAGTTGGAAGAAGACAATTCATCAACGAAAAGGGGTATCTTTTCTCCGAAGGATCATTTACTTCCATCTTTCTCACACTGAAATCATACTGAAGAATCTAGTAATAGGTACACATATTCATTCTCGTGCATACAAGAATGAATATGTATACCTCAGACCAGATTCTTCATTCGTCTTTCAGTGTGAGAAAGATGCTAGTAAATGAGCCGTCGGAAAAAAGAGTAGTCGTCAATCCACTGGAAATTGGGTCTCCCTTAATTATTGGTAATTATTAAGAAGTTGTTTTAATTATTTTTCTTCTTTTTTCAGATAGTGTTTTTATAATTTCAAATTTTTCAAAAAGTGTGATGATTTTATATTTTATGTAGAAAAATATGGAACAAGGAAGTCGACATCAGTCATTATAAGATGATCATGCTTGGATAAATCAACAAAAAAATAAAAATGGATCTGGTTTAAATCCTTTATATATTGAGGGTCTTGAATCTTTCCTATCATTTTCATCATCAAAACCATAATATGTTTCAGAAGGCACAATTAATGATCCTTTTAAAAAATGTGCTTTGAGAACATTTGACACAGTTGACAACGTTGGGGGACATCTATTGCTATTTGGTTTTCAACCAGATTATGTTTTTTGGTATCAACACGGAGAATGCAGTTCTAGAGGAGATCCTAATAACTTGATTCTAGATTCATCACAGTTTCAAAATTTAGAAAATGATGTTGTAGGTCCATCTGTGCAACAAACTGAATCCCACAATGATATTGATTTAACTCCTAAGTTTGCACCATCCGAATTTTATGAGTTGTTGAGGTCTACTGAGGATGAATTATATCATGGTTTCTAGATAAATAAATTAGATGCAGTTGAAAATTTTTTGGCTATTAAATCAGATAATGCAATGTCAAACAACTATTTTGATCAGATATTTTCTTTGGTTAAAACACTTTTAACTGAAGGAAATGTGTTGCGTGCAAATTACTATGAGAGCAAGAGGCTGGTTCGTAATCTAGACTTTAGATATCAAAAGATTCATGCATGTCCAAATGATTGCATCTAATATTCTAGTGAAAATGAGTCCTTGGATTGTTTTCTAACATGTAGACAATCTATGTATAAAGAATCTCAACCAGGGAAGTATAGATCGATTCTAGTAAAATAGTTGAGATATTTCCCCCATACACCCAGGTTGAAGCTTTATTTATGTCTCAGAATACATTGTCAATGATGTCATGGAAGAAAAACAGGATTTCAACTGATAGAATCTTGAATCATCCATCTGATGGTGATTCATGGAAACATTTTGACTGTCTGCATCCGCCTTTTTCTATAGAATCCCGAAATGTGTGATTGAGTCTTTCTACTGACGGTTTCTGTCCGTTTGTTTCTTAGGGTAGTCAGTATTCTTGTTTCCCTGTCATTATAACTCCGTACAATTTCCTCCCTTGATGTTGATAAAGGAGCCTTATTTCTTTTTGACTATATTAATCCTAGGACATCCAAAAAATATTATTGATGTTTTTTTAAAACCATTGATTGATGAGTTAAATTCATTTTTGAGTAATTATGTTAATATATATGATGTTACTACGAAACAAAATTTCATATTAAAAGATGCATTGATGTGGACGATTGGTGACATTCAGGCATATGGAATGTTATCTGTTTGGAGTACACTGGGTCTGAAATCATGTCCTTACTGTATGCAAGACAACAAAGCCTTTATGCTCGTCAATGGAAAAAAACATTTCTATTCTGATTTTCGCCGTATATTTTTCCAAACGATCATCCTTTTCAAAGGAACAAATCTCATTTCAGAAAAGGTACAATTGAAAGGGATGAACCTCCAAAGATGATCTCAGGTATAGAGATTAAATCAGTTGTATTTTCATTACCTTCCATCACATTTGGAACAATAGTAAACCAACAACAAATTCATGATTTTGGGAATGAACATAATTGGATAAAACGGAGTATTTTTTGGGATCATCAGTATTGGTCTGATTTGTTGGTGTGCCACAAGATGGATGTTATGCATATTGAGAAGAACTATTTTGATAATTTATTTCATACAGTTTTGGATACACCAGGTAAGACCAAAGATACTGTAATGGAATTATTAGATCTTCCCCAAATTTTCAGGTGACAAGAACTTGAACTATTTGAAAATGTTAGTTCACAGAGGATAATGAATCCAAAATCAGCTTATAAATTATCCAAAGAGTGTCGCTTATTATTTTGTGATTGGATTGCATATTTGAGGCTTCCAGGTGGATATACATCTAATTTGGGTAGATGTGTTAAGAATGATTATATTACTGGAATAAAAAGACATAATTGTCATGTTATAATGGAACGACTAATGCCGATTGGATTCAGAGGATTGTTTAACTCTATGATATGATTTTTGATAACAGACATATCATATATTTTCGAGACATTTGTGGAACGACAATAAACTACAATGCGCTAAGAAAACTGGAAGAAGATTTTGCTGTAATTATATTTAAACTGGAAAAAATATTCCCGCCAGCCTTCTATTACTCAATGGAACTTCTGATATTACATTTTCCACATGAAGCTAAATGTGTAGGTCTAGTATAGATTAAATGGACGTACCCATTCAAGATATACATGAAGAAATTGAAAAAAAATGTACGTAACAAAGCATTAGTTGAAGGATCAATTGCTAAAGCTTATCTTCAAGATGAAGTTTCTTTTTTCTGCTCTCATTATTTTGAATCTCAATATCCTTCAATACACAATCACAAGTGAATAAATGAGGGGAATGTTAATTATAAATGGACAATAAATTAACAGTTTTTAATTAGCCAAATCATGGTTTAGATGGAGTTCATGAACGATTGCTTTTAGATAATTAACATCAAAGAGCTCATACATATGTTCTGCTCAACTATGAAGAAATGACATCATTTGTCTTGTGAGTTCTTCTGACACATATTATATAATTTATGTTACATTATTTTAAATGATTTTATTTGTTGGTTATTTGATAATCTTATCAAGAAACAACTTCTATAAATTAAAACAGTTTATCTTGAAGAACAAAAACAAAAATATATTTCAATGGTTTCAAAAACAAGTAACATAAATTATTGATGGTTTAATAATAATTTGTTTATTATATATTATGTAACAGCCTGAGATTTTATGAAAAATATTCTTTTTAATTTCACTAATGTCTTGTGTTGTACGCTACAACAAAAGGAGCTTGCACAACACGCATCCTTGACTTGCCTTGTATTACACGCAATTACGACCTTCCTTGATAGCATGTTAAGTACGCAATACCGAGTTTCACTAAACAACAATATGCTATTAAAATATTATTAAAACTAGCTGTTATGAATAGTAATAACCACCTTTTAAAATTTTAGAAATTTTATCTCTCAAAATGGACTTCATTTTTGGATTCGGAGTATCGAATTTAGCCTAAGCTGAAATTTTGGTACTTTTCGGATAACTTTCATATTATGATGAATAGTGAAAATTACTAAATTTTAATTAAAAACAACTTTTTTAATCGAAATAATTAATAGTGATAAATTATTAATTTGAGTGGTTTTAAAGTATATTTAGAATATATTTTTACAATTCAATACAATGTTGGTTATTGGATGTAATTTCACATTTACACCAGACATAAACAAGTGTTAATCTTTTGATAGTTATTATCTCTTAAAAACAAGCTATTTGTTGTGACAACGGAAATTGATTATAAAATTAATTAATGAAACTTATATGATGGAAATTTTGTAAAATAGAAATCATTTTTGAATTCGTAATATCAATTATAGCTTAGGGTGAAATTTTGGCATTTTTCTGAAAAACTTCAATTTTTGATGAATAGTGAAACTACTAAGTGGTAGTTAAAAAAATTACTTGTTTCATAAATCATAATTTTACCGCTTCTGTGAATGGAATTTCAAAAATCCGAGAGACACGGTTGATGTCAGTAAGTAAAATGTGGTTCAATGAGATGAAAATTATTTTTGGTGAATAGTTACTTTTTACTTTTATTTACCACATTTAAAAGTAAATAGGGTAATTAAGGGTAAAAATGATATTAATATTACCCTAACACATGTCCTAATCCTATTGGACAATTGTATCTCGACCAAAAACAACCTTAAGTGTAAAATATTATCATTTAGGCCCACTTAGATTAGATTAGGACATTTATTATTATTTAATTCAAAGAAGAGTTAAAAGAGTTAAAATCATAGTTTATTTACTAAAGAATTTTTAATATAGGGTTATACATAATATAATTTCGACTATAAATATTCATTAGAAAGCTAAAACGATTTCCTACATAATGGTATTTTATTTTTAATTTTTATACTTTAAATAATTTAATTTATTTATGACACAACGATGATGCAGGAATTACCTTTTTAAGAAAATATTAACATAATTGATGTTATAAATGATCAAATAAATGTAATTTGAGACTTTTTATGACTTAAACTAATTTTCTAGGTTAATATGACATGTTATTGTTGATTTAAGTAACTTGGTTCGAACTTATCATTCTGTTAAAAATTTCATAAAAATCATGTACCTGATAGTGTCAAAATTGACATAAATTAGTTTTTAAAAACATTATTATATTATTAATTGTTATTTAATTCCTAAAAATCTAAGGTTCGGCCAAATGACTTATATAAGGATATATATATTAATAATAAACAACTTGGGGTTCTTTTGGCTTCATATAGTAAGTTTATTAACCATATAGTGTAAGAAAACAAAAATACACGGTAAAAGTCAAATTATTTAACTTAGAGTTAAATATAATTGATAAGGATAAAATAATAACCTAAACTTGTCTAAATCCTATTGGATGAGATTATTGCGACCCATACCCACTTTATCTTCGAAATAAGACCATTTGGAACCATTATAAACAGAATTTTACCTTAATATAAAATAATATTTTGAGATTTTCCTAAGATTCCCCTCTCCTCCCTTATAAAAGGGCACCTCCTCCCTCTCCTTCTCACACCAATTTGAGCATTAAAGCTCCGCCAAACCCTTCCAAAATATCTTATCCACTTCCCTAGTATCATCCTAGAGGTCCTGGTCTTCTTAAAAGACCAATTTTAGTTCCCTAAAAGGAGGTCTCAAAGAAGCACTTCAAAGAAGAGGTAATATCCATTACCGATCCTTTCCAATTTCATTCTTCTTCAACTTCTTCTTCTTTAGTTGTTTCATTATAAGTAATAAAATCAGTATCACTAATATACTTATATGTTATTATAAGTATGAAACAACCCTATTTAACCATCTATCCATCCTACGGAAAATGAAATCACCGCGCGTGCGTACATACGGAATACTGTCTCCACGCCGTGGTGTAATCTATTTTCCACCACCACCATAATAGGATGGGTATAATAGGTGTAATGAGTAACTATATATGATTATTATAAAGTGATATTGATACTGAAATAGTATCAAACACTTTAACACAATTCCACGACCATGGGAACGATATCATCGCTCGTGCGTACGTACGGACTATCGTCTCCACGACGCGATGAGATTCATTCTCCACATTAACCATTCATGAATGATTATAAAGTCTATATAATAAGTACTAATGAAATATATGGCATAATAATGATACTGGATTTATGTATATTTATATGTATGTCATCTACTTAATTCCATTCAATTCAAAAAGAAAACAAAAACAGCGTTCATGCGTACGTACGGACTACCGTCTCCATGAACGGTGTATTTCATTCCATTTATCAATATATTATATATATGTATATTCTGAATATATATTATATATAAATCATGTTTTAAATTCTTTATATAAGTAATCATGATCCATGTAATCATATTAATAATTACAAGTTAAAAACACGAATGACAAATGAGACGATTTTACCCAAAACAATACTTTAACATGAATTTACAAAAGAACGGGTAATATTAATCATAAGTGGACCATATATGATATAATAACAATTAATATGATTCTGTAATAAGCCAATAACATGATTTAAATCATCATACAGGAGGTTCAGACACTTACGAAGCAAATCGGACCTAAGGTAAGGGAAAATATCACAATCTCATTTTTAACCGAGATTGTTTATACTTTGGTATTTACTGGGGTGTATTTTATCATCCACATCCATGTTTCCTCAATATGTAATATTTATATACTTCTACAATAGTTTATATCTAATTTTACCCTTTGGTGAGTTTTTTTTTGAAAGATATGAAAGGAATCTTTTGTCATTTTTCATAATAGGTACTTTTTGACTTTTCCGACAAAAGTACGAGAAGAATGTTTTTTTAACTTATACGGCAAGAATGTATTTTTAAAACATTATTTACAAGAAGCTTCCTTTTCATGTTTTCAAGTTTATTTTTAATCAACTTCTTTTAGTTTAATATTTTATGACATGTTATGAAAGGAAAAGTGTTTTTGAAGTAGAAAGGATATTTTCCTCAAGAATGGAGTTCAAGTGTTTTATCAAAATTATATTCTATCTAAGATAATAAAGGGTTATGTTTTTTATCCCTATTATTACATTTATTTGATTATGTTGTGATGGAATTATTTTTATGAATTCCTTTTCATATATGAATTGTTTTATGATGTCATGTTGTTTAAGAATCCCATTTTTATTACATGGGTTATGCAATGATGTATGATTTATGATTTTGTGTCACACCTAAGAATGGTATCATTATGAGATGGGTGGGACCTATATCTCCCTCCAATGCATTAGGTAAAGATTTTATATCTCATGAGATAGACATGGCTAGAACGGTAGGTTATACTGGTTTAGTGAAACAGGACTGGAACGAGGGTGACTCGTTTCAGAAAGGGACTTTGTCCACTAAGATAGTCTTGGCAATGAGTCTTGACTAATAAGAAATGATTCTCTATGATTATGTGTGTATGACAAAAAGTTTCATGTTTTATGTTATGATTATTGTGATTACATTTCACTGCCATGATTTATCCCATGTTATGAAATTATGATCTCTTTTACAGGTTTAGATTTCCAAAAGTTATGTTCTTATGTATATGATGTGATTGATATTTCTTTTGTTTACCCTTACTGAGAATTTGAGCTCACCCTTTTATATTTTCTTTTCCCCAGGATATAAATAAAGGTTTTAGGTATTAAAAAAAAGGAAGATCTTTATGGGAGATGTTGAAGATCTTTCACCAGGATTAGAAGATCATATTTCGAGTTTCCAAAGACACTAAACTATTACGATCCTTGTGTGTGTGTTTTTGTTATGTACTAAGTATTCCGTAAATGTAATGTAATGTCAATGTAAGTCAGGCTTCGGGTCTCTACAGTTGGTATCAAAGGAAAGGATTAGTCAACCTTTGGAAACTAGGATGCGAGAACTTTAGTGAGATCCCTAGAGATATTTATAAGGTATGTCTAGGGATGTCCCTAAGGATAAGTATACATATATGATATAGTCCTAGAACTACGGTAACGATCATAGAATTTAACCTAAAAAGTTAGATATTGAAGTTACTCCCCCTTTATTATGATATTTGCCTCTCACACTATTATTTTTGGGTTTTAGACGATGGCTGGAACCCGAAGGAACCGTGTTGATCAATGCAATGGACAATGCAATGATTCCCCTACTGAACAAACAAATGTTATGGGAGATGGAGTGCAAAATCTTATTGCTATACTTACACAAGCTATGAATCATTCTGGACTTCTAAATGAGCAGAGAAGGGAACAATATTCTATTGAGTCCGTCATGAGGCAACGCCCACCTTCTTTCAGTGGGTCTTCTGATCCACTTGTTGCTGAACAATGGATCAGTACCACTGAAAAAAAATTGTTCTTCAATGTTCTGAACATGATAAAGTCATCTTAGCAGTATATCGTTGGGAAGGTGAAGCTGATCAATGGTGGAATCTTGTCAAGAATACGAAGCCAAGAGATGAAATTGAGTCCATGGAATGGGAAGAGTTCAAGAACTTGTTTTTCATTAAGTAATTCCCTCGTATTCTTTGAAAAAAGATGGAAAAGGAGTTTCTTGAGCTGAAGTAGAAGGATGATGAATCTGTTGGTATATACGAAGCGAATTTTACAAGACTTGCCAGGTATGTATCTGGCATTATCATCCAACCTGAAAGTAAAGTGGATCGATTTTTCAGTGGCTTAAAACTAAGTCTTCGAAGGGCATTAGCTATAAGAGACTTCTATAGCTATGAAGAAATTGTGTGTTTTGCTATCAAGGTAGAAATAGAAGTCGGTGTTACATATCCATCTCATGGTTTTGACAAGAAACGAAAGATGGAGTTCAAGGAGAAATCTCAGAATAATAGTGAAAAGAAGATGAATGTTTCCTTATGCACAAAGTGTGGAAAGAAGCATGGTGGAGATTGTCTTAAAGGGACAAGAAAATGTTTTAAGTGTGGAAAAGAATGTCATCGAGCAGCTGAGTGTCGAAGTAATGGAAAAAGGGATTCTAATGATGTGAATAAAGCAAACACTGCAGAGAACGCACCACCAATAGTTCAATGCTTCAAGTACAAGGAAATGGGGTATTATGCTAATAAATGCCCTAATCCAAGGGTTAGTGATGATCAACATGAGCAACCACTGAAGGAAAAGGACAAAGGGAAGTCACATGCGATCACTATTGGCAATGTTGAATATGACAACGATGTGGTGGAATGATTATGTGTTTATGTAATGGGATTCCAAAATAATGTGGTATCATAAAGTATTGGAATATTTATGTGTTGGACTAATGTGGAATTCAAAGTGATTGAGATATTTTTTGGAAATAAGATGATATGCGCATAATGAAGGGAAAACGAGAAAATGAAATGTTTAACAGTATTCATGAGCTCATGATTGATATAAGGACTAAGTGATATCATGGTTTGAGTATATAGAATTTTGAGGATTTTGGTATGTGGAAGGTGTTAACATTTAACTGCATTTATGTTTTCACTAAGTTATTCAAGAGAATACATGATTAAGGACTTTGAATGTTTGGAATGTGACCAAAAAAACATATCTTATGATATGTGGGGGTCAACGATGGTATTAAATCTTTGGTAATCGTTTTCACTATGTTTTGAGAGTGGACTGTAGTATTATGGATAAGCCTAAAGATTGGAATGGATTATTTTGTACATAAGTTAGTATTGTTTAAGTTTTTTCGATATTATTGATGGGATGTTATAGTAATATAGTTTTAGAAAAAGGACAACCTGCAGGACGGGCGATAGCCCATCACCTCGGACAAGGCTGTGGGAATCAAACCCACAACTGAAGTGTGACTGGCCTTTATCGCCTACCACTGGCCTACAGGATGTCCCTGTTTAGTAGAAACAAGTTTTATTTTATTAAGCAGTACGATATATGAAGTATAAGTCCATTTTAGGAACCACATATGATTAATCTCACTATAGAATGACTTATGTATATTTAATAACTTTTTCTAACCTTTTGTTTGAGACAGATGGAATGACCCGTCATTCTATCACATGATTTGCTAACACTTCATGAATAACGAATTCAACTTCATTTATTTAAGAGATGAAGTGGAAATTGTTCAAGGCACGAACAACAATGAGATTGTACCAAAATAACGTAAGTATTTATCCTAATTCAAATTCTTCAACTTTAGGGAAATGATCTTGAAAACCAAAAATGTTAATCAGATGGTACCGTAGATCGTCACAAATTTATGGATTTTTGATTGTTGGCTTTTCCATAGCCATGTTCTCTACCACTCTTCATCAGAACATTATGGTTAGATTTTTCTTCCATATCCATATTTTCACCTATGTGGAAACCCAGTAATTAGTTTATTTGGATAACTGTTACGTTTCATACTTTTGTTTTTTTTTAATATTGGTTTTGTTATTCCTTTTTATGATGTGGGTTTTATTAAAGAAACTTTCGAATAGTAAACCATTTATAACCCCGACGAATTTCGAGGGCGAAATTCATTTTAAGGGGAATAGAATGTAACAGCCCAAGATTTTATGAAAAAATATTCCTTTTAATTTCACGAATGTCTTGTGTTGTACGCTACACCAAAAGGAGCATGAACAACACACATCCTTGACTTTCCTTGTATTACATTCAATCGCGACCTTCCTCGATAGCGTGTGTACTACGCAATACCGAGTTTCACTAAACAACGATATGCTATTAAACAATTATTAAAACTAGCCGTTATGAAAAGTAAGAACCACCTTTTAAAATTTTAGAAATTTTATCTCTCAAAATGGACTTCATTTTTGTATTCGGAGTATCGAATTTAGCCTAAGATGAAATTTTGGTACTTTTCGGATAACTTTCATATTCTGATGAATAGTGAAAATTACTAAATTTTAATTAAAAACAACTTTATTAATCAAAATAATTAATAGAGATAAATTATTAATTTGAGTGGTTTTAATGTATATTTAGAATAGATTTTTACCATTCAATACAATCTTGGTCATTGGATGTAATTTCACATTTACAGCAGACATAAACAAGTGTTAATCTTTTGATAGTTATTATCTCTTAAAAACACGCAATTTGTTGTGACAACGGAAATTAATTATAAAATTAATTAATGAAACTTATATGTTGGGAATTTTGTAAAATAGAAATCATTTTTGAATTCGGAATATCAATTATAGCTTAGGGTGAAATTTTGGCATTTTTCTGAAAAACTTCAATTTTTGATGAATAGGGAAACTACTAAGTGGTAGTTAAAAAAATTATTTTTTTCAATAATCATAATTTTACCGCTTCTGTGAATGTAATTTCCAAAATCCGAGAGACACGGTTGATGTTAGTAAGTAAAATGTGGTTCAATGAGATGAAAATAATTTTTGGTGAATAGTAACTTTTTACTTTTATTTACCACGGTTAAAAGTAAATAGGGTAATTAAGGGTAAAAATGATATTAATATTACCCTAACACATGTCCTAATCCTATTGGACAAGTGTATATCGACCAAAAACAACCTTAAGTGTAAAATATTATCATTTAGGCCCACATGGATTAGATTAGGACATTTATTATTATTTAATTCAAAGAAGAGTTAAAAGAGTTAAAATCAATGTTTATTTACTAAAACATTTTTAATATAGGGTTATAAATAATATAATTTAGACTATAAATATTAATTAGAAAGATAAAAAGATTTCCTACATAATGGTATTTTATTTTTAATTTTTATACTTTAAATAATTTAATTTATTTATGACACAACGATGATGCAGTAATTACATTTTTAAGAAAATATTAACATAATTGATGTTATAAATGACCAAATAAATGTATTTTGAGACTTTTTATGACTTAAACTAATTTTATAGGTTAATATGACATGTTATTGTTGATTTAAGTAACTTTTTTAGAACTTATCATTCTGTTAAAAATTTCATAAAAATCATGTACCAAATAGTGTCAAAATTGACATAAATTAGTTTTTAAAACAAATATTATATTATTAATATCTATTTAATTCATAAAAATCTAAGGTTTGTCCAAATGACTTAGATAAGGATAGATATATTAATAATAAACAACTTGGGGTTCTTTTGGATTCATATAGTAAGTTTATTAACCATATAGTGTAAGAAAACAAAAAGACACGGTAAAAGTTAAATTATTTACCTTAGAGTTAAATCTAATTGATAAGGATAAAATAATAACCTAAACTTGTCTAAATCTTATTGTATGAGAGGATGTAGACCCATAACCACTTTATCTTCGAAATAAGACCATTTGGAGCCAGTATAAACCGAATTTGACCTTAATATAAAATAATATTTTGAGATTTTCCTAAGATGCCCCTCTCCTCCCTTATAAATGGGCACCTCCTCCCTCTCCTTATCACACCAATTTGAGCATTCAAGCTCGGCCAATCCATGCCAAAATCTCTTCTCCACTTACCTAGTATCATCCTAGAGGTCCTGGTCTTATTAAAGGACCAATTTTAGTTACCTAAAATTAGGTCTCAAAGAAGCACTTCAAAGAGGAGGTAATATCCATTACCGATCCTTTCCAATTTCATTCTTCTTCAACTTATTCTTATTTAGTTGTTTCATTATGAAGTAATAACATCAGTATCAATAATATACTGAAATGTTATTATATGTATGAAAAAACCCTATTTAACCATCTATCCGTCCTACGGAAAATGAAATCACCGCGCGTGCGTACGTACGGAATACCGTCTCCACGCCGTGGTGTAAACTATTTTCCACCACCACCTTAATATGATGGGTATAATAGGTGTAATGAGTAACTATATATGATTATTATAAAGTGATATTGATACTGAAATAGTATACATACACTTTAACACAATTCCACGACCATGGGGAGGATATCATCGCTCGTGCGTACGTACGGACTACCATCTCCACGACGCGATGAGATTCATTCTCCACATTAACCATTCATGAATGATTATAAAGTATATATAATAAGTACTAATGAAATATATGACATAATAATGATACTGGATTTATATATATTTATATGTATGTCATCTATTAATTCCATTCAATTCAATAAGGAAACGAAAACAGCGTTCATGCGTATGTACGGACTACCGTCTCCATGAACGGTGTATTTCATTCCATTTATCAATATATTATATATATGTATATTATGAATATATATTATATATAAATCATTTTTTACATTCTATATATATGTAATCATGATTCAAGTAATCATACTAATAATTACAAGTTAAAAACAAGAACGACAAATGAGACGATTTTACCCAAAACGCTACTTTATCATGAATTTACAAAAGAATGGATAATAAAAAGTCATAAGTGGACCATATATGATATAATAACAATGAATATGATTCTGGAATAAGCCAATAACATGATTTAAATCATTATACAGGAGGTTCGGACACTTACGATGCAAATCGGACCTAAGGTAAGGGAAAATTTCACAATCTCATTTTTAACCGAGATTGTTTATACTTTGGTATTTACTGGGGTGTATTTTATCATCCACTTCCATGTTTCCTCAATATGTAATATATATATCCTTCTACAATAGTTTATATCCAATTTTACCCTTTGGTGAGTTTTTTTTGAAAGATATGAAAGGAATGTTTTGTCATTTTTCATACGAGGTACTTTTTGACTTTTCCGACAAAAGTACGAGAAGAATGTTTTTTTTAACTTATACGGCATGAATGTATTTTTAAAACATTATTTACAAGAAGATTCTTTTTCAAGTTTTCAAGTTTATTTTTAATCAACTTGTTTTAGTTTAAAATTGTATGACATGTTAAGAAAGGAAAAGTGTTTTTGAAGTAGAAAAGATATTTTCCTCAAGAATGGAGTTCATGAGTTTTATGAAAATTATTTTCCATATAATATAATAAAGGGTTATGTTTTTTAACCCTATTATTACATTGATTTGATTATGTTGTGATGGAATTGTTTTTATGAATTCATTTATCATATATGAATTGTTTTATGATGTCATGTTGTTTAAGAATCCCATTTTTATTAAATGGGTTATGCAATGAAGTATGATTTATGATTTTGTGGCACAACTAAGAATGGTATCATTATGAGATGGGTGGGACCTATATCTCCCTCCAATGCATTGGGTAAATATTTTATATCTCATGAGATAGAAATGGCTGGAACGGTAGGTTATACTGGTTCAGTGAAACAGGACAGGAACGAGGGTGACTCGGTTCAGAAAGGGACTTTGTCCACTAAGATAGTCTTGGCAATGAGTCTTGACTAACAAGAAATGATTCTCTATGATTATGTGTTTATGCCACAAAGTTTCATGTTTTAAGTTATGATTATTGTGATTACATTTCACTGCCATGATTTATCCCATGTTATGAAATTATGATCTCTTTTACAGGTTAAGATTTCGAAAAGTTATGTTCTTATGTATATGATGTGATTGATATTTCTTTTGTTTACCCTTACTGAGGATTTGAGATCACCCATTTATATTTTCTTTTCCCCAGGATATAAAGAAAGGTTTTAGGTATAAAAAAAGGAAGATCCGTATGGGAGATGTTGAAGATCTTTCACCAGGATTAGAAGATCATATTCCGAGTTTCCAAAGACATTAAACTATTACGATCCTTGTGTGTGTGTTTTTGTTATGTACTATGTATTCCGCAAATGTAATGTAATGTCAATGTAAGTCAGGCTTCGGGTCTCTAAATATTATATTGATAATTGTTTTACAAATTATCAGGTGTCTCAATATACGGATAAAATTGATAAGAGACTATGTATATTGAGTAACCCACCATCCAAAATGGTTAAATCATATAATGCATACGTGGCGAATGATTTTTTATTTCATACACATGCATACAGGGAATAAAAAAACAATGAATATTAGAGTTTACTTGAGAGGATCGCATCATAGAGAAACTGACGTTCACTATTATGGAATTTTGGATTAAATTATTGGGCTGTGTTATCTAGGATAGAATTACATAACAATGTTTAAATGTCGGTGGTTGGATACTTAGTGAGGCTTGTGTGTTCATCTAACTCATGGAATCATCGATATTAAATATAAATGTCTTCTTGTAGTAAAAGAACAATTTATACTGGCTCTACATGCACATAAAATTTATTATACAAAGTGATGTGCTACTTCAAGAGACTTGAGTGAATGGTGGAGCATAATAAAAATGAAATCACAAGAAAATCAGTTTACTCAAACTGAATGTGGTTTCGCTAAAGTGGAAGGAAATGAAATTTTTCAAGAGCCTACTCAAAATCCATCTGATTCAGAAAGAGTCGTGAATATCAATGATGACACCCCACAATTAAGGATTTCTAGTGATGAAGATATTAAGGATGTTACAAATGAATTTTAAATGATAAGATATGTTGAAACTGAAACCCAAATTGATATTGATTATGCTGAGGAGAGAGATAAAGACGATGACATTGACACCTATGGAGAAGGGGATGTAGATGAACATTGACACTGTTAAATGCTCGTTATAATCATAACAAATATATATATGTATTAAATAGTTATTTTCCAGTATCTGCTAGAAAAATAATTTTGTGTTTCATATGGACTCTGATATATTCTGCAAGTTGCAGGAGGCTGACCTACCGTTGGATGAGAGAGGTTTTAGATCATCTGACCCTCAGCCTACTGGTGGTCCAGGGGGTATGCGGAGGGGGTGCGGTCTTGCACGGCTGATGATTCCTAGCTCTATCCCCAAGTGACGTCCACATCTTGGTTTTGATCCACACACACGGAGGTATGGTAACAAGTATATTTTAGTTTTCTTTCATTAATTTATTTATATATGTACTAATTGTTTGATTATTTATTTCTTTTTCACAGTTTTTCACATGTAGCTATTGGACACGGGAGCGTTATCTTTGGAAATTATTTTTCTCAACCATATATTACATGGAAACAGATTCTCATTGATTAGTCATGTGAAATGTTCTATTATTGGCTGGTACGTAAATAAATAATATTTATTTTCTAATTTATTTTATTAATAACATGATATTATAAATTATTTTTTGGGTTTATGGTATCCTATCGATGATATCATGCGTGACGCTATCCGTGGGCATGGAAGGTTTCTATGCACGATAGTTTCCGTCAGTTTTTGCACAATTTATGAAGGACAACCATTAATAAAGAAGGAGTGACAGAATTTGATGAGTCTTGTAGAGCTTACTGACCATAGTACATTTCATTTCAAGTTTGGGATGGATAATATTTACACTGGTTGGGTGGTGGATTATAGAGGAGATCTTCAGTGGGATGGCAGAACCATGGGAGATAGGAGTTGATGCGTCGAGCTTGTAGTCGTACATTCAGTTTGCATAGAGAGCATCTGGTAAGTTTATTTTTCAAATATTTTATATAAATTTAAATATAAAGTGTTTATTTTATATTTATGTAGGCAGTCAAGCATCCCGATATTATAAAGTTAGATGTTTATCGGAGGATGCACAGTAATCCAGCCACTGGAGAGATTAGTGGTGATCGCCAACGTCATATTGTGGTTAGTATTTTTTGAGTTTGAAAATTAACTGCCTATATAATTTTCACAATTTTAATTTTAAATTGGAATGTAATGAGTCATATATGTCTATGACCTCTTAGACATAGGCTGAGGGTCAGGACGAGACAACAGTGCAGACCGGTACTCTCCATTTCGATGAGGCGACATGGATGCAGGCGACTCATTATGGCATTGAGAAGGGCTGAGTAGTTGGTATCAGCTCTCATTTGACTGATGGCACTTATTATGGTACTGTTTCAATGTTGATGTCTAGCTCAAGAGAAGCTCGTGGAGAGACATCATCTTCTGGCTCATAGTATCTGGAGTAGTTGTGAACTCAGGCTGAGCATATTGAGACTTTGCAGAAGCAGCGTGAAGAGATGAGTCAGCGGTAGCAGAAGTAGGAGGAGCATCACGAGGAGAAGATGCGTCAATGGCAGCAACAACAGTAGCATGAGGAGGAGATGCCTCGATGGCAGCATCATCATCATGAGCAGATGGAGTACATGTGCCATCTGACTTGTAGTTTAGGGATGGAGTTTCTCCACCATCTCATTCAGCTCCTCCACCTCCTTTAGAAGACGACACCCCAATGATTTTTTTATGTTAAAAACATTTGAATTTAACATTTTAAAATGAATGATTTACATTTTATATATTTTATATCAGTGGAAATATTACATAATTTAATTTTATATAATTTTTTATTTTTTTTATTTTTTTTTGTGAATATAGAAAATTTTAATTTTTCTTAATTTTTCTCTTATTTTTATAATATTAATATTATTTTACGAAATATATATTTTTAGTATTATATTTTTTAATGTTTGATTATTTACTAATAATAATAATAATATTTTATGATTTTTTTTGTGAATATTGAAAATTTTAATATTTTTTATCTTTTTAATAATAGTAATATTATTTTTTCATTATTCTTAATTTTATTAAATTTTTTTTTTAAATTAATTTATTATTTGCGAGAGGACCTTTTGCGAGGGGACCCCGTCGCAAATATTCTAAATAAATATTTTTAAAAAAAGTATTTTCGATGAGACTACATACCCATCACAAATACGTTGTGGCGACGGGCCCGTCGCAGAACGTTATATATATATATATATATATATATATATATATATATATATATATATTCTTTTTTTTTGCGACGGGATGGCGGTCCTGACATGAAAAAGTTTATGTATATATAATGCATATAATTTGATACTTATTTGAGACAATGATGTTTCCCGTCCCAAATACCATTAATTGTGACGGGACCGTCACAAATAATGGTATTTGTGACGCTGTTTTCTACAACGAGCTATTTGCGACGGGGCCCCGTTGCAAAAGCATATTTTGTGACGGGATCCCGTCGCAAATAAGCCATCACAAATTCCAAGACATCCAGTAGTGGTATCTTACATGATCAGAAAGATATATCTTGGGCTTGGTTGGTTAGGATGGTTTCACCTTCATTAAATCCATGGCCATGATAGTGGATGGTATGATCATTCAGACAACTCAAAAAATAAAATAAAGAGAGATAAAGGATGATGACACTAGTGTGAATTCTCCTCTATTGAGATATCAATGATGAATAGATTATATTACATAGACTATGTTCATAGGAAGGTAGTCGTTGCTCAGACTTTAGCTTGTCTCTATAGGGGCCTCTATGGGTTGTAGGACCTCACATTTTGTCAGTGGATATTATTCACTTCTATTGATATAAGGACCTAGAGGGTTACACAATATAGCACTTTTATAATCTGCCCTATTCTATGAAAAGGAATATAGAACATAGTGGGTGCCTCCAAAGTGTTCGAGTACTATCCAAGTTCTATGGATCACAAAGTAATAAATAAATTCTATAGTTATTCAATCTTGGAATAATATGTTTAATTTATTTATAACATGTATTTAAAAGTGATCGGTAAATAAAATAATAAAATATTATTTGAACGGATGTAAATATCCAGGGTTTGTTTAATATTTTTAGGAGATGTAAGTCATGTTATAGATTTATGTTTATTACGCAATATATATTTAAAATATATTTCCGTTCATGATAAAATTATAAATATTATTTATGGAATTATTTTATTTGATATAAATAAATATTTATAATACTTATATAGTGGATATTTATTACACAGGGGTTCGAGACCCATAACATGTATTTTAGATATCCCCTATATAAGTAAGAGATAGGCTCTCCACTTGTAACTATTCATGTTCCTAATTTGAGAGCCTATCTATGCTCCTGGATTTTTAGGAGAGATACTCTCGTGTAAATAACATCATCAAGATCTTCCTTCGTGGATCGAAGTTCCCTGCATTGTAGTGACCACCGTTAAATCTAGGAGATTGTTGTTGTGCCACGTTATCACCCATATTCCAACGAACAACACATGTAGAGATTCAAAAGGTGTGTGTGGATGATCTAGAAGGCTTCGACATCAAAGTCTTCGAACGACAGTCACTGGAAATCTGTGACACTCTTGCGCAAATCAGATCCGAACAAGGTAATTGATCATTTTATATTTTTTTCTCTGTCAAATACATGTGTGGTCCTCAGACCATACTGGGATAGCTCACGAGAGCCGACGCCCCAATTTTTCTATGGTGATGTGAAAATTTTAATTTCTTGGATCATTGGATTCTGATTCCTGTCCTGGTACCTTAATGTGGAATCAAAGGGATGCGTGATTTTTCAGAGTCAAAGGAAAAATTAAATTTCATAATATATAATTACGAGGGATTAAATCAGTTCCAATGCAACTGACCGCCCGTCGATCCATCATTTAATTACCATGTTATGTCCACTTGAAAATATTAATTAGATCGAGTCATCGATTTAAATTTTATTTGGATTATATTTTTGAGAATATTTCATTTTGAATTTATTAATGTGTTCCTAAAAAATATTGAAATTCAGCCATGCTATGGCTAGAATCTGGTCACCGGAATTTATCTGGTGGTTTTTTATTTTGAGTTAATTAAATTATTATGAAATAATATTATTTTATTTTAATTACAATTAATATATATATATATATATTTAAATATGGGGTCATTTATTACTTGGGATCAAGTCTTGATTTTAAATTTAAAAAAAATTTGAGCCCAAGACCCCATTTTGGGGTCTTCTTCAATTTTTTAAAATTAAAAAAATGGAAAGGTTTGATTATTTTGTCAAAAAACAAAATTTAAAAAAGGATAGAAGTCCCTACTAGGTCTTATTCCTTACGTAGCATACTCCCCCCTCGAGAAGGAAACCCTATATGCAGCTATGTCTTGTCGCCCGAATCCATGCTACGGCCTCCTTTATACAGCCGAACCACCTCAGCGCTGACCAACAATAGTCCGTCTCATAGACACAACCTCGCCTTCTACCACACCCACATCGCCCCACTCACCCTACCTCCATCTCGTTGCGCTGGAAACCTCCCTGCCACCGGACCGGGCCACCTAGCCTGCCTCGTGCCATCCCAGTAGGTCGCGCTGGACCTCGATACTACTGGCCTAGGAAGCGCCGGACCAGGCAGTGCTAGACAAGGCCGCACCAAAACCGGACGCATCATACCAGGACACCTCCAGTCCAAGTTGCACCAGACACGGACTTCACCGATCCAGGTCCCGTTGGACCAGGCCGCTGCCCTGGAGGCTGGCCGGAGTAGTGGGATGCGACCCTTGCGGCTGGCCGGAGTAGTGCCCCACCACCTCCCACTGCCTTCACACCTCGTTGGAATTCATTTTCGCGACAAGAGTTTCTGGACTGAGCAGTTACGCCGTGGTCACGCTATAGTCACGCCATGGTTACACCTTGAATCGGCTCCATTAACAGTCCCTTGCAGTGGTTTTCAGTCATGTCGGATTCCCTACTCTACTAGAGGTAACCACATCTATTTAATTTTAATTAATTTGATTTTTTTAAATTAAATAAATTATAATTAGATTGGTGTTCAAATTTAATATAATCTAAAAACATTTCTTTAACTTGAATTAAAATTAAATAAATTGTTTAATTTAATTTTAGAAATAAAATAAAATTAATAGTTTAATTTAATTTATAATTTAAAAATAAATTGATGGTTTAATTTATTTTTTGAAATTGAAATTAAATTAAAAGGTTGGAATTGGAAAAATAAATAAATTAAATTTATTTAAATACTTCTAATTTATAAGAGCGCCCAGTAATCTTTAAATTTCATTCCTTTTTAATTTTAATCACGATTTATTTATTCCAACTGGTCCTGAGAAAGAGACTGAACCGTGCATGTCTAGATTATTTATTTATTTAATTATTTATTCAATGTATGAAATGATTTTAAAAATTAATTATATAAATTATGGTCTTCGAATCATACATTTAATTCATATATGTATAAGGGCCTTCATGTCCAATGAAAGAGCTATATTTTGTACCCCTAGACCCCCTCACCTATATGCAAGTATATTTGTAATTGATCATTGATGATCCGAGATGCATACCCCACCAAGACAAGGTGGTAAATAAGACGTGATTCGAGCGCATTTCACTGGGTATGTCTATGACGTGACTCAGGTATGGATGCCCTAAGGTCAAAATTGATTCGTTATGGATCGATCTTTATAGAATGATCGAGACTAGTTGGATTTCATGTTTTTCCTTTATTCATTATTTATTATTTTATGTGAATGCATTATTATTACATGATAACATAGAATACTAAACAAGATAAAAAATGAATAATGAAGTGATTAATATATATATATATATATCTATTTCATGTTCAATTGTGAGCGCGACAATATAGAATAAACATATAGATAGAAAAGGATTATTTGCTAATAAATATTAAAATCCCTCCAAGATATATTATGTTTGAAGGCATTACATTTCTCACATCTAAACAAAATCAGTTGTTTCGGGTGCTCTCCATCCTTAGTTGAGAGTGCCTCTTACTACCGGGCGTTTTTGTGAGAGAACCGGGTCGACTAAACTAAAATGAGTAGTCAAGGTTTTTCCATAGCTAACAAGCTTTCACATTGGAGGCAATATATTGTGGGAATCACATTTGGATTCCAATGGTTTGGAATTTACTCCACAACACAAGGAAAAACAATTCAAGTGGTTGGATTGCCTAATGCCTACCTTGAAACCCTCGAAGTAGTTGCATATTCATAGCATGTAGAATATGAGGGAGGTTTAGAGGATCATTTCCACTAGAATACTCAAGAGATAGAGTATTTTAAATCTAATATTGAGGGCTATTGAGGTTTTCTAAAATAAAGGGAGTCATTAAAATGATATTATAACTTATTAATCATAAATGAAAAAAAGGTAATCAAGAAAAAGTACTAAATCCTTAATGTTTATCTGATGTGGATTTAAAATGGAAATCACTAACACCAAAAATACTTTATCACTATAATCAATTTTGGATAAATAAAATATCATGACCAAAAATAACGTCTAGCAGTGCTACAGGCGCTTGGGCAAAGTAATACGCAAATAAAAGATGATATATGTGCTAGAATCCTGAATTTTTTATGAGCCTCCTCAGGGAGCAAGAAAGGAAGAAAAAGATAAATGAGGAAAGCATGTATATGATGCACTTGATGTACATTGAATCATGTTGTCATCCATTTTCAGTAAATTGAAAAAAATGCATGACGATGAGGATGCCTACAAGATGCTTTCACATCTCCATGAATTATATCCAGTGAGGGCCAGACAAGAATGGCATGAGATCTCATGTTCTCTTTATAGGAGCAGGCTAGAAGAAGGGTGCCAATCCAATCCTTTCACACTCAAGATGATTTTGTATATTGAGAGTCTTGAAGCCCTTGGGTTCAAATTTAACCAAGAACTAGCAGTGGATCTCATTATTGCCTCATTACCATCATGCTTATCGACTTTTATTATCAATTATAACATAAATGTTATGAAAAAGTCACTCACATAACTTTTGTCTTTAGTTCTCCAAGTTGATAAGGATTTGAAAAATACCAATTAATTTTCCCTTATAGTGAAAAAGAAAAAAAGGTCAAGGAATTGGGGTCTAGGGCCATGTCAAATAAAAAGACACCAATGCATCACCCTGCAAATACGACAAAGATGCAATGTAAATGTAATGAGCTGGATGTTGTCTGATTTTGATGTGGCATGAAAGGCCACTGGAAGAAGAATTACAGAGCTAGTAAGAAGAATCCAACTAATACTTCTACATTAGTAATTTTTGTAATTTAATCCAATATATATTTATCTATAATTTTGGTATTGGATACAGCATGTGGATCACATATTTGTATTCATATACAAAAATGAAGTAGGTTCATGATGATAGAAAAATGCTCAGGTGGATCTCTGAGCTGAAAATGGTGCAAGTCTGAAAGCCTTGGAAGTGGGAGACAATCTCTTAACCTTTCCATCTAGTTTGGTTGTAGTTTTGAATAATTATTATTATGTACCTTATGTTACCAGAAACATTATCTATGTATCGAGCATAGACATTTTGGGTTTTTATTTAATGTTTGGAAATAAAAGGTGTCTCTTTTATAGGGATACCATATGTTATCCTATGGAACATCTTAACAATGGTTTTTAAATGATGGAACATGACAACCCAATAATGTAAATCCATGAAAAAAATAGATAGCTTGACTCATATATCACCCTCCTATGGAACTTTAGGCTTGGTCATGTAAACAATAAGCGATTAAAGGGATTACATCAAGATGGGTATTTAGACTCGGTACAGTTTGAACCCTTGGATGTATGTTAGACTTGTTTACAAGGAAAGATGACCAAATTAACTTTCTCAATAAAGGGAGAAAGAGCCAAAGTAGTACTGAAATTAATACATACTATTGTATGAGGTTTATTTCTCTTAGAGGAAAGGTGAGGTTTTTCATACTTTGTTACTTTTACAGATGACTGTAGTAGGTATGGATATATGTACATAATTCAGTATAAATCTGATTCCTTTCAATTTTTTAAAGAATACCAAAATGAAGTAGAAAACCGACTTGGTAAAAAGATAAAAGAACTCCACTTAGACCTAGTTGTAGAATATCATAACAAATCTTTCATTCATCACTTGATGGAGTGTAGGATAGTATCCCAACTCACTCCTCCATATACAAAATAATGGAATGGTTTTAGTGAAATGATGAATATGACCTTTCTTGACATTTTTAGATCAACGATGAGTCATGAAACTCTTCCATTATCTTTTTAGTGATATGCTTTCTAGACAATAGCGTATACCCTAGACTGAGTTCCAACTAAAGCTATAGCTGGGATTCCATCTGAGTTATGGTATGGAAAGAAACCCAGTCTGACACACGTACATGTATTGGGGTGAGAGGAATTTTCGAAGACTTTACCAAGTGAAAAATTGGAATACAGAATCACTAAGTGCATCTTTAAAGGTTTTCTTAAAGAAACTAAAAGATATTACATATATAACTCTTTAGATGGAAAATTTATTATGGAAAGATATGCCATATTTCTATAAAGGGAGCAAGTTTATATTGTAAATAGTGGGCGCAAGATTGACTTTGATGATGTTAATGCATCATATGCACAAGAGTTGGCAGAGGAACAATCTCCATAAGAGAAAGTGGAAGAAGAAGTTGTTCCTGAGACAAAAATATTGTATAGGTCTATATGAGAGATTAGAGAACCAGAGCGTTATGGTTTTCTTATCACTAAGTCAAGTGACACATAAGTCATTGAAGATCATGAACCTTTAACCTATAATAAATCAGTAGAAGGAAAAGATGATTTGAAATTTAAAGAATACAAGAATTCTAAGATGGTGTCGATGTACCAAAAACAAGATTGGGTTTTGGTAGACACTTTTGTTGATGTAATGCCCATTGACTGAAAATTGGTTTTCATGAAGAATATGGACATGGATTGTGAGGTTAATAACACCAAATAAAGACTAGTTGCAAAGGGCTTCAACCAATGTGAAGGCATTGAATATGATGAATCCTTCTCACAAGTTGCAATGCATAAATCCAACATAATATTCCTTTAAATAGATTACTTTAATAATTTTGAAATATGGAAAGTGGATGTAAAAACTTATTTTCTAAATGGAATGTTGGTTGAATACATCAATATGACTCAACCTTAAGGGTTTTTCATTTCAAATAATGCCAATAAAGTATGAAAGTTGTAGTGATACATTTATTGATTTAAGAAGGCATCGAGATCATTGAATGTTCATTTTGATGAGGCCATAAGTGATTTTGGTTTTGTGAAAAATGAAAGTCATCCCTATGTCTATAAAATGAATGAATGGAATCCCATAGTTTATCTAGTATTATTTTTTATGAAATATTAATTATGGGAAATGAGGTACTTGTCTTACAGTCAGTTAAGACTTGGTTAAATGAATGCTTCTCCATGAAGGACATAGGTGAAGAATCCTACATTATAGGGATCAAGATCTTTCGATATTAGTCTCAAAGGATGATTAGGCTATGTCAAAGTATATATATTGACATGGTATATAAAAAGTACAATATGGAACAATCCATGAGAGGATTGATACCTATGTCTCATGGTATAAATCAATCCATGAAAATGTGTCCACAAACATAGGGAGATATTTTAAGAATAGTAGAATCTCATATTACATAGTAGTGGGTTCTATCATGTATGCCATGCTATGTACTAGCTTTGATGTCACCTATGATTTAGTAATGGTGGGTAGATATCATGCCAATCTTGGATTCTTACATTGGGAAGCTACTAAGACTATCCTAAAGAACATTATGCATACTAAGGATATGTTTCCTGTGTCTGGTGGAGAAGATGAACTAGTAGTAAGGGGATACATTGATGCTTGTTTCCAGATAGATCACGATGATCTGAAATCGCATTTAGGCAAAATCTTTTTTCTAAATCGTGGTGCAATGAACTGAAGAAACTCAATGAAACTTGTGGTTTCCAATTATACAATAGAGTCCAAATATATTGTATCTTCTGATGTAGTAAAGGAAGCAGTCTAGATACGCAGATTTATCTCAGACATTAGTGTTCTGCCTTGCAGTGCAGACCCTATTCCATTATATTACGATAATACTGTTATAGTGGTGCTTTCCAAGGAACATAGGTCTCACTAGAGTAGAAATCATATTCTTTGGAAGTTTCATCTCTTGAGGGATTTTACTCAAAAATGTGAAGTCACAATTTAAAGAGTATCCATAGTGGAAAATGTGGTAAACCCCCTAACTAAATCCATTTCTCTGTAGAAGCATGATTTTCATGTGTGAGCTAGCGGATTGAAACCTTTTAGTAGTTGGATCTAGTGCAAGTGGGAGTGTTGAATGTGGGTTCCCTAAACCTAACATTTATTGTAATTTAATTAATACTACATGTATGAAGATTTTTGCAATACATGTGATTCTCTTTCCAAAATAGTGTAGATACAAATGCATCCACTTTTTTTATAGAAATATCATTAGATTACATGTCTTATAAATGGGTAATATTAGATCCCATGCTATAATGAGAACCCCGATATGCCATGACAGTAATCTTCAACTAATGTTCTATAGTCTAGTTACAGAAATCTGAAGGGACACAGATGATGTGTGACCATCAGATGCTGGGGGATCATAAGCATTGAGACTTCTTCTCATTATGTTTTCTCTTTATGATCTCTAGTAGTTGATTTCATGAAGACAGACCCTCATTATAAGAACACCACATGTTTCAGGTGTCATTGGTCATTCTTATCAACATACATGTATAATAGTCTCCAGACATGATATCATTATCAACAAATTTCAATTAATTTTATACATTGATGAAAGGTGAAAACCATAGAGATAAAGTCATGACAAGGTAGTTTGTGTTGGGTAAGTCATTAATGGCATGGAATTGATTGAATGATCATGATATGATTTGTCGCTTCTGAGTTCACGAAGAGATATCTCGGGCCTGGTTGCACCTTTAGTAAATCCATGGACATGGAAGTGGAAGGTAAGACTGTTCAGAAATATCATCATATAAAATAAGGCGAGGCAAATGATGATGACACTTGTGTGAATTATTCTCTATTGAGATTTCAAGGATGGGGAGATAATATTACACAGACTGTGTTCGTAGGAAGGTAGTTGTTTCTATGACGTTTACATGTCTCTATTGGGGACTTGATGGGTCGTTATACCCCGCTCTTGGTTAGTGGATATTATTCACTACTATCGAGATAAGTGCCTAGAGGGTCACACAAAATAGAACATTTAGAATATTCCTTATTCTAGGAATAAGAATATAGAACATGGTGTTCCCTGCCAAAGGGTCCAAGTACTATATATGTTCTATGGATCACCAAGTAATAAATAAATTCATTAATTATTCAATCATGGAATAATATGTTGAATTTATTTATAACATGTATTTAAAAGTGATTAGTAAATACAAAAATAAAATATTATTCTAACAGATTTAAATATCCATGGTTAATTTAATATTTTTAGGAGATGTGAGTTGAGTTATATACTCATGTTAATCACACAATATATAATAAATATATATTGAAGTCAGTGATAAAATTATAAATATTATTTATGGAATAATTTTATTTGAAATAAATTAATATTTATAATACTTATACAGAGGATATTAATTACACTGGGGCTGAGAACCCACACCGGGTATTATAGATATCCCATATATACGTAAGAGAGGGGCTCTCCCCCTGTAACTATTCATGTGCCAAATTTGAGAGCATCTCCCTCTCCTCCTAAATTCTAGAGAGCGATCCTCTCAAATGAAGAATAAAATTAATATCTTCCTTTGTGGATCGACATTCCATGCCTTGTGGTGATCATCGTTGTGTTGAGAAGATCGTTGGTGTGTTGTGCTTGCATCCATATTCTAATGAATGAAGTGCATGCAGATTTGAAAGGAATGTGTGGAAAATATAGAGGACTTATACATCATATTATTCAAGAAACGATTATTGTAAACCTCTGACACAGGTGCACATGTCAGATCCAAACAAGGTACTTGTTCATTTTATATTTTTTACTCTATCAATTCCACAAATGGTCCTCAGACCGTACTTGGATAGCTCATCGTAATCTACATCCCAACGTTGCTCCCGTGATGCAAAAATATTAATTTATTGACCCAGTGGCTTCTGATGCCCGTCTCGATACCTTACATAGTAGATATCTCGGAAACTACAAGATAGAAATTAGCCATTAATTCTAAGATAGATTCCATGTATTATATGAAAATTTGGGTTCTAGTCGATGAACTTTTTGATATAAAATATGTTTGGGTGTAAATGGTTATTCAAGAGAAATCATGACATGGAAGGTTGGGTTTGTACCTATAAATTATATCCAGTGGCAAAAGGGTTTCGAAATCCTTAATCTATTAAATAAAATGAATCCTTTTATCTAGTTTTTGTGTTTAAATCCATCAAAATTCAACTTATTAAAGTAGTTTTCCATGACAATTATATTATAAATATGGATGTAAAAACATATTTCATTAATGATGACAATTAGGAACATGTGTATATGACACAAATAAAAGAATTTGTGACTCCATACAATGTTACAATGTTGTGCAAGTAACAAAGATCCATTTATGGATTAATGAAAACATCTAGATCATGGAACATAAAATTCAATGAAGTTATTAAAGAATTTGGTTTCATTTGGAAAAAATGTGATCCATGTGTTTACAAGATATTTAATGGGAGTTAGGTTTTCCAATTGAAGTATATATTGATGAAATGTTACTAATTTGAAATGAGATACCTACCTTATAAGAGGTTGTAGCATGGTTGAGAAATTTTTTCTCCATGAAGGAATTTTTCTAAGAAATCAACATTATTTGGATCAAGATCATGCATGATACATCACATATGTTACATGGACTATTTCAAAGTATATACATTGAATAAACACTGAAGAGGTTCAATATGGAACAATATAAAAGTGGATTGGTTCCAACATCACATAGTATACATATTTCCAAGAATATGTGTCCTCAGACACAATAAGAAAGCGTGATAATGAGTAAATTCCCATATTTCTATGATAAGATTCATCATGTATGACATTTTATGTAAAAGTATTTATTTTTTATACTATTTGATCATGGTAGGATGATACTAATATGATCTAAGTGAAAAGTATTTCACTATTGTTAGGGATATCCTTAAGTATCTTTGGTAAATTAAGGATATGTCCATGGTGTATGTTGGAGATGAAGAGTATCTATTAGGGGTTTTAAAAATGATATATTTTAGACTGATCGTGATGATATAAAGTTATATTCAATATATTTCTTTACCATCAACATAAGAGTTGTGATCTAGAAGAGTTCAAATACAACAGTTTTCATTACTTCTAAAGTAATGTTTAGGGTATCATCAGTTGAGGGTATGACCTTCTGATATACCAAGGACTACTTTTAAGAGCTTGTATAGCCTCTATGAGTTCATCATAATGACTTTTGGGTTAAAATAACACAAAAAATACTAATATACTTGATGAACTGAATCATCTATCCATACCTTCTTCATTTTGTGGTAGTGTTTCTGTATGACATCTTGTTATACACCAAGACTCATGATAATTATTCCCAACATCTTGACATATTTCTAAGTACACTAAGAGGGAATAGGCTATACACCCAACTATCTATGTTTAGTTTTGAATTTTTCAGGTACACTTCATGGGTGACATCATCTTGAAGGAAGGTGTGTTAGTGGACCCAAAGAAGGTTCATGCAGAAGAATCTTAGTATAATCCCAATAACGTCATTGATATTTGTATATTTTTTGAGTTAGTTGGATATTGTCGGAGGTTCATCTAGGAATTTTTTTGTTTGGCGATACAAATTTCATACATGATCAAGAAGGGTTTAAAGTATTAATAGTCAGAATCATGTGAGAATGATTTTTATGAGTTTAGTACGTTCTTAACATTGGCACCAATATTGATCCTACCTGAGCTATGTGAGGAGTATACGGTGTTTTGTGGTGATTCTAGGATTGGTCATGGAGTAGTTTTAATGCAGGGAAATAGAATTATGGTGTATGGGTCTCAATAGATGATGCCTCATGAATGGAAAAACCCTATTCAAGACCTTGAATTATATACATTAATCTATTCTTTGATGTTTTTGCACCATTTTATATTGGGAGAAAATTTAACTGTGTATACAAATCAAAAGATCATGAAGTTTATCATTTCTCAGTGGGATTTGAATGTTTGAAAATGTAGATGGGTTGAGTATATGTTGTCATTATATTTTGATCTAGTATATATTCTTGGGAAGTGGAATAGAGTGGATGGATATTTAATTAGGAAAAATCATACTTAAGAAGTTCAGAAGTCTAGTGTGGAGTTTAATATGATGAGTTTACTCGAGGAGAAGTATGTTGTGATCCAGGAGAGTCAAGAATAGATGACTCTCATATCATTTTAAATGAAGTGTACAATATTGTGAGGTATTAGGGATAGGTAGTATGAAGATATATAATGTCTATCCTTGAGGGAAAGCATTTACGGTTGGGAAACACCTTCATACTAGCTAATAGATAAAGAATAGATTGTATACATCAGGAATTGACTCATTGTACCTATGAATATGCCAGAGAAGATGATATGGGAATTTCATGCCTCCAATTGGGCAGTGAATCCAGGTGTGACCAAAATGTACCATGAACTGTGATGATAGTTGTGGTTGTAAGGTATAAAGAAGTTGATAGTACGATTCATGAAACAATACTATACCTATCAATAGGGGAATTCCGAGCATCAACAACTTGGTGGTCACCTAAAGACATTCCCCATTTCAGAATGGAAGTGAGATGATGTGACCAAGGGTTTTTTGGTGGTTCTCCTTAGGATTCCTTGTAAGAATGATGTTATTTAGGTTATTATAGACCATTTGAAAAAGGTAATGCATTTCTTACCAATATAAGAGACTTTCCGAGTGCAACAGTTGGGATATTTGTATGTTCACTAGATAGTTAATTTGCACAGGATACCAAAGAATATAATTTTAGACCATGACTCATTATTTAATTCGTGCTTCTGACATGGCTTATATAAGGTTATTGGTACATGGTTTTTTAGTACGGAATTCCACCCATAGATAGATGGGTTATAGAAACATACAATATAGGTGCTTGAGGATATTTTATGAGCATCTGTCCTTGGTTATTGTGGATCTTGAAAAATGAATCTAGATTTGGTGGAGTTTGAATATAAAAAATGTTATTAGGAAATTATTCAGATGGCCTCATATGAGTCACTTTATGGTTGGTCGTGTAGATCACCTCTATGTTGGATGGAGGTAGGTTTGTCAGAGCTGTTGGGACCGAGCCTTGTGTATGAAACGTCATAGGGGATTCGGTTAATTTGGAAACATATATCTATAGCTCCTATTAGAAAAAATTAGTATTTTGATAGATGTCAATGACCCCTAGATTTTATATAGGGTGATCTTTTATTCCTTTGTATGTCTCCTTGATTAGGTCACTACATGATAAAGAGATAGGGAAAGTTGGCACTCAGGTTTGTTGGACCATTTGAGGTTATGGGGGAATACAGTGTTGATAGTTAGTCTATTGTGGTAACATGTCCATATTCAAGAGGAAACATGGGAGATAGATGCAAACATATGGGATTAGTGTCCAGATCTTTTTGACTCAGAATCATCAAGATACTTTGGAGTACAGTTCAAGGATTATATGTAACAAGGTGGGGAGATTATAAGAACCCAACCTTTTATAGATATGTTTTGGGCTTTTTTACAGATATTATTTTACCTTCTTTTGAGAATTTTTTATTTAGGTTATTACTTCGATTTTTTGGCGAAATTTGAGAAATTTGAAAGGAGAGGAAATGCATGATTGTCACAAAGTTTTCCAAAACTGTTCACCACAACCAAGCTTCATGTGAATCCTGGTTGAGGGGATTATCATAGTGATCACATATTTTGTAAAAACATGTTCCATATTAGGAGAAAACCTTCACCCCTTAGAAGAGGCGCACATTTAAGATGCATGGTTAGGGGAAACTGTGGGTATGAGAATTAATTCCCCATGAAATTGCTTTTAAAATCTTGATCCCCCCAGTATTAATCCCTAATTTCCCATACTCATCCCCAAACTCATTCATACAAATTTAATAGGCTCTCAAATGGATTAATATTCTTCCAAACCTTCATTCATGACTAATTGAAGGGTGGATTGAAGATCTGAACCTCCCTAGGAATCTTTTTTATTCGCATTTTGATATATATCTCTCTCTTTCATTCCTCTTACTGAATAAAAGAGGGATATTTATCAATTTATAGTTATATATCTAGATCTAGTATTTTTAGATATTTAATTTTATGATCTTGGATCTAGGTTCAGATCTAGATCATGTTCTTTGTCATGATTTCATTTATTCTACTTCAAATTGGGTATTTCCATTAGTGAGAGATTGTCCGAGAATTGAGGTTTTTGTCCTATTATTCAAATATCAAAGTCAAAATCTCTATTATATGTATGTAATTATAGAATATATATTGTATTATTAATAATTGATTGTTTCAATTGAATAAATTAATTTGGAAAATTAATTAATTAATGGATTATGAAATTAGGAATATTGAATTATGATAATTAATTGTAAAATTAATTATGGGGGTATTGAATTGATTAAATCATGATAATTTATTATTGAATTAATTATGGGGGTATTTAATTGATTTAATTTTGAATAACTAATTATTTAATTATTTAATGGAATTTATGTGATTAACTAATTATTTAATTAATTAATGGAATGCTGTAAAATTTAGATGTTGTGATATAATTAAATTTAGATGATGAATGGTAGCATTGGCATTAAAATTGGAATTGAGATGATAAATGGTAAAATTAGCTTTCAAATATGAATTCAGATGATGAATTGTAACATTATCATTCAAATGTTAATCGAGACGATGAATGGTAACATTGATATTCAATTGTAAAATGAGATCTTTAATGGTAACATTGGAATTCATATATGAATTTAGATGGTGAATGCTAACATTGGAATTAAAATTTGAATTGAGATGATGAATGAAAACAATGGAATCTAGGCATATGATATCCCTTAGGGATAGTTTAGAGTCTGACACAGGCCGAAGCAGGATTTGAGAGTTTGGGTGTACCTAAGAAACTGGGGGTTAATGTGGATAAATACAGTGTAATTGAATAAATATAAAATATTTACATTATTTTTTCATTTATTCTTTATACAACTGCATACACTGTTTTTCCTAGATATTATTTTAGACATCAATGGTGGTGGCATACTGAGTTGTTCTCACACCCTACTCAGACTGTCTGGTTGATACCTGAATAGATTTCATGGATGAAGGATAGGTTAAGAGCAAGGGCCCTATGTGATAGGGTTGATTGGGATATGGCATGAATAAGGGTACTGAACATGGTGTCGAGAGCCACACAAAAGAGTTTTCAGTGTCTTTATTTATATTGGATTTTATATATCAACACATGGCACTTACTTGGAATGACATATATACTATTTTAGTTTGGATTTTGTATATATAAATTTTGTCATCAGCTCATATTGTTATTATTCTGGTTATAGTTATGTCATTTTTTTATTATTATTTATTTTTGTTGTTGTGCTACTTTGATAAAGAGGGTATAGTCTCCCCATGATTTATATTGACCCTTACTGGTATTCATCCACCTCAAGTGTATGGGGAGGAATCCCTGAGGTCACATAACTAACTGGATCGGGGCACCAGTGTATAGCACCTATGTCTGGACATTACATAAATTTATTCATATTAGGATGTAGTGAAAACTGAAAGAAAACATTTCATGGATATAGTAGTCTATACATACAAGCGAGCGACACTATAATTTTTCATAGAATGTGAGGGGGTATAAAAATAAAATAATTGTACTTTAAGAATCTTAATCATGTTATAAATATTATATTTTTTCATTAAATAACTATTTCAAAACATGTATGTATGGTGGTTATGAAAAATAAAACACATAGTTCATGGAGGCATTTGTCCACTCGTAACAAAGAAAACATTATTTTTTTCTATGTATTAGGGAAATAGTGTTTAATGATTATTAAACAATCAAAATGACATTTAATTACATTAATAATACAAATTTAATTATAATATAATGTATAAAATATATCTTAAATAGGTGGTAAAATAATGAAAACAATTTAAATGTAAAAGGAGTGATTATGAATTTTTAGCTCACTACATGGAATACTCATTTTTCAAAAAGGATTAAGGATTTGAGAGGTGGTATTTTTAGGGGAATAAAATTTATATAAATTGTCTAATAGTGATGTTGTTTTATTATGTCATCTTGTTGGAATCTATGTGGAATGTTGTGTGAATAGAAGTGGGATGGTAGTGTCTTCCTTTTATAAGAGAGAGGAGTCATATTTTTCTAATATAAAAATGTAATGTTGCTATTAAAATGAAAAATTGATTAAATAATTTAAAATAATGGTTTAGGGGAAGGATGAGTCTGATAAATCCCCAACCACACATTTTTACACATGTCTATAACATTTTTTAAGGTATTTTACACTTAGTCTTTCAGTTTTACCATTTGATTTAATAATTATGGTTAATAATTTTTTCCTCAGTAGTTTACTTTTAATTCATAAAAATATAATTGGAGACTTATTACATAATTCATACATAATTATTACAAATATGAAATACATTTTTAAAAATAAAATTTATATTTTTATGAAAATTTAATTTTAATTTTAGTGCATGTAATTTGTAAACACCTATTTTAGAAAAGGTGTGTTTTAACGTTTCAAATAATTTTATCTATGTTATTGATTTCCGTGGAATTAAAATTTCTCTTATAAACAAAATAATATTTATATGGATTAAAAAAATCCATAATAAAATTTTACTGTGTTTTATCATAATCAATGAAATATACGAAAGATGATTTTTAATTAGATTAAAATATTACTAAAGATTCAAAATGTTAAACATCGATTTTAAAAAATTTAATGTAGTATTTTTTAAAAAATAATTTAATTTCATAAATATTTTTTTGATCATGAATTTTTTTATAAAATTATATGATATATTTTCGTCTTGGTAAAATCATAAAATCTATGGTTTTAATAAAAACTATATTTGTCACTATTCACCAAATAATTTACTTATTTTTGGAATAATATTAAAAAAATAACCCTAATACAATTTTGAATTTATTAAATAAAAAATAATTATTATTTAAAAAAATTAAAATTCATTAATTTTAAAAAAAATTAAAATGAAAATATAATATATAAATAAAATCCTCATTTATTTATAAATACCCTGTAAAAACATTATGTGTTCTTAATGTAATTTGATAAGAATTTATAATTTATTATAATACTTTTATTTAATAGTGGATATATTATTCTTAATTTTTATAAATAATATTTATCTAATATTTCATAGACGTTTTTATTTTGATGTTTTGTGTGAAAAAATCGCTCTATGAAAAGTATATTTAAAGGAAATTATATTCCAAAATCTCAGGGTGTTATATTCTCCTCCCCCATTGTAAATTTCATCATCTCAATTTTCATTATCATTTACCAATAATAATATCTGATGTTATCAAAAATATAATCATTACACTATATATGGCTTCTAAAGTGATGCAAACTTTTCAATCATAGAGAATAATGGGTAACATATCTTCTCCCTCATAAAAAATATATATTATTATTCTAATACATTTATTCTATGTATGCCTCTATTTATAAGTCTTAATAGTTCGTACACACCTTATATAGCTTCATTTTGATGATATTGTTTCCAAAAAATATTATAAACAAAATTATTGGGATAATATCTAATGAAATTAGTGTAATTGATCATTTGAATATGATAAATGAGCCATAATATGTATTAATTAATGGAACTTTAATTATAAACTATGATGATTTGGTTCAACTATGATATAAATGGATAAAACTATCACTCATTTTATAAGGATCCATACTTAAACATTATATAATATTGATTTGAAGTTAATAATTTTACATTATTTCACATTGAAGGTATTTTTTGTTTATAGTTTTAGACAATATGTTCAAAAACTAGTAAATAAATAACAATAAAATAATAATTGGACACTTATGATTAGTTTCTATTTTTTTCATAATATAAAAATTTTATAATAAATCAGGATCTGTTTTCATGAAAAATCTTTAGGAAAATTAACATGGCCTCATCCTTTCCCTTTCCCATCCTTAAATTCTATAAAAATTATTTAAAAATATTGGATGAGCATATAATCTTAGTCATATATATAGAAAGAATAAAATAATTTGTTTAGTAAAAAAATGAAAACCTATGAAAATCCCTTTTCATGAAAAAATAACATTTTACCCATATTAAAAAATATCCTTACATTAAAAATATGATTTATTTTACCTTTTTAAAATAAAATATTTCCATGAAAAATCAATATAAACTATAAAAAATTCATGTATGTACCTTGGTAAAGGAATTGATGTGATTAACTAATTATTGTATTAATTAATTTAATAAGGTAAAAAAAATATTATATTGTGATATATGTGAATTGAGATGATGAATGGTAGCATTGGAAGTAAAATGTGAATTGAGATGATAAATGGTAACATTGGCATTCAAATATGAATTGAGATGGTGAATAGTAATATTAGCATTCAAATGATAATCGAGACGTTGAATGGTAAAATTTACATTCAAATCTGAAATAAGAAGTTGAATGGTATCATTGGAATACATATATTAATTGAGATGGTGAATGGTAACATTGGAATTAAAATTTGAATTGAGATGATGAATGAAAACAATGAAATTTGGGCATCTGATATCCCTTGGGGATAGTTCATAGTCCAACACAGTCCGAAGTAGGTTTTGAGAGTTCGGTTGTCCTTAACAACCTAGGGGGCTACGTGGTTAAATAATGATTTTTATAATAAATATAAACTATTTAATTTTTTTATTCTTTATACAACTGCATATATTTTTTCACTAGATATTATTTTAGAAATCATTGGTGGTGGCCTACTGAATTGTACTCAGACCATACTCAGGCTGTCTTGTCGATACCTGTATAGTTATCAAGGTTTCAGGATAGGTTAAGAGGAAGGGTCCTATGTTAGGGGGTTGATTGGGATAGAGCTTGAATAATGGAACCGAACATGGTGTCGAGACCCACTAGGAGGAGTTTTCAGTGTCTTTATTTATTTTGGGTTTTGTATATCAACACCAGGAACGTACATGGAGTGACAAATTTTTTATTTTAGTTTGGATATTTTATCTTTTATTTTTGAAATCTTGTTATATTGGTAATATTCTGGTTATATGTATGTAATTTTTTATTTTTAATTATTTTTTTTGTAGTGACACATTGTTAAAGAGGGTATAGTCTCCCTATGATTGATATTGACCATTACTGCTAGTCGTCAACCTCTGGTATATGGGGTGGCATTAATAAGGTAACGTAACTGACTGGATCAGGGCACTTTTGTATTGCACCTGGGATAGGACATTACATAAATTCATTCATGTTAGGATGTAGTGCGAACTGAAAGACATCGTTTCATGGATATAGTATTCTACACATACAGGAGATTGTATTTATAATTTTCCATATAATGTGAGGGGGTATAAAAATTAAAAAATTATCATTTTAGAATCATAATCATGTTATAAGTATTATATTTTTTAAATTAAATAACTATTTTATATCATTCAAGTACGGTGGTTATTAAAAATAGAACACATTGTTCATGGAGGCATTAGTCCACACATAACACATACAATATTTTCTAAGTATTAGGGAAATGGTGTTGAATGATTATTAAATAATCATAATGACATTTAATTATAATAAAAAAATAATTTATTAATAATATAATATTTAAAATACATCCTCAATAATTTGTAAAATAATGAAAACAATTGAAATTTAAAGGGAGTGATTATGAATTTTTACTTTAATAATTGGAATACTCCTTTTTCAAAAATGATTAAGGATTTGAGAGGTTGTATTTTTAAGGGAATAAAACTTATATAAATTGTCTAATAGTGATGGTGTTTTACTTGGCCATTTCATCGAATCTTAGTGATTGTGTGTGTGAATAGAAGTGGGATGGTAGTGACTCCTTTTATAAGGGTGATGAGTCATATTATTGTTATATATAAAAGGTAGAGATACTATTCAAATTTCAATGTGTTTAAATAATGTAAAATAATGGTTTAGGGGAAGGATGAGTTTGATAAATCCCAAACCACACATTTTTATACATGTTTTTAACATTTTTATGGTCTTTTACAATAAGTCTATTACATTTACCATTTTTTATTTTATTTATGGTTACTTATTTTCTCTTATGTAATTTAATTTTAATTCCTAAAAATAAAATAGGGGACTTATTACAAAATTTTCACATTATTATTAAAAATATAAAATCCAATTTATAAAATAAAATTTATATTTTTATAAAAAATTAATTTTGATATTAGTGCATGTATTTTGTAAAAACCAATTTTAGAAAAAGCGTGGTTTAAAGATTAAAAATAATGTTTAACAATGTAATTTATTTCCATGGAATTAATAATTTTATTCTTAAAAAAATAATATTTATATTGATTAAAAATAAATCCAAATATAAATTCTACTTCGTTTTATCAGAACCATAGAAAAATTTAAAATATGATTTTTATTATAATAAAATATTACATAAGTTTCAAAATGTTAAACCTAGGGTTTCTAAATTTAATGGATTATTTTTAATTAATTAATTTAATTTCCTAAATTTGTTTCTGATCATGAATTTTTTTTATAAATTATTATGTTATATTTTGTACTTTATAAAATCATAAAATATTTGGTTTCAATAAAAACTTTATTTTTCACTATTAACATAAAAATTTACTTATTTTAGAGAAATATAAAAAAAGAACAATAAGATAATTTTGAGTTTTTGAATTCAAAAATGATGTTTTTTCAAGACCCGACCCTTCCCGGGCTCGAGTTGCAACTACCCCAAGCCCGCCTCCATAGGCCAGGGGCTGGCGACCAGCATTGAAGGCACAACAACTCGGGGAGGCCTTTGCCTAAGTACCCGTACACACACACATAGCACACTCAATGAAAAAGTGTAGAGTAAAAGTAAAGTAAAGCAGAGTAATGTGAAACTGCTATATTTAAACCACCATATGTGCATCGACCTCTAATCAGTACAAAAAAAGTGCTGAAAGTAAAATGAAAAGAAAAGGGGAAAAACAAGTGCCCAAATAGAAAAGTGCCACAACCCGGCAACAAGTGAATAAAAATTAAACACTTGGAAGGGTCCCCCACCAGCAAGCTGACTACGACCACTGCACGCGGTCGACGCTCTTGAACTCCTAAGCTCTACTAAAGTCAAGACCAACCTGTCTGTTGTCTGCAAGGGCACACCAAGTGTGGGCGAAGCCCAATCAGAGGTGAGTATATAAATACTCAGTAGAATACCCCGAAAGCTCGAGAGAGAAACAAAGGAGGTACCTAATGGTGAGCTGTAGATCAATTAGTAGAAAGTAAAGGAGTACAACCGAGAGTGCAGAAGAGTAACAATAGAGAGTCCAGCTCAACCCAACAAGAGAGAAGAGGTAGACTCGTCCATACACAAGGAGCTAGAAATGGTGAGGAGATGAACATCTTTTCAAGTCTTCGCTACCTATAGTAGGAGAGTAGACTCGTCCAACCACGATAAACTAGACACAGAATGCACATGGCATACCCCACGCATGTTCGCCTCTCCTGTAAGGATATTAGCCAAAACCCAATGTGTGGGGACTGGAACAAGGTATAAACATATACATATATATATATATGCTCTGTCAAAAAGCCCGAACAAGATCATAAGGGCATCTCCATCCCATAGCTTAGCCTAAGAATGTGAGTATCCAACAGTACCATAAGTAAACACCATTGATGCCCAGCATCCCGTATGTCTACCCCGAACTGCAAGCCAAGGGGATCAAATCACCGCACCTAGAAACAATCCTCTTTGGGCGGTACTGACTCTCTTCCATGGTTTTAGGTCGCGTCGCAGGGACGTGTCTCAGTTGGGAATGAGCCCCTCATACATGAGTGTTCTGGGGGAATGTCAAACCAAAACTCGTCACTTCCCCACAGTTGAGAGGTCTCCTCAAATTTGACAGGAGACGCCCCGCCGAGTCCTGCTGGAGGGTAATCCCTGGAAGTCGACGGGTTCCCATTGGAGGGATACACGGCAAGAGTCGACGAGTTCCACACTGCCCAGTCCCGTAAAAAGATTACTCCACTGGAGTTCGACCCGACTAATGTCGTCGACATGCCCCAATTCCCAGTCTCGTAATAGGGTACTCTACTAGAGGGAGGCTCGGAACGGTCATCGGGGACCACTTCCCAGCCTATCTTGAGGTAAACCCGACATCAGGGACCACTTCCCAACCCAGTTGGATATAAAACCAGCATCAGGGACCACTTCCCAGCACCACTAGTGGAAAACTCGGAACGACACTGGCCATCACTGCTGGATGGTACTGCTCGGTGAACACCACTGTACTGGCCATCCCTATCGGATGGTAACCCACAGGCCATCCCTACTAGATGGTGTTGCTCTGGCTGTCTCTGTAGGACGGTACCCCACCGGTCAGCCCTGCTAAAAACAACCTCAGCCTTGCTGGAAACAACCATAGCCCTGCTGGAAACAACCTCCTGGGTAGAGGATCAGTGCCTCTGTAATGTGTTGGTCTCACCAAATCCACATGAACTCTGCCAGGGATCATGAAGGAACAAGAGAAACTCCCCGGTCCTCTCAATGCGATCACGCTCCAATCCACTGAGTCACTATCAAAGCAGACTGGAAAGTGAGAAAATACCCAAGCAGTATGAGAAAACGTAGTCGTAAATAGTGTCGCAGTCTGTTGAAAGGGGCATGGTACTGAAACCCCTCACAACTGATGAAACAGAGGAACCACACCATCTCTGCCAGACAAATGAGAACAGAACCAGGGGAAAACTCAACCATGCTAGTCAATAAACGAGAATAGGCCCAGGGGAAAACTCAACCCTCCTGGTCAAAAAACGATAAATGAGGGACCGTCTATGTCATGAGAGGTCAAAAGTATGCAAAGAAGAAGATGGCACGTGCATGGGGCCCACAGAACATGTCTCCCCAAGTCAACTCCAACCAAGCACACAAACGTTCTCATGTAAGAATGACCACATGTACCTCCAAGAAACCTCATATACTACCAAATTATACCACATTCCCAGACCAAAGGATAATGTGCACACGACACCCAACATCAACTTGAAGGGCATAAACGTAACAAATTCCCCTAAAAGGCCCATGTATAACCAACCACATCTTATGAATCATTTACATCACTCTCCCATGAGTGCGCGATCACACGCCCATGGTCCGCTACAAACATGGTAGGACGAACCACCACTGGCACCTTACTTGGTTCTGCATTTAATAATAACGAATATGAGGATCCGCTCTCCTGAAAAAATTACACCGTTGAAATCCTCGCGGAAAAACATGCGAGATTGACTACTTACATGCCTGCAATGTATATCCAACGGAAAAGTCTCCAACACCACTTTGTGCCTGAACGACGTCACGTGGTCCCGAGCCTCGGCCCCGAAAACAGTCGGGCGCATCGCACCATTGTGATCCCCTTGGGAAAACACGTCAAAAGAACTGCTCACATGAGCAGAACAGATATCCAGAAAAAAAGATGTATTCCGGAAAATAGCGCATGAGCGGTTTTATGTGCAACCCACACCCTGGTCCCAAAGCGCTACGAACGGATCTCACCGTTGCAATCCGCTCGTAAAAGTATACAAGATGGACTATTCACTGGTCCAAAACGGGCACCCAGTGATAAAGTTGGAAATCACCGCCAACTCCCGAAATGGTTGTCCTGGGGCCCGCATCATCATGCAGAATTAATGCAGGCGGATTGCGCCAATGAAATTCCATCGGTAAAACACCCAAAATCGACTGCTCGCACACCCTGAATGGATTTCTGAGGAAAATGTTACAAAAAGCTGCGTACGGCTCAAAAGATGGTCCCTGGGGCCACACCTCAACTCCATCATCAATGCTCGAAACCACACTAGAAAACTCCCGCTAAACCTATGGTTCGCAAGGCCACTGAAGACACTCAAAACGGACATCGAACGCATCCACTCCTTCAAAAACAAGATTGCCCGAAAAAACCATAATTCACTTAGTGACGCGTCCCGCCACCGAGGCCACTATTTAGGGAGTTAAAAACCCTTGAAAACATCTCAAAATTTTCTTCTAGTTTCATGGAACGCGTCGTCACTAACAGCACATGATTCTGACGCTCAGACTGCATTTTATGGGCATTTAATGTTTTTATCGGACCGAAACGGGGGTCCGGGCCGGTTTGGCTGGCCCACCCCCACCATGGACCGGTGGTCCACGGTTCACTGCATGGACCGCCCCGAACCACCTGGACTGGCTCGGCTAGTCTGGATCCTCCAATGTGGACCAGAATATGCTATTCCTTTTTCTTCCAGCTGAGGTCCAGTGACCCCGGTCTTCTTCCCGCGACGAGCGGCCAAAGGCCGATCCTCCTTCCCCCGTGCTTCGCGCCCTGCTGGCGCCTGCAGCTGACGACCGCCGCCACCCATCTCCATGGCCCCTGCCGCTCCTCACTCAACCTCAGCTGGTGATTTAGGCTAGGAATGGCCGAAGACCACCCGACAACCTCTGCTCGGCCTCACGCCGCCGTCGCCGTAGCCTGCTGGAACCAAGTCGCGGTTGCGCCGAAGCTCGCCAGACCACTGGAACCCACTGGGAAACACCACCAAAACCCGAAAACTTCTCCGAACAACTACGGACTCCTCCGACCTTGGACTTATAGAAAGAAAATTGCGTTGGAAAGGCTGGATTTTATACTACATGACGATGGGATTTGTTTGATGATTTAATATCAATTTGATGCATATAATCGAACTCAAAGTAGGTGCGGGAAACAAAAATGAAAATGACAAATCCTACCTCTTGGGCGATGCTTGAAGCATCACGGAGGGTCCGCCACCATGTATTTGCCTTGACAGAGGGGAGGAGGAGAGGAGGAGATTTCTCCTTTATTGTTGGGAGCTTCTTGGGCCAGGGAAGACAGTCAAGGGTGGTAGAGGGAGGGGGTTTATTCTTTAATGAGAAAACACGCTTAACCGCCTGCCCGTCGGCCCGAACCTAAACATCCAGCGGTGTTGAGATTAAGCCTCCCCTTGGGTAAATTCCACGTTCTGAGCATAATGGAGGTCTCAGAATTTTGATCCATATCCCCGTTCAAATGTAAATAAACTCAACGCTCGAGGTCTCCAAATTACAAAAACGCCCCTAGGGCCATTTTTCACTGATGGCCCGCACCTGCAAAACATATACTCCTCCTATGGTAAAAGGTAGACTCAAAACTCAAATGTGCCCTCATATTCCCCATCCGAGTCACCGTTTAATCAATACTTAATTTAACCATTAAACAGATAAATTAATTATATAATTTATCCGTTTCACGTTCTGAAAGCGAGCGATGTTTCCAAATGTCCCGCACTGACATGTTGTATGTCGTCTCTAGGGTAAAAACCCCATTCTGGACCCATCCGTGCACTCAAATCATTAATCTGATTCTTCTTTAAGGATTTATCCCATTTATTTGGCATTCTGAGTGTGAACACACTAAGAACATAATTCCGGCCACACCGAGGCTCAGAATCGCAAGCCGTCTGAAGGCGGTGCTATGGAATAACATCATGAATATTAAAAAGTCCTTTATAGCCAAAAAAGGGTTCATAGATCATTTCCTACTTCAATAATTTCGTCCCTAAAAAGTAATATCAGGGAAAAAATCAGGGTACTAAGCCCATACCTGGCTGTCCTATACCCAGAAGGACACATGCACAGTTCTGCACCACGTATACATACCAAAGGATTTGATCTGTTCACGCGAGGTATACCCTTGTCGATGTCATGCATAGGAGCACACACACCTCTTCTCGAGTGAGTTGTGTGAGAGACGTCATGCACCCAAACGAGCCTTTGGGGTTACGGAAAGGTGGTAGGGAACCTCACCATCCCTTCGGATGTTCTCAAACGGTCCGAAGGACCTCGGTGGTATCTCACCTCCCCGATCGAACCTCTGCATCGCATGGCGCGACTAAAATCACCACCAGCACCTGGAACAGGGCCCAGTGATTCCCACATTCTGAATATCCCTATGGTTAAAAAGCTAAGGATATTGGGTCACGCAAGGTTTCATAGTCAATGTCCCACAACCAAGGCACTCTTACATGCTCGAAAGGCAAAGGAGTCGACACCATCGACTAGAAAAGCAGTCCCACGACTTTTACCTTACCAACACAAGGTTACACCGATGCCCCGCGCCACCCTGGTAACAACTCAAAATGTAGAAGGGCTGTAGAGAGTACCTCTTACCACCTCATGCTCTGTAGGATCGTACACATCCAAAGCTCGCAGATGTCCACAGTCCCAACTATCAGCTCCCGGAGTCTGGTGTGGACCACCTAGTGGTGATGGGAAGACCTTGTATGGTCATCCTCCACTTAGAGCTCCTCCCTCTCCTATGATATCACCACCTCTCTGGGTACTACTCCAATCATGGCGCTGCCTCCATCATGGTGGTGTACCTGCTGCCTGGCCGAATCTCTTCGCATGTCTGGTCGGGTAGTCCCATGCCAGGTGACCTCGACCATTGCAAGCATAGCACCGACTCTCTTCGGGATGCACTAGTGCCCCCCCCCCCAGCGCCACTATGGTGTACGACCACACCCGTAAGTTTGTTTTTCAGAAAGACACCTACGCCGAGGTTATGCTTGCCGATGCCCGCTAGCTGTGGCAGAAGTCTCAGCTCAAACGTGCCTGCTGCAACCATCAACTCTAGAATGGGATAGGAATCTCTCTATCACAAGTCCCTGCTCTAGCACCCCAACTTATTTGGAAATGTCCAAATGTACTATGACAGCACAGATATCACGGTGGAGACCCTGCTCAAAATTCTTCGCTCGGATGTTGTCTTCATGGACCATGTCCGGGTAAAAGCATGAACGGTCTGCAAAACAAGCCGCGTACTCGGCCACCGTCATCCCTCCCAGCTGAAACTGCAGGAGCTCCTGAATCCGATCGGAGTGCAAGAATGATGGGAAAACTCCTCACATAATAACATCTGAATGTCACCCCATGAAAGCGACGAATCATCAAGAAACTGAGTCACCAGACTCCACCAATGCCCAGCTACCCCGTTGAAAATGATGGTGGCCAAAGCCACCATAAGATCTACCGGCGTCAGCAAAAGCATGAAAATGTGGACCTCTGTCTCTAGCAAAAACTATACTGCCTGAGGGTCTGCCTCACCACCGAACCTCAGCGATCTCTGCCACTGGAACTCAGGGTGCGTGCTCAACCTGTGCTCAAGCCCCATCAGCTCTGCTAGAGCTGTCTGTAGCTCAACAGGTTGGGGTGCTGCTACCGGCCAACCCGGAGAAAGGGGCTCGCATGATGGGACCTGGACTGTGGCCTCGTAGCTCACAGGGTCATCGTCACGAACCAATACTGGTATCCTGGCTGGATGTCTTCGTGAAGACATACTAAATATTATCAAGGAGTTCCATGATCAGATGAGTATATATGTATATAACAACAACTACAACGATGCAGAGCTGAGTAAAGAAGAACAGTCAAAGACTCAATCCTATATGATGCACAAACCAATTTTCCCTACAACAAGTGTCTCAGCATTCCGATTCGACTAGTGGGTTATCTAGGTCCTGGTGAATGGATACGTCGGCCACCGCACCATCACTGGAGTCCATGGCTTGAGAGCCGCTCTCGAGACATGTTAACACTGTTGCCCTAAATCACGACCAATTTCTTTTTAGGGACGTTCGAACAACTCCCCAAAGAACGAAACACCTTTGATACCACTTTTCCATTACCCAAATCTACCCAGGCTAGAGCCGCAACTACCCCGAGCCCGCCTCCATAGGCCAGGGGCTGGCTACCAGTACTGAAGGCACAACAACTCGGGGAGGCCTTTGCCTATGTACCTGTACACACACACACAACACCATCAATGAAAAAGTGTAGAGTAAAATAAAAGGAAAGCATTGTAATGTGAAAGTAATGTATATAATAAACCAAATGTGCATAGACTAATAATCAGTATAATGGAAGTGCTAAAAGTAAACAGAAAAGAAATGGGGAAAAGGCATGCCCAACTAGAAATGTTCCACAACCCAGCAATAGGTGAAAAAAAAGTAAACAGTTGGAAGGGGTCCCCCACCTGGAACCTGACTCTGACCACCGCACACGGTCCATGCTCAGAAACTCCTAAGCTCCACAGAAGTCACGACCAACCTATCTGTCATCTGCAAGGGCACACTAAGTGCGGTAAAATCACAAGCCGGGGAGAGTATAAAAATACTTAGTAGTATACCCCAAATTTTAGAGGGAGAAAAAAAGGTGGTATCGAATTGTGAGAAGTAGATCCAACAGGGGAAAGTAAAGGAGTAAAACCGAGAGTGCAGAATAGTAACAATAGAGAGTCTAGATCAACCTAAAAAGAGAATGGAGGTAGACTCTTCCAGACACAAGGAAATGAAAATGTTGAGAAGATGAACTTCTTGTCGAGTCTTCGCTTCCTATAGTAGGATAGTAGACTCATTCAACCACGAGAAGCTAGACATGGAAAGCATGTGGCATACCCCACGCGTCTTTTCCACTTCTGGAAGGAGAGTAGAAAAAACCCATGGTGTGGGTACTAGAACAAGATATATATATATGTGCTCTGTCATGAAGCTCGCACAAGATCGTAAGGGGATATCCCTCCCGTAGCTCAGCCCAAGAAATTGAGTAGCCAAAAGTCCCAGAAGTAAACACCATCGATGGCCAGTATCCCGCATGTCTGCCCCGAACTGCAAGTCAAGTGGCTAAAATCAACGCATCTCAAAACTATCTGCATTGGGTGACACTAACTCGCCAGCAAGATTTTATGTCGTGTCGTAGGGATGCGTCTCGATGGAGAAAGCACCCCCTCATACTTGAGAGTTCTGGGGGAACGTCAAACCACAAATCATCATTGCTCTGCCGTCAAGAGGTCTCCTCAAAGTTGACAGGAGACCCCCTGACAAGCCCCTTTGGAGGTTAATCCCTGGAATTCGATGGGTTCCCACTTGAGGGAGACCCAGCAAGAGTCGACGGGTGCCACACAACCCAGTCCTGTAAAAAGGGTACTCCACTTGAGGGTGACTTGGCTAAAGTCATCGACGAGTCCCAATGCCCATTCCCATAATAGGGTACTCCACTAGAGGAAGGCTCGGAACCGTCATCGGGGACCACTTCCCTGCCAAGCTAGAGGTAAACCTGGCATCGGGGACTACTTCCCATCCCAGCTAGAGGTAAACCCAGCATTGGGGACCACTTCGCAGCCCCGTTGGAGGTAAAACTGGAACCGCACTGGCCATCCCTGCTGGATTGTACTGATCGATGAACACCATTGTACTGGCCATCCCAACTAGATGGTAACCCTCTGGCCATACCTGTTGGATGGTACCACTCTTGCTGTCCCTGATGAACAGTACTCCACCAGCCAGCCCTGCTGGAAACAACCTCAGCCCTTCTAGAAACAACCTCAACACTGCTGGAAACAACCTCCTAGGTAGAGTATCGGTGCCCGCGTAATGTGTTGGTCACCCCGAATCAACAAGAACACTACTAGGGATCATGATGGAATGAGAGAAATTCCCCATGACTCTCAAGGTGATCACACTCCAATCCGCTGAGCCACTATCCAAGAGAACCGAGAGAACACATCCTAGAAAGTGAGAAGACACCCACGTTGTACGAGCACACGTAGTCGTAAATGGTTTCGCTGTCCAGTGAAAGGGGCTCGGTACCGAAACCCCTCACAATTGAAGAAACAGAGGAACCAAACCATCTCTGCCAGCCAAATGATTACAGAACCAGGGGAAAACTCAACCCTACTAGTCATCAAACGAGAAAAGGCCCAGGGGAAAACTCGAATCTTCTGGTCAACAAACGAGAACTGAGGGACCCTCTACATCGCGAAAGGTAAAAATTTCGCAAAGAAGAACACGACACGTGCATGGGGCCCACACAACTTGTGGACCCAAGTCAAATCCAACCAAAAGAAAAAATGTTATCAGGTACGAATAACCACATGTACCTCCGAGAAACCCCATATACTCCCAAAGTATACCACATTCCCATCCCAAAGGCTAACATGCACACGGCACACAACGTCAACGCGAAGGGAGTAAACGTAACAACTCCACCTCAATGGTCCAAGCACGACCAAGCACATCTTATGTATCATTTACATCACTCTTCCAAGAGTGCATGATCACATGCCAAGAGTCCTCTACAAACATGGTATGAAGAACCACCACTTGAGCACCTTACATGCTTCAGCATTTAATAAGATCACTTAAGAGGATCTTCTCGCCTAAACAGATTACACCGTCGTAATTCTCATGAAAAAACATGAAAGATCAACTACTCACCTTCCTCCAATGGATATCCAATGGAAAAGACTCCAACCCCACCTTATGCCCAAACTGCGTCCCGTGGTCCTGATCCTTGGCCCCAAAAACAGTCGGGTGCATCTCACCATTGCGATCCCCTAGGGAAAACATGTCAAAAGGACTGCTCACTTGAGTGGAACAGATATCTAAAGAAAAATGTGTATTTCGGCAAACCACGCACGAGCGGTTTTATGTGGGACCCGCACCCCAGTCCCAAAGCGCTACAAACGATTCGCACCATTTTGATCCTCTCGAAAAAGTACACAAATGGACTATTCACTTGTCCAAAACGGACACCCAGTGATAAAGCAGGAAATCACCACCAACTCCCAAAATGGCCCTCGTGGGGCACGAACATTCATGCGAAATTAAATTAGGCGGATTGCGCCAATGAAATTCCCTCGAAAAAACACCCAAAATTGACTGCTCGCACGCCCCGAACGGATGTCCGATGAAAATGTTACAAAAAGATGCTTACAACTCGAAAGTCGGGCTGTGGGGCCCATGCCTCATCTCTGGCATCATTGCCTGAAACCACACTGGAAAACACTGGCTCAACGCCAGGGTCTCAATGCCACTGATGGCACTCAAATTTGACGTCGGACGCGTCCACCCCATCTAAAACAATATCCCCTGGAAAAACATTAACTCACTTAAAGATGCATCGTGCCACCGAGGCCCCAGTTATGGGAGATAAAAAACCCCAAAACCATTTCAAAAGGTTCGTCTTGTTTCAAGGAACGCGTTTCCACTAACGGCAGGCGAATCCGATGCTCGGACTGCATTCTATGGGTGTTTAAAGTTTTTATCCGACCAAAATGGGGGGCCGGGGGTCGGCCCGCCCACACCCTGGACCGGCGGTCCACGGTTCACCACGCATACCGCCCCGAACCCCCTGGACCGGCTCGGCCGGTCTGACTTCTCCAACACGAAGCCACATATGTGGGTCCTTTGTCTACCATCCAGGGTCTAAAGACCTCAGTCTTCTTCCCGTGACGACTGGCCAACGGCCAGCCCACTTTCCCCCGTGCTCTGCGCCCCACTGGCACCTGCTGCCAACGACCGCTGTGACCCAGCGTCGCGGCCCATGCCACTCCCCACTCGACCTCAGCCAACGTCTCCTGCTCAGACTGGCCGAAGACCACCTGACCACCTCCGCTCGGCGTCATGCCGCCGCGGCCGTGGCCCTCTGGTACCGAGTTGTCGCCGCTCCGAAGCTCTTCGGACCACCGGAACCCACTGAGAAACACCACCAAAACCCCCAAAAATCACCAAACAACCGCTGCCTCCTACAAACATGGATTTACAAACCGAAAATTGCGTTGAAATGCCATAATTTATACTACACAACGATTGGATTTGTTCTAATATTTAACAGAAATTTGATCCATATAATCGAACTCAATGTAGGTGCGGGAAAAGAAAAAAAAATGACAAATCCTACCTCTTGGGCAATGCCCGGAGCATCATGGAGTGTCCTCCACCGCGCCACTACCTTGTCGGAGGGGAGGAGGAGAGGATGAGATTTCTCATTCATCATTGGGAGCTTCTTGTGCCAGGGAATAAGGACAAGGTGGGAAGAGGGATGCGGGTTAAGTGTTTAAATAGAAAACACGCTTAACCGCTCGCCCGTCAGCCCGATCCCGAACTTCCGGCGGGGTCGAGATTAAGCCTCCGCTAGGGTAAACGCCACATTCTAAGCGCAATGTCCATTTTAGAATTTTAATCTGAGGCCCATTTCAAAAGTTATTAAACTCAACACCTGAGGCCTCCAAATTACGAAAACGCCCCGGGGGCCATTTTTCACTGATGGCCCGCGCCCGCAAAATTTACACTCCTCCTAGGGTAGACAGCACGCTCCGAACTCAACGGTACCCTCGATTTCCCCATCCGAGATACCGTTTAAGAGATACTGAGTTTAACCATTAAAAAAGTAAATTAATTATTTAATTTACCCATTTCACCTTCCGAAAGCGAGCGAGGGGTCCAAACATCTAGTGCCGACATGTTTTATGTCATTCCTACGGTAAACACCCCATTCCGGACCCATCCATGCACTCAGATCTCTGATTCGATACTATGTTTAAGAGTTATCTCATTTATTTGGTATTCGAAGTTTGAACGCACTGAAAAATTAATTACAGCCACACCGAGGCTCGGAATCGCACGCCGTCTGAAGGCGCTGCTCTGGAATAACATCAAGAATATTGCAAAGTCCTTTATAGCCAAAACCGGGTTCTTACAAGTATATTTTAAAAATTTAAAATTCTATAATTTATAAATTTATGTTTAGACATAAAATACAATATATAAGTAAAAACCAATTTTATTTAAAAATGACCTTTAAAAATATTAGGGCTTCTTAATATAATTTTATATGAATTTGTAATTTTTTAAAATATTTTTATTTAATAGTGGATTTATTATTCTTAATTTTTATAAATAATGTTTTTCTAGTATGTCATGGACCATTTTATTTTGATGTTGTGTGTGCAACAGTCTCTCTATGATATGATTATTTAAGGAAATATATATTACAAAATCCAAGGGTGTTATATTCTCCTCCCCCAAAATAAATTGAATCCTCTCAATTTTCATTATCATTTACCAATAATAATACCCGATGGTATAAAAAATATAATCATCACTCTAGATATATCTTCTAAAGAGATGAACACATTTCAATACTAGGGAAGATTAGGTAACATGTCATTTACCTCATAATAGAAATATATGAATTTTCTAAACCATTAATTCTAAGAATTCCATCGGTTCTAAGTCTTATGAGTTTCTACACACCTTATATAGCATTATTTTCAAATATATTTTTTCCAAAAAATCATTAAAAACAAAATTATAAGGATAATATCTAATGAAATTAGAGTAATTGGTCATATGAATATATAGAATCAACCATAATATGTATTATTTGATGGAGCCTTAATTTTAGACTATGATGATTTGGTTAAATTGTGATATAAATGGATCAAACTATCACTCCTTTTATAAGGATCCATCCTTAAACATAACATCATATTGATTTTTTGTTAAGAATTTTACATTCTTTAACATTGTGGATATTTTATGGTTTATAGATTTAGGTAATATGTTCATAACTAATAGATAAAAAACCACAATATACAAAGTGGCCACTTCCGATTAGTTTCCATTTATTTCAATAATATATTAATTTTATAATAAATCATAATCAATATTCATGAAAACTATTCAGGGCATTCAAATTGACCACTTCCTTTCCCTTTCCTATACTTAATGTATGTAAAAATTATTTAAAAACTTGGGATGAATATATAGTCTTAGTTATGGATATATAAAAAAAGAAAATAATTTTTTTTGTAAAAACATGAAAACCAATGAAAACCCATTTTCATTAAAAAATAAATTTTTATCTCGATAAAATAATCATAACCAAATGAATTGGAGTCATATCTCTGCACTCTCATAATATTTGTTATAACAAGCTCAACCAATGATATTTGGGTGCACCCATCATATATTATTTACAATAACCACAACATGAATAAAACATGTCATCATTTGAAAAGCTCTTTTAAACTCATATGAAAATCATTTTCAGGTATTAAAATAACATATTCTTTTAAATTCATGTTTTCAATAAAAAATCATTATTTTGAAAAAAAATCAATACAAGAGGAAGTGAGTTTGAAGGAAAAAATTAAAATAGAAAAAAAACATGAAAAAAATACTCTTATAACTTTAGAAACACACGAATCCTAAGACACATTATAAAATAATAAAGATCATAACATTAAGAATCATCTCAATGAAAAGAAATTGAGATGAAGTCCCTTACCTTGATATCGACATGTCATGTGTGTCTTTATCATCATGAATAATAAATTTAATTTAATTATTTAATTGATAGATACCATTTTTCAGGTTTTGTATTACTTTTATTTCACCTATTAAAAAGTTATATACAATTACTTTATCAATTATGTTTAAGTCGGGTGTTTTGACCATATTTGATTTTTGTGTCAAAAATGACATTGGTACATAGATTATGGTCAAAGGGGTAATTATTTAAACATATCCATAATAATAATCCTGAAATTATCACCATATTTATAAAAAAATTATTATTTTTATACGATTCATGGAATATGATTATGTAAAATGAACTACAGTTACGATCATGGAGTTGGTAGGTCATACGTATGATTGAGTAACATTTCCATTTTTCAATAATCATTATAGAAATAAGGTAGGTAATATTTTATATTTAAATAATGATAATTACATAATAAATAACATTTAATTTAATAATATATTCTTATATATATCATTATTATGATTTAAAAAATATCGCATCACTTTGAGTTGGCGGTAGTCTATACTTCCATGAGTAATATTATCATGTTTACAGTGTGTGAAAAGGTAAGAATAAAATTATATATTATATTTAAAAAATATAATTATATCATTAGTATCATAATTATTTCATTTATATCATATATATATTCATTATTTTTGACCTTGTTACCTTCCACGTAACGCGTTAGTGAAAATTGATTCTCAACGCTTTGCGAGGTGGTAGTCTGTCGTACACACGAGTGATGTTATTGTATTCCCAATGGTATAAATGTAAAAATGGTGTAAATGGTATAATTAATAAAAAAGTTTAATTATGTTATAAATATAATAAATTTAATAAATAAACATTATGTCAATTATTATTCCCAACCATGGTAGGTGGTAATAAAAAAACGAACAACCTCGTTTCGCGAGGTGATAGTACACTTTACACACGAATGATGCTTTCATAACCCATTTGATGGAAGTCTGTGTGGGTATAGGTCATAAACATAATGTAGAAAAATATATTTATATTTTTTATAATTATTTTATTATATAATCATGGGATAATAATAATTTAAGGGGGTGAAAAAAATGCATGTTACCACCTCTTTGGGTTACTGCTTTTGGTTTCCACCAAAGGCCTTCCTTGGATGCATTTATGACCGAATTTATTTATTAGTATGGGGGATAATTTTAAACTTTATTTGTTCAGAAATTTTCTGGTACAAAGGGATTGATATTTGTGGAGATAGGAGGATATGGATAGCCTTTTATAAGGGAGATGAGTCGAAACATGTAAATTTTTTAACGAGTAAATTCCACTCACATTGTTTCCATGTAAAGTTGATTAAATAATGCACACAAATATATAATAGAAGTTATAATGTCTAATAATTTCCATTAAATAGTTTCTTGACAAGTTTATAGTTCATTTTGACCCATAAATTTAATGTTTAGTCACTTGGTAATTCTAAATTTTACTTTAATTGTTGCGATTAATTTTAATTATTTTCACTGAAAAATTTCGTAAAAAAATTAAGTTGAAATTATTAGAAATTATAATTTATTATTATTCAAAATAATTAATTTTTTTTTTCAAATTCATTTCATATATGTGTAAATTTTTAAATTAATATTAATCCCGCAGTTGTAGCACGAGAATAGGTTTTTAGATATTTTTTTAAACAAGATGATTCTATATTAACTATATGAATAATAATAATTGTACTAAACTGAATTAATATTTATTTATATATAGTTTATATATTTTATTTTAATAATTCCCCATTAGTTATTATTTTACATTATAAAAAATGTGTAATATTTTTCATTTTAAAAGTGTTTTTAGAAAAACTCATTTTTAAACCAAAAAACAAACTTATATTAAAAATCAATATAAATTTGATTAAAAATTAATTAAGTGGGTAATATATGAAGAAATAATAATTATACTAAATTGAAACTTATTGATACTATTAAATGAATTAATTTATTATAATGAATGTCTTTTTTACATAAATCTGTATAATTCACTATTCACAGAAAATCAGTATTTTCTGAGAAATCATAAAATCTCACCCAAAATCAATTTTGATATTGATGTTACAAAAATGGAGGTAATTGTATTAAATAAAAATTTTATGTGTAAAAAATAATTTTTTAAATAAGTACGAGATAAAAAAGGTGACAAAACTGATTTTTTGAAGAAAAAATAGAGTTTTAAGCATAAAAATTGATTTAGTTTTTTCTATTATCTAGAAGACACAAAGGATGAATGTTAAGAAGTATATTTAATATATAATATATAAAAATCAGTAATATGAACCAAAAAGTGTGGTTTTTAAAATTTATTGCTATATAACACACCTGTGTGTATTAAAAGAGTTTTCAGATAAAGATTTCCTTCTATTTTAAAAAGGGTTGTATATTGATTTCAAATTAATTGGAAACAAAATAATATTATAGACTATATTTTCATAATTGGGTTATTCCTATTCATACTTGTCATTCCAACATCTATTATGTAATGTTAATATAGTTCATGGGTCATTTAAGTTTGGTATTATGTGTCGAATATGCAATCGAGCATAAAAATATCGATGTATTATTTTATACAAGAAAAAAATTGTTTGGAATATATCATAAGATAAAATTAGTGTTTTGTATCCATTATGGCATTAAATAAAGTTTCATTCTATTAAAATCCTAGAGTTTTTCATACTCCCCCCCAATAAATTGCATCCTTTAAAGTTTATGTTTATCTCACTAATAAAAGGATGATCATTTGAAAATAATTTTATTGTGAACTCACACTATAAAAATGTTCAATAAAAAAATTATTAAAAATAGAGAAAGGGTGTCAAAAAGGTCATATTTAATAACAAATAATCAGTTTTAAAATAAGATAGAGTAGGTTTAAATATAGGAAATGTTTAATTAATTATAGTGTGTGATTGAGTTCATTGATCACAAACAAGTGAATGATCAATAGAAATTTAAGGGACTTGAAACCATAAATTTTTTATGATCGAAATAACCATCAGTGCTTCATAATTTAAGGTTCTCAGATAATAATTTTTTTCAAGATCCCTTTAAAAGATATGAGTAATTATCTTTCCATCTATATTGCGAGAATATGTAAATTTTCCAACTTTATGAGAAGAATTTTATCCTTTAATCATATTCGACCACAATCGTGATTTTTTTCCAACTGATGAGTATTAAAGATGAATTTTTTTTTGTTTGAAGAAATAAAATGAACTTTTAAAGACCACATAACCATACAAGTGATAGTCATGTTATTATACCTATCTTTTTACATTAAACAAAAAAAATAGTTATCACATGGTAAGATACTTCAAAAAAATTAATAATCCTCCATATGATACATTAATCTTAAAAAAGTAATACCCAAAATTCAAACAAACCAATTCCATAAATCATTATCCCTAAAATTGTTAAAATAATTCATTACTTTTTTCAAAACACCAGGATTATAAGGATTTGAAACTATATTATTCCAAGATACATAAATCATTATTTCTCAAATAAAAGGCTATATTTTTTTGAAATAAACATAATATTTACGTATAAAATTTTTGTAAAATTCAAGACATAATGTAGTTTTGTGGTAGGTGAGAATCACTTATCATCCATCAATCATGGGTTCATGCTCCATCGCCTTGCCAAATGTGATGAGATTTTACCCAACCTTCTAGATTTTTTTATTAAACATTATCCTTATAATGTTCCCAAACAAATATGATGAAAATCATTAAATATAACCAGAATCATCCATGATCTTATAAACCCTAAGGTTATTAATACCATGAACCTAATTTTCCAAAAAATAAGGCAAACTTATCATAAATCTAAAGAGTTACAAATACATAAACCCAAAAACAATCTCCCAATATTTCACTAATAAATTTAAGATCACATCACTTAAAACCACAAAAAACTATTTAAGGATTTGAACTTATAGTTAACATTAAAAAAATTCAAGGATCCCTAGATCTTTCACCACTTCACCAAATGGACCAACATCAACTGAAGTAACAAAAAAATATTTTCCCACACCTTTATGTTTATGATCAAAATGATTTCCACCCTTATTAAAAAACATCAGACACCCATTATCATAATGACCCAACTCATTGCGGCTAAAACATCTCACCATTGGATGACTATCAGTTACCCCATTAATTGTTTGTTCCATACCCTTTCCTTTGAAATTATGAACCTTGTGACCATAAATACCACACTGGTTACACTTTATATATCCTAAAAACAATTCTTCGAAATGTATTTTTCCACACATAGAACATGGTTGGGGCTTTCTTATAGGATTATTAGTTGTTTACTTCTCAATTTCCTACTACTTTGACCATTTATTACTCCATTCATCTCATGGTTCATATGTTTTCGGAAAAATTCACCTCAAAATTCTCAAAATTTCCATATATTTTAAATTATTATGTGGCCATATATCTTATTATTCTTGGTTTTAATTCCAATAAAATTCTATTAATTTTACAATCAATGTTTATAACAAAATTTGATACTTACTTGGCCAGCCTTGTAATATTTTCATCATGCTTGGAAACCGAATCTCTATTCTTTTTCATCAATTCCAAAAAAAATTTCTCCAGCCTAAACCCAAAAAAACAAAGGGAAGTATTTATCATGTAATAGATTAATAAATTTTTCTCATTCCATGGCATCAAGATCATACTTCTCTCTATTATTCTTAACTAAGGACCACCATTGATCAATTTCACCTTAAAACTGATAAATGGAAAGGATTATATTCAGTTGTTTTGAACATTACATGACATCAAATATATTCTCTAGGGAATTCATCCATCCTATGGCTACCCTTGGTTAAAGTAATCTATTTAAATATTAGGGATGTTTCCACATGAAATAATCCATTATAAACAGGTTAAATCATGGTATATTGATTTACTCTCTATAATGGATATCGCCACCATTAATAGCTTGTGTCAACTAAGGGATCATTGCAACAAACATTTTTATTCCAATTTTGACCATCTTACTATGATCATTTGGAAGGATATTGTCCTATCAGTTACTTCCTAATATATCTTCCCTAAATCCTATATTAAAATCCATTTTTAACAAACAATGTTTAAATATAAATCATAGAAATCTTAAAATTCTAATTCAATTCAACTTAACCTTAATGTAAAATATTTCAGGGGAATGTAATTTACATTATCATAACCTCTAAAATTACCCAAAACAACCTTTAATACCAACTATAAGGTACCTTCCTTAAACATTACATAATATTGAGTTTAAGTCAAAAAATTTACTTTATTTTACATTGATGACCTTTTAGGTTTAGTGTTTAAGAAAATATGGCCATCATTTATCCATAAAAAACCATAACATATAAAGTGGTCACTTCCAATTAATATCCATTTTCCCATAAAAGATAAATTTTAAAATAAATCATGAACTATTTTCATAAAAAAATTTAAAAATTTCAACTTGACCTGTTATTTTCCATTACTCATCATTAATCCACGTAATTTTTTTTAAAAAAAATGTGATAACCACTAAATATCTTTAAGGTATACAAAAATAAAAAATCTAGTAATTCAAAAAAAAACATTAAAACCCATGAAAAAGCATTTTCTGGAAAACATAACATTTTACTCATAAAGGGAAATATCATTCATTATAAAAGATCATTTATTTTACCTTTTATAAATAAGTTATTTCCATGAAAACTCATTATTAAACATAGAAACATGATGTAAGTTATTTGGTACATCATCACATATAACCCTTACACAAATCATTTCAAATTATAATAGCCATACATCCATCTTATAATGAAAATATTCAGGGAATATAATTATTACCCAATGAATTATAGCACTATCTGGGTACACCCAACATTTAAGATATAATGGGCTCACCGAGTGTTATCTAGGCACTCCAATCAAAAATAATTCTAATAAATATAATATGAATAAAAAATTTCATCATTTCAAAAACTATTTTAAACTCGAATGAAAAAAACATTCAGATGTTAAAATACAATTTTTTAAACCTCATTTTAAATAAAATAGTTACCCCTTTATTTTGAAAACCCAATTTCAAACCTAGAATACCCAAAAAAAGGAAATATGGTTTTTAATTTAAGAAAACATTTCTTATCTAAAAGAAAAGTAAAAATTAAATAATAGTCACATCAGTATGAAAATTCATTGTCACCGTTCCATTTAAAACCCTTAAATAGATTCCTTTTGAAAACCTTACAAAAAATTAAATGAGACATAAAATGAAATTTATAAATATATTATTATAATATGAAAACTATTCGATTATAATTTAAAAAAATGTATATATAAAAGAAATTGAGTTTGAAAGAAAACCATAAAAGAGAGGGGTTTTATAGAAAAACCCCTCATCACCTTAGAAACACTAGAATCATAAACCCCATTAAATAATGACATTAAAAAATATTATATATCTTGATAATAGATAAATTATTGATATATAATGTCATGTTTTCGGTATATACACCTTATAAAACAATAAAGGTGCATAACATCAAGAATTTCCTCAATTAAAGGAAATTGAGACAAAGTCCTTCACCTTGAGTCAGACTTGTCACGTGTGTCTTTATATTTCTAGATAATAAACTTATATTAATTATTATTTTATTGGTATCAGTTTTCTTGTTTATTATTACTTTTATTTCACCTATAAACAAGTTATATAACATTATATAATCAATTAAGTTTACATCTGGTGTTTTGACCATATTTGGTTTATGTGTCAAAAATGACTTTGGTAGGTCGAATATGGGGAAAAGTATCATTATTTAAACATATATAGTGTAACACCCTAATGTTCCATGGTATGTTTTCCTTTGAATAATGAAATATCTTTCACTGTATGCAACATAGTGTTTTAGTGCACCGTGACAAATCAAACTAGATGTTATGAATAATAATACCCACTTTTTGATATTTTATAAGTTCTATATTTCTAAATAGACTTCATTTTTTTATTCAGAATATAAAACTTATCTTAGGATGATTTTTTTTAATTTCTTTCAAAAAATTCAATTTTTGATGAATAGTGAAAAAAACTACGTTATATTTTAATACCGACTTATTATAAATAATTATTATGTTTAATTATGCTTATTAAAAGTAAAACTATATACATAATACATATATAACTTCAATATAATTCATTGGAGTCATTTTATAATAAGATTAGTTGTATAATTTTTTTTATCTTTTTACCATCTTTTACCCACCTCTTTTGTACATTTGCATAAAACATAATTTTACCACTTCCATGAATTTAATTTAAAATTTTTGAATTACATGGATGAAATTTGTGAGTAAAATGTGGTTCAATAATAAGAAAATAATTATTTCGAATTGTAACTTTTGACTTTTATTAACCACGATTAAAAGTAAATATAGTAAATAATGGTAAACAATGATACTATAATTAACCTAACACATATACTAATTCTATTGAATAATTTTATTTAGACCAAATTCAACCATAGCAATAAAATATGATCTTTTTGGTCTACATGGATTTGATTAGGAAATTTATTATTATTTTATTTAAAGAAGAGTTAAAAGTGTTTAATTCAATGTTTTATAACTAAACCATTTTTAATATAGGGTTATAAATAAGATATATTCTACTACAAAAATTAATTAGAGATATAAAAATATTTCCTACATAATGGAATTTAATTTATAATTTTTATACATTATATAATTACATTTATTTATGACACAATGATGATGCATTAATTTCCTTATTATTGAATGATTATAAAATTGATATTATAAATGTTAATATAATCATAAATTGAGTCTTTTGATGAATTACACTAATTTTATAGGTTAATATTACATGTGAGGATTGATTAAATAAACTTTTTCTGAAGTGATAATGTTTTTATGACTTTAAGAAAAATAAAATACCAAATAGTGTCAAAATTGAAATAAATGAGTTTTTAAAACAAATACTATATTTTTAATTGTTATAATATTCATAAAAATATATGTATTGGCCAAAAAATTTAGATAAGGCTAGATATATCAATAATTGACCACTTGAGGGTCACAAGGAATTTTATATTAATTTTATTAACCATATATTATTATAATACAAGAATATATGGTAAAAGTTAAACAATTTAACTAAAAGTTAAATCTTAAAGATAAGCTCAATATGGTGACCAAAACCTGTCTAAAACATATTGGTTGAGAGTTTTTAGAACCAGACCCTCAGTAGCCTCAAAATATATTTTTTTAGAGCCATTAAAAACTTAAAATGATTGTACAATAAAAAATATTTGAAACTTTTCCTAAATTGACCCTTACCTCTATTATAAAAGGGTACTTCCCCTTCTCTCAAAATCAAACCGCCAATGCAATTTGGATCCACCAAAACCTTCTCAAAAATCCTCCCAAATACTCTCAAATAAATCTAGAGTCCTTACATTTATCATAAATCTAACCTAAGGATACCTTTTATTCAACTCAAAAGGAAACACTGGAAGAAGAGGGAATAATTTTACCACCTTTTTCAAAGTTATTTCCTTCTTCCACATCCCCTTTATTGGTTGTTTCCAGAGAAAAATAATAACTCTAGTACCTTATACATACTCTGATGTTATTATAAATATGTCACAACAATATTCATTATTATATCCTTCCTATGAATGACAAGTCACCATATGTGTGTACGTACGACTTATCGTCTCCACGTCGTGGTGTAGTTGGTTATAAAAGTAATTCATTATTTGGATGGGTATAATAATGAGTATAAGTAATTAAAATAATAAATATATCATTATAATGATTCTTTATATATGATATACCATCAAATTACATTCTATTTCACCACCAATAGAATGATATTTTCGCTCATGTGTACATACGGATTACCATCTCCACGAATGTGATAAAATTCATTATACATCATAACCATCCAAGAATAATTTTCATTTTATAATTAAAAATGATGTTTAAGAAATTAATATAATTCTGGATATGGATAAAATACATCATATCCATAACAAACATGGATTACGTACCCATGCAAATAAAGGAAAACAAATCAGTTAAAACCTAAAACGATGATACTACTCAAGTATTATTATCAAAACAATATTAGAAGATCTTATATGATATCATATTTATGTATGTGGTTCTTAAATAATTTAACAAAAATTATTTAACTATTATATAGGGGGTTGATTTACCCGTGATAAAATAAAATTATAAGTTAAGGGATAATTCAACAATCTCTTCATTATCTGAGGTTGTTTATATGTGAGTATCTACTGGGACCTCTTTATCATCCACATCCATGTTTCTTAAATATGTATTTCAAAACATTTTTACTATATTTTTAGACTATGAGTTAAAGTAATTTATACCCTTGTTTTAATTTTTCTAAAATATTTATAAATTAATATTTCTTTCATTTTCCCAAAATGGTTTTTTACGTCCTTTTCATAAAAATTAAGGAACAAATGTATTTTTACACTTATACAAGAAAGTGAAGATATTTTCTTCTATTATAACACATTTGAAACATCCCTTAAAAGCTTATAAGAATATTTTAAAAATTAATTTTTTCCTTTATAATTATGTGACGTTTAAATTATTTCAAAATAGAATGATATATTTCTCCCAATTAGTTTTGATTTCATATAGGTCCACATCCTATGATGGATTTTACACATGTTTGCAGTTGATTTATTATGGTAAAATCTTCCATATTGTAATGGAAGTTTTGTGATATTCTCGGCTATGGATGTGTTTTTTTATACCATTCATGTTTTATTGTTAATGTATTAACATTTCATATGTTATTTTTAATTTGAATGTTTATGTTATGTTTCAACATTTTCATATAAGGAATACATAAGATTTAGTAAGTGATGGGTAGGGCCCGATATAGCTCCATGATGAATCTGTAGGTCTCATGAGACAAACTAGTGACTTGGCACAAGGCCGTGAAAATTTTTTATTTTTACTCTTGGCACTAGGCCTTGACTATGTGTTTATGCTGACCGAAATTATGAAATACATCAATATGAGATTGGAAATTGATATTAAATGCAATTATTCGACTAGTAGAATATCCATGTGAATAATTAAATGGAATTATTTGATTTATATTTTCTATATTTTTCCTAAAGTTTATTTTTAAAAGGATTATGTTTTATTCTTATACGTTTCCATAAATGTTTATGATTATTTATGAAACATTCCACTATATTGTTATCCTTACTGAGCATCTAAGCACACCCATTTCGATGTTTTATTTCTTCCAAGATGTGAAAAGTTATATTATGAGTAGCCTGGATTGATATCCTAAGGGAGATGAATATGATCAAAAGAGACACAATGTTTTTTTTTTAAATTTATAATGTAATGTAAAACTTATGTATGTATCTAGAACTTCAAAGGAAACTAAATTGATCCATCTTTCGGGATTTGATTCCTTGTGATAATTCCAATGTTTTGTAATATTGCACTGACTCTGGGTAAATAGGGTTGGGGTGTTACAGTTGGTATTATATGATTTTAAGTACAAACATTGGAATCTAGATTTATAAAAAATCTTATTATAGAACATTAACATAATATAGAGTTTGAGGATTGGTATGGAAGAACATATTAGAATTTTGTTAACGTAGATATTTTTTCTATTTTCCACACAATACAACCCTAAATGGATATGATTAGGTAAATTCAGCTCTAGCAAAGATGTAACTAGGAGTAAAATCTCCGACAAGGAGTTTTGGGCTCTACCTAGGATATCCTACTACATGACAAAGTCCCTTGCCGCACTTTTGGCTACGACACTCTCGAGGTATATGCTTTGGATAATTCACATTTACTTTACAAACCATTATTATGGATTTATGAGTATATAGATCTAACAGAAAACATTTTTATTATTATGGATTATATCTATAAACTGTTCAATTTATGTTATGTTTTTTACATGATTGGAAATATGTATTTCCGTTCATAAACTAATATATTCTATTCCCTTGTTTATAAATGGCACCTAGTATAAGGAATGGAAACTGTTCAACGCACATAATCTATATAGTGATTTCCTACTACTCAAGATATTTACATTGGAGTTGGTGATTCAACTAGTGCTGATCAACATATCACTATACAGGGACAACTCACTCAGGATATGAATAATAAACATACCCGTATGGAGCACCCTAATCCAAACCATAGTGGATCAATGATAGATCCCTTCATGAGAAAAAAACCACCAACATTAAATGGGACTACAAATCCATTTGTATCGGAGCAATGGAAAAGTTCCTTAAAGAAAATATTTCATGCTTTAGGGAGTAGTGAAAGTGAAAAATTTGTCACGGTAGTTTATCTCCTCACATGAGTTGCATATCAATGGTGGTCATTTATTCAAAAAACAGTAGAAGAGTATGTAGTATCAAATATATAATAGAGTGGGTTTAAAGATATTTTCTTTGAAAAATACTTTCTTTGTGAACATAGAATGGATATAGAATGGAAATTTCTAAGTCATATGAAAATGGAGGAGGAGAATGTCGCAATGTATGAGGGTAACTTTAAAAGGTTATAAAGGCATGCAAAAGATTATATATGTAACCCAAGGAGTATGATTGATCTATTATTATATGGGTTAAAACCATTTCTCCATCGATCATTAGTCCCACAATCCTTCTCATCATATAAAGATATTGTCTCATGTGATATGAAGAAAGAAAGAGAATTATCTTAGTCTTACAACATTAAAGAAAATAAATAGAAGAATAGATCTATTGAACACTCTGAAAATGGAAATAAGGGGAAGAAGGGAAAAGTTTAATTTTTATCGTGTAGAAAATGTGTAAATGAAAACCCCATTACATTCTTGATGGGAATGGAAGTCTGTTACATGTGTTGTGAGAAAATCCACCAAGCTAGTGATTGCAAGGGAATGAAACAGGATGTCAAAGTTTTATGATACAATTGTATAGAAATGGGTCATTATGCTATTGAATTTTTTAAGCACCAAGGAAAAAACCTCAGAAAAGGCCAAGGGAGAATGGAAAAGTTTAAGCAATCACTACTGTTGAGGTTGAAACTTAGAATAACGTGATGGAATGTAATTTATTGGTTTCCTCAAATTTAGATAGTGATTTTTTTGATTCTTTAACATCACATTGTTTCATATCATCCCAATTTGTGAAAAATTTATTTATTTCCAATTTTATTTAAAAAATATGTTTTATATCAAAACTCATAAGTGAAATATCATTACAATAATTTTTTTTTAAATCAGTCCCCATTAGGGAATATAAATTTTCATTATCTATTTATCTCATTGTCATACCAATGATTTAATTTGAAATAATATTAGGTGTGGATTGGATTTCAGACCATGATGTGAAAATTGATTTTCAGAATAAGGAGGTTACAATTTTTGATGATGATTAGGAGTACCTTGTATTTAGAGTATAAACGTCACCACTTGATTCTAATCTAGATCCACCCCTATTAGCTCTATTAAATTCATTTTTTAAGAGGAAGAGATTGAAATAACTATTGGTGGGGAAATAAATTATTAATTTGATAATGTTCAAATTACGCAATAATATGTTGATGTGTTTCCTTAGGATTAACCTAGACATCCTCCATAACATGAAATTGATATTTCCATAGATTTAATTCTTGGTTAAATTGCCATATCAAAGACCCCTTATAGAATGGACACTATAGAATTAGTGGAACTAAAGAAATAACTATAGTAATTTAGTAATAAAGGATTTATTCACCCTAGTGTTTTTCCATGGGAATCCCATGTTATTTTTGTTAAAATAATGATTTATCTATGATGTTGTGCATTAACTACATGGAGATCAATGCTATAGTAATAAATAATAGGTATCCACTACCTCACACTGATGATTTATTTGACCAACATCTTTTAGATCAAATATTTTTAAATATTGACCTTTCATCTAGATATCATTAGTTGTATATGAAGAAAGAAGGCATTCTGAAAAAAAAATTTCGAACTAGGTACAGGTATTACATGTTCAAAGTAATGCCTTTTGAACTAACTAATTCCCCATTTGTTTTCATGGATCTAATTAATATAGTTTTCAAGGAATATATATATGACTTTGTAGTGTTTTTTATTGATGAAATATTGGTATACTGAAAAACCAACAAAGATCAGGAAAATCATTTGCGCACTATTCTGAAAACCCTCATAAGAAATGAAATATATGGGAAGTTTAGTAAGTGTGAATTATAGCTTCTAGAAATTTATTTTATTTTCCAAATTGTCTCTAATTATAGAATCTTTATCGATCATTCGATGTCCATGGAAATCCATGAATGTCCAGAACCGATGACTATAACTATTGTGTGCAGTTTTATTCATTTAGCAGGATATTATCAGCATTTCATCAAGAATTATGGCCGATTGTCAAACCCATTAACCAAGATCACATGTAAATGTGTTAAATTTTTTTGGAAAAAAGAGTTTTAAAATGTTGTTAATAATTGAAGAGAATGTCAATCAATTATCTTATGTTGACTATAAAATCAGGGAATGATGGGTTTCTTATTTATAGTGATGCTTAAAACAAAGTACATAGTTGTGTCCTTATGCAGAATGATAGGGTTATTGTATATACATCACAATAGATAAAACTTCATTAACTAAGCTATCCCACTCATGATATTGAGTTTTCAGCTATAATCAGTTCATTAAAGATATGGAGAGAATATCTCTATGGTAAAAAATGTGATATATATACAGATCAAAAGAGTTTGAAGTGTATTTTCTCATAAAAAGAACTCAACATGAGGCAAATCTAATGGCTTTAACTAGTCAAGGATCTTGATTTCACTATATACTACCACTCAAAAAAGGAAAATAAGGTGGCAGATGCTTTGGGCAAAAAGGATCTTAGAGTTTTGAAAAGGATGAGAGTTGCAATTGATCCTATGATTATGAATCTAGTAAAGATATATATGGTAATAATCATGGGAGGTGAAACATATATACTTTTTCAAATGGTAGCTAATCCATCCATAATAGAAAGGATAGAATGTTCTCTGACTGATCATGAAGAGTTTCAAAAGAAAATTATATCTGTGAACGATGGGAGATTGATCGACATTGTATATGAAGATAGAATTTAGAAATTTGGGAATAGAAATTTTGTTCCTAACATACCTGATCTAAAAAGGGATTTTTTAAATAATGATCATAGATCCAATTTCTCTATACACCCTGGTAGCACTGAGATGTATAGATATTTGAAATAAAATTTTTGGTGGGACTACATGAAGAGGGATATTGTTGATTATGTGTCAAGATGTATTGTTTTTCAATAGGAGAAGGATGGAAGACCACATTCTAGAGGAGTCATGAATCCTCTTCCCATACCTCAGTGGAAATGGGATGAATTTACGATGGACTTTTCCATGGGACTACCAAAGAATCCTAGAAGGAATGATGAAATATGGGTCAATGTTTATCGTCTTACCAAGTCAGAACATTTTCATGCTATAAAAAAATATTTACCCCTTTAACATTTATCAAGAATATATTTTAATGAAATTGCATGACTTCATGTAGTATCCCTATCTATTTTTTATGATCATGATCCCAGTTTTACAGCAAGATTCTGGAATAGTCATCAGAAGGACTTGGACACTGATCTTTGTTTGAGCACTGCCTACCACCCTCAAACTGATGGACAATCATAACAGACTATTCAAACCTTAGAAGACATGTTGAGATATTTCTCACTTTACTTTCAAGGTATGTGTGATCATTATTTACCTATGGTAGAAGTTTCCTGTAACAATAGCTTCCATTCAAGTATTCAGATAAAACCATATGAAGAATTATATGGAAAGAGATGTCTCACACCAACTGGTTGGGATGATGTTGGTGAAAGAAAACTTGTACTGCATGAACATGTAGGGGAAACAATGGAAAAGGTGACGATTATCCAAACCCACATCAATGTAGCTCAAATTAGTAAAAAGAGCTATGCCGATAACCGAAGGAAGGATTTTGAATTTCATGTAAGATATCATGTTTTCTAAATGGTATATCCATGGAATCGTGTTATACGTTTTAGAGTGAAGGGTAAATTAAGTCCCATGTACTTTGGAACTTTCTAAATTCTTTAACGAATTTGTGTTTTAGACTATCGTTTGGAAAAGCCGCTAAGTCTCCCCAATGTTCATGATGTGTTCCATGCATCACTATTGAGAAAATACTTGTCAGGACCTACTCATGTACTCACCTATGATGAAATTGAACTAGAACATGATCTGTAATGTTGTGAAGAGCCTGTCACGATTCTTGATACCAGAAAAAAAATGTTGAGAAACCGGACGAATCATCTGGTAAAAGTTTTATAGAGAAATCGTAGAATGGAAGAGGCAACATGGAATCCTGAGGAACTTATGATGACGAATCACAAAAATATTTTTATGTAGTAATATTCTCGAAATTTCAAGGATGAAATTATTTAATGGATGTTAAAATATAACACCCGAAGTTACCACAGTACGTTTCCCTTTGAATAATGCAATATCTTCCACAGTACACAACTTAGAGTTTTAACAAACAACGAAAAATAAAACTACCCATTGTGAATATTAATACCCAATTTTTGAAATTTTATAAATTTTAATTTTCCTAATGGACTTCATATTTTGGTTTGTAATTTAAAAATTATCTTATGGTGAATTTTTGGTATTTTTCTGAAACTTTTCAATTTTTGATGAATAGTTAAAACCAATGCATTATTGTTTAAAACCGAATTTTTATTCAAATAATTATTTAATTAAATTAAATTTATTTTAAGATAAAATATATACATAATACCTATATATTTTAAATAAAATTAATTGGATTCATTTTAAAATAAGATTAGATGAATAAAATTTTATTGAACTTTTTACCCTCTTCTATCCACCTTCTAGGAACATTTGCATTAAACGTAATTTTACCTATTATGTGAATTAAATTTAAAAAATACAAGAGACATGGTTGAAATTATTATGTAAAATTTTGTTCAATAAAATGAAAATATTTTTTTTGAATTGGAACTTTTGAATTTTATTTACCATAGTTAAAAGTAAATTGGGTAATTAAATGTAAAAATGATATTATAATTATCCAAAAACATGTCCTAATTCTATTTGATAATTGTTCTTCAACCGAAATCATCCTTATGAATAAAATATGATCCTTTTGGTCCACATGGATTAGATTTTGGCATTTATTATTATTTTTTTAAAATAAGAGTTAAAAGAGTTTAATAAAAAGTTTAATTACTAAAAAATTTCTAATACAGGGTTATAAATAAGATAAATTAGACTATAAATATTCGTTGTATATCTAAAAATATTTCCACCAAAATTTCATTGTAATTATAATTTTTATACATTAAATAATTTAATTTATTTATGACACAATGATGATGCAATAATTATCTTCTTATTGAACGATTGAATAATTAATAATATAAATATTCATATAATTGTAAATTTATACTTTTAATGAATTAAAGTAATTTTATAAGTTAATATGACGAGTTAGGGTTTATTAAATAAACTTTTTTCTTTGTGATAATATTGTTTTTACTTTCACAAAAACAAAATACCAAATAGTGTCAAAATTTACATAAATGAGATTTTAAAACAAATATTATATTATTAATTGATATAATATTACTAAAAATATATGGTTAGGCCAAGGGACTTATATAACAATATATATATCAATAATGAACCACTAGGGGTTCATTTAGCTTTTTATTGTATGTTTATTAACGATTTATTATAATAATACAAGAATACATGGTAAAAGTTAAACTATTTAACTAAGAGTTAAATATAAAAGAAAAGGTCAATTTGGTGACCTAAACCTGAATAAAACCTATAGATTTATAGGTTTTTGTCCCAGACCCACCTTATTATAAAATGTACGTTTTTGGATCCCTTATAAACCTAATACGATTCCATAATAAAATAATATTTCAATCTTTTCCAAAAGTGACCCTCACATCTCTTATAAAAGTGTACTTCCCATTATCTAAAAATAACACTCCAAAAAAATCATTCTCAACCAAACATTGATCAAATATCCCTACAAATACCCTAGCTATGACGTTTTGGCCTTTATTTGATCACAAATCCAAAAAAAAGGATCCCTTTTGATCAATTTAAAGGGAAACACCTGAAGAAAAGGTAATAATTTTACCACCTCTTTCAACGTTCTTGTCTTCTTACACATCCTCATTCATTGTTTATCCATAAAAAATTAATATCTCCAGTAAATTATACATATTTTTATGTTATTATAAATATCATAAAACCATATTCATTAGTTTATCCGTCCTACAAATGACAAGTCACCATACGTGCGTACGTACGAATTACCGTCTCCACGCCGTGTAGTTTGTTATTAAAACACATCATTATTTGGTTGGGTATAATAATGATTATAACTGATGTAAATAATAAATATAAAATGTTAAGGATTATTTATATATGATATACCATCCAATTACATAATATTTCACCATCAATATAATGATATTTTCGCTCGGGCTTATGTACGGATTTCCGTCTCCACGAATGCGATGAAATTCATTCCCCAACATAAAAATTCAAGATTAATTTTCATTTTATAATTTATAATAATGTTTACAAAAATAATATCATTATGGATATGAATCAAATAAATCATATCAAAAATAAAAATTGCTTACGTATCCAAGCATATAAAGGGAAATGAATTAGTTAACACCCATAACGATGATACTACTCAAATATTATTAACAAAGAAATATTAGAAGATCATATATGTTATATTATTTATATATGTGGTTCTTTTATAATTTAATAACCATGATTTATCTATTACATAATATATTATCATACCATCAATCAAGGGAAAGTTTAAGTTAAGGGTTAATTCTAAAATCTCTTCATTATCTGAGGTTGTTTATACGTGAGTGTCTACTAGGACCTCTTTACCATGAACATCTGTGTTTGTTAAATATGTATTTCAAACCATTTTTAATCTTTCTTAGACTGTTTTTTAAAGTCATTTATACCCTTGTATTACTTTTTTATAAATATTTATAAAGTATTCATTTCATTGTTTTTCAAAAAATGTCAATTACGACCTTTTTTGACCAAATTAAGGAATAAATGTTTTTATACTTATAAATAAAGTGCTGATATTTTACACCATTATATCACCTTTCATGCATCCCATAAAATATTATAATAACATTTTCAAAATAAATTTTTTCTTTTATAATTATGTGTCATTTAAATTATTTCAAAATAGAAATAGATATTTCTTTCAAATAGTTTTGATTTCATCTATGTAAATATCCATTGATTGATTTTGCACTTGTTTGATGTTGATTTATTATGATAAAATATTCCATATTTTGTTAAAGGTTTTGTGATATGTTTGACTATGGATAAAATATTTTTATTCCATTCATGGTTTATGGTTAATGTATTAAAATTTTGTATACTATTTTAAATATGAATTTTTATGTTATGTTTTAACTTTTTCATATGAGGAATAAATTGGACTTAGTACGTGATGGGTGGAGCCCGCTATAGCTCCTCGATGCATTAGTAGGTCTCATGAGACAAACTAGTGTCTTGGAACAAGGCCTTGAAAAGACTTTATTTTTATTCTTGGCATGAGGCCTTGACTATATAATTATGATGTCTGCCATTATGCATTCCATCAATTTAAAATTTTCTATTTATATTCCATGTGATAGTTCGATAAGTAGAATATCCCTGTGAATAAGTAATTGGAATTATTTGGTTTATATTTTCCATATTATTCTAAATTTAATGTTTAAAAGGATTATATTTTAGTATTATTCATTGCCTTAAATGTTTATTCTTATTTATGAAAGATTCCATTATAATTTTATCATTACTAAGCATCTGAGCTCACCCATTTCTATGTTTAATTTTTCCCAATAATTGATATAGTATATTTTGAATGACCTACAAGGATATTCTAATAAGGATGAATGTGTTAAAATGAGACACAATGTTTTTGTTTTTCATTTCATAATGTAGTGTAAAACTTATGGATGTATCTAGTACTTCGAAGGCTACTAAAAAGATTTGTCTTTTGGGATTTCATCCCTTGTGGTCATGGCAATGTTATTTAACATTACACTGACTATGGGTAATTAGGGTCAGGGCATTAATGTTAGAATCATAGGTAGTTTAGTACAATCATTGGAATCCAGATTTATAAAAACTCTTATTAGATAACATTACCCTAAGTAATACTTTTACGATTGGTATATAAAAACATCATTGAATTTTGGTAATGTAGAGATTTTGTGTATTTAATAAGAAATAAATCCTGGTTTGGATATGATCATTTAAATCTGGCTCTGTCACATATGTACCTAGGATTGAATACTATGAGAAGGAGTTTCGGGATTTACTAGGGATATCCGGGTACACGACAATGGGCTGAGCTGCACTCTTGGTTACGACACTCCCCAGGGATATTCTTAGGATAAATCACAATTTCATTACAAACCATTATGAAGGATTTATGAGTATATACCTCCTCAAAGAAATGTTTTTATGATTATGGATTATATCCATAAACGGTTCAATTTAGGTTAAGTGTTTTACAAGTTTGCAATTATGTATTTATATTCATAAACTTATCTATTCTTTGCCATTGTTTATAAATGACACCTAGTGGAAGGATTGTAAACGTTATCAACGCACATAATCCATATCGGGATTCAACCCCCTCGACTCAAGATAATTATAGTGGATATAGTGATGCATCTTGTGCTGATCAGCTTATCACCATATTGGGACAACTCACTCAGCTTATGAATAATAACCTTACCCTTATAGAGCACCCTAATCCACAACGTGGAGGATAAATGTTAGACCCCTTCATTTATAAAAAACCACCAACATTCAATGGGACTACAAATCCTGTTTTATCTGAGCAATGGATCACGTCCTTGGAGAAAATATTTCATGCTTTGGGTAGTAACAAAAGGGAAAAAGTTTTCATGACATTTTATCACCTCATTGGAGAAGTAGATCAATAGCGGTCATTTATTCAAAACAAAATGGAACTTTAATAAGTATCAAATATGGAATGGAGGGATTTTAATGATCTTTTTTTAGAAAAATACTTTCCTCGTGAACATAGAGCCGATATAGAAAGGAAATTTCAATGTATGTGGAAAAAAAGAGGATGATAATGTCACAAATTATGAGGCTAATATTAAAAGGTTATAAAGGCATGCAAGATAGCATATACATACCCCAAGGATTAAGTTTGATCGATTATTCAATGGGTTAAAACCATTTATCCATCAATCATAAGACTCACAAGCCTTCACATGATATGATGATATTTTCAAATGTGCTATCAAGACAGAAAAGGAATTCTATAAGTCTTTCAAAATTTATGCAATGCAAGAGAATAAGAGATCTATTTAACACTCTGAAAATGTAAATAATTGGAACACCGGAAATGTATAATTTCCATCTTGATGTAAATGTGGGAAGAAATACCCCGGTAGTTTCGTAAAGGGAATGGGAGTCTGTAACATGTTTGGAGAAAAAGGACACCATGCTCATGATTGCATGGGAAAGAAATATTTTGTAAATGTTGAATGGTACAATTATAGAGAAATTTCTCATTATGAAAATGAATTTCCAAAGCACCGAGGACACATACCTCAAGAAAATTCCAATGGAGCAAGGCCAAGCTTATGCAATCACTACTGCTATGGTTGAAGCACTGAATAATGTGGATGAAGGTAATTTAATTGTTTCCTTAAATTTATCTAGTGCTTTATTATATTCTAGATCATCACATTGTTTCATATCTTCCCAATTTTCTAAAAGAAGAGATATTTTCTATTTTATTTAACAAGGAAGTTGTCTGTCAAAACTCTTAAGTGAAGCATAATTATGACAATGTTTTTCGAATCAGTCCCAATTAGGGAATATAAATGTTTTTTATATATTGATCTCATTGTGATACCCATGATTGAATTTGATATTATCCTAGGTATGGATTGGATTTTTCACCATGATGCAAAAATTTATTGTAAGAAGAAGGAGGTTACAATTTTCAATGATGATGGGGAGTACCTTGTCTTTAGAGAAAAAACACCACCACCTACTTTTTATCTAGATCCACCCCTAGTAGCTATACTAAATTCATATTTTGGGGATGAATATAATGAAATAACTATTGGTGAGGAAAGGAATGTTTAAATTTAGAATGTACCTATTGTTAAAAAATATCTTGATGTGTTTCCAGAGGATTTACCTAGACTTCCTACAGAAGAAGAAATTGAGTTTTCCATTGATTTAATTATTGGTTCAAGGCCAATATCAAAGACCCCTTATATAATGGCCACTATGGAATTAGTGGAACTAAACAAAAAACTAGAGTAATGGAGTAATAAAGGATTTATTCTCCATAGTGTTTCTCTATGGAGATCCCTTTTGTTTATGTCAAAAAGAAAGATGAATCTATGAGGTTGTGTGTTAACTACAGGGAGATCAATGCTATAACAATAAAAAAATTATATCATACCTAGAGTTGATGATTTATTTGACCAACTTCATGAAGCTCAATATTTTTCAAAGATTGACCTTCGATCAAGATATCATCAGTTGTGTGTGAAGAAGGATGAAATTCCAAAAACATCATTTCAAACCAGGGACGTGCATTACGAGTTTACATAATTCCATTTGGGATAAATAATGAACCCTATGTTTTCATGGATCTAATGAATAATTTTTTCATGGAATATCATGATTACATTGTATTGGTATTTTTTGATGATATATTGGTATACTCAAAATTCTTCGAAGATCATAAAAATAACATGCACACTATTCTGAAAACCCTCAAGAGAAATGAATTATATGGGAAGTGTATCAAGTGTGAATTATAGCTTTAGGAAATTTCTTTTATTTTCTATATTTTCTATAAGGATGGAATCTCTATCGATCCTTCAAAAACCAAGGAAATCATAGAATGTCCAGAAACGATGACTATAACTAAGGTACACTTTTTTATTTTTTTTATCTAGTTATTATTGGTGTTTTGTCCATAATTTTTCCCAATTTGAAAACCCATTAACCATGATCACACGTAAAGGGGTTAAATTTTTTTAGAAAATAAAGCGTGAAGAATGTTTTGTGGAATTGAAGAGAAGATCAATCAATGATATTATCTTGAATCTAAAATCATGGATTGATTGTTTTTTATTTATAGTGATGCTTCAATTAAAGGACATGGTTTTGTCCTTATGTAGAATGATTAGGATATTGCATATGTTTCACGACAACAAAAAATTCATGAAAATAACTATCCCACTCAGGATCTTGAGATAGAAGTTGTAATCATTTCTTTAATGATATGGAGACACTATCCATATGGTGAATAATGTGAGATATATACCTATAAAAGGAGTTTGAAGTATATTTTCTCACTAAAAAACACAACATGAGGCAAAGAAGATGGCCTGAACTACATGAGGAATATGATTTCACTATACACTACCACTCGAAAAAAGAAAATAAGGTGGAAGATATAAGGCCCTAGCCTTAAACCTTATTTAATCTTGAGTTATTACAAGATTACACATTGAGGATCTTTTCGGGTTTAGAGTTTTAGAGAACTAGATCATAAAACTTTCATTACATTCCATATTTAAACAAGGTGGTTACATAAAAGATAGTATTCATTTTTCCCATAAACGGAAACATATTTAAAATAAAACATGGATTCTTTCTTGACACTTCCATGACACTATCATCATATCATGTACCTTTCCCTTGACCTGTGAAAATCATTTCAAAAAAACATGGGATGAGCATAAAAAGCTCAGTATGGGTTATAAAAACATGGAAAGGCAACATGGGTACATATATACATAAGAATGAAATCATACTTTACCCATAAAACATAAGAACATTAACATACATCATCAAATCATGAGTAAATCGTAAAAATCATAAGACATAAAGGTAACTTGAGGCATTCATAACATTCTTACGTAGGGAGTAACCCTCTTGGTTACGTTTGGAATACCCATCACAGTATATTCCCTTAATCTCTTCGAAGAAACCTTAACGTTTCACTCCTTCACGTTACCCAATGCATTGGAGAGCTATATCGGGCTCACCTTCCCTTAGTTTATCACGGAACAACCCGTCTTCAAAATAATTCCCAAGAACCTCAACATAATCATATCACATAAAACATGCATAAAGGAAACATAACATTTCCAACTTTCAATCACAAGATCTCAATAAAACACATTGATATAAAAACATTATGAAAACCATTTTAAATACCAAAATAAAAGAAAAGTAAATCATGGTATTTATTTTTCTTTTAAAAAGATGGTATGGCTTGTAGAGGAAGCCGAAACTCAAATAATGGTCACGGCGGCGGAGAAGTCGTTGTCGCTGCATACGTACGACAAAAAAATTCCCTTTTGTCATTTGGTAAACGCTTCTTAAAAAAAATATTCCTTTAGAATAAACTTAAAATTCAAAGGGTTTTATACACCGTATAAAAGAAGGTTGTGTATAAAACAAAATATGCCTCAATGAAAGGAGATTGAGACGAAGTCCCATACCTCGGGTCTGACTTGAATCGATCGTTCCTTAATATACTGAATAATAAACTTGAGTTAATTTATACTTTCTTAAGAACCTTTTATTAAGTTCATTATTCATTTTATATCACTTATTTTCATGTCATGAACACTATGTAATTATTTAAGTTAATAACGGTCGTTTTAACGATCATTGGTACTTGAGTCAAAAATAAACCCTTTATATTTACAAGTTGTTCATGTATCCATTATATCCAGATTGATATTAATGATTTAGATATTATATATATCATATATATCAAGTATATACATGCATTTATAATATTACATAATCATTTAGAGGTAAGAAATGAATTGCACCGTTCATGGAGAAGGTAAGCCGTACGTACGCATTAACGCAACTTTCATTTCTATTTTGTATTTTATAGAATGGAATCATAATTATATAATGTTATATTATAATTACAGTTTAATATCATATATAATATCATAGTTCCATCCTTTATACGTCCCACATGTGGTATTTAATGAATCAAATCACTTTGAGGGGGCGGTAGTCCGCACTTCCTTAAATGAAGATATCGCGTTTACCCATAATGGAAACCATTAAGGAATTCCCAAAATTAAAAATAAAGAATCTTAAGTAAAACATAAACATATTATATATCATATATAAATATAGTGTCATCTTAATGTCCACCTTTGAAGGTGTTAAAGGAATGTTGAACAATCATCGTTTCGGGAGGCATAAATTCACCATCCACGGAAACCGTATGTTCTTTAACCATTAGACGTAGGTGTGTGTAAGTGTAGCTTGAATCCTTCTTATAAAAACATCCTAGTATATTTAGGATACTGGATTTTTTACAAAATAAGAGAATAAAAAGAGTTTAGGGGGTTGGAGAAGTAAAAAATAAAACAAAAGGACTCAAAAGAAGACATTACCTTAAAATCGTGTAACTTCATTTGGTTTCAGCTCAAAGGCTTCGTTGGGAAGACTTCTACACAAAGTTAGGATTCAAGGAGTAAGAGAGGGAAGTGGAGAGACAAAATGACCATGGGTTGGCCGAGCCAAAGGCTTTGGATGTGTGGGTAAGGAGGTAGAGGTGGGGGCCTTTTATAAGAGGAGAGGAGGGGCACTCTTGGAAAGTAAAGATAAGTTACTTTATTTTAAAATTAGTTTCGCATTAAAAAGGTCCCACATTGATATATTTTGAGGATAAGGTGATAAGGGTTCGAAATCCACTCATCCAATAGTTTTTGAACATGTGTAGGTCTTAGAAATTACATTATCTTTCCATTTTATTTAAATCGTTAAATAATGAGGTCATCGCTGCATCATCATGATGTCAAAAATACATTTATTTATTTAATGTCAAAAAATTATAAAAAAAAATTACTATGATGTAGGAAATCTTTTTATCTTTCCAATGAAATCTGACTTGTATAACCCCATATAAAAATTGTTTTCCTAAAATAACTAATGTTTGTGTCATTTCACTTTAACATTAAATAAAAAGTTATTGATGACATTTCCCAACCAAAGTGGCTCCATGGGGTCCCCAAGTTGACCTATGCCTTGTCTTGGTCTTCCATGGCACATCCAATAAGGTTAGGACATGTGTCTAGGTCATTTCATATTATTAAAGCATTATTTTTAACTTAAACTACCCTAATTACCACTAATCGCGATTAAAAACTAAATAAGTTACTATTCACCAGAAAATTATTTTAATCTCATTGAACCACATTTTACTTCTTGATGACAACCATGTATGTAGGATTTTTGAAATTCAAAACACAAAGGTGGCAAAGTTTCATTTAAACGAAAAATCAGTTTCTTTAACTATCACTTTGTGGTTTCACTTTTCATCAAAAAATGAAGTTTTTTCAAAAAATTACTAAAAATTCACCCTAAGCTATATTTGATATTCAGAATTCAAAAATGAAGTCTATTTTACAAAATTCAAAACATATAAGTCACATTAATTAATTTAATAATTAATTCCCGATGTCATGACAAATAGCGTGTTTTTATGAAACAATAAGTATCAAAAGATAGACACTCGTTTAAGTCCAATTTCAAAGTGAAATTGATTATAATGACCACCATTGGATTAAATGGTAAAAATATATTCTAATTTCACTTCAAAAACGATTCAAAAGATAATCTAATCATATAAAAAAATTAGATTAAAAAGCAGTTTTGATGTAAAATGCAGTATTTTTCACTATTCATAAAAAAATGAACATTATCAGAAAAATACCAAAAATTCACAAAAAGTAAATTTTGATGTCCCAATCATAACGAATAAGTTTATTTTGAAAAACATTGCTTATAAAATTGTCAAAATATAGATTTAAAAATGGTTTTCCATCAAATGGCAGTAAAAAATCTTTTAAAAATATTGGTGTATTCCATGCTTTAGATTGGATTTATTTTTATTTTAAGCCTCTAAAACACTATCTAATTCATTAATAGACATAGATGAAAATATATATTATTCATTACTTACTTGGGATGTTACATCCTTCCCCCTTTAGAAAATTTCATCCCCGTAGTTTATTTACTTATCGAATAAATGGGGGTACTTATCCCTCATTGCATTTTCAGATTACCATGTTGCCTCTTCAATCATGTGGTTTTGCCACAAAACCTTTAACTGGTGAATCACCTTATTCCGTAACACATTCTCCCTATGGTAAAGAATCTGGACCGGTTGTTCCTCATAAGATAGGTTCTCTTCCAGCTGAACTACCTCTGGACTCAGAACATGAGATGGATCTGGAATGTACCTTCTCAACATCGAAATGTGAAAAACATTGTGTACCTGAGATAAACTCGGAGGTAATTCCACTCAGTAATAAATTAATCCAACTCTCTCCAGAATTTCATATTGTCCAATAAACTTTGGACTTAGATTTCCTTTCTTACCAAATCACATCACACTTTTCCATGGTGATACTTTGAGAAAAACATGATCAACTACCTAAAAAGATAGATCCTTCCTCCTGTTGTCTGCATAACTCTTCGGCCTACTCTGAGCTGTTCTCATGTGTTTCTGAATCAGCTGAACTTTTTCTGCCAACTCTTCTACCAATTCTGGTCCCATCAACTTCCTTTCACCAAATTCATCCCAGAAGGCTGGTGTTCGACACCGCTTCCCATATAATGCCTGAAATGTTTCCATCTATATACTGGAATGAAAACTGTTACTACATGAAAATTCAACCAAAGAAAGATTTTGGTCCCAACTTCCCTGATAATCCATCGAACAAGCTCGTAGCATATCCTCCAAGGTCTGAATTGTTCGTTCTGACTGCCCATCTGATTGAGGATGAAAAGCTGTACTAAAATTTAATTCAGTACCCAACGACTTCTGAAGGCCTTTCAAAAAGTTATAAGTGAACCTGGTATCACTGTCAGATACAATGGAGAGAGGAACTCCATGTAACCTGACCATCTCTTTATGATACAAATGGGAAAGTTGATCTAGAGAGAATGTATCTCGTATAGCAAGGAAATGAGTAGATTTGGTCAAGCTGTCAACAATAACCCAGATTTCATTATTACCTCGAGATGTCTTTGGTAATCCCACAAAAAAGTCCATGGATATATTCTCCCATCTCCACTCGGGCACTGGTAAAGGAAAAAGCATCCCTTTCAGTAACTGCCGCTCTGCTTTAACCTGTTGACATGTCAAACACTTCACAGTAAAATCAGAAATATCTATTTTCATTCCATCCCACCAGTAATACTCCCGCAGATCTCTATACATCATAGTACTACCAGGATGAACTGAAAATGGAGAACTATGAGATTCACATAAAAACTCTCTCTTCAACTATGAATCACAAGGCACACACAATCTCTTCCCAAATATCAAAACACAATCATTATCAATGTTGAATTCAGGCAACTTACCTTTCTGAACCCGCTCTACCTTTTTCTACAACTCACTGTCTTGCTTCTGTGATTGCTTGATTCTGCCTGATAGAGACGATCTCACTGATACGTGAAACAAAACAGAAGGACTTCCAGCACAAAATACTTCTATGCCAAGTTTCATCAAATCCTTAACCAAAGGATCACGTTCCAAACACAACATTTCTATGGAAGCATTACTTTTTCGACTCAAAGCATCAGCCACTTTATTTTCATTTCCCGGATGGTAATGAATTGTACAATCATAATCCTTGATTAATTCCAGCCATCTCCTATTTCTCATGTTTAAATCTTTCTGAGTGAATATATACTTTAAACTTTTGTGATCGGTATATATTTCACACTTTACTCCATACAAATGATGCCTCCAAATTTTTAAAGAAAAAACAATAGCAACTAATTCCAAATCATGTGTAGGGTAATTTACCTCATGAGTTTTCAGCTGTCGTGAAGCATAAGCAATTACCTGATCATTCTGCATTAGGACGCATCCAAGTCCTTTAAATGAAGCATCATTGTATATAACAAACTCACCATTCCTGGAAGGTAGTGCCAAAATTGGAGCATTCACCAATCTTCTTTTCAATTCTTGAAAACAATCATCACATTCTTTTGTCCAGATAAACTTAACACCCTTCCGAGTTAGCTTAGTCATTGGACTAGTTAACCGTGAAAAATTTATAACAAACCTTCGGTAATAGCCTGACAAACCAAGGAAGCTATGAATCTCAGTTACATTTGTGGGTCTTTGGCAGTCTTCAACAACTTTTGTTTTTGCAGGATCAATAGTTATTCCATCTTTAGAAACAATGTGACCAAGGAAAGAAATTTGTTGCAACAAAAACTCACACTTTCTGAATTTCCCATTCAATTTCTTTTCTTTTAATGTTTGCAATATAACCCTTAAATGTCTCTCATGATCCTATTTACTTTTAGAAAACACCAAAATATCATTAATAACACAACCACCATTTATCACCTGATTCAACTGAGCCATCACTGCAGTAAACTGCTCAATTCTGATTCTGACCATCTTATTATGCTGATTTGAAAGGTCATTTCCCTCTGTATGCCTTCCCATAAAAGTTGATCTGTTTCCTCTACGGAAAAACATTCTAAAAAACATGTCTTAGTTGAAGCAACATGGTAATCTTCAAATGCTATATCATTTCAATCATACCATAAATTAATTTATAAATTTAACAATTTTCTAACTCCTAAAGTTATCTAAACCGACCTCTGATACCAACTATAAGGCCCTATCCTTAAACCTTACTAAATATCGAGTTATTAAAAGATTACACATTGAGGATCTTTTTGGGTTTAGAGTTTTAGAGAATTAGATCATAATACTTTCATTACTTTCCACATTTAAACAAAGTGGTTACATTAAAGATAGTATTCATTTTTCCCATCAACGTAAACATATTTAATATAAAACATGGATTCTTTCTTGATGCTTCCTTGACACTATCATCATATCATGTACCTTTCCCTTGACTTGTGAAAATAATTTCAAAAAAACTTGGGATGAACATAAAAAGATCAGTATGGGTTATAAGAACATGGAAAGGAAACATGGGTACATATATACAGAAGAATGAAATCATAATTTACCCATAAAACATAAGCAGTTTAACATACCTCATCAAATCATGAGTAAATCATAGAAATCATAAGACATAAAGGTAACTTGAGGCATTCATAACATTTTTACGTAGGGAGTAACCCTCTTGGTTACGTTTTGAATATCCATCATAGTATATTCCCTAAATCTCTTCGAAGAAACCTTAACGTTTCACTAATTCGCGTTACCCAATGCATTGGAGAGCTATATCGGGCTCACCCTCCCTTAATTTAGCACGGAACCGCCCGTCTTTATAATAATGCCCAAGAACCTCAACATAATCATATCACATAAAACATGCATAAAGGAAACATAACATTTCCACCTTTCAATCACAAGATCTCAATAAAACACATTGATATAAAAACATTATGAAAACCATTTTAAATATCAAAATAAAAGAAAAGTAAATCATGGTATTTATTTTTCTTTTAAAAAGAAGGTATGTCTTGTAGAGGAAGCCGAAACTCAAATAATGGTCACGGTGGAGGAGAAGTCATTGTCGCCGCATACGTACGAAAAAAACATTCTGTTTTTTCGTTTGGAAAATGCTTCATATAAAAAAGATTCCTTTTGATTAAATGTAAAATTCAAAGGGGTTTATACACCATATAAAATAAGGTTGTGTATAAAACAAAATATGCATCAATGAAATGAGATTGAGACGAAGTCCCATACCTCAGGTCTGACTTAACTCGATCGTTCATTAATTTCCTGAATAATAAACTTGTGTTAATTTATACAATCTTAAGAACCTTTTCATAAGTTAATTATTCCTTTTATATCACTTATTTCCATGTCATGAACATTATGTAATTATTTAAGTTAATAACGGTCGTTTTAACGATCATTGGTACTTGACTAAAAAATAAAACCTTTATAATTACAAGTTGTTCATGTATCCATTTTATCCAGAATGATATTAATTATGTAGATATTCTATATATCATATATATCTAGTATATAAATTAATTTATAATATTAATAATCATTGAGAGGTAAGAAATGAAATGCACCGTTCATGGAGACGGTAAGCCGTACGTACGCATGAACGCTACTATCATTTCTATTTCATATTTTATAGAATGGAATCATAATGATATAAAGGTATATTATAATTCTAGTATAATATCATATATAATATCATAGTTCCATCCTTTATATGTCCCACATGTGGTATTTAACGAATCAAATCACTTTGAGGGGGCGGTAGTCCGCACTTCCTTAAATGAAGATATCGCGTTTACCCATAATGGAAAACATAAAGGTATGCCCAAAATGAAAAATACAGAATCTTAAGGAAAACATAAACATATTATATATCATATATAAATATAGTGTCATCTTAATGACCACCTTTGAAGGTGTTAAAGGAATTTTTAACAATCATCATTTCGGGAGGCATAAATTCACCATCCACAGAAACCGTATGTTCATTAACCATTAGATGTAGGTGTGTGTAAGTGTATCTTGAATCCTTCTTAAAAAACATCCTAGTATATTGAGGATACTGGAGTTGTTACTAAATAAGAGAATAAAAAGAGTTTAGGGGGTTGGAGAAGTAAAATAAAACAAAAGGACTCAAAAGAAGACATTACCTTAAAATCGGGTAACTTCCTTTGGTTTGAGCTCAAATGCTTCCTTGGAAAGTCTTCTGCCCAAATTGAGGATTAAAGGAGTAAGAGAGGGAAGTGGAGAGACAAAATGAGCAGGGTTTGGCCGAGCCAAAGGCTTTTTAAGTGTAGGTAAGGTGGTAGAGGTGTGGGCCTTTTATAAGAGGAGAGGAGGGTCACTCTAGGAAAGTAAAGATAAGTTACTTTATTTTAAAATGATTTTTGGATTCAAAAGGTCCCACATTGATATAATTCGAGTATAAGGTGATAGGGGTTCTAAATCCACTCATCCATTAGGTTTTGGACATGTTTAGGTCTTATATATTACATTATCTTTCCATTTCATTTAAATCGTTAAATAATGAGGTCATCGCTGCATCATCATGATGTCATAAATAAATTTATTTATTTAATGTCAAAAAATTATAAAAAAAATACTATGTTGTAGGAAATATTTTCAGCTTTCCAATTAATATTTATAGTCAAAAATCTGACTTGGATAACCCCATATAAAAAGTGTTTTCGTAAAGTAACTCATGTTTGTGTCATTTTTACTTTAACATTAAATAAAAAGTTATTTATGTCATTTCCCAACCAAAGTGGCTCCATGGGGTCCCCAAGTTGACCCATGCCTTATCTTGGTCGGCCATGACACATAAAATAAGGTTAGTACATGTGTATAGGTCATTTAATATTATTAAAGCATTATTTTTACCTTAAACTACCCTAATTACCACTAATCGCGATTAAAAACTTAATAAGTTACTAGTCACCAAAAAATTATTTTAATCTCATTGAACAGCATTTTACATCTTAATGACAACCATGTATGTCGGATTTTTGATATTCAAAACACAAAGGTGGCAATGATTCATTTAAATGAAAAATAAGTTTCTTTAACTACCACTTAGTGGTTTCACTATTCATGAAAAATTGAAGTTTTTTCAGAAAATTACCAAAAATTCACCCTAAGCTATATTTGATATTCTGAATTCAAAAATGAAGTCTATTTTACAAAACTCTAAACATATAAGTCACATTAATTAATTTAACAATTAATTCCCGTTGTCATGACAAATAGCGTGTTTTTATGAAACAATAAGTATCAAAAGATTGACACCCATTTAAGTCCAATTTCAAAGTGAAATTGATTCCAATGACCACCATTGGATTAAATGGTAAAAATATATTCTAATTTCACTTAAAAACTAATTCAAAAGATAATCTAATCATATAAATAAATTATATTAAAAAGAATTTTTGATGTAAAATGCAGTATTTTTCACTATTCATAAAAAAATGAACATTGTCATAAAAAAACCAAAAATTCACAAAAAGTAAATTTTGATGTACCAATCATAAAGAATAAGTTTATTTTAAAAAACATAGCTTATAAAATTGTCAAAATATAGATTTAAAATGGTTTTCAATCAAATGGTAGTAAAACAATCTTTTAAAAATATTGGTGTATTCCATGCTTAAGATTGGATTTATTTTTATTTTAAGCCTCTAAAACACTATCTAATTCATTAATAGACATAAATAAAAATATCTATTATTCATTACTTACTTGGGATGTTAAAGCATATGCTTTGAGTTGAAATTATCGTGGAGTTTTGAAAAAGATGAGAGTTGAAAGGGATCATGTGTTCATTGATCTAGTAAATATGGATATGGGAATAATCTTGGAAGGTGAAAAATCAATACTTTTTCAAATGGAAGGTATTTTATATTTACAATAAAGGATAAAAAGTTCTCCGAAAAATGATGAGGAGTTTCAAAATAAAATTTAAGATGTGATTGATGGGAGATTGATCGAATTAATATATGAATATGATATTCTAAAATTTTGGAAGAGAAATTGTGCTCCGGATATACCTGGCCTAAAAATGGAATTGTTGGATGATTTGCATAGATCCAATTTCACTATACACCATGGTGGCACAAAAATGTAGAGATATTTAATGGAACATTTTTGGTGGGAAAACATTAAGATGGACATTGCTGATTATGTGTCAAGATGTCTGGTTTTTCCACAAGGGAAGGCTGGAAGACAACATCCTAGAAGAGTCTTGAATCCTCTTCCAATACCTCAGTGGAAATGGGATGATATTACAATGGACTTTGTCATGGTAATACCAAATAATCCTATAAGGAATGATGAAATATGGGTCATTTTCGATTGTATTACCAAGTCAGCACATTTTCTTGCTATAAGAGATGATTTACCACATGAACATTTTTCAATAATATATACTAATGAAGTTGTAAGACTTAAAGGAGTACCCCAATCAATTTTGTCAGATCGTGATCCCCATTTTACATCAAGATTCTGGAAAAGTCTTTGGAAGGCCTTGGATACTGAACTTTGTTTGATCACTACCTACCACCCTCAAACCGATTGACAATCCAAATGGACTACACAAACCATAGAAGACTTGTTGAGATCATTCTCACATGACTTTCAAGGTATATGGATCATTATTTTACTCCAGTAGAAGTTTCCAATAACAATAGCGTCCATTAAAGTATTCCAATGGCATTATATGAAGTTTTATATAGAAAGAGATGTCTCACACCAACTTGTTTGGATGATGAAAGTGAAAGAAATCTTGTAGGGCTAGAACTTTTAGAGGAAACAATGGAAAATGGGAAGATTATCTAAACCCACATCAAAGTACCTCAAATTAGGAAAAATAAATATGCATATAACCAAACGATGGATTTGGAATTTCAAGTAAGAGATCATTTTTTTTGAAGGTATCTCCATGGATGGGTGTTGTATATTTTGGGAATAAGGGTAAATTATGTCCCAGGTAATCGGACCATTATAAATTCAATAATGAATTAGAGTTGTAGCTTATCGTTCTGTAATGCCGCTATGTCTCTCCAAAGTTCATGATGGGTTCCAAGTATCACTTTTGAGAAAATAATTGTCAAACACAACACATGAACAAAACTATGAGGAAATTGAACTAGAACCAGATCTATATTATTGTGAAGATTCTGTCAAGATTTTTTATAACATAGAACAAGTGTTGACAAACCTAATGACTTGTCAGGTAAAGGTTCTATAGAGAAATCATAATATGGATGAGGCAACCTAGAAACATGAGGAACTTTTGATAAAGAACCACAAAAATCTATTTATGCAGTAATATTCTCAAAATTTAAAGGAAAACATTATTTAATATTGGCAAGAATGTTTCACCCCATTCTTCCATGGTACGTTTCCCTTTGAAAAATGCAATAGTTTGTGCTGTACGCAATTTGGAGTTTTAACACACCACAACAAATCAAACTATCCATTATGAATAGTAATACCCACTTTTTGAAAATTTATAAATTGTATTTTTTCCAAATGGACGTCATTTTTGGGTTCAGAATATCAACATTATCTTAGGATGATTTTTTGTATTTTTTTAAAATATTAAATTTTTGTTGAATATTGAAAAACACTGCATTATTGTTTAAAAAAAATTATTTAAAAAATTATTTATTTTTTTTTTAAATTTATTTTATGTAAAAATAGATACATAAAGAATATATAATTTCAATATAATTTATTGGAGTCATTTTATAATAAGATTAGATGTATAAAAATTTATTGAACATTTTACCTTTTTTACCCCCTTCTAGGCACATTTGCGTAAAATATATTTTTACCTCTTCTGTGAATTAAATTTCAAAAATCTAAGAGACACGGTTGAAATTATTAAGTAAAATTTGGTTCAATAATATGAAAATAATTTTTTTTAACAGCAACTTTTGACTTTAGTTACCATAGTTAAAAGTAAATAGGGTAATTAAAATTAAAAATGATATTATAATTACCCTAAGACATGTCCCAATTATGTTGGATCCATGTATTTAGACCAAAATAAACCTTAGTAATAATATAATATCATTTTGGTCCAATTCAATTATATTAGGACGTTTATTATTATTTTATTTAAAGAATAGTTAAAAGTCTTTTATTCAATGTTTAATAACTAAACCATTTTTAATATAGGGTTTTATAAAAGTTAAATTCGACTATAAATATTTATTAGAGGTATAAAAATATTTACTACATAATTTTATTTTATTTATAAATTTTATACATTAAATAGTTTAATTTATTTATGACACAATGATGATGCAGTAATTTCCTTATAATTTATATATTAAAAAATTGATATTATAAATATTATTATAATTTTAAATTCAGTCTTTTGATTAATTTAAATAATTTTATAAAATAATATGACATGTTAGGGTTGATTAAAAAAACATTTTTTAAAGTTATAATGGGTTTATGACTTTCAGAAAACAAATTACCAAACAGTGTCATAATTGACATAAATGTGTTTTTAAAATTAATACTATAATATTGATTGATATAATATTCCAAAAAATTTAAGGTTCATTAAAAATACATGGATAAGGTTATATATATCAATATTGAACCACTTTGGGTTCACTTGTATTTTAATATTATGTTTATTAACCATTTATTATAATAATACAAGAATACGTAGTAAAAGTTAAACTATTTAACCAAAAGTTAAATCTAAAAGATAAGGTCAATATAGTGACCTAAACCTGTCTAAATCCTATTGGTTGAGATTTGATTGACCCAGAACCAGGTTATACTCAAAATAATATTTTTTGGATCCATTATAAACCTAATATGATTGTATAACAAAATAATATTTCAAGATTCTCCTAAAGTGACACTCACCTCTCATATAAAGGGGCACCTCCCCTTCTCTCAAAATCACATCTCCAACGAAATTTGGCTTGGCCTACCCCTGATCACATATCCGCTCAACTACCCACAATTCCACCTAGGGTCTTAATTTGATTTGAAATCCATCCTAAGGATCCCTTTTTATCAACTAAATAGGAAACACCCGAAGAGGAGGTAATAATTTCACCATCTCTTTCAAAGTTCTTTTCTTATTCCACTTCTTCATTGGTTGTTGTTACCATAAAAAAATACTAACACCAGTACATTTTACATACTCTGATGTTATAATAAATATGATACAACAATATTCATTATTCTATCTATCCTATGAATGACATGTCACCATACGTGCGTACGTACGACTTACCATCTCCACGTCATGGTGTAGTTTGTTATTCAAACACATCATTATTTAGATGGGTATAATAATTAGAATAACTGATGAAATAATAAATATTACATGTTAAGGATTATGAATATAAGATATATCATCCAATTACATATTATTTCACGATCAATAGAATGATATTGTCGCTCGTGAGTACGTACGGATTACCATCTCCATGAATGAGTACGTACGGATTACCATCTCCATGAATGCGAGGAAATTCATTCCCCATCGATAACATTCAAGAATAATTTTCATTTTATAATTAAAAATAATGTTTAGGAACTTAATATAATTTTGTATATGAATAAATTACATCATATCGACAACAAACATGGCTTAGGTAACCAATCATATAAATGGAAACGAATTAGTTAACACCCGAAATGATGATACTACTCAAATATTATTAACAAAGAAATATTAGAAGATATTATAATAAATAATATTTATTTATGAGGTTATTTTATTATTTAATAAAAATGATTTAACTATTATACGGGATGTTAATGTACACATGTTCATGTAAGAGTACATTTTAAGGTTTAATTATACAATACCTCCATTATCCATGGTTGTTTGTACATGAGTATCTACTACGACCTCTTTTTCATACACATATGTGTTTCTTAAATATGTATTTCAAAACATTTTTAAAACATCCTTGACTATGGTGTAAAGTAATTTATAACCTTGTTTTATTTTTTATAAAATATTTATAATGTAATATTTCGGTTGTTTTCCAAACAAGGTCTGTTATGTCATTTTTGAAAAAAGTTAGGAAACAATGTTTTTTTAACTTATAAGGCAAGTGCGGCTATTTTACACCATTATAAAACCATTGAGGATTCCCTTTCAAACTTATAAGAATATTTTTAAAATAAATTTTTTCTTTTATATTTACACTCCTTTTTAATTATTTCAAAATAGAAAGAGATATTTCTCTCAAATAGTTTAAATTTCATCAATATCAATATCCTTTGATGGATTTTACACTTGTTTGAAGTTGATTTATTATGGTAGAATATTCCATATTTTATTAAAGGTTTTGTGATATTGATGATTTTAGATGTGTTATTGTTATACAATTCATTGTTTATGGTTAATATATTAACCTTTTGTATGCTAGTTTTAATACAAATGTTTATGTTATGTTTCAACCTTTTCAAATGAGATATGCATTGGACTTAGTATGTGGCAGAAGGATCACACTATAGCTCCTAGATACATCGGTAGGTCTCATGAGAAAAACTAGTGTATTGGAATAATTCCTTGACAAAATATTATTTGTAGTCTTGTCACGAGGCCTTGACTATGGGGTTATGATGTCCGATATTAAGCATTCCATCAGTAAGAAATTAGCTATTTATATTTCATGTGATTATTCAACTAGTAGGATATCAATGTGAATAAGTAAATGGGATTATTTGATTTATATATTCCATATTATGCTGAATTTCATGTTTAAAAGGATTATGATTTAATCTTATATATTGAATTAGATTTTTATGCTTATTTATTAAAGTTTCAACTATATTTTTATTCTTATTGAGTATCGAAGCTCACCACATTCTATGTTTTATTATTCCCAAGATGTGAAGAACTATATTATGACTGACCTACATGGATAGTCTAAGGGAGATGGATGTGTTCAAAGGAGACATATTTTTGTTTTTTTCATTTCATAATGTAATGGAAATCTTATTTATGAATCTAGTACTTACAAGGATACTAAATTGATCAGTCTTTTAGGATTTAATACCTTGTGATCTTTCCAATGTTATGAAATATAGCACAGACTTTGGGTAACTAGGGTAAGGGTCTTAAATCTAGAATAATAATCATTAAATAAACATAATATTTATAAATCAATCATTATTTTAAATCCAATCATAGTATATGGTAATGAAAAATGAACTAGGGTTACGATCATAGAGACGGTAGGTCATATGTATGCATGAGTAACATTTTCATTTTTCAATGATCATTATGAAAAAAAGGTATGTAATATTTTATTTTTATATAATGATTATTAAATCCTAAATACCATTACATTTAATTAAATATACTTTTATATATAATTATTCTGTTGTACAATTAGTCGCATTTCTTTAAGGAGGAGGTAGTCCACACATCCATGAATGAGGTTTTCATTTATTTAGTGGGTAAAAAGGTAATAAGAAAATTATATAATATTTTTATAGAAAGATAATTATTTCATTAATATCATAATTATTTCATTTATATCATAAATATCCATTATAGACATTATTATTACCTTTCATGTAACATAGTAGTTAAAAATGCTTTGTGAGGCGGTAGTTTGTCATACACACGAGCTTTGTTATTGTATCCCCTATTATATAAATGTAAAAAAGGGTGTGTATGATTTAATGACTCTAGATGTATAATTATGTTAAAAATATCATAAATTTAATATATAAATAGCATGTCTGTCATTATTCCCAACCATGATATGTGGTAATGGTAAAATTAATGACATTGTTTTGTGAGGCTGTAGTCTACCATACACACGAATGATGATTTTATAACCCATTTGGTGGAAGTGTGTGTGAGTGTAGGTAATAAAATTTAAAAATAAACTATAATATTATATTTAGGATACTAATTTTATTATATAATCATGGTATAATATAATTTAAGTGGGTATATAAATATAGAAAACAAAAATGCACATTGATGAATGTTACATATTCTTTGGGTAAATCCTTTTAGAATGCACCAAAGTCCTTCCTTAGATGGATTTCATCCAAAATTAAGGATTATAGGATTAAGGGTTGGAATTAACGATGTTATTTGGGTAGGTATTGGCTGATTTAATTGGATTGAGAGTTGTAAAGAGATGAGGATATGGTGAGGCATTTTATAAGGGAGGTGAGTGGAAAACTTGTAAATTTTTGAAAGTTGGAATTCCACCCACAATCTTACCATGTAAAAAGGCTCAAACAATTCAATAAAAGTTGAGAATAAAATGGATAACTTCTATTTATAGACATTTAATAATTTATTGAAATGTTTTATGTTATTATTCCCCTAAATATTAAATTTCATTCACTTGGTAATTCGCATTTTCACCTTAGTTATTATGATTAATTTTATTTATTTTCATTAATCACTTGAGAAAAAAATTAAATTTAAATAATTAAAAATAGAAAATGATTCTGATTACAAATATGGAATAGATTTTTCCAAATTTAATTCAAATAAGTGTCAAAATTTAATTTAATATTAATCCTGCTGTTACGGTGCGACAACATGTTTTTAAGAAGAGTAATTTTTTAAGAAAACGATTATTCTATATTAACTTTATGAAAAATAATACAAATTATATGAAACTAAACTAATATTTACTGATATATATTCTATAAATTTATTTTTAAATATTACTTATTATGGATTATTTTAATTAATTAAAAATTTAAAACATTATGCATTTTTAAATTGTTTTTAGAAAAACCCGTCTTTAAACCCATAAACAAAAAATATTAAATATCAATAGAAATTTGATTAAAAAGTAATTAAGTGGGTTAAATATTACTAAATATTAAATTTTTTACATGAAAATATATTCAAAACATACAGATACATTTATGTTTCTTAATTTATTATAAGAAACAACTTTTTTTATAAAATTCATTATTTTTCGCTATTCTCTGAAATATAAATATTTTCCAAAAACATCCCCAAATTTCACCTAATGTAAATTTTAATATATGATTTTCCAAAAATTGAGTTAATTTAATTTAATAAAACTTTTAAACTTTTCAATAATTATTTTTAAAATAAGTGATCTATAAAAAGGTGACAAAATAGTTTTTTTGAAAAAAAAATATAGTTTTTAGCATAAATATTCATTTGTTTTTATCTCTTATTTAGAAAACACAAGGTGTGAATGTTAAGAAAAACTTTTAATATATAATATATAAATTTAATTAATATAATAAAATAATATTTATTTATTTTATTTTTTGGTATAAAACACACTTGTGCGCATTAAAATAGTTTTCTGAGAAAGATTTCCTTCTATTTTCAAATTGTTGGATTTTCATTTATAATAAATCAATAAAAACATATATTTAGACCATATTTTCCTAATTAAATTTAAATTATTCATACCCAACATTCCAAAGGAAATATTATAATGTTAATATATATAATGGGTTGTTTTTGTTTGTTATTGCGTATTGGATAAATCTATCGAACATAAAAATCTCAAGGTTAAATGTAACGTAAGAAAAACTGAGTGTTGAATATAACACATAATAAAATTAGTTTTGTGTGTAATTTACACAATTATACATATTTGTTTTTTTAAATATTAGGGTTTTTCACCTTTAGTTTAACCTAGGTTTTCCATTCGCATTTTCCTATTAGGATTCCAAACCAATTCAAATACCTCATAATGGTTCCTAAAGAGAAGGATAATTTATAAAGGATAAACCTCAAGAGTTTATATCTAGGAGTATAGCCTTATCCATTCTCATCATGAACCAAGTGAATATCATGTTGATACTCAACTATCATTTTTCAGAGTGATTAACCATAGGTATATCTATGCCACAATCACATCCACTTTCCAATATCCATATAGGAATATAATTGATGGGAAAACTTCATACTATAGACATTACCATTTTTCAAGATATAATTCAATAAATAGACTTATCCTTCTGTTTTCTACAAAATTTATCTTATCTTAATCCCTAAAAGTAACTAAACTAATTCAAAAATTTAATTAAACCCTGTACAGATACCATATGATTTTACCCACTCCCCAGTTCCACACTCCTAGATATGGTGCTAAAAATACATTATTTACATACTAGGTTTGATACCAAGTGTGATGAATCAAAATAAAATTACATATATTTCAAAAAAATTTATATTACAACTCACTATAATAACATTATTTCACGAATGGAATGTTTTTTCTCTTTGAGGATCTGATACAGAAGCATCGTTTTATGAAAATTTTGAACATTTATCTATGATAAAACCACAATAGTTTTCCTTATAGACTTCCCATAAGATATAATCTTCTCCATAACCTAGGGAAGAGAAACATATGTAATGGTTGGGATTAAATTATAAGTAAGGGAAAACTTATCAACATATCATCAAGGGTTAGAAAATAAGCATATGAGAAAACATGTGTAGTGGAGAACTACCTTATTAAAATACATGGAACAACAATCATTTTCCATAATTCATGATTAAAAGACATGTTACCTCAAATGAACATAAATATACCATGAAAAAATTGTGTGAAAACATGATATAATAAACATGATCCATGGATCATGACATTAGAATATTACATAGAATTATGTTATACGCATAAACATAGCAAGTCATAACATTTTGAACAAAAATAACCACATCGAGTTCATGCTCAATCATTTCAATATAGAAAATATTCAATGTGTTCATAGTAGATCTTGTGAAGAAAGATAATCTTAATAATTTTCACACAAAATCTTGTAAAACTATCTAATCATCATCATGTTAACTCTAAATATTATGAATCTAGTTAATTTATATCATATTTACACTCTGTCTTGTGAGCATAGCTAATCCACATCATGTTTATGATCAATATCTTTATCTCATGAGGTATAAAAAATAAAACAATTCATTATATGGATATATTGTCCCCCACCATTAACTCGGCCATTTAAATATATTCCAATTGAAATAAAAAATTAATCATTTAAAAATAAAATTTCTATCCCTAGAAAAGAGAATGGTTTTATAATAAAAATTCCGTGAGCATTCCATAATCCCTATAGAGAATGAAATCATACAGTTGCTTAGAAATATCCCCAGTGTAACATAATGAATATTAAATATTTTTTCATATATGATAAATAAATTTATAAGATCAATGGATAGATTTCATGAAATATAAGTGGAAATATCCTTCTTCTGGAAAAGCATAAAATGTTTTTAATATTTGAAAATGAAAATGGAATACTTTGAAATTGATAAAAGTTTTAAAAAAATATATCCTTTAAAACAAAAAAAGAGTTTATATAAAAAAAATATAATATAAATATTATTTTAAAAACATTATTTGTGAATATATAAAAACATTTTAAATAAACATAGGCCATTAAAATACATTTTCAAATTATGAATTCTATTTTAGAAAAACGTTAACTTTCAAAATATGTAATAATATTTCATTTTATTCTAAAACAGATAAATAGTTAAAATAATTTTTAAAATAATTTTAAAACATTTATATGATGATTTAAAAAGAATAATACTTATAATAATTAATTAAACCATAAAATATTTTTTAGAAAAAATAATTACTATTTTTGTAAAAGATAATGTTACGGGCCACATTCAAAATCCATTTTCAAAAAGGAGAAGCGAAAATTTTAGAAGAAAATTAATTTTATAAATGAATTAAAAAATATATATATGAAAATATATAAATGTTCTAAAAAATAACGTGGAGTAGAAGATAAAACAATTTTTTGGTAAGAATGGAACACACTTTTTAATATTTAGAAATACCGTTTTGGAAAACCACATCATAAAAGAGGTAGTAAAAGGTCCATTTGAAAAGTGGTATTGGAAAATAATATGGCTTCCTGAGTACACATATATTGATATTTTAAAATAATAATGTAAAATATACTTCAGAATAATGAACATAGAAGTAGAGGAAAACTATATTTAAAAAAGATCAATTTTTTTCTTAAAAACGTTTCACTTTTTTGAGAAGGAAACTCATCGTGAAAAATTATTTCTATTAAAAAGATAAATTTACATATAGTGAAAATAGGAAATGTATTTTGAAATATTAAATATAATAATTTATCAATCTTATCAAAATAATTTTCAAAGAATAATATTTTAACTCAATGATTGGAATTTTGAGTTAACCAACCCCCTTGTGGATATAAAAATTTGTGAAGAAGGAGACATTTAGAATGGGGTATTATTTTTTAGATATCAAATTACAACAAAAATAAAGATAAAATACCAAAAATTACTATAAATGGGGAAAAAATTGCCCAACTAATTTTAAATAAGCTCAATAAGTACAATCACAACTCAATGAATGATATTTGAGTTTACCAAAATCCTTACATCATCGTTATCTTTTGAATTGAGAAAACATGAATTGTATAACAATAGATTTATTTTTATAACCATTATATTTTATAAAAAAAATTATGATAAAATAAATCCATGTTCAATATATACACCGAAAGATGTAAATAAGTTGTTGATACGAATCATATATCAATGAAGCAAAATTGGGATATAAAAACCCTTACCATAGGTCCCAATTCTTTTTGTGAATGCACCTAACATCATAAATAATCAAATTAAGTTTATTAAATAATTTATTATAAATTTTTTTATCTATATTTTATTTTCTAATGTCTATTTATTATCATGTTTTTTTCATTTATTAAGTAGCATTTGCATATAATGGTTACTTGAGGTGGTTGGGTCAATTTCTATGACACTTACTCACGATATTTACCATGATAAAATTTCTTATAAATTTTATTCATAATGTACAATGTTGTATATGTATATATATTTTATTATTATATTAATAAAAAAATTATAAATTTCTATAGTTTTTACAAAATGTATTCAAATTAATAATATTCAATGATATATTCATTTTTTGGATGTTAAGATTACTAAGACTATTTATTATTAATATCACTAATAGGATGTAATATATTATATTTACAAAATATTAATATTGTCAATAATATAATTTTAATACATTAAATTAAATTTTAAATTCATCCATGTTATGTTGTAGTGAAAAAATGCGGCATTCATTGAAGACGATATTCTACACGTACAAACAGACAATGCTCACATTTTGTATAGAGTGGGAGGGTTATAAAAATAAAATAATTATCATTTAATAATTTTAATAATGTAATATATATTATATTTTTCATTAAATAACTATTTTGTGGCATACATTTACATTTCTTGTGAAAAATAGAACATGTCGTTCATGGAGGCGATGGTTTGCACATAATACAAGTGAAGTTTTTGTTTTTCTATGTAAATTTGAAAGAGTTGTTATTGATTATTCTATAATTGTAATAATTTTTTTTAATATTAATAATACTTATTTCATTATAATATAATGGTTAAAATGGATCTTAACGATATGGAAGAAGAATGAAAAAACAATTCAAATAGAAAAGAGACTAATTAGGTATTTGTACCTTACTCTTTGGGATTAGGAATTTAAGAGATGTTATTTTGAAATAAAAACCTCTATAAATTATATAAGAGTATTTGGGTTCTATTTTCGAAGAGTTTTTTGAATCAAATTTTCTTGGGGTGTGAAGATAATTAGGGTGGTGGTGAATCATTTTATAAGGTAGAGTGAGTGAAATTTTTATAATATATAAAAGATAAAGTCTATATTCAAATTTCAAATGGATACAATAATGGAAAATAAAGGATTGGGAGAAGGCTAAGGTATATCAATCCTCAAAAACACATTTTAACACATGTTTTTAATATTTTTTAATCTCCTTTATACTAATATTTTTTAATTTTACCATTTTTTATGTGGTACCTAATTGTACATAGTTAATTTAATATTAATACCTAAAAATGAAATGTGAATTATTACATAATTTAGAACTAATTATTCCAAAAATTTAATATATTTTTAATATAATTTTTTTGAGGTCCTGGATTCCTGAGAACCCTCCCTTTTCATTTTTTCTGGTCTTAGTGGTGCCGAGAGGGGGTTTGGGAGGTGTTCTACAGGATAGAGAGGCTTTAAATTCATTAAAAAGTTAAAGATGTTATGTTGGATGGTTTTGTGATAAACCTTTTGTCTTTGGGTGCCTTTAGGTTGGACATGGGTATGTCTATGTTTTTCTGGGGTGTTTCATAGTTAGTGAAAATGGCCAATTTGACCATGGTGTTGGGTGTGATGTTTGGTTGGCCACTCTGTGTAAAATCAGGTAGCATATAAATGACTTGTGAAGGGAACAATCCTAGGTATTGTTTCTTATGGGTGACTCTGTGAAACAATGAGTTGAATCTCACTACATTACAGTCCTTGGTGTGGTGAGGAAAAAACAATCAAGATAATTATGCAACCCCATAGTGGCTAGTCATAGCAGGCATCAGAGGAACCAATACATCATGGAATATATTATAGATAATGCAATTATGATTCTCAAATAATGTTTTTAAAATATGTGTAAAAGGATAAATGGTTTTGTTAATTTTTAATTTCCTTTGACTAAGAGAGACCATGGTGTAACAACCTATCTCTATGATGTAGTGAGGTAATTCAGGATTCCTCTATAAATAGATGGTCTGATCTCCCATATCTCAATTTTATTCATCCTCCTTAATTTCATGGAAAAAACTAAACCCACATAGAACCCATTGGAAATTTATTGAGGACTCTATATTCTTAAATTATGGATAATCAAGTACCCTTGAATCGGGGTACCTTCTTATCCCTTTCTCATTTATTATCACTATTTGTCTGAACATTTTTAATGGTGAAACACTCTATTTTGGGCTTGGTTATAAGAATGTTTTGGTTATGTGAAGTTGTGGTTAGGTTATTGTGTTTTTTCCTTCAATCATGGTGGAGATTGATCCCTTAGTTCATCCATTTTATGTGTCATTCTCTTCAAATATCCATTCAAGTTAGGGGATCCTCGTTCTCTCCATCATTTATGTGCATATATTGAAATTTCATGTGTTTTATTTCCATTCTATCAATAGTATGGTGTGACATATCAATAAAATGAATTGGATTAATAATAAATTTAAGTTGTATGAGAGTTCTCATTGTGCTTTTACTTATTTTATGATATTTCATAATGGATCATCTATATATGTTGTCTTGCTGAAAATCATGGATGTTAGGAGGCTTGTTTGTGTAAAAAATATCATGAATATAAAATAATTTTTTTTATTTATTATTTTACCTCACCCATTCATAAATTTTTATGAACTTATATATGTCAAATGAACTAGTTCCCAACATAAATCTATAATTTTGGGAGAATGCTCATGCTAAATAATGAAGTGAAGTGATGAATTCCATTCTGATTAATCTAAAATGTGGTGTTGTGAAAGATGTAAATTTATTTTGTATGTTGATGTAATTTTTGTGTTATTTTGTGTGATGTCGGTGTACCATTTTGGGTTTTTACTGGTGGTGGTGGTAATTAGGTTTAAGATGAAATGTATTGGGTGGTGAAACCATGGTAGGTTGGTATGAAATGCAATGTTGGATGATGTGAAATCTGGTTGTGTGGTGATTGAGGTTGTGGTAATAATGTGTGATATGAGTACATGAATTTGGTATGGGAATGGTTGAATATGTTTTGTTTTGTCTTGTTATTTTCTTCGTAGTTATGGAATGCTTGAAAAGCGGTAATCCCTAATCAAATGAACTTGAATTGGATTATGTTGTTTGGGGATGGACGTGAATGAATAAATGAATGGTAAAAGGAATAATAATGGTTAATTTAAATATATAAATTTTTTAAATATAAATTCATATGGTTGGTGATTAATGTGTTAAATATATAACTATGAAATGTTTTTATGGTTTACTTCTTGGTAATGTGACCCAATGAGTTGATAGTTATATGACAATGATGTTGATTTGTGATTGTCGTGATACAAAGCTTATGGTAGATTAGTTGTTTTGGTTTTGTGAACCCATAGTTTGGACTATTTTTTAATCATTATTAATTTAATTTTCTATGTGATTTCTATACGCACCCTACCCAATTAGTATGTTTACACTAATACCATATTTTTTAGGTTCCAAGTATTTTCCCCAAACATCTAGGTTGATGAGGATGGAAAAGAGGAAACCCCCTCTTACCCGCTCTCTCTTCTGGGAGAGGTTATTACACATAGCCTATAATGGATTACTGTTATAGTGCACCATTGGTGATGATTGACAAGATGATGGTGTTTTTTATACTTGGGGTCATTCCATGTATGAGGATGGAATGTGGTTGATGGCCTTCATGTTCATTATACACTATTATTCTAGTTGATGGAAGTGGTTATATAATGGATATATTGTGCAGGTTATGGAATGTGGTATGACAGTATTGTGGTAGTGGTGTACTAATGGGAAGGGTTTGATAGTTGGGGTTTTCCCATAGTAACGAGGCTTGTGACGGTATAAAGTTGATGGGTATGGAAAGGATGGGAGCATCAAGACATACGATGTTTTGGTGTGTGAGTATAAAATCAGTGGGAAGTGGTGTGGGTGTCCTTTTATTGATATTATTCTTAATATATTACGATACTTGGATGCATTATTTATTTATTGATTCTCAGTGAGGTTAGGAAATAGTTGATCGATAGGTTCTTATTGATTATTCTATTTTTTTACCAGGGCATTAGTATGCTCTTCTCACATTTGAACAAGATTCCATTGATATGATCTTACAGAGTAAAAATGATATGTCCATTCTACATATATAATTTTTTTGGTTATTATGAGGGGGCTGGAGATCGATTTAGACACTACTATCTTGGGAATTAGAGCTGTTGTTGAATTATTATCATAGAATTTTCCTTTGATATTCCTTTTGGAAAAAATTATTTTATACTAATATTACATTTTTTTAATTAAAGGATATTTATATTTTTATCATTTCTTTATGTTATGGGGTTTCTTTGTAGTTTATATCAAATATTTTTATTATACATTCTTCACCTTGGGGATAATGTCGATCTTATGTGTGACTACCATTACAGCCTCAATGCTAGTCACTGACCTGGGGCCTAATAAAGGAAAAACCTGGGGGTCATCATCTCTATTACATATTTATTTTCCCAATAGGGGTATATTTGGAGGGATGGGTCGTGAAAATTTATATTTTTATGAAAATATAATTTTATCATTATCGCATGTAACACATAAAAACACATTTTTAGAAAAAAGTATATTTTAAGTGTAAAAATAATGTTTAGTATAAAATTATAAATGTTTTTGATTACCATGATACTAATAAGTATATTATTAAAAAAAGTGTAATATTTATTAAAATTAATAAAAATAGAATTCTCCGTTGTTATATCATAATTAACGAAAAATAAAATAAAAATTTATTATTAGAATAAAATATTACATAAGTTTCAAAATGTTAAACATGGGTTATATAAATTAAATATATTATTTTAAAATGAATTATTTAATTATATGAATATATTTTTTATTAAGAAATATGTATATAGGTTTTATGTTATACTTGTTTCTTAATATAGTCATAAAATGTTTGATTATAATAGAAACTGTATTTTTCACTATACACCTAAAAATTCATTTATTTTTGAAAAATATCAAACAAATAATAGTAATCTAATTTTGACTTGATATATTAAAAAAAATTATTAAAAAAAAATAAAAATATAGAAATTTATAATTTCATATTTTAAATTAAAATACAATAAATAAAGAAAAATGATTTTATTAAAAAATACCCTTTTAAAACATTAATTTTTCATAATCCTATTTCATATAAATTTTTAATTCATTACAGTCTTACTATTTCTTAGAGGATATGTTATTCTTTAATTTGTTTAACAAGATTCATCTAATATTTTATGAATCATTTTAGTTTAGATTTGTGTTAAAAATAATCTATTGATGCAATGTTTATTTAAAGGAAAATATATAATAAAATCTCATTGTGAGATAATGATTATTATAACTCTAACATTTAGGAATGAAATTTCCCATACAAATTTATGCATGGGTCACACATGGTTGTCTAGTATAATATAAATTAGTGTACCGCATAATGAAAATAAACAACACTTTATTATATTAATTTGACCTTTATATTTAGAGAATAAATATATCCATAAGAATTGAAATATTTATTATAAGGGAAAATAAAAAATTATATAACTATAATCTGAAAATTTAGATATGCTTGATCCACCAAAATGATTGCACTTAGGAACAACACTACTGAAATATATCAAAATATTAGAAATGCAACATCTATTTTGAAAATGAAAATCTATAACCCTGATAGAGAATACATGTGATTTTATAATGAAGAAAATATGAGTTATTTATTTATAGTATTAAACCCATATGTTCATTACAAATTTTCTAGTTGTAATGGTAGTCTAATTATTGGATTAGTAATCAGACCATTAGGAATAGTTACTTGATAATTAGATCCGTAAAATCAACTATAGGATAGTAAAATTATATTTTATATTTCTTATAAAATGAAAATGTAGAAAGATCTATCATGACACAAATAAATATATGTTTTAAAAATAATAAAATATTCATTTGGAATTTTATAAAACATATATGTTTTATTTACATTTTTATTATAAATATACAATTTTAAAATAAATTAAATTTTCATAAAATAGTTTTATAAAAGAAATATTGAGTATCATTATATTGGTAATATAATGAGACCATATGTAATTTTTCAAAGGTTCAGATAATTGGTCCTAATATTAAAATTGGTATTTTTAAAATAAATGTGGATTTTATTAAAAAAATTATCATATTTAGACCATTATTTTTATAAAAAAAATTTATTTCTAAAATATGGACATAAAAAATTATTTGGGTGAATTTTTGACATTTTTCTATGGTTGGTGAATTTTTTTGAATAGTGAAATATGAAAAAATTTCGAATTTAACATTATAATTTAAATACATGAATAAATGACTCATGGATGAGGTAAAAAAGAAATTATATTTAACTTACATGCTCAAATTAATTTATATTGTCACAAAATTCATCATTATTAATAGTATTGAGAAAAAATAATAAACTAATGTATATTATATTCTGTTATACCTCTCTTATCCCCTTATAAATACAAATATTCACTACCCCTTATAAGGCATAGATCTTACCAAAGTTCTACCCAATTCTCTTACCAATACTCTCTTTCATATCCTTATATTGTTGATCTTACAAAATGGATAAACCACGATGCCTTAAGGAATATTTTATGAAATAACATTAAAAGTGGTAATATCCTCAAATTATCTTATTTAATACTTTTCTTCTTCTACAACCTCAAGATACCCTTCATCCAACATGAAATAATGAAAAGAGTGTAATAAATATACTAGAATTTTATTTTGTAAAAGGAATATCCATTATCATGTTTCTTCTCATTTCATTCTAAAATGAAAACATTGTTTATAATATGGTTGTCCCACCACCTCTATGAACAACATAAATTATTTTTCACCAGTTCCTTCAAGAATAGTTTTAATAAATTTATTATGGTGAAAATTTATATAAATTAGTATATTATATACTGTTTCATGTTCTAGGCTGGATTAATGGTCATATGGTTGAATAAAACCATGTGTGTTTATCGTGGTTGGAAAAACCTCCTTACTAAAGTAACCATAAAATGATAATATGTTTACTCTATAAACACTGAGAATTTTAATTCTATTTTAGATTTAAAAATATCTTAAACTCTATTTATGACATGAAATAAAATTATCACACTACTGGAGTTATGAAACTGTTCTAGAAGAATTCTCATAATTACCTATAATTTTATCCATAATTGGAACCACTAAATAAACGACCTTTGGATAGTGAATATAGATTGGGTATCTAAATAAAATTAATATAAATTAAAATAAAAGTTAAATAATAAATAAAATATTGATTAATTATGTTATTAATCATGTATTAAATAAATATAATTTCATTATTCAATTAATTCAGAGAAAGTGTATAATAGATTTGATCTTGGGGTAAGGGAACTCTCTGAACCACAATGTTTTCTTTTGGTTGTGAGTTTTTATCTCTACCTGAATTTATATCTCTATTTATTATTATTTAGTTATACTAAATATTATATATATATATATATATCATATATACTAAACTTATTCTACCTTTATTTTCTTAGTTTATACATTCCTTTCATTCATTTCTCTATACCATCTTTAAAATCAAACTAGATTAAAGAGAACTTCTCTATCCGTTGACAATTTCATGAAACACTATTAAATTATTTTACGCATTAATGATTTCATAAAATTATTACTAATTTTGTGATATACATTTTTGATTACATTTTGTTTCAAATAATATATCATATTTTTTCCTTCATTAACAGTCTTTTACTGATTCCTTAAATCATTCCTTTAATGGTTCATTTTTATACCCAATTCTCTTCCCTTTGTTATGCATTTTTCAAATGAACTCCATATCTAAGACCTATTATGAATTATTCAAATATGAACAAAACCAATATTTAATTTCTTTTTATATTTTTAATATTTTTTAAATACCCATTTATTATTATTAGAGGTAAGACAATGTAACCCATTATTTTTCATGGGTATTTGTTATGATTATGCCTTATGTTCGATTCCCATATGTCTTACACATATACATGTACATGTTTTGATGGGTTCACCTAGATATCACTTAAATTCATTAGGTAATTTTCATAAATCGTGATATTCAATGTATAGGATTAGATAGTCATCATAATCCACTATGGCACTTTGTCCACTATTTTATGTTGTCCTAGAAGTTGGACTTGACTTATACTTGTGTCACATTTATTGTTCTTCCACATTCCTTTTATTTCATTATCATATGATTTCATATTCTTTATGTTATGATTCCATATTATTATTCATGATTATTGTCTTTTATGATATCATGTTATGCCATTTGACTCGTATGTTATACTCCATTATCATGGTTATTTCCATACCGAGATTTAGAGATCATCCTTTTTTATGTATTATCCATGTTATTATATATAATTTTATAAGATCAAAGTATTCTAAAAGAACCTTACAGAGTTTAATTTTTTATATATTTTAGATTCATGTCCCTATTTTATAAACCTATCCTCCCAATGAAACTATGCATCTTGATCCTTCGGTTCTTTTTATTGGATATTTATGTTAACAATCATGTAATAATATGTGTTATTTTATTGGGTCGCTATAGTTGGTATTAGATCAAGGTCTCGTTATTTTTGGTGGTTATGACAAAAATACATTATTAAAATCCCTATGGATATGTATGAATATAAGAAAAACTCTTAAAATTTTGGTAAAATATGGAACGAGTGGTTTTTAAGAAATAAAATTCATGTCTGGATAATATAAGTAGATGTGGATTTAGAAAAAATGTACCTATGGGTAATAAACCTAAAAAGAATCATTGAGTAATAAATCATCACGTACCCAATTCCTAATCAAGAGTCCATGTTGCATTCCTTATTTGACACTCTCATACGATATGCATTGTTAAATTCATAACCTTGATATGAACCATTATAAAGAACTTGAATAAATTGATAGGTTAGGAAACATAATATAAAAATTCCATGGATAACCTATATTGAATCCTAGATATTCATATGTTTGGATATATATGTCATTTATAAGTTATTACTTCGCAGTTCATAGTTTCCCTTTAATATTTATATTAGTTTGAGTATTTCTATCGCTAATTTTCCTTTATTTTAATTAATGGATGTAAATATGAGGAAACCTACAATAAAACAATGTGATATGAAATGTAATTATTTCCCTAATGATATGCCTAACCTAGTGGGAGTGGTAGCTTAGAACATCATGGCTTTACTGGATCAACTGACTCAATCGTTGAATAATAACTCAAATTGTGTTTAACACCCTATTTCTATTAAGAAATATAAAGTAGTGGATGAGGCCTTTTTGTGACAGAGGACTATTAATTTTAGTGGATATTTGGATCACCATAAAATGGGACAATTTATTAAATCTGTTGAGAAGATATTCTTTGTCCTCCAATGCTCTGAATAAGAAAAGTTTCACTGGTCTTTTTTCACTTAGATAGAGAATCCAATTAGTTGTGGAAACTAATCAAGGACATAAATCTTGTGGAGGAAATCAAATCCATAGAATTTTATGGAATCAATAAAAAAATCAATAAATATTTTTCCTAAAATATCCATCTTAAAATGGAGATGTAATTCCTTGGAATGAAGAAAAAGGAGTATGAGTTTATTGGGGATTATGAGGAAAACTCCACAGGGATTGTATGGTAAACCTATTGAATATTTATTAACACAAAAAGTACAATAGACCAATTATTTATTCAATTAATGCTGAGTCAAAAAAAAATTAGCAATTTGATACTTTGAAATCTATAAATATATTGTCTGTTGTAATTATAAGGTTCTGATAGATATTTTTAGTTCTCAATGGTATTATGGTTATAGATATAAAATTATTAAAATAGAGTTTAATTCAAGATTATCAATGGATAAATCCCATGGAGAAAAGATAACACCACTTCACATATGTCAAAACAGTGGGAAGAAGAATCTCTAAAACTATCTCAAGGAAACATAGGGATGCTTTAAGTGTGGAAAAGATGGGAATCATGATAATCACTATTGAAGTGTGGTGAAGAATCCCATTAATGTGAAATAATATAAGAATGTCGCAATAAACCCTGATATTTTATTTCAGTGTTTCAAATAAAAGGAATTCATTAATTATGCATGCCAATTCTATAAGACAATGGATATTAGAGATAATCAATGACAAAAACCTCAAAGTCCTTGAGATAAATAAATGGATTATGTTACCACTACTATAGAGTTGGATCCTAATAATGAAGTGTTCGATGGTATGTTAGTTATTGTTTCATGAATAGTGAACATGTTATTTGATTCGTGTTTTAATATTTTTATATCATGAAAACTTAGTCAAACTATTCAAACAATACAAAAAATAGAGGTTAAATCATCTACGAGAATAGAAAACTGTGAAATTATATGAACTCAATTATATAACTCCACCTCAGATAATGTTTATGGATTATACCTCCCATCAAATATTATCATGCTTCTGTGGATTTTGATGTTATACTAGGAATGGAATGGTTGTACTTAAATAAAATCCAACATCATCTATCAGGAGAGGAAAATAACTCTACATATCCTAAATCATCCCTTTATTTTGTATAGGTATGAGAATGAGGATGAATCTCATATGGAATCATCTTCTCAATTATGAAGATTATTGACTAATTTTAAATTATTTCTATCTCAAATGATTTAGATAAAGTATAGAATCATGTTTGAAGACATTCCAATTTTTAGGGACTATACTAAGGTATTACCTGAAGTGTTTCATGGTATTCCTCTACAAAAAGAGGTTGAGTTCTCAATTAAACATATACTTGGATCTCTTCCAATATCCAATACTCACTATATAATTTCCACCATCAAATCGGAAGAAGTATGAAGCAATTAACAGAGAATCTAGACATGGTTTTTATATGCTCTAGCACTTCACCCTGGGGTGTGTCAGTCCTCCTCATCATGTATAAATACAATCCACAGAACCTATAATTTCCTTATCATGAACTCAAATAAATCACAATAAAGACTAAGTATTAATTTCCACTGATTGATTAATTTTTTGACTAGATATATTAGTCATAGTAATTCTCTATGGTGGACTAATAATTAAGATATTACTAATTAATGGTGAAGAAATAAGATATTTCCAAGACAGCATTTCAAAAAATTTATGGACGCTACGAGTTCATAGAGATTACCTTTGGACTTGTTAATGCTCCAGCAATCTTCATGGACATATTTTATAATATTTAATGATTAACATGATTTTTTTTAATATTCATTATATATAGTATTTGGATATACTCAAAAATCATAGAGAATTATATGGTGAATTTGAGTACTATGATAAATACATTGTTAAAGGACAAGTAGCATTCCGAGTATATGAAATGTGATTTTTGCATAGATGCAGTATCATTGTTAGTTATGTTATCACCATAAAATGGGTATTTGTGTTTCTTTCAATACTATTAAAGAGTATATGAAAGATAAATTGAGTACTATGATAAATACATTGTTAATGGAGAAGTAGCATTCAGAGTATATGAAATGTGATTTTTGGATGGATTCAATATAATTCTTAGGTATGTTATCACCATAAAATGGGAATTTGTGTTTCTTTCAATGATAAATGTGATTGAGGATTGACCAACACCAATATCTATTATGGATATCCATAGCTTACTTGGACTATCAGGGTATTATTGATGATTTTTGAGAAACTTGTATTGATTTTAAAATTCACTAACCAAGATAACAAGAAAGGGAGTGGAGTTTGTTTGGACCAATGAATTTGAATATAGCTTCAAGTAATTGAAAAATAAGGTTATCCCAACACTAGTACTCATTATACCCTCAATTGGGGCACTTTTCTGGTATAAAACAATGAATAACAGAAGGGTTTGGTAGTGTACTAATACAAAATGATAAATTGATTGACTGTTCCTTAATGTAGTTGAAATTATATGAGAGGAACTATCCAACGCATGAACTAGTGTTGTTGGTAGTGATTTTTTAGTTGAATATTTCATTATATTATCACTATGGGAAGAAGTATGAATGATATAGGAATAATAAGATCATCAATTATATAGTCACATATAAGAAGCTTAATATGTTCCCTAAAATATTGTTAGACATGATTGATGAGTATGAATGATCAATACATTACCATCCTGGTAAGGAAAATGAAGTGAAATATGTTCTAAGTAGAAATAATATAACAACCCTACCAATTATGATAATTGATAAGGATAAAATATTCTTATAATTGCATGGCATGGACATGGAAGTCAAAAAGTAATGAAAAACGTCCTACATGGAACAAATGACTGCTCAACCATCCATTTTGGAGAAGATAATGAATTATCAAATGGATAATGTGGAGATAGAGATGATGGTGGAAGATATAATAAAAGGTAAATCCTAAAAATTAAAAATCTATCGAGAAGGAGTTGTAAAAATTTTTTCATGGATTTGTGTACCATCAAAGCCTGAGATAACTAAGGTGTTGTTGAATGATGTACAAAAAATAAAATCGTTTATAAAACTAGGAAACATAAAGATATATCAGGTTCTCTGAAATCAGTATTGGTGGGATGATATGAAGAAGAAGATAGTGTAATATATATCAAATTTCCTAATATGTCATCAAGTGAAAGAAAAAACATCAAATGTAAAATGGTTTTATGCATCCATATAACATTCTTATATGGAAATGGGAAAACATAACTATTGATTTTTTCAGAGGTCATCTAAATAAATCCATAAAAAATAATTCCATATGGGTTTTGGTAGACAAACTTATATACATTTCTATTTTAATTTCCATTTGGTTGGACGTATAACAAGATCAACTTGAAAAGATATACATTAGAGAATGGTTGAGGCTACATGGAACGACAATATCAATTGTACATGATCAAGATCCGAGGATGAACTTAATGTTCTGTGAAATTATCAAACATAATCTAAACATTGAGATAGACTTTAATATGTTTTTTCACCCCAAACTAATTGTCAATCTATGTACACTATCCAAAACGTGAGGATATGTTGAGAGAATGCTCTTTGAGCATCAAAGGAGTATGGAATAAAAATATTCATTTGTTCATGTTCTTATACAACAGTTGATTCCACTGAAGCATCCAAATATCTCTATATTAACCACACTATGGGAATATATGTAGGACATCGGCATGTTGGTATGATGTTAGTAAACAAAGGCTTATAGGACCTAAAACTGTCAATGAAATTGAAGAAAATGTGAAGACCATTCAACAACACATCAAGAAAGATCAATGTTAGAAAAAAGAGTTATGTTGATAACTATTAGAGATACCTGGAGTTTGAGTTTAGAGATAAAGTATTCCTCTATATATCTCCATGGAATATAGTCCTTATATTTTTTATGAAGGGAAATAAAATTACAAAATACATCAGACCCTTTGAGATTCTTGATCACATTAGAGTTGTGTCCTATCAACTTACACTCCCAGTAACAATTTATCAAGTACATTACATCTTCTACATATCACACTTGAGGAATTAAATACCATATCCATCACATGTATTTAATCAATATGTGGTATTGTTGGAGCATGATCTCTCTTATGATTAGAAATTGTGATGATCATGGACCACAAAGACAATGATCTATACAACATGTCTACTCACCTAGTAAAAGTACTATAGTGGAACAACATGAATAAGGAGGAAACATCAAAACATGGGGAAGAAATAAAATATGAGTTATTTCATATATTTTCATCTTATTATGTGAAATGAAATTTTAAGTGTGAAATATCTTAAGCGGAGAATAATGTAATAACCAATACTTTTGGGAATAAAATCTCCCTTCTAGATTTATGCATGTGTTACACATGGTAATATTGTATAATATAAAACACTTGTACCATATAATGAAAATACATAATATCTTGTTATATTAATTAGAACATTACATTTATGAAATAAATATGTCCATGACAATTGAAAGTGTTTCAATTGGATATAAAATAAAAAATAAAATGAATATAATATGATAATTTGGGTCTTATTTATCTGCTAGAAAGATCAAACTAATGAAAAACTATATATAAATATTGAAAAACATTAGAAATGAAACATAATAAGATGAAAATATATAACCATGATATAAAATATAAGTGGATGAAGAATGAATGAAATATGAGTTATTTATATATCGTAGTAAAGACATACGAACATTACAAATCTTACTATTGGGATAGTAAATTGACATTTAAGAATATTAAATTGTCAATTATAATATTAACCTCACCTATGGGATAATAAAATAACATTTATTTATCTTATAAAATGAAAATATAGTAAATTTATATCATGATACAAAAAAATAAATGCTTCAAAATAATAAAATAAGTGTTTAGATTTTATTTAAACACATATGTTTTATTTCAGTTTGTAATATATATATATATATTATTTTCATAAGATGAGTTTATAAAATAATATTATGTTCCATTATAATTATAATATAATGATACTATATGTAAATTTTCTAATGGTCAGAAAATAAATGATAATATAAAAATGGTATTTATCAAATAAATAAAAATTTAATTAAAAATAAATTTTATCATATTTATAAAATTATTTTCATAAAGTGGATTTTGTTTTTAAAATCTACACATCATGAAATGGAAAGAATGTTTTTTTGGTTTTTTTCTAAAAAAGTTGAATTACTGAATAGTGAAATACGAAAAAATACTGTATTTGACATTATATATTAGATACATAAATAAATAATTCATGGATTATGTAATAATTAATTATCTCTAACTCACATAATAATGTATTTTATTGATTCACAATATTCTTTTTTATTTACAATTTTGAGAAAGATTAATTAATTAGTTAATAATAAATTCCAAAACACCCCTCTCTTCCCCTTATAATGATCACATTTCATCGCCCCTTCTCATCACACCTTCTAAGCCTTAGAGATTTCCAAATTTCATCCAAATTATATTTCCAATCATCTTCCCTACTTCTTAATAGTTATGGTCTCACAAACAGAAAAAAAATTATGGTGACTTAACGTGTATTTTAAGAGAAGGCATTCAAAGAGGTAATATTCTCAACATATCTCATTCAACACTTTTCCTCTTAAACCTCATCCATATATCTTACATTAAATAGGACATAAATCGTCCAATATAATAAATATACTGTAATTTTATTTTTTAATGGAATATCCATTATCGAACATCTTATAATTTCACTCTAAAATGTAAAAATTGTTCACAATATAGTTGGTTCGCCTAATCTATGAACAACCAACATCATTTTCCACCTCCACCTTCAAGGATGGTTTTAATAAATCTATTATGGTAAAAAAATTCTAAATAAGTATATAATATATTTTTTAATTTTTATAATGGATAAATGGTCATATGGTTAAATAAAACCATGAATGTTCATCGTTGATGGGAAAACCACCTAAGTGAATTAACCATTAAATGATAATATATTTACTCCATCAACCATGTTTATTTTAATACTATTTGAAATTTATAACAATTTAAAACAAAAATAATCAAATTAATAAATTTTAATCACACTTCTTTAGTTATGTAACCATTCCATAAGGACTCTCATATTTACTTATAAATTTATCCAACCTTGGAACCATGAAATGAATGGCATAGAGACAGTAAATAAATATACAATATATCAATTAAATGACACTAAAATACCATGAAATTCTAATAATAAATCACATATTGTTGAATTAGGTTCTAAATTAATTATTTAATAAATATAATTTTATTATTCATGAATTTATGTGAATGTTTGGAATGAATCTGGACATACGGTAAGTGAAATCTCTTAACTACCCTCTTTTCATTGGGTTATACCTTTTTCAATATACCTAAATATCTCTCTATATTTAACAATATGTAATTAATATAAATTTTTTATATATTTATATTACATATTGACCTAGATTATTTTTCCTTTCCTTGTTATGGTTATACATGTATTGTGTTCATTTCTCAACACCTTCTTTAAAATCAAACCAGATTAAGGGAAACGTCCCATTATTTAATAATTTCATGCAACGCTATTTTAAGTATTATATCCTTTAATGTTTTCATAAAATGACAACTAATTTAGGGATAACCATTTTGGTTTAGCTTTGGTTTCTAATAAAATTATATATTTTTCCATCTTCAAAAGCCTTTTACAGATTCCTTAAAAAATAATTTCAAATGTTCATTTATATACTCAATTATACACCATTTTATATGAGTTTTCTAAATGAAATCCATAATTGAGACCAGTAATTATTTATTCAAAATATGAATGTACACAATAATTAATTTTTTCTTCTATTTGGAATCATTATGAAATACCCTTTGATTATACTTTTCTGCAAGACTATGTAACCCATTATTTTCCATGGGTATTTCTTATGATTATTCCTTATGTTTGATTCCATTATATATCAAACATATAGATGTAGATATTATGATGGGTTCTTCCAGATGAAACGCCAATGAATTGGGTATTGTTTATTTCTCATGAGATGATATGTATGGGATTAGAGAGTAAACCTAATCCACTATAGGACTTTGTCCACTAAGTTATGTTGTCATGGCTGTTAGAATTGTCTTATACTTATACCATGATTTATTTTTATTCCACATTCCTATGATTACAATATCTTATGATGTCATATTATTTATATAATTCTTTTATATGATTATTCATGAGACTTTAATTTTATGATATCATATTATGTCATTGGGCTAATTTTATATTCTTCATCATATTGTTTGTTTTTTTAATAGGATTTATGTCTTAACTTTTTTTTGTATACACCATGTTATCCTATAATGATTTAGAATCTCAATGGGATCTAGGATCTCATTTTGGAGTTTAAAATAAAGTTACTTTTTTTGAGTCATGTTAACGTTTTATGTTATTATACTCTCAAATACATTGGACATTTGGTTTGTGTTTCTTGAATATTTATGATAAAAATAACATAATAATATGTTTAATAGTCTTGTGATTCTATAATTATGATGATTATTATCAACCAAAAATACCATTTAAGAGGAACAACAATGGTGCATGTGATCGTAGGGGAAGAAATTTATCTAAAAGAAAAAAATAAAGAGAAATGTAAAATGAAATTATCTATATAAACATAAAGTGTCATATTTTGATAAGTAAAATGAAGTGGAAGATTAATACACATAGGATTATGGTGTTTAATAATTCACTGAATAATTAAAACACTCTAATGAGTCGTAATTTAAAGAATATGATATTGAATATGATGGGAAGGGACAAGAATAAGAAAAGGAATACATTACAAGAATGGAATTAATTATTCTAAGTAATTTTTTTTTAAAAATGGAAAGGATAAAGCAATGTTGAAGAAATACATTGAAATATAGAATATAAATATATATTCTAAAAATGAAGAAAAAAATTATGATGATTGATGGTATCTATTTCACTCTTTATGAAATATTTTTTTTGAAGAAATTTATTTGATTTCTATAATTATATTTATATTATTGGAGAATAATAAAAACTCCTGAGTAAATTCATCAAAACAACTATAAAAAATGATTATTTTACAAAAATAATCAAATAATAAGTTTAGAAACTCAAAGAAATGTAAAAATAAAATAAAGTGTTCATTAGAAGGGAATGCGGAAAAAACATATAGAAAAAAATTCAGACATTGATATGTCAAGTGATTATGATAAAAATCGCATTAAAAATGTTGTGGGGGAGAAAATGGTGTTAAAATATCTCCCTTAAAGAATCTACAATAAAAATAGTATCTTAAATATTGATGAGTTGGTTGAGAAAAAATAATGAAGTTCATAACTTATGAAAATATAACAAGTAAATTTCAATTAAAAATATATATAAAATGTGAAGAGATTTATTTATGAAGGAAGATGTTGTTTCTATGGTTTGTGTATGTTCATATGGGATTCATTTTTCAATACAATATTTATTTTTCTCAATCTTTGATAAGGAATTATTCAAGGGGGGAAATATGAAAAAACAAGAAAGAAATCAATATAGAAACCCAAAGAAGAAGCGGAAGTGAAAAAAATTGATCATCTTAATGAGATTTTGATGATTTTATCCCAATAAAAAAGATAATCTAGGGGAAAACATTAACTCTAACTATTATATAAATTATATTAACGATTAGGAGAAAACATTTATGGTTGACTTTGTTTATAAAGCATCCAAGATTGAGAAGTGATGGATTTAGGATAGTGTTTTCTCATTACACATAACCAGAAATCAAACTAATTTTCAATGAATTTAGAAATATGATGGAGTTATATAATATTTTGGAATAAAAAATCCCTAAATTTTTAAGGCATTATAAGGACTACAAATAGTCATATGAATATAAATTGAAATGATTTTCTTCTTATTGATGGGTTATGATAAAATAGTTTGAATGGTCTCAATGGTATGATAATAGTAATGAGGTTATCATTTAAAAAATGGATATTTCTTTAGAAGATTAAATTATGTAACAATTATCATGAGACGATAATTAATAAATAAAAAGTTATTTATGATCAAAACTGAAAAACATTCTTACGACGTGAATTTATAATAAGAGAACAAATTATGCATTGATGACTTCTTCTTATAGGTTAAAAGTACAAGAGGAGACTTATACATTATAGTATATATTATGAAGATAATTTAGGAAAGAATAAACTCACATTAATATTGTTTCAAAGGTAAATACATAAAAAAATCAAAATATGGTAGCGAGATAAGGAATTAGGCCACATGAAATCATTTATTTATAGGTATATAGTGTTATGTGTATGAAATCAACAAATTCTAATAAGTATTTCATAAATTTTTTTAATAATTTTACTATTATGTATTATAGTTCGTTTTTGTTCAGTAAATCACTATATCTAGAGAGGTTTATAGTTTATCAGCAATATATTAAAACATGATATATTGTCTAAATATTTGATATGATAGTTTACACAAATGTCATAAAAATCAATGGTTTTAACAATATTTTGAGATATTTGGAATAAAGAATGAATATAGATTTCCATACAAACAAAGAAAAATTGTATTAACAGAGAATAACCAATGGATTTTGATTTACATGGGATGAACCATGTTATTGGATCATATAACCTCTACATAATTTTATAGACAAGATAAAAAAATGGAAATAATCGTTCAAAATCATTGAATAATTTGACCAACATAAATCAACATGCCTTATGGGATGTGTTTTATAAAAAATACAAGCATTAAAATATTGATAGTGTTTGAATATCATTGTTTCATAAATGTAAAAAGAAGATACTAGGTCAAGTTTTATGAAATATCCAATGAAAAAAATTACATTGTTATACACCAGGTGGAAGAAGTCATTGGTGTTAAAACAATAATATAAAGATGATTATTAACTGATTTAATTTTATTATTATAGAGAAACTAGTAACATCATAAACATCATTGTCATTTTATGATTTTATAGAATAATCCCATGGAGAAAACAATGATCAACAAGGTATAACATAAATTTGTGAAATAGTTCTTTATAATCTACTAGATGATTTTGAAATTTCATGTGAGGTGAAATGACCTAACGAAAATGGAACTATGTAATCAAGATAGTGGAAAAATTGGACACAAACAATTTCTTTGGAGATAGAAGTGATGGAGTTCAAACATGAAAAAAATTTAGGAATTAAAATCATGAAATTTTACATATATGGTGAAACAAAAAATATTGAATATAATATACAACATAGTGATTGGATTACTACTATAGTGGTTGAGTTAAACCAAATTAAGAATAATTAAAATTGGTAGTTTTTGTCATGTACCAAATATAATAATATGATTTTGTAATGGTGTACCCCAATCTACTTGAATGAATTTGGGTCGACCGCTAGCAGCCCAGACATGCACCATAATGCATCTCTTGCAATTAAGATTCTATGGTGTGGTTGTTGGGAGTTTTAGAGGGAAGCATGCCCCTACTCAATGTTCTGGGGGTCAAATGCCTCCAAATTTTATTTGGGAACTGTAGAAACTCTGGACGTACTATAATAGAGATGAATAATGACACTAACAAGTCATTCCCACAATACATACATTGATATGTTTACTATAGCATTTCAGATTTTCGAGATAACGATATTATATATTAGTAGACTTCCTGCCACCGAAACTATAGTGAATTGGATTTTGGTTAGTGTGAAAATAAAGTACAGTATACATATTGTGTGGATGCTGGCACTGTTTCATCGAGTTACTTTATGGTATCATTTTTTATAGGGGTTTATATCCTTTTATTGTACCATGTAGTTCTGATATTGAATTTTAGTGAAGTTTTCAACCTCTCTAGGCACATAGAAATTATTCCCAAACCATTTAAATAGTTATGTCATGTGATATTATTCTTATTCTTTTGTTTTTATTTCTCCATTTTACTCTTCTACTATAAATCATTAATCATTCATTTCTTTGCATGTTTCCATAACATATGATATAAAATAAATTTATATTTCTAAATAAACTCAATAAAACTTTTACGGTAGGATTCAAAAATCCTCATCATTTATTTAATGGTAATTATAAAATTGATTGTATTTATTTTGATGTGACTTTTTCTACAATTGAAATACATGAAACACTAAGAATATTTTTTGATATTTTTTCTAAAATTAATTACAAGGCTTCAATGATGGATGAAAAATGCACATTACTAAATAATGTACATTATTATAAGGTATACATTGAATAACACACGGTATTTATTCTTGATGATGATGGATTTCATGTTTGTAAGTTGGATAAAGAAATCTACAGGCTCAAAAAAGTTCCTCAAGAAGTGTATTTGAAGCTATATAGTTGATTAACGAGCTTGGAATTTATGATATCAAAGGTAGATAAAATATCTAAGTTAAATAATATATCAATTACTCCCACATACAATTATTTATTCCAAGAAACAAAAGTGAAATGTGGTAAAACATTTTTTTCAAAAATAATAAATAAATTTTAAATTTCAATGATTGATGGGAATAAAAATAATAGGTTTTTAAGTGGTTTGTATAGAAAATTAAAATTTTCATTCAAAATAATATATTATTATAATTTATTGAAATTAATTGGATTAAAAGAATTAATTATGGTGTCCAAGAGGTGAGAGAAACAAGAATAGATTATATCCGAGTCAAAAATTCCCCTTTTTGGAAATTTTAACACGCCTCCACCTTGGATGTACTTTTAGACCGTTGCGGTGGACCCTCCTCCCCATGGCCTAGTGGTGGGTCCTCCTTTAAATACTTCTAATGTGGCCCCTGTAGAGTTGAGGGTGTCATGGAAGGAGATCCTCCTCAGGGAACCCCATGGCTGGAAAGCTGCTCTATCTAAGGTGGGTCAGCTGGACCATCCGGTGTCGGGGTCCAGAAACGGATCCTCGGTGCTTTCCTTGTCATTGAAGGGCTTCATGAAAGCCTGATTGTTACTTTAATGGACTCTTGTGGCCAGATTTGGTGTGGAAAAGCCACCTTGACTAGCTTCCAGAACATTACTGCCTCGACGAGCTCTTGTGCATGGACGACTGCAAACACCAGCTCCATGACATGACAATTGCCCGGATCTATGTAGCAATATAATTTCACTCCCCTCTATTGTCATGAAAACTTATCCTATTTGAAGGTTCTATGGATTGGATGCAACCAATATTCTACCCTTCGGTGCAACAGTTTTTCTTTGGCTGTCACTGACTGGGACACACGGTGTCAGAGTGCAGGAAGTGCTCTTCTCTTGTAATGTCTTTGTGAAAGAGATGTCAGTCCAGCGGGCACCCGGCTACGGCGGTGGCCTCTCCACCACCAGCATCATTTCTTCTAAAGTGTCCAAGAACAGGGTTTCTCTGGTTGTGATTCTTAAGCCCAAGAAAACTGTGTGTAGGCTGGGGGAGTTCACAAAAAGAATTTGGACGGGAATTTTTATGCATGGTGAGCCTGGTAATCACCCCATCTGGGTCCTTTGGAAAGGAATAATCAGTGTAACGACACTCATGGTCTCGGACCAACTTGTATCTGTTCGGGTTGAAGAAGGGAACTAGCACCGTTTCTTTTAAATTGTGTATGCTAAGTGTGCGGCTAGGATTTACGAGCTGCTTTGGATGGATAGTAGGTCCTCCAACATCATAAGGGAGTCATGGTTGGTGGGTGTCAGTTTCAAAATGGTCAAGGAACTGTCTAAGAGGAAGGTCGGCACTACATCACCACACAGAAATAGTTTAGCCTTCTCCCTCTTTGCGACCCAAGAGGGACTCCATTAACTCGGTTTTTTAGGTGATAGGTTTACCTGGGGAAATAATCAAAGAGGTAACTGGCATATCTAGGGAAATCGAGACCTCCATATTGGGAACCTCCATGAAATATCCCTATTTCATTATTCAGAGGAAATTCAAATGCTATGTTCCATTTCGGACCATTCCCAGATTATTGTTCACCTCAAGAAAGGTACCTAAGAAAAAAGCATTTTTTCTTCTCTATGAGTTAGACTCAACATCTGGACTTCTTGGATGTGGTGAAGTGGTCTTGGATACCCTCCTTCCCTAGTGGACCATGGGTTTCTCTCCACAACAAGCTACAGTGCCTGTGACATTCCCTTGTTTCCTAGGCTTGTTATATTCCCATGGAACAACCATGCCTAGATGATCATACGAGCGACATCAAAGTTGTAGAGGCCAAACCGGAGGAGGCTAGGAATGAGGATGTCCTAATCGCCTTGGGGAACAAATTTTTATTTTGAATGAGATGCTTCTAAGGTAAGAAATTCTCTTTTGTGAGTGGTGCAGGGCTATCTGTCTCAAATAAAGGAACCATAATTCATCATATTTTCATCCCTTCTTGAAAGAAAAATAGTGGGGCCAGGTCCATAAAAATCAACATTAGGATGGTTTCTTCACAAAAAATATTTATCTTATTTTTGGTAAGGTGGAATCCCATTTTGAGTCCCTAATTTTCTACTGCAACACATGGAGGCAATAGGGCTACCCCGGTGGCTATTCTGATCTCATTGAGTCAATCCCCAATGCGATGACTTCCCAAGGAAATGCTTCGATAGGAGAAGGGATGGAGTAGGAGGAGGTTTGGGATACTATCACAAACCTAATAACGGGTATCATGCTGGGCTCATACATATTTCTGGGCCCTTTTATTGTCATCTCAAGGACTATTATCAAAGAAGATATCATTGAAGTAATCTAGTATTTTATCTATATGGGTACTCTTCCTCAGGTATTAGGTTCCACTACTCTTATTATTATCCATAATGTTAAGGACCCCTCTTCCATCTCCCACTTCTAGCCCATAAGTATGTGCAACTTTGGTTATAATGTTCTTAATAATATCATCAAAAGGAGGATCGACCGTCATATTCACAACTGGGTATCTGAAAAGCAACATGCTTTCATTACGAGCGGGTCCAAGGAAGGGTTTATGGGTATTGCGCAAGATACGGTTATATATGTTAATTGTAATGTAATGGGGTATAATTTTGTCATTATGGTTGAAATGGACAAGTCTTATGACCACCTTGAATGGAGTTTTGTCATATGTGTTATGAGAGTCATGGGGTTCTCATAATGGAGCATTGATCTTCTTTTCTGCTGTTATATATCTTCATGGTTTAGCATTATTTTTATGGGGAAGCACTGTGGGTTCCTAAAGTTGGTTAGAGGGATAAAGAAAGAGGACACCTATCCCTGAGCCGCTACATCCTGATGCAAGACTTGCTCATCAGAAACATTTTCATCGAAGATTCATTGTGGTTGTATTCATCCCTATCACTGTGGGTCTCACATATCAGGGATTTCCCACCATTAATTTGCTGATGATTTGGTATTCATTATCAATGGTCATTATTATTCTATATGGGGGTTTAATGTTGTCATGTAAGACTACTCAAAATGGAGTGTTAAAGTCATCAATCACAATAAAAGTGAGGTGTACTTCCCCAAATCATGCCCGCATAGGCGTAGGATAGCGGTTGAGTCCTCCCTGGGATTCAGATGCATGAGTTTTCCTATGACTTACATGGGTGGTCTAATGGCCCCTGATGGGATCATAATTGTACACTTCTATACCTTAATAAATAATATTGTGAACCTCATCAAAAATTAGGAGAAATTGTTCCTTTCCTTTGGTAGTAGAATCACCATGATCGAAAATGTGTTGTTTTCCATCCCACTGAATATTCACTCTGTCCTCAAGGTTCCCAAGGAAATTATTAGATGGTTATAGGGAATAATCAACTCCTTCCTATGGGACACTCAAGGTGTGGGTAGAATCCATTTGTCTTCCAAGGGCAGGCTTGCTAGACCTTTCGAGCTAGGAGTAATCAATGTGCGGGATGTGGGGAGGCGTATGTTCTTCCTTCAAAGGAAACTTTCCTGGGAAGTGATTGAGGGTCGGTCCTTCTAGGGTTGTTTCTTCACAATGAATTATGGATTTGGTTTCAGAGATACTGGAAGGGCTCCCTATCCCTTGTGGAGATATTTTTGTGAGCACATCCTGAGGCTGCAAGACTATACCAAGTAGATTCTAGTGCGCATTGACATCTCTTTCAAGGAGTTCAACTAGGGGGTAAGAGTTCTGGGCTTCCCAGGCTACCCCAATCCAACCATAACCTTCAATGAATCATTTATGCATCCCCCCTCATCAAGGCTATTCTCAACACCCCCTAAGGGTCTGTGTTTAATAGTATTGTGTAGGATGCATACCCTGACTAGTGTATCTTCATAAGCTCTCCCTCAGGAAGATTCTCAGCCAATTCCAACAGAATTTTTACTCTCCGGCAGCCAAACTCATACCCTTGGGGTGACACCTATCATGAAAAACTATCCCTATCGAATACACCTTTATCACCTAAAGAATACATAACTATAAAATCCCATTACGGGTGTCTATCAAGGGAAAGGGGGTCCAGATGGCCTCTAGGCGTGTCATCTATATTTCCCCCAAGGGGGAGTCATCGATCTATATGTTCTATCAATTTCAGGGGTAATGGACCCTATGGATCGATCTGGGATAGTTTAGGGGTGGTGTAGGTGTCTTGACCTCCATTGTTGATATCCTTGTGCAATGGTTCGCTGGTGCAGGTAACAGGTGTGAGGTAGAGGCTCGTCTACCCCTTCTTATTGTGGGTTACTGGAGCCTATGGAAGGAGTGAATATCAGTCTCGAAACCCCGACCCCATCCATTAAATCATTTTGTTACCATACATGCCAAATGCTGTGTTGGGGACTTGGTCGGGCTTCTCAGACACCAGTAGCACGCCCCTCGCCCAGGCAGTTTGGCCGCAGTAGGCTTCCCCTCTCCCCTCCCAATTCCCGCTCAGTGGGGCACTGGGTGATATGGTTCCCTCATCCCTAAGGACTTATGCTCAACACTAATGGGGCCTACAGTCCAGGGAGTATGTGTAGGGGAAGACTAGTTCGTGACCCGTTTGGTTTATTATGCCTTTCATTCTGTGCTTCTTATGGTGCACGTGACTCTTTGACAGCTGAGGCAATGGCCATCCTCACTGCTCTCGATCGCTGTAGCTCCAAGAATATCGACATTTCCTTTGTGGAAAACGAATCCAAAATATTATGGAGTTCCCTCATTGAAAAATTTCCCCATCCATGGACCATCATGTACCTGATCCATAAATTCAAGGCTCTCCTCTACAGCAAAACCGAGATCCGGCATATGTGGCACAAAGATAACCATGTAGCTAACTTCCTAGCCCCCAAGGCTACCCCGGAATCCTCCACATTGGTTATCAGTAATCTCGAATCACTCTCCCTATGTGGATTATACATGGTTATTGGGGATTGAATTGGTCCCCACTTCAACAGACCCCAATGACATGTTTTTGCAAATTTTTCGTTGAAATAAAATGTAGTCATTTAGTAGTATTACATTTCAACATTGGGAAAGGAAAAACACCCCAAGGAGGCGGTAATATTTCTTTCATCTATGTACTTGGTAAATTTATATTCAGAAGGTGGTGGTTATCACATTCTATCTCTTAGATATGGTTATAGTAGATATTTTATTTTTTGTTTCCTTTAATGTTTCACTAGTCACTTATAGATTATTTTTCAACCTTTTAAATTAAATCACTTCTATTTTTATTCATCGAAAAAAGTATGGTATCTTATAAAATTTATATAGTCAAATAATTTTCCAAGGATGATAATAGAAAAGATGTGGATCAAATGGAGTTCAAAAGTTTAATTAGTAGTTTTCTACATTCGATGATGTTAATTCCAGGCGTTGTGTGCATTGTTACATTAGGTGTGTTATTTTAATTCAACACTAAAGAGTCACATATTATTGTACTGAAGAAGATCATGAATTGTGTCAAAAGAACTCTAGATTATCAATTATAGTGAACTAAATTCAAATAAATTCATATTAATTGTTCTTTCAATGTGGATTACACATGTGATATTAAGGAATGAAAGTCAACTATGGAGGACAGTTCTTTTTAGGAGGAAAATTTGTTGCTTGGTAATCTAAAATGAAAAGTTCACTTACTATATATATAATGGATAGAATGTATGTTGTGTCACCAAAGTGCATGTACCTGAGTGGTACAAGATCTTTTTTGGCATTCTTAAGGGAAATGGTTCAACCCCCGACTAAAACGACCACTAAACCAGTGCTATAATAGCATACTATAGCAGTACTGTAGCATCAATGTAAATATTCATCGATGGGGTTTGAGGAATTTTATTTGGATTTTAGGCCCCTTGGGCCTCCACGCCATTCATGCATAGCCTATGGGTCATCAATAACTATCACAAACCATCCTAGAGGGTCCCATGTCACAACTCCCCAAGCCTGCCTCTAATAGGACAAGGGATGGCGACTAGCACTGAGTAGTCATATCACTAACATGGTAGACATTGCCTCAGTACCTATATGAACACACATACATCTCTATGTCCATGAATAATGAAATGTAAAAACACTATGTAAAAAATTCATACATACCAGTATAACCCACAACCATATTACAATAGTGACAGTGGTGGGAAGTAAATAGGGAAAGAATACAAGCCCATCAAAAAGAATGTTTATAAAAATTTTCAGAAAAATCATCTATAGAAAAACCTACATATGGGAAAGGTACTAGGTCTACTATTTGAAGTCGTACTAACACTACTTTCTATCTGATCTCCAAAGGCTTTGTTCGGTCTGAGTTCACCTTGGACTCTTTCAAATGCTTTCATGTCTGCACAAGACAAAACACAAGCAGGAAAAGCCTATACAGGTGTGAGTATAAAAATACTTAGTAGGAAACCCTAGAACAAAAAAGCAATAAAAAAAGGAATGTACAATCATATCTACACAAGTATATGTATAAAATTTATGATTAGAATGTCCAAATATACTAAAACCATACCATACAGCCTAGGGTAAGTCACAACAACCACATACCTCTACCATGATTTATCTCGAAGATTCCACAAAGTACTCATTATGGATAACACACTCTTGATTCTAATAGCACTGATGAAATCCATATGAGATGTATTGATCTTTGAAAACTATCATGATAGAGATATACTAATAGATCTGAAGAGAGATATGATACATCATTAGAGGATCACAGCTAGGTCCATGGGGTGATGCCAAAATCTCAAACTAAATTAACCCACTAAGTATAGGATCGATTCCCAATGAAGATGGTCATGTAAATACTGAAGACTCTACCTAGGCCATGAATAAAGGATAAAGGATCTCCTACAGACCTCTCAAGGGATGACAACAACTCTATCCTAAAAGTCGTACTAAAGGGATTATACTCCTGTGAGTCAGAAATGATGCGGAAAAACCTTCATGGAAACATTAAAAGGAATGAAACCTCATGAAACTTGTCCATGATTTGGAGGATGAGGGAATCAACCCACGTAGAAATGGATGCAGCACAGTGAGTAGTAGTCGGACTCGTCAAGCCCATTAAACTCGTGTACTTCCCTTGTAAACAGACCATGTCACAAGAAGTTTGAGATAAAAAACACCAACATTATCATAAAGATCGTCTCAACTCAAGTGTCATGATGCTACTAATTGCGTATCAAAAAATACATGAAAATAGGTATATACCCACGGTTTTGCAAAACCCCTGGGTATAGGGAACCCCTATACCTAAGGTTTTCCCAAACTGTGGGTATAGAGATAGTATGTGAACCTATACACACAGTTTTCCAAAACCGTGGGTATAGGTCACTTATACCCACAGTTGTTCCAAAAACTATGGGTATAGTTTTCTTTTAATACCAATACCAATATTTTTGGAGAAAACCATGGGTATATGATATTTTCTGAAGACCTATAGCGACGGTTCTTCAAACCCACGGGTACTGGGGTTTTTTTTGAAGTCCTATACCCACGGTTCTCCAGAACTGTGGGTATAGATTTCTCGCGTTATGGCAGGGAATGAAAGTTAGGAGGGACAAGAAAAAAAATATGGCTGGAAGAAATTTTTTCACAGTTTTTGTTAATATATTTACTTTAATATATATATATAATTTAAAAAATTCTTCAGCTTTGTTGGTAAAGTATTCCTCGCGGGTGCTGTAGGTCATGAGTTCGATTTTCGTTGTTAACATTTTTCAAATCACGGATCATATTAATATATATACATAGATGTATTTATATATATATATCAATTGAAAATGGAAGCTCGGTTGGTCCCTTGATGAGGTACAGCCGTGATGCGCTTTGTGAGACGCTGGTTCGAATCCCTCTGGCTGCATGTTTTGAATTACCGCACTACATTATATTAATATATATATATATATATATATATGCAGATATATGTACATATAACAATTAAATATCATATCTCGGTTGGTCTATTGGTGGGGCACACATGTGAGGCGAAGCGTGAGGTGTGGGGTCGATTCCCCCCACCACTGGAATTTTTTTATTTAAATTCCCCACGGATTGAAAATCGTGGGGTCTGTTGTGTCCCACGCTGGAACATCGTTGTGCCATATTTTACTCTCTTGTACCCATGGTTCCCCAAAACCGTGGGTATAGGCTGAGAACCCTATACTGATGCCTTTCCAACCCACGGTTCCAAAAACCATGGGTATAGGTTGTTTTTTCAGTAGTAAAACAGATGCTCCATTTGAATGATATGGGTGTTTTAGTGAAATACATCTGACCCAAGTCTGGTCCGGGTCTGACCTGACCCACTGGCTGACCCGACCCAGTCTGGTCAACCCAAAAAAACTTGGTCTGGCTCGTTGGGCTTCTTAGCATGACCTGGCTCCCTAGGTATGGACCGCATGCCCACATGTCGGTTATTCTGAAACATGTGGTCCACCTTGACTGTGTGCCCCCTGGTCTCATGGTTCCACACCACGTGGTCGGCCATCCATGTCTGCATGCCCTACACACACCACCTACCTATAGTCTCACCACTGTCCCAGGCTCCCCCATGGCCCCCATCGCATTCAGCCTTCATTGGCTGCCTCACTAGTGGCTCTTCGTCCTCCTTGCCATTGGCTTGGACCTTGAACCAACACTTACCTAGACTGAACGGATCCGCCACCCCATCCTCCACCATGTGCCACTATCTCAACTAAAGGACACCATTCCTTTATCTCCACACATATTTCTGGTCATCATGGGGTCAGATCTTCAATCTATGATTTTTGCGCCAATAATCGAGTGTGCAACGATCGTTTAATCATAAAATACGAAGAATACGATGAAATGAAGAATGTTGGGGTATAAAAGAAAAAAACGACCCAAGGAATGAACGTCATCCATTTTCATTTCGGCCTCATTCCATTCCTTGAGAATGATTAATAAAACAATAGAAAATCTCCATGAAAAATCCCCGACACTATTCTCGAAGTATATTCTTGTCCTGCTAGAACGATGAACCGACGATCAACCTGTTTTTTGGTTGGTCCGCATTCATTGTTGAATTTAGAAATGGGGAAAATAAATCCAAATAAAACACACTACCTTATGGTTGGATATTTCACTGAAGAGGATTGATCTTCGTGTCGTTGTCATTGGAAAGATCTGTCAAAACTGCATTTGTCGATCTCTGATCCGCAATCCTGTCATTATTCGTCGCTTAGAAAATCCTTCAAGATTCTATCTCTCTAGATCTTTTATAGATTTCTGTGGTTATTATCTTAACCCAATATCCATTTTAAAGGAAAAAATTAAAATAATCATCATTACGGTAAATAAAAATATTTTTATTGAAATTGTTTTATTCATTATATGGACAAAAACTATATTTCATAGGGAAACCACAACAGCAAATTTTAATACTATCCATAGGTAATGTTTATGCTCTAAATGTATTGATTCCTTCAAATTATTTATTCGAGCACACATTTAGAAATTTGTCTACTTTTTAGGAAAACTGCTCACGCGTGCTATTTAAAGTTTGATTTTTTCAAGCATTTATACTGGGCACAGTAGGACTCAAAATTACATGTCTTCTATGTAACTAGCCTCAAAATAATACCATATAATATTTAAATAATTTATTAAAAAATCCCGGATATTACATTCTATCCACCTTAGGGATTTTCCTCCTCGAAAATCCAAAAAAATGCTACTCAAAAAAATATGTGGGTAGTGTGCACAAATATGAGCCTCTTGATCCTATGTGTTATCATAGAGATTCTCATGCTACCACAAGACACACACCAAGGGAATCACTAACCTAATAATTATCATATTTTTTCAATCCATGATCTCTATTGGGTACTCAGCAGAAGTTGCTCCATCCTCGATGGCCAACTCAACCAATCAATGAGGTATGACAGATCATGCACGTACCTCCTCAGTTGTGACACATTGATGACATTGTATACTCGGAGAATGTTTGGTGGTAGATTTAGGTAGTACACTACCCCACAAACAATAATTAGTATCTAAAAGGGGTCGATAACCCTCAGAGGCAACTTTTCACCTCAGCCAAAAATCCACAAACCATGTTGATGTGAAACCTGAAGGAATACATGGTCTCATGACTCAATATCTAGAGGCCTCTATCTCTTGTCGGAATATGGATTATGCTATCTCTTCAAAGTCTACGCCCACTCTTGGATGATCTGCACCTTCTAGAGCTAATTCATCAAAAACAATTGATAGAGTTAAATCCAAAAATGTAAACCCCCTATAATTTCAATCATGTTCATAGAGCCAATGTGAATATGATCTATGAATTAATGAGTTTCCAATAAGGTGAAATACCTTAAAATGTCAATGGTTAATGCCCAATACTAAAACCTCTACATAATTACCCAAGGATATGATTTGTTAAATATATCAATTAATTTCAAAATGTCTCAAAATATTTCCCAGAATATTCCTACAAAACATTTTTATAAAAAATAATATTTGAAAACCAATTTCAATAACCATTTTCCAATGCTTTTAAACAACATTCTTTTACTAAAATTAGGGCAATCCTTCCTTTATCAAAATTATTCATTTTTACCAAAATAAATCAGTTCAAGGATCATCAATATTAATTTAGAAAACCATTTATATAACAATGAGGATCAATGGTTCCTAGAACTCAGTCTGGATATTGAACCACACACCTCATGTATGTGTTTCACACCACCCACAATGGTATCCACACACATAATAATGAATGAGAACAGAATAATAATGAAAAATGACCTAACATCAATTCTCATATCATAGAATCATGTTATCTTATGATAAATTGTTGGTAGTGAAATTGGAAAATTACACAACTAGATATTCTCACATTCTACACCACAACCAAAATGAGATTAGACCTTTGAGAGGAAATAAAAAAATTAATCTTGAAATAATTAAGGAAAGATCATAACATGATCTATAGATCACAAAAAATAGCCTAGATTCGATTAAAAACTATGAGAAAAATAAGGAATGATAGATATTCAATAAACCTTACTAATTCAGTGGTAACCCCTCAATATATGATAGAAAAACAATGATACATAATTCATAGAGGTATCGATCACCCAAAATTATCAAGAGAAGACCCAGGGTATATGTAAAGGAGTATGAAGGAATATAAAAAAAGAAATGGGTTACAAAACATTTAATCTTCTAGATCAGACATGATTCAAAATTTGATTAATAGATTAATGATGTTAACATTAATAATAAATGATACACTGATAAATGCATCATCATGTCTTAAAATCCCAATATCCTAGTTCACTACACTAATAATATCACACATCATGAATAATTTTTACATCTTGAATAAAATTCATGGCTTCTTTCCAAGAACCATTTAAATCATGAATATATATTCATACCATGAACCATCTCATGTATCTATTTTTGAATTTTTTTTGAGTAATATCCTCCTTTAACTCTTCATAACATACATACAATTAAATAAGTACCCACTTTATGATGCATCAAAGATTAAAATGAGTAATATATTAAAATTTAGGATTCTGCAATTCTCCTCACCGTGGAAATTTTTTGTTCACATAAAGTCACATCACCATATGAAAAACATCCATTAGTTTGAATTTTTTAGAAATACAATTTAGTTCAAACTCCTGGCATTTTATATGAAATGATTTTTAACAACATAGTTTTTTTTATTTCCAATTGAATTTTGGTGTTTTTTTATGTGAGGAGGTTCAGTGGAACCGTCATACATCCATATATGGTGGTGGTTTTGAAACCAACAAGAAAAATATATGTGGATGTTATTTTTTCATTAGAATATTATAAAATTTATAGTGGATTAAACTACTACTAATAATATAAGTGGAATTTGTTTTAAATTTTTTTTCCAATAGTTAGTGGAGATTATAACCAATAATAAATATTCAGTGTAAGTTCATTATCATTTAGCTATTGTTTTAGTTTGCATAGTCATGGTTTATACTACCATGAAATAAAAACTGATGGTTTTTAAATTTCGTGATCATTAAAACTCAAACTAAATATAAAAAATAGATTATTCATTAGACCCTAAAATAAATTAAAATTACTATTATAATAATACAAAAATATCAAAAAAAAATAAAAAATTCAATAATTTCAATGGTCAAACCAAACATATGCAATAAAAGACCTATATATATACACAAGTCATATAAACATAAAACATGTTAGTTTGATGCTGAAAAAGTAGCATATAGAGGTTTCAATTATATTAAAACCCATATAAACATGAATAAAATATAAACACTACTCTCATTTTCCATGAGGAATACCTCTAGATAATATATTCTATATTTTTTCTTGTTGGCTAGAAGTTTATAATGCATCTAATGCCTTTAATAAATAATAGTTATAATATATATTATATTTAAATAGATGATAGATAATTTTTTTAAAATTATTGTTTAGTAAGATAAAAATATAAAAACTAAATGTAATTTATTATGTACCACATGTATCTAATTTATTAGTTCTACAATGTCAACAAGAATTCTTATAGTCTCAGGGGTGTCATTGAACTCACACCATAACCAATAATAAATATCTTTCCACTTTTACACTAAATTTTAAATGTATATTGACACACAAAAACATCATACACATAAAAATTTAAAGCATATGTATATTATAAATGAAAAAATAAATAAATTTACATTTTATATGAACAACATATAAAAAATTGTAAATGTGAAATTTGAATAATTTTAAATTGTCTATAAATTTATTTTTCATCCAACTACAAAGAAAATGTCTCTGATCATGATAATTGATGGGAATGGAAGTCCTCTAACATGCTAAGTATCCCATGATGTTCTCATAATAATCCTTCTACATCATCTATAGGCACTCCAACTATTTTCAAATGGTAAAACTATTTAAAAATTTTCAAAATAATGAAAATCTAATGGGTTCTTGTTTTTTTATCGTATAAATATATTAGTTAAATATTTTTAAAAATTATTATGAATATTTGATAAATTATATTTTCACATTAATAGTCACATTAAAATAATGGAGACCATCTTATACACTCATGATGGAAATGGGAGAAAACTAAAAATAGGGGACATGTTTTTATAGATGTGTGTGTATTAGAAGGGTCATTTGACACTATAGGAATTGCGTATGTTCAATGCATATCTGTAAATAAATTTCTTTATTATTCCAATATAAAATAAAAATATAAAAGATGGTAAAACATGATATAAATTATAAAACATGAAAATGATTTGAAAATGTCAAACACATATTAATTAAATTCATGTATTCGAAAGAAATAAATAAAAAATAAGTTAATGGAATTTAAATATAATAAATTAATTCATCACTAGCCATATAATTATAATCATTCAATTTTAAAAATATTTCTTAAAATTAACCCACTAATGTAACAAAAAATATTTCAATATCATCATGGAAAAATAGATCACTCTCTTATTCATGATGTTGTTTGATGGCACATAACTATTCTTCAACATCAACGATAATATCATTCAATTATCTTTGTTTTACATGTACAAACACACTCTTCCATTTATAAAATCCATCATCTATATAATATAAAACATTTTCTATGAATCCATAATACATGGAACATGCTCTTCATGATCACTAGTAACAATTATCCAAGATAAGTTAACATTAGTAGATTTTAATGAATCATTCTGTATGCCCAGGTAAATATCCACCACCAATCATTTGAATAAAAAAATTGAAAATTTTCTGTGACAATTTAATTCAATAATGTCAATGAACGTACCATAGTATCTCAAGTCTATCAATTTTGAGAATATTCCACTATTTTGTGTTTTTAGACATTATTCATGATTTTTTTTTCAAATGATATATCCATTAATATGATAAGCATGTAATATCCTAGAAATCATTAGTTTTTCATGAGAAAAATACTTCAAATAGTCTAGAACTCCATAATTATTATCAATATTCCTGATATACATGTACAAATATAAAAGATTACCATTTAGAAAAGATAACTATATCGATATTTAATGAATATGAAATTGATTAGGATATTACAAAATGTGAAATAAAATAAATAATTTCTTTTATAACTACAATTTTTATCTATTTCTAAATAAATACTTGAATCTAAAGTATTATAGTTTTTACATATTCAATAATTAAATAAATGTATATACAATATCACCACTGAGTAACATATATCTATGTTGTTGAATAAATAATGTTGGTGTTAATAAACAAATGATATTTTTCCAAAATGAAATCTGAAAATTTTAAATTTTACAGAGTTAATATAGGATTAAAATTTATTTTTATAATTATAATCACATTTAACTCCATTAAATCCCAAATTAATATAATATATATATATATATATTGGTTGATAAAATTATGAGAAGCCAGTCCACCATAAATCCGTTAGCAACAGCGCGTTCTATTTGAGATATTTTTTCACAAAATATTTCTAATGAGATAGATACCTATTTTGGATTTTGGAAATGGATATACCAGTGGTTGTCCAAGAGAAAGCATCATACACACCTTTGATTTTTAAAATTTCCCCAATCATCTTCCCCCCTTTCCCCTTGGTGGCTTCTTCTTTATATGAAATCCGTGTGGCATTATACCATATTCATTCATGATATATTCCTCCATCCTCATCTATTCCAGATGTAGGGGATCAAAACCCTCTATCATCATTTATGGATGTCATATTGGGCCTACACGTGAAGAATTTTCTCCACCAGATGCCTTCAGGTTCTTCTCACCTATCCCTGATCATAGAGATTCCCTTGGGTGATCTACACTCTTCAAAGAGGAATGATATCCTTCAGATGCAACTATCTAGATTAATTCACAATTTATCCCACTTCCCTTTCAAAACCTAGGTTTATTGCGTGGTATTGGTAATATAGTTGGTTCCTTCCTTTGAGCCGATGAATGTACACTTCTCCTTTAGGATGTAGGTGTAGCACATGTTTATGTTGAACATGATTTTTCTCTCCCTCATATTGGCTCGTATCCTTCTTTGAGGAAGAGGGTCAATAGTTTTGGACTGCTAATAATTTCAATACTAATCTTGGAATCGGAAATTGCATGTATGGGGATCCTGGTTACCATAATATTTTGATTTTCTAGAACAATTCCATCATAGTGGAGAATGTGACTATTTCCGATCAAGATCTTTCTATAAAGTTCTGCTTGTATAATTCCAGTTTTATCATATCTTTTTTTTATGAGAAGTGAAGTTCAAGGGTGTCAGAACATATCTAGAAGGATATAGAAAATATTCATACGGTGATATGTCTTGTCTTATTGGTGTAATGCTTTACAGCCGATAATGATCTTCTCATCATGGGTTACTCAGGTTATAATTTCACATGCTGCAATAACCTGTAGGGGGAACATCAAAGGTATTGTCATTTGGATCGATTTTTTGGCTAACGGGTAATATATTTCATCCTTTCATAATCTGAAATTTGAGCACCATGTTCAACCTTTATCTGACCATTCTCTTTTGTGCATTATCTTGGCTGATAATTCTGCATAGGACAATCAATTCTTCTATTTAGTGTGGTGGATAGTTTACCCTAGATATCATGATGTGGTTTAGTCTTCATGGGGGTAAATTTATGAATGAAATTTCTTGGGACAAGTTTCACAACAATATTTGGAGCTTTAAAGGGGGAATAATTATTTGTGAGGCCAAAAAACACTATTGCTTTATGGAAATTGTCTCTCTTAAGAGAGATAGTTAACTAACTGTGAGGAATCTAGGGTCTCATTGGGATGATGAAATTTTCAATAATTTATCCAAACTGATGTTTCATATTTTTTAAGTGATTATCGAAAAAGAATGAACTTTAGAGAGAGATCCTTAGTTACTTGACTCAGAGTGGGATATCATAATACTACCTTCATACAGGCATGCATACGAGAGTAGAGAAGACACATTTCTCTGACCATATTTCGTGAAGATGGATCCTTTTCTTATGACCCACAAGTTGTAGGAGGTTTGGTTGTGTCTCAATTTTCCTCTTTACTCACTAGTGTTAATCCTTGCATGCAATATGGTTACCCTATAGGGTCCATAGATTTCTTTGGAAACTTATAGCACTGCATATATTCTAATTCAAATGGTATTCTAGAGGGAATACCAGATGAAAGGGAGGTGCAAGAGGCTGTCTCCTTCCTAAATTCATGAAGTTCCCCAGGGTTAGATGGTTTCCTAGGGTCTTTATACATTAATTCATGGGACATTGTTAAAATTTTTCTTGTGGAAATAATTCAGGATTTTTTCTGTGGTGTAAGTCTTCTTAGAGTGGCTTGTTCCAATTATTTGATCTCATTCTGAAGGTTAATAATCCTTTCTATGTCAAGATTTTTCATCCAACATTCTGGTAAAACATTCTTTATAAATTAGTTTCTTCAATTATCAACAATTTATTATCCATACACCTATAGAAAAAGATATCAGATGAACAACATGGTTTCATTCACGGATTACATTCTCTGGATTCTATTGTCATTGCTCAATAAATGAGATGTGATATTAATAATAAGGTCCTTGGGTGTATCATTTCTACTAATCTAGATATGTACAAGACATTTGATAGGTTGGTGTGGTGTTTCTTAATTAATGTTATGATAGGTAAAGAGTTTTTTGGGAAAGTTATTGATCTTATTTTTAGTTGAATGAGTTCCCCCATGCATTCAATTAACTTCATGGGGAGATTTAATAGATTATCTAAATCGTTATGGGGAATAAGGAAAGGCGATCCTCTATCTACCATTTTATTTATCTTGTCACAAGACTCATTTAGAAGATATTTTAACATGTAGATTGATGGGGGATTTTTGCATCCTTTTGGTGAAAGCCTAACATTAGGGGACCCTCTCATCTTTTCTATGCAGATGATTCACTTCTATTCCTAAATAGAAATATAAGTAATATTCATGTACTCGACCATACTCTAACTAAATATTTCCATACGAGTGGCCAATCCATCAACCAAGAAAGGAGTAGTTGTTATATATCAAAATCATGTTCAGAATCAAGGTGAAAATGAATTGTTGACAAACTGAGAGTAAAAAAAGGGCATTTTCCATGTAATATCTGGGAGTGCTTATTTCTCTAGGTAGAGTTATAATTAAACAACATGACACAGTTTTTGATAAAATCACTTTTTTCATTCTTAACTAGAAGAATATATTTCTCCCTTTTGGTAGTCACATCACACAAGTTAATAGTGTCCTTTCATCAATTACTATGCATTCCATATCCTCACTCATTTCTCATAAATAAGTTCCATGGAAAATAAAACAAAAATCTTACCACCTTCATTTGGGATGCACACGGTGAAAGAAAGCATCATTGGGTTTCATGGAATAGGATGGATCATGAAATAGTAGGTGGAGGCATCAATATTAGATGTGTCTCTGAAACTGTGAGTTGCCTCCATGCAAGATTAACATGAGACATTCTGGATGGCATGTCGTTGTGGTAAAAACGTCTTTCCAAAAAATATAGCATGGATTGTAATGGACTAGTGAGAAGAAGTTCTCATCCAATCAATTTGATCAAAAAAAATTTACATGCACTCGAGCTTCACTCACATTGGGTCATTGGTTGGGGTTCCCTCAGTTATTTGAATTAAAAATGGGTGGAAGATATTATGGATTTTCTAGGTTGTCCAATACCAGATATTTATTTCTACCAACAAAGTACCTATCCTTTATTTATCAGTAAAAATATTCATCAACGGTAGCAGGATATCATCAATAGTGTCATCATCTATTCAGAGAATGATATATTGGTTTTCAAAATATCAACTTCTAGTTATTTCTTAAAAAGTAATAAAGGCACATCATGTAGGAGGAATAAGACACTGATGAATGGGGAGACACATAGTGGATGATGGAAATTTGGTATAAGATTAATGTTTTTTGTTATAGTGGGTTCATAATCAATCTTACCTACATATGAAATGGTTCGTCGGGGTGGTGTTTTTTTTTCAACCCTGTGTAGCTGTTGTAATCTTCCTCATGAAGAGACCCTTGATCAAATTTTCTTTAAATGTGTCTGGGCGTCCACAGTGTGTCTTGATTTTCAGGAATGTAGTAGACTGTCCATATTGTATCATACTAAAAATGTCTTCCTTCAAGATTAGTTTCAAGAATCCATTGGTAATCTACATGAACATAAGGCGACAGATCTCCCCTGGATTCTGGATGATGGAGCCTATGGAATACTCGAAATAAGGGGTGACATGAATTCATTTTCTACTCTCATTTAGTTATGTTGATTAAATCTCACACCTTATAAATTGGACTGACTCCTTTGCTCAAGCACCATGAATGGTCACCTTGAATACAATACCTCATGCATGATAATATTAATGAGGTTACGGGTCACATACACCAATTATAAGGAAATTGGGTTCAATGTTATCCACTACATAATGGGTTTAAATTAAATGTTTATGTGTCATGTATCAGCGATATTATGAGACAAGGTTGAGTTGTTCGTAATCAGGCTGGTTCTGTTAATTTTTCTTTCTTTGCTACATTTGGTAGCAGTGAATATCTTCTTTAAGAAACTTTTTCTGTGATTAATGGATTGGAATTATGTCTTTCTCACGATATTATGTTGGAGGGTGTCAAAACTAACTCATCTATCCTTCACGAATCATTTTAATGGAGCATCTTAATTCCATAGGCTATCAACTATCTAGTGCGGAGATGCAAGATCATACTATCGAATAGCATTTCTAGTACTCATAAATGGTGTGAGGGTAATATAGTGGAGGACTTTTTATCCTCCATGAGATCTCTTGACAAATCAATTATCATTATTAATACAACCGGTTCCCTTCCCCCATAGTGTGTTAGTCTTTTGAAATAAAATTCTCTTGGTGTTCATTATTTTAGTCCCCCATGATGTTTCAGGTCATAATTTTGGATGGAAAAAAATAACTAATGAAATAAAATAACCAATAAAAACTAACAACATATGTAAGGAGTTTTAAAACATTGTTTTATATTTCAAAATAATGTTAAATGAAAATACCTATCTATGGATAACAACTATCTATATTGTATGGGTCCTCCAAATTTTACTTCCCAGCTCAAATGAAAATTTAGATGAATCATCATAGTGAAATGATGGGGGAGATATCATCCTCAAATGAAAAATTTCCATTATAATTCATCCCAATTGTTTTTCATGTTCAATGGGGTTTAATGTTTTCTCTCAAAGCAATATGAATAATCTGAAAAATTTAGTTATAATAGATATTATTTAATTAGTTAAAAATTTATGCAATTCCAAAGGTTATATATACTCAATCAAAAAAATTTATTCATGAATTTTAATTCCATGTTATATAACATTATTTATGTAAATAAATCATGATATGTTACTACAATTTTTACAGGGTACTTTTAAATTATTTAGATATTGAAGGAAAATATAACATTCATGTGTTTTCAATGTAAAAACATTAATAAGATAATTTCCATTATAGTTTTCCCAAAAATTATGATTCATATTCATCTCTTCCAATTACTTATGAGCATTAAGATTAATTTTTTATTTTTATTTTTATTTTAATATTCTTACAAAAAAATTGCATACCATTTTTTCAATGTGCATAATAATAAGATTATAATTTAATAAATAAAATTACTAATAAGTTAGTTTGAATAAAAATAATTTGTTTCATAAACAATTGGGTACGATCTCTATCAGATGAGCTATGAACACTTTTCCTTGAAACCGTCAATTTATAAACTCTTCCAAATATTGCATCAACAATTGAAAACTTCTAAAATATTTATGAACCAAATAATAAATTTTCTACTTATGTCATTTTATTTTGTCCCTCAAATCAAAAATTATTGAACTAATATATTTGTGATGCAAAGACGTGTAAAACAACTTTATAATATATGATAATATTCCCATCTTGAAGTTAATGATAAAAAATGGACATGCCTGAGAAGTGTGAGTGTTCCCACCCTATATGTTTTATAATACAAGAAAATCACTAACCATCCAAATTAGGGGGTCAATAATTTTGAAAATTTGTGTTTCCAATACATCATATATATATCTGAAACAATTTTCCATTAATCATATAATTCTTCTATAAGAGGTTGAATATATACATCAATTTTATTTATATATATTTTCATTTCTTTAATGATGATCAAAATAATGAAATAATTTTGATTCATACACATCTATAGAGGTAGATTATAAGGAATAAATGTAACTCACCATAATATATACGTTGTAGTTATAGTCTCGAATGGATTACACACATCATTAGCTAATCCCAAATTTAGATTCCTATGATTTTAAGATACATCTTCATATAATACATCAATGGATTTACATGTTTTATAATCTCAATTATGATATTTAAACCCATCATTGTTGTTTTATATAGTATTAAAGTTAATTTTTATGTCATTTTAGAAAACATTAACCATAATTGTAGTCTTTTTTTTAATAAAATGTAATAAAAAACATTTTTTGTAGTTTTTTTATATGTTTATTTGTAGTTCGTTCACTCGGAAATTCATTATGATTCATCAATTTTCATCTATAATTATAAAATTTGTACAATATTTTCTAACTAAATCCTTACCCTAATACAACATATAGTTATTGAGACATGAATGTATCTTTGTATAATTGAGACCAAGTTTCATAAAAACTTTCATCATATTATACAAGAATTTAGGGGTTTAGCTTAAAAATTACATCTTGTAGAAAACCAAATCTTATTGGAATAGTGTTTTTATTAATCCCACAAAAGTACTTGATATGTTAAATCATTAGTAAAAATGAATTTTTTATATTTTATCCACCCTTAATTTAACCCTTGATTTTAATCATCTGGTAATTCAAATACCTCACTGGATAACTTAGTTACCTTTTCAATTATATTAATCAATAAAAAATAATAATGGGGATCTTACGATACATTACAATCTTCGTCATTCTATGAAATGAGGAAAATATCATTAATCTGGTTTTGAATCACATTATCCACTAATGGGCCTTTTGGTTGTTTATTTTGATGATGGTCAATGATGAAACATATGCAATGTCAAAATTCCATGGCCAAATCAATCTCTCATATCCATTAAAAATCTATTTCAATAACAAGTGATCATAAACATCATCTATTTCAAATAACTCTATTATATTTTAATAAGGGTATTAAAATTTTATTCTTTATATATCAAATTATTTTCAATTGAAAAAATTAAAAAATTTCCTTCACAACCTTAATATTCCGAGCTTTATTTTATAGGTAAATTAATCAAACACTTTTCCATTTGTATGATATTAATATATATATATATATAAGGAAATTTATTGCAATTAATTTAATATTATTATGTTAAGAATAATGAATTTTTTTATTGAATAATAAAACATTAATATAATTAAATATTATAATATTAAAATTTGAATAAAAATAAATCATTACATGGAATTAGGATATTAAATATGTACTAATAAATATAGAAACACCAAATATTTAAATAATTTAGTATAAATAATAACACCTAAATTGATTTTTTTCACGAGTGTAAATTAGAGGGTAACTATAATGTTATATTTCGAAGATCACATGATATGTAAGAGTGTAAAAAACATACAACTAATATTTTTTCATTTCTTTTGAAAATAGAATATTATTATTTAGATACTCACATAAATATAAATGAAGGTAACCAAAACATGTCCATTCACACATAAAAAAAATGATATTTGCTTTTATAATGGAATGAAATATAGAATAAATTAACGGACCATACACCACACAGTAGGATACAAGATAAAATAGAATTGATCAACTTTAATAACCATGCTCTCTCTTATGTAACTGTGATTTATAATTATGTATGGTAGTCAAAAAATTATAGGTAATGAAATAAAATCCCATTAATATTTGATATATGTAATGATAGGTTAAATTAGTCCTATAATGACCATAATATCTTTAGATATTCTTTATAAAATTTAAATTAAAAATAGATGACCAGACTCTAATAAAGGATAACACAGAAAAATTATGAAATTTTTCTTCAATAACGCATGTGCCTAGTGATTAGTGTTTACATAAAAGCACACTAGTATTACATAAATATTATTGACAAGATTGGATTTCTCCTTTGAAGGTTCATCATAATGGGACACCATTGAGAATGGGATGACACACCAGAGTATTTAAATGAGGATGAATTGTGTTCAAAGTGGAGATATTGGAGAAGATTACTTCCAATTAAGTAATAATTACTTTTAGTGAGAGTGGATGTGGTATCATGAAAAATTAGAGGATGAAAATGGTTGTACACTATGGAATTTACTCCTTTTTATAGGTTATTTTTTAGTGAACCTCTGCTAAATATATCTTTTTTTGTATTCATTTAAATAACTACTACTAAAAATTTATTAGTTGCAGTAATGAAACATCATCATTTAAAAAATAATGGATATTTAAATTTATTTTATTATCAGGGGTTACATAATTGTACTTCTAGTAAAACGCCACTATGAGTTTTTTATATCGTGAGTAGATAGTATAAGATCCATAAAATGGTGAGACCATTGCTCTGTCACAAATGATTCATTATCCCACATCTCATGGGAATCAAATATGTTAATCCATAATACATTAACCAATAGAATAGTATTTAAATTAAATACTATCATATAAGAATAAATTTGGATAGATAGTTTCTCCATAATTGAAACATATTTCTCTAATTCAATCTCCATCAATCTTTAAATTTTGTAAGGATTGGTGTGGTACTTCATATGATACGATATGTGGAGAACGTGATGAATAATTTTCAACTATGCCATTAATACTAAGACCATAAATATTTATATTAACATTATTTATCTAATGGTAAGTGTAACAATTATACAAATAGTTAGCACTGTCGCCCGTTATACTAAAAAACTATAAATTCCATCCCCTTCCATAATAAAAATTTATAGTTCAAGGGTGAATGGACCATGATGAACTATGATATTTATGAAATACTTTGTTACTAATGGATAATGTAATAAAAAACAATTAGAAATGATAAGAATCCTATCAAAAGTGATAGGATGAACAAAATGGCCTCCAAACTATATAAGGTTTCTTGGATACCTCTCAACTTATAATCTGAATACTGGTCCTATTGAATAGACCCAAATAGAGATGATAAAAAATGAACCCTGGTCATTACTCTACATAAATTATCCTATTTTATGTATAGATTCAAATGAGTTAAAATAAAAATATTGTTCCACTCTTATTTTAATTGTTGAAAATGTTGAGAGAGGTAAAACATACTAAGAGTGACTGTGATGACATTCCCCATCCTTGGGCTGCAGGTGTCATAGAAGTCAAAAGTATAGAGTGTTATACCCATCATATCTACATGAAATTCAGGTGATTATAAAAATATTTGAAACTTATAATCTTATTATAAGAGAAGTCTAGGAAACTCTTCCCAAAGATATAATATTTACATCACTTAAGTACACACATAAAATTAATGAGCTCCAAATTATGAGTGGGGTAATTAATTTCTGTGTGGTTGAAGTTTATTAGAGCCATATTATATAAAGTAGTAATTCTTTATAATCAAAAACCTTATTACAAATCTATATGTATAAAATTATTCCACATATCCCTCATCATGTTCTATAAATATCTTAATAGAATATGACGGAAGAAGCTATTTCAACTCGTCAAAATAGGTATGATACCTATCTCCATACACCAACATCACCCTTTATGAATTAGGGAAGTCAATTAGAAAGATATATTTTAGAAATATTCAATATACTACATATAGAATCCATCAATACCATGGAAGATTCATATGTTTAAGACATTCAACATATCCTCTAATGAATTTGAAATATTTACATTTATAGGATCGACTAAATTGCCTTGTTATTAAATCCCATGCCCCATCAACATTACTTAATAGATCTAAAAGTTTTATTTTGAATGATTCACACAATGTTGATGACTCCTTATGGTTCCAAAACAAAATGAAGAGAGTGATTATGTACTTATAAATAGATTTCACATACATGGATATTACATCATTATTTATGAAAATCCATCACAATACAAAAGTAAATTCCTGAGGATTGTAATAGTTTAGTGTATTTTGAAAGATAGAAACATAAAATTCTATCCTAGTGAAATATCATCAAAATATCCATTAATGGTCTTCCCCATCAGTTTTTCTACTTAAAAAATTTATCCATAAAATGGGGAGAACATAAAAAAACTGTGATCTCAAAAGATCAGTAAGGGTAAACAATGGAGATAAGTATTGATGACATGATCATAAGGGTATGATAAGATAATAAAAGAATTATAAGATCATACCATTCATATAAAATATAATAAACATGAATCATGGAATAAATATTGGAATCTAATAAGAAACAAATCATAAATTAATCTAGTGTATAATAAATGAGAGAATAACATATGTTTATGACATGGAATTATGGAAGACATAGAAATATGTTATATCATTCCCTATAAGTCAATACTCACTTCCAAAATCATATTAGAGAACTTTATGGGGACTGCACCTACTAAAAGGGACACACCACCATCCCTAGTCATAGTTGTTTTATTATAAGTGATTGGGATTCAAATTCTTCTCATAGTGGACCGGGTTACCCTTTATTCTCATAGGGGATTAGGTTTCCCTTTCATTCTATAGTGGATTGGGATTCCCCTTATTCCTTTAATTTATCAAGAAGATCAAATAGTTTTGCATCATTACCTCCGGAGAAATAAGTATTTTCCCAATTCAATTTAGTGATATATATTTCCCGCCCATATCATAATGAAATCATACATATGTTTTCTATAAGATCATAAACATTTATTATACCATAACCCATTAAATGAAATGGGTATCATAATCATGTAATCATTTCATAACCTTTGAGAAATATACATGTTTCATAATCATATCATCAAATCATAACCTATGAAATGAATTGGGTTTCATTAGACTATATATCAAGAATGAAAAACAACTTTAATAAAAATCATTCTGTCAAAACATAAACGATTAAAAGAATGAATAAAAATGAAACCCTTATATTATATTTCTATTAATGTTTTAATAACACCAACAAATGTAATATTAGATTGATAATAATTTCTTAGAAATATATTAAAATCATATTATGAGAATAATATCAATACATATTTCAAAAACAAATAGTTTTTAATAAATAAAACATTTTAAATAAAATTATATTTGAAAATATCCTAGAATACATATAAAGATACATTAAAAAAAATTGACCTCCTTTTTCCTAGTAAAAATATAAAATAATATTGAAACATTTCTAAAAATATTTTTCTTTTAAACAATATAAAAAATATTGAAAATATACTGAAAACATTTTATTTTAATGACTATAAAAGATTATTAAATATTTTTTGAAACCCCTTTCTTCAAATAATTGTATAAGAATCCTGAAAATATCTTGAATACCTTTTTCCTTGAAAACTAATAAAAAACGAGTGAAAACATATTTAAAACCATTTTTCATTGAAACAAATTTCAGATTTTTTAAAAAAATTCATGAATTTTGTTTGAAACAATCTATACTTGAAAACATAAAATATAAGGTTCAAAACAATATGAAAATACATTTATTTTGAAAATACCGTGAAAACTTATAAATAATGATTAAAAAATTTTGAAAATTTTATTTTTTGAAAATAGGTTTGAAAACATATAAAATAAGCTTTGTAAACCACAAAAAAATTATAACCGTTTTCTGTTTAAAATGATCTTAAAATATCATTTTAAGATAATTTTTTAAAACATTCATGAAAACATGGTTTTGAATGAAATATATTTCTGACCAAAGAGATATATGAGGTCATATTTTCTTAATTTTTTTATTAAAAATATAAATTTTGAAAGAGTGAAAAAATGGTATTGATACATGAATTTATAATGAATAAATAGTGTAATAAAATTCCTGAGTGTTCATGAATTATGTATAACGATATTTTATCAATGAATGCATAATCATAAACAATCCCTTAATGATAAGATTGTAGTAATAAACTATTACATATTTTGTAACATTAAATCATAATCCACATGATATAACAAAATTAAATGTATTTTAAAATATCATAAATATAATTAAATTCATTATAAAATAAGTCAAAGGTTAGTATATAAACCCAATAAAAAATATAGGTTCATAACATGGCTTGTATCTCAAATAAGAATTTTTTTGAAAAAAAACTACTTTAAAAATTTTGTAACTTTTGAACCACAAACCCCAAGGAAGAAAGATAATAAAATGAAAATGTATATAAACATAAACTTCATTATAGTAATAATATAATACATTTATGAGAAATATATATACAACACATAAATTAAATAAGTTGTTGATAAGGCATATGTTTGACGGAAATAAAAGTAAGACAAGAAATCCCTTACCTTTAGTCATGGCTTTAATTGTACACATTAAAAAATCTATAATATAATGTATATGTTTAATATAATTCTACCATAGAACCATATTATAATATGTCATACCATATATTATTTTATTATGACTTTATATTTAGTTTTTATTAACAATTTAAAGTTAATGATACATTTCTGGTAATATCGACATTTTTTATATATCCATTGACTTGTTATTATTGATCATATTAATTAGATTATTATATAATTATTTAAAAAAATTTAAATATTATTTAAATATCAAATTTATTCATTATAAAAATATTTATAATAATATATAAAATATATAAATATGAAATGGAATACAATGTTTATAGAGATGGTTGGTCGTACATACACCTCAATATTATTTCTGTTTTATTTTCGAATTGAAAGAAGAACATAAGTAATATATATATATATATATTATTTTATTAGAGTTTTTATTTCATATATTTTAAATACATATTATAATCCAATATTTAATACATTCCATGTAAATTGTGAACGAATCACTCCGGTTTGAGGGGGTGGTAGTGCACACTTCCCACAACGAAGTTATCATATTAAAAAAAATGAAATCATGTATTATGTTTAATTTAATAATTACAATAGAATAAATAAATCATAAATAACCTAAATATCATATAAAGATAGTATATCCTTCCTAATTCCAAACCTAGATAATAAAAAAAACGACATCATTTGTTTTCATAACGGTAGTCCTCCACACACACGAATGGTAGGTTTGTTGCCCATTTGATGGAAGGGTGTGTTGGTGAAGTTATTACCATTAGAATACAAATATTTCTGTATATTTTTAATTATTAGGTTATTATATAATCATTTAATAGTAATAACTAGGGTAGTGATGAATGAAAATAAAACAAAATATATTGTCGAAGGATGTTACCACTTCTTTGGTCAACTCCTTTTAGATTTAACAAAATGCCTTCCTTTGTTGGATGTATACCCAATGTGAAATATCTATGATGAATTTGGATATGTTTTTAGATTTTTGTGGGTAGGATTTAGATGATAAAATGTGGCTTTAGAGGTGTGGGTATGGGGAAGAGTGAATGATTTTTTATAGAGGAGGAAGGGTGGAATTCTTGTAAATACCATTAGGCAAACACTATTGGGAGGTCTCCCTTACCACAAGTTCATAAAATATGGACACATAATGTAGTAAATAAAAATTATGGTCGAGAAAATACTCCACCACAATAAGAATACATTAATTTTTATAAATTTATTCCTTAACTTCTACATTTCACCACTTTTATCATTTTGGTTTTTATTATGGTAAATAGTTTTTGAACCTACATTATTTAGCCAATACGAATAAAATAATTTGATATTTATTAGAAAATAAAACCCCACTGAAATATAAATATAATATATAATTTTTAAAAAATAAAACACATATTTACTGGAAATTAATTTTAAAACAGGTGCATGTAACGCGCAAAAATACCGCTTTAACACGAACTATGCAAACAATGTTTTTTATCTATTTATAAGTCAATACGTTCATTATAAAAGATAAATTATTATATTAATAGAATATATTTTATAATTACTAACAGATAAAAATACTTATGTACAATATTTTTTAAAAAAAAATTTAAATATTTTTACAAAATAACATTTATTATAAACTAACATTAATGTCAGTATTGACATTATTTATAAAATTAAAAAATATAAAAATATAAAGAAAAATATGGAACTCAAATATATTATATTCAACCTTACTGACAAGATATATTATTATTAAAAAAATTAAATACAATATTTCTATACATTTACATCACTTTTAATATTTTTAGTATCATTTATTTGAGTTTATTATTTACAAAATAATTTCCACATTTGGCATTCCATAAGTAGTTAATCTAAATAATTCATTTCTAAAAAATAAAAAAATATTAATATGATGAAAAAATATTTTACCTTTAAAAATATAATGTACAACTATACTTGTGTTATTTTCGTTCATATCTCAATGCTTTATAAATGTTAAAGATGATAAAGGGTCTTTATTTGTTTTTCTATACTTAAATTATTATATTATTCAATTTTATGAAATAGTGTTCCAATAACTCATAAATTTATAATAAATTGGGTTTATGGTAAATTGTGGGGCATAAATGGATTTGGGATAAGTTTCTAGGTCATTATTCACTTTAAGAATAATGTTTATCCACTAAGTAAGCTATTTTTTACCTTAATCGCTGTAATAAATAGTAATTAATTTCGTTAAACATATTAGTAAAAAACATTGTTGACATTATGAAAAATTTATAAATTATTATTATTCAATATATAGAACGGATTTTTCTAAATTCTAAACATATAATCAGCATAAATTAATTTAAAGGAAACCCCGCAGACGTGTTACGAAAGCATATTTTTAAGAAAAGATGTTTAAAAGATTAATATATTTTTATATCTAATTTCACTCTGAAATTGGTACCATGGAATTAAATTAGATTAATTTATGTAAAATTTATTTAATTAAACATTAAAATCAAAATAAATTATAAATTAACAAAATAAAAAAATAAAATGAAAAAACATTTTTCAGTTAAAATTCAGTATTTTTCAATATTCATAAAAATTGATGAATTTTTAGAGAAAATAAAAAAATACACCCTAAAATAATTTTGAAACATTGAATTAAAAAATTAATTTTATTTTATCAAATTTAATTTCTAAAAATTTATAAAATTAATTTTATTATGGTTCATATAAGAACATAAAAAGAAGTACATTTGAGAAAATTGTATTTTCAAACATATAAAAACATTTCCAGAAATTATAGTCATTATTGTCAATATGTTTTATTTATAAAAATCCATTAACAAAAATATTTAAATATTAATTATTAATATTTATATAACTATGTTTAACAGCTATATCATAACTATGTCATTTAAATATTTATAATAATAAAATTTTGTTTCATAGAAACTCAATTTTTCCTGTAACCCAAACTAAGATGATGTTTCATATAACCCAATATTTACATTTTGTAGAATATAAAGAAATTTTAACATGGAAATGTGTATAAAGAAATAATAATTTGATGATTTCATATAACAAAAGCTATATTTAGAGTTGCATTAAATGAAAAATATCAAAAAGTGTAAATTATTTTGATTTGTTTTTTCACAAAATCACTCGGTGTTACATTCTTCCCTGCATAAATTGAATTTCTCCCTCAAAATTATTATCGGTTTTCAAATGTTTTATACATGAAATTTTCTTTCATAGAAACCCACATCATAATAATGAATACTAAAACTTCCTTTAAAAGGGGAATGTTGGCACCGTATTGGTTACCCAATGTAACTCATAACTAGGTTTCCACATAAGAGAATAGAGGTTGTGAGTGAAGATTGGATATACAGGAAATCAATAAATAGTTATAAAGAGCGATAAATATAAATGATCACTAGCTTTTTAATGATCAATAGGATTTTAAGGGCCTCAAAACCAGAAATATAAAAAGATTTATAAGACCATTAATTCAACAGAAATAAAGGTATTAGGATAATCCGTTTTCAATATCAATTTTCCAAGAGTTGAGTAATTATTTTATTTTATATAAACATAAAGAAATATAATTACATGATTATATTTCTTTTAATATGAACAATCTCACTCTTTGGTTATTCCGTTCTTAATTTCCACTTTATCTCTTACTCCTAGAGATGATGGTGATTTTATCATTCATGAAGTACTAATAGAACATGAGATATATATATATATAATTATAATTCATTCCATCTATCTTTATTTTTCAACATAGAAAAATGGATTGAACAAGTTATCCAATATGCATAAATCCTCATATAGTGAGATAATACTTTAATCACTAAAACATCATCTAAAGATTAACTTAAACCATTCCATAAATGATAAAAAATATAACCCCCTCGAAATATAAAAATTCAAACCTTTAGAAATATATTCACTAAACCATATTAACATTGATACCCCATATATCATAAGGTATCTCTTGGTTGTCACAATCCAAACATGTGAATACCATTATCATGTATTCTCATGAAGCATAGTAGAAACCTAAATTAAAATGTATCATTATTGAAAACATGGATTCTTTGTTATAGACATATTCAATAAATACAAATAGTTTTAAACCTATTCCATGATAAACTAGAACATTTTTTCAAAATATGTCCATATTTAGTTCTTAGATAATCATGTACCATCAAATTTAATTATTCATATCCAACACATCTTTATCCAAAAATCAATATTTCAATATTAGGTTCATATTATGTGTAATATTTCCCTTAATTGTGTGTTTTCTATGAATATCACCTTGAGATTAAATCACATTTCATGTCCATCAGAAGCATTCAACATATTCTTGTAATTTTTTTGTGAAAAACATAAACTATAAAATACCTATATAATTCACCATTCGTAATTCTTGAATCGTAATACATAAATAATTGAATCCTTACTTTTTAATAAATGGAATTTAACAAGTCCTTCCTTTTACTAGAATTAAATTCTTTGACCAGGTAGTTGATTTGTGTAATGTCCATGTTTTCCAAAGATAATACATTTAACTCCTAAAAATGTTTCACACTATGACACCGTTTTCATCATAGATAACAACTTACTCTATATTTTTTATATTCCATCATGTTTTTATTCCCATATTCTTAACATGTTTGAATATGAGTCTTCTTTACACTTTTTCATTGCCATATGATCTTTCATAGAATCACATCTTCCTCTTATTAGATTTGTCAGAAGTATTACATAATTTTAAGTTGTTAATAATATACCCAATAGCTGATTAGGCATAACCAAAATATCATTTACATATGTCATCATACCATTAGGATTCTCAATATAAAATCATCTATCACATTCAATGTTAACCTAGTTCATTCTAGTTATCAACCATAACTAAAACCTAGAATCATATCACAACCAACTCTTATCATAGTAGAAAATGACATAATCATGACAAATCAAATGTAGTATTCCTAAATCTTGTAGTAAAATTTTAAATCTACGTCAACATAATATTATCCTTAGAGAAATATCTATGAATATACTAAGATATATCCCTAGGGATCTCACCAATGTTTTCTTATCCTAGTTTCAAAGGGATGACTATCCCTCCCTTTGATTCCAACTATAGAGACCTTGTAATAATATACAAGTATTATACATAATTTTTTAGGAATATTTTGAAATTTTAAAAAATTATATTCTCAAGGACTGTAATATATTAGTTTTTTTAGAGATGTAAAAACATAAAAATATATCCTGGTGAAAGATCATCAATATCTCCCATAAAATATATTACTTATTTGTACTCATATTTCAAAATTTTCTTCATAACCTGTGGAAGAGAAAACATAATAAAGGGATGAAATCAATTTCTTAGTAAGGTTAAAATTTGATGATAAGTAAGAAAAACATGAGAAAAAGGGTATTATAATTGGATCACAACATTAAAAGATAAAACTCTATATTTTAAATATCAAAAACATGAATCATTGAATAAATATTTGCAGATCATAATAAATGAATCATAATGGAATAAAGAGAATTATAAATGAGATAGTAACATAGGAATATGACATAAAATTGTGAAAAACACATAATCAAGAATTATGATTCCCTATATATCAAGGATCATTTCCATAAAATTACTAGTTCACATCATGGGGACAACACCTTCTGGATGGGACACACAACTATCCCCATTTGTAGTCCTTTACTTGTAAGGGATTGAGTTTCTACTTCTTCACGTACTAGATTGGGTTTCCCCTTCTTTCCATAATGGATCATGTTTCCCATTCTACCCATTGTGGGTTGGGCTTCCCTTTCTTCCTATGTATGGTAAATCCCATTGACCTTTCTCCCATCATTATCTTTTGAAACATAAATCTTTACCCAATGAATTGAAGGGATATGTAGTTCCCACCTATATCATAATGTAATCATAAATACATGATCTATAAGATCTTAAACATTCATCATATCAGAACCCATGAAATTATAAGGTTATTATAAACATGTAATAATATCATATCATGTGGAAATGAGATAGGTTTCATAATCATTTTATGAAGAATAACTTTTGAAATAATGCATGTTTCATAATCATATATGCTATTAAAGAAAAATAGGGTTCATAAACATTATAACATAAAAAAATAAATCATTCAGAGAAAAAATTTAAATATAAACCTTGTATCATATCCCAATAAAGGCTTGTGTAACACTATAATATGTGATTTAAAATGTTGAAATGTTTTTGATTAATCATTTAAAACCATTTCTTGGGGGACATATCCTTTATTCTTTGAAAAAAATCATTCTAAAACATTATTTATCTTTAAATATTTTATTTGAAAATAATTCTAAAAACATATAAAGGATGTTGGAAAAATTATCAATTATTATTCCTTGAATTATTATAAGATAATATTTAAAGCATTTTGGAAGCCTTTTTCATTAAAAACATATTAACTAATCTCAAAAATATTTTGAAATTTTCTTTCCCCAAAAACTAATAAAAGAAACGTGAAAATATTTTGAAAAAATCATTCATTAAAAAGATATATAATAATCTTAAATACATTTTAAAATCCATTTTCATTATAAATACTTTTAAAAAATACAAATAATTAGTAAAAACATTTTGAAATAATTTTTCCTTGATACCTTATAAATGAATGATCAAAAAAATTTGAAAACACTTTTTATTAAAAAATACTTTTAAAACATATAAATATTACTGAAAACAATTTAATAAATTTTACTTGTAAAACATATAAAATAAATTGGAAAACATTTTTAAAACCATTTTTCATTGGAAATACTTTGAAAACATCTAAATAATCCTTGGAAACATTATGAAAACAATTTTATTTTAAAATAGATATATAAACTTATTAATGGATATTTGAAAACCATAATTATTTAAAAAATAACTTTTATATGAAAATGAGCATAAAATAACATTTTATAAACATTTTTTTATAAATTCATGAAATCATGGGTTTTAAATAAAACACATTTAAAAATGAAGAGAGAAATGATATCATACATTCTTAGAAAAATTGATTAATTATCTTAATAAAGAGTTAAAAAGTGGTACAAATAAATTAATATGTCACACAAAACCATATGAGAATAAAATTTATGAGTTTTCTAAAAGTATGGATCATAATATTTCCTCAATGAGATCAGAATAAAAAATAATCCTGAATAACAATGACATTATTTCAAATAAACCATTATATATTTGGTAACTTTTAATCACAATCACCATGAAATAATCACATTAAATTAATAATAAAACATAATTAAACAAATGGGATTCATTATATAACATTCTAATGGGTATTATATAAACCCTATATAAAATATATGTCCATAACATGGCATATATCTTAATGAATGGAAATTGAGACAAGAATTACACCATTGATTTGGTAACTTTTGAAACATAAAACACGTGATTGAAATATCATAATATGGATATGTAAATACTGATAAATTTCTATATAATAATCATATAATACATTCATGTATATTATTTATGCACCAAAAAACTAAATGAGTAGTGAATAAAGAAAAAGTTTCACAGAAATAAAAGCGAGACGAGTAAACCCCTACCTTACGTCTTGAATTTATCGTACACATTAAAACCTCATGTATAATAAATATAAATTTATTATACATCTTCCACATAACAATATTATAATATGTAATACCACATATTATTTGATAATGACTTTACATTACCCTTTTATTACCAATTTCATGTTAATGTTATGTTTCACGTAATATTCTATTTGTTTTTTATATAAGTTTTGACTAGTTATTATTGATCCTCTTACATAGATAATTTTTACTCATTATAATAACGAAAAAAATTATTTATATCTAATATATATTATGTTTATAAATATTAATAACACCTTATAAAATTTAGAAATATAAAATGGAATACACTGTTCATAGAGACGACCTATGATACATACAAATGAATTTTGTTTCCATTTTATTATCATTCTGGAAGAAATAATGTAATTAAAAAATATTTATATATATTATAATTAAATTAGAATTATTAATTTCTTATAAATCATAAAATTTTAGTAAATTCATCATTAATACATTCTAGGTAATGTGTGAACAAATCGCATCGCTTTGAGGAGGCGATAATCCACACGTCCAGAAATGATGTTATCACATTTTAAAAAATTGAATGCATGATGGAATATTTCAGATAATGTTTAAATAATAACAAATACAGGAAAAATATAATATATATAATATAAGAACTTTATTTCCATTATAATTCTCAAACATGAGATCTGGTAAAGTAAAAAATGAACAACATTTTTTCGTATGGTCGTAGTACGCCATACAGAAAAACTATAAGATTGTTACAAATTTGATTTAAGTGTGTTTATGTGTAGGAATAAAAATTATAATAAAAAAAATACAATTATATTTATGATACATTGGTTATTATATAATCATGGAATATGAATTATTGAGGTCATATAGAATGAAAATAAAACAAAATATTTTTTGGAATGATGCTACCACTTCTTTGGGTAACTCCTTTTGGTCGGCACCAAAGAGATTCGTTGGAAGTATTTATAGAGAAAGTGAGGCCTATAGGATAATGTTATGTAAGTTGGGAGATTATTTGGGTAGGTTCTTGATGATCTAATGTTGCATTATAAGTGTGGAGAAGTGGAAGAGTGAATGAATATTTATATGAGAGGAGGGGTGGCATTCTTGTAAAAACTTAGAGGTAAAAACTATTGAGACGTCTCCCCTACCTCATGTGTTTAAAAATGAATATAAAATAGATTAAATAGTTATTATGATCTATATAAACCTTAAAAACTCAAAAAATATGTAAATTATTATAATATTGTTCCTTAATATCCATGTTTCCACACTTTTATCATTTTCGTTTTTACTATGGTAAATAGTTTAATAACATAAGTACTGTAACCATTATCTCTAAATTAAAGTGAATTTTATGAGAAAAAATATATCCTATTAATTCGGAAAATTATATATTGTTCATAAAAAATAATTCCGAATTCTGTTGGAAGTTAATTTTCTAACAAGCGCATGTAATGAGGCAAAACCGATCTTTAACCCTAACTTTGTTAACAATATTTTTTCGGTTTAACATTCAATATGGTCATTATAAAAGATAAAATTTTCCTTGAATAGAGCATATTTTATATTTATAAACATATAAAAATCATATTTTAGAATTTGATATTTTCAATGAATTTTAAATATTGAAATAAAATATCATTTATTATAATATTACATTAATGTAAATTTTGACATTATTTAATTAATTTGAATCTAAAAATATCAAGAAAAAGATGGAATTTTAATACGTTAAGTTAAATATAGGGAAAATTATATATTAATATAAAAAAGTTAAATATATTAATTTAAAAAAATTACGTTACTTTTAATATTTTTATTATCATTTATCATATTTAATTATGAACAAATGAATTACTTCATTTGGCATTCGTTAAGAAATTAATCTAAATAATTAATATATAAAAATTAAAGATTAAATAATATTATGACAAAACTCATTTACCATTCAATTTTGTTTCAACTAAACTAAAGTGTTATTTTGATCATATCTCATGGCTGTATAAATATTAATTGTAACGAAGGTTCCTTTTTTGTCTGTTTTCTTTAAGTAACATATTATATAGATAAATTTCATGAATTAGTATCTCCATAACTCATAAAATTAGATCTAGGAGGGTTTCTAGTCAAAATTAGGAAATATAATTTCTTTTGAACTAGTGTATATATCATTATCTAGTTAATATTAATGTTTAACCACTAAGTAATAAAATTTTAGCCTTAATCACTATAATTAATTTTAATAAATTTAACTAATATATTTGGTTAAGAAATATTTTTATATAAATAAAAATTATAAATCCAAATATTTAATCCATTAATTAAATCATAAAATTATATGTGGAAGAAATTAATTAAAAATCAATCTAAATGATGTGTTACAAAAGAGGAATTTTAAGAAAAAATGTTTAAAAGTTAGAAATGTTTTTATATCCAATATTAACGAAAAAATTATTACAGTGAAAAAAACTGGATTAATTGATATATTATTTATCTAATTATAGTTTAAAATAAATTAATATTATAATTTAAAAATATAAAAAAATTTACCGAAAACATGGGTTGGAATTAAAATTTATTAATTTTCACTATTTATATGAAATTGTAATTTTTCATAAAAAGACAAAAATAATAATCCTAAGCTAATTTTGAAATCTGTAATTCCAAATATAACTTTATGGTATCAAATTAAATTTATAAAATTGTCTAAAATTAGTATTATTATTTTTCCTAGAAGGACATAAAAACAGTTCATTTGAGAAATTAGAATTTTCAAACATATAATGAATTTAGAAAAAAAATTAATTTTATTTTGAATATCATTTATTTAGATATATGAATTATAAATAGTATTTAAAAAGTAATTATTACACTTCATATAAAAAATTAATACAAATGTTATAACTATATCGTTAAAATAATAATTATAGAAAAATATTATTTCATCGAAACTTAGTCTTGCATGTAATTAAAAATTAGACAATGTTTCATGTTGTGTAAGATTAATTTTTTGTAGAATATAAATTTTTTTTAAATTTTTGAATCATATAAAACAATAATAACTTGAATCCTTTCAATAAAATGGGTTATATTCTGTGTTTTATAGAATGAAAAATATCAAAATGTTTAAATTAGTTATTTTTTTATCAAATTACATGGTGTTACATGATACTCATTATTAGATCAAGAATAAACATTGATATATTCCAAAATTAACTTGAAAAAGTTGTCGATATACTGATGAAATATCTGGTTGATAAAATCCATAAAATTGCATGATAATTATTTAGACTAATAGATTTTCCATGATTTTCATAATGGGTATACCTTCTTATAAAGGTGAACATTGGAATATCTGATAGCTAGACATTTATCCAATGATATCCCAATCGAAGATCATTTTTCGAATCCAATTTACTCCATCTAATTTAATAAACATGTCATTAACATGGGTTAAAGATTATTTATTCTTATTTATCAGATGATTCAACTTTTGGCTTTCGACATAGAGACAAAAAGTACCATCAGTATTCTTGGAGAAGAGCATGGTAGATTCCTGTAACAAAACACTATGATGAAAAAATCCATTATTTATAAGATATTATAACAAGATATTGAGTTCATTCATCTCAGTAAGTTCCATGTGATAAAATTTTATTGAAATTATTTGTGTACTAACACCAGATCAATTGAAAACACTACCTCCCTCTCGGGAGAAAAACCGAAGAATTTATCAAGAATGTCCTTGGGGAAGTCCCAAAAAACTAAGGCAAGACCATCAAGATATGAAACACCATCGAGCTTAACTAAAATTATATACAATAGTCTTTATAATGCTCAGAGAGAAGGTCCCACATGACTGGACCTCAGATCTCACTATCCATATAACATGTGATTGATTTTTTTGGTTGTAAGGAATGTAAAACATCAATGATAAAAATAAATCTATGAATCGTGAGTGATAATCCAATCCATCTAAATGATGATTTTAAAACGATTTACATCAACTACTAATAAATGGAAGACCAGCTTCACATCATCAATCAAAAGAGAATAAGTATTATATGAAAAACCCTATAATTTTCTCTTTCTACGAGAAATTACAAACTCCTTAGAAAAAGAAACGTGATCTTTTAGAAGTTTCAAAAAATTAATAAAAATTGGAAGATAAAAATGACTATGAGGAACTTATATTAGAAAGAGAAGTTTCAATAGATTATTTAACAATAAATAGAACCTCTAAATGTATTTGGTCCTAGATTAAACTCCACCAAAAATCATCTACCATATGGTGGTGATTCACTTCCAGGGATTTTGGATTGATCCTTGTGGAATTTTATTCTTTTGACTACACCGTTGTGACCTTTGGAGATGAATATCCTTAACAATAATAGAGAATAGAAAAATCATGACACAACCTATGCAAATGGCCTCATTGGTGACACGTACTGAAGATAATCATGGTTTATGTACAAGACCATCATGTTTGTCCTACCTTTACATAGTTATAGATATTTTGGTGAACACTAATGTAAACTACATATGGTGATGTGGAGGCTGAATATTGAGAACCACCTCCATTATCCATACGGTTATCATGTAACTTCAAAATATTTCCATTTCTGTTACCAAAACTAAAACAATGAGCAGGTGAATATCCATAGAATACAATATTTATCACAATATCTATTTCAACAATCATCACTATGTCAACCATCTAAACATTGGTTGTAAGATTCTACATATATACTTATGATCGAATGTACGGTCTCTTTCCATATACATTTTTTTTTCTGAGCCTTGAGTTGGTCATTCAGTTCCACCTAAAAAGTAAAATGAACCAACTTTCAAAAACAATTGGTGAAATTAATCACTGAATGATATCCATACTATAAAGAGATGAAATCCCTTGAATGCACTATTATAATCAATTTTGGGTAATAAATGATAAATCAAAAGGGTCATTGAGCCCTTTCACTCAAACATGACATGATGGACATCTTGAAATGTTGAATCCAACCACCAATTTATAATAACCTTGAGATTGAATGTGTTAAATTTCACTTTAATTGATTTATGTGTCCCTAAGTAGGCAGATACTAGATCAATATATTCCTTCCACTCCTTAACAACTTAAGGTTCACCCATAACATTAATGGGCATTGGTTTCTTTTATAGGAACAATCTTACTCGATCTCTATATCCTAAAGACCATAGTTCAACATTAATATTTTTTAACATGTAGTTTACTCTATTCCATGGTATAAACTATAGATATGATTTCCTATAAGTGGTTTTCATCTAGATAAGGGTTCCATTCAATAGAATTATATACTGAAACCTCCCATGGAACCATAAAATTAAGTCATAGAGGAATGTTTTTATATACCAAAAATAGAATGAAATTATCAAAAAATTAGACAGATCTCATTTTAGACTAGAATAACATAAGCAATAACTATGATCATGGTCCAAACCCATCTTGGAGAAAAACATACCAAAATCCTATGGTGAGTTAAGGCTCATCATAGAAAGATATAGTTATGAACTCACCATAACCTATAACTAATAATTCTAAAATAGAACCTCATTACTACTAACATACAATAATTGATCACAACTACACAATGATACAAAATAGTCATATCCTGAACCAAGAAACCCATATAAATAGGATTTGAATCAGACTATGGTAAGACCCGAAGGACATTCCTAATCCTCATGGACTGATGAATAACACCCAAGAAATCAACAATAACCTAATGGAATGATTTAACCAAATTGAAACATGATACATTATATATATATATAACCATAAATAAATATTACCTATCCAAATGAGTGCCAAGGGATATGATATAACCAATGGTATCTAGAAAAAAACCAAGGCACATTTACTTACAATAACCCAATAATAATGAAAATAAAAACTATCCATTTCCACTATATATGAAATGATAGAAACATCTCACTATATGGCCACTAAAAAACCACACCCAACAAAAATAATGCTTTCCAACAAAATTTAGCACCATTCACTTTCAAACATCTGATAAAACAAGGTCTACACACCCATGAGGGAGTGTATAAGTTGTGAGATAAATATTATTAGTAGGATCCAACCTAGGGGTTATATAAAAAGTATTTATAAAATAATTAAAATATTCTTAATTCAAAGAAAGCATGGCATGATAATAAGTTACACAGTTTTATATCAAAATCATGGTTAAAAATCCCACATATTTTTAAATCATACTACAATCCAGGTGATAGAGTTTCAAATCATAACATCAAAAATTATTTACATTTATCAAGTAATTTAGTATATCATATTAAAACCCAAATAGTAAAAATCGAATGGGAAATTGTTACCTTCACTTTGATAATAAATGTAGGGATAACTAGATAACTTATACAAAAAAACAATATCTATGGAACAATTAAATCACTATTTCTAATGCGTACATAACTAGGTATAGAGGAATAACCCTAAAACTAATCACCCTAAAAATCGTAAGGATTTTCTTGATCAAATTTGGCTAGGATCTAGGAATATAATAATACCACAGAAATTGAAATTCTTAAAATAATCAATGGATAAGGCCCAATACTAAACCCTCCACCAAGATACCCATTTATCCCATGTAAAATATATATATATCAATTTCAAAATGGTTCAACTCATTTGAAAAATCATTCCAAACAACTATTTTTATTAATAAATGCTTTTAAAACCCTTCTCACAAGCCCTTTCACAATTCAATGAAAAATAACTTTCTTTTACGAAAAATAGGAAAAAACATATTTTCTAAAATATATTATCACACACACAATTCAATAAATTAAAGGAAAATTTCAATTCATTTATAAACTAATTTATAAAGAAATTAGCATAATCATTTCATTGAACATAGGCTATAGATAGAACCACCTACCTCTGGTTCACCTCACGCGCCCCAGCAAACATTATCCACAAATACCATGACTCAAGTGACTATAATAAAAATGAATAAAGAACCAAGAATTAATTCTTAAACATAATAATTTAGTTCTTTTAAGAAAAGGTTTTGAATAGAAATTATATAATCACATACCTTGAGATTCTCATATGTCACACCAATACCAACAAGAGATCTGACATCTGAATGATAAGTTCACAATGAATCTAGTATAGATTTCATAAGAATCATAACATGATCAATAGATATAAATACATAACCTAGATATACTAACAATCCAATATATCATTAATTAATGATAGATATTAGTTAAAAATTACAAATCCAATGGGAAACAATAAATATGGGATTAATACACCAAGGGAAAGAGTTTAGAGAGAGCTGAATCACCAAAAATCACATAGAGAAGTCCTAGGTTTCAATGAAAGGTGAAGTAAGGTAAATGTGAAAGGATATATGATATGCAAACATAAAATATATTTAAATAAACATTATTTAGGATTTTAATCATTGATTCAATGTGTTATCTTTTAGAATAGATAATACCCAAAAAAACATTGCATTTGTTTAATATCCAAAAATCCATGCTTAAAACAACAATAATTTCTCCCATCAAAAATAGATTTTATTTTCTAAATCCCAAATAACATCTTCATCCTATAATCCATTTATTTCATTAATATAAATTCATAGTATAAACTTATACTTATAGACAATTTTATATCAATTTAAAATCATCACCTCATCCAACCACTCTTAACACATAACAACTCATTTTATTTCACCAATTAAGATGAGTCCAATATTTAAATTGGGAATAACCTAAAAGTGATTATATTAAAGATATGACAATATCAATTTAGAGTGAGTGTTTTTAATAATAATTTTTTTTCTAATTTTCAAATTTTGAGAATTCGTTTATATGGAAAATAGTGATAAGAAATAAAAATGTATTCATATAAATTATTCTGAAGACAATTAAGATATTTTTGTAGAATATATAATCAATTATTTTTATATTTTTCATGAATAGGAAATATAGAATCACATGTCCTAGGATCTACCTTACATATAGAGAAACAAACTCACAGTGATATTCAACTATCTATTTATTATGTTTTATTTACTAAATAAAATACACATATATTAATACTTGGGTGTTTTCAATAAAGAAAAATGTTTATCAAAAGTATCATAACACAGTAGATGAAATTTTAGGTTTTGGAGAAAAATGGACTTCTGTTTTCGCAATGTCGAACTAAAAAAGATAAAAACATTGGAGACTTCTTCCTCCATCTATAAAAATTCCTTGCATAGAAAATATTTTCAATTAAACATTAACAATCATTGAAAATTATTTCAATATTTAAAAAACTAGATTGTTTCCTATTAGAATGATGTTAGGTTATTCTTGATTTTTTATTAATAATAGATTAATAATTCATTAATTAATAATATTATGATTAATAAAATTCAAACTATACTCAAAACAACAATTAAGAGTTGAGAAGTGTAAAATATGCATAAAAAATTCATTTTATTTTTGTTTTTATTGAATTAAAAAACAACATTCATTATAATAGAACAATAAAATTAATTATATTCAAATTATTTAATTGAAAATAATATATTAAAATATTATTATGAAATTTTATAGTATGAAATAAAATTAATATTTTCATCACATGAATTAAAATAATCTAAAAAATATAGAAAGGTATATCAAAAGAAAATATATGAAGAAGAAATCACCATGGATTACACATGGATTGATCATAAATGATTTTACCCAATCATGAAGTTAAAAAAGAGTCCATCTATTTTTTTCTTCTTTTATTTGGAGTAGTAGATTTATGTTGTAACAACCCAGTTCATACATAGAGGTACAGTTTCATTTCATCAAGTTCCCTTGAGTGGTTTTTGGGAAAATAGGGGACGAACTAGAATCATACTATTTCATAGCCTGACATAGAGTTACACATTGCGTACTTCTGCATACATGCCATGTATGTTATACAAGTATGATATAAATATATTATGTGTATTCATTTTGGATAGAGAAAGAGGTAAATCCAGCTATATGTGGTGTACTCTTTAGTAACATGGTGTGTAGTCATGTAACTAGGCCTTAAAAAGGATTTCTGTAACATTCATCCACCAAATAAATAGTTAAATTATAGAAACACCCTGTATATGAACTTACCTGCTACGTGTTTTATGTTTTTCACATAAAACAGGAAATAGACTCATTTTTCTGCCTTATAGACAGAAGTCTCACCGAGTGGACGAACAAGCTGCGCCATGACAGATTTCTTTTCTCGTTTCGTCATTCAGAATCTGATTTCAACACTTTCAGATACATTGGAATCATCTTAGTGAGTAATCGATTCATCATAGGCCATTCATGGTTGTTTTTTCCCAAATGAGTTATTTAAGGTTGAGTGTATATCATTTTCATGTAGATCTATACCGTTCTAGCCTCAAATGGAAGTTGAGGATGGGTGAGGAGAGTTATAAAACAATGAGGAAGGTGGTCATATGCCTCTCATTAGTTGTTGAGATGTTTATATGTTCCATTGTTTTGTGCTCCCATTTTTAGGGTGTCGCCTTGAAAGTAAATTGATCCTTATTATTAATTATTTTTGTTCTGGTAATTAAATGAATTAATTAAAACATGTATGGATTTGTTTCATGATTAAGGTCCACCCCATGGGTGCGTCTCCCTTAGATAATTATAATTTAGACATTTTCTCTAACGATCTCTATGGGCATTCCTTTGATCCATTTTAAGGGTATTTTAAAATGAAATTGGTTATTAATTGGAATTTTAATTGCGATATAATTTTAAGTGTTTTGATTACGGATTAGGGATTGTTTTTTTTCATTTTCCCATGTTGTGGTTGTTCTTGTTAAAGCTGGTTGGATTTTTTTTTAATTATAATGATTAAATGGTAAATAGCATTGGGTGATACATTGTTTCAGTTTATAACACCGTGAATGGACTCACATTACTATTTTACCCTGCACCATGGGTGACACATAGGTTCAAAATAGAACGCCATGGAAAAACTAGAGAGGCTTTTGGTTTATATGTCATTTGTGAATATATGGATCCCTAGTAGGATTAGCAAGAATGGAATAGATTGAAATAGAATTATACTACAACTTGGGTGACACATGGGTTCATCTTAGAACTCCATGGAAGAACTCAAGAGACTTTGTTTTATATGTCACTAGTGACACTTGGGCTCCCTAGTAGGGATGCCATGTAACTTATACCAACATCTAGAGAGATATTCGGGGCTACCACATAGTACCATTGTGAACAGACTCGCCACCTGTCAGTATAATTAATCCTGGGGTGATTATTGTATTCCAACATAGGAATAACAATAAAGGAATCATGTTTTATTTAAAAACAAATTTAATGGATGGAATCATGATCTGTTAGCCAAGCCAATACAATAGCTTTGATTTAGTCCTCACTAACTTGTTTAAAATGTTTTATGAGACTTCTATTGTGATTAATTTGTTATGGGGAATGCCGATATTAGGCCAAATTCTATGGCTTAAATACTTTATGTAATTTTAATGCTAATGAACTCTATAAATTTATGCAAGTACTCATACGATTGTTTAAATTTTAGTACATCCTAGTTTACTGCATTTCCATTGTACACTACAGCTGCATATACTCACATATAGATTGGAACCAACCTTTGGTGATTTCTTACTTGGATTTATTTCTCACACATTTTTTGGGTCATTTTTTTAGGCCCATACAGAATATATTGCTATATGAGTTGATAAGGTCAAGGGACCATTTATAGGTATTGATTTATTCTTATGAGAAGGTGATCATGGAACCATGCTGAGGATTATGATGTTGTGAAGATTAATTTTGTGTTATCATACTTTGATAATGTATTTCACTTGATTGTATTGTGTCCAATGTTTTCTATTTTCTTAGAACATGTTACATGCGATGTCATTTTGATATTACATGATTTCTGGTAATCCTTATATTTCAGTCTTTTATTGGTTACTTATGTTTCATGATGTTTATTTCTTATTCTATAATTATTATTTATACCACTATATACACTCTTCTAATGAGGTAATTGTTTCCCCACTATCACACACTAGGTTCTCGCTGCTAGTCAGCAGCCTCCATTGGTTGGGGAAATGTGCTTGAGGGCATGTGGCCACCAGGTACAGGGCACCAATTGAGTGGCTTTAGGATCCATGACGTTATAATGTGGTATAATAGTCTTTTCTTTTCTTCCTTGCCTTATTATTTGGAACCAATATATTGGGATAAAAAGAAATAAGTAATCGGTAATTAGCTATTCCTAGGAGTAGCTACCCCGTGTGCATGGAATATCCAAATTGCCTCGAATTAAATTAAGCTTGTGGATTTTGAGATATTACAGTTGATCTGATTTCACTATTGGGTGACACACATGTTTTGTGATGTTATTATTACTATTTTTGTTGTTATATTTTTTGCAACCCAATGAGATGGGGGTATGCCATCTCATTCATCATATATTCACTTGTTTTAAATCACACCACGAATACTTGCCATACAATTTAGATATCATTACTAATTGCAGGATTTTGTGATAGATTTCATGAAAGAGATTCATGTTATTGTGATAGTACATTGATATATATTCCTACTTTTTTGATAGGTCTATTGTTAAAAGATAAGTTTCAAATTTTATAGATTCTAAGTGTTGATCCTTGAGGTGTATAGGCCCTCATGGATCAAAATTTAGGGGATCATGTTTCAACCTTTTATATAGAATTATATTATGATATGTTATGCTTGGGTGTCGAACATTGGTTCGCAGGGAGAATGGGCCCTCATGAATATGAATTTGGCATCCCACTATTTTTTTCTATAGAATAGGAGTTTTCTAGAAAATATAGTGTTTTGTCCTGAAAAACATTTTATGCATGGAGTGTAGTTTAACCAAACACACTGTGTGTTTTTCCTGTTCAGGGAAGATGGTGTTCCACGTTTTACGATGTACACACCATGTACTAAATGTCAGCACTATGTGGTTAGAATGTGTGTGTCCGGACATGTGATAAGGAACATGGGGTGATGGGTTTCACAAGTACATATTTATGTACGTTCAGTACACGTCATTTGGGCTTACATAGATAGAACTCGTGTGGACCTGGCAGTTTGAGAGTACATGGCTAGTAGAGAGACTTGAGCACACTCCATGTACTTTTCTAACACGTCGTGTACATAGGGTTGATAAACACCAAGGATGGAAATACTTCACTGGTATATAGAGACATAATGGAAGACAACATGTATAATTTCTACGTGCAGTGTTTTCCCTTTTTGTCAAAATTTGAGGGTATTTTTCTATTTATTTTTGGAACTCTTGAATAGAAAACATTGACAATAATATAAAACTAAGATATGTACTTTACCATGAAGTGTCACTCCACCATGAAGACCTCGAGCTGTATGCCAGGAAAGTGGAGATGTTTATACCCCAGAGGTGGTAGGCCATGAACTACCAATGGATCCTCCATACGTTCCAATCATGGCGCCATCTATTATACTGGATGTTGGTGTAAATGCACAGTTCATTGAAGTCTTTATTTGGTTTATAAAAACATTTTAGGGAGCACCACAACCATCCATGTCTATCGTATAGTTGATATGAGTGTTCTAGCAGTAGATTCTACCTATTTTCATAGGAGATGATAGACCACATGCTATAGAATCATGGATAGAGTCCATTCATTCTATCTTCGAGCACATGGGGACACCTCTTGAAAGGACTGTTAACATCACGACATATATTCTATGTGATTCTGCAAAGAGATAGTGGATATTATCACTCAGGTAGGTCGTCATTGAGATATGACATGAGAAGACTTTTTGGATCCTTCTATGATTATTAAATCTCCATGAAATTGAGGGCCGAACGAGTTTTGGTGTATATGAACCTAGAGTATAGCACACTGTCAATTATGGACTATTCTACCTAGTTTACTTGGCATAATCAATTTTTACATATTCTAATGGCACACGACGTATTGAATTCTAAATGATTTGAGGATGGTCTCAGGATTGAAATCTTATCATAGATTAATTTCATTAGGTTTTCTTCTATCTCTATTATTGTGAATCATGCAGTAATCATTGAGCGCAGTCTGCTAGAATCTAATGGTTAGTGTAAGGGCACTACGACACTGATTTCAAGTACTTTCTCAACCAAAAAGAAGAATCATCATCTATATTTACCCTGTGGTGAAATTAGCAGTCAGAACCCTTTGTCTGAAAATCAAATATGGTGTAATTTCTTGGATCTCATGTGTTTTATATTTAAATATTATATGGAATTATTTCAAGACCATTTTTATTTAAGGTGTGTGATTTTGAGGCCTGGAGTGCAGAAAATAATTTTTTGAAATTAATTAAACTTTTAAACAGCACGCATAAGCTATTTTCCTAAAAAATTGGAATGAATTTTAAATGAGTGCCAAGAATAGAAATATGAGGGCATCGTTTCTAGAAGAGCAGTGACTTTTCCTTAGGCGTGGATTAACATCAACCGACATAGGTCGGCTGAAAAAGTTTGTTTTTTGAATTATTAATGGAAATAAAATAAATTGACAATTAATTTATTTTAAATGTTTCTTTTTTATGCATTGAACTAATTCCCCTTTTTTAAATACATTCTTATGGAATGTTTATTGTGGAAGCTGCATAAGCCTACGTTATGAAGAATTTTATTCGAGATTTGGAGGAGAACCCATTGGTAGACGACGACGATGGAACCGATCAACACATCTCAAATTCAACGAACCTCACTAAAAAATGCGACACGACAATTGTTCTTCAACCGAAGCAAGGTAGGGGTTGTTATTTTGATTTATATATTCCTCTTACTTTGATTAAACGATGAATGTTGAAAAACCCACAAACAGGTTGATCTACGGATCATGGATTTTTACAGGTGGATGATATTTTTTTCTGTTTCATCTGGGATTTTATTTGGGAAATTGATTTGTGATAATTGTTGTATTATTTTTTGATTCATCATATTTAATCCTTCCAACATGATCAAATAGAAACCGTGATGAATGACGAAGGAGGTGGGTTCCTCTTTTGATTATTGATTTCTTACTCCTCTTAACACTCCATTATTCATATTATATAAAGGGTAATGAACATCAGATCATTACACATCCATTTTTCAATGAAATGATCCAAAATTAGAGATCCAACATCATGACGACTCAATAGAGTTGCGATGACGATTGGGGCTGACAAATGGACACAGTTCAAGAGAAATCGTCCATTGACAATTCTTCACATTGATAATCAAAATGAAATTTCAGAGCCGATTAAACACCTGAAACCCCCCGAAATATCGATGGAATGGAAGGGGGACTTTATATCATGAGTTTATAGGGAAAAATTCATGTTGAATAATGGAGAATCATCAATGCAAGACAGGGCATGTCTTCATTTTTGGAAATTTACGTTCAAAACCGCATGTATCCCAAAGAACACACTATGTATGGTCGACTTGGTGGAAGATAGGGCTTCTGTGCAGTGCATGACGAATAACACGTCATGCACCCTATGAAGTCACAGTGTTTGGGCCCCATACAGCGGCGACTGGAGTTTCAGGCGATAAGAAGAAAAAACACGGAGTGTTCCCCGAATAACATGACATGTGGGTCCATACACGAGACTCGATGTTTATCTCGGGTTTTACATGGACATGGGGTGGAGTACACGGTTGTGTAATCCACCACATGACCATATTAGGCCAGCATCATGGGTTACCCCATGTACCAGTTACACAGGATGGAACACACAAGATGAATCCATGTACAGACACACGACCGCGTACACAGAGTTGACCCTGGTTACTCGGACACAGTGTGTGGTCTGTATGTCACGTCGTGTACTTACCTTTATACATGTCATGTTCCTTGTAACTCGGGCGATTACACACGGACAGTACCTAGAGTCACAATACATAGCATGTGACCCCTTCTACACTCTGTGTATATCCTATAATATGGTTGGATCCTGTTTTCCACCATTCCATAGAAAATTTCTCTTGGGATCATTCCCCTTTTTGTCACTCCCCTGATGGTCAGGTGTCATTTCCATCAATAGAATTATGATCCCTTCAGTATGAATTTTCAAGAAGGAGTCATGTATCCCTCCGAGAGGCCTAGAGAAAGATTCTAAACCCATTCATAATCCTAGGTGGAGTCATGTATCGACGTGACAAATCATTTCGAACAACGATCATATACATTGAATGTGAATTCTGATGAGTCATGGTATCCTCTAGTGTCTTGGAAGTGATCCTCATCAAAGTATCGTGAAATTTCCCCACTCAGGAGAGTGTTCCACCAAAATTAGTGTATCTATCTCTAATGGAATTTCCCCACAAATAGTATTTTCTCGAATGGACTACATAAGAGCTATTAGACTCATGGAGCAATTTATCCCAAATGAGTGCTTTTTTGAACCATTAAATTGAATCTCTAGAAGTTGTATGCAGGTGTGTGACTTATATTGAGACCACGGGTCTCGGTTTTGAGTATATATAGATTGGGTTTCACCTATTATATATTCAGTATACTTATACTGTGTAGAGCTGACTGTAAAAATATTTTGGGTATTTTATTGTGGTTTTTGGGTTCCCCTACTGAGTATTTTTATACACACCCCTGCATGGGATTTTCTCTCACATGTCATGTATTGTGCAGACGAGTGGCCTTTTAATTGATTCTAGGGTAGACCAGAAATGTACCGAGCATTTTGTGTTCCCTACAGGCCTAGATGTTTCTACATCTATGAGCAGTAGTCCCAGTACCTCCTTGTGCTTATAGGTTGGACTTATTATTTTGTAGACTCTTGTTTTTGGTGGGCTTGTATTCTTGCCCAGTTTACTTTACGTACATTTCTTACCATTATACTCTTTTGGTTGGGTTATTTGTATTCATGCATTTTTTCCTTAGTGGTTTTTACATTTTAGCATTTTTTCGTCTTAGAGATGTGTGGGTGGGTGTACAGCAACTTAAGAAATTCATCTCTTGTCAGTTATATTCCTACTCGGTGTTGTAACCATCCCCATGTCTATTGGAGGTTGGAATGGTAAATCACGGCGCGGGCCCCACAGGGACGGTTTTTGATAGAGTAGTGTCAGATGATGTTGGTTCTAGAATAGGAGAAAAATTCAATGAGATTGGTTTGGGGAAATAGTGTTATGTGTTTCGAGCTAATCTTTTAGTATAGAGACTCTAATGTTGGTGTGGGTGGCCAGTGTATTGATAAAATAGGACACTGATAACATGAATTTGAACATGGTACATGAAAAAACTAGTTGCAGGGATGTGAAAGAATGTTAAATGCATCATATAGGAATTGGTTGTTTTTTCCAGGTTCATTGGTTTAGAAACCTAGCTATAATTATTAACTATGGTATATCAAATTTCGTTATAAGATTCTTCTATGATGCATACCTATTAGGGATCATCAGATCGATCACGTGTATGACCCCCTCCATGATGAGACTTTGATATAAGAACTCGTAGCCCATGATTTACCCCAAGGTGGTTCAATTTCTGTCCCTCCACCAGTGGAGCAGCCTGTGGTACCAGCAGTATCGAAAGATAAGGGTTGCTTGATGAGCGCACTACAAGAGTTCCAGAGACAGAGACCCCTTAGGTTCTAAGGTTTGATCGAACCTCAATTAGCTGGGGACTGGATTGAGGTTGTGACTATAGTTTTCCGTATAGTGAGCACCCCAGTGGACAAGATGGTGATCCTAGGATCAATCCTTATTCAGGGTTTAGTGGGAGGGTAGTGGAGTATGACCGCATAGACTCACGATGAGGAGACAATTTCATGGATAAAGATTGAGAGACTCATTAGGGAGGAGTTATCTCTGGTTACGCGGAGAGTATTGTGTATCCAGGAGCTTCCTCAGCTCTATAAGGGCAGTATGAAAGTGGTTTACTATTCATTGAGTTTCACCCACATCACCAGGTACACGATGTATATTGTCATGGATCAGTACTTCAGAGCTCAGAAATTCGAGCAATGACTATGAAAAAATTTCTGAGCTAGTTTCGTGAATCTATGAATATTGACGTATGAAGGAGTGATCGAGAAGGCCTTGGTGATCAAAAGATTCTTGGAAAATCAGAGAAACATGACTACATTCATTATTTGGAAGAGAGGTGACGAGAACTTGGTACCAGGGAGTCGATGTCAGGCACATGGATCAGGGTGTGTGAGAAGTCACCGGAGGACCTAGGATAGGGGATCAATATACCAGGACTCTTAGGATGGATCTAGTTAGCCTGGGGTGGGGAAATGTTACTCGTGTGACAATAGGGGACATCTCTCTAGTGTTTGTCTGACTCAATGAGCTGTTGACTGGGAGGCAATTGATGGACCACTAAGGTAGAGGCAGAGAGTGGAGCAGTTAGACCCGCCAGGCGGAAGACTTGGAAGAGGATTAGGGAGAGCTGTAGGTGGTGGTAGACTCATCGACCTACTTCCTCCACCACCCATAGGAGGTCCAACATGGTTCAGGTAACTGGGAGATATGGTTAGGGAAAACGACATGCGGTCGAGGCATATGAACCAGGGACTCCATGGATGATTTGAGGTATGATATATGTCTTCTCTTCCTTAGATTTTGAACATATAGACACAGGTTCCAGTCATTCCATCCCCACGACATGTCTTGCCTGATACCTTGATATTATTATAGATTTTTTGACTTGAACCTTATTTATGGAGACTACCATAGGAGGGAACATGATGACCAAACACCTTTTCAAATAGTGTGATCTTAGACTTGGAGGTGAGAGTTGCAACTTGAATCAAGTTGGCACAGCGTTGATGTAACGATCCAAAGTTTTTCAATGAAAATTACCATTTTATATTTATGTCATATAATAATATGTAATCAGAACATAATCAACTACTAAGTGATAAGTGACCTTTAAATATAACTTCGTCACTTCTGTGTTTGGAATTTTGAAATTCGGACATAAATAATTGTGTTCAAGATGTTATTTGGAGTCTAATGGAACAAAAATAATTTTTGGTGAATAGTGACCAAACCTTATGAATAGTAACATACCCTTATTAATAGTAATATTACCCCTATTAATAGTAAATCAAACAAAATAAGTGTAACATTTTCTATGAATAATAAAATAAAATTTAGACATCTTAGAAAGTGACAACATGACCTTAGTAAACGTTTTGGTATTTTTTAAGTCATAAATAATTAAGTATAATTAATTAATTAATTTAAAACAAAATTTTTTTCCCTAAAATGTATTCATAAATTTTTTAATCGGTGTATTATAGATTTTAGATAATTTTATAAGACCCTACTTAATTTTTTAAAGCACTATAAAATCATTTTTAATCATAAAAAATTGTTTTTTTAGTAAATTATGATTTTAATGAAATATTAAATTAATAATATTTAGAAAATTACATTTGAAAAATGAAATTCATTTTTGGATTCTACATGTCGAAAAATGGTTGGGGTAAATTTTTGATATTTTTCTGAGATACTTGAATTTTTGATGAATAGTGGAATCTGATAATTTACAATAAATGAAAAATAATGGATTAATTGAGTCCTCGATGATGCTCTGATGATGTAATCCCTTTTTTTAGATATCACATGATGAAATTACTATTCATGGTCATTCAGGACTCGCTATTACTTGTCTTAGGGGAAATTAATAAACTAATGAATTTTATAGTAAGGAAACCCATTTCCCCTCCACTATAAAAGTCATCCTTCACACCCTCATTTCCTCACACCTCTCAAGCTCCAATCCTAATCTAAACTCTTCCAAAACATCTTCCCTATACCCTCCCCCACGTCCAAGAGCTTCTGGTCTCAAAAAAAGACCATGCACAGGCCCTTAAAGAAGTTCTTAAGAAGAGGATTCAAGAGGTAATTTCTCTCCCTCTTCTCCTTTAATTTCCTTTCAAGTTCAAGTTCATTTCTAGATCTCTCCACACCTATCATTATCGAAATTATTTTTCAACATAAATATTACACATATAATTTAATTTTATGATTCTAATGTAATATTATATTATCCAACCCCCTTTCCCTCTTCCTTTAATTTTATTAAAGATAACGTTGTTTGTGAGGTGTTAATTTATCACCTTCAAAAATGAAATGATTTCTTCTTCCATTTCAACCTTCAGATCTGGTCAGGAAACCATTTTTATGGTTGAACCATAATATTTTATATTTATTATGTCCTATTTAATGTTCTGGAAATAACCAATAGCCATATTACTAAGTGATAAGTTAATACAAATTCGTTGTGATCGAAAAACCGTCCAAATTAACCCAAACAATCATCATTTAATTATTATCTAATGATTCACCCACCTGGATATAATATAATTCATTAAAAAATCATTCAAACTCTTGTAATATAAATAATAACATGTAACATCAGTTCTGGATGTTTACCCATGTTCTTCCCAAACTTCAATTAAATATTACAAGTGAACCACTCAAGAAAACAGTAAAAACAAACATTCCCGAATAATGATTTTTTAACTCTATAAATCATCCATAGGCACATAAAAACACATATTGAAACCAGAATGAACCCTATTAATGTTCACAAGGTTATGGATATCTAATTAATAAATTTTATGTCATTGTACAGGACATTAAAGAGAAGGAAGCATTCAGATACAAGGTAAAGGGAAATTCTCGAACCCATTTTTCATCCTTCGGGTTCTCCATCATTCACTCCATTTTTGAGATGTTTACTCCTTAAAAATAATTTTTCATAATTTTCTTTAATTTTCTAGGATATTCATGGTTTTCACTAGTTTTTATGTCCAACAAAATGTTTTCCAAAGGAAATTTTCTTTTAAGAACACCACTTGTACTTCACACTCAAAGTGGACGGTTCTTGTAACATGTATGTTATTACCTCTTTATTTTGGGAACCCAAAGCTTTTGAATGTGTTATTATGAGATGAAACTCATTCCATTACTTTTTCTAGTTATATACATTTTTTATATGTGTTCTATGAGGCAAACATGATGATGATAATGTTATGATGTTACTGGTGTGCCCGGAAATATACAGCGCTCAAATGCATTGGGTAAAGTGATGAATCTCATGAGTAAATGAGAAATGATGTTTGAACAACATTCTAGCTTGGTTTACAAGTATGTTTGGGATTTAACTACTAAGACATGATGTTTTATTTTTATGCATTTCCACATTTCAAGTCTTTTATTTATGCTCCTCTTATGTTCATGTTCTTTTTTCCTTTGTTATAATTATGCTCAAACCATGCTATATTGTTCGTAACTATCCTCTTAATTGTCTTATATATCACCCATTTTGATTTATATCCTCAAGTGGCTACATTTACTAAGGAGAGGACAAGTGTCAATCAGAATCTAGAGATGAAAAAATTAAATAAATGATTATGATTAATGTTTTATTTGTAATGTATGGTTCTAGTTTTCCCATGACACTAAACCTTTGGATACTCTATTTGTAATGCTATTATGTTGTTTATCTTTAAAATGATGTAATATTAATGTAAGAAAAGGATGGGTTTCAATAGTTGGTATCAGAGGAAAGGATTAGTTAATTTAAGAATTAGGATTAGTAAACCCTAGAGAAAACCTCAAGCATGAAACTATGTACACATAAGCACAAAATAATATTTACATAGGGATCCCATAAGGTATGTTTTTGGTAAAAATTATTTAATTGAATACGTTATTCATGAATTTTTACTTATGTTTTGTTCTATCCTTTTATATTTGAGAAAATTCTGGGAACCAGGAAAAATCAGTCCAACAACTTGTGCGAGGGTAATTGTGACGGTTTCCCGAACGACATCCCCAATGATTTGGGAGGAGGAGTTAAAAAGAATATGGTGATGCTTACCCAATTATATCAGGTTATAAATAATAACCATAATAATGGGGAACGTCCTCCTTCACCATAGATGGAGCAACTAGATATCTGTTGTTTTATGCAGCAATGACCACTGACGATTTGTGGATCTTCTGATCCACTAGTTGCAGAATAGTGGGTCAACTCCATGGATATGATCTTTTATGTGCTTCACTGTTCTAAGCCAGAGAAGGTGAATCTAGCTGTTTATCATCTAGATGGAGAAGCTAATCAATGGTGGGATTTTATTAAGAACACAAAGCCATGGGTGGAAATTGAATAGATGGAATGGGGAATACATTAAGATAATTTTTCTTAATCAGTATTTCCCATGAACTCATCGCACGATGATGGAGAGAGAATTCAAAGAGCTCATGAAAAAATAAGAAGAATATGTCACATCCTATGAAGTGAATTTCACAAGACATTAAAGGTATGCCTCTTGTTTTTTATCAACAATAATATAAAAATTGATAGATTCTTTAGTGTATTAAAACCACACCTTGAAAAGTCTCTCGAAATTTGAGACTTTGGGAGTTATGAAGAAGTCATTTGATGTACCATCAATGCGGAGATGGAGTTTGGATAATTGTCCCATGTCTATGGGGATAAGAAATGAAAGATGGGGTTTCATGCCGGTGGACCTAATGATAAAGGTGGGAAGAAAACTCAATGACCCGCATGCCAAAAAATTTGAATGTTTCACCATGTTAACTGCCTTAAAGAGATGAGGAAATGCTTCAATTGTGGGAAAGAAGGACACCATGATCAATAGTGTCTAAAGGACACGAAAAGGAAGGATAATGTAGCCGATGAAAGGAGGGAACCACTCATGGTTCAATTTACAACTCTTTGGGGATAGGGCACTATGCAAACCAGTGCACTAAACCTTGAGTTCTCGAGGGTAATCAGCGTCAGCAACCACCAAAGCCAAAGGAACAAGGGATGTTTTATGCCATCACTACAACAGAGGTGGATCATGATAATGAATTCGTACAAGTTACACTTCCGATTCAGTCATGAATGGAAGAAGTCTTATTTGATTCATGTTCAATTCATTCTATTATATCTTGCAAGTTTTCTAGAACTATATAATCAAATCACTGAATCCTTGAAGTATAGATATCTGTAAAAACACCAAGAGGTCCAATCATTGCAACCCATGTGTTTGACACTTCTCCTATTGGCGTATGTGGGATGGTTCTTCCGGAACATCTCATAATACTTCCCTTGGTGGAATTCGATGCTATAATGGGAATGAATTGGCTCTCAATATATAGAGCACCTATCAAATGTCAGAAAAAGGAAATATCTTTTCATATTCCAAACCATCCCATGCTCCTCTACAAATGAAAGGAAGATCATGAATCTCCTTTGAAAAAATTTTCAATGGTGTGGGTGTTGATTCCCTATGAAGAAGCATACCTCACCCAAATTGTTGAGTCGGAGGAAAGTTCCAACCATAAGGAAAAGCCCATCGAGAGGGAATACATCGATGTATTTCCTGAAGAGTTACAAGGAATTCCCCGGGATCGTGAGGTAAATATCTCTATTAAAGTCATACTTGGAGCTACTCCTATCTCAATGTGTCCCTATAGGATAGATCCTATCGAACTAGTGGAGTTAATGAAGCAGCTACAAGAGCATTTAGAAAAAGGGTTCAAATGCCCTAGTGTATCACCTTGGGGTGCGCTGGTGCTCTTTGTGAAAAAGATGGGTCGAACAATGCGGTTGTGTATCGATTATCGGGAATTCAACAAGATGACCATAAAGAAAAAGTATCCTCTCCCAAGGATTAATGACTTGTTCGACCAGTTAAGAAGAGCTCAATACTTCTCAAAGCTGCATCCTCATTCTAGAATTCATCCGGTAATGGAGAGGAAGGAAGATATTTAGAATACTGCCTTCAGTACAAGGTATGAGCACAATTTGTTTTTGGTGATGCCCTTCAGACTTACTAATTCCCCTGAAATCTTCATGGATTTGATGAATAGAGTCTTCATACATTACCTAGGAAAATGTTTTGTAGTGTTTATCGATGATATTCTCATCTACTCCAAGTGAAAGGAGGAACATTAAGAACATCTATGACTTGTTTTGGTGACATTGAGAAAGGATATGTTGTACGCCATGTTTAGCAAGTGTGACTTTTGGATGAAGCAAATCACGTTCTTGGGGCATGGGATCACTAGTGAGGGAATTTATGTGGATCCTTCAAAGACAAAGGTGATTGAGGAATGGCCCATGCCCTATAGTGTCATAGAAATCCATATATTTCATGGATTAGCTGGGTACTACCAACGTTTTTTGGTAAACTTCTCACGATTGTCAAGTCCACTAACTAAGTTAACAAGGAATGGGGTGAAGTATGTCTGGATGTAAGAATGTGAGGGAAGCTTCAATGAGCTAAATAGAAGTCTGATCAATGCACATGTACTCACACTACTGAAAAGTGGAGAATGTTTTGTGTTATACAGTGATGCATCAAGGATAGTCTTGGGTTGTATACTCATGAAAAATGACAATGTGATATAATATGCCTCACCACAGTTGAATATCCCTGAGCAGAACTACCCGAGGCATGATCTAGAGCTGGAAACCATGATTTTTTCCTCGAAAATCTGACGGCACAACATTTATGGCAATAAGTGTGACATATACACAGACCACAAGAGCCTAAAGTATATATTCACACAAAAGGAGCTCAACATGCATCAAAGGAGATGGTTAGTGCTAATCAAGGATTATGATTGCTCTATTCACTATCATCCTGGTAAGGTGAACAAGGTAGCTGATGCTCTAAGCAAAAAAGAACCTGCTACTCTATACATGTTGCGGACTGAGAAAGACCATATATTCTTGGATATGAAAATAATGTATTTTGAAATCATAAGGGCATGTGATACATCCAACCTTTCCCAAATGACTACGTAACCATCCACCTAGGTGAAGTTTAAAGAAGCACAAAGGGATGATGTGGAGATACAAAACAGGGTGAATGATGTAAAGGAAGGGAAGCTGCAAGAGTTGAATATCGATGATGATGTTGTGATTCGGATTGGAACGTTGCTTTGTTTCCCTTAATCACCCATGGTAAAGAAGGAGATATTGGAAAATGCACATAGCTCAAAGTTCCCTATCCATCTTGGGAGTACCAAGATGTACCGTGATCTCTGGGAACACTTCAGGTGTGATAACATGATGAAGAAGATTGCAGAATATATATCAAGGTGCTTTGTATGTCTGCAAGTTAAAGTTAAGTGACAAAATTCCAATGGTATGATGTAGCCATTGCCTATACCCATGTGGAAATGCGAAAATGTTACTCTGGGCATTGTCACGGGTCTCCCGAAGACGTCAAAGAGAAATAATGAGATATGGGTTGTGGTTGACTGACTCACCAAGACTACCCATTTTATTGCTATTCGGGAAGACCTCACACTTGAACAACATTCAAAGATATATGTGAATAAAGTGATGAGACTGGATGGTGTTCCACTCTCAATTGACTTTGACTGTGATCCAAGGTTCACATCTAAATTCCGGAGGAGCCTTCAACATGATTTGTGTACTGAATTAAATTTCAGCATGCCCTATCACCCCCAAACTGATGGCCAGTTTGAAAGGACTATTCAAACTCTTGAAGATTTTCTAAGAGCCTACTCTCTTGAATTCAATGGAGTTTGGGATCAGAATCTCCTATTGGTTGAGTTTTCATACAACAATAGCTTCCACTCAAGTATCAAGATGGCTCCATATGAATCTCTTTATGGGAAGCGATGTAGAACTCCAACCTATTGGGATGATGTTGGAGAAAGAAAGATACATGGACCTGATCTAGTACAAGAGATGACAGAGAATGTTCAAGTCATCTAGAAACACATAAAAGCTGGTCAAAGTCAGCAAAAGAGTTACTCTGACAACCATCGAAGGAACTTGGAGTTCGACGATGGAGATAAAGTCTTCCTTCGAATATCTCCCTGGAAGAGAGTCAAGTGATTCAGGAAGAAAGGGAAGATAAGCCCAAGTTATATTTTCCCCTTCGAGATCGTTGACTGCCTAGGATCTATGGCCTATCGTCTTGCACTTCCACCGAATATGGCTCAAGTTCAGGATGTGTTTCATGTATCACTACTGAGGAAGTACATACCAAAATCCTCACATGTACTAAAGTTAGAGGTGGTGCAGCTGGAAGATGATCACTCCTATGATAAGTATCCAGTGATGATTCTGGATCGGAGAGATAAGGTTCTACGCTACAAGACAACCCATCTTGTCAAGGTGTTGTGGAGGAACCACAAGTTTGAGGAAGAAATTTGGGAACCAGAAGAGGAAATGAAGGAGAAACACCCTCACCTATTTGTGTAAAGTGAAATTTCAGGGGCGAAATTTCTTAAGGGGGAAGAATGTAATGACCCAAAGTTTTTCAATGAAAATTCCCTTATTATATTTATCTCATAAAATAATATGAAATCACAACACATTTATCTACTAAGCGATAAGTGACCTTTAATCATAAGTTTGTCACTTCTGTGTTTGGAATTTTGAAAATATAACATTAACGGTTGTGTTGAAGAAGTTTTTTAGAAACTAATGAAACAAAAATAATTTTTGATGAATAGTGACATACCCTTATGAATAGTAACATAACCTTATGAATAGTAATAAGAACCTTATGAATAGTAAATCATCCAACATAAGAGTAACATTACCTATGAATATGAAAATAAAATTTAGACATCTTAGATAGTGAAAACATGACCATAGTAAATGTTTTGGTATTTTTATAAGTCATAAATAATTGATTATAATTAATTAATTAATTTAAAAACAATTATTTCCCATAAATGTATTCATAAATTATTAAATCAATTTATTATATATTTTAGATAATTTTATAACACCCTACATAATTTTTGAAAGCACTATAAAATAAGTTTTAATCTTAAAAACTGATTTTTAAGTAAATTATGATTTTTATTAAATATTAAATTAATAATATTTCGAAAATTACATTTGAAAATTGGACTTCATTTTTTTATTCTACACGTTGAAAAATGGTTGGGGTAAATTTTTGATATTTTTCTAAGATACTTTAATTTTTGATGAATATTGGAATCTGATAATTTACAATAAATGCTGAATAATGGATTACTTGATTCCTCAATGATGCTCTGCTGATTTATGCCTAATTGGTTTGATATCACATGATAAAATTACTATTATTGGTCATTCAAGACTCACTATCCCTTGTCTTAGGGGAAATTAATAAACTAATGAATTTTATATTAAGGAAACCCCTCTCCCCCCTACTATAAAAGACACCCTTCACACCCTCATTTTCTCACACCTCTCAACCTCCAAGCCTTCTCTAAACTCTGCCAAAACATCTTATCTAGACCCTTCCCCACGTAAAAGAGATGATGGTCTCAACAAAAGACCAAGCATAGGACCTTAAGGAGTTTCTCAAGAAGAGGATTCAAGATTTAATTTCTCTCACTCTTCTCCTCTAATTTCCTTTCAAGTTCAAGTTCATTTCTTGATCTCTCCACACCTATCTTCATCCAAATTGTTTTTTAACTCCAGTATTATACATATAATATAATTTTATGATTATAATGTAATATTATATCATCCAACACCCTTTCTTTCTTCCTTTTATTTTTATTAAATAGAACGTTGTTTGTGAGGTGTTAATTTATCCCCTTCAAAAACGACATGCTTTCTTCTTCCATTTCTACCTTCATATCTGGTCATGAAACCATTTTTATGGTTGAACCAGAATATTATATATGTGTTATTTTTTATTTAATGTTATGAAAATAACCAATGGCCATATTAGTAAGTGATAAGTTAAAACAAGTTCGTTGTGATCGAAAAACCGCCCAAATTAACCCAAATAATCATTATTTAATTCATATCTGATGATTCATCCCCATGGATCTAATATAAATACATAAAAAATCATTCAAAATCCTATAATATAATTAATAACATATAATATCAGTTCTGTATGTTTACGCATGTTCTACCCAAACATCAATTTAAGAATACAAGTCAATCACTCAAGAAAACCCTAAAAACAAACATTCCTGATTAATGTTTTTTAAACTCTATAAATCATCCAAAGGATCATAAAATCACATAATGAAACCAGAATGAACCCTATTAATGTAAAAAATGTTATAGATTTCTAATTAATGAATATAATGTCATTATAAAGGACATTAAAGAGAAGGAATCATTTGGATACAAAGTAAGGGGAAATTTTTGAACCCAATTTTCTTCCTTTGGGTTCTCCATCTTTCACTACATTTTTGATATGGTTTCTCCTTAAAGTTAATATTTTCATAATTGTCTTTAATTTTATGGGATATAAATGTGTGTCACTAGTTTTTATGTCCAACAAAATGTTTTCCAAAAGAACACTTCTTTTAAGAACACACCTTTTACTTCTCACTCAAAGTGGACGGTTCTTGTAACATGTATGTTATTACCTCTTTATTTTGGGAACCCAAAGCTTATGAATGTGTTATTATGAGATGAAACCCATTCCATTGCATCGGTAAGTTATATAGATTTTATATATGTGTTCTATGTGTAAATCATGATGATGATAATGTCATGATGTGACGGGTGTGCCCGGAATTATATAGCACAATATGAACGTTTCAAAGTGAAGGGTGCGCTCGAAATTATACAGCACTCCAATGCATTGGTTAAAGTGATGAATATCATAAGTAATTGTGAAATGATGTGTGAACAAGATTCAAGCATGGTTCACAAGTATGTGTGGTATTTAACCACTAAGACAGGATCTTTCATTTTTATGCATTGCCACAATTGAAGTCTTTTATTTTTTCTCCTATCATGTTCATGATCTTTTGCCTATGTCATAATTATGCTCACACCATGCTATATTGTTCATATATATCCTCTTACTGGGCTTCTAGATCACCCCTTTTGATGTATATCGATAGGTGGCTACCTGTACTATGGAGAGGACAAGTGTCAATCAGAATCTAGAGAAGAAGAAATTAAATAAATTTTTATGCTCGATGTTTTATTTGTTATGTATGGTCTGATATTTCCCAAGACACTAAACCTTTTAATCCTCTATGTGTAATTCAATTATGTTTTTTATCTTTATAATGATGTAATATTAATGTAAGAAATGGTTGGGTTGCTATAGTCGAGGCCATATGACATCATTCTTGGTATGGATTTGCTATCTTCGGTCCATGAACAGATTGATTACATTGGGAAAAGAGTACGGTGTGTCTTTAGTGATGTGATGAGGTTTTCCTTTTTTGGTGAAAAGGAGACCCAGGCACCACAGAATGGGCTCATGCAAAGGAGGGTATAGATGTTCACTCATGATTTTTCTGGACATACCATCAGAGCAGTAGATGTAGTGAGCTTCCAATTCTCAATAGTAGTAGCTGGGTACGAGGACATCTTTCCTGATGATGTTCCAGGACTACCTCCCCACCGGAGATCAACTTTGTCATCGACTTACACCCAGAGATGATAGTGATTTTCCGGCTACCATATCAGATGGCTCCTAAATAGATTCATTAGAGAAGGGTGCAATTGGAGGATTTGCAGAGAATGTGCTTCTTAAGACCCAATGTATTGCCCTCGGCAGCCCCAATTTAAATTTCTAAGAAGTTACATGTGAGATTGAGGTTTGGAATGGATTAATAATTCCTAAACCAGGAGACATTTAAGAACAAGTATCCAATATGGATGGTCTAAAACAACATTGATCAGCTAAGAGGGGCATAGAGTTTCTCAAAGGTTGAACTTCTATCAGGTTACCACCAGTTATGAGTATAGGAATTTGATATACCGAATAATATATTCTAAAGCCACTACGGTCATTATGAGTACTTGGTTATGTCTTTTAGCATGAAGAACTCCACTATAGTGTTTATGGGACTTATGAACCGGATATTCTATCCATATTTAGATAGGTTTTTAATTGTGTTCATTGACGATATACTTGTGTACTCTACGTCAGAGGAGGAGCACTCGAGAAACCTGTGGGTGGTTCTAGACGTATTATGAGAGGACCATATTTATGGGAATCGTTCTAAGTGCTATTTTTGGATTCAAAATGTCCAATTTCTAGGACTTGTAATCTTTGAATATTGAGTAGTTGTGGACATAGCAAAGGTAGAGGTAGTGTTATCTTGGGAACCACCTCCATGTGTGATGAAGGTACAAGGCTTTATTGGGTTGGAAGGATATTATCAAAGATTTATTCTTAATTTATCCTAGATATCAGCACCAATGACAACCTCAAATAGTAATTGGAAACCATTGATGTGGATAGAAATGTGATCGAAGGCATTCATGCAGTTGTGAAAGAGTTTGACAGGTCCTCCGGTTTTCATATTGCCAGAGGAGGGTGTTGAGTACATAGTTTTCTTTGAAGCATCATGGAATGGGCTTGGATGGGTCCTGGTGTAGACATAAATAGTGATTTCTTATGTTTCTCTATAGCTTAGGCCACATGATCCAAACTTTGAGACTCATGATCTCAAGATGGAAGCAGTAGTATTCAAATTTAAGATGTGGAAAAACTACCCTATCGGTGAGTTGTTTATTATCTACTATGACCAAAAGGGACTCAAATACATCTTATCATAGAAGGATCTGATTTTGAGATAGAGGTGTTGGCTACAGTACCTCTAGGACTACGATTCTGAGATCATTTATATTATTTGGAAGCAGAATAGGTGGTAGATGCTCTTAGTATGAGATCGAGCTCACAACTATTGATTGAGGAGACAGAATTGTTGGCCATATTATAGTTATCCATTAAGGATATAGAGGATTCAGCTTAGCTTCAGTTGAACATTGTCACCCCTCCACTCTTACAGTGTGTTAGGGAGTCATACCTAGGGGATTTTGACTGTGAGGCTTTACGTGATAAATTTTCCACATGCCATACTATTGATGAATATTCACATTGTGGGGAGAACATTATTCTCTTCAAAGGACACAATGTTGTACCAGTGGCGTGGCATGAGAATTTCCTATGAGAGATTCATAAAACCCCCATGGCGGTACATCCTACAGTGGAAAAAATATTCTAGGACCTATGGTGTCATCTCTGGTTGTCGCAGTGTTCATTTCTTAATGGCTTATGTGCCAGTAGGTGAATCCCGATAACCATGTTCCAGAATTGATAGGTCAACCCCATGTAGTTCCAGAGTGGAAGTGGGATGGAATATTGATGGAATCTGATATGGTATTACCACAGACGTCCAAGGACCATGATTTTATCATGGTGATCATTGATCGGCTCATCATGTAGTCCCACTTCCTATCCATCAGAGAGTAGAGATCTGTAGCAAGCCTAGGATGACTCTACGTTCAAGAGATATATCGACTTCATGGAATCCCTTAGAGAATAGTCTTTGATCAAGACACCTGCATCACATCTCATTTGTGGAAGGGATTGCAGGAGGTTTTTGGGACATAGATACTCTTAAGCACAACCTCCCATCCCCAGATAGATGATCAGATAGAGAGTACCATTAAGATTATGGAGGATATGTTGTATCCTGTTTCATGAACATTGGTCACAGTTGACCAACCATGAGTGGAGTTTGCGTACTATAATTTCTACCACAACACCACTAGCATGGCATTGTTTGTGGGTTTTTATAGGAAACCCTGCCAGTCACCTCTTTTATGGACCAACCCTAGAGAGTCAGCACTCATGGGTCAAGAGATGGTGTGAGCTACCACCAAGATGGTGAAAATCATCTAGTTGTGGATGAAGACTGCATAGAGTAGATAGAAATATTAAGTTGACAGAAGGTGGAGACCTTTGGAGTTTGAAGAGAGAGACCATGTTTTCCGAAGGGTCTCACCTCGATGAGGGTGGCAGAAATTTGGATGGGGCAGAAAGCTATCTTAGAGGTTCATTGGTCCTTTCCTGGTATTATAAAAATATGGAGATATGGAATACCACTTAAATCTACAACAAACAGATGCACCAGGTACACAATGTCTACCACGTGTCACATCTATGGAGGTATGTGCATGACCCATCATACGTCATCAACTAGGGTGAGCTGGACATCGAGGAAGAATACCCATTAGAGATTGAGGATCAGTAGGAAAGGATACTTCATGGGAGATCAATTCCTTTTGTTCACATTTTGTGGAAGCATGATAACCCTCATGAGAGCATGTGGGAGAAGGAGGCTTAGTTCCATGACCAGTACCGCATCTATTTGAGTAGCCTCTTGTTTTAGATTTTTAAGGATATAAATCCCTATGGTGGAGAGAATTTAATTTATAGGATTTTCTTTGTATTATTTTTAAATATTATATGGAATTATTTAGATATCATAATTTTCTATGGACTATGATTCTGACGTCTAGAGTGCCTGAAATAAATTAAACATTTAAACAGCATTCATGAGTAGTTTTCTTGAAAACTATGGAAATACATATAAATGGGTGCCCGGATTAGAAATATGAGGGAATAATTTCATTCATATCAACATATTTATATTAGGAAATTCCTAACATCAACCAGCATAGGTCTTCTAAAAAAGATAATTATTTGACTTTTTAGGGAAATAAAATAAATTGACAATTAATTTATTTTAAATGCTTCCATTTTATTGCAATAAAAAAATTCCTCCCATTTTAAATAAATTATTATGGTATATTGATAGGGTTATCCACACGACCATGTGAATTGAGTATTTCCATTGGAGCTTTGGAGGAGAACCCATAGGCGAAAGACGACAATGCAATCGATCGACGCTTCTCGAATTCGAAGAACCTCACTAAAGTATGTGACGTAGAGATTTTTCTTCAACTGAATAGAGGTAGGGGTTATTATTTTGATTTATTTATTCCTATTTCATTGATTAAATGATGAATGCAGATCAATCCATGAATAGGAAGATCCACAGATTGTGTGTTCTTACATGTGGATTTTTGTTTCTGTATCTTTTGGGGTTTGATTCAGGAAATTGATATGTAGTAATTTTTGGATTATCTATTTATTCATCCTATTTAATAATTCCAATGAGAGAGAACTGAAATCATGATAAAAGAAGGCATAGGTGCATTCATATTTTGTTTAATGATTTCATCCTACTCTTAACCCAACATTCATCATGTTTTTTACGGAGTTATGAACATTACATAGTTGTGTGCCCATTTCACAACAAAAAGATACCAAATTGGAGATATGCCATCCTGACAACTCAAAGCTGTTGCGACCGTGATGGTAGGAGATGAATCAACATGGTTTGGGAAAAATAATTCTTGGACTGTTCTAACGCTGATGATTAAAATGAGTATTTGGGGCCTACGGAATGCCTGAAACCTCCAAGAAACATTGATTACATGAAAGGGAGATCAGGTATCATGGGTTTAGAGGAAAACAAATCACTAGATCGAAAATTGGAGCATCACCAAGGCACGACAGAGCAGGTCAGGGTTTCTGTAAAATTTTGATCAACATGGTGTGTATCTTGATGAACATTCCAGGTATGGTTAACATGGTAGAGACTACAACTTCCGCACTGCGAATGGTGAATAATGTGTGCTCCCCGAATGACAGGGTGTGTGGGACCCACCTAGTGGTTGTTGGAGTTTTGGGCGACATGAAGCACAAATAGATTGTGTCCTAGGAAGAACATGATGTCTGTGTCCTTATGTAGGACTCAACATATATCTCAAGTGATACACAGACACGAGGTGGAGTACACAACTATGTACTCCACCGCACGACTGGACCAAGCCGGCTTTATGGGTTACCCCATGCACCAGTTACACATGATGGCACACACATGATGAATCAGTGTACATGCACATGACCGCATACAGAGAGCTAACCCTAGTTTCTTGGACATGGTTTGTGGTTCATCTTACACTCTGTGTACATAACTTTTTAAATGTCATGTTCCCTCTAACTCTGGCCATCACATGTGGGTAGTACTTGGAGTCTTGAGATACAACATATAACCCCTTATTCATACCATGTATATCTTGTAACATGGGTTGATCTTCTTGTCTACATATCCCTGGAAAGGTTTCTCTTGGGGTTTTTTCCCTTTTTTCACTCTCCAATTAAGGTGATGTATCATTTCCGTCCACAAGAGTATGATCTCTTCTAAATTAATTTCTGATATCGAGTCAGGTATCCATTAGAGAGGCCTAGAGAAAAATCATTTATCCATTCAAAACCCTAGGTATATTAAGGTATCGATGTGACAAATCCTACAAAACACTAATCCTCAACTCATCTGGTGATCCCAGATGAGTAGTGGTATACGCCAAGGCCCTAGTTGTGATCCTAATCTGTGTATATTGACCTTTCCCCAATCAAAAGTGTTTTATCCTAGAATGAGTTTATTTATCTTTCATGTCTTTTCCTTATGAACATTATATTCTTTGATGGACGACATCAGAGCTATCAAATTCATGGAGTGAGTTCTCTTGCACGAGTGCTTCAGAGAACATTCAAACTAAATCCCTATCATGGGTATGTGGTTGTGAGTCTTATCAATAGAAAAAGGTTTTGGGTTTCAATTATATCTAGATTGGGTTTCTCCTATTTTATGTTAAGTAAACATACAATATGTAAAGATGACTGTACATTTCCTTTCTGTATTGCTTTGTGGTTTTTGGGGTCCCCTACTGAGTATTATTATACTCACCCCTACATGGGATTTTCCTACATGTGTCGTGTCTTTTGAAGATGATCAGTCTTTTTATAGAGTCTAGTGTGGACTAGGACCAGATCAAGATTTCTGAGTTCCCTACAGGATTAGGTGTTCCTACATATTCGAGCAGCAATCCTAGTACCTCCTTGTGCTTACAAGTTGGACTTCGTAGTTTACAGAATCATGTTTTTTGTGAGCTTGTATTCTGGACCATTTTACATTCCATATCATAATTTCCTTCATACTCTGTTGGTTGGGTAGGTTTTTGAATTAAATTTTCTCCTCATTTTTTTTTAAATTTCATCATTTGTGGGCTTGGAGAAGTGTGTGTGTGTATAGGTACTTAAAAATTCCTCCCATGTTAGTGATATTCCTACTCGGTGCTAGTATCATGCCCCAAGACAATTGGAGGTGGGCTTGGGGAGTTATAGGGAAGGCCCCACTAGGACGGGTCATGACATATGGTGATACCAGTGTAGTAAGCCGGGGAATATGAGGACTTAGTGCACAACGGATAAAGTTGAGTGTCGAGATTGTGGTAGGATAGTCCATCTATAGCCCTTATACAATATTTTTTTACTAGTGGCTAGTGAGATGTGATTTTCACTGATTCCATGTTATGGAGAATGTTCAATAACTTCTCTTCAGATAGATATCTAGATTATGTTAGGGTGTTTGAGCCAATGTGGTGGTTGTGGATGTGGAAGACAGACCCCATAATCTCAACGACAGCAAGGTTGGTTCGCTCAGGGCTATCATGTTGTCTCATTGGGCACCAGTATAGTTTAGACATATGCAGTGCAACAAACCTAACATGAGATGATATCAGACCTTTTAATTTCATAGGAACTATTCCTGTCACCTCTGTTTTATCTTTTTCACTTTTCAAGACACATTCATCTCATTGTGTTATATCTTTTTCTATTATGGATAGCCTTGGGCTTTGTATGTATAATTATGAAGACATTATGACACTAGACACTCCATTAGGGATAATGAAGTTAGGTGTACATCTATGTAAGGAGATCCCACAGTAGGTTAGTGGGATTCACTTCATATGGGGCCTCTATACCTTGGTGATGACATGTTTTTTTTGTCTTACTCGGAATATACTGGTAGGTCTCCTTTTAGGCTATTGTTGACTACTATCTCTATAGAGTGAATATCACATCACCCGAGGGAATGTATTTCCTACAAAAGGTTGAATGAGATTTCTAGGAGGGACCAGATGTAATTAACTATTGTGGATTTTGTGGGAATAGAGCCCATATTGAGAGTTCATATCTGGATGACTAGGGATCATGTATGTCTGAATTTTCTACGGTGGTTGATCCTTTCAATGATGATTTCCCAGACAGCTTCTCAAGATTACCTCCAGTTAGAGAGGTGAATTTCACTATTGAGCTAGTGCCAAAAGATTCACCATTCTCCATTCCTACATATAGGATGTATAAAATGGAGTTTCATGAGTTCAAGAGGAATTTGGATGATTTGGATGCTAAGGGTTTTATTAAACCCAGTACTTCTCCTCGGGGTTCAGATGTCCTTTTCACAAATGGAAAGATGGTACCCTTAGGTTATACATGGAATATTAGAAGCTAAACAAGTGGAAAGTTAAAAACTGATTACTTTTTCCACAGATATATGACTTATTTTATCAGCTTTGAGGATCTCAGGTGTTCTCGAAGATTGACTTACGGTTAGGATATCATCAGGTACATGTTCAAACTGAAGACATAAATTATACAACATTTAGTAGAGGTATTGCCTATATCAGTACCCGGTTATGCCATTTGGTCTCATAAATTAGCTAGTTGTTCTTATAGTGCTCATGAATCGAGTATTAAATCCTTACTTTGATTCATTTATGGTCGTTTTCATGGATGATATCTCAGGGTAATAACAGAATCGACAAGATAATTCCAAACAACTTGAGATCATTTTGGATACACTGAGGGATCCTCACTTATAAGATAAGATCCAAATATGCCACTTCTGAATGGATCATATTCACTTCCTAGGTCATGTCATCTTAGATACATGAGTATCAGTAAACCTAGATAAGGTTAGAGTAGTAGTTACCTGGGAGAATCCAAAGAATGTTTTTTCTTTGCAGAGATTCTTGGAGATATTTGGTCACTACAAGCTTTTCATATAGGACTTCTCTTGCATGGAATCACCATTGATGGTCATCGATAAGAATAATGTGAGGTTTTTATGATATGATTCTTTTTTGACAACCATTAAAGAGTTGAAAGGGAATTTGAATTTAGCACTGATACTGATATTTCCAAAGTTAGGAAAGAGTTGCAAAATATATTGTGACAACCCAAAATTTTGAATAAATTTTGTTTCCTAATTTTATGTGTTATTTTATTTTATTTTTATACTCAAAAAAATGTTTCATTTGATAACATTAGTATAATTAAAATGAGACCGTTGGGTTTTGACTGTTATATGAACATTGGTCAGTATGACCATTGGAAACTAAACGTTTTGATTTTTATCTCTAAATACAAGTAATCTTGGTTAATTATTATAGAAAGAAGATTCGATGGGCTCACCCTGTAGTCTTGAACTGATTGAAGTCCATCTAACAAAACATGGGAAGGAGGTAGCACCACTGGGATTTTCTCGAGACCAAACCCAAGCCGAACTTCATCGTGTGAAGCTAGAACGGAATCACCTTCGTGAGAAGTTCAACTTGATAGAAATTTCTACCCGTGCGATGTTGGACGAGCCTCCCTCAGATTCTCTCACCTTAGCACATCTTACACTTAGGTCCTATGCTGGCGTGATAAGAGGATATTTAAGGAGACTGTAACTGCCTTGTGTAATCCCTTGTTTTAAATAAAAATTGGGATTTCTTCTTATGATGAAGTTTAAGAATTTTCAAATGACCGGATAAATATAGTATGCATATTTTTGATGAATTTTAGAGAATGTTTATTTTAAAAATGTTAATGTAAACCATAAATAATTAAAAATGTGTAATGATTTTCAAAAATTGGTCTTCTACAATTATGTTCAGTACGAAATTAAGAGTCTAATATGATCAACTTGATTTTTGATGAATAATAAATTATGAATAGTGATTTTATGATTAGGATTAGTAATGTGTCCAAATGGATTAGTAATCTCACTTAAAGAAAGTATTAATATAATCTAGGCACCTTGATTAAGTAATGTGATTCAATAAAATGGTTAAATAATGGTTTCAAAAATTATTATTCAAGTTTTAGTTTTTTTGCGTGAATAGTGTTTTTAATTAAACATTATATTAAAAATATTTAGAAAATTATTTTTATAAAATGGATTTCATTTTTTAACTCAGAACATCAATATTATGTTAAGGTAATTTTTGGGGAAATTTTCTGAGAAAGTTAAATTTTCAATGAATAGTAAAAATACAGTTTAGGGTTTCGGTATGTTTAATGACATCATAACTGTGTCATGATGATGTCATGAGATATTTTAAGGGATGGTATACTAAAGATGATATATTATTGTGTGGGGGTCCACATGTGGACTAACTCTATGGGAAGTACCACGAGAGGGCCCATGCTTTTGAGAAAACCACTTTTGAGGTGTCCCTTGGCCATTAATGCCTTGTCCCCTCACTTTCCCTATAAATACCAAGCAATCCACTCATAATCTCAACTACCCACTCTCCCCAACGATTTTCTGGTCTCTTTAACTCCCAAGGAGTCCACCCAAGGTGCCCCCAAGCCCTCAAGGTTCCAACCATTGAGTTTTAAGAGTTACCTTTTAAGGTTAGGGATCCGACCTCTCTCTTGCTTTTCATGAAATCTATTTTATGTAATTTCTTTTATGCTCCCTGTTCATATGTTAAAGTATGTTCTTTTATACTACTCTTACTGCCATTTTCAAGTTCATATAATGAGAGATCCTCTATTACTCTCATTATTTCGTTTTATGATGTTTTTTGTGGCGTCGTTAGGCTGCCGAAATTTTTGTAAGGGATTCTTTCTCCCTTCTCATTTTTCAAGATCTATTTTCTAATCATGTCTTTCAAGTTCCTTTTTATTATGTTGGGGAATTATCCCTATATCTATCTTACTGATCTTTTATGATCATATGAGTCGATTACCCATTAGATCTCTACTATTTAGTATTTTGATGTTTTACGTGGCGCCGTTAGGCTGCCGGATTTTTAAGTGGTTCTTTCACCCTTCTCATTATCAAGTTCTATTTTCATGTCAAGTCTTTCAAGTTCCTTTTTAGTATGTTGGGGTATGATCTCTACATATATAATACTGATATTTTATGATCATATGATGAGAGACCCCATTTTATTTCATCAATTCAGTATTTTGAAATTTTAAGTGGCACCGTTAGGCTGCCGAATTTTAAGTGGTTCTTTCCCCTTTCTCCTTTTTCAATGTTCTAATTCCATGTCAAGTCTTGCATGTTCCTTTTTAATTTTATAGGGTATGATCTCTATAACTATCATTCTGATCTTTTATTTTCATATGATGAGAGACCCTATTTGATCTCATCAATTAATTTTTTTTGGTTGAAGTATATGTGACGCCGTTAGGCTGCCAATAAGAGAAATATTATTATTGTCTTCATTTCATGTTCTTCATTTCATATGTTATATCTTCCAAATATCATTACCATGATATTAAATCCATTATATTCTGTTCCCCTACTGTTTTATGGGTCATTTATGAATGTTTGACCCATGTCCCTTCTCTTTTCAATGTTTTCTAAAACCCCGAAACAAAGCCGTTATGCTGGAGAATTTTCGTCTCAAAATGCCTCTCTCTTTTCTCAAAATTATTTTATGTTATAATGTGAATTCTCAAGGCTCTTATTTCTATAGGGGTATTCACATATATATCAAAATTTTCTATTTTAAATTAGGGTATTTACATAAATGAAACCCTCTCTCTCCTTCCGTGGGATTAAAGTGACGTAAAGATCATGTCTTTAAAGCAGTTCTTAAAATGTTATGATTATGAAATGAAACCCATTTATTTTATTCTATATGGGTTATTTATGAAATTTTTGATGATGATATATGTGTCTCACATGATTATAATGTAAAATTTAATGGTGCACCCTGATAGCGCTCCAATGCATTGGTTAATGATGTAACCACTAAAGATTACAATTTCAACGATATCTTGGTGAATAACCTTGGTAATTTTCAAATGACACATTGGGGATGGACCGTGGTGATATGTTCATGATTGTCTATGTTAAAATATATAGCCACATCTTAAAGTTATGAAAAATTTTATTTTTAATATGATATATCTCATGATTTCTTTCTCATTCCTTAAAGTAATTTTCATGACCTTATTGAAGTATCTCATGTTCACATGTAAAATGATTCTCTTGTTTCCCTTACTGGGACTTCTGCTCACCCTTTCTTTTGATGTATGTCCCCAGGTTATGAGATGCAGTAATGAACCTAGGATGAACACGAGGAGAATCCATTCAAGTGTTTAAGAAGAATGTTTTATGTTTTCATGTTTTATGTTCCGGGATTCCAAGACACTAAACCTTAATGTTCCTCAGTTTTGTAAAATGTAATGAAAGTTTATTTGATAAAATGGCGGGATGTTATAGTTGGTATCAAAGGATGGTTTAGTAATTTGTTAAAATTAGGATATGATAACTCTAGTAAGAACCCTATATAAAAGTTTAAATATAGGAAATATTCCTAGTATTTTGGTGAGTATTGAGTAAGGGGTTTCCAAACAAATACATCAATGTCTGGATATGAGCAGGTAGAGGTGGCTCTTGCACAGATGTACATTGGGGTAAAACCTGAAAACACCACTTTGAGCTAGACTCGAACGGGAACTGGTACACGACAATGGGCCTTGCTGAACTCTTGGTTATGACACTCCCGGAGGATATGCTTTGGTAAATTCATAAGCTTAGTATGAACCATTATTAAAGGAGAAAAGATAATATAAAATAAAGATTCACATAAGAATATATGATCATGGATAACCTAGTTTGAAACCTAGGGGATCACAAGTTAGGGTATACTTTTCTTTTACAAGTTATCTTTATATGCTTTAAGTTCCCTTTCATGATTATTGGTTAGGTATTTAAGCCTCTAATTATACTTTCTCTTTTTAGTTAATGGTGGGAAATGAATGAACGTGCCCCAATAACCAATGTGATAGGAAATGTGACGATTGTAGTATTAATATGAACGAGATGATTATGGGATTAAAATATTGTTTTTATTTTGGAAGACGTTCACTATTTTGGGGACCCTATATGATCGAGGTAAATAGATTACTATGGTTTTCTCATTGAGGAGTAAGGTTGACTTATATTTTGAAGAATCGATGAATTTAAGGTGGACATGTAGTAAATTAGGAAACTTATGTGAATGATTAACCTATCGTGGGTAAAATATGTTTAGGTTAGATACTTTTGTTATAAGATGTTAGGAGTGGTTGATTTTGTTTGGAGATGAACAATGAAGTTTATTTTGGAAGACTATGTTATCAAATCCTTCTTGTATTTGGGTTTCATTCTTAGTTTGGTTTATTTTGAGAAATTTTAAGGACCGTTATTTATGGAATGGTCTAAGATGAACTTTGGGTAGTACCATGGAACATTGAAGATTTAAAATTAGTTTCTATTCCTATGGGATTATTTCTTTTTGAAGAGTTGTTTTACCTTACCCTTTCTGTTTTTGGGATAATTATTAAAGATAGAAGAAATAGATAGTTAATATTTTGTGGATTATGTGATTCTCTAGAAGATGATTCTTGTGCTTTGATGAGACCAAGTAGTTTTGATTGCTCATAGTTTAGCGAAAAGATTAGTTTTGGGTAGAAACTTATTAAAGGACGAAACTCTACATGAAGGTGGGTATATTTTCTTATGTTTTTGTTCTATGTATTAAATGAATTTCTCAAAATTATGAAAAGGAACATAAAAAAACATTGCTGGTTCCGTTTCCTACTAGGTAATCAAAGACCATTTATACACATCATAAGTTTGTGATTTTCTTATGGTTAACTTTCTCCTAATCATGTTTTCTATAACTCTCCCTCAGAACTTGACCCTTTGTTTTCTCCTCCATGTCCATGTTTTCTTATATGGAATCCTAGTGTGGGTTAACTCGAGTGACCTTTGTACTTCCATTTCATTATTTTAAAGTAATAGTTTTACTGACTCCTTTTCCGATGTGGGACTTTCAATGAAATTTCAAAACCCAATTTTAAAAATTGCAAGAATGTAATTTCTTAAGTGGGAAGATTGTAAAGACCTGAAATTTTGAATAAATATTGTTTCCTAATTTTATGTGTTATTCTATTTTATTTTTATACTCAACAAAAATGTTTCATTTGATAACATGAGTATAATTAAAATGAGACCATTGGGTTTTGACTTTTATATGACCATTGGTCAATATAACCATTGGAAACTAAACGTTTTTATATTTGTCTCTAAATACAAGTAATCTTGTTTAATTATTATAGAAAGAAGATTCGATGGCCTCACCCAGTAGTCTTGGACCAATCTAAGCCCATCTAACAGAACTTGGGAAGGAGGTAGCACCACTTGGCTTTGCTCTAGACCAAACCCAAGCCGAACTTCATCGTGTGAAGCAATAACGGAATCGCCTTCGCGAGAAGTTAAACCCGATAGAAATTACTACTCATGCGATGTTGGCCAAGCCTCCCTTAGATTCTCTCACCATAGCACACCTTACACTTAGGTCCTATGATGGCGTGATAAGGGTCTATTTAAGGAGACCGTAACTTCCTTTCCTAATCCCTTATTTTAAATAAAAATTGGGATTTCTTCTTATGATGAAGATTATGAATTTTCAAATGACATGATAAATATAGTATGCATATTTTTGGTGAATTTTAGAGAAATTTTATTTTAAAAATGTTTATGTAAACCTTAAATAAATAAAAATGTGTAATTATTTTCAAAAAATGGTCTTCTACAATTATGTTCAGTACGAAATTTAGAGTCTAATAAGATCAACTTGATTTTTGATGAATTGTAAATTATGAATAGTGATTTTATGATTAGGATTAGTAATGTGTCTAAATGGATTAGTAATCTCACTTAAAGAAAGTATTAATATAATCTAGGAACCATCATTAAGTAATGTGATTCAATAAAATGATTAAATAACGGTTTCATAAATTATTATTCAAGTATTAGTTTTTTTGGTGAATAATGTTTTTTAATTAAAAATTAAATTAAAAATATTTAGAAAATTATATTTATGAAATGGATTTCATTTTTGAACTCAGAGCATCGATATTATGTTAAGGTAATTTTTGGGTATTTTTCTGAGAAAGTTGAATTTTCAGTGAATAGTAAAAATACAGTTTTAGGGTTTTGGTATGTTTAATGACATCATAACTGTGTCATGATGATTTAATGAGATATTATAAGGGATGGTAGACTAAAGAGGATGAATTATAGTTTGGGGGTACCCATGTGGCCTAACAGTATGGTAAGTACCATGGGAGGGCCCATGCGTTTGAGAAAACCACTTTTGAGGTGTCCCTTGGCCATTAATGCCTTGTCCCCTCACTTTCCCTATAAATACCACGAAATACTTTCATCCTTTCGCCTCCCCACTATCCCCCAACAAATTTCCGGTCTCTATACCTCCCAAGGAGTCCTCCCAAGGTTCCCCAAAGCCCTCAAGGTACAAACCTTTGAGTTTTAAGAGTTACGTTTTAATGTAAGGGATCCGACCTCTCTCTTTCTTTTCAAGAAATATATTTTATGTCATTTCTTTTATCCTCCATGTTCATATGTTAAAATATGTTCTTTTATACTACTCTTACTTCCCTTTTCATTTTCATATAATGAGATATCCCCTCTTACTCTCATTATTTTGTTTTATGAAGTTTTATGTGGCGCCGTTAGGCTACCGAATGTTTTGTAACAGATTCTTTCTCCTTTCTCATTTTTCAAGATATATTTTCTTATCAAGTCTTTCAAGTTACTTTTTACTATGTTGTGGTATGGTATCTATATCTATCATAGTGATATTTTATGATCATATTATGAGATACCCCATTTTATATCTTCATTTCAGTATTTTGATGTATTCATTGGCGCAGTTAGGCTGCCGAGGTTTTAAGTGGTTCTTTCACCCTTGTCATTTTCAAGTTGTATTTTCTTGTAAAGTCTTTCAAGTTCATTTTTATTATGTTGTGGCATGATATATATATCTATAATACTGATATTTTATGATCATATGTTGAGAGACCCCATTTGATCTCTTCAATTCAGTATTTTGATGTTTTAAGTGGCGCCGTTAGGCTGTCGAATTTTAAGTGGTTCTTTCCCCTTTCTCCTTTTTCAAAGTTCTAATTCCATGTCAAGTCTTGCATGTTGATTTTTATTTTTTTGGGGTATGATATCTATAACTATCATACTTATCTTTTATTTTCATATGATGAGAGACCCTATTTTATCTCATCAATTCATTTTTTGTTAAAGTTTATGTGACGCCGTTAGGCTGCCGAATTTTCATAAGAGAAATCTTATTATTTTCTTCCTTCCATGTTCTTCATTTCATATGGTATGTCTTTCAAATTTCATTACCATGTTCTAAAATCCTTTATATTCTGTTCCCCTACTGTTTTATGGGACATTTATGAATGTTTGACCCATGTCCCCTCTCTTTTCAATGTTTTCTTGAACCCCGAAACATAGCCGTTATGCCGCAGAATTTTCGTCTCAAAATGCCTCTCCCTTTTCTGAAAATTATTTTATGTTATAAATTGAATACTAAAGGCTCTTATTTCTACAGGTATATTCACATATATATCAAAATGTTCTATTTTAAATTCTGGGATTTACATAAATGAAACCAGCTCTCTCCTTCCGTTTGTTTAAAGTGATGTAAAGATCATGTCTTTAAAGCAGTTTTTAAAACATTATGATTATTAAATGAAACACATTTATTTTATGATATATGGGTTATTTATGAAATTTTTGATGATGATATATGTGGCTCACATGATAATAAAGGAAAACATAAGGGTGTGCCCGGATAGTGCTCCAATGCATTGGGTAATGATGTAACCACTAGAGATTACAATTTTCACGATATCTTGGTGAATAATCTTGGTAATTTTCAAATAACACCTTGGGGATTGACATTGGTGATATGTTCATGATTTTATGTTTTAAATGATGTAGCCACATCTTCAAGTTATAAAAAACGTTATTTTTATTATGATATATATCATGATTTCTTTCTCATGCCTTAAAGTTCTTTTCATGACCTTATTGAATTATCTCAAGTTCACATGTAAAATGTTTCTCTTGTTTCCCTTACTGGGCCTTCTGCTCTCCCTTTCTTTTGATGTATGTCCCCAGGTTATGAGATTCAGTAATGAAACTAGGATGAACATGAGGAGAAGCATTTCTAGTGTTCACGAATATTGTTTTATGTTTTCATGTTTTATGTTCCTGGTTTCCAAGACACTAAACCTTAAAGATCCTCGGTTTTGTAAAATGTAATGAACGTTTATGTGATATAAAGGCGGGATACTATATATATTGTGATGCATCATTTTTTGGATTGGATTAATGCTTATTGAGGGGGATCCAGTTTTTGCATATGGGACTAAACAGTTGTGTCAATGTAAGCGGAATTACCGAAAACAATATCTCGAGTTAGGTACAGTTTTTCATTCTTTTCACGAATGGAGACATTATTAATAGGGAGAGAATATTTTGGGGTACACAGATAAAAAAATTATAAAAATACATATGTAATCAGCATGATTTTAAAATGAGATAATAAGTGTGTGTTGAATACCTTCATTCATTAAACTTTTTTCTTGCTTATACGCCCAAATAAGTTAATTCAGTGGTTGAAACACTGAGCAAGAGGACTGTGATTCAAGTAGTTCAGAGGGCCAGTGGTGAGTGGCTAACTATGGTGTTGTTCTCTAAAATTCATCTGAAGGTTCATGAGAGACATGGAAAGACATTTATTTAATAATTGGATATTACCTATACCATATTGGATAGAGTGTGGATGAAAAAGATATTAAATTCTAAAGGCCTAGTTCTATGCAAGAGTGTGGCAGGTCGGGACCATCCTCCTACTTAGATAGTAGGCGATTATGAAATTCTGCATATCCACAGACATGTTTGGGTACCAGGGGAAAAAAGACGAGTTGATGCGAGAATTTCATGCCTCCAATGGGTCAGTTCACCCTGTTGTCACCATGATGTACCATGATTTACATCATCATTATTGGTGGCTAGGTATAAAGAGTTACATAGCTGGTTTTGCCATGAGGTGATCCACCTATCAGAAGGTGAATGTATAACACCAAAGTCTTGCATGAATTTTATAGTAGTTATCCATTCCTAACTACAAATAGAATGATGTCGCAATAGATTTTGTGATAGGTTTACTGAGTTCTCCTTTAGGAAATGACGTCGTATTGGTTGTTGTTGATAGGATCACAAAGTTTTTACATTTCTTGCTGATCAATGAATGCTTAATTGTTGATGAACTAGGGTGGTTAAACATCTAGGAGATTGTATGAATATACAAGGTCCCACATTATATCATTTCAGATAAGGATGGTCAGTTTACATTTTTTTCTGGAAAGGGCGACATAGGGCTTTAGGTATGCATGTTCTTTTGAGAACAGCTTACCACCCCAGACATATGACTCGTAAGAGCACACAATTCAGGTGTTTGAGGCCATTCTTCTGCTATGTGTCCTGGATTTGGGGGTTTCATGGCAGAGACTCGCACCCCTGGCTGAAGACTCCATTAAAAATAACATCTAGGATACTATTTAGATGGCTCTATATGAGGCTTTGTATGATAGACTATGCATATCATCCCGGTGTCGGATGGAGTCAAGAGTGACAACTATATAGGGACATCATCTTGTCTAAGTGAAAACTGAGTAGGTTCAATTGATTCAGAAGCATATGGCTACTGCACAGTCTCGTCATACAACATACACCGATCACGAGAGCTGACCTATGGAGTTTGAGGTCAGTAATCGAGTTTTAGATCATATCCCATAGAGGATGGGACATAGTAGGATCCGGAGAAAGGGTATTATTTCATCTAGATATGTTTGTATGTTACAGATTATAGAGAGAGTCTGAATGGATTCTTATTTTTTATAGTTACCTCAGTGGTACTGAGCCACACATGATGTCTTCCACTTATCTCAACTACACTGATATCACACATACCCATCTCAAATTTTACATCCCAATGGGGATTATCTTTAGGCTGATGTGTCCTTTGAGGATCATCCAATTCATATTGTTCACAAGATCATGAAGGTTATTCGTGGATGATATGTTCCTCTTGTAATGGTTCTATGGAGGTAAGGTCGAGTAAAAGAAAGGAATTGGTAGATGGAATCCAATCTACATGCTCATTGGATTGAATAATTCTCTGATATTCTTCACCACTCATCTAAGTGAAATTTGGGGATGTATTTCTTTAAGGGGTGAAGTTTTTAATAACTATCTTCTTACTTATAGGTATGATTTATTTTCTACTTGTTCTATTGAGTTGTTTTTGGGAAAATAGTGGAAAACTAGACAAGTACTGGAATCATACAATTCCATGACCTGACTTATGGTTACATGCCATGTACTCCTGGGTACTTGATGTGTGGGATGGCCATATATGATGAAAATACTAGTTTTATAGTCATGTTACCATGAAAAATAAGAAAAACCATGTACACTCTGTTCACTCCCTAGTACATGCCTTGTAGTCATGTCAGCAAACCGTTGAAATGAAATTAGTGAAATTCAGCCTCCAAATGAATGATTAAATGATAGACACGCCATATATATGGGCTTAAATTCCATTTATTTTTCTCTTAAAATAGGCAGTATCATCATTCTTCTATCTTTTGGAAATAAGGCTCACTTGGTAGATGATCAAGTAGCACAAGGACTAATTTATTCTTCCATTGTGTCATTTGGAATATTTTTCGAACACCATTGGATCCATTAGAATACTCTAGGTGAGTGATCAATTCTCTTTGAGAAATTATTGGTGTTTTTTTGTTCTCAAATAAGTCATTTATGTTTGATTTAATATCCTTTTTTTCATATCTATACGATTTTTGGTAGAATTAGAAGTCGATAATAGACGAGGAGAGTCATACTATGACAAGGTAGGTGGTTTTGTGCCTCTCATTAATTTCCGAAATGTTTATTTGTTCCGTTTTGTTGTGTCCCTGTGTTTAGAGTGTCTCATTGAAAGGAAATTGATCCTTATTAATACCTACAATTGTTCTGGTAATTAATTCAATGAATTAAAGCATGTTTGGATTTGTAACACGATTAAGGGACACCCAATGAGCGAGTCACCCATGGATAATTAATTTTTTATCCATTTTGGCTGAGGATGTCTATGGGCATGCATTTTTTCCATTTTAGGGTTGTTTAAAATGAACATGGTTATTATATTGGATAAAAATTGTGATAGAATTGTAATTGTTTTGATTATGGATTAGTGATTGTTGTTTTTTCCTTTTCCCATGTTGTTGTTTTTCTTGTTTAAGAATGTGGGAATGTTTTATTGAATTTTAACGATCAAATGGTATAATACTTTGGGTGATACATTGGATCAATTTAGAACACTGTGAAGAGACTCACATGAATATTGTACCTTGCACCTTGGGTGACACATGGGTTCAACATAGAATTCCATGGTTAAACATTAGAGGAATTTTTATATGTCATTTGTGGTACATGGTATCCCTAGTATGACAGCTAGGAACAGACTAGTTTGATATAATCATATACTACACCTTGGGTGATACATGGATTCATCATAAAACACCATGAATGGATTCAAGAGGATTTGTTTTATATGTAATTAGTGACACTTGAACTCCCTTTTAGGACTTCCATGTACGAACTAAACTGACAGTAACTTATACCAACATCTAGAGTGATACTCGGGGCTCCCATATAGGACCAATGAGAACCGACTTGCAGGATGTCAGTAGAATTGCACCTGGAGTGATACTTAAATTACAGCCTAGTAATATCATGATCAAACTCATGTTATATTTAAATAATTTAATGGAATTAATTGTGACATGTCTACCAAGTAAAAGAAAAATATTGGATTTATTCTTCACGTACTTTCCCTTATAAGGTCTTGTGTGACTTCTTTTAGCTTATTTTGGTGTAGGGAATGTCGGGATTAGGCTGAATTATGAGACTTAAATACATCAGGTAATTTGATTTCTAATGAACACTATAAATGAATAAATGTAATTGTAAGATTGTTTTCTTTTGAGCAATTCCTAGTTTACTGCATTTCCTTGGTACAATGATGTTGTATATAGTCACAGAATGATTGGATCGACACTAGGTGGTGGAATACTGGGATTTATTTATCACACCCTATTTGTGTCATATTTTTGGGGCCAAATAGGTTATATTTCTTCAACTGTCGATGTAGTAAAAAGACCTTTTATAGGTACTTGATTGCTGGTTAGGAGAAAGAGAACATTGGACCAAGGCAAGGCTTCCAATGCTGATGAGCTTCGTTTTTTTGTTACCGTACATTGTTATTGTATTGTATATGGTTGTAGTGTATCATATTTTTCCTATTTCCTTAGAACACATGACATGTCGAATCATTTTGATATTACATGATTTCTGGATATCTCTATCTTTCACACATTCATTGGTTACTATAGAATCATTTTGTTTACTACTTCCACAATTATTTTTATTTATTTCGTTTTGTTATAATCTACAAATGATGGAATTGTTTTCCCACTATCACACCCTAGGCCCTCATTGCTAGTTGGAATCCTCTGGCATATGGGAAAATGAACTTGTGGCCAAGTGGCCAATAGGGTATGGGGCAGTAGTTGAGCAGCTTCTTGATCACAGTCGTTACATATGTCATGAATGGTTTACCATAAATTAAAAACTGATTTCCCTAATCAAGATCCTCTCTAAAAGTATGTATTTTGAAACTACATTAATTATATATTCCCTCATTTAAAAATATTTCATAAAATAATACGAATCATGTCTCTTCTTTAACTAGATAAATAATAATGACTATACAATCCTTATTCATCTCATAGGGACCTTCTCTTATATATGAGAATTTTCCAAACATGTGGGCTCTACATTTTCATTTATATCTTTCTTCATATAAATCTCTATGGTTTTTTCCTTCTCACTATTCCTTATCTTTCATCCATAGGTTCAATTAGTATGTCATTTTTAATATTTACATAACCATGGACCCATACCAAGACAACTAATTTGTCATTTTATATCACACTAGTGATTTTAATATTCAATCAACATAACAAAAAATTTCCAAACAAATACTGGCATATAATTATCTCCCTCGTGGTGGTTTAATGACTTTAAAAAAATTTTCTTCCAATGTAACCAAACCAGAATAATTTTAGTTTATTCAAATTTCTATCATGTATTTAGTTAAATTATCTAGATATTCATTATAATGACCAAAAAAACACTTTAAATTACTTCTTTAGTATCTCTATTCTAAGGTATTAATTCAATTATCTTCATCAATTCTTCTATCCACATTGCAAAATGACTATGGAACAACATCAATTTTCATATCCAATTAATTTATCATTTATATTCACATCACATTGGTTCATGAAATGTTTCACATATTCATTTAGATATCCATATTTCTTCCATTATTTATTAATTTTAAATTTTATTTCATGATCTCCAAACAAAAAAAATTAAAATATTCATCAATTATTCCGTATTTTGTTTTTTTCATGAATTTTGTACTCAACCATTAAATTCATAATCTTTGGATGTATTCCAAAGAATGATTAGAGTATACTGACTTTTGATGAATGATTCTTTTATAGAGTTGATGGTAGGTTGGTTTAAATTCATCTAGTTCTTCAATATAAATATATTTAGCTTACCTAAATCCATTATTATCCTTTAGCTAAATTATAATATACCTATATTTAATTTCCCGCTACATTTTTTTATCCTTGAAAAAAATTTCTATATTTAGTTTCATATGTATGAATTGAAAAATAATACATACCCCCTATATGAATTGATGTATTTATATAACTAATCATCATTAATCATATGACACCTCTTCTAAATCTATTGTATATACAATGGTAAACATCTTTTTAACTTACATAGAATCAGATAATCAATTTTTTCAATTTTTTATTTCCTATTTAGGATTATAGAATATAAGACTTCTTCAATACTCTTCTCTTATAAAAAAATGTGAACTGGTAAAATATATATTAATAAAGATAAATGAAAATCTATTTAGAAATATTGAAACAATTACAATCCATTAATAATTATAACATAGAAAGATTTCAAATTATATTTCATTATTTAATTGTTTAAATTAGTATAATATTTTATTATTATTATTGAACTCATTAAAATTTAATATATAATTTATAATTAATAATGGATATTGATATTACTGTAATTAATTATTTTAATCAATGAATGTAATTTTTTTTCAAAAATACGTTCACATGAAAAATATAAAATATTATTTAGAACATTTATCAATTACAAATAATAAAATTAAGTTATTTCATAAAAAATTAATAATTAAAATTTAAAAAAACATTTCACAAGAATAATATTTTTAATTAATAAAGAAAGAAATTTAGTATAAAATATATTAAAATTTGATAAAAATTATATGCGAAAATCAACTAAAATAGAGCCACATCATTATACCTTGATGAGATAGACTTTTTTCACGTTTATTTTTTAATTCATTTTTCTATACTTTTAATACATAAAATGATTCATAATTGTGATTATGATGATATTTATAACCATATGTACTATAATCATTAGTAAAGTTAATAAATTATTAAAATTTACCTAAAGTTGCTTTCGATACATAACTATATAAATATTTTTGTATATGTTCTAAAAAATTATTATTTTCTCCCTCTATCCCCAAAAAAATATTTGGTTATGTTACTTAATCAAAATGATTAACATGAATGATATTATTCACAATAATTTGATTATAGTAATCCACTATTATAGTGTTGTAGAATTTTAAACTTTTTTATTTAAAAAAGGAGATAATGTTAAATATATGTTCAATAAAAATAATTAATTCAAACCATTTTATAAATTATGTTGTATATTAAATTTTCAATATCAAATATGTAAAAAACCAGAATTTGTTTTAAAAATGATAGAATATTTCATTAATTTAAATAGATCAACATTTGTTTAAAACAAATTGAAACCCAAATTTATTTAGGAATGATACAAAATAAAATTTCTATTAATTTTTGGTACTTGAGAAACATTTTATAGAAATAATGAAAATACAGAAGGAAAAATAAAATTCACAATTTTTATAAATAATTCAATTAATCATTCTGGATTCCCAACTCATATCTCTACTTATCGATTAATAAATTTCCACCACTCATTTAGAATATATATATTACAAAAATCATGGGATGCATATCTTGTATCTAATAAATATGATTTAGAGTAAAAGATAATGATAATTAAAATATATAGCTATTTATATATATTATTCTTTGATACTTTCTCATGTTATTCAATCACATTGATTGATACTGGGTTTTCATATATCTTTTGAATCCTAGAAACCATGGTTGATAGAAAAATAGTTATTATGCATTATGAATCATTTTAATAATTTCCATAAGAATGTTTTTTCTTGTATGTTAAATAAAATAACTCACATGATATGGGATTCCCTATAATGTTTGTTTTTTCCTCATGTTTGAAAAAAAAATTATTTTAAAACATCGGTCAATGAAATTATTACTATTAAATTCCTCAATCTATAGCACTGATATTGAGGATAAATTTCATTTTTTCGTTTCCATGAATATCTATAACAAAATATGTTTCATAATTTGTACCAAGTAATTTATTATTATTTTGGGACTTTTAATTGAATATAATCTCACTATAATCATAATATCATTCACTATTATAAAATATAACTTCAATAGTCTAAAATTATTAGTTTAGTGTGTCTTTACTCAATTATTGTTGTCTCTTAAGCTATGTATATTTAGGTAAATGCCTTTTTTAATTTTATCAATAAAACTCTTTGAATGAAAAATATATTCCTTAATTTATATCATAAATATGCACAACACTATTCCTATAAGAACCAATTGTATTGGTTTACCTAGTAAAGTGTCACCTGATATTCATAGTCAAATAGTTTTTACTCTTTTTATTAAAAAAATGATAGATCATGTATGCCTAACTAAGAAAAATCCATATATTTGATTGATAAAGGGAAAAAAATATTGTGATTATAAGGTATCTAATACATAGATATTTAATAAATGATTTTTTATTTTCTTACCATTAATATTATATTTATAACATCCATACAATTCAAGATTATATTCATAGTAATTGAAATATTTGTACCACCAACTTCCATCCATTGTATAGATCACTCATCCTACTCGCCCTGACAAATCTTGCAAATTGGTTTATAAATCCAAGTTGGGTATTATAATGTATCTTCTTCTTGTTAAGAGATGTGGGCATAAGAGTCATGTCCCAAAGGGTATTGTATTTGGAAAACCCATGAACCAAGGTGTCAACCAACGGAAATTTTAGATTTTTATGAGATATGTGGGTGAGGAACGGGCTGGTCAGAAGTTGGGAGGGCTTAGGGTTCTAAACACTTTTTTTGTTAATGAGGATTCTACTGACAAGTACTACAAGATAATCCTTGTAGATCCATCCAAAAAAGTGTTTAGAAATGATCCTTGGAACAACTAAATCTGAAATGTTGCCTGTAAGTACAAGGAGATGCATATGTTGACATCAACTTGGAAGGAATTCAAGGGGCTTAGAGGGAAGAGAAATGGGTTACACAAGGCCTGACCATCTCACATGCCTACCTGGAAACAGAACAACACAATTTCCCCCAGTCGTTACCAGTAATTTTTTTTATACTACTTTTCTTAGTGTCTTGATCTTCTCAATGTACTGTCTGGGGGCTTGTTTTGTTATCATTATTTATTCCTAGAAATATTGGGTCTTGCTCCCAGATTGTGATTTTTTGTGGGATTTGTTTTCTATGATGTTGAGGAGTAACATTCTATTTCACTTCATTTTAGTATAACACATGTATCATGGATTATTTTAATAAAATTGAAAAAAATTTATTTTATACACAGTCATTGAATCATATATTTAATAATTATACAATTCATTTACATATTTACCATAGATAATGAAATACACAATAATTAAATTTTATAGAAATATTGTATATCTACCCAGTGATTTCAATAATAGGAAGTGACCTAGAATTCTAGATTCATTTGGTGGATTATGTTATAAGGAATGTGATATTTTATATAGGTTCTAAGAGGAAGAACACTCACAAAAATTACCCTTAAGTTGAGAGATCAAAACATAAAACATTATATGAGTGGTTAATGTGGGTCTTTAATGAATTTTACAATTCATGAATATATCATTAAATTATAAAATATTGTAATTTATTTTATATTTTTTTAATTAAATGTGTCTTGGATACAACTATAAGTTGTGGTGATATCATATCCCCCATATGAACATGTTTAAAATAAAATCCGTATGGACTGGTCAAATTAATCTATATCCCCAGCACCTTGGATTATATTACACATTTCATAGGCAAAGTAGCTCTTGATTATAGAGTTATACTTTTTTGCATTTTTTTGAATGATATTTCTTAAAATTGGTTAATATGAAACATTTTATATTATACCTAAACTATTTTGGAAAGATTATATCCCATAAAAGAACATGTTGAATATTAAATCAATATGAACCTATCATAACACACTATTTACAATACACTTCCAGGTTCTTTAACGTTTTTTATCAATAATGAATATACTAAATGGAGATATTCACATCCATATACATTCATGAATGAGACTTACCTAAAATTGGTTAATATTTATACATTTTAATGATATAAATGATTTATTTTATAAATGATACTAAATCATATAGTATAATGGAAGTAATAATAAAAAAATACAAGATCATAATAATAAAATTAAAATCATAGTAAAACAATATTGAAAGAAAAAAATCATTTTCTAAAGTCTAAAATTTATAATCAAACATGAATTCTCAAATCCATGATTCCTTTGATATACATTGATAAATCTAATCACCAGTTAATTAGTGGTATAAATAATAACATCCCATTTTTTTATATAGATGCTTCCTCTATAAAATCATATATTTTAATGTAATATTATTATGGCTGTGACCTTTATGGCCTTTTAATATGTGTATTTCTAGTGTTGGAGGTGAAGATCGAATGATGTAGGAGGAAATATGAAGATGGAGATGAGATGTTATCTTGGTGGAAGTGAATTATGTATTGACCTTAAGGGTTTCATCCTGATGGGATATCTAGATATGATAGTTGTTTTACAGCTTATTGTGCCACACCATGAAGGGTTGAGTCAAAATATAGGGTATTGTGTCACACCATGAGGAGGTTTCACATCATGGGGGTGGATTCCATGGGAGTTAAGAACTATACTATTTTGGGGTTGGATGTATGATCATTTTATGTTGATGTGGGCCATGGGGAAAACAGGAGTTAGAGTGGATTTCCAATAATGTTTGAAAGATAGCATTTTTTTGATGACCATATATATGGATTAAAAAATTAACACATTTTTTTATTTTTTTTATTCATCATGTGAAGGATTATATTCATTGTTTTAAAGTATTAAGAATGTTTTTTTAATTCCATATTAAAAGGAATCATAGTAAGGATATTTTATTCATTATGGTAGACTTAGAGGTAAATTTTTAGGATATTTTTTCTTTTTTGGAATTGATACATCAGGGTTATATTTTCACAATGTAACCCATATTTGGTAATATCATAAAAGGTGGTAGGTCATGTTTTATAAAGTGAATATACATGAATTCAAGATAGGGTTTTTATGTGGTAGTTTTATTAACCTCTTTATAGAGACCTGGATGTTGACGTTCATAGACATTACATTACGTCTGCAGAATACTTAATACATAAAAAAAATATACACACAAGGACCATAATAGTTTAGTGTCTTTGGAAACTCAGAACGTAATCTTCTAATCGTGGTGAATGATCGTCAACATCAACCATAAATATCTTCCCCTTTGGGTTTTCTTACCTAAAACCATTCTTTAAATCCTGGGGAAATGAAAATATATAATGGGTGAGCTCCAATGCTCAATAAAGGTAAGCATGGATAAAATAAAACAAATCATATACGTTTGAACTAAAAAACATAACATAATATTTAAATATCTAAATCATGGGAAATGACATAAAACATGGCATTACATAAGGAATAGATCATAAAAAAACATTAATCATGATAAAATAGCATGGGAATAAAACATGTGATTGTGGAAACCATTAGGCACGTGATATGATTTCCATATTAGCCAAGGAATTTCTGCCAAGACCATCTTAGTAGACAAAGTCCCTTACTAAACTGGGTTTACTTTCCGTTCCAGTCCTGTATTACTGAACCAGAATACTTTTTGTTTTAGCCATGTCTATCAAATGTGATATAAATATTTACCCAATTTATTGGAGGGGGATATAGTTCCCACACATCTCATAATTAAATCATTCTTACTCGTGCCACAACATAAACATAAATCATTCATCATAACCCAAAGAATAAAATGGGTTTCATAAACATCATCCCATCATAACATAATCCATATAAAACAAATGGATATCATTTCATTATAAGAAAAATGAAACCATGTAAATCATAGAGACATTATACTTGAAACATAATCATACTAAATAATGTCATCTTAAATCGAAAATGGTTTTGAAAAAACACTTGAAATGAATTCTTGAGGAAAATATCCTTTCTTCTTCAAAAACATTTTCTTTTCACAAAATGCCAAGAAATTGTAGAAGAAAAGGATTTTGTTGAAAATACTTATGAAATATTGTAGTGTACGCTTCATGAAAATAATGCTTTATGAAACCGTAAAAATCTATTCATGTTTTATAATATAAAATTAACATTCTTCTCGTTCTTTTGTCCAAAAAGTCATAAAGTAACTCTTATTGTAAACAAAAAAAATATTCCTTCCATACGATGTGGTAAAAGTAGAAAAGGGTAAAAATGACTTTAAAAATAAATGGAATAAAAGTAAACATTTTATGAAAACTTTTTGAGAACATATGGACATGGATAATAATCAATACCCCAGTAAATACTTACGAATAAACAATCTCGGATAAAAATGAGATTGGAATAATTATCCCTTACCTTATGTCTGATATGCTTCGTATATTTATGAAGCTCCTATATAATGATCTAAATAATTTCATTGAATTATTACAGAATCATATTAATTGCTATGATATCATATATGGTTCACTTATGAATTTATATTACCCGTTCTTTTGTAAATTTGATTTTAAAGTACTGTTTTGGGTAAAATCGTTTCATTTATCGTATGAGTTTCAACTTGTTGTTAAGGATATTATTACTTATATCCTAATTTACATAATTACAGGATGTAAAAAATGATATATATATATATATAATATATTCAGAATATAAATATATATGATAGATCGATAAATGGAATGAAATACAACGTTCATGGAGACGGTTGGTCTTACATACGCATGAACGCTATTTTCGTTTCCTTGTTAAATTGAATGGAATTAAGTATATGAAATACACACATATATATATATATATACATTAATATAGTATCATTATTATGTTATATATTTCATTATTATTTATTATATATACTTTATAATCATTCAGGAATGGTTAACATGGAGAATGAATCTCATCGCGTCGTGGAGACGGTTGTCCATACGTACGCACGAGCGATGATATCATTCACATGATCGTGGAATTGTATTGAAGTGTATTTATAATATTTCAGAATAAATATCAATTTACAATAATCATATATAGTTATTTATCTACATGATTATACCCATCCAAGTAAGGTGGTGGCTGAAAACCGATTACACCACTGCGTGGAGATGGTATTTCGTACGTACGCACGTGCATTGATTTCATTTTCCGCAGGATGGATAGAAGGTGAAATAGTGTTGTTTAATATTTATAATAACATATCAGTGTATAATTAATACTGATATTATTAATTTATACTAAGACAACTAACGAAGTATAAGTAGAAGAAGAAATAAACTTGAGAAAATCGGAAGAAGAGACTACCTCTTCTTCGACACACCCCCTTTAAGCTTCCTCTTATGGAAGTAGAGTTGGACTTTTGAGAAGACCAGAACCTCTAGAATGTTTCTAGGGAAGTGGATAAGAGAAATGGGCAGGGTTTGGCCGATCTTGAAGGCTCTAAATTGTGTAAAGTGGAGAGTGAGGAGGTGCCCTTTTATAAGGGACGAGAGGGGCACCTTTGGAATTATAAGAAATATTAATTTATAATTAATTCCAACCCCATATAAAAACCTAAAAATGACTAAAAATCGAATATTAGATAATGTAGGGTTTAAATCTAATCAACAAATAAAATTTCGACAAGTTGGGTATTTATTTTAAACATTATCAACTTGATTTACCCTTATATAATCTATTTAATTTTATTTGTGGTAATACAATTTTAAATTTTAATTCATTATAAATAATTAATTATATGTATTTAATTGTCCGTAATTGTATTATTTATTAAATTTTAGACCATATAAATTATAATTTATAATTTTTAAATATTTTTGTGACTTTTAAACAATATTATAATATGTAATTTTTATAAAATAACAATAGTGTCAATTTTGACACTATTCATTTATTTTAATTTAAATAAAATATATACAGAATATATGTTCGAAATAAAATATTTAATAGATTCATAAAATGTCATTTTTATCTATAAAATTAGTAGAGTACATTAAATAGTTAATAAAATATTTATTTTAATATTTTTAAAACCTTTTATTTGGTATATCTCTTAATAAAATAATTACTACAAAAGTCATGTATTCTTATTTAATATATTTATTTGTTGCATGGAAATTTAAACTAAAATCCTATGATTAAGATTAATATAACAACATTCATAATAATATTCCTACTTGAATTTATCATCTTAAAATCACAACTTTTAAATTGTTATATTTATTAAATTATGATGGTGACATATTTGACATCATTTAAAATTAAATAATATAAATGTCATAATCTGTTTTATAAATCTCAAATGGTCCCCAAATCGACCCTTGAATGCTTAGGTTATAGATAAACTCTACCAATAATGTTTTTTCATGTTTATGGTCCTTTTTATAGGTATTGTTATTTTAATAAAAACTATATTATTGATTTTTCACTAAATAAACAATTTCGGCGTCACTATTATGTCACCATCAATGACAATTATTTAATCCTTGAAAATTATACATAAATTCTAATGACGTAGATTGTGTTTTTATATTTTTGGATACTATTCATGTTCGATGTTTTATGAAGTTTATCACTAAATTAAAATTAGTATACTTGTAAGATTTAAGAGAGTGAGATGTTGTCACTATCTTTGGTTTTAATAATAATTAAATTATTTTAATGGTCAAAAGTCCATAAAAGGTATCTAATCAGACACTTAGGTTATATGGGTCTACTTTTAGTTAACCAATATAATTTTTTATGTGTTAGGGTAATTTTATAACTTAGGTTTACCCTTAATTAACCGATTTATCTTTAACTTAAGTAAATAAAAATTATCGTAGTTACTATTCATAGTGCCCAAAAATAAAAAGTATCCTATTAACATAATTTGGACCTACTGATTCCAAATATGGAATCCATTTGTCAAAATTCAAAACACTAATGTATCAGTTATTACTTTAAAATTAATCCTGCTATTAAGAAAATGATTTTTAAAAGTTAAAACATTGGAAAAGATTGAAATGATTTTACCAATGAATTCAATGTAAAATAAATTATAATGATATAAATTATATTAAATGGAGAAAATATATAATATTTATACTTTAAAACTATTCAATATTATAAACTAACCATATAAATTATTACAATGAAAAAGTTGTTTTTAATTAAAATATAGCGTGTTGTTACTATTCATTAAAATATGAAAGTTATCAGAACAATTTGAAAATTTTATCCGAAGTAAATTTTAATATCCAAATTCTAGATAATAATTTTATTTTTTAAAATTGAACTTATAAACATGTCAAAAACTAGATTTAAGGTGGATGTTCCATCAAAAGTCCAAAAAACTGCATTTTTTGAAAAATATTTATTTTACCCGAGAAATATATTTTGTTCATATACGATGTTCTAGAAAATGTGTTAGATGAATAATAATGTTATAAATCTCAATATTTAGTTAATACTATTTATAAAAGCTAGTTCATAAAAATATCATAATAATATATCATTTTTTAGTGAAACCCAGTATTGCGTACACCACACGCTATCGAGGAAGGTCACGATTGCGTGTAACCCAATCCAAGTCTGGGTTGCGTATAGTGCAAGACTCCTTTGTTGTTGCGTATTACAAAATCCAACCATATTTCATTTATACATTTAATATATAGGTATATATACATTCAATGTTGCGTTGAATAATTACTATCAAATAAACTTGAAATTGTGTTTAACACGATCCAAGATTAGTGTTGCGTATATTGCAAGCTAATATGGTGTTGCATATAGCGCAATATAATCTTCATGTAGCGTACATGAGAAGATATGAATGAAATTAAAAAGAATATATCTTATTAAATCTCGGGGTGTTCCATTCTACCCCCCTTAAAATGAATTTCGCCCTCGGAATTCTTCAGAGTTATAAATGGTTTACTACTCGAAAGATTAAATAGAAACCCATATCGTAAAAAGGAATACTAAAACATCATTTTAAAAAGGAATGTTAGAATCATAACAGTCACCCAATGTAACTCAGCACTGGGTGTCTACATATGAAAACATAGGTATAAATATGGATATGGAAGAGAAATCTAACCATCAAGTTCTGATGGAGAGTGGTAGAGAACATGTCTATGAAAAATCCAACAATCACAAAGCCATAAATTTGTGATGATCTAAGGTAGTATCTAACTCATCAGATATAAGGGCACTAGGAATCCAATTTTGGTTTTCAAGATCATTTCCCTAAAGTTGAAGAATTTGAATTAGAAGAAATACTTACTTTATTTCGATATAATCTCACCGTTGTTCATGGATTGAACAATTTCCACTTCATCTCTTAATTAAATGAATTTGAATTTGTCATTCTTGAAGTGTTAGTAGATCATGTGATAGAATGACAGGTCATTCCATCCGTCTCAAACAAACGTTTTGCAATAGTTATATACATAAGTCCATCTATGGTGAGATTCATCATATATCATTCCAAAAAATGGACTTATACATCATCTATCAAACCTATTAATATAATAAAACTTGTTTCTACTAACCAGGGACTTCCTTTAAGCCAGTGATAGGTAATAAAGGCCTATCACACTTTAGTTGTGGGTTTGATTCCCACCGTCTTGTCGGACATGACGGGTTGTAACTCGTCCTATGGGTTGTCATTTTTATAAAAATACACTAATATAATCATTCCAAAAATAGTATCAAAAAAAGTTCTAGCGTTAAACAATTCTATCTGATGTCAAACTTAATCCATTCCAACCATTAAGCTTATCGAAAATACTTTTGTCCAATCTAATAGTATAAAGAAAACAATTACTAGAAATTTCATCAAAAAAGAATGTGAATACCATCATTTATCCCCGATATATCGTGTTGATCACATACCGAACATGTTAATTCCTTAATCATGTATTCTCTTGAAAAATTAATACACATTGAATCTTAGTGAAAACATGATTGCGGTTAAAAGTTAACTCTTTCCACATACCAAAATCCCAAAAATTCTATATACTCAAACCCTGATATCACTTAGTCCATATATGAATCATGGGCTCATGAATACTATCAAACATATTATTTTCCCCTTATCCATTCATTATATGCATATCATCTTCTTTCCAAAAATATTTGAATAACCTTTCATGGTTACCAGTACCATTCAATATATAATTTCATATACTTTAGGAAAAAAATATTGTAAGAATCCTTAGATGTGTCTTTATTCCATAGTACCATTACCTATACAACATAACTCTTGATAAACAAAAATCATTCCACTACCTTATTAAACCATTGACCAAGATTCAATACTTATTTTATCTCATATATCATTTGTAATCTCCTCATCATCATCCACATAAATACTACCTATATGACCATGATGATTCTCTTCATGAGATTTTCCCTTAGGGAATTGGTATGCATAATTCCCATAAATTCCACATTTGAAACTTATAATCATTGTTGATGTCACAAAAATACCATTATCCTTCTCCATGGTGTTAACAGAACCTTTTCTTTTGCACTTACTGGATTTGTGTCCTTTTTTTCCGCACCCAAAGCATCTTCCGGTTCCTTTGAAACATTCTCCTTGATGCCTATTCCCAAATGATTTAAATGATAGAAATTTAACTTTCTTTCCTCTATGATCATCATGAAACGCCATCTTTCTCTTATTACCTGAGTCGGGAAACATACCTAAGTTTAGAATATTGATCATATTAAGAGATTGCTGATTAGGCATAATAACGATGTTTGGACTTCCAAATCCCATTTCATTTGGATGCTCATGAAGAATATCATTCCATTATCCATCATGTCCTCCATTATCTTGAATCTCCCTGTTTCTAGCCATTTTCTAAAACCCAAAAAGAATAGTGTGAGAGGCAAAAATCATGCTTGGGAAAACAAAATAATTAAGGGGGAGTACCGTCAATATCTAACATATTAGGTTAAATTCAAATATCATTACCGTAATTCTAGTACTATAACCTATATGTATACTAATCATTAGGGACATCCCTATACAGACCTTAAATATTTCTAGGGATTTCACTAAATTTTTCACATCCTAGTTTCCAAAGGTTAACTAAACCTTTCCTCTGATACCAACTACAGAGACCCAAATATTGACGTACATGGACATTACATTACTTTTACAGAATACTTAATACATAACAAAAATAGACACAAGAGGATCGTAATAGTTTAGTGTCTTTGGAAACTCGGAACGTAGTCTTCTAATCAGGGTGAATGATCTTCAACATCTCCCGCAAAGATCGTCCCCTTTTGGTTTTCTTACCTAAAACCTTTCTTTAAATCCTAGGGAAAAGAAAACATATAAAGGGTGAGATCAAATGTTCAGTAAGAGTAAGCATGGATAAAATAAAACAAATCATATACATTTGAACTTAAAAACATGATCATAATATTTAAACATCAAAATCAAGGGAAATGACATAAAACATGGCAGTACATAAGGCATAGATCATAAATAAACATTAATCTTGATAAAATATAATGGGAATAAATCGCGTGATTGTGGAAACCATTAAGCACATGATATTATTTCCATAGTAGCCAAGGTATTGCTGCCAAGACCATCTTAGTGGAAAAAGTCCCTTACTGAACCGGGTTTACTTGTCGTTCCAACCCTGTATTACTGAACATGATTTACTTTCTGTTTCAGCCATGTCTATGTCATTAGATATAAATCATTACCCAATGAATTAAAGGGAGATATAGGTCCCACCAATCTCATAATGAAATCATTATTACTTGTTCCACAACATAAACATAAACCATTCATCATAACCCAAAGAATAAAATGGGTTTCATAAACATCATCCCATTATAACATAATCCATATAAGACAAATGGATATCATTTTATCATAAGAAAATTGAAACCTTGTAAATCATAGAGACCTTATAATTGAAACCTAATCACACTAAATTATGTCATCTTAGATGGAAAATAGTTTTGAAAAATCACTTGAAATGAATTCTTGAGGAAAATATCCTTTCTTCTTCAAAAGCATTTTATTTTCACAAAATTCCATGCAATTTTAAAAGAAAATGATTTCCTTGAAAATACTTATGAAATACTGTAGAGTATGATTCATGAAAATAATGCATTATGAAACCGTAAAAATCTGTCCATGCCATATAAGATAAAAATAACATTACTCTCGTTCTTTTGTCGGAAAAGTCAAAAAGTACCACGTATGTTAAACAAAAGAATGATTCCTTATATAAGATGTGGTAAAAGTAGAAAATGTTAAAATGACATTAAACATACATGGAAGAAATGTAAACATTTTATGAAAACATTTTGAGAACATATGGGCTTGGATAATAATCATAACCACAGTAAATACATACGAATAAACAATCTCGGATAATAATGAGATTGGAATAATTATCCCTTACCTTATGTCTGATATGCTTTGTATTTTTCCGAACCTCCTGAATAATGAATTAAATAATGTCATTTAATTATAACAGAATCATATTCCTTTTTTGATATCATATATGGTTCACTAATGACATTATATTACTCGTTCTTTCTTAAATTCCATGTTAAAGCACCGTTTTGGTTAAAATCGTTTCATTTATCGTATGATATTCAACTTTTTTTTCTTGATATTATTACTTATATCCTGATTTATATAGTTATAGGATGTCAAACATGATTTATATATAATATATATTCATCATATAAATATATATGATAGATCGATAAATCGAATGTAATACACCGTTAATAGAGTCGGTAGGCCGTACGTACGCATGAACGCTATTTTTGTTTCCTTATTGAATTGAATGGAATTAAGTAGATGACATACATATATATATACATAAATCTAGTATCATTATTATTTCATATATTTCATTATTATTCATTATATATACTTTATAATCATTAATGAATGGTTAACATGGGGAATGAATCTCATCGCGTCGTGTAGACGGTAGTCCGTACGTATGCACGAGGGATGATATCATTCCCATGATCATGGAATTGTATTGAAGTGTATTTATAATATTTCAGAATCAATATAAAATTAAAATAATCATATATAGTTATTTATTTACATGATTTTACCCATCCATGTAAGGTGGTGGTCAAAAACTGATTACACCACGACGTGGAGACGGTATTCTATATGTACGCACGAGCGGTGATTTCATTTTCCATAGGATGGATAAAAGGTGAAATATGGTTGTTTCATATTTATAATAACATATCAGTATATATGTAATACTAATGTTATTACTTTATAATGAGGCAAATAAATAATAATAAGTAGAAGAAGAAAGAAACTTGAGAAAATAAGAAGAAGAGATTACCTCTTCTTCGATACACATCCTTTAAGAATCCTATTATGGAAGAATAGTTGGTCTTTTGAGAAGACCTTTACCCCCAAAATGTTTCTAGGGAAGTGGAGAAGAGAAATGGGCAGGGTTTGGCCGAGCTTGAAGGCTCTAAATTGTGTAAAGTGGAGAGGGATGTGGCGCCTTTTTATAAGGAATGAGAGTGGAAACTTTGGAATTATAAGAAATATTAATTTATAATAAATTCCATCCCCACATAAAAACCACCAAAATCACTCAAATCCGAATATTAGATGAGATATTGTTGAAATATCATCAACCAATAATATTTATACAAGTTGAGAATTCATTTTAAACATTATCAACTTGACTTATCCTTATATAATCTATTTAATGATATTTGTGGCAATAAAATTCTAAATTTTAATTCATTATAAATAATTACTTATATGTTGTGAATTGTCCATAAATGTATGATTTATAAACTTTTACACCATAGAAATTATAAATTATAATTTTTAAATATTTTTCTGATTTTTAAACAATTTGATAATATTTAATGTTTATAAAATAACAATAGTGTCAATTTTGAAAATATTCATTTATTTTAATTTAAATAAAATATATACAGAATATATTTTCGAAATAAAATATTTAATAGATTCATAACATGTCATTTGTATCTATAAAATTATTGGAGTACATTAAATAGTTAACATAATTTTTTCTTACAATTTTTAAAACCTTTTATTTGGTATATCTCTTAGTAAAATAATTACTGCAAAATGTTTTTTATAATTATTTAATATACATATTTTTTACATAAAAATTTAAACTAAAATCCTATGATGAAGATAAATATAATAAATTTCATAATAATATTTTTACATTAATTTATCATCATAAAATCACAAAATTTAAATATATATATTTATTAAATTTTGAAGTTGACAACTTTGACATCATTTAAAATAAAATAATATAAATGTCATAAATGGTTTTATAAGGATACAAGTGGTCCAAAAAAGACCCTTGGATGCTTAGTTTATATATATAATATACCAATAATGCTTGGTCAAGTTTATGGTTCTTTTGATTGGTATTTTTATTTATATAAAAACTATATTATTGATTTTCACTAAATAAACAATTTCTGCATCACTACTATGTCACCATTAATGATAATTATTTAATCATTAAAAATTCAAAATAAATTCTCATTATGTAGATAATGTTTTTATATTTCTGTAGACTGTTCATGTTTGACGTTTTATGAATTTTATCACTAAATTTAAGTTATAATACTTATAAGATTTAAGAGAGTGACATGTTGTCACTTTCTTTGGTTTTAATAATAATTAAATTATTTTCTTGGTCAAAAGTCCATAAAATGAATCTAATTCGACCCTTAGGTGATATGGGTCGACATTTAGTTATCCAATATAATTTTCACATGTGTTAGGGTACTTTTATAATCTTAGTTTAACCTTAATTACCTGATTTATCTTTAACTGAAGTAAATAAAAATTACCGTAGATACTATTCATAGTGCCCAAAAATAAAAAGTAGCCTATTAACATAAATTGGACTTACTGATTCCAAATATGGAATCCATTTTTCAAAATTAAAAACACAGAAGATGCAGTAATTAATTTCAAATTAATCCCGCTATTAAGACAACGAGTTTTAAAAGTTAAAACATTGCAAAAGATTGAAATGATTTTACCTATGAATTCAATGTAAAATAAATGATAATGACATTAATTATATTAAATGGTAAAAATATTTTATATTTATACTTTAAAACCATTCAATATTATAATTTAACCATATAAATTATTATAATGAAAAGATTGTTTTTAATTAAAATATAGCATGTTTTTACTATTCATTAAAATATGAAAGTTATCGGAATAATGTGAAAAATTTATACAAAGTAAAGTTTAAAATCCTTATTCCATAAAAGAATTTTATTTTGTCAAATTTAACTTATAAACATGTCAAAAACTAGATTTAAAGTGGGTGCTCCATCAAAAGGCGGCAAAACTGCATTTTTTTAAAATACTTATTTTACCCGAAAATTTTATTTTGCTCTTATACCATGTTCTTGAAAATTTGTTAGATTAATAATAATTTTATAAAACTTAAAATATAGTTAATACTATTCATAACAGCTAGTTCATAATAATATCATAATAATATATCATTGTTTAGTGAAACCCGATATTGCATACAACGCACGCTATCGAGGAAGGTCGTGATTGCATGTAACGCAAGCCAAGTCAGAGTTGCGTGTAGTGCAAGACTCCATTGTTGTTTCGTATAACAAAATCCATCCATATTCCATTTATACATTGAATATATATGTATATATACATACAATGTTGCATTGAATAATTTCTATAAAACAAACATGAAATTGTGTTTAACACAATCCAAGATTAGTGTTGCGTATACGACAAACTAATACGGTGTTGTGTATATCATAAGAAAATCATGGTGTATCATATAGCAGAAGATATTAATGAAATTAAAAGGAATATATCTTCTAAATTCTTGGGGTGTTACACTCTATATGGTATGAACATTACATGTCATGTTGTGATGCATTAAATTTCATTTTTTAATAAAAAATATGTATCTTATCCGTATAATTTAATAATAATTCAAATTTATTGAGAATTAAGTGACTGGAGGTATATGTATTTAGATAATTGAGTGCCATTCTATTATATTTTTCTTTGAGATGTTAGAGATCAACAATTTTTTTATATGAGTTGAGTTCTCTTATTTTCTTTTGATATTATATTCATTTTATTCTTATTAAAAAAATTTTAGTAGATTAACCTTGGTTATATTTTAAATTGGAGGTCAGTTTCATTTAGATCCTTATTTTCAATTTTTTTGATTTCCTTATGTGATCTTAGCTTTTTGTTCGTCTTCCTCACCTTTTTCTTGAATAGTAGTTATTAATCATTGGTTGAGGTAGAGGATTGAAGAATTATCGTTCATTATTTAGTGTAAATTTTGGGAGGTCTATTAGTTTTTCATTGGGTGGATAGTAATGGTTAAATTAATTATGATTTTAAAATGGAATAAATGGAAATTGAAGTTGAAGAATGATTTTCATGTGTTTATATAATTTGGTTATGATACATGTGATTGGTCATTGTTTGATGATGACGTTGAATGTATTATGTGATTGTATCATATTTATGGTGTTGTGGTGAATAAAATTATGGAATGACTTTCATAAAGGGTTAAACATGTAATGACGATAATGAACTGTTTATACAGAACCAGAAATTGAAGTAATTTTTATTGTGTAAGAATCATTGATTTAATGTGAAAGAATTTCTTAAAATGGAATCGTAGAAGTAAATTTGTTTCTAAAAATGGGTGTTATTTTATTATGATAATTGTGTTATGCTGTTGTTAATATAATGATCATGGAAATGGAATAATGTGGTTGCTTTATGGGTGGTGGTTTGGATTGAGTTGCAAGCATTATAGCTGGTTACCATGGATGTAATGGAGATATTTTATTGTTGATATGGTGATAGTGGAATGGATGGTTGTGTAAAATTTAAATAGTTTTGTGGATGTTTTGGAGGTTATTGGATTGTTTTATTTGGTGGTTCATGGTGTGGTAGAATGTTCCATGTTGGGTTTGGGTTATATTACCTTGTGGTATGGAATGTGGTCGATTATAGTGAATAAAGAAACAGTTATGTTTAGGAACATAAAAAGTGGTGAACGTTAATGAATTGTAAATGTTTATATATAGATGGTAATGTATTGTAAATAACCTAGCATATGGATAATGAATTTAATTTTATTAGATATGGGTAAAATAAATTTTATGTGGGTGGAAAATAATAATTCTATAAATGGATGATTGATATGATTAAATGTAAAATTATGAATATTTTTAGTGATATTTAGTGTGGGATTGTTGGGATGGTAGGTTGCAGAAATGGAAGTGGCTATTTGTGATTGGTAATGATGATGCAGTAACGGTTGTGGGATATGATAGTGTTTTCTTCATATGAGACCCATTGGTTAGGATTGTTTTTGGATACTAAATGTGATGAACTTTCCATGTATTTTCCCATGAACCACACCTGAGCTTAATAAGCTCATCAATGACCAGTTTTTTTTGACTCCTAGGTGTTTTTGTAAAACATTTTTGTTGGAATGGGAATATATAACTGAATAATCCCTCTTCACATATCTCCCTTCCATGTGTATTATGCGATGCAATCGATTAAATAAGTTATAATAATACATGGTATAATTGATCAAAGTTATTTTATTTAATATAATAGACGACATGGGAATTTGGTTATGATATTGATAAATATTGGGGGGTATGCATTATATGAGGAAGGTATTAGGTGGATTTCATTATTGTTGCTAATACAAAACTGTGGTGGATTTATGATAATGTTATGATATTCTATTATAGTGTGTTATGCAGGTGTTTTATTGTTTGGGGTGTAAAATGGATGAAGTGGTGGATATGTAATGATGACGATATGGATATGGTTTGGGATACGTGGTTGTGGTATGGGATATATTGTGATATTTCATAACTATATTAGGGATGAAATCACAAGAAGTTTGTCATTAGAGAGTGAGAGAAACAAACTAGTGTGATAGTAATTGCAGGGTTCCATCATGATATATATTATTTTATTATATGTTATTATACAAGGAATGGATATTGGTTTAGTGATACTTGGATGGTTTGGGTGACATGTGAGAAATTTTAGTTGTGTGTTGGTTTTGTTATTTGTTCACATTGTTATTAGTATACTTCTTATACAATTTATTAGGAGGTATTTAATAGGATATAAATGGGTTCAAATTTATTATCAACCAAATATATATATAAATATGAATATGTTTTTAGGTTTATATGAGGGGTTAGGTGACCGATTATGTCATTAATATCTCAAGGATTAGGACTTATATCAACATTTCTATAATGGGTTTTTATTTTTGTATTTTATTTTAGAGACTTTATTTCTATATTATTGGTCATGTATCTTATGATATAATTTTTTCGTTTTATTTAATGTATTTGATTTGTAGTTTCTATATTAATTCCTATGATATTTTATGGTAATGACTCCCATTTGTATGTTTTATACACCTAGTTCTTGTCTCTAACCCATGTCCTTTTTAATGTTGTCTTGGGGAGTCTCTCTAGTCTCCACTAGGGGCCTATTAGGGGTTCCCGATGGGTGAATTTCATAAAAATGTGGTATCTGAGATATTCGTGTGATTTATGATGAATATATGTGTTAGGAACTAGATATTTTTATTGGTTTGGTAGGATAATGACATTATTTGAAATTAACATTTGATGTATTAAATATGAAAAGTCACGACCCTAGAAATATGGCCCACTATGATCTAAAAAATGGACCATATGATTTTTGAAAACCAAAAGGAAGTTAATACAAATTTGAAGAATGGTACCTCTAAGAAATACATTCTTCATACATGTTTTCAGTTGTATTTGAATTTGGGTGATTTTTGTGAAATTGAAATGATTTGACTAAATGATATTAAATGAATTATATGCTATAGAGCTTAAGAGTTTCCTTTATTTGTTTCAAAAAAGTGATTATGGTTATTATGCACATATGGTTATGGTATTTGAGGTGTGGATGGATGATTCGGTCATCTGTATAAGGGTTGAACAAGTCTAAGAGGATGACTCATAGAGTAGGATGTTATGTGAGTTCCAATGTCATGGTTTGGAGATGTATTGGGGTATACCTCTGATCTAGATGAGGAGTACAGATTTGGGGGTTGTAGATCTCTTTGTAATTTATATGTGTTATGAAATTTTATTAGGTTCTATTTTTGTCTTGATAGATGAGAAATTTGGTATGAATATTTTGGATTCTAATTCTTGTGGATAAAAAAGTATCCAAGGATTGATGGGACGATTTCCAATGGCAATTCCACGGGAAGATCCTTTCATCAATGATGATGGTGAAAAAGAGGAAGGGCATTATCTCCCACTAGAATGAGATCCTGATCATGAAAATGTTTTGGGATAAGATTAATGGATCTTCTATTTTTCCTTCTCATTCTCTATATTAAGTGGAAACAGTATAGAATTTATATAAGGTGAAAGATCCAGATATTTGGAACTCAGTTACCGTATGTAATTTACTATATACATGGCTGTACAGAAAAATATAGAGGTGGTGAATATGATATATGAAAAATCGATATCTCCCATATTGGGTAATAATAAGATCATTATGAGAAGAATAAATACACATCATGTTTACAAAAAGGTAGAGATATCAAGGTTCAAACTAGTAGGGAGTTAAATTCATCGACCTTACACGAATTGTTGTGGATATAGTAGTTCTTGTGCATCCACCAGTGGGAATATTCTTCTGTGATTTTATTATTGGGGATACATTCATTGTTTAATCACTTTCCTAACTATTATCAATGACCATCATAGTGTTTCTGTTTAGATTCCATTTTTTCCTCAATAATTACTACCATAGAGTACATACAGATAGTATGATCGATGGGTCTTTTGATAGACATGGGGGGATGGGATATGTGGTGGAAAACCTCATAATGTTCCGCATACCAATTGACATAATCAATAACATGTCTATGGTGGTAGTAACCCACAATCCTATTGATGTAATAGGGATGTTTGTGGACAATTAATTTCCATAAAAGTATTAGGGCCATATGATACATATATTTTCTGATGTATTATCTATTTCTTATTTACATGGGTTTTAAATTATTTTATTTTGGAGCACCAATTTTCTTTAATTTAACCCTCATTCATTTTCACATTTGGAGAAATGGTTGAGATACATCAAATTATCTTGGTGTTAACTATTCTAGTTGGGGGTCAGTGAGAAGGTCATGATATACATTGAGCTGGTGAGCTAATATTAGGGAAGAAGTATTCATTAGGTGATTTATTATTTCTATAGATAAAACCATATAATTTCATTTATATAATAAACTAGTTTTATTTTATACTTTTAGTCTTTAATTTTTTCTAGTGGATTGTTTTTATTTATGATGTGGAAGGATAATGTATGATGTTCATTCTCTGATGAAGTCATAATATGGGATAATGAAATTCAAATCATATTTTGTATCAATTATGAGATTTATTAATTGTTTCATGAGAGGTGTTGGTGGAGGTTTTTTCATGTGTTTTTAATAAATTTTTGGATGTTTTACATATTTAGGTTTAAAAATACCACTTCGGTGTGACATTGAGTTCTAGATATTGTTACTGGTAAATGCACCCTTGATTTAGAAAATTTTCATCATATAGAACCCATCATGAAATGAGAGTTGGTGATTCTAATTAAGGTTTCGATAAATAGGGGTTTAATTAAACATAGTGTGTCACCATGGGGTGGTAAGATGTTGTTAATTAAGAAGATGGATGTTGGTAAGAGGTTATTCATGGATTGATTATAGATGAATTAGGTAAAAATCAAGAACTATTATCCCCATATCATGTTAAATTATGTATTTGATTATTTTAAGGAAGATATATTATTTTCATAGAATTATCTACAGTGTGGATATCTACATGTGGGGTGATGGAGGAGGTTATACAGAAAACTCCTTTGAAATTCCGATACGAGAACTCGATGTTTTTAGTTATTTCTATCAATGATTGAAGCTCCCAAGATATTCTTATGGTAGTCATAAATTTCATGCTTTGTGATTTCTTGTCTCTGTTTTGGGTAGTGTTCATTGGTGACGTCATAGTATTTTTGAAGCTGCAAGTCGTTCATGTAGATGATCTTATAGATGATTTAATTCCCTCTATTTTACAAGGTACATATTTAGTTTACTTTTATTTATTATTTTATATATATTTATATTTCTTGGTATGTATTGGTTAAATATAGAAAATTATGGATTAAAACCCTTGTGTTTAGGGTCGGCTCATGGTTTCTAGGAATCATGTACCCAAATAGATAAGAGGGGTGTTTACAGAAATAGAATGTTTTTATGGTTAAAAAATGGGTTCTCAAACCATTAAAACACATGTAGAAAATTTTTCTATATCCATGACCCAAAACCTTGGCTATAGGGGTCAAAATCGTGGCTATATTCTATAGAGATGGTTATCTTGGTTTTTGAAGGTATTGGAATCCATGTTGGTAAAATATATAGCCATAGTTCTATAAAGCTTTTGTCACAGTTATACACCATGACAATAGAGCTGTTGCCATAGTTTCCCAAAATATTTAAATAGATCCCATGGATATAGACTATGTAACATGGTCTATTGACACAATTGTCCAACATTCCAACAGATTTATAGCCATGACTCACAATGATGGCTATAGGCCAAGAAAATCATGGCTATAGCACAGGAAAAATATGCTCCCAATCAGATTCGATCATTGTACCTCCACTATGTACACTATCTACCAAACCACAACACCATATATGACTATATATATAGTTTAGAACTCTGTCTATAGCATGTAAATGATGGATATAACCCTTCTTACCATTTTTATGCAGGATACTTTTTTCCCACACAACGACGTGACACCTATAACCATGATTTTTAGAATCCATGGATCTAGATAATGAAAAAATACACTATAACGATGATTTAAAAAAATCATGTATATATCCATCATGAAAACACTCTACATCCCTAGTTTTACAATAACTAGGGAAATAGCCGTTGAGAAAAACTCTATACCCATAGTTTTACACCAACTGTGGTTATTAACCTGGGAAAAAGCTCCATAGCCAGGGGTTTACACAAACAATGGATATAAACCTCTAAAAAAGACCCTATAGCTACAATTTAACATAGAACATGTCTATAGACCAATATAAATCAATATATAGCTACATTTTTTAGAGTTGTGGCTATAACTATCGAAAAAAACTATATAGCCACTATTTCACTAATCCATGGCTATAAACATTGAGAAAATACCATACAGGTTTGACTTTATATAAATATATGGCTATAGAACTGGAATAAATACCTATATCTATGATTTTTGGAAAATTGTGGCTATAGGTCCCTGACTGGAGCCCAGTTTTCTAGTAGTGAAAAATTATAGGAAAACTGTGTGACTTATATTATGTGTCCCAAATAGGTTGGAAAAATATGCAGAAAAACTATGTGATACACCCAAAATTCATAAAACATGGGAGTTTTCTATTTCTACCATATGTGGTTAAACTCCTTTTCCACAATTTATCCACATATTAGTGCATCAGTCTCATTTTATTTATATATTTTTTCACCCCTTTCGTCCTTGGTTGATATACTTGGTTTTTAGTTATTTTATTCTAGGCGAGATTCAATATCTCATGGTTCCCCCTACTCTCCTATAATCTTATTTTAATATTTTATTTCCATAATGTTTTAGAACCCTAGCATATTATGGGGGTGATGCTCAGGATAATGATGGGGTGTCAATGAATTTTATTCGTCTACTAGACTCCGGAGGATCCCTTATACTCATTTCTAGTGATTTCTAATTTAAGATGACAAGTCTTAATCTCTTTAAAGGTTTTTATCTCTACAAAATGGATCTCTCCTATGATATAATTTTACTTTATGAGTTTTTATTTGTTTAAATTGTATAATTATGAATTTTATTATTATTTAAGGATATAGTATGATCAGTCACTATAAGTCACAGTGTATGTTGGATTCAAATTCATTTTCAAGTAAATTCCATTGAAAGTAATCAATTTTCCTTAAAAGCGATTTCTAAAATTTCATAAATAAGAAAAATTGTTTTAATTAAACATTACAAAGTGATTCAAATGGATTTATCCATGGATTTGGTAATCCATTTTTATGTGATTTTGGTATTTGATTATATGTATGTTTGATAATTATTACATATGGAAGAACTTGGGTGAGTTAGTAAATTGGATGTATGAATCCCCTTGTTTTGATAGTGAGATGACTATTGTTAGTGGTCCAATTAGAGTAACCATGATAATGGGATGGATCATATAAATATTCTGATCATATTATCCCAGAGATAGTGGTTACTTTTTTACATTGGTAATAGATACCTGTGATCACATCCCAATTGATGAAATTATTTCCTAGTATTTGAAAACTATATACATACATAAATATCACATTATATTCAAAAATAGATAATACAATATAATACTGTCTATGGGAACACTATTTTTTTCATTCATTATATCCCTAGATATCAATAATAACACACATCCTTGAATCATTGGGAAAGGAAACATAATAAAGGAGTGAGATCAAATGCTCTGCAAGTGTAAGAATGCAAATAATCCTAATAGAGAATGAATAATATGAAAAAAAATCAAATTATTCCAGTTCAATAATCACCTAATATTGAAAAAAAACCATGTATATTATATTTAATCAAATAATCACATAGATATAAAATAAAATTCAAAATGATGGAATATAGAATACTGCACATCTTAAAATTATCATCGAGGCTGTAGACCAATACATCTTACATAAATTGGTATGGTCGTAGCAAGATACCCAATCTAGTTTATAGGATAAGACATATTGATTAATCAAGGGTATATTTAATTATAACCCCCACCCATCCCATAATTATTCCAATATATTCACCATAGGAAAAGTCAACATAATATGATAAGCATTCTTTAAATATCCATACCTATTAGTTTTGGAAAAAACTAGAATATATCATCTCATTACATTTCCATGTAAAAATTACCATAATCCATATATATAAATATGTTGTATGATATCATTATATTACATATTCATTATAAGTTCCAACAAAGGATGTTGAAATAGATGGAAATACATTATAAATATCAATGTAATATTTTATAGGGAAATGACAATTTAACTTTAAAATAACTTATTTAAAAATTTATTTATTTACCAAATATTATAGAAAAAATTATCATTTAAAATAAAATTGAAAAATTATAATTTAATCATTAAACCAATGAATGTTCGTGATTATAGTAAATTCTCTTAATGTAGTATCATTATTTAAAAAACATTCATTTCACACTTTTGTAAACAGATCAAAAACTATCTCGTTTAAAAAAAAAAGAAGATTCTAATGAAATTAATTTTTTAAAAGTAAAGAATGGAAAAAATTTATTTCTTAAATCAACGTATAATTTTAAATTTATTATTTTATTTATTTTAAGGAAAATAAAGTCATATAAGAGAAAAACACCCGACCGTGGAGAAAAAAAATTTTGATTTAAAAATAGTAATTTGATATCATGAGTAATTAAATAGAGAAAATTGAAATAAAAACATATATTTTATGGAGATAAATATAGGATAAGAAAATATATTTTATTTAATATATAAATTTAAAATAATACCCCCAATGGAGTCATAAACATGATTAATCGTGAATAATGAAGAGATTGTGAAATAAACTATTACCTCAAGTTCATATTCCATTGAATGTGTCTAAATGTAAATTCCTAATAAATTTAGATTTATTATAAATATATTATATATCCATACTCATATATGTCACACCATATAATATTTAATTATAATATTTTATAAATGGTCTATTAATAATTCTTTTTTAAAAACACATTTGTAGGTAATAACGACATCGTTTTTTTGTATTTTTCTTGTTTATTAGTATCAATCCTTATAAATTGATCATATGTCCATAATATCCAGAATATTAATCATGAAAAAATATCATATTCACTAATTATATATGTATTTATATTAATCCATAAAATACATATATAGAAAAATGAATTACAACATTCATAGAAATGGTTGGACGAATGTATGCATGAATGTTGTTTTCATTTTGGAGAAGATAGAAAAAAATTAAAAAAATAATTCAAATTTGTATAATAATTATCATATGAAATAAGTAATATATATTAATCAAATACAACATAACTACCATCCATGTAAAAAATAATATTAAAAAAACACATCACTTTGTGGTGACTGTATTCCACACGTACAGACAAGTGATGTTATCGTTTTCCAAAATATCGAAAGGTAAGAAGGTATATGTGATATATTAGATACAAATGTATAATTATTTCAATAATATAAAATATATACATTATATCCTTCATTATATCTATCCATGATAGGTGGTGATGCAAAATTAATTACATTAGTTATGCAAGGCAGAAGTCCTCCGCATTCATGAATGAATGATTCATTTACGATTTTATGGAAGAGGATTTGGATATAGGAAAGAAATTAACATAATAAAATATTAGTATATGAGTGGTAAAGATGTTATTATTTCTTCATATTTTAAGAATATTTCAATGAGGTAGAATTATAAATCAAATGAAAAAGCATAGTTTAGAACGATACCACTTCTACGATCAACCTCTTTAGGTTTATAGATAATACCTTACTAGGATTCTTTTATGATTAAAATAGGGGATCTAGGTAATGCTAAGGTGTGTATGTAATTTATATGATCAAGTATTGACTTATCCAAAACGATCTTGAATTGTGGATTTTAGAGGAGAAGGGATTCCCTTTTATAAGTTAAAAGGAGTTTCATTTTGTTAAATACCTAAGACTATTTAATAGTGGGAAGACAATATCAATACATGCTCCTCAAAAATTTATAAATAATGAAGTCCAAGGCATATAAGTCCTTTCCAAAACTCCACCACTTAAAAATAATAAATTTTTAGATGTGTTATTTCCTTAACCTTTATGGTTACTGACATTTACGATTATAGTTTTCACTATGACCACTAGTTATTTACTCAGGTAAAATATCATTTAAGAGAACAAGTAAATTTAAAATTATTAAATAAATTTTCTTATTATATATAGATATGAAATAATATTTATAAAATAAAAATAATATGTGTTCGGAATATTAATTTTAAAACTAGTGCAAGTAATGATAAAAAATACTTTTTACAAGAACCTTGAAAATTAATTTCTGATGTATTTACAGTTCATTATGGAAAAAATAAGATGAAATAATAATATAATTTCTGATGTATTTACAGTAAACATTTTCTAAATTATAAAAAAAATTATATATAAATTCCACATAATATTGATCAAATCTTATAAAATTAATTAATAATAATATAATTTTACAAATTTTACTTTTTAAATTATATGAAAACAAAATTGAACCTTTTAAATTCTTTAAATGAAATGATAATTTTTAATAAATAATATTTTCTACAAATTCAAAAAAATTAAATATTAGTTAACTATGAAAAATTTATTTTATATTTTTGATTTTATTTTGATAATGGTGTTTTTTTACTGTTAATGAAATTTAAAATAATCATACATTCAAAAAAACCCATTTTTTAAAATAATATAGTTTTTTTAAAATAATACATGTAATTTCAAATGTTTTTTATTTTAAATTATAGTCAATTGATAACAAGTGAATTTATTTTAACATGTGTATACCATATAATATTAATTATTTAGTTATTCTCATTTATAAGAACCAGTTTTTTGGTTAGGATATAACAATATTCTCTATCACAACTCATTTAAACTAGAGGTTGTGTACACCACAAGCCTTAAAATAGATTATAATTATTTTAAAAAATATCATAAAATATTGGGGATTTACATTATATCCCTTGAAAAAATGAATTTTACCATTTAAATTCCATTATTTTGATACAGAAATTGACGATATATCTGTTCCATCACATTCTCGAGTTCCCGTGTATCTTCTTTGAACTTATTATTCCTCATGAGAACTATAACCATGTGGGTAGTCATGTTCTGTATCACTATAAATACATGATATGATATTTCAAGTCGTTATTATTTTTATGAATGATCCTGATATACTTGTGTGACCATTGAGTTCAATACATCCGAAGGATCTAGTATGTATATCATCAAGAGAGATACTTTGAACACATCATGAATATGCGAGATGTTCGATGGAATGACCATGGGATAAGCTAACAGGCCTACTCAATCTAGAATATTGATGGATCTAATATACCGAGGGATTATCTATCCTTTCTTCCCACATCTCATAACCTTATTCCTTGGATAAATTCATGGAAACACCTTAAAAAACATGTAACTCAATAAATCTTCGATGATTATTCACATAACTATTTGATAGACTATGAACTTCCATAATATGTTGTTTAATGTTTCCAACATTCTGCATGATTTCCCATTTTCATTATTTCAAAATGAAAATTATAAAATTCTCTTAGATTTATGTATATAGGCCTTTATTTTTTGACATTACAGGAACCCAGATACATACCCTTCAATATATCTCTTCATACCATCCAATAAGAAATATTCATTCAATTCTATATATATGGTACTGCTTCTAGGATGAATAATGAATGATGAACTATGAGCCTCATCCATCAGATCCTTCTTCAGTTACATATATAGACATGACACATACACGGTTCTTGAACCTCATTATCCCATTATAAAAAAGTTTTAAATTAAGGAAATTTTTAATTTCTTTTTCTTTGCTACATATTTCATCTACAAAACATTAATATTTACTTAGATAGATTCTTGAAAACACATTTTAGCAAAATAATATTTCATAACTTCGTTCAATATTACAAGATCCATTATTTGAAAATCAATAAATACTATGTTCTTCTATGTTTTTATCATAGAAAATCTATCATGAATTTTAGGATATAGAGATACTTCCACCTTATTAGACATCATAGGGTGGTAATGTATTGAACTATTATAATCATTGATGAGCCCCAACCATCTTCTTTAGTGTATAATCAAATCCTTTAGTGTAAATATTTACTTCAATTTTTTTTGATCAATATATATATATATTCACCATATTGATAATACCTCTTTATATTTAGTGAATGAATTACTACAATGTAACACCCAATTATATTAGTGTATGTTTTATTTTTAAATAAATTTAATAGCAGGCATTTTACACATCACTCAATTCAGATGAATCATAAATATATTAATAAGTTACTATAATAACCTAGCTGTTAAAATAGTAAGATTGCATAATATTAAACAAACTATGAAATTTCTATATTTAATATTTATCTAAAATATTTTTTATGTATTATATAAGAATGAATCTAATTTTATGCCATAAAAGACAATATTATTTCAAAGTCAGTTTTCTGACATTTTATAGAATTCTTGTTTTAAATATTGGTTTTTAATCATCTATTAATTAAATTTGAAAAAATAAACTTCTTTTTTGAATGTGGAATATCCAAATTTACAATGTTTTAATTTTTTAAATTTTTCTAATAATATTTATTTTTTGATGAATATCGATTTAATATCTAATTTTAACTGAAAATATCTTTAATTTAAATAATTTACAAATTTAAATTATATATTAAACTGGTATTAAAATATTACTAGATGAAACATTAATCATTTATTCTAATTGAGTTGATTGGAAACAATTTAACGGATAATTTTTATATAAAAACATTCCAATCATTTCAATGTTTCACTATAAAATCTTGTATTCTCATTCCGTGAGTGAGATTGATTTGAAATTAATTACAGTAACTTCTATGTTTTGAATATTGAAAAATATATTCCATATTTTGAATTCCTAATTCCAAATTATGTAAATTGGTTTTTTTGGGTATTATTAATATTAACTTTACTAATTTTTTTTAAACTTAATAAGAGTTAAATCAAGTATTTAAGGGTAAAAATAATTTTATAAATATTAGAAAATTACTGTAAATGTTAACCAATTCACATTGGATAAGGGATTTTCGACAAAAATCATAAATTTTCTAATATTGTAACCTTTGGAAGAAAAGTTATTAAGAGTATGACATTTATTATATTTAATTAAAAAAGAATTATTAGATTTCATACTCGTATTTTTAATAGCTATATCATTTTTAATATATATTTACACACAATATATATTAGAATAGAAATAGTGAATTGAAATATAAATTGGTTCTATTCATCGTGATAATTTATTCATAAATTTTAATAAATAAATATTTACCTAAAAGTCTTATACAGTGATGATGCGATAGTTATTTAATTATTATAAATATTAAATAAATGATATAAAAAATATTTAAATAAATATAATTTGATATAATTAATGTAAACCAATAATATATATAGGATCTATAAAAATTAGGCATGTGTTAATGTTTTATGAATATATCATGTTGTTATGATATTTTAAAAATATAATGTAGTGAATAGTTTCTCAATTGACAATAATATTATATTAGACTATATAATATTTTATTAAATGATATAAAATTCATAAATATATAAAAATCAGAAAAAATATTTGGATAATGTTAAAAATTTCATCAATTACTCATTTTTGGTTCTTTTGGAATTTTATACTAAAAATATTAACCCTTATGTATTAACAATACATGTTGTCACAGTAAGAGTTAAAGATGTTTAACAATGATTAAAAAATTCTAAGGGAAAGATGCAACCTAAACATTTCGAGAAATTATTGGTTGAGAGGATTTTAGCATATAATAATGTTATATAAATTTTAAATTAATATGTAGGCATTTTTTTATAAATTAAATTTTATTAATTTATTATTTTTTGAGAGTTTTCAAAAGTGTTCCCACCGCAATTATAAAAAAAATTCCCCATCACTGATTTATACTAATTTTTGGATTATAACTCGAAAAAAACTTCCCATTTATCTTCTCTCATCCTTATTCATGTTCTTTAGGTCTTATTCATCAATAAATACAAAAACTAGATCCTTTGAGAAGAGAGAAAAATGTATTCTACAGAAAAAGAGCTAACTGTTATAAAAACCCATTCAAGTTCATTTTTTTGTCTACTCACTCTTGATGTGTTGTTTCCATTATGAAGTATCAACTACAGTATACTAAATATAGTAATATGTTATAATGATTATGGTAATATATATTCCACTTTTTAGCAATCCAATCCAATACAAAAGTATTATTAGTGCGTTTACACGACTTACCATTATCACAAAATGGTGTAATTTGATTGTCATCATCACATTATTTGGATGGGCGTGATGATCGATCTAGTTGATATAACTAATAAATATGGCATGATATTGATTCTTTATAATTAATATAACAACCAATTCCTTACCCATTCACCATTAATTGAATGATTCCATCGCTCAGTTGTATGTATGGCCTACCTTATCCAAAACGTGATGGGATTCATTTTCCATTATAAACCTTAAAGAATGATTATGTAATGAGAAAATATATTACCTATTAACATAATATATTTAATTTTCTAAAATACATATTTATCCTATTTATAAGAATCATGACTTACACGACAAAACATGCATAGTAAATGAAGTGGATAACACCTAAAACAAGAGTAATAATAGAATATTATTATAAAATGATATAAGAAGAATAATATATGTTATAATAAATATAGATGTGGTTATAGTATAGATTAATAATTTATTTTAAACTATTACAGAAGAGGTTAAAGATCATTTAACTAAAAGAATGTATAAGGCAAGGGTTAATTTTACAAACTCATTGTTCTTCGGGGTTTTTTTACATGTAAGTATGTACTATGGAAAATTTATCAACTTTTTCCATGTTTCATAAATAAATTCCAAAATAATTTTATTATTATCCTAAAAAATTTTATGGTTTTTTAATTCATGTTCATCTTTTTATAAAATGGTTTTACATAAAACTTTTGTAATTTTCCAAATGAGGTACATTATGACTTTTTTGACAAAATACTGAAGGATTTTTTTTTATATATTACCATATCAAAAAAATATACACAGTCATTAAACCTTAATGTCCTGAATATTCCATTACATTTTTACAAGATTCATTTCAATTAAAATGTTTTCTTTTATGATTCCAAGACCTTTTAGATAAATTATTTCCAAGAACAATGGGGTATTTCTATAAGAAGTTTTAGTGATTGTATTAGATCCTTTTAATCTATGTAAACATCAATTTTTAGATATTATGATTGATTGAGTTTGATCTATGATACTGTAAAGAATATTATATTAACGTATTCTTATGATTTTGACTTTGGATGCGCAATTTTTACAGCATTAATGCTTTATAATTAATGTATTCACATTTCATTAGCCAATTTTTCAATATGAATGTTTATGTTTAAACCATTTAATATAAGGAATGAATTGGACTTATTATATAATGGGATGGGATCACTATAACCAATCGATGCATCATTATGTCTCACGGGACAAACTAGTGTGTGTATTGGCTGATGTCTTACCTGTTAATGTACGGCGTAGTGGTTTATTCCTTGAAGGTACATTTATGATGTCTATCATTAAGTATTCACTAATTATGAGATTAATTATTGATATTCCATGTGATTATTTTATATGTAGAATATCCATGTAATAATTTATATTTAACTATATAGTTTTCATTTATTCATCCCATATAATTATCAAGATTATGTTTAAATGGATTCTGTTTTATTATAGACAATAAATAAATGTTTTTTGTTATTATGCATAATAGTTTCATTTGAATACATACCCTTAATACGAATATGAGATCACCCCTTTCTTATGTTTTATTTTTCTTATGATTCCAAGATGTTTATTAGGATAGATATTTAGGATTAATCTAGGAGAATAATGGTGTTCTCAAGGATTTTATATACATAACTATATGATTTAAAATATATTGTATGGTTTTCATATTTAATATCACATAAATGTCTACAAAAATAATTGGTCTTTCGGGATTGAAATCATGTATCTATTACAATAAAATAAGGTGAGGCACTAGATCTATGCTACTAGGTTCAAGGTTCTTACAGTTGTTATCAGAGCATGTTTAGTAGAAAAATTAGAAACAAGATTTAGAAAACAAAGATTAGGGAGAATAACCGTAAGATAGAATTCGAGGATAGGTATATAAGAACATATATGAATTTTGGTATGGTATATATCATAGGAGTATTCCTTGAAATATATCCATGTACGGATACTACATGTAGAAGTGTTTCTAACATAGATTAACCCATGGGTGATAACTCTGAAAAGGTGGGTCGGGCCTAACTCAGTATAAGTATGTATATAAAAATGGGCCTTATTGCATTCATGGTTGGACAATCATGTGCGATATGATTGGAATATTTCACATTTTATTTACAAACGATTATAAAGGATTTAAAAGTAAATATGTACCAAATCAAACCATGCTCATTATTATGACATTATTTATACATAAATTATAATTTTTTTTGTTTTAGTAGTTTGAAATTATTTATTATGGTTCACAATATAATCAATTGTATTCCATCATTAAAAAGGGTGACATGTGGAATGAACAAAAACTGTATCAACACACATAACTAATATAGGTATTTCCCTCTAATATAAGATAATGATGTCGGTGTTAGAGCTACAACTTGTGTAGAACACCATATAACCATAATGGGATAGTAGAATATGGTTATGAATAATAACCATACCTAAATCAAGCATCTTGATCCATAACATGTAATTATATTATCCTAACACATTGTGAGAAAAAACATCCATCATTTAATGGGAATACAAATCATTTATATAGTCTGACATTAGATATGTTATTTATTGAAACTGTTTTTTCATCGAGGATAAATAAAATAGAGAAGGTTGTCATTGATGTTTATCTTCTGTTGGGAGATTTATATCATTGGTGGTAACAGATTTAAAACATGAAGGAGGAGGGGGAAATAAAAAACATGGAATGGATGGTTTTTAAGGAAATTTTCATTGAAAAATATTTTCTCCATAAACAGCGAGCGGGCGTGGAGAGAAAATTATTGAATCTTAGGAAAAATGAAGATAATAATATTTCTGAATTTGAATACAGATTCACTAGTCTGTAAAGGAATGCTAAAAATTATATACATAATAAAAATATTATGATTGATTAATTATTTTATGGGTTAAATCAATTCTTATTAATGGCACTAGTGAACCGAAGTTTCTAATAATATGAAGAGATAGTCTGGTGTGAAATGCAGACAAATAATTATTCTCTATGTCATACGACATTAAGGGAGAGAAAGATAATAATATGTTTACTCAAAACAATGGAAAATGAATAAAGAAAATGGTAATCTTGGAAGAGTTTACTTTACAACATATAATAATTGTTGACTGAAACATCATGAAACATGCTTACCGGTGATGGGAGTTTGTAACATGTGTGTAGAAAAAGGCCAAGAAGCACAGGATTTCAAGGATTATACATAAATTACTAATGTTCAATGATACAATTGTAGAAATATAGTAAATTATGCAAATGGATATCCTAATAATCATGAACACATTCCTATGAAAAGGACAACATAGGAAGGAAAATCTTATGTGATCGCAATAGTTGAGGTTGATGTTCCCAAAGACGTGGTGGCAGGTACTTTAATCCTCACCTCAAACATAGTCAATTCATTATTTTAATCTATATCATCAAATTGTTTTATATATACTTAGTTTGAAAATAAAATTAGACATTTATATTTTGATATAATAATGTATATTTCAATAAAAACTCTTACGAGATGTCTCTTTGAAATAAATATGTGTCAAAGAGTCCCCATTATGACACATAAATGTGCTATACTTGCTATCTGTTTCATCATTACTATGGTTGAATTTGATATATTACTTGGTATAGACTATATTTCAAAATTATATGAAACATATTTATTACAACAAAGAAATTATGATTTGTAAGGAAAAAAGAAGAATGCCTTATATTTAATGTATAATATTCATTATCATATTCTGGTCTAGATCTACCCACTGTAGCACTAATGAATGAAATTATTGGGGTGGAATAGAAAACAACATATAAGGAAAAATGATGAAATCATAAAATTGAGGATATACGTATTGTAAATGAATAACTTGATTTATTTCATGAGGATTTACATGGACACCCCATAGAGCGTGATATTGAGTTTTCTATTTATTTAATCATGAGTGAATGAATGATATAAAAAACTCTGTATAGAGTGGCCCACATTGAATTAGTGGACCTAAAAAAGAACAGGAACAGTTGGAAAAAATGGTATTTATTCACCTTAGTTTTTCACCATGGGTATCCTATATTATATTTTTTATGATGAAAGTTATATCCATGATGATTTGTATTGATTATAAGAAAATTAACGGTATTTAAATTAATACCAAGTACCCTCTACCTCACATTAATTATTTTATCAATCAACTTTATGAGATCATTTTTTTCAAAGATTGGCCTTCATTCTGGATGTCATCTACTATTTTTAAAGAAGGAAGACCTTCCAAGGAAAACCTTTTGAATGAGGTATGTATATTATGAGTTTACAAAATTGCCATATGGATTTACTAATGCACGCTTGGATTTTATAGATCTAATTAACATATTATTCAATGAATATCTTGATGATTTTTTATGGTATTCAATGATGTTATTCTTGTGTTTTCTAAAATCTATTTTGTGTATGATGAGCACTTGTGAATCATTCTTGAGACTCTCATAAGGAAATAGTTTTATGGTAAATTTATAATCTATGAATTCTTGCTTTGAGAAATTTATTTTATTATCCATATTGTATCTAATGATGGATTGTATATTGATCTTATAAAGATAAAGGAAATCCAATAATGGCTCTCTCCATTGATCATAACAAATTGATGTAGTTTCTTTGTATTACTATGTTATTATCATTTATTTGATCTGAATATTTCCTGATTGGCTACCCATTAACTAAGCTGAATCACAAAGGGGATATGTTAGTATTGAAAAAATAACGTGAAGAATGTTTTGAAGAATTGAAATGAATATTGGCCATTCGTCTGATCTTGAATTAACAATCAGAAAATGATGGTTTGTTATTTATAGTGACGCATCATGTAAATGAAATTATTATTTCCTTATAATTGATGATAGAGTTATTTTATATGCCTCAAGGTAGATAAGATCTCTTGTGAAGAACTATACAACTCATAATCTTTAGTTAGAAAAGGTAATATTTTCACTAATGATATGGAGACACTATCTCTATTGTGAATTTATTTGAGATATAAATAGATTAAAATAGTATGAAATATACATTCACATAGAAATAACTGAATATAATGAAAATTGAGATGGATCGAGCAACTCAAGAATTATGATTTCTCAATAAACTACAAACTAGGGAAGGAGAGTATGGTAGCAGATGAATTGAGAAGGAAGGATCTGGGAGATTTGAAAAAAAATAAGGATTGATAGGGATCATTTTTCCATTCATCTAATAAATATTAATAAGTGAATTATTATGGTAGGGGAAACATCCCTCCTCTATGAAATGGATTCCAAAGCATATTTACTGTAAAAGATAAAACATGATCAGTCTAATGATGGAATTTCCCAGAAAAATTATAGTATTGAATGATAAAAAATTTATAGACCATGTATATGAAGACGGTATTTTGAAATTTTGTAAAAGGGCTTCTTGTTCCCTCATTAAATGAGTTAAAAATTAATTATTTAATGATTCTCATAGATTTATTTTTTATATACACCCTGAATAATCCACAATGTATAGAGATTTGAAGGAACATTTTTTGTGGGATATTATGAAGTAAGAAATTGCTTACTATATGTCAAGATGTCTCGTCTGTCAATATGTAAAGGCTGAAATAAAAAATCCAAGAGTGTTAATGAAAAATCATATTATACATTTGAGTAAATGGTATGACATTATATTGGACTTTATCAATGGACTAACAAGGACTCATATAAAGAATGATGACGTATGGTTTATATTGATCACCTTACTAAATCTGTGCAATATCATTCTATATGATAAGATTTGCCTCTTGATTACCAAGATTTTTTTTATTAATGGTCTTTTAAGATATCATGGTGATCCTCTATTGATTGTGTCTGATCGAGATTCCCATTCTACTTAAAATGTTTGGAAAATTATTTAGATGGATAAAGATTCTGAACTTTTCTTGGGCACCACATATCAACCTCAATCTAATATGTTGGAAAAAATGATTATCTAAACATTTGAATACATTTTTAGGTCCTTATAATTTGATATTGAAGGTATGTGGGATTATTATTTACGTTTGGTAGAATATTCCAAGAACAATAACTTCCATTCATGTATTCAAATGGAAGCAAATGAAGCATTATATGGTTATAGGTTTTGTACAAAAACATGTTTGGATGAATTTGGTAAAAGGAATATTATAGGCCATGAATTTGTGATGGAAACAACAGAAAAGGTAAAGGCTATTAAATCCCATATCAAGGATTCTCAAAGTAGGAAAAAGAGATATTTTGTTAACTGAAGAAAGGAATTGGAATTTCATGTGGGATATCATGTATACATGATTTCATATCCATGGAAAAGTGTAATAATATTTGATAAGAAATGGAAAATAAGACATAAGTATATCAGATATTTCGAAATTCTATAAAGAGTTGGATCTATAGCATTTTATTTGGTAATTTATGCTAGTCATTATAAAGCAGACGATGTGTTCCATATATATTTTCTATGAAAGTAAATTTCAGAACAAAAATGTGATATCAAATTGGAAGAAATAGAATTGGATCCTTTTTTATCATATGGTGAAGTGCCTATTTGAATTTCGGATACTAGAGAACATGTACTGATGAATTAGGTGGCTCGACAGGTAGTGGTATTGTGATAATTATAAAATAAAAGTGGTGATGTGGGAACCTTTGGAAATTATGATGAACTACCCAAATCTATTTATGGGGTGATATTATGGAAATTTGGAGGATAATATTATTATAAGGAAGAAAAAAGGTAGCACACAATGATTTTAAGGTTTGTTTACTTATTAATAATTTTAATAGTTAGCGTCACATACAACAATGAGTTCAAACGCACTATCATCAATTAATAAGTTAAAGTTATAACCTATCCATTAAAATTTTGATAGTAAATAGATTAAAAATATTATTAAATATATATATTTAATATTCACCCAAAATATTGTATAGTAATAAGATAATAATGTCTCTAATTTTACTTAAGAAAATCTATATTTCTTTAAAGGGAGTTTTACTACATTTTGATGGTACAATTATTTTAAATAATGTATTGTCAATAATTTGATAATTTCTAAGTGAAAAAATAAATTTCTTATTTGAATTTCGAATATAAAAATTTATTTTTGTTTAATTTTTTGAATTTTTCTAATAAGATTTATTTTTTGATGAATAGTGATATATTATTGTATTTTAATTGAAGATAACTTTTCAATAAAATAATTTATATTGATAAATTATATATTAAATTGGTTTAAAAATATAATTAGATAAAATATTTATCAATGAATCCAATTTAGGTTATTATAATAATTTTCACACTGAATGTTGATTTAAAAACATCTAAATATTTTCAACTTTTCACATAAAAAACCCATTTTCTTGCTCCATGAATGATAATAATTTTAAATTAATTACTTCATATTATATTTCCTTAATTTTTAATGAGGGATTTTATATTTAAAATCAGTGGGTCTAAAATATTTAAATTGATTTATTTTATTTTTGTGAACTCTGAATATTACCTTTTGTATTTTTTTATTAACACAGTTAATAGTAAATCAAATATTTTTGTGTAAAATTTATATTATAAAATTATAATGTTACCTAATTCTTATCTAAATATAATTTAATAAGTGGTTGTTGACTTAAATAATACTTGGTCTGAGATTATTACCATTCTAAGCCACTTTTATTAGAGTATGATATTTATTATATTTTATTTAAAGATAAGATAAAGATTTTGTACACATATTTTCAATACATATATAACTTTTAAAATAGGTTTATATAGAATAGAAATTCATCTATAAACTATAATTTGAAATATAAAATGATTATATTCATCAAGATAATTTATTTTTAATTTTTAATAAGTTAAAAATTACCTTAAATGCTTATAAAATGAAGAGGTAATATTTATTTAATTATTGAAAATATAAAATAAATGAAATTAGTTTTTTTAATAATTAATATAATTTGGTATAATTAATGTTATTAAAGAATTTAATTGATGAATTATATAAATCAGGGATTAATGAATGGTTTTATTTAAAGATATAATTCTATTAATCATAATCTTAAAAAGTCATGTAATGAATTGTATCAAAATTGACATTAAATATATATTAAAATAAATAATTGTTTATTAAATGATATAAAATTCATAAAAATATGAAATTATTTAAAATTATTGTTATAATGTTAAATACTACATAAATTACTTATTTGAGGATATTTATTTCATTTTATAGTAACTATTTTAACACTTAAGTAGTAAAGAACATATGTTGTCATTGTAAGTGTTAAAGAGATTAAATAAGGGTTAATGCCAATTTATAAAGATATTAATGTGACCTAGTCATGTCTAAAAATTTCTATTTTTAGTTTTTTTATTTATAATCATAATATCATAAAGTTAAATCACTTTTTTCTATTTATTTAAATAATTGTATTTATTAATTTAATATTTTGTGAGTTTCCAAAAGAAGCCCCATATAAATTATAAAAATTCACCTTCTCTCTCATATCATCACACAACATTGAGCATTATATGTTGACCAAACCATTATTTTTTATTTACCCAAAATCATTATCGATGTTCTGGATGTTGTATTCATCTATAAAGGCCAACTATATATCTCTTGAGAATTGATCAAAAGGAATTTTACCGAAAAAGAGGCAATTGTTTTACCAACTCATTTAAGTTCATTTCTTATTCTACATCTCCATCATGTATCATTTCAATTATAAAATAAAAACTATAGTTTCCTATATATATATATATGTGTATATTGATATGTTGTTTTTATTATGGTAAAACCATATTCCACGTTTATTCCATCTTATGAAAAACAAAATCACAACACATGTGCACATACAGATTATCATCTTCATGTCATGGTGTAATATGTTTATCATCACCACTTTATTTTTATGGGTATAATGATCATTATAATGTATATAAATAATAAATATTACATAATATTTATTATTTATAATTAATATACCATTAAATTCCATACCCTTTCATCATTAAAGGAATGATAGTGTCGCTCTTGTGTATGTACGTCCTACCATGTCCTCATTGTGATGGGATTAATTTTACAAGTTAACAATTAAAATGATTATAAAAATTAATGTAATGAGTAAATATAATATATAATAACATAATATATTTCTTTATATTAAATATGCATATATAGTATTCAAAATAAACATGTCTGACATGAGTAAACATGCATAGGAGAAAGAAGCAGTTAACACCCCGACAAGGGTAATAGACGATTTTTTTTAACACAATGATATATGAGGATCATATATGATATTATAAATATAGATATTGTTATGGTATAAATTAATAACAAGTTTTAAACCATTAATAACGAGTTTAAATCGCATTACAATAAAGGTTAGTACAAGGTATGTGTTAATTTCATAATGTCAATTTTATTCATGGTTGTTTATTAATAAGTATCTATTGCGGAATATTTTTCATCCAAATCCATGTCTCTTAAAAAATTCAAAAATATTTTTAATATATTCCTACATATTTTTATTGTCATTTTACACATGTATTTAATTTTAAAAAATTATTTTAATGGAAGATATTGTCTTTTTCAAAATGATGTACTTTATGTATTTTTCGACAAAATATGAAAGGAATATTTTTAACTTATACAACATGAGAAGATATTTCTTTTTAAAATTTCATTTACTTTTAAAGAAATGATTTCAAAAAAAGGGCATTTCTACCAAGAGATTTATTTATTTTATTAAAGTATTTTCATCTATTTTAACAATCATTTCATGATGTTATGATTGAATGTGGTTGATATTTGATATCATCTATGAGATTTTATTAAATTTTTATGATTAGTTTTACAGTGGATGTGCTATTTTGATAACATTCACTGTTTACTGTTAAATTATTCACATTTCATATGCTATTATTTTAAATAAAAATGTTTATGCTTCACCCTTTTCATATGAGGAAATAATTTTACTTAGTAAGTGATGGGAGAGGCCCACTATATCCCCTCAATGTATCATTGAATCTCAATTGAAAAAATTATTTGTGTATTATATGATATCTAACCCATTTATGGTTGGTGTCTTGTCTAAAGCCTTAATGACATGTTTATGATGCCCAAAATTATGAACTATCTCATTATGAGATTTGTAACACCCCAAGATTTTATAGTGTGTTATTTTTTCAAAACAATTCAATAACTTTCACTACACGCAACACCGAGTTCAATCACACCATGACTTAAAAAAATCCATTCAAAAGAGGTTATGAATAGTGTTAACTAAATTTTAAACTTTATATAATCCTTATAATTTTAGAATTCATATTATGAGTTTCTTAGACATAATGTAAGAACAAATTCATTTTCAGTATTGTACTTTTACCAAATTTTAATAGTGAACCCTTTTTAGATACTATATTTTAAACTTTTTGACTAAATGGGGACATCAAAAATTTAAAATGAAACATCCCAAGCTTCCACGGTACGCTAGCGTGTGTTGTACGCAACACCGAGTTCTAACACACCGTAACCAATCAAACTAGCCGTTATGAATAGTAATACCTAAATTTTGAAATTATATATATTTTATATTTTAAAATGGACTTCATTTTTGGATTCGTAATATCGAATTTAGCCTAAGGTGAAATTTTGGTACTTTTTGGATAACTTTCATATTTTGATGAATAGTGAAAATTACTAAATTTTAAATAAAAACAACTTTTTTAATCAAAATAATTGATAGTGATAAATTATGAATTTTAGTAGTTTTAAAGTATATTTAGAATATATTTTTACCATTTAATATAATTTTGGTCATTGGACATAATTTTACAATTAAACTGAACATAAACAAGTGTCAATCTTTTGATAGTTATTATCTCTTAAAAACACGCTTTTTGTTTTGACAGCGGGAATTAATTTTAAATTAATTTCTGCCACTTCTGTGTTTTGAATTTAGGAAAATGGATTCCATATTTGGAATCCGGATGTTAAAATTGTGTAAATAGGTAACTTTTATTTTTAGACATTTTGAATAAGTACTGTGGTAAATATTTTATTTACCATGGTTAAGGGTAAATCCGGTAAATAAGGGTTAAAAAATAATATTATAATAATACTAAATTACCCTAAAACGTGTCTTAACCCTATTGGTTGATACATGGTCGACCATGGGAATCTTTGGGTCTATTTTGGGACCCCATGGATCCACTTGTAAGTGATAATGACACTTTATTTTAATTTAGTTAAAATGAATACAAAAATGACACAAGCATATATCTTTTAGAACAACAATTGTTACATAGGGTTATATATGTTGTATTTTAGATTATAAATATTCCTTAGAAAGATAAAACTATTTCCTACATAATGATATTTTATTTATAATTTTTATACATTAAATAATTTACTTTATTTATGACACAATGATGATGCAGTAATTACTATAATAGTGAACAATTAAAATAATTGATATTATAAATACCCAAATAAATATAATATGAATCTTTTAATGAATTAAACTAATTTTCTAGGATAATATGATATATTAGGATTGACTTAATTGACTTTGTTCAAAGTAATCAATCTGTTATGAGTTTCACAAAAATCAACTATTGAATAGTGTCAAAATTGACATAAAAGAGTTCTTAAAACAAATATTATATTATTAATTGATATTAAATTCCTAAAAATCTAAGGTTCGGTCACGAAACTTTTATCATGATAGGTTCATCATTAATGTACCACTTGGGGGTCGCTTGTATGTATATAGTAAGTTTATTAACCATATTATATAAAAATACAAAGAGACATTGTAAAAGTGAAACTAATTAACTTAGAGTTAATACTTAAAGATAAGGTTAATATAAGTACCCAAACCTGTCTAAATTCTATTGGTTGAGTGGTTTTCGACCTATCCCCACCTTAGCCTTTGAATAGTAACTCCAGTATCTTACATATACTGTGATGTTATTATAAATATGGTACAAACATATTCAGTATTCTATCCACCCTTTGAATAACATGTCACCATACGTGCGTACGTACGGCTTACCGTCTCCACGTCGTGGTGTAATTGTTATTCAATATATTATTATGTGGATGGGTATAATAATGATGTGTAACTCATGTAAATAATAAATATAACATGTTAATGATTCTGTATATATGATATACCATCCATTTATATATTATTTTAATATCAAAAGAATGATATCGTCGCTCGTGCGTACGTACGGACTACCGTCTCCACGAATGCGATGAGATTCATTCTCCATCGTATCCATTCAAGTATAATTATCATTTTATGATTTAAAAATGATGTTTAAGGACTTGATATCATTCTTTATATGAATAAGATACAAAAAAAATGGCTTATGTAACAAAACATATAAAAGAAAATGAGTATGTTAACACCCGAAACGACGATAATTCTAAGATATTATTAACAAATCAATGTTAAAAGATCATATATGATATCATATTAATATATATGATTCTTGTATAATTTAATAACAATTATTTCACCATTATACAGGAGGTTAACCTAACCCAAACAAGGAAAAGTACAGGGTAAGGGTTATTTCACAATCTCTTCATTATCCGAGGTTGTTTATACGTAATAATCTACTGGGATCTCTTTATCATCCACATCCATGTTTCTTAAAAATGTATTTCAAAACATTTTTACTATTTACTAAAATATGAGTTAAAGTCATTTATACCCTTTTTGACTTTTATATGTGGTTTATAAAGGAATCTTTCCGTCATTTTCAAAACAAGGTCCTTTTTAACCTTTTCGACAGAATTGAGGTAAGAATGTTTTTTTTAACTTATACGGCGGGTGCGGTTATTTTACGCCGTTATAAAATCTTCAAAGATTTCCTTACAATCTTATAAGAATATTTTCAAAGAAAATGTTTTATATTATATGGATCTTAAATGATTTCAAAATAAAAGGAGATATTTCTTTAAAAAGAACTTTGATTTCATCTATGTCAGCATCCTTTGATGGATTTTAAGATTATTTGAAGTTGATTTATTATGATACAAAACTTCTATATTGTATTGAAGGTTTTGTGATATGTTTGACTATGGATGTGCTATTTTTATACCATTCATAGTTTATGGTGAAATTATTGACATTTTGTATGCTAGTTTTAATACGAATGTTTATGTTATGTTTAAACCTTTTCATATGGGAATGCATTGGACTTAATAAGTGACGGGTGGAGCCCGCTATAGCTCCTCGATGCATCGGTAGGTCTCATGAGACAAACTAGTGTCTTGGCACAAGGCCTTGACAAAATCTTATTTGTAGTCTTGGCATGAGGCCTTGGCTATGTGGTTATGATAGTCTGGCATTATGCATTCCAACATTATGAAAGTGGTTATTGATTTTTGCATGTGATTATTCGATAAGTAGAATATCCATGTGAATAAGTAAATGGAATTATTTCATTTTATTTATTCCATACCATGTTGAAAGTTCATATTTAAAAGGCTTTTGTTTTAGTTATACATTGCCTTAAATGTTTATTCTTATTGATGAAAGTTTCCGCTATATTGTTATCCTTACTGGGCATTTGAGCTCACCCCTTTTATATGTTTTATATTTCCCAGGAAGTGAAGAAGTAAGTTATGAATGACCTGCAGGGATAGTATGAGGGGATATGAAGACAAGATGTTTTTTTATGATGTAATGTAAAAAAATTATGGATGTATCTAGTTATTCCAAGGCTACTAAACTAATCGATCTTTCGAGACTTGATCTTTCTTGTGATCATGCCAATGTAATGTAATAATGCACCGACTCTAGGTAACTAGGGTCGGGGTGTTACAGTTGGTATCAGAGGAAGTTTAGTACAAACCTTGGAAGCTAGATTTAGATAAACTCTGATTAGAGCACGTATACCTAAGATGAACTTTGAGGATTAGTATAGAAGAACTTCCTAGAATTTTGGTATTGTAGAGATTTTGTGAGTTTTCCGAGCAATACATCCCTGTCTGGATACGAGCAGGTAGAGGCCGCTCTGGCACAGATGTACCTAGGGGTAAAACCTGAAAACACCGCTTTGAGCTAGACTCGAACGGGAACTGGTGCACGACAACGGGCCTTGCTGCACTCTTGGTTACGACACTCCCGGGGGATATGCTTAGGATAACTCTCATTTTCTTTACAAATCATTTTGAAGGGATTATGAGTATATACTTCCTCAAAGAAAACATTCTTATGATTATGGATTTTATCCATAAATAGTTCAATTTATGTTAAGTGTTTTATAAGTATGGGATTATGTATTTTGATTCATAAACTAATCTAGTTTATGCCATTGTTTAGAAATGGCGCCCAGTAGAAGGAATGATAACTCCAGAAATGCACATGATTCAATGAGAAGGAAGGATCATATCTCTCATGGTCTTAAGCTAGAATTTATAAGAGAAATAGTCTCCCATGTATTATAATCATATGAAGAAATAATATCATGTGTTGATAAGATAAGTAAAGAGTTTACTGAGTCCTATGGCTTTGAAGGGAATCAAGAGAAGAAAAGGATGGAAGAGAGAAAGATGGATAAAGGGAAAAGGGAAAAGAAGAATTTTCCCATATGTGGTAACTGTGGAAAGAAACACCCTGGAACTTGCCTGAAAGGAATGGGAGTTTGTTATAAGTGTGGAGGAAAAGGGCACAAAGTACGTGACTGCAAGGGTAAGAAAATGGTTTAAAATGTACAATGCTTCATTTGCAAGGAGTTTGGACACTACGCGAACCTATGTCCCAGTCATCAGACTATGCCGAAAATGATGTTATTGGATAATAACCAAGTTATGATACTACCACAGATGAAGAGGAATGATTAGAGTTCTTATGTTGATTATGTAAATTGAGTGTTGTATCAACAATGTACTTGTTATAATAATTATGGAGTATATAAGGATTGTACTGCAGTACTATTTCATTAAGGACTTGAAATTGTGTGGAACAAAGAAAAGTGACTCAATAGCAGGTTAAATTTTTGGAAAATATATGGTTGAGAGAATGATAAACCATAATATGGTTCTGATACCGAGGTTGTAATTTTAGAATAATATATGATTGATTTGGATAAATTATATTGGATATTCTTGACTACCTTGAAACTGATTAATGATTTGTATATTCCATCATTGTTGGGGTTTAAAACATTTTTGGATTAATGAAGTATATCCAGCATTCTATATGGAATAGGGGAGCATGAATGTAATCAATAAGGAATATGGTAATTCAAGATGTTTCAGTTAATTAAAAGAATACAAGATGAAGGTATTCATATGCTATTGCGGGGTAAAAAGGATCTATATTATGTTTACCTTACTTATAAATGTTGGACTGTGAGTATGGATAGAAGTATTTTGGATAGTTCTAGTTTGGTTTATTTTGGATTGCCATAAAAGGACAACCCGGAGGTCGGGCGGCAACCCGTCGCGTCCGGAAAGGCTGCGAGACTTGAACCCGCAACCGAAGGGCGACAAGGGTGTATCACCTACCACTGGCCCACGAGATGTCCTAGATTAAATAATGTAGTTTTTATTAAAAGATCTTGTAGATGAATTATAAATTCGTTTATTTTGGAACCCTATACGAATAGTGTAAATAGAATTTTTTTTACATTCTAGAGTGAAAGATGAGTTTGTGGTAGAAATTTATTAATGGATAAAACTCTAATTATAAAGTAAGTATATCTCCTTATTATCTTAGCCAATCTCATAAATAAATTCCTTAATATTAAGAAAATCAACTTAGAACAAAAATGTTTTCCTAGATGGTACCTTAAATCATCAGTAATTTATGGCTTTGGGATTATTGGCCTTTTCATAGCCATGTTCTCTACCACTCTCCATCAGATAATTGATGGTTAGATTTTTCTTCCATATCCATATTTTCCTACAAGGAACCCTAGTATGTGTTATTTTCGGTAATCTTCATACTTTCCACTCTTTATTTTAAAAAGAGGCCTCATTAATTCATTTTTCTATGTGGGATTTCAACTAAGATATTTTGAAACGTCAATAATGTGTTATCCCAATACCCTATATTTTGTTGAACCGATGGTACTTCAAATCATCATAGATTGATGAGTTTAAGGACCTCAATTATACACTTGTTTGTGATTGATGACCTCAATCACTACCTATAAATATTTAGGTTTTTCCTCCGATTATATGTCTCTAATTGCCACCAATGTTCTCCTAATCAAGATCATAATTTGGTGGTGACCCTTTCATTTCTCTTTTCCTCATATTAAGACTAAATTTTAGTAACCCAATTTCCGATGTGGGTTTTCCCACAAATATATTATATATTTTCAACCTTTTATTTTCGAAGAACAATTTCAAATTGCGAGGACGCAATTTATTGAAGGAGGGGAGAATGTAACACCCCAAGATTTTATAGTGTGTTATTTCTTCAAAACAATTCAATAACATTCACTACACGCAACACCGAGTTCAATCACACCATGACTTAAAAAAAATCCATTCAAAAGAGGTTATTAATAGTGTTAACTAAATTTTAAACTTTATATAATCCTTATAATTTTAGAATTCATATTATGAGTTTCTTAGACATAATGTAAGAACAAATTCATTTTCAGTATTGCACTTTTACCAAATTTTAATAGTGAACCCTTTTTAGATACTATATATTAAACATTTTGACTAAATGGAGACATCAAAAATTTAAAATGAAACATCCCAAGCTTCCACGGTACGCTAGCGTGTGTTGTACGCAACACCGAGTTCAAACACACCGTAACCAATCAAACTAGCCGTTATGAATAGGAATACCTAAATATTGAAATTATATATATTTTATATTTTAAAATGGACTTCATTTTTGGATTCGGAATATCGAATTTAGCCTAAGGTGAAATTTTGGTACTTTTTGGATAACTTTCATATTTTGATGAATAGTGAAAATTACTAAATTTTAAATAAAAACAACTTTTTTAATCAAAATAATTGATAGTGATAATTGTTGAATTTTAGTAGTTTTAAATTATATTTAGAATATATTTTTACCATTTAATATAATTTTGGTCATTGGACATAATTTTACAATTAAACTGAACATAAACAAGTGTCAATCTTTTGATAGTTATTATCTCTTAAAAACACACTTTTTGTTTTGACAGCGGGAATTAATTTTAAATTAATTTCTGCCACATCTGTGTTTTGAATTTAGGAAAATGGATTCCATATTTCGAATCCGGATGTTAAAATTGTGTATATAGGTAACTTTTATTTTTAGACATTTTGAATAATTACCATGGTAAATATTTTATTTACCATGGTTAAGGGTAAATCCGGTAAATAAGGGTTAAAAAATAATATTATAATAATACTAAATTACCCTAAAACGTGTCTTAACCCTATTGGTTGATACATGGTCGACCATGGGAATCTTTGGGTCTATTTTGGGACCCCATGGATCCACTTGTAAGTGATAATGACACTTTATTTTAATTTAGTTAAAATGAATACAAAAATGACACAAGCATATATCTTTTAGAACAACAATTGTTACATAGGGTTATATATGTTTTATTTTAGATTATAAATATTCCTTAGAAAGATAAAACAATTTCCTACATAATGATATTTTATTTATAATTTTTAGACATTAAATAATTTATTTTATTTATGACACAATGATGATGCAGTAATTACTATAATAGTGAACAATTAAAATAATTGATATTATAAATACCCAAATAAATATAATATGAAACTTTTAATGAAATAAACTAATTTTCTAGGATAATATGATATATTAGGATTGACTTAATTGACTTTGTTCGAAGTAATCAATCTGTTATGAGTTTCACAAAAATCAACTATTGAATAGTGCCAAAATTGACATAAAAGAGTTCTTAAAACAAATATTATATTATTAATTGATATTAAATTCCTAAAAATCTAAGGTTCGGCCAAGAAACTTATATCATGATAGGTTCATCATTAATGTACCACTTGGGGGTCGCTTAGATGTATATAGTAAGTTTATTAACCATATTATATAAAAATACAAAGAGACATTGTAAAAGTGAAACTAATTAACTTAGAGTTAATACTTAAAGATAAGGTTAATATAAGTACCCAAACCTGTCTAAATTATATTGGTTGAGTGGTTTTCGACCTATCCCCACCTTATCCTTTTAATAATCAACTTTTGAGCCATTTTAAACCGAATATGAATTTATTATAAATTAATATTTCTAGGTTTTCCAAAGGTGCCCCTCACCCCTCTTATAAAAGGGCACTCCTCCTTCTCATTTCTTCACACCTTCAAAGCCTTTTTGTTCGGCCAAACTCTGCCCAAATACTCTCCCAACATCCCTCACTACAACCTAGAGTCCTTAGTTTGATCAGAAAGCCAACCTAAGGAGTCCTTTTGATCAAATCAAAAGGATGAACCCGAAGAAGAGGTAATGATTTCACCACCCTTTTCTAAGTTCATTTCTTCTTCCACTTCCTCTTTATTTGTTCTTACCATTCTAAAATAATAACTCCAGTATCCTACATATACTGTGATGTTATTATAAATATGGTACAACCATATTCAGTATTCTATCCACCCTTTGAATAACATGTCACCATACGTGCGTACGTACGGCTTACCGTCTCCACGTCGTGGTGTAATTGTTATTCAATATATTATTATATGGATGGGTATAATAATGATGTGTAACTCATGTAAATAATAAATATAACATGTTAATGATTCTGTATATATGATATACCATCCATTTATATATTATTTTAATATCAAAAGAATGATATCGTCGCTCGTGCGTACGTACGGACTACCATCTCCACGAACGCGATGAGATTCATTCTCCATCGTATCCATTCAAGTATAATTATCATTTTATGATTTAAAAATGATGTTTAAGGACTTGATATCATTCTGTATATGAATAAGATACAAAAAAATGGCTTATTTAAAAATACATATAAAAGAAAATGAGTAAGTTAACACCCGAAACGACGATAATTCTAAGATATTATTAACAAATCAATGTTAAAAGATCATATATGATATCATATTAATATATATGATTCTTGTATAATTTAATAACAATTATTTCACCATTATACAGGAGGTTAACCTAACCCAACCAAGGAAAAGTACAAGGTAAGGGTTATTTCACAATGTCTTCATTATCCGAGGTTGTTTATACGTAATAATCTACTGGGATCTCTTTATCATCCACATCCATGTCTCTTAAAAATGTATTTCAAAACATTTTTACTATTTACTAAAATATGAGTTAAAGTCATTTATACCCTTTTTGACTTTTATATGTGGTTTATAAAGGAATCTTTCCGTCATTTTCAAAACAAGGTCCTTTTTAACCTTTTCGACAGAATTGAGGTAAGAATGTTTTTTTTAACTTATACGGCGGGTGCGGTTATTTTACGCCGTTATAAAATCTTCAAAGCTTTCCTTACAAGCTTATAAGAATATTTTCAAAGAAAATGTTTTATTTTATATGGATCTTAAATGATTTCAAAATAAAAGGAGATATTTCTTTAAAAAGAACTTTGATTTCATCTATGTCAACATCCTTTGATGGATTTTAAGATTATTTGAAGTTGATTTATTATGATATAAAACTTCTATATTGTATTGAAGGTTTTGTGATATGTTTGACTATGGATGTGCTATTTTTATACCATTCATAGTTTATGGTGAAATTATTGACATTTTGTATGCTAGTTTTAATACGAATGTTTATGTTATGTTTAAACCATTTCATATGGGAATGCATTGGACTTAATAAGTGACGGGTGGAGCCCGCTATAGCTCCTCGATGCATCGGTAGGTCTCATGAGACAAACTAGTGTCTTGGCACAAGGCCTTGACAAAATCTTATTTGTAGTCTTGGCACGAGGCCTTGGCTATGTGGTTATGATAGTCTGGCATTATGCATTCCAACATTATGAAAGTGGTTATTGATTTTTGCATGTGATTATTCGATTAGTAGAATATCCATGTGAATAAGTAAATGGTATTATTTCATTTTATGTATGCCATACCATGTTGAAAGTTCATATTTAAAAGGCTTTTGTTTTAGTTATACATTTCCTTAAATTTTTATTCTTATTGATGAAAGTTTCCGCTATATTGTTATACTTACTGGGCATTTGAGCTCACCCCTTTTATATGTTTTATTTTTCCCAGGAAGTGAAGAAGTAAGTTATGAATGACCTGCAGGGATAGTATGAGGGGATATGAAGACAAGATGTTTTTTTTATGATGTAATGTAAAAAAATTATGGATGTATCTAGTTATTCCAAGGCTACTAAACTAATCGTTCTTTCGAGACTTGATCTTTCTTGTGATCATGCTAATGTAATGTAATAATGCACCGACTCTAGGTAACTAGGGTCGGGGCGTTACAAGATTAGTTATAGATATTCCATGTGATTATTTGTTTATTAGAATATCGATGTGATTATTTTTATGGATCTATATTATATTCATTAATTTTTTCCATATTATTCTCAATATTACGTTTAAATAGTTTTCTCTTTAGTATGGATCTTGCCTTATGTTCATGTTTTTTATTCACAATAGCTTATATTGTATACATACCCTTACTAATTATCAATTCTCCCCCATTTTTTATGTTTTATTTTTCTTAGGATTCCAATAATTTTATTATGAATGATATGAATGGTTAACCTAGGATAATTATTACATTATCAATAGATTTCTTATGTTTTAATTTATGTTTTTAAATTTAAGGTGAGGTTCATGTATTTTATATGTATTCCCAGACTGCTAAGAAGATCAATCCTTTGGCATTAAAATCTTGTATCATTGCCTATTTAGTAAATTGAGGCACCGAGTATGGATTATTGGGGTTGGGGTTGTTACATGTACCTCACTCCAAATCACGATTTTGGAAATTTTACTCAGGAACCTTGAATTATCATTACCTAAAAGCTATCACCCTACCATTCTATACGACAAGGCATCCCAGTATCTTCTTCGATGCATCACTATAGGGTAAAAACTCTTCTCCACTATATGGTAGTGTAAGTATAGACGTGACGACTAAAATTCTCTTTAACTCCTTGAACTTTTCCTCCAATTAATCTATCAAATTGAAATTGGATCTTTTATTGGTTAACATGGTGATCTTATTTTACCATAGTGAAATATATTACACCAAGCATGGATAGTATCCCAACAAATAAAAACATCCATGGATCTCAGTCACTCTGATTGGACTAGGAGAATATTTAATAACTTTGGTTGCTAATGAGCCACTGATACACCCTTACATGATAATATATGACCCAAGAATTAAAATTTTAATGTCTAAAATACACACTTGGTAAATTTGGGATACAAATTATTTTTTATAATGGTTTTTCATAAAATTACAAAATTATATTCATTTTAATTTTAATATATAAAAACATCTTCTAAAAAGAATATAAAATACTAATCAAGGTAATTTATAAAGACTGTGAAAATATACATTAATATTTCATGAAATTGGTAAGCCAAAATTTCATTACTATAAATTCATAACACTCATACCTCATATAAATGTATATATTGGATATATAATCCTTCTTGATCTTAAAATGATGATACTCAAGGATAATAAAATCATTGGAAGAATATAGAGCTCCACAAAATTTATCAAACATTTCATTAATATGGGGAATATGATACATTATCTTAATTTTAATATTTTTATGTTCATGATAATCAATGAAAAGATGCCTTGACCAATCCTTCTTCTTGGAAAAAAGAATATATGAACCCCATAGTGAAGCACTAGGTAGAATGAATCCATTATCTATATCTTCCATGAGTTTCTTTTTTAATACAAAAAATTCAATCTGGGATATTCTATTTTATGTCTTTGAAATATACATAACACCTAGTATGAGGAAAGTTGAATACTCAACTTTATAACTCATTGAAAGACTATGAATTTACTTATGAAATAAATTAGAATATTCTAGAATAATATGCACACATTCTATATTGATTTTCTCCCCAACCATTTAAGATAAATATTCATCATTAATAGACCTAAAAACCATTAAGAGGGAAGTAATTTACATTGGATGTTTATGTTTATGCTACTACTGAAAGATGATTAATGATTGATTTAAAATATCAAATATAAAATCCCTTAATAAAAATATTGATATAGGATTTGTACTCATAAATCCAATCCATAGCCAAAGTTATATAAATTTAAAACCAAGTGCGATTAATATGATTCCCATGGAAAAATCCAATAAGCTTCTATTAAATAGGTCATTACAACCTGATATATGGTCATCCTAACATGAGGTTTTTTTACTAGAAATATAACATCAAATAACTGTGATGATGATGTGGTGCCTATAGAGAATTATTAAAATATAAAATATTGTGTAGAAATGGAATCTAATAAAACATCATCAATCTTGGAGTTGAATATAATTGTACATTTGACCACATTTCTAGGAACTTCAATTTTTGTGGTAAAAATTTCATAAACTTGGTGTTCTACCATTGGAATCATTTTTGGTATGTTACCTTCATGTTTGTGGCATTTTGTGGAATAATTACCTATATACATACATTTAAATAATACTACTTTGAGAAAAATTCCATTAAACCATTCATTCCTGATCATGATGACCTTTTTTAAACTACTTGGTGAAAAAACATTTCCATTTAAGCAATTATAAAGGGGTTTCCTTCTATACGTATCCCAGGTTAGATAATTACACTTTCACTTATTCCATTTAACCATTTTTCACTTACATCTTATTATTTGCACAATTTACATCATATCCATAAGATGAGGATAATTAGTTCTCTAACTTGATATCACCTAATATTATACACTCATTTTATGAAAATTTTGGGAGACCAGTTCCAATAAATGGAATTTCTTAATCCAAATAAATAAATAATCAATTTGGATCATTGGAATATGTTCATAGCCTGTAGTATTCCTCGATAACCTTGTAATTTTAGATTTATTCATAGAAACATTTCTATATTCCTTTGGTCTAGGGCTCAATAATTTATTCTCTATAACTAATCATTGTTCACAAGGAAAATATTTTTGAAATAAAATTTCCTTAAAATCTATCCATTCCATATTCAATATTTCTTTCTCATACTTAATGATTTAATTGAATGATAAACATTGATCTATATCCACAGACACATGATAAAAATCCTTGAAAACCTTAAAACAGTAATCAATTCTGAAATAGAAAATATATTCTCTAAAGAACATATCAACTAATCTTCTACAAATGGATTTTTATCCCTACATAATGAATGAGGTTGCTGACACATGAAGAAATATAAAATTGTTACACCACATTTTGGATCAATAGCATACCACATAATAGAAATTTTATTGTTTATAAACTAATTTAACTATCCCAATAGAGTTATAATCTGTTTATATCAAATTACATATCCATCTCCAACATCATTTTCATTCCTTAGAGGGTTATCCCAACACAGATTACATTAACTAATAATGATTGCATTCATTCATCTAGATACTTTTTATAAACAATATAATTCCTTATATTTTATCATAATATTATGATAAAAAAAATTTAATTTCATAAATATTGATACACTTAACATAAATTGTATAATTGATGTACAACTAACCTGAAAATAATAAAATTGTTTTCTTTAGGAATGATATAATAATAATAATAATATTTTTAAATACATTATAATTCTTTGTATAAAAATGAAAATTATCCCAATCATATTCTATAGAAGAGTAAAACCAAGTGTTTAGTAAGGGTATACACACAACAAACCCGAATGATTTATTATATATACTCTTGGAAACTCTTTTAGGGGTTGCTAACCCAAGTTGCATATTTGAAAAAACCATGTCCTCTTATAGTATCTATAATGGGATGTATTTATAAGAAAACCACATAACCTCTACCTTACCAATATTATTGGATGTTAACCGATACTTAGAAATATCCTCAATGTCAGTCATAGAGTTATATTCTATAATATAAGTTTTCATAAATCTAGTTCCCAATGATTCAATAAAACTTGGTCAAATACCAACTATAAAGAACCTCAACAAAAGTATCCTAAGCTTATTGGTTATTTTAAATTGTTACTACATAAAAGATAACACATCTTAAAGGACCGAATAGTTTAGTAGTCTAGGAAAACAAAATTATACTTTAATCTCACATTTTATATAAAAACATAAAAATCAATATTCCATTTTCTATGAGAAAATTATTATTACATTTTAATATACCTTATTGTCAATCATTATACACATCTTGGAATCTTGGGGAAATAAAATAAATTAAATAAGTGATATTATATGCTCAGTAAGAATAATCCTACATGGATGATAATAAGGAATGAGTAATAGGTAAAAAATAAATAACAATTATATAATGACATATAAATAATAAACTGAGTTTAAAACTCATCTTTATATTTCATAACTAGTCAAACAATCACATGTGAATCAATAAATGATTTCATAATGAGGGAATGAATAATGTCAGACATTTTAAAAATTTCATCGAGATCATGTACCAAGACATCATAGTGAAATGGGTAAGGCCTCAGAAAAACACCCATTATAGTTTGTCTCATGAGAAATAACAATTAATTAGGAGGATATATAATTTTGGTACCCTCTTGAAACTTAATATGTCCAATTAATTCATCATATTAAAAAAAATAACATAATCAATAATCCATAAAAATTAATATCTATTAATATTTGGAAAACTATTTTACAGAATATAAATATTTCTCCCAATAAAATTGATAATAAAAAATACAAATAAATATGGTATATGGTATAATTGGATTATATATTTATCATAATATTTAAAAAATGATGTTGACAAAGATGAAAATACGTTAAAAATATAATTGGAAAATTTCATGAGGAAAATATTTTTCTCCCTTTGAAATCACTCATTTAATGTCTAATATATTTCCAAAATAATAAGGAATTTTTTTAATTTTTATCTATCCTCAAAAACATATAAATTATGTTTCAAATAAATAAGTGTCCATTATGGTGGGATGTTAGACTAATGTAATATAATTTAAAAAAACATTATGTCCACTCTTTTGTAAATAGATAAAAAATTACCTCATTTAGAAAATTAAAAAAAGATAATTTTTTTTAAATATAATACATGGGTAAAAATATTTTCTCATAAATCCATGTAAAATTTAAAATATCAATTTATATATATTTTCTAAAATATAGACCTAATAGACAAAAATTCAACATCGAGTTGAAAAAATAATGTATATTATCATTTGAAACCTTATCTCGATATCTTGATTACTTATTTAGAAGAAATTTAAAAGACAAAATAAATGTTATAGAAATAACCAAAGTTGAAAAAAATATTGGGTTTAAGATATAAATTTATAATAAATATCCCCAGTGGATACAAAAAACTTAAAAACCCCATATAATTATGATATTGTGAAATAAACCCTTACCATAGGTTTTCATTCTTTCGAATGTGTCTAAAACACAAGTATAATATATATTGACTTATTATAAAATTATTCCAAAATAATACACACACACAGTGACAAATATATATATTATAAAAAGTATTATTTATATATAATATTATTTACATAAATTAATATATCATACTATATATTTTTTATATATAATATTTTTTCACCTGGTAAATAAAAATTCTTTGTAAAAATAAGTTTTCCGTGTAATAAGTGTTTAATTATTTGTGTATGTTTTTTTGATAGTTTAGGTATTTTTAATTTGATCATGGTTACATAATATATAGTATTTTATTCATGATATAAACATCATAAATATTAATTATATTTTTATTTATATTAATCCAATGGTTTAGTTAAATAAAATAGAATTACTGCATTCCTGGAGATGGTAGGTCATACGTATGCATGAATACTATTTTAACATTTTGATGGATGGAGAAAAAGAAAATTATATAATGATTCAACTTTAAATAATCATTATTATATCATATGCATCATATATATTCATAAAATATATCCTTATTACCACCCATATAAAAATAAAATTAATAACGAATCACATTTCTTTGTAGAGGCAGTTGTCCACACGTACGTATGTGAAGATTTATCTTCTTTCAAATGATCAGAATATGATAAGTTAAATGTAATATTATAATTAAAAAATTGATTAATTATATTAATATCATATATATCTAAAGTAAATATATTATTATATCCCATTGTGATAGGCGGTGATGGAAGATGAATTACATTGGTTCATGGTGAGGAAACCCACCTTGCACATAATCAACTCTATTGTTTTCCATGTAATGGAAGAGTCAACAAATATATGTTATGAATGTAACATAATAACATATAAATATATGGTAGATACTGATTCAATTATTTCAACATATTTTCATAATATATTATGGTGGTATAAGAAGAAATAAAATAAACATGCATGGTCAAGAACTATATTTATTCTTTGGAAAACTCTTTATGTTTATACCAAAATCATTCATAGGAATATTTTATGATAAAAAAGGAACTATAGATCCTGGTTATTTATTTAATAAATTTATTTGAGTTTTAAATTTTTATACCAAAAGTATATCACAGTGTGAAAAAGATATGATATTGGTTCTTTATTTTAAGTGAGAAAAAGTGATGTTTTTTAATACCCAAAACTATTAAATAATGTGAAGTCACTCTAAATAAAAGTGCCTAAAAATTTATATATAATATAGTGGATGTAATATAAGGTAAATATATACATCCAAAACTATAAAATAATAAATTTTTAAACATGTTATTTTCTTAACCTCTATGTTCACTCAATGTTACCAATTTAGTGTTCCCCATTGTAAATAGTTTTTTTACCTTGGAAACTATATTTTATGAATAAAAATAAAATGAGAAATATTAGATAAATTCGACCCAATTATTTTTAATATAAAAAAAATTCAAATAAGACTTTATTTGCGATAAATTATTTTTAACATAAGCACATTTAAAGTGAAAAACCCTTGTTTTAACAATAACCACACATATTAATTTTATACTTTTTGTATTATTCCTTATAAAATTACTTATTTGAACTTATTAAATAATATTATTTATTATTATTATAATTAGTGAATCCATATTCTAAATTTCAATTAATAAAAATGCATGAATTTAATTTAAAAAAAACCCACATACACAAATAAAATAATTTTTCCAAAGACAATGTTTTCTTAATTATAAAAATATTGTTATATAGAAATTAAATATAAAATTTATTCAAATTAACTAAAATAAAGTATTTATAATATTATTGAACTATTTTACATTTTAAAACAATTTTAAACCAAAATATAATTTTATAAATTCTTCAAACAAAAGGAAAAATCTAATGATAATGATATTTCGCACTTTTCAGTGAAAAATTTTTATTTCTAGAAGTTTATCAAAAATTAAATCTAAGATAATATTGATATATCAATTTATATAGATTAAGTTAATTTATTCTACAATATGATATTAAATTAGAAAAAACAGTTTTAAAATATGTGTACAAGACATAATCAAATTGATTTTTAGGAAATTGGAGTTTTTGAGAAAGAAATTTTTTTAATTTGAATTCATTTTATTTTTATCTTTTAAGAATTTAATAAAAAATGAATTTATTTTAAACACGTTTACTCCATATAATTTTAATTATTTATTTAGTCTTATTCATACCTATTAATTTAAAAGCCACGTTATTATGGAATTCTATATTATAGGTCATTCAGACTCTGTGATGGGTGTATAACAATCATCAATGAGATTAAATTTATTTTTTAAATAAAATAGTAAATGATTTGGGGCTTATATAGTATTACCTTCACCAGATGATTGTGCTCTTAGGTTTGAATGACTAGGTTAATATAATCTATCTATTGATCCAATGGTTTATCCTTGTTCCATTAGATCCACTATCTGAGCCCATGGTGTCTATATTATGATTATTATTTCCCATTATGTTATTGAATTTATGATAAACAATATTTATTTCTTCCTTATATTTATCTTATTATTTTATTTTATTCCTTGTTTTAACAAATTTTATTTGTTTTATAAAATTAAAAGGATGTATGGAATGTTTTCAAAATAGAAATTATTTTCAAAAGGTTATTTAGATTTAAAGTAATGGTATGTATGGGATATAAATTTTATATACACATTGTTTTATAATAATGTTATTTGTATTCATACAATATATTTTCCATTAGTTTTATATAGACTTAGTTTTATATTTTATAGGTAATGAAAGACTACCTATATAGTTTGGTGGATCTTCTTTAGATTCATCATCCTTATGTGCTCTAGTGATGGAGGTGGCTATGGTTTATGATGATTGATGTGATATTATGGAGTATTTTTCATTCCTTGATGGTTTTGGGATATTTTATATCAACTTCAATAACATTTAAATATTTTATAAATTTTTATATAAATATTATTGATGATTATTTATGATTATGAGATGATGTTTATGAGTTTTGGTTACATTTTTTACTATTATACTCTATATTTATTCTTTTATATTATGATATTTTATATATATTGGTGTGGTAATCCCATATATTAATGGATAAAGCTATAATTTCAAGTGTAGTTTTTGTGTTTTTTTTTGGATTCAAAAGGTGAAATCATTCCCAAATGTTACCATTGTGAAACCCTAGTTCTTATCATTATCCTATGGTAGTCATGAACATGTTGATAGAGTTATAGCGAAATAGGTTGGGTGATGGATGGGGTCGAACCATTTTAGTTTGTTACAAATTGGTAAACAAATATGACTTGTTATTGGTGGAGTAATGGTAGTACGTAGATATAACCATAATGACTTTTTAGGATGATGCAGGGAAATGTATGAGCTTCACTTATTCAAATAAATACTTACATTTACTAGGGTATGTTGGAGTTATTTAATTAATTTGAACTCAAATTTAAGTGTTTTTTGTGAGTTTTCATATTTTTTATTGTTTATTATTAGTTTCTTGGAATGAAAAATGTTTTTTTTGAGAATTTCATAGTTTTAGTGTTGAATAGGGGGAGGAAAAAAGAGGTACATGATTAGATACAAAACATGAGGAATATATATAGTTAGGTCTACAATTCTACTAGTTCTGTTTCACACAGTTGGGGAATGGTTTGAAAAACCATGCAACTAATCCATATATTGTTTAAAAGAGTTTAATTATTCTATTTTTTTCAAAAATTTGGTATTTGAAATTATTATGATTGATGTTATTTATTGTTTAAGAGTAATTGGTTGAGTTTTTATGATTAAATTTATGAATATAAAATTTAAAATTCATATTAATTGAGTTTTATGTTTAATGTGTTATAGATATTGTATAATAGAAAGGCCCCTAATAAATTGAGATAGGGAGATATGAAGCACCCCCCAACGGATAAACCTCCTTTATACCATATCATTATTGACTTGACTTTCTAAAATATGATATATTTGTGCCAAAAGAGTGGAATATATCATTATAGGATTGTATATCTTTCTCAAGAGTCTAATATAAAAAATGAACTTGTTTATCATGGTGATAAAGAGAAAAAGGGGCCTAAGGAGGCTGAAGAAAATATTGAATGTATCGTCCATTTTATCAATACCCAATGAATTTAAATTTTTATTACTATTACTATTTGTCTGAGGGGATGTTCATAAGGGTGTTGGAATATATAGTCATAGAAATGTTTCATGAGGAAATCACCTTAGATATGATCAAGATTTTGTCTAATCAATATTTATATCTAAACACCTTTAGGGTAGATAAATCCCCAAAGTCTATACAATTTTATAAAGTGAGTCATCCTGAAATAGTTTATTCCACTACCTTTAATGAGATGGTTCATTTTTATATAAATCTCTTAAAAATCAATAATTTAAGGACACAAGCATTAAAATTTGGACACAACCTATGATTAGGTTTAGATTCATTATTTTATGATTTCAAAATAATGTAAATGAAGTTAACAACATTTTATGGAATATACTAATATAGTTGACTAAAGGGGACTCAATGAAACCTCTTCTATAGTAGGTGAAATTATAGTTCAGATTTAGGCTAGAAAAGAATTTTTGAAGGATCCCTTTATTATTCATATTTTGTAAAAGTATCTTCTTTTCGATAAAGTTCTATTGATTTTTTTAATTTGGAAAAATATTCCACACTATTCAACAATTTCAAGGGGGGTTTATGAGGTCTGATCAATGATTTTGTTAGAATTCTCAAGAAGGTATCTGAGAGAGATATTATTACACCTGAGAGACCCAGGATCAGTTAAACGATTCCAATGGGTAGGCTTCCTACTCTCTTATTAATGAGAACTCAAATAATATTAATAAATATAGAAAGGTGAAGCTACTTTTGGGAATCTTCATGAGAATAAATATGATATATGTGATTCTGATATAGGTCTTACCATCATGAGGTGTACAATAATAATTGATTATTAGATGAATTTTTATATGCTCAAAAAATATAATTCTCATTCATTTACTTATTCATAGTTTATTTTTTATTTCATACTTAAATCCAATTAAATTCCAATTTTGATTGATATTTCCTCTCCATGGGGAAAGAGGAAGGATTAGTGATTCATGTGTTCAATGTTTCATGTGGTAATTAATAAATTTGAGATAATGTGGGATTCATTATTTCATGATTATAAAATTTTATATCTTATCATTGGTAAGAAATGTATTATTTGTTTCATGACCCAGATCGATTTCTATCATTACAGCGTTCAATTCCATTCCCCTAATGGGAATATTTATATCTTCTAGGGATAGTTGAATCTTAGTTCATAAATAAAAATATATTTTTTAGGATATTAGTGTTCTCTCAGGATATTTTTTGTGTTTTCCTTTGATTTATTTGATTAGATATTAGTGGTACAGCTTCCAGTAGATGTAGATAAGAACCCTGAGGACTTTCTCTACGAATTTTCTAGATTTCTTCCCCAGTGGGAGGTGGACTTATTAATTGACTTAAATATGAAGAATGGACCCATTTATTTTTTTCCTACAAAATTACTCTTACAGAGGTAAAATTTTTAAATGTCTAGTTAGAGGATCATGATGGAAATGTATATATTAGACCAAGTGTTTCACTATGGGAACCAATGGTTATCTTTGGAAAGAAAGAAAACAAAATCATTTGAATTTTCAGAGATTACATAAAAATTAACTTGGTGTATTAAGAATAAATATATATTTTAATGGATTTAAAACATCATTTATCATATTAGGGGATCATAATGATTTTTCATAACCGACATGAGATCAGGATACTAGTATTTGAGGGTTTAAGAGGAAAATATTACTGATACTACTTTTAGATGTATGAATATCCAATATGTGTATTTGGTTATGAAATTGTTTTTTTTTCTAATGATTATATGGTTTTAATTCCCTTGATGAATCAAATATTTCATCAATTTATGGATTCCCTTATATTAGTGTTTTTAGATGACATATTACTATAATCCAAGACTAGGGATAGTCATGAGGACTATCTAAAAACAATTTTAGAGACCCTAGTTGGAAATAAACTATTCATTCTTCTTTATTCTCTCTAAATATAATTTTTAGAACCATTAAGATAGATATTGGGACATTTTATATCTAAAAAGTGAGTATCAATGGATCCTAAGATTATCCAAGAACTGATATATTGGGATCATCTCAAGAATGTGTTTTAGATTCCGATATTCCTAGGATTTGATTAATACTACATACATTTAGTTATATAATTATATAGTAAGGATTTTTTATTGAAATAATTAACTCAAAGGGGGCCATGATAAATTGGTATGCGATGTGTTAGAATACTTTTTAAGAGTTTAATGTGAAGTTGAATTCTTCCCCAGTTATGATTCTCATAGAACTACATATCTGTTATTTTGATTATTGTGATCCTTTAGGATCAATTTTTGGAATAATTTTTATTATTTTTGTTTATTTAGTTGCATATGGATCTATACAGTAATGTAAGCATTTGAATTATTACACCACTAATAATGTTGTGTTATTATCCATAATTTATTTCTTGAATAAATTACACTACAATCTTTTTTTGGAGTATTTTAGAGTGTGTTCAGACCATAAGAGTCTGAAGAATATCTTTACCAAGAGAATATTTAAACATAAATAGAGGTAATAGTTTGTGCATAAAAACATTTTTTATTTCAATATTACAAACACCCTCAGAAATATTAGTGTTTTAGATAAAGCATTTAGCAAGAAACTACCACTCTAGTAGTCCAGGAATCAGAATATGAATAGAGAACTGGGGACTTGTTTTTAGGGATAATCATGAATGTGGAAGAGGAACACAAGAATTTATTTTTTTTATCTGTGGATTTAATACCATATTTAGATGATTTTATTTATCTTTTTTGGGTAGAGGATTCCAATTTCCAGTGTAATGGAATTATTTTAAATGGTCAGAGACCTTGTTTATTTTATCTTGGACTCATAATGGTTTTATTCTATTCCAAAGATTATTTTCATTATTATCGATTTGAGGAAAGCAATGGTGGAGGGTATACCAGATTCTAGTAATTTCAGTCATCTCATGGATATCAATATGTTTAATAATCTAATATGTATATGTTGGTGGCCCGATATGTAGTGTTATATTGTTAAATTTCTATCCTAATATCACATTTTTTAAATAATTATGAATAAGAATAAGAGACCTCTAGATATTCTATAAATACTATTATTTTATATGAAAAACTGGTATTAGATTTCCATGAATGTCATGATCAATTTTCATCAAACCCTGAATATGAAGGATTATATATTGGTGCTTATTGATTTATTTACTAAATAAACAAATTCCATTCCCATTAAAGAGTTATTGAGAATGGAGAAGATCGTTCACATACAAATCTATGAGAACATTAATCTTCATGGAATTCCATAAACTATTGTTTCTGATCGGGACCCTAAATTAACAACATATATTTATAAGAGCCTTCAAGAGGGGGTGGGCTCTCAGTTTATGTTGATAATGGAATATCACTATTATAAAATTGTTAATTAATATTTGGATATCTAGATTCTTGAGGATAATCTTCAAGAATGCATGATTGTATTTTTTGGTTCTTTGGATAATCATATTCAATTTTATTATAAAAAATTTACCATTAATAATTCCTGATAAATATCTGTTGATGCCTTATAAAAAGGAGAGTGTCGACCTTTTACCTACTACTTGGAGTTGGTAGAGCGCTCATTATTGGGGTTGAGAATTATTCTAGATATAAATAAGAGATATAAATTTTATTTAATTATGTTTAAGATAGTTCAATTTCATTATAAATATAAATCGAATAGTTGAAATCATCTATTATCGTTTGTGGTTATGGATCCAATAATTCTGAAGGCTTACCCTTAGTTGGGATATCCATTGATGGGGGAAATAAGGAGTGGTGTTTCCGTGATATGTTAGTCCATTTGAATTCATGGAGGGTATTAAGAAGGTGGAATATTCATTGGATTTAGCACATTAGTTGTCATCCATTCATGATGTATTACATGTATATTGGTAGAAGATATATAATTCATTCCTATTTATGTGGTTTAATGGGAGGATCTAGAGGGGGATTATAACACAATCATTATTGAGAAAACTATTCAGGTCTTGTATATTGATAAAAAGTGTTGCATGGTAATGGGATTTCTATATTTTAGGTGTTATAGAAATTTTTATAGGATAACCATGAGATGTGAGATCAGGAATCATCAATTATTGATTATTGTCCTTTCTTTTTCATAGATGTAGAACCTTATAGACTTAATTGTGGGTAAATGCTGCATGGTGGGGAATGTGACACCCTCTATATCAAAACTACATATTTTTTATTCGTTATTTTATAAATTTTATATTTCCAATGTTTTTGATGTTATAGACCTTGAGTTTTGGAGAAAAATCCTTGGGATCATGGTTGGAACATAGTTTCTAAGAACTATAGCCTAGCCTTGAAAGATGGGTGCTTGGGAGATCAATACTGTTTTTAACGGTCCCCACATTATTTTTCAATCCATACAGACAGTCCAAGAAGAGAATGTGACCGGAATTTGTTAAGTAATGTGGCCTTCATGGTGAGTATATATATTTGGAAACAATGCTTCCAAATCATGTAGATTTCTCAGAATTTATAAAATAGGGTTATTTACCATTTTACCATTATGGTTTTTAACCATTATTTCTCAATTTCTTATCCTAGTCTGGCACTGGAATCCTTATTTTCAAGGATGATATAATATATTTCATCCTTGGTTGATATCCTTGGTTCTTAGTGGTATTATTCAAGGAGAGACTTTATATAATGTTGTTTCATCATCCATTATCATCCTTATACTTCATTTTTTAATTTCCATGATGTTTAAGTACCCTTGTTCACCATGAAGGAAAATATTAGGGTTAGGGTTAAGTAATTAAGGAATTTTATTCATGTTCTATTCTCATAATGATCCCATCTAGTTGTTCCATGTTATTTCAATAAAGGGAGGCATGGTTCATTCTATTTCAATGTAAGTGTCTCTACAAAATAGGTATCTGTAATGGAATACATTAAATTCATGGGTTTTCTTTTTTATTAAATTGATTAATTAATATGGATAGTATTCATTAAGGGTTGTTATATGATTACACATTGTTACCCATGGAGAATTTTAGATTTAATGTAATTTTTAAATGTATTTCCTTGAAATTCAACATTATTCCCTCAAAGTGTTTGGTGAATTGTATTAACAAAGAAATGTAGTTTGAAAAGAATTCGGAATAGGTATTTATAATGGATTTATTCATGAATTTTGAATTAAAATTATTATATGAATATAGTCTTGTATTAAATGTATGTTTGATTATTAAAATCACATGGATGACATTTTGTGAGTTGGTAACATGGATGGATGAAACCCCTAGTATATATGGTGTAATGAATGGGGTTAGTAGGATAGTTAGACTAGGTTTTCTAACATGATAGATTAATACCATGAATATATGATTAATATCTCAATGATGTATTATAATGTTTTTTTTGTACTAGAGATAGTTCCTAGGGTTTCACATAGTTTATAACGATCCATTAGTCGATCCCATAGTGTTTAAATTATATTGATTATTTCCTATTTCATGAATGAGTTTTTTATATCTAAAATTTTTGTGCTTCTATGTATTTTTCTAAATATTTTCCCTAAAACATATGTTTCAATCATTGATCGATTTTATAATACCCAATGTATTTTTGGATTTTTTTTAAAATGTAAATTGATTTCGAAATGGATTTGAAACTATAACTAATGTTATGTATGTCCATAATTTTTTTTGATTCACAGAGGTATCCTAATGAAATTCGACCTCACATGCTACATAATCGATTTATTATATAAAAACTTTTTTTTAAAAGATATAGATAAAGGATAGGGTGTCTTATAGTTTGGTGGATCTTACTGACATTCATCATCCATTAATTCACTAGATATTGTGGTGACCATGGGATATAAAGAGTGTTGGGGTCTTATGTAGAGTTTTCAGTTCTTAAGTGGTTTGAGGTTATTCTATTTTAGGCTAACAAACCATGGTATATTTTAGAATTATTTATATCTATATTTTTTACATTTATTTATAATTATTGTATGATTTTTATGAGTTATGGTAACTTTTATTATTTCTTATATATTTTTTATCATATTTTATATTTTTAAAAAATTTATATTTTAGTGTTGGAATCCAATATATGGATGGGTCATGAAAGAATTATGGGAGGAATCCACATGTTTTTTATTTTATTTATAGTGGTTAAATTATTCCCTAATATTTACATTATGAATCGATGGTTCTTGCCTCCATCTCAAGGTGACCATGAAAAACCTTTAGGCCTTGTAGTGATCTAGGTTAGGTGTAAAATTTGGTCAACTTTGGAGTAATATTTATTTCATCGTTACATGTATATTTTCATAATGTGGTCTGTATGATTTTTTTTACTCTATGTTTTGAATATGTCGGTGGTATATTATCATGAATTTAGTGTCTTATAAGGGAGAATAATATGATCCTACAATGTCTGTGGTGATTTTTTAATGGGAAACACTGATTAATATTATAGAGGAAAGGAATTTCTTTATTATTTTGGGTTATTACCTAATTTATTTTTTCCAAATTTCTATTTGATTTCTGTCCCAAGGATAACCTTAACTATGGGGAATATAATTTCTTTCATTTCTTTTAAGGAATATTTCAACGACCTGAAGGCGATATTGACGAATGCTCATATTCATTGGTTTCTAGAGGAAAGAGTCATGTATAAGTTTTTAAATGGAAATTATTATCCCAGTTTGGGTTGCGACTTGATGTAGTAGTGGGAGGCAATATAATATAAATCTAATAAGATAAATATTCAAGATAATAAAAATTCATTTTATGATATCAATAATGATTAAGTGGTTTCTTCCCTAAAGCTCAAAAGGAATCACCACATCAGATAGTGCTTTGTGGTATTTCTATATCATAAGATTCTTTGGAATATATTATCTCGTTGGCATATTAATATTCATTATATGTGGTGACTAAATTTGATAAACGATTACAAATTTGGATCACATACACATTTGAAAATGGAAATGTTGTTTCTAATGATTTGAGAATGAATTTTCAAGGATATGTTGTTTGGGATTCCAGAGATTGTTATAGAGTGATGGAGGAGTTTTTAGAGCTCATTTTTATGAAAAAAAAGTTAGCTATTAAAGGTTTATTATATCAAATGAAATCATAACCATACTTACTTCATTAGCTGGAGGATTTTTATTTGAGAGACATAGAGGAATAGGTGGTGTGAGATTGAGGAATTAAAGGAGATCCACTGAGGGATGTTTTGTGGATCATAAATATCAAAATTTATATTAGGGGATATTGTTTAAACATATGATGATGAAAGATGTGGTTATTGAGGATTTTCAAAATTAAACCTTTATTAGTGAATCCTAATATATCTGAGATATATCATTTTGTGATAAATCTATTCTTGTGGATGGGGAGAAGTGGTTAGTAATAGAGTTTGAGTTATGATATTTGTTCATCAAGTAACTGAATATATTGCAGCATGTACCTAAAGGTTTGTTGCAAATATTGGATGTACTAATGTAGAATTAGGGGTGGTTATGGTTTTAATGAACAAATTTCCTTTGGATAAAAGATTAAGTGATGTTATTTCGGGGATTGGGTATTAATTAATGAAGTCTACTAACATCCTAGTGATAAAGGGGTTACATTTTTTACATTTTTTTATGAGGCAGAATATAGATGTGATACTGATGATTCATGGGATGATGAGCTCCATTATATATAATTTAGATTCTTTTTTTATATCAGGAGTTCATGGAGGTATTTAGAATGATTTTATTTCTCAGTTAAACATTATCAATTCCATCAATCCCAAGAAGAAGATGCAATGAACCATTTTTATAATTAAAGATATGTTTCACTCTTTTTTTTATATTTTTATGGATCATGTGTGAGGAACCTAAAATTTTATTGGTTTTAAAATAAAATTAAATACCACTTTTATATAAGTATGGGTGTATTTGGAGTGTTTTATTAGCTCACTTATAGATATTAATTATAATAGACCATGCTTATTATGTTAGAGATATTTAGACTAGATGTGGTTTAGATCATGGCTGAGAAGGTCTAGATGTATTAAGAATGAATAAAGGCCAAGAACAATTATCAATAGTATTATAATGATAATACAATAAGACCTATAATTTGAAGTAAGATATCATGTATTCAATAGCATTTATACTTATCATTAGTATTGGGGGATTGTCTAAAGGAGTAAGAATTCACCTCAATTCATTAATCCTTTTTATATTTTATGATGTGTGTTTGAGGTTGCATATTGATTGATGGTCCCCCCATAGATGGAACATGTATATGATGTTTTTCATCTGTCTCAGCATCGTCATTATCTACTTAATTACTCTAATATCATCATTTTTATAGATTTGATGTGGAGGATGATGCAACATTCACGATTTAGATGGTATAATTAAATATCATAAAGAAAATATGAAGTGTGAGAATATAATTCGAATGTTTAATATTTTTAGAGGAATTTTATTTTCTATTAATGTAAATAGGATTGTGAGTTTCATATGAATTCTCAATACCCTATGCTATTTTGAACATTTTTTTCTTTGAGAATGATATGTTTTATTTCTGAGATTTTTTTTATTATATTCATTTTCATTATTTAATTATTTATTATGATGGTTTAACTATATTTTAGAGGTATATCATTGTATTCTATTTAGGTTTGTATTAGTTGTTTTAATTTTAGGGTTGGTTTTGATTATTCGAGATAATAATCTATTTAGAGGTATATAATGTAACATTTAATCCCATTTCAACCCATTACATTTCATATTTTTTGTGTTGTAGGTTTCGAGATAAGGATGAAGGAGGTAAGGTAGAGTGGATATGATAATTTATCTAGGAATAATTGTGTCATGGGTGGCCATTAGAGTCAAGTTTTGAAGGCATAAATATAGAATATGGTGGTTTTGTAGCTTCATGTGACATTTAGTAAATATTTGATCCACAACATGGGGTTAATGTCTTGAAATTAAGAAGTTTCAGGCATTAGGGGTATATTCCATGGTATTTAAGCACCACACTATTTTGGGATTAGATCTATGGTCTTGGAATAGTTAAATCAATCAAAACATTAGGGGGATTGGAAATGATTTTATGTAAGGTGTAAAATCATACATCTTTATGAAAACCATTTTTATGGATTAAAAATATGAAACACATATTTATTATTATTTTTGTCATAGGTTTAATTTAGACAGGGAGTTTGTTTAATTATTTAATGAGACATTATCTCAATATGGTCCACGATAAGAGGAATAAAGATCATGTTTTGGGGTTATTCCACTTTTGGATTTGTCACACCATGGTGATATTTTCACTATATAAACCTTCATTGATTATATAAAATTTGGTGATTAAAATATTTTCAAATTGGATTGATACTTGTACTCATGGTGTAATTTACATGGGGATGTTTGATTTAATCCCCATCAAGATGTTACCATTAAATGTCACAACGTTACACCATAATTTTTTTTAGTTTAATATAAATTCAACATCCCATAAAACTTGTTCGAGATTTATTCAATTTCAATGAGACTTATGGGAACATTGGTTAACTTTTTTAGAAGATTTATTATATTTTGAATGTATTTGGGCCTTTTATTTGAGATATCAGATGCTTGTGACCCAAAGATTGTTCTTTTACTTTATTTTAAAATTATCTCTATATTCTTCTTCATAGAAGGCTGGTCCGTATAACATCCTTTTTTCATGGTCTTAATCCTGATCATTGTGATTTAGGTTCTTGAGTCATTCCATGTGTGATCTTGGTTTTTTGATCACATTACTCAACATTTTAATACATAGTGGTTATGAAGAATTGGTTACGGACGAGGATCCAAGACTCCTCCCACATTATTTTGTGTAAATTTTGGATGTTTTAGCAATTTATTTTCATTAGTTAGCTGGTATTTATTAACTTATTTATGATAATGAAATGATAATAAGGTAAATTTAATGGTATTGGTGATTCCTATTTATTTTTGTTATTTTTTAAAATTTCACATGATTGATGGATGTTTGATATTTTTGATAAATGTTATTTGTATTAGGGTGGTATTTTTCTAGAATCTATAATTTATATTATGTTACAACCATTCATGAAAGTATAATCATGTAAATATGGAAATGAATTTTTTTTGGTTAACCTCAAATAAATGTAATGTTTCTTATATATGATATGTATAATCAATGTGAAATTATGATTTGAAAGTGAACTATGGAAATTGTTTTTCACTGAAATGGGCCGTTTTGTTCTAATGGAAATATTTTTATGACATTTTAAATAGTTTGGTATTGGTAGTTTATTTTTATGGATTGATTAAGAGATTTGGTATGTATTGAGTTGGGGGTGTTTTGATTGGTTTCAATGGTAATAATGCAGAGATCTGATTGTTGAAATGAAAATAGTGGCATGACTACTTGTGAAAAAGAAATGTGTTTGTGGAATTAGTGTGGTTTTTTGGAATATATTGTGGAGTGTATCATGTGGTAATTGGTATTTTAATGTATGGATGTGTAATAGATTTTCAATTTTATGGAATTTGGTTGATATTAATAATTGTGGTAATTGGAATTGGTTTGAAATTAATTAGTGGTGGCACATAATAAATTGAAATTGTTTATAATGAATGTGTAATGGATTCAAATTAATATGTATGACGACTAAGGAATGTTTTTTCATTAAATATATCTAAATTAATGATTTAATGAATGTAATGTGTCTTGTAAAATGAGAATTATTAAAATTGATAAATGAAATGATTAAATGAGAAATTGTGAATATTGTTACTACTATGTTGTGTCGAAAAAAAATATGATTGTTATATTATTAAAATGGAAACACTTTTTAGTGATTATAAGTTATGACTATGTGATAGTTATGGGTTTTATTAGTGAAATATTAATATGAAGTCCTTGGTTTTGGATTATGTGTGGAAACATATATGATGTATTCTCATTTTGATTTCTTATTCACCCCACCAGGGTCAAGTAAACATACTGACTGTTTTCTTCATAATATTATAGTGACCCAAAGTTAAGAAATAATATTCCAAATTACTATAATTATATAGTTATTCAATAATTATATTATTTCAGCCTCGGTTCACCATTTTTTAGTCAGGAAACTGGGGTTTGACGATTTATTTTGGGGGGATCAAGTATGGTTTCAAAATGAATCATGTAGGGTCTACCATGTTCATATCTAATGGAAACACCCCAACAATTACCTCATCCATAACAAGGTATATACCTAATTTATAAATGAAAACAGTCATTTGGGAGTTTATAGTCAATTATAAAAAGTAACTCACATTGTTCGATAAGATGGGAGGTTGAGCTCATCACACACTTTTAGGGGGAATTTTTTCATATTTCATGAATCTTTATACGTTTATGATATGTCCATGAATCTCTTCATAATCATAATACATAACTTGAAACCCTAATCAAATTATAGGGTGTTGACTAAAATTATCTGTAAAATGGTCTCCATGGATGATGTTGTCTTATTGTATCTAAGTATCTTCATATGTTTCCCATTATTTCATATAAATGGGAAGATTATTAAATTTGGATGTTGTATAACTGGACACTTTAGTATTTATTTTTGTCTATAGAGTTGGTTATTATCTCATGTATGTGATTGAACATATATCTGGTGTCATTCATATCTTATTTACAATAAGATTAAAAACACAAATAGTTCAATTAAGTATATGTCATGCAGTTTAACATCATGTGGATAAGACATATGTGAGGGAACATGGGAACTGGGTATGGAGATCATGACTTAAGAAAGATTCCAATATATCTTGCATATAATAAAAATAAGATTCATTTTAGTTTTATTTTACCTCAACTGGATGATGGACGATAATATATAATTAATTCCCATGATGGTTATTTCCCTGAGTATTTCCAATATGAGATTCCATCATTAATTACACTGAGGTGGATTACCATATGTTGGGGAAGTTATATCATGTCACGGAATGGGGATTACACCCTCAGGATTCCCCAACTAAGGGAAATTTATGATCCTTGTGATATGATCATTACAAATCTCAAATCCCACATGTGTCATGCTCGATATAAGAAACACGAGATTTCAAGTGATTAGGCTCACCCCATATTGACATGCCTAATAAAATAGTATTTCCTCTAATGGGGTGTTTTATATGGAGCTTGTGCCTTAGGAAGGCATCCTACATATCCTTCTTATTTCATAAATCATTATACACATATTTAAAATAGAATCTTAATCAACAAATGTAGCATCCCAGGTAAATAAAAAATATGAAATTTTTATATTTATTAATATCTATGAATTAAATAGTAATTTTACTTTGATGGTAATTCAATTCCAATAGCGTACTCAGAACTCAATAATGAGTTTCTTTGAAATCTTACATTGCACAAAACATTGAGTTATACTATAATGCCCCAGCCTTAAACCTTACTTAATCTTGAGTTATTACAAGATTACACATTGAGGATCTTTTCAGGTTTAGAGTTTTAGAGAATTAGATCACGAAACTTTCATTACATTCCACATTTAAACAACGTGGTTACAGAAAAGACAATACTCATTCTTCCCATAAACAGAAACATAATTAAAATAAAACATGTATTCTTTCTTGACAAATCCTTGACACTATCATCACATCATGTACCTTTCCCTTGACCTGTGAAAAACATTCCAAAAACATGGGATGAGCATAAAAAGCTCAGTAAGGGTTATAAAAATATGGAAAGGAAGCATGAGTTCATATATACATAAGAATGAAATCAAAATTTACCCATAAAACATAGGCACTTTAACATACCTCATCAAATCATGAATAAATCATCGAAATCATAAGACATAAAGGTAACTTGAGGCATTCATAACATTCTTACGTAGGGAGTAACCCTCTTGGTTACGTTTGGAATACCCATCACAGTATATTCCCTAAATCTCTTCGGAGAATCCTTAACGTTTCACTCCTTCACGTTACCCATTGCATTGGAGATCTATATCGGGCTCACCCGTCCTTCGTTTATCATGGAACCACCCGTCTTCATAATAATTCCCAAGAACCTCAACATAATCATATCACATAAAACATGCATAAAGGAAACATGACATTTCCACCTTTCAATCAAAAGATATCAATACAAAACATTGATATAAAAACATTATGAAAACCATTTTCAATACCAAAATAAAATAAATGTAAAACATGGTATTTATTTTTCTTTTAAAAAGAAGGTATGGCTTGTAGAGGAAGCCGAAACTCAAATAATGGTCACGGCGGCGGAGAAGTCGTTGTTGCCGCATACGTACAACAAAAACATTCCCTTTTTCATTTAGTAAACGCTCCGTATAAAAAAGATTCATTTTGGATAAATGTAAAAGTCAAAGGGGTTTATACACCGTATAAAAGATGGTTGTGTATAAAACAAAATATGCCTCAATGAAAGGAGATTGAGACGAAGTCCCATACAAAGACGGTATCCCTGGATTAAGGATAAATCAATTACATAATTATGTGTGACAAACTAATACACAAAATATAAGTGGATATTAAGTGTAAAACAATCAGAGGATATTCACACATATTCATATAATGACATATTCAAGGATTAAAAGCTTTTCCCAAAGAATCAAAATTGCGTTAAGAAGTACCCTTACAAAAATTTGACAGCCTAACGGCGTCACTACAAAATTCAGAAAATGAGTTGATGAGAGATAAAAAGGGTATCTCATCACTTGGACATAAAATTTAAATCACTAAGGATATATAAGAACATATCCCAACATAAGGTTATGTGAATTAAAAGACATAACAAAAGAAGTCTTTTAAAAAGAGGAGGGTGAAAGGTTCCCTTACCGACATGGGTATCTTTCAAAACATACACCCCGTGAAAGAAGGACAATACAACTTTGATATAAATACTCATAAATGAAAGTATATTACTCAATGAGTAAAATAATGGGAAGTACATACACCACTCAAAGGAAATTTTGGCAAATGTAGCATAAATATCATGTGTATAAAAGTGAGATGAAAAATCCCTTACGAAAACTCGGCAGCCTAACGGCGCCACATAAAACTTAAAAAAATTGATTGATGAGATAAAATAGGGTATCTCATTATATGAACATAAAAATTACAGTGGGAGTAATATAAAATAACATCCCAATCATAAGAAACATGAGCTTAAAAGGAATGACATAAAAGAGTGTACTTAAAAATGAAGAGAGGTGTAGGATCCCTTGCCTCGTGTCCGACTTGACTCGATCGTTCTATAACGTCCTAAATATAAAACTTGAGTTAATTTATACTTTCTTAAGAACCTTTTTCAAGTTCAGTATTCCTTTTATACCAATTATTTACATGTTATAAACAATATGTAATCATTTAAGTTAATAATGTTTGTTTTGTCGATATTTGGTTCTTAAGTCAAAAGTGGACTTCTTACAATTACATGTTGTTCGTGTGGTCAATGGTTCATTATATCCAGAATGATATTCATGATTTCGATATCATATATATAATATATATCCATAATATAAATGTATATATAATATTTAATAATCATTTAGACGTAAGAAATAAAATGCACCATTCATGGAGATGGTAAGCCGTACGTACGCATGAACGCTACTTTCATTTCTTTGTCATATTAATGGAATTAAAAATAAATGAGAGATATATATATATTATATAATTCCAGAATGATATACATAATTTTTATGTAATATATTACATATATATCCATTATATATATGTACTTATAGTATTACATAACATTTTGAGATAAGAAATGAAATGTACTGTTCATGGAGACGGTAGGTCGTACGTACGCATGAACGCTACTTCCATTTCTATTTCATATTTAATGGAATTAAAACATAATGATACATAATAGGATTTTAATTCCAGTATGGTATCATATATAATGTCATTAAATATATCCTTTATACGTACCACATATGGTATTAACGAATCAAATCACTTTGAGGGGGCGGTAGTCCGCACTTCCTTAAATGAAGATATCGCGTTTACCCATAATGGAAACCATAATGGTATGCCCAAAATTAAAAATACATAAGCTTAAGTAAAACATAAACAAATTATATATCATATATATATATAGTGTCATCTTAATGGCCACCATTGAAGGTGTTAGAAGAATGTTGAACAATCATCGTTTCTGGAGGCCGAAATTCGCCATCCACGGAAACAGTATGTTCTTTAACCATTAGATGTAGGTATGTGAAAGTGTAGCTCGAATCTTTATTATATCAACATGCTAGTATTTTTATGATACTGTATTTGTTACACAAGAAATGAATAAAAAGAGTTTAGGGGGTTGGAGAAGCAAAATAAAACAAAAAGACTCAAGTGAAGACATTACCGTAAAATCGGGTAACTCCCTTTGGTTTGAGATCAAAGGCTTCCTTGGGAAGAATTATGCCCAAATTGAGGCTTCAAGGAGTAATAGTGGGAAGTGGAGAGACAAAAGGGGCAGAGGTTGGCCGAGCCAAAGGCTTTGGGAGTGTGGTTAAGGTGGTAGAGGTGGGGGCCTTTTATAAGAAGAGAGGAGGGGCACTTTTGGAAAGTAAAGAAATATTAATTTATTTGAAAATGTGTTTCGGTTTTAAAAGGTTCCACATTGATATAATTCGTGGATAAGGTGATAAGGGTTCGAAATCCACCCATCCAATAAGTTTTGGACATTTGTAGTTCATATATTTTACATTATCTTTCCATTTTAGTTAAATCATCAAATAACGATGTCGTCGCTTCATCATTATGACGTCATAAATAATTTAATTTATTTAATGTCTAAAAATTATAAAAAATTACTATCATTTAGGAAATCTTTTTATATTTCCATGTACTGTTTATAATCAAAAATCTGACTTGTATAAACCCATTTAAAAATTATTTTACTAAAACATATCACGTTTGTGCCATTTTTTACATTAACATTAAATAAAAGTTATTTATGTCATTTTCCAACCAAAGTGGCTCCATGGGGTCCCCAAGTTGACCCATGGCTTGTCCTGGTCGGCCATGAAATATCCAATGAGAGTATGACATGTGTTTAGGACATCTCATATTATCAAATCATTATTTTTACCTTAGACTACACTAATTACTACTAATCGCGATTAAAAACTTAATAAGTTACTATTCACCAAAAAATTATTTTAATGTCATTCAACCACATTTTACATCTTAATGACAACCATGTATGTTGTATTTCTTAAATTCAATACAAAAAGGTGGCAAAATTTCATTTAAATGGAAAAATCAGTTTTTATAAGTACCACTTAGCGATTTCACTATTCATCAAAAATTGAAGTTTTTCAGAAAAATACCAAAAATTCACCCTAAGATATATTTGATATTATGAATTAAAAAATGAAGTCTACTTTTTACAAAATTCAAAACATATAAGTCAAATTAATTAATTTAATAATTAATTCCAGCTGTCATGACAAATAGCGTGTTTTTGTGAAACAATAAGTATCAAAAGATTGACACTAGTTTAAGTCTGATTTCAATGTGAAATTAATTACAAAGACCACTATTGTATTTAATGGTAAAAATATATTCTAATTTCATTTTAAAACCAATTCAAAAGGTAATCTAATCATATAAATAAATTAGATTGAAAAGATGTTTTGAATTAAAATACAACATTTTACACTATTCATTAAAAAAATGAACATTATCGGAAAGGTACCAAAATTTTATAGAATGTAAATTTTGATGTCCCCATTCTTAAGAAGAGTTTTATTTGGTCCAATAGAATGCATATGAGTGAAAAAAACTATATTTAAGGACGGTTCACCATCAAAAGGTGATAAATGAACCATTAGTGAAAACTGGGGCATATACGCCTAAAATTTAATTATTTCCGTATTTTAAGCCTTTATCTTTTATTGGATAAATGTAAAAACATTTAAAAACATGTATAATCATATTTTAGTTATTTATATCCATTCCCTCCAATACAACGGATAAATTTTAACTACCATTTAAAATAATATTATTTTATTATTAGAGTGCAACGTAAGATTACCAAGAAACTCGTTGTTGCGTGTTGGATATGCCATCGAGCATAGCGTCCCCTTTAAAGTCATATTAATACTTTATTCACAAATATTAATAAATTTTAAAATTTTATATTCTTTATTTACCTGGGGTGTTACATCCTTCCCCCCTTTTGGGAATTGCATCCTCGCAATTTTTAAAATTGAGCTTGGAAACATCCTTGAAAGTCCAACATCGGAACAAGAGTCGGTAAAACAATCACTTTAAAATAAAGAAAGATAAGTACAGAGGTCCCCCATGTTAACCCATACTAGGACTCCATGTAAGAATATATGGAAATGGAGGAGAAAACATAGGGTCATGTTCTGATGAAGAGTGATAGAAAACGTGTTTAGGAGAAAGTTAACAATAAGAAAATCAAAAACTTGTGATGGGTTAAACGGTGTTGGGTTCCCCAGTAGGAAAAGTTAATAGACAACATTTTTTTAAGTTACTTTTTATTGAGGAATTTATTCATAAGGAAACATAATCACTTATCATGTTGACTTTCAACTTTTACTAGATTCCTTAATCAAACTCATATTTTTTTCCAAAAGACGAGTATTTAGGGAGACTTGTTCGCATTAAGAGTACTATAATCAACTTCTAGAGAATCACCTAATCCATCAAAGAAAACTATATACATCCCATGTCTTTAGGCTTTAACCAAAACCAAAACCAAAAAGGTTAGTACAAGGTCAGATAATCCAGAAAAGGATAACCCATTAAAAAGAAAATCAATGCTTAATCTCCAAAATTTGTCCAACAAAACCCAAAGTTCAACGAGGAACATCCGATTAACAATTTGTCCATACAATTATTCAAAGTAAACCAATCTAATATTGAAACCCAAATATTTGAAGTGTTTATCCACATAGTGTTCCAAGTTAAATCCTAACATTTATCTCCAAACAACATCAGTTGCTTTTAATGTCTCGTATTGAAAAGTAATTAACATAATCACATATCCTCCATGATAGTTTAATAATTTTCATAAATAACCCAAAATCAACTTACTCTTAATTCATAAAATCATCTAACTAAAATGAATCATTCAAACTAACCAGGTACTTCACGAAGTCCGGTGGTAGGTGATAAATACCAGACGCACTTTGGTTGTGGGTTCGATTCCCGCAACATTGTCCGACGCGACGGGTTGTCACACGGTCTGTGTGTTTTCCTTTTTCAAAAACTATATAATCCTTAAAACATTACCCAAAATGAGATAAAATCTTCAAAAATAATCATAACATATTTTAACCTCATGATTATCTCATGCCCTTCATTTTCCATCATATCATATAATAACTGATAATTACCTCAAAAGTAAGGATCATATAAACTCTAATGGTTACCTTTATAATTATTACCTGAACATCCACATAGATTGGTCACCTCGTACATGATGCATTACAGAACATACCAAGGTTCAAGAGGTTGATCATGACTCCTAGATATTTGGTTTAGAACATCCATGAGTTTCCTCATTGAATCCTCCATTTTATCTGGTATCTTAATCATAGAACCACCACCGTTTCCTTCAAACATGTTGTCTCTTTGGTGCCTTCTAGATCCATCCATTCACTAAAAATGGAAATGTCAATGTGAGTATATCAACAGAACCATCATGTACTAATGAGGAAGGTAAACACTAAGATATACTTACTCATTCACTTTATTTATAACTAGGACTCTTTCTGAAATCCTAACCATTATAGTAATGCCACAAATGCTTAAAGAATACCCTAACCTCTAAAGTTATCTAAACCGAACTTTGATACCAACTATAAGGCCCCAGCCTTAAACCTTACTTAATCTTGAGTTATTACAAGATTACACATTGAGGATCTTTTCAGGTTTAGATTTTTAGAGAATTAGATCATGAAACTTGCATTACATTCAACATTTAAACAAAGTGGTTACATAAAAGACAAGATTCATTCTTCCCATCAATGGAAACATATTTAAAATAAAACATGGATTATTTCATGACACATCCTTGACACTATCATCACATCATGTACCTTTCCCTTGACCTGTGAAAAACATTTCAAAAACATGGGATGAGAATAAAAAGCTCAGTAAGGGTTATAAAAATATGGAAATGAAGCATGAGTTCATATATACATCAGAATGAAATCATACTTTACCCATAAAACATAGGCACTTTAACATACCTCATCAAATCCTGAATAAATCATAGAAATCATAACACATAAAGGAAAAATGAGGCATTCATAACATTCTTACGTAGGGAGTAACCCTCTTGGTTACGTTTGGAATACCCATCACAATATATTCCCTAAATCTCTTCAGATAATCCTTAACGTTTCACTCCTTCGCATTACCCAATGCATTGGAGAGCTATATCGGGATCACCTGCCCTTAGTTTATCACGGAACCACCTATCTTCATAATAATGACCAAGAACCTCAACATAATCATATCACATAAAAAACGCATAAAGGAAACATAACATTTCAACCTTTCAATCACAAGATATCAATACAACACATTGATATAAAAACATTATGAAAACCATTTTCAATACCAAAATAAACGAAATGTAAAACATGGTATTTATGTTTCATTTAAAAAGAAGGTATGTCTTGTAGAGGAAGCGGAAACTCAAATAATGGTCACGGCGGCGGAGAAGTCGTTGTCGCCGCATACGTACGACAAAAACATTCCCTTTTGTCCTTTAGTAAACGCTTCGTATAAAAAAGATTTCTTTTGGATAAATGTAAAAGTCAAAGGGGTTTATACACCGTATAAAATAAGGTTGTGTATAAAACAAAATATGCCTCAATGAAAGGAGATTGAGACGAAGTACCATACAAATACAATATCCTTGGATTAAGGATAAATCAATTACATAATTATGTGTGACAAACTAATACACAAAATATAAGTGGATATTAAGTGTAAAACAATCAGAGGTTATTCACACATATTCATATAACGACATATTCAAGGAGTAAAGCTTATCCCAAAGAATCAAAATTGGGTTAAGAAGTACCCTTGCAAAAATTTGACAGCCTAACGACGTCACTACAAAATTCAGAAAATGAGTTGATGAGAGATAAAAAGGGTATCTCATCACTTGGACATAAAATTTAAATCACTAAGGATATAGAAGAACATATCCCATCATAATTTTATGTGAATTAAAATACATAACAAAAGAAGTCTTTTAAAAAGAGGAGGGTGAAAGGTTCCCTTACCGACATGGGTATCTTTCAAAACATACACCCCGTGAAATAAGGACAATACAACATTGATGTAAATACTCATAAATGAAAGTATATTACTCAATGAGTAAAATAATGGGCAGTACATACACCACCCAAATGAAATTTTGGCAAGTGTAGCATAAATCTCACGGGAATAAAAGTGAGATGAAAAATCCCTTACGAAAACTCGGCAGCCTAACAGCGCCACTTAAAACATACAAAAATGGATTGATGAGATAAAATAGGGTCTCTCATCATATGAACATAAAAATTACATTGGGAGTAATATAAAATAACATCCCAATCATAAGAAAGATGAGCTTAAAAGGAATGACATAAAAGAGTGTACTTAAAAAGAAAGAGAGGTGTAGGATCCCTTACCTCAGGTCCGACTTGACTCGATCGTTCTTTAACGTCCTGAATGATAAACATGAGTTAATTTATACTTGATTAAGAACCTTTTTCAAGTTCAGTGTTCCTTTTATATCAATTATTGACATTTTATAAACATTATGTAATCATTTAAGTTAATAATGTTTGTTTTGTTGATATTTGGTTCTTAAGTCAAAAGTAGACTTCTTACAATTACATGTTGTTCAAGTGGTCAATGGTTCATTATATCCAGAATGATATTAATGAAATGGATATCATATATATCATATATATCTAGCATATACATGTATTTATAATATTACATAATCATTTAGAGGTAAGAAATGAAATTCACCGTTCATGGAGACGGTAAGCCGTACGTACGCATGAACGCTACTTTCATTTCTTTGTCATATTAATGGAATTAAAACTAAATGAGAGAGATATATATATATTATAATTCCAGAATGATATCCATAATTTTGATGTAATATATTACATATGTATCCATTATATATATGTACTTATAGTATTACATAACATTTTGAGATAACAAATGAAATGTACCGTTCATGGAGACGGTAAGCCGTACGTATGCATGAATGCTACTTCCATTTCTATTTCATATTTAATGGAATTAAAATATAATGATACATAGTAGTATTTTAATTACAGTATGGAATCATATATAATATCATTAAACATATCCTTTATACGTACCACGTTTGGTATTAACGAATCAAATCACTTTGAGGGGGCGGTAGTCCCCACTTCCTTAAATGAAGATATCACGTTTACCCATAATGGAAACCATAAAGGTATGCCCAAAATGAAAAATACAGAAGCTTAAGTAAAACATAAACATATTATATATCATATATAAATATAGTGTCATCTTAATGTCCACCATTGAAGGTGTTAGAAGAATGTTGAACAATCATCGTTTCGTGAGGCCGAAATTCGCCATCCACGGAAACAGTATGTTCATTAACCATTAGATGTAGGTGTGTGAAAGTGTAGCTCTAATCCTTCTTATAACAACATCCTGGTATATTTATAATACTGTATTTTTTACAAAAGAAATGAATAAAATGATTTTAGGGGGTTGGAGAAGAAAAATAAAACAAAAGGACTCAAGTGAACACATTACCTTAAAATCGGGTAACTCCTTTTGGATTGAGCTCAAAGGCTTCCTTGGGAAGACTTCTGCCCAAATTGAGGCTTCAAGGAGTAAGATAGGGAAGGGGAGAGACAAAATGGGAAGAGTTTGGCAGAGCCAAAGGCTTTTGGAGTGTGGGTAAGGTGGTATATGTGGGGGCCTTTTATAAGAGGAGAGGAGGGGCACTTTTGGAATGTAAAGAAATATTACTTTATTTGAAAATGTGTTTCGGTTTTAAAAGGTCCCACATTGATATAATTCGTGGATAAGGTGATAAGGGTTCCAAATCCACCCATAAAATAAGTTTTGGACATGTGTAGTTTATAGTGTTTACATTATCTTTCCATTTTAGTTAAATCGTCAAATAATGATGTCATCGCTGCGTCATTATTATGTCATACATAATTTAATTTATTTAATGTCTAAAAATTACAAAACAAATATTATGATGTAAGAAATCTTTTTAGATTTACAATTACTATTTATAATCAGAAATATGACTTGTATAACCCCATTTAAATATTGTTTTATAAAACATATCATGTTTGTGCCAATTTTTACATTGACATTAAATAAAAGGTATTTTTGTCATTTTTCAACCAAAGTGGCTCCATGGGGTCCCCAAGTTGACCCATGGATTGTATTGGTAGGCCATGACATATCCAATGAGGGTAGGACATGTGTCTAGGTCATCTCATATTATTAAAGCATTATTTTTACGTTAAACTACCCTAATTACTACTAATCGGGATTAAAAACTTAATAAGTTACTATTCACCAAAAAATTATTTTAATCTCATTGAACCACATTTTACTTCTTAATGACAACCATGTATTTCGGATTTTTTAAATTAAATACACAAAGGTGGAAAAATTTTATTTAATTGGAAAAATCTGTTTTTATAAGTTCCACTTAGTGATTTCACTATTCATCAAAAAATGAAGTTTTTCAGAAAAATACCAAAAATTCACCCTAAGCTATTTTTGATATTCCTAATTCAAAAATGAAGTCTTTTTTTACAAAATTCAAAACATATAAGTCAAATTAATTAATTTAATAATTAATTCCAGCTGTCATGACAAATAGCGTGTTTTTGTGAAACAATAAGTATCAAAAGATTGACACTAGTTTAAGTCTGATTTCAATGTGAAATTAATTCCAAAGACCACTATTGGATTTAATGGTAAAAATATATTCTAATATAATTTTAAAACAAATTCAAAAGATAATCTAATCATATAAATAAATTAGATTTAAAATAGGTTTTGAATTAAAATACAACATTTTACACTATTCATTAAAAAATGAACTTTATCGGAAAGGTACCAAAATTTTCTAGAAAGTAAATTTTGATGTCTCAATTAAAGAAGAGTTTTATTTGGTCCAATAGAATGTATAAGAGTGAACAAAACTATATTTAATGACGGTTCACCATCAAAAGGTGATAAGTGAACCTTTAGTGAAAACTAGGCCATATACGCCTAAAATTGAATTCTTTCCGTATTTTAAGCCTTTATCTTTTATTGGATAAATGTAAAAACATTTAAAAACATTTATAATCATATTTTAGTTATTTATATCCCTTACCTCCAATACAACAGCTACATTTTAACTACCATTTAAAATAATATTATTTTATTATTAGAGTGCAACGTAAGATTCTCAAGAAACTCGTTGTTGCGTGTTGGGTACGCCATCGAGCATAGCATCCCCTTTAAAGTCATATTAATACTTTATACAAAAATATGGATAAATATGAAAATTTCATATTATTTATTTACCTGGGGTGTTACATATACCAAAAAATAATATAACAATATTATTATTTTAAAAGGTAGTTAACACCTAGAAATTGTATTGGATATAATTTATATTACTAACTACAATATTATTACACATGTTTGTTAAATGTTTGTACTTAATTTAATAAATTTTAGCGGACTAAAATAATAGTGAATCTAATTTTAAGCATGAAAAACTCTAATATTCTTTAAAAGGTCAATTTACTTCATTTTGATGGTAAACCCTTTTTAAATCTAGTTTTTCCACTTTTATATGGTACATTTGAAAAAATATACTTCTTATTTAGAATTGAGACATCAAACAATAATTTGAATTTTTTTTGGTTATTTTTCTCTTAATGATCATTTTAATGAATATTGAAAATACTTCATTTTAAATTAAAAATGTATTTCCATTTCATTTATTTATATGGATAAATTATATTTTTATTGGTTTTGAAAGGGTAATTAGATTATGTTATTAATATTTAATCCAATTCTGGTCATTATTAGTAATTTCACTTTTTAAATAGATGTAAACACGAGTCTATTTATTGATAGTTATTATTTCATTAAAACAAAACTTTTTGGTTTTGAAAATGGTAATTAATTTTAAATTAATTTCTTCCAGTTCTGTATTCTAAAATTGAAAAAATGGATTCCATATAGGGAATCAGGAGGTCCAGATTTTGTAAAGAGGTAACTTTTGTTTTTTGACATTATGAATAGTAACATCAGAAAATATTTTATTTACCTTGGTTAAAAGGTAAATCTTTCAAATAGGATTAACAAATAAAATTATAATCATATTAAATTATCCAAACACATGTCTTAACACTATTGGATGAAAAATTTCTTACCATGGTCATCCTTGGTTCAATTTTGGGACCCCATGGACCAACTTGTATGTGAAATTGATATTTTTTAAAATGTAATTTAATGTTAAGGAGAATGTAACATAAAAATATATATTTTAGTAAAAAAAATTATGGGGTTATATAAGTTATTTTATTTACGATAAATAATTACTATAAATCTAATACTCATTTCTACATCATGTTATTTCATTTATAAATTTTAGATATTAAATAAATACATTCAATCAGGACACAATGTTGATGTAGAGATTGTTTCATTAATAAATGATTCAAATAAATGATATTATAAATGTTAAAAAAATGTAATTTGTTTATTCTGATGTCATCACTATATTAGATGGATTATATTTACATGTTATATTATAATGAATTAATTACTTTCAAATCAATCAAGGTGTTATAGATTTTAAAAAATTTATGATATGAATAGTGTCTAAATTAACATAATTCATATTTTAAAATAAAAATTATTTTACAAATATTATAAAATATAAAAAAATATTAGATTCAGATAAATAGTTATCCAAAGACTCAAATGTTATTATTGAATCTTTAATTGGATATCATTCATGTTTTGGAAACTATTTTTTTTCTCTAAGTTTTTAATGCTTGATAAAATAGTAAGAGTAAAAAGGGTTAAATAAAAAAGATAACGATTAAAATATATCAAAAACATGTAAAAATGATTTTGTATTATTTTATATAGAAACAATAGTCATATAATATTCAAATTTAATTAGTTTTGGACCTTTTAAAACCGAAAATAATTTTATAATAAAATAATACTTTTAAAGGTTTCGAAAGGGCCCCTCCTCCCCTTATAAAAGGCCATCACCTCTAACCCATTACTCACACTTATAAAGCCTCTTATATCATAAAAACTCTTCCCAAATTAGCTCTAAAAATCCCTATATTCCTCATATATGACTTCCCCAAGGAATAATTCAATTAAAGAGAGCCATTTTTGCTCAAATTAAAAGAAGATACCAGATTTGAGGTAACGCCTTCTCTCAAATTCCATTCAATGATTTTCCTTCTACATTCCCTATGATATTAATTGTGATTGATTAAATAAAAACAAAAATATCTAAATATACTAGTTTTTTGTTATGATAATGAATCTAACTACCCTTACACAGACCTCTGTCTAATGGGTACAAAACATACTCTTTCGGTGGAAAACAAACTACTGCCTCATGAAACAATGACTTTTCAATATTGTCATACCACCTATTATGGTATCTATTATTATGGAAATGAAATTATATATGGTATTTATAATATTTATTTTATATATATTCTAATTAAATTCTCGTTTAGAACTCACCTTTATTCTTTTCGTGTTGTATAAAAACAATATTTTCATTTGAGAATGTGCTGACTACTGCCACCTCAATGTGGCCGGACTCGATCATGACATACATAGAACATATAAAAGATGGATTTAATGAACATATGTAATATATATAAAATATTTTATTATCCTAGAATTATAATATATCTATGTATCATTTATTTTTCTTTCATTTAAATATGAAAAAGAAATGAAGTTAGCGTTCATCCGTACGTACAGCTTACTATCTCGATATACGATGCATTTCATTTCATATATCCAAATATTATGGACGATTATAAATACATATATACTTTATATATATTATATATATAATATATAAATCATTAATATCATACTAGATGTAATGGAATTTTGACCAGATGAGGGATTAAAAATCATAACATGTTCATTTTTTTACTAAAGTTCCGAACATCGAAAAAATGTATGATATAAACTCAAATAGTAAAATAATTATTATAAAAATTTAATAAGTTATATTAAATGAATAATAAACATGAAAAATTTTCTTAAAAAAGTAATATTTAACTTATGTTCATTATTCATGAAATTAAATAACTAAAGAGTCATGTCGAACACGAGGTAAGGGAACTTCTTAACCCAATCTCCATTCTTTAGGTTAATCTTCTACTTTATGATCATGTTGAACTATGATAATTTGGAAATTACATTTTATATGATATAATATATTTATAAATTTTTTATGTGTAATTATATTGAATACACCAAATCGATCTATTTTATTTATAGTATGATCTTTGTAAGGGACTTCGCCTCAATCTCCTTTCATTAAGGAATATTTTTATTTATACATGGACATCATTTACATGCTGTACAATAAACACCTTTGAAATTTACTTCCACTAAAATGAAATATTTTTTTCAACGAAGTGTTTCATTAATTGAAAAAAGGGATTTTTCAACACATGCATCGATAATGACCTCTCCGCTGTCGTAATTATTTTTTTTTAATGTTGGGGTCAAAGCCTCAATTTATTATTAAAGAAAAGACCTCTTTAGACTGGGTAGAGGGTGACCCATTACATATCCCGATGGCCCAAGGCCATGTGGCCTACGTACAGGGCTATAAAGCCCATTTTTTGGCCTAAAGGACCCCTCTTGTGATTGAAAATTAAATATTATTACTAAAATTTTGATATTTAAAGTATTTTATTTTTTATGATTTTGTAATGGTACTGGGAAATTTTATGGGTGGTTACGTGATAAACCAAATGACGAGTGGTTCTATGATAAACCAATGAAATGTGGTTACCTTTTAACCTCCAATGCATTTGGTATGTAAGTCTTCCTTATCGCTATTCAATTTAGTGATATGTGTAGAAGTTGATTGTATAGTTATTCTATTTATGTTCGTTTATGTCCCATGTTACCTTTATATGATATATGTTTCTTTCTATAAATTTTATGCTAATCATTTGGTTACAAAATAAGAGTAATCAAAGGAGATTATATTATAGTGATGTGTTTTTATATTTCTTTAATGTGAAATGTACTACTTTATGATTAACTATGCACAGATTACATGTTGTTTTTAAAAAATAACAAATTTCATTCTTTGTGTATCCCTTACTGATCTTTTTATAATCCTCCCATGTTTTTGAATTATTATTTATATTGAGTTAGGTGGAATTGGGTCACATATGGGATTACAGAAAATTCATGTCGTTAAAAATATGGAAATAAACAAGTTTCTTTTCATTTAAGAGTATTTCTTTATATAACAATGGATACTTAGTAGAAGTGTCTACTTGTAATATTCTTGTTGTTATGTATATACTATGAAATAATTCTCAAAATCTTTAAAACGGAAAAGATCTTCAATGTAAATTATCAACATAATTCAAGATTATACAATGTTTAAGAATGGGGCCTTACACTTGGTTTTAGAGGATGGTTTATATAACATTATAGGTAAGGGTGTTATTTAAACATAAGTGACATAACCATAATGGTTAGGGTATTATTAAGATTCATAGTCACTATAGATAAATTTAATTGGTTTAAGATAATATGAATATGCGTATCTTAGTGTTTACCCTCCTCATAAGATATTATATGATGATTTTAATTATATACTCACACTGACCCTTTTGGTTTTTATAAACAGATTGATCTAGTAGGAACCAAAGTAATAATAGATGTCAATAAAACTGGGATGATTTTCAGAATATGCAACTACCTGAAATTGGTGCTACAACAAAAAATCTTGTGGTTATTCTCAGCCAACTATCTAGAGTCCTGATTGACCACCTAAATATTTTTTATTTTAATAAGGCATCGTATATGCGAGAAAAAAATCCCTATGGATGTTCAAGTTATAATTATAACGGTATGTATATTCAAAAAACAATGTGTCATGGAAGTTGAAATAGACTCCTAGGAAAATGATTCAATGTTATAGGAAGATGTTTCAGATGTGGTAATGATGGTCATTAAGCAATAACCTACCATGAAAAAAGGATGCATCTTGTTCACTCCATGAAAAGGAAAGATGTTCATTCAAAATGATCAATTGAATGTTTTAAATGTGGTGTGCATGGTAAATATAAAAATAGATTCCCTATGAATAAGGTTTGGGAATCGGATCAGCAGGATCGTACAAATATATTTTTACCAATTCATATTGCCTTCCCAATCAAAGATGACGAAACTGAAAATGACCTATGAAATGTGTGGACTATTTTTTAGATCATGTTTTGATATTACTGAAATTTTAGGAAATTATGGATGACTTTATTTTAGGAAAGAAGAATAAAAGAAGAATATATAAAATATAGACAAAGGATCATGAATAATTCATTATGATTAAGATGTCTAAATTTTAGGAATTGAAGAGTTATATTGTATATATGGATGAGGATATGTTTAAAAGTATTAATGATATTTATTGATAGAATTACATTGGAATACGTTTCTTTTGTATGTATATCGTTGTATTTTTTATGTTAAAATTATATTTGATATTGAATTATCTTTTCTTTTGTTGAGATTTTTATAAAGAACCATTTATGTTTATATGATCCTTAAATTTGAGGCAATTACATGTTATTACTTTTATGGATGCAAATGCAAGGTATGAGACAACACTGATGTGGAAATATATTATGGTTATTTTTGAGGAATTAATCTCATTTTTTTTAATTTTACAAAATTATATAGTTTTGTAAAAAGGATTACATGTAGACCATGGGACAACCAAATGTACCAGAAAATGTTGTGGGAATCGAACCCATAATCAAAGTGTGACTGGGATTTATCTCCTACCACTAAATTACACAATGTCCCTGGTTAGTATGACTAATTGTATTTAGTTAAATTATTTTATGGATCAATAATATGTTTATTCATGTAACATATGATTTATCAAATGGATATACTTAGTATTGGAAAATTATTTTGTGATTAAGTTGTAAATGTTATTTTTGAAGACGTTCGCTCTTTTGGGAACATTATATGCCCATGGAAAAAATAATACTATGGGATATTTTTTGTGGAGTAATGGTGGAATTTTATTTTTTAGTAATATATGTTTTTATTGAGGACTTATAGCAATTCGGGTTAATTATGTAAATGATTAACCTATCATAGAGAATATGATATTAGGTTAATTACATTTAAGTATGTGACTTTAAGAGTGTTTGATGTTATATGGATATTAATGTAAATATTCATTTTGGAAGACTATGTGATAAAATAATTATAAATTTTGGGTTTCAAACATAATTTGGATTATTTTTCATAATTTTAAGGAAAATTGTTTTTTGAATGGTTTATGTTGAACTTTGGGTATTGTTTGTTTACTTTTTGATATTAAAAATAATATTTTTTTCTATAATGGATTATCCTTTTTAGGGACCACCTGATCTTGTACGTACTGTTTTGGTTTGGGTTAATGTTTAAAGAAAACATAAATATATAGTTAATCTTTTATGGATTATATGATTCTCTAAAAGTTTATTATTTCCCTTCAGGCATGACCAAGTCATCTTGAGTACTAATTTTTTTAAAGAAAATTGGATTTTTTAGTAGAAATTTATTAAAGGATGAAACTCTACATGAAATGTAAGTATATTTCCTTATTATCTTATTCTATGTAATTAAATAATTCCTTATATTTATTAAAAGGAAATTAAATCAAAAAACGTTATCTGTTTAGTTTTTCTTCCGGGGAATCGAATACTATTTAACCTATCACAAGTTTATAGTTTTCTGGGGGTTAACTTTTTTCTCATCATGTTTTCTATCACTGACTGAAAATTAATTTTTTTTATTATCAAAACACTTTTTAGGAAAAAGTGAGAAACCGAAAAATCCAAACATTACAAACAAATCAAACCATAAAAGAGGAAAACCCATTACAAAACTACAGAATCTGCCCCTTCCTAGCAATTACATCATGATGACAAGCCTTTACCATAACATGACCACTCGGCTAGCTGTCCCGTGCAAGGATGAACCGGCCTGGTACCCATGGGAGAGCCATACCATCTCAAATCCAAATCCAAATGACATTATAAGGTAAAAGCTACTAGTTCTTGATCTCAAGTAGACCCGTGTAGCGTGATGATTGCAAACACCCTCAAAGTATCATGTTTTCTATCACACTCCATTAGAACATCATGGTTAGTTTAACTTCTCTATCCACATTATACTACATGAAATCCAAGTATGATTTATCTTGTGTGTTCTTGTACTTTTATTTCTTTCTTTTAAAGTGGTGGTTTTAATGACTCTTTTTTTTTGATATGGGAAATTCAATGAAGTTTCTGAGCCCAATTTTAAAATTTTGAGGACACAATTCCCAAATATGGGGAAGGATGTAACATCCAATGTAAATAAATAATATTTCATTTTCATATTTATTAACATTTTTGAACTAAATATTAATTTTAATTTGAAGGGGATGATATTTTTGATAGAATACTCTAAATACAACAACGCATTTCTTTGAAATCTTATGTCCCACACATTGTAGAGTTATACCGAAAAATAATCTATTATAATTATTATTTTAAAAGGTAGTTAACGCCTAGGATTGTATTGGTGGTAATGAAAAGAACTAAATACAATATGATAACAAATTATTGTTAAATAATTTTACATTTATCCATTAAATTTTAAGGCTTAAAATAAAAATGAATTCAATTTTAAGAATAAAATAGGATAACATTCTTTAAAAGGTCAATTTAATGTCTTTTGATGAAGAACCATTTTTAGTTTTGTATAATAAATTTTATAAGTTCTATTTGAAATAAATAAATTTCTTATTTAGAATGAGGACATCAATATTTACTTTAGGATTTTTTTTTGTATTTTTCTATTAGAGTTCATTTTTGAATGATTAGAGAAAAATACTGTGATTTAAGTCAACGATGTTTTTTCATCAGATTTATTTATATGGTTTTGTTATCTTTAAATTATTTTTTAATGTGTAATTAGATTATGTTTTTATCATTTAATCCAATTTTTTTCATTGGAAGAAACTTCACTTTTTAATTATACATAATCACATGTCAATCTTTGGATAGTTATTATTTCTTAAAAATACACTTTTTAGTTTTGACAATGGGAACTATTTTTAAATTTAATTTTGCGACTTATTTGTTTTGAATTTAGAGAAATTATTTCCATATTTGGAATCATTAGGTCAAAATTGTGTAAATAGGTAACTTATATTTTTAGATATAATGAATTGAAACATCAGTAAATATTTTATTTACAATGGTTGAATGGTAAATATGATAAATAAGGCTAAAAAATAATATTATAATAACATTAAATTACCCTAAAACGTGTCTTAACACTATTGGATGATAATTTATGACCATGTTCATCCTTGGGTCGATATTGGGACTGAATGGAGCCACTTTTAAGTGAAAAGAACATTTTATAAATATTAATTTAAAGTTAAGAAAAATGTTTTTTAAAACTATATCTTTTAGTAAAAATATTTTTATGGGGCTATATAAGTTATAGTTTCAACTATAAATATCAATTAGAAAGATAAATCTTTTTCATACATCATGGTATTTTATTTATAATGTTTAAACATTAAATAAATAAATTTAATAATGACAAAATGATGATGTAGGGATTGCTTCATTAATAAAGTATTCAAATAAATGATATTTTAAATGTTAAAATAAATATAATTTGAAAATCAAGATGTCATCCACAAATTTCAGGGATTATAGTTAGAAGTTATATTTGTATTAAGGAATTATTTTCAAATCAATCATGGTTTTATGGATTTTTAAAAATGTAATGATATGAATAGTGTCAAAAATGAAAAAATTCATATTTTAAAATATAAAATATTTTATTAAATATTATTAAATTCCAAAAAAAATATATTATTAGGACAAATGGTTATCAGAATTATAAAATTTTATTATTGACTCTTTAATTTGTTATTTTTGATGGTTTTTGTAACTATTTGTTTTTCTGAAAGTGTTAAATGCTTGATAAAATGGTAAGACTAAAAAAGGGAAAAATAAGAAATATAAGGATTAAAAAATATCCAAACCTATCCAATTAATATAGGATGATTGTATTTCAAAAAACAAATCTTCTTATATTAGAATATAATGAGTTGTGTACCTTTTGAAACCGAGTATCATTTTATAATAAAATAATACTTTCGAAATTTTCTATAGATCCCCTTTTAACGCATATAAAAGGCCATCAATTGTAACCCATTACTCACACCTATAATAGCCCTTGTCATATCCACCCTCTTCAAAAATAAGATCTCATAATACCTATATTACTCCCAGATGCCTTCCCTTAGTAATAATGCAATTCAAGAGATCCCTTTGGCTCAAATAAAATAATGTTACACGATTTGATGTAATATTTTCTCACATGTTATTTTCCATTATATTTCATTCTGCTTACCTATAATATTATTATTATTTGTTCATATAAAAACACTAGTATCCTCAATATACTATATTTTTTTATGATAAGTACTTGAACTAAAATTACTAACATCAAAGTTCAACGGGAATAGAACATTTTGTATCTGTGGATGAAAGACTATTGCATCATGAACTGATGATTGTTAATTATTCTCTTACCACCTCTTATGTTGGTCATTATAATTGAACTATAATTATATATGATACTTATCATATTTATTTTATATCTATTCATAATTAATTCTCATTTATAACCTACCATTATGTTTTCCATGTTGTATAAATTAGATAATTTCATTTTATGATGTACAAACTATTATCCCCTCAAAGTGATATGACTTGTTAAATCCATACATGAAACGTATAAAGAATGGATTTAATGAAATTATGTAACATATATAAACTATTTTATTACTATTTAATTATAATATACCTATTTATCATTTAGTTTTCATTCCTTTAAATATGAAAAATAAATGAATGTAGCATTCATGCGTATGTACAACATACCGTCTCCATGAACAATGCATTTCATTTCATAAATCCAAATTCTATGGAGTATTATAAAGAAATGAATACATGATATATATTATATATATTATATCTAAATAATTAATATAATTGTAGAGATAATTTAATTTTTAACACATGGAAAATTAAAAAATTATAAAAACATCATTTTCTACTCATGTTCCGAATATCGACTAAATATTCCGTATGAACTAAAATAATTAACTAATTGTTATAAAAGAGTAATTATTGATATAAAAAGAATAATAAAATTTAAATTGGTTCTTATGAATGGAGAAATTAACTTTTGTTTTTTATTCATGAAATTAATTATTGAACAATTCAAGTCAGACATGAAGTAAGGGAACTTCTTAACCCAATATCTATTATTTGGGTTAATAATCGACTTCTTGATTATGTCATGATATGATTATGTGTGAAATGAATTTCAATATAATATATTGTATTTATATATTATTTATTTTTACTTATAGTGAATACAAATAATCGATTTATTTTATTTAAAAATTATTTTTCTATAGGACTTCGTCCCAATCCTCATTCATTGAGGCATATTTTTATTTATACACGATATTCTTTTATGTGGTGTACGACAAAACCATTTTTCTTTTACTTTATTTCAAAGGTAATATTTTTTCCTATGTAGTGTTTTAATAAATGTCAAATGGAATTTTTTTAACATATACAGTGATAATGACCTCTCTGTCAACATAATCGTTATTTGGCACCCTCTATAAGCCTAACTGTTTTTAAAAGAAAAATAAATCCCTTATTCTCTTTTTGGGTGTTTTTGTATTGAAAATGTTTTTTAAATTGATTTAGTATTTCAATATATTGAAATGATATCTTGTGATTAAAAAATTAATTTTATTACTGAGATTTTTAGATTTATAATATTTTATATTTTATGATTTTATAATGGTACTTGGTCATTGGATGGGCGGTTATATGATATTCCAAATAATAGTTGGTTCTATGATAAACCAAGGATGGGTGGTTATATTATAACCTCCAATGCATTGGGTATGGAAGTCGGTCATATGGATTTTCCATTTAGATATATGTGTGTAAATCCACCGTATGTTTATTCCATTTTAGTATGTTTATGTCCCGAGTTACCATTTTATACTATATGTTGCTTTATATGGGTTTTACGGTAATAGTTTGGTTGATAAATATGGTAAGTAATGATCTTATATTTCATTGTAATGTTTTTACTAATTCTTTAATATGTAAAGTATTACTTTATGATTAAGTATGAATGGTTTACATGTTGTTTTGAAAAATATGAGCTTTCCTTCTTTCTGCATCCCTTATTGATATTTTTAAGCACATCACATGTTTTTTGAAAGGTTTTTCACATGAAGTAAGATGGAATAGGGTCAAAAATGGGATCATGGATAGTTATGCTATTTAAAACATGGAAATAAATATATTTCCATTATTTTAAGAGTATTTATTTTATGAAAATAATGGATACTTAGTAGATGTTTCTACTTGTAATATTCATGTTATTATGAATAAGTTATTCCAAATTCTCTAAAGTCTCAAACCTGGAAATATTCTCAATGTTAATTATTTACATAATTCAAGATTATGAAATTTTAAGGCTGTGGCCTTACAGCTAATTTAAAAGGAATAATGTAAACCCCAATAGTGATATTTGTACATATAGTTTATAGTGTTTGGGATATAAAGGTACCTACATAATGGTGGATACCTATCGGAAGATATACAACCCTTACACCTGACAGATAAATAGAATAAATCATGAATGGCCCAGAAAGAATTTCTAAATAGTATTATAATCTAATAATACCCATTGAAGTTTCGAAGTATACATTTCTATTCCACTATGTAATCATTCCATATTAAAGGGTAATGCACAACTGTAGACATATAGTTTGGGGTTCACATAGTTTCAGGGTACATTCCCAAATACCCCTACTTGATAAGGATGCCATTTCTAAGGGTGTCCATCTGAAATTCCCAACGTTTCCTCCTAACATTTCCTCATTGTCTTCATAACATGTCCTGATTGTATTTTGTACTTACAATAAATGTCTATCTATCATATCCTTGTTATCTTCCTAACATTTATATAGATGTCTATAAATGTTCTAACTGTCTGGTAGAAATGTCTAAAGACATTCACATGACCCAACTATCCATTCTATAGACTCCTCAAGTGACTAATGCAGACAAATCTGAATGCTTCATGTTATCATGGTTGACATATTAAAGGAATTGCATATTATTTAACTATCATTGTAGGATGACTTCACTTGACTTGTATGAAATGTCTGAAGGGAATCATATGATTGGTTAATATTTCTAGATGACATAGTGTGACTTGGATGAAAAATATAGAGGACACATCATGACTTGGATTCTATGCTCTGGTGGTATCACATGACTACAAAATTTCTCATGTTAATAACGTAACCCTATTGAATGAAAATAAGTGTATCAGTCTACTTCTAATTCTTCCATATTTTTTCATCCTTTATCACATAAATGGATTAATATTCATTAGGTATTGTTCGGTTGAGACTCTATGTGGCCAATTTGATATGTGAAAACACCTTTTCTTAATATTGTCTATACTTCAGAATCCCTTCATGTGATCAACATGGAAATAAATTGAAGTGTCTATATATGATTTATAATCCCATAAGTAATTGTTAATGTATACATAGTAGAAGACACATGTGGTTCCATTTCTTTCTTCTATGAGAAGTCTGTTGTCGCCTCTATGATTATCTAGGTATGTTTTTTATAGGAATAATGAATTTATAAAACATTAAAACCCAGTTATATAATTCCTTACATGGAATTTATATCCTATATATGGGTTTGAGTCACTGGAGATTCATGTGATTTAGGTGATGTTGTCCTGGGTTATCCATGACATCATCTTTGTGTCATGTGATAAAGATAAATTTTTAATTAAAATCATCACAAACATAATATATGGACCCATGGAATTTCAAATGTCTTAAATATAATCAAATAAACATGTCAAAGGGCCTTAATAATATTAAACTAACATGACACAGATTCGTTTCGAGATAAGGAGGCATTTCAAAGAGGCTTTTGTGTGATATATACAGACTTTTATAGGTCCCTTTTTTGGGAATAAGTTGGATCATCAGATTAAATTATCATAAAAACAGCATAAATATACCTCACACAGTGGAACCAACTTTTTCATATTTTTTTACATGGCCTATTCTAGTCATCCATATATTTTATATCAGGGTGTCATGTGATCAAATTCACAAGTATAAGATCCTTCGTATAATAGAGATGACATTTACCATGTGCTTTACGCGAGGATGAAAGAATGTATATAGGGGTTTTAATTGATAAATGGAATGATCATGAGGATTTTATGAACCCTTTGAATGAATATTCTATTAGCTTCCTTTAACATCAGTCTTCCACCTTTTCCATCATTTAGTCTAATATTTTCCAAGACCTTTGACTTTTTCCCACTAGTTGTCTTTCTAGTCATCATATGATAAATATTTGATCTCACAACAGTGTTTGATAATTTTAATTGGATGGTAACTTCCATTTTCAAGAGTAAATCATGACATCAATGTGTTACCCCCATTATTTTGAAAATAATATAATTTTAAATAAATTTAATATTTATAATATTTTATGTCAATCCAAACACCTTATTTAGATTGAGTTTCAGAAAAAACCCTATTTAGTTTCACTAATTGAAACACTTAATTTTTATTACATTACACAAAACAATGATTTTAACTTGAGTAAAAATAATCACAAAGTTTATAATGCATTACACATAACACTGAGTAAAAAAACACAACGTAGTATTTGTAAATTATTATTTAATATGATAGTTATCACATAGTCATTGGAATGAATATGACTAAGTAAATTTTAAAAATATATTATTTACACTTATAAATATATTTACATCCTTAGTGAATTATTAATTTTAAATTAAAATAGAAACCATTTAATTTAAAGGGAATCTTTTTTTGAAAAACTATTTTTATATTCCCAAACTTGTTTTATCATAATAAATTAAGTACAAAATTTTTAGTGAATGATTTTAATTAAATTTAGTTATTATATATTCATTAAAATTTTTATTATTTATTATATTTCATTCAATATAATAGATTCAAATAAATTCAATTTTACACTTAAATAATGTATTTTTCTAAAATAACAATCTCATCGACATTTTCACAATTATTATAAAATTATGTTTTCCTCAAATTTAATAAATTATATTTTAAAAAATTAACAAAATTTCTTAAATATAAATTTATGTATTATCTTGGAGTAAATTTTTTATCATTTTCTAAAAGTTCAATGTTTTTAGTGAAGAGTGAAAAAATTGGTTTTATAAAGAATTATCATTTACTTCCAAGCCATTAAAAACCAACAAAATGTTTTAAGATATATTATAAACTAATATTAATTTAATTATATATATAAATCCAATTATAGTGATTTTAAAAAAATTAATATTATATTTATATATACAACCATTGTAATATTTTTGAACTTTTTCTCCTTCAAAACCCGCTTTCTCATCCTGTTTGTGTGATTAATTTTATATTAAATTTTTCCAACAATTTTAATGGAATTTAAAAAAAATTGATTCCATAATTTTAATTAGAATAATTAATATTATCTAATAAGTTCATATTAATTTTAGACTATAATAAATAGTAAAATTCTTGAATACTCTTTACCATAGTTAAGGTAAAAATTGGCTAATAGGGGATTAAACTAAAAAAATGTCAATCATTAACAAAAGCTTTTAAGCACCAATTATATGGCCATATATCAGCCTTATATACTATATTTTTTATAATAAATATTTTTGGTCCTCATGTCATGTGGAAAATGGATAAAAAATGTATCTTTTCAAAAATTACAAGTGTCCCACTCATCTCACTTATGAAATTCCACCCCAAATCCTCTCTTAATAAAATGTGATTTTTTTGTGATATAAAATTCCCAAATTACATAATTTATTCCCTCTAACCATAATATTAGCCTTATTTTTTCACAAATAAAACCTTTTTAATATTTTTGGTGTAAACCAAAAAAATGGGTTGTGGTAGTGGTAACATCCCTAAAAGAGAAATTAATATTAATTATTCCTACACCTACTTCAATTATTATTAATAATTTATAATATAATAACATAAATATATTAAATATATGGAGATTTTTCTATTTTATGGTAATTAGCTACCACCAAGTCCACTTCTATCTAATGGGATACAAAATCACCATTATTGTGTGTCGTAGAGTACCGCCTTATGAACCATTGTTATTTGTTTTGCATAACCATTTATCACGACTATATATAATGATTTATTATATGTTTATATATTATAAATATAATATTATTACACATATGCAATTATTATATCAAACACACCTTTTTTAAATTCCATTTTATTGAATATGTTAATGTCACTCATGTGTACGATGGACTACTCCATCACGAAGTGATGTGATTTACTCAAAATTTAATTGTATGGTAATAAGGATAGGTTTAATGAAAATATGTTATATATATTAAAAAAAGTTATTATATAATGTTAATATATTACAAACAATTATTATTTTAAACCCTTCAAGAAAATTAAAACCACGTTCATCCATACGTTTGGGCAATTATCTCCAAGAAATGTTTATTTAATTTTCAGCCTATAAATTTTATTGATTAATATAAATACATATTTACTGAATATATAATATATTTATATAATTTTTATCATTTTTGATATTATTTAACCATGATCAAATTAATATTACTAAAATAAAAAATCAAAACAAACATGAATAATAATGCGGTTAATAAAAGAAATATGATTTTAACAAGGAATTGTTAGTACAACAGTAATAAAATATTGAAATTAAAGAAAATATTGAATGATAAATATAAATATGGTTCTGGAAATCAATTTATAAAAAAAATATATATTTAATATACAATATGTTTGAATGTGTACAAACGAATTTGAGACTTAATGTAAAGGATTTTTGTCTCACTTTTTAGTTCTGTGAGACATATACCATATTAACTAGCTATTAATTTTTTGTAATGTATATAATAACCATGATTATATATTATGATTATTATCCAAAATATAATTTTGAGAAAAATACATTTTATGATATGGCATTCATGGGGTTTACATATCAAAATTTACCAAAACAGTAAAGTATTTTCGTCGAATTTTTCGTTTTCATGCGATATATTTTATGTTATGATCCTATACTTTTTTATGAAGTGTATATTCATCCCATTTTATATGTAATATAATGAATTTATTTATTCTCATGATATTTTATATTTCATTTAATTTTATTCCTTCATGGACTTATAATTCAATGTCACTAAAGTGGTAAAAATTTTATGTTACAATCTCATTGTATATAGAGATTGTTTATGATTATGTTTTTTATGATAAAATATTATGATCCGTCTCTCATGAAACTAATTAGTTTCATTTTAATCTTGTTATTTCACAATAACATATGTTTTTCATTCATTTCCTCCATTTATGTACTCATGATTTAAGAGAAATGTTTTTGAGAAAAATCATCTTTATTAATCTTTTTGGTAAAAAAGTATTTTTCTTCCAATTTTTTTTATAAATGTGTCTAAGAACATTTTTTAATTATTTATATGATTTATTAAATATTATTTTATCCATTAATTACTTTATTACAATGTTTTTTGAAAATAATCAATATATATTTTTCTAAACAATGACTATATTAATTTTACTGAAAACATGAATGGGATATTTGTTTTACCATTTTTCATATAAAATAATTATCAAAAATCATAAATAACAGTTATTTGGGGATTCCTTCATAATATTCCATGTTTATTTTTCAATGAAATTTATTTTAAAAGTTTTTTATGTATAAAAAAGAGTCTTTCAAATAGGTAATGTTATTTTCCTCATGAAATGTGTTAAATATTTTTTAAAGATTCCATTATAAGTATTATAGGATATTTTCAAAGAAAATGATTTTGAAAATGGTTTATGTTTTAATATATTTAAAATTTAAAAGGATATTTTTGTCAATATTTTTTTTAACTTGCATTAATTGTTTTCACTATTATTTCCAATAGAATAGATTTTTATAATGTTTATTGTTTAAAATGTTTTTTTTTTCAATGTAGAAAGGATATTTCAATCATGAAATGTTATAAATTATTTTTAAAATATTATTTATTTTGTTTTCAATAATATTTTCAAATTTATTTATTTCGAAGATATATTTTGATTATTTAGTTTGAAGAAGTGTTTTAAAAAAATTATATTCCTGAGAAAATGATTTAATTGATCTTTAAAAATATTTTTCCATCTAGGATGACAGACTTTGATGCTAATTATGTTTCACTTTTGGATAATAGAAAGGATAAAATTCTTCTTCTTTATCTATATGGTTCATTTTTATTATGATAAGATTCTTATGAAACCCATTTATCTCCCTCAGTTTATACCATGATAAAATAATTGTGATAAAATAGTATTTCCACATGTTATTCTATGATGAAATGATCGAATGATTATAAATTCTATATCTTTTTCATAGGTTATGATTAGATGAAATGTCTTTGAAACCCATTTTAATTCATGGTTTATGATATGACGAATCTTTTATGATCTTCTTGAATATATAGGTATGATTTTAATTATGTGATGGGTGTGACCTATATCTCCCTCTAAATAATTGGATGAGGTTTCATATATCATGATATAGACAAGAATGAAATAGGTATTTAACACATTTCATTAAGGGATTTTTTATAGTTTGATAGTCTTGGCAGGGAACATCTTCTATTATGATTATTCGGAGTGTACACACATTACACTTTTATAGCCTTGGAAGTAAGCCTCTACTACAACGTAAATTATTTTTCTGCTTATATGTATGAAAAATTCCATGTCTTATGTGAATTTTATTCTTCCAGGGTTCATCTTCTTTTATTTTCTTATGATTAAAACCTTATGGACTTATAATAGTTTTTCCATGACTTTATGTTATCATCATTGATATACAGGGTATTGTTTTGAAATTATATGTCGATGTTCTCATACCCTTATGCTCATGATATTATTATGTATCTCCCTTGTTTACCCTTACTGAGAATATAATCCCACCCTTTTGTTTCCTTTGCATAGGTTACGATAAATGGTTTAATGTAGGGTATTTCTAATATGTGTAATATTTCGGATGATATTTATAGGATATGTTGAATATATTTTAATAAATAAAAAATTTGTGTTTAGTATCCAAAGTCATTATACCTTTATGACTATTAGGCACATGTTTGTGTAACGTAATGAATATTCATCCTAAAATATGTGACATCTACTTATTAAAAGTCTAGTTGATTATAGCTTGTATTAGAATAATGTTTTAGTATAACATTAGAAACTAGGTTTTGAAAACAGTAATGAAAACACTAAGGATTTTTCTGATGATATTCTAAGGACTAGTAAAACTATAATAAAATATCGAAGAATTTTGGTAATGGATAGAGCGAGTGGTTTCTAGATAATTAAAACCTTATATGGTTATTAAAAGTGGGTGTGAATCTAGAACATAGGTACCTATGGTTAAAAACTTAGATAATGGTTAATTGAACTAGACTCAAATTTCACCTAGTGCACGATAATAAGAATTACTTCACACCACGTCTTACAATCCAAAGGGATAGGATTTGGAAATAAAATATATCTTTATGAACTATTATTAAGGATTTGAATCATGACTATGAATGACCATTGATAAGTCTATGGTGTTATATATTTAAATTATGTTTCAGGATTTAGACATAATATAAGTGATTTTTTAGGATTTTTTTTTTTTTCACTTTGATTGTTTTTACTCATAGTATAATTTTTTTTAGTTTTAGTGTATGAAACCATAATGAATATTGTTAATAGTTAATTGGATGGAAAACTCAATGACTATGAGAAAAAATGTGTTCAAATATTAGAGATATATATATTATGAAAATGAAAAATAATCTATTGTGATATATGATTTACTATGTGAACTTTGTAGAGATTCATAATGTTTCAAATAATAGGAATATAAACATTTATGAAATTTTGTGTGGTGATGAATATATAGGAAATATAATTTGAATTAATACATGTTAAGAAGGTGGTATGAAGAACCTAAAAAATTATCTTAAATGGAGTGTAATAGTTTATCTATGGGGAAGAAAAGGTCACTATTTGAAATTTTGTAAGGAGATCAATGTATTATATGTGTAGAACATCTAAATTATATAATTCAATTATCTAAACATATTGTTGGCCACATGAAAATGGAAAAAATATGTTATTATAAATGATTATGTGAATGGATTAATGTTTATATGTATTTGGATTCATTAATTATGATGTGGAATTATTGTTTGAGTTGAATTTTAGTAATAAGAGTCGTGAAACATCAAAGGATTGTGTTTATTTTTCATGAATATATGTCTTTCAATAAGATTATCTAAGGATTTATTGATACCATTTTGGGTTTATAATTTTTATATTGATCATAAGATAAAAAACATTAACAATATATTTTAGGTTTTATGTGATTTATGTATATCATGATTAAGGAATTTGAAGATGAATTTATAGAAATACAGACCCATGGGTGTGTATATGTATTAGTGAGAACTTCATTTGTAGAGGACTTCATTTAAACATTATGTACATATGATTGTCTTTGATGGTGAGGTAACTTTGAATTTTAGTCGATTATCATACAAAGTCATCATATATAATTTATATTAAAGAATATATATATATATATATATATCCATTCTAAAATATACATTAATGAAATTATTATGGTTACTTGTAGCCCCAAAATAAGTTGAATCTAATATGGATATAAATAATGCCTAACAGTTTTTGTGAAGCCATATAAAATATCTTCATAAAGAGTTGAGTTTTATCACTTTTTATCATCCTCAGATTGACTGTATGTTTGAGAGAATAATTTAAACCCAATAAGATATGACATTATCCTATTATATAGATTTTAAAACTAGTGAGGATCAACACCTACATTTAGTTATGGTTTCCAACAACTTTATATTTCACTAGAGAATTCAGATTTATCCTTATGAATCCATTTATTGAATAATTTAAAATCTTAAAAGTACTATATTTATGTTTTTGAAAGAAATATTTTGGGACCTGAGTTATCATATGAAACTACAAATAATTTTATATCTATTTAAAAACATTTTATTAAAAAAAGTTGATAGAAATTTTTGGTTGATATGTTTTATTGCGATATAGAATTTAAATTTCGATGTGGAATTTTTAGGAATTTATATATGGAATAAAAAATGTATAAATAGTCTTTAGGTATATCAGTCCATTTGAAATACTTGATCATACCGAGATAGTACCTTATTGTTCAACGATTTCACTAAACCTATCTTAGGATCAGGATGTGTTCCATGTACCTCACTTGGGGAAGTACATAACTGGTCTTTAACATATACTTAAATCATATATCATACCACAAGAACATGATCATTATTATGTGGAAAAATCTGTTCAAATTATGGATCATGAAAATAAAGTGTTACCAAACAAGACCACTCTCCTGATCAATGTTTTATGGTGAAATATACACCTTGAATAAGTTATGTGGGAACCTGAATTTGTAATGTGGCCGAATTATACATAATTTTTTGTATAAAAGTTATGAATTTCTAGGGATAAATTAATTTTAAGGGGTGTAGAATATAACACCTCAAGATTCCTTGAAATGTATTTTTTTTTCTGAAATAGGTCTAATCTTTTCTATATTTTAGGCAACACACAAGACAATGTTTAGCTTGAATTACATACAACACTACATTTATTATTAATTAAGCACAAAACCTAGTTTATATTTCATTACATGAAACAATGAGTTTGGATTCTATTATACGTCACACTGATTTTTGCTTTCATTACATGCAACGCCATGTTTAAATGAAATGCGACTTACTTTTAAGAAATTATTATTTAATATAATAGATTTCATCTAGATTTTTGATTGGAGGGTATGAATATGAATAAATAAATTACAAAAATATATGACATACACACATATATATAATCAATTCAATGATGGAAAATTAATTATAAATTAAAATAAATTCTATTTTAAACTAAATGGAATGTTTTTTTAAAAACTATTGTTTTGTGTACAAACATGATGTATCCTAATAAATTAATTCAATTTATTTTTTTTAATTTTTTTAATGAAATTTTTTTATTATAAATTTAATAAAATGGTTAAAAATTATCTTATATTTTTTTAGATAGGGAATAAGAATAAATGTAATTTATGCATAAAAACTATATTTTTATAAAAAAATAGTTTTTTCGTATTTTTATCAATTATTATAAGAAAAATATTAAAAATATTAAAAATTTTATTTAAAATAATAAAATTAATTTTTTAAATAAAAATTTCAGAATTATCTTATGGTAAATGATTTATAATTTTTGGAAAAGATAAAATTTTAAGCGAATAGTAAAAAATACTAAGTTTTATTAAGAACTTTTATTTGTTTTCATGATTTTAAAAACATAAAAAAATTATTTAGGATTTATTTAAAAGTATTTTGTGTTAAAAAATATATATATTAAGCCAATTTTTGTCATTTTAATCAATCTAATATTTAATTTTTATAAAATAACTTGATTAAATTTTGACTAATTTCTCTTTTAAGACCTGTTTTCTCACCATATCAATGGGTTTAATTTTAAATTAAAATTATCCAATGATATAAAATAACATTGAAAAAATGATTAAATATATGGAATAAATACAATTTTGATTAAATTATATGTTAAAATTAATTTATAACCATAATGAGTAGAAAAAAAATTACTTACCTCGATTATGGTGCAATTGGGTTTACCGGGGGGGTCAAACTGAAAATAAAAAGGGATAAAAATCTGAAAAAATCATTTCAAACAGAAATTTTTTGGATATATTTAAACCTTATATAATTTAGGTTCAATAAAATCTCATTTTTGGTCTTTTGGTATGTGAAAAATGTGGACTCACCTTTTTCAACTATATAATTATAAGTGTGCCACTCACCTCACATTAGAATCCCACCCCTCTCATCTATTCTGAACACTTACAAAAACATTTTTATCATACTTTATCTAAACAAATAACTTACCTATTTGTATACTCCCATCAAATATACCTTATTTTTATCATAAATTCATCTTAATAATATTTTTGGGGAAATCCATAAGAAGTTTTTTAGAGAAGAGGTAACATCCTTAACCTAACGTTTTATTTTATTTCTTCCTTTAACATATTATATTCTTATTAAAACATGAATATATAATAAAATTATTACATCAAATATAAAGATATGTTTTTATGTCAAGGTAATAACCCACAACCATCTCCTCTTCAATCAAATAGAATATAAAATCATCATTTTCTTGTATGGGGGACTACCAACTCACGAACCGATGTTATATGTTTTCCATCAACCACTATCAATGATTTATATAATTGTGGGTTAAAAATTTATATATATTATATTTATTATATTATAATCTTCTGTAAAAATTATATCACATATATTTTTCTAATTTTTTTTGGGAATACAATAACATCGCTCGTGTTTACAGTGGACAACCATCTCACGAATTTATCTGATTCATTCATTATTTACATGTTCGGTAATAAGGAAGATTTTAATAAAAATATATTATATATATGACATAAAAAATATTTCTTAATGGTAATATACTACATACAATCCATTCCTTCATTTCTCTAATAGAATGGAAACTACCATCATGCTAATGTGTTGTCTACCATTTCCAAGAATGTTGTATTTCATTTTTGACCTATAAAATTAATGATTTACTATAAATAAATTTTAATTAATATTTATTATATTTGAATCATTTTTATTATTCTGGATATTATATATCCATGATAAAATTAAGTGGAAAAAAATACAAATTAAAACATGCACGAAAAACAAAGTGGTTAGTACCCAAAATGTAATTTCAATATGGCATTGATAATAAATAAGTAATAAAAGGTTGAAAGTAAGTATTATATGTAATTATATATATTATTAATGTTAAAATATAAATTTATAATAAATTTATATTTATTATAAAGGGGTTCAAACATGTATGAAGGAATTCGATATATAAGATAAGGAATTTTCATCTCACTTTTTTTACTTCTGTGAGACACATGCCATATTCCCCAAAAAAATTTATGTAGTGTATATAGAAGTAATAAATATATTTTATGATCATTATAATGAAAAATTTGTTAATTTTAAAATCCATTTTAGGATCATTCTATTATGGGGTTTATTATTAAATTGAAACTAAACAAAATGTTATTTTTTTATGAATTTTCATTCATTGAGATGTGTTATATGTTATGAATCTATCTTCTTTATGATGTTCATATAATACCACATTGAAAATTAGTATCATTAATTTATCTATTATCAGGATATTTTTTCCTTTTAATTTTATTCCTTCATAGAGATTACAATTCAATGTTACCAATGTGGTAATGATTTTATGTTGTTGTATCATCATTTGTAGGGTTTGTTAATGATTTTTTTATATTGTTAATATTCTAGGATCCATCTCTCAAGAAACACATTAATTTAATTCTGTGATAAATTTTTTTTTTTGAAAAAAAATGTTATTGCCTTCAAATTTATCTTCTAATGTACAAATGTGTTCAAAATAATGTTTTAAAGAAAAAATATTCTCTATTTCTCACTTCGGTCAGAAATCCATTTTTCATCCTATATAATGTTTTCTAAAATGGTTTTTGAATTATTTTTTAAATTTTCTAAATTATTTATTAGATAATTTTTTACCAATGATTTAATTGTTTTAATTTTTTAGAGTAATATTCATTTCATTTTCAAAAAAGACCATTTGGGTTTTAACAAACATGCGAATGGAATATTATTTTTATCATGTATAACATAAATTTAATTATCAACATTCATGATAAATAATTTCTTCAAATTGTGCACTATAATAATCCTTGTATATTATCTAATTAAAGGATTTTTAATTTTTACTTTTTTAAAATGTTTTTTAATTAGAAAGTTCATTTTTGGCAAGAAATGTCTTAAATTATTTGTAATGCTTATTTTATATGTTTTCAAATATATATTCAAAGATAATTAATTTAAAATGACTTATATTTTGAAATTTATCATTAAAGAAGAAATTACATTTTTATTAATAAAATAATTAAATTATATATAATTCTTCCATTAAAAATTTTAAATGTTATTTTCATTAAAAATGAATTTTAAATTGATTTATGATTTAAAAAAAAGTTTCTAAAGAAAAAATGATAATTTTCGTAAATAATTTATTAAATAAATTCTTAAATATATTTTTATTAGTTTTCAAGGTTATTATTAATGAAAATTATTTATAAATTTTTTTATGAATTTTTATTTTTAAATTTTTATTTCAATGATAAATTATTCTCCTACATCAATGTTTTAAATGGGATTTCAAAATTATTTTCAATAATAGATGAAATACATTGATTCTAATTATGATTAAATTGGGATATTATCCATGTATAGCATTCTTGTTATATCTCTGGATGGTTTATGTTTGTGATGAAAATAGGTCGAAAAAACTTGTTTCACTTAAATGGGTAGTACAATAATAAAATCATTATAAAACCCACTCATTTTCATTAGTTATGCTAGGATAAAATTATTATCAAACCTATATCATTTTCAAAATTAATGATATGATTAAATGTTTATGAAACCAATTTAATTTCATGGGTCATAATATGATGAAGTTTTTATCAATTTGTGGAACACATAGTTATGATTTTCATTATGTGATGAGTTGGACCCTTATCTTCGTATAGTGCATTTGGTAAATATTTATATCTCATGAGATATACTAGACTGAAATATTGATTAAACCCGGCTAGTATGGTATTTTTTCTGCTATTATTGTTATGGGAGTGAAACTTGAATTTTATGATGGTTTAGGGAGTGAACCTATTCCACTATGATTGCCTTGGTAATGGGCCTTGACTAACATGGAAATTATTTTCTATGATTATGTGTATGTTGTAATTCCATGTCTTAGGTAAATGTTATCCTCTCATGGTTAATTTTCAATGATTTTCATATTATTCATGTCTTATAAACTACCAATATATATTCCATCAATCAATATTTTGTTTGTTGGAATTCAAGGTATGGTTTTAAAATGTTAGGGGCATGTTCTCATACACTTATTATCATGTTATGATTTCATATCTCCTCTTTTTACCCATACTAAGCATCCGAGATCACCCTTTATTATGTTTACATTCAATATTATTTTAAAAAAAGTTTTATATAGGGTCATTATAAGAAGATTAATATTCTAGAAGATTTTTATGGGGGATAATGAATATATTTCATAAAATAAAATGATTTTGTATCTAGTATCCAAATGCACTATAACTTTACGTTCCAAATTAATGTTTTTATATAATATAATGAATATTAATATTAAATGATGTGATATATATATATGAAAACTATAGTTCACTATAATTACTGATATATCTCATGACCACATGTGAGAATTATCAAGGAATGTCACTTTTCATTTCTGTGGATTTGAAGGGGAGTCACGTGATTTAATAGATCATTGTGAGGGCCTCAACATGTTGAAGGTGATAAACAAAATGTATTTATCATTTAATAGCTGAAATGACTCTAGGGATCCCAAATTATCCTTAGAATTATCGTTTGAGTGATATGTTCCTCTTACATGAAAATAAATTAAAATTTCATCACGTGATCATTCCACATTTTTCTAATTTTATTTCATTGGAGGATTTTGGTGATTGTCAGCCGTGTGACAGTTGACATGTCACAATATTGGAGATACTAATAGAGAATGCTTTACATGATCATGATGCATTTTCAATGGGGGGTTTTCATGATCATGAATAGATCAATAGAATCTGATGACTTGTTTTCATTATTTTCCTTGGTTAGGTTATCACATTTCGTCATTGGGGCCACGTGATCCATGTAATATATCCACCCAATATCCATGTATCATTACTACTCATTCCATAAATTTTTGGATAAAATTATACATATGATTCAGGTATTTATTTGATAATAAAATATTCATTACTCATTTGGGGGGTGTCAAAAAATGACACCCCTTAGGAGCGAGGTCCATAGGGATAATGAATCTGTAATGCTGAAAGTAATTACCATCCAATGTAAATTTGTTTTACTCTCATTAGTGTTATGAGTGGATTTTGTTCTTCTAGATGACATTTGGTTTTCAATGGGGCCATTGGTGGAATTCATTTCATTGGGGACTCATACCATCAAATCTCTTTCTATATTTATCTCTAATGTGGATATCTCGCATGACCTCTTCCTGTAACCACAGTCATTGTAACCATTAAAAATACAATTACATGATCTCAACACAAGATATCCTCATTTGGAAAATTTTATTAATTTATATGTGACATAATAAATAGTAGTTTCCTCAGTCAATGTTTCATTTATATCACTATGGGAATGCCTCATGTGCTTCTCATAGTCAAATAGAACTTTATCGCATGATTTCATTATCATTTGTAGACATTAATTAAATACATATGGTCACATGATCATTAGTTTTAAAATAATATCATCCAATTGTGAGGTATTACATGGGCCATACACTCTATGAGACCTATGATAGGTTATGTGATCTTGAATCTTAATATTTTTCATGTGATCTGCAAGATGTTTACCTCTTAACACACTTTATTTCAAGGATTCAACTAATGGGATTGTTCTCCTTCTCATGAATTATTTATACACTTTTCTATATGGATTATAGAATTTAGACATGTTATAATGAAGCTGGTCGGACTTCTATGTTTGATGTAAATCACAATACCAACCCTCAGTAGAAAGTATTTTCTTACAATTAGGGTTTGAAGGGGATTCATCTAACTTGAATATATAGCTAACAATTTTATCACATTCTACTATTGTATAGATTTATTCTTTTGGATGATACATATATTCCTTCAACATTATATAATCATCCATTTCACTAGTTTTCTTATTCTCTAAATTTCATTCAAATGAATATATAATAAGACAATCAATTTATCATGGAACTACTCACGATTTTATCTTATATTTTTGTGAACTCCCATTTGGTTCATTATGGTCACAAGCCCACCCACCATCTGATATGTTAGAGATAATCAAACATACTTTCGTCTATATTGAATAATATAAGAAGTGTATAGATTATAATGTGGTAGTAACATCCTGGTTGAAACATATATGACTAAAAAGAATATCCATTATGGGTTATGTAGAGTTTCTACTAGTTCTCTAATCAAATGTAGGTTATACTTTTTTATGAGTGGTTGTGGATTTCCCATTTTGTCATGTACCATAAATTGGAACTCCTCAATGAGATGACTATCCACTAGTTTCCTAGAACTATCTCTATTCATCTGTCTCATGGTGATGTAGGGATAATTCTGTGATATATTTAATAGTTGGGTGCAATAACTCTTCCTAGGGAGATGTATGATGAATTAATTCAGGGTTTGGATATTTGGGATTGTCATTAGTATACACCAAACATGGGATGAGACTTGTCCATTATTAACAAATAATTTTTAAAGAATTAGATAAAAATAATCACACATTATTCTTCCATGGATTAGATTAAAATCTTCCTTTTTCATAGTGAGAATATTCCAACCACCATATTCCCCCATCTATGTCCTTCTCAACATGTATGAGACTATTCATGATATTATTATTCAATTTTAGAAGATCCAAAGCATGCCTTATTGGGCTAATAGGTGAGACTATATGTATACCCAATCCTCTAGATAGTTAAACTATTATGGTTATTTTATAATGGAGGTATTTTCCTAAATGGGGATGTTTGAGTGGGCATTCAATTAGGTACATTGGAAAAGGTATCCTGATTCACATAGGGTCACCCCCTCTATAGAGTTGTGCTGACTCTTTCTCATCTCTTTCATCTCCTTGGTCAAATCCAATTTAGAAACATCCCATAAAGAATAAATCAACCTTTCCAAATCATATTTGGTTGGATATGAGAGATTTTATAATTTTACAAATATTGAAACAGTATCTATATTCTTCTTGATATATTCTATCCTTTATTGTTGATCTTTTTCTGGACAAGACGATTCTATTATGCCCCAATGAATTTTTAAATATATTGAACCGGCATGAATGTTTCAACTTTATTCTCTATCCTGTGTCCACTGGGAGGATTATTGATAATGGTTGTGGCTCTCTCACTGAGGGGTTATATAAAATTTATCTCCATAATGAGGCTTCAGATGCTCACGTAGACAATATGATTATCTAAAATCCATATAACCCTTAAATATTTACTCACCAGTTTTGATGTATTCAGAATGATTCACCATTTCCCTTCGCTGGTGTTTGGGGAGAATGTCATCGTGGGATCATTTTCCAATTTATTTCTTATGCTATATCATGAAGAGTCAAATTTAAGAATCATTATTCTACATTTCTATGCCACTATTTTCTTATCTCATGACTATAACCATGATGGGGAATAAGAATACAAATGTGGTATATTGAATTTAATGACTTTTTAGTTGGATCAGCCTTTTACTTCCCTAATCCCCTTATCTATGGAAGAAATGGAGTATATTCTAGAATCGAGGGAGACTCTAAAGAAAAACTATATCTATAGTTATAAACATAGAATTATTTCGATAGGTTTTATTTAGGAGTACAACCCTTCTATTTTATTGAAATATTGTGTATTGGTTGGGGGAGAAATTCCTTAGACTCCTTCAATTCAATACTTTTTAATTTGGTCAATTAATCCTTAAACAGACTTGATACCATCTTGGATAATTTGGTTGTAAGTCCAAACCATAATTATAGAGAAACCCTAGGAGAATATTTATGACGATGAATAAATAATTATATTGATATTCTATAATTTGAGATCTGGTGGAATCAAATTTTTGGAATTTTATGATATCATGATACAGACTATCCTTGCTCATAAATAATTGAAAAAAAAGAGGGACTAATGTTATTTTGTTGAAATGGCTCATATGGTTGAGTTAATTATATAAGACTCATATGTGATTGAATAGAGGCACCAGAAGGGTGATGTGATGCATTCCTATATAAAAGAAATAACTTCATAGAAAAGAAAACCTGATGAAGTCATAGCATATGTTGTCATGAATTATCATAGATACCATATTTCTTTGTTACCCATGACATATATGATAGAACCCAAAGGAAGTCATGATCCCCATGGGATGGTGAAAATCACACGGGATCATACAACATAAATAAGTAAAAAAAAATTTGATAGAAAAAAGAAATATATTGAAGGTTACAAGTCTGTATGATCAACATCGCAAAGGGAGAATGTACCAAAAACTAAACAAGTATAAAAAACAAAAAATATTACGTTATCAAATCACTCAATAGTGTGGAAAACATTACAAGAAGAAAGTAATAGACCAATGCCCAAATAATCCAGAACATCTACCCCCTCCAAGTGGAGATGTCCCTTTTCATGGACCTAGTACAAGAAAATATAAAAACACACAATGGAAAAGGTAGGGTTTGATCTATAAATCTCAATAGGGTATCACCAATTATTCTATAATAGATTACATAATAATAAAACAAGTAAATCATATAATTTAAATATAATTGGGAATGAAATCATATATCATTTTAATTATTAAAACAAAAAATTATTCTTTTCAATGGATTGAAAACATCTCAAATATAGATCATATAAATTATATAATAGAATTTATATTAATCATATTTCCTGATTAAAAAAGTTCTAAAATAAATGGAATATATAATCAAAACCATCGCCATATGAAGCATTGTAATATACCGAATAGAGTGATATAATCTATATATAATATCCTGAAACTTATTTTATCAATGTTCATGGATTAATATATTCACAAACATCCCTCAAACATAGGCCAAATATGAATTATCCATATCCCATCGCTGATAAATTATGCCAAACCATGTTTTTGTTAATGTATTAAACATCAATCCATTACGAGAGAATCAACATCCTTGTGTTATTGTGCCAAATTAACCACAAGTTACCATGTCTCACATGTTCTCAGTCAATCAATAGATAAATGGAAAATCATATCATTTTAAATCAAATAATCATTTTTATTTTATTTTCCCAATTTTGATTTTAAATATAAAATTAAATTTCAAATCCAAGACATGGTTTTTAATAATTTCATTCCATTTAAATACTAAACCAATAATATTTTTTCATTATATCCATATTTTTTATTTTCAAAAATCAATTCTAATATGATTTCATCTTTTCCACCATTTCTTAAAACAAACCCCAAATTATAATTATATTGGAGTTAGGGTTTTTCTGAAGGCTGATTTTCCCCTCCCAATGATAAAATTGTTAATTGATGCTACATCTAGGTTCCAAGCCCTCTCCATCATGGATGGGTACTTCAGGTATAACTAGATCTAACTGGATGCTAAGGACGAGAAGTCTATAACCTTTAGGGAACCACAAAATACTATTGGTTACCAAGTCATTTACTTCGGTATAAAGAATGATGATGACACCTATCAATGGTCAATTCATCACATATTTAATTCGATCCTTAGGACACTGGTGGAATGCTATATGGATAACCATGTGGTTAAATCTCACCAATGTCTAGACCATCTCAAAGGCCTTGAGAAAGTGTTCGACTTCCTTCATTCCCACAACATAATGACGATCCCATTGAATTCTTCCTTTGGGGTAACCTCTGGGATGTTTCATGGCATCATTGTCAGATATAGGGGTATTTAGATCGACCGAGGGAAGATCAAGGCCATTACCCAGATGTCTACCCTGAGAAACATTCGGGATCTTCGAGGCTTCAATGGACACTTTTCCTACATACATAGATTCATTGCAAATTTTGATGGCATGTCTAATCCTTTTTCGTGGCTAATGAAGAAAAGAATTATCTACGAGTGGAATGAAGAATGGCTGACTGCTTTAGAGGAAATCAAGTAGTGTCTACTCCAGCCTCTAGTCTTAATGACACCTATCCCTGGAAATCCATTGGTCCTTTTTGTGACCACCCTGTAATGATATGCCGGTTCCCTTATCACCCAAAAGAACAACGAGGGAACAGAAAATAGTATCTATTATCTCATCTGTATGATCCTTGATATTGAGACCAGATACTCTCTTATTGATAAGAGTAGCCTCATGCTGTTATTTAAAGTACATAAAATGGGAAATTACTTGTTGCACCATAATGTACACCTGTTGTCCCAAGTAGATCCACTAAAGTACATTCTGAAATGCCCCATATTGACAGGACATCTAGCTCTGTGGGTAGTGATCCTTCAGTAGTTCGACATAAGGATTGTACCTCAGAAGGCTATTAAGGGGAAAACATTGAAAATTTTCCATTCCACCCATGCAACTCCTGCTAACCAGTCCCTGGTCCTTTGTTTTCTTAATGAGGCCATCCTCTCAGTAGATTAAGCCACCCATGATAGAAAATTAACTTTTATGTCACTTCTTGGAGCCCTACCGGCGGAAGGATCAATGATCCCAGGCTCAATAGAGTAGGAATGGGTGTCGTCATTATCACTCTAGCATAAGCCATTCGATTATATTCATTACTTCTATCAGAAGGCTGCCCCATCAATGAGGCAGAGTATCAGGCTCCCATTACAGACCTCATGTTGGCCTTGGAGATTGATGTTCCCCACTTTCATATGAAATGGGAATCCAAACATTTCCTCAAAATGGTCAATGGTTACAATGTTTTACGGAAGCTAGATCTCCTACCACTATTGGAACTCACCCTATAGCTGATGACCCATTTCCCATGTCAATCAGAAGTTACTCATGTCCTTCGATCCGAGAATGGTCGAGGTGATACCTTGGCCAGCGAAGCTGCATCACCTACAGAGCATGTATATAATGATTTGATTATCCACGTTGAGCACTAGAGATCCTTCACTCCTATCACTCAATTTGTTATTAACAGTTCGCAGTTAGGCCACCTTACCACCGATCCCTCCATGTCATGACCTCCTGGTCCCCTGGATGCAGTGACTGAAGTATCCATCAACTGAAGATCCTCTTTTTCCATGTACCTCAAAAATAGTAATCTCTCGATAGATCGAGCAGAGTGGGAGTGAATCTGATGACACACATTACACTTTTCCCTCCAAAATGGTACAGGTATTGAGAATATCCTCTAGAAGTGCATGTTTGATGGATTTATCCTACATTATATTCACTGACAAGAGATTTATCAAGTCATGTAGGAGGTTCATGCCGATTCCTACGGGGCTCATCTAACCAGGTCAAAACTCTCTCACCATATTTGAAGACTAGGGTATTTTTTTCCATCCAAGATCCGTGACTACATTGGGTTTGACAGGAGGTGCCATGCATTCCAAATTCATGCCAATTTTTTTACATCAGTCTCTAGAACAAATCCACACTACAAGGAACTATTAGACTATTGTGGTCTCAGGACTCGAGGTCGTTGGACCATATCCAATAGAAAAATCTCTCAAATAGATGTTTATCCGGACTTCTATTGATCTGTTTTCCAAGTGGGCCAAAGTGGTTCCACTCGAGGAGGTCAAGGACCATTCTATTGTTGATTTTCAAGATCTAATACCATCTACCAGTTTGGAGTCTCACTCACCGTCCTCATTGATAATGACACAAACATCCGGTAACATAGTTGAAGAAGTTCTATGACTATTAAAACATACAGTCTAACCATACTTACCAACACAACATGCAAGAAAATGGGTAGATAGAGGTGTTCAACAAAACCCTCTCTAACATTACGCAAACAATTGTTGGTCAGAGCAAGATGAGTTGGCCGGATAAGCTCCCCAAAACCCTCTGGTCATACCAGATGATTTCTCGTAATTCAACACAGGTTACCTCATACTCCCTGGTGTACAGATGTTGACCCCAGAAAAAGCATCCCCAAAATTTTCCAAATGTTCCCATAAATGATCCTGGACCGTAGCTCATTCTGCAAGATTCGATTTGACTAGTCGTGGACCCCAAACAGAGTTATAGATAAGATGTTATGGCTGTTTGAAGTTGGGCTGCTAGAAATGGCCATCCATGATGGTTTTTGGGCAAAGTATGAGTTTGTGCGTAAAAAAGGAGTTTCCCATAGAAAACCATTCATGCCCGCGGAATATTACGCACCCATATTTGTGCATGTGTAATATAATGCTCCCAACTTTTCACGCGCGGAATATTATGCGCTCCTCCTTGGGCGCACGCAATTTTACGCGCGCCTACTTGAGTGCGCAGAATATTATGTGCGCCGACTTTAGCATGGAAAACCCTTTGTGCGTGTGGAATTTTATGTGCACTGACGCCCGAGTTTCCGCCTATAAATACAAGGGCACCCCCACCCTTCGAGAGGAGGACACCAGAGGTCTGCCACCGCTCTAATGCGCATAAGTCCAGAGTTTTTGCGCCCATGCTGGAAACCCCCTTCTGGCGCATGAAAAATTAGGTTTGCACGGAAAAGGGCCAACCTTCCCAGTTTTCCACGCAACGCTTACTTTTTTCACGCAACAGTGTTGCTGAGCCTGATTTTCCGCGTGCCAGTGTTGCACCGGTCCTATTGCGTGCAAGCCTTCCCTATTGCACTCATTCCATCCTTTTGCGCACCTGTCACCCCTATTGCCCGCAATTCATTCCCTTTTGTGCGTACCACCACCTATTGCGCGCTCGGCTCCGGTATTGCGCGCCCGACCCTGGTATTGCATGCCCGACTCTGGTATTGCATGCCCGGCTCCGGTATTGCGCCCCCGTCGCACATTTTTCATGCTCGGGTCCCCTATTTTCTCGCCAACCCAGTGTTTTCGGCACAACATCCTTAATTTCACACATGCCTGCCCTATTAAAGCGTAATAGTGTTCAGGTCGGTCCCTTCACTACCGTCACAGCCCCCCATGAAATATGGAGAGTCACACCGCGAACTTTTCAGGCCAGGATGTCGGGGCTTTCCATTGCACCCTTGTGCGCACCCACCTCCCACATGTGGAATACCATGATTTGAGATACTACTCTGCGCACCAGGAAAAACCATTAGTTGATATATTCTTCTTGGTTCGTTTCCTAGGTCGTCAGTTGAGATTATCCTCATCAATTCTCTGTGTACCTTGAGTCGAACCATTCCTCAAGAAACTCCTCCAAATCCTATCACATGGCTCTTATGCCAAGTTGTACCATAATGGGATACCCTTGCATAAGACCCAACGCCAGCCCTTCTAGGCACCTTATGGAAATAGTCCTATCTTCATGACTTTAAACTGTAGTAATCCCTATATGATCAACATAGGATTCCTCTTACTCAATATGAGAGATGCCTCATGCTCCAAGCATGAGATTCTAAAAGTCATATCTAATTGGAAGCCACTTTCCCTATTCAAGATATGCCTTATGCTCCAAGCATTAGATTCCAATAGTCCTATATACATTACATTAAACTGTAGTAATCCCCACGTCCCAAACATAGCATGCCTCTTGTTCCGAATAAGAGATGCCTCATGCTCTAAGCATAAGATGCCTAATTCCATCATTACAAAGGCGTAATATAAAGAGCGTTGGAATCTATTCAAACATTCCAACACTCCACCTCACGCTTTGCATTTCCTTCATTCGGATCTACATCCACTTCCATGTCTAATAGGACCCCCTAACGGTATGGGTAATTGACCTATGGTCTGCCTTCTGTAACATTAAAGATGATTGACCTACCGTCTGCCTACTATAAGAGTATAGATGATTGACCTACGGTCTACCTGCTATAATAGTACAGATGATTGACCTATGGTCCTCCTTCTATAACAATATTAGTGATTGACCCATGGTCCGCCTGCCGTCCTGGGCCAATGCCCCAGAAGACATTGGGAAACACTTTGAGTCTAGTGCTCTATTTCGAACACGGTCAGCAGTCAACCCTAATTTGTTTGTCCTATTTTATTGCTAACGTGATATGGATGCTGCGTTTCTGCCACAGTCAACAATTATCCTCCATAACCACGCCACCATCACTGCATTACGAATGTCGGGAATTTGATTCACACTTTCCATCTCCTTTTGATCAGACTGATTTCAATGCCCTTGGCATTATCCCTATTGTGCGCTATCACATAAGTGATTACCTCAACCCACCAGTGAGTTGGGATTCCCTCACGCCCAGACATGAGGAAGACACTATGGGCCACCTCAGAGCGAAAGCCCCATCCATAATTGCCACTCCATAGTAGCACATGGGTAGCACCCTTGCGTAAGCCCCAATCTATCCCAAACTATGTGGAATTTGATTCCCTGCCACGGGGATACGTCGAATGCCTCCACAAGGTTCATGCCCACCACCCAGTCATTCCAACCTCTTCATGTCGGTTCACTAACCATTGTGGGACACCTCATAGCGTAAGCTCTATGCCGCTTGGGGCTTCCTCAGAGTATAAGCCCCATCCCACTTTGGGCTGCCTCAGAGCGTAAGCCCCATACCACTTTTGGCTGCCTCAGAGCGTAAGCCCCATACCACATTGGGCTACCTCAGTGCGTATAACCCATACAAACATGGGATGCCTCAGAGCGTAAGCCTCATACCACTTTGGGCAGCCTTAAAGTGTAATCCCCTTACCAATATGGGCCGCCTCCGAGCATAATCCCCATACCACCCTGGGCAGCACCCTTGCATAAGCCTCATCAACTATTACCGCTCCATAGTAGCACACGGGCAGCACCCTTGCGTAATCCCCATACCATAGAACTACGTGGACGTTGATTCCCTACCACGGGGATATGTAGGAAGCCTCTTCGAGGCTAAAGCATAACTACATCGTCGCCCTTACGATGGTCCCATTTCATTCCCCCTCCATTTCATGAATCCATCCACCACCCTTCCTGATTCGTACATGGGCTGCCACATCCCGGAGGGATAATTCCACCTCTTCCCACTCCACAGTATATGGGATGCTGCCCATGTGCTGGCCCCGACATCAATGTTCCCCACAGTGGGTTCTTTAATCTGATCCACTCTCCGTGTTCTGATCAGTCTGAACTATCTCCGCAAGATGTTAAACACGTGGCATACCCCGTGTTACTCATGGTAAGCTGAGAAAAACCTTATAATACATGCCCTTGGTGTAACCATCTCTAAAAGACGTTAAACACGCCGCATACCCCATGTTAAACATGGGAAGCTAAGGAAAACCACAGAAGACATAGCCTTGGAATAACCGTCTCCGCAAGACGTTAAACATGCGACATACCTCTTGTTAAACATGGGAAGATGAGGAAAACCTCAGAAGACACGCCATTGGCGTAACCATCTCCGATAGACGTTAAACTCCCGACATACCCCGTGTTAAACATGGGAAGCTGAGGAAAACCTCAGATGACATGCCCTCGGTGTAACCGCCTCCACAAGACGTTAAACAGGAGGCATACCCCGTGATAAACATGGGAAGATGAGGAAATCCTCATAAGACACGCCCTTGGCATAACCATCTCTACAAGATGTTAAACATGCGGCATACCCCGTGTAAAACATGGGAAGCTGAGGTAAACCTCAGAAGGCACGCCCTTGGTGTAACCATCTCCGCAAGATGTTAAACACATGGCATACCCCGTGATAAACATGGGAAGTTGAGGAAATCCTTAGAAGACATTCCCATTGCGTAACTTTCTCTGCAAGACATTAAACTCCCGGCATACCCCGTGTTAAACATGGGAAGCTGAGGAAAACCTCATAGACATGCCTACAACATATGATTCCATCCATCCAATGTAGGATGCCTCAGGTTCTGCACCCTTGAGAAGCCCTCTTATGAGGAAGAATACAGGTTCCCCGATGTCCATGCACCCAAAGATGCCCCGACATGCCTGATGTTGTCATCTATTCCGACCGAAGGTTGCTACCATGTAAGGACCCCATGAAATGTACTGGGTAATGTAGTGTAATTAACCGACGTCCATGAAGATATGAAGTCAGGAACGAGATTCATGAGCACTTATTAGATCTATAAGGGATACCCAGACTAGGTGGAGAGCTCCGAGGAGGAATCCATGGAAGGAAGAACCGAAATCCCATCATCCTAGTTTCGATCGAGGAGTAGATGTCCCTAAATAAGGAACAGATGCCGCCCGCCTTTGGAAAGTGGGAATGCAGGGCAACAAGCCGCACTTCCTCCCCTTCGTGAAGGATGCGTGCGCACGCCCATTCAGAAAGCATCAGAAACAATACAATAATAGTTTTCCTTCCAATCGAGATTCAGTTTCCTTCATTATGAATAATTGTCTATGATCAAAAAGCACTAGATAAAGTATCTAAAGTTCATCTAGAAGAATTGAAATCCCTCGATGAGAATATGCTTCATGTCCTGCACAATCTTTAGAGGAATTAGAAAAATATAGCTAGTGTTTTCAACAAGAAAGTTCACCTCTTCTCTTTCTTACAAGGATAACTGGTGTTGGGCTTGAGAAAACCAATGATACCTGGGTAGAAACCACCCATGTTGGAGCCCATGTGGGTAGGAAATTACATTATTCACAAGGTTTATCCCAATGGTGCATACACCATGGATACCATGGATGGTGAGTGTATAACTCCTCCCACCAATGCCAAGTTCATCAAGAAATACTTTTCCAAGGAAAATGATGTCTTACATGACCTCAAAATGTCCGTTCCTACATGACCTTAAACTATCAGGTCCTACATGACCTTAAACTATTATCCCCCGCATGACATTAAACAGTATGTCTTCCCACAGGACATTAAACTGTATCTAGTCATACAATGCCCTAAACCGTCAAGTCATACAAAACCATAAGAAATTATGTCTCTCATGACATTGATATATATGTCATCCTAGATTACATTAGTCTCTATCATATCCTACATGACCTTAAACATTTATTTCCTGCAACACATTAAATTGTGTGATGTCTATCTAGATGTTAAACTGAAAGAACTACATATGGCTTGATTCCCAACTTCATGAGATATGTAGGGACACTCAAACACTTCATCTTCAGTTCATCCCCAGTCACTTATTTGAATATTTCTCCTGGATATAGTTCTTCTGGAGGATCCTAGATGTTTTCATGTAGGATTCATTGGCCCCACTCATGTTAGGATTACAATGTCCACCCCATTTACCCTTCTCATTATTCAATTATACCTTGTCCTCACTACATTATGCTAAAATACATGGCCTATAAGAACTATGTATGTCTTGATTCCCATCCTTATGGGATATGTAGGAATTCCCAGAATTGTTTCTGTTTTCCTAACCCAAACAACAAAATATCCAATCAAGTCGGAAAACATGGTGTGGTGCCAGCTTTTTCCGTCCTACACATCAGATTCATCATGACCACACCATATATCACCTTTCCCGGAGATCTCCACCTCATTCACCATTCTTATTGACATTAAATTGAATGGGCACATTTATGCTCCACACACTCAATAATTTGGGTTTAAATCACCTTTTACATCAAAAAGGTCCCCCAAATGGTATGTATATTTAGCCTAGGGGATCTCCTATCATTTCAGGCCAACATCCTCAAGGACCACAAATAAAAAGTTGATATATGTCTCATGTTGTGAATATAGTCAGTGGTCAATGATAATTGGTTTTTTCCATTTTAGGTCACCAAATATAGATGTTGTGTTTCAAAATTGGTCAGCATCTATCCTTTGTCGTAGTCACCACCCCTATACGTCGCAAATATTTTGTGTAGTGGTCCATTCTGCCCCACTATCTCTTCAAGATTTAGTCTGCCTCAGGAAAGAGTGTGAGTATAGCTATCGTACCCCTATATGATGGGGACATCCTGGTCCTACACATTGTTTCCCCCACTGACCATTGATCACTTGGGGTTAAGAGATGTCGTGGGGAAATACCCTCATGAGGGGTCATTTGGCTATAGTTTGATGGGACTTCCAACCTCAGGTCCCTCGACCCTTTCAGACCTGTAGCCTAGGTTCTCATCAAGGATTGTGGGTCTGGTAAGGTCTTACAACCTCATTCATGTTGGGATATTTTTCAATGCCACACATATCCCAATGAGACGTCCCTCATGCATCTATCATCATTTTCATGAGCACATGTCATTCTATGATTCATGCACCCCAATATTTTCGTTAACATTGTCTTTTATATCGAAAAGGACCCCCGTGCAGCATAGATTCTTGACCCAAGGGCTCTCCTACCATTTCGGGCTAAATACCACAAGTATTTTAATCAAAAATTTGATTCATATTCCATTTTTAGAATGTGGTCAATGGTCAATGCTCAACTGTTTTCCCATGAACTCTGGTCACATAAAAACATGTAATGTGTTGCAAACATGAGGATGAGCCCGTAAGGGGCTTTGAGACATTAGGGTTTTCCCATGTATCCACCTTAATCCTCTCAGTCTCAGTTCAGTAGCATTACATCCTCAAATTTACTATTAAGCAGTGTATGGAGCTTGGATTTTGACTTTGTGAGCTCGTCCCAATTTTTCCACTATTGGATTCCTCTTTTTTTCCCTACACCAAATCTGTTGGGGCATTTCACGACGGCATGGAGAAGTTTTGTGGTCGAGTGTCGTTTCTCCTAGCCTCAATTCTGTTCCAATAGTGGGTACATATGGAGGTTCTTTGTAGGCATTGAGTGAAGTTGTGGAGGCGGTGATGGGTTTTTGGATCTTGCTTGTGATTGGGACCTTTTTTCAGCTTGATGGTGTTCGGGTGGATGGATAAGGTGACAGTTATCAATTCTTTAGTTCGTGGATTGTTTTATGGTTTTGGATAATTTAATGTGGTCTTGCAATGTGCTTCGCGGTTTTCTGTATGAATCAGCTCATCTTGTAGTTTGTGATTTTGGATAACTGTCTTGTGGTTCTTGAACCTCTCGATTGTTGAGTTGTTCTACGGGTAAATAATCGGAGAGAAGGACCTGAAATGTGGAAGTATTTTTTGTCTCCATCAATGGAAGATGTGAATGTTTTGGGTGTTTTCAAATCATCTTCTTGCAGATCCGATTTTGTGGTTTTGATTATTTTGTTTTGCGACGGCATCATGATGGGTTTTTATGATGGTTACATCGTGCTCCAATGGTCTCCAGTGATGTGTGGCTTCAGACAACGTGGAGAAGATAGTGATGTCGATGATGGTTCTGATGAATATGTTGGCTGGTGATGGGACTCGAATGACATGGTTAATTATGAAGGTGATTTCGAGGGAAATAGCGGCATAATGGATGATGTGGTTCTGATGGGTAGCATGTGGCGACTCGTGGCTCCAAGAAGATGGCAGTTTGCCAATTTTTAATTCCATTTGGGTTTTTCATTTTGAATTTTGAAAATTGTGGGTGGTTTTTTTTTAATTTTGGAATAGGTGTTCTATGGTTTTAGTTTATATGCACGTATGGTTCCCACTCAGCCTCGAAGTGGCTTTTAAGAAAATAAAAAAGGATTGGTGTGTTTGTGTTGAAAACATGGTAAAGAGTTATCCTATATCATTGTTTCTGTTTCATGGTTTTCAACATGTATGATGATTTTCCCTCTCCAATCTGCTAACCCTTGTATATGACATTAAAATAGGCATCCACGGTCTGGGCACTATGACCCTAAACTAAGAGAACCATCCTCTTCACCTCTAGATGATAAACTGCGAACTGGTTGGGACATCCGGTTTCAGGTCCCTCAACATTTTTGACCCCTTGGCTCAAGTGTTCATTCGGGATTGTATGGTATGGAATGAGCGTCTTCCCTCATTCACCATAGGGTACTCGTCATTCCACACACATCCCTCATTGGGTAACCCTGCCCCTATTTTCCCCCTTCATACATGATGTTAAACTACACACCATCCTTCCTCAAAAATACAATCAGATTGATTCTCGTCCTCGTAGGATACGTAGGACCACCCGAACATATAGTCATCGGGTATAACCCCATCTCGTAGAAATGTGCTTATCATTCTGGCCTATTGTCCTGAGTCCATCTAGGGGAGGGTTATAGGGTGTGGTATGGGCTTATGTCCCCATTCAATTCAGGTTTGTAACATCCACACTACTTACCTCTCTCTCTTGAGAACCCTTCAATCCCTTTCCATACACTGATCTTTTTGAGTCAGCTGCTCTTATGTTGGTTCCCTCGACCCTCTTCGGTGATTCCGAAATGTGACCAGGAGTACTGTAGTTCAGAACCTAGAGTATCAGATTCTACTAAGATATTATTTCACCAAATTTTCATGCTCTATCTTCCCCTTCATTTTCACATTCATTATCTTTATCATCCAAAGGGACCGCCAAAATGGAATGGATGCTCAATCCAATGGCTCTCTTAGCATACATTCCAACCTTCTCAATGTGTTGAAACATCAAATTGATACAAGCCTCGTGTAGTGAATATTATTAGAAGTTGACGCTAATTTTTTGTTCCCATTTCCAGTCACATTATATGGATGTTTTGCTTCTAACACTGTGAATAGTTATCCTCCATCACCACACAATCCCCATGATTTCGTAAATGTCAGCCAAATGATTCAAATCATTTCCACTCCATAATGTCCATGTGGATTTTCAACACTCGTGGTACTATCCCTCAGTACACATTTTTCATGTTAAGAGGAAAAATCAATGGTAAAGAATCATTCAGTACTCCATATCAATTTCCCCATTGCGTGTATCCCATGTGTTGCAAATACCTCTTCCACTTCCTTGTTTCCCGCACCGTGTTTGACTCAGGTTGGATTAAAGATCAGATCAAGGTCTATGCTCACTTGGAAGAGTTTCTATTCTCCATGTTTCATGATCTAAGACCATAAACTATGATCTCCTTATACATATCCAAGAATTACGTCTATCTTGATTCCCATTCTCATGGGATTAGTGGAAACACCCAAACATCATGTCTTCAGATCCATCTTAGGTTCCAATAATCATCTATTTTTACCCTTTTCAACCTCAACTCTTATTGTATTTCATGATGTAGAGTGTGTGTGATTATACCCACATTCACATTGGGTTTGAAATAGCCACACCATGTACTCCCCTTCTAGGGGCTAGTATCTCTTACCTATTGGGCCGCAAGATGTTAAACTGCATTCCCAGAACTATGTATGGATTGATTACCATCCTCATGGGATATGCAAGAACATCTATAAATTCCGTCTATAGGTCCAACCACATATTTTGTGGCCTTTTCTATCCCTAGGCCTGAGGTTTCTTCTCCAGAATTGTGTGTGATGTGGTGTGTACCTTATCCTTATTCGCGTCAGGTATGCCTTATCACGTCATGCACATTCCCCGTAAAGACTCGTTTATTATATACATATCTGATCCATATGAATTTTAACTATGATTCCTAGTACCACATAAAATTAAACATTTTCATATTAATTGCACAATGTTAAAATGCATGGTTGGTCGTATCACACGACCCTAAACTATGACATTATCGTCCTGGGTGCACGAAGAAAAACGACACTGTATCGTGATGTCCTCAATTGAGGAGACATCATGTTGGGTATTGGTCATCCACCTTTCCATTTTCCAATGCCTTCATGAAGATGTATTCCCGTAGAAATACCAATATTATTTTTCATAGGCTTATCGCTTCACAAAAAAACACACATCTACCCTATAGGACATACAAGATCTATCAAATGCCACTTATGTTGGTGCAAGTTTTAGACCCACACAACCTTATTATCCCTTACGCTATTACCTTACCATGCTATATCTGAAACTACATATGTCTTGATTCCCATTCTCACGGGGTACATAGGAATGCCTGGGCACTTTGTCCCGGGCCCAGCCTAACTATCACTTTCAATACCTTGTCCTAAAAGTTTCCCAGGGAGAACATTGTGGTATGTGATTATGACCTCATTTACATTTGGTTTAATACTTACTCCATCATGTATCACCCTCCCTCATTTCCATCTATGGTTCAAGAACTATGTCTATACAATAATTCCACTCATTATCCTCACCACACAACATTAAACTGCATGACATTTTCATAACTATGTATGTCTGATTTCCATCCTTATGGGATATGTAGAGACGCCCAATAATTCCATCTTTGTGACTAGCCCCAATAATATCAATTCCTTACACCCTTGTTTTTTCCCCTTCTCCATAATTCTTTTTAGAACATGTGGTATGGTGAGTACCTCTTGGGTTCTCATTCAAGTTGGGTTTTTCAATAGCCACAACAAGAACCTTCCATATGGGATCTATGCGTTGGTTATGGATACTTCGCCGCCCTGTTCCCAGTCCATCAAAACCAGTACCCCCTTAATGGTCTACCCTATGACCTTAAGCTAGATGTTTGAGACCCCAGGACCATTGTCCATGGAGAGGGACTCAACTCCCTCTATCTGATAAGTCTTTTTTTCGTACTCAGATGGATTGTGACAAAGAACCCAATGTGTGGAATTTTCATAAGGACATTCCCTCATTCCATGTCCAATCATTATGAGCCTCTAATTTGGATCCCCATCCTCTTCCATTTCTGAAGGGACCCTTTTTATGTCCCTGTCCCATTCCACATTGGATCACCTACCGTCTTGGGCCAATGCCCCTTAAGACCTCATACAACATTTGCGACATGTTCCGTTATTCGAACATGGTCAGCAGTCGACCCTCATTGGTCTGTCCCCATTCCAAGATAATGAAAAATGGATATTTTGTTTCAAACACGGTGATTAGTTTACTTCTATCATCACTCTACTAACATTGTGGTCCAGATAATGAGAATCCTGATTCACATCTTTCAACTCCCTTATATTCATGTGGAATTCCGACATACTCTAATTTAACACTTCTCGCATATAGGTGCGTTATGTATGTGGGTGGGTATCATTGGGATAACATTCACCTTGCATCCCATTACCACTAATGTGTGCCTCCCTATTCTAGGAAAATACCACCACTACTCCTTGTTTTCCACATTGAGCATGACTCATGAGGGCTTAGTGGTTTTTGTAGGATGTGTACTGGTGTAGCCGAACTGTACCTGCCCCTTATCCCACATGATGTTAAACTACATATGACTTGATTCCCATTAACCTATGTATGACTTGATTCCCATTTTTATGGGATACATAGGAATGCCCAGACAACTTGTCTCAGGCCCAGCCTGGTATTCACCATTGGTCCCTTAACCTAAGTATTCTCCTGAACATGTGTTGTGTGGCAAGTACCTCTTGGGTTCTCATTCATATAGTGGTGTGTACCACACCACTTATTTTCTATTTTGGGTATCCATGTCTTAGACGCATGAATTTAATGTACATTCCCTACCCTGGAAAATTTTAGGATGCCCCAAGATAATTATCGGACTTGTCAGCTTCCGCACTAGAGAGGATTTCCACTACCGAAATTGGTCTATTAATACATTATTCTTAATAAATATTTTTGGAATGATTCTCATAGATAATGGATGCATAGAGATGTCCATGACTTTCTTCTATGGCGCATCAATATGGTTGTTTACCCTTCTCGCCCATTGGCCCACGTCACTATCCAAACAGTATGATCTTTAAACTATGTGCACCGTCCTCACCATATGTCGTTTAAACTATGTGTTTAACATATTTATTGGTATAACATAAAACTACAAGGAAATCTAGGTCTTAAAATGTAACACCCCAATCTTCCACGATATGCTTCTCTTTGAATAGTATAGTAGCTTGTATTGTACATAACTTTGAGTTCTAACACACCACAACCAATAAAACTAGATGTATTGAATAGAAATACTTCCTTTTTGATTTTTATAAATTTTATCTTTCAAAATCTACTTCATTTGAGTATTAATAATAAAAAATTATCTTAGGGTAAATTTTTGTATTTTTCTGAAAAATTTCAACTTTTGAAGAATATTGAAGAACACTGAGTTATTTTTGTAACCAAATTTTTATTTAAATAATTATTTAATTTATTTAAATTTAACTTATGTAAAAATATATACATAATATCTCTATAAGTTCAATGTAATTAATTAGAGTCATTTTATAAAAATTTTAGATATATAAAAATTTTGTTGAACTTTTCACCGTCTTTTACCCACCTCCTAGGAGAATTTGCAAATTCATATAAAACGTAATTTTAAAACATATGTGAGTGAAATTTCAAAAATTTGAGAGACACTGTTGATATTAGTGAGAAAAATGTGGTTCAATAAGATTAAAATAATTTTTGGTGAATAGTAACTTTTTACTTATATTTACGACGGTTAAAAATGAATAGATAATTTAATGGTAAAATTGATATTATTATTACCCTAACACATGTCCTAATCATATTAGATAAGTATATTTCGACGAAAAAAACCATAGAAATAAAATATGAACCATTTGGTCCACTTGGATTAGATTAGGACATTTATTATTATTTATTTAAAAGAAGAGATAAAAGAGTTAAAATCCAATTTTAATAACTAAAACATTTTTAATATAGGGTTATATTTAAGAAAAATTCAACCATAAATATTCATTAGAATGATAAAAATATTTCCTAAATAATGTTATTTTATTTGTTTTTTTAGACAGTAAATAATTTAATTTATTTATGACACAATGATGATAGAGTAACTAACTAATTAATGAAATATTAAAATAATTGACATTATAAATATCAAAATAAATATAATTTGAGGCTTTTTATGAATTCCTATAATTTTATAAGTCTATATGACATATTATGATTGGTTATATTAGTTTTATTCGAAGTAATAATGAAGTTATGATGTTATAAAAAACAAAATACCAAATAGTGACAAAATTGATAGAAAAGAGATTTAAAAACAAATATTATATTATTAATTGATATTCTATTCCTAAAAATCTAAGGATCGACCAAAGGACTTATATAATGAAATTTGTATCACTAATGAAGCAAATGGGGTTCTCTAGGAAGTGTACAGTATGTTTATTAACCATATAATATAAAAATACAAAGAGACATGGTAAATGTAAAACTATTTAACTAAAAGTTAAATCTAAAAGATAAAGTTAATATATTGACCCAAACCTATCTAAAACCTATCAGTTACAAAATTTTCGACCCATCACAACCATAGAATTTAAAAAATCAAATTTGGAGCGATTAGAAAAAGAAAATTAATTTTATAAGAAAATATTATTTCTAGCATTTCCTAAGGTAAACCTCACCCCTCTTATAAATGGGCACTCCCCCTTATCACTAATTCATACCATCAAATCCATTTGGATCGGACAAAATCTACATAAATACCCTCTAAACTATCCTCCCTTAATCTTAGAGGCCTTACATTAGTAATAAAGCCATCTAATAGAGACCTATTGATCAAATCAAAAGGATGAACCTGAAGAAGAGGTAAATATTTCATCACCTCTTTCATGTTCCTTTCTTCTTCCACTTAATTTTTATTTGTTGATTCCATTATAAAATAACAACTCCATTATCTTCTATATAATGTGATTTTATTATAAATATGGTACAACCATATTCATTATTCTATAAATCATTTGAAGTACATGTCATCATACGTGCGTATGTACGGCTTACCGTCCCCACATCGTGGTGTAATTGTTATTCAATACATTATTATTTGGATGAATATAATAATGATGTTTAATTGATGTATATAAAAAATATAACATGATAATGATTCTTTATATATGATATAACAACCAATTATATATTATTTTGATACTAGAAGAATGATATTGTTGCTATGCATAAGTACAGATTACCATCTCCACAAATAAGATGAGATTAATTCCCCATCGTATCCATTCAAAAATAATATTCATTAGATGATTAAAAATAATGTTTAACTACTGGATATCATTTTGGATATTAATATGATACATCCCATCGATGAAAAATATTACTCACTTAACAAAATATATAAAGTAAAATGAATCAGTTAACACCCAAAACAACAAAAATATTAAGATATTATTAACAAAGAAATGTTAAAAGAACATAAATGATATAATATTTATGTATATGATTGTTGTATAATTTAATAAAAATTATTTCACCATTATACAGGTGGTTGACCTACCATCGACCATGGAAATGTACAAGGTAAGGTTTAATTTACAATCTCTTCATTATCCGAGGTTGTTTATAAGTAATTATCTACTGGGACCTCTTTATCATTTATATCCATGTTTCTTAAAAATTTATTCCAATTTTTTTTAATATTTAATAGTCTATTGGTTAAAGTCATTTATACCTCTGTATGAATTTTTATAAAATGCGTTTAAATGAATCATTCCTTTTTTTCCCAAACAAGGTGCTTTTTATCCTTTTTGACAAAATTTAGGTAATAATGTATTTTTTAACATATTCTATGGGTGCGGTTATTTTCCACCATTATAACATCATCGAAACATCCCCTACAATATTTTAAGAATATTTACAAATATAAATTTTTTATTTTACAATTATGTGACTTTTGAATGATTTAAAAATTTAATGAGATATTTCACTAAAAAAGTTATGATTTCATAAATGTCAACATCCTATGAGGATTTTAAGACTGTTTGAAGTTGATTTATTATGATACAAAGCATCCATATTGTATTCAAGGTTTTGTGATATGCTTGATTGTGGATGTGTTATTTTTTTATTCATGGTATACGGATAATGTATTGACATTTCATATGCTAGTTTTAATAGGAATGTTTATGTTATGATTAAACATTTTTATATGCGGAATGCATTGGACTTAAGGTGTGATGGGTGGAGCCTGCTATATCTCCTCGATGCATCAGTAGGTCTCTTGAGAAAAACTAGTGTCTTGGCACAATTACGTGACAAAATATAATTTTTAGTCTTGGCACAAGGATTGAATATGTTGTTATGAAAGTCTGATATTATGAATAACATCAGTATGAATGTGGTTATTGATAGATCATGTGATTATATGACTTGTAGAATATCCATGTCAGTAAGTAAATGGATTTATTTGATTTTATCTTATACATATTATACTGAAGTTCATGTTTAAAAGGCTTTTGTTTTATTCTTATACATTTACTTAAAAGTTTATTCTTATTTATAAATGTTTCCGCTATATTGTTATCCTTACTGAGCATTTGAGCTCACCCCTTTCTATGTTTTATTTTTCCCAGGATACGAAGAAGTATTTTATGAATAAACTGCATGGATAGTCTGAGGGGATATGAGTGTGGTTTTTGGAAACATTTTTGTTGTAGTTTTTCATGTTATGATGTAATGTAAACCTTTTGAATGTATCTTGAACTTCCATGGCTGCTAAACTAATTGGTCATTAGAGACTTTATCTTTTGTGATCAATCTAATGTTATGTAAAAATGCACCAACTCTGGTTAACTGGGGTTAGGGGATTACAGTTGGTATAAGTGGTAGTTGAGTAAAAACCTTTGAAACTGGATTTAGATAAACTATTATTAGAGCACGTAGCCCAATGATAGACTTTGAAGATTAGTATAGAAGAATTTCATATAATTTTGGTAATGTAGTGATTTTTTTATGTTTCTATGAAATACATCCCTGTATGGATACGAGAAGGTAGAGGCAGCTCTGTCACAAATGTACCTAGGGTTAATACTTGAGAACATAGCTATGAGCTAGAATCTAACATGAACTGGTGCATGACAATAGGCCTTCTGGCACTCTTGGTTACGACACACTTTGGGGATATTTTTAAGATAATTCTCATTTTCTTTACAAACCATTATGAAGGTTTTATGAGTATATACTTCCTCAGTGATTTTTTTATGATTATGGATTATATACATAAAATGTTCAGTTTATGTTTAAATTTTTACAAGTTTGTAATTATGTATTCTAATTCATAAACTAATATAGTTTATGCCATTGTTATGAAATGTCCTTTAGTGGAAGGAATGGAAACTGTATCAATGCACGCACTCCATGTAGTGATTTCCCTCCTGCTCCAGATAATTATAGTGGAGCTGGTGATACAATTGGTGCTGATAAGCTTATCACCATACTGGGACAACTCACTCAATTTTGGAATAATAATATTACCCGTATGGTGCACCTTGATCCACATTGTATAGGATCAATGTTAGATCGGTTCATGGGAAACAACCACCAACATTAAATGGGACTACAAATCCATTAGTATCTTAGCAATGGATAAATTCAATAGAGATAATATTCGACACCATGGGGAGTAGTGAATGGGGGAATGTTGTCATGGATGTTTTCCGCCTCACTGGAGATGTTGATCAATGGTGTTCATTGATTCAAAACACATAGGAAGATGATAAAGTATCAAATATGGAATGGAGGGTTTTTAATGAGGTTTTATTAGAATAATAATTTTTATGTGACCATTGATCTGATATGGAAAGGCAATTTTTGAGTATGACGAAAAAGGAGGATGAGAATGTCGTAAAGTATTAAGCTAACTTTACAAAGTTATCGAGCCATGCAGCAGATTATATACATAACCGAATAAGTAAGATAAATCATTTATTTGATGCATTAAAACCATTTCTCCATCGAGCATTAGTTTCTCAATCCTTCAAATCATACGAAGATATTCTCTCATAGGATATAAATACAAGAAAAAAATTATATAAGTCATATGACGTTAAAAACAAGTAAGAGAAGAAGATATCTGCAAAACACTTTGGAAACGGAAGTAAGGGGAAGAAGGGAAATGTTGAATATCCATCCTGTAGTAAATGTGGGAAGAATCACCCAGGAACATGCCTGAATAGAAAGATAGACTATTATAAGTGAGGTGAAAAAGACCACCAAGCTCGTGATTGCAAGGGGAAGAAAGAGGCTATCGATGTTGAATGCTACAATTATAGAGAAATGGGGCATTATGAAAATGAATTTCCTAATTTTCAGGGGAACATACCTCAGAAAATTCCAAGGGATCAAGGCCATTATTTTTTTATCACTACTACTGCGGTTGAAGCTCCGAAAGACGTGGTGGCGGGTAATTTATTGGTTTCCTAAAGTATAGTAAATGCTTTATTTTATTCTCGATAATCTCATTGTTTCATATCTTTCAATTTTCTATGAAAATTATATATTTCCAATTTGTTTAAAAAAGGTATTTTGCAGTCAAATCTCTTAAGGGAAGTATCATCACCAAATTTTTTCGGGAATCATTTCCCATTAAAGCATATAAATGTTCTTTATCTACTGATCTCTTCGTCATACCTGTGATTGAATTTGATATAATACTTTTTTTGGACTGTATTTTGAACCATGATGCAAAAAAATTATTGTATGAAAAATGAGTTTTCTATTTTTGATGATGATAAATAACACCTTATCATTAGATCAGAATCATCACAAACTAATTATTATCAAGATCCACCCCCATTATCTCAACTAAATTAAATTATTAGGGAGGAAGATAATGAATTAAATCTGGGTAAGGAATGGATTGATCAAATAGATGATGTACCTATTGTGAAAGAATATGGTAATGTGTTTCTAGAAGATTTACCTGGACATATTTCAAAATGAGAAATTGATATTTCCATTGATTTAATTCCGTGTACAAATCCCATATCGAAGACCCCTTATAGAATGGAAACTTTAGAATTAGTGAAACTAAAGAAACAACTAGAGTAATTGAGTAATAATGTATTTATTCACCCCTAGTGTTTCTCCATGGGGATCCCCTGTCCTTTTTGTTAAGAATAAAGATGGATCAATGAGGTTTTGCATTGACAATAGGGAGATCAAGGTTATAATAATAAAGAACAAGTATCCCCTAACTCGCATTGATGATTTATTTGACCAACTGCATAGAGCTCAATTATTTTCAATGATTGACCTTCAATCTAGATACCATTATTTGTGTGTGAAGAAGGATGACATTCTGAAGACATTATATCGAACCAGGTACGAGAATTATGAGTTTACAATAATGCCTTTTGGGTTGACTAATACGCCATTTGTCTTCAAATATTTAATGAAAAGATTTTTTATGTAATATCTTGATGAATTTTTAGTGGTATTTATCAATGATATCTTGGTATACTCTAAAATCTACTATTATCATGAAAATCACATGCGCATTATCCTGAAGAATTTTAAAATACATGAATTATATGGGAAATCATAAAAAGTGTGAATTCTAACTTCATGAGATTTCTTTTCATGGATATATTGTCTCTAAGGATGGAATCTCTATTGATCCTTCTATGACCATGGAAATCCAATAATGGCCAGCACAAATGAGTATAACTGAGGTATGCAGTTTTATTGGTTTAGCAGGTGATTATCGGCGTTTCATCCAGAATATTTCTCAGTTGGCTAACCCATTAACAAAGCTCAAACATAAAGGGGATAAATTTAATTGGACCAAATAGTGTGAAGAATATTTTGAAGAATTGAGGAAAATATTAGTCAATGCTCTTATATTGACTCTACCATCAGGGAATGATGGGTTTGTTATTTATAGTGATGCTTCAAAGAAAGGACTCAGTTGTGTCCTTATTTAGAATGATAAGGCTATTTCCTATTCTTCATGACATCTAAAAATTCATTAGAAAAACTATCCTACTCATGATATTGAGTTATAAGTATTAAAAGTTTCTTCAAAGATTTGAAGACACTATATCTATGGTGAAAAATGTGAGATATATACCGATCACAAGAGTTTTAAGTGTATTTTCTCACAAATATGACTCAACATGAAGAAAAGGTGATATATTGAACTACTCAAAATTATGATTGAACAATAAACTATCACCTGGGGATGGAAAATATGTTGGAAGATTCTTTGAGGAGAAAAGATCATGGAGTTTTGAACAAGATGAGTGTTAAAAAGGAACCTGTATACATGAATCTAGTAAATATGGATATGGGAATCACCGTGGGAGGTGAAACATCAGTACTTTTTCAAATGGTTGCCAAATTATCTGTTCTAGAAAGGATAAAGAGTTCACAAACCGGTGATGAAGAGTTTCAAAAGATGATTAAAGATGTGAATGATGGGGGATTGAGTGAATTTGTGTATGAAGATGGAATTTTGAAATTTGGTAAGAGAATCTTTGTTCCCAATACACCCGGTCTAAAAAGGGAATTGTTGGATGATGCTCATAGTTACAATATCTCTGTACACCCTGGAAGCACAAAAATATATAACTATTTGAAGGAAATTTTTTTTTGGGACAGCATGAAGAGGGGGATTTCTGATTTTCTATCAAGATGTATGGATTTCCAACAATTTAATATTGGATGGAAACAACTTGGATGAGTATTGTAACCTCTTCCTATACCCGAGTGGAAATGGGATAATATTATGATGGACTTTATCATGGGACTACCAACGAATCCTAGATGAAATGATACAATATGGGTCATTGTTTATCATCGTACCAAGTCAAAATATTTTCTTGCTATAAGAGAATATTTACCACTTGAATTTCTTGAAGACTATATATTAATGTAGTTGTGAGACTTCATGGAGTACCCCTAATGATTGTTTCTTATCATGATCCACATTTCACATGAAGATTCTAGAAAAGTATTCATAAATCCCTGGATACTGTACTTCGTTTGAGCATTGTCTACCACCCTCAAAATGATGGACAATCAGAACATACTATTCAAACCATAGAAGACATGTTGAGATCATGATCACTCAACTTTAAAGGTATATGGTATCAATATTTACCTCTAGTAGAATTTTCCTATAATAATAGCTTCCTTTAAAGAATTCAAATGGAATCATATAAAGCGTTATACAGAAAGAGATACTGCACAAAAACATGTTGGGATGATATTGGTGAATGAAAACTTGTAGGAAAAGAACATGTGGAGGAGACGATGGAAAAGGTCAAGGTAATCAAATCCCAGATCAAAGTAGCTCAAAGAATGCAGAACATCTATGTTGATAATCGAAGAAAGGATTTGGAATTCCAGGTAGGAGATCATGTTTTCATGATGGTATCTCCATGGAATGGTGTTATATGTTTTGGTAAAAAGGTAAAATTGAGTCCCAAGTTCAATGAACCTTTTGAAATTCTTGAACGAATTGCGGTTGTAGCTTAACGTTTGGAAATTCCGCCAAGTCCCTCCCAAGTTCACGATGTGTTCCACGTATCACTGTTGAGAAAATACCTACCTGATCCGGCGAATTAACTCACCTATGAAGAATTAGAACTGGAACACGATCTTCCTTATTGTGAAGTTCCTGTCAAGGTTCTTGATACAAGACAACAAGTGATGAGATACTAGACGATTTGTCTGGTAAAAGCCCAATGGAAAAACCATAAGATGGAAGAGGCAATGTGGGAACATAAGGATCATATGATAAAGAACCACCAGAGACTTTTTATGCATTAATATTATAGAAATTTCTATGATTACATGATTTTAAGGAGGGGAGAACATAACACCCCAAGCTTCCACATTACACTTCTCTTTGAATAATACAGTAGCGTGTGTTGTACGCAACGTTGTGTTCTAACACACCACAACCTGTCAAACTATCCATTATGGATAGTAATACACACTTTTTGAAATTTAATAATTTTTTTCTTTTAAAATGGAATTCATTTTTGGATCTAGAAAATTGAAGATAGCTTAGTGTGAATTTTAGTTATTTTTCTGAAATCATTAAATTTTTGATAAATAGAGAAAATCAATGAGTTATTGTTTAAAACCAAATTTTTATTTAAATAATTTTTTATATTATTTAAATTTAAATTAGGTCAAAATAGATACATAATACCTATATATGTTCAATGTAATTCAATGGAGTTAGATTATAACAATTTTAGATATATAAAACTTTTATTGAACTTTTCACCGTCTTGTATACCCCTCCTAAAAGAAATTAAAAATTCATATAAAACATAATTTTACCATTTTTTTATTGGAATTTCAAAACATCAAGGGACATGGTTGATATTAGTAAGAAAAATGTGTTTCAATAAGATGGTGATAATTTTTGGTTAATATTAACCTTTTACTTTTATTTACCATGGTTAAAAATAAATACAGTATTCAAAGATAAACATGATATTATTATTACACTAACATGTGACCTAATTCTATTGGATAAGTATAATTTTACAAAAAAAAACCTTAGGAATAAAATATGAACCTCTTTGGTCCACTTGAATTAGATTAGGACAGTTAATATTATTTAATTAAAAGAAGAGTTAAAAGAGTTAAAATCAATGTTTAATAAATAAAACATTTTTAATATCGAGTAATACATAAGATAAATTAGACTATAAATATTAATTATAAATATAAAAGGATTTCATACATAATGGTATTTTATTTATATTTTTTATAAATTAAATAATTTAATTTATTTATGACACAATGATGATGTAGTAACTACCTAATTAATAAAATATTAAAATAATTGTCAATATAAATATCCCAATAAATGTAATTTGAGACATTATATGAATTAAAATAATTTAAAATGTAATTTGATATATTTGGGTAGGTTATATGAATTTTATTATAATTAATAATGCTGTTATAAATTTTGAAAAAACAAAAAACCAAATAGTGTCTACATTGACAAAAAAAGAGTTTTTAAAACAAATATTATATTATTAATTGATATTCTATTCCTAAAAATATAATGGTTGTACAAAGGAATTATATAATGATAGGTGTATCACTAATGAACCACTTTTGGTTCACTTAGAAGTATATAGTAAATTTATTAACCATATAATATAAAAATACAAAAAGACATGGTAAATGTCAAACTATTTAACTAAGAGTTAAATCTATAAGATAAAGTTAATATAGTGACCCAAACCTGTCTAAAACCTATTAGTTGTGTGGTTATCGACCCATACCCACCTTATTTTTAAATAATCCACTTTGGAGCCATTAGAAACCGAAAATGATTTTATTAGAGAATAATATTTCTAGCTTTTCCAAAGGTTCCCCTCTCCCCTCTTATAAAAGGATACTCACCCTTCTCTCTAATTCACACATTTAAAGCCATTTGGATCGGCCAAACTCTGCCCAAATATCCTCTCAACTGTCCTCCCTTCATCTTATAGGCCTTCCTTTAGTCGGAAAGCCAGCCTATGGATCCATTTTGTTCAAATCAAAAGGAAGAACCCGAAGAAGAGGTAAATATTTCATCACCTCTTTCAAGTTCCTTTCTTCTTCCACTTCCTTTTTCAATGTTTTTTCCATTCTAAAATAATATCTATAGTATCTTCTATATACTTTGATTTATTAAAAATATATTACAATCATATTTATTATTCTATCCATCCTTTGAATGACATGTCATCATACGTTCTACGTACGGCTTACCGTCTCCACATCATGGTGTGATTTTCATTCAATACATTATTATTTGGATGAGTATAATAATTATGTGTAATTGATTTAAATAATAAATATAACATGACAATGATTCCGTATATATAATATACTGTTCAATTATATATTTTTTTAATAACAAAAGAATGATATTGTCACTTGTGCGTACGTACGGATTACCGTCTCCATGAATGTGATGAGATTATTGTATCCATTCAAGACTAATTTTCAATAGATGATTAAAGAAAATTTTTAAAAGACATGATCTCATTCTGGATATGAATATGACAAATCCCATCCATAACTAATATGACTCACATAAAAAATTATATAAAGGAAAACAAATCCATTAACACCCGAAATAATGATAATATTAAGATTTTTTTAACAAAGCAATGTTAAAAGATCATATATAATATCATCTTAATGTATATGATTATTTTATAATTTAATAACAAATATTTCATCATTATATAGGAGGTTAAACTACCCTTGTCCAAGGAGTATTACAAGTTAAGGGTTAATTATACAATCTCATCATTATTCGAGGACGTTTATATGTATTATATACTGGGACCTCTTTATCATACACATCCATGTTTATTAAAAATGTATTCCAAATAATTTTTAATATTTACTAGATTATAGGTTAAATTCATTTATACCATTTTTTGAATTTTTATAAAATGTTTTGAGTGGAATCTTTCTGTCATTTTCCAAACAAGGTACTTTTTTTACCATTTCAACAAAATTATGGTAAGAATGTCATTTTTTAACTTATATGGCAGGTGTGGGTATTTCTGCCATTATAACATCATCGAAGCATCCATTAAAATATTATAAGAATATTTCCAAATATAAATGTTTTATTTTATTATTATGTTAAATTTAAATGATTTCAAAATAGAAAGAGTTATTTCTTGAAAAAGGTTTTGATTTCATCTATGTCAACATCTTTGATGGATTTTATGTTTGTTTGAAGAGGATTTATTTTGATACAATACTTCCATATTGTATTGAAAATTTTGTGAAATGTTTGACTGTGGACATGTTATTTAATACCATTCATGGTAATTGGATGAAGTAATGACATTTTGTATGCTAGTTTTAAAATGAATGTTTATGTAATGTTTAAACCTATTAACATGAGGAATGAATTGGACATATTATGTGATGGGCGAAGCCCGCTATAACTCCTCAATGCATCGGTAGGTCTCATGATACAGACTAGTGTATTAGAACAAGGTCCTGACAAAATCTTATTTGTAGTCTGGGAAGAAAGCCTTGACTATGTGGTTATGAATGTCTAGCATTATGAATTCCATCATTATGAATGTGGCTATTGATATTGCATGTAATTATTCGACTAGTAGAATATCCATGTTATAAAGTAAAAGGATTTATTTGATTTTATCTTTCCCATATTATACTGTATTTCAAGTTTAAAATGCTTTTGTTTTATTGAAATACATTTCCTTAAATGTTTATGCATATTTATGAAAGTTTATGCTATATTGTTTTCATTAATGAGCATCTGAGCTCACCCCTTTCTATGTTTTTTTCAGAATGCGAAGAAGTATTTTATGATTGGCCTATAGGGATAGTCTGAGGTGATATGAGTGTGGTTTATGGAAACTTTTTTGTTTTAGTTTTTCATTTTATGATTTAATGTAATATTTTTGAATGTATCTAGTACTTCCATGGATACTAAACTAATCGGTCGCCCAAGACATGATCATTTGTGATCAGACCAATGTAATGTAATAATACCCTAACTCTGGGTAAATGGGGTAGGGGCATTAAATTAATGGAGAGGTCCTCTTCAGATGTAGGTATGATCCCGGATTAGACCGATGAGTCCATCTAATGTGTCTTCAACATGATGTCATAATTTCAAGAGTGTTCGACTCCATTCAAACAACCTATCACTCCACCCTCAAAATTTTTCATACCCTTTATTTGGAACCTCATACACATTCACATCTAATGGACCCCCTAATAATATGGATTCTAATCCTATGGCTTGCCTATTGTCTTGGACCAATGTTCTAGAAGACTATGGATAACATTTTTAGTCAGGCCCCGTGTTTCGAACATGGTCAATGGTCAGTCCCCAGTTTCTTTCTCAATTTCAGGATAACATAAAAGTTGACCTGTGTTTTGAACACGGTCAACATTTATCTGTCATTTTCACGCCACCACCACTGTGTTCTGAATCATTGGTATCATAATTCACACCTCTCATTCCCCTCAGTTCGGATTGATTCTAATACCACATGAATTACCCCGCTCGTGCTCTAGAGCACGTTGGGAAGATGACACATAGATTATTCTGAGACCTTCATTCTATATTCAGGCCTCTCCCTTTCTAACCAAAAATCCAGATTTTTTTTTTCAAATCACAGATGGCTAAAGGTTAGTTTGCACTCTTATATTCTGATGGAATAACAAGGTTTTCACCCATGTTCCTTACGTCGGGCCCGACCCACGTGATTTTAGGGATTGATCGGTGGATTTTCCAGGAATGTAACGAGAATAGAATTGACCAGAAACAAATAAAATAACTCATGCATGAATCTAGAATAAATAATAAAATCATGAATGTATATTCGAAAGTTACATTCATCATATAACCTGAGGATCAACCCCTCTCATAGACGGGTTGACACCGTCAAAAGAGAGTTGTAGCTCTGCCACCCTCTGTCTTGTGGCGTCCTAGATTCAATATCGCCTACTTAGTTCCCACTGCTCCTCGGTAGAAATGGGGCCATGTTCATCAGCCTCCATCCATGCCTAATCCACTTTTGTTCGAATGACAGTCATCTCATTGGAGGCTTGCTTCATTCAATCTTTGGACTATGCTAGCTGAGTCGTCTTATGAGATATGATCTTTGATTGTGCAGTGAGGAAAGAGAAATTATCATCTACCCAGACCTGAAGCTGTTGAATATCATTTTCAGACTCCTATAGCTTCGATATGTTCTCCTCATTTCTCTGTTACCACCCCACACCAAGTCCATAGTCATATTCCAAAATCATCACTGCCGTGAGATCTCATTCATGCATGTGAGTATGCTAGGTGTCCACACACCCAATTAATAGTTCACATAGTTTGGACCAAAGCCTCCCCATATGGTATATTCATTGTGCTTGAGGGGTGTCATTGATGAAGTGACTAATCGGTTTCCATGATTGGTGATGAGAAATTTTCTTGTCTTCTTCCTCAGATGTCATCTCATCCCGATCAACATGATCAGCAGGTTCATATGTGGGAAACTCCCTCAAGAACATGTCAGAAGGGTACACATCTACATTATGATTGAGTGTCGTAGGACCCCTGATGTCTTCTAAATCATTATCATATGATCCCACCTCAATGATCTCAGGATCTGTCCTTCTAATAATCAAACCAATGATCGGAGGCATCGTTTCTTGGTCAGTTTGGATATCCGCCTCCACGACCCCCAATGTTACCCCAGGAAAGGTGCCACTATGAGTACCTAACATCCTTTCAATGGAATTCCATTCCATTTGAAGAACAATTCATAAATAAAAGTGCACAGAAATTAGTTAAGCTGATCAATGGGCAGAAGTCACAAATTTTGTAACGGAGAAATACAAGGATCAAATTTTCAGCCTCGTTACATGGTTGTTGCCTTTAATACCCTGAGGAGTGGCCCTCGATATATTATTGGAATGTCTGGAAACTACCTAAGAACTACCCTAGGTGTCCCATCCACGCTCTATGTGGTAATACCTATAGTCATGGGCATAGAAAAAAAATTTATAGGTGTGATGACCTCCCAGGAATGGTCATCATCCACCCTGAACCATTGGTATTGGAACGACGTGCTTTAGAACCAGTAAGCTGGCTCATCCATGTTCACTTCAGCGATGAAGATGCCACCCCTTAGGCAAAATCCATATAGTGGAAGCCTCCTCGACATCAGATTGTCTTTATGACTCTCTACCAATAGATGTACCAGTTAATTATGGTAATAATTTCTTCGTAAAAACTCCCATATACCAGATCCATCTTCCATTTCCTCCCTCCAGACAACAACTGCAAGGACCCCCTGGCAGCCCCCTAGTGAGACATTCAGTTTTTGGATATTTATGCCTTTTCGGTTTTTTATTCTGAATCCCATTCGCAGAGCTTGGTCCCATAAAATAATTCATGGAGCCCTGCCCCGACCTTTAGGCCCAATCCATAGAGCGCACCACCGTGGTGTTGAAGACTCCTTGTTTGCCTTGAAGAAGAAATCCTGATTCACGGAGAGAAATCATAGAGTACGCAGAGATTCATGAATCAGGAGTACTAAATACCAAAACGTGGAGGTGAGAAAGGAAAAATGAGAGGTCATCCTCCCCTATTTATAGTCGATGACTCTTGTGCTTTGTGGTGCTCCTGATCGCGCTGAGCTTCAATGTTCTCTCAGCCAACGCATCACATCTTCGCCTTGGGAACATCCTTCGTGAGACTTCTTCATGATTGACACAAGAGTTTTGGGGATTTACCCTCAGACATTTACCCTCATTCTCTTCTTGGATCCATGTCCTAGGATGGGAATTTTTTGGTGCCAAAATTTTGTAAGAGGAAGAACAAACACAAATCATTTAGGGCTGCCTCACGAATCCCTGCAGCAGCACGACTAGTGTGAAGCCACCCCCTCTTTGAAGCCGCCATGGAGAAAGTAAGTTGGAGTCTACGTAAACAAATTGATGTTTCAGAATCCCTTATGGGGATAGGTTTTGGGAGGCTCTGTGATTCTATTTGACGTTCACAGAGCCTCCGTGAAGCATGGAGGTAGGAGGAACTGTGATTTGATTTGATGTTTGCGAATCTGCCACAGATTAATGGGGTGATTGGATCCGTGGTTACTGTGCCAGGAGAGCTCTGCTTCGCGGCACCTCATGCCTATAAATATTGGGCTCCCATTGAGCCCCATGGATGGATCCTTGGAATATTCACTTTCATAGCCCTCAAATCATGATGAAATTTCTACTCTATAATCCATGAGCTCTTCATGGTACTTTAGCATAATGAACTGCCTTTTTCTTTTCTTAAATTAAACCCCTCTTCCGAGAGGGATTACCTTCATAGAGCCCACATTCCTTCTCAATGTCATGAGATCCCCATGGGGACTCGGGACTTTGCAGAGCACTTATGCTTCACGAAGTAGACTCCATACACATATAACCCTCATGCCAAGGCAGGGTCACTGTGCTTCATGAAGAAAACTGCTTCGTAGTGCTACACTTCGCATGGCACCCTTACTTCGTGAACCACTTCTCTACGAAATCCTGTCCAATTTGTGATGAACCTTCCATATGCACTTATGCCCAATGCCCAGGCTAGGAAACTTCACATCGTGATGCACACCCCTTCGCGACGCCCTTCCACTACATGGAGCACCAGAGCTTCACAATGCCTCTACCTATGATACCCTTTACTCTGAAACCCTATTTCACGTGGACCCTCCAGGTTTGAAAGAAGTGATTTCAATGTCCCTTGGGTGGTTCTTCAGGTTATGTTGCTTCACCTCATGCTTCTTCGCATAGTCACACTAATTGATATTGCATCTTTCAATGCCACACTAATATTGTCCCCTGAATGGATCACACCGAAAATCCTCTCAATATAGCACTGCTGATACCTTCTTTTCCCCACGAGAGGGCATGTATCAGTTATGTATGTCATAGGGGTGGGGAGTGAACCCACCTTATCTGAGCTGCATGACGTTAAACTTCCAAGTGACATCATCCTCTACACAGAACGCTAAAATATCACCCTACCACATGCATCATACACGGGGTGCCCCGTCATGAACATTCTCAATGCTCACTCGTCTCCATAGAAGTGAGATCTTCCTCACATGGATTGAGATTCTCTTTTCCATAGCGGTACATGTCCGCAGGAATGGGAAACCATCTTGTTGTAATCCCCAAGACTTTATTACGGGATGTAGTTCCCCAGTTTCTCCTCATCTCTTTGTCGGTGCCATATACCAGAGGGATGATGGGCACTAGAAACCTCACCTCTTTCATTCGAAATCCATTTCTCGTAGGTCTTTGTCACCGCCCAGGCCTCCATCTCAGAGTAAGTACCAATCTCCATCTCCCTGGGCCACTAACCATTTATAATCCCATGTTTCATTTTTGGGTAGCTAACCATGTGTAATACCCAATCCTCTTCCAACATATTCACCTTTCACAATGTTATCATCACGTTTTTACTGCATATTGATTCTTACACCAGGCATGAATCACATGGGATTAGAGTAATCCATGACCCTGAAATCATCTTCGTCCCACCCTAATGTGTAATCACTAACACCATTCTTAACTACGTAGTCTTTGATCCTTTCCAAGGAATGGTACGTTGAAATCCTCCCTGAGGTTCAATCACAAAACCTCTATTGGTAATGTCCTCTTCATGTCGGTTCACCTCCATCCCGCATGATGTTAAAATGTATCCTCCAACCCAAACTACACGGACATTGATACATTCCAAGAAAAATTATGTAGTAATCCTCCATGAGGTTAAATCCCAACAACCATTGATATTGACCCCCCTTCATGTTAGATCATCAAAAAATATTCCGAACTAAATGGAATTTTATCTTATCCATGGTACGGTATGTTGGAAGCCTCCCATTGGTTCAATCCCAACACCTCCATTGGATTCGACCCCTTCATATTGGTTAACCTCTGTCTCGCATGATGTCAAACTCTATCCTCCATCCCGATCTATGTGGAAATTGATCCTTTCCAAGGAACGATATGTAGGAAGCATTTCTGAGGTTCAAGCCCAACAACCATTGGTCTCGACCCCCTTCACGTCGATTCACCAAACACCATTCTGGACTATGTGGACTTTGATCCATGCCAAGGAAAGGTACATAAGAATCATCCCAGATGTTCAAGCCCGAAACCTCCATTGGTTCCAACCCCTTCACGTCGGATCGCCTCTATCCCACATGATGTTAAACTGTATCCTCTATCTCAACTATGGATACTTTGATCCTTTCCAAAGAATGTTACATAGGAAGCCTCCTTGAGGTCCAATCCTACCTAACATTTATCCCAAACTCCTTCACGTTAGTCCACCAAACACTATTTAGAACTATGTGAACTTTGATCCTTTCTATGGAATGGTACGTAGGAAGCCTCCATGAGGTTCAAGCATAACACCTCCATTGGTTCTGATCCCTTCGTACCAGTTCACCTCTGTCGCACATAACGTTAACCTCTATCCCCCCTCCCGAACATTCGGTAAATTATTCCTTTCTAAGGCAAGGTACATAAGAATCCTTCCTAAGGTTCAATCCAAAAACCTATTTGTCCCAACCCCCTTTACATCAGTTTAACAATACCTATCCAAGAACTACGTGTACTTTGATCCTTGCCATGGATGGTACGTATAAGCCTCCCTAAGGTTCAACCCCCACCCCAAATAGTCCATACCACTCTAAATTGGTTCACCCCCATCCTGCATAATGTTAAATTATATGCCCCTTTTTGTCTAGCATGACACTAAACTATCCCCCAATCAGTGGTATGTTGTTGTAAATCCCAATCAGCAGTAAAAAATTGTCAACCCTAATCAATGGTAAGTTTTTGTGTTCCCCAATTGAAGGTAAGTCATTGTGTTCCCAAATAGATTGTAAACCATTGCAGTCCCCTTTGTTGGGACCCACATCTCTAGTACACCCTCGAGCGTCAGACAAGACTGGGCTGCTAACCACATGTATGCCCTAGTATATCATTGGTCCATTGTCCTCTACGTACACCCTGATCCTATTCCCAATCTGGAACTACATGGACATTGATCCTTGTTAAGGCTAGGTACGTAGTAATACACTCTAAGGTACAATCCCATCACCCAAGTCCCATCGTGGTCTCTCCCTCAAGCCTATGTGTTTCAGCAAGGTCTTTCTTTAACTAGGAGGTTGCACTTCCTCCGAGTACCCTCCATACGGGTTACCTCTTTAAGTGTCTCATCACCTCACCCGACTATGTAGACTTTGATTCCCAACCACGATGATACGTATGAAGTCTCGTCGAGGCTCAATACCAACTTCACCATCTCCCTCGTGTCAGCTTCATCTCACACTCCATCAACTCAACAATCCAGGCCCATCCTGATTCTTACCCAGGCCGCCACATCTCGGTGAAATCATATCACCCACATTCTCAATGCTCCATGCATCATTGATCCCCTTAGGGGTTTCACCCATTTGAACCACTCTAGTTAGTGTTTAAATAAGTTCTATACATCAACTCCAGATGTTAAACGTGCGACATAACCATTGTTAAAAATGGGAAGAAAAGGAAAACCTTTGATTATGCCTATGTCATGTAATTCCCCACACACGACCTGGGATGCCTAAGGATTCCACAACCTCGAGAAGCCATATATTATTGGAAGAAACCCATATGCGCTAGTGTTCTGGTATCCAGACATTCATGTGATGTCCAACGTGACATCTCCCCCAACTGACGGTTACTACCCGGACCAGACCACTTGAAATGTCCTGACAGAAGCAGTGTAATTAACTGGTATCCTTGAAGACAATGCACTGGGAAGATGTTCATGAATAATATCTTAATCTATAAGAGAGAGCCAAAATAGGTGACGACTTCTAAGGAATAATCCATGGAAGGATGAACCAACATCCAAACATCTTATTTCAATCAAGGAGAAAATCTACCTGAATAAGAGATGGATGTTGCACACCATTAGAAAGAGGGAATTCATGGCAATTAACTGAGTCATCCTCAGCAGATGGATGTGTTCCCCTGTGAATGAATTAGAAACATATGTCAATTTAATTTTAAAAAAATACACAGTTATTTCATTCGTTCATTCATTTTAGTACAATACCAACAATAATTTTCATCCTTTCCATTTTAGAAATGTTCTAAAATAAATTCTTAAATCATTTCATTAATTCTATCATTTCTCAAAACATGCCCCAAATTCCAATTCCATTAGAATTGGTATTTTTTCCAAAATCCATGACATCTAAGACTAGATAATCAAATCACCTAAAATTTAGGATTTATAAATCAATTGTAAGATATTTGAAAAAATTAATAAAATTCAAATTTTCAATGATATTGAAAATATAAAACTGAACCACTTACCTTTAATCAAATATCATGAAAAAACACCTGCAATAGGATCCATCATTTAATAATGATGTCATCAATTTTTAGTAAATAAAATCTATAACCAAGATCCATAAAATTTAGTTTAGATTCATAAAAAACACTGATCTAACAACCTCTAAAATTAATATAATGTGATACTAGAAGAAAAATCTTGAGGGAAGATTCACTTACTTGAATGAGATCAAAGGAGATCAACCACACTTTCATCCACCAAATAAAGGGTTTCGATGGACCAAAATCTAATCTTGAGTGCCATTAAATCCATGGAAATTCATTAGGGTCATGTGGGGGTAGACCAGGGGGTAAACCCATGGGGTTCTTGAATGCGGTTCGATCTATGTTAGAGCTATCGTGGGTATTAGGTTACTAGTGTATCCAGTTTGGATTATCACACATGCAAGTACCCATATTTTAAAATCATAATCCGTAATAGAAACTAATCCAAAATTAGGTGAGAATTTATCTTATTTTATCGTGAATATTTTCCCTCGGAAAGTACATACTGAATTGGAGTAGGTGGTACTTCAATGCTCAATCGACACCTCTCTCTAGACTCTGGTTAATTAAGAAAACTCACCTGATCTGATATTATTTTTATCTGGATACATATGATTTCTTTTCTTTTTTTTGGATGGAATCTTTGACAGACTATAGAATGTGTTTATTCCTCTATCGTATTAACATTATAAAAAAATCATATATAAATTATATTCCATTTCTAGTGCTTATTTTATTCACTATTGTGAATGGGATTTCGTTTAAATTCTATGATATTGATCATCAATGGTACCCATACATTTTATAATACCATGTGAAAATAAATTCCAATATTTTAATTCACGAATCATAATAGATTTATCTTGAGAAATGATTGTTAATGACTATGAATCTAATATTCCTCATTAATTTATCTCCTCTAGTTGTCATGGTATCAATTGGATTGAAAGGGTCATTTGGGTAAATATATCATAGTGGGAAGTTGATATATTTGTTTCCAATGTCAATGGACCTAGAGATCATATATTTATTTGTTATTGGTAAAAATTATGATCCCCATAATCTTTGTATAATTTTTTTGGATTCTATTTTTTTCCTACGATTCATATAGGTAAATCATGTTGTGTTGGGACTTGGTTTTTACTCACACCATACTTTCATCTGTTTTGATAGGAAATGTTTTATACATCATTCATTTTATGATGTGTCAATATTTTAGGGATAAAACACTGAGTGTACAGTGAGTTTTGGGTCAACATTTATCTAGAGAACCCTTTTAAGGTGGTAAAACTGACGAGCACTATTTATTTTCCAATTAGATTATTATGGCATTTCTATCCATACCATTTATATAGCATATGGACTTTTAGTACATACCATCCATTTCAATAGTTTATAGTCATTTGTTTTTGGACCATATATCGATGTAGTTTATGTTCTTCTATCGCATACAACCAATTATTGTACTTTATTGTCATTTATCTAAGACCTTCTATTGTTTTATTTTATAGTTTTCTTGGTCAAAACTTTATTTTTTGTTTACTTTAAGGTTGTACAGCCTGAAACATTTCTAAATGTAGTTTAATGTCTTCTAGATTAAAAAATATTTTGATGGTAGTGATGGATGGGTAATCTTGAATCATTTGAGAACCCTATATCCCCAATGGAATTTTAAATAATGAGTTTCCAAGAAGTGTTTAGAAACCATTGAATCTAAAATAAAATTATGAATAATTGAAGTTCATGATGTGTTCTGGAATCCTGTGTTCATGTAGGAAACATTAAGGATGAATATCCATGATGGGTTGTGACACACTATATCCTCACTATGTTTTAGTTTTATTCATAGTGAAATATTAGGGATATTGTGTTCACAGTAATATTTTTAATATTCTTTATGTAAATCACTTGTCCAAAAACATGAACTAATGAATATAGAATGTTGAAGGCATGCTACGGATAACTTAAAAACACCATAAGGTGATGAGTTCCACCAATGTGTTTTTGGGGATCATGAGGGTTGGAGGTCCTTTCTTGTTAGGAGGAAACTACTGTATTTGATAAGTAAAGTTAATTTTTACATGATCCCATAAGATTATATGCATGGTTAAGTTAAAGGGTTTCCCACTCCTTTCCAAGGATTATGAATTATTTGTGATGATTCAAACATTTGGATGATAAAGTAGAATATGACAAAAATATCTATCTAAGAAGGTTTCTAGAACCCTAGGGTATTTTTTTATAGTTGGGAATCTTGTCCCCTACACCATGTGGTTTCATGTCATGTGGTGTGGACTCTCAAAATTTATGATAATGGAATATCACATTCCTACTTTGAGATAGGATTCAATACATGTTAATGTAACATTTATGATATAAAATCTTCTTTAATAGTCTTGTTATAGGTATTATAAATCATATTATAGGAATATTAAAGTTAAATGGTGGTGGATGATGGTTGTTATAAGTAAATAATTGTTAGAGGTTCAATACGATATTCTATGTATGTAGGAAAATAACACCTGGGTTTTTTGGGGGCCAATTCCTTTGGGACCAAAATATCAACTAAACATAAGCTTCAAGGACTTTAATTATTCATGATCAGATCCTAATGGTTTCACATTAGATTAACTAATACCCAATACATGTTATATATAGTGTAGAATCAATAGAATGTGATCCCATGTTAAATAGGGTTACATGATAAGAATATCAACTTGATTTATTTTTTGGTATTAACATAGGTATTGAATATATAAATGTGATTTGTGGAGAACATAATATTCAATATGATTTTGGGCACCCAAAAAGATATTTCACTGCATAGTTAACGGGTGTGGAATTGAGGGAGCTCTTCCCTCTAGTGAATGAATCATATGAATCCTCTTGTGGGGAGGAGGTCGGTAGAGGGAGTCCTCTAGAGGAGGGTGAAGTTAGCGATTCAGACCCAAAACTGAAAGAGTTTGCAGAGGCTCTCGAGGTAAAAAAAATTTATAGGTGTGATGTCCTCCCAGGAATGGTCATCATCCACCCTGAACTATTGGTGTTGGAACGACGTGCATCAGAACCAGTAAGTTGGCTCATCCATGTTAACTTAAGGGACAAAGATGCCATCCCTTAGGAAAAATCCTTATAGTGGAAGCCTCCTCCACATCAGATTGTCTTTATGACTCTCTAGAAATAGATCTACCAGTTAATTATGGTAACAATTTCTTTGTAAAAACTCCCATATACCAGATCCCTCTGCCATTTCCTCCCTCCAGACAACCACTGCAAGGACCCCCTGGCAGCCCCCTAGTGAGACATTCAGTTTTTGGATATTTAGACCTTTTCAGTTTTTTATTCTGAAGCCCATTCGCAGAGCTTGGTCCCATCAAATAATTCATGGAGCCCTGCCCCAACCTTTAGGCCCAAGCCATAGAGCGCACCACCGTGGTGTTGAAGACTCTTTGTTTGCCGTGAAGAAGAAAACCTGATTCACGGAGAGAAATCATAGAGTACACAGAGATTCATGAATCAAGAGTACTAAATACCAAAACGTGGAGGTGAGAAAGGAAAAATGAGAGGTCATGCTCCCCTATTTATAGTCGATGATTCTTGTGCTTTGTGGTGCTCTCGATCGCGCTGAGCTTCAATGTGCTCTCATCCCACACATCACATCTTCGCCTTGGGAACATCCTTCGTGAGAATTCTTCATGATTGACACAAGAGTTTTGGGGATTTACCCTCAGACATTGACCCTCATTCTCTTCTTGGATCCATGTCCTGGGAGGGGAATTTGTTGGTGCCAAAATTTTAGAAGAGGAAGAACAAACACAAATCATTTAGGGCTGCCTCACGAAGCCCTACAGCAGCACGACTAGTGTGAAGCCACCCCCTCTGTGAAGCCGCCATGGAGAAAGTATGTTGGAGTCTACGTAAACAAATTGAAGTTTCAGAATCCTCTATGGGGATAGGTTTTGGGAGGCTCTGTGATTCTATTTGACATTCACAGAGCCTCTGTGAAGCATGGAGGTGGGAGGAACTGTGATTTGATTTGATGTTTGTGAATCTTCCACAGATTAATGGGGTGACTGGATCCGTGGTTACTGTGCCAGGAGAGCTCTGCTTCGCGGCACCTCATGCCTATAAATATTGGGCTCCCGTTGAGCCCAATGGATGTATCCTTGGAACATTTACTTTCATAGCCCTCAAATCATGATGAAATGTCTACTCTGTAATCCATGAGCTCTTCATGGTACTTTAGCATAAAGAACTGCCTTTTTCTCTTCTAAAATTCAACCCCTCTTCCGAGAGGGATTACCTTCATAGGGCCCACATTCCTTCTCAATGTCATGAGATCGCCATGGGGACTCGGGACTTTGCAGAGCACTTATGCTTCACGAAGTAGACTCCATACACATATAACCCTCATTCCAAGGCAGGGTCACTGTGCTTCATGAAGAAAACTGCTTCGCAGTGCTACACTTCGCATGGCACCCTTACTTCGCGAACCACTTCTCTACGAAATCCTGTCCAATTTGTGATGAACCTTCCATATGCACTTATGCCCAATGCCCAGGCTAGGAAACTTCACATCATGATGCACACCCCTTCGTGATGCCCTTCCACTACATGGAGCACCCGAGCTTCACAAAGCCTCTACCTATGAACCCCTTTACTCTGAAACCCTATTTCATGTGGACCCTCCAGGTTTGAAAGAAGTGATTTCAATGTCCCTTGGGTGGTTGTTCAGGTTGTGTTGCTTCGCCTCATGCTTCTTCTCAATGTCACACTAATTGATATTGCATCTTTCAATGCCACACTAATGTTGTCCCCTGAATGGACTACTCCAAAAATCCTCTCAATACAGCACTGCTGATACCTTCTTTTCCCCACGAGAGGGAATGTATCAGTTATGTATGTCATAGGGGTGGGGAGTGAACCATCCTTATCCGAGCTGCATGACGTTAAACTTCCAAGCGACATCATCCTCTACACAGAACTCTAAACTATCACCCTACCCCATGCATCATACACGGGGTGCCCCGTCATGAACATTCTCTATGATCGCTCGTCTCCATAGAAGTGAGATCTTCCTCACATGGACTGAGATTCTCTTTTCCATAGCAGTACATGTCTGCAGGAATGGGAAACCATCTTGTTGTAATCCCCAAGCCTTTATTGCGGGAAGTTGTTCCCTAGTTTCTCCTCATCTCTTCTTCGGTGCCATATACCAGAGGGAAGATGAGCACTAGAACCCTCACCTCTTTCCTTCCAAATCCATTTCTCGTAGGGCTTTGTCACCACCCAGGCCTCCATCTCGGAGTAAGTACCAATCTCCATCTCCCTAGGCCAATAACCATTTATAAGCCCATGTTTCCTTTTTGGGTAGCTAACCATGTGTAATACCCAATCCTCTACCAACAGATTCACCTTTCACGATTTTATCATCACGTTTTTACTGCATATTGATTCTTAAACCAGGCATGAATCACATGGGATTAGAGTAATCCTTGACCCGGAAATCATCTTCATCCCACCCTAATGTGTAATCACTAACACCATTCTGAACTACGTAGTCTTTGATCCTTTCCAAGGAATGGTACGTTGAAATCCTCCCTGAGGTTCAATCCCAAAACCTCTATTGGTAATTTCCTCTTCATGTCGGTTCACCTCCATCCCACATGATGTTAAAATGTATCCTCCAACCCAAACTACATGGACATTGATACTTTCCAAGAAAAGGTATGTAGGAAGCCTCCATGAGGTTAAATCCCAACAACCATTGATATTGACCCCCCTTCATGTTAGATCACCAAAAACTATTCCGAACTACATGTACTTTTATCTTTTCCATGGTACGGTATGTTGGAATCCTCCCATTGGTTCAATCCCAACACCTCCATTGGATTCGACCCCTTCATATTGGTTAACCTCTGTCTCGCATGATGTTAAACTCTATCCTCCATCCCGATCTATGTGGAAATTGATCCTTTCCAAGGAACGGTATGTAGGAAGCCTGTCTGAGGTTCAAGCTCAACAACCATTGGTCTCGACCCCCTTCACGTCGATTCAACAAACACCATTCTGGCCTATGTGGACTTTGATCCATGCCAAGGAAAGGTACATAAGAATCCTCCCAGATGTTCAAGCCCGAAACCTCCATTGGTTCCAACCCCTTCACGTTAGATCACCTCTGTCCCACTTGATGTTAAACTATATCCTCTATCTAAACTATGGATACTTTGATCCTTGCCAAAGAATGTTACATAGGAAGCCTCCCTGAGGTCCAATCCCACTTAACATTTATCCGAAACTCCTTCACGTTAGTCCACCAAACACTATTTATAACTATGTGAACATTGATCCTTTCTATGGAATGGTACGTAGGAATCCTCCATGAGGTTCAAGCATAACACCTCCATTGGTTATGATCCCTTCGTGCCAGTTCACCTCTGTCGCACATAACATTAACCTCTATCCTCCCTCCCGAACATTGGGTAAATTATTCCTTTCTAATGCAAGGTACATAAGAATCCTTCCTATGGTTCAATCCAAAAACCTATTTGTCCCGACCCCCTTTACATCAGTTTACCAACACCTATCCAGAACTACGTGTACTTTGATCCTTGCCAAGGATGGAACGTATAAGCCTCCCTAAGGTTCAAGCCCCACACCAAATAGTCCAGACCCCTCAAAATTTATCCACCCCCATCCTGCGTAATGTTAAATTATATGCCCTTTTTTGTCTAGCATGACACTAAACTATCCCCCAATCAGTGGTATGTTGTTGTAAATCCTAATCAGTAGTAAAAAATTGTCAACCCTAATCAATGGTAAGTTTTTGTGTTCCCCAATTGACGGTAAGTCATTGTGTTCCCAAATAGATTGTAAACCATTGCAGTCCCGTTTGTTGGGACCCACATCTCTAGTACACCCTCGAGCGTCAGACAAGACTGGGCTGGTCACCACTTGTATTCCCTAGTATATCATTGGGCCACTGTCCTCTACATACACCCTGATCCTATGCCCAATATTGAACTACATGGTCATTGATCCTTGCTAAGGCTAGGTACGTAGTAATACACCCTAAGGTACAATCCCATCACCCAAGTCCCATCGTGGTCTCTCCCTCGAGCCTTTGTGTTTCAGGAAGGTCATTCTTTAACTAGGAGGTTGTACTTCCTCCGAGTACCCTCCATACGGGTTACCTCACCCAACTATGTAGACTTTGATTCCCAACCACGAGGATACGTAGGAAGTCTCGTCGAGGCTCAATACCAACTTCACCATCTCCCTCGTGTCAGCTTCATCTCACACTCCATCAAATCAACAATCCATTCCCATCCTGATTCTTACCCAGAACACCACATCTCAGTGAAATCATGTCACCAACATTCACGATGCTCCCTGCATCATTGATCCCCTTAGGGGTTTCACCCATTTGATCCACTCTAGTTAGTGTTTAAATAAGTTCTATACATCAACTCCAGATGTTAAACGTGCGACATAACCATTGTTAAAAATGGGAAGCAAAGGAAAACCTTTGATATATGCCTATGTCATGTAATTCCCCAGACACGACCTGGGATGCCTCAGGATTCCACAACCTCGAGAAGCCATATATTATTGGAAGAAACCCATATGCGCTAGTGTTCCGGTATCCAGACATTCATGTGATGTCCAACGTGACTTCTCCCCCAACTGACGGTTACTACCCGGACCAGACCACTTGAAATGTCCTGACAAAAGCAGTGTAATTAACTGGTATCCTTGAAGACAATGCACTGGGAAGAGATTCATGAAAAATATCTTAATCTATAAGAGAGATCCAAAATAGTTGACGACTTCTAAGGAATAATCCATGGAAGGATGAACCAACATCCAAACATCTTATTTCAATCAAGGAGAAAATCTACCTGAATAAGAGATGGGTGCTGCAGACCATTAGAAAGCGGGAAATCATGGCAATAAACTGAGTCATCCTCAGCAGATGGATGTGTGCCCTGGTGAATGAATTAGAAACATATGTCAATTTAATTTAAAAAAAATACACAGTTATTTCATTATTTCATTCCTTTTCAGTACAATACCAACAATAATTTTCATCATTTCCATTTTAGTAATGTTCTAAAATAAATTCATAAATCATTTCATTAATTCTATCATTTCCCAAAACAAGCCCCAAATTCCAATTCCATTAGAATTGGTATTTTTTCCAAAATCCATGACTTCTATTACTAGATAATCAAATCACCTAAAATTTAGGATTTATAAATCAATTGTAAGATATTTGAAAAACTAAATAAAATTCAAATTTTCAATGATATTGAAAATATAAAATTAAACCACTTACCTTTAATCAAATATCACGAAAAAACACCTGCAATAAGATCCATCATTTAATAATGATGTCATCAATTTTTAGTAAAAAAAAATCTATAACCAAGATCCATAAAATTTAGTTTAGATTCATAAAAAACACTGATCTAACAACCTCTAAAATTAATATAATGTGATACTAGAAGAAAAATCTTGAGGGACGATTCACTTACTTGAATGAGATCAAAGGAGATCAACCACACTTTCATCCACCAAATAAAGGGTTTAGAGGGGCCAAAATCTAATCTTGAGTGCCATTAAATCCACGGAAATTGATTAGGGTCATGTGGGGGTAGACCAGGGGGTAAACCCATGGGGTTCTTGAATGTGGTTCGATCTATGTTAGAGCTATCGTGGGTATTAGGTTACTAGTGTATCCAGGTTGGATTACCACACATGAAAGTACCCATATTTTAAAATCATAATCCTTAATAGAAACTAATCCAAAATTAGGTGAGAATTTATCTTATTTTATCGTGAATCTTTTCCCTCAGAAAGTACATACCAAAATGGAGTAGGTGGTACTTCAACACTCAATCGACACCTCTCTGTAGACTCTGGTTGACTAAGAAAACTCAACTGATCTGATATTATTTTTATCTGGATAAATATGATTTCTTTTCTTTTTTTGTATGGAATCTTTGACAGACTATAGAATGTGTTTATTCCTCTATCGTATTCACATTATAAAAAAATCATATATAAATTATATTCCATTTCTAGTACTTATTTTATTCACTATTGTGAATGGAATTTCGTTTACATTATATGATATTGATCATCAATGGTACCCATACATTTTATAATACCATGTGAAAATAAATTCCAATATTTTAATTCACGAATCATAATAGATTTAACTTGACAAATGACTGTTAAGAATTATGAATATAATATTCCTCATTAATTTATCTCCTCTAGTTGTCATGGTATCAATTGGATTGAAAGAGTGATTTGGGTAAATATATCATAGTGGGAAGTTGATATATTTGTTTCGAATGGAAGTGGACCTAGAGATCATATATTTATTTGTTATTGGTAAAAATTATGATCCCCATAATCTTTGTATAATTTTTTTGGATTCTATTTTTTTGCTACGATTCATATAGGTAAATCATGTTGTGTTGGGATTTGGTTTTTACTCACACCGTACTTTCATCTGTTTTGATAGGAAATGTTTTATACATCATTCATTTTATGATGTGTCAATATTTTAGTGATAAAACACTGAGTGTACAGTGAGTTTTGGGTCAACATTTATCTAGAGAACCCTTTTAAGGTGGTAAAACTGACGAGCACTATTTATTTTCCAATTAGATTATTATGGAATTTCTATCCATACCAATTATATAACATAGGGAATTTTAGTACATACCATCCATTTCAATAGTTTATAGTCATTTATTTTTGGACCATCTATCGATGTAGTTTATGTTCTTCCATCGCATACCACCAATTATTGTACTTTATTGTCATTTATCTAAGACCTTATATTGTTTTATTTTATAGTTTTCTTGGTCAGAACTTTATTTTTTGTTTACTTTAAGGTCGTACATCCTGAAACATTTCTAAATGTAGTTTAATGTCTTCTAGATTAAAAAATATTTTGATGGTAGTGATGGATGGGTAATCATGAATCATTTGAGAACCCTATATCCACAATGGAATTTTAAATAATGAGGTTCCAAGAAGTGTTTAGAAACCATTGAATCTAAAATGAGATTATGAATAATTGATGTTCATGCTGTGTTCTGGAATCCTGTGTTCATGTAGGAAACTTGAAGGATGAATATCCCTGATGGGTTGTGACACACTATATCCTCACTATGTTTTAGTTTTATTCATAGTGAAATATTAGGGATATTGTGTTCACAGTAATATTTTTAATATTCTTTATGTAAATCACTTGTCCAAAAACATGAACTAATGAATATAGAATGGTGAAGGCATGCAATGGATAACTAAAAAACACCATAAGGTGATGAGTTCCACCAATGTGTTTTTGGGGATAATGAGGGTTGGAGGTCCTTTCTTGTAAGGAGGAAACTACTGTATTTGATAAGTAAAGTTAATTTTTACATGATCCCATAAGATTATATGCATGGTTAAGTAAAAGGGTTTCCCACTCTTTTCCAAGGATTATGAATGATTTGTGTTGATTGAAACATTTGGATGATAAAGTGGAATATGAAGAAAATATCTATCCAAGAAGGTTTCTAGAACCCTAGGGTATTTTTTCTAGTTGGGAATATTGTCCCATACACCATGTGGTTTCATGTCATGTGGTGTGGACTATCAAAATTTATGATAATGGAATATCACATTCCTACTTTGAGATAGGATTCAATACTTGTTAATGTAACATTTATGATATAAAATCTTCTTTAATAGTCTTGTTATAGGGATTATAAATCATATTACAGGAATATTAAAGTTAAATGGTGGTTGATGATGGTTGTTATAAGTAAATAATTGTTAGAGGTTCAATACGATATTCTATGTATGTAGGAAAATAACACTTGGGTTTTTAGGGGGCCAATTCCTTTGGGACCAAAATATCAACTAAACATAAGCTTCAAGGACTTTAATTATTCATGATCAAATCCTAATGGTTTCACATTAGATTAACTAATACCCATTACAAGTTATATATAGTGTAGAATCAAGAGAATGTGATCCCATGTTAAATAGGGTTCCATGATAAGAATATCATCTTGATTTATTTTTTGGTATTAACATAGGTATTGAATATATAAATGTGATTTGTGGAGAACATAATATTCAATATGATTTTGGGCACCCAAAAAGATATTTCACTGCATAGTGAACATGTTATATTATTTTTTAGATGTGAAAAATAATTTATGTTTTCTATAATTATGGGGTCTAGCACATATGGATAGGGTTTTACTAGGTCTACATGGTGGATCCCATGAGATTTATGGCCTATTTTTCCGTTCAAACATTTTCCTAAACTCTATAGATGAACAGTTTAATGAGAATATAATTTAATTTTACATCGAACACCCTCTGTTGGTTTTCATCCTGATAATTTTTTTATCAATTTATCAAGATGTTTTGGGTCTTGGGATTTCAACCATAAATGGATTGTGTTTTTGGTCATACAACTTTGAACTATGTGCTTGTATTTTGGGGTCATGACGCATGTGGTCGTAGTATGATGGGATTGTTACATAACAACCTAATTAGGATTCTAAGGGATTATAACACTTGAATATTCGTTTTAGTATAATACATGAGTGTTTTAAATCATTTTTCATGGTCCTCAAGTCGTGCGTAATTGTATGAAACAGTCATGTCAAAAATTACTGCGAATCATTCTATGGTGATGAGCTATATGATGATGATGTTAGGGATCCCAAAGGTTTATAAGACCTTTATTATAGGCCCAATATCCCACTAAATTATAGGTCTATGTACCTTATGTAAATATATCCCTTTAATGGTAAAACATACTGATATTTTATTCCTTCCATAGCCCATGTAAGGTTGCTAGTAACCCATGATGCTCATGACACAAAGTGTGTCTTGTGGATTGGGGTGATTAAAAGAATATTGAAACACCCTATACTATGGTTGACTAGAAAATGGATATTATGGTCCTTATATAAGGATTTTTTATGGGATATGGTCTACAAATTTTAACGTCATGCATTTAGGATGCATTTTTTCAAGCGTCTTATCGTCATGTCAGGAGTACATATTCTTTGCTATTTTACATTATATAGTAAGGTCATTATGACTGATGTGGAGTTATGAAAAAATACATGGGAATATTTTCACTATTTGGGGGAATTTAGTTGGGGATTTCAAATTTTATCCATACATAGTATTATTAATGGGTTTCTATATATTGGATCCCTTCATGCGTAGATTTATCTCATGTGCAAGGAAGAAATGTGTAGATCTAACTCACACATTGGTAAAGTGAGTCTATATTAACTGTACCCCAATAAATATACATATATGAAATTTTTATTTCTAGGATTCCCTGTGGATACCTTTTAATATTGTAAGTGAAGGGATAATTACATAATCATCTCCGGTAAGGAGACCGCTCAATGTAGATCTTACTCATATACAAGAGAGACGAAAATTTTGTCTTCTCCCTTTGGTGATTTCCAATATCAAGGTATGATAAGAGGTACTCTATACATACCAAGAACATACATAGGGATTTCCCATTTCTATATTTTATTCTATTATGGAGGTTAATGATATATGCTTACTATAGATTCATGGATAGTAGGGCCTGCTCCAAGAATTTTTGGAATTGCATGATGGACCATATGTCATGCAGTATAGTTTCATGAAACTAGGATGTAGCTTTGAGCGGTGTAATAAAAATAAGGTAATTCATTATTAAAAGAATATACATACCCTAAATTGGATGGGTACTAGGATACAATGTCATAGTCAGGCATTGAATATAGGTATGATGTATTGATGTGTAACATCATGAGTATTCAAAACTATTTAAATATTATTTTTATGGAATGTGTAAATCATAATCCAATAATTTATGAGTTAATTGGAGGTGGAAAATGGTGGTTATAGGTTAAACATTAATAATGGAGGAATCCAATATTTCATGCAGTTAGGTCAGTGATTCCTTCGTTTAATGGGATCTTCTACTTCAGGACCAAACATAAGCAAGGAAAAATCTTATAATAATTGTGTCATTCTCTTGAAAAACCATTCAGGTTCTCTTTGTATTATATAATCCCAATTATCTATTTTATACAAGGGAGTACTAGGAGAATGGAATCCTAAGGTCCATGTGGTTATAATAAAATGATGTCAAATCGATGAATTTATTGAAATCCACCCAGATATCAATGATATGAATTTGGTTCATGGAGAATATAAAGTTATAAAAGGTTCAAAAACCATAATGGTTAAACATAAATTTATTGAATACACATCATGGTTGAATTAAAAATTATGTTATTCTTATGTACAGAATCATCATAGAGTGTGATATATTCAACATGAAGACCGTTTATCATTTATTTTAGTGTGATGTGACTTGGATGTTGCCTTATTGTTTAACATCATGAGACTAGGATTTCATTCCATATATTTGGATATAATGCACATCAATTACATTGGATAAGGTGACTTTCCATATTTCCTAGGATCACACGATTCATGGTCGGCGTGAGAAAAAAGAGATAGATTGACACTCATTAGTGATATGAGAGAGTTCATGATAGTGAATATGTGAGGGTACTCATATTTTAGTATGTGTAGGGTCCCCCCTGCCCCCTAAAAATCATTATCTTTGAGGGACATGTTTGGGAATGATTATAATTAGTTGTTGAGATTAAAATAGAGGATCCACACATTACTATGTATCACATAATATGGGAATTTATCAATACCTTTTCTTAATTTTGAAGAATCCCTTTAACTAGCAATACCCATATGAAAAAGATGGGTAATTTTGATAATTTTTTCCTTATTGGACCCATTATTTTACGTCTAGATATCACTATGTATAATAAGATAACAAGGATCGAACCATAAATAATTCATAGAATATTCCCTACATATATCCAACCCATATGCAGTGAAGGGTCATTTTTATCATTAATTATGCTGTGGTTGTAGATATGATTTGATATTTGGTGACACTACATATCATACGGTAATAAGAATCAAACCACATAGTGTTATTGAAAGGTAAAATTTCATGTGATGTCCTGAACCATATGTATAGTGGTTGAACATTATTTGTTGTTTATATTATATATGAACCTAGTATTTGAGGTATGAGAATCACTACGTGTACATTTAAATTATAAATTATTCCATATAAATTTCTTGAATTGAAAAATCTCTACATATGTCTAACCTATATGAAGATGGTGGATTTTTCCCAATCATTGAGTCACTCTATATTATGTGGTAGAATAAATCAAGACATATGTAGTTCTTGAATGGAAAACTCTCCACATACGTTTAACCCATATTAATATGAGGAATTCTTCCTTTTATTTTGTGGCTAGACCTAGGATTTGGGACATGGCTGCTAATACTTGTCATATGATACATGGAATCAAGACACATAGAGTTCTTTAATTGGAAACTCTCCACTCATGTATAACACATATAAAGAGGGGAAATTTGTTCAATTTCTATTGGGGAAAGACCCATGATTATTAATCTATGTTTCACTATGTATCATATGATAGTAAGAATGAATCGACACATAGTTCTTGAATTGAAAATTCTCCAAAAAGGACTAACACATTAACAGAGTGGGGAATTATTTTAATTTATATTGTGGTTAGATCAAAGATTGGATATTTGGGTGTCTCTATGTATTAGGTGATATAGGTAATTAATCCACCCATTGTTATTGAATTAAAATATTCCATTTTTGTATCTAACTCATATAAAAGGATAAGAGTACATCGGTTTTCATTCACATAGATCTAACTCCTTTTCAATAAACCATATATTAAGTAAAGTTCCCTATTCTATTTTACATCACATACTAAGGACATCATGAATGTATTTTAAAATTATTTTCTAAGGGAAAAAGATGATATGATGTTTAATGTCTTAATTATAGGACCTAGGATTCTATATAGTTTTAATTCTAGAATTCAGGGAATGGGATCCTTGATGGAAGTTATGAATATAACATATTAAGAAACCATGCATCAGTGGGAGGTGTGATGTGTTCCCCACCCATTATGGAAAATAATTAATCTCCCTTAGAATATAATTTTTTATTATGCAAGGGCATCACCACAAATTTCCAGATTTAGTTGATTATTTTCTAGTATCATTAGAGTTCTAAGATCCAATACCAATTCTCCTTCTAGGAATGAGTGGAGGAAAACATTTTTTTGATATATAACATAATCCAATTCTTATGAACTTTAATGTTGTTTGTGTGTAAAGATTTGTTTTCATTGAGCCATTCAAACTCATCTATCTACTTCTGTGATTGATCATCATTTTTGAGTTTTCCAAATATATCTATTTGGAGTGATGGAAACTAGGCATCAATGGGAATCACTTATTTAGTTTTTTACACTAATGATTACGTACTCACTTATGTGTTAGTTTCCATAGTGGTATGGTAGAACCATAAATCATAAAATAACTTGTTTGGACATGACTTAACGTCCTTATACACTATTTTATGAAGTATATTTGAAGGAGTGTTATTAAAATCCTATATTTTTTCATTTTCTGCTTCATGATAGTGGGATGAATTGTATGACTCAATGTTTTACACCTTTTATAATTTCTTTATTTTAGTAGAAATTTTTTTGTGTTGATTTCCTTTAATATAGTGTGAGTTAAATAGAATCTACTGATGATACCAAACATTAAAAAAGTTAATAATATTCATCGCCCAAACTTTATTTCGGTGTATCACCTCCACCCATTTTAAAAAATAGTCAGTAGAATTAATTAAATAGTTAATATACATAGGTATGGATGCGGGATATGTAATAACAACATCCATTACACATATAAAACAATAATGAATATTTACCTATATACAACATCTTTGGGGATTGACGGATTATGTTTTTATGAATATGGAATTCATTATATTTCATGGTGAATTATACAAAGACCTATATCATTGTGTTATAGATGTAACCAAAAATCCTAATTTTGTGGGAGATTCTGGTCCCAATCTAATGATATTTGTATGAGCCTCATGGAATTATTACACTATATTGGGAATATATCATTTTGTTTTGAATCAGAGAAGTATTCAATCAATGATTAATTTTTAAACTATTTTTCTTATTTTTACCATATTTAAGCGTAAAGTTCTCTAATCAGTATCGAGTCTATCACCTTTTCTCTTGCTTTAACTAGAGGATCCAATTTTAGAGTCAATATACAATGGGATCCATCGATCTAGGGGTGTATTTTACATTAACATGCTTTGGGGAATTTTTTACCTTAGAGATTTCCTCCAAGTCATAAATGATGACATATTAGACAACCCTTTGGTGTGTGTTGTAGAAAACCACATCATATTGAACATGGTCAACTAAGATTAGAATCAACCAATATTTTATGAATAATATTCCATTTATTTTAATTTATTATGGATATATAAAACACATGCACTATTTTTATTATTATTGGGTTTAAATGACTATTAAGTATCATTACCATTGATAATATAACCTTTGAATAGGGACCACAGGACTTATATAAATTTAAGGTTTTTAAAAAGAACTTTTTTTTACACAGAAAAATGAGGGGATGGCCTTATCTAGTAGACTCAATCCGTATGAAGCTTATTTGTAGGAGAATAGAATGAGGGTAGTGTCATTGGGCTTCGCTTTTGACAATTCCCAATTCGATCTTCCAAACGTTAATCTTGAACTAAATATCTTATAGGTGAAGTGGAAGTTAATAAAGATTACCACCTAAGCGATGTTATTCGAGCCTCCCCAAAAAACTATCACAATCACACACCTTACCACTAGGTATTATGTGGGCGTTATACTGGGTTATGTTAAAATTTATTAGTTACTTAATTTGTAATCCATTTTATAAATAAAATTTCTACTCCCTCAATTAAATTAAGAGAATAGTTTTATAATATAATGAATTAGATAAATTGAATTTTTGGGTAAAATGGCACTTTTCTGATGTGTTTAAATTGTTATATTAAATTATGTTTTTATTAATAATTTTATTATAATAGTGTTATATGAACACTCATTTTTATTGTAAATTATTATAATATTTATTGTTTTTACACTATTAAATATAACGTATTTAGTATCATAAGAATTATAATTTCATACGATAAAAGGGAAATTGTATTTTTAATTAATGAATTTATTCTTATGAATTAATAAATTTTTTAGATAATTAATATACTATTAAAATATTATTATCAAATTATAGTTATGTATTATAAATGACTATATTACTTTTATGAAGTAAAATATAATGTTTAATAAGGTTAAAAGCTATTTTTTAACCCGTCAATTTTAAGTAAATGTCAGTTTTTACATAAAAAGTAAAAATTCACATGTTTAGAAAATTATTTAGATAAAATAAATATTATAATTTTTATTAGGATTGCTAAATTATATAGCAATTAATTTTTCATAATTTTCTGAGACAATCGAATTTTGGGTAAATAATAAATAGAAAATAAATATATAATGTTTTTTATGACATCATAATGACCTAATAGTGATTTAATAAAATACTATAAAAGGTACATTCGGCCAATATATTTTTTTACATTAAAATAATGTGATTTTAGATTTGTTTGATTAAATTTATATGGCCTTAGTGGACCCTTCGAGACCTATAACATGTTTTAAAATTTGAAAATTGTTTCCTTGAGGTTGTGACTCACCTGCACAAAATAAAACCTAATATATTACTTTTCTTGCCCTTTTACATATAAGATAGTGTATATCAATCCCATTTTCCCGAAACCATGGGAAAAACTGTGGGATAGTTTGTGTTTTTTATATGTTTAATGGGTAGTTTCCAAAACCTAAATAATAACGAATTCCCTCTCGTTTCTTATATAAACCCACCGAACCTCCCATTCCACTTCACTCAAACCATTTGGATCTCGAAAAAAGACTGAACCATACTACCTATAGTATTCCAAAGTCTCCCCCAATATCCCATGAATCTTCTCCCAACCCTTTTGGATCACACTTCCATGTAAGGGATCCTCACTTTCCTCAAAGTTCAAATTCAAGCATCTTATTTGAAAGTAGTTCTTCTAATTTAGAATGGTTATAATTTAATTATTTGATAATAATTATATTACAGTACATGTTGTTTTATTATCATGTGTTATTATTTATCCTTACTGGTTTTCACCCTTACCTAATCTGTTACTATACCGAATTTCTTTTTGAGATTTCACTCTTCTCATTTCCATTCAAGCTACTCTTTTTCATTATGCTTCTTTTGTTCCATATTTATTTGTTGGGTTATGAGGTTCCATGACCCCCATACTTTCCATTTGATGTATATATGGTGATATATTACTTTAACATTACTCAATACCCACTATTATCCTTTAATCACACCAGTTACCATGCTGAATTTCTGTAAGACATTCCTTCCTTTATCAGTTTTTCCATGTTTCTTTATGTTTTTATACCATTTTTTCAATTATAAATGTTTTGGTATGATTTAAAACTACACCCATACTTCCCTTTATAGGTTTTCATGATGATATACCACATTATCTCTAATTAATCTCTCCCATGTATACATGTTACAATGTTGATATTTTGTAAGAGTTATTCCATTTCTCCTCTTTCTTCAAGATACTCAATTATGATACGCCTTCTATTTCCTAATAACATGCAATGTTACATGTATTTATATGAACCCATTACTTTCAATTTCATGTGTATATGATGATAGTACCCTTTCCCCCTCATCAACCATTTTTTATGAATTTCCATGCCACTTTGTTAGGCTACCGAAATTACACCTTGATTTTCCAAGCCAAAATCATCATGTATTGAATACCAAAGTAGATTCACTCTCAAAAGTGTTTACCTTTACGAACATATAAATATTGAATTTTAGTTGTATTTATTCCAAATTGTTTAATTATTGAATAGATTATGATGATGAATGGTTCCATGTTATATGATCCCCATGGAACATTTATGCATGAATTGAAATGTTTATAAAGGGTGTTCCCTGATATTTCTCCAATGCATTGTGTAATTCTTAGTATCATGATACTCCATGTGAAATAATAGTTTAATCATGACAATTCATGTTAAATAAGGCTTTACTCATTATAATTCATGTTCAATGAGGGTTTACTCGTTCTAGTTCAAGTGTAGCGTGGGTTTACTCATGCTAATCCATCTGCATTGAGCCTTGGCTCATGCTAATATCATATTTTATGTTGTTTCCACATTTCCATATTATGATAATCATGATATATCATATAGTTATTTTCTTTTTTCTTTTTTTTCTCCATTGATATGCATATTTCCTAACATGTACTATATTCTCAATGTTATGCCTTATTTTCTCCCTTACCAAGCTTTATAGGTCACCCTTTTCTTATGTATGTCCTCCAGTTATACCATATACTGACATATATGAAAAAATGTCGTGGTCATGTAAAATATGTTTTCAGTAAATTTATATTATTTTATGTCTTAATATGTCATGTAATATTACTAAATTCATAGTACACTAGACCTCTCAATCCCTAGAGCTTTATTAAGTGAATCTTTAAGTAATAAGTCATGTTTAAATATTTCATAAAGAGTATGGTTGTTATAAGGATTGTGGTTTTATTAGACACCACATCTACATGACAATTTTGTGATAGAGGCACATGATGCAATGTTTTTTCAAAGGGAACATTCTCATCAATCACCTGCCATCACTGATCATAGTGGAAAATTATTCCTTCTATATGGAATACTATGTTGATTTGTTTGGTAATTATGTCTGAATCCCTGTAGATGTTCTAGTAGGATATCTATAGCTATAGGGATAGTTCCAATCCAATGATTAGAGTAGAGACCCGAACTTGGCGTACATAAATGTTACATTACATTTTCAGAATACTTATTACATAACAAAAACAGACACACAAGGACTGTAATAGTTTAGTGTCTTTGGAAACATGGAACGTAATCTTCTAATTATGGTGAAAGATCGTCAACATCTCCCATAATGATCTTCCACATTTTGTTTCTTTACCTAAAACCTTTCTTTTAATCCTGGGGGAAAATAAAACATTAAAATGGTGAGAAAAAATGCTCAGTAAGGGTAAGAATGGATAAAATAAAACAAACCATATACATTTGAACTTAAAAACATGAACATAATGTTTAAACATCAAAATCTTGAGCAATGACATAAAACATGGAAGTATATAAGGCATAGATCATAATGGAACATAAATCATGATAAAAAGCATGGTAATAAAACATTAATTTTGGCATCCATTAAGCACATGATATGATTTCCATAGTAGCCAAGGCATTACTGTCGTGACCATCTTAGTGGACAAAGTCCCCTTCTGAATCGAGTTCACTCCTCGTTTCAGTCCTGTAACACTGAATTAGATTAACTTACCATTCCAGCCATGTCTATCTCAGGGGATATAAATATTTACCCAATGAATTGTATGGAGATATAGGTCCCACCCATATCATAATGAAATCATTATTACTTGTGCCACAAAATAAACTTAAAACATTCATCATAACCAAAAGATTATAATGGGTTTCATAAACATCATCCGATCATCTAATAATCCATATAAAACAAATTGACATTTCATCATAAGAAAAGTGAAACCATGTAAATCATAGAGACATTATACTTGAAACATAAACCTACTGAATAATGTCATATTAGATGGAAAATAGGTTTGATAAAACACTTAAAATTAATTCTTGAGGAAAATATCATTTCTTCTTCAAAATCAATTTCTTTTCACAAAACAACATTCAATTTTAAAAGGAAAGTATTTTGTTTAAATTATTCATGAAATACTTTTGAGGATGCATCATGAAAATAAGGCTTTATAAAACCGTTGAAATACTTTTATTCCATATAAGTTAAAAAAACATTCTTCTCGTACTTTTGCAGGAAAAGTCAAAAAGTACCTCATAAAAGAAATATTTCATACATGCCATGTAGTAAAAGTAAAAAATGGGTAAAAAGGAAATTTAACATACATAAAAACACTTTTATAAAACATGTACATGGATTATAACAATAACCACAGTAAATACTTACGTATAATAAATCTTGGATAAAAATTAGATTTTCAAAATTATCCCTTACCATAGGTCTGATATGCTTCGTACGTATCCAAAACTACTGTATAATGATTTAAATAATGTCACTGAATTATTAAATAATCATATTCATTGTTATTATATCATATATGGTTCACTTATGTCTTTATATTACCCGGTCATTCAAAAATTCATGTTAAAGTAGCGGTTTGGGTAAAATCGTTTCATTTGTCATTCATGTTTTAACTTGTAATTATTCATATGATAACTTAGATCATGATTACATACATCCAGAATGTAAATCATGATTTATATATAATATATATTTAGAATATACATATATATAATAGATCTATAAATGGAATGAAATACACCGTTCATAGAGACGGTAGGTTGTACATACGTATGAACGATGTTTTCGTTTCATTATTGAATTGAATGGAATTAAGTAGATGACATAAATATATATATAAATAATTAAAGTAGAATTATTATGTCACATATTTAATTATTACTTATTATATATTCTTTATAATCATTCTGTAATGGTTAACATTGAGAGTGAATCTCATCACATCTTGGAGACGGTAGTCCGTACGTACGCACGAGTGATGATATCATTCCCATGATCATGGAATTGTATTAAAGTGTATGTATAATATTACAGAATCAATATCACGTTAAAATAATCATATATATTAATTACATTCACCATTTTACCCATCCAAGTAAGGTGGTGGTGGAAAATAGATTACACCACAGCGTGGAGACAGTATTCCGTACGTACGCACACACGGTGATTTCGTTTTCCATAGGACGGATAGACGGTGAAATATGGTTGTTTCATATTTATAATAAAATATCAGTATATGAGTGATAATGATGTTATTACTTAATAATTAAGTAATTAAATAAGAAGAAGTGGAAGAATAAATAAAGTTGAAATAATTGGTAACAGACATTAACTCTTCTTTGAAGCGCCTCTTTGAGACCTCCTCATAAGGCACTAAAATTGGTGTTTGAAGAATAACAGGACCTCTATGTTGTTTATAGGGAAGTGGATAAGAGAATTTTTCAGGGTTTTTTAGATCCTGAATGCTCAATGTTGTGTGAGGAAGAGAGATAGGAGGTTCCCTTTTATAAGGGAGGAGAGGGGCACCTTTGGAAATATAAGAAATATTAGTTTATATTAAATCCCAACCCCACTTAAAAACTCCCAAAATGACTCATATCCGAAGATTAGATGAGATAGGGTTGTAATCTCATCAACCAATAAAATTTAGACATGTTAGGAATTTATTTTAAACATTATCAACTTGATTTATCCTTATTTAACAATTTAATTTTATTCGTAGTAATCATATACTAAATTTTAAAATATTATAAATAATTACATATGTGTTGTGAATTTTCCAAAATTTGACACTTTATGACATTTTAGAACATATTAATTTTAATTTATAATTTTTAAATATTTTTGTGATTTTTAAACAATTTTATAATATGTAATTTTTATAAAATAAAAGTAGTGTCAATTTTGACAAAATTCATTTATTTGAATTTAAATAAAATATATTCAGAAGATATGTTCGAACTAAAATATTTAATAGATTCATAAAAGTTCATATGTATTTATAAAATTAATGGAGCACATTAAATAGTTCATATAATATTTATTTTATTATAAAAATAATTACTACAACATTTTGTACAATAATTTAATATATTTATTTATTGCATAAAAATTAAAAATAAATTCCTATGATGAAGATAAATCTATTAACTTTCAAAATAATTTTTTTACTCGAATTTATCATCTTAAAATCCCAATATTTAAATTTTTATATTTATTAAATTATGAAGGTGACAACTTTGGCATCATTTAAAATAAAATAATATAAGTGTCATAATCACTTTTATAAGGCTCCAAATGGTCAAATATTCTATCATTGGATGAATATGGTTTAAATTTACATTACCAATATGTTTTGGTTCGGGTTTTTTTCCGTTTATGGTCACAATTAGTTTAATAAAAACTATATTTTGGATTTTTCACTAGATAGACAATTTCTGCATCACTATTGTGTCACTATTAATGAAAATTATTTAATCCCTAAAAATTATAATTAAATTCATAGGATGTAGATAATTTTATTATCTTTCTAGAGACTATACATGGTCGATGTTTCATCATGTTTATCACTAAATTAAAATTATTATACTTATAAGATTTAAGAAAGTGACATGTTGTCACTTTCTTTGGTTTTAATAATAATTAAATTATTTTCATGGAACAAAGTCCATTAAATGAATCTAATCAGACACTTAGGTGATATGGGTCGACTTTTAGTCATCCAATAAAATTTTGGTAGGTTTTATAATAATTTTATAATCTCATATTTACCCTTAATTACCCGATTTACCTTTATCTATGGTAAATAAAATTTACCATAGTTACTATTCATAATTCCCAAAAATAAAAAGTAGCTTATTAACATAATTTAGACCCACTGATTCCAAATATGGAATCCATTTTTCAAAATTCAAAACACATAAGTTGCAGTAATTAATTTAAAATTATTCCCGTTGTCAAAAGAAAATGGGTTTTTGTTTAAATCATTGCAAAAGATTGAATTGATTTAACATATGAATTCAAGGTAAAATCAATGATAATGACATAAATTGTATTAAATGGTAAAAATATATTCTATTTATACTTTAAAACCAATTAAAAAGATAATATAACCATATAAATTATTCCGATGTTAAAAGTTGTTTTTAATAAAAATATAGCGTGTTTTTACTATTCATTAAAATATGAAAGTTATCAGAAAAATATCAAAACATTATCCAAATTAAACTTTTATATCCTGAATCCAAGGAAGAATTTTATTTTGTAAAATTTAATTTATAAACATGTCAAAACCAAGATTTAATGTTGGTGCGTCATCAAAAGGCGGCAAAACTACATTTTTTGAAAAATAATTACTTTACTCGAAAAATTGATTTGGTTCTCAAACCATGTTATAGAATATGTGTAAGATGCATAATAATGTTATAAAATTTAAAATTTAGTCGATACTATTCATAACAGGTAGTTCATATAACATATCGTTGTTTAGCGAAACTCAGTATTGCGTACAACACACACTATCCTGGAAGGTCACGATTGCGTGTAATGAAAGCCAAGTAAGGGATGCGTGTTGTGAAAGCTCCTTTTGGTGCAGATTACAACACAATACATTAATGAAATTAAAAAAAATATTTTTCATAAAATCTCGGGGTGTTACATTCTACCCCCCTTAAAATGAATTTCACCCTCAAAATTCGTCGGGGTTATAAATGGTTTACTACTTGAATGTTTCTTTAATAGAATCCCACATCCTAAAAATAAATACAAAAACTTGGCTTTACAAACTAAAGTATGAACCATAACGGTTACCCAAATTAACTCATCACTGGGTTTCCATGTAGGATAACATAGGTGAAAATATGGATATGCAAGAAAAATCTAACCATCAAGTTCTGATGGAGAGTGGTAGAGAACATGGCTATTAAAGATCCATCAATCACAAATCCATAGATTTGTGATGATCTATGGTACCATCTTATTAATTGGATATAAGGGAACTAGGACAAAATTTTTGGTGTTAAAGATCATTTCCCTGAAGTTGATGAAATTGGAATTAGAAGAAATACTTTCGTGATTTTTGTACATTCTCATCGTTGTACATTATTTGGACAATTTGCACTTCATCTCTTAAATAAATGAAGTTGAATTTGTCATTCGTGAAGTGTTAGCAGATCATGTGATAGAATGATGGGTCATTCCATCTGTCTCAAACAAAAGGCTATAAAAGTTATCAAAAATACAAAAGTCCATCTATAATGAGATTAATCATGTATGGTTCCTAAAATAGACTTATATTTCATATATCATACTACTTAATATAATAAAAATAGTTTATACTAAATAGGGACTTCCTGTAGGCCAGTGGTAGGTGATAAAGGCCAGTCGCAGTTCGGTTGTGGGTTCGATTCCCACAGCCTTGTCTGACGCGATGGGCTATCGCCCGTCATGTAGGTTGTCCTTTTTCTAAAACTATATTACTGTAACATCCAATGAATAATATCGAAAAAGTTCTATCATTAAACAATACTAACTTGTGTCTAACACAATCCATTCAAATCTTTAAGCTTATCTGAAATACTTCGGTCCAAGCTCATAGTATAATGAAAATGATTACTTGAAATGTCATCAACCAAGCATGTGAATACCATGATTTATCCCCCATATATCTTTTCGGTCGCATTCCAATCATGTGAATACCATAATCATGGATTCTCATGAAAAATGAATACCCATTGAATCATAGTGAAAACATGAATACTGTCAAAAGTTAACTCTTTCCACATACCAAAATCCAAAAATTCTATATACTCAAACCATGATATAACCTTCTCTTTATATCAGTCATCAGCTCATGAATACTATAAAACATTTAATTTTCTCCTTATCCCTTCATTATGCGCATATCAGATAGTTTCCAAAAATACCTGAATAACCTTTCATGGTCACTGGTACCATTCATCATATACTTTCAAAACTTATGGAAAGACAACAGTGTGACAATCATTAGATGTCTCTTTAATCCATAGTACCATGAGATTAATTATACAACATTACACATGATAAACATGTAATCATTCTAGTACGTTCTTAAAATATTGACCGAGCTTCAACAATTCTTTAATCTCACATATCATCTGTAGTCTCATCATCATCATCAACATATATACTACCCATATGACCATACTAATTCTCTTCATGAGACTTTCCCTCAAGGAATTGGTTTACAAAATTCCCATACATTCCACATTTGTCACATTTAACCATTGTTGATGTCGTAGAAAAACCATTATCCTCATCCATGGTGTTAACTGAACCTTTTTCTTTTACACTTAATGGCTTTGTGTCCTTCTTTTCCACACACAATGCATCTTCTCGTTCCTTTGATACATTCTCGTTGATGCCTCTTCCCACAAGATTTACATAGGGGAAATAGAAATTTCTTTCCTATATGATCATCATGAAACTCCATCTTTCTCTTATTAGCCGAGTCAGGAAACTTACCAAATTTGAGTATATTAATAATATTATGAGATTGCTGATTCAGCATAATAATGATTCTTAGACTTCCAAATCCCATTTTATTTGGTTGATCATGAAGAATATCCTTCTATTTTTCATCATATCCTCCATTATCATGAATCATCTTGTATCCATCAATTTTCTAAAACCCAAAAAGAATAGTGTGAGAGAAAAAAATCATGTCTGGGAAAACAACATAGTAAAGGGGGAGTACCTTCAATATCTAACATCTTAGGATTCATTTTATGATCTTTAGTGAAATTCTAGGACTATAACCTATACGTATAATTAACCTTAGGGACATCCCTAGACATACCATAGAAATATCTCTAGGTATCTCACTAACATTTTCTCATCCTAGTGTCCTAAGGTTGACTAAACCTTTCCTCTGATACCAAATGTAGAGACCCAAAGCCAGACATACATAGATATTAAATTACTTTTTTGGAATACTTAATACATAACAAAAACAGACACATAATGACCGTAATAGTTTAGTGTCTTTGGAAACATGGAACATAATCTTCTAATTATGGTGAAAGATCTTCAACATCTCCCATAAATATCTTCAACTTTTTTTCCTTACCTAAAACCTTTCTTTTAATCCTGGGGGGAAATAAAACATAAAAATGGTGAGCTCAAATGCTCAGTAAGGGTAATCATTGATAAAATAAAACATATCATATACATTTGAACTTAAAAACATGAACATAATGTTTCAACATCAAAATCTTGAGCAACGACATAAAACCTGGAAGTATATAAGGAATAGATCATAATGGAACATAAATCATGATGAAATAGAATGGGAATAAAACATGTAATTGTGGAATCTATTAAGCAAATGATATGATTTCCATAGTAGCCATGGTATTACTTCCATGACCATCTTAGTGGACAAAGTCCCTTTCTGAATCGAGTTCACTCCTCTTTTCAGTCCTGTAACACTGAACTGAATTAACACACCATTCCATCCATGTCTATCTCAAGAGATATAATGATTTACCCAATTCATTGGAGGTAGTTATAGTCCTCACCCAACTAATAATGAAATCATTCTTACTTGTGCCACAAAATAAACTTAAAACATTCATTATAACCCAAAGAATAAAATGACTTTCATAAAAATAATCCCATATTCTCATAATCCATATAAAACAAATGGAAATTTCATCATAAGAAAAGTGAAACCATGTAAATCATAGAGAAATTATACTTGAAACATAATCCTACTGAATAATGTCATCTTAGATGGAAAATAGTTTTGATAAAACACTTGAAATGAATTTTTGAGGAAAATATCCTTTCTTTTTCAAAATCAATTTCTTTTCGCAAAACGTCATTCAAATTTAAAAGAAATAGATTTTGTTTAAAATATTCATGAAATCTTTTGGAGGAATCTTCATGAAAATAAGGCTTTATAAAACCGTAGAAATCCTTTCATGTCGTATATGTTAAAAAACATTCTTCTCATACTTTTGCCGGAAAAGTCAAAATGTACCTTCTAAAAGAAAAATTTCATACATACCATGCAGTAAAAGTAAAAAATGAGTAAAAATGACATTAAAAATACATAAAAACACTTTTAGAAAACATTTACATGGATTATAACAATAACCCTAGTAAATACTTACGTATAAGCAATCTCAGATAAAAATTATATTTGCAAAATTATCCCTTACCTTAGGTCCGATATGCTTCGTATGTATCCAAAACTCCTGTATAATGATTTAAATAATGTCATTGACTTATTAAAGAATCATATTCATTGTTATTATATCATATATGGTTCACTTATGACTTTATATTACCTGTTCTTTCGTAAATTAATATTAAAGTAGTATTTTGGGTAAAATCGTTTCATTTGTCATTCTTGTTTTAACTTGTAATTATTCATATGATTACATAGATCATGATTACTTACATCCAGAATGTAAAACATGATTTATATATAATATATATTCAGAATATATATATATATATAATAGATCTATAAATGGAAAGAAATACATCGTTCATGGAGACGGTAGGCCGTACGTACGAATGAATACAGTTCGTTTCCTTATTGAATTGAATGGAATTAAGTGGATGAAATAAATAAATATATAAATAAATACAGTTTCATTATTATGTCACATATTTAATGATTACTTATTATATATACTTTATAATCATTCTTGAATGGTTAACATGGAGAGTGAATCTCATCGTGTCGTGGAGATGGTAGTCCGTACGTACGCACGAGCGATGATATCATTCCCATGTTCGTGGAATTGTTTTAAAGTGTATGTATAATATTACAGAATAAATATCACTTTACAATAATTATATATTTTCATTACTTTCACCATTATACCCATTCAAGTATGGTGGTGGTGGAAAATAGATTACACCACGGCGTGGAGACAGTATTTCGTACGTACGCACGCGCGGTGATTTCGTTTTCCATAGGTCGAATTGATGGTGAAATATGGTTGTTTCATATTTATAATAACATATCAGTATATGAGTTATACTGATGTTATTACTTCATAATTAAACAACTAAAGATGAATAAGTGGAATAAGAAATAAAGTTGAAATAATCGGTAACAGAGATTACCTCTTCTTTGAAGCGCCTCTTTGAGACCTCCTCTTAGGGTATTAAAATTGGTATTTGAAGAATACCATAACCTCTAGGTTGTTTCTAGGGAAGTGGAGAAGATAATTTATCAGGTTTTGTCCAGATTGATGGCTCAAAGTGGTGTGACGAAGAGAGGGAGGAGGTTCCCTTCTATAAGGGAGGAGAAGTGCACCTTTGGAAATTTAAGAAATATTAGTTTATATTAAATCCCAACCCCACATAAAAACTTCCAAAATGAATCATATACAAATATTAGATGAGATAGGGTTGTTATATCATCAACCCAAAAAATTTAGACATGTTAAGAAATTATTTTAAATATTATCAACTTGATTTATCCTTATTTAAAAATTTAACATTATTTGTGGTAATAATATTCTAAATTTTAAATTATTATAAATAATTACATATGTGTTGTGAATTTTCCATAATTTTACACTTTATGACATTGTCGACCATATAAATTTTAATTTACAATTTTTAATTTTTTTTTGATTTTTAAACAATTTTATAATATGTTATTTTTATAAAATAACAATAGTGTCAATTTTGACACTATTCATTTATTTGAATTTAAATAAAATATATACAGAATATATGTTCGAACTAAAAGCTTTAATATAAAAGGTAATATGTATCAATAAAATTAGTGGATCACATTAAATAGTTCATATAATATATATTTTATTATCAAAATAATTACTAAAACATTTTTTTATAATAATTTAATATACTTATTTGTTGCATAAAAATTAAAAATAAAATCCTATGATGATGATAAATCTATTAACGTTCACAATAATACTTTTACTCTAATTTAACATCTTTAAATCGCAATATTTAAATTGTTATATTTAATAAATTATGAAGGTGAAAACTTTGGCATCATTTAAAATAAAATAATATAAGTGTCATAATCGATTTTATAAGGTTCCAAATGGTCAAATATTTGACCATTGGATGATTATGGTTTACATTTACATGACCAAAAAGTTTTGTTAATGGTATTGTGCCTTTTATGATCACTATTAGTTTAATAAAACCTGTATTTTTTATTTTTCACTAGATAAAAACTTTCTGCATCACTACTGTGTCACAATTAATGATAATTATTTAATCCCTAAAAATTATGAATAAATTCATATGATGTAGATAATTTTATTAGCTTTCTGGATACTATTCGTGTTCGAAGTTTCATTATGTTTATCACTAAATTAAAATTATTATACTTATAAGACTTATGAAAGTGACATGTTGTCACTTTCATTGGTTTTAATAATAATTAAATTATTATCATGGAAAAAAGTCCATTAAATAAATATAATCTGACACTTAGGTGATATGTGTCGACTTTTAGTCATCCAATAGGATTTTGGCAGGTGTAAGGGTAATTTTATAATCTTATATTTACCCCTAATTACCCGATTTACCTTTAACTATGGTAAAGAAAATTTACCGAAGTTGCTATTCATAATGCTCAAAAATAAAAAGTATCCTATTAACATAATTTGTACCGACTTATTCCAAATATGGAATTCAATTTTCAAAATTCAAAATACATAAGATTCAGTAATTAATTTAAAATTTATCCCATTGTCGAATGAAAACATGTTTTTGTTTAAATCATTGCAAAAGATTGAATTGATTTAACCTATGAATTCACGGTAAAATAAATGATAATGACATAAAATGTATTAAATGGTAAAAATATATTCTATTTATACTTTAAAACCAATTAAAGAGATAATCTATCCATAAAAATTATTGAGATGAAAAAAATTGTTTTTAATTAAAATATAGCGTGTTTTTACTATTCATTAAAATATGAAACTTATCAGAAAAATATCAAAACTTTATCCAAATTAAATTTTTATATCCTTAATCCAAGGAAGAATTTTATCTTCTCAAATTTAACTTATAAACATGTAAAAACAAGATTTAAAGTGGGTAAGCCATCAAAAGGCGACAAAACTACATTTTTTGAAAAATACTTATTTTACTCAAAAAATTGATTTTGTTCTCATACCATGTTCTAGAAAATGTGTAAGATGAATATTAATGTTATAAAATTCAAAATTTAGTTGATACTATTAATAACAGGTAGTTCATAAAACATATCAATATTTAGCGAAACTTAGTATTGCGTACAACACACGCTATCGTGGAAGGTCGCGATTGTGTGTAATGCAAGCCATGTCAGGGATGCATGTTGTGCAAGCTCTTTTTGGTGTAGTGTACTACACAAGACATTAATGAAATTAAAAAAAATATTTTTCATAAAATATTGGGGTGTTACAATTAGGGATTTATATTCTACATCATTATTAGCGTAGTATTATAATAGTTATAAATAGTTGGGTAAAATTTATTTTTTGGGGGAAACAAACACAATACCTTGGATAACCAAGGTGAGATTCCAGTTTTCAATCTTCTTGGAAATATTACTCTATTAGGTAATTTCAAAATATATTTACCATGTTCAAGGAGTCTCAAGGGAATTCAAAACCTCTTTATATTTTATAATTGGGTGCACTACTGTGCTTTATAAGGTGGGATGTTCTACAAGGTTGTAATATAGGGAATTCCTTTTAAATAAATTCAATGAAAAATAGGATTCCATATTATTATAGAATATCCTCCCATTAGGAAAAATTCTGAAACAACATTAGCCGGACAAAGATATACTTTAGTGGGTTAATATGAGCAAACAAGTGGGGGTTTTTTATTCTTCAAGTAATATCCAATCTTTTCTACTATACATATGTGTGGTAGGAATTTCATATAGATATTAGAATATTGAGTCTCATTACCTTTCATCATTCGAATGAGAGAGTATAGGCTTTCTTCATTACCCACATAATTTTTAGTTGCGAGGAGAACACTAAATGACAATTCCTTTGAGTCCTTATGTAATATAAGTATCCTTCCTTATAACAACCAAATAAATATGGGGGGCTCAGTAAGTATGTCTTTATATTCTAAAATTATTTCTCAGAATCGGCATCCCATCAATATGAGACTCAAATATTCATTCAATTGGTGAGGTGGAGAGATTTTCAAGAATGTTTATCTATGATATTAAAAATATAAGAGAGGATCCCTTATACCCCCATAAATTATTTGATAATTCTAGGGGATGGAATTTCTAAGATTGAACTAGTGTTTTTTTCATATTGACCTTGATGCTAAAATTGTGTACAAAAAATATTTAGAATTTTTTTTAACTTTAATCTGAAATCACACATCATAGGATTCATATTTAAAAATTTCTACTACATCATAATTAAGATATTATGAAGATCCATGAGGTGATCACATCACGATCATGATTTGACTACTAGGCCATAAACATAACATTCAACTATTTATCTTAAGAATGGATTAAATATAAGATGCATGTCATGTGGGTATGTAACACTATAATTTGGTATTCAATGGTATTGACCTAATAGAGGAATATCCATTGTGGTTCAATTAAGTTGGTGTATTATTCATCTTTTGGGGAAAACTTTATCTAATTATACAACGGATACCCATCCATGATGGAATGATATTTGAATCCATCAGTTTCATTGAAAAAAAGTTCTACAATTAGTAATGGTAAAATTACCTTTTTATGTTATATTCCATAAATTTAAAGAAGACTCTGATATTCCCATTTTTTTCTCTATAGGGAATATTTTGGTGAGTAATATTTGGTACTAAACATCCCAAAAAATGATTTATTTGATGAATTTTTTAGCTTATGATTCTAAATTAGTATCTTGAGAGAGGTGAATCCTACTAGATTTATGCATGAAACCTTGATGGACATTTGGTAAGACTATTTCATTGTCACATTAGGCTTTATCCCGATAATTTTTGTATAATTTTATGAAAAAACAAATCGATGTTACTATTGAAATGGGTGATATTTCTCCATATACTTGTGAGGAATGGTGGAACTAAAATATATAGACTTAGGGCCTTCTCATGTACCTTGAATCACCTACCTGATCACATCATTGGTTGTTGATATTTCTTCCTCAAATGAAAGAGGTTCTTTCATGATTTTATCCTATTCTTATTCAATCTTTGAGACTGTAGAGAAATTTTTAGACATGGTGGCTAATTCTATATGTTATCTAACAATGTCCAGGATTGAGAGGCCATGAGAAGAGTTATTTCCATATTGAAATTCTATATTAATCATTGATAGGTTCTAGGGTTTTTTTATCTTTCTTATTAACCATTGGGGAAAGAGGTGAAAATGATTTACTAAGAATGTATTTTTGGAATCATCATTTTTTATAGAATGTGTGAATTATTGGAACACAATTTAGCATTATACTGATCCTTTTTTATGATTCCACATCATCTGATACAACTGTTATTACATGGACATGAGAAAATAATTTTTTTAGTTCTCAATGGACTTCAATGATTAAAAAGTCTACTACAATAAAGGTTATGGGTAGCACATAATAACTATAGAGAATACAACGGGGATTAAAAGGTGTGGTGCACCAGTCATTGGCTGTAAAATATTCATATAATCATCCACTCTGGGTTATTTTCCTTTCATATTTTAAAAATATTCCCAAATATATGGATTTTTATGACATTTAGGGGGAACTATGAACATGTATTATTCCAACCTTCCCATTGAAGGGGCATTTCAAGAACATATTAAATTTTGAAGGTACTAGTATATCATTATAATGAAAATGTTTTCTTAGTGAGACATTATATCATCGGTCATTATAGATAACCGTAAAATCAATGTTTTATCTTAGATATCTAAGCATAGCCTTTAAATCGATGAATGAATCTTTGTGTTCTTTTGAAAGATGGATACCACCCATGATTGGGGTTTGGATGGAAACAACTAAATGTTTCAAAATTTCATGTTTTTGTGTCATAGGTCAATGCTTTACAAGTATGTGGATAGGGGGTTATCCCATGTATTTGGATTAGGTGTTGATGTGTTTGAAGTGGAAGGGATAGGTGCTTGTGTAAGGGTTGAAGAAGAATCAGTTACAAGTAGTATAGGTCACACAATCCTCCCATTTTTCGGGGTTGATTAGTCTATGACACCCATTCCAGCCATTAATGTAAAATGACTAAACTTGAATGACCACATGAGGGATTATAGGAATATCTACGATTTTTTATGATTGCTTGAGTGTTTTACCAGGAGTATCAACTTTATATAAATATTTTTTCGAGAATAGAATGAAAATATTATGTCTGACCATGCATGTTTCATCATCTGTATCCTCATATATTACATCTTCAGACTCCAACTCCTAGCTCAGGTTTGGCGAACTAACACATGGAGGAATATTGATCATTATTAAAGAGATATATTAAGTAATATATGTTGATAAAGTAAAATTGATCTCTTCATCTTATAATGATTCTCTATTCTGTGGTTGTTCAAGTTCTCTAGATGTTAAAGGAATAGAGAATGCAAGAGTCAGAGCCTTTTTGGGAGCTTGATATGACTTTTTTAATTATGTATTTTTTATATTCAAGGATTATCTCTACCTGAAGGAGTTTTTATCAATAAAACCTAAATATCCACAATGATCATTGTTGTGTAAATAGCTAGTCTCTTAGGGTGGAATTATCTCTGCCAACTATCATTCGATTCATTATCTTATCGAACTTCTATCCATGATTGACTGGAATTTAATTATATTCACTCTATTGTTCTTGTACATTGATAGTTATAGATTATATTAGTGTTGGTGAATTACTTACTATATCCTTTCTAAAATCAATAATTATCTAGAGGAATTATTTGAAGACAAATATGTCATGGAAGGTGTGGCCAATCCTCTTATATAAAGAGAATTCATTAGAAAATTTAGTGGGGTTAAACTCATTGAGTTTTCTAGGTTTTGATAGCTTGAGTAGGTTTTCTTCTATGGTTACAAGGATATAATTGGGGACCTACTAATTTCATAAGGAATATTTTTTATTCATACATTCTTCATGTTATGGGAGACCGTGATCTCTTTTTTTCATCTAGATGAGAATGATTTATTATTTATATAACTCAATGGGAGGTAAAAAATGATTCAAGGCCTACATGGGTTCTAGAATAATCACAACTATTGGTTTGAGGGAAACAATATCAGTCTCTAACTTACACTGGTTTTTACATATGTCGAGGGAATGGGTTGATATTCATATCATTTATGATGATTGTAATCTTCTAGGGATTATTTCATCTCTGTGAACTCACAAAATCCGCTTAGGGTTGTTATCAATATCCAAGGTTTTTGTACCTCATCTTAATGATTTTTATCACAGAGTTCCAAATTTCTTTATTATGAGAGAAGGATAATGGGTGAATAGGATAATCCTTTCAATTTATCAATAAATCTAGAAAACCTATCATTCACAGATTTTTAAATGTTTTTGAGGTCCAAAATTTTAATTTTCATTAACATAGAGATAAAATAATGAATAAATTTATGAAAATGGACTTAAAATCTGAAAACATATCTTACTAGAAGGGTACCATACCATATGAAGGTTTTCATTACTATATTCTATGAAAAATATCATAGTTTTTTCACCACGTGGATTCCATTAAGGCAACTATATATTGAATGGAATTGAAGAGTCATACATGAATAACTGTCTAAACCACATATATTTTACATGGAGTGGGTCAGGATTATTGAGGTGTCCCATTTCCATATCACATTGACACTGAGTCTATGATAGGAATGGAAAATCACCCGGGTAAGGGATAGTTTCCCTCTATAATGGAGGGATTTAGAAATAATCCTCAACACCCTCAATTATGTAAACTAGTTACCATTATCCAGAGCCAATATAGTTCTCAAAAGTTTCTCTTACAATCAGATTTCCTCTATCATGATATATAAGAGGATGGAATATCTATTCTATTTGAAGATAATACCCAGTCGTAATGATTCCCATGTATCTTTTCTCATTGATTTGTTTGATATTTTTCATCTCATTCTCATATTGTGTCATTCCTTCCTATATAGTGGTAATTCCATTTCCTTTAGATAGAGAGTAAGGTGAATCAAATACATTAACATTATCATTGGTAGAGTTCCATTGTAATTGTGAAAATTCATCCTTCATAGTTTCTAGGTCCCAAATCCATCTATGATTTTTCATACATGCATCCATAGTTTATACATCTAGGTATCCTGCCTCTTGAGGAACGTTTTCTACAATGATATCCTCTAAATGTTTTTCTAGTATAAATTATTTGTTGTGTTAATGGTGATGAAATATAACGAGGTGAATCTGGAAATTCTAGTTATCATATTACTCTCTGCACAATTGGATTATTTTTCACCCATACTCCTCCCTAGAGGGTTACATTAGAGTCACTTATATAACCCGTAGCCACATCAGACCATTTTTTCATATGAACCTTATGAGGGTTTATGTATTTTTCCATACATTACTCATGTTTCCGTATCAAAATAGTGAACTTAAGAGAGTTTATAATCATGCTTTCTAACTGGGTCCCAAATTTTAGAGGTATGTCATGTAGTGGGATGAAGAAATGGGATTATAAAAATTGATATTTACCACTCATCCTTAGTAATATTTATTCTTTATTGGGTGATTATAATGATTAAAATACCCCCATCCAAATGGGAAGAGAATTAATCAGGGAAACTTATAGAAATATCTATTTATATTACTTATTTGATTAATCTAGTAAAGGATATAATGCCTCCTAAGTTGAAAATTTAGATATTAATTAACCAATCCCTATCATATGGGGTTCATCAAGAAATATTTATAATTTAATTGGGATCCTCTTAGAGTGTGATAAACCTAGTGGTGGAGATTGAGATAAAAATTCCACCATCCATATATGATGGGGTCAGCAAGAATCTACCACTGATATTTCATGGATCCTCTTAGGGATTAATGCCCAAAGGGGTGTAGGAGTTGGTAAATACCCCCCATTCCATGTGGTTTAAGAATTCATTTGGATTACCTCCATTGTGATACATTTGTTTTAGTACAATTGTGTTTATTTAAGAGCATGGTTCAATGGATGCCTATGATGGGTGTCATATTCTACAAGAAGTTATTGGGTAGTCCAAAACATCATCTTTAGGGTCAAATATTAATTCCCAAATTTTTGAGGGGCCCATGATCCTGACATGTTTTTTCCTTCAAAGAATGGAGTCTCACTTTTTTGAAAAATATGACCATTTGTTTCTCAGGACCCTAATTTCCCTTATTGATGTGACATTACAATATTATATAACTATGTAGTTTTCCATTTATATGGATGCAATGAAGTTCAATTCTTCATAATTTTCCCATTCTCAGATATAGATAGCTGATGTGTAATAAATGATCAATTTTTGTTTTGTCGTGGTTAAATGGAGGAAATAAATATTTAAATTTTCACTATTCTTTTATAGTATTGGGACCTAGGCCAATGATTTAGTTACCAGATCCATTTTAAAATTGATTATTTGTTTGTAATGAGGGTGACCCTCTTATCCTAGCCAGGGGAGTTTCCATGTAATTAATTTCTTATGAGTCTCCCACAAGTTTTAGTGTCATAATTTAGGTACTTCTTCACTTTATCATTTTTTATATAATATTCAGAAGAAGAAATGGTACCAAATATGGTTGGGAGTTTATTTCAAGCTAAATATCCCCAAATAACATTGTAGTCATGTTATTCATTAGATTTATATTCCTCCACATATTTAGACCTGATATGTTACAACATTGTATTTCCTTCTGAATACAATGAAGTTTTGTAGATACTTTATGGGTCGTTATATATGGTTAACCCCAGTGTTTCAAGAAAATATCTATATGAATGTGTTTGTGTTTTGAGAACATATCATACGATGATTTTTTCTAAAGGGGTGGATTAACTTTTTCAAGAGACTTATTACTATGAGAATTTTTCAAAGTGGACATTAGTATTAGAGTCTCTATAAAACATCTCTACACTACCAGGAAGAGGACTAGTAAGTTTTTAATATCCTTTTGGATTTAGGTGAAGAGTCATGATTCTATTTAGGTGTGGAGGATATACATATTACATCCTCAAGGACATTGGAATTGAGTAGACCAAGGATATGAGACTCATTCTACATCATAGACAATATATTATGACCTTCCTTTTGGGGTAGGGTAGGGACATTATGCAGTTAAATAATAGTTTCCATGATATATTGATATCTATATTTTGCAATGGCAGTATGAAAATACTATTGAGAATCTACTAGAGTATTCATGTGAGATTCTATATTATCGACATAAATGTGAGTCACCTTGTGAGAGGTCATTTTAATATTCCCATCAATATTTGTTGACGCAATGATATGAGTCTAGTTCAAATATTCATTCCCTATTAGAATATAGTGACATAATTCCATAATGTGAGTAGGGATTTTACCCTCTTCATATATAGCTTATGAATGATTCTGGTGTAGTTATTCATCGAAGGAAATAGGGATATAAGTAAGGATTTATTGAACTTATGGAATATTTTTAGTAACATCATTCTAAATGATATGTTCCTTATCTAAGGTGAATTAAATGTTGTACTGAAGATCCTTGGATGGAGTGGGATATAAGACTGACCCCATTCCATTAGAGTATGATGATGTTCTTTTTTGATAGGAATGTGTAGATGTCCTGACCCATGTTCCAAAATGATTTAGGGATTCCTGGTTATAATGATGATATGATCCCAGTTATATGCATCATTATTTAATAGAATATGGTGATAATCCTCCATGATAGAAGAAATAACGGACTCTTGCTCCAGAGTGGCCACGTTTTCATACTGACCACGGTGATATGTTACACTAGATTTAGCGATATAGGTATGTTTCAATCCCAACATTGGTACTAGTTCCTGAATATGATGGCAGAGCTCTTTTTGTATTCCTTGAATGTAGTGAAATGTTATAAATATTTTTTTTAGGTATATACTTCTACATATTCTAAGTCTCCATGATATACTAGAAGATGTATTGTTCTAAAAAAGAGATACATGTTCAATTTTTCCTTATTTTAACATAAAAATATATCAATGGTATTCATGTGTGGGGGAGAGTATATGTGCTCCCCCTTTATTAATATAGGAATATACGTTCATACTTGAATAATGTGAGAAGGGATGTGAGATTTCCCATAGGAAACCATCAGAATATGGTGATGGGATTCATTAGTGGAAGAATATATATCTTCCCTCTCTTGATTATCCCTAGATTTCCGCACTTGGTGAGACCTCCATGGTACCTATTCATGAGTTTTTATGTTATTTATTTTCCAGGTGGTTCTCTTAGAATTTGAGTGAGGCACACTATTGGGATGATGTTGGGTATTTATCTCAAGACATACTATGGAATCCTACATATCCTATTTATAATAGGAATCAGATTCCTCATATTTTGTTCATACCTAAAACTTATTATGGATGATAATAGACAATTAATGTTTTTGACGATTTTTTCCTTGACTTATACAAATATGGTAATGACTTCCTGAATTACACTAAGGTTGATTCCCCTATATGGGAAGTAATGTCATGGAAGTGGATGGATCTTATATACAAAGGTTTTCTGAAATTTGAGAAATTCATTATTCTAGTGATATGATCATTGAAAATACCTGAGCCTATGATAGTCATGCTCAGTATAAAAAAATGTTAAAGGAAGTTAATAGACTCACCACATTTTGATAAGATACTTATTTTCCGAGGTGTCCCAAATAGAGTTTTTATACAAAGATCAAGATGTAGGAAGGAATCCTATGTATCATACTTATACAATGAATCTGAGTACTTATAGTTAAATTTTCATATAAATTCATTGATTGATTAAGAAGAAAAAAAATCCCATAAGAGACTTTAGGTCACATGGGTTATAGTGTCAGATAGATTGAGGGATGTACACCATGGTGGAATCCGAGTCCTTTTATTTTATTAACTTATAAATATGTTGATTTATTTGGATTAAAAATAAACCCATAATAGTGTTTGGGTCTAATGGGTTAGAATTTATAAGAGATATAAGGATTTACACCATAGCGGATTCCCATTTAAATATATCCATCCATTACCCTTTGATGAATAATTCCAAGGAACCATGAGTGGAAAAATGAGAAAGTATAGATGGAAAGAAGATATCAAATTATCCATTGGATTGTTTTAGTATCCATTCCTAATCCATTATGGACACCTACCATATAAAAGGGGATTTATCAAATAGAGAATCATGGTTTGTGAATCACATGGTTCAAGGTCACATCCAAAGTACCCCTTCTTGATAAGGAGTATATGTATGTTGGTGTTTACCTAAAAAGTTCTGAGAGTCTACAGAATATTTCAATTATTATGTGTTATACATATCCTGTATGTTTTCTGAACATTTCTTGAATTTTTCCTAGACATTTCCTATTTTTTTGTATGACATGTTTGAGGATTTTGGGACATTTTGTAGTTGTCAGAGAGACTTGTCTAAGGATGTTCATGTGATCCTACTAACATTTATAGGAAATATTTGATTTATTGATGAAGAAACATATACTTTATTCAAATGATCATGGATTATATGTCATTGGACTACCACATGATATTCTTTTCATGTTAAGATGTCTTCACATGCCTTGGCTGATATTTTTGGAGGACTTCCTGTGACATGGATGACATGTTTAGTGGAATTCATGTGTCTTGGATGACATATAAAAATGAATCCTCAAGACATGGATAATGTGCCAAAGTGTAACTATATGACTTATGAATATGTAATTTGAAGAAGATGAAACCAACACATGAAAATAATCTTATCCATCATTGTGTTAGTCTTCCTTGTTTTTTAGAAATTATCACATAAATTCCTCTATATTTGTTAGGTATAGACCTATTGAGACATTGCATTACCAATTTGATATGTAGAAACTCATTTTCATCATCTGGATGGCACACCAGAATTACCTAACTTGATCAATAGGTTAATCATGAAAAGAATATATATACATGGCACATAATCCCATAGATTGTCCACCTGAGTTTATCCAGTGGATTCCCCTTATGATTGTGTGACTTTTCACTAGGATAAGTCTTCAATAACCTCTACACTCCCATGTATGTGTTTTTTAAGGGGGAAAATTTACTGGACTATCCAACCACGTTTTATACTAGATTTCATGTAGAATATATCATAAATATGGGATTGAGTTAGTTGACTATCATACATTTTGCATGAACCTACCGCAGGTCATCCATTGTGCCATCATTATATCACATGATAAGTAGTGGATGTGAGATCACATCATCATTGAGTTCTTTATTGGACTCATGTCTTGTGAATGTACTTTCATATAATAATTCTAGCATTTCAATGTGTTGTCACAAATTAGGCTATCAACCGAGTTTTTATTCTAGAGATTATGATTCCTAACAAAAAGGAATTCTTATGATGGATAATTTTCTAGGGACCTTCATGATATATTGTTGGATTTTCAAATGGAATTATTATGATAGATATCATAACTCATCTTCACATAAGGGAACCACCTTTTTAGCTTTTATTTTATAAGTCCTATGGTTCTCTCCTATCAAATGTCTAGCAGGGTGTCTTTCAATTAAAATGACATATTTGAAATACTTTGTATGATGGAGGTGAAATGTTTAGAAACCATCATGTCATGAGGATGGCATGTAGGGTAGACATTCATGTGATTAATGCACTGATCACGTGGATCACATCCACCCATCACATGAAAAACAATATAACTTTAACTTTCATGAGGCTACAAATTTTTTCAACTTTTTTATCTACTATTTTCCAAAACCTTCATCTATTTTTCATTGGTTTTCTATCGAGGTTTCAAATGGTCAATAATGTGTCTTGCAAGGGAATGTGAGAAATTTCATGGATGGTCACTCTACTTTTCTATGTTTTATCGTGTAATCAATGATGGACATCATAATGATTTCTGATCAATGTCCCATAGGATCACTCCTCTTGTATTTAGATTATAAGTGATGTTGTATAAAAATATGGACATGTCTAAGGTCTTTCTCATAATAAAAGTTACATACCCAAAGACATTCATGGGGCATGATTAAATACATCTATTGATATCACATGATTTTTTAATTTATCATGTGAGTCGTATGATTCATTCTCATAAAAATCTACATAACAGTCAAAGCATGAATCTAAAAACTTGTCAGCTTATATTTAATAAGAGGATTTGGGTGATTGATAAGGGGATATTGTTTGACATGTTAAAAAATCAATGGAACTTCACGGAAATCCTTCACATGATCACGATGAATTTTAATAGGGGCTTTGAGTGATCAATAATAGATCATGCAAAAAAGATGACTTATTCACATTACATTCCACAATTTATGTAAATACATGTCTTCTTGGGGGTCGCAGAATATGTGTGACCTAGATTCCGAATTTCCATATAGACATTATAATACTTACTTTTATGTAGAAAATAATACTTTTTATTATTTAATTTCCTCAATTCCAAAAATTTTTGAGCTCATTTGGAAGACATCAAAACCAACACCGATTTTTTTAGGGTTTTAGGTTCCATAAAAAACATCAAGATTGGTGAGGATATGGATGGTTGATTTCTCGCCCTTCCTTATTCTCCTTTCTAGAAATAGTACAATCTATGACGACTCAAATTAGGTATAATAATATACTTAATAATTATTTAATGTTATGGTATGTGATATATTTGATGACTTGGTTATATGGTTTTCATTTTGATACATGGTGGATTATTTTATGGTAGGTATATTGAATAAGGTTGATTTCATTTATCATATGAATAAAATACTATGAATTAAATTTCATAAGGATGTGATTTTTTGTTTTAGTGTGGTATACAATGGTCCTTATGTTATAGATATGTGATGGTTAAGGTGGTGGATATGTGATAATGAAAATGTGGCTCTATTATGTGAAATGAAATAATTCTATGGGATGCATTTTTTGATTACTGGGATGTGAAAGGTACAGAATGAGAATAATTTAGTCATTGGGGTGTGAAAAAGACAAACTAGAAGGGATATGGTTTAATGGTGGATTAATGATATATATTCTACATTTCCATGTCATTATACCTAGATAAAATATTCTATTGGATATCCTTGATGAGGTTGGGTGATAATTAAACAATTTTAGGTTTGTGTTGTTTCGAAATTTTTATCCTTAAATGAATTAGTATAAATCATTCATATTTGAAAACGTTGTCCTGAGGTGGATCCAACTGAGTATACATATATGAGAACCCATATATATATATAAATCTATTTATAGGTTTCTAGGAGGGATTCAGTTATCCAGTTTGACATTACTAATTTGAGGATTTGGGATGCTATCATAGTTACTTCCACATGACTTTATGTTTTTATATCATTTTAGAGACAATGTATTTGTATGATATTTAATTTATCATGAGATTTTAGTTTTCCTTTAATTTTCGAGAGTTTATTGATGGGGTTTATATTTTTCATTTGGATTTATGATAGAAATTCCTACCATTTTTATTATATCCTAAATTCTAATTGAAAACTCATGGACAATTGAAGAAAGTCATTGTAGATTTCTCTTATTGTCTCCATGGTCCGGGGAGTTGATCCCAATGTGGGTGGGTTATAATGATTGTTTTTTGGTAGGTCTAGTAGGTCGAATACCCGGGGGGGGGGGTGTGAATCAGGGTATGATAGATCAAAAATATTCCCCTTTGGATTATGATTTGTTTTAAAAATTCTCACTTCTATCATCCTCTTATAGCTATATATGAACAGATATGAAATCATCCATAGAACACATCGATTTTTACTTGGTTCACCCACAATGGGCTATGTCTAAGGAGCATATAATGATGGTGTTCCAATATACCAAATTAATTAAGGCTCACTACCAATAATTAGTACAATGTTTGGGATAGATCTTATATTCCCAGGCTCTCTTTTTTTACAATATTTATGGTATTATTACTACATTTCCAAGGGTTACTCCCTATACCTATTTCTCTTAAACACTATCAGTGGAAAGGTTCAATATCTTCCTCTTCCTTTGCTCGCTACTTTTTGAATGGAATATAGTCACAGTTTACAGACATGAAGGTCAGACAGAGTTTATGGACATGCATTTCTATACATTTCCATGAATTCTTGCATCCTCTACTTTAGATAGATGATCTTTTTAAGTTCATGTTTCACCCGCAGATGAAATCCACCTTTCTGGGTACGATTATGTACCCAGAAATACTTTCGCAACATTATTTGAATCTTTTGAAATCCTCGTTTTAAAAATCATGAACCACCATGTTCCACTATATACTCTCTATTTGGTATTGAATGAAGATCACCAATTCTGCATACCACTTCTACTTCCTCAAACCTCCCTTCATTCACAGTGTAACATCGACTTCACTATCACGTACCACCTCTATATACTGACTCTACAAACCTCCTCTGTGAAACCCCAACATTCTGTGAACTATTCATTGTTCACAGACTACCTTTACAAACCACCTATGTACTGCTCCATCCACTGCATACCATGAACTTTTTCGAATAATGTTTTATAAAAAACCATCAGCAAAATTTATTCCATGTGAACCCCATCATCCATCACCAAATTCTCATCATGAACTTCTTTCATACATCACTGAATTTGATGAAAAATAGTTGTTCTATAATTATATTATCTCTCCCATCTAAATGGTGGTATTATCTCTCCGTATATAGGAAATGATATCAACAAAATCCACTAATATAATATTTAACAAATATTTGATTCGATATTGCATCCAATACATACTGATCATTCTACCGCGAACCACATCCATTCCATGTTCCATTTCTCCATGGCAGTCTACAAACAAACTTTTATCCTATACGACTCTATTCTATTATACCATACTATAAATTGTCATGCCTTCCGTGTACTCAATTCCCTTCGATATAATTTATTTCTACGAACTATTTTTGGTTTCATGGACGACTCCCACATACTATTCCCACTACCTGGTATGTGGTTGCGAACCCTTCCTAGACTAGGTCCACGGTCCATGTCCCAGGATTTTCATTTCTCTTCCTTTAATGATTCCATTCTACATTATTCCCACCATTCAGTCCAATGAATAGAACAATACAGACTCATATGTGATCATATAGATTTGACAACAAACACAATCACACCAAAAACATACCGAGAGGAAAAATAGATGGGATTTTTTAAAATTCTTATTTTAAATAATAGATTATATTATTATATACACTCTGTAACAAAGTAAATGTTATTTTATTTTAAAAAAAACCATTAAAAATGAAGGATAAATAAATTCCATTAGATAAATATAATTGCTATGGGATAAAACCTGAAAAAAAATTATAAAAATTCATAAATACAATGGATTTTAGTTTCCTAGAAATATAATTTCCTAGAACAAGGATGTGAAAAAATATTATAAATAAGATTTATATTTTTAATTAAATTATATAGAACCTTATTAGAAAATTGAGTGACTGGATATACATGTTAATATGGGGTGTTTATTAAATGACTAATGATTATATGATTGTTTGAATTAATATGAATAGAATAGTAACATGGATATTAAAATTGTCATCTGAATATTAGAAATTTTAAATATCAATAGGAATAGTAAAATTAATTATAAATAAAAATTTTCCATGAATATAATAAGAAAATATATATAATATAATACCATATAATGAATTTTAAAATTTTATAACTCAAAGAAATTATTTTTTATATTTTAATAATGTATGATTTAACATCATAAATAAAATATTAACTAATATTTTCAATTTTAAAAGACATGAATGCCTAATAATGAAATTTAATTTTATATATTGGATATCATATTTGAATCAGATCATACAAATTGAATAATATAGATTTTTTTGTATATTTATGAAAAAATTGTGTTTGTGGGGAAAATTAAAAACTTACTTTTAATTACACAATTTATTTTATAACATTAATGATATATAAATATTATTAAATAATAATAAGATATTTTTTATGTATTATGTATGATCCATTGACTAAAAGGATCAAAATTTCTAAATAATTCTAACTTTCATTATCGGACGAGTCGAATCCCAAACTACGATACCGATTGGATTTCTTAGGGTTGTGATTCATCAAAGGGATGTTTTTCTATGGAGAATGATTCCTGAGAGCTTTCATGGCTATTTAGATTAGTTTTAGATTCTTCATATTATGTTTAAGGAATTTTGGAAGATCTCAATCAAGGGTAAATGGTTTGGTGTGTACAATTTATTAGAAGCCTCAAGACCCCCTGATTTTCAGGAGGTTATTAGTTCATATTAATCTGAGAATGGATGACTTTCATGATTTCTTCCTGGATATGGAAAAACTATGCACGATCTAGGGTAAATTAATCAAAGCTAAGGAGTTCATAAGACATGGAGCATATGGTTCACATAGTTCTAGAAACACCATGTGCCTTATTTTGGGTGAGAGGTATTCCTAACAACATTATTGGTGCATGGTTTGGAGAACCGTGCGACCTAACCATGTGGTTCACAGTGTTGGACTATAGGGGAATGCATGGTTGGGTCACTATTTTGATAATAGTGTATCCAACCCATGATACTTCACTAATATTTATTAAAATTTTGTTTTTACAATTTCCCCTCCTAGATTTTAGGTCACCCCTCTCCTTTATTCTCTTATTGCACGCACGATGCAGAGGATGATCCTCCTACCTTTACCCCTTATTCCGAAAACAATAATTATGTATTTTGGTGGTTCTTATTTATAATTTAAGGGGATTTATCTTCTCCCACTCATCCACATACAATATTTTATTGGTTTATTTTATTTTATTAATTTCTAGGTTAGAGTTTGGATTTAGATTCCAATGGAGCATTATGGAATTAGCCAGGGAAGATAAGGCTTTTGGTCAGCATGGGTTGAGGATATTCTAATATGGATTTCTCACATAAATGTGTGGAATTTTATTAAGGTATGGGACCAAAATAAATATTATTATGTTTTTACGTATGATTTTAATTAATTAAGAGTTCTGTCAGTATCGCCTCTTTGGGATTTGGCATGAAATGTGGTGAGGTAACCCCATTTGTCTTGAGTGAGTATTTGATTTCAGTTTTAGTATGAAACGATGACCTAGAAAGTTTTCCTACCTTATTCCAAGTGAGTTTTAATTATTTATAAATTATAATAATAATAATTAATTATTTTTTTTATTTGTCTTGATACTGGAGATTGGGTGACATTGACAATATTTATTTGGTGTTGAGGGGTATGGTTGGTGTTTTGATGAGCCTTGGAAAAGCATCAGTTCCATTGATTTGTTGTTGATGTATTCTCTAGTTAGGTAGGTGGTCTAAGAGATTTATCCATATTATTTTTAATTTATTTCATGTGTATGTAAGTTCTATAATCCAATGAGTATCATGTTTTCTCTCTTGGACTATGTCAGATAATTTGTATATGATCATAACATAGTTAATATCAATGATTTATTTGATTAAAATATTAAATTACAAATGACTTGGACTTGGTAACATGGTTCAATACATTTAATATCATTATGTAAAATGTTTTATGTGATTTGTTTTGTGAAGTGTCTATGATGCATTTGAAATGGTTTTTGATATGTGCTTTGGGTGTTGTATAGTTCTTAGGTATCAAAGGGTGGGGGGAATCAATGTTTTAAATGATTATTTTTTTAATGAGGATTTTACCCCCAAGTGGTTTGTTAAAATAAAATTATATAAGTGTATATAAAAGGTTGATTTGAAATGGGTGAATGGGTTCCCCATTGTGAAAGGACTTGTTGGATATACTGTTGGTTTTAAGGAAAATGTAGGCTGTGGTACTTGTTTTGTTTTAATAGATAAATAGGCATGTTTAAGGTGAGTAGTTTTGAAAGGTTAATTACAGTGTTTGGTTTAGTTTCTTGGATTTGTGGAAAATAGGATTCTTCTATTAAATGTATGTTTAGTATTGATGGTTTTAGGGTCCTTTGAATGTTAGTGTGGTTTTAATGTGTTGTTGTGTCTTTCATGAACATTGTGTATGTTCATGAATTGATCATACGAAATTATCTAATTTTGGAATGAATATAAGCATTGAATTTATAAATAATTATGAAACAAATATGGGTTTGATATATGGTTGGGTGAGAGAGTGATGATATGGGAATACGAATAATACTTTTGAGATAGTGTCAGACTGGGGCACATGACACTGATACTATACTTCATGGACAGTGTTCCATACTAAGGCTCTGGGAAACAATGAAATGTTATGTGAAAAAATATATCTTTCACTAATGCTCATTCTCCTAGGGTTGGTCCAGACTAATGATCCAGGTATCACTATAATTATGTATAGATGGAGGCTGGACTAAGTCTTTGGGTAATTCTATTATGTTTCATGATGGCCACATTAAACTCAATGTTTGGAATCATTGATAATATTTTTGTATATGGTTAGCTACACGATAGAGGTTCTATCCTTGTTATGTTTCATGTAAGTATTTTATTTAGATTTCGGACTAACCTTCTTGGAATAGATGGTTTAGTTACATTGGATAGGCCCTGAGGATGTAGGTTTATTCTCCCATGAGTTCAACAAAGTGTAAATACACAGACACTAAATATTTATTATTTAAATACCAAGGTACCCTTTAGATAATACATTATATTTTTCCTATTATATTTTCCTTGAGTGTCACCATAGAGTCACTGGGGTAGTGGGTACTAGATGGGTTGTTGTTTTCATTGGCATGTATCCTTTTTATTGAATTATTTATTTTTTGATCTTTTTGTCTCTACACACTATTTTCTGATCGTTAAATTCCGTATACATCATTCATCGCGGCGTACTATTTTTTAATCACAAAATTTTTATGATTCCATTGCACAGATTACCCAAGATTCTATCACAAGTTTATTTCTATAAAAGGTTGTGGGATGGGGATCACGTTGGGTTGGCTTGGTCATGCATGATTGCTCTAGTGTTATAAGTTGCCTCTAAGAGTTTGTCCCGATGATGCTGTGGATCCTCATGTATTTTTTTTATTTTGTTATGTCATGTTGTTAGTCTAGTGTTATATTGGTTTTATGTATGACATGGTCGTTCAAGCCTTTATTTTACCTCAATTTACTATATTGTGTTTTAGTTTCATTTATATTCTTTATTCATACATTATTATGCACGAATCGTTGTTATTTGATTCAAGTTGTGAATACTAATATAGAGGTATAGTATCCATAATAAAATATTTTTTCACCAGATACTTTTCATTATCCTTTTCCATACAGGGATACGTGCTAGAGGTCTTATGGAATGCCGGCTTAGGGACCGGTTTAGTGGATCCTAGGCAGGGTCATTACAATGTGTTAATAAATCAGCTAACTTCCTATTATTTTACATTTAGGGGTTTGTTAAAGAGGATATATTGGAATTTCATATATCTTGAGATAGTTGCTAGGATAAACACATGATCCAATATAAAGCACATGTTTCTATGGGTTGTGTCTGCTGTTTTGGTTTGTGACAATATGGTTGAATACAATTTTTTCTTCAAGTGACACACATGTTGTGTTGATTTTATGGTGTATGGAGGATTTATGGATCATGGATTGTGGAAATGATGCATGTGATTTGGTTTTTGGATCTTGACCTATAATATTAAGAGGCGTATCATGCATCTTTATGGGCACTTATAAACAACATGTTATTGACTTATTGTGTGTCTTTTTATTGATTTCCCTTATGATGGAAGGTTATGTGGATAAATGGTGTGGCGCTTGATGGTTGGGAGTCTTTTGTGGTCATCATATATAGTTTGTATAGAGATCCTAATGGGTTAATATTTTGTGTTTATAGGATATTGGACCCTTTATGGGTGGTTTCTCTTGAGGTTGGTAGTAAGTTCAGGTCATCAATATAGTGTTCTAATACACAGATTCTCAAAGAGGATGGGTTACCTAGTTGTGGGTAGTTTTTAGGTGTATAACAATTTAATTGATAGAGACCATAGGGAAGGGTATTTGACCTGTTTTTTGTGTGTGATGGAATAAAAGGAAAATTTTGAAGCTTGTGAGTAGTTACCAACATGATGTTACTCCAGTTTTCTGAATTGGAATCATGTTTCATAGAGGGTAACCCGCGAGAGGGGGCTAAAGAGTAAGGTGATCATTGGGTGAAAAGGCAAATTTGAATGTTTTTAAATTTTTACAAGGGTGAAAGAAGGATGCATTAAATTTTTGTGGTTTGAGCACATCAGATGCATTTTGTTTTGAGAAAGAGCAGTTGAGTGATAATGGTTAATCCTTGTGGTTGGTTTCTCAAAGGGAGGACATAATTGGGTGAATATCCCAAGTAATGTTATTGTATAGGATTTATCCCATACATTTATGTGTTGGATCAGCAACATAAAAGGTTCTACAAATCTTTTTTTTGTAGGGAACAGTTCTTCTCGGGTGGTAATCAATTTGATGGGTTTTTTTGTTATGGGGCCCATGGGGATGTCCAATTTTTATTATATAGAAAAAACATAGAGTGTTGGTGTGACAATGAAAAATGAGGGTTTTAGAATAAGAAACAGTTAAGTTCATGGCCTGGTTATATTTGGATTATGATTCTTTAATGCGTTGAGAGAGTATATGATCTTTGTTCAACCTTTAAAGGCACTCAGTATTCAAGTGATAGAACAAGTTTTTTAGGATCAGTGAGTTTCTTTTTGGTTTTTAAAAGAACCAATTATGCTCTATGAAAGGTGGGATAGGTATTTAGATTAGGAATCACCAGTAGACTGGACCAATGTGTAAGTGAAGATTTTCATGTGGGAAGTAAGGCCCATGACATTGATGGCTTTGAATGATCTTGTAGATTAAGGTGAAATCAGAAATAGATATGTAGTGGTGGTGTTCATCAGCGACGTCTTAGTGTACTCTTAGTTAGTGATGATCATGAAAATATCTTAACAAAATTTTATGTACAATGGGAGGGAAATGAATATAAACTTATCTATCCAAATTTCTTTGGTTGGTTATGGGCCACTTATAGGTTACGTTCATAGAGAGATGAATGTCGAGTCACATTGTGGGAATCAAACCATCAACTATTTTATTGTGTGCTACTTAGGTGTAATTTAATAATAAATAATACCATAGTTTTATTATTAGGTGTTGTGGATTAGTGATTTTTTATATTCCCTTGGTCACTCATGTTATGTTAAGATGGTAATGTTCAATTATTTGGTTAACAGTTATGGGAGCATGGGACAAAGTAGTTGAGGTTTTTGGGTGAGTCCGTAATGGTGACACTCCTATGGTATGAAGTAATGTATTATTTGTGGGGTTTAGGCCCTCATGTTATTATTTTATCAGGTTTGTGGAACTCGATGTGGGATAGATGTTGTTTAATTTTAATTCCAGTGAATAACTGTGAGGTGTGTTCACAGTTTCCAAATAGAATGATAATGGGTTGTCATTTGTCTTGAATGATCAATATTATAATTGGCTTTGTACTATATGGTTTTATGGGAAGTAGTTCAGGCATGTACTCTAGTGGGTATTTTTTGGGGTGGTATAGGAAGGTCCCTTAGTGTGAGGGAAGAGTGATAAGTTTTTTAGGCGACGCACTTGTAATTAGATCCTGACATTTGAGATGAGTTGGATGAGGATAGCATGAGGGGAGTTGATACACAATTTGGGGGTGGAATGTTAAAATATTATTTCGATGTTACATTTGGGAATGATGGGTGCATATTGGGTTTTGGAGGGGCTTTCTATAAAAATATATGTTTCTTATATTTGATCATGGATAGGGGGGATGCATCTTCTTCATTTTTTTTGGATAAAAGTATGAGTGAAAATGATGATTGGAATTTTGGTGGGACTAAGATCATGGTTGGTTGATAATCATGTTGGGTGCATGGAGGGATTATGACTTTAGGTTTTGATGGACTTTTTAAGGCAAAGAGTGTCAAGTATCAGAAGTTGGTGGTTATAAGATTAATCTTCTATTGGGGAGCACAATAACATGATGAGTGATCAAGTGATTATGTAATAAATATTCCAGTTTGATGGGAATGGTTAAGAAGTATAGTGATGTTTTGGTTTTGGGAATCTGTGTAAGCATGATTTATTGGTAGGTTGAGGACCGTAAGTAAAAGGATTAATCTTGGATGTGTCTTAATCTATTAGAATATGGATAAGGATGTTGGTTGGAATATCGACACCTATTTAGGTTAGGTGGACTAAAAGGATGACCACTGAGGCTTCTCGGTGAGGAGTACTATTATAGTGGGGATATTGTAAGATCCCAAGTCTGGATTGATTGGAATTATAAAGGATTTGAAATTTGATTACCAGGATAGTTGAATCATGAACCAAGACTCGGTATGGAGTTTTGATGGTTGGGATATATAAAATGGATGTTTTGAGATGGTTAATGAAGCACAAGATGTTTTCTAGATATTTGTATTACTTTTAGAGGTTTTTGATTTTGTTTTGGGAGTTTTTGAATATTTCTGGAATGGCTGTAGGGTTTGGCAAGTACATTTTATTAAAAACCATGTGACACCCAGAACAACTAGATTTTTATTTGTTCATTTTGAATTGGTCATTGATGGGTTTTATAGATTCCACATGCTTAAGAAAAACCCATTCATAGTTTAAGGGAAAAAATTTTTAGGTTGAAGAGGTCCTGAGACATGGAAAATAGGTTGCGTAGGGTTTCATAAAAACACATCGCCAATTATATGTGAGAGGAAATGCTAAAATCATTGTTGGTTCATGGGTTTTCAACATTATGTTTCCTAACCAGGTAGTCCATGGGTTTGTAAATAAGGGGTGTTCACAGTTCGAGCAAAATTTTTCCAACCATGCAGCCAAACATTGTGACTTCACATATTTTTCATAAGAAATTTATGTTTTCAATTTTCTTCTATGCGATTTCAAGTAACCACTACCCCTTATTCTCTCCTCGCATGAATGTAACAAAGTGAGATCATCCTCCCATCTCCACATATTCAAGACACACCAAGGATGTGTTTTAGGGGTTTTAATTTTTTGTTTAATGTGATTTTAATTCTCTTCCACATCTCCTTCCGCCCTTTACTGGGTTTTGTCAAATTTATGGATGTGCTGGTTAGGGTTTTGATTCTAATTCCACAGGAGCATGGAGTAATTGATAGTGATGGTTGGGATTTTGGTCGGTTGGGGTTTTGAAAACTCTAAAATGGATTACACACTTCTTTGCATGGCGTTTTACAATGTTATGTGACCGTAAAGAATTTTAATATGGTTTTCCAATTATTTAATTCAATTAAGTGTTGTCTTGTTATTGAATCATAGGCATATATCATATAATGTGGATGAGGTTACCTTTTGAGTCTTTAAGGAGTGGTTGATTTTAGTTTCAATGTGGCACGATGACATAGTATGTTTCCTAACATTACCCCATGTTGAGTTTTTTTTAAATTAATTAATTATAATTGTTATAATAAAATAATTATAATTTTTTGTGTGAAACTACATCTTGGGTAACTATAAAGATCTTGGTTGGGTGTTGAGGGGTTTGGATGATGCTTGGATGGTCCTGGGAATTTTTGGGGAAGGATTTTCTAATGTTTTAGGTGGTCTAGGAGAGATACCCGTAGTCCTGTTACTTAATTTCATGAATATATATGTTCCTTAAGACCAAGAGTGGAATTTTTTTATCCCTTTTACTAAATAAAATAATCAGGTTATGATATTAACTTAGTTAAGATAATTATGTTATTTGATTAAAATGGTAAATAAGTAATGAGTTTGACTTGGTAATAAATATTGGATGACTTATCAGTGTATAAAATGAAATGTTTTATGTGATATGTTTTTTAATGTACCTATGAGGCCTTTGAAATTGTCTTTTCTGTGTTCTTTTGGATTTGGCATGGTATTCTGTATCAAAGGGGGGAAACCATGTTTGAAATAATTCTTGTTTTCAATTGGGGCGGTGAAACCCAAAGTAGTTTATAAAAGGGTAATTTTATAATTGGATTTAAAAGGTGGATTTGAAATGGGTGATTGGTTTCCTCGTTGGTTACATGACTTATTGTATCCTTTGTTGCTTTCAATGGAATTGTGGGAAAAGGTCCTAATTTGTTTATAGAAAATTACCCATATTTTAAAAGGGTTTTTTTGGAAAGGTTTATGATGGTTTTTAGTTTCATTTATATGTAAGAAATGGGATGCACCTAGTCAATGGATATTTATTTTTTAAATTTTTATGGACATTTGTAATTATTAGTGGTTAAATAGAGTTGTTGTGTCTTATTTTACCATTTTTTATGTTCATGAAATGTGAGTAGAAAATTATGTAAAATGAAATTAATATATGGGTTAGATGTCAAGCCAATTCCCTAGGAAATATAGTTTTTATATATAGTCTTAGTGTTGTACTAAGGCTTCAGGGAAAGGAAATATAAAACTAATTTGGTGTCAGACTGAGGCTCTAGAGACTGATAGATTATTTCATGGACAGTGCACTTAAATGAATATTTGGGAAATTATAAAATTCCATGTGGAAAAAAGTATATTGGACCAATGATCATGATTTTGGTTTTTTCCACCCTAATGCAATGGTCAATACCAATGTGATGTATAGATGGAGGCTGGACTGAGACACTGTGTACTATTTTTATGTTTTGTGATGGGTTATATAGACCCGGTTTTTGGTATTAGTTACAATAGTTTGATGTATGGTTTGGTGTAGGAAAGTGGTTACATCCTTTTTACATTTTGATATTGGAAATTTATTTAGATGCTGTAATAATGTAACATTCGAGGTAAATAAAGAATATGAAATTCTCATATTTATCAATATTTGTTAATAAAATGTTAATATTACTTTAAAGGTAACACTATGCTTGATTGCGTACCCAATACAAAACAATGAGTTTCTTTGAAATATTACATTGCATACAAATACTAAAATAATATTGTATTAAAAGGCTAGTTAACGCATAGCCGTTGTAATGGCGGGAATGAACATATCTAACTACAAATTGATTATATATGTTTGTCAAATATTTTTACTTTTATCCAATAAATGTTTGAGGCTTAAAATCCGAATGAATCCAATTTTAAGCATAAATATTCTAATATATTTTAAAAGGTCGATTAGCCGCCTTCTGATGGAGAACCCTATTTAAATCCACTTTTTCAAAATTTTATATGTTATATATGATAAAATAAAATCCTTCTTTAGAATCTGGACATCAAAATTTAATTTCTCTATGTTTTTGGTATTTTTTGATAAATTTTATTTTTTAATAAATAGTGAATGATGTTGTACTTTAATTCAAACCGTCCTTTTAATATAATTTTTTATATAGTTATATTATATTTATAAATGGTTTTAAAGTTCATTAGAATACATATTTACCATTTAATCCAATGGTGTACATTGTAATTAATTTCACTTTGAAATTGGACATAAACAAGTGTCAATCTCTTGATATATATTGTTTCTTAAAAACACTATTTGTTTTGACAATGAGAATTAATTATTAAATTAATTTATGAGACTTATATGTTTTGAATTTTGTAAATCAGAAATCATTTTTGAATTTTTAATATCAAATATAGCATACATTGATTTTTTTGATATTTTTCTGAAAAACATCAATTTTTGATGAATAGTTAAACCACTAAGTAGTAGTTTAAAAACAGTTTTTTCATTTAAATGAACTTTTACCGCATCTGTGAATTGAATTTTAAAATCTAAAATAAATGGTTGTCATTAATAATTAAAATGTGGTTCAATGAGATGAAAATAATTTTTGGTGAATAGTAACTTCTGAGTTTTATTAAATGCGATTAAAGGTAATTAGTGTAATTTAAGGTAAAAATTATGTTTCAATAATATGAAAATACCTTGGCACAAGCTGTACCCATATTGGATGAGTCATGGCCGACCAAGAACACCCATGGGTCATCTTGGGGAGCCCATGGAGGCACTTGGGTAAGAAAATGACATTAATAACTTTTTATTTAGAGTTAAAATAAAAATGTCACAAACATGTATTGTTTTACTAAAAAAATATATTGGGGTTATATAAGTTATCTTTTTGACTATAAATATTCATTATAAATCTAAAAAAATTTCCTACATCATGTTAATTTTTTATTAATTTTTAGACATTAAATAAGTAAATTTATTTATGACACCATGATGACGCAGCGATTACCTCATTAATGAATGATTTAAATAAATTAATAAGATAAGGTAAAATATAAGATATAAAATTGTCTAAAACCTATGGGATGGGTGGATTATGAACCCTTATCACAGTAGGATAGAAATATATCATTATGGGACCTTTAAAATCAGAAAATAATTTCATAATAAAGTAACATTTCATGACCTTCCAAGAGTGCCCCTCCTCCCAATTATAAAATGACCCCACCTCTACTCCCTTACACAGACCTATCAAGACCTTGGCTCGTCCATACCATGCACCTATTGTCTCTCCACATCCATCTCTTAATTCTAGAAGCATTACCTTATGCATAAATCTCTTCAAGAAACCCTTTTGGTTCAAACCATGGGGAGTTACTCGATTTAATGTTATTGTCTTCTCTTATGTTCTTTTGTTTTATTTTTCTTCTCCATCCCCCTAAACTCTTTTTATTACTTTATTTTATATCAAAAAAATATGTTCAATATACTAGGATGTTTTTATGGGATTTATTTTCACTAAACATACACACACCTCTATATAATGGTTAAAGAACATACTGTTTCTGTGGATGGCGAATTACTGCCTCACGAAATGATGAATGTTCTGTTATCTCCAACCACCTCTCCTGACGGCCATTATGATGTCTCTATATTTTATATATGATATATATGGTATTTTTTTTTTTATTCGTAAGTATTTTATTTTTAAATCATACCTTTATGATTTGCATGTTGTGCAAATGCGATAATTTCATACGAGGAAGTGTGGACTACCGCCCCCTCAAGTGATGTGACTCATTCATTCAATTCATAGAATGTATAAAGAATGAAATTAATGAAATTATGTGACCTATATAACATATATATTAAACTGGAATTATAATATATATATATATATCTCTCATTTAGTTTTAATTCCATTAATATGACAATGTAATCATAGTAGCGTTCAAGCGTACGTACAACCTACTGTCTCCATGGATGGTGCATTTAATTTTCTATCTCCAAATGTTATGGAATAGTATAAAATTAATTTATACTATTTATATAGGATATTTAAATCATTAATAATATTCTGGAGATGATTTACTTATAACCACATGGACAATTCTTTTCAAACAAGTTCATTTTTTACTAATGTACCGAACATCGAGAAAAATGTCTGATATGAAATATCATAATTACATAATCATTATAACATTATAATATGTGAAATGAATGGAATAATAAACTTTAAATGAGTTTCTTATGTAATTATAAATTTACCATTGTTTATTATTCAGGAATATATAGAAACGAACAAGACAAGTCGGACTTAAGGTAAGGGATCCGAACTCTCTCTTTCTTTTCACGTACTCTCTTTTATGTAATTTATTTTATGCTCCGTGTTATTATGTTGGAGGATGTTATTTTATATTCACCATACTGTAATTTTTATTTTCATATGATGAGATACCACCTCTTAATCTCATCAATTCATTTGAAAAATTTTATGTGGCGCCATTAGGCTGCTGAATTTTTGTAAGGGGATTTCTTGTCTCACTTTTAATTCAGTGAGATTTCCATTCTTCTACACTTATTTATTGCATGTGGTGAATTTTTTAATACCATATATTATCATGATTCTATTTATATTCATGTTATTTAGAGATTCATTTTGTGTTTATTATCTTTTGTTCATATGACTCGATTTATTACACAGAGGTAAGGGGTTTTTGTCTCACTTTTATTCCCATGAGATTCATGCTATATTTGACACTATCTCCTTTGAGTGGTGTATTTACTACACATTATTATAGTCTTTGTGTAATATAGTTTCATTTATGGGTATTTAAATCAACATTTTATGGTTCTTCTTTCATGGTGTGTACATTTCAAAAGTTACCCAACTCGGTAAGGGAACCTTTCAGCCAATTATTTTTGAAAGTCTTATTTTTGTTAGGACATTTAATTTACATATTCATATTTTGGGATATGTTCTTATATATCCATATTGCTATAAATTATATTTCCAATTGATGAGATACCTATTTTATCTCTCATTGTCTCATTTTCTGAATTTTTAAATGACGCTGTTAGGATGTTGAATTTATGTAAGGTAACTTCTTAACCCAACTTCAATTACTTGGGTTAAACCAATACTTCTTGATTATGTAGTAATATGAATAAGTGAGGATAGCCTCTCTTTTTTTACACTTAATATCCTTTTATATTGGGTGTATTAAAATTTTTCACACATAAATATGAAATTGATTTATCCTTAATCTAAGGATACCGACATTGTAATGGACTTCATCTCAAACTCCTTTCATTGAGGCATATTTTTTTTTTACAGAAATTTATTTTATACTATGTATAAACCCATTTGAATTTTTATTTTATTCAAAATAAATCTTTTCTATACGATGTGTTTTACCAAATGACAAGAATTATGTTTCTTTTTAATGTACGTGGTGACAATGTCATTTCCGCCGCCGTGAGTACTACATGATCTTTGTCTTTATTAACAATCCGTAATGTTTTTAAAATAAAATAAAAAAAATTCTCTTTTATGTATTTTGGTATTGAATATGGTTTTGATAATGGATTTTTTATGTCAACATATTTAAGTGATATATTGTGATTGAAATGTGGAAATGTTTTCTTTCATTTATATTTGTTTTATGTATTATGATTTTATAATGGTACTTCGACATTTGACGGGTGGTGCCTTGAATACCAGGATGGGTGATTACGTTATAACCTCTTGGGTATGGAAGTCGGCTGTATGGCTATTCTATTTAGGGATATGTGTTGAAGTTGACCGTATGGTTATTCAATTTAAGTATTTTAATGTCCCAAGATACCTTTATATGTTATGTGTTCTTTATATGGGTTTTATGGCAATCATTTGGTTACAAAAGGGGTAAGTAATGAACTTTTATTCCTTGAAGAGTATTTACTACTTCATAAAGGTGAAAGGTATTACTAATGAAAATGTATTCATGATTTACTTATTGTTTTGAAAAACCTAACAGTTTTCCCTCTATGTGTATCCTTTACTGGGCTTTTTATGCTCATCCCATGTTTTTGAAATGTTTTCCACAGGACATAAAGATGAATAGGGTCAAGGATGGGATCAAAGAAAAACATTCTATCTAAAACATAGAACTAGTAATGTTTCTTTTTAAGAGTTTTTATTTTATGGAAACATAGTAGAGGTGTCTACTTTGTAATCTTTTGAGATTTAATAGTTATGTCCTAATTCCCTAAAACTCTAAACCCGAAAATATCCTATATATGAATTATTCATTTAAATCATGATTATGAAATGTTTTAAGGCCATGTCTTTATAGTTGGTATCAAAGGTCGGTTAAGATAACTTTAGAGGTTAGGGTATTCTTTTTTGCACAAGTGACATTATAATAATGAATAGGATTTTTGAAAGAGTTATAGTTTTAGATAAAGTGAATGAGTTTAAGATAACATGAATAATTATATATTACTATTTACCATCCTAATAAGATATTGTATGATGATTATAATGATAAAATCACACCGACCTTTTGGTTTTAGTAAATGGATGGATCTAGCAGGCACCAATGTAATAGTGGATGTGAAGAAAACTGTGACAGTTTTCTGAAAGAAAAACTAATTGATATGGGAGATGCAATGAGAACTCTTGTTGTTATTATCAACCAACTATCATGAGTAATGATTAACCACTTGAACCTTGGTGAGTTCTCTAATGAATCATGTATGATAGAACCAACTAGATGTGGAAGTTTAGGTAATAATTATAAAGGTAACCATTAGGGTTTATATGAACCTTACTTTTGAGGTAATTATGGGTTACTATATGCTATGATGGAAAATGAATGGAAAGAAATAAACTAGAGTTTAATTATGATATGTTTATTTTTTAAGATTTTATCTCTTTTTGGGAATTAATTATGAATTATATAGTTTTTGGAAAAAGGACAACACGCAGACCGTGTGACAACCCATCGCGTCGGACAAAGGTGCGGGAATTGAACCAACAACCAAAGTGCGACTGGCATTTATCGCCTACCACTGGACTATGTGAATTCTCTAGTTAGTATGATGAATTCTTTTTTAGATAGATGATCTTATTAATTGGGAATAAGTTTATTTTTGGGTTATATATGGAAATTATTAACCTATCATAGAAGATATGTGATTAGGTTAATTATATTTCATTATGAGACTTTAAGAGTAACTGATGTTATTTGGAGATAAATGTTACAAGTTACCATGGAAGTAAATGTGATTAAATCCTTCAGATATTTGGATTTAAATCATAGTTTGGTTTATTTCTGAAGAATTTTGAGGGAAATTTTGTATTGAAAGGCCTCTGTTGAACTTTGGGTTTTTTTGACAAATTTTGAAGATTAAGAGTAGTTTTTATTTTTGTAAAAGATTATATTTTCTTCTGATTATCTAATCTTATACAAAATATTTTGGTTTTGGTTAAGGTCTAAAGACATGGATAATATATTTTTCTCTTTTGTGGATTAGGTGATTAACTAGAAGTTTATTATAGCACTCTTAATTTGAACAAGTCATCCTAAATACCCACCTTTTGCAGAAAATATGGGTTTGTGTAAGAAATCTAGTAAGAGATGAAAGTCTACACAAAAAGTAAGTATGATTCCTTATGTTTAAGTTAAGATCATAAATAAATTCCTCAATCAAATGTAACTTGAAACAAAAATGTTGTTTGTTAACATTTCCTACTGGGTAATCCAATACCATTTAACCCATCACAAGTTTGTGATTTTCTAGTGGTTAACTTTATCTTAGGGATATTTTCCCATCACTCTCCATCCGAACTTGACGGTTTTTTTCTTCTCCATATCCATGTTTTCATGGAATAATTTTATCTTTTTTCATGAGTTACCTTTTAACATTTATTTCTTTCTTTTAAAGTGATAGTTTAATTTATTTCTCTTCTTATGTGGGGCTTTCAATGAAGATTTCAAGCCTAATTTTAAAAATGTGAGGATGTAATTCCCAAAAGGGGGAAGGATGTAACCTCCCAGGTAAATAAATAATATTATATTCCCATATTTATAAATATATTTGAATAAAATGTTAATATTTCATTAAAGGGAATGATATGCTTGATGGAGTACCCAATATGAAACAATGAGTTTCTTTGAAATATTACGTTGCAAACTAATAATAAAATAATATTATTTTAAATGGTAGTTAACACCTAGCCATTGTAATGGAGGAAATGAAAAAAACTAACCATAAAATTATTATATATGTTTTTCAAATATTTTTACATTTATCAAATAAAGTTTGGAGGAATAAAATGCGAATTAATCCAATTTTAAGCGTAAATATTCTAATATTCTTTAAAAGGATGATTAACCATATTTTGATAGAGAACCCTTTTTAGATCCACCTTTTGAAAATTTTATATATTATATTTGACAAAATAAAATCCTTATTTAGAATAGGGACATCAAAATTTACTTTCTGTTTGTTTTTGGTGTTTTTCTGATAAAGTTCATTTTTAATGAATAGTGAATGATGTAGTATTTTAATTCAAAACCTCATTTTAATAATATCTATTTATATGGATATATTATCATTTAAATTGTTTTTAAAGTGAAATTATAATATATTTTTTCCATTTAATCAAATGGTGGACATTGGAATTAATTTCAACTCTAAATTGAACGTAAACAATTGTCAATCTTTTGATTTATATTGTTTCTTAAAAACACACTATTTGTTTTGACAATGGGAATTAATTAATAAATTAATTAATGAAACTTATATGTTTTGAATTTTATAAAATATACATCATTTTTTAATTCAGAATATTAAATATAGCTTAGGGTGAGTTTTTTGGTATTTTTCTGAAAAGCTTCAATTTTTGATGAATAGTAAAACCACTAAGTGGTAGTTAAAAAACTGATATTTCGTTTAAATGAAATTTAACTTAATTTAAGAAATGAATTTTAAAAATTCAACATACATGGATTTAATTATTATGTAAAATGTGGTTCAATGGGTTTAAAATAATTTTTGGTGAATAGTAATTTATGAGTTTTATTAATCGTGATTAGAGGTAATTAGTGTAAATAATGGTAAAAATAAGGTTTTAATAATATGAAATTACCATAAAACATGTCCTACCATTATTGGATGAGTCATTTCCGATCAAGAAAATTCATGGGTCAACATGGGGACCCCATGGAGCCACATTGGTAAGAAAATGACATTAATAACTTTTTATTTACAGTTAAAATAAAAACGTCACAAACATGTATTGTTTTTCTAAAACAATTATTTACTTGGGGTTATATAAGTTATCATTTTTACTATATGTATTCATTAGAAATATAAAAATATTTACATCATCATGTTAACTTTTTTATAATTTTTATACATTAAATAAATAAATTTATTTATGACACCATGATGATGCATCGATTATCTCATTAATGAATGATTTAAATAAAATGAAAAGATAAGGTAAAATATAAGACATAAACATGTCTAAAACCTATTTTATGTGTGATTGTAGAACCCTTATCAACATACCATCGAAATATATTGCTGTGCGACCTTTAAAATTCATGAATCATTTCATTATAAAGTAACATTTCATTACCTTCCAAGAGTGCCCCTCCTCCCTCTTATAAAAGTCCACTACCTCTTCTCCCTTAAACACACCTCTCAAGTACATGGATCATCCACCCCCTGATACTATTGTCTCTCCAAATACCTTTATTAATCCTAGAATCATTATCTTAGGTAGAAATATCTTCATGAAACCCTTTTGGTTCAAACCAAGGGGAGTTACCTGACTCAAAGATATTGTCTTCTCTTTTGTTCTTTTATTTTATTTTGCATCTCCAACTCCCTAAACTCTTTTTATTACTTTATTTTGTAACAAAATAAGTATCTTAAATATACTAGGATGTTTTTATGAGATGTTTTGCATATACACTTACACACACCTACATCTAATAGCTAAGAACATACTGTTTCAGTGGATGGAAAATTACTGCCTCAGAAAACGATCATTATTCAATTATCTCCTACCACCTCTAATGGTGGCCATTATGATATAATTGTATTTTATATATGATATATATGGTATTATTGTTTTCTATATTCTTCTTTATTTTATTTTTAAAACCAACCATTATGCTTTTCTTGTTGTGAAAATGCGATAATTTCATACGAGGAAGTATGGACTACCGCCCCCTCAAGTGATGTGACTCATTCATGAAATACATGGAATGTATAAATAATGAAATTAATGACATTATGTGACCTATATAAAATACATATTAATTTGTAATTATAATATATATATCTCTCATTTGGTTTTAATTCCCTTAATATGACAAAGAAATTAATGTAGCATTTATGCGTACGTACGACCTACCGTCTCCAGGAACGGTGCAATTCATTTTCTATCTCCAAATGTTATGGAATAGTATAATATAAATTTATACTGGATATATAGGATATTTAAATAATTAATAGTATTCTCTATATGATGTAATTATAACTACATGGACAATTCTTTTCAATTAAATCATTTTTGAATCATGTACCGAACATCGACAAAAACATCTGATATGAACTCTCATAATTAACAAATTATTATAACATTATAATATGTGATATGATTTGAACAATAAAATTTAAATTAGGTCCTTAGGAAATTATAAATTTAACAAAGATTATTATTCAGGAATATATATAAACGAACAAGTCATGTCAGACTTAAGGTAAGGGATCCGACCTCTCTCTTTCTTTTCAATAACTATCCATTATGTCATATTATTTATGCTCTATGTTTTTATGTTGTAGGATGTTATTTTATATTCAACATACTGTAATTTTTTTCATATGATGAGAGACCACCTCTTACTCTCATCAATTCATTTGAATAAGTTTTATGTGGCACTATTAGGATGGCAAATTTTTATAAGGGGATTTCTTATCTCACTTTTAATTTCTTGACATTTCCATTGTTCTCCACTTATTTATTTCATGTGGTGTATTTTGTACTACCATATATTATCATGATTCTATTTATATTCATGTTATTCAGATATTCATTTGGTTTTTATTACCTTTTGGTCATACAAATCGATTTATTACAACGGGTTAAGGGTTTTTTGTCACACTTTTATTCCCGTGAGATTCATTTTATATTTGTCAATGTCTCCTTTGTGTGGTGTATGTACTTCCCATTATTATACTCATTGTGTAATATAATTTCATTTATGGGTATATACATAAACATAGTATGGTCCTTCATTCATGGGGTGTACATTTCGATAGTTACCCAAATCGGTAAGGGAACCTTTCACCCTCCTCTTTTTAAAAGACATCTTTTTGTTAGGTCTTTTAATTTACATCTTTGTGTGCTGGGATAAGTTCTTATATATACTTATTATTGTAAATGATATTTCAATGTTATGATACACCCTTTTTATCTCTCATCGTCTCATTTTATTAATTTTAAAATGACGTCGTTAGGCTGTCAAATTTCTGTAAGGGAACATCTTAACCCAATTTCAATTCTTTCGGTTAAACTTCTACTTCTTGATTATGTCGTACTATGATTATGTGTGGATGACCTCTGATTTTTTTACACGTAAAATCTTTTTATATTGTGTTTATTTATATTGGTCACACATAAATATGTAATTGATTTATCCTTAATCTAAGGATACCAACTTTGTAAGGGACTTCATCTCTATCTCCTTTCATTAACACATATTTTTTTTATACACAACTTTAGTTTATATGGTGTATAAACACCTTTAAATATTACTTTTATTCAAAAGGAATATTTTCTCTATGAAGCGTTTTACTAAATGATAAAAATTATGTTTCTTGTTAACGTTCACGGTGACAATGACCTTTCCACCGCCATGAGTACTACTTGATATTTGGCTTATTTAACAAGCTATAATGTTTTTAAATGAAAATTAATTTTATATACTCTATTACGTATTTTGGAATTGAAAATGTTTTTGATAATGGATTTTTTATGTCAATATATTTAATTGATATATTGTGATTTAAATGTGGAAATGTTTTGTTTCCTTTATATTTGTTTCATGTATTATGATTTTATAATGGTACATGGACATTTGACGGGTGGTTACGTGATAAACCAAATTACAGGTGGTGCCGTGAATACCGGGATGGGTGGTTACATTATAATTTCCAATGCATTGGGTATGTAACTTGGTCGTATGGCTATTCTATTTAGTGATATGTGTGGAAGTTGACAGTATGGTTATTCCATTTAAGTATGTTTATATCCCATGTTATCTTTATATGTTATGTGTTCTTTATATGGGTTTATTGTAATATTTTGGTTACAAAAGGGGTAATTAATGATCTTTTATTCATTAATGTGTATTTACTATTTCATAAAGATGAAATGTATTACTTATGATAATGTATTCATTATTTACATATTGTTTTGAAAAAAGTAACAATTTTCCCTATTTGTGTATCCTTTACTGTGATTTTCATAATCATCTAAAGTTTTTGAAATGTTTTCAATAGGACTTAAAGATGAATAGGCTCAATGATGGGTTCAAGGAAAGACATTATATCTAAAACATGGAACTAGACATGTTTATTTTTTAGAGTTTTTATTTTATGGAAACTTTGTAGAAGTGTTAATTATGTATTCTTTTGAGATGTAATAGTTATATCCTAATTATCTAAAACTCTAAACCTGAAAGGATCCTCTATGTGAATTCTTCAATTAATTCATCATTATGTAATGTTTTAAGGCTAGGTCCATATAAATAACCTTCTAGAAACTGATATTTTGGGTACTTTGGATAGGGATTGTGGGTGTAGGATAATTATCCTCCCAGTTTAAGAAATATTAGATACCCTTTGTTGAAATTTTCAGTATATAACTATTACATTAACATTTATATGACTCATTTATATCGTTACCTATAGGATTGTACTAAGCATCACCTTTGAAGCTTTATGCAAGTTGGTACTAGATGAGTAATTGTTGTCGTTTTCTTTTATCCCTTTTTTGAAATATAATTTTTATTTTATTCTTTGTATGAATACACTATTATAATGACTAGTATTTACATTAGACACCATTGGTGGTGGCCTACTGAGATACACTCACACACTGTTTAGGCCACTATTTCACATGGGTACATGAGAACCTCTCACATGTTTATTATAGACATAGGTTCTAGGATGTGGCCTATGATGTGTATGGATTAGACAAGAAGGATTGATCAGGTGGTATCATGTGACTGTATGGGTTTGGATTGCTGATTCTGTAAAGCCTCTGGTAATTTCCTTTATTTGGGTATGTCTTATAGCATGACCAGTAGAAAATTGGTTGTTTTTATGACATGGTTGTTAGTCATTTATTAAATATCATTTTATTATAGTATGTTTTTCAGTTCTGTTATTTATTCATTCTATTTACTTTATTAAGAATGATAGTTGGCTATTTTTTCCAGTTCTTCACTCTTATATGGGTCACAGTATTTTCATTGTACCATTTAGTCCCACACTACTAGTCAGTATCCCCTAGAATACGAGGATACACACATATGGTCATAAGGCTTACCAACTTGGGGAATAGGTTTATCAGATCCTTAGATGGGTTGTTACAACATAAAATCTATTAAAAGTGTAAAAAATAAATTACAAAAAATATAAAATTTCATTTAAAAAACTATTGATCAATTTTTAACTCTAAAATTATATTTTATTTTGATAAAAACTATATTTTATCTTTTTTAATATGAACATGTTTATATTTTCATACCATTCATTTTTTTAATTATAGAAATTATATTTTTCAAACATATATTTTAGATATTATTATATGAAAATTAATTACATTACAAAAAAATCATGATATAATTATATAGGTCATGTATATTTATAATTTTGGTTACAAAAATAATATATTCATAATTGTACTCCATCATATACCACTAAAATGTTCTTAATTATCCAACTTTTTTAGACATATAATACATAATACATTTCTTCATAACTTGGGAAAATAGAAACATAAAATTATATGAATTAAAATGCCCATTAATGTTAAAAAAGGGACATACCAATATAATATGATAATATTGGTATGAGAACGTGATAATAAAATATTAAAAGACATAATATTCATATCATTGATAATAATTAGTCATGGAATAAAGCTTGGTAGTTGGTAAGATTTGAATCATAGAGGAATCTCAGAACATTATCCATGATAACATAACATCAGCATATATAATAATTTGTTGACAAATACAAAAAATATCATTTCAATATTATTAAAGGATTATAAATATTTCTATCATAGTAGGTTGGGTTAAATAACAAAACCATCATAGTATTCAAGGTTCACTCCTAGGGAATCATAGTGGAAAACATCTCATTATAAACTAGGTTCAATCCCAATTCTATTCCCATATATCTCATGAGATATAAATCATTAACCAATATATATTAGGCCTATATAATTTAGATCCCACCAATAACCTAATTAAAATCGTACATATGTGTTCCAAAAAGTCATAAAACCTTAATTATATGAATACAAATGAAGATAGATAGGATTCAAAAACATTTCATCATTTTATAATAGATGGATGAGAAATGGGTTTTATAAAAAATTATTCATTTTATCATAGCAGAACACATATAAAATAAAATGGTTTCATAAATATATTTTCATTAAAAACATAAACCATTTAGATAAATAATAAGGATTAATTCCTTGATGAATAGAAATAACATCACAAGATTATTAAAAAATTATTTAGTAAAAAACTCTTAACAGATTAAAATGAATTTTAAAAAATTTCAAATTGAAAATATATTGTTAAATTAACATCATTTGAAAATATACAATAAAATATATGAGTGAATATTTACAAAAATAAGTGTCTATTATGGTGAGAAAAAATTCTCACATTGTAAAATTTAAAATAAAATATTCTATTAATTTTATTTGTAAAATAGAAAAAAGTACCTCATTCAAGAAAATGATAAGAACATTCCTTTTTATTTTTTTTCAAAAGTAAAAAAGTGGCTATGATGACTTTAAGAAAATATAATTATTTTAATTACCCTCTTAATTTTTTTAATAAATATATTATTTGGAATAAAATGTTTTTCGAACCGATGAGAGAAATAATTTTGTCTTTCCATAAAAATACTATTTTGGAATAGTTAGTACATGAATAGAGGAAAATGAAATGATATCATTTAATTTCATGAAGTAACCTCTATAAAATAAATTTCATGTTTCTGTTCAGAAGTATAACATTATAATTTATCATTATAAGCTTAATCATATACAATCCTGATAAATAATGAGATTGTAACATAAAAATCATACTACATTTGTAACATTTGAATCATAAGCCCCATGAAATAAATAAAATTATATAGATATATAAATACCCATAAAATAAATAATTATAATAATAATAAAATAGAATCATGGTATTATAGAAACTAAAAAAAAGAAAGAAGTGGTGAATATTGCATGTATCTCAATGAAATAAAATATAGATGAAAATACCATACCATAGGTCTGAAAAATTTAATACGTGCTCAAATCACATTTATAACACATATATAATTATTATTATTATTTTTTAGAACCACGATAATATATATTATACCAAATATGATTCACTTAAAACCATTTATCACTTATTAACATTTCTTTATTAAAATCATTGTTATGTGTGATATCTTCTTCATTTATCATGTATGTTTTGGTTAGGTAATATTGGTCCTTGAACTTCGATCATGGTTCCATCATCTAAAAAATTTCAATAATGAAATAAATATCATATATATCCACCATATACATATTTTTAATCATTCATAAAAATAGATATATAAATATATATTATGTCATCCATGGAGACGGTAGGCAATACATACATATGAATAATGTTTTCATTTTTCAATGGATGGAGTGAAAGAAAGCTAAAAAGTAATTAAAATTTAAATAATCAGTACTTGATAATATATATCATATTAATTCATTAAATAAATCCTCAATTTCATAAAATTAAAACTAAAATGATAAACAAATTACTTTGCTTCACGGAGAAGGTTGTCCACATGTACTTACAAGCGACGATACTGTTTTTGAACTAATTGGAAGTAAAGATGATTGATATGATACTACAATTATATAATCATAAAAATTTCATTAATATCATATATAAGGATTAAAATAAATAATAATCACCATCATTTAAATATGGTTATGGAAAATTAAATGTATCACTCTATAGGGAAAGTAAGTCATACATACACATGATAAATACTTTCACATCCCATTTTAATGAAATAGTGTGAATAAGAGTGGTTTCTTAATAATACTAAAAAAATTATATATTTAGTACACATAATTTATTATTTTTTAAAAATATAACAATGTTATATGATGTAAAATACTAATTAAATGAATGTGATCACATAAAGAGATCTGATCTTCACTGAAACTACACCTTTACGAGTTCTATTGAGAATCCATGGGTTGGTATTAGATTAAGAAAATAACCTTTAGAATGTGGATGAGAATGTTTTAAATGTACTTTTTTGGTAGGGTCAATCTAGAATGCTCAATGTTGCGTGATGAAGAAAAAGGAGGGGTGCCCTTTTATAATTTTGGGGGAAGGGAACTCTTGGGATTTCATAAAAGATTAAAAATTAAAAAATTCTTAATCTTTCCCAAATGATTCAATAACTATACTTATTTGAATATAACATAGGATGTGATATAAGAAAAGTAATAAAAATAAAATTTTAATAGGTTTAATTGGTGCTTTAATCCTTAATTCTCTATTCACTAATAGATTAAAACATTTCATCCTTAACCGCGATAATTATTTTTTTAATCTGAAATTGTTTTAATTTTAATTATAAGTAAAAAATATGATCATAAATTGATAAGGGATAACATATTAGACCATATATTATATTTTTTGTAAAATTTATCAATTTGTATTATTTTTAAAAAAAATATAGAAAAAAATATTCTTTTATATAGTATTATTAATGACATTTTTGAAAGTATTAATTCAGTTTGACTTAAAAGTCATACTTAAAATTTATTAATAACAATGTAATCATATTAAAAATAAATAATATGTTATATTTATCTTTATAATTTTTATAATACTATAAATCGTGAAAATTATATTACTTTAATATTTTTGAAAGAATTTATTTTATTTCTCTTTTAAATAATTAAATACTATATTAGCTTTACATAATCATTTAAGGTAATCATTTAATCATTATAAATTAAAATAAAATTAATAACTTGAATATAATATCATTAAATATATATATAATAGACATTTATATTCATTCATACCATTAGTCTCTCCTTCTGTGAACACATAATAGATATTTAAATCTAAGGGAGTGGCATTTTGTGATATTCATTTATTTAAATATTATGTGGCCGAATTTCATGTAAATTATACAATAAAAAAATAATAAAATAACCTAAGGTGACAAGGGTTACAATAAATTCTTTAAAAAATAATTAGGATGGAATATTATGGCCTTGTCACTTATTTTTATCCTAGATTGTCCTGATTTACCCTTTATTAAGGTGATAAATTTTACCATAATTATTATTCATATTGAAAAAAATAGAAGGGTTTTGTTTTCCAAATTTGTACCTCCTAATTCCAAATGGGTCATCCATTTTTCAGGATTAAATTATATTAATTATTGGAATTTAATCTAATAAACACATAAATACATTATGAAAAGTGCTTATTAAAATAAATGTATTTTTAACCACAGAACATGGTTTTTAATTATCTCATGCTTAGAAAAATAATAAAATAATATTAAAATATTCAATATATAATATATAAATTTCAATAAAATCATTCATAAATTATTTATAATTTAATTTTTTAAGATAAAAATACATTCCCTTTATGAAAATAGTTTTTATAAGAACAACATTATTTTTTTCAATTTAAATTAATTTTTATTTATAATTAATTGAAATCAGTGAATTAATTTTATAAATATATAACCATATATTTTAAATAAATTATTTAGTGCAATTCATACATTTCAATCTAATATATTTTCTATAACTCTCAACAAATAATATTTTAATTTTATATAACTATATGCATAAAATAATTATTTTGATGTAACACCCTGAGATTTTGTGAATTATTATATTTTTTAATTAATTTAATCCTTTTGAATTTTTTCATTTCAAGAAACAATGAAAATAGATTATTTTATATTAGAGAACTATGTTTGGATTACGTTATATGCAACACCAAGTTAATCATTCACCACACACAATATAAATTTTGTCTTTTCCTACAGGGAACATCGAGGTTACCCTATAGTACATGTTAAAATGACTATCCCCAATGGCTTGTGTATCATGCATCGTAGAGTTTTACCGAACAATAATATATTATTTCATTATTTAATAAGATTTAAACATGATTATAAATTAGAAATTATGAATAGTAGTAACTAATTTATGGAAATATATGGTTTGAAAAAATATAATATCGATTCATTGGTTACCAATTAAATAGATATGAATATGAAATATGATTGAATAGAATGAAAAATATTAATATTTTTATAGTCAGAAAGCTATTTTACCCTTATAAAATTATTTAATTAAAATTAAATTGGGATATTAATGTAATATATATATTTTATATATTCAGTAAATTATTTTTCATACTCATCCAATATATTTGAAAGATATAAGATAAGAATAAACCAAATTTTATTCTTAAAAACCAACATTTTTATTAAGGCATTTTTACCACCTTTTTATGGAGAACCCATTTTAAATTCCAATTTTGGGACTTTTTTTATTTAACATAACACATTAAACATATAATTTTAAATAGAAAAATAAAAATTAGGATAGGAAATTTGTTTTATTACTTTTATGAATGGTTTCATTTGTTAATGAATAGTGAAAAATAATGAATTTTAATTAAAAGAAGCATTCTCATTTAATTTATTTATAAGGATGAATTAAATTTTTAACTGGTTTAAAAGTTTAATAATATAATATTTATATAAATTAGTCTGTTTTAGGTAAATATAATCTATTTAACATAGAAATTATGTATAAAAATCAGTAAATGTTTTGATGTTTTTACTCTAAAACCCACAATGTCGTCTCGTTAGAAGGATTAATTTCAAATTAATTTCTTCCACACCATTGATTTTAATTTATAAAGATAGAATAAATATATGGATTCATCATAATATATAATTTCTAATATGTTAAACATCATTTTCACCAATAATATTATAGAATATAATAAAAATTAATTATATTGATAAATGTAAAATTAAGCTTAACTAAGGACTAAACCATAAATTTAAGACCCTAAAAGACATAGAAAATTTTATGAACCCCATTTTATTGTCATATTTAGATCCTATACTTAATTTTATTTTTATTTTTTCCATTATCGGTTCAACATTCCCAATGAAAAAAGTTGGTGGAATTCATTTTCCAAATATTTACAAGAGTGCCACTCCTCCTCGACTATAAAATGGTCGCATCTCCTCCAACTTACTCACACCTAAAAAACCCCTTGAATCACATAAACACTACACATATAATCTCAAAAATTCCCTCCCTTTCTCATAGTGTCCTCCCCTTTTGTAATAAATCAATCCTAGGAAACCTTCTGGCATAATCTAAAAGGAGTTACTCGATAAAGAGATAACATCCTCTATCAAGTTCCTTTTTTTATTTTCCTTCTCTTCCCCCTCCAATTTCAATATCCATTATTATATAGAAAATAAATTATATTCAATATAATAGGATGTTTTTATGAAATTTTTTTCCCATAAACTTAAGAACACCTTCATCTAATGTGTAATAGACATACTATTTATGTGTGTGACGAACTATCGTCTCACAAAACGGCGATTGTTTGTTTTTTACATTACAACCTATAATGGAAAATATTATTATGAAAAAAATATTTACATTTTTATAAATTATATATATTATTTTATTATTTTATTTAAATATTTTTACCTGTAATATCATTATAATTTCCATTTGATGTAAATAGGATAATTTTGTTTGAGGAAGTGTGGACTACCGCCCCCTCAGAGCGATGTGATTCATTCAAAAAATACATAAAATGTACCGTGGATGGGTTTTGAGAATATATTATATATATTTATATATATATTATATATATATACATATATGATATAAAACATCTAATTTAATAATGATATATATGTACACATATATATACACATTTTTCATTTTCATTTTTCATTCAATATGATAATAAAAACAGAAAAAGCGTTAATGCGTACATACGACTTATCATATCCATGAATAGTTACACATATAATAAATATAAATGATATTTATATAATTATTCTAATTCTTGAAATCATGATACATGTATAAGGACCATCAATAAAACAAATTAAGACACCTGAGAAGAAAAGAGTGATTATTAACCAAAGTGAAACCCTAACATAGGATGGTTAACAAAATGGTAATATAAGGTAACATAATAGCCTATGTGGTATTAGATATAATAATATGAATCTTAAATATATTTATAATAATTTTTTATTTATTATACATGTGGTTTTAATGATTTTGATATTAGTCAAGACATAAGGTAAGTGAAATTGATCTCACTTTTTATTTCTTGGATATATGTTCTTTAATCACCACCCAATACTTTTGTATTATGTTTATAATAACCATGGATGTATTCTATGACTGTTATAATTATAATTATGGGTATCTATATATCCATTTTATGAATTTCATTTCATGGGAATAATTTTTTCAGTGTTGCCAAATCAGTATAGTAATTATGTCTCAACATTCCTTCTTGGAGACACATGACATGTTATGCACCTATATTTTTCTATAATGTGTATATAATACCTTTGAAATGATATATCAGTAATATCATTATTTTCATATTATTTCAATCTTTTTGTAGTTTTATTTTCCTTTAAGGGTAGTATGTTTCAATGCTACCAAGTGGTAGGAGTTTATTCAAAAAATCTCATCTCTTTTAAACATTATCTAAGTTTATTCCTTACTTTATGAAATATTATTATAAATCTCCAAAAAAATTCATGAATTTTCATATACTTTTCTTATTAATAATTATTCATGTATTGGAACAATTTTTCAACTCATTGGTACATAATATAGTTAATAATGTTTTAATAAAATCCTTACATTACCCTTTCTTTGGTCTGTAATATGTGTTCCTTCAAATCCATGATTTCTAAAAAGGGTTTCCAATAATTGTATATCATTACCCTATAATCAATAAAATAAATTTTCCATTTTTTCCTTTACCAATATTTTTAAAGGAATATTCATGTCAGTTATTTAACAAGACATTTTTCTAACCTCTACCAGGAAAAAGGAATATTCTTCTTACACTTAACATCTATTTTATAATTATTCAAGAAAAATAGTTCACAAAATATTTTCAAAATTCATTTTTATTTTATCAATGAAAATAGTTTTCAGATGTTTTCAATATTCTTGGATTTTTCTTCAAGAAAAGTTTTATTCAAATTTTTTTCAAGATTCATTTAAATGTTTTCATGGAAAATGGATTTTAAAATCTTTTCAAGATTCTTTTATTTGTATTTAGGGAAAATGGTTTTCAAAATGATTTCCAAACTCTTTTAAAAGTTTTTAAGGAAAATATTTTTCTATATTTTTTCAAGATTATTTTATATGTTTTCAAGTAAATGTTTTATCAAAAGTTTTTCGTGCTTCTTTTATATGTTTCCAAGGAATGTGGTTTTCAATATAATTTCATGATATCATTATATGTTTTCAATATTATTTTCATGAAATGGTTCTCAAAAAGGTTTATATTTTTAAAATGTGTGTTCCAAAGAAGAAATTTTTTTATCATCATGAAATATTTTTGAAAGATACATCAAAATTATTTTCCTTGTAATATGACATTATTTGATGTTAGTCATGACTCTACGAGAAATGATCCAAATGTATAATTCATATTATTTATAATAATTGTTTATGTTTTGATTTTATGATGTTTATGAAACCCCTTTCTTTTTCACATGGTGTATTTCTATGAAATATACTTATTTTAAAAGATTATGATTTGATGAAATGATTTTGAAACCTATCTCGTTCCCATAGGTTATAATAAAATTACATGTTTACGATACACATTCCATTTCATGGGATGTGATATGGTTTTTAATCATTTATTGTAACATGTGTGTAAAAATCCATTATGAGATTTTTGGGACCTATATCTCCCTCTAATGAATTATGAAATGATTTATATCACATGAGATATAATAATATGGTATTGGGAGTGAACCATGACTACATAGAAGGCCATAGGTGTGAACCATGATGAGAAAGATGGTATGGGGGAGTGAAACCACACTATACAGAAGGTATTTGTAGTGATTCCATGGATATTATAGAAATCATATTATATGGTTATGTTTTTTCCAAAATTAAATGTTTCATTTCCTATGTTATGATTTCATTGCTTATGTTCTTTATTTCATTATGATTTGTGTTATATGATCTACCATGATTTATGACAAGATTCATTTTAATGATCATTGATATTCATGGTAAGATATTTTATTTTCTTGATCATGATCTCATACCCTTATGCTCATGATTATTCTCACATGTCTCCTTTTCTTACCCTTAATAAGTATCTGAGCTCACCCATTTTTATATTCCTATTCCCAGGTTATGAAGAAATTTATTATTTTTGATGAGTCTAAGAAGGCTTCTAATCATGAATAACCTAGTGGGAGATATTGTAGCTCACTTATGTATCAGTTTTTTATGTTTCCACATTTCAAAAGTCACTAGAATAATACTCTTTATGGGGTTCTATTTGAATAATATTTTATGTATTTCGCAAATTTTATGAAATATAATGCTTGAAAAGTGTGAGTCTCTATAATTGGTATTAGAGAGAACTTTTATTTCAATATTGGAAGCTAAGATGAGAAACCTGAGTGATATCCCTCATGACATGTCTAAGGACAGGTCTATACATAAGGAAATGCATCAGAAAATATCCAAGAATTTTGGAAAAGGATAGAGTTAGTGATTTCATAGAAATATATCCATTTATTAATACTACTAGTGGATCTGGATCTAGCACAGATCTATATAGGCGTAACAACTCCTACAAGATGTCTCGGGTCTAATTTAGGGTAATATGGTACATAAATATGATCCTTAACACACTCATGGTTTGAAACTCTTTAGGGATATGCTTTAAAAATTAACAAAATCATCACGAACCATCATGAAAAATGTAAATATATTTTTTCTCTAAATAAAATTGGTTGAACCTAGGGTGATATATATTAATGATGGAATCAAGTTTTAGACACCCATTAATTTATTATTTTCATTACTATGGGGTTTTTTATTTGATAAGTAATGCTTACTATATTCTTCTATTTTTTGTCAATGGAATGAACTGGAAGGAAATGGATTAACATTGAATGTGATGGATGATTTTCTAATGATAATTAATGTGGGATGATCAATGGGGTGAAGAATTTTTTGATCATGACTAATCAGTTTTCAAGGAACATGATAAAAAACATTTACATTAACCAACTCTCAGACTCACCTAAGAAGAGAAATAAGGAGTTCGATGAGTGTTCGGGTAAGAGAGACCATGAAGAAAACAAGAATATATTTCCATTATGTTGAAAATGTGGAATGAATCACCTATGTGAATGTCCTCGAAGAATAAGATGATATTTGTACTATGAAATAGAATGGAAAAAAGAAAGTGACTACAATGGAAAAATTAGAATTTTTTTTAATGAAATGGAAAAAAAATATTGGCATCCATATGACATCATCGAAGGTGAAATGTTTTACGTGTGGAATAAATTACCATTATGAAAATTAATATCCCAGGATGATAGCTCTTGAAGAGACTATATTAGATGGTATGAGTAATGGTTACATTATTATTGATAAAGAGACTAAAAATGAAATGTGAAACGAAAGGGGTATTGTGTAATAGAATTAAGAAGCCTTGTTAGTGTCATAAGGATGATGTGGAAAAATAAAATATTTTATTAATGAATTATTAATGTTTAAATATATAAGGATTGTACAATTTATGTTTTTCACTCTGCATTTAGATGAATAGACTGAATGGTTCCAATGGAAGAGATAAATGATTTAATGAAATGATTATGTCCATGGAAAACACATTATTATGAGAAATAAAACACTTAATATGTTCCTTATGTTATGACCACGTTTTTTGGATAAATATAAGATGGATATAAGTAAATTGGACAGTACTAATTTCCTTGGAACCAATTATGGACTAGTTGACATGTAGTTTATACTATCATGGATGATGTTTTTAGATTCTTTTAATTATGGAATATATCAAGTATTCTATATAATAAGGAAGAATGTATGTTTTACAAAATAATTTACATTAATTAACGTTATTAACATGTTTTAGGAGAGTAAATTATAAGTGTATTCACATTTATAGAATGTGAAATCCAAGAGATTATTGTTTATATATGGGGGATCAATTTTTTTGAATATTTCATTATTTTATTTCTAATTTTATATATTTTCATCTTTCAAAAGGTTTAAATGGTTAGAAATTCATGAAAAGTTTATGCTAAATGTAAAATTAATTATTTATGCACTATGTATTTTTTGAAATTATTTGTTAAAAGTCTATTTATTAATTATTCTTATTTACCATATATACATGTTATTTATTTTTAAAATTACATTTGTGTGATTTTAGAAATGGACATAATGTATTTCGTGTAACACCCAATCAAGTTTGACAAGGCAATGAGTCTTGACCCAATGAACGAAGGATTATAAGGGTTTCATTCCAACCATAACCCTACGTGATATTCATGTTAATGTGTAATTATTTTTGTTGAATAATTGTTAATGATGAACAAGTAGAGTTACTTTTTATAATTACAGATTAATGTATTAAACATATTATTTTTAAAGAATATTTTGAGAAATATAACTATAATATTCATTCTTTAATGGACTTAATGATATTCTAAAAGTGTATTTTATCACTTTTGGAGTGAAGTTTAATTTCTTGACATCCATTTCTATAAGTAATTAGTGGGTTAAAAATAGATAAAATGACAAATTATGAATGAAATTTTATTTATCGAAATATATAAAGTAAGTATATTTCCATATATTCTTGGTCAATAAATGAATTACTCAATGTCATGATAATGATAAAAAAACTTATTTTCATAATACACTATTTTTTGTTGAATGAGTTTCCAGTTAAATTATCATAGATTTATGAATTTGAGGACCTCAACTTTGCATGATCACTCAGTAGTTTGTGATTGATGACCTCACAAACACCATAAAAATATTTACACTTTTCATCCATGTCTAATATTCTCACCAATGCTATGTTCTTTTATATGGAAACCTAGTTATATGTTACTTTGGGTAACCTTTATGGTTCTGACTTTCAGTTTTTCATTGATGTTTTAGTATTAATTTTTGTAATATCAGTTTATATGAATATAACATTCAATAATTAAAAAATTTATTAACAAAATTAATTTCAACATATAAATTCATATTAAAGGGTTATAATTAACACCCTAGGATTTTGTGAATTGTTTTTTCGAAATAATTAAATCGTTTAGATATTTTTATTTTCACTCATCACATAAAATAGTATATTTTCTATTAAAGAGTAATGTTTGGAATTTGTTATATGCAACACCATGATAATCTAGAACTACAAGCTACATAAAATTTAGCATTCCCTACATTGATCACCAAGGTTAGATTGTGTTACACGCTACAATTACTTTTTCTTGATGTCTTACGTAACACACATGACCAAGTTGCACAAAAAATTAATATATTATGTTATTATTTGATATTATTTATACTAGATTTTAAATTAGTGGTTATGAATATTATTAAATAATTAATGAAAATATATGGCTTCCATAAATATAATATTAACTCATTGGGTTCCAATTAATTAGAAATTAATATTAAGATTAATCGAATTTAAAGAAAAATATTAACATTTTTATAGTCCTAAAGCTATTTTACAATAATAAATTAAATTAATTATAACTATTTAGTGATTTTAATGTAATATATATGTTATAAATTCAATTAAATATTATTTTATATACATCCAATAGATTTTATATGCATAATAAATGAACAAACCAAATCATATATTAAGAAGCCTTTATTTTTATTATGGTGTTTCTACTTCCTTTTTATCGATTACCATTATTATATTACAATTTTATATCTTCTATAGATCTAATATATAAAAATAAACATCATATTTGATTGATAAATATAAAATCATGGTCAGGATAATTTCATGTTATTTTTCTATATGATTTTAATTTTTATGGAATAATTCAAAATACCGAAGATTAATTGAAAAAGGATTTTTCATTTAATTTATTTTTAATAGTAAATAAAATTTTTAATCGGTTTAAATGCTTACTATAATCATATTTTTATGATTTAATCCAATTTATTATAATATAACCAATTCAAAATTGATATAGGGTATAAAAACCTTTCAAATGTTTGGATGTTTTTACTTTAAAATCTTAAAGTGTCATCCCTTCATCAGGATTAATTTTAAATTAATTTATGACACATATGTGATTTTAATTATGAAAAAAATATTCCATAATTGTAAATATAATAATTTAAAATTAATAATATTGTAAAATTAAATTTTTTAAATAAAATATTAGTCAATATAATTAAAATTAATTACATTGATTAAGTTAAAATTAATCTTAACTAAGAACTAAAATATATATTTAAGACCTAAAATGACCATGAATCATTTAAGACACCCACTATATAGAAAAAATTAAACATTATAATCCCAATAATCAAATTTCATTTATTATCGGAGCCACTTTACATTGTAAAAACGTGGGTGGAATTCCTTTTCCAAATATTTAAAAGAGTTCCACTCCTCCTCCAATATAAAATGACTCCTATATTCTCACCACCTCAGACCTGTAAATACCCTTGCATAAACCCAAATATGATTAGGTAATTTAAAAAATTCAATAATTTTTTCCTAGAAGCCTCCCCTTGGGATGAAATATGTCCATGGAAGCCTTTTGGCCCAAACTAAAATGAGTTACCTGATTAAGAGGCAACTTCTTCTCTCTAACTACTTCATTTTATTTTCATTCTCCACCCCTCCAGTCCCTTTATTTCATTATTTTATAACCAAAATAGTAATTTCAATATAATAGGATGTTTTTATTCTAATTTTTTACATATAATTATAGACACTTCCATCTTCAGGGTAATGAACACACTGTTTATGTGCATGGGAACCACCACCAACCAAAACAATGATTGTTCATTTTTCCAATACCGCTTAACATGGTGGAAATTATGAGAGAAACTATATTTATATATTTTATATATTATATTTATTATTTATATAATATTATTTAATTATTTTAACAGAAATATAGTTTTACTTTAAATTTTATGTAAATATGATAATTTCATTTGAGAAATTGTGGATTATCGCCCCTCAAAGCGATGAGATTCATTCAAACAAAAATATAATATATTAAAGATATGTCTAGAAAAATATATATGATATATATGATATAATAAATCTTCTATAATAATGATATATTTATATATATATTCACACATATTTCAGTTACCTTATTTCATTTAATATGACAGTAAAAATGGAAACATTGTTCATGCATACTCATGACGTACCGCCTCCTTGAACAGTGTACTCCACTTCGTAATTATATATTATTATATTATTATAATACACATATAATAAATATAAATTATATTTATATCATTATCTAATTTTTGGAAATCATGATATATTTATAAGGACCAATGATATAACAAATTAAGACATATGCGAAGAACGAAGAGAATATTCCGTGATGTGAAACCTTAACATAGGATAGTTAACAAAATGGTAACACTAGGTAAGAATAAAACCTCATATGGTATTATATATAATGAAATGGTTTTGTAATGGATGTACAGTAAATTTATATTTATTACAAAGGTTTTTTGATACAGTACGACAAGAGTCAAGACACAAGGTAAAGGAATTTTATCTCACTTTTTATATTCGTGAGATACATGTTTTAATCACCACCCATTCTTTTTTGTGGTGCGTATAATTGAAATATAAATATTATATGATTATTTTACCTAAAATTATGGTTAGTTATATATCAATTATATGAATTTAATTTCATGGGATATATTTTTCAGAATTTACCAAATCTGGAAAATAATTTTGTCTCAATTTTCCTTCCTTGATACACATTCAATGATATGAACCTATATTTTTCCATGATTTATATATACTAGAATTGAAATTTTGTATAATTAATATAATTAATTTCATGACATATTATGAATAATTTAATTTTATTTTCTTGCATTGGTATTATGTTTCAATGCTACCTAGTGGTAAGAGTTTATTAAAATAACCTCATCAATTTTTTATTTTGATTATGTGTTTGAATCCTTTGATGAAATATTAAGATCCAAATATCATGAAAATTAATGAAATTTATTCTCCTATATTTATAAATGATTTATTAATATATTGGTACAATTTTTCTTCTCTTTGGTATATAATATAGTTATGAAAGTGTTCTTAAGAGATACTGACATTACCTTCTCTTCGGTTGGATATCTGTGTTATATCAAAACCATTTTATAAAAAATGGGTTTCTGAGAATATTGTACCATTACCCTAAAATCATTAAATAATGTTTTTAACTTTTTTTTTATTTTCACACGTTTTCAAAGGAATATTCTTTTTTATTTCTAAAAAATTCATTTTTTTGACATTTTACTATTCAAAAGGAATTTTCTTCAAACCTCATACATGATGTACGAATTTACCCTCCATTATTTTTGTAAATATTTAATTTCATTTTTATAAGGTTAGTTTTTTAAAAAATATTTTTTAAAATTAATTTTCAAATAATTTATTTAAAAACATTCCCAATATTTCATTATATGTTTTCAAAGTATTGTTCAATTAAATTGTTTGTTAACAGGTATTTATGATTATTTTATAAGTTTTCAAGAAAAATCATTTTCAATATGCTTTCAAGAAACATTTATATGTTTTCATGGAAAATTAATTTCATTATTTTTTCAAGATTATTTTATTATTTTTCAATATAAAATGGTTTTCAAAATATTTTAATTATTATTTTTATAGATTTCAAAGAAATATTGTTCAATATGATTTCAATATTCTTTTATAAGTTATCAATGAATACAGTCTTAAATTTTTTTCAATATTATTTTATACGTTTCAAGGAAAATTTTATTCAAAATGATTTCATGATTTTTTTAATATTTATTCAAGGATAATGGACTTCAAATTGATTTCTTGGTTCTTTTATATTTTAAAGGAAAATGATTTTAAAAATGATTCCATCCATTCTTTATATTTTTTCATGTTTATTTTCAAGCAAATGGTTCTTAAATGGTTTTATGTATTTTAAAAGTGTTTTCTGAAGAAGAATGGATATCTTCATTATAAATGGTTTTAGAAAGATATTTAGAAATTATTTTCTATCAAATATGACATCTGTTGATGTTACTCATGTATTTCTAAGAAACTATCTAAATGTTCAATTCATATTATTTCTCTAAATGGATTATGTTTTGATTACTTAATGATTATGAAACCAATTTCTTATTCATCAGACAATTTTTTATAAAACCCACTTCTTTTCATGGGTATTATTTGATGAATTAACTACGAAACCAGTCTCTTTCTCTTATGTTATGATAATATTATAGGTTTATGATGCCCATTTAATTTCATAGGTTAAGATATGATTGTTTATGATTTTGTGGGACATGTATGTTTGATTACATTATGACATAGGTCAGACCTATATCTCACACCAATTCATTGGGTATTGATTTAAATTTAATGATATTTTCTAAGATAGTCTTGGGAGCGATTCTTAACATCTATGATGTCCATGGAAGTAAACTATGACTAACAAGATGGTATGATGAGTGAACTTGTGTTATTAATTTTCCATGGGAGTGAACCATGACATCCATGATGGTTTGGGGAGTGAACCCATATTACCAATATGGTCTGAATAGTGATTCATTGGCTACTTTGGATATCATATTATATTCATATGTATTTTCAATAGTTTTATGTTTTACACATATGTTATGATTTCATGGATTTTGTTCTTTATTTCCTTATGCTTTTTTTCTTATATATTTCTATTATTTATTCCATGGTTAATGTCTATGATCTTTGTTATTTAGGGTATGATATTCTATTCACATATTCATGTTCTCATACCCTTATAATCCGGATTATACTTACATATCTCCCTTGTTTACCCTTATTGGGCATATGAGCTCACCACTTTTTATTTTTCTATTTCTAGGGTATAAAGATATGTATTATGTTTTATGATTATTAGAATTGTTCTAGTCAATAATAAATTATTGGGATACAATGTGGCACAGTTATGTACCAGTGTATTTGTTTTCATGATTCCAAGGAAGTATACTAATGTGGTCTTTGGGAGTCTATTTTTAAAATTTTGTTAGTATTACTCAAAAGTAATATAATGGTAATGTATGAAAATCTTGGGACGTTATATGAATTTTTTTTAATAATTGGGGACGAAGCCTCTTTTTTTTTAGTTAAAGCAAAGACCTCTTTAGATTGGTTATAGAGAGACCCATTACATAGCATGATGGTCCAAGGCCCTATGGCCTGAACATTAGGCTTTCAAGCCTAATTTTTTGGCCCAAAGAGCCCCTCAACGAATAGTACATCTACAGTACCCAGGATGCTACGATAACTACAATAGTACAGCTGCAGCTACAGTTCCTGCTTCTAGGCCTTCTCTGTTACAGTTTTGTCACCACTACAGTTCCCCCGCTACTACAGTATTTCTACAGTGCACTACTTCAGGGCTGCTACAGTACCTGGAGGTCCTATATCCACATCTATTTGTATCTTAGAATATCAACTAGTTTTTCTTCATAAGTGTGGTCTTGTTCTAGTAGTGTAAACAAAAAATTCAATACATGTGAAGGATTATGTATGTAATTATTCAGGATAGACACATGAAAGACATCGTGAACATGAGATGGTTTTGGTGGAATCACCAAAAAATATGTTTTTATCCCAACTTGATAAAAAATATCTAAATGTCCAATATAAATAAATTCAAGATTTACTATTTTCCAAAATGTCATAAGCTTCATCCTTAGAGAAAATTAAAATAAAACCTTCTCAGAAACTTCAAATTTGAAGTCATTCTATTAACTAGTAGTGAAACATTTCTTTGAACTCTAAAATAAACATTTGTTTTGTTGAATGGATATGAATTTATCTTCTATTTCCACATCTATCTATGTCCCCAATAACTATCTTTTTCTAACTTAATCAAAAAATGTTTTGGTTTTAAACTTCATTCCATAGATGGATTCATAAGGATCCATTTGAATTCTTGGTTGAATACTATTATGTAGAAAAAACTATTAAACAAGAAGGTGTTAATCCCAAAAACCATTAAAACAAATATAAAGAGATTTAAATATATTTTCTTTGATTTGTATGGTTTTTTTATGCTGACCCTCTATGTATCCAGAAACATCTGAAGGCCTTACTAGAACTTTGGGGTACGCCTTATATCCTGATATAAATAATAGAATGTGGTATTCTATGAATCTTTACATCTTCATTAATTTAAATAATATAAAAATGGTCAAGAAAAAAATCATTCATGATAATAATAATGTGTTTTTAATTTATATGGTGATCGAATATGACTCAAATGGAATTATAGAACATATAATATTTGGGGAGTCTGATGACAAAGCCCATAGTGAAAAAATTTCTGTTTCCATTTTGTTATGGGTAATGGTTGAAAAATACCATTAGGATTCTGTCTCATAACCTAAAATGAAAACATTCAAAGAACTATGATACAAATATTTTAATATCTCTCTTCATTCTACAATTAGATAACAATAGGTATTCATACCTCTATGAAACATTTTAAATTTTTTTAAAATTGAGCCTCATCTAAAAGATTTTTTTAAAATTTTATAAAGAAGAAACACATACATGGTTACTAAATCATATCATTACATCATAATCAATGTTAAATTCATGAACATTTCTCACCATATCCTTTAGATCTAAATGTTACTTTTGTGCATCTTTTATCTTCACTTGGATAGATTGTTGAACCCTTTTTGAGAATGACAATATTTCTCACATTCCTTTAGGATTTCAATATCTATTGTTTTTATATATATAAATATAGGATCTCTTGTGATTTAAATCATAGATAATCAAGAATTTTCCTTTTGAATAAAATCAAGTTATATCTTTTTTACTACCCCATAGTAATAACATACTGAGTAGTCATATTCATTTTTCACCTGCATACATATTATCTGTATTGTATTGAAATATTTCTCTGTGAAATTAAATTTTAAATTTTATTATCAGTATATATATCACAAAATTCCCAATAATGATAATCCCACCATGCCATTAATGAAAAATAACCAGAGTAAACTCAATATAAAGAGATATGAAATTTTATTTATTAAAATTAAATTTTAATGAGGGAAAAAAGTAACCATATTGTGTTTCATGTGAACTCATCATAACACCTTATTTTTTTTGTGAAAATATACAAAAAATAATATATAATCTGGTAAATTATGCACACATTCACTAAATACCATTTTCTTCACTTATTTGATATTTTCTTCACATTTATTTATTATGAAAACCTTATATCCCTTTTGAGTTAACATTGTGAGTGGATCAGAAAATCATATGAATCTTTTGACAATGTTCTAACAATATCCATCCAATCTATGAAAAATATAGATCATAGTTATAGTAGTAGGTCCAGGTGAATCTTCAATAACATCTATCTCATAATGATCTATTAATATACACTCACTCCAGATAATGTGACCCAAGAGTGAAACTTTAAAAATAAAAAATTCACACTTTGTAATATTTTTATAAATATTAATTTTTTTAAGGTTCTCAACATGATACTCATGTGATATTAATGCTCTTCTTTTCTCATTGAATAATGAATAATATAATCTATAATGTCTACCACAAACTTATCAATGTAATATCTATGTAATTTTTTCATTAAATACATAATGGTAGTGGGATAAATAGTAAGACCAAATGAAATATCTATTATTTATTATTGTTAATATCATGTAAGAAATACATTATTTGGTATATTCTTTTTTTATGAACCTCAATTGACAGTATCCAAGATAAAGGTTAATATTTAAAAAGTAATTTGATCTATATAGTGGATAAAATAAGTCACTTATATGGGGGTGGATGATACTTATTATTGATAGGGATCCTATGAATATATTGATAATGTATACTGATTCGCATTGATCTATATTTTGTATTTTCAAAATTAATAGGATCATCCTAATGTGTCATACTTTTTCAAATAAACCCCTTTTAATGTGTTGTCATGATGATTTATTTTCAATTATTATAACACAATTAGTGCCATTATATATAGATAATTCAAAATACCTTTTGAAAAAGTATGATATCTATTAGTAACTCAGTATAGTAATTTAGTCGAGGACCATGAAATTATTCCAGATATAAATCTATATACCCCTATATAATAGGCATATATTTGATGTAGAGTTTCTCTATAACCATTTGAGATAAAATTATCTTTTGTATAGGAATAAATATCCATATAATGGATTTCATTTCCATAATAAGTTCATATTTATCTTCACACTAATATAATATCATAGGTCACTTCAATATACCAAATGTGAATTCCCTTCCAAAACAATTGAAGTTGGATATATGTTAATAAATCCAATATATTCTGAAAGTGACAATTAATTTAATGATATGGAGAAAAAAAATATTCATCATAAAAAAATTCCCAAAAACAGTTAGAGGAGATTAAGCATACAGTTAATATATTATCATCTCACCATTAGTTATTTTAACTATAAAATAAACATAAAATCATTATGGTATCATTCTAATACCCATATAAAATTATTAAGATATAAAATTGTGGGTATAAATAGTATCAAATAAAACATTAGAAGTTCTATATTGGTAGGTATTTATACATTTCACCAATTCATTATCATACTTCACATCAACAGTAATCACATGATATTTAACCTTTTATCCATGATTATGAGGTTGTAGATGTTATAAATGATAATCAATATTCGAGTTTGAACAATATTTAGCCTAAATCCATAAATAGTTTCAACTGTAACAATGTTTTGTGGGTGGTTCATTATGTTGGAATTTTTCTCCATTTACATCATTATTTATCTTATTCCCTTCACATAGAAATTCAATATCTTGATGACATTATTTTCCATAGATAATACAATTTTCGATCCACTTAATATGATTTCATACATGTTTCCCTCCACACATTATGCATAAATGAAAATTTTTATTCTCCTATCCATGATATATATAAATCAATTTGAATTATGTATTTCTTTTCTTATCAAATATATGGGATTGATTGGTAAATATAATATAAATTTCCACCTTGATAGAATAGTTATTGATTAATTTATATATTATAATGTATCTTGTGGATAACACCCTTTGTAGAGGTGGATTTAATCCACTAATAAATAGATAAAAAAATACTTTTATGTTCGATGATAATACTAGAAGAATACCTAGAAAGTATAATAAAACATTAATCATAAGCACTAGAAGATTCATGATTCATCTCTTTTAAATCATGTATTTATTTCTCTATTTTAATATGAATAATAAAATGAAATTAATCATTAGAGTAAATTTCTTATTGTTGCCTCATATTCATCATAAGAGTCTAATCTTTATAAAATTATACTTCCAATATATCTAAACCCAAAATAAATTTTAATTAATTTAAACATTGGATAATGTAAAATATCTTTTCCATGGTATAGATCCATTACATAGTAAATATTGGATCATAAGAGCCAATAAAAGATGTTGGGTGTTTACTCATGAATGAATAAATAGAATAATGTTCCCTTATTCTCTTATTTGGATATTAAGCATTATTTATGGCTTGATAAAACATCATGATCATAGTAACAAAAATTTTCATTACAGTTTCCATAATATTTTGTCACATAGGAGGAAAATCATTTCATTGTCCTTAACATCCATCATTAGCATGATTTAATTAGGTTAGATCTATTAAATAGAACAAAAAAACATAGTATAAGAAAAAATAGGTAAAACCCAAATAATCAAGGAAATTTATTTATAGGATGTATAAATCAAGAAACATTTTTCTAAATCTATGACACATTAGGTTTATCCTATGTTAGAAATGTTCATTACCAAAACATTTGGATGTTATTTATATATAGACATATCACCAAGGTTCTCTGTATAGATTTCTCATCCTATTTTCCAAACATATACTAAAACATACTCTTATAAAAACAATAATGAAATATAATTTTAATACAAAGATATTAAATCTTATTAGAATAATAGTAAATAAATAATATAGACACCTATTATAGTATCTTATAGTGAATGTTTATTTGGAAACATGGATACACAATCAACTAGTTCGTATGTTTAATACACCATATTTAGAATAAGGGTATGAGAAAATGAGAAATTTTTTTTTAAAAACACGCACAACATATCATAGATCTTAATTTGGAGTCACATCATAAATATTTGAAGTTAATAAAACATGAATCGTATTAGGGTCAACGTATCATAGTTATGAGAGTATAACACAAGCATAAGACAAATGTTCTTGGAATATATAATGAAAATCATTTCTTTAGCTATCAAGGCTTACATACAAGACTATTATTGCAGATTTAGTTCACTCCATAAATTATATTAGTAGACAAGGATCACTCTCAATACTATAATAGTTGAAATATTTCCTTATTGAACTTTCTTCACACCCCATTCAAGTCATATTTATCTCATGAAATATAAATTATTACCCAATGTATTAGAGGGATATATAATTCTTATCCCACCAATATAATAATTAAAATTATAATTATGTGTTCCAAAATATCATAAATCATTTAAAATATTTTAACCTATAAAAATTGACATGTTTCATAATAAATTCAAAATATTATAAGCCATAGAAAAGAGATGGGTTTTATAAACTTTTTAACATTTTATCATTGAACAGATCATGGAAAAGAAATGTGTATCATGAAAATATTTTCATCATGATCGTAAAACACATAGAAAAATAATAATATTGGTATCCTTGAATATTTACCCTAGTAATGAATAAGTAAAATCCATGTTTTTTCTTCAATATATAGAAATACCATCACCAGATATTTATAAATTATATATAAAAATACCATTTTCACATTAATAATACCTTTTAAAAAATAAATATTCAATAAATTTTGTGAAAATGATTTTCTTTTAAAACATTCTTGGTAACTTATAATGAAATATTTATATTTTATAGATTTCATGAAGGTGGTAAATTCTTTTTGATTCCATATATGTTAAAGAAAAACATTCCTTTCACATTTCTATAGAAAGTAAAAATATACATATTTTTGAAATGTACAAGAATATTCCTTTTAAACCACTTTGTAAAAAGAGAAAAATGTGAAAAAATACTTTCAATAGTCATAGGAGAATAGTAACCCTGTTCATTTTTTTTAGAAATCATAGATATGGAAGGAAAATTTTTTTTTGAAAAGGGAGAAATATTATCGATTTCACTTAATAACATTATTTTAGTATCTTCATAACATAAAGTGAATAAAATTAAATGAAAAAGTATAACTTCACAAAATAATTAGTAGATAAGTAAATTATTGTGTTTCTAAAGAGATAGATCATAATAATTCAGTATAAATAACATAATAATTAATAATTACCATTGAAAAAACCTTATAACAATAGATTTGAACTATTGTTTTAGGATGAATAACCATTAATATAACTTATACCAATGTTTTTATAAAACATTGTATTTACTATTATTGGTATATACCTATACCTATTATATTCATCAATCCATTTGTATAGGTCTTCTAGGTTACAGTTTACCAACGGTTTGATGAAAACCATTTGTATTGAAATATTCCAAGGAATTTTTATGGGGTGCTATACCATTTTCTCACTTCACACATTACTAATAGTTTATTAAAAAATTGTATAAGTCTATAAAAATGCTTTTAAAACCTTTGATATATTATAGAATTACATTGGTAGCTAGAATCTCCCCCTACTTGTATACAAAACATGTAAACATATTTGCATTAAGAGTACTACTAGCGAAAAACCCTGCAAACACCAAAATACCAAAACTCAAACCACTACCACCCAATATAAAAAATTCAAGAAACAAATTATTGCATTAAACCAGTGATAATACACATTTAAATCAACACATATATGCATTCAAATAAAATCATCAAATATAATGTGTCATAAGTATCAAAAAATATTTTTGGATAACTATCTCTATCATCACCATTATCACCACAACCACCACCATAATCATTTTAACTATTTTAATCATCATCATCCACAACATCACCATCACTATAAACCATTTCATAAACTAAAACATCATTATCCCAACCACCTCTAGGACCACCACCACCATTTTTTGATTCATTATATAACAAATGAATATTCAAAAATTATGTATCAAAACCTGTGGAGGTATCTGGAATAAATGATTTACATAAGGTTTACATAACATTAATAAATTCATTTCAGTATATTTTCCTTCGATCACACTCTTTTGTGGATATTTTTATCCTATTCTACCTGAGTATGATTCGGTTCTGTCTATGCATGAGATGTTTCCTACTAATTTCTAATTGAACTAGAACCTGAAGATGGATAATATCTAGTGTGGGAAATAATAACCCCTAGTCTACATGATATCCTTGAATGTTACATATCTCATAATTCACAAAGAAAAAGATCATTTGGCCAAACATTGAAAGGTTACTACTAATCATGGGCCACTAATTAATATGTCGCAAATATATATGAACAGATTAATTACTAATTATATATTAATATTAGAATTTAAAAAACTGAATCTTATAATATGTTTTGGGTTATGTTGGTTAAGCACACTTATATCATTGTTCAATATACTCAATGAAAACAATTTTTTTTAGGGACACATTCTTCAATATTCAATGAATACCATAAAAAATATATTAAATTTATAAAAAAATTAATCAAAACAATCAATACATGAGTCTCAAAATGAATATAAATATAATTCACAGAAATTATATTTTTTCAGTAAAAGATCATAATAATTTCTTCTAAAAGTATCCCAACATGAAAATTAACTGATTAGTCAAAATTTATTTCAAACAAACATTAATTTTCCATATTTTTGAATGTAAAAACATATTCCAGTGTTAATAAATATGTAAATTATATTACAGTACAAGAAAAAACACTATGAAATGAATGAAAAATAAAATAAAATATCTTCCCATCATTTAAAAATTTGAAATATATTAGAAAATTTATCCACCCAAAAAAAGTTCATTTGAAATTAGGCGATTTTCATATTGATTAAAAACCAATTTCAATGGAATAATGAGGTAGTTTTGAGAGACAAAAAAGCTAAAATTGAATTAGAGAGAAAATAGTGATTCCTTGAGTTTAATCTTAAGTACACTGGTTTAAATTTAATCAATAAGTGATTATGATTTACCTGTCAATAATTTTCTTATAAATTTGTATGTGGTTTCATTGATGGGTTCCTTTCAAAAAAATAACACTATTCATTATTTTATTAAAATTTTAAAATAAATATTATAGTTATTTATTTAATATTTATTTTGGTATTACTATGGTTATAATCTCCCCAAATGGGATATCATTATTGAGAAAATTAATTCAATAATTCCTGAAGTGGTAGTCATTTAAAATATTCTAATGAGTACTACAAGAAATATTTAATATACCATATGTGATTATATTTTTCACGTTATAATGAATCCATATAATTTATCATCATCAACATTTTTCATTTAGAAGACTCCAGTATGACATCAGTATTGTAGGACAGGTGCTAATAGGCCTTTTATCCAATTAGATCCTAATATGAATAATAATTTTTACATTTTTCATAGTTTTCAATCAGTATATAATGGATTATTGTGGAAATTAGTTATATAAAGATCTTCCAATTAGGAAGATCCCCATGATCAACCTTTATATGAGTCATTTTGGATAATTTAAGTGTCATTTACCTAGTGTATCATTAATTTAACTTGTTTTATTCATAAATTTAGTAATGTATGACTGATTTGAGTATTTTGTATGAGTGATCTTGACATAAATATGATTCATAAATTAATGAAAATATAATTATTCTATAAATTGAATACTGATGTTTCTAGAAATATTTTGAGAATATAAAATTTATTGGTATAATTCCAATGCTAATAAATCATATATAAATTATAAAAAGATGATATTTTCAATTCATAAAAAGGAATTATAATCTTATGTTGTTGAATAAATAGTTAAATTTAATGAAATAGAAGTACTTTTAATGTAATTACTTATCCACACTGTATAAAATTATTATATGTTTTATTTTACATTGAATAGAGTTTGAAAATAATAATATGAAGAGTGAAGAAGAATAAGAGGTTTATAAATAACTAAAAATTATATTTCGTTGGAATTTTTATTTCAATTTCAAATTATAATTATATTTACATTTTTTAGCATGTGATGTAGAGAACCAAATAATGACATACATGGAAATTACATTACTTTTTTGGAATACATAATACATAACAAAAATAGACACACAAGGACCGTAATAGTTTAGTATATTTGGAAACTTGCAATATAATATTCTAATCATGGAGAAATACATTCAACATCTCCCATAAAGATCTCCCACTTTTGTTTACTTACCTAAAACCGATCTTGAAAACCGTGGGAAAAGAAAAGATATAAAGGGTGAGCTCAAATGCTCAATAAAGGTAAAAACGGAGAAAATAAGACAAACCATATAAATTTGAACATAAAAGCATGAACATATTTTTTAAACAACAATATATTGAGCAAAGACATAAATATTGGAAGAACGTAAAGAATGTATCATAATATAACATCAATCTTGATAAAATAGCATGAGAATAAATCATGTAACTGTGGAAACCATTCAAAACTTATTATGATTTCCATAGTAGCCAAGGCATTGTTGCCCAGACCATCTTAGTGGACAAAGTCCCTTTCTGAATCGAGTTCACTCCTCGTTCTGGTCCTGTATCATTGAACTGGATTAACTTTCCATTCCAGCCATGTCCATCTCATGAGATATAAATCTTTACCCAATGAATTGGAGGGAGATATAGGTCCCACCCATCTCATAATGAAACCATTATTATGTTTGCCACAAAATCATAAATCATACATCATAGCATAACCCATGTTATAAAAATCGGAATCGTAGACATCATGCCATCATAACATAATTCATATAAGATAAAACGACATCATAAAAATAATTCCATCATAACGTAATCCAATCAATGTATATATAGGTATAGAAACAGAACCCTATATTATCTTAGATGGAAAATAATTTTTATAAAACACATGATCTCCATTCTTGAGGAAAATATGCTTTCTACTTCAAATTTTTTTTCCTTTATTAATATGTCATACAATATTAAACTAAAAGAATTTGATTAAAAATAATCATGAAAACGTGTAAATTAAGCTTCATGGAAATAATTTTCTATGAATCCATTCATGAGGTATAAGTTAAAAAACATTCTTCTCGTACTTTGGTCGGAAAAGTCAAAAAGTGCCTCGCACTAAAAATGACAAAAGATTAATTTCATATCTCTTACTAAAAACCCAAAAAATGGGTAAAATTGAATTTAAACAATTTTAGGGGGATGGATATTATATTACATATTGAGGAAACATGGATGTAGATGATATATATTCCCTAGTAAATTCTGAAATATAGACAATCTCGGATAAAAATGAGATTGTGAGATTTTCCATTACCTTAGGTATGATATGCTTCGTATGAATCCGAACCTCCTGTAATATGGTTTAAATAATGTCAATTTACTTATTAAAAAATCATATTCATTGTTATGATATCATATATGGTCATATTTATATCTTCTTTGTAGTAATATTTCATTGCTACTTGTTATTCGAGTGTTTATTTCATTATGTTCTTATGCGTGTTTTGTCGAATAAATTCTTATTGCTCATTATAGGTTATAGATATATCATTTACAGAATGGTATTAGTGTAATAAATATCATATTAATTCATTCAATTAATTTATGTAATAATTTTTCAATGAAGATCATATAGAACGAGTCACATCACATCGTGGAGACGGTAGGCCGTACGTACGCACGAGCTATGCTATCGTTCCCATGATCGTTTAATTGTATTGAAGTGTATATATAATATTTAAGAATAAATACCACTTTACAATAATCATATTTATTTATTTATTTTCACCATTATACTCATCCAAGTAAGGTGGTGGTGGAAAACATATTACACCACGACGTGGAGACGGTATTCCGTACGTACGCACGCGCGGTGATTTTGTTTACCGTAGGATAGATAAGAGGTGAAATAGGGTTGTTTCATATTTATAATAACATATAATTATATTAGAGATACTTATGTTGTTACTTCATAATAAAAAAACTAAAGAAGAGGGAGTAGAAGAAGAATGGATCTTGAAGAAAATGGTAGAAGGTATTATCTCTTTATCGAAGTGCCTCCTTTAAACGTTCTCTTAGGGAACTAGAGTTGGTATTTTGAAAAGACCAGTACCTATAGTAGGATTCTAAGGAAGTTAGAAAGTGAAATAGGTAGGGGGTGGCTGTGCTTGAAGGCACAAATTGGTGTGATGTGGAGAGGGAGAAGGTTCCCTTTTATAAGGGATGAGAGGGGCACCTTTGGAAATATAAGAAATATTAGTTTATATTAAATCACAACCCCGCTTAAGAACATCCAAAATGACTCCTATCTGAATATTAGATGATATAGGGTTTTAATATCATCAAAAAATAAAATTTATACATGTTAGGAATTTATTTTATACATTATCAACTTGATTTATCATTATTTATCTATTTAATGTTATTTATGGTAATAATATTCTAAATTTTAAATTATTATAAATAATTACATATGTGTTGTAAATTTTCTATAATTTGACACTTTATGACATTTTCGACCATATAAATTTTAATTTATAATTTTTAAATACTTTTGTGATTTTTAAACTGTTTTATAATATTTTATTTTTATAAAATAACAATAGTGTCAATTTTGACACTATTCATTTATTTGAAATGAAATAAAATATATATAGAATATATGTTCTAACTAAAAGCAATAATAGATTCATAAAATGTCATATGTATATAGAAAGTTAGTGGATCAGATTAAATATTTCATATAATATTTATTTTAATATTTTTAAAACCATTTCATTGATATTTTAATTAATAAAATAATTTCAACCTCACTATTGTGTCATAATTAATGATAATTATTTAATCCCTAAAAATACTAAATAAATTCATATGACATTGATACTTTTATTAGATTTCTGGAGACTATTTATATTCGAATTTTAATGAAGTTTATCAGTAAATTAAAATTATTATACTTATAAGATTTCAGAGAGTGGCTTATTGTCACTTTCCTTGGTTTTAATAATTATTATATTATTTCATGGTCAAAAGGCCATGAAATAAATATATTACGGCTCTATGGTTATATGAGTCGACTTTTATTCATCCAATAGTATTTTGGAAGGTGTTAGGGTAATTTTATAATCTTATATATACCCTTAATTACAAAATTTACCTTTAACTATTGTAAATAAAATTTACCGTAGTTACTATTAATGAAGCACAAAAAAAAAGTAGCCATTTAACATAATTTAGACCCACTTATTCCAAATATGGAACCCATTTTTCAAAATTCAAAACACAGAAGTTGCAGTAATTAATTTAAAATTAATCCCGTTGTTAAGAAAAAGGGATTTTAGAAGTTAAAACATTGCCAAAGATTGAAATGTTTTTACCTATGAATTCAATGTGAAATTAATTCTAATGAAAAACATTATATTAAATGGTAAAAATATATTCTATTTATACTTTAAAACCATTAAATATTATTATTTAACCATATAAATTATCTCAATGAAAAAAGTTGTTTTTAATAAAAAATTAGTGTATTTTTACTATTCATCAAAATATGAAAGTTATCAGAAAAGTATCAAAAAATTATCCAAAGTAAATTATAATATACTGATTTCAAATAAGAATTTTATTTTGTAAAATTGATCTTATAAAAATGTCAAAAACTAGATTTAATGTTGGTGCACCATTAAAAGGCGGCAAAACTGCATTATTTGAAAAATAATTATTTTACCAGAAAAACATATTTTGTTCTCTTACCATGTTCTAGAAAATGTGTAATATGTATAATAATGTTATAAAATTAAAAATGTAGGTAATACTATTCATAATGGCTAGTCCATAATAATATATCGTTTTTTAGTGAAACTCGGTATTGCGTACTACACACACTATCGAGGAAGGCCATGATTGCGTGTAATGTATGCCAAGTCAGTATTGTGTGTTGTAAAAGATTCTTTTGGTGTTGTGTATAACATGAGAAATAGAAAAATTATTTCTCATAAAATCTCTGGACGTTACATTCTACCCCCCTTAAAATGAATTTCTCCCTCGAAATTCGTCACTTCATTACAAACAGATGAGGATACCTCTGCCTCATCATGTCCCCAAGTTCCCAGGTAGCTTCTTCTAATTGGTTGTTCCTCCATAAAACTTTCACCAAGAGAGTGGTCTTGTTCTGTAGGACTTTTTCTCCACGATCCAGAATCTCTATCGTCTCTTCTTCATAAGAAAGATCTTTCTCCAGTGGTACAACTTCTAGGATGAGTACATGTGAAGGATCAGTTATGTACATTCTCTGGAGAGATACATGGAACACATCGTGAACTTGAGAGAGATTCGGTGGAAGAAACAATTGGTAAGCTAACTTCACAATACAATTCAGTATTTCAAATGGACCGATATATCTAGTGCTCAACTTTCCCTTCTTTCCAAATCTCATTACCCTCTTCCATGGAGATATTCGTAAGAACACTTTATCACCCACTTCAAACTCTAGGTCTTTTCATCGGTTATCGGCACAAATATTTTGTCGACATTGAGCTGCTCTTATGTGTTGTTGACTAGATCAGACCTTTTCTGCCATCTCATCAACAAGATCAGGTCATAATAGCATTCATTCCCCAATTTCATCCCAGCAAGTTAGAGTTCTGCATTTCTTTCCATAGAGGGCTTCATAAAGAGACGTCTGAATACTGGTGTGAAATCTATTATTATAAGAAAATTCCACCATAGATAGCTATTGATCCCAAACACATTTGAAATCCATAGATAAAGATCTCAACAAGTCTTCTGGAGTTTTAATTGTCCTCTCAGACTGACCGTCTGTCTTAGGATGGTAAGAAGTGATGAAACTCAACTCTGTATCTAGAGCATGCTGAAGACATCGCCAAAATTTTGACGTAAACCTCGGATCCAGATCAGATATAATGGAAAGTGGTACACCATGCAATCTTATGACATCCATTACATATTTCTTGCCAAGCTGATCAAGAGAAAAATCTTCTCTAATATCAATAAAGTGTGCCGAATTCGTAAGACGATCAACTATAACCTATATAGAATTATTGCCTTTGTTGGTTTTCCAGGGCCCGCAGCGGAAGCTGGTGTGCCGTGGATTTTAAAAAAATATCGTCGGTGCAACGACAATACTTGTCTTCATCGACAATCCGAATCCCGGAGATGTCCGAGGATCTCGCATAGATTGTTAAGAGAAAACAATTAATGGAAAACATACTTGTTGCATATCCAAAGATGTTGTCGACCACTACTTGTCGACGATGATCATTTCACGATGGTTCCATAGGAGGATCCCGCTAGATTATCCACACACGTCTCAAAAATTCATGCGAACGCCGATCGTTGAAATCCGGGTGCTAGCGTGGCGGTTCAACGATATCTTCGACGTCTCGACGATCATCGCATCGTCGATCTTGCGATGCATGATGAGAAACTTGATCTGAGCTCTTGGATCTTCATCTTCTCTCTCTAGGAAGTGGGAGGAGAGATATTCTATCAAATATCATTCCATAAATGAATGAATAGTGATGTGCACACCGAAGATATAGAGCCTCCTCTCTTAATTGTAGAGATGTTGATAAATACCCGGTAGGGTTCCCTGACACATTTTAATATCAACATTCTCTAAATAAAAAATTATGACGACTTAAAACTTCATCAATATTATTTATTAATTTTATCACATACTTGTAATATATAAAATATATTAGGTGATAAAAATCTGATCCTTTTAACACGACTCGATGTCCCGCTTAATATTAAACGAACCTTTAATACTCAAATAATATTTGTTCAATTAATAATTTCACTTATTTACTGAACTCGTAAATATATTAAATAAATTCAATCCCGAATATTCATAACTTTAATATTAATGAATTTATCTAATTCCTTTGGTGATCGATAACTTGGGAAAACGCTGGGACCCAGTGGCGGGGCCCACTATGTCCATATACCTATTCATCTAAATAGGTTCGGATTCTTGAATATGATGTTGTGTGTGAACCTCTAGGCCCTTATGTCGATAGTAGTGAATAAAATTCACAGTCCAAGAGCGGGGTCTAGCAACCCACCATGGCCCCTAAAGAGATAAGGATAGTCGTAGCAACGATTACCATCTTACGTACATTGACTGTGAAATATAGTCTCTTTGTCATTTGATATCTCATAAAGCAGGACTCGTAGTTGTGTCATCGTCCTTATCTTGCTTTATTATTTGTTGATCTATCCAGATGGATTCTCCTTTCTACTGCTTTGGCCAAAGACTTATGAAGGCGGCACCATCCTGATCAACCGGGCCTGAGATATACAACTTCCTAAAATTGGATGAGACAAATCCTTTCTTAGCCATTCAACCAATGTGATACCACTAATGATTCACCCGACACAAACTACCTCACCATGCCATTACTGCCATGGTTTTCGCCTTACATCAAATTATGTAATTAATTGATATTCATTGGTAATTGTCTCACGTCCTAAGACCAATACACATGTCCGTAGATTGGAACAACCAATGACACCCATAACATGTTGTGTTCCTATTGAAGGGTATTTCCTAATGATCTCACAACTAGAGATCACCAAGTGCGAACTTCATGAGAAGAAGCCTCAATGCTTTTGAGCCCCCAGCACCTGATAGTCAGACATCTACTGTGTCCAGTCAGTAAGATGTGTCTATACTATAGAACATATATTTAAGATCAATGACATTGTATCTTGAGTTTCTCATTATATCCTGGGATCTTCTATAACCTCTCAACACGACAACTATACTTTGGACATTACAACTATTATATTGGACGCAGTAAAGTCTTCACTATAATGGTCAGAAATCATCATGCATATCTAACTATACACATGATACAGTAATCAAAAGTACTACGTAGTTGGGTCTAGGGCACCCACTATTTCAACACTCCCACTCGCACTAGAGCCAACTTGCTAACTGAACTTGTTAGCTACTCACATGATAAATTCCATGCTTATGCTAAGTAATGGCTTTAACTGCTGGTCCTGCCACGTGTTCGCTGCGTGGAATATGTTCTATATGCAACCTCATATGCTTGAGTAGTACTTCTCAAGATAGGGTATCTCCGAGTATATTAATTTTTTCCATTTTCATAACTTGACAACTTGACGAGTAAGAATATCATAATTCTCATTATGATAATACTTTTCTCAGTAGGTGTGAATCCGAGAACTGGGAAAAATAGTTGTGATTTATAACTACTTATTAGCTGCCTTAGAAGCTGCAACGTACTAGGTATTTGTAGGCATGGCTACCACAAGCTTTTATGAGCTTGACTCGCTCATGTCCTTTGCCTAACTATGATACCAGTTCAAATTGATCTAAGGAATACTAATATGTGTCCCACCACAACTAGTATACCTTTCTCTCCATATTCAATGTACATATCATTTGTACTCACTGAAGTACAAGATGATTGTTCTGACTGCATCACATGCAGAGCTCCTGGAAATAATTGATATCTGCCTATAATAAATTTTTTCCCAGCTGTATCAATTTTTGTACATAATATGGAATATGTGATTGATCTATGCTAACGCATATGGTATCAATTCATAACATTAATCTATACACATGCTCGGAACATGTTAACATGGAGATATTAAGCCATGTGACATAGGCAAAAATTATGAACTTGAATTGTTCCAACTTGTATTTTTAATACAATGTCACTCTATGTATGACTGACTAGGACCAAGAAACCTTTGGATCTACCTCATTAGATGATATTCCTGATAACATAGGTTGATACATGAGGTCAATCATTGGATAATTGATTTTAACATGATCTTATCTAACTATATGATCAAAAACAGTTTTCATATATTTTTGAACATATTCAGAAAACATTGGTGCTCTCACTAACCTTTGGTAGACACAAGGCAAAGATTCATTTATAATGAATTCTCTATGATCTTTTTTCTTACATAAATCCAGAATTGGATTTTAGTAACTTGTAACCCTTATTTGAATCATTTGATGTCATCATCTCTTTCAGGTTGCGTCGTATAGACAACTTCCACGAAAGAGGATCTTGACATCCAATGAACAATAAAATGATGTTATAAGTTTAGATATGACAAGTAAAAATCTAATAGATTTTGGCATACCGACTTGGTATAAACAATTGAGCCTTATTGGTACCATACTTGTACAATCCATGTACCATTTCATTTGAATACCCACCACCGCATTCAATTTATAATACCCCTTTTCAATTTGATTCATGGAATACATTATTGAATTTTAGATGATCTTGTCAATCTTAGCTCGTTGCCTTATTATTCTAACTTTTAGGATTTATAATTATTAATGAATAATATATATCTGACCGCGGTGACTATAAAACCATCACCATGGTTTTATTCTTCCTACACAGTATGTGTCTCTGGAACACTCCTATTCCACATGTACTTGTGGAACTTGTTCTATATGCCATCTAATTGTGCATCTCGAGCATTGACTAAGTCCAAGTCAATTCAGCTCCCACTATCTCTAATAGAGATTTACACCCTTGTATAGCAATGTAGTGTAATACTTGACTACATATTTTCTATCTTAGGGATTTATGTAATATCCTAAGCAACAGTTAAGATAATTACCTTAGATTCATAACGTGTTTAACTTGATGCATGTTTGTTTAAATCCTTTCAAACATTTTGCATCTAAACACGTCCTATGACATAATGTTTTTTCCATCATACTATGACTCGTATGATATCCATTTTTCTTTTTAGTTGGCATATTGGTTATGTGTTTAAGCCGTTATTTGAAAATCACATTTTGAAATATGATGGATGTTTCTGAAAGGTGAAACATTGATACAACTTACATCATAAATTTGATGTATAATATATGCATTTAGGAATTGATCCACTATACATGTTTGTTTATCAATGTTAATATGTAAGACTTTATCATCGATCCTTTTTATGAATGTCAATATGGTGATGTAGATAAGGTAACATGTGTTTAGGAATCACTCCACTATACATTATCATGATCGATGAAAGCTCGGGCATGATATTCTTCGGCCTGCCGATCCGAAGCAACTCATATCTTCTGAAAAAACTTATACTTCATTGGTACATTCCATAATAACTTAATGTAATATTATGAAGTATCTTTACCTCTATCTTTCATTGGAACAGTTCACAATCTCAGGTTGAACTAACCTCGGATGCTTTGTGGCGTACCTTTATTTCCAATGGGTTCTTTGTCTAAACTAAAGATGTCAATTATACGATAGGTGTTCAGTTGTGTCAGGCCTAAATACCATACTGGGTATATAGTTGACGTCCGATTTCAGTTTTAATTGACAAAGAATCACATTTCCACAACTGGGTAGGTCTTACATTTTTTATTCATCATGTATTGCCATTGATTCAAATAGTAGTGAAGTATTTGTTGAGTATGTCACCTCAAACAACATTCATTCCAAAACATGGAATAATGTCTCATCATGTCCAAATGGGCACATGAGATAAATGTTTTTGGTTATGCTCCACAACTTGTTCAATTTGAATCTATCACTTGGCAATTAGAAGTTATGTTTCTCCCTGCTGACTTAGGAATCACCCTTTCTCAGCTGCTTGGATAAGACACTTTACATCTATTAATGTTTCTCTACTTTTGTGGTTATTGCATCCTAATACAAATTTGTTAAAAGAAAATTGTATTTCAATACCCATGTAGTATGAGAGAAAACGATAATTTTATTTGATGAATATTAACTGAACAAGGAGTGGGAGCATGCTTCTTGTATTTCAGTTTTATAAACTTCCATGAATTCATTTCATTATGTTATGCAAATAACCTCCTGTTAAATAACCAACCACTTTTCTTTGAAGGAAATGACGAAGGTGCCTTTAGCGTAACTTTCCGTAGTCCTTTTCTCTATGTCATTCAATTTATTCTCCATAAGAATAAATGATGGTGTTATCTCTAATATTCTTATTACATGGAGAAATGTTACATTTTCGGTAATGAAGCGCTTACTCTATTATTGTCTACAAGCTAGGGCTACGCCACTACTCGGAGTGTCCAAGGTAGGCTTGTGGTTGGCCAACCGCTTTAACTTGTGATTCCTTGATCTGTTGAGTGAAGTCCCAGATTCAAAATCAATTAATGATTTACTCAATGCTTTCCTCTAAAATTAAAACAAACTATCTAAGGCTATATCTTTTCTGAAATTTTAGTTAATTCGACCCACCACACAAATAATAACTCCCCTGTAGTAAGAGACACCCTCAGCTAAGGCATGAACATGCACCTCGAACACCCTGTTTTGTTCAAACTTGAATGATGGAAGGCTGTTTGTGACTTAATATTTTCATTGAGGGTTTTAATTTTTTCTCTCGACGAATGTAATCCATTTCTATTAAACTTGTTAATCTACGCTGTTGCGCTCAAAACTGAACTTTAATAGAAACCAAATGTCGCTTCCTAATTCATTTTATTATTTATTATTTTATGTATTTTTCCCGATGTTCTTAAATGCATAAAAAAATAAATGCATAAAGGTAAAACTACTACCCGGCTATCCTTGAGCATCTAAATGAACTAAGCGCATTTTACCTGACTCGAAGCTTGACTCAAAATGCAGCTTTCCCCTTGTCATGTATGTTTTCTAATCTTTTGCAGTGTCTCCATGTCTTGGCAGGGTCGATGTCACGTCTTGGAGTACCACCTAGCCATGGTGGAATCCATGCGTCATCTTGCATCGTCGTACACCGCCTCATCTTGGTGGGGTCTACGTGTCGTCTTGCATGCATCGTCTTTATCAACGTGATCCACCTCTTCTTGGCAGGGTCGACGTCGCTCATCTTCTTTGTCTGAAGTACAAAGATACATGCACGCATGGGAGGGGGACTCAGGATTAAATGTAGATCATATAATTATTGGGTGCACATGCCCTTATACATTTTAACCAAAAATAGATGATGTACAGACCATCTTTAATTAATTAAAATCATCGCACAAAGTTTAAATATTTAACTAAATAAAATAAAATGCAAACATGAAAGGGTCGATGCTCAAGACCAAACGCCGGGAAAAATAAAGCGCGATAAAAATTAAAATGCATAAATAAGTATGAGGGATATATAAAATAAATTAAATGAATAACTAAATTCAATTAATTTAATTAATTAACGGTCCTTTAAATAATTTAATTTTAATACTTAAAATTAAACTAATTAATTAGTAAATTTAATATCTAAATTAAATTAATTATACTCGGGTATTAAAAATTATTTCACTACAATTAATATATTAATTAATTGAATTTATTATATTAATTGATTTAACTTATCCCGGCGGGTTACTGCCTGCTAAGAGGACTGGGCGGCGGCCGGGTGCGGTTGCGCTGCCTGTGAAAGCGCTAGGGGGGTTCACCCGCAGGTCCAAGCGAAGCGAACAGTGCAGCGTTCGGCCCGAGAGCGGCACTACTGTAGGGAGCCTTAGGCTAGGGTGTGCGAGGGAGGAGGAAGGAGAAGCGGGCGACCAGTGTGGTGGTGCGCCGTTGGCAAAAGGGGTGCTCCCGGGCTGGGCGGTCGGCTTCGCATACGGCAGGAGGGATCACTGGCTATTGCTGCGGCCTCCCGTTTCTGGTGCACCAGGTCCGTGCTGAGGGAGGGCCGACCCGGAGTGCATTGGCTAGGGGGTTCTGCAGTAGCAACAGGGTGAGGGGCCGAGGAAACCAGAGATGGGTAGCAGGGGGGTTTGGTCTAAGGGGGTGTGGGGACCTGGATGTGCGATGCAGGGAGCGGGGCGACAGTGCTGGTGTTTGCTGGGCATGGGAGGCGTAGCCGCGGTGGATGCTTCCTGTGGCATCCCAGCTGTAGCACATGAGAGAACGGAGGCGGTTGACCTGGTAGCAGGCTGTGCAGAGGACGGCCGACCAGCAGCAGGCCGGCTGCGCAGCATGAGGGTCCACTAGAAAGGAAATGGGGGCGCGACACTGCATTGCGCCGCGCCGGTGCTCTGTCCCGGTGGTCGGGTCTGCATGGGGAGTGCGGGAGGAGGGAGGGGGTCCGCTCGGACCCCCTTGTTGTTTCCCTTTTTTTTTCTTTTCAGTTTCCACGTGGATGGTTGACCTCCCCACTGTTTTTTTCTTCTTCTTTCTATCCATGTGGTGGCCCTCCCCTTCCCATTTTTTTTGTGTTATGCAATTAGTGCAGCAAGACCCAAGCAAGTCATGCTTTTGGTTCCCCCCTTTTTTAACTTTAAGACTTATTTTTAAGTCATTATTCCACCCTCTTCAAGTTTTCCAAAGGCTTTGTGATAGATTTTTAAATTTAATAACAATAAAATTATTATAATAAAATAATATTTTATTATTATTATATTATTATAATAAATTAATATGCAAATAAAAAAAATAAATTTAATAATTTTCACAATTAAATTTATTTTTGATGAAAAGATTGAAACTTAATCAGTTCACCTAAATGAAATAAAATTATAACCCGAGATCACGCCGCACCTTCGATCCCATCGGAAAAATTAAACTGACCATAACATGGCCGGTTGAAATGTGATCGGTGCGCGGTTTGGAAGGTTGTGACCGATTTTAAACCCTATAATTAAATTCATGAAAATTAATTTTATTTAGCTCATAAAATCTATGTGATTCGCTCTGATACCAATGTTGGGTTTCCAGGGCCCCCAGCGGAAGCCGGTGGGCCAGGGATTTTAAAACTATTGTGTTGGTGCAACGACAGTACTTGTCGTCGCCGACGATCTGAGACCCAGAGAGGTCCGAGGACCTCGCGTAGATTGATAAGAGCACAAAATTAAATGGAAAACATACCTGTTGCATATCTGAATCCATTGTCGACCGCTACTTGTCGACGACGATCGTTGCACGAAGGATCCATAGCAAGATCCCTCTAGATCATCCACATGCGTCTCAAAAATCCATGGGAATACCAATCATCGAACTCTAGGTGCTATCACGGTGATTCAACGATATATTTGACGTCCCGAAGATCACCTCATCGTCGATATTGTGATGCATGAGGAGAAACTTGATCCGAGCACTTGGATCATCAGCTTCTCTCTCTAGGAAGCGGAAGGAGAGAGATGTTCTCAAATTTCATTCCATAAATGAATGAATAGTGATGTGAAAACCCAAGAAAGAGATAATCCTCTCTTATTTATAGAGATGTGGATAAATACCTTGTAGGGTTCCCCAGCCCCTGTTATTATCAACGTTCTATAAATAAATAATTATGATGACTTTAAACTGCATCAATATTATATGTTAATCACATACTTGTAATATATAAAATATATTAGATAATAAAAATATGAGCCTTTTAACTCGACTCGATGTCCCGCTTAATATTAAATGAACCTTGAATATTATAATAATATTCGTTGGATTAATATTTTCTTTTATTTACTGAACTCATAAATATAGTAAATAAATTCAATCCCAAATATTCAGCACTTGAATATTAATAAATTTATTTAATTCATTTGGTGATCGAAAACTTGGACTAACGCTCGGACCCCGTGTCGGGGCCCACTATGTCCAGATACCTATTCATCTGAATAGGCGTGGATTCTTAAATATGTTGTTGTGTGTGACCCTCTAGGCCCTTTTCTCGATAGCGGTGAATAAAATTCACAGACCAAGAGTGAGGTCTAGCAACCCATCATGGCCCCTAAAGAGATAAGGATAGTCATAGCAATGACTAACATCCTACTAACACTGACTGCGTACTATAGTCTCTTTGACATTTGATGTCTCATAAATCAGGACGCACTCTTGTGTCATCGTCCTTATCTTGCTTTATTATTTTTTGATCTATCCGGATGGATTCACCTTTCTACAGCTTTGGACAAAGAATTATGAAGGAAGAACCATCCTAATCAACCAGTCCTAAGATATACAACTTCATAAACATGGAAGCGACGAATCCTTTCTTGACCATTCAACCAACGTCATATGACTAATGACTCACCCGACACAAACTACATTGCCATGACATTACTGCCATGGTTTTCACCTCACATAAAAGTAAAAAATTAAATGATATACATTGATAATGGTCTCAAGTCTAGAGACCAATACACATGTCCGTAGATAGGAACAACCAATGACACCCAAAAAATGTGGTGTTCCTATTGACAGGTCTCTCCTCATGATCTCACAACTAGAGATCACAAAGTGTGAGCTTCATGAGAAGAAGTCTTAATGCTTATGAGCCCCCAGCACCTGATAGTCAGACATCTACTCTGTCAAGTCAGTAAGATTTATATAGACTATAGAACATATATTTAATATCAATGTCACTGTATCTTGAGTTTCTCATTATAGCATGGGATCTGCTATAACCTCTTGACATGACAACTAACATTTGGACATTTCCACTATTATAGTGGAAGTATAAAGTTCTGCACTATAATGGTAAAAATCATTATTCATATCTAACTGTACGCATGATATGGAAATCAAAAGTACAATATAGTTGGGTCTAGGGCACCCACTATTTCAACAGCCTTTGGATGTTTTAGGAAGTATGGTGACAAAGTCCATAGTGATGTTTCCCCATTTCCATTCTGGTATGACTAATGGTTTTAACATTCCCTTAGGATTTTGTCTCTCAGCTTTAACTTGCTGAAAAAACAAGCATTGAGAGACATATTCAGCAATATATATTTTCTTAGCATCCCACCAGAAGTACTCTTTCAGGTCCATATACATCTTCGTGCTTCCACGATGAATAGAGAATGAAGAACTATGAGCCTAATCTAATGGATCCTTCTTTAATTCTGGGATGGGAGGAACACAAACCCAATTCCTAAACCTTATTGTACCATTACAATCAAGGTTTAATTCAAGAAAATTTCTCACCTTCTATTGTAACTCCACATCTTCTTTTTGTGCGTCTTTAATCTTCACATGTATAGATGGTAAAACATTCATTTGAGAAAGATAAGATTTTACCCTTCCTTTTTAACTCCAAGATCCATCCTTTGTAAATCCATAAATATTGGATCTTTTGTTATCCTCATCATGGATAAGATAGCATGTTCTTGTCGACTTAATGCGTCTTCCACCTTGTTTTCTCTCCCAGGGTGATAATGAATTGAGCAGTCGTAATCCTTAATCAGCTCCAACCATCTTCTTTGATGCATATTCAGCTCCTTTTGTGTGAAAATATACTTTAAAATTTTATGATCAATATAAATATCACACATTTCACCATAAATATAATGCCTCCAAATATTTAATGGAATGATTACCGCAGGTAACTCCAAATCATGAGTTGGGTAATTTTTCTCATGGATTTTCAATTGTCATGAGGCATAAGTTATCACCATATCATTTTGCATGAGAACACACCCCCGTCCCTTATTGGATGCATCACTGTAGATCAAAAACATTTCTCCACTGCAATTTAGTGTGAGCACAAGTTCCCTGGATAACCTTCTTTTCAAATCCTTGAAATTATCTTCACATTCCTCCATCTAAACAAACTTAATTCCTTTTCGAGTCAACTTGGTGACTGGGTTAGATAACCTTGAAAAATATTTCACAAAACATTGGTAATATCCAGCCAAACTAAGGAAAAATCGGATCCCAGTTACTATCGTTGGTCTCGACCATCTTTCGATAACCTCTTTTTTTTTCTGGATCCTTAGATATCCCCTATTTTGAGATTATGTGACCCAAAAATCCAACTTTTTGAAGTTATAATTCAAACTTCTTAAATTTGGAATAAAGCATCTCCTTTGTTAGGGTCTTTAATACAATTCTCAAGTGATCTTCAGGTTCTTCCTTTCTCTTTGAATAGACAAGAATATCTTCTATAATGACTACCACAAACTGATCAAGATAGTCGCTAAAGACTCTATTCATCAGATCCATGAAGATAGTAGGGGAATTAGAAAGACCAAATGGAATCACTATAAATTCATAGTGTCCATACCTTGTACGGAATGTCGTCTTTAGTATATCTACAGTTTTGACACTTAATTGATGATACCCTATACGAAGATCAATCTTGTAAATGTATTAAGCTCCATGTAGTTGGTGAAATAGGTCATCAATGCATGGGCGAGGATATTTGTTCTTGATAGTTATCTTGTTAAGTTCTCGATAATCAATGCATAGTCTCATTGATCTATCTTTCTTCTTAACAAACATAATAGGTACTCCCCTAGGTGACACACTAGGGTGTATGAATCCTTTGTCAATATTCTCTTAGAGTTGCTTCTTCAGTTACTACATCTCAATTGGGGCCATTCTATAAGGTGTCATTGTAATAGGCAAAGCACCCGGTATGAGTTCAATTGAAAACTCAGCTTCACGATTTGATGGAAGACCTGGCAATTTCTCCGGAGAGAAATCATCAAACTCCCGTACAATGGGAATATTATTAATCAGGAGTTTCTCTCCAACGATTTGAGATAAATAACCTTCATTTAGTTGAATCATGACCCATAAGATGGAAGAAATTTCCACTGGAAGGTTATGTTCATCCTTACATCGATAGACGATAATAGAATGATCTGGAATATGAAATTTGACTTCCCTTCTTTGGAAACTAATATGATCTCCATATAAAGAAAGCCAATCCATGCCAAGAATCACATCAAATTCCAATATAGGAAGGATCACAAGATTTGCAGGAAGCACTTTTTCACAAACTTCAATCAGAGAAGAATTGTAAACTTTTGATACAACTATTATGCCATTAAGAGTTGTCACAGACAACTAAACATCTAATTGTTGAGGTAATACAACGATACCCTTAGAAAATTCATCAGAAATAAAAGAGGGGGTGGATCCAGAATCAAATAAAACATATTCTTCTTTATAGTGGATGGTAAGTGTACCTCTCACCACTTCGTTGTCGTACTCCACATCTCTGATTGTAATTGCATGTAACATTCCTTTGCCTTTTTCCATAAGAGTTTGTTGACGTTGATCATCATCATCAAATCTTGGATTTGGGCATTGATTGGCATAATTCCCCATCTCATGGCACATGAAACATTAAAGTGTAGTAGGTTCATTCTGTGTATCCCTTCCTTTGTTTTCATCATTAGAAATATTCATCCCATTATTTCGACATTCAATTTCCCGATGACCTTCTTTTCCACACTTGTAACATTTTCTAGTCCCTTTAGTACAATTTCCTCCATATTTCATTCAACACATTGAGAATAAGAGAAAAATCATCTTCTTTTCAATGTTCTCTTTATATTTTCCTTTGAATTCCATTTTTCTCTTCTTATCAAACCCATGTGACTGATGGATTACACCAATCTCCATCTCAACCTTGAGATCACATCGAACAATTTCATTGTAGCAATTTAATTCCCTTATGGATAACTCCCATTGAAGACATGGTTTTAATCCACTAAATAATCGATCATTCTTACTCTCAGGTTGGATAATAATTCTGGAAGCATACCTTGAATGTCTTGTAAAAAATTATTCATAGGTACCAACAGATTCATCATCCTTTTACATCAGTTCAAGAAACTCTTTCTCTATATTTGTTCAAAGAATACGAGGGAAATACTTTTTTAAAAATATGTTCTTGAACTCGTCTCATTCCACGGACTCAATTTCATCCATTTTCCTCGTATTCTTAATAGGATTCCACCATTGATCATCATAACCTTCCAAACGATATACTGCTAAGTTGAATTTATCATGTTCAGAACATTGAAGAACCTAAAATATTTTTTCAGTGGTACTAATCCATTGTTCAGCCACTAATAGATCAGAAGACCCACTAAATGAAGGAGGACGCTGCCTCATGAAGGATTCAACAGAATGTTGCTTCTTAATTTTCTCGTTTGGAAGTTTTCCATGATTCATAGCTTGGGAAAGTTGTGTGACCATGGCTAAAATATTTTTCATTCCATCTCCCATAACATTTGGTTGCCCAGGGGGACAATCATTGCATTCCCTGTCGTATTCTGCATTAACACGGTTCCTTCGGGTTCCAGCCACTGACTAAAACCAAGAAGAATAGTGTGGGAAACAATAATTATTATAGGAAAACCCCATAATCAAGAATAAAATTTCACACTTAAGGTCTAATCATAGGTTGTTCATGGACATTTCAAAAACACTATGATTGTGTTCTATGCTTAGACATATCCTTATGTTTCTTACTAAGACTTTCACATCCTAGTTTCCAAAGGCTGACTAACCTCTCTCTGATACCAATTGTAGATACCCAAAGCATGATGTACAAGGAAATTACATTACTTTTGAGGAATACTAAATACATAAAAAACAGACACACAAGGACTGTAATAGTTTAGTGTCTTTGGAAACTCGGAATATAATCTTCTAATCATGGGAAAAATAAACAACTGGTTTATAAATCAGCTACGTTGTCTCCCATTTATTTCATCATATCTAGATTCACTTTTTTTCATATCCTACTTAATATAGTTCTTGTTGAACTGGGGAAAAGAAAACATTAAAAAGGGTGATCTCAAATGCTCAGTAAAGGTAAGCACAGAGAAAATAAAACAAACCATATACATTTGAACTTTAAAACATGAACATAATGATTAAACAACAAAATCTTGACCAAATACATAAATATTGTAAGTACGTAAGGAATATATCATAATAGAACATCAATATTGATAAAATATCATGGGAATAAATCATGTAATTGTGGCAACCATTAAACACTTGTTATGATTTCCATTGTAGCCAAGGCATTGCTGCAAAGACCATCTTAGTGGAGAAAGTCCCTTTATGAATCGAGTTCACTCCTCGTTCTAGTCCTGTATCACTGAACCGGATTAACATACCATTCCAGCCATGTCTATCTCCTTAGATATAAATCTTTACCCAATTCATTGGAGCAATATATAGGTCCCACCCATCTCATAATGAAACCATTCTTATGTGTGCCACAAAATCATAAACCATACATCATATCATAACCGATGTAATAAAAATGGGAATCTTAAACATCATGCTATCATAAAATAATCCATATAAGATAAAAAGACATCATAAAAATAATTCCATCATAACATAATAAAATCAATGTAATAATTGGGATAGAAACCGAACCTTATATTATCATATATGGAAAATAATTTTGATAAAACACTTGAATACCCTTCTTGAGGAAAATATCCTTTCTACTTCAAAAACATTTTTACTTTTTTAAAATGTCATAAAATATTATACTAAAAGAAGTTGATTAAAAACAAACATGAAAAATTTTAAATTACTCTTCATGGAAATAATGTTCTATGAATCCATTCATGCCGTATAAGTTAAAAAACGTTCTTCTCGTACTTTGGTCGGAAAAGTCAATAAGTACCTCGTACTAAAAATGACAAAACATTCCTTTCATATCTCTTACTAAAAACTCACCAATGGGTAAAAATGTATTGAAAAAATTGTAGGTAGACTGAAATAATATTACATATTGGGGAAACATGTATGTGGATGATAAATATTCCCCAGTAAATTCTGAAGTATAAACAATCTCGGATAAAAATGAGATTGTGATATTTTCCCATACCTTAGGTTTGATACGCTTTGTATGAATCCGAACCTCCTATAATATGGTTTAAATAATGTAAATTGATTTATTAAAGAATCATATTTTTTCTTATGATATCATATATGGTCATATTTGTATCATCTTATTAGTAATATTTCATTGTTACTTGTTATTCGGGTGTTTATTACTTTATGTTCTTATGCGTGTTTTGATGAATAAATTGTTATTAATCATTATAGGATATAGATATATCTTTTACATAATGTTATTAGTGTAATATATATCATATTAATTCATTAAATTCATTTATATAATCATTATTCAATGAAGATCATATAGAAGGAGTCGCATCACATCGTGGAGACAATAGACCATACGTATGCACGAGCGATGATATCGTTCCCATGATTGTGGAATTGTATTGAAGTGTATGTATAATATTTCATAATTAATAAAACATTACAATAATCATATATAGTTATTTATTTGCACCATTATAACCATCCGAGTAAGGTGGTTGTGGAATACATATTACACCACGACGTGGAGACGGTATTTCGTACGTACGCACGCCCGGTGATTTTGTTTACCGTAGGATGGATAAGAGGTGAAATAGGGTTGTTTCATAATTATAATAACATATCCATATATTAGGGATACTGATATTTTTAGTTCATAATGAAACAACTAATGAAGAGGGAGTAGAAGAAGAACAGATCTTGAAGAAAACGGTAGAAGGTATTACCTCTTTCTCGAAGTGCCTCCTTTAAACATTCTCTTAGGGCACTAGAGTTGGTCTTTTGAGAAGACCAGTACCTCTAGTAGGGTTTTAAGGAATTGGGGATGTAAAATGGGCAGCGGTTGGCCATGCTTGAAGGCTCAAATTGGTATGAGGAGGAGAGGGAGGAGGTTCCCTTTTGTAAGGGGGGAGAAAGGAAAATTTGGAAATATAAGAAAGATTAGTTTATATTAAATCCCAACCCCACTTAAAAACTTCCAAAATGACTCATATAAAATTATTAGATGCGATAGGTTGGTAATATCATCAACCAATAACGTTTATACATGTTATGAATTTATTTTAAACATTATCAACTTGATTTATCGTTATTAATCAATTTAATGTTATTTGTGGTAATAATATTCTAAATTTTATATTATTATAAATAATTACATATGTGTTGTTAATTTCACATAATTTTACACCTTATGAAATTTTAGACCATATAAATTTTAATTTATAATTTTTAAATATTTTTGTGATTTGTAAAAAACATTATAATATGTAATTTTTATATAATAACTATAATGTCAATTTTGACACTATTCATTTATTTGAATTTAAATAAAATATATACAGAAGACATGTTCGAACTAAAAGATTTAATATATTCATAAAATGTCATATGTATCTAGAAAATTAATGGAGAACATTAAATAGTTCATTTAATATTTATTTTAATATTTATAAAACCATTTATTTGATATTTTAATTAATAAAATAATTTCAACATCACAATTGTGTCATAATTAATTATAATTATTTAATCCCTAAAAATTCTAAATAAATATATATGAAGTAGATAATTTTTTTATCTTTCTGTAGACTATTTATATTTGATGTTTTATGAAGTTTATATCTAAATTAAAATTATTATACTTATAATATTTAAGAGAGTGACATAATGTCACTTTCCTTCGTTTTAATAATAATTATATTACTTCACGGTCAAAAGTCCATGAAATAAATATATTCCGGCCCTTAGGTGACATGGTTCAACTTTTATTCATCCAATATGATTTTGGCACGTGTTAGGGTAATTTTATAATCTTATATTTACCCTTAATTACAAGATTTACCTTTAATTGTGGTAAATAAAATTTACCGTAGTTACTATTCATAAAGTCCAAAAATAAAAAGTAGCATATTAAAATAATTTTGACCCAATGATTCCAAATATTTAATCAATTTTTCAAAATTCAAAACCCATAATTTTTAGTAATTAATTTAAAAATAATCCCATTGTTAAGAAAACAGGTTTTAGAAGATAAAACATTGGCAAAGTTTGAAATGTTTTTACCTATGAATTCAATGTGAAATTAATGCTAATGACATACATTATATTAAATGGTAAAAATATATTCTATTTATACTTTAAAACCATTCAATATTATAATTTAACAATATAAATTATCTCAATGAAAAAAGTTGTTTTTAATTAAAAATTATCGTATTCTTACTATTCATCAAAATATAAAAGTTATCATAATTGTATCAAACAATTTTCCAAAGTAAATTTTTATATCCTGATTCCAAATAAGATTTTTATTTTGTCAAATTTAACTTATAAACATGTCAAAAATTATATTTAATGCTGGTGCGCCATCAAAAGGTGAGAAATCTGCATTTTTTTAAAAATACTTATTTTACCCGAAAAATTTATTTTGTTCTCTTACCATGTTCTAGAAAATGTGTAAGATTAATAATAATGTTATAAAATACAAAATGTAGTTCATAATATTCATAAGGGCTATTCCATTATAATATATCGTTGTTTAGTGAAACCCGGTATTGCGTTCTACACACGCTATCGAGGAAGGTCGTGATTCAGTGTAATGCAAGCCAAGTCAGTATTGTGTGTCGTGAAAGATTCCATTGGTGTTGCGTATAACATAAGATAAAAAAAATATTTCTCATAAAATCTCAGGTTATTACATGTGATATATGATTTTATTTGTGTATGCATGTTGTTAGAGTGGTGTGTAATAGAAAAATAAATATATTCATTAATATTTACATAAATTACTGAGAATAGTTTGAGTAAAATAAGAAGCGGAAGTGCCTATGTGGATCAAATGATGTGAAAAACCTAAAATTATACTCTTTAAAAAAGATCACAAAGTATCATTAGTACAATAACATAAACAAATATTCTATACATTTTTCATATAATTAAGGTACCTCAAACTATATATTTTCTTTCATTTGTAATAGGATATCCCTTTATGATTTTATATACATGAGTATGAGTATATTCTTTTGATTCATCCCTGTTAGTGTAAATTTTACCATGAAATCATGCGAGTATGGTGGATTAATGAATACTGAAAAATAACAAAGATTATTGTTGGGTTAGTATTGAGGTTCATTCCTTTTTTTTTCAATTAATTCGTCAAGTAAATAAATTTAAATAATGTAGGAATCATTGAATTGTCCCACTCAAGATGATATTGGGTATTATATGACCATAAAACATAGCATGTTGAGACTTGATACAACAATTATATCTTAGTTGGGGTGATGATTATTTTTATGAAAACCAACTATGAAATAACAAAAAAGAAAGATCAAAATCACCACGAGATTAAGGCATTTGGGATTTCTTCTATATAGAAGTGGATAAAATTTCAATTATGTATAGATTGAATAAAATACTAGACTTTTGTTATCAAATAATGATGATAAATTTCAAAAAAAAATCAATTGGATTCTATTAGGGGGAGAGACACATGGAACTGTATGGTTCAAAAAATAACATCAATTCCATAAATTGCATACATTGTTCAGTGTAAACCATTTCCCTAAAATAATCCATGTCCAAAAGAAAATAAAACAATTTCTGACAAACAAGGAAATATTGTACCTCCCAATCTAAGGTACCATCCCCATGTTAATATATTTTATTCTCAAATAGTAAAATTTGGTTTAATGTTTTTCTAAAATCACATCGAAGCACTATTTCATGTTTTGTGGCCATCACAATTTAATTATCATTCTTGATCCATTTATATAAAGAGACACATTTCATGTTAATATAAAATTTTAGCTATCTTCTTCATTCATGGTAATCCTTCCCTCTATATGTGTTGTATTTTAAATTATTTATAATCACTACCACACCTAGAACACGTATCTATATGGTGAAAAAACTAAATATTTTACAAATAATCACTATAACACCACCCTTTAGTGTGAAACACTGAGATTTAAAAATAGGTTTTACCATATCATTTTAATATGAATGCATTCTAGAAATTCTTTTAAAGTTTCCAGACATGATTACAGTATCATTGAGAGGAGGATGGGTAAATCAATGATATATTTTCTTTTTATGTTTCCCTGCAAATAAAACAACCTTATCCTACTATAGATGATTTAATTCACTTATGAATAAAAAAATCCACATGACCACCAAAATTAACATGGTTAACTATTCAATAAAAATAGATATGTCCTTGGTATGTTTTGTGAGTAATAATAAACAAAACAATTTATTAGAAAACAATCTTTTTGTGGGGAATACAATGACTAGGATACTAATTTTCACTTTTGTAGCACTATGTAAACAATTTAATTGGGCACGTGCTTCCTCTAGAACAAAAGGTGTAATATAATATCTTCATAACAAAACATGTTACATGTTTTTCCATATCAACATCCAAAAAAGTATTATTTAAAAAAAATTCTTCATTTTATTACCAATAAGCTGGTAAAAACTTATAAGAATTTGATATGACACTCAATATGATTTCCCAGTCTGATTCACCCAATCAGATTTCCAAATCTGATTTCTAAATATGGAAAAATATAACTCTGTTACAATATGATTGAGGAAATTATGAATACCATCTTCCTCAATCCAAAAAAACTGATACGATAGTTATGGTATTATTATCCAACCAAATATGATGACCATCCAATTACAATGATAAGAATTATATTATAATCAAAAAAATAGGATGGACAAATAAATAAGATGATCAGCTGAATACATTGAAATCAAGTATTTTCCCCATTCACATATATTCAAAGAAACATGTTTCATGGATCTCAAAAAAACATCCTCTCTCTAAAAAAGTAGCTTCACTCTATTTCTCTCTAAAAATTACTCCAGTCTCTATAAAATAAAATCTTTCTTATTGACGTCTATATGTGACCAAAATATGGTTTTGGAGGGAATCTAAAATGTTTTCCTACTCAACCAAATTAACAACATTTGAATGACTCCATGAATATATGGTGCATATTTACTTAGTCAATACTTTTGGACCCTTCTCAACTCTTTTTGAAACATCAGATCTATTCACTCTTTCTTTTAAAACAAAAGTTCATTTCCAACATCCCTTCCAATTTTCCTTGTCCAGTTTCTCCATTATGATTCTTCAGACTAGTTTAAAATTATGATGAAATACGAAACATTCATCTTCTTGGAAAAAATACATTTCAATGACCGATTCAATATCATCATTACATTTCTCAACACCAGTTTATGACAAAAAATTTTCTACTACAATTTTGAAAAAAAATCAGAATCAACTCTAATACAATGGCTCCTGACCCATTTTAAATAATAACAATTCAACCTAATCGAGGATTTACTAAAATACTAATTAAATCTCATTTTCTTTTCGTATTGGTCCTAATAAATTCAACACTTCTGAATACGATACCCATTAACCTCAATCTCATATGATTTATATCTTTTGGGTATTGGTCTGAATGAAAACCAGTAACTTTGGTTTCTCTCATTCTCTACAAAACCTTTCATTCCTTAAAAAAATATAAATCTAATGAACTGATTATGATGATTCTGAGACTAAAAATATTCATTCAGCTTGTATTATGAATTTCTTCATGACATTGATTTTTATAAGGATCATCTTCAACATCATCAGACATAAAATGGAATGTATTGTGACATCCCGTTTATATAGAAACTAATATTCATTTCAACATGGAATTATGATAATCAACATAACAATGCTAAAAATAAATACAATCAAGAGGAATACAATCGAAATCCCCTTATCTATCTTTCCAACTAGATATGATTAATCTTAATATGATTTGAAAAAAATTGTCTGCCATTTTCATTCATCAATCTTGCTCATAATATTAAATAATATTTTTAAATTTTGATAACTCTATGATCAGTAAAACATCAACACATTTTTATCTTAGTCATACAGTCTCTGATTCTTTACCATTACAAACACACCATCCATTCCAAACTCAGAGATAATCCGATGACCCTTTACATTAAGAAATATTATTCCTCAATATGATCAACCAATTTATCCTGGATCTAGTTTGAATTCAAAAAAACCATTTTTCAGCCCTCTTTACGTAAATATGATGAACCGTTTCAATAATTTTGAGACTGATTTCTTTAATGTGATGGTCAGTCCAATTATCATGAAATACATAGTGAGGTGTTTTTCTATTCTTCATGAACAACCTTGAAAAAAATAAAATACCTAAATATTATCATCATACTTATTAACATGGCCCTAAGAGTCACCCCCTTTAGATTTTTTTGTCATCCATGTTTCATAAATAAATGAACTTTGTATCCTAATGTAATGGATAACTTGTCAACAATTCTATGTCTAAATGTGGTAACTCATTACAAAAAACATGAATTGATGATAGAAAAAAATTACTACCCAAAATAATTTATTATGAAAAAAATCCACATCTTCACATCAATAGATTATCACCATTCCTAGATAACACAAATATTCATCCTATAACTACTCTAACAAATATATAAAATATTTCACACACTTAGAATGTTGAATTCATAGATTAAGCACAACCCCCCCCCCTTTTCATGCTTCCACAAAGATAGATTTATTAAAAAATTATCCCCTTCAAAAACATTATCCAATGTTAATTTGAGAAAGGGTAAAAAAACATACCCAAACTTCATTAGAATGAGGCTGGATGTTCATATTAATCCTCCACATAGAAAATATTTCCTTTAGTATAGTGAAAATTTCAGTAACTTATTCAAATGTAAGAACATACTCTAGATTCAATTCATTCTTCTCTACATGATTTCTGATTAAATGATATTTGATATCAATATGTTTTTAATGAAAATTTTGTACTCGATTCCTGGTGATATTGATTACACTTTAATTATAACCACATGAGATCAAGGGTAACATCACATTAAAAATTAAGTATTCTCATTGAGTATTCATCCACATAAATTGATTAGCAGATTGAGTAGTAGAAATATCCTCAGATTCAAACATACTTAGATTAACTGTATTTTTTTTACTTTTTATTCCAAATAACACAATTCATTCCCTTTAGAATACCCCACCAAATGATGATCATCTACAATAATCCTTTCCTTCCCAATCATTATACCAATACCCAAAGGAATCAATATTTTATGATCGATCATACCTAATTCTGATATTTATTTTTTCTTTTATGTATTTGAGAATTATTATTTTTGGAATGTAAATGTGATAATTTAGGATCACTCTGAAATCAGGCATGTCAGGTGACCTCGAGAAAAAATTCAGGTCTTAGGGAAGTCAAATGAAAATAACATCCATTAATATTTAAAAGCAATTTTTGGTCATCTTTTATCCTTCTCCATATTTATACATCATTGTTCTCACTATAATAAGTGTGGGAACAAGGTTTTATTTCCCTTTACTGATCCTATAACGACATTCCTTATCATATTTTCTTTAGAAAAAGATGTGTTTCTTATTTTGACCAACTTGTAACCCAAATATGTATTCTTCTCACCCCAATATGGACATCTCAAAAACCATTTTCATTTATTCATCAAATATTTTACAAGTTCCTTCATTATTCCGTACAATGATAATGTCATCATCATAAACAATTATGACGGGGGCATAAAATTTAATTTATTTTATGTAAATATTGATATAAAATCATCATTTACTAAGAGAAATTATCATTAATAAGGTATCCGTGTTTGGAATAACATGCCCTCAAACCTTGTTTTAGACCAAACAAATCCTTCTTTAATATGAATAAAAAATTATTATCTTTACTAATTGAAAATCTGCATGGTTGTTAAATGTAAAATTCCTAATCAGGATCATCATTTATTAATGTGGAATTAATGTCCTTTGGAAAACATTTATAGTATTATTGTGAAATTATTGCAAGAAACATTCTAATTGTTTTCAATATTTCCACATGAACAATGTTTTCATAAAAATGTATACCTTAAGTTTGTAAATACCCATAAAAAACAAGTCTCTCCTTGTTTCTTATCACTTCACCTTCATCATTTATCTTGTTCCCAGCATCCCTCTCAATACTAATAATTTTTTTCTTATCTGAATTGGGTATGAGGTACAATGAATTATTCTATTTAAACTAATATTTCACTTTATTCAATTCATGAACTCATTCCAAATACCCAAAATCTTATTTGAAATCATTCATATCAATATTTATATATAATGAAGTATGTGTAATAACTATTGTTGTATTTATTATTTGAACCTTCTGATGTTTATCACCAATGATATTCAGATCCTCCACTTGTTTCCTCTGCCATGGATGAGAAACCCATGTGTGTTCTTGAAAACATGAAATTGATAAATCTGGGTCCTCTCTTTGAGTAGGATTACAATTTTATCTATTCTTATTTGTATTTTTAACAAAAATTTTCTTACCCTACTCAGCATCCTTATCAGCCCGAGTATGTTTTCCTTCCTTTGATCATTAAACATCTCTAACACTGATAGTAAAAAATTTATCATGTTTCCTTATTGAAACATCTTTATCATCATCCATCCAGAGTATAGACCTGAAATATTTTATCTTTACCTTACCAATAAATCATTCCATAGTTTCCTCCTTTATTCTTTATAATACATGAACACCTAAAAACAATTATGTTTTTGAATCTTATATTTTTTCCATAAAAAAATTTATATTGATTATTAGCTAAATTGGAACACTAGAAAAAATGGTTTCGAACATAAATAATTGAAATCAGGAATTTCATCTAATAATAATGGTAAAGATATTTTTCATGTAACATAATGATTCCAATTTATACCAAATATATATTATTTATTTCTACAACCATGTATGGTTGAGGAGTGTATGAGAAACTATACTCATGAAAAATTAAATTCTTCACAAGATAACATTCCAATTATTCTTTTCTATATTCACCACCATTTTAGGTTCTCAACTTATTCTCTGAATACTCATTTTCCATCTCATCTTTTCTTTTGAAACATTTAACCATTTTCAAAGTATCCAAATTATGTTTTATACACATAAAATAGGTAATGTGAGTAAAATCATCAATGAAAGGGATAAAAAAATTATTCATATTTATTTATTGTTTGATTATTATCCCAAAAATATATAAATGGATAATATACAATGGGTGTTTTGAATAAATATCAACTTTCTTATGCACTGAGTTTTTTATTTCACTTTTTTGAAAAATATTGAATCACTGATATTTTATTCTTGGAAAATAAAAAATATATTAGACACTATCTATCTTTGATAACATACTATTTTTTTACACAAGTGTCCAATAATTTTATGCCATAATTTATTCTCTTCTACCATTCTCAATATATGTTTTTTGGATCACCAAAATAAACTATGTTTACCTATGTACATTTTTCTCTTGTATTATCATTCCATTATTATAAATTTTCACAAAATTGATCTTTCCAAAATGTAACTTTTTTGCCTTTATCCTCTAATTGTGAGGCACTAAACTTGTAATGTTTTAACCCATCAACATATAAATATTTATTGACTTTCATCTTTAATTTCCAATTTATGGATGATCAAATGCCTTTGAGTCTCTGGGATTCATTGTTACTAAATACAACAATTTATTCATTATTGTTATTTTAAATTCATCAAAATAATTAAATGTATTGTCATATGAGAACACCCACTATCAATAATACAGGTTATTTATACCTTAATAGATTTCATTTATGATTGTAAAACAATAGATTTTTCATTATTCCATTTCATTATTCACCTTCAGATTCTCTGAATTTCTAAGAAACTATTGTTGACCTAGTAAAAAAAATTAACCTTTTTTCTATGGTGTCCAGGTTTTTCCCATCATTAAAAAATAGTTTCTAATTATTGGAATCTATTTTAAAAATTCACAACATTTTTCTCATGTTTTTTTAACATTGTTCTTACAATTCTTATTTTGAGAGAATTGAATCCCCCCAAATGCTACCTTCTATAATATTTGGAATAGTAATAATATTTATGGTTGAACCAACAAATATTTTCAGTATGCATGAATCCACAACATTTCCAGTAGTATCCCATGATATAGTATTTTCCGTTGAAACATCCATTCAGAATAGAGTGGTAAAAATCTTTCTGAGAAACCTTATTGACATTAATATTTGAAACAATAACCTTTATTTTATAAATTCAACTCTTTATTTTGTTCAGCCTTATATATAATATGATAAAAAAAAATTATATTTATAATGTATAGAAACAATTTCAGACATAGGGTACTTTGAAATAGTAAGATTCTCTAGTTTTTTAATCTTGGACACATATATTGATTTTCCATCATTCATCATTTCAGAAAAAAAAAATCATGTTTCATCTCACATTTTGAAGGTAAATTTTGTTGAAAATTAGTTGGTTTATTATTACATGAGCATTCAGTGACTTTATAAATATGGATTCATAAACAATTATTTTTTTCCTTTTAGCTTTGTAATGTTTTTTGGACAAGATCCTACTCTTCTTTTTTTTCCTTCGTCATTACATCCAGATTCTCATTATGATTATTTTCATTATCAATTGGATTTTTAAATCATCACCCTCCACCGATATCTTGTTCTTTTCATCAAAATATAATTCATTTATTTTTGTGAAACATTCATCATTCATATTTTTTTTTATATTTTCAAGCCATCTAATATTTGTTATGGATTTTTTAACTCAAATTTTAATTAAAAATAAAGGTGATTTTATTATTATTATTCAAAAATAATTCATCAAAACTCGTCACCATTAACTTTTATAATAAAATTATTCTATAAATATACTCAACATAATTTTTTGATTTATAATCACTTGATTCATATTATTTTTATTTAATAAATAAACTTATTCATTGGGATTTAAGGAATATTCTATATTTCCCTATGGAATACATTTTTCCATTATATCTATGTTTATTCCTTGACTTTATTAACCACATTTATTTTCCATTTTTATCTCATCATTTCCTTCTTCATAGAAATTTTCCAAAAATTATTCAAGGGATCCACATTCAAATATTATCAAAAGAAGTTTCCCTTTATATTTTAGTGTTCCTCTTTTCAAATTTTTAGATAACAAGGATAATATATGATTAATATTATTAAATACCCCATTTTTAGAATCAGAATCACAGGCTTCATCATCAAAAATAATCTTCTTTTACTTTTCTTTATTATCATCCTTGAATGGAATATATTTATGAGATTTTTTTCTTACCTTTCTATATTTCTACCTTCTTATTTCATAAGTAATGGGAGTTCCATGGAATGCATCTAGTGAAAATGTTTTAGGATATTTATCTTTCAGTGAAGATACTTTTACATAAATCTTGTCTGGAATAATTATGAATATCTTTTCAATAACTATAGAATCTTCTAAAATTTCACCAACAATTCTAATAGTGCTGATAATGTAATTTAACTTGGTAAATAATCCCCAACAGATTTATACTCACCCTTTTTCAAGACTTAATACTTCAACCTTCATATTTGTAATTTTTCTTTATTCACTTTTGTGTTGTCTTCATATATTTTTTTTCAATTTGTCCCATACCATTAGATGTGGGAACACCATTCACTCTAAACAATAAAAGTTCCTAAATAGATGATAATAAATCATCCATGGCCCTTCCATCAATCTCATGTATCTTCTTATCAAAACATGTAAGAGAAACTTTTTCATCAATAGGAGGAATCCAATCTATTGGAGCATCAATAACATAATATTCAATAGACATAAGATAAAGAAACATTCTATATTTCTAGATATGATAATTTTTAAAATTAAAAATTAGAATACATTTACAAATCACAAAATTCAGATTCTCTATCAGTTTTTTCATAAAATTTTAATAGAATAGGGGAAGGAAAACTTCTACCATGATACAATTTGAAAGTGACTAGTTAATGTAATTGTATATCTAAAAGGGGTATTATAGAATTTGTGATATATTTTATTTTTATGTTTCCTTTTAAATGAAACTAGCTTCACCCCTATTAAATATTTAATTCCATAATAAGAACACACCAAATAGACATCAACATGAACCACAAAATTTACAATGTTCAATATTCAATAAGAAAAGCTACATCCTTGTTATGTTTTGGAAACAATCTGATACCACATAATCCACTAAAAAATAATCATTTTTTATCGAATACAATGATTAGTATATAACCATTCACTATTGTAGAATTCTATAAACAATCTAATAGTGTGTGTGATTCCAATGGAAAAATTGATTTAATACAAAGTATCTATAACAAAAAAATTTACCTATTATTATTCATCAAGATACAAAAATTTATTCTTCCCAAAACATTACCTATTTATTACCTAGAATTTGGTATGAAATTCGAGGACTTTGTGGTGAAACTCAATCCGATTTCCCAGTCTGATTCTCCCAATCTAATATCCCAATAAAAGTTCTCAATATAAAACAATATAACTCTTTCAAAATATGATTGCTATAATAATCAATAGCATATTCATCAATCTAAAAACCCATATCTAATTTTTTTGGTCTGATTATCCATCCAAATATGATGACCGGATGAATATGATGATATGAATAATATAATAATCTAATGAGTATGATGGTCTACTAAATACATTGGTCATCTTTATAAGATTAAATATTTTACATTCTCCATTAAATTCTATCCGCTAAAACTGCATGAATAGAAATCAGTACACAAACATCTTCTCTCACTAAAAAGTTGATATTCTCTCTCTTAATATCTGAATAGTTCATCGATCATCAGAAAAGTATAATTTACTTCTTACTTTTTATAGGTGACCCAGAGATGGTTTTGGAAGAATTCTGATATTGTTTCAATATAAAAAATTTACCCACATATGAACCATTGCTATATTTTTTGGGGCATCATGACTACATCAATACTTCATGATCTTTCTTGAATATTCATGAATCATCATTTCTATGAATTATTTCTTTCCAAACACTAATCTGAATCCATCTTCCATTATATTTTTCTCAGTATGATTTCTTCATTGCAATGATGCAAACCAGTTTGAATTTTTTTTTAAAAAGACAACTTATTTCTTTTTCTAATAACATATTTCTGACTCCCATTATGTTTTTTTTCATTACATTTCTCTACACCAGATAACGAAATAAATACTTATTATTCACTTTATAAAAATTAATTAGTTTCTTTTCTAATATGATAGTTATAGACACATTTGAAATCAAAACAATTCACCCTAGTGAATTGTTGTATCCATTATTTATGAACTACGATTTTCTTTTTGTATTGGTGAGAAAAACATCAACTCTCTTAAAAATAATACCCATCAGCTTCATTCTATGATTATTTTTGACTTTTTTATTTTAGAATGGATGAAAATAGGTACCTTCAATTTCTCACATTTTCCACAAACCTTCATAGACATTAAAAAAATATGAATCCAATAAACCCATTATGATGATTATGATACCATAAATCTTAAACTTCACAACCCCTATTATTTCACAAATTTTAGATTTTATCATGACTTACTTTATGACATTGATTTCACTGAGGACAAGTTTAAGAATTGTATAATAAATAAAGGAATGTATTGTGACATTAAATTTCTCTAGAAACCAAAATAATTTTCATATTAAGATGATTAGGATAAGTAGGATTATAATTCAACTGAATACGATCATGGTGAATTCGATTGACAACCCCTTTTATATCTTTCCAACAATATACTATTAATTTTAATTTAATTAGAAACACATATTCTATCCTTTTCTTTCATCACGAATGCATCACTTGTTTACAAAATACATTTTTATCATAGTAATATAGACTTTTATACTTCACCATTAATATGAAACCCACCATACTGAATGCCACGAAAATATGATGAACCATTACATCAAGAAGTATTTATCTTCAATATTATCAATCTTTTCATTCCCGAACCAATGTGAATTTTAGAAACCATTTCATCTAGCAAACATCACTAGAATACGATGGGACTTTTCATGCATTTTGTGTCCAATTCATTAAATATGATGGTGATTCATAGTTTCATCAAATATAAATTGAGTTGATTTTCCTTTAATATAAATAATCCAAGAAAAAAATTCAATACCTATTTATGATCATCATCCTTATATTCTTGGTTATGTCAATCCCAACCCCATAGAATGCTACTTACAGAATGTTTTATTTTTTCTCACTACATAAACACTTAATACGTTCATATCCATGTTCCATATTCACCCAAAAAATTCATAGATAGATATATTATTTGAAATTTAAACAAGTATTTTTTTAACAAGTTCCATGGATCCACCATAAATCTATATTTAATTCCATGTTTCAAAACAAAAGTTGAAGTGCCCAATTTTTTTATCAAAATCCAGAGTTCTCTAAAAATGTCTCATTTTTTACAAAATAATTTTTATTAAATTAGTCAATAGAAATTTCAAGGATAAACATCATCCACAATATCTATGTAAATTTAAAATTAAAATTATATTTCAAATCCACTTATATTGTTATAAAATATCTTAATGATTACTCAATTTTTACTGTAAACATTCCACACCTAAACATTAGGACTCTCAATGACATATAATTGGAAACCAATATTTTCAAATAAATGAACTAAAATTATAGACCTCAAATGATATTTCCAATGATTATAACTCAAAAGAATGATAAAAGTGTAATTCACAATTCCAATTATGATGATTATAATGATATAAAGATAAAACAACAAGTGTAATATTGAAATAACCCATAAAATTGAGGAAAATCATAGAAATTTATCCTTGGTATTTTCTAGGGCTGAGGGGGTTCACAATGAATGAAATAAGTCTACATGTTGAATATAAATCAATGCCAAATATCATAAAATTTTAAATAATAATTAAATTATTTGCTAATATTGAGGTGATATAATTTTATAGTGAGACTCATATTAATATAATACAGATGTGTAAAATAATTAGCCATGTTTAGGGGAAAGTGGATAATTTTTTAATCTCCATAATTAATGAATATTAAAAAAAACATGATTACTTGTTATTAATGAAAGGAATATGTTTTCATGAGAAAATTATATTATTTAATAGGCTACATGGGATATAGTAAAAGGATGCATTAACTGATGAATTTCAATGACAAGAATTTCATTGAAAATAAACATATTCTGAAAGAAATGGGTGAATATGATTAAAAGAAATAAATGATCACTATATGTCGATCACTAATGATGCCATTAAAAATAAAGATGACCAGGAACCCAACTGGGTAAAAACATACTCGAAAATATATCATTATTATTATAACTGAACTTAAAATAAATCCAAATTCCTATGTCGATCTATTAACTAACTCAGTAATATATTGTTTCTCATCAATATATTTTAATTTTCATAAATTCTCATGTATATATGTATATTTTTTATAAAAAAATAAAATGAATCTCTATAAGTTATTTTTGAAATTTTATTTATTTTTATAATTATATAAAATAAGAAAAACTATAACTGTTTTTGGAATAAAAATAAATGTTTATACTCTTGTTCGAGCATCGTAGTCCACCCCAATGTGAGGAGTTCATTTGTATCATACATATTTTATTTCATTCTCTCAATTCCTAAATAATAATGGTTCATAATAGATAGGTGTTTGTTAATGTAAATTATCATAATTTTCATTCAAAACCACATATTTGATTAATACTGAAAATTCAATAATCTCCCAATTAGAAATAATTTCATGATAATGTAATTCTAGAAACACATCCCTTGTAGTTATGTTACGTAAATCTATTACATCTCAATAATCTCATCCATTGTACTACTCATTCTTATTTAATATCCATATCTCACCTAATTCTATATGAAATGTAATCCTTGTAGCATCACCATCATGATATGTATAAAAAAATTGGTATGATAATATTAATTTATAAAAATACAATATTGAGTTAAAATTTATTGAATTTTATTTTCATATCCATATTTGAACCCTAGAATTATAATTTACATCATTTTTATGGTCTCTCTAGGACAGTGGAATGACATGAATGATGTTAGAATATATGAAAGTCATCTCAATTAAAATCATACATTATCAAAATATTTTTCAAATAATTTTACTATCCTCATTGTAAGAAAGAATCAAATGTGTGTGTTGGTTCCAAACCTCATGAATTTGTCTACACCCATGTTTCCTAGTTGTACATCACACTATTAATGAAATGACAGAACTATTTTATAAATACATATTATAAAGGAAAAAATGAGGGTTAATAAAATTACTAAGGATCATTAAATATACCTTATGAAGGACGATTAGTTGGTAAAACTAGATCCCTATGATTTCAGGATGATCGACCTGTATAGTAGTAGTGGGGTCCATGGTCTATTCATGAGGATCAGAATATGTCGGTTTAAATGTCGAAGGATCATAAACATAAGGGTTTTAGTAGAATGATTTAAAAGTAAAATAAGATGTAATGGATCACTCTGAAAGAGATTAATATGTATAGAGATTATGAGTCATCATCATAAAGTGGAAATATATACAATGAGGATTATATATAAATAGTGGGGAATGTATGTGTGAACTCATTATCTCATGTTACTATAATAAACCTATGAAAAAATAATGTGTTACAAATTGTATATCTAAGGTAGGGACACAATGTTATCATATACAATGAGTACTATGATTAGCTTGAGTTCCACCCCTCTCACATATTTTATATGCGAACAGATTCCACTAGGTTTGTTAAAAAGAAATTGTATTTTGATTAAAAGTTAAATAAATTAATCTCATGAAATTTTATGTTATTTGATATATGTTTGAAATAAAATACTCACAATAGGCACCATATGAGGAGTTCCCATATCTCTCATGCAGATATAATTGTCATAAATCATCATTCATTATAAATATTTAAAATTTTTCATTTCCTTCACTTGAAAAAAAATATTCATTTAATTAGTGATTAATAACTAAGTTATAATCAAAAAATTAAACAAGATGTTTCTTTAATTAATTAAGGCATACCAATTGTCGAAATAAATAAGGGACTCACATTGATATAAAAAAATTATATTATATTTAGTGGTAAGAATATCAAAACATAAAGGTCACAACCATGAAAAAAAATGGTCGAATTTGAATTTTTAGCATGGGTATGATATTGTTTTCTTCGTATATTTTCAATTTAATCCCTTTCATTTTATGTTAGGTCGTTTGGTAAATTTTAGTTAATATAAAATTTTTTATTGTTATTTTTTTGGTTAGTTTATTTGGTATATATTTTGGGTTAGGAATTTTTCCATTTTTTGTTAGGTCATTCATTTAATTATTTTTAAATTTAACTTTTATTTGATTAATATATTCCATTTAAATTCATATGTTTTTCATATTTAAATATTTTTTTATTTTCATATGTTCTAATAAAGTTTAATTCAATATTATAAAATTCATTTCAAAGGAAACTATTTCTAGTATATATTGAAAATTAATGAAGTTCATGTTGGACATAAAAAATTTCTAATTAATAATAAATAAATTTTTTATTTTAAAAACCTAAAAAACCCAAAGTGAAGATAAACCAAATGATCTTATAACATATATGGAATATTATAGATATTTCCCACCACAACATCATGTTCACATTCAACTCTAATATTTATACAATTTATTTTTTCATGAGTAAAAAAATTATGGGCGAATGGGGTAGTTATAATGTCAAATCCATTATCACCTTCATTAAATTTATGTCTCGATATTACATTAATAATGATAAAAAATAATGTTTTAGATGATCCATCACATAAAAACATTATTTTCCAATGATTCAAATACATATGGATCATTAGTTGAAATAGCGCGAGTAATGTCATTAACTCGAAATAAATATTCATCAATAAATGTTCTGTGTATCATCATAAAATAAATCAAAATTCATTTCATCATATTGAATCAACCATGAAAGTAATAATCCCATATTATTATTTTATCAATTAATCTATAATCAGATAAATTTTTAAACCATGTTCTAAAATTACATGCACTCGAATAAAAACCTTAGGTGTGATTCATGTTCCTGACATAATAATTCAATGTGTAAATTTTTTTTCAGTTAAATATATCAGAAAAAATAAATATTCCCTTCAATAAATATTTTTTGTAGATGATGTACAATTATATATAACATAAATGTGAAAAATTATGGAGGAAAAATATTATCTAACACAAAATTAATGGTTCATGGTCCATTATTGTTTTCAAGAATGGCATGAAAGAATTATTAGCAAAAAGATATCTTTTAAAATGGAACAACTAAATAACTATCACCCTTACACTATTAGACAGTAGATAATATATTTATATTGGAATCAAATATTGTTGAAGAATTTTATAATCAATACCCATCAAAGAATTCATCATCAAATATCTTTTATTGATCCATTTTGATATGTTTCATGAATGAACATAAGGAATTATGACACTCTCTATTACATCCGTATGATTTTTTATAAAGGAGTCATTACATATTAAGAACATGTAAATATCCATTTGTTTTCACTAATACACATAAGATGTAATTCTAGTCTGATACCATAATCAGCTAACTCTTACCGAGATCATAAATAATAATTCTTTTCATTCCATTTACATTTAGAAGATTTCAAAGATAAAATTGAAACATATTTTTTTAAATGGGTATTATTTATAACCAATGACTTAACAAATTGGTTGACCAAAATTAAGACTCGATGTAGATATCTATCTTTTTATAACTATAATTGGATTTCGTGGAAACATTATTCCTTTTTTATATTTTATATGACCAATACTGAATGAAAAAATGAATTATTTCTATTAATTAATAATATCAGTTATATAAATACACTAATATGAATTTTCATCCTCCATTTTATTTTCATATATTTAAATATCATTCCAATATAGATTATACTTTGGAAAAAATAATTTATATCCCATAAAATTGAAACTCAAACAATATTTAAATCTTATAGATTCTGTATTATTCATATAAGTAGTACATGAAAGTTTTCCATTAGTTATATAGAAAAAAACCATTTATTGAGATGTAAAATCAAGTATCATGACATTAGTATAGCATGCATCTAAAATATTTATTTAAAACAATAATATTACGTGTGAACACCCACATTCCAATCATACTTAAACACTTTTATTAAATGTTACAGGTTTACATCTATATCATCTCTATTATAAAAATGTATATATATGAGTATAATCATGAAAGTGAATATTTTTTCATACTCATATTTGGAGGACTGTTGTAAATATGTATGAGAACTAACCATGGGATATGTAAAGAATGCATTTGTCCAATTAGATTAAATCCATCACATGATAGACCCAAACTCATATTACAAGGGTCAGATGAAAAATCAGTAGTATCAAGCATCAAATGTCCATCATGATAATCCATTTATATAATAGTTGAACTCATAATTTTTTATTCATTCTATATGTATCATTCCATAACATATTTATTGATATTTCAACAAAAATGAAAATATTACAGAGTCTGAGAATTGATGGGATGTTCCACATTATATTATTTCACACATGAGATGGTGTTCCATTGTTTTTTTCTTCCATCAATGTGTGACCAATTTTATAAAATCATTTCATTCGGTAGTGTCCTATTATAATAAGCTTCAATATTTTGGGAATATAATAATTATAACATTATAAAATTCATCTTATTTAAATAACGTCCAGGCCATTTAATGGTTTGAGGGAGTATATGTATTATTTGAAATTAATTCTTTCAAAAATATAACAATATAACCATTTATAGTATTTGGAATCTCATACTTGGTTTTCCCATGAAATAGGTGGATAAAATATTACATCCATTTCATTTTACCACATTTCAGATATAGTGGATTAATGGAAACATCGTTCAATTTTCCCAACTAACATCATTATCTTCATTACATGAATCATGTTTGATCATATCAAATTACCGATGGATTGGAATCATTTATTTAACATTATAAACAATAATTGGATACTAGTTATCTAATAAATTCAAAAATCCATTCCTCTCATTCAGATCATGATCATTTTGTGGATACATTTTCTCTCTATTATGATTCTAAACATACTAGTTTTTTGAAACCATGTTTAGTAATATGGTAGAAAAATTATTAATGAATTAACCAAGGTATTCCAATAAAATTATAACATGGGTAGTGTATAAGGCCAATATAGGAAGCATTGAAATATTAAATATAAAAATATCTATCCAATTTGTTTTGATAATTAATTTAGTTTCGATCAATTTCATATATCCAACATCTATCCATTATATAAAAAAGTATATATGTCAGAAGTGAAATAATATTTATGTTAAATTGAAAATATATTTTTCTTAATGGTAATTTTCAATTAATATAAAACAATAATAGATAAACAACTCTATATGATAAATATAATATAAAAGTTAACAAAATATTATATTTATAAACAAAAAAATTATAAAATATATGTAACAATGATATTAAATTCCATTATATCAATAGGATTCTTCAGATGTTTTTCCAAACATAATTCTATATTATATGGTCTCCAAAAATAATCCAATGTTCTAGTAATTACCATTATGAGTCAAAAAAACCACAAAATAGCAAAGATATTTCCCAAAAAACAAGACCAACTAGAAATAATAATTTTATTCATTTTACAAGGCCAACCCAGTAATATATTTCTACATAAAATTAGTGTTTATTGAATCACTAGAGTAATATTTGAAAACATTTAAATTTATTACTCATGTAGAAATAATTATGATTATATAAATGAATTAATTTCTCAAATAAACTTTATCTGTGAAAAGATTAAAATACAAAATATTGACTGAAAAATTCCTAATAGAGTCACACTAATATTAAAACATTTCAAAAAACATAGAATTATGGACAACCCTTGTCTTAATAGAACATTAGTAGAAAAAAATCTCCAAAATAAGATTAGATGTCACCTTTAGGTTTAAACCATTCTAAAAGCATAGACCCCCAAACAGAGCAAGAGTACCATAGAAAAATATAAAAATTTACCCTCCCTATATGATTCGTTAATTAACCATGTGAAACCCCATCCACTACAGAAAACATTTCATCATTAAATTTACAAAAAAAAGTTACATACAGATATATATATATATATATATAATTATAATTATATTAAGGATAACAATAAAAAAGACATAAAATAGAAAATTAATTACTAAAAAACATTATTATCATTAATAAACCTCTTTTATTTAAAATAATATGAATACTACGATAAAAAAATCTAGGTTAGTTTTTTATACCTTGGGAAGAAATAAAAATGATCCTTAGTAGAAGATATAGATCATTTTTAACTAAAAATAATTTAATAATAACAAAATAAAAACACAACATAAGAATAGTTCTCCATAGATGGGATAGAAATTAAAATCTTCTCAAAGGTTTCAATCTATATGGGATATATATTTGGGGAGAGGGAGGCCACGAGGCTGGGATTTTTAAATAATTCTATACCAACGGTTTAAATAACTGTTTGTATTCATTATCAATAAAATTTTTATTAAAAATATAGGTATACATAAAATTTATTCATTATATAGCAATTTTTATTAATATAAATTGATATATCCTCACACATAAACTATTATATATGAATGATTTTCTGAAACTGTTGGTATAGCCTTCACTAAAACATAATTTACTAACAATTTTATGAAAATATTAGTATATCTATCAATAAAAAATTCTAAAACAATGGTTATTGAAACCCATTTTTATGTAGGGACTTATAATAATGGTATAAAAAATATAAGTTATAGGTTCATTGGTATATATCCCATTTCCACAACTGGATCCCTATAAACATTGAGATTGTAACATAAAACCCTTATCACTTTGGTATCATTTTTTCATAATAACTTTGAAATTAATAAACTTATAAATATTTTTGAATACCCATAATAATAATAATAACAATCATAAAATAATCTCAATGATATTAAATATACAACATTAATGAAACATGTGGTGAATACAGAATGTGTCTCACAGAAAGAAATGTGAGAAGAAAATACCATACCGGAGGTCCGACATCAAAGTACATGTTATAACCTTCCATATAATAAACATATTTTAATTTTAAATCTATTATAGAACCATAATCAAATATATCAAACCATATATTATATACATAAAACATTTTATAATCTATTTATTAATAATTCTTTATTTGAATCTTTGTTCCCGGTGATATCTGCATCATTTTTATGTATGTTTTGGTTCCAATTATTTGGTCCTTGTATATTGATCAGGGATAAACATTATCTATTATTTAAATAATTTTATATATATCATATTCATCTATTATATACGTATTTAAAATCATTAATAAAATAAGTTAACTATATAAATGAATTACAAGGTATATGGAGACATTAGGTCGTACGTATGCATAACGATGATTTCATTTTTCGATGGACATAAATAAAAAAAGAAAAATAATAAATAATATTTAATGAAAATTTATTATAGAATATGTATCATATATATCATATATATTCATTAAAAACAACCTTATTACATTTCATATGACATGGAAATGAAAAAAAAATCACAACACTTCATGGAGGAGGTAGTCCATACCTATGCACAAACAACATTATTTTTTCCCAATAGATTGGAATTTAAGAAGCTAGATATTATATTATAATTTTTTTTCGTCAGAGTGGATACTCGAGAGGGGGCGAATTGAGTTCCAATTAAAAATTTATGTTAAAAAGATTATTATTAAAATACCCCAAATTAAATAACAAGCTAAACGATAGTGAATTTGAAATACAGGAATGGGTCAGTTATGTAATCAAGAGATTGATTAGTTCTCAGTTAATCTAATCTGAAGATTAATAAACTTTTGATGATAACCTAATGCTTTATAATAAATACAGTCACGTTCTAGTTTAATTATCAGAGTTTCTCTAAAATGGATTTATATTTCAAAATACAAAGTAGTGGAATAATCAATATAGTTTAAACCAAAATAGAATAAGTACATCAGTTTAAAAAAATAGGTTTAGTCTCAAGCCAAGAATTAGTCCTCTCAAACAATTTATATAAATTTTGATCCACACACTAGATCGGGGTAAACAATAGTACAATGAATCACCAGGTACTAAGACCTCTACTAGAGTTCTTCGTGGAAAAAAATATAAAAACAATAGCACACATGCTATCCAGGTCACACTTAACCTCTACCACATTCCAAAGTGGGAAACAAGAGTGTTATAGATGTTTTGTGTGAGGATTTAGGAATACTCTTGTTTATCAATGGAGATAGTGTGTGTCTCAAAATACAGAGCACACACACTGCTCAAAATAAAAATAAAAGAATCCCTGAGATAGATTAGATATGATTTTAGAATGCTCTAGTGATTTGAAGTGGCTCTCGAGACTCTTTTTGATTAAACATAAATGCTTCTGAGTCCTTCACTTATTTTTGTCTGGAAAATAGAGTGTCATTTGCTTCCTTGATTTCCAGGTTCAGTTTGATCAGCTTGATTGTATGAAGTGATCGTTGTAGTTATTCACTCCTCGACTAAGAATCATCTTGTGTTCTCTTCTTGTATGAATGGTCTATCATATGTCTAGTGTTCTTAAAGTATACAGTTGTATGGATGTCTCCTTTCTTTAATTTGTATGTGAACCTTTTTTGTTCTATACAGCTCAATCTTCCTTTTATACCTTATGCTTCGGCAATAGGAATGATTACCTTTTAATAGGTACGAGGTACGGTCCCCTGACATGCCAAAAACCCACATTAATTAATAGGAGTTTCACTAAATTAACCATATATGACCATTAGAATTATATTAATAATATTGAAAATGTATAGAGTTTGAGTAGAAATGATTGGTTAACAGTCATATTCTATTAGTAGCTCTCTCTTAGTAGACTAGTAACGTTGGACTTTTTATCAGTGGATGCCTTGTATCTATAGTTTTTACTCCATGTAACAGTAGCTCTATGTAATGATAACTCCTTCTATCAGTAACTATTTATATCAGTAACTCTTTCTTTCTGGTGGCATTCATATATCAGTAGACTTTGTAGCAGTAGACTTTATAGTGGTATCGGTGGACTTCATATCAGTAGTTGTCTATCTCTATCTTTAACTGTCTGTCTGTTTCTATCGGTAACTATGTATGAGTGACCTTTACATCATAGTATACTTTATATCGGTAAGTCTGTATCAGTCGAATTATACATACTAGTCGAATTTTTCTCTCGGTAGCTCTTCTTCTATCGGTTGTTGTTATGCATATTGGTGACCTTATCCATATCAGTAGACTTCTGTACTGGTGTACATAGCCTTACAAGTAGTTATGTATCTGTTTGTATCAGTAGACATATTCTATCTTTTTCAGCAGCTATGTGAATACCAAGGAACTTATTCATATCAAGGGACTTAACACTTATATGTTCTATGAAAAACATGTCCAGATCGAGTTAGAATTATTTACAAGTATGTATAAACATAGATAAACATTGATTAACTTATTACAATGATTATTTTGATATTTTTATCAACTAAATAATATAATGTCATGGATTGAAAGAATTAATATATATATATATATATAAACATTATTTAGGATTGTCAAAGCATATTAATGAATAATTGAGGTAAATAAAACAGGTGTGGTCAACAATCTCCCCCTTTTTGATAATCACAACTTATGTTATTATAATCCAAAATACTCATTAATATATCAGTATAAAATACAATGGATATTATTTCTCAGTTTGAGTAACATAAATTCTCAAATGTGAGATAGTAAAAGAAAAATAGAGAATATAGTATTAAATGAAATTATATCAGAGGTACTGATAAAAAAATGATCCAGAGTAACAAAACAAATGTATTAGATAATAGAATAATAGATGCAAATGCATCATAGGAATGAGAAAATTGTACCAGGGGGAAATTTATTATTCTAATAAAATTTATTATGCTCTTAATTTAATATGATTCATCATATTTGTTCTCCCCCTTTGTATTATTTATCCCCTATTATACTATTTGTCCCTTATTTATCCTTCAAAGATATTATTTCTCCCCATTTGTGATTAGAGAAAGTGGGACAGAAAAGAAATACAGGAAATGAAAAGTAACATAATGTAAAATAGAATGAAATCATTTATATATTCATTGACACAAAAATAAATAGAAATAAAGAATTGAACAAAAAAGAATACTAGTAATTCATATCAAAGATCCTAGACACTAATCAATCAACCTCCTCATCATGAGATTTTACCTTGGGATCAGAAAAGGATTCAGGGGTGGTGGATGCAGGTGGAGGATTAGGAATACTAGAGATAATCAGAGGAGGCTAAGCTACTAAGACTTTTCCTGGTCTATAATATGTAGTTCTCTGGGTGATCATAGGAGTGAGGCTCTGAATGGCTTGGGTTGAAGTAATCTGAGGAATTGAGGAAGACAGAGTAGAGGCAGACATGGTTGTAGGTACAAAGATAGTGGTACTGTCTACATGCTTGAATGTTAGCAACATATTCTTAAAGTCCATAATGATCCATCCTCCTCTTTCCATAACAGAAATTAAATCATCCTTGTTTTCCATAAATTTTTCCAAAGCTGGAGTCAGTTCTATGAGCTTGCTTACTTATTCCCTGAAGGATTGATTGACATGAGGTAATTTAAAATTTTCCAAAAGAGGATTGAAATGGTTGGTTAAATGATTCTTGGTATACATTTTCTGAAAACAATAATCAACTTTATCCATTACTTCTTTCTGAGAGGAAGAAGCTTCTATCATATAATCTTGAACAATTTTCATGATATCTCTAGTGTTAGTCACCACCTGGGTCAGGGAAGATGAGTCCACATAGCCACTGGTTGATGCTGAACCAATCTCCTCTTTAATCAAATCTCGAATCTGATCCAACTCTACTGAAGGTCTGGAAGCAAGAGAACCAATAAGAAGAAGTCATAGCTAACTATACTCTTCACAAAATCCAAATACTTGCCTGATTGAGATTTAGAAATCATATAGTAGTCCAGAGAGACAACTAATTTCTTTAGAAATTCAACATCCTCTACCAATCTCGACACTTGATTCTGGAAAAACCTGACTTCATCCACCATCTATGCGATAGTTGTTGGCACACTACAACCAAGAGATAGTTCAAAATAGTATTCCTTGTTTCTCAGCTCCTCAACAAAAAAAATCTTTAAAATGGAAATAGATGTATTCAATGACTCTTCAATATCAAACTTTAAAGACTCAAATTCATCCCTGCTTACCATACTCAAAGGAACAACAACAGGTGCTCTTTCTGACACAATACAATCCACAGAGGCACTCATAACATATTGAATGGATGATAATAAGGAGGATTCCATTTAAATTATCTCTTCCACAAATAAAGAATTATGATCAGACTTCAACTGGTATAGATCAGATTTTCTTACTATATCCTCAGGTAAAAACTCAGAACAGATATTATTATTAACTTGTGGTCTGTTCAAGGGTGTCTCATCTTTAGAATCATTGTTTTCCAACCCACAAACCACAAAACCTATGTCTTCACCCAAGTATTCAATTCCATCAGCTACTGAATCATTTCCAAGTCTAGTTGGAAGCTCCCCCTCAACTGGTGCATTCTCTTATATAGCAATAGGACCCTAATCGGCTCGGTATTCCTCAGAAGAATATTCTACAACCATCTATATTTCTCCAACAACAGGTGGCTTCTTAGGGATAGGTGCAGGTCTATCTACATCAACAAGAACATCCTATAAAGTCATAATAAAACTTCCAATAAATGGACTCAAACTCAAGCTGACAGAAGCAGATGCTTCAGTTTTAGATTGACATTCTTCTTCCTTATTCTCTGGGGCATCCTCCTCCAGATCTGATCTCTTCCTGTCTTCCCCCATTAATAGGTGCCTCTTCACTTCTCACTCCCAACACAGTTTCTATTCTAGGTAGGTTCAAAGAAGAATTTTCCATTTCTTGTGATACAATTTCAAGAGTTGGGCTGGGTGGAAAGTCTGAATCTCCTCCATCTGCTGTAGAGGAATCCTCTTGGTCTAAATCCTTACTATATTGTGGCTCATCCTCATCAGGTTATAGACATGCATCTCTTTTATATTTTTGTCTATTTGGATGGTCAACTAGATTGAACATGTCATATATATTTTCATCATCAATAACCCACTGCCTTCTCTATGGGTTCCAACAAATCTTCATGTATTTACATACGATCCTTGTGATACAAAAAATTGTTTCTTACCACCACTATCTCATCCTGAGACTTAGAAACCCCCATTACATTAATCATAACTGAAATCAATTTGGAAAAGAATAATGCATTAGTTTTTTATTTGGGTTTCTTATATCTTATATTTGTATCATTAACAACCTGCATAGATTCACCTTCACACCATGACTTACGAGATTCAACAAATACATATTTTGAAACTTCAGATTTTTAATGTACCATCTTATTGGACTTAGAAAATGTTGAATGAACTTGAATAACAACCTCTCTTCCCATCCATCTCATCAGCCACCACCTTTCTCTACTTTCCACTACAAGTGAGCTCCTCTAAGGCAGTCTCATAGTCAAATATGTCACTTGTAGGAGGTATTTTATTTGTTGAATACCCAAATACTCCTTCATGTGGTACCTTCATGCATTCAACCCATTAAATGGATGAAAAATCAATTTCCATTCCATTTACCAATGAAACCATTCTATTCTCATTATCATATTTTTTAAAGTGCACAAAAACATAGAACTCTTTTATTCTCTTCAGATAAAAAGAACCATTGTTGTTTGTGAAACAATCTAGCCATCTATGCTCCTCTAATATTCTTAGGGTCATCGATTTTCATAGAAAAATCCATTCTGCACATAGCTCTTTCTCGATTACAATTTTTTTATTTTGCAAGTGCGGGATCACTAGAAACCTCCCTGACCTTGTTCTAATGACACTGCTACTTTCTTCAGGCCCTATCTTCTGCTTCTTCGCATTCAGATCATCAAAGTCATCTCTGATAGTCAAAAGTTTGGTTTTTTCCATCTATGGATAAAAAAACATAGGGTTTTCATGAGATTCGAGGAATCAAGGATTTTCATTTGAGAGATGAGTGTTCAGTGGATTGAGAAGTAACTAAGACTTAGTTTTTATCATTTAGGAATCATAAAATAAATTAAAAAAAACATAATTTGTATAGTAAAAATGATAAATGTAATGCCCCGTACCTATCAAGTCCATTACATTGTAATAATAAGGTAATAGAGGTGTTCCAGGAGGTCAAGGTGACTTCAGGATGCGTTTGGGTGGACTTTTAAGGAAAGCTAACGGGAAAGACCTTCCGCAAGGTTGGCACATGGTTTGCCTAAACCGTGTGGCCAAACCGTGCGAGGTTAGTATGGGAGGTAGTACCCATCGCATGGGAGGTGCATGGTTTGCCGAAACTGAGCGGCCAAATCGTGTCTGGTTTGTTTTCGAGGCTGAAGCTAACGCATGGTTAGCACACAGTTTGCTAAACTGTGCAAACTAACCATGCAGGCACTGAATGTTAGATCCTAAAATTTAGTATCATGATCGTTTAGCCTCTTTCTTTCTCGTTTAATCCCCTAATCATCCATAACTCGGGATTACCTTTCCTGAGAGATATGAGAACCTCTCCCAAGCATTTTGGAGGTGATCCAGAGGATTCTCTTCTCAAATTGAAGCCGGTTTGTCGAGGTATGTGGTCGTTCTTATTGGTTTCATAGATAAACCTAGATCTACTCCTCCTCTTCTCTTGTTTTATTAGATATATGCCCGTTAGGGGTAGATCTAAGTGTGTGGATGTCAAAGATGATGATATTTGGTCTTTTTTGTGTTAGGAGAAGAGATCTAGGAAGGATCCTATGTTAATTGGCCTGGTATTCTTGGGCATTCTTCGACCATTGTTGTTTCCATCAAACCATTGATGTAGGGGATTCATGGCTTCTCTAATTTTTTTATGTGCAATCGTTGAGTTAGCAAGATTTTTCCCTTTAGATCACAATTAACTTGAACTATTTAAATACATGAACTGGATTAAAGGAATTGTTTTGATCGTATGTTGTTGCTCTGTAGTGTGATAACGATTCGTCTCTTGATTTTCTAGAGAGTGTGATATATATGCATGTCTTGTTAGCATGTTTCTCTTGATGAAATTTATAAATAACATAAATCCGAAATTAATTGATAATTAATTGTCTAAATATAAAGAGGCATGTAAATGAAACCGATTGTTGCTGTTGTTGTAGATGTTCTAAATTTTTGTTAATCAAATTGGCATAGTAAGCATGTTAAATCTTTTGTGATAGCTTACTGATTAGGTTTCCCAAAATTTGAACCTACTAATTGAATCTATTAATTCATTAGGTATTGAAGAACTATTTGGTTGATAAAAGATAATTCCTGGTATGGTTCTTTTTTTCCCTCTTGTTCGTAAGGCCGAGTGCCTTGTGCTTTAGAGCCATGAGTGCTCATTATGAATGCAGGATGGATTCTTTGTTAAAGGGCCAAGATCCCATTTGATGTGATGTTTGATTTCATGATGCTTTTGTTGTGATGTGACCCTGGATGGGTGTTGTGATATGTGGAGGCAGGGAGGCCTTGAGGATGTGGCAGCAGATGACGCCTAGAGTGGAGAGATGCATCAATTTATGAATGTGGGTGTCAGGGAGGACACAAGTGATGATAGAATGAGATGGATGTGTTTGTTGGATGGTTGGTGTCTTTGATTTAATGTTTATCTTCTTTATGATTCCCCACTGCTCAATGCAGCTGGTCTTGCTTACCCATCTTCCAAAGGAGGTGAAGACGCGTGAGGTATGCCACATTATTTCTATGTCTAGTTTATCAAAGGAGAATGGGTTTACGCTCTTTCTATATAAGGAAAAGACTCGACGGGTAGTATATCTACTCACCGTGTTGAGACACATGTGTTTAGTAGCATAGGATGATTTTCTAGAATGCCTGGGAATATGGGAATGTAATTCTGTAATGAATGTGAGATTAAATGGTGATAATCCACAGGGATGAAGATACAGAAATTTAATGGTGATGTTAGAAATTTGAAGGGAATAGTTGATAATGCATATGATTCGAATGAAGTTTAATGTGGTTGTTTTCATGGTGAATTAATGTGCAAAGAATTAATTAACGTAAATAAGGATTGATGAAAACAGAAATGAAGTGACCTAATGAAGTTCTGTAATTGGTTATGTGCTTATAGGATACCTATTCTTAGAAATGGACCCCCGAAGTCCGAGAGACATTAGCTGCAGTTGAGACTAAGACTAGGTTATTCCCATAGTGTGGTTGTGAGTTATATATATATATTCTGTACTTTTTGATTTTCTATACACTACTCCACCGTGTCAATAAGGGAAATAGACACCCCAGAGATTCTGAGCCATGGGGGGTGTTTTCCCAAACATTCTGATGGGAGGTTGAATGGATGACTACCCCATATATATAGCATCCCGTCTTTTTATAACATAACTTTTCATTCCATTACACGGAACTGAGGATCTTTAAGGTTTAGTGTCTTGGAAACAAGGAACATAAAACAAAAAAACAACATTCTTCTTAAACACTTGAAAGGATTCTCCTCATGTTCATTCTAGGCTCATTACTGCATCTCATAACCTGGGGACATACATCAAAAGGAAGGGTGAGCAGAAGGCCCAGCAAGGGAAACAAGTGAAACATTTTACATATGAACTTGAGATACATCAATAAAGACATGAAAACAACTTTAATGCATGAAAATGAAATCATGAGGCATATCATAATAAAAATAAAACTTTTTCATAACTTGAAGATGCGGCTGCAACATTTAATATTGACAATCGTTTCGTTTCACCAAGGTCCATCCCCAAGGTGTCGTTAAAAATTACCAAGGTTTTTCACCAAGGCATCGTTAAAATTGTAATCTCTAGTGGTTACATCATTACCCAATGCATTGGAGCGCTATCAGGGCGCACCCTTAAATATGCCTTTATTATCATGTGAGCCACATATATCATCATCAAACATTTCATAAATATCCCATATAGCATAAAGGAAATGGGTTTCATTTCTTAATCATAACTTTTTAAAAACTGCTTTAAAGACATGATCTTTATATCACTTTAAAACCCACAGAAAAGGAAGGTGGGTCTCATGTATGTAAATCCCAGAATTTAAAATATAACATTTTGGTATATATGTGAATACCCCTTTAGAAGAAAGAGCTTTGAGTATTCACTTAATAATATAAAAGAACTTTAGAAAAAGAGAGAGACATTTTGAGATGGAAATTCTGCAGCATAACGGCTATGTTATGAGGTTTTAGAAGACATTAAAAAGGGAGGGAAAATGAGTCAAACATTTATAAATGACCCATAAAACAGTATATGGACAGAATAAGAAGGATACATGATCATGGTAATGAAATTTCAAGGACATACCATTTGAAATGAAAAACATGTAAGGAAGACAAAAATTAGATTTCTCTTATGAAAGTTCGACAACCTAACAGCGTTACTTAAACTTCAACAAAAACGATTTGAAAAGATCAAATAGGGTCTCTCATCATGTGAACATAAGAGTTCAGTATGATAGATATAGATATAATTCCCCAACATAACAAAAATTAACTTGAAAGAATTGACATGAAAGTAGATCTTCAAAACGAGAAGGGTGAAGAACCACTTAAAAATTCGGCAGCCTAACAGCGCATCTTAAAACGTCAAAATACTGAATTGAAGAGATCAAATGGGGTCTCTCATCATATGAAAATAAGAGTCCAGTATGATAGATATAGAGATCATACCCCAATATAACAAAAAGGAACTTGAAATAATTCACATGAAAGTAGAACTTCAAAACGAGAATGGTGAAGAACCACTTAAAAATTCAGCAGCCTAACGGCGCCACTTAAATCATCAAAATACTGAATTGAAGAGATCAAATGGGGTCTCTCATCATATGAACATAAGAGTCCAGTATGATAGATATAGAGATCATACCCCAACATAATAGAAATTAACTTGAAAGACTTGACATGAAAGTAGAACTTTGAAAAGAGAAGGGTGAGAGAATCCCTTAAAAAAATCGGCAGCCTAACGGCGCCACATAAAACTTCAAAAAAATTGAGTTGAAGAGATAAAATGGGTTCTCTAATCATATGATCATAAAATATCAGTATGATAAATTTAGAGATCATGCCCCAACATAATACAAAGAAACATGAAAGGCTTGAATGAAAATAGAACTTGAAAACGAGGAAGGTGAAAGAATCCCTTAAAAATTCGGCAGCCTAACGGCGCCACTTAAACATTCTTAAAACGAATTTATGAGAGAAAGGGGGGGTCTCTCATCATATGAACATGAAATAGGCAGTAGGATGAATATAAAAGAACATCCTCCAACATAAGAACATGGAGTATAAAAGAAAAGACATAAAAGAGATTACTTGAAAAGAAAGAGAGAGGTCGGATCCCTTACCTTAAAATGTAACTCTTAAACCTCAAAGGTTGGGACCATGAGGGCTTGGGGGCACCTTGGGAGGACTCCTTGGGAGGTAATGAGACCAGAAATTCGTTGGGAATGAGTGGGGAGTCGAATGGATGAGAGGAGGGCTTAGTATTTATAGGGAAAGTGAGGGGACAAGGCATTAATGGCCAAGGGACACCTCACATGTGCTTTTCTCAAACACATGTTCTCTCCCTTGTCATTTATCATGGAGTTATGCCACATGGGGCCCCCAAAACCATAATTCATAACCCTTGGCCTGCCAACCCTCAAAAGATCTCATGACATCATCATGACACCGTTATGATGTCATTAAACATACCGAAACCCTAAAACTGTATTTTTACTATTCACTGAAAATTCAACTTTCTCAGAAAAATCCCAAAATTTCACATTAACCAAATATCAATACTCTGATTTCAAAAATGAAATCCATTTTATAAAAATAATTTTCTAAATATTTTTAATTTAATTTTTAAATAAAAACACTATTCATCGAAAATTCATTTTTTTAGAAAAAACCCCAAAAATTACCATAACATAATATCGATGCTCTGAGTTCAAAAATAAAGTCATTTTTTTAAAAATAATTTTCTAATTATTTTTAGTTAAATTTTTAATTAAAAAAACACTATTCACCCGAAAAAACTAATACTTGAATAATAATTAATGAAACCGTTATTTAACTATTTTATTGAATCACATTACTTAATCAAGGTGCCTAGATTATTTTAAAACATTCTTTAAGTGAGATTACTAATCCATTTGGTCATATTACTAATCCTAATCATAAAATCACTATTCATTATTTACTATTCATCAAAAATCAAGTTGATCTTATTAGACTCTAAATTTAGTACTGAACATAATTGTAGAAGACCATTTTTTGAAAATCATTACACATTTTTAATTATTTAGGGTTTACATAAACATATTTAAAATATCCTTTTTCTAAAATTCATCAAAAATATGCATACTATATTTATCCGGTCATTTCAAAATTCATAAACTTCATCATAAGAAGAAATCCCAATTTTTATTTAAAACAAGGATTACACAAGGTAGTTACGGTCGCGTTACATAACCCCTTATAATACCAGCATAGGACCTAAGAGTAAGGTGTGCTAGGGTGATAGAAGCTTGGGGCGGCTCAGTCAACATTGCTCGAGTAGTAATTTCTATCAGTTTGAACTTCTCACGAAGGCGATTTCGTTCCAGCTTCACATGATGAAGTTCGGCTTGGATTTGATCCAGAGCAAAGCCCAGTGGTGCTACCTCCTTCCCAAGCTCTGTTAGATGGGCTTCGATCGGTCCAAGACTACTAGGTGAGGCCATCAAATCTTCTTTCTATAATAATTAACCAAGATTACTTATATTTAGAGACAATAATCAAAACATTTTGTTCACAGCGGTCATGTTGACCGATGGTTATATAATAGTCAAAACCCACTGATCTCATTTTAATTATCATCATGTTTATCAAATAAAACATTTTTGTTGAGTATAACAATAATACATAAAATTAGGGAACAATATTTATTTAAAAATTTCGGGTCGTTACAATTTAGCCCCGCTCTCTTCTCGTGGAAGATACTAGTTCCATTGGAACAACAGTTAGTTTTCCACATATATGTGGGTAGAGGGCTGTAATGGCTTGTGGTTATTTCCACACATATATTTTGGATATAGTATCCTATGGACTACTATAGGTGTAATGTGTATAGGCTGTGATGGCTTGAGATATAATACCCGACATGTGACACAAGTTATATGGGATGTGGTTGCTCCCAAAAACTACCTGGTAACTATTGGTTGTGAAGATGGTGTGGTGGTTAGCCCAGGTTTCTGCATGCAAGCCTTGTGGTGGACGTGGTGCAGATTGAGAACTTATCCCAGGTGTATACGGGCAAGCCTTTGTAGAGAGATGCATAGGATGTATGTTGTTAGAGAAAATTGGAAATCTAGTGGGGAAATAGTAGTGGGGTACCCTTGATATTCTTTCCTATATGATATATTCTTGTATGCATTACTTGGTGAGAGTAGAAATGGTGAGGTTGGGAATATAGTATACCTGGTTATGTGATGTGTTAGTTTCACTTTTTGTTCACTGTTCTCTAGCATGCCTTCTCTACTTTTTCACGAGAGGCTTTGGGGAATATCCTACTGACTATACTGTTATACTCACCCTACATATATATAAAATGTTATTCAGGTCACTTGGATCAGGTTGGAGATCAAAATGGTTACTACTAGCTTGTGGTTCGAGGATCTGTTCGAGCATGTAGTCATTGCTGTTTTACTTTCATTTGGGTAGTTGTAGTTTTCCCTTTCAGTTTTAGTACACATTTATGGCATTACATATATGTACATGGGTTTCATTTATATTTCAGTTCTGAGTTGGATTCGGTTGGTGTCTGTCTTAAATCTCTTTTCCGCATGTGTTCTCTTAGAGGGTAATGCCTCCCATTTGTGTGTTTATTATACCCTTGGTGCTAGTCGCCAACCTGGGGCCTACTAGAGGCAGAACTCTAGGGGTCATTATCTCCCTTTTCACAATTCCGGTCCATGAGGGGTGCACATTATGGGGAGGGGGTCGTGAAAGATTGGTATCAGAGGTAATGGTTGAGGGATATGATGGAGTTTGGAGTTAGGAACAAGTGAGGTTGCATGGTTTGGTAGGGGAAGATGTCATTCATGTTTACCAAGTGAGGTAAAAACTGGTGACTGGCTGAGACATTGTAATTTAGGGCCCCTTATGATCTGATGCATGGACCTTTATGTTTACAATGGCTACTAAACAAGGTGATACTGGTTGTAGGGTAATGTCCTAGGAAAGGATCATGAATCATTCTTCTTTGTACCTGTGTTTGAATGGGTAGACCTTGGGATATGTTAAATTTGCATAAATAAAATAAAACAATTAATTAATAAATGTTGATTCATCCATATTTCATTCTTAGGAGCTCTAATTGTTTTTTATTTTGCAGTTATGGCTCCAGGTTGACGTCCTTGTTGGGATTGCGTAGAATATGTCATGTAGCCTATTCCAGCAGGTCACCGAAGGGTAGAGGTTGACGACGACGACACTTGGAGGAAGACACTCTGAGAGTTTCAATGCCAGAGTCTGCAGAAGTACGAGGGCTCCGTTTCAGATGCAGTCACAGAAGACTGGTTGGAGGAGGTCGAGATAGTATTCAGTTCAATTCATCATCGGAAAGAGAACTGAGTGTCCTTGGTTGTAACGATGATGCGTGGAGTAGTGATGCAGTGGTGGATTTTGTTCCTCGGGGATCATGAGGAGTCAACAATCAAATGGGAGGAGTTCCAAGACAAGTTCAGAGTTCAGTTCCATTCCTCTATTACATAGGAATCTCTTCGCCATTAGCTTCTTACCCTTTGACATGGGATCTCTAGTGTATGAGAGTTTGGAATCCGTTTTAGGAACCTTTTACAATATGCTTCGGATATGTTACCAGATGAGGAGGCCAGGGTGAGGCATTTCGAGGAGGCATTGCGTCCCGAGATCCAGCATCAGGTCACCCCATTTATGTTGAAGAAATATCCTGAGGTTCTGGCGAGGACAGAGGTTGTCGAGAGGACTTTGGATAGGATTGTATCATCATGAGAGGGGAATCCGCATGATTCCCCATGAAGCAGGGCTCTGGTCCGAGGTTTTTGATTTTAAGGGAACAAGAGTTTACGTTCAGCCGGGGGTAGGTCCCAGCCCTTCACATTTTGTTTCTCTAGAGGCACCAACTCTTAGGCCTATTCCAAGAGATCAGGTGCTTTTTTTTCTTGTGTTGGTCGTGGCCATCAGCAACAGGGGTGCTCTAACATTCAAAGAAGTCATCATGCACTGGGCACACTGCTCCAGATTCCTCCGTTGAGGCAGTTCTAGCCATGGTAGCAGCAGCAGGTTGCACTAGCTTTCGATCAGCAGAGGGTAGATGGGGCAGGCAGAGAACAACCCCATGATGCTCCCCATCCTCAAAGAGAAGAGCACGACCATGGTGGTGGTCATCATCGGGGTTGGAGAGGCCATGGAGGAGGCAGTGTTCAGCTTCATGCTCTAGCATTGCCAGCTCTAGGAGAGCCAGATGTTGTTCGAGGTACCCTTTGATTGTTTTCTACCTTGGTGTATGCCTTGTTTGATTCAGGCACGAAACGGTCCTTTATATCACCTACCCTTGGCCATGCTTTGGGACTTGAGGTAGAGAGGCTTCCCGTGCCCTTGGCATTGACTACACCAGTTGGAGGTTGATCTTACTTGTTTTAAGTATGTAGAGACTGTGATCTAGTGTTGGGGCAGCACCGCTCTTGGTGAGATTTCCTATTTTTATGAATACAACCATATCATGTCATCCTCAGCATGGATTGGTTGTATTCGGTGTAGCCTATCATGGGTTTCTACAGAATGAAGGTCATTTTTATTAATGCGGATGGAGAGAATGTGTTGTTCGTTGGTGAGAGAGATCCTCAGATGGATCATAAATTGGTTCCATCCTTATCGTCCATGGCGGCTGAGATGATACTAAGTTCTTCAGAGGTTCAGCAGTTGGCGGTTCTTAGGGTCGTACAAGAGTACCCTGATGTCTTTCCAGAAGAGAATGTAGCATTACCCCCTCAACGAGAGATCGAGTTTGGGATCGAGCTATAGCCAGGAGAATATCCTATCTCTATGTATCTATATTGGATGGCCCCTTCTGAGTTATGAGAGCTGTATATACAGCTTGATGGTCTATTGCATTGCGGTTTTGTTCGGCCAAGTGTGTCTCCATGGGGTGCAGTAGTTTTTTTTTGTGAAGAAGGCTGATGACAGTTTGCGGTTGTGTGTCGATTATCGTCGCTCAAACAATGTGACAATAAATAGCCACTATCCTATTCCATGGATAGATGATTAATTCGATCAACTGAATGGTGAAAGTTGGTTCTCAAAGATCGACTTGGGGTCAGGATATAATCATATGCTTGTAAAGGATGACGATATCCTGAAGACTACTTTCCATTATCGTCATGGGCATTATGAGTTCATCGTAATTCCATTTGGCGTGACGAATCATCTAGGTGTGTTCATGGGTTTGATGAATCATATGTTCCATGAGTTCCTGGAGATTTTCATGGTAGTCTTCATCGACAACATCCTTGTGTACTCCACATCTGAAGAAGATCATGCAGAGAATTTGTGAGCCATTTTGGGAGTTCTTCATTGACATCAGCTATTCGAGAAGTTGTAGAAGTGTGAGTTTTGGACTCGAGAAGTCCATTTCTTGGGGCATGTTGTGTCTTGATAGGGGGTAGCTATGGATCCAATGAAGATTGAAGCAGTTGTGTCTTAGGTAGCTCCCAAGACACTATCAAAGGTGTGAAGTATCCTTTGTCTCGCAGGCTACTATAGGAGGTTCCCGGACAATTTTTCATGGGTTGTGACTCCTATGACATCTTTGACAAAAAAGGATCAGCCATTTATATGGACTGATTAGTTTCAAGAAGATTTTGAATATCAAAAAGAGAAGTTAGTATGGGCTTCTGTCCTTTATCTTACAGCTGAAGGAGTTAGGTTTGATTTCTTCTATGATGCTTCATGTCTAGGGTTAGGTTGTGTTATTATGTATCATAGGTTAGTTGTTTCTTATGGGTCTCGTCATTTGTATCCCCATGAATGCAAATTTTCCACCCATGTTCTTGAGTTGGCAGTCGTGGTGTTTTTTATGATGTTCTGGAGACATTACTTCATTTGTGAACGCTTTTTGGTTTTCACTGATCATAAGAGATTGAGGTTTGTTTTCTCCCAGTGCGACTTGAACTTACGACAACATCGGTGGATGGAGTTCATACAGGAATACGACATTAAAATATATTATACACCTAGAAAAGGGAATTTTGTAGCTGATGCGCTGAGATGAAAGTCACGTAGTGATGCTGTACGTGAATCTGACGATTCCGTGAGAGTGATGTAATAACTATCACCATTACATCTTTATATGGAAGAATTTGGAGGTAGAGGTTGTCATTTTAAGATAACAGTGCAGTCATCCCTGATGCAGAAGGTGGAAGAGTCCCAGTTTGGGGATCTAGAGGTGGAAGTTTGGAGAGACCGAGATGTTTGTGGTGAGGCCCATGATGGTTGGTATGAGAACAATCAACATAGAGTGTTCTATCATAGAAGTCTTTTTGCTCCCTTGGGGATGCGTGAGATAGTCCTCAAATAGTTCCATGGTTCTCCCTTAGTGATACATCCTGGCATGAATAAGATGTACTGATCATTGAGGAGTCAGTTTTGGTGGTCTGGGCTGAAGTGTACAGTTGCGGATTTTGTGTCTCGTTGTTTAGTCTGCCAGAAAGTGAAGGCCGAACACTGTGTTCCTGGTGGTCTTCTCCAGCCATTAGAGATTCCTCAGTGGATGTGGGAGGACATCTCATTGGACTTTTTAATAGGTTTACCTCGATCTTCGGTAGGACATGATGCTATTTGGGTGTTAGTGGATCATATAACAAAATCATCCAACTTTATAGAAATAATGGATTCAAGCTCAGTGGATGTTTTGTCAAGGAAGTATCAGGAGGAGGTGGTGAGACCTCATGGAGTCCCTTGTACAATCATTTCGGATCGAGATCCTTGTTTTACCTCAAGGGTGTGGAGAGGTCTCCAACAAGCTTTCGGTTCTCATCTATGCCTTAGAACTACTTTTCATCCTCAAATCGATGGTTAGGCAGAGTGAACCATCCAAAATCTTGAAGACATGTTGTGATCTTGTGTTCATGATTTTGGAGGTTCATGGATGAGGCACTTACCCCAGGTGGAGCTTTCTTACAATAATAGTTTCCACTCCACCATTGGTATGGCGCCGTTTGAAGCCTTGTATGACCGGACATTCCATTCTTCGTTGTGCTGGACTGTGGTCGGAGAGTCATCAATCCTAAGACCGAAACTAGTGCATAATACAATAGAGATGGTTCAGGTGACTCTTGAGTGGATGAAGGTAGCACAAGACCATCATAAATCATATGATGATCAAAGGAGGAGACCATTGGAGTTTAATGTTGGGGATCATTTGTTTCTGAAGGTGACTCCCCGTCATGGGAAGTGAAGGTTTGGTCGTTGGAGTAAGCTTTCTCCCCATTTTGTTGGGACTTTCGAGGTGTTAGCTCCTGTTGGAGCTGTCTCGTATCGAGTAGGACTTCCCCCTCAGACGAGTTAGATACATGATGTTTCCATGTATCACAGCTACGTCTTTATCTTCATGACAACTCCCACATCACCAATGGTGGAGAGATCAATGTTGATGATGATGCCACCTTTGAGGAGCGACCTGGGGAGAACCAAGATCGCAAGGAGAAGATGTTGTGTGGGAGTTCCATCCCCTTAGATTGTGTTTTGTGGCGACATGGTGACATGGAGGAGAGTACTTGCGAATGTGATTCACAAATATATGCTCAATACCCAGAGTTTATTGATGACTAACTCTTTCAATGTATCATTGTAATTTATGTGGTTATGAAACTTTCATTTTTACGAGATCAATCCCTTTAATTCTTTGGTGGATTGCTCTCTTTTGAGAGGTATCTTGGTGGGTGGTTTAACAGACCCTATTTCGCTTTTCTTTATGTGGGTTTTGGATTCTCAAGGACGAGAATGTTTTAAGAGGTATATGATGTAATGTCCCGGACCACTCTGGTCCATTCCTTTGAGTAAATAAGGTACTGGAGGTGTTCTTGGAGGTCAAGGTGACTTGGGGGTGCGTTTGGGTGGACTTTTAAGGAAAGATAAAGGGAAACATCTTTCACAAGGTTGGCACACGGTTTACCTAAACCGTGTGGCCAAACCATGTGAGGTTGGTGTTGGAGGCAATAGCCTTCGCACGAGAGGTGTAGGGTTTACTTAAACCGTGCGGACAAACCATGTGAGGATTATTATAGATGTAGAAGCAAATGCACAGTTAGCACACAGTTTGTAAAACCATGAGGACTAACTGTGCGGGCACGTAATGTTATATCCTAAAATTTAGGATCTTGAACTTTTAGCATCTATCTTGCTCATTTAAGCCCCTATTCATCCATAACTCAGTATTACCTTTCCTGGGAGATAGGAGAACCTCTCCCAAGCGTTTTGGAGGCAATCCGGAGGCTTCTCTTCGCAAATTGAAGCCGGTTTGTTGAGGTATGTGGTCATTCTTGTTGGTTTCTTAGATCTACAAATATCTACTCCTCCTCTTCTCTTGGTTTCATATATCTACACCGTCTAAGGGTAGATCTATGTGTGTGGATGTCAAATATGATGATCTTTGGTCTTTGTTGTGTTACAAGAAGAGATCAAGTGAGGATCCTTGGGGAATCGGCACAGTCTTCATGGGTGTGCTTGGACCATTGTGGTTTCCGTCAAACCATAGAGGTAGGGGATTCATGGCTTCTCTAATTGTTTATGTGCAATCATAGAGTTAGTATGATTTATATATTTAGATCACAATGAAATTGACCTAATTAAATACTTGTACCAGATTAAATGAATTGGTTTGATCGCATGTTGTTGCTTTGTACCGTGATAACGGTTTGCCTCTTGATTTTCTAGATAGTGTGATATCTATGCCTGGATTGTTAGCATGTTTCTCTTGATGAAATTGATAAATAACGTAAATCCATAATAAATTGTTAATTAATTGGCTAAAGATAATGAGGAATGTAAATGAATCTGGTTGTTTCCATTGTTGTAGTTATTTGAATTTGATGTTAATCAAATTGGCATAGTAAGCATGTTAAATCTTTTGTGATAGCGTACTTATTAGGTTTCCCGGAATTGGGACATGTGAATTGAATCTGTTAATTCAAGGGGGATTAAATAACTGGTTTGTTGATAAATATAATGCCTATTAGGGTTCGTAGTTACCCTCTTCTTCGTAGGGCCGAGTGCCTTGTGATTTAGAACCATGAGTGCTCATTATGTATGCAGGGTGGATGCCTTGTTAATGGGACAAGATCCCATTTGATGTCATGCTTTATTTCCTACTTCTTGTGTCATAATGTGACCCTGGAGGGGTGATGTGATATGTGCAGGCAGGGAGGCCTTGTTTTTTTGGTAGCGAAAGACGCCTAGAGTGGTGAGATGCATCGATTTATGCATGTGGGTTTTGGGGAGGACACAAGTGATGATGGAATGGGATGGATGTGTTAATCGGATGATTGGTGAAATTGATTGAATGTTTATCTGCTTTACTTTTCCTGACATCTCAAGGTAGCTAGTATTGCTTAACCTTCATCAGAAGGAGGCGAAGGTGCGCGGGTTATGACATGTGTTTTCCATGTCTAGCTTCTCAAATGAGAATGGGTCTATTCTCTTTCTATAGGCGGAAAATACTCGACAGGTAGTATATCTACTCACAGTGTTGATACCCTTATGTTTAGTAGCATAAGATGCTTTTATAGAATTCTTGGGAATATGGGAATATAATTCTGTAATGAATGTTTGATTAAATGGTGATAATCCATGGGGATGTAGATGGTGGAATTTAATGGTGATGTCGTAACTTTTAAGGAAAAAATTGATAATGGATGTGATGCCAATGAAGTTTAATGTGGTTGTGTTCATGGTGAATTAATGTGAAAAGAAATAATTAACGTAAAGTTTAATTTATGAGAAAATTAAATGAAGTGACCTAATGAAGTTCTGTAATTTGTTGTGTGCTTATAGGATACCTAGTCTTAAAAATGGCAGCCCGAAGTCCGAGATACGTTAGCTAAAGTTGAGACTAAGACTAGGTAATTCCCATAGTGTGGTTGTTAGTTATATATATATTCTATAAATTTTTTGTTTCTATACGATGCTCCACCCTGTCAGTAAGGGCAACAGACAACCCGGGGATTTTGAGCCCTAGGGGGTTGTTTCCCCAACATTCTGATGGGAGGTTGAATGGATGACTACCCCCATTAGCCCCACTCTCTTCTCTTGGTAGATACTTGTGAAATTTGCATAGTTGTATGTTTTCCCCATATATGTCTGTAGAGGGCTGTAACGGCTTGTGTTTATTTCCACACATATATTCTGGATATAGTAATCTATGTACTACTATAGGTGTAACATGTATAGGTTGTGATGGATTGAGGTATAATACCTAACGTATGATAAAGGTTATGCTGGCTGTGGTGGCTCCCGAAAACTACCTAGTTACTATTGGTTGTGAGGATGGTGTGGTGCTTATCCCATGTGTCTGTAGTCAAGCCTTGTTGTACATGTGGTGCGGATTGTAGAGCTTAGCCCAGGTGTATACGGTCAAGCCTTTCGAGAGAGATGCACAAGACGTATGTCGTTGGGGAAAAGCGACAAACCAGTGGGGAAGTAGTAGTGGGGTACCCTTGATATTCATTCCTATATGATATAATCTTGTATCCGTTACTTGGTGAGAGTAACCATGTTGAGGTTGGGAATATATTACACTTGTTTAGGTGTTGTGTCGGTTTCACTTTTTTTTCACTGTACTTTAGCATGCCTTCATTACTTTTTCGCGAGAGGCTTTGGGGAGGATCCTACTGAGTATACTGTTATACACACCCAACGTGTATATAAACTGTTGTTCAGGTCACTTGGAGCAGGTTGGAGATCAAGCTGGTTAGTACGAGCTTGTGGTTAGAGGAGTTGTCCGGGATTGTAGTCGCTATCGTTTTACAATCTTTTGGGTACTGGTAGTTTTCCCTTTCAGTTGAAGTATTTTTTTATGGAATTTCATATATGTGCATGGGTTTCTTTTATCTATCAGTTCTTATTTGGATTTGGTTGGTGTCTGTCTTATCTCCCACTTCTGCGTGTGTTCTCTTAGAGGGTAATGCCTCCCATTTGTGTGTTTATTATATCCTTAGTGCTAGTCACCTACCCGGGGCCTACTAATGGTGGGACTCAGGTGTCATTATCTCCCATTTCACATTGCCGGCCTAGGAGGGGTACACATTGTGGGGGGGGGGGGGGTCGTGACAATACTGATTTCGGCGGCCAAAGACACGATGTTTAAAACAACACATAATAATGGTAATCATATACCTTTGATAATTCCTAACAGTGAGGTATATCAGTGACGTTCACTAATAGTGAGGTATATTAGTGAAGTACATTATAGTGAGGTTTCAAAGGGTGAGGTTTCAGATAGTGATATTTCTAATAGTGAGGTTTCTAACGGTGAGGTTTCTAATGGGGATATTTCTAATGGTGAGGTTTCTAACGGTGAGGTTTCTAACTGTGAGGTTTCTTAACGCGAGATTTCTAACGGTGAGGTTTCTAACGGTGAGGTTTCTAATAGTGAGGTTTCTATCTGTGAGGTTTCAAAACGCACAGATTCTATCATTCTTGATTCATGTCTCATGTACCTTAACCTATCTGATATTAAAGGCTTGGTGAAAATGTCAGTTAATTGATGTTCAGTACCTATAAATTGAAGAGTAACATCACCATTTTGGTAATTATCTCTCAAAAAATGGTGCCTTACATCAATGTGTTTGGTCCTATAGTGAGGCACAGTGTTCATAGAGATGTTAATTGCACTAGTGTTATCATAATTTATTGATATATGTTTAAAATCATATCAAAAGTCCAACAATGTTTGTTTCATCCAAAGATTTTGTGCACATCAACTGCCAGCAGATATATACTCCGCATCTGCTGTAGACACAGTAACAAAATTCTTCTTTTTACTAAACCACGATATTATGGACATACATTGAATATGACATGCTCCAGAAGTGCTCTTTCTATGTAACATGCATCCAGTAAAGTCAACTTCTAAATAACTTATTAAATCAAAATATTATTCTTTTAGATAAATCAAAACTAAATTATTAGTATGTTTAATATATTTGAAAATTCATTTAACAGCATGCAAATGGGATTCTTTAGGATTTTCTTGAAATATTTCACATATACACACACTAAAAAGAATATCTGGTCCAGTAGCAGTAAGTTAAAGTAGACTTCTAATCATACCTTTTTAATTTTTTTGATCAACTAGTTTCCCAGATTCATAAATGTTTAACTTACAGGTGGTACTCATGGGTGTATCACTTTCCTTAGTACTATCTAAAGCAAAAAAAAATTAAAATATGCTTTGTATATTTACTTTGATTTAAAATGATACCATTTTCATTTTAAAGGTCATGAAATCAAAGAAAATATTTGAGTTCTTCCGTTAAACTAATTTCAAATTCATTTTGTATACTCTTTGAAAAATCAATACACAAATTATTTTTAGAAGATCCAAAAATTATATCATCAACATATATTTTTACTATCAAAACATGTTTAAAAATTCTTTTAATAAAGAGTGTTGGATTAGAAAACCCTTTAGAAAAACATTTTGAAATAAGAAAACTACTAATTCTATCATACCAAGCCCGTGGACGTTGTTTCATGACATATAAAGCATTAGAGAGCATAAAAACTAGATTTATAAAATAAGGATTAATAAATCCAGGTGGTTTTTAAAAAAAAAACATCTTCAATTATAAAAATAGTTAGAAAAAAACTTTTATGATCCATTTTATATAAATTGAAATTAAGATAAGCAGAATGGGAATGTAGAATCTAATAGCTTCTAATCTAGCTATAAGAGAAAAGGTTTTCTCATAGACTATTACTTATTATTGACTATACCCTTGTGAAACTATCCTTTCTTTGTTTTTAACTATGTTTCCTGACTCATCAACCTTATTTCTAAAAACCAATTTAGTACTTATGGTCAATGTGTCCGTAGGTATGTCAACTGATTCCCAGACTTTGTTTCCTTCAAATTAATTTAATTCTTCTTGCATAGCCATTAACCAAAATTCATCATTGATTGCATCATTGATATTTTTAGGTTAGAAATGTGAAATAGAAGATTTATTTTCAAACTAGTTTCTTAGAGAAGCTCTAATCTGTGACCCTCTATCAATATTACCAACAACAGTATCTAAAGGATTATTTTTTAGAGTCCCAGTAGATCTAGTAAATGTGGGACTAGAAATTTCCGGTTCATCTCTAGGTTCAGGTTCTACAGAAATATGTTATGGAATGTTTCCAAAATTGGTTGTCTTTATAACAGGTTCATTTATTTTATCATTAAGGTTCAAAACAAAAAAAATTCTTCTTCGAGATTTTCAATAGATGATTTGGGTTCATGTGGATCAGTGTCATCAAACGTGATGTGAACATATTCATTGAAAGAATTGGTTCTTTTATGAAAAACTCTATAAGCTTTACTAAAATTGAATAACCTAGGAAAATTTGTTCATCACTCTTGGATGAAAACTTTTCAGGGTTATATTTTGTATTGAGAAAATAGACTTTGCAACCAAAAACATTAAAGTAATTAACCTTAGGTTTCCTATGGTTCCACAATTCATAAGGGGACATATTGAGAACTGGTCTAATCAGGACTCTATTAATAATATAATAATATGTATTTATAGCTTCATCCAAAATGTAAATTGGAATATCATACTCAAAAATCATAATTCTTGCAATTTCTTGATGAGTTCTGTTTATTCATTCTACTACACCATTTTTCTGAGGCGTTCTAGGGGTAGAGAAATTGTGAGTATTTCCATTGTGTGAGAAATAAGATTCAAATTCATGATTTTCAAACTCATGACCATGATCACTTATCGAGGTCTTAATCTTAAGTCGACTATGCTATTCTATATACGTGGAGTATTTAATAAAGTAATAAAAATCTTAACTTTTGGGAGCTAAGAAGTATACTAAAGTGTACCTACAATAGTCATCTACTATGACAAAGACATAGTGCTATCCCTTTAAACAAGAAACTCTAGAAGGTCCAAAATAGTCCATGTGAACAAACTCGAGAGGTTGAGAAGTTGAAACTTCTTTCTTTGATTTAAATGAATCTTTATGTTGCTTTCCATTTTGATAGGGATTAAAAACTTTATCAGCTCAGAATTAATGTTTAGGTAGGTCTCTATTTTTTTTCCTAATCAGTTTTCTAAGTGAATGAATGTTGCAATGTCCAAATATTTTTTGCCATAACCAAGACTCTTTTTGAAACACATTTAAACAAGTAATGTTCTTTGTAAATAAGTAATTCAAATCAACTGCATAAACATTTTCATTTCTCAAATTAGAAAATAATAAATGTTTTTAGTATTAACAACATTACATGGTTCATTTTAAAATTTAACATTGAAACCATCATCACAAAACTGATAAATACATAACAAGTTATATTTATGTCCATCAATAAATAAAAATTTTGAAATTAAAACTGAATCAGTGTTACCAATCTGGACATAGCTGATGATTTTTCCTTTTGAATTATCACCAAAGGTGATATGGCCTCTATAACCTTTGATTAAACTCTGGAAGAATGAGTAATATCCAGTCATATGCATTGACCATCCAATATCCATGTACCACACCTTCCTATGTGAGTTTTTCAAGCATGTTTCCAACAAAACAGGTTCAAATAGAAAATGATTTTGGTACTCAAATTGTCTTCAGTCTAGATAGGGTAGCAAGAAAAACCATTGGTACCCAGATTTGTCTTATGTGTCTCATATAATTTACAGAATCAATAGATTTTGAAAGATAAACATTATTTGATCCATAAACATTTGAATAACTAGTTGAAGCATATGCATTTCCAGAACTATAACTAGAAACATTCTTTCCAAATTTAGGAATAAATCTATTTTTAGTAATCTGTCTCTGTCTAGGATGATAGCCTATTCCTATGGTATAATTTGTGGCCACTTGTTTTCCTTGAATCTGAGTTAGCCTATTCCTTCCATTTTTGAATTTTTTATAAATCTTTTCTGTTTTTATCATTGGATAATTTTAGTTTAGTATTTTCCTTATGTAATTGAGCATTCTTTTCCATTTCTATATCAAGTAAAGATTTAACAGAGCTGGTCAGAGCATGATGTTTCTTCAAGGTCTTATAATTTTCCTTCAATTCATTAAATGTTTCTTCTATCATATTAAATTATTCAAATAACTCTTCAGTAGTCATGTTTTCAAATTTAGAATCAGAATCTACTCTAGAATAATAAGAATTTAAATCAGGAGTATCCTATGTTACCTCAGATGTGTTTTTCATGAAACACATATTAGATTTTTGAGATTTTATATCCTGAGAAAAGTTATATTCAGTTGAACTATCTTTTGAGTCACTACATGTTTCTTTAAAAGATTTATTGTATTTATTTTCCTTATAATCATATTTCTTCTTTATCTTTAACATTGGGTAGTCTGCTTTCACATGTCCTTTCATCTTGCATTAATAACAGAAAATTTCATCACTATTATTAGACTTTTTCCAATTCTTCTATTACTAACCTTTTTTTCATATTTTCCTTTATAATTTGGTTTTCTAAAGAATTTCATCTTCCTATAGAACTTATTGAACTGTATGGTTATCTGAGCCATCTCTTCATCACTATCAGAATCTGATCCTTCACTTGTTGAGATTTCAGTAGGCATGTGAACATTTTCCTTGTCCTTTCTCTTTGAAGTTGTAGATTTAAATGCCACTAACTTTCATTTTGGTTCATCATCTTCTTCCTTGTTTAATTTCAGTTCTTCTTCAATCATCATCATCCTACAAATTAATTATTTAAAAGGAAGTGAACTTATGTCACATGATTCTATTATTGAGACTGATGTGCCTCTCCATATTTCTGGTAGACATCATAGAATTTTCATAATCTACTCCATTTCTGGAGAAAATTTTCCAACTGAGCTCATATTGTTGAAAATATCATTGAACCTGAGATACATATAATAAATTGGTTCATCAAACTTCATTTTAAAATTATCATACATAACATTGTAGGTATTCAATATCATTTCTTTATCATTAGTTGTTCCCTCAAGGGAAATATCCAAAGTGTCCCAGATTTCATTAGCAGTTTTACAAGTAGATATTCTATTAAATTCTCCATCTATTAATGCAAAATACATGGAATTATTGATTTAAAATTATTATTTTAATATGATTTAGTGGAATCATCCCATGTAGTTCTATCAGTTTCTGGAATCTTATATTGAGTCTCTATAGCAGTCCAGATGTCAAATATCGTACTTTCTAAATGAATTTTCATTTTAAGATTCCATTTGGAATAATTTGTGCCATTAATGAAAGGTGGCATATTAGTAGAAGCACCTTCTTGTATATTATCCATAATTATATTTTATCAAATATACTTAAAGAGATAAAAATTAGAACTAACCGAAATTTAAAATCATTAAGATACAACTAAATTCACTGTTGAAAAAATAGAGTATTTGGAAATCCTTTATAAATTAGAAAAAAATCCTATGATACCAAATGTTGGTCAGAGTGGATACTCAAGAGGTGGATGAATTGAGTTCCAATTACAAATATTTCTTAAAAATTTCTCATTAAAATCCCCAAAATTAAATAACAAGAAAAACTATAATGAATTTGTAATACATTAAAGGGTCAGTTAAGTTCTCAAGAGATTGATTGGTACTTAGCTAATCTAATCTGAAGATTTATTATCTTTTGAAGATAACCTAATTCTTTACAATAAATACAAACATGGTCTAGTTTAACAATCAGAGTTACTATAAAATGGATTTATATTTCAAACAACAATACATCGGAATAATCAATATAGTTTAAAACAAAATAGAATAAGAAAAAAAGTTTAAAAAAAGTGGTTCAGTCTCAAGCCGAGACTTATTCGTCTAAAAAAATTTATATAAATTTTGATCCACACCCTAGATCTGGGAAAACAACATTATAGAGACTGTACAGGTACTAAAACCTCTACCACAATTCATCATGGAAAAAAATATAAAAACAATATCAAACTCGCTATCCAGTTCAAACTTGACCTCAACCACATTCCACAGTGGGATAAAAGGGAGTTATAGAAGTTTTTTGTGAGGATTTAGAAATCCTACAGTTTAGAACAAGAGACTGTGTGTGTCTAAAAATATAGAGCTCACACACTGCTCAAAATAAAAATAAAAGATTTATTGGAGAGATTAGATATGATTTTAGAATGCTCTAGTGATTTTAGGTGCAGCACTGGACTATTTTTGATTAAACAAAAATTCTTCTGAGTCTTTCTCTAGTTTTTGTCTTGAAAACAGAGTGTTGTTTTCTTCCTTGATTTTTAGGTTCAGTTATATCAGTTTGAGTGTATGAAGATACTGTTGTAGTTCTTAAATCCTTGACTAGGATTCAGCTTGTGTTCACTTCTTGTATGATTGTATTTATATATTTCTAGTGTTCTTCAAGTATACAGGTCTTTGGATTTCTCTTTTCTATGTTGTGTATGTGCACCTTTTTTCTTATCTGTATCTCAATCTTCCATTTGTACCTTAAGATTCGGCAATAGGAATGATTAGATTTTTATAGGTATGAGTTACAGTTCCATGACATGCCAAAAACAAACAATAATTAATAGTAGTTTCATTAAATAAACCAAATATGACTGTTAGCATTATATTTATAATATTGTGAAAGTACAGAGTTTGAGTAGTAGTGACTGGTTAACAATCATCTTTCATGAGTAGCTCTTTGTCTTTAGACTTGTAATGGTGGACTTTGTGTGAGTGGATGCCTTTTATTGGTAGCTGTAACTCCATATAACAGTAGCTCTATGTACCAGTATCTCCTTCTGTCAGTAACTCTTTCTATCAGAAACTATTTATTTTTGGTGGCCTTCGTGTATTAGTAGAATTTGTAGCAATAGACTTTATAGTTGTATTGGTGGACTTCATATTAGTAGTTGATTGTCTCTATCAGTAACTGTATGTCTATTTGTATCCGTTCCTTGTATTAGTAACTATGTATCATTGACCTTTAATTATCGGTAGGCTATGTACCGGTAGGTCTGTATCAGTTGACTTATGCATATCGGTAGACATTTTCATTCGGTATCTCTTCTTCTATAGGTACCTATTATGCATATTGGTGACCTTATCCTTATCAGTAGACTCTTGTACTGGTGCACTTAGCCTTATCAGTAGATGTGTATCTATTTGTATCAGTAGTCTTATTCTATTTGTATTAGCAGCTATGTTCATACCGGTGGACTTATGCATATCAAGGGACTTAACACTTATCTATTCTATTCAAAACATGTCTAGATTAAGTTATAATTATTTCAAAGTATTTACAAACATAGATAAACATTGATTAACATATTCCAATGATTATTTTGATATCTTTATGAACTTAATAATAGAATGTCATAAATTGAAAGAATTAATATATAGATAAACAATATTTGGGATTATCAAAGCATATTAAAGCATACTTGGGATTATCAAAACAGGTGAGGTCAACAATTTTTATTGAGGCGTAATTATGTAATAAATATAATATTTTAAATTGAAAATCATCATAATAAACAACAATTAAATATATTTATTTAAAATTAATTGTATCCTTACATGCAGCCAATAAGCCATATGTACGAATGAGCGATACATTCACGACCCATTTGATAGAATGGGGGTAAATAATGTTTTTTATAACAATAATTGATTTTTCGTATATTTTGGACACCGAATATATTATTTTTTGAAAAATATAATATATTTATTAGAGTTAAATGAATAATTAAAAATAAAGTGATCGATTAAGGTGATTATGTTTTCTTTGAAATAACTCTATTATATATTATTTAAAGATCCAACGGTTGGTCTTTATAGAAGAAAAAACCACTAGTATGTGTATAAAAAATTCCTATAGTGTTCTTTTTGTTTTGATCAATTTATAAGGTTCAATGTAGTTTCATGAAGAGAATGGGCGGTGCACTTTTAAATTTCAAGGGAGGGGCACTCTTCGGATCTCCTAAAATATTAAAATATAATAAATTCAATATATTTTCCAAATCATTCAAACAGAAATTTATTTGAATATAATATTGGATGATGTTCAAATCCCATCATCAATTAAAAATATTATTGAATTAATTTGGGTTTTAATCCATATATTTTTCATTAACCTTTCGGTTAATACATTTTAACCTCAATCGTAGGGACATCATATTTACTGTTAAAGGGTTAAAATTTTACTTATTAGATGTTAATTGGATTATAATTTTCCAAATTACAAAATTTTAGACAATAAATTATCCACATTGTCCTTTTTCATATTTTTTATGTTTTCCAAATAATATATTAATTTTTTTTGATAAAATATCATTAATGTAAATTTTAACAGTCATTATTTCATTAGACATGAAATACCAAAATATAATAGTATTAATTAAAATATAATCATCACAAACATAAATAATATGTAATATTTGTCTAAAAAATTCATGGAACACTAAAAATCATACCAATTAAAATACTTTTAATATTTTTAATATCTCTTATTTAATTTTATATAAATTGAATAAATAGTATATTAGAATTGAATAAGAATTTAAGGTAATTATTTAATGAATAAAAATTATAAATAAATTAAAATAAATAATATAATTTTATTTTAAAAATAATTTACATTTATGTGAATTTATAATTTTACTTTTTATCTCTGTGTGATCATGTAAGAGATATTTATATATAAGAGGGTAATATTTTGTAACTTTCATTGCATTAAATAATATATAGGTCATTTTCATGTACTTGTTTCCATTAAAAAAATTCAAGAATAAGGTGATAGGGGTAGAATTTAATTTATTCAATAATAAATAGGATGAATAATTATGGCCTAATCACATATTTTTAACATAGATTTACACAGTTTACAATTTCTATGGTGATAAATTTTCTCATGGTTAGTATTCATATTATCCAATAAAAGGAACATATTTTACAAGTTTCTACCACCTAATTCCAAATATGTAATAAAATTTTAGTTTTTATATTTTAAAAATTTTCCCAAATTTCTTTTTATAAAATAAGCCCTCATAACACGATTAAACATGGTTCTTAAGAATAAGTCTATTTTTATGTATAAAACTTGGTTTATTATAATCAAATGATTATAAAAATAGTAAATTAATGTTATACCATTTGAATAAATAAATAATATATAAATTTAATTTAATTCATTCACCATTATTTATTCATTTAATTTATAATTATAATAATACACAATGTGGATATAAATATTTTTTTTGAAAAAAAAGGTATTTTATTTTCATATGATTTCCATTTTTAATTTTAATTAATTGATAACCAATGAAATTATTTTATAAATATTTATCTGTAGATTTTTTTATAATCTATTTAGTCATATTCATAGTATCAATTGCATATCTAGTTGATTACCGTCACATAATAATTTTTTAATGGTATATTATGGTTCATTTAAACTCAGTGTTGTATGATACATATCCTATCAGATGAATCAAAGTATTCAAAGATAAATATATTATAAAATATCATGTTATTATAGGATGTTACAATATATCAATAAAATAATTTTTTATCATGTTGTATAATTAGACAAAATAGTCTAAACTATTCATAATCCTGAGAAATAATAATAATTTAATCAATGTTTTATTCTAAAACATCTCTTTGCTTTACCTATAAATACACACTTCTATATTTATTTCTATTCACTATCATAACCAGTTTACTTATCAAAACTAAAAAATCCCCCCCCCCCTGAAACCTATCTCTCCATTTTATTGATGATTTGATCAATACAAATGCTTTTGCTTCAATGTTTTATGTAGTGTTGTAAATGAGGCATCTAAAAGAGATAGAGTTTGTTGTAACATCAAAAGAAAATCATAAATATAGGTAAGGGGACTCTATCAATTTATTTATTAAAAAATATATGGGTTTCATAGATATTTAATCATATAAACACCATTTAAAAGGAAATGGGTTTCATAAATATTTCATCATTTCATCATAGTATAACCTATAGAAAAGAAAATGGTTTCATAAACACCTTGTCATCATAATCATTAACCATACTGAATGAGCAATAATTTAATCATGTTATGATGGTATTTATATCACATGTCTCACTGAAATAAAACCGAGATGAAAGTTTCATACCTTTAATATGCCTTCTTTTATACGTGTTATAAAAATACTATATAATAAATATAGATTAATTGATATATATTAAATAAGAATAATAATATATTTAATAAAATATATTATATCCTTTTTCCACATATTTATTAACAACTCTTTTTTAAAATCATCATTATAGGTGATATCTGCTTCATTTTTATTTAGGTTTTAGTTTGGTAGTTTAGGCCTTTTTAATTTAATCATAATTTCATAATATATTGTTTTTTAATAATTATATAAATATCATATAAATCCATTATATAAATATTGATATTCACTTATAAAATATAGAGATATATACATGAATTAAATAGTTTATGTGGATAATTGGTTATACTTACGCATGAACACTATTTTGTTTTTTTGACGGTTGGAAAAAAATAAGGATATTAATAATTGATGTTTATTAAATCAATATTATATATTATATATAATATATAATAACAAAATCCATCCTTATTACCATATAAGTAAAATTTAAATAAAAAAATTCACGTCACTTTGTGGAGGAGGGAGTCCACACGTATAGATAAGAAAAATTACTATTTTCCAAAATATTGGATGGTAAGAATGTTTATATGAATTTATTATTCTAGATGAATTATTATTTCAAAAATATCAAATATAAAATTTAAAAATATTACTATATTTATTTATGTAAAATGGTGATGAAAAATTAATTGCATCATTAGGTAGATACATTACGTCGTATGTACGAATGAGCAATAATTTAACTTTTCATTTGTTGGAAAGAGGGTGAATAAAGGTTGTTTAATAATAATAATAATTTATTATTATATTTGGTATTCTTTTTTTTATTTTTTAAATATTATAATATATCTATAGGAGTTAAATCGACAATTAATTAGAATTTGATTAGTTAAGTTGATTACCTATTTTTTGAAACAACTCATTTAAGTCTTCTCTTAAGGATCCTAGGGTTTTTCATTTGAATGAAAAAGAGAATCTCTTGAATGTTTCAATGGAAGTTAAATTATATTTTTTATTTTATGGGTGATCTAGATAGCTCAATGTGGTGTGACTAAGATAAAGGATTGCCGCCCTTTTATATTTAAGAGGTTATGAATGTTTGGAAACTCTAAAAGTATAAAAATATAATAAATTAATTTTGATAAAATTTGCTTCCAGAAAAAATTCTGTTTTAATATTCGAAGGAATGGTGTTTAAATCCCATATATAAATAAATTTTTATTGTTTTATTTTGTGTTTTAAACCCTTTATTTTGATTAATTTCTTGGCTACCCAATTTTAAACATAACAGCAGTAACGCCTTTTTACTCTTAAAGGATTATAATTTTTCTGATAAGGTGTAAATTAGATCATAAATGCAAAATTAATAACATTTTAGAACATATTTTATCCACATTTACATATTTAAATAGTTTTATTAAACTAATTTAATTAAATATAATTTTGATACAATATAATTAGTCTCAATTTTGAAATTATTCATTTAATTTGACATAAAAAGAATAAAAAAGTTTTTATATAAATATAATAATATTCAGAATAATTAATTTGTTATTTTTATCTAAAAAAACAAGGAACAATATAAATATCAAAAAATTTATAATTTGTAATATTTTTTAAATCATTTATTTTATTTTTCTATTATTTGAATAAATACTATATTAATATTGAACATAAATTTATTGTAGTATTTGAATCACTAAAAATTATAAATAAATTACCACAGTTAATATAATTTCATTATAAAACAATATACATTTATATTTATTTATATCTTTAATTTTAATATGTGATCACGTAAGAGTTATATAATGTTAAGAGAGTGACATTTTGTATCTTTATATTCCAGAAAAATAATATATATGTCATTTTCATTGACATATTCAATTAAACATATCATTTTTAAAAAAATGTGATAAGTGAATAATAAAATATATCCAACAATAATTTGGATGAAAACTTACGGCCTTATCACTTAGATTTAACCAAGATAAACCCAATTTACCCTTTACTAAGGTGAAAAATTAAACAATGGTATTAATTAATATTGTATAAAAATATTTGGGGCCTATTTAACAAATTTAGACATCCTAATTCCTAATATGTAATTCATTTTTACAATTTTAATTCATATAAATAATTTAAACTATTTTTGAAAAAAATAATCCTGAAAATCAAAATGAAAATAACTTTTTAGAAAAAGATATGTTTTCTAAAAATAAAATGGATATTCTTATATCATTATTAGAAAAATATTATCTTAATATAAAACTATTTTATAGAATATATGATAGATAAATTTCATTAGAATAATTCACCAATAGTTATTAAATTCATTAATTAATTTAAAAATACATTATGTGCATTAAACTGGTTTTCAATTAAACAAATTTCTTATTTTCAAATTATGATTATAATTTTTTATAATTACTTAATGAAAACTTAATTCATTTAAAACATACAGAACCATAAATTTTTCATAATTTATTTAGTTATAATAATATCCACTAATCTAAAAGGTGGTGGTAACATTCACATATTAATATTTTAAAAGGATATTAAGATTCATTAAAATTCGGTGTTGTGTGTTAAAAAATATTATAATTAAATAAAATTATTCAAAGATTAATATATCCTAAAATATAATGGTGTTATATGAAGTTCCAATTTTCCATGAAAATTATTTTTCTTAATCAAGTACTATTATTAGTCGTAGGAACCAAAATCATTTATATCATGAGAATTTTTTTAATTAAATAAATACTTTATTCAAAAACATTTATTTTATTTTTTCATAAAAGAAAACTTCACCACAAATTTATCTTCACATCTAAAGCATAATTTGTCGTAAATAATCTAAACAAATCTCTACCTCATGCTAAAATTAACTGAAAGGGATTTTTTAAAATCCAAAATACCATGCTTCAAATTCATAAGTAGTGTTGTAAAGGAGGTGTCTCAAAGAGATAGGTTTTATAAGAATCTCTAATTTAATTCATCAATATAGGTAAGTAGGACCTATCAAATTATTTTTTATATTATACAATGATTTAATATATATCTATTAATATTTACCTTCTTCACATATTATTAATATGTATTATTTATAGAACACTTAATAATTTTTTAAATTTCATTTAACTATTCATTCTTTTGGGTTATTAATGTCTTTAAATTACTTTTCCAATAATAAAATTTAATCGAAACACAATAATATATTTAAGAACCAGGTTTTTGTACAGTATTTTGGTGGGTTCTAGACGACCTCTAGTGACCCAACCATAATCCATCCCTATCAATGATTATTACATCATGGAATGTGTCCTACCATATCCATTCCTCATCACATGATTCAGCTGAGCAGTCGATTCCTAAAAATCATAATTTCTAAGTGATTGGGACACTTGGATAATTTATATTAAATTTTTTACAGCAATGAAATACCTACGATTCTTAGTGTTATTAATCCCACTTATCATGAATAATTTTTGGTTTTTATATATTATTTTGACTTTAATGGACCTTTATATCTTACTGAGTTAAGAGACACTAAGTGGCCTGTCTAATATTTCCATGGAGTTTGATCACTCTCCCCCAATATAAGTGAGTTAATATGAAGGATTATTTTGTACACACATCATTCCACACCACCGACTGTTATCACCAAGAACCACCGTAAAAGATTGATACTTATTATTATGTGGTGAGAAAATACAGAACCTAATGTTTGGTATTCTCCCACCTCATAGAAGATCTATCGGATCATGTCACCCACCTTCCACTTCATCAACTGATGTTTTAGAACAATTATATTTCCTCTTTGGAATCATGGATGGGTAATATATATAATGTATATAGATCATGAAAAATATATCCTTTAACATGACTACTCTAACCTCAAATAATTTCGTACCTTATATTTAAATTCCATGTTTACCGACCATCATGGTAACACAAAAATAGTTTACACACCACTCATTTAGTGCACCACATATTAGTTTTTGATTCTTCAGATTAATGTGATCTTTGGGGTTCTCTTCAGTAGATGGAATAATCAATTAATATTAACATGGTAATAGTCCCAATATAGAAGAGAACAAATTTCCTCTTACAAGAGTAACACTCACCTGCTAGGGAGGTTGATGTCCATGATTACCATAGGAATGCTATTGATTCTATACAGGTACAAGATCTTATAGAGACACCCCTAACTCTATCCATACTCTATAATTTTCCCCATAATCTTCTTCAAAACAACCATCCACCACTATGAATACCACATATGAAACCTCCACATACTCACTAACAACCATACCTTTGGATGAGTCATTATTCCTATCTATATTTGATACTGGGGATCTACACATATACGATATATTGGTAATGTTGGGACAACATTAAGTGAGTGTGTTCATTATTTTGTGTCTTCTGGGTAGATTATTACTACCCATTGTAACCAATACACAAGACCCTTAATATTTATCCATCCAAGACACATATTTAACCCCTATAAATAATGAAATATATATCATGTTTAATGAATTATGAAAAACCATATTCCCATTAATTCAAACTATGTTAGCTCATGCCTAAATATGAATCTGAATCCACCATTTATGTATTCGATAGACAAATATCTTCATATCAAAGAGTTTTTAGATACATAAATATCATCTTTGATGTCCACCCAATGAATTGTTTCTCACACTTATACTTCTTATACAATATATAACATTAATTTCTTTCTCTGATTATTGGATTATGTTTCGATTTATTTTACTTCACATCAATAGTTACTTGTTCTTAGAAAAGTCATAATACATATTAAATTATAACACATGACAGTATCCATTAAAAAAATCTAAAATTATTAGGACCTCTACTACTCAGGGGAGTACTTTTATAAATTCCATTTCCATTCATTGCATAAATTTCTTTCCTTTATAGATACAATAGTTTTGTCAAATATCATGTACCATATTCCTTCTCAATATTTTTATTTCAAATGAGGGACCATGGATATTATTAAGTGATGGCTAGGTTACCTATAAACCCCATAATTCATTTTACACTAACTAATCTAGGAGATATAATTAATATATGAACTCTTGTGACATGTTGGAAAACATTTATTAACCATGATGATAAATAATATATACATGGGATGATATTTTGAGTTATCTATTCACATTTTAGTTTTTAAGTAATTTGAAAATAGTTATTTGTAGAATTTTGATTCTTGATTTTAATTATTGAAATTTCTTTATTAGATTTATTATTTTTATTCATTACAATGACTTTATTATACTATATATTTTTATTACTATTACTAGGAGGTAATCTAATTCTTTTTGAAATATTATTTATTATACACTCTTTCCAAAAATATTATATTGGTGTACGAGAATAATAAATCTCGTTATATTCACTTTTTAAACAATGAAAATTTCGAACATTATGAAATAGTTTGAGGATATTGATTAACATATTTTTATCCAATTTGATCTTCAGGTCCACATCTGATTTGGTCATTTAGGAATACCATAGTTACCATCAATTTCCTTGATAGGAAGACACATTGCAATTGAAATTTTCCATTCTACACCAGTTCTTGATATTATTTCATGATTATTTATTTAAATTTATAGAGGTAGTTTAGTTATCTATATGTATTATCGAGTTAGAGTACCATGTGTCCAATTTTGGAGTGATTATCATGTTCATTTTGGGATATGGGTTGAGAAATTATCATTCATTTTACTTTTATAGTTCATGAATTAAAAAATTAAAGGAGGGAAAAAATATTTCATTGTATTAAAAGTTTTAATAGAGAATCTATGTGAATGTTGAAATGGGCAGAAAGATAATATTATCTAAAAGGGTACTAAATTAGGAATGTACTTATGAATTAAATATCTTAAATATATTGACTTATATTTAAACATTACGACATCCTTTTACTAAACTACACATTAAATTATTATATCATTACTCGCTTCCATTTAGAATAATATTCCTTGGAATATTATTTAAAATATTATATATTTTTGTTACTTAATTTATATGTCTAGTTTTAGATTATTTACAATATTATAGATAGAGTACAAATACTCAATATTGATCCTAACTCCAATTAAATAATCTTTAGTGATGGGTGAGTTGAATTTATACATAAGGTATCACCTAAGTGGCATTAATATTAATGAAAATATAGAATAAAATTAATAAAATTGGGTAAGACTATTGAATTGAAATTATACATATGTAATGTATGATATTATTTGATTTTGATAAGTTACTTTCTTTTGGAATTCTAAATTTTGAATGTATACTTGTATGTGTAATTAATTTAATACATCTCATATTAGTGTGTGGAATATTTTTCCATTCAATATTTTTGTTTTCAATTAGATAAAAAATATTAATAAGTGTGGGTAAATTTATGCAGCAATGTTTCCATATTATTTTGATATATTTTATTTGGTAAAATATTGTATAAATAAAGATATATGTTTTTATATGGTTTCAATTATTCATCCAATCATATGTAACTTATTTTTAGGGGTTCCTAGTTGAATACACGCATTAGAGATGTTTTGAAACATAATGAAACATTAAAAAATGTCTTTGTAATAATTACATGCCATATAAAAGTATTAAAATACTTGATTAAATGGGATAGAGTTCACAACCAATTCCTCATTCAATAATAACACACAATATTGAAAATATGACATGCAATGTAATTTTAATGATTACATGGAGAATACTCTTGGAACTAAACTACCATGTCCAAACTAAAATTTAGATTTAATTTCATTATAAAAAATATACATGTAATATACAAATTAATTTATTATTTCCATAGTTGAATTCAATCATGAATAGAAGAATTGTTGGATAAAGGATGATTAAATAGTGTTTAAGAAGTATGAAGATGACATTTCATATTTTAATGAGTCTTAGATTGACATGAGAGAGTACAATCCCTTGTCAATGATAAATAATAACATACAATTAAATTTTAAAGAATACATGGAGAGAATTCCTAGATCTAAAAGAACTCATAAAAACTACAATTTACTCACCATTAAATATTGTTGAGACATCATGTAAACATGAATTTGAGTGTTTAGTTGTTTATAACAACACTACATGTCATGTTTCTAACGAAGTACACAATGTGTACTATATCCACCAGATATTTGTCAATGAAAATTAATAAAGAAGTGAAATTCATGACCTTCCACACAGAAAACATAAAAAAGGGATGTACATGTCATTTAATTTTGTATGCACTATATATATTTAAAATCCTATATATATGTGGTTATGGAATAGTTTTAGGAGGTTCAACAAAAGGGGAAATATTATTTATGTTTCTTATTCTTTGTAAAACTATTTACTCTTTCTTTTCACCTTTAAGTATTATTAGAAATTGAAATACATTTTTATTGTAAATAGAAATTCAATTTTATTTCATTTTCTTAATATGGAACTTATTTTTTTGGGTTGACTGTGATTCATTACACACATGATCTATGAAAATACCCAATAACAAAAAATTACAATAAAATGTCCCAACAGTAAAAAATAGATATTTCCATACTAAATTAATGTTGTCAATATCGAGATGAAACCATAAACTATCTCTAATGATAGAAAATATAAAAACAATAACGAATTTATCATTGGAGTAGTGTGCAGGGCCAAAATCTCGGAATATGACATCAATTGGGTGGTAAAAGCATCATAAAATATATTTATTTCGGTACATGGGTTATCTAATTTTATAAAAATATCTCAGAACCTATTATGTCACATCTAAATCCATGAGTTTTACCTCATATCATTCATGATTAGTAGCCTTAACAAATTAAACATAGGATTCTCTCATACATCATGATAATATGGGGAAACGAGAAGGCCCCTTATCTTCTGGAGGTTTAGTATCTACTACACCTTATTACAGAACTCTAATAATCTTTTAATAGTGATTCAATAAATTCATTATATGTTCCAGATGATAATAACAAATTTATTTCCAAAAAAACTAATCTTTATTACCTAGTTTCTTATATTTTTCTACTGAGTGGATCACTAAAAACTAATTCTAATATTGATAAGGATGTTCCTATTTTGTTTTTTATTAGAATACAATGATTAATGTCCCTAATTTTAATAATACAGAAAAATTTTCCAAGACCTGGTCACTATGGGTTTAGTAAATATGAAGAGTTGTTATGAACATTTTATTTCGTAATTTTATTAACTGATTGATTTCCCCCAGCTTGGATACCCTTCCACTATTTTTGACCATGATTTATAGGGATCTATAGTTAATATTTTATCATTATTCATTTATGAATCTAGAGAAAAGGTTCAATCCTTAGTGGTAGCCTCAAAAGAAGAAAAAAAAATTTATGTCTGCTCCACTTTATGAACTGGTGTTGAGATTACTATATAAAAAATTATTTTTTTCTTTTTCTCAAATACTTCAATACAGCTAACTAGATTTGATGGTATTCATATTCCAATCCACTAAACATGTAACTAGGATTTAGATCAATTTTTTCATGCTTTAATCCTATTTGGTACTAAATCATCTGAACACCTTGATTTTCCTTATAAATTTAGATAAATTTCAACCTTATGATAAAATTATAGGGAATGTAAGTCTGTCACTTATATCCAAGCATTAATTCATGTTTTATTTGATATTTATCCCTTTATTCATAATCCTCCATTAGTATCTTATAAATCACACTGTTGTCTATTTTAGAGACTTTGATATTCGGAAGGGACTCACCTCTATAATAAAAGAGTATCATTCACCTTTGGGACTCCTTTGAGGGACCTAAACATTCCACACAACATTTTCATAGGAAATATGATGTAATATATTTTACAACAATTAATCCTTTATAATTGATGATGTTGTACCAACAAAAGTGGTTTATTTTGGAATAATGGGTGACGACTTTGAAATCATAGAACTGGAACTAGAACTGTTATACCCCGAACCTAGTTACCTTGAGTTAGTGCATTATTAAATAACATTGGCATGTACACAATGGATCATGTCCTGAATGACTGATTTTTTTAGTAGCCTTGTAAGTACTAGAAACATATATACATTTTACATTACATTATAAAAAAATATGACATTGTGTCTCCTTTGAACATAATCATATCCCATAGCATATCCTATCTAGTCAATCATAGAATATTTCTTCCTATCCAGGGAAAAATAAAACCCAAGAAAAGGGGTGAGCTCAAATGTTCAGTAAGTATAAAAATATAGTGTAAACATTCACAAATAAGAATAAACATTGAAGGCAATGTTTAAGACTAAAACACAAAACTTTTAAAATTAAATTAAAACATAATATGAAAATATAAATAAAATATTTTCATTTACATATTCACAGGGATATTCTACTAGTTGAATAATCACATGTAATATCAATACATAATTTCATAATGATGGAATGCATAACATCGGACAGCATAACCACATAGCTAAGGACTTGTGCCAAAACTACAAATAAGATTCTGTCAAGGCCTTGTGACAAGAAACTATATTTTATCATGAGAACTACCGATGTATCAAGGATATATAGTAGGTTACACCCATCACATACTTTGTAAAATTCATTCCACCTATGAAAATTTTGAAACATAACATAATCATTCATATTAAAAATATAATATGATACGTTAGTACTTTAATCATAAACCATGAATGGTATAAAAATAACAATCCACATTTAAACATATCACATAAACTTCAATACAAAATAGAATATTGTATCATAATAAATCAACTTCAAAAAAGTTTATAATCCCTCAATGGATGTTGACATAGCTGAAATAAAAGTTATTTGAGAGAAATATCTCTTTCTAATTTTTAATCATTTAAAATCACATAATTATAAATGCAAACATTTATTTTGAAAATATTTTTATAATATAATAAGTTATGCTTCATAGATTTTATAACGGTTGAAAATATCCTCACACACCGTATCCGTTAAAAAACATTTTTACCATAATATGTCGAAAAGGTAACAAAGTACCTTTTTTGGAAAATGAAAGAAAGATTCCTATGAAAACATTTTATAAATAGTATGTCAATGTTATAAATTAATTCAATCCATTTTCAAGAAATATTAAGAATGTTTTGAAATACATTTTTATGAAACATGGATGTGGGTGATGAAGAGGTTCCAGTAGATACTCACGTATAAACAACCTCAAATAATATTGTGACTGTAAAATTATCCCTTAAATTGAAATTTTCCTTAGTCAAGGGTATGTTAACATCCATTATAATGGATACATTATTGTTATTAAATTATACACTAACCACATACATAAATAGGATATCATATATGATCCTTTAACATTGGTTAATTAATAATATTACATTAGTATTAGAGTTTCAGGTGTTAACTTATTAGTTTTAATTTATATGTTTTGCTACATAAGTCTTGTTTATTATGAATATGATGTATCTAACTCATCTCCATAATGATATTAAATTATTAAAAATTATTTTAATTCATGAAATAAAAACATATCATGAATGGTTACAATGGGGAATGGATCTCATCGCGTTCGTGGAGACTGTAATTTATACGTACGTACGAGAAAAAATACCATTATATTAATAGTGAAATCATATGTAATTGGATGGTATATAATATATACCTAATAATTAACATGTTTTATTATATATTTACATAAATTATACTCACTATTATTCCCATCCAAATATTGAATTGTTGAATAACAAACAACACCATGATGTGGAGACGCTAACCCGTACGTACGAATGTAAGGCGACATTGTCATTCAAAGGACGGATAGAATAATGAATATTGTCCGAACATATTAATTATAACATCAGAGTGTATAAAGGGTACTGGATTTGTTATTTTGGAATTTAATTAACATATAAAGATGATGTGAATGACGAAATGATCATTGAAAGAGGAGATTAAACTATTAACTCTTCTTCAGGTGCTTCTTTTTGATTTGATAAAAAGGGAACCATAGGTTGTCTATTTGAACAAATTAGGATATCTAGATTTTATATACAATAGTTGGGAGGATATTTGAGTTGGTGTGAGAAAATAAAATTAGTATTTCAGGTGTGATTTCAAGAGAACAGGTAGTACCATTTTATAAGAGAGGTGAGGGTCAGTTTAGAAAATGCTTGAACTATTAATTATTTATACAATAATATTTGGTTTATAATGTCTATAAAAGGAATTATTTATAGGATAAGGTAGGTATGTGTCTAATAACTATCAACCAATATGTTTTAGAATGTTTTAGGTCACCATATAAACATTCTCTTTTAGATTTAGATCATAATTAAATAGTTTACATTTTACCATGTATTATTGTATTATTATAATAAATGCTTAATAAGAATAATATAAAATACATAAATATCCCTAAGTGTTTCATTAAACTAATATATATCCATATCTAATTCCTTTTTTCTAAACCCTATATTTTCTGAATATTATATCAATTAATAATATAGTATTTTTTTTAGAAACTCATTTATGTCAATTTTGACAGTATTTAGTATTTGGTTTTTTTGAAAGTCATAAAAACGTGATTACATGAAAATAAAAAATATCCTAACATTTCACATTAACATATAAAATTACTATATTGCATCAAAAGTCTAAATTTGAATTTAGTTTTATATTTTTAATATCAATTATATTAATAGTTCATTAATAAGGTAATTATTGCATCATCATTATGTCATAAAAAATTGAATTATATAATGCCTAAAATTTAAAAATGAAATACCATTAAATAGTAAATAACTTTTTTTTTATAATAGACATTTATTTTCATATTTATCTTATGTATAACCCTATATTAAAAAAATATTATTTATAAAAATATTAATTTAACACTTATAACTCTTCTTTATATAAAATAATAATAAATTTCCTAATCTAATATATGTGGATCGAAGAGGACTATATTTTATTCCTAAGGTTTATTTTGGCCTAAACAAACTTATCCAATAGAATTAGGACTTGTTTTAGGGTAATTATAATTTCATGTTTACCTTTAATTACAATTTTTTATTTTAACTGTGGTAAATAAAATTCAAAAGTTACTATTATCAGATATTATTTTCATCCAACTAAACCAAATTTTAAATAATAAGGTCAACTGTGTCTCTTGGATTTTTGTAACTTAATTAATGGGAGTAGTAAAATTACATTTTTTTTTTCAAATGTTCAAATTCTCATAGAAGGTGGGTAAAGGACGTTAAAATTTTAAATAAAAATTATTCATCTAATTTTATTATAAAATTAATTCAAGGTATTTCAATAAACTTATATAGTTATTATATATCTATTTTTACCTAAAATAAATTTATATAAAATAAATAATTATTTAAATAAACAGTTGGATTAAATAATATTGTAGGGTTTTTCACTATTAATCAAAAATTGAATGTTTTTATAATAAACCAGAAATTCAATCTAAGAAAATTTTGATATCCTGAATCTAAAAATAAAGTCCATATTGTAAAATAATATTTATAAATTTCAATAAAAATTTATTACTATTCATAATAGAATGGTTGATTGGTTGTGATTTGTAAGAAATCAAAGTTGTCTATAGTGCAGATATTACATTATTCAATGAGAAACGTACTATGAATGATTGGGGTGTTACCTTATTCCCCCCTTCAAAGAATTTCATCCTAGAAATTTCTAGAATAAAACTGTATAAAAATATTTTGGTGGTTCTTCATCATAAGTTCCTCGGGTTCCCACGATGCCTCTTCCACCTTTTGGTTTCTCCATAGAACATTTACGATACATGTCATCTAGTTTCTAAACACTTGTTCTCTGATATAAAGAATCTTTATAGGCTCTTCACAATAAGATAGATTAGGTCCCAATTCTATTTCTTCATTGGTTAGTACATGTGTTGGGTCAGGCATGTATTTTCTCAATTGTGATATGAGGAAAACATCATGATCTTTGGAGAGACTGGGAGGCATTTTTAAATAGTAATCTACAACTCCAATTCATTTTAGAATTTCGAAATATCTGATGTACATTGGACTTAATTTAGCCTTTTTACTGAATTTTATGACACCCTTACATGGAGATACCTTCAAGAACACATGATCTTCCACTACGAATTCCAAATCCTTCCTTTTTTTATCGACATCACTCTTTTTCCTAATTTGAGCTATTTTTATGTTGGTTGGGATACTATTCTCATTTTTCCTTTTTTTTAAAATAATTTATAAGCCAATTTGTTTTCTTTCACCAACATCATCCTAATAAGTTGGTGTGAAACATATATTTCTATAGAACGCTTCATATGGTTCCATATGAACACATGAATTGAAGCTATTATTATAGGAAAATTCTACCAGAGGTAAATAATGATCCCACAAACCATAAAAGTCAATGAAGAAAGATATCAACATGTATTCTTAGGTTTTAATAGTCTGTTATGAATTTACATTAGTTTTAGTGTTTTGGGTAGTGGTCAAACGATGTTCAGTATCTATGGATTTCTAAAGTCTTTCCAAAATCATGATGTAAAACTAGGATCACGATTAGAAACAATTTATAGGGGTACATCATGATGTCTTTCAACTAAATTAATATATAGTCTTGTTAAACGTTTTAGGGGAAAATATTCTCTTATATAATGAAAATTTATTGACATGGTATGATGATAAACAATGAACCATGTTGCATCATTCATTCTTAGAGTCTTTGGTAGCCCCATGACAATGTCCATCGTAATATCATCCCATTTCCACTCAGTTTGGGAAGGGGTTGCATGAACCCTCTAGGATGTTGTCTTCCAGACATTACCTATTGATAAACCATACATCTTGACACATAATTATAAATCTCCCTCTTCATGTTTCCCCAAAAAATGTTTTCCTTCAAATCACTATACATGTTACTGATATCATGGTGTATAATGAAATTGGAGCTAGGAGAATCAATGAAAAATTCCCTTTTTTAGATCAGTTATGTTAGGAATAAAAAATCTCTACCAGATTTTCCAAATTCCATATTGATATACTAAGTCAATTAATTTCCCATCATTCACAACATAAATTTTCTTTTTAGACTCCTCTTCATCAGTTTGAGAACATTTTATCCTTTCTAGTAATGATGTTTTGGCATCAATTTGGAAAAGTATTGATGTTTCACCATCCGTGATTATTCCCATTTCCATATTTACTAGATCCATGATCATATGATCCCTTTTTAATCTCATAATTTTCAAAACTCCATGATCCTTTCTGCTCAAAGAAATTGCCACCTTATTTTCCTTCCCCATGCAGTAGTGTAGAGTTCAATCATAATCCTTGATTAGATCAAGCAATCTTATTTGCCTCAGGTTGAGTTCTTTCTATGAGAAAATATACTTCATGCACTTGTGATCGGTATATATCTCAAAATTTTCACCATTGATATAGTGTCTCCATAACATCAATTCAATTATTACAATTTCTAACTAAATATCATGAGTGGGAAAGTGTAGTTCATGAATTTTTAGCTATCGTGATGCATAATAAATAACAATATCATTCAGCATAAGGACCTAACCAAGTCCTCACATTAAAGCATCACTATAAATAACAAACCGATCATTCCATGATGGTACAGTCAACATAAAATCATTCACTAATCATCTCCTCATTTCTTCATAACATTCTTCACACTCTTTTTTCCAAAAACATTTAACCCATTAATGTGTGAGCTTGGTTAAAGGGTTAGTCAATTGAAAAATATTCTGGATGAAACATTAATAATAACCTTCTAAACCAATAGAACATCATAAATCAGTTATAATCATCAGGGATGGACATTCTTGTATTTCTCTTATCTTGGAATGATCAAAAGAGATTCCATATATAGATAAAATATGTCCTAGAAAAAAAATCTTCTAAAGCAAGAATTCACACTTTCTAAACATGCCCTATAATTTATCAATTCAATTATTCTTTAGAATAGTACACAAGTGATTTTCATGTTCTTTATATATTTTTTATTAAACCAAGACTTCATCAATAAATACAACTACAAAGTCATCGAGATATTCCTTGAAAACTCTATTAATTAGATCCATCAAGACAGAGGGTGGATTAGTTAGTCCAAAAGGTATTACTGTAAAATCATAATTCCCATACCTGGTATGAAATGTTGCTTTGGATTGTCTTCCTTATTCATTCCTTATTCACACATAGATGATTTTATATAGATCATAAGAAAATATTTGGAAAATATAGATCTCCCTGAAGTTGATTGAATAAATTATCAATGAAAGGTAGGGGATACGTGTTCATTATTGTTATAGTATTGATCTCCCTGTAGTCAATGCACAACCATATAGATCCATATTTCTTTATAAAAAAAAGAATAGGGGCTCCCCATAGAGAAAGCGTAGGGTGAATAAATCCTTTTTTACTAAATTCCACTAGTTTTTTCTTTAGTTTCACAAACTCCATAATCATCATTATATAAGGGGTATATGATATGGGCCTTGAACCATGAATTTAATCAATGGAATACTCAATTTTTCATTCAGATGATGTACATGTAAATCTTCTAGAAACACATCAACATATTCTGGATAAAATATTAGTCCTCTTGTTGACAATTCCTTTCCTCACCCATATTTATTTCACTCTCTTCCTCCAAAATAATTAAATTTAGTAGAGCTAATGTGGGTGGATCTAGATGAGTATCAGATTGTGACGTTTCTCCTCTAAAGATAAGGTACCCATTATCATCATAAAAAATTTATACCTCATTCATCTTAATCTAAATTTTCACATCATGGTATAAAATCTAATCCAGAAAATGGGTTATATCAAATTCAATCAGGGGTATGTTGATGATATTAGAAGATAAAGCATGTATATATTCCCTAAAGGTAATTGATTCACAAATATTTGGCGCAATGATACATCCCATATGAGTTTTAACTTCCAAAACCCTTGTTAAATAATATTTTAAATTACTAATTTTTCTAGTAATCTAGGAAGATTTCAAAAAATCAAACTATACATAATCAGATAAATAATTGGATTAATTTTTGGAAACCTAGAAATTAACTACCACCACATTATTTGTTGCTTCAACCTCAGCAGTAGTGATCTTAAGATCATGGCCTTGCTCCCAAAATTTTTTGATGTATGTTTTATTTGGATCATAGGAAATTCATTTTCATAATTCTTAATTTCACTCCAATTTTAGAATTTAACATTAAAAACCTCTTTCCTTCGCCTATAATCAGAAGCATGGTGGCATTTTTCAGTACACTTGTAACAAACTCCAATCCACTCATTAAATTACTAGGGTGTTTCTTCCCAAATTTACTATAGGATAGAAATTTAACATTTTTCTTCTTTCAACTTATTTCCATTTTTAAGTGTTCATTAGATTTTATATTCTATTTCTTTTCTTTAAATTCCTATGACTCAAAAAATTTATTCATTATTTTGATATCACATGAGACAATATCTTTGTATGATGAGAAGGATTGTGAGACTAATTCTTGACAGATAAATGGTTTTAAACCATGAATGAATCAATAAATCTTACTCCATTTGTGACATTTATAATCTTATTAATTCCTTGTTAACCATGTATTGTAATCCCCATTCTTTAATACATTCTCATCCTCCTTTTTCCCCAGACTCAGAAATTGACATTCTATATCCACTCGATGGTCATGAAGAATTTATTTTTATAAGAATATCTCATTATACTCTCTCCATTACATATTTGATACTTCTTTATACTCTTTTAGGTTTTGAATTAATGGCCATTGTTGATCTTCATCGCATGTGAGGCATTAAAATGCGGTGAGAACGTTTTCCAATTCACTACTCCAAAGAAAATGAAATATTTTTTCTGTGGATCTTATGCATTGATCATCTACAAATGGATTTTTAGTCCCATTAAATGATGGGGGTTTTTTCCTCACGAATTGGTCTAACATTGATCCTCTTCATTTTGGATCAGGGTGCATTATACTTGTAAGGTAATTATTCATAACATGAGTGAATTTTCCCAATATGGTTATAAGTTGTTCAACACCTTTTAAATCACCAGCTCCACTATAATTATCTTGAGAATGAGGAAATTCCCTACATGGATTACATGCATTGATACAGTTTCCATTCCTTCAACTAGGTGCAATATCTAAAAAATGGAATACACTAGATTAGTGTATGAATTTCAATGCATAATTCAATACTTGATAAATACCTAACATAAATTGAATAGTTTATGTATATAATCCGTAATCATAAGAAATATTATTTCATTTAAGATTTATTTACTCATAAATCCTTCACAATGGGTTTTAATGAAAATGTGAATTATTCTAAGCATATCCCCTGGGAGTTTTATAACCAAGAGTGTAACAAGTCATGTTGTCATGTACCAGGATAGCACAGGTCAAGAAAGAAACTCTTTTTCGGGGTTTTCACACCAAGGAACATCTGTTTCAGAGCCACATCTACCTAGTCATAAGCAGACAGGGGATGTATTGCATCGAAAACTCAAAAAATCTCTATAATACCAAAATTATAGGATGTTCTTCTACAATAATCATCAATGATTATCTTAGGGTAATGTTATCAAATTAGAGTTTTTCTAAATATAGTATCCATGTTTTTTACTAAACATTCACTAATACCAACTTTATTGCCCCAAACCTAGTTACTAAGAGTCAGTGCATTAATATATAACATTGGAATGATCGTAACTGATCATGTACCATATGACTGATTAGTTTAGTAATCTTGTAAGTACAAGATACATACATATGTTTTACATTAAATTATGAAATAAAAAAACAAAATTGTGTCTTTTATGCATAAAATCATATCCTATAGCCTATATTTGTAGTTCAATCATAATATAATTCTTCACATCCTAGGAAAAATAAAACATAAGAAAGGGGTGGTCTCAGATGCATAGTAAGGATATAAATAAACCAGAAACTTTAATGAATAAGAATAAAAATGAAGGTAATGTATAAGACTAAAACACAAGACTTTTAAAATTAAACATCAGAATAATATGGCTTTGATAAATCTAATAATTCCATTTACATATTCACATGTATATTCAACTATTTGAATAATCACATGTAATATCAATAGATAATTTCATAATGATTGAATTTATAATGTTGGACATCATAACTATATAGTGAATCCCTCGTGCGAAGACTACAAATATGATTTTGTCAAGGCCTTGTGCCAAGACACTAGTTTGTCTCATGAGACCTACTGATGCATCAAGGAGTATTGTGGGCTCCACCAGTCACTTACTAAATCCAATGAATTACACATATGAAATGGTTTAAACATAACATAAACATTCGTATTAAAATGTGCATATGAAATGTTAATACTTTAAACATAAACCATGAATGTTATAAAATTTAAACATCCACAGTCAAACATATCACACAACCATCAATACAATATGGAAGATTGTATCATAATAAATCAACTAAAAAAAGTATAAAATCTATCAAAGGATGTTCACATAGATGAAATAAATCTATTTGATATAAATATCTATTTCTATTTTGAAATCATTTATGAGTTACATAATTATAAAGGATATTTTTTTTAAAAAAATATTCTTATAAGATTGTAAGGGATTAATTAAAGATATTATGAATATGGAAAATAGTTACACCCATTGTATACGTTAAAAAAATCCATAGCTTAATTTGTCAAAAAATTCATAAAGTACATTCTTTGGAAAAAGACAGAATGATTTTGTTCAAAACATTTATAAAAATTCAGGCATGGGTATACATGAATATAACCCATATTCTAGGAAATAATAATTTTTTTGAAATTCATTTTTAAGAAACACGATGTTGATTATAAAGAGGTCCCAGTAGATACTGACATATAAACAATCTCATATAATAATGAGATTGTAAAATTAACACTCAAATTGAACTTTTACTTAGTCCATGGTACTTTAAAAGTTTTTATAATGGTGAAATCATTGTTATTAAAATATAAAAGAACCACATACATAAATATGATATCATATATGATCCTTTAATATTTATTTGTCAATAATATATCATTAGTATTATTGTTTAGGGTGTTAACTGATTCATTTTCCATTATATGTTTTTCTATGTATGTAATTTATATTATGGATATGATGTATTTTATTCATATACATAATTATATTATGTTCTTAATCATTATTTATATACATAATATAAAAATTATTTTTGAATGGTTACGATGGGTAATGAATCTCATCGCGTTTGTGGAGACATTAATCCGTACGTATGCATGAGCAACATTACCAATATATTTATGGTGAAATAGAACATAATTGTATGGTATATAATAAATAAAGATTAATTAACATACTATATTAATTATTTACATCAATTATAGTCATTATTATACAAATCCAAATAATGAAGTGTTGAGTAACAAACTACACCACGATATGGAGACGGTAAGCCGAACTTACGCACGTATCATGACATTGTCATTCATAGGATGGATAGAATAATTAATATTGTTAAACCATATATATAATAACATGACAGTATCTATAGGTTAGTGGAGTTATCTTTTGGTATAGAAACAAAATAAGAAAGATGAAGTGGAATAAGAAAATAACTTTTAAACAGGTGATGAAACTTTTACATCTTCTTCAGGTTCTTACTTTTCATTTTGTCAAAATGGCTTTATAGGTAGGCTTTATGATAAAATTAAGGCCTCTAGGATAATGTTAGGTTAGTTTGGAGGATATTTTACCATGTTAGGGGCATGAAAAATGGATTTGGTGGTGTGATTTTGAAAGAATATGAATTACCTTTTTATAAGAGAGGTGAGGGTCACTTTAGGAAAATATTGAAATATAAATGCATTATACAATAATATATAGTATATAATGGCTATAAAAAGATTTATTTCTAGGATAAGGAGGTGATGGGTCAAAACCTCCCAAAAAAGGATTTAGATAGGTTTAGGACACCATATTTACCTTATCTATTAGATTTATCTCTTTGTTTAATAGTTTAACTTTTACCACGTATTTTTGTATTATTTTAACAAATGGTTAATAAACATACTATAAAAATCCAATAGAACCGTAATTGGTTAATTATTGAAATATATAACTTCATCTACGACCACTGTATGATCCTTATATTTTTTAAATATTATATCAATTAATAATATAGTATTTATTTTAGAAACTCATTTATGTCAATTTCGACACAATTTAGTATGTGGTTTTTCTGAATATAAAAAAATCATTATTACATCAAAAAAATAAAATAAATAAATTCTATCATTTCATACTAACCTAGAAAATTAGTGGAATGCATCATGAATCTCAATTTAAATTTATTTGGATATTTATAATATCAATTATTTTAATGTTTCATTAATATTGTAATTTCTGCATCATTATTGTGTCATAAATTAATTTAATTATATAATGTATAAAATTTATAAATGAAATAAAATTATGTAGGAAATCATTTTATATTTTTAATTGATATTTATATTCCAATCTATCTTATGTATAAACCTATATTAAAAAAAATTAGTTGTGAAAATTTGAATTTAACACTTTTAACTATTCATTTAATAAAACAATAATAAACATCTTAATTTAATCCAAGTGGATCAAATAGGATCATATTTTAATAATAATTTTTATTTATGTTGAAAAACAAATTCTCCGATATAATTATGCGATGTTTCATGGTAACTATAACATCATTTTTACCTTTAATTACCCTATTTAATTCTAACAGTGGAAAATAAAATTAAAAAGTTTCTATTCATCCACAATTAGTTTCACCCAATTGAACCAAATTTTAGATAAGAATTTCAACTGTGTCTCTTAGATTATTGAAATACAATTCATTGATGTTATAATATTATGTATCATGGAAATTTGAAAATGTTCCTAGAAGGTGGGTAAAGGATATTAAAATGTTCAATAAAATTTTAAGCATCTAATTTTATTAATAAATATCTAAATTTAATTAAAATGAACATGTATAGGTATGATGTATCTATTTTAACCTAAAATAAATTTAAATAGACTAAATATTTATTTAAATAAATATTTGGTTTAAACAATGATGCACTGTTTTTTACTATTAATAAAAAAGTGAAAGTTTTCAGAAAATTAACAAAATTTCACCCTAAGCTAATTTTGATATTAAAAAACCAAAAATTAAGTCCATTTCAAGAAATAGAATTTATAAAATTAATAAAATTGATTATTAAAATTCATAACGGCTAGTTGGATTGGTCGTGGTGTGCTAGAACTCGAAGTTGGGTACATCACAACCTATTGCATTATTCAAAGAGAAACATTCCATTAAAGCTTGAGGTGTTACATGAACTGATAAAATCATTAAAAAGATTAACCATTTTGGGATTGTAAAATTCAATATACCACCTAGAACATCATTAGTAAGCCTACAAGAGATATCCTCACCACTTCTATGAAGAAAAAAATTTACACTAGGATTCAAAGTTCCTGTCTTCATAACATATGATCTCCTTTAATATTTCGATAAAAAAAATTCCACTGATGCCGTTATGAAATAAACCATGATGTAAATGCATTGATCTAATGGGTGGCGCAAAAATTTAATCCAAAAATAAAATATCAGGAATTTACTAACCCAGTTTCTAAATAAACATGGAAGATATGGTTTTAGAAGGAGATGGAAAAAGTTGGAAAGATTACCAATGTCACTGTATTTAAGAGGTATCTATTCATATTAAATTCATAGTACCATCAATGAATAAAAAATATGATCCAATTAATATTTTATTTTTATTTAGAATATGCATCGTATAGATCATCCTCAATGATAATAAAAAAAGGAAAATATCTATAATGAAGTAGCCACCATCAGGAAATAATACAAACCATAAGAGGAGTTTCAAAATAAATTGAATGGGTCAATTGAATACTAAAGTAGACTGAAGTGATCCACAAGAGATAATCAGTAGAGATCTGAGTCTATAATGAATTTTATAGTTGAACAAAATATTTTTAGGACATTATTATCTAACCATGATATCAATGAAATTATTTACATAAGTTGCAATACCATGAAATTTCCATGTATATAGAAGGGGAAAATCATAATATGAGATATAGACAATGTAGAAGAGGGTCTTGCCTCCCCTTATGAAGGAGGAGGTGCTGGAAGGCCATCCATTACTACATAGTTATGAAACCTTAAATCCATACGAGTGTAATCATGATTCCACCAATATTATTTATTTCATATCTCCCTACAACAAAATCTTATCTGTAATTATGTTTCATCAAAATAAATATTTTGTTTCATAATTACAATTTCATTTAATTTTTAGTTTATTATTTCATCATTCTACTTATTCTTCATCTTATTCATTTCCTTTCATTTTTTAATTACTGCATATATTTATTTGGTCAAAGTGATGATGTGGTAAATCCACCTATTAGTGTGGTGTTGAGCTTTAGGATACAGAAATAATGAATATAACCCCATATTAATGTTCACTTAATTAACATTATGTTTCATAAATTACGTATGTCCATTATTATAGGCATGCTATATATAATTTAAAGAATCTATGGATATTTAGAGATACTAAAAACATGGTGGTTCATGGTTATTCAAAACATTGAATCACTATGTTAGGTATTTTATAGAAATGAGTCGACTTATGGATTATTTCTAATGCCTAGTGGAAATCCAGACCATCTTACATCTTATAAATATTTTGATTTAACATTATAAATATATATACTAGATCATATAAAAGTAATATTCTCTTTTTAAAAACATCACCTAAATTCTAAAAACCATTTTCATTTAAATTTATTTTCCTTCATTCAACTTTTTAAAACTAAAAACAATTTCTACCACACCCCTTAATTTATTTATTGAACATTTCAAAAAATTCCCTTTTTATCCCTACATTCAATACTCTTTGAGAAATGTCTTCTGTTTTACTTTTCACTAATGTTAATTTTTGTTTTAAATAAATAATCAATTTTGTGTGTATGATAACACCCTTAATGTATATATGGGAAAAATTTCAACCACCTTTTCATATTCATTTTTTACTCATATAATGGTTATGTTCTAAAACATTATTATATATCCATTATTAGGGTTCTTTTGTTATTTTAGTAGAATATATAGGTTTTTATTCTATATACTTTTTTACCCCATGAATAAAAAAATTGAAACAGAGCTCATTTAAAAAATTAGTTTTTGTATATTTATTATTATTTTTATTCATGTTTTATTTCAATAATCAAGATCTATGATTTTAATTTGACTTTTAGCATCCAAAATTCCTTAATATTTTCCATTATTTGGATACTACATGATATATTATAGGTTTATATTTTTAACATTATTATGTAACACATTTACCTCTGAGTGAATTTTATAATATTTCTACATGATGTATGATTTATTTTCATTATAGTTCACAATTGAATATCATACTATGATGAAATGGGGGCCAATAATTATATATATAGAAACAATAATGATTATACTATTATACATAAACTATTCATTACGACATCCATCAATTCGTATAATATCATCTCTTTCTTCATAGTAGTACCATACACACTGGAGATTGACATTTACCAGAATGACAAAAAATAACCCAATAAGAAACATTACAATAAAGGAAGAAGCATAATATTGATCCCCAATCCAACAAATTCTATAGCTAATAACAAGAATAAAAGATATTTAGTTATTATAAATAAACCTTAGATATTATTAATGTATAAAAAAATTAAACTAAAACACTTTAAAATGATTTTATATGTAACAATGAAGTGTATTTATAATAGTAAATATTTATTTATGGGAATGGTGACCATTAAAACCTAAATATAGTAATATGAATCTTGTAACATTAATGTGTCCATTATGTGTAACATAAAACTATCATATATTTGTAATAACATAATTTGGTACTATTATAAACCATAATTTAAAATAAAATATATTAATTTATAAATAACAATTTAATTAAACAGAAATGGCCTAGAATAATATTCAAATGGTTAAAGTGTGTATTTAAAATTCATACCTATAAATCATGATTCTAAAATTGTAAATGCTTTACTAAAAAATAGAAAAATATTTTATAAAAAGGATATCAAAGTTATTATAGAGATGTTGAAATTAACAAATCATGTTTTTTATAATTTTCTAATCAATATATTTTTCAGGTAAATAGTTGAATATAATATTTGTATATGACATGTATTCAGTCTTTGTTTTGTGTTTAGGAAATATGAAATAATTAATATAAATGAATCCATGAACTAAAATATTTTAATTTATTAAAATAATGTAATTTAAAGTATTCAAATAAATGTCCAAACCAATAATTTACATTCCATAGTATAAAATGGAAGTTAAGGATTTAAATATATTTATTGGGGAAAGAAATAATTCCATTCAAAAAAATAATACTTATAATGGGATTTCATTTCATTATCAAATATATTAAAAAACCCATTCCTTAAATACCTTCATTTAATACCTTGGGAAATATAATGATTTTTAATTTTACACAACCAATATTTTTAAATCCAAAGCACCAAAATTATTATACAATTCTCCCAAATTGATAAATAACCACCCATCCACCCATTTATTTCACTAAAAATCCATTTGTAATGGATATCATTTATATTTTTCTATAAATAGCCATCCTAGGGATCTCTTATGGATATAATTAGTTCTTTTTTATGATCTATTTAGCTACGTAATAAGGTAATTGTTTATAATTATTTATACTAATTTACATTTTTAATATTTTTAAATTTATTACAATTATATATCAAATGTTTTATACTCAAATATTATATATTCCGATCAAAAATATTAATGAGTTATTACTATTACCTCGTACTATACCCCTTTATAAGTAATTAAAATTCTAAAAAACATTCATATTCGTTAACTTCATTATCCAAATTCTTATTTTTTCCATTTATTTGATGTATTATGGATATATAATTTCAATTAATAGATGATTGTATAAGGACAGATGATGATGATGTACCCATTGGAATATCTATATATTCCAGGGTAGATTAAAGCCAATTTTATAAAATTTCATAGTTAGAGTATCTTATTAATGAGTGTGGGAGGGGTGAATTACTGATAATATTTTATTTTATGTTTATTTACAACTGAAACAACATGTGCCTCCTGTTAAAGATTTCAATTCTCTACTAAGAAATAAATCAACACGCATCCAAATAAACATAATGGTTAACAAGGTAAAATATTCAATAAGAATAGATATGTTCTTGGAATGGTTAGGAATTGATCCAATACCCGAATATCCTCTAAGAAATCAATCCATGGATTTCAATTAGTAGGATATTCCCTTATACTACAATATCACTATAAAATAATCCCAGAAGTGATTATGCACCCTATTAGAACAATAGGTTAATAAAATTGTTTTGTAACAACTCCTGTAACCTGAATTTATTTTCAATTAGTCAAATCTATTCAATTGAAATAAAATTCATCATTTTATTACCCAAAAAGGTAATAATGTCAAATGAAAATGATAATTAAATTAGCATGAATGCCAAATATTATTTCCCATTCTAATTCTCGGAGTACGATTCATTTAATATAATTCTTCACATCTGATTTTCCTGATATAATTCAATAAAAATAAATCAACACTATTTCAATAAAAAATAGAATACATCCTTAATACGAGAAACAGAAATGAAGATACCCAATACAGAAATCCAAAATAAAATTAATTCTACCCAATACCAAAATTTGTCGAATACAATTGACAAGTTGAGTATGATGATTCACTAAATATGATAAATCCTGAATACAATAATCATCTGAATTCAATAATTTAAATATTTCATCTTCTCATTCAGTAATTCCATATCAAATTTTCTCCAATATAAAAAAAAACAACACCACATTTTGTCTCTAAAAACTAAGAGTGTCTCTCTCTAATACAATGAACAATACTTCTTCATCACCCAAATAAAATATACATTACATATTTTATATCTGACAAAAAACATGTTTAGGAGGTAATCCAAAAATGTTTCATGCTCAAACAAAATCAACCACATTCTAATTTCACCTGAAATCTCGGAGATATTATGACTTCATCAACATTACTTGATATTTCTTGAAGCATCCACAATATTCACCTCTTAATATAAAAAATACAATTGTAATAATCAATTTGAATACAATTAATGAGAAATAAATAGCCCCAATAATCTGATTTGGATTCTCTCATGCTGAGTTATTCAGAACAAATGTTCCATAGAATTTAAAAAAATGTATGAGAAAATGAATTCTTCTAAAAAAACACTATATTGAATGAAAGAATATTTCTTCAAAAATTCATTCATCTCTATAATTATATTTACTTTTTTTCATTTCCCACATGATAAAGTAAATCATCTCCAACAACTACTATCATTCATTAATGTGTTCTTGTAACATTACTTAATTCAATACATAGAATTCATTGAGTATCAACTTTAGAATTACCTGATTTTAATTGGAATGTATTGTAACATTACATTCATTCATTATCTTTTCATTTTCAACTCAACCCAATAATGATCTTTCTTGAATACAGAAGGTCTAGATAATATCTTCATGAATAATATAATTTCTGGTTATGATCATTCTATTTATGATCAAATACATTTTGAAAACAATGTATTGCCTCGAAAATATAAAAAAAACTAATAAGGATGATCTAACCGGATACGTTACAAAATAAATTGATAATAAAGATCTTCTTAGATATGATACAAAATAATATGAAAATGAAGTTCTGACCAGATATGATACTTTAAAATGTAAACATGATTAATTCTTATTCGACACCATCTATTTCCTTTAATTATACCTAAATATAATTTTTTTTTAAAATGTTTGGTGAATCATTTTCTATCAGAATCACCTCTTCATATAGAAACACTTTGATTCAAACCACCATCCTTCAACATAACCTTTCTGATCAACACCAATTTTCATCCAAACCACCTAAATTCAAATCATCACCAGATCCGTTACTTACACTTGGTGTCCAATGGTACTAAAAGAAAATAAATACAATCTGGATATAATTGTTTTCAACGAAAATTGTTATAATCAAGAAATTAGTATTTTGAAAGAAACTTTATATATTATAGATAAAAATATATTATGATTGTTTTAAAAAAAAATTACCACTTCATTCTCTCTGCCATATGGGTAAGATAAATATGAATACATTTATTTTCTATTATTTTTGGAAAACAATATGAATAGGATTATTTTCTGATTGTATTGAAAAAACCATAAACACCACTTCTTTCTCACTTCCATTCAGATATAATAAATCTGAATATGTAAAATTTCTTTCTATTTTCCTTCCAGATATGATAAATCTGAATGAAAATATCTTTTGAATGTTTTTAAAAACAATCTAAATACTATTCATTTCTGATTTTTTTTTAAAAACCATATAGATATGATTATTTTTATATTAGAAGCATATCTTTCACTCCCCTTTCCTTATATAATTATTTCATAATAAGTTCTCTATACAAATCATGATATATATGAACAAAAATTCAGCATGGAAAGATAAAATTGATTTAATCATAGTCATAGGGGCTTCAATTCTCTAGTAAAAAACACTTATTTCTCAATATATTTAGAGCGAATCTGATGATCATCTACTTCTAGCAAGATGTTTTCACTTTCAAATCAAATTATTATTATTACAATAGACATTAAAATAAATTCATATTTCTATAAATACCATAAGTAGAACAATGGATTCCAAAAATAAAGTGAATTGAATTGGAATTAATTTCTTCTTTATAATAAAAACCATTCACCCACAAAACACACACTTCTTTCAACCCCATTCATTGAGAATACTTATTCGTCAACATCCTTTTCTTTACTAGAATACCTATAAATTGAAAATAGATATAACTAAAACACAAATTGGGCCAAACAATCTCCCCATTTTTTTTTGTCAATAACCACTTTAAAAACATAAATAAAAACAATTAGTAATATTGTTTCATATCTTGATGCCCCTATTTCTTTTTTATCTCCCCATTTCACTTATCCCTCCACCCTATTGAAAACAAAATTCAAAGGGGTCATCATGATAAATTTATCAATTATTTTTAAATGGCCTATATTTCTCGAGGTTTGGACATTTATTTAACAACGGTAATAACATGATTTTCTAATCAAATAACTATTAAAAAACAACTCTAAGTCTACATGGAAGAACTCGGTGCAAAAAAAATACTGCATAATCAAGGTGATCAATGTTGTCCTTAACACAAATTTTATGTAATAATTTTTCCATAATTAATTCAACATTATCAGGATTGGGGAAAACCATGAAGGAATTTTTCTAAGATAGAAGTAAGCTGCAACAATCTCAATAAACACAAGAGAAGGTTTATATGTAAAAAAACAAATTAAAAAAATATACTTTTTACATCCCTATTATTTTATTTTTCAAGAAAAGTAAGAGGATAATAAATTAATTCTTCCATATTTACACTCCTTCAATACCCTACACATTAACACATTTATAAAATGATATTGGGAATAAAGAAGAACCTTGATTCTTTGTTATTAACGACAGTCGAACTAAGAATCTTCTCTTAGTCTTGTCTTCTTCAACTCCTTCTTGTATTTTTTATTCAAAGGGATTCCTTCATTCTATACATCCTTCATGAGTTTCGTAACAACTTTTTCTCATCTATCAAATGTTACAATGGGGGTGAAAACTTTTCATAATATTTAAGAACATCATTGTTAAAATCTGTTTGTTCCCTATTGTCCATTCCTATCATTTTCACTAGAAATATATTTGTACTCATTTTGATTTCATCACTTATTGATCATATTCAACATCTGTTGATTTATTTTTGTAATCATTTCTCTTTTTTAGAAGTCTTCTTCTTCCTCTCTTCTTTAAATTTCTTTTGTTACTCCAATAATTTCTTATCTTGGCCTTTCTGGTTCTTGCCAAATAACTAAGCACTTATTAATTTAAAATTTAACAGTTCTATCATTCTCAAAATCCATAACATCTACCTTCTCAGAATTGTTAAGAGTTTTATTTGCGCTGGTAAGAAACAATGACATCTTTTCAAAATATATTCAGGTTTCTTACACCATTAACAAATAGTATCCAATGATTGGAAACTATTTTCAATATTTATTTCATTATTCTTATATTTCCTCAACATTAATATCTCATACATCAACCTTTTATTGAATTTACTACCCTCAAACCTTTCCTTACATATCCTATGGAATAATAGTAGTGTTATTGGTTGAACCAAAAAATATTCTTTATATTTCCAAATCCACCACAATACTATCAATATCCATAAAATAATTATTTCCTCTAAATAATATATTCAATCCATAATTGTGAATTTATTTATCATCCAAATTCGTCTCTTTATTTTCAAATCCACTATCCTATCTATTATTAATCAGATTATTTTTTTTTTCTATAATATAGGTACAATATATATTGGAAACTTTTCATGATTCATAATGTTTCAAAACATTTTCAGACATAGGATTCCATAAGACATCAAAATTTCCATAATTATTTTTTTCAAAAACAACTTCATTATTATTATCATCCTTTGAGGGTAACTTTTGTTGAAAATTATTTGGATACTTTTGTCATGAAAATTAACCAGGCTAAGTGACAGGGTTTTGAAATCTTTTTTTCCTCAATTTAGCATCTCATATTCTTTTGTTGAGAATGTTCTAACTCTTATTCTTTTACATTAAACTTTACCTCTAGAGTCTTATTATAATATTTTCTTCATTGATATATTTCTTCAAGTCATCATTTTCTTTCACCATCTTCACTTTTTCATTAGAAAAACGTTCTAGATATCTTGTTGAGGAACATTAATCTTTCAAATTTATATTTTCATTTTCAAGGATTTTAATATTTCTCAATTAATCATTCTACTAATCATTAAAATGAATCTAAAGTTGAGAATATTCTTCATCAGAACTACTAATTACGAATTCACCATCCTCCATTATTTCAATAAAAGTATTTTCCCAAATATGAACTATGGAATTTTCAGATTCATAATCTCAGTATTTTTCTTCTTTTCAGGACTACTACATTCATTAATCGAAGAAATTTCATTGTTAACTATTCATATAAATTTTTTCTCATCACTATTATTTGTTAAATTGTCACTATCATCTTCTATATACAAAAATATTCTCCATTTGGATTTGGATACCTTCTTATCTTCCATCTCAAGAAAAGAATTTTTCATTATCACCCTTTTTCATCCAAGATCTTTATGGACTTCTTTCTTAATCTTCTCTTTATTCTTCAAATTTTGTTTCCTCAATTCATTTTATGATCAATTGGATAAAAATACCCAATTGATCCACATACGAAACACTATAAGGGATGTTTCCCTTTATTCCTTCCTGTAACTATTTTCACATTCGTATAAAACAAGGACAAAATTTATTCATATTCTTGATATACCTCATTTTGTGAATTATAATATTCAATTTCTTCTTCTTTAAGAATATTATTTTTATTATTACAGGCCTTCAAAGACATTTCTTGATAAAATTTAGTTTTTTTCCCTTAATAAAATTTTCCCTTATAATTTTTTAAGTAATGAGAGTACAATATAAATCCCCAAGAGATAATGTTTCATGATCTCTTTCTTCCAATGAAGAATATTTTACATCAAATTTTTCAGGTTGGATTCTCAAGATCATCTCAACCGCAGTAGAATCATCTATCTTTTCACCATAAAATCTGATAGTAGATACTAAGTCATATAACCAGTATAGAATTCTCCAATAGTTTCATGCTGCTCCATCTTGAGATATTCACACTTCAATCTCTCTATTTGAAACTTAGTCTTCTTCCTTTTTATATTTCTATCATACATATGTTTCAATTTAGAACATTGTTTCTGTAAAACCATTTTACTCTCATGAATTAACGTATAGAATGTGATTACAATATATCATTTTTATCCCTTCCATCATTCTCATGATGTCTCTTTTCAAAAGCTGCAGGTGGATTTTTACCATCAATGAGAGGAAAATAAAATTTTGTACCTTTAAGAACATCATAACTGATAAACATGAGATATGGCAGAATTATATCATTCAATATATAATAATTCTTTCCATCAAAGACTATAATACCATTACAATTCAGAAAGTTCACATTCTCCATCTTCAAGGTATAGTTAAGGGAACCCCACCTCTGAAACTAATTGAATGTGCCTAGTTGGAGTATGGTATCACATAGAGGGGGATGGGTTTCATCAGTGGTACTCTTTTATTTTATGTTCCTTTTCAATTAAAATAACCACTACCTCCTGCTAATGATTTCAATTCCCTGATGAGAGAAAAATCAACACACATACAAAGGAACACAATAATTTACAAGGTTCACTATTCAATAGGAATATCCACATCCTTCATATGGTTTTTAAATAATCCAATACCATAAAATCCACTAATAATACATTCATTTTATTACAAAAAGTAGTATATACCCTTACACCCATGTAATACTATGAAACAATCCCACTATTGAGTGTGCACCCTCTTACAACAACAGGGTAATATAATTGTTTTTTAACAACTCATTTTACCTAAAAATATTTTCAATTCAAAAAATGTATTGAATTGATATTAAATTCCTCAATTCCTTTCCAATATTAAATGTAATAACCTCAATGGAAATTGATAACGAAATCCGCTTGAATTCCCTGTCCGATTTTCCCAGTCTAATTCTCGGAGTATGATTCTTTCAATATAATTTTTCATGTTAGATTTTTTTGATCAAATGTAATAAAAAATAATCAGCATTACTTATATTCATTATCCAATACTTCCTCATTCTGATAAACCCAATAAAATGATACCTAGTATAGGAATTTGGAAGCTGATTAATTCATCCCAATTGAAAATTCAACTAAATACAATTGAAAACCTGAATATGAGAATTCACTGAATATGATAAATCTTTAATGCAACGATCAATCAAATACAATCATTGAAATCATTCCTCTTCTCTTTTACTTATTCCCATTAGAATTTTCATTAATATAAAACAAAACAACACCACATTTTCTCTATGAAAACTATGAGCCTCTCTCCCTAATATAGTGAATAATACATTGTCATCAACCAAGTAAAATGTACTTCAAGCCTTTTATTGGTGACCCAAAAAAATTTTATGTGGGAATCCCAAAATGATTCCCAATCAAAAAAATTCACCCACATTTTAATTTTAAATTAAATCATGAAGAAATTATGGCATCATCAACACATATCGATTCATCTCAAAACAGCTACTATCTTCACCAATTATTCTTCATACTCCCATTTCAATAGTCAATAAAATTTCAATTGATGATCAGCACATGGGTCTGATCATCTAATTCTGATTCTCACATGCTGATTTCATCAAAACAAAGGTCTGTAACATTTGAACATAAATGTATGAATATATGCATTCTACCCCCAAACACTCTTTCAAATAAAATACTACCCCTTTGAAAATTCATTCATCAGTCTCCTTGTTTTTTATTTTCTCTTTACCCACTTGAGAAAACACATCATCTACATCAACTACCTTCATTAACCGACATGTTATTATATCATGACTTCATTTGTGACTATGAGATCATTGAGGATAAACATTAGCATCACCTGATTTCAATTTGAATGTATTATTTCATTCCATTCATTAATGGTTATTTATTTTGATCTCAAATTAATCATAATATTTTTAGAATACTAATGGTTTGGATATGATCATCTTGAATAAGATCATTTCTAATTATGATCATTCTGGTTATGAAAAAATAAAATTTGAAAATAACGATCTTCACCAATATGATACAAAACAATATGATAAGGACGATCTTCCCATATACGATACAAAACAATATGATAATGAAGATCTTCCTGGATATGATACAAAACAATCTGATAATGATGATCTACCAAGATATGAAAAAATACAATCTGAATGTGATTCATTATAAATCAACGCCATCTCTTTACATTTCATTTAACCAAATATGATTGTTTAAAAAAACAATTAGTGTCACTTCCTCCATCAGCATCACCTAATCTAATGGATCCACTTTGATCGGTACCACTTTCCATTAGTATCACCTTTCCCATCATCACCCCTTTTCATCAAAACCACCTATCATTGACATGAACTGAATAAAAATCGGCACCATATATTTTACTTGCACTTGGAATCTAATTGTTTTGATGTGCAATTAATAAAATCTGCATATGATAGATTTTAAATAAAATTTATACAATCTAGATATGATTATTTTGAAAGAAAATTCATATAATCAGGAATCTATTATTTTTTGAATATTATGGAAAACAATTGCTACCACTACTTTATCATGTCCATATTGATTGGATAAACCATAATATGATTATTTTCTGATTTTTTAAACAATATAAATAGTATTATATTCTGATTGTTTTGAAAAAAACCATCATTACCACTTCTTTCTCTCTATCATCATTATACGATAAATCTGAATACATACCACTTCATTCTCTCTGCAATCTAGATGTGATAAATCTATATATGATTCATTTCATATATTTTTCAAATAGAATATTAATACGATTTATTCTTTATTTTTTCAATATATTTAGAAAATGATCCTTTTTTGGATTGGAAGCATCTCTTAGACCCCCACTACCTTCTATCATGCATTAATAACATGTTATCAATATAACTCAAGATTTATAATAAATTAAAATAATTTAGGATTTTTCACAATTGATTTAATCATAGTCATATTGACTCAGATTCTCTAGAAAAATAAACACCTCTTTCTCATTGTTTTCAGAGTGAATCTGATGACCATATACTTCTAGCATGACGTTTTAAATTTCAAATACACTTCTTATCATTAAAATAGACTTCCACAGTGATTCATATTTATATCAATACTACCAGTCACACAATTGATTCAAAAAATAATGTGAATAAAACTATAATACATTCATTCATTCCAAGAAAAACCAATCACACATAGAAAAAACTTTTCTTTCAGTCCCATTTATTCTGAATTACTATTCATCAACATCCTTTCATACTTTAGAATAACTATAAATTAAAAATAGATACAACCAAAATAGAAATTGGGACTTATTTTTAAAAAAAATATCATATTTGGTATCAAAACATAATGACTTGGATGTTTCACTTTACGGATATTTAACATCCCTAATGAAAATGGAATATGTTTATCAAATATAGTAATTATAAAGGATATTTTTCTATAATATCGTTATTCTACCTCCATTATAAACTATTTAATTCAATGTAAAAATCATATTTATATCTTTATAAATTGATTTTACACAACCAAATCACTCCATTATTATTCATTTTATAAGGGACGATTCATTTTATATTGTTAGTATATTATAGATTCTTATTTGATTGATATATATTATTTTAGTGATCCATATAATTCTATTCAATGAGGAAACATTAATGATCCATATATCCATTATTTATATAAATATGATTATTGATTATTTATCCATATATATATATATATATTTTACTTATGTAAATATATATGTCGTATTTATTGGACCCTATATTCATATAATGGATACATTGGACTTATTCTGTATTCAATGGGACCTAGAGATATTTAACCTCATGATGCATTGAAATTTATCATTAGATAAAATTGATCGAGTATTTGGTGTATTCCTACCCTTTTATAAATTCTTTCTTTGAATCAGGTCTTCATAGTGTAGTTATGATGTCCTATATTATGCATTCTTACACTATGAGATTATTGAATATCATACACGTGATTATTTATTTACTTTTTTTCATCTATCGATATTTCATGATAATGATACCAGTAATATGAAATAATTTTATTCTTTATTCATGTCATATTATGTATGAATTATATATTTTCTAATTGATTCCACTACACACTACCCCATTCTGAGTGTGTGTGATCATTCTTTTTATAGTTCCACATTTCCATATAAAAATATTAAGAATACTAAACATGTTATAAGGATATGAACAAGATGAATAATAATGATTTATGTATCTTAAATATGATTCTCATTTAATGTGTTAATAATATATGAATATATTCTCCTAATAATCTAATTCATTAAATCCTAATATTTGAGAACTATTATTTCTATACAATAATAATATATAATAATTGGTTCTAAATTACTAGGCTTAGGGTTGTTAGTTATCCCTGAATTGATTTGATAAAAATTATAAATAATTAGATGTAATGCATGGTTTATAGGTAGTGATTAATTATCATTATGATATTATGTCTTACTATAATGACCCAAATCATTACATGTTTCTATATTTTTAGGAAATTATAATTTTGACTAATAATGAATATGATGATTGGCGAGTTCAGATTCAAATTGAAATTTTGAGAGTTTTAAAATCAATAAGAAAATAATTTAGATTTTTAGGAGTTTTGGGAGGCATATTGAGATATTATATGAGGGTCCAATCACGGCTGTATTGTAGCTAGGGGTTGTAGACAACATCAGGTACTCAGTGATGAGGGAATGGTTACCCGGTAAGGCCAAGGTATAGATACTATTCTATCAACACCCATGAGGTACTTGATAATAATAATCAAGTACCCTTTTTAATATCATAATATTTTTCCTCTTTCTATAGTTCACTGGGATATCAGTTTCAATGAACCAGGTTACCATTGAAATTTATATTGTTTTTTAAAAATAGGGGCATGACCATAATTTCATGGTAATCTTCCATTCAAATTACAAGGGAAGTGGGAATTAGAGGATAACCATTTTTCCATATTCTCCCCTACATATTTCTATATTATTTCAACATAATTGTGGGTGTTTTTAATGGGGATTTGGAGGTAACATTATATCCTACCTAGTTCATTCATTTCTTCAATTTTACTCTGATTAGTTGTAGTTTTGATTTAATGATGATGATTATTATATCAGACCATGTTTGAATAATCCATGGATCATGGGGATTTCATATGTTTTGGATAGAATAATATTTTTAGTGATTACAGAATGAAATATTCTAAAATATAGTTTAATGTATGAGATTATATCAAATTATTAAATTTGACTGTTTTAATTGGATGAAATTGATGGATTATTGGATATTGAATAATGGGGGTTTCTTATAGAGGTATTAGGGGTGGACTATGATCCTTACACATTCTTGAGGTTGTAATTGATGTATTTTGAGTCTTCTTAGTAAACTTTCATCTATAATATTCATTGGGATGGTGTTTATTACATAATTATAAAGGATTATAATTAATTTTTTTGTAATTTTTTATGGTATTGGGGGTCATGGTGTTGTATGATATTGGGTTATCTTGGAATGGTATTGGACTTGAATGAATATAGTATGAATTGAGGTATGTAATCTATATTTAGATAGGTAATCCCTATAATAATTAAATATATAATTTTATATGTATGATAGTGAATGTCTGCACATGGGTTTTAGGTTTAGTAAATTAACATGTCACTAAGACATCCATAGTAGTGAGGCAAATGGAAGAGATCCACCTAAGCTAAAAGAAAGTGATCCACTATGTATGTTATTATCTAAAAAATCAAAATGACTATTATTCAATTGAGGATAGGATTTTGTTTGAGAGAATGAGGAGACATTATCACTCACCATGTTTTGGATTTGTTGTGAGTGGCCTCACATATGGATTCTTGAGTCTAGTGGCGAAGGAATAATATGTATACGTTTTTGGGTGATATATAAGATGACCATTCATCTTATGTGTGGATGGGAAGACACCATTGAAGGTGGGTAGTGTCTTTGGTGCATGTCTAGAGTATAATAAGTCCATTAGGTATTGGTTTAGTGTGATGAGGATGGTTTTCTTCACAATGATGGTATTTAGTGATCTCTTGTGTTATATGTGTTATGAGACCAACGCTTGGGTTTTACGAAATGATATAATTATTTTTTTATTACTTAAAAGATATTCTTGGGATTGATTGAACTGGGATGGATCCTTCGTATCATAGTTAACATGTTGATGTTTGAATTGGAATAGAATATGATCAACCTATTTTTTTCATGGTTCTGGTAGTTCCTATTATCCATGGAGTCAATATAGAGTTATATAATCATGTTAGTATCAATGATTATAGGTTGAGTTAGGTATGCAGATTCTAGTAATAATGTTCATGTACAAGATGGGCAGGTCGATGGGTATTACAATGAATTATTTGTATTATGTTTCACTTTATGAGACCTATGAGGAATAATATATCCTAAGAGGATACATGTCAATGAGGTGTTATATGGATTATAGAGCTAGGTATCCCATACCAAGTGTTGGGGTTGAGGAGAAATTTTTCTGATCACTAGCATTTTACCCTTCTCATAATCTAGTGAAATATATATTTAACCAATGTAGGAAACAAAAATTTGAATAAAATTATCACCCATGAACATGAAGACTAGAACTAAAAATTATAATAACACCATCCACTACAACATACTTTCCATCACCTATTGGTTCTATTCACCTTATGATGCACCATGTGAAGAGTGTACTTGTGAAAAATAAAATAAAGAACATTTACTTTAAGTATAAAAACAAAAATATATATTGGTTTTAGGTAATTTAGATGATGTGTCCAAATTATATTAGGGAAGGATGAATTCTTTTAATTCTATCAAATATATAATTATGAGTTATAATGGATTATTAATTCTAATAAACCTACTCAAACTCGACAATATATGTCACAGACACACTCTTCTGGTAGTTTCTTATCCCCTCTACCGCTTCATGGGATTTAAAAATAGAATTAAACATTTAAATGTTATAATATTTATATTCTAATATGCATGATCCTCTTACTGATGCTGCAAATAGGTAGGAAAATATTTGACATAAATTATTACATGTTTTTTTTATAAATATCTGTTAAATACATCTAATGTATCAATTATGCTAGTGTATTTGTAAGACATGGTATGTAATATGTCAACATGAAACAGAAAGTAAAAAATCATTAATTTAATATCTATAATGATATCATAAATACATTTGAGAATGTATGACTTCAAAAGATAACATGGGGAATTCATAAAATAAATGAGTAAGTTGGAAATCCAGATAACATAATAAACATGATAATGAAACCTAATATATAAGTCAAATGAAATATCGTGATATCATAAGAGAGATGTTACACGCATGATCACATGAAATAATGAAATATGTATGAAGGAAAAATAATTTCAAGTATTTATAATAATGTGACTACAACATAAAACATGAAATAACTACAAGTCAAGGATTACCATTAAGAAAACAAAATATAGTGGACAGAGTACCATCATTGAATAGGTTTAGTCTCTAATACCATACATCTCATCTCATGGGACATAAAAGATAACCAATTAATTAAATAACTATATGATTTTACCAATCACAACATGTTCATGAATATGAGTTCCATTTAAGGAAATCATAGATAATGATTAAGCATTAAAATGTCAAAGGAAAAGGAAATCAGTTACATAGTCATGTTGTATAAGATAACCAACTGGAATGCCATATTGAATTGTATTAAATAAGGGATTTAATTAACATTGTTTTTTAAAAAAATTTACAATTATAATACTAGAAAATTAATTCCAAGTAAGTTCAGTACCTAAAAATCAGTGGATAAATAATATTTGAAATATTACATTTATGTGGGGTATTTCGAAAAAGAAAAATCATGAAATAGGTCAGGGGAATAATAATTTACATTAAACAAAACAATTATTAAAAAGGGATTTTCATAATAAAATGAAAATTTTAGGAACCATATATGGTCTAAATAATTTTATGGAGTGGTACTTGAAAATGTGTAAGAAACAACGAAATTCCTTTTTATAGACTCTACATACTTAAAATAATTGTGAAGACGACCTTTAATAAAACTATATCCCCATAGTGTATGATAAATTATACTAGGTAAATATATGTGGAATATATATAAGAAATATAGAATAAGTAAATAAGAATATTATAGGTATGGAGTGGGTTAAAGAGAGATAAATCTTAACCTAAATAAAATAGGGCGGTTTAGAGAGATCCCTTTTAATGTGTATAAATTAATTCATAAATCTAACTTAACCAACTAAATAATAAAATTATATTAAATAATTTTCTAATTCAGAACCTATTATATATATATTTCATTTTCTGATTTTATATTATTCTCATTTACAACCTTTTAAAAGAGATATAATGTTTAATTTCATTGTTCCATGGTCATTAATTTTGTGGTTCCATGGATAGATCACTTGCAGATAATTATTAAGGTTCTTTTCAAATTGGTTTAAAACTCTATAAGATCAATTAATTATATTCATATTCATATATTATTTTAAATTGTACCAAATATCTATGTTTTTTGGAAATAGGTAGATTTATTTACTACAAACGTTCTCTTTGTACGACTAGTTTATTTAAGAGATTTTATAAATCATCATTAACACGATTCATTTTATTTAATGAATAAATCCCAAAATATAATAAAATTATAATATAATTTTTATTTTCATATTTTACCAAAATAATATTTGTATAGCCAGACTTGAAGGTGGTGGATGAAAATGATGTAGTTTGGTCATGGAGAAAGGGAAGCAACAATATCATTAAATTTTTATTGTTTTTAGAATGAAAATAAGAATATATGGAAGTGTATATATTAAAAACTAGTTTATATAAGAGAATAGATTAATTTTTTCATGTTGGTTGGAATTTTTTTTAGAGGATAAATATGATGACATATTGAAAAGCTTGATTGATGGTACCACTTTATCCTTTAGATGCATTATCTTAAAATACCATTTACTGAAACATGGATTGGAATTTTTAAGATAAAAATGTTTCTAGGGATATGAGGGAGATAATGGGAGAGAATTTGGCTGGGTTTAGGTAAGCACCAAGTCATATAATGTGTGAGGAGTTGGGCTGGTATTTATAAGGGGAGGAAAGTGATGATTTTTAATATAATAGTGATCAGTTTGTTTATTTGGATTGAGACAAACAATAATGATGGAAAGTGGAAATATATAAATTAATAATTTCATTTTATGCTGAGGTAATTGTCACATAAATCATAAATGACTGGTCTGTGCTATAATTTTTCTTATATTGAAAATTACCATATTTTCAGTAATAAATATTAAAAAACATATATTTTAGAAAAATAAATGAAATAACACAACCCATTTGTTGTTATATATATTCTGAAAATTAATGTCATTTTATAAATAAAATAAATTTAATTTTAAATTTAACCTTTTTTTTGAAAAATATCTATTTTAATATCATGATCAATTTTCCAACACATTGAAAATTTAAATACGGTTAAATAAAAGTAAAATTACATTAAAATAAAATTTTATTTTATATAATAAATCCCTTTCATGAAAAATAAAATTATTTTAAAACATTATATTTTTTATAAAAATCAATGTGAAACATATATGTTTTACAAAAATACAAACACTTATTTTATCATTTGAAAAAATTATTTACCTATAAAATTATATAATTATGTCATATATTAATATTACATGTAATAAAAATATCATTTAACACCTCCACATGTGAGTATACCATTCTACCATTAATTTTACTATCCCTAATAGATAAATTACTATTCCAAAATTCAGATTACTATTCCAATTTTGAGGTTTCAATTCTCACAGATATATTTTTAGTCGTTATTTATGTTCCACACATACAAATACCATATATTTCATTAATTCATTAATAAAATATATTTTCTGTCATGTTTAAATATATTTTTATTTTTAAGATTGATATTTCATTAATAATATTCTGTCTCTAGTATAAAGTGTTTCTTGTTAAAATGATTAATCTCAGGGATTGAGCATATCCCAATTATGACGTTAAGTTATCTTGATTATTATTTTTTATCCCACTAAAAATATATCATTTATTATATCCATTTTAGTTTGTAAAATTATTTTGTAAATTAATTTAATAAAATGTTGTTGGTTCTATCATTTACTATGCATTCTTTTGTAATACAACATTTCTAAATATGTCACAATTATATTATATATTGAGTAATTCCATTAATAACATTATGTTTATTTAAGTTCATCCCTGATTAAAAATATTATTTGAAAAAAATTCATTTCACCCACTTATTGAATATGGATGATAGTACTAATTTTTAATTGATTTATCTGATTCCCAAGTCACCACCTCATACTTATGCTTTTTTAATAGTAACTCAACAAGGTGATTTTTATTGTTTTGTAAAACATGGTTTATAGGTTCCAAGATTATCATTGGATACTCTGAAAATGATATATCATTATTCAAATATAGTATAAATATATTGCATACATGTGAGGGATCTAGTATGTCCTCTCCCAAGATAGATACATGGGATATATCATAAAAATGAGACAATGTTGGTGGTAGTTCTAGTTGATATTCCAAAACATTGATGCGTTCATGAGTCTCAGGAGGGAAGATGTATATGGGTATTAACATTCCCTCCTTAGAAAATAAAATGACTCACTTATATAGAGATATGGGATGGAGACTTTATCTTTAACCTATAACTCTAGGTATCATTGATGGTAATCAGCATAGCTCTTTTATCAACACAGAGATTTCTCATTGTGCTACTGAATGTTATTGACTTTTTCTACAATTTATTCAACCATTTTGGTCCTAGAATCTCTTTTTCACCATATTTATCCCAAAAAATAGTTTCATACATCAAATACCATTATTATAAATATATAACGAATATTTTATTTTTGAGTGAATGTTATTATTGTGTAGGAACTCAACCAATGGAATATGTTCATCCTATCCTTCATTTAATTCCATCTAACATGTAATCAACATGTACTCAAGTTTATAGATAGTAAACTTAAATTAGAGGTCTACATAGGTGTTATAATCTATATTAATGTTCAATTCAGTTATTAGAACATTTTGGAGAATTTTCAAAAATATAGTTGTAGTCCTTAGATCATAATTATATATAATTTATAGTGGTGTTCCATGTAGCATAACCACATAAATGATGTATTTCCTTGCTTGTTGATTGGGTCATATGCTCTCTCAAATTAAAATTCAGTGAACAGAATCTATAAGATGATACCCAACAACCCATATGACATATTTTCTAATGTATTTTTTCAGAAGACTAGTAATAATGTCCATGGTGATGTTTTCACATTTCTATGAATGTATGGTTTATGGTTGCATCGTCCCCTTGGAATTTTTCTTATATCCCTTCTCTTGATGACATAAAATTAACTTTGATGTTTATTCTATGATCTATTTCATCATATTATCCAACCAGTATTACTCTCGATAATGTTGATATAACTTTAATCTCCATGCGTAGATGCATAAGGTCATGTTATTTTTGTTGTTCAATAACTCCATATTTATCTCATTATTTTATTGTAATCATAATCACAACCCAAATCTTAAAACACCTTCTTCGTCAATTTTATCTATAAAGATTTATCTTTTAATATAAATTTCAACATCTTCTTTGTTTCCAAGTATTAAATTTAAAAATCATCTATCATCTATAGAAATATTGTTAATAAATAATTTAATAATGTAATGATGATTTTATTCCCATTATTAATTCTACATTCATCATTTTTATTTATATGAATTTGGTATCCTTCAAAATTCTCTCACGCATTAGGTAGCATGATCCTTTAAACATAGAAAATATTACACTTATTTTACCTTCCTTATATGGTAGTGGATTAAATAGTCATTGTCTTTATATGGATTCCCATGTATTTTATATATATTATAACATTATTCATTAACGTAAATATCCATAAATACAATACGATGACCATAAACACCGAGATTATTTTAGAAAACATGGTTGATATTGAATGAAAAGGAACATAAAACATAGAATACTCATTTTATAATCCATAATGAGATTCTGAGATCCATTTTAAATCCCAAAACGTCATGTGATAACCTTCTGAATATTAAAATAAATGGTTTGCCTAAAATTCATAGTGAGAGAATAAACATGACAATGAAACATAGCATGAGCGTCAATGGTATAACATCAAAACATAAATGAAAAGGTTAATAAGTATTTTCATGGAATCATATAAAAAATAAAATTATCTCATAAGATCATGGAGTAATATTAAATCTGGAAATAATATATAAATACATAAACATGAGTCACGTATAAGATCTTATTCAATAGCACATGGTAGAAAATTTTTTATAGTGGATGAGGTTTAGTCCCTAATCCCATAGAAGATGCCTCATGAGACTAATGTTTTACCCAATTATTTAGAGTGAAATATTTATGTATCAATCAAAAAATGTTCATGATATATCTGTACCACATAAATGTAATCAATTTGAAGGTATAACATAATAATCACCCGTACAATGAAAATGGGTTTTATAACATTGATTCATATCAAAATAAAATGAAATTTTATAATGAAGGAATGTGATAAATCCTCATATAGAATTTATTAAACCATCAAATAAATGTAAAATAAGATAAATATATATATGAGAGATAAATATAAATTACATTAAAGCGTTACATAACATTAAATAATGATATAAAGTGGTTTATAGAGAGAAAGATTATAACCTAATGGAAGGGGTGGTTAAAATAGATCCCTTACCTCAAGCTCTATATTTCATGAGCGGTCATTATATTACAAAATAATAAATATTTTATAATTATATAAATAATTATGAAAATTTTCATTTTTTGTTATTAATATTATTTTAACATTTACCATGTCATATTTAATTAATTATCCAATTTCTTTTACATGATAATGTTTAATGATAAATGGCTCATATATCCAAAATAACCTTGGTATGTTGACTAAGGTCAAAGAGATAATTAATTCATAATATCTTGAATGGTAAACATGAAATAAATATTATTTTTATACATAAATTATAATTTTTAATCCAACAATGAAATATTGTTATGAAAAATTTACTATTTTACAATTATAGAAAACTATGTCATACATACGCATGAGTAAAATTTCCATTTTTTGAATATCATGATTGAAAAAGTTAGGTGATATACTAACATTACATAATATAATTTTATCAAAAATATAATATTATTTCTCTAAATACCCTTACACATATCATTCCTGTGATGTTCTAATAAAAAAATCACATCACTTTGTGAGGCGATAGTCCACCATAGACATAAGAAACGTTATAATTTATCAAATAAATGATAATATAATAAAGTATATAATATATTAATTTTTACATAATTATTAATATTTAATAAATCACATATATTAATTTCCAGTTATTTCTTATTAAATTCCCCCTAAATCCAATGTGAAAAATATAAAATCATCCCTTTTTAGGGTGGTAGTCTGTCATAAACATGATAGAAATTAGTGCCTTCTCTACGAAATGAAATTTATGGAAATATATATGATATTATAATTAAAAAATACCATTATTTCATAAATATATTTTATAAAAATTATATACACCAATATATCTGCCCCTAATAAGTATTTATGAAAAAAAATATTATGTTGGTTAGCAAGGTGGTTGTCTTTTGTACACACGATCAACAATTGTGTTTCTCATTTAATGGTGGAGTAGTTTGTTTTTGTTCATAAACATAACAGAAATACATATAACTATATACATGATAATTATTATACCATAACATCATGTTTTAATTATATTTACTGGAGGTGGATGAAGAAATAATGTAAAATGATCACTTAAGGATGTTGCCTCATTTTGAGAAAAATTAATTTAGTTTAAAATAAAAATCATTATAGGATTAATTTATAAAAAATAATTTGTTATATTATTAGGTGTAATAATTATGGAATTTATTTGCGATGTTATTGGGAAATCCATGGTATTTTTAAAGTGTTTAATAAAAATAAGAGCGTGTGTCCTCTTATAAGTGGGGGAGAAGGCAATATTGGAATTACAAAAAATAATGATTTCCACCGATGCTTTTCTTTGGGAAAAAATATTCAAAAATGGAAAAATTTGTAACCATGAAATTTTTAATGTCAAACTATTTTTAGAAAATATGATTTATAAAATTATTGGGTGATTTTAAACCATTATCCCTTTTTAACCCCTAGGAAACCAGTTTCAAACTTAACTTCGATAAATTGTTTTTAATGTTTTCAATATTCATTATGAATAAAATTAAGTTTAAATTATTATATAATATAAACTATAGTAAATATTAATATTTAGTCTCTTATCTGAAATTAAACTCTTATAATTCTTTTTTTTTAATTTAAAATTAATCCCATATATGCATAGAAAAAAATTTGAAAAAAATATTCCAAAACATTAAAATGATTTATATCATATTTATTTATAAAATTATATATAATGATCTAAATTTGATAAATAATAATAGAAATGTATTGTTTTTACTTTAAAATTAGTGTAAAATAATATTTACCCATTTAACTTTTTTTTTAAAATGCAGTTTTTTATAATGAAATATTTATATTATTCATCATAAAACTAAATGTTTTCTAAAAATTATAAATAATTCATCCAAATATACTTTTTGTATTTAGGATTTAAAGAATAATTATATTGTTTAATAAAAAAATTGCTAAAAATTAATTTTCAGTTACGTGCACATAGTGAAATTAATTTACATTTTAAAAGAATATGGGGTTTTTGAAAAAATTTATTTCCATTTCAAGTGGTTCTTATTTTACTTATAAAAAAAATATTGCCATTAAATTATTTTATACTTATTTAAAAAATTATTGTGAAAATTTATTTATTCTTCTTCATTTTCTCTGATATAACATCAATGTAATAAATGTTTTTTTAAGTAATAATATGTTAATAGAGTAATGTGTTTCATTTAATCCTGGAGTTTCAGCCATCACAAGTAATTAAACAGATTAAATATATTCAAAAATAAATATAACATAAAGTGTCATGGTGATAAATAATCTTCTAATGTTAGAGTTTTTAGTAATATACACTATCCAATATGATGTTTCTATTTTAAAATCTTGTGGTATTCCATTTCTCTTCCTTAAATAAACTATATCATAAAATTTTAATCTTGGGCTTGAAAATTAAGGGTTTTCAGATTTAATTTTTTTTTTTGAAAAACACACTTTTTAAAATGGGTTTATAAAGAATTAACCTAATAATAATTAAATGGAAAATCAATATTCATCACATAAATATTTTTTAGATAGGATAACATTGGTGGAATGTGATGATATAGACATTGAAGAAAAGTGTAAATAATTTTAGAGAGTGAAATTGATAAATGATATCAAGAAAGTGAATGATCAATGAGAATTTAATGACCGTAATACCAAAAATATTTGATGAGATAATATAATATTGATTCACTAGATATGAAGTTAATAGGTTACATTTTTTTGGATATTTTTCTTAATTATGAAGGGATTTTTACAATGAACTAGAGAAAATATACTTACTCGAGGTATTTATATTTCATAAGATTAATTTCCTTCTTTTCCCAAACTATGAATACTCAATAATATTTTTTCATGCATAAAGAACTAAAATTATCATTAAAAGATAATAACAACCATAATATAATAACAATCAATTATAAATATCTATTAAAATACACAAAATGGGTTGATCAAGTGTTCCAATATAATTTATTAATCAATAATACCACAATAGTAACTCCCAGTGTTCAATATAATCCATTATATAATTCTTAATTATTTATATCTTTAATGTTACATCCAAAAACAGTCAATATAATTTTTCCCAAATAATCCATTAAATTTAGGATAATGGTTATATATTTTTCAACCTAGTAAATCATCTCCCAAAAAGTTAGTAGCTAGCCCAAAATCAAATGATTTTATCCTAAAATTGTTTTCCGAATATCAACATAATATTTTTCATACAAATAAACTATGTAAAAACAATGTGTTTGTATATATTACATCATTTAGTAAAATTTTATCCATTACAACAATTTTTTCCTTCGATTATGGGTTGAAGCCTTATGGAATTTCCATATGTTATGTGTTGTAACCCGACATGTGGGATGTCTTTTTTCTATATATATGGAAAAACATATCTGATGATCATATTCCTTATTCTCAATGATCCTATAAATTTACCAAGAATATAATGATCCTCTTAAAAAATAAAACTACTAATCAAATAAATTTTTTTAAACTAATATGGTTTTCTATATACCTCATTCCTATTCAAAAAATCATCTAATTACTTTAATATCTAGAACAGCACAAAGGGTATACATTCCTTAATTTTTTTTCTCATAGATTATAAACATACCCTTAAATCTTATTTTATATTCATTAGATCAATTAAAAATTTTATTACAAATCCTTAATAAAAATATTCTATATAAAAATGCGTACACATATATTTTTTTATTCACATAATTTGTTAATTATAGAATATAATCATTTTAAACAATATACTTTTTTATTAAAAATTTATGTTTGCTTCATCATCTTATTTCATCATACTCCATCACATTTTTATGTCATTTTTTTCTCTTCATTATCAATAAGAAAACTTTCACTCATACAATCACGTTGATGTTTTTTTTTTGATATTTCCATATAAGACATCAATTTTCCCATTTATCCTACGTAGAACATTTAAAACAATAGACCATTGATGATTCTTTAAGGAATAAAATATTATCACCCATTGAATTAATAGAACATTTCATTTTTACATTGATGTTACTCATTATGTTACCTTATTATATAGACACAGAATATCATCTCCTTCCTTTGACATATTCTGTTATGTTATTATAATAATATTATCAATATATAGAAAATATAATCATTTTTCTATTATGGTCTCCACCACCCTAACTATTAAAATACTATATGTTTCTCTTATTTGGAGAGCCTATGATTTCATTAAGGATAAATTTATTAATCACATATCATGATAAATGAATAAGAATTATTAAACAATCCTTCATTGTAGCCATCATCCAATTTTATCTTTCATCAATTCATTTTCTATCTCATTCAACATTATTCTACTTCCATATAGTACCATTTTTTGATGAAAATTATAAATCATTTTATAGGAAAAATATTCATAGTGGGAAGAAACATAATCACGAATTTTTTTTATAATATGCATAAATCATAAAACTATCATTGGAATCAAAGTCACCTTAGGATTAACATACGTCATTCAAGATCATCATATATTCAAATCCATTATGATGGTTCATAAATGGTTTTTGAATTTCCTAGGTATATCCCATGGGAGTTTTGAACTAGGTGAATATTAATTTCTGTTTTCATGTACTAGGTAAATATCTAGTCAAGACTTACACACCTCATTTAAGGTTATTAGACATAGGTATATCTACACAAGAACCAAATTAACTTTTTGTATCCATAAAGGGATGCAATTACTCAGATACCACTTTAACTATAATTCACCATTATTGTTTGATAATTTCTTATACTTATTCTTATTCTTTGACATAGACCTAAGGTTCTTATTATTATTTTATCATCCAGGTCCAATGGTTGACAAATCATTTCCTCTAATACCAAAAATGATTATGTTGGACTTTTACAAATATTATTACATTATTTTTAAACATAAATATCCACTAATACAAAAAAAAGAATCGTAAACTCCTGGTGTTCGTGGAAAAGTATATTTATATTATCCGAAATCGAACATAAAACCTATAATATTTATTTTATTCTCTAAATAGTGATAATAAAATCCATATGATATACTAAAAATACATGGGATAAACTAGTGAATACCAAAAGAATGAGGTGATATAAAATTAATATTAAATTAATAAACATTATAAGGAATCATAACATGGGGTTAAATTTATATCATGATATCATAAAAGAGAAGTCTCATGAGTATTTTCAAGAAATAATTTCAAAATTAACATGGTATAATTAGATCACGACATTATAAAAATGTGGAAACAACATATAAAATGGCATAAAATGAGTTAAAGCTAACGACCTAGAAAATATCACATGGTGGACAAAGACCAATAACAGATTAGGTTTACTCTATAATCCAATAAATAACACATCCTCAGACTAAATAATTACTCACTGAATTGACATTATATATGGGTGATCCCATTATAATATTTTAATGATCTATATGGTCTATATAATGGAAATCAATCGTAATTAATATCAAAATAATTAACAATGGAATGAAAATGAGTTTTATAATATTTTTTTATTTCATAATCAATGGAAATTTCATAATGATTTTATGTTATAAATGGCCATAATGAATCTATTACCTAGTCAACATAATGTATAATAAGAAATTTATATATTTTTGTGAGACATACATATAGTGTTTTGAATCATTCCAAAACCTTAAAGAGAGATATAATGTATATTTGCGAGATAAATTATATAAGTTGAAGGAAATGGTGGTATTGATAGACCCCTTAACCCATGACTGATTTTTAACTTTTATTTTTTATATTAAAAAATAATAATATTATATAACTTATTTAAATTATTAATTTACTTTTTCTTATTCCATATTCCATTTATTTTATTATGTAATATTCAATTACATAAAAAATTAATTTCACATCATACGTTTTAACAATAAACAACACACATGCCCAAAATCACATTGGTAAGTAGAATAAGGTCATAAAGATTATTAAATTATCACCTTAATTATGGTAAACATGAAATAATTATCTTTTTTAAACATAACTATACTTTTGAAAAACAAAATGTGAAATCATATTTGAAAAAATGAACTAGATTATAATCATGGATGTGGTTGGAAAACTATTACATTATTCAAATATCATGATAAAAGAATGTTATGTGTTATTTTATAATTATATAATTATAATTATATGGTAAATATAATATTATTTTTTCAAATTCCATTATATATACCATCCATGTGATGCGATAATAAAAATGAATCACGCCGCATATAGATGCGACAGTCTACTATATAAACGAACATTGATAACATTTAAAAAATGAATGATAATGTATGAAATCATTTTATAAATTAATTTTATATTATAATTAATATTTCATTAATACCATATATAAATATATAATTATTTTTCTTACATTCCATATAAAGAGTATTTGAAAAATAAGACACATCACTTCATGAGGTAGTAGCCAATCGTACTGATAAGCCATGTTATCATATTATTAATGGAATGCAAAGTAATAAATTTATATTATATATTATAATTTAATTAGTATAATTATATAATAAATATCATATATATATATATATATATTATAGTAATGATCATATCAATTACTGAGGAGAATTGATGGAAAATTAATTATATATGCTCGTGAGGCGGTAGACCTCCACACACATAATAAACAGTTCCATTTCCCATTTTAGGGAGAAGGATATGATTTTATATCACTGAATAAAAATAAAATTATCTTATTATATAGAATATATTTATTATATTATATAATCATGGTTTAATACAATTTAAACAAGGTGGAAGAATAAATGACACAAAATACTCGGTTAAGGATGTTACCTCTTCTTCCGAAAAATTAATTTGGATTAAACAAAAATTGTTTATATGTTGTATTTATGGACAAAAAATAATTATATGTTGAATATATAGATTTATGGAAATTATTTAGGGTGGTATTTTCTAAATAAATGGGTTTTGGATGTGTGGGAATAAGAGGAGATGGGTGGACTTTTATAGGATGGGTAGATGACACACATGGAAATTTTAAAAACAAGGAATTCCATCCATGTATTCATTTTGATAAAAAGACTCAAAATAAACCATTTTTAACCTTATAATATATTATTTCTAAATATGATCATCCAATAAGAAAAATTCATGATTATGATCCTTTATAACCCTAATTGTTTTATTTTATCCCAAGTTAAACCTGTTTTTACCTTATCCACAATGATTATTTTTAGTATTTTCTCTATTCCTTATAGTCAAATATTTAGTGTGACTTATTAAACAATATAATTTATTCTTGTTAGAAATTTAAAATCTTTTTTTATATATTAAACTCATATAAGTGAAAAAATATATTTTAATATTAAACCCATGAACATGTCAAAAAATGGTTTCTAAAATGAAAATTATTCAACTGATTAAAATGTTTTTATATCATAATTTAATATTAAATTGATTAAAATTTCTAAAATTAGTTAAATTTGAATATAATTAAACTAAGTTTACTTTATTAACAATTTAAACTACAATTTATTTTTTCAAATAAATTAAAAAATACATTTTTTAATAAAATTTAGTATTTTCACCATTTCTCAAAAGAATAAATACTTTAAGAATATTATAAAAAATTCACCCAAATATAATTTTTACATTTATTTTTAAAAAATGCTAGTAAATTTTTCAATTAAATTTTATGAAAGTGGAAAAAAATTAAATTATATGTGAAATGTGTTACTAATCTATCTTTCATAAAAGTATGATATTTAGAAAACATTTCACTCTCTTTCTAATGGTTCTTATTTTATTTCTAATTAATAGACAGGCAATTAATTTCTTTTATAAATTTGCACAAAAAAGTTTCATAATTTATTTTTCCTATCCGTACCCTCAATTTTAATGGCTAAATTATATTTGTTTTGATTAAATAATTATATTTTAAAGAAGTATAACATTTTTCTAAAACAGGTGATGCATGAATCAGATGATATGAAAGAGATAGAAATTCTTTAAGAATAAATATATCATAATGTGGTAATTTTCAATATAATCTTTTAATCATTATGTTTCATGTAATATATAGTATCCAATAACATGCTCTACATAAAATTATTTATTTTATTTAAGGGAAATTATAAGAGTATGGAGACGTCAAGGGGGCTAGTATAAGTGGTGATAGAGTGATTCTACAATGATAATATCAGCACCCATAGGGGTAAAGAAACCAATTCTATTAAACATTGGGTGATGGACCACTTGGGAAGCCTTTGTGGCTAAATATATATCCATACAGTTCCCTTTTCGCCACGTACAAGAAAGATAAATGTTTTTTGGATGGAGTGATTTTCATTTTTAAATCATGTAAGTGATATATCATTGAGTGGAGGAAATACCTCTAAAAGAGAATTATATAGTATTTGATTTCAACTCAACAGTATCCAAGTAAATATCGTTATAATGAAGCTTTTAATGACAATTGAGAATGTATTATGCTACATTACTAAATGGGCTATCAGACTTATAGAGGGAGCTAAAGGCTTGTGATAATGATCCCCTCGAGTCACCAACTACACCTCCTCCATGTATAAATATTTGGATTCAATAACCATTAGTATTCCATTTATGAACAATGTTATTTGGATTAAATCTCACATATTGTTCTACTATATGAGTTTTGGTCAGAGCATGTAGGTTTATTCTATCCAATAAACACCTACTTGTGGGGTCATTCTTGCATTGGTCTATATGGACTGCAATATTCACAACTAATTTTATGTTCCTTTCTGCAATATTGGATTTAGATGGTGGGGTAGTGGTGGGGGTACCGTATCAGTATTGATTCATTGACTCCTATAAAATATATTATCCTTCCGTGAAGAGGATAAAACTATCCCTCTCCTCATATTTATTATTGGTTCCACAGAACGATTATCATAGGAACTCTTCCATGGACACTTCCATAGAGTCAAGAATAGTTAATTTACATTGTATGATCTATTATGATGTCTGTCATTTAAAATATCAAGGTTTTACACCTTGATCAAATCTAAATATATTCAATGGAAAATATTATGTTCCATGAATGAGAATATATAATTATAGATCATATTATTATTATATATTTCCCACATCTCTATATATAGATAATTCCACCAAATAATGACTATGAAGATCATTACATCAAACTCTAGATAATTCTTTAGGTAATTCAGCTTTTGAACTATCAATATCCTTGGGTCATAGACTGTTACTTTATAAATTTTCACTAGTAAATTGTCAAATCCTTTTATTGATGAATAATTTTATAACAAAACAAGATCTCTGCATGATTGTAGTTTAACTACGGGTGCAATTATAATCATATTTTTCGATTCCATAAAAATCAGTCCATATTCATTGGTCTAAAAAAGTAACTCTATTTCAATTCATCTTGGCTTATGGGTTTGAAAATAATGATTCTTTTCTCAAAAATAATTTTCAATACCCAACTAGTACTAAGAAATTATAAAGAAACATCATGGATGTTGTGATTGGCCCCTCCATAATCTCCCTTTTTATAGAATGATACCAAAATATCTACTCTAAGTGAAAACATGAAACAATAATTATACTTATTCCATTGAGAAATCATAATTACTATACTTTTCATATATATTTAATTTTCAAAAATTGTTTTTCATAGTACCAAAATGAACCCCAATTTCATGTATTAATTTAGAGTATATAAAAATATAATCTGTATAGAGTACCATATATTTTCCAAGGAAATATCAAAAGAAACTATTAAATTTCCATCAATGATTATCGAATAATTATTGTGTCCGAATGGAATCTCTATGAGATCAAATTTCATATACGTTTTTCTAATGTAATTATTGTGAGTATATTCATTGTTCATCTTAATTGGGTGATATCCTAAATAAATTTCCCCCTTACATATGTATTGGGACCCACAAATTTAATCAAACTAGTCACCAATCCATGATAGAGAATACATGTTATATATCATGATCTTTTTTAGTTCACGATTATAAATTTAGAGGCTCAATGAACCATCATTATACCTGTTGATGGGGACAAGGAAATCCCTTGGCGAAGCACTCAGGTGTAAAAAAAATGTCCATATTATCTTATAACGTTTTATTTAGTTATTATAATTTAATGATTTCCATTATATAATTAGTAATTGATATGGGTATAGATCTAGGTACACATTCAATTGATTAATCTACCCTTTCTATCCCTAGGAAGAATATAATAATATTGAGGGAAGACATCAATATATTACATTATAATGGGAATGCCTTCAAACATTATTATTCAATTTTTCACAATCATTTTATCTCTATATGATTTCTTATAAGGCACTAATATCCACAATTGATAAGAATATTCCAATGGAGATTTTTCATCCTCCATAAACATCTATAGAATCAATGGATGACTCATTATGTGAATAGTGATATTACTCTCCCAAAATTTGATGTTGTATTTATAAAAGGAAAACCAATACATGACAAATACAGTGTCAAATTCCACTGAAGGATGTATGGATAGACTTGTTGTGAGATTCAACCCATAAAAATTCACTAGGGATGTTATATATTCCTAGGTTACAATAATTGATCTGTTTCTTATTCTGATGGATAACTCAACATCCATGTTTTTAGTTAGTTTTTGAATAGGTTAACTACACTTTATAGATATAAAAGACTGTGTAGAACTATTATCAAATAGAACATTCAACGTTATTGAATGAATAACCATTATACCTATCACTATATCATTATCAAAATCCACCTCAGTAATTGTGATGGAATATTCCCTCCCTTTGTTTCTAAACCTTAGATGAATTTTCGCTTTATTATGCAGCAACTCAGACTCTAGAATCCCAGACCCAGTGGTTATATTACCATATTAGAATTGAATGCAATATTTCTCATGGTATAAAATAGATTATTAGTCTTGGATGACTAGATTCCTAATTATATTACATTTGAAAACATAATATAAAAGATGAACATATTGTCTTAACATGGTTACATGTTCCATCATATCCGTGAAAACTAAACATAGTTCTCCTATAGGTTCCATGGGAATGTAAAAAAATATGTGTGAAATCATTTTCATAATGAATAGTGTAATGAGTTTCCAATTATCATTGGCTAGAGAGCAAAAAGATTTATTTCATGGCCATAACTGAAATCCCTAGGCTTCCAATGGATGGCAATAAATGCCGAATGGTTTCAAATAAAAGTTGTTGGTGATTTTCCCATTGATGAAATAAACCAAAAAGAAAAATATCAATCAATTCACTAAATGACATGTGAAAAAAATAAATTCAAATAAATAACTTCATATATCTCAAAACCACAACATAGTTTGCAAAATAAAAAGACCAACCAAGTATCAAAGTACACAACGGATAAACAAATAAAGACCCTCAAGAGACTACAAGACTTTATGCTCCACAAACTCTATGATCCAAAATCACCAAATAAACCAAAAATCACAAGGTAATGCTTAGAACATTTGAAACATTACCTTTTCCCTTGTCCCGAAAGATAGTATCTGAAAAATCACAAAAGGGATAATGTAGGGGTGAGTATAATACTCAGTATGTTTTCTCCATGGACTTTCCAACTCACACCACTATGATAGAATAGTTAGAAACATTTTTATAATATAGTTTATAAATAGGAACATCTCAAAATAGTTTATAAATAAATATAAACATGTTTCCAAAACCACTTATAACCAAATGCATACAAGTGCAATTAAAATCAATTTTTCCAGCATGTTATTTTTCAAGTAATATAACAAAAAAAAGATTTAAAACCATTTCACAATATCCCTTTTTTGGCTTACCCAAAGATACCACAAACCTAGGAAACCAACTATGCATGCTACTTTATAACTGTTCCATACTCATGAATGGTTTTTAGACGATCTTCCAAGTAGTCACATAGTAATTCTTTCTCATGTGACATTTAATCTTTGTCACTGAGCACAATGTCATATTTTAACCAAGCCCCAAAAACTAAATATGAAATTTATATACCATGTTCCATTAAACCATTATCACTGAGCACATGGTAATATTTCATCCATGCCCCAGAAATGAAATATAAACTCACACACCAATATTCCAAAGGATCATGTCAAACCCCCTTTTCAATAAAAACATCCTTTATAATGAAAAATAATTCCATCAAAGGCATTTCAATAAAAAACTATTTCAACAAAAAACAATTTTTATTGAAAACAAAATTTTCCCCAAACCATATAACAATTATATTTAATCCCTATTTTAAAATTATCATTCTAAATTCAAGATGTTGAATCACTTTGAACAAAAATTCACCAAAATTTTACAATTTCACCAAAACCATAAATCATCAATGAAGAATATTTATTCCGTGCTTTTCAAAATAAATCCCATTAAAACAAAATAATTTGAAACTATTCTAATAAATTCTAGAAAGAGGAGTTGAGTGAGAATCCTTCTACCTCTATGGTTTTGGCGAAACTCGACAACGGATGATGTATACTCAAAAAGGTAGGTCGAATATCTAATAAAGACCTTAGTTCTATTATCCTAGAAATTTGATGACTCAAAATTGAATTATTTGGTATTCAAAAATGTAGATCTAGCCACTAAAGGTGAAAACATGAGAAATAATTGATATCAGAGTAGTATATCTATGAAGGTCTAAAAAAACATGAAAATCAGGAAAGAATGGTGACATACCTCAAGAATCGGATCATGATACCAAGAAATAAGATTATATATCTTTCTATATCATGAAAAACACTATATATATCATTAAATGACTTTACAAAACATATATCTAACTATAAGAGGTGTATATCTATAAAAATGAGAAGGATAGAAGGAGTAGTTTTAATAAAATTGAAAAGAACCAAGAAGATCAGCACCTTCCCCATGAATCGGGCTTGAAATCGCCAATGAAGGGCTCTAGGTTGGATCCAACTCATATAGGGAGGGTTCAACTTACTTATATGGATCGAAATCATGAAATAGGGGAATTTTGAATCAAAAAATAAATATATATAGCAAAAAAGTGTAATCTATTAGAGAATAGGATCTGGATTTGACCTCTGCATACTATTTTACCACACTGTTTGGGCCAACAATGTATGGATTGTGAGACAATAATTTTGGTCCCAGAAGTTTATATAAAACCCCCAAACTATTTATCCTTCACCTTAAACCTTTTTATGTGATATTATTTTTATGGAAGCATCGTCCTATATGGAAACACCCAACTTTTTTGAAACACACCACTTTTTGGAAACAAAAAAATTTATGGAATCACGATGATTTATGGAAACAACCAACTTTATAGAAAAATACAACTTTATGGAAACAATAACCATTATATAAAAAACAAACATTATGGAAACTCTCTATTTTTTGAAAACTCTATATTTTATGGAAACCCATTCAATGACACACCATTTAAAAAAACAACCCTTTTACATAACAAACAAGAGGAAATGGTTATGTACCCAAAAATGGGGGTACAACATTATCCCTAGCATTGGTATTTCCTTCCTCAAAATATAAAAAACCCTCGATAGACAAAAAGAGTCTCGAACACTGCCCTTTCATTATATCTCATGTTCCAATGTATCTTCCAAATTTTGACCATGTTGCCAAAAACTCGCACTAGGCTGTGGCTTTTACCAGGAAAGACTTTTTCTTGTCTATCCACGATCCGCACTGGGAGATCTACCAATGATGCATCTATTTCAAGGTCAAAATGATCCCATTTGATCACATGGTTATAATTAGGGTGATACATTTTCAACAGGGATACATGGAACACATTGTGTATTGTGCTAAACCCTGACGGTAATGACAACCGATATGCCACCTCTCCTACGCATTCTGGTATCTCATAAGGGCCTTTGTATCGAGGATATAACATTCCCATCTTCCCAAATCGATGATTTCCAAGCATTGGAGAGATCCTTTAGAAGACATGATCAACCATAGCAAATGAAAATAGTCTTCGATGGTGACTTTCATAATATTTCTGATGAATCTGACCTATATCCATCCACTTTTTGATCAACTGGATATTCTCTATTGTTTCTTGGACAATACACAACCCGACAAGTGAAGATTCACCCATTTCCATATAGAATAGTGAAGACTGATAAAGGATCCCATATAATGCTTCAAAATGTTCCATATGTATCAAGGATTGATTCTTGTTATTGTATAAGAACTTCACTAATGGTATATGATCATCCCATGTGCCACTGAAATCCATTACACAATCTTTCATCATGTCTCATAACATCTATATCCTCTTCTCAGACCGGCCATCTATCTGAGGATGGTACTCCATACTCCTAGTAAACGGATTCCTATGGTATTTTTGTATGGATCTCCAGAAACTAGATGTTAAACAAGGATCTCTATATTACAAGATTAAAACTAGTACACTGTGCCTCTCTACCACTACTGGGATTTAAGTTTTTGATATATCCCCCACCGTATTCGTTTCAAAAATAGGGATAAAATGGTCAAACATGGTATGTTTCTCCACTGTCTCCCAAATGGAGTTATTTTTTCAAACCATTATTGGAGGGATAGTAAAACAATCCATGAATATTTATTCCCATTTACACACTAGAATAGGAAAAGACTACATCATACCTACAATTATCTAATGTTCTGCTATTTCCTTCTGAAAAGTATGGCACCGAGAGATGAACTCGACCACCTTCATTTTCATGCCACTCCACTAAATATGTGCCATAAATGTATTATACATCTTTTGTGTACCTTGATGTACAACCCATAATGAATGGTGGAAATTATGATAGAGTTGTTGCTGAGAAGATATAGGTACAACTGTCTGATATAAATAAGACAAAACTGAACTTCCATCATGTTTTCATCCCTCAATGGTCTCCCCACCATTGTGTTTTGAACTCATAATTATAAATTCTGAGTTAGATGTTCTTGCCTCTTGGACCATATTTACCAAACCAAGAACTAATGTAGCTGAAAAGAAAACTACAAAATCACCTTGGTCATTACATTCCACATACATGTCGGTTTGAACAGATATCAATTTCCATTCATCTGAGGATTCTTTCACCAACTAATCATATGACTTCCTACTCAATCTATCCAGCACTTAATTCCCTTTTCTCAGTGTGTACATTATGTCAAATTCAAATATTTGGAGATAATAAATCCATCTCCATTAAATCATATTCAAGTCTCACTATGAGAAAATATATATCAAAGTTTTATGATCCGTAAAGATAGTGAATTTCTCACAAAAGAGATAGTGATTCCCTGACGTTAAATCATGGATAACTGACACTATTTCCAAGTCATATGTTGGGTTATTCTTCTAATGCACCCTCATCTGCCTGAACCATATGCCATGACAAGGTATCCATGAATGAGAACACAACCAAAACCTGATCTTCAAGCATAATAATAGACCATGTAGCCCTATTATATTTCTAGAAAAAACTAGATAGGTTCAAATGTAAGATGAACTTTCAGCTTTTCGAAATAAATCTATAAATCCTTTGTCTATTGGAATGGAGTATTCATTTTTCAGAGTTTTCAATGGTAAAGATAGTGATGAGAAATCATGCATAATGCATCTGTAGTAGAAATATAGACCAAGAAAGCATCATATCTCAAAGACATTATTCAGTGGCTGGTAGGAGATATCAGCTTCTCTCTATTCTGGATCCACTAAAACAACTTTTTCAGAAATCACGTCTCCATGAAACTGTACCTCATATATCAAAAATATCACACATTGATATGTTACATACAAATGATGATTTATCAATATTTTAAACACTATCTCAAGGTATTCCTCGTGGTAAACCCCTGTCCCTGAATACACTAAGATTTATTCCACAAACACCGCAACAAAAGAGTATATATATCATGGAAATATCATATTCATCAAATCCATTAAGGCCTCTGATGAATTCATTATACCGAAAGGCACAACTACATATTCATAGTGTCCATATCTTATTCTAAAATATGACTTTGGAATATCTTCCTTCCTAAATCTATATTGGTGATATCCTAATCACATGTCAATTTTAGAGAACCACTCAGATCACCTCGATTGATCTAATAGGTCAAAAATGCATGAATGTGGGTACCTATTCATTATCATAACATGGTTTTTCATTTGATAATCAACGTACAACTGAAGAGTTCCATCTTCGTTATTTACAAACAATACTGGTGCTTCCCATGGAGACATATTTGACCGAATAAAAGCCTTTCTTTCAATCTCCCCCAACTTCACATTCAATAACCTTAACTTTTTTGGTGCCTTCTTATAAGACATAAGGGAAATATATCTGGTCCTCAGAAGGAGATCAATTATAAACTACTCATCTTCTAGAGTTGGTAACCCTGATAAGTTATTGGTAAATACATATAGGAATTGATCCACAACTGCGGGAAAACTATTTTCCTCAATCTCTTCCATCGATGCTTAAGTCAATATTGCCAAATAATAAGAGTTTGTTCCCACCATTGGTTCCAACATGTTCATTCCCCCGTTCTTTACAATCCTCTATCCTCGGAAGAGATGCTCGATGCCATCCTCAGAAATGTAAAAAAATGTTCTCTTATAACATTTGATGTGATCCATAAAAGTTTTCAACCAATCCATACAAATGATTACATCATATATATCTATCCCGAACAACGAGAAGTCCCACTTTAGTTCAGATCCATCAACAGTTATAGAAGAAGATCTATATATGAAGTCATGATGTTCTCTTTCATCAGGAGTGTTTTGATTTTTATCAAATATGACATCATTTCATCTTTTAATAATATAGAATAGGTTCCCACTTCCTATCCATCTTAGTTCTAGAGTTATCATATCCTTAAAAAAGGACAACCATACTTCCTGTACATCGATTTTCTACAGTGAAAGATATCATCAATGGATTACCCAGTTTCAATCCCCATTCAATGGTTTTAAAATCCTGAGTGATGCTTTGGGCCAACTATTGGTTCACCAGTGGCTCAGGTGCAACCAAATTCTCCACCAGCTCTTCTGACTATTTCTTATGAAGCCTATCAGGTACTATTTTCTGAACAAATAAAAAACTATATAAGTCTTACTCTCTTTAAAATGATGTATTTTCATTTAAAATTCTATCCTATCAACTATCACAATGTTTTTTTCCACAAATAACCTTTTACATGTTCAAGTATTTTTTTAAAATCAAACTATTTTCAAAATACAAAAATTATTATTTTTTCAAAATCCCTTTCATTTGAAAACAAATTTTGCATTAGTAAAAAACCCACATTAGAAGAAATCATATATTATTAGTTCAAATGATGTATGAAATCCTAGTGGGATGTCATTCCTCTATAATGCATGTCATTCTCGTCTCATTGTCTATTCCAAAGATAATGAGATTTCAAAATCCTAGAAGTCTTTCCATACACTTATGTATCCAACACCTCGGTAACATGCAGTTTAGTATTAAAAGGTTATCTACGTCCTTTTATGATATACATTCCATGTTTTTACAATCCTACTCCTTTCTAACATTTTTTCCCAAAGGATATAAAAGAATTAATTTCAACTCCAAGACCATGATTAATTATAACTACCTATTAGGAAAGGACCGAACAAGTTGATTCCATTTGTAATGAACCACCAATTCACATTGTATTGACAGCCCAATGAGTCATTACTTGTCCTTAATAGACATCCACAAGATTACAAAGGCTATAAATTAATGCCAAAGGGTTTCAATTACAATTAGGGGACAATTTACTATTGATGAAATAATCCAACAAGACAACAAGAAAACAATTCACTAAAAGATGCATGAGTAAAAGAAATAAGAGTAAATAACATCATATATCTCATAACCACATCATATTGTGTAATAGTGGAATACCAACCATGTATCAAAGTACGAAACAATTAAACAAATAAAGACCCTCAAGAGACTACAAGATTTCATGATCCATAAGCTAAAGCTTCACAATCACTAAATAGACCAAGCACCCTGAGGTAGTGCTACACATTTGTGAAACATTACATTTTTCCTTCTCCTAGAAGATAACATCTGTAAAAGAACCAAAGTTTCAAATCCATGGTGATTATAAAACTCAGTAGGTTTTCTCCAATGACTTCCCTACTAATGCCAATAGGATTGAATAGTTAGAATCATTTATTTAAAAAATTATAAATAAAACAAATTCACAAAACAGTTTATAACTAAATAAAAAAATGTTTCCAAATCCACTTATATCCAAAAGCATAGAAGTACAATTGAAAACAATTTATCCAAAAAAGATATTTTAAAAAAAAATAACTAATCAAGCGTTAAAACCATTTCACAATATTCCATTTTTTGCATACCCAAAAATTCCAAAAAATTATGTAACCAACCATGCATGCTAGGTTATGACTGTTCCATACTCATGAGCTGTTACTCGTCGATCTACAAAGTTGTCACAAGGTACGTGTTTCCCATGTTCCATTTAAACCTTGGCACTGTGAAAAAGGTCATATTTCAACCAAGCCCCAAAAAAGTAATATGAAAATTATATCCCATGATCCCTTAATATTTTGGCACTTAACACAAGGTCATTTTTCGACCAAGCCACAAAATTTCTATATGAACTCACGCACCAATCTGCCAAATAATCATGTCAAAACAACTTTTCAATAAAAACACAATTTCTATTGAAAACCAATTCCATAAATGCAATTTCAATACCAAACTATTTCAATAAAAAACATTTTTTATTGAAAAACAAATATTAATCAAACCATTTAAAATTACATCAAATAACTAATTTAAAATTATTATTTTTAATTCAAGAGGCTAAATCTCTTGGCACAATAATTCACCAAGATTTCACAATTTCACCAAAACCACTAAGTATCACTGGAATATATTTATTCCATGATTTTAAAATTAAATACAATTAAATAAATCAATTTGAAACTAATCTTGTCAATTAATGCATAAAGAGTCAAGAGAGAAGACTCTTACCTCAATGGTTTTTACAAAAATTGATAACGGATGAAGAACACTCAGAAAGGCAGGCAGATTCTCCAAGAACGACCTTAGTTATCTTATCATAGAAAGATCATGACAAGAAATTGATTTTTTTCGCATCCAAAAACATTGATATACCCACTATAGGTGAAGATATGATAAATAATGGATATCAGAGAAAAGGCTATAAGAAGATCTATGAAAACGTGACAAATTTTAAAAGAATAGTGACATATCTCAAGAATCAGATCAAGAATCCAAGAAAACTGCATAGAATTATTCCCCTTTCATGAAAACCCCATATTAATCCTTACATGATTTTAGATAACTTATATCTACCCATAAAAGGTGTAGATCTATGAGAAACAGAAGAAGAGAAGGAGGAGTTTTAAAAATATGGGAAGGAACCAAGATGATCGGCACTTACGCCAAGAATTCGGCAACGAAATCAACATGGGAGGAATTTAGGTTGGATAAAGCTCAGGTGGAGAGGTTTAACAGTCCTATAGGTATTGAAATCCCAAAATATTGTAGTTTGGAATCCAAAAATAAATAAATATATATATATATAAAGAACAAGTAAGATCTTTTAGAACAGGATCTTGATTTCACCTCTGCACACAGTTTGACTACACAGTGTTGTCCAATTCTGTATGGATTGTGTGACCTTACTTTTGGCCCCAAAACTCATTATAAAACCCCAAAACACCCCCATTATTCACTATTAACCCTTTTATGTAAAAACTTTTTCATGGAATGATCATCCAAGATGGAAACACCACATATTATGGAAACACCCCACTTTATAGAAACAACCAACATTATGGAAACACACATGTTTTTGGAAAATATCTATTTTATTGAAACATCCTATATTATGGAAATATATTAAATTCCACACCATTTAAAAAAAATTACCTTTTATATAAAACCTGAGGAAAGGGTTATGCACCCTAAACCATGGGTAATACAATGAGTATCATAAAATATAATCATCAATAACCTCAAACTGACATATGTTATATGGTAGGAATAAAGGGAGAACATAAATCCATAGTAATCTGAAACTGAGGGTATTCTATATTAGTAAGAATACAGAAAAACATGGACAACAAAAAACACTGATCACATAATGATGGAATATATAATTACATGCTTTAAAAAAAATTCAAGGCCATATTTTAAGTCTCTATTTTATTATGGGGAGAGGTATACACCAAAAACAAGCTGCTTTGATCTCATATGACCTATTAATATATTGAGGGGATGTATAATTCTGGGGCCCAATCATCAGTTTGGTATGTCTAATGCTTTCACCATAAGAGTTAACAAGCCATTTCAAACCACTACATTACAAAAATCTTACTAAATAATAACATTGATATCTGTGTAATGAGAGATGATGAAAAAATACTTCCCCATTCATTATAATAATTTTGTTGTCTAAGAGAATACAATATAATCTATATAATAATTTTGGGGTATCAAAAATGTAATAGGTAATACCATTATGAAATAAATATATGGGTGATGATACTTTTAATGCTGTGGGTCATCCATGGATGATAGTAGTTGGGTTCAATAATTTTTATTTGTTGGATACAAAATAAATTATAGATAAATTACTATCTTGTAGTTCATTAAGAGGATGTGAATGTTCCATATCATATCCCGTGAGAGTGTCTTCCAGGTTTTCAATGTTAATCACAATAATTATACATGAGTGTGATGATTGATTAAATTTTAAGTCAAATATTTTCATGGTGATTAAACCTAGGTGAATCAATTGACAAACTAAATAAACATTATAGTATCTAAATAGGGATGTATTTTTTCAAGGATTGTACACAGTTTTCATTACAAAAAAATATAGGATGGTTTTCTAGCACACAAACAAATAGGTTTAAAAGATTTTATAAATTAATGAATGAATATAATATGAGATATTAAAAAAATATATTTGAAAATCCATTAAATTCCATGAATCATATGGAAAAAATTATTCCATTGTAATGTATGTAACAAACAAAAGAAAATTGGAATATAAGATGAGTCGTAAAGAATAAAAATTGCGATGAAAAAAACAATGTAGTCCTTAGGTAGAAAAAAATGAAAAACTCTTAGAATATAAGGTTTCCAATTTATCTTCAAATATAATTAATTAATTTAATTTAATTATTTAATATCTCACATAGTAAATATTTACACTATTGCAAGGAAATGAGGTGAAAAATAAAAAAAAATTTCTAAATGAGTTGAATTTGAGATGGAGAAACATACCTCTTATCTTGAATTTCATAATAATATATTAAAATAATGTATCAAAAAAAATTATATCCCAATAAATTTATTTATAAACTTATTCAAATATATTTTCATTCATATTGTTCACAAATAGTCATTCTATACATGAATTATTATAATATTACACATTAGGTGTTTATATTTTTTATTGTTTATACTAGTTTATAAATTGCATTGTTTGTATTCATTAATACTCTAGATTCAAAATTTAATAGGTCAATAATGTTACTATTATGGATTAGTAATAATAACATATATTGTCTCAAATTATTTTCCTAGGTGTTTTAGTCTTTATCCTTGAATATAAAATCGAAAATAACAATGTTTTTGAAATTCTGATTGATCAAATGGTGTTTTTGTAAATGATGAAAAAAATATTAATATTATATCCCAAGAGAAAAAATAAATTTATAAACATTTATATTATATTATACTAATAATCATGTTCTTATTTTCTTTCTTGTTATAATTTAATAATATTATTCAAGTGGGTGGTTAAACCAAAACATGAACATACCATGATATAATGAATGATTAGTAGGTTGTATTTTTTATAATATCATTATAATATAAGCATAATGATATTATTTATTATTTATTTATTTTTTATACCTCAAATTGGAATTAATTTGAATAAAATGTAATGGATACTAAAATACTACAAAATTTGAATGAGATATTTTCCTCTTAGCATGATCATTTTAAATGATTGAATTAACGGTGATCTTTTATTGATCAATTCATTAATATATGATTAAATTTGTAATAAAATATCTTTAATGATTTAATAAAAATAATATTCCCTTATTAAATACATTATAAGAACCATTAATGATGGGTGTGGATGATAAATTAATTTCATTGGTCATGGTGCTGGTATTCTAAATGTATACACATATGATGAATTCATTTTTCGTAATTGAAGGGACTGATAAAGAACCATGATAATACACGTAACATAGTAAAATTAAAATATAAAAAAAATTCAAATATAATTATTTTATCTTGTCTATAATATATTTTAATGAATATCATTAAGAATAAGATATATGTAGTAGATATTATCCAATTTGGGAACATGATTTTGTTTGGATGTTTCCTTATATGTAATGGCATTATTATAATATACAGTGACCAAATAATTTTTAAAATGAAATATTTTTTTATTATAATATAATTGGTATAGATTTGAGATGAAATTAAAAAATAAAGGTGAGTCTTGAAGTGGGGATGTGTTACTATTTTATATCTAAAGTGAAGGTTAGTTTTGGGAGAAACCCATACATTTTTAATATTGAAAGGTTACTATTGAATGGAAAATGGATATAAATGGATAAAGATGTTGTAATGCTATGGTTTGGTCAAAAAAACCTTAAAAACTCTTTTTTTAGAAAACATTGACTGTTTTAAACAATATTTTTCCTATTACCCTACTTTAATTTTATAGTGGTAATTAGTATCTAACCATGGTAATTAATTTTGAAGAAATATATTATGAGGGAATCCTTTAACCTATTTTGAAAAATCTATTTTCAAAACTATGAATAAATTTATCACATAAAATATTATATATTGTGAAAATTTAATTTTGAGGTAGAAATAGTTAATCATGTCGAAATAGTTTTCAAATAAATAATGTAGAAAACATTTAAACTTACATATAAGTAAAAAATAAAATTGGATATAGATTTTAATGAAAAATTTGATTTATTATAAAAAATAATGGTTATAAGTCCTTCTTCGTAAGCCAAAACAATATACCCCTTGAAAATAATTAATTAAGTAAATTACAAACACAATTTTTTATTAAAGTAACATTTTAATCAGTTATAAACATTTAGACATAGCATTATTAATTTCAAATAAAATTTTAAAATTCATATTTATATTATTTATATTCATATTTTATGAAATAATTGTTTTATGTAAACTTACTGGTCATTTTTATTTTATGATAATGTGATATAAATTAGTAGTTTGGTTAGGTTCTTATTATTTGAATTAAAACTAACCTTTAAAAATAATAATAAGTCAATTATGATATGTTTAATTACAAATTTTAGTTATTTTATTGAAATTAATATTATAAAATTAATATTCTAAAAATATTCATTAATAAAGGATTTTTAATGGTTGAATTTTTTTACAGTTTAAGATTTGGGGATTATTACTATTGTAGGGACTTAGCTATTAAATTCCCCTATTAAATAAATCCATATTTGAAATATAGATTATATAAATACTATTAAAAAATTGTGGATATACCATGATTATTTCTTATTTAGGATCCAATGTTTACTCATATACTTTGTGATTTCTCTAAAGAATTATCACTAATCGAGTTATTCATGTTTGTGACACATGCTCTCTTAATTGAGTAATTTGCCAAAGTTTTTCATTATATGAAAACCCATGATCCAATTCAATTCCCTACGAAGTGAGAACATGTTTATTATTATTCATGAATATACATACTAATAAAACATGGAGAAGATTTTGAAATTTAGGAGGTTTCTATGGAATATCCAATCGGTAATCCATAAGACCAATTCTCTTTAGTATTTAAAAAGATCCAATGTTCCACGGTATTTACTTCCCATTTTGGATAAATCATATAACTACCTTCTATGGTGAAAAATTAACCAATATAGGTTCCACAATATCATATTCTAATTATTTCATTTGATAACCATCATAGAACTTTTTTCTTCAATAAGATTCTTTAATAAGATCCTGAGTAGTCCATAAATTAACATTTATTGCCTCCATAAACATTAGGGCGACAATATTTTTTTCTCAATCATATTACTAATATGATTGAGTATAAATACATTCCCAAAATATGATTCAAAGGGTACATCATGATTCTTTAATGAAATCTTTTATTATATTCACATACTGAAAAAGGTATATACCATTACTATAAAATAATCCTTTAGCAGCTCTAGAAATTGCCTTTATCCATGCTGGAAAATCAATGAATACATTAGAAAGGTGAAAATACCTAGAAATTTATCCCTGATAGAGAAGAAATCATAATATTTCCATTTATATGAACTAAAATAAGTACTAATAAATGGGACATTTATAAGTGTTTTAATTTAACATTGCTAAAGAAAACATTTATCAGCTCTTAAAGAAGAACTTATAAATTAAACATTTATTAGTGATTTTAAATGAACAAATAAATGTGGTTTTTATTAACACTTTTATAAGTGTTGATAAATGGCTATTCTATAGTGTTTTGTAATAGCACATCATAGAACCACTACAATGTGCTGTAACAGTACACTACAGTGCCATAAAGACACTATATATCAACAAGTACAAGTCCCAATATTGGATTTAAATGAAATGTAATTAATAACACAGATACAAGAAAAATACAATATATTATATAAATTTCAAACATTAGATTATATAGTTATATAAATACAAATTATTATATACATTACAGAACATCAATGTACGTTTATATTTTAATCCTCACCCAAACCATGTTATTACTAAATAAACAAACCTTGCTCGAGAAAAAGAAAGAAACTTTATAATAAGAAATCATATTTTATTATTAATATATAGAAATAAAATAACAAAATCTGTAATATTTAATATAATTGATGGAAATTTAAAATAAATAGATTCACTTGATCTAACAGTAGTTCACTGTGAATTGGAAAGACGTGAAACTGATTCTAACACATCTCAATTGACGTTTGGATAGTTTTACTAAAGTGTAATAATAATCTGAATTTTTTCAATATTTTGACTGTGCCAATTTTATTTTTTACTAAAATTTCGTTTTCATCTATATAAAACATACTTTTAACTCATTATAGTCACATATTGTATCATTTTGACATGAAAAAAATTCCTACAAGTCACAAATGACATATGAATCACTGTTCATAATTATCATGAAAATATGACCATTTTTGATCAGTTTTCCTTGATTAAAACATTTTGAACTAAAGTATCACAACTATCTGAATGTGCTTGTTTAGTTTTGAGGTTCATTTGATTCGTGAAAAGGCATGACCCATTGAGTCAAAAAGGTCACACCATTGATCAAATTAAGGTATGATAAATTTCTACAGATCTCAAAAGACGATTGATCCTTTCCCAAAGCGTAAATGATGTTCACAACTACATCATCCACTTTTAATAATCATATTGTATTCTATGATTTTTTTTAATAATAAAATATTATAAAAAACAGTGAACCTACACATAAGCCAAAAATAGAGATTTACCACAAAATAGAGATATCTTAAAAGGCCTGATAGAAATTGTAGAACTAATTAATTAATGTATAACCATTTAAATGATTACATTCATAAAAATAAATCCATTCGAAATATGAGAGGATGATTTTAGTATTATTTTATAATGAAATATGTACATGCAATAGAAAAAAATAAAAACAAGGAAACTCTGAACATCATCACCCAATCACGGGAGGTAACAATTGTTCCAATGTGTTTATTTATTCATTCACAACAACTCATCCGAAAATTATTTTTCCAATAACTTATCAAAATATAGATACATGGATAATAGGACATGCTCCATGACCCCATGATGAAGACCCCAATGAAAAGATATGAAATTAATAGATCTTACAACACCACTAATAGAGAAAAAGAAACCATATTTCTGAAGTGTTCAACATAATACTTCATCATCCACTAACATTGACTGACACTCATGAGCTCTTTTATTTTCTTCATCTTAACCACCTTAGATATTAAAAATAGGAAAACTAAAGACTTATAAACTCTCAGATCATCTGAACATGAATCATTGGTGGGGAAGGAAACTCCCACTCTTCAAAAGATAGACCCTAATCTGTTCCAGAATAGTACATATACCCATAGATTTCAGTTTTCCCAACACATTGAAGTTATGATCCACTTCCTCAAAACACTTCACCACCTATAATAAACCTCAAACTTCACATAATATAGGCAGCAACTTAGGAGAACTAGAAATAGGGAGAGACCCATTGGAAACATAGAGGACCATTTTGGGTTGCATATTTTGAATAACCCAAAAATCATAAAATTAGGTTCAAAATCAATTCCCCCCAAACCCACACATATGAAAACACTCATGACGAATAACAAGGGTAAAATTTACCACATTATCAAAAAACCTGAAAATTTACCATATTTTCAATTCGAAACGTTTTCCTTTAAAACTCATTTTTTCTAAATCTGAGACCATTTGTAAGAAATAATTTTAATTTTTAAAATTGGTTTCATTCTAAGATATCTGTCACAAAAAATGAGACAAAAATAATATATAATTCATGCTAAACCACTAGAATAACGATGTTATAGTCTTTTTCACTCTATCGACATGGTAGTGGTTCATAGTTTACTTAGTATATAAATTTACGATAATTAAAAAGATCAAAATTCTTTAACTAATATCATCTCAAAAAAACCACCATATACATAATACTAGGCCACTGTGTTCCTGGTTTTGTTAACTGTGACCCTACTTACACTAGCCTATCAGTAGGTACCTAGTTGCATTCCATCAGGTACTCAGTGCCCACCGCTAAAGGGTACCTCTATCTCTTCACCACTCTCTCATATCAAATCATACAACCCATCTTTTAACTCCCCTTCAACACCATATATAACCAAAAAGAGACTATGATACTAAAATTAATGTAGATTACATGGTTAAAAAATATGGGGAATTTAAAACCGTTATGGGGTTCACCTATAGTTGTTATTATAAGACATTGGATGACTTTGAGTAGTTTAAAAAAAAATTGAATTAGCATCACTCGTTCTATTAATTATTAGACAAGACTATGGTTTTTTATAGGAGATTCATCTTTACTTATCTTAGATAAAGGAGCATAAAAATGTAATTAAAATAATTCTTCATATGGTTCCATCTAGATAATTTATCTATAATTATTTTTATAATAGAATTTCCTCAAGGAATGTAAATCCATTTCGGAGACACTAATGTTTAGAATTAAGGCTGCAAGAATATACTCCAATATTAAGATAGTATGATTAGAATGACCTTTATTATCTAGAATAAGTAATGTATAATATTTCACCTTTAAAATAATTTAAAATTAATACCCTTTCTATAAATATGTTAAAAACATCATAGAACTATCAAATACAGCACTATATGGGACACCTGGAAGAATTATTATCTTTTTGACATACAATTAATAGAGTTCATCAACTGAGAAAGACTATTAAATAAGTAATAAATTGTTCATATGAGTTAGGTGATCCACTATAACCCAGAATACATCTTTCTGTTTAGTTAATCTTGAAAAACGTGTCAAGAAATCCATCATGATTTCATTCCATTTTCATATAGGAAAATAACATATTGAAAGAATACTTATTGGTTTTTTGTATTATTCCTTCACAAGATTATAGGTAAAAAATTTAACAAGTAATACAATGATTCGTTTCATCATTAATGACCACTAATTCTACTAAATAATATCATGGTACAACATTTTGATCATTACATGAACCTAGAAGAGTCGCGTCGGCAGTGGGGAGGAGATGAGATGTAGGGTTTTTCATTGTTGATATCACGTAAAAATGAAAAATAAAAAATGTGGACCTCAGAAGATAAAAAAAAGAGAAAATTTAATAAAAAACATACAGTGGATTCAATCCTTGATTTATATGAGGGAGCGTAGTGGAGTCGCATTGGCAGCATAGGAGTTCCATGAGAGGTTGAGAATCACGATTGACTTATTACTCATTAGGATTCTTTTAAATATATTAGGAAAACTTTTAACAATGATTTCATAAAAGTGCTGAAAAATGTTCCATTTATCAGCATTAAATTGATAAGTGTGGATAAAAGTGAAATTTATCAGTTCTAAAAAAGCATTGATAAAAAAATAATTATCAGCCCTAATATTTTAGCGTTGATAATGATTCTTTTTAATAGAGGGTTTTAGGGACTATAATGGGTGATCATTATCATTACTTTTTTAGCATATATAATGGATTTATTTAAACAAATTTTTTATATTTTTATAATTCTTAAGTATATATAATTATTTTCTAATAAAAATGTAAATACTTATTTAAAAAATATTTAATATTTTTTATATTAATTATAGATATATAAATATATAAATATATAAATATATAAATATATATTTATAAAAATATATATTTAAAATGTAACATTTAACATTATTATTTGATATATAATTTTAAATACATGCATTTTAAAATTTTGTGAAATAGAATAATTCAAAATTAGTACAACAATATTATAAAATAGAAAAGTGTTATTAATTAAATTTATATTATGAAAAAATAAAGATATATATATATATATATTGAAATAAGATGAATACATACTGAAAATACTAAAACACAGTAAATAAATATATAAAAATAAATAAAATAAAATGATTACATTAAAAAATAAAATAAAAACTAGAACATATTCAAAATGAATTCCCTAACTTCAATTTTATAATAAATAAATAAATAAAATTGACCGATTAAGGACACAATATGTTAAATGTATCATGTTATATTTAAATTCTATAATATACTGAAATTCTAATAATTTACATAAATTTTATGTGTATGTCTTCTTATATATTATGTAAATATATTTTTGTGTTTATTTGTATATAAAACTACATTAATTACATATATATATATATATATATGTTTTTGAAATAAATTTAACACATATCATTTGATATATATTAAATTGAAAATCAAAAACAATTAATAATGAATAAGACGTTAATGTGTTTTTAATTATCATTTTATTGAATTTATATATATATTTATATTTTATATATATAATTTATTATTATTTATAATTAATAAGTATATATTATACTAATTGATTATTTATGATTTTTTTTCATTAATATTTTTTAAATAATTTTTTTAATTGTACATATTTATTTTTTTTGTTTCTTTATATATTCAGTTATATATCTATCTTTAATATATACTATTTATCAATATTTATAATATATATATATGTTTTTTAAATGTCTTTGTTTTTATGACTATTTATTTAATTTATATAATCTTTAATATTTTTGATAATTCAATCATTTTAAATTTTTATTTGTTTAATTATTTCATTTTATTCATTTTACTTATCTATATATTTAATATATAATATTTTGGAATTTTTAGAATTTATATATGCATTTATACAATTTATTCATTTTTAAAAGTAATTATTTAATTAATGAAATTGTAAAAAAAGAATTTTATTTCTTAAATTATATCATTTTATTGGTGACCTTTATCATTGCTATTAAAGTGCTGATAAAGGTTACCAATTATCAGTGCTTTATTTTTATGGATCATAAAGGGTACTTATTATCAGTGCTGAAAATAAATTGCTGATAAATTGTATCCTTTATGAGTGCTAAAATAAAGCACTGATAAAGGTGAATATTATACTAGTGATAAAGAAAAAGTGATTATAAAGGGTTTCCTTAACCAGTGATTTTATTTAGTGCTGACAATGGTCCCACTTTCTCAGCCGATATTTTAGTGTTGATAATGATAGACCGTCATAGTGCATTTTTCTATCACTGACAAATGTTGGTGCTATTAAAGGCACTCTTTGTACAACTGTACTAATACCATATTACTTTGATGTTTATTGAACATGATTTTAACATTTTTTCTAATGTTTTTATAATCATTTGAGACTACCCATAATTTTAATAATGAAAGGTGGTGCTCAAACATATGTCATTTTGAAGATACCTTTGAAGTCTCTTCCATAATTACAATATAATCCTAGGATCATGATCGGATATAGTAGATAGAGGTGACTAAGGAATCCTTATTATTTTACTAATATAGAGTGAGAAATGGTATTATTGGGGTATAACATCATTTATTTCTATGAAATGAGTAGATTTGGTAATAAGATCAATTATGACTTATATAACATCATTCTTCCTTCGATTATTTTGGTGTTTGGTGACAATGTCTATTGTGACATTATGCCATTTCTATATAAGAATTGGTTGAGGTTTCGTGACTCCCTATGAACGTTTTTATCCACCTTTACCTACTCGCATACTAAGAAACTAGAAAATATTCCACAATTTCATGCTTGTTACCATCCCACCATAGTTGTTTTTGAAATCCATATATATTTTCTATCCAACTATGGTGTATATTGAAACTTGATCTCTATGATATATCTTGAAGTTAAATATTCATCTTTGGTATTTATCCAACACATAAACAATCCCCAAACATCAACACTCCATATCTAAAGATGAATTTTTTCAATTTTTGGTTATTTACTACTTCAAAAATATTTTTTTATACTTTTTATCATCATGATAGAACTTATATATATTTTCAAATTAGGATACTTTAGTAATTAATTGGAAAATGAATGATGGATACCTTTACTGAAGATCACCATATAAATATTTATTAGATATATTTATATAGGATTTTTTAATCCCCATCATAGACAAAAATCCATGATACCTCGTACAGAATGCATCATCCACCTTGATTTCCATCTCAGGATGGTAGTGTATCAATCATTCATACTCATCGAGTAGTTCAAAGTATATTTTTTCCTCATGTTTAGATCATTTTTCAAGGATATACACATTATAATATTTTAGTGCGTATATATATATATAATATTTCACTATAGAGTTAGTGTCTATATTCTCAAATCAAATATTACAAAATAAAAATAAATTTCATGAGTTGGATAGTTCTACTCATGTATTTTTAATTTCCATAATGCATCTTCAATAACTCTATCATTCTAAAGAAGAAAACAACCTCATTCTTTCGTTGATTAATAAATATATTTTAGAAATCCTTCTATACCAGATGATAAAGTTAATACTAATGATATATGTAATATCATATTCATCCCATAAAAGAATTATTTAATGTTCCTTGACTATGTTAATTTAATTACTTTGTGTTTCTACATAGGAAAAAATATAAGTAAATATGAAAAAATTTAAAACACCACTAATAGTAACAAGATAAATCAAATAAACAAAGAATCATGATTTTTTTATCAGGGTAGGAAATTATTTGACTACCATTGCCTTTGAAGGTTCAACTAATATTCCATTCCTTAAGGAAGTATGGTTATGAAAAAAGATTTTATTGATCTATATTTCATACTTAGTATATTTATTATATGATTAGTCATTTTAAAGGGTCTCTAGAATTATTTATAGATGAATCTCATTCCATTCATAGCTCATAGAGTATATCAAGTTATCATCAATTAATTAAACAAAAAAGTTATCAATATACTCCTCAAAAACTCTATTCATCATATCCATAAAGATAGTTGGTGGATTTTATAATCTAAAAGGTATCAATATAAACACATAATGGACCTACCATATTTTAAATGTCATCTTTAGTATATCATATTTTTTCACCTATAGTTCATGATAAACAAAGTGAATATTAATCATTTAAAAGTATGAGTATCCTTGATGTTGATCAAATAAGAAATCAATTCATAAAACATAATATTTATTATTTATAGTAATGAAATTTATCTATGTATAATCGATTCACAGTCTCATATACCAATCCTTATTATTCATTATTAAAACATGAGTTTCCAATGGTGAAACATTATAGTGTATAGATACCTTATGACTCATCTACTACAACTATTTCTTCAATTCCACCAACTCCATAGGTTTAAATCTCTAATGAATTTTAAATATATGCCTTATATAAAAAATTACTTCATTGGATAACATTACTCCACACTCTAGTTGATAAATATGTAATTCCTCAAGAAATTTATTAATGTATTTTTCTATAATGGGTATATCATCAATCCATAAAATTTTCTTCAAATCTATAGATAGTTATTCCTCTCCCTATTATCTAACAATTTCATTATTGAAAGATACAATATAATGGATTATAAAAGACTATGATGGTTAGCTATCTCCCTTGAAAAAAAGGTATTCTATGACACCTTGACAATTAAAAATCTAAAATTCATAGAAATAAATTATTTTGTTATACATTGATATCCCTTCCATACAACGAATTAAGAAAAAATCCACCATATGTATAACACCACAGTTTTACACTAAGAAATTCTTATACATATTAATATTTAATGCTTTTCAATCCTTCATTGTAATAATAATTCAATTAGCATTCTTAACTAATGACTAATTTATAATTGACTTCCAAATAAAGAACATCCCTTCAATGATTATGAGTGTTGATACTATTACAATTCCATCTATTAGTCACTTTATTTATAAAAATTAATATACATAATCATATCATCATATTAAAATTCATAATAATATTCTTAATATTTTTATAGAGTGATCTATAGATATATTGAGGATTTTACATAGTACTAGTAAAATATAACTATATTACTTGAAATATAGTACCAAAAAATTCAAACTAAACTACCTATGATACTAAATATAATAACTCGAACTCCAGAAACCAATATTTGGGGGTTATATTACATTCTAGGCACATAATACAATATTTCTTTCATTATTGTGCAACTTAATATCCATAGAAGAAAATAAATATAAAAACATATCATTATAAACAATAATATAAAAGAGGAGAAAATTTTGATAACATTATAATCCTTTTAATCATATCCTTTAATATTATACATATTTCTTTTCTATGTATCTTGGTAGAGTAAGTCAAATAAGTTGTAGCTCAGATTCCAAGTAAGGAGTATCATATTGTAGATTATTACATAATATAAACATAGAATTAATGATATGGTATGAATAAATGAATAACATAAATAGATAATTGAAATAAATGGAAGGAATATTATATCCATGATAGTAAATTAAAAAATGGATAATAGTAATACATTATCACATATTGATGGAAATCATAATTCTGAACATCAAAAAAATTCATTCAGAGACTTTTCTAGGACTGTATCCTATTATGGGGAGATGTATATGTTGAAACCAGGTTCTTCAAAGCATGATTTGGTGTATGGTTTGTGTTTTTTGTCAATCCTCAGTGGAAGTTTAGGGTGTGTACCATGAAAGAGATTATACCGTTCAAGCAGAAAATAGTAGTGAAGGTGGTGCTGTTTCCCAGTGTTTGCCAAATTTTTGGGCCTAAAAATCGGCCAATAAAGTAAAGTGTTTTTGGCAAAGGTACTTGCGCGCCGTGCTCTTGGAGGATAAAAGACTTGCGCGCCATATGTTTTTGAGGATTAGAACATCAAAATTTGGCTAAGGAAAGAAGGTTGCACAAGTGTTGGTTGGGTCGTGCAAGTGAGTTGCGCGACAGAGTTTATTGAAGACAAGACTTGCGCGCCGTAGAGGGACTTGCACGCCACCGCGCAGGGGGTCCAGTTTGCCTATAAATACTGGACCACCCCTCCTCATTTCGAATGAAGTTCAAGTCCGAGAGATTGTTTGAGCTCTCGTCGCCCAGGTGGTTGAGTCGCGCAGGTGGTTGTTTTGTCGCGCAAGTAGAGCTTGCGCGCCGGTTTTTGGCTGTGCGCCCAAGGTGGTTTGGAAGAGAAAGGAAGTGGACCGCACAAGTTTGTAGTTGGGGAAGGAAGAGTCGTGCAAGTTTGTTGATGACACTTGCACTCCAGTTTGGACTTGCGCTCCGTAGTGGGACTTGCGCGACTGTCTTGGAGAAGCGCGCCTGGTTTTGCTGAAGCCCACCGGCGTGTTTGGAGCTGCACGAAAGCCGAGAGACTACTCGGTACATTCGAGGAGAAGTGATATTCTTCTTCTGGTGAGAATCAGACTTCAATAGAGCATCTACATACAACAAAGGATGCACTCTTATGCAAATGAAGAAGAGACCCTCACGTCTATAAACTGAGTGGGACTTCACCAATGGCAGTGAGCCAGGGGGAGTCAATGGGAGTGACCCGAGGGACGCAGTGAGCTATCCCTGAACAATTGTAAAGGCAGTGAGCCTGGGACAGAGTGTCTGTACCCGAACTTTTGTATCCACAGCTAGTGAAGTATAGTGAATTTAGGTATGACAGGCAACCTGTCGGCGTATGCTCCTTGGACGTAGCCCTTAGTGGTGAACCAAGTAAAAATGGATGTGTCTTCTCTGTGCATGTGAATGTTATCATTCTGATCATAATCATTATACAGGTTCAACAAGTTCCTACCAACGTGGGAACAAGATCCAACACATTAGAAGAAAAAGTGGTCACCCTGATTCACCCCTCCCCTCTCAGGGTGTCCCGGGGTCCTTCAGTATACACCAAAAATAAATTGGTTTTCTATCATGATAAATTTATATGAATTTAATATATATATATAGTCGTAGCCGCCACCTATCACCGGATTAATTCCAATTAATTCCTCATGTGAGTCGATAATGACTTTTCATAGCATTCTATAATGAAAATATTACTGAATAAATACATGGATATCTATATGATGAGTAATATAGACTAATGAATAAACCATTATATATATTAATGTGTACTTATAGTTGAACATCCCTTGATAATCTTATAAGCTCTAACTTATCATCAATTTAAAAGGTAGTACCATCTTTAATAAAATATAAGGGCCATGATACTTTCAATGTACTGGCCTCTCCATGGATGATATTAATTGGGTTTAATAATATTAATTGGTATGTGACCATTTCTATTTTATCCGAAATACCCCATCAAGGTTCATTAAGAGTATGCGAATATTCCCAATCATATCCCAATGAATTTTATCTAGGTGTGTAGTCTTATCCCCGATTGTCTTACATCATTGTTAATATTGTGTCAGTTCCTGCCCAATATTTTTGTAGTGGTAACCCCTTGGTTAATTTATTCCATAGCTACACCAAATTATATAATCCAGATAGGGATTCATTTTCATTTAAATTTAACTCTTTTACATTAACGCAATATAATATTATATTCCCACTGTGGAATTAATTATGTTTTAAAATGTTTTTAATAATTCTGGAATAAAAATAATGTGAGAGATAAATAACAATATATAAATTTAAATCCATTAAATTTAATGTGTAATATAGGAAAATTATTCAATGTATATATATATAATACAAAAAAATGGTTGAGAATATAACATGAGTCCTAGAGAGTAAAAATTGTGATGGAAACCACACAATTTTCTTTGGGTAAAAATTGGATAAAAAAATTGAAAGTTTCAGTTTAAAATTAATCATCAAATTCAATGAATGAAATTAATTTTATTATATAACATCTCACATATTAAATATATAGACCACATAATTAAAATTAAGTTCATAATATAAAAAATATCACAAAGATAAATTTTTGAGATGGAAACCCCTTGTCTATTGTCCGAAATATAATTAAACATTCCATATACTCTTATGTGACAAATAAATATATATATATATATATATATATTAATCACTTATGAATATTAATAATATCGATTTTATTTAATACTCGTCCTTAATAGTCATTATCTAGCTGAATTTGGTCAATTTTCCACATCAGGTGTTCATGGTTTTGATCGTTTGTACTAGTTTTGTAATAACATTTTCCATATTCATTGTTCTTAGAAAATATAAAATTTATAGGAAATTAAATCTACTATTATAGATGATTTATAATAATTTGTGTTGTTTCAATTTCCTATCATTAGTGTTTTATTCATTATTCTTAAAGATGAAATGAATAACCATTATGTTTTGTGGATTCTAATTAATCAAGGGGTGTGTTCTTATTTGGTGACATAATTATCGATATAACACATACCAAATAAAAATATAACTATATAGAAATTTGTATTTTATATCCATCATATTATATCCACATATTCATTCATGATATAAATATATAGCATTGTTCATGTTGGTGGATATAACCAAACATGAACATAACCTAACTTAATGAATGATAATGAGGTGGTTTTGTTGTAATATCATTATAATGGAAGAATATTAGCCATATATAGTTTTATTATTATTATATATCATAATTAAAAATTAATAATAAGAATAATTAATGGATATGAAAATATTACATAATTTCATCAAAATATTTTCCACATGGAATTCTAATTTAAAATAATTGATTTAATGATCAATGTTTATTTATCATAACAGTAATAGTTTGTGTATTTTTTCATAACAAAATATTAATTATAACATTAGCATCATATTACATGATTAAATATATTCTATTAACAATCATTTATGGCTGGTGATGAAAAATTAATTTCGTTAATTGTGGGGGTGGTAGTATGCAGATACCTACAAATAACAATTTCATTTTTCGTAACGAGTTATACTGTTGAATAAAAAATGATTATATAATTAATATTGTAACATTATGTTATATAAATGATAATAATTATATTTATATTAAATTGGTTCGAATAAATTTCAATGAATAACATTAAGAAGAAAATATATAATTTATAGTACTCACATCGGGGGCTTGAATTTTATATGCAAGTCTCATTGAAAATGAAAGAGTAATTATAACTAATGGTGACCGAAATATTTTTTAAATATGAGATTATTATAGGAAGATAAATTTATGAGAGTTTATATAAGAAATTATAAGGTGTTTAGAATCATTAAGTGGTGTATATGTTGATCTTTTATATGTGAAGAGAATTGTAGTTTTTGGAGCATCCATTTCATTTCGAATAATTTATGTTTACTCATCATTGAAAATGGGATAAAAAACAAACAAAGTGGAAGGGATAGTGAGTTTAGGCTGAAACTCAACTAAATAACTTTATTTTTAGACAAATTGTCTTGTTTTAGGGATTATTTTTTTTAATACTTTAGATTTTCCCTTATGTATTTTTACATAGGTAATTAATTTTTTAACTATATGAATTAATATTAATGAAAAAAAATTATATTGTATACTTTTAACTAATTAATAACATATGATTTAAAAATTGAAAATCACTTAATCAAATAAAATTTATAATGGTTTGAATGTTTAATTTTAAAATAAACATGCTTAATCAAATATTTTTTTTTAAAAACAACATTTATAAGATTTAATTTTTAATATAGGAAAAAATTAACATGGATACTAATTTTAATAAAATAAATTGATTCAATATAAAATAAAGAATATGAGGATTTCAGGTAAATAATAATCCAAATATCCCTTGAAAATAATTTATTCAATGAATGGATGAAAAATTGGTTTTTATTAATATAGGATATTAATATATTTTAAAAACATTATATAGATTGTATATATATTTAGAAAAATTTTAATTTAATATTTTTTATTACTTAACATCATATTTTATTACATAAGATATATTTTTTAAATTCAATGTTTTTTATTTGTAATGATAATGTAATACAAAGAACATGTTTTCTGAAAAATATATTGTTCTTGGAAAAACAGAACTTTTCAGAAAAAATCAATAATTCATACTAAGATAAATATAAAATTATGAAATTAAAATGAAAAAATTTTGTTAAATTAAAATTATTAAATTTATATTTTATATAATTTAATTAATATATTCTCATTAAATGGTGAATTATGTGATAAATCAGGATACAATGTTTACCTTCTGTTGTATGGTTTTAGGTATTGTGGATTATTTCTTGATGACAGATAGATTAGGGAAATGGAATCAATATTTCACATGATACATATAGTGGAAACACATGATTATAATATTAGTGCTTAATATAATTTTCATTTAATACATCTCATTAGTTGGATAATTCATCTCCCATCAAAATTGACTGCACTGATGCCCCTTTTCTCAATACATTAAGCATATCCTGATTACCTTAAAATAGTTTTTGGGATGCTTCTTCCAAAAAAATCATACTTTGTTAGTTTTATTTTCATTTTTCTATCAAATTTTTCCATTGATCCCTCTTAATTAAAATTATTTTTAGTAAAAAAATTATTTTCAGCCCCATGATAATATTAAGAGTCACCAATCAATTTTTCCACCTTAAGGGAATCATGAAAAATCACTTTATATCTATGATATTCATGAATGAATTTATTTTCCAATACTACGAATTAGTACACTGAAGATGTTTCTCAACAAAAATTCACTGTTAACGATAAATATTGAGGTGTATCATAAATACCTTTTGATGTTTTAGACATACACTCCAATAGTATCAGTATACATTTACATGAGCCAATGTAACTCCATTTATAAATTAATATAGTGAGTTTGTTGAAATTATCTATTAAAAAATATTTTCTTTTGTTCTTCTCATTCCATGGAATCGATTTATTCTTTTGGATTTGTGTCCATAATCTGTACCCGCTACTGATCAGCATTATGCTCCAAGAAATATATTAATTTTTTTACTTTTTGTTATTTCATTCATTAGAGTATATAAAAAATATTCTAAATAGAGGTAATACATTGTTATATATTTAGTAGATCAGAATATCCAATGAAGTTAAGGGTCCTTTTTTTGTATTAAGGACTCGATCAAAAATTTTACTTTCATAGTATATGTAGATGTTTCCATGTGATCCAGGATATTATTCATATCATGTGTTAATTGAGCCAACATTTTCATGATGTTCTCAACTCCAACTACCATATAGTTATGTATCTCATTTATTTAATCATCATATTTCCTATCACATTGGGATTGGGAATTATTCCTCTTATTTATTACCATTAACTAAAAATTCAATATACTTGTGATGAGAATAATTAAACTGATAAAATTATAAAAAAGAAAAACTATGAATGTATAAGTAATAACATATAAATTAAATCTATATTCTAACACATGAGGCTCTATGTTTTAATCTGTGTTATTTATAGTAATTTTAATATCATTTTTTCTATCCTAACAGTCTATTAATTTCTTTCATAATGATTGATAAATGTTTTTTTGAATTATTCTATGTATATCCTCTGATTATGTCAAACTGTGTGTGCAGTATGGCCACTTTGTTATGAACAAGGTACAGGTTGATTTAATACACAATATTGTATTTGGGGTTACTACGCTGAGTTACATCTATGTTATATCCACATCCACATTTATTATTTAAACACGAATTTAATTACATGGAAACCCTCACCTTACACATTACTAAAATTTCATGATATTTTAAAATATATTAGATTTTTCATAGGGTTTCACTATATATTTTCTCATTATACAAAAAATAAACTATAACTTAATCTTCTAGAAATTATATTGATCTAATTTTTTTAGATACATTATTATATGATTTTTAACATAAATATCAAATAAATATAACAGAAGGATAAAGAGATAGTGTGTCTTTGGAACAATACATGCATAATACATCCAAATTAAACTAAGTGTTCATTATATTTATTTGAATTTGTATAATGATCTCCAAAGTACCTTTGATCACATAAAACTACATTGGACGACCTAGGGAATATATAAAATAATGGGTGACTTAAAAATCCCGGTAAGGGAATAAACATGAAATCTAAGAATAACATAGGAATTAAATTATATATCATGATACAATAATAAGAATGGAATGAAAGTGAAAACATAGAGTAATGAATTAATTTTTACATATAAATAAGGAAAAATCATCATATTTATATTAAAAAAATCTAAAACCTAACATAAATATAATACAAGGATAACTTCCAAGACAACATTAGGTGGTTGATAGAGTCCCATGACAATTACGGTTTACTCCTTAGACCCATAAATAATGTATCATGATACATAAAAATTACACAATACATTGGGTTAATATGTGGGAACACTCATCATAACATGTTCATACATATTTCTTCCATGTATGAAAATCATATATAAGTCATAAACAATATAAAAACCCATACAAAGAAAATATGTTACATAATCACATATAATATCCTAAAAAATTTAATATAATAATAAACTATATAAATGAAGTTATTAAGTTGTCATTTTAAATTTTGTAGATAAATAAATTATTATATAAAATTAAAATTAAATCCTTGTGAATTGAATACAAGAAAAGTAGTGGATAAATAAATTTGAAATATTGATTTTATGTGGGCTTTTAGCTTGAAGGGAAATTAATAATTTAAAGAGGATGGGCATAATAATTATCATATATGTATAAATGAAATAAAAAAGGGGTTTCTATAATAAAATGTGAAATTTTAGTAACCATGCATTGTTTAAAATATTTTATGGTTTTGTACTTGAATTGGGAAAAGAAAAAATAAAGTTCCCTTGAAGTAGCTACGCTTGACGAATGAAATTAATAATGGAACTTTTAATACAAAAATATCCCCAAAATGTTATTGTAAATTAAACTAGGTATATATTTTTGGAACATATATAGAAAATATATTGGATTTATATATTAATATTAGAGATATAATGTGAGGAAAAGGGTGAAAAACATCAACCTAATGAAAATAAGCTGGTTTAGTGGGATCATTTTTTCATGTTAAAATGAAATTTTCACTATAACTTAACCAACATACTAAAATAATTAAACTCATTAAAAATATAATTCATAAACAGTACATATATATTATATTTAATCAAATTGTATTATTCCTATTTCTAACCATTTTATTGAGATATACTATTTTATTTGACAGTTCTAAGGTCATTTGTTTCAAGGTTCTAGGCTCGGATAACTTATGGATAAATTTTGAAGTTCTTGTAGAATGGGACTATATATAAAATACTAAAATGATATTATATCCCTGTTATTAGATAAATTCATATACTCTTAATCATCCATATGTGTTGTAACATAGCAATGATTCATTTATTTTAAAAATTATCATTATACAGTTAGTTCAATTAAACTGTTTTATCAACCACCACAAACTAGAATCATGTTATTTAAATAATATAATATAGAAGATTAAATAATATTTTAATATAATTATTATCTTCCTAATTTACCATAATAATATTTCTATAACCAACCATAAAAAAAGTACTGAAAATTGATGTATGTTGTTTAAGGATTTATTGAACAACACATATTGTGGATATCATTTTCATTTTAGAATGAAATGTGAGGGGGTTGGATAATTTATATTCGATTAAAATAATAAAATTTTAGTATTTATATATAACACAGGATCCATTATTCCATGTTGTATTGATCTTTTTTTGTAAACTAAGGAGGATGAAAAAATTGAAATCTTGGTTGAGGGTATTTCCTTCACATTGGGATGTCTACTCTTAGGCTTCACCATAAGGTACCATGGAATGGAATTTTTATGAGATAAAATATTCTGGGGTTGTGTGAGATATATAAAAATAAAATTTGGTAGTTTTTTGGTAGTATCCAAGGCTTATATGGTGCGAGGATATGGGACGGTGAGGGGTTGTATTTATAAGTGGAGGAGAGGGGTGGTTTGAATATATTATTTTTCAGTTTATTATATTGGAATAATACTACCAATAGGGATTAATGATGAAAATATATATTGTAATTAGTTCATTTGAGGCTAATAAAATGGTCATATACATGATCCATGACTCAATTATAAATTCATTTTTCTTATAACACAAATTATTGTATGTTATATTATTTTAATGTTCATTAAAAAATTCAACAATTTATAAAAATCTAAAAAAAAAATTAAATTAAGAACATTTATATGTGTAGATTTCAAAAATGAAATTGATTTTTTGAATATAATTTTCTAAAATGAAAATTGTTCTAAGGTAAATTCTTTATTATTAGCAAAATTCTAATTTTAATATTATCGTTAATTTTCAAACCCTTTGTACAATAATTTATGGTCTCGTGAATTTCAATTTCTATTAAAATATAACATTATATTCATTTATAAACCAAATTTATGAATAAAATTTATAAATTATTATATTTGATATAAAAATAGGACAATTTATGTTTTTTCAAAAATAAAAACACTTTTTTTCAATTTTAAAAATATTATTTAATTGTATCATGATATAAATATATCATATTTTTTATTTTATAATATAAAAAATATTATTTTCTTATTCTATAGTTGGGATACAATTATAATGGTCATGTAACTTTTCATAATGGTCAGATTACTATTCCAATGTTCGGATTACTATTACAACAATAATATTACTAATTGAACAATCTTATTTATAATGGTTATATGGGTTATTTTATTTATATATATACCTCATTTTCCATTTATTTTTCATTCAATTTTATTTTCTCTCAATTATAAATATATATATATTAATTTTTAAAATGAATATTTCATTACTAATATTCCTTTTTATTTCTATAGTGTTTTTAATGAGATGAGTTATTATATGGGATTAAGTACACTGAAATCGTAATATTATAGTTATCTTATTTTTTATGTTTTTTCTTATTGTAATAGTTACAAATATTTTGGATATTTTTATTTTTGAAAATAAATGATTAAAATAATATAATATAATTTTTTTTATCATGTGGTTCAGGTGATTTATATAATATAACATTACTAAATGTGACAATATTATATAATTTGATGGGAAATTCCGGTTATAAAATTATTGGTTAGGACACCACTTCCTTTAGGCCATCTACCACTCCTATAAACCCTCTTTAGCTTGGTTCCCAAAATTTTACAATATATTATTAATTTAATCCAAACCACTCTTTATCGAGGTCCTCGTCTATTAATCCCATCACAACTTCCATCCTTCAAATAGAGACTAATTCTGTTTATATGAGAAACTAATTATTTCTAGTTGTTTTCACATATCAGACTACCAAATCCAAGTGAACAAATAATGTCATCTACATTTCACACTATTGAATTTGATGACTACCCCTTTCCATTCAATTGTAGTGTATCATATTCCCCATCATTAATGTTTCTGAAACTCGTGACCATACTCACTTTCATCACCTACTCATGGCTTACTTTTTTTTACATAAAGTTACCCATTTGTCCACATTAATCCGTTATATGAAATCATGTTTTTTATATTGAAAAAATGAATCAAAAGATCCTCTTAAACATTCCACAGCACTTTCATCCATCAGTTAGATTGAGTCTATCTAGAAATTTCTATGGAAAATATTTTGAATGAACTACAACAGAAAATTGTGTGATCTCACCATTCAGTTTCCTTCACCTGGTGACCTAACATTCTATGAATATATCGATCATCCATTTCACCCAAACTTTATACTTATAGTACATTTAATTATCCACATATTGATATTTACTTAACTAAATTCCACTTCATGAATTTCACATCCATGTTAATATTGTATAATTATTCATCTGGGATCTTCAATGTCTTACTTCTAGTGATTTAACTATTTGAGCTATAAAACATGACCTATAAAAAATTTCCGACACCAAACACTAATAATCACTGATATGATAATTTTTATGGGGTTTTTCCATCAAAATAAATCTTAATCTCTATTCTCATTATAACCCCAATTTCCCTCCAAACAAAATATGTTCACATTCCTTCTACAATATCCATATGGTTTTACACAATATGATTTTTTGGCTGATCATCTGATCCCACTAAAATAATTTCCCTTAGTTATCCATAATGTCAAAAATATGTGCTATATAAACAAAAACACTCATCTAAATAACTTCACATAAATCCACCAATATAAAAAATAATTGATTTTCTATCCAATGAAATTGTAGAAATTTTTATTCACAAGATACTCCATGAACCACATTGTTGGCACCAAATTTTGGGAAGTGGAAGAACAAAATAATAGCCTTGGGGGGCTCATGAAGATTGTTTGTGGATCCCAGTAGCACTTCGACGGGCATGAATCTCCACCCTCTACAAAGCCGCCATGGAGAAAGGAGGCGAGAGGCTCTACGAACCCATTTGATGTTTGCAGAGCCACTACGGAGTAAGAATTCATGAGGCTTCCTAAACCAGTTTGGCATTTTCAAAGACATCATGGAGGAAAGAGGCGAGAGGATCCACAATTACGAAAAATTGAAACATGTCTTCATGCCTAGCAAGCTTTTCTTTACGGTGCCTCGTGCTTATAAATGGCGGGCTCCCCTCGATCCCAAAGGATGGATACTCTATCATTTGTCCGTCTTAGATCCAAAATCAAGAAGTAATTTCTTCTCTGTGAACCATGATCTATTCATGATACATTTGCATCACGAACTGCATTTCCCTTATCATGAATTCAATCCCTCTTAAAAGTGGGTTTCCCTTCATAGAGCCCACGATCCTCCATGAAAGAAGGGGATTTAAAAGGGGACTCATGTCTCTACTGATCTGTTATGCATCACGAAATACCCTCCATGCACATATGACCAACATCCTAAGGTAGGGTCATTGTTCATAGTGAAGCACATTTCTCCGCACCGCTACGCTTCGTATGAAACCCTTACTTTGTGAATAATTGATTTGTAAATTCCTTTACACTTCGAGAAGAACCTTCAATATGTACCTATAATCTATTCCTAGGCTATTCCACTTCACTTTATGAAGAATATCCCATTGTGAAGCCCCTCCACTACATGGATCACCATAGATTAACTAGGCTTCTACCTATGAACCCCTTTTCCCCACAACATTTTATCCCATGCGACCCACCAGATTTGCACCATGTAATATCAAATTCCCTTAGGCGGTTCTTCCTGTTGTTTTTATTATCCTTAATACTCTTCTCATAGACATGCTAGTGAATATATATTCTTTTCATAGCCACAATTACACCGACCCATCAATGGATCACTCCATAAAACCCCCTCACCACGACATTGCGGATACCTTCCCTTTCTCAAGGGCGGTTGTGTAACAATTATTTAAGTCATAGGGGGTGCCAACTGAACTCCCCTCTTCCGAGATGTAGGATGTAAAACTGCCACAAACCATTATCCTTAGAACATGATGTTAAATTGTTACCCTACCTCATTCATCATACATGGGGTCCCTCATCTCGGACATTCTCTATTCCAAATGGTCTCCTTGGATGTGAGATCATCCTCACATGGAATGAGATCCTTTTTATTGTCGTGGTATCTGTCCATGGGGAATGGGAAACTACCTTGGTGTAATCCCCTAGAATTTCATGTAGGCGGCAATATCCCTTCTCTTTCTATATTATTCATAGAAAAGACCAGAGTGGGGGGATGGGCACTAGAACCCTCCTCTCTTTCTTGTGAAATCTGTTCCCTTTGGGCTTTATCACCACAAGGTCTACCATCCTGGAGTATGTCGAAATCTCCATATCCCTAGGCTGATAACCATGTGTAATCCCATGTTTCCTATTTGGTCCACAATCCACATGTAATACCAAATCCACTTCCCACGAACGCACTTTTCACGCTGACATCATCAGGTCATTGCTACATCTTGTATCACACACCGAGCATGACTCAAATGGAATTAGAGTAAGCATCAACCCCAAAATCCTCCCTGGGCCACCTTAGAGTGTAATCCTCCCACCACATCATGAAATACATGGAAATAACCTTATCCAAGTCATGATACGTAGGATGTCTCCCTAAGGATGAATCCCAACAACCATTGGTCTCCACCCCCTTCACGTATCCTCACCAACACCATCATAAACTATATGGACATTGATCCATTCCAAGGAAAGTTACATATGATGCCTCCCTGAGGTTCATGCCCAACATCCATCAGTCCATACCACCTTCAGATCGGCTCACCAACACCATCCTAAACTACGTGGACTTTGATCCTTTCTAGGCAAAGTACATATGATGCATCTGTGAGGTTCAATCCCAACACACATTGGTCCCAAAAAATTCACTTTGGTACACCCATGTCCGGCATGATGTTAAAATATATTCTCCTTTTGTCTTGAAAGACGTTAAACTATGCTCATTCAAACTATGTGGGTTTTGATCATTGTCTCCTTGACAAGGTACGTATGAAGCCTCTCTAGGGACCAACCCCAATATATTATAAGCTATTTTGCTCCCCATCTATTTGAAAGTCGTTGTGACCCCTTCCAGTAGTATGCCATTGTGACCCCATCTAACGATAAGTTTTGGTAACCCCTTCATGTGGTAATCCGTTGTGCCCCTATCCATCGGTAATATATTATGACACCATCCTTCGATATTTGGTTGTAGTGACCTACATTTGGACACACATTTCTATTAATCCCCTAGGTAGTCAGACCAACTCTATGGATGTTAATCATACGTAAGCCCCCACATGTCATCAGGTCACTGTCCTCCGTATGCACCCTAATTTCATGTCCCAACAAATATGTTCCACTTCATCTGGGTCCCATTAATATGGGTCACCTCCTTTGGTGTCCTATCATCTCACTGAACAGCGCAGACATTGATTCCATGTAACAAGGATATGTAGGAAGTTTTTTTGAGGATCAAGCCAAATAATATCATCACCATCACAACCGTTCCATCTCATTTCCCATCCACATCATTCAACCCTCCATCATACATCCTGACTCTTACCCAGGTCACGACATTATGGTGAGATCATGCCAATTCACCTCATAATAGCTCTTTACAGCAACCAGACATCTAACCATGCATTAGTCCCAACATTAGTGTTCCCTCTAGGGGTTGCAACCATCTAATCCACTAATGTTATTATTCAAATCAGTTTGATCCATCTCCACTAGACGTTAAAATCACGACACACCCTGTGTTAAATAAGGTAAGTCAAGGTAACCATTAGAGACATACTATTGAATATAATTCCCCGCGTTCGACATGGGATGACTTAGGCATCCACACCCTTGTGAAGCGCAACAATAAGGGTGAGAAACCGAGACACACTATTGTTCTAGCATACAAACACTCCGGTGATGTCCTATGTGACTACTCCCCCAACAAAAGGTTGCTACCCTAACTAGACCTTTTCGAGTGTCCTGAATGGAGTAATGTAATCAACCAGAATCCATAAAGACATGTCAATGGGAAGAGTTTCAGGGACATCATCTTATGTCAATAAGGGAGACCCAGACTACGCAACATGTTTCAAGGAGGAATCCATGGAAAAAGGAACCGAAATCCCATCATCTTATTTTGTTCAAGGATCAAACTTCCCAAAATATGCGACAGATGTTAGTAGCCTGTGAAAAGTGGGAATGTGGGGAAATAGTCATAGAATCCTTGTCCTCCTCAAATAGACAGATGTGCGATCCCTGGTGAAAGCATGTGAAACACACATACATGGTATCTCTCAACTGGATTTCCTACATTCTCGTAAACTCTTGAAATAGACATCTATTAATCATAATATATTACAAATAAATTTAATCTAGAGACATATATGAAAAAAATGTTTTAAAAAACATCAACATTTAAAATTTCATATTTTATTAACTTGATGAACTCCAATGAGAAAACCATCCTCTAGGGAAACTAAGTGAATAGTGGTCCTTTGATCACACTTATTCTACATATTTTTGTACTATTCAAAGAAAATAACTAAAACCATATTATATTATGATTTTATGGTGATATTTTAATGATCATTTTTATTGATTAAAATATTATAAATAAACAAGTTCTAGAACATCAGATGGTCCCATTCTCTAGATTTATTGTAGACCAAGCCCGTATTTTCCATATACATCATAGATGATAGTGACATTTTCCCACAAATGAATGTTTGCAGAGTCCTCTAAAATACCCATACCAAAATGAAAATAAAATATATTAACACATGATCTAACTGAATTAATATATATTCTATTTAATCTAATACATTATTTTATAATGATAACATTGGCATCATTGCAACCAACTTGTGATCCAATTCAATCATCAGTACTTAGAAAAAACATGACACTCTTTCTATTGAAATCCATCCTTTCTAAACATATCAATATTCTAGACCAAATTTTGATTCTACATCAATATTGATATTTAAATTCATCAAAGGTACATTGTTGTAAAATTTCATTCATTATGAAAATCATCAAAACATCAACATTATCGTAGACTACGGAATATTTCACTTTATTCGCCCAAGATACAAAAAATATCAAATGACATCTAATTCCCATCCTTAATCCTATATCACTCTCATTGACTCAAGATATTTCATCAATTAAATTCTTTATTTTAGTCTTTTAATTCTTGGAATTCTACCCTTCCTTCTAGATATTGAATCTTTTCTATATATTCCATAACCACGAAGCTGCTGAGGAATGAGTCTCCCACACCCTTTCACATTTCTCTTATTTTCATATGACCATATTATTATGAACACAGATCATTTCATTATTTATTTTAAAATAATTTTACAATTGTAACAAACCCATCTGAAAATTTATCTATAACATTAATCCTAATCCCACTCAATGAATGTTGATTGATGAAATCCTCGATCAAAATACCAGACTAAAAATTCTAGTATAATTCCAGTGATTATTGTTGTTAACTTCTAGTTCACTTACACACCTTTTTGATGAATTATCTATCAATAAAACTATGTGATCCTCAAAAAGTATAAAATATCCATCCTCTAATATTGGTATATTCCACCATAGAATATTCAAATTGATTCATATATCATCAAATAAGTTTATCTAAAAATGTGATTCTCAATGACTTCAATCAACATAATTTATCATTTAATTTATTCAAAAAAAACATTTCCTTCCATATGGATCCAAAATACCACACAATGAATTGATTACATCACATGAATCTTATAATAATTTACACATTCAATATCTGAGAAACACAGATGGTATAACCAATATATTCCAAAGATCTTATTCTGGTAACCTGATAAGAAAACTAATTAGGAAAAACCTGGAATCCTTTCAGTAAAGAACTTTATGACCCTTTTAGGAAAATTTCCATATAACACAATACACCATGATATTCCACCATTTACTAATACCAATATTTTATACCACTTGTTGGGGATGGTGGATGCATTTTTTTGATCACCAGACGTTTTCTATTCTAGAAATCCAGCACAATGGATCTTCAACCAATAAATGTTTCATATATTATAATAATGTCACGACCATAACCTAGATGACCATATCTAAAATTTCCTAGAGACCTATAAACTTCATTGAGGATTCCTCCACCTTCTAGTTCAATCCACATAAAAAAATCTCCTTCAAATGAGTATATAAAACACATTCACATGATTGATATATACATGAAAGAATAAAAGCATAAACACAATTAAGATAAGGATTTCATGATTTAGGGAATGTTTTCCAAATGTATTAAATAAGAATAATATCTCTTTTTCATTAAATCTAACTATGAATCTATAATTAAAATTGATTAAAAAAATCCACAAATCCTTCCAAAACCCATATAAATTTCTCAATAATTTTATACTTCAGTAATTGTATCTTCTCGGTAAATCTTATGGTGATTTTACCACATTAATTATTTTATCCTAATGAAATTTTAATACTCTTTGGAATGATACTCTTACTGGAGCCAGTAGTGTCCAGCCATTTACCAGGCTTGTCAGTACCCTTTAGCTTAGATGTCTCAATTTTAGATCATCTTGCACAACTGGCCCGACAAACTCTTTATGGTTTTACTAAACTAGAAATCAATTAATTTTATCCCTAACTTAAATAATATAATCCTTTATTTATCAGAATAATATATTTTTTTCTATTTTCATTCAAAGCACTAGCTACCAACTCTTTGAGAGTAATGTATTTCATCCTAACTTCACATTAATGTCGTTGATAGATCACCCTTCGATTTTCTCTATGAAAGAATGACATGCCAATTCATTATTGTTTTGTGAAAATCCAGAATTAACACACATTAAAAACAATATATTAACATATTTTTTACTACTAGAAGCTTACCCTTTAACCATCCCCACTACATACTCCAGAAAAATGACTACATCCAAGACTATAAGCATCAAAAGATCATGCTGATCATTACCACATTCTGACTCCATTATACTCCATCGACTGGGTTGAAACCATCTAAAAATATTGGTTATGCATATTTTGAATTCAAACCTACTTGACATATTGGGGTATCACTCATCGTGTGAATTCATTCCTTGAAATACCATCCAATGTCTCCATGAAACATCTAATTAACTATCAATTAATGATTCAGATGAACTAACATGTCCAGTTAAATGAATTTTTTGGGAAAATGAATTAAACTTTATTGACCACACATTAATGGTTTTTGTGTACTATTATTAATTTGGGATATATATTATGTCACTTGTAGTGTATTAACTTATGAATATTTGATAGTTGACATAAAAGTAGCTCTTACACCAAATCTAAACAACTAGAACTCGGTTTGTGAGTCGACAATTAGGTATACATATTATGTGAGTGGATATAAGAGATATAGACACAAGATTATGTAAATTATTACATGTGATTTTTATCATTAACATGAGTTATAGGGTGTTATCATTATATTTTATAAAATACATCACCCTGAATGATAAGGTGGTGTTCTAAGTGTGATATATGGCCTGACCCATAGTGATATTGTGGTGGTAGATGTGTGATATGATACCTTACCCTGGGTGATGTGGTTGTGGTCAAGGATTGTTAAGAGACCTCACATTATGTGATAATTTGGTGTTATTGTTTTATACAATACCTAAAAATTATTGATAGGTTGGTGGTCTATGTGTGATATAAGACTTCACCCGAAGAGTTATAGTGGTGGTCAACTTGTATGTTTTACCTCAACCCAAGTGATACAGTGGTAGCCGAGTTGTGATACATTACCCCACCCTGACTAATTGGGACTTGATTAAGATATGATATTATGAAACTTTCCAATTTATATAATATAGGGATGTTATTTGTTTTAAAACCCACCCTGAGTGACATGATGCTAGTGCGTGATTTGATTGGGAGTCTTTCCATGTGTGACATGGTTTTGGTTAACCTAAAAAAAGAATTACAAGATGATATTTTCACCAATGTATATTTTTTCCTATATTCATCTGATGAGATTCATATAAAATTTTTTTTGATAGATATGGTTCACCAAATTGGATCAAATCAAGTATATTCAGGTGTTATAGTTTCCTGGATAACAAATGATTACTCGATATGTTAACTTTTAGGCATCACGTGTTCCTAATTTTTTCCCACTTACACACACAAGTATATGGTGATATATGTTAGTTTAAATTAGGTTTAACATTAGGAGATTAATTTCTCACACACTTCACTACACATTATGTTCGGTGTGAAGGTATATGAATTAGTTACATACATGATCAAGATGGAGAGACTCAGCATACTGGGAGATGGAGTCAGGTAGAGGCTATAAATTTTTATTGGATACATTGTATATACTTTTTTGGATATTTTTATATATTATTATCCCAATGGAAGATATATTATTATGCATAAATGTATGAACATCATTGATAAATTTGTATTTGAAGGTTATATGTTATTTATTATAGATTACCTTTGGATGTCATTCTATTTTGTGTACTCTAAATATATGCGGATATAGATGATTTCATAAAAACAAATTATTAATGACAATACATAATTTTAGTGTATGTTATTACTAATAATGATAATACACTCTTAATGGTATCTTTCATCCTCTGTTATATGTATCGTTGATCTTTGGGGGTTATGGAAACTCTATGCCCATGTTTTGCATCCGTAAATTTCTTTTATTGAATTACAAAATGGTATCATTGTTATTTTTTAATGTTTTTTATTATTTAGGGTATATTATTAAAATATATTAATGTGTCAGGGCCTGTGTTAAACCTCATTATATTGATTCATGAACACCTATATAGTGGGATGTCCATGAATCATAGGCTATGAGATAGTGGTTTTTATTTTTTTTCTATTATAGTTGCGATATTTATTATTGAATGATGAAATTCTTTGCCGATAATATATTTTTTACTTAATTCATGTATTACAGTGGAAAGATGAATGTGCATATATATATTATTGGAAATATAGTATTTAAATGATATTTATGAGATTTTGTTGGAATTATTACTCGCTAAGGTTGATGCAATTATGAATCAAAGGAATCACCAATGAATAATAGTTTAGACCACATTGTAGTTTACCTTTGTATACACAACAACATGGTGTGTGTATCCATAACGTGGTGACTTTCATGTGTATTTTCATGTTATCTTATAACCAATGGTTTGACCATTATATCCAAAAATAACTATCATAATTAATTTACGATAATCATAATATGATTATTGCGGAATTTAAATTTATTTAATAATAATTTAAAATTTTAATGAAAAATATGGGAATTGATTTATATGTTACAAGGGGTTATAATATTTGGGTTTTTTTGAAATACCACATAAATATTGTAAATATTTTTGATTTAAATAGGTTCATTTGATGGTTATGTAAAAAGGATTAGTCCTCATACAATGGTGTCGACCACAAAGATTAAAAAATCTCATGTTAGTTATCTACTTTTCTCTCATTTATCTCCCACATATAAATATAGTTCTAGAAATATTGGGTGTTAATAGAGATCGTTCCCAAGTGTTTGGTGATTCCCATGATCAATGGATACCCCAAAAAATAAAATTTTATTTTCATTATCAATGATATTTAAAATAAAACATATGAATATATTTTATAAGATAAATCGACTGGTAAAATATACATTATTTAAATCATAATTTTATTATTAATTCTTATCACAGTCACACACATATATATATATATATATTTGGATTAATATGATTTTGAATTATTCTTCCACTATTTTTACATGTTATACATGCCACTGAGATCCTTTAGTGATATCCAATTCAATATATAAATATCTATTTTGAATTTTAATGGATGAAGTGATCTAGAAAAATAGTTTTACATTTTTTGTGATATATCTAAATCCAAAGAACCTATATCTATTATTAATAATAATAGACCATGAATAAGTATTTTAGATCATATTATTGGTAGACCATGACACGTTCTATGAAAAAATGGTTTTTGTTTCAAAAGAGTGTTTTAAAAAACATAGGATTGTAGGATGATTCTCTATATTGGGGTTTGACGGTTTATTATCACGATCGAGATTCCCCAAAAATATCTATATACCATTGATTAATCCATTTATATGGTTTGACTAAAGAATAAAAATTTCATACAAAATAATAATATACATACCAAAATTCCCACAGATATGTTATGACCTTAACTCAACAAGACTTCCAAAAAATTCACATCCTAAGGAAATTTATAGGACTAAAATGAAATTCACTATGTCATGGTGCCAACTATTTTTGATAAAAATTTATACTACACCAACACTATTTCCATATATTCAATCTATTTTTAATGAGGATTTACATGGTTTAATACCTATTTAGTTTTTTATAAATCAACATAATCTTAAATTTAAGTGTTATTATATTAATTTAATAATAGTTAAAAATGATAATATAATATGTTTATAAGTAAATTTATGGAATGTTTTCTAATTTATTAAAAAAAGTGTTTTGTATGTTGGTATGATCAATGGTTTAAATAAAATTTAACATAAGATATTTCAGGTAAGTAAAAAATTTATATAAAAAATGAAATTTTTATTATTTGATAATAAAATGTTTCATCAAAATATATAATATTTGTAAATATATATGAATTCATATTAACACAATCTAAATGGTAGAGTAGTTTATGTTAGGTTTTTAAGGGTACAATTATACTCACCCACACTCACACACCATGTACACACACAATCCAAAAAGGATGGTCATAACCCCAAGGGATAACCCACCCCAAAATCTGTTTATATAACATTGATGATGTTTGGAGTAAATTCCCATTGGTAATTAAGACTGATACGCTGACTATAGTCCTACCATTGTTTGACCTGAAGTCCCCACTTACAGTATTCCTACATCACTGCCCCCTTTGATAGCTTAAATGGTCCAAATAGATGAATAGTTCTTGATGTTGTAGTACTACTACATTACCTACTACTATATTTATATAGGCTCTTGGAAACATTTTTGTACCAATATTTGATACTAGGATTCATACATGTATATAGTGTGTGGAAACCACTCATCTACCACCCCAACTACTATAAATTATAATATAAAATACCCATTTAGGATAAAATATAATTGTTTATCCATGATGAATTATAATATGTTAACATATTTTTTATGAGGTGTTCATAATTAATTATTCTCATGTTTAATTATATGATCTATTTATTTATATACATTATTCCAAACGTTTTTCACAAATATATAATTGTTATATTATAAATGGATGTGTGATTTTTTAAAAAGTTTTAAACTTCTAATTTAAATTTTCATACATGCATATATGGAGTGACATACTGATCATAATAAATTATTTTGTTATAAAATACCAAGATTGTGGATTATATTAGTTTATGAGACTAAATTATGAAATTTATTATAGTTTATAACTATTATGGGTTCTAATTGTGGTGTAATATCTCTTGAGTGACGCATCCCTGAGTATAGGGACTTTGGTTGAAAATTCACACTATCCTGCAGACTTATGAATTTTGGTGAAAATATTTTGTTGTCTAAATGTATTTATCGTATTAATGTTTTTTTAATTATTATTTTTCACATTATTGTATGACTCTAGAGGAAAGGATTTTTGTAACTTTTTATTGGGAGGTATTTGAATATGTATAATTATAGTTTTATTTTAATTTTTTCCTATTTCATAGGCTATGAGTTATATAAAAAGTTATAGACTAATATGTATTGGATATTTAGACTTGTTGGATCGATTAGTATTCTAAACTATTTCATATATTCATGAAAAAATTAGTGACAAAATTTTCTATTATTTAATTACCATTTAAAATGTTATGTGTCAGATTCCTTCTAATGTGAACCCTATTCAATAACTCGATCATTAAACTGGTTAGGTTATTCTATATCAAGTATCCCATAAATTATAATTTATATGGAAATAAAGTAAAAAAGATAGATTATAGGATGAGGAACTAATTTTTTTAAAATTCATTGGGCTATACTGAGATAGTAAAACCTTAGGAAGGATACCAATGGAATATTGTTGAGTTCAACTAAATGATAGATCCTACAAAACATTGTTATCTCAACCGGACAAGAGTTTCATATGATATGATTTGAATAATAAAATATTTAACTAACATTGTGGTGATTAGAATACCAATGTAAAATCTTTTCATAGTGAATTATGTATATTGACCCATTAATAGTTTTGATCAATTCTCAAGGGGTTCTCATATTAATGGGATCACAATTAATAAAAGTATTTTATAGATGATTTTAAAACATGATACTCATATGATAAAAAGATTATATTTTAGATATAATGAATTATTAATCACCTTTTAGACTAATATAAAGAAAATTTTTTGATAATGAAAAACTCAATGGATGTAATTTCATTGATCTGTACGAATACATGGGAAAAAGATCTGTGGTAATAAAAATTGTTCTATGTGTTGGACAAAACCCTTCTTTATAATCTATTTGATGGATATATTCCATATATAGACATAAATATTTATTATAATAATATAAAATATGCAATATAATTCTCCACTCCCATTCAAGTGACCATGAAAACTATGTTTCTAAATATATATATAATATTGGTTGTATAGAAGATGATAAACAACATAAAATGGAATTATCAAGAAAAAAATTGGACTTAGAAGTATAGGTTTCAAATAATCATCTTTGTTATAATATAGAATATTTTATATCTATATATTATCATATAATAAATATTATTGGGTACATCAAGGACTGGGAGAGATGTGGTCTATATATCAGGGTTTAACTGGCCACAAACATCATTCAACAATCACCGATAGAACATTTCTAAAAGTTTATTATAAATTATACAATTAATGAGTTTTAAAAAATATTTTATTACTTAATCTAAATATATGGAGGACTTATGGGTAGTAATTGATATTTCTTTGATCATGCTCTATTATGATGGAGCATAATAAAAATGTTAAAATTTTTGGGCCTAAAAGGAAATAAATGAGGTTATGGAGAGTCCTCAATGCCACATAAAATAAAAAAATAGAGGATATATAGTTCTATAAATGTGGGAAACTTTTACAATAGAGTAAGATATGTATATAATAGCTAAAGAGATGTGTTAAACAATGTATATATTCCACATTAGTTATTAAGGTTATAAAATTCATTTAATCTTTTATAGGGTAAATGAAACCAACTAAATCAATTAAATGTGTTGTAAATATACAAGAGTACCAAACTAATTAACTAATGAATGATTATAGCTTAATTTGTTGATTTGAATAATGGGTTATGGGGTTAAAACATATAGGAATTTCATGTTGTTGATTACTAAAATTCGTATTTAATTATAATAAATATTGTATTTTTGTCTTGTTGGTTACTGATTATATGACAATAAGTGTTGTTGAAAAAATATATTTTTATAAATAAATTAAATGGTTGTTATTTATACACATTTTTGTGATTGATCCAAATCTATAACCTCTAATACATGAATCATGTTTTTTTCAAATAATTATTCACACACATAGATACAATATATTAAATAGATGTAATAGTTTATTTATTTTGTATTCCCACTAAAGTGAATAAATTATATTTCATGAAAAAATTCAAGTTTCATATCATGATATTTTAGTAAAATACTTTTACTATGATACTAGTGAGGGAATGTTTTGAGAATATATAAGTTCAATGTTAAAATAATAAAACACTATTCTAGTCAACATTCAAATTTAATTTAACTCAATATCATATGGTTTTTTATTGTATTAGGGAAATGTTAAATTAAGGAATTTTTGTTTATTTACTGTATTGAATTGATGTATAATTTTTATTATAAATAAGTGGAGGATATTTTGGTAAATATATAATCTAAATAGTTTCAATTGTTACCAAAATTATCTCAATTATATATTTTAATGATTCTGATTTACATAAAAAATTTATTAGTAGAAAAAAATGTTACAAACATCAAAACTTGAGATATTATACAGATAAGGATTTTAAATATGATTTTGTAAGGGTTTAGCATTAATAATATGATTAACAGGTATCACCATTAAAATAGAAAACATCAATTCTTATAAGTAACTCAATTAAATATTTTAGTGGGAGAGTTTTATCAGATGTTCACATAGATATATGGTATGAATTTCATAATGATATAATGAATTTAATAAGACATTAAGTGTATATTGAACATAAAGATGATCTAGAAGTCCAAAATATGTTATATTTTAGACATGTGTATTATTATGGTTGTTTATGTATTCATAAATCTTATTTGAATATAAAATAATGAATATAAATTAATTGAAATATATATTTTATTATCATTTAATGTATATTAAATACATTTCGTGAAGTGAAATGATAATAATCATCTCTATGTGAAACATTTAGTTATGCCAACTAAATTTCCATCATGTAATATTATATTAATTGATGAAATAATATGTTTAACATGAGTATGATATCGTATAGTAATACAATATTTTATTTTTATGTATAAAATGAATTTTTTGTACTATATGGACCACCATGTATATAACAAGTTGTTCTATACCCTATGTATTTTTATACTAGGGGTGAATTTTTCATATTGAATCCCCAAACAGAAGGTTAAAAAGATTCATATAATGAGAATATTTACAATTTGATTCCTTTCTTATTCAGTACGTTAGGATTATCTAATAAAATGGTGCTAGGGAACTGTGATGATCATATCATCATTTGGGGATTATCTTGGATGATGTTTTTCATCCTGTATGAAAATTATGACTTCTGAAACCTCAATTTTGAACGTGTAATTATATGTATAGACCTACATACATTATGTGTATGGTGTTATTATCTAACTGGGTAAAGATAATTTCATGTGATCATCCACTAATATGAATGAAATGTGATGTTTTCATTGACATGGATGGACTATGCTAAGAGAATCAAGATTGCATTAGGTGGATATGTGGGACTGCAAATCACCATATCATAAGGTCACTAAATGTATTGGATAAATGGATTATATTATTATATATAAATTCTAATAATGTATCTAGTGGAAATAGGTAGGGAGAAACATATTTTTGAAAATGATCACTTCAAATCTAATAATAGATTAAGTGGTATATTGTTTTATAGAGGCTTCTCATTGATTCAATTTATGGATTCACGAATTCATAGTTGTTTTCAAAAGTAAAAATTCATGATTGGTCAACATTATTTTCCATACGAATTGGGATCAAGTTTATAAAACATTAATATCTAACTAAAAATTGTTTTAGAGGATATCCAAAAGAAGAAGTGATTAAATATTGAAAATTCATTTAATATGATGTGATACTTGGTTACAAGACATCAACATTTCAAAAAATAATTTTGGAAATATCAAAAATGAATTTAATGAAATAAATTCATGAGTTTTGGAATATGATGTAACATATGGATAATGGTAATTAATTATATAAGGATTTATTTAAATCAATATATTGAAGTATTTTTTCACTATGGTAACTACAATATCATATTGGTTTTCATATTTTTTATATTTTTCATTTTCATAAACCCAGAAAATGTGAGTGTTTATGTGCCTTAATAGATAGAATGGGTATGATCATGTTGTGTATTAATTAATATTTTATCCAATATATTATACACTTTCTTTCATACATCAAACACAATCATCATAATTTAATAATTTGACGAGTTTTAATGTTTAGAGAAATCATTGAATCATTAAATAATTAATAAGGGAATTGATTTATATGTTAGAAAAATATTCAAGGACTTAGAATTTGTGAAACCTCAAAATAAAATAATTTAATTTGTCATTTCCAAAGAGGTTATTTGGATGGGTATGTAAATTTGGTCAATAATCAAACAAGTTTATTGATATCTAATATAGAAATACCTCATGTTTTTTCTCCACTTTTCTATTGTTTCTCTCCCACCTTTAAACAATGTTTTGAAATACCATAGTGTTAAGATAGATCTTAAAAAAATCAATAATTTATTACCATAATATATGGATACCTATTAATGAAAGACTCTTTTAGATTATCTTTTGTGGTCTTAGTCAAATACATGTGGAAATATTCAATCAGATAGATCGATTGGTCGAAGATACACAATTAATTTCTTCATTTTGTTATTCATTCCAAACAAATAGATTTATTTTAGGTTAATGTATTTTTGGAGTATTATTCCACTATATTTTGATGTGTGCATCACTCTGAAACCCATCAATGACTGATGTAAATGTTATTTAAAGTGTCAAATACCAAAAACATAGTATATTCTAAGATAAATTATTGGTGGCATTTAACTCAGTAGAACATAGATTTTTTGATGACATGTTTTTTTAATCCTACTATGGTACATCATTTAATTATTATTATACTATCATATGTTAAAGGTGGTATATAGACATAATGGATTTTTAGATTTAAGATGTCTATGCATTGGTGATGGTTTGAAACTTGTAGTGTTTTCCCGAGTTATTTTTAGAATGGTCATGTGTTTATTTGTTCTGTTGATACCCTAAAAAGGTACTAAAATTAATGTGATATGCATTGGGATATTAGTATGTAGATTAAATAGAGTTATATTGTTATCTTTATTATTCTTAGATGGTTATAATGGATATATGTATAGCCTTTTTTGTTGATGGTATGTTCTTTTTTCCAATAGTGTAAGGGGATCATGGATGGTTGGGTTAAGGATGGGTAGAGCATTAGTAAAAAAATTATTTTTAGAAGTATTCCTTGGTGTAATTTGTACTTCGGTTTAGATTTGGTGTTGGTGATATCCCTTGGGCTGTTGGGAGAATAATAAATAATATAAATAATTCAATGATTATTTTTTCTGGAATGTAAATAATAGGAAATTGTTTTGTCCTATGAGACATGTATTGGTATTTACAAACTTATGGGAGCATTGGTATGGTATAAAGATCAGGTAATATTAGAGAATATACCATTTGGGTCTAATGTGATTAAAATGGGTTGTTGGAGACAACTAGAGATATGATTTTTTTTGGAAATTTCACTATTTCATGGGAAAGAAGATTATTTTATTATGTGATCAATCACGGAAGGTTCTAGTGTGTGAAAAAAAATTAATATTGGTCACAATTGATGCCTTTTTGTTATATAAAATGTTGTATAATCCATGTATGGGTATTTTGGAACTATAATGGATTCAATAATTAGCATATGCAATTATCATGGGTTGGTTCTTAAAACCACTAAGTCCCCAACAACATGATAGTGTCTTCTGAGAATTTAATGGATTTTGGGTATTTGTTCACTTTAGGATGAGATGACTGATTTGGGTTAGTTTAAATCCCATGATTTGGGTTGATTGAGAAATTTAAGTAATGTTATGGGTGTTATATCTATATAAATATGGGAAATGAGTAAGAATTTGGAATGTAATGGGATGAGATAAGTTTCACAAATGGTAGAATCAAGAAAAAATTTGACGGGGATGATATCCATCATACTAGGGCTCTTCTACTGATCTTTTTTTGATGATACAGTGAGAACCAATGTGTTAACACATATTATGTGTTAGTTGATAATAGTTTCTTATGCCTTATCATTAAACTAGATAGGGATTTTTGGATAATGTGGTCATGGATCAAGAATATTGGAAGATTATTAATGTTAGTGTTTATCTAGAGTTGTTCTTGGGAGGTAGTGGTAAGGTAATATATGTTCTCGGGAGATAACCATTGGATATTATAATATGTAACCCTCATATCAAGGTATTTTTTGTGAATTTTGAGGTTTTAATTATTACCAATCCAATAATAGAACACTTTTACAGTTTATTTGTTTTTGAGTATGAGAAGGTTGGACTCATACAATCATTACATCCTGTATTTTATCAAATATTGGTATTTTAGATCAAACATATTAGTTTTTTATAATAATGATAAGTACGATCTCATGGTTGTTGTATCTTATTGATCAATGGTGTTTGAACCTAGGGATTTAAATTTGATATTGTTGGTGAAATTAGTGGGTGAGTGGTTGAAAAATGTTCGAGGATATCATTATCAAGAATGGTGAATTCTATGTGGTTCCTTTATAAATTCCAAAATTAATATTTCATTATGGTGATCAATACAGTTAGTGCATTGGGAGGCTATCTCACATATAAATTTTCATTTTGACCTATTGGGAATTAGATCCATGTTTTATGAATGTTTGTTTCGAGATTATTGATATATGTTTGGCTTGAATATTGATTCATCGAATGAATTTAAACCATGTATTAGGTTGTAATTCAACATGATATTTTGGTTTCCTTCTCGATTATAATGATAATTAAGGAATGATTATAAAGATGAGGTGATTGTGTGTCAGTGTGAAAGGATATATGTTTTAAAGGTAGTTAAAGAATTATTAGACAAATGTATATTTCATGTTTTAATGGATATGATTGAAATTAATTGGTATCTGGATCATAAAATTGGAGATTACTATTTATTTCATGTATTTTACCATGGATTTCAAGGAAAAGCTGATTTATCTATGTTCAGTGTAAGATAATTTTATTCGCATCTAGTTCCACATGAAATTGGGAATGTGGATAAGTGTTTGATTCTCGTTAATGTATTATTGGTTGGGTGATGTTTCTATAAACTTTTTAGGGATGATAAGCATTATGGTTTTTAGTTTTAAAGGTAAATAATTATTTTTTTTTATTTTTTTATGAAATGGGAATTTTGTGCCCTTAATAAATGGTGATTGGTGAATTGGGATTTATATTATAATATTAACTATTAAATAATCTCAATTAAATGTTTTTTGATATGATTGGTGGTTCGAGAGGTGTGTCAGGATTTTATGAGAGGGATAAAGTGGGGTGGTGTTTCTACCAAGGGTAGAAGAAATAATTGAGTACCTAGTGGAATTGTACTAGGTTCAATTTGAGGCCTAGTTGGTGATGGAATTCTATTTGAAAACACTATATATCCAGTGGTGGGGTTCTAGGTACCCTATGGTGTCTCAAACATACAAGAATGTTACATTAGCAACTAAATACCCAATAGAATTTATCTGGGTACCATGTGGGGTTATTTTTTTAATAAAATTTCATTAACATTATTTCATTGTTGAAACCCTATTTAATTAATGGAAAATGGGTGTTGAGTAAGGGATATTCGTCCAGATCATCCACTTCAATTTTCACTCAATATTCATATTAATTATCGGAGTTTATTTGGATTTATTCAATGTTATTTAATGGAGTGATCCCTTACTCCTTCCTACATCAATATTATTCAATTCTACTCTAATATTTTGTTAATTTTTTAAGTATTAGTTGATCTTTACACCAAATAATGTTAGAAAATTTCCCCAATGAGGGGCTTTTGCATTTAGTGAACATAGTATTTAGTGTATAATTAAGCATGAAAAATCAAAACTATTTTAGTTAGTGGTATTATTAGTCCACAATTATTTAGGGTATCTAATTTAATTTGGTTAAATTGAGGATCAATTTGATGTCAATTGTTGTGTATTTTTCTTATTGTGGTTCTTGAGGTGATTTCTAGAGCTTATGCACATAATATTTTATAGTTGCGTCATTGTGGGTTTTCTCAATTAATTTTAATGAGTTTTGTTTTTTTGTTAAAGTTTAATTAATAATAATCAATTTTGATAACTAATTTTTCAGCTTTGTGTATGAGATAGGATCTCATGTTAAAAAGGGAACATACGGAGGCATAACATATGAATGGATAGGGATGGTTGGAATGTGGATTGAGGATAATAGATCTAGATCTTGGTTGTTAGTACCTATAAAACCTAACCATATTCATTTATATTCATAATAGTGTCTTCTTATATAGGGGTATTAAGTTCAGTAAATTAATGAGAACCAAGGGTGACATAGTAGAGATTTGTGTGGCATTGTGAATTATAGACTTAGAGAGAGTTCTCCATGATTCCTTTTATGATACAAAAATTCTGTGATACTGTATATATAAGGTTTTATATGTTCTCAGTAAAGTGAATGAGAAGATGAGATTAATCTACAGTTTTGTATGCATAGTGATTATCCAAGGATGGGTATCATTGGGGATAGTGTGGAAATTGAAATGGGATTAGGCTATTGGGTAATGTGTTAGACAATTATTCATATGATGTACAGTTTGGAAAATGCCATTAGTAGTTGGTAGTGGTCTTGGAGAATATATTTATCATGATTGTTTTGCGATGATTTTTCTCATGACAAAATTTTTGGACCACACCATATATGGTTGTGATTTAGTTCCTATATCATTATTTCCAAAGGCAATATGACTTTCATAAAATGAGTGATGATGAAGTATCCTTGATCATAATGATAGGAAAAAATATTACATGATTCAGATAAAGATTTTGTTTCCCATATTAGGTATCCCTCATATATTAAATATGTCCCCATGAATCATTTTCTTGATGTCTCCTTCAAATAGAAATCAGTAAATTATTTCACTTACTAGGTTGATAGAGAAAACACCTTACAATCAGATAGGATAATCATATTAGGTACATTGGGTATCTATTTATTGCTTTATTAATCTGGATCATATCGGTCCAGTAAAATCCCAAGTAAATAAAGAATCTGAAATATTCATATTTATTAACATTTATAAATTAATTAAAACTTTTACTTTAAAGGGGATTCTATGTTCGATGGATTACCTAATATAGAACAATGGGTTTCTTTCAAATCTTACAATATACACAATGGTTAGTTGTACTAAAAAATAATATATTATTATTATTTAAAATAGATGTTAATGCCTATATTTTGTAATAGGGAGAATGAACAAAAATAACTAAAAAATTATTATAAATGTTTGTTATATACTTTTACTTGAATCTAATAAATTTTAGAGGCTTAAAATAAGAATGAATCTGATTTTAAGAATAAATACTCTAATATTCTTTAAAAGGTCGATTTACCACCTTTTGATAGAGAACCCTCATTAAATATATTTTTGGTATGTTTTAAATGTTTTATTTGACAAAATAAAATATTAATTTTGAATCATGACATCAATATTTACTTTTGGTAAATTTTTTGTGTTTTTCGGATAAAATTCAATTTTTAATGAATAGAGAAAAATACAGTTTTTTATTTCAAACATGCCTTTTAATATAATTTATTTACATGGTTATATTATCTTTTTAATTTGTTTCAATGTGTTATTAGATTATATTTTTACCATTTAATCCAATGATGGTCATTGAATGAAATTTCAATCCTGTATTGGGCATAAATATGTGTCAATCTTTTGATATTTATAATTTCTTAAAAACACAATTATTGTTTTGACAATGAGAATTAATTTTATATTAATTAATCCAACATCTATGTTTTGAATTTTGTAAAATAGAAATTATTTATTAATTATAAATATATAATATATCTAAGTATGAATTTTGGGTATTTTCTAAAAAACATCAATTTTTGAAGAATAGTGAAACCACTTAGTAATATTTAAAATCTGAATTTCTCATTTAAATGAAAATTTACCGCTTCTTTGAATTAGATTTTGAAAATTTGACATACATGGTTTTTATTAGTACATAAAATTTCGTTCAATAAGATAAAAATAAATTTTTTTGAATAGTAAATTTTGACATTTATTTACCTCGGTTAAAGGTAAATAAGTTAATTCAAGGTAAAAAAATATTATAAAAATAAAAAATTACTTAACACATGTTCTAACCATATTTGATAAGTCACAGCCGGCCATGGACATCTTTGGGTTGATTTCGGGACCCCATGGAGCCACTTAAGATGGATAATTATACTTTATTTTCATTTACATAAAGTAATGGCACAAATGACATAAACTAATATTTTTTAGTAAATCAATTTTTACATTAGGTTATAGAAGTTATCATATCAACTATAAATCTTTTTTGGAAAGTTAAAAATATTTCCTAAATCATTTTATTTTATTTATAATTTTTATAAATGAAATAAATAATATTATTTGTGACATAATAATGATGCATTGTTTACCTCATTAATAAATGGTTAAAATAAATTTGATTATAACGATTAAATAAATTACAATAACCTATCCAATTCTTATTGGATGATTTTATTTAGACCACGATTCTTCTTATCTTCGACATTAATGAGTTTTTTATCTTTTGAAACTGTAAGTAATTTTATAATAAAATAATATTTTCACACTTTCATAAAGAGACCCTCATCCCCTTATAAATGGACACCAATTATAACCCATTTCTCACTCCTCTCAAGCCTCGTAGATCTTCCAAACCATTACCAAATAATCAGAAAAAATCCCTCTCTTCCACCTTTAAGACTTTCCGAAGTGATAAGGCAATTCATGTAAGCCTTTTGGTCCAATCCATAGGGAGATACACAATTTAAAGGTAGTGTCTTCTCTTAAGTCCATTGGTTTTATTTTACATCTCCCCCAACAATTTTTATTCATTGATTTTATAAAAACCCTAGTATCCTCAATTATCTAGGCTATTTTAATGAGAAGGATTTGAACTACCCTTAAACAAACATATATTTAATGTGTAAAGAACATACTGTTTATATGGACGGTGTACTACAGCCTCACAAAACGATGATTGTTCAAATATCTCCTACCACATCTTATGATGGCCATTATGGTGGAACATTATTTATATATGATATATTTATTATTTTTAAGTTTTCTTTATTCTTCATTATTTTTTAATTTATAGAATACCTTTATTGTTTCTATTATGGGTAAACTTGATAATTTCATTTGAGGAAGTGCTGACTACCACCCCCTCAATGTGTTATAACTCGGTCATGCCACATATGTGATGTATAAAGGATAGAGTTAAGGAAATTATATATTAAATTATACTAGAATGTAAATATTCCTATTTATCATTATTTTTCATTCCGTTAAATATTAAATAGAAATGAAATTATCGTTCATTCATATGTACGACTTACCGTCTCCATTATTGGTTCATTTCATTTATTACCTCTAAATGTTATGTAATATTATAAATACATATATATACTAGATATATATGATATATATAATATATAAATCATGAATATCATTCTGGAGGTAATGGAATCCTGACCACATGGACAACTTGTATTTATAAGGTGTTCATTTTTTACTCAAATACCAAATACAAAAAAAATAACCATTATTAACATAAATGTTTACATAATGTTTATAAAAAGGTAATGAGTGATATTAAAGGGATAATAAACTTGAAAAGTTTATTCATCAAGTATAAATTAACTTAAGTTTATGTTTCCAGAAGAACAATGAACAAACAAATCAATTCTAACACGAGATAAGGGGTTTCTTATTTGACTTGTAATTCCTCTTGATTTCCATTGTTCACCACTTTGTTATTGCATGTGGGGTATAATGTACATCCATTTGATATATATTATCATGAATCTCTTTATATTACTGGTATTATTTGATTCAATTGGTGTTTATTTACTTATTTTTATAGGACTCGATTGATTACAACGTGGTAAGGGTTTTTAGTCTCACTTTTTATTCCTGTGAAATTCTTGATATATTAGCCACTATTTCCTTTTCTTTGGTCTATGTACTGCCCATGAATTTTATTTGTGTAGTAATATAAAATAATTTTTGGGTCTTTATATCTTCAGTGTATTATCCTTATTTCATGTGGTGTTTGTTTCGTATGTCACGAAATTGGTAAGTGAACTTTTAACCCAATTTCCATTCGTTGGGATAATCATATAATTCTTAATTATGTCATGCTATTATTATGTGTGGAATCAATTTTTTTAATTTATTTTGTAATTTACACTCCCCTTTGTGTGGGTATACTTTTTATACACATAATCAGTACATTGAAAAATTATCAATTCATCGATATGAACTTGATAAGATTAATTTTAACTCAATTTCCATTCATTGTGTTAAACATCCAAGTCATTGATGTTGTTTTTACAAAAATATGTTTGAATGTCATATGATTAATTTAAACTGAATATTCAATCATATTTAGTGTAATTATATTTATCACACATTATTATTTAATTGATTTATCCTTAAGGATACATTTTTTATAAGGGATATCGTCTCAATTTACAATCCATTGAGAATTTATTGTTGTTAGGGAAACATTCACTCTTATATGGTGTATATACTGTCCTTTGGAATATTATATCATTAATCTATTTATTATCATTATATTATAAGATTTAATTAATGTTATTTGACAATTATTTTTATTCAAGCATCTCTCATTTTGTTAAAAGCTCTTTAACTGAAATATCATTTTAAATGTTGTAAAGATTTATTCTTCTAAATATTTATCATTAATGTCCATGTTTTCAAAATCTGTTTTAGTATTTATTTATATGGATATTAATGTTTTAAAATTATCATTCCTTTTAATGTTACAAAGTGGTATGGGACACTTTGTTTCAAAAATCAATTTTTTAAATTTTTTAAATGGTTTTGAAAATGGTTTGATAATGCATTGACTATGTCTATATATTTAAATAATAAGTTGTGATTGATATGTGGGAATGTTATATTTCATTTATTCTTGTTTTATGTGTTATTAATATGATATGGTTCTTGGGAATTGTTTATGTATATAGGTAGATCTGGTATAAATCTAGGGTAGGTGAGCCCGAGGCATCTCTCCAATGAATTGGGTAATGTGACAGAGGTAAATGTTAATGTTTCTCCAAAGAGATTTAGGAAATATACTATGATGGGTATTCCCAGCTAACTCCCTAGGTAGCTATGATAACTACAATGTAAGTATTTTTTGTATTCCACAAGTTACCTTTATGATTTATTAATTTTGTGTGTTAATCATAAATTTTATGATTTCATAAGGTATGTTATGATTGAAAACTATTTTTTCATTGTTTTATATTTATTTATGGGATAATGTTTCAATTATTTATTTTATACCCCTTATTGAGCTTTTTAGGCTCATACCAAGTTTTTGAAATATTTTTGACAAGAATTAATGATGAATAAGGGTCAATGATGAGATAAATTTTATGTCATGCTGTTTAAAACATGAAACTAGAAATGTTTCTTTTTTATTTTATAAAAAAATAGATACTGAGTAGTAGTGTCTATGTGTAATACTCTAGTTGATATGTAATATTTATGGAATATTTCTCCAATACTCTAAATCTGAAATGATCCTCAATTTGAATTATCCATTTATTAAGATAACGCAACGTTTTAAGGATGAATCCTTAATGTTTGTATCATAGGTCACTTTAGATTAATTTAAAAGTTAGTGTATTATTTAACTTTAAGGGACATTACCATAATGGTTAGTATTTTAGAAATATTCATAGTTATTTTAGATAAAGTGAATTATTTTATGATAACATGAATAATTATAGCTTAGTATTTACCCTCCTCATAAGATTTTATATGATGATTTTATTGACATACTCACACTTACAATTGTGGTTTTAGTAAATGGATGGATCGAGCAGGCACAAAAGTAAAATTGGATGTGAAGAAAACTGTGATGGTTTTCTAAATGAGAAACATAATGAAATGGGAGCTACAATGAGAACTTTTGTGGTTATTCTCAACAATCATTCTTGAGTCATGATTGACTACCTAAACCTTGGTGACTTTTATAAGTCATATTATATGTGAGAAACAAACACCCACATATGTTCAGGTAATAATTATTAAGGAATGTATATTAAAAAACATAAGATTCAATGATGTCAAAATAAACACATAAGAAAATATTTCAATGGAATGGGAAGATGCAATAGATTTTGAAGTGATGTCCATTAAGAAAGAACCTAACATAGAAGAAGGAATCATCTAATTGACTCTAGGAAAGGGAATGAAGTTATTTCTGGGGGATCAATCGAATGTTTTAAATGTGGAGTGCATGGTCATTATAAAAATAAATTTTATATGAATAAGGTTCAGGAATGGTATCCCAAAGATCATACAAATATATGTTTACCAATACCTAATTCCATTCTAATTGAGGATGAGGAAACTGACAATGACCAATGAAATGTGTGGATTATTTCATAACTGATGTTTAGAAATTATTGAATCATAGGATATGATTAATGATATTTTATTTAGGGAAAATGTATTTCAGACTATGTTTTAAGTGAATTGTTAATGGATCATGAATAACGTTGAATGAATAAGAAGTCAACATATAATGGATTCAAGTGTTATGGTAGATTCTAGGATGGTTAAATTCTTAAAAGTATTAAGGCTCTTTTGATGATGGTATTACATTAGAAGACTTATTATTGTATGATTAAACCTAATGTTTGATATATGAAAATTTTATTCAAGGAATAATTATATTTTCTTTTGTGGATATAGTTATAAAGAAACATTTGGGTTTATATGATCCTTGAATTTGAGGGAATTATAGGTTAATACATTTTTTGATGCAAAATAAAAGTTATTATATAACCATTGATGTTAAAATATGTTATAGTTATTTTTGATGAATTTATCTATTTCTTTAGAATGTTATTAAATTATATAGTTTTCGAAAAAGGACAACACACAGACCGCGTGACAACTGGTCACATCAGACAAAGTTGTTGGAATCGAACACACAACAAAAGTGTGACGTGGATTTATCGCCTACCACTAGAATATGTGATGTACCTGTTAATATGACTAATTTTTTAGTTAGAAGATTTTATTAATCAACAGTAAATTGATTTCGGGTTATCTATGGAAATTATTAACCTATCATGGGGAATATGTGAGTAGGTTAATTACATTTCAATATGAGACTTTGAGAGTAAATGATGTTATTTGGAGATAAATTTTAAGATTTATCAAGGAAGACAATGTGATTAAATCCTTATGAGAATTGGGTTTAATTATTAGTTTTTATTAATTTGAATAATTTTATGGAAAGTTGTTTATTGAATTGTCATTATTGAACAATTCATATTGTTTGAAAAATATGGAGATTAAGAGTAGTTTATTATTTGTAAAAGATTATCCTTTTATTGGATTATTTGATCTTCTACTAACCATTTTGGTTTTGGTTAATTTGTAAAGATATGGGAAAAAATATAGATCATCTTTAGTGGAGTATTTTATTTTCTAGAAGTCGATTATAGAGCATTCAATGTGAAAAAGTCTTCTTCAAGACACATCATTTGAAGAAAAAATTGTTTTGTGGTAGGAATTTTGTAAAGGATGAAAGTCTATATGGCAAGTAAGCATGTTTTCTTATGTTTTTAGTTAATATCATAAAAAAATTCTTCATCATTATGAAAAGTAACTTAAAACAAAAATTTTGTCTGTTAATTTCTCTTATTGGGTAATCAATGACCGTATAACCCATTAAAAGTTTGCGATTTTCTAGTGTTTGACTTTCTCTTAATCATGTTTTATATCACACTCCATTAGAACTTGATAGTTGGTTTTCTCCTCCATATCCATGTTTTCATGGAATCCTTGTATCTATTGTCTTTGGTGACCATTGTACTTATCCTCATTTATTTTGAAGTGATAGATTTATTTTCTCCTTTTCTGATGTGGGACATTCAATGAAGGTGCCTTGACAAATTTTAAAATTTCCAGGACATAATTCCCAAAAGGGGGGACCGATGTAACATCTCAGGTAAATAAAGAATATGAAATTTTCATATTTATTAACATTTTTAAATTAATTAATAATTTAACATTAATGGGGATTCTATGTTTGATGGTGTACCTGATACACAACAATGGGTTTCTTTGTAATGTTACGTTGCATACAACGTTTAGATGTACTGAAAAATAATATAATAATATCATTATTTTTAATGGTAGTTAACCTCTAGCCATTGTAATGGATGGAATGAATAGAACTAACTACAAAAATATTATACATGTTTGTTATATATATTTACATTTATCCAATAAATTCTAATGGATTAAAATAAGAAATAATCTGATTTTAATCATAAATACTCTAATATTCTTTAAAAGGACGCTCTACCAACTTTTGAAGGTGAACCCTCTTAAAATACAGTTTTTTTCACTTCTATGTGTTCTATTTTGAAAAATAAAAATTTTCATTTGAATAAGGATATCAAAATATAATTTTGGTATTTTTTGGTATTTTTCTGAAAAATTTTAATTTTTAATGAGTTGTTAAAAATTATTTTTTTAATTCGAATCTTCTTATTAATATAAATTATTTGTATACTTATATTTTCATTATAATTATTTTTAAAGTGTAATTATATTATATTTTTACCAATTAATCTAATTTTGGTCATTGAATGATATTTCACTTTAAAATTGGGCATAAACAAGTTTCAATCTTTTAATAGTTATTTTTTCTTAAAAACACGCTTTTTGTTTTGACAATAAGAATATATTATAAATTAATTAATTCATCCTATATGTTTCTTATTTTGTGAAATAGACATCATTTTTTATTTTCAAATATCAAATACAGCTTATGGTGAATTTTTGGGATTTTTCCGAAAAACTTCAATTTTTGATGAATAGTGAAACCACTATGTAGTAGTTAAAAATATCAATTCTTCATTTAAATGAAATTTCTCCACATATGTGAATTGAATTTAAAAAACCCAACACATCTGGTTGTTATTAGAAATTTAAATGTGGCTCAAGAATATAAAAATAATTTTTGGTGAATAGTAATTTTTGACTCGTATTTTCCGTGATTAAATGTAAATACGACAATTCAAGGTAAAAAAGAATATTATAATAATACTAAACTACTATAAAATTTGTCTTATCCATATTTTATGAGTCATGGATGTCCATTTTAATCCTTATATTGATTTTAGGACCCCATTAAGCCACATAATAGTGATAATAAAAATTTATTTTAATTAACATAAAATAAAGGAAAAAATGACATAAACATATATTATTTAGTAAATCAAGTTTTATGTGGTGATGTAAGTTATTCTTTTGACTATAAATATTATTTTTAAGGATGAAAATAATTCCTACATCATTTTATTTTTTTATAATTTTTAGACATCAAATAAATTAAATTATTTATGACACAATAATGATGTAGTGTTTACCTCATTAATAAATGATTTAAATAAATTAGATTATAAAGAGTAAAAATATTACCAAAACCTATAAAATTATTACATTATAATTTTAATTCTACCATGAGTCATATTTTATTATAATTTAATGAGTATTGGATCTTTAGAAATTTTAAATCATTATATAATAAAATAATATTTTTACACTTTCCAAATGCGCCCCTCCTCCCCCTTATAACATGGCACCAATTCTAACCCATTTATCACACCTCCCATGCCCCTTAGCTCATTAAACACAAGCACAAATAAGCTCTAATCATCCCTCTCTTCCACCTAGAATCCTCAAGTTATGAAAAAGGCACATCAAGTAATCCTTTTGGTTCTATCTATTGGGAGTCACCCAATTAAAAGTTAACGTATTCCCTTAAGTCCTTTTGTTTTATCATAAATCTACAACCCCTAAAAACTATTTATTATTTGCTTTTATAACACCACCAGTATCCAAAATATACTAGTATGTTTTTATGATACGTATTCAAACAATTCATACACACACCTCCATCTAATGGATAAAAAATATATTGTTTCTTTGGACGATGAACTACTGCCTCACAAAACGATTATTGTTCAAATATCTCCTACATCATCTCATGGTGGACATTATGATGGAACATTATTTATATATGATATATATATATATATATATTATGTTTATTTTTTCCTTATGATTATTTATTTTTTCATTTATATCATACCTTTATGGATTCCGTTATCGGTAAACTCGATAATTTTATTTGAGGAAGTGCGAACTACCACCCCTTCAAAGAGATATGACATGTTCCTGCATAACGATGGATGTATAAAGGATGTATTTATAAAAACAAAATTTTATATTATACTGGAAATATATTATACCTAGGTATTACTATCTTTTTATACTGTTAAATACGAAATAGAAATAAAAGTTGCGTTCATGCATATGTATGGCTTACCGTCTCCATGAACGGTGCATTTCATTTCTTATATCTAAATGTTATGAAATATTATAAATATATATATATACTAGAAATATAGGATATATATGATATATAAATCATGAATATTATTCTAGATATAATGGACTCTTGACCACATCGTCAACTTGTAATTATATGGTGTTCATTTTTTACTCAAGTACCAAATATCGACAAAATGATCATTATTAACTTCAAAGATTACATAATGTTTATAACATGGTAATAAGTGATATGAAAGGGATTATAAACATGAAAATGGTTTTTTATAAAGTATAAATTAACATAAGTTTATTATTCAGGAATAACAAGGAACAAACAAGTCAAGTCGGACACGAGGTAAGGGTTTTCATATCTTACTTTTAATTCCATGAGATATCCATTGTTCACCAATTATTTACTGAATATGGTGTATTATATACTTACATTTGATATATATTATCATGAAACTGTTTATATTCATGGAATTCTGAGAATAAATTGGTGATTAATAACTTTTGTTCATAAGACTCAATTGATTACAACGTGGTAATGGTTTTGTATCTCACTTTTTATTCCAATGAAATTCATTCTATATTAGACACTATTTACTTTCCTATGGTGTATGTACTGCCCATTATATTATTCTTGTGGTAATATAATTTAATTTATGGGTATTTACATCTTCATTTTATGATCCTTCTTTCATGTGGTATATGTTTTGTAAGTTACAAAATCAATAAGGGAACTTTTTAAAAAAAAATCCACTATTTGGGTTAATCTTCTAATTATGAATTATTTCATGCAATGATTTTGTGTGGAATCACTATTTATTTATTTATGTTTTAATTTTCACTCCCCATTGGGAGGATATACTTTAGATACACTTAATTGCTCCATTGATAAATTCTCAAGTCATTGATATGAACCTGATTAGAGTTATTTTAAATCAATTTCAATTCAGTTAGTTAAACATCCAAGTCATTGTTGTTGTTTTTCAAAAAATATGTGTTAATGTTATAAGATTGATTTACACTAAATATCCAATCATATAGACTGTATTTATATTTTTCACACATTATTATGTTATTGATTTATCCTTAAGGATAGAGTTTTTATACGGAATTTCATCTCAATTTACATTCCATTAAGAATTCATTGTTGTTTTGAAACAATTCTATCTTATATGGTTTATATACTATCCATTGGAATATTATATCATGAATCTATTTATTCTCACGATATTATAATCTTTGATTAATGTTATACCACAATTATTTGTATTCATACATCTCTCATTTTGTATAAAACTCTTTAACTAAAATAACATTTTTAATGTTTGAAAGATTTATTCTTCTAAATATTACTCATTAATGTCCATGTTTTAATAATGGGTTTTATGATTTCTATATATAGACATTAATGCTTTCAAATTATAATTCCTTTAAATGTTTCAATGTGGTATGGGACACTTGGATTAAAAATATCTTTATTAAATTTTTTTAATGGTTATGAAAATGGTTTGATAAAGCATTTATTATGTCTATATAATTAAATCATATGTTGTGATTGCAGTGTGGAAATGTTATATTTTCTATACTATGGTTTTAATTGTTATTAATATGTTATGGTTTTGGGAAATGTTTACATATACGGGTGGTTCCGTGATAAAACTATGGCGGGTGTTACCGAGAAAGATCTCCAATGCATTGGGTAATGTAACGGAGGTAAACGTTAATGTTTCCCCTAATAGATTTAGATAATATACTGTGATTGGTATTCCAGCATAACTCCCAATGTAGATTTCATAACTAAAATGTATGTATTTTATGATTTCCATAAGTTACCTTTATTATTTATTATTTCTATGTTTTATTTATAAATATAATGATTTCATAAGGTATGTTATGATTGAAAAGTATGGTTTCATTTTTATCTTTTTATTGATCAGATTATGTTTTCATTTCTTATTTTATATCCCTTACTGAGCTTTTTATGATCATTCCATGTTTTTGAAATTTTTTCCATACGAATTAAGGATGAATAAGGGTCGAGGATGAGATCAAGGAAAAGTCATAGGGTCTAAAACATGTAACTAGACATGTTTCTTTTTTATTTTATGAAAACAATAGATACTAAGTAATAGTTTCTACTTGTAATATTCAAGTTGATATGTAATAGATATGGCCCAATTCTCTATAAATCTAATCCTGAAAAGATCCTGAATTTTAATTATCCATTTATTTCAAGATTTAGAAATGTTTTATGGTATAGTACTTATAATTCCACAAGGGAATCATAATCTGGTCATATAAGGGTATATATGGGTCTATAATTTTGAGCATGGTAGTAAAGAAACTTTATCAACCATATAATATTTTTTGATGTATTTTTAGGCACATCACCAATGGAATCCTTGGATCATCACCCAATTCTTCCCTTCCATGCCAAATGAGTTATATTGTACTCATTTCACATGGAATCCAAGTGTCATCACAAATGTTTCCCTATTCTCATCACCTAAGTTTCACCATGATAGACACATGAGGTATCATATTCTAATCACACAATACATCCAAGGATCATCATGTACGGTTCTCTTATATAATCACATAAGGATCCCCATGTATGTTATATCAATAATCACGTGCTCGTTACACAAGGAATATTATGTGAGTTTACAAAGTCACCCTATGATCTTGAACATAAATTTCTATTTGGGAAAAATTCTTTTATTCTCTTTACATATTGAAATTTATATTTTAATTTCTAGTGTAGATGGTCTATTTCCCCTAATCACATAATTTTTGAAACCATTTATTTCCTGTGGGTATGGTTAAATTATAAAAATTATGTAAGGGAAGGAAAATTTTATTAGCCACTATGGGATATTTAGAAGGATTAGTTATTTTCAAGGAAGATAGTTGTATCTGTGGAATTTAATCCCCTCAAAATGTCGATGAGAATATAATGATGTCATGATATCAGGATTAATCTTCAGAGGAATTCTATGTATCCTCTTAGAGAAAGAATAAAAATGCATATTGTTTTGACTTTAAAAATTTAATGACATGTGGTAGGCTGATCCATGTAAGTTTACACCATGTGGCATGGACATATTGGTCACAAATTGGATACGTAATGGGGTAAAGTGGGGTTTTTTCATTGGTGCTACCTGAAATGTTCTTGAGAAGAATTTTCATAGCTCTTTCCTTTCTCATTCTTAATGAAAAGGGTTTGGTGGTGAGAGACCATGATACCAGTTATCTATATAGATTTCTCAATAATGAATCCTGATTGGTTGAATGTGGTTCCCACATGCCATCAGGTTTTATAAAAGTGTATTTCATGAATATAGGGAATTATATGGGTGTTTATGGTATTGTTTTAATGAAACATTGGTGTTATGATAGACCATAGCTTTTCTAATACATGATCCTCTAGTACTAATTGTGTTCTTCATTGGTGGTATTTTTAATAAATGGTCTTAGGTTCGTGAAAATTCATTGAAGGGGATTCACATGTTAATTAATATAAATTATCACCTAAAAGTTTCAATTGATATTTTTTTTTCATGAATCAATGAAGTGTAGTTTTGAGGAGTTGAGTGCTCCAAATTATCTAAAATCTAGAATCCCACAGTCCAAACCCTTGAAATGAATAGATGTGGGGAATTTATAGGTGTCTATCTCACGGATCTGCCTAGATCATGAATTGTTTTCTTCATTATGTAACATCCATATTATTTGGTTCCTATGGATATATTTTTCAATTATATTACACACATGCATAACATTGGTGTTTGATTATATGATGATTTATGGACACTCCATACTCGAGTTTAATAAAATTATTCTCTTTCACGAAAACATGACTTCATTGTGTTTATTTCACAAAAATAATTATTAAATTTAGTTTTTAGAATCAAACCCCCTTAAATTGCTTCCAACATGGTAGTGGATGATTTTAATCTGAGGAAAAATCAAAATTTCAAGAATTTTCCCCTTTGGGTTTTCACAACATGGGTTACCCCTTTATTTATAAATACGAGTTGGGATATAAGAGGGGACCATGACCGATAAATTAAAATTTAATAGTTTTTTTGAATAACATTTACATTAATGAAAATATTATAATCTAAATACTTAGGTTGACTCTAGTCACATCATACATGTACAATCCTCTTTTATATCTTGTTCTGTGAAGAAAACATAACGGATTCCTTATTAGAGTTTCATAAACATTACTCATATAATCCTTCACCAATTTCTAAATATATGTCAATGGTGCTAAAGACTCACAATAAAATAGATCATTTCTTCATACCATGCATCAAAAGACTCTATGAGAGAGGAACACTTATAATATCCACTGTGAAAGTGACTCACAATATATAAAATCATAATAAAATATAATTTCAATATTCCAAAAACCGACCTTGATGCTCCAGGGAACTTGTTTTAGCATTCAACAATATATGTATAATTAATTATTTCTATTTTTTTATATTCATTAAGTGGATACAAACTAATACGAGTCTACACACACTGGAATCCAACCGAGATAATCAATGAAGAGTTCAAATATATTGAGGAGTCTCCTCTGTAATATTCCAATATCATCAAATATAGACCAACGAGTGTCCACATTGGTTTGAAATATATAGTGGACTTTTATATAGGTGATAATTTCACTAATCAGTTTATGTGGTTCTACTAGGTCCAACATACCTGTGAGGAGTTTGGAGATGTATTTTGTGGGGTTATGATATACATTTTGGACACAATAATTCAATGAATACATCTATGTGGGAATTATTTTAGAACTATTAAATAAATGGTGTCCATGTATGAAAACCTTCCACATCCTTCATAGTGTGTTCATAATATATCATTATGATCTCCACATGATCAAAGGAATCTCTATCTTTAGAGGAATGTAAGAAGAATTCATATTGGTGGTGAATTACTAGAAAAAAATACAAAACATACAATTTTATATGGGATTGTGTGGCTTGGAAATTACCATTAGAGTAGTGGTAAAATCATCAACTTCACAAAAATTTCACAATCGAGACATTGTTTTAGATCTTCAACATCATGACCCATGCCTAGATTCGTTGGAGGTTAATGAAATTAATGAGATCTCAAACATGATGCTAGCTCCATTTATTCTATTTTCTTTTTGGAGTGGGTCCAATATTCTATGAGAAATTTTTTGTTTTGAAGAACTAGGGACCATTGATGAGGATGGATACATTCATAGTTGCATTCCATAGTGGATGGTTTTCATTTCTTAGGTGCCTTCATCGTGTCCATGTAGTTATTGTGAGGTCTCTGAAACAACATTGATGTTTCTGTACTAGTGATGTTGTACAATATCATGAATCACATTAGTCAGGGGAACTCACTATTTCACATATTCAACTATGAGAAAAACACATTAGGGATGATTATTTTAAGGGGTTATGTACAAAAACCTATAAATTAATTTTTATCCGTAAATTAGTTGTGATAATGAAACAACCATCACTAAAATATTAGAGTTAGTTAAAATGATAATTTCCATTTTTTATTTTACTTAAATCAAGTTTTTTAGTGGTGGTTTTCCAAAATATGATGCTAATTTTTATAGGACAACCAAAGCTAAAATATATTTTATTTGTCCAAAAAATATAGTCAGTTTATAATCACGGTTAATCTATGACATTTACAAAAAAAATTAAACCCTCTGAAAATTTTCTTTAATTTATTTTAAAAAAATTATAAAATATATATCGTTATATTAAATATATATTATTTTATATATTTTCAATTATCTATAATCACATATCTTATATTTTTAAATTCCATATTGAGGCCCATGAGATATTATAAGAATGTAATTAATTTTATACCAATAAACCTATAATGCAATATATATAATGATATTTTTTAATTATATACATATTAACAAATAATACAAATATATATATAAATAATATATAAATATTTGTTTTTATATAAATATAAATATATGTATATATATGAATTATATATTTGTATAATAATTATTTCTAGTTTTATATTATATTATATATTTCTGATATAATATAAAAAAATAATATATATAATATTAATATCTAATATATGAATATATAAAATATAAATATATAACAAACGAATATATAATATATAAATATATCCATTTAGTTTTTATATAATATATTTATAATAAGTATTTGTATAATATAATATCTATCTATATTTGAGAAATATATCTATATTTATACTTAATAAAATATAAATGTATTTAATTTTATATATAAAAATATATGATATTATATATATATACATACATACATATATATTATATATAATTTATTTTATCCCTATAATGTATTTATATATATTTATATAATTTATATCTGTAATATATATAATAAGGGTACCCATTTATTTTTAATTATAAACATTTAATAAAAAATATATAAATATATGATATAGAAAAATATAATTATATACATATATATATTTATTTATTTCTTCTTAAAAGATAAATTTTTATAATATTATATTTCTTTATTATATATATATGTATGTTTTGTTATTGTATATATAAAACAAATATATTTATATATATAAGATGTGTTTGTGTAATATATATATGTATATAATTATATGTTTTTGTAATATACATATATATTAGTTAATATATGTTTTTATAATATAAATACATGTAAATATAGACAACATGTAGGAGCCATTTTTTATTTTTTTTAAACATTCTAGTGGTGGTTTTTGTGACCAAAAAAATTAATTTTTTTTCAAATTAGTGGTACGTAGGTGGCTGGGTGTCCAGCGATCAACGGCAAGGACTATTTTTTTATTTTTTAAGCAATTCAGGGGATGTTTTTTTTACCACAACTAATTAATTATTTAAAATTATATGTGGTTTCAATAATTCATTATTTATTTAAAAAATCCAACCATACAATGTGTTTAGGACCAAATTAAAATGTTATTTTCCATATAAACAAATCTTTAGGGATTATAACCACTAAAAACTGAACTGTAGGTTTCAGTTTGATATCCCATTACAGGGAGTTTTCCCTCTTCAAAATGTTAATGGGGAATTCATGAGGGGTCCCGATGGTGTACGTCGTCCTTCAAGTAGTGGCGTGTGAGCGAGGATGTGTGACATATAAGGAAGAGAAAATTTATTAACCATTTTTGGGTGATTTTTTCAAACAACACTGATTAATGATTTATTATTAGAGGCGTGTGGTGGTGGGGGAAATGAAATCTTGTAAGGAGAAAAATTAATTTATTTTTTAAAACATTTTAGGGTTGATTTTTGTAGCCATACATAGTTAATTTTATTAAAATACCGTTGGTTTAGAGCGTTCAATAAATTTTTTAAAAATAAACCATCTTATTATGATTTTATGATTATTATAAATTAATACCTCTCATGTAAAAAATAATAATCGGTTAATTCCAATGCTAAAATAATAATTTGAAATTTATTTGTACCTTACATGTTCTTCCACATAACAATCGATAACAGATTGAGGACCCATCCTAGTGGATGTTTCTCTTAACAAATGTTAACGCATTTAGAGTTGTGGTGGTGGGGATGTCCAGTCTATCTTTTCAAAGATCTCAGTTTTGTAATTTTTTTGTCATTTTAATGGTGATTTTTGATACCATTCTTGATTAATTTTTATAATTATTAGTGGTTTCAACCTGTCACTAATTTTTTGAAAATTATCCTTTATTACTTCATTTTGTGGAGTTGTTTAAACAATGTAATTCTATATAAGAACATAGATATAGTTAAAACCACTACTAAAAAATACCACAAATATGTTCTTTTTACCTTAACATAACGTTTCATAATCACCGCTATGAAAATTAGGCAACTTCATAGAATTAGTTTCTCATAATGGACACTAATGAATTTAGAGGTGGTTATAAGAGAGGCTAATAGAAAATATAAACCCAATAATCCCTACATTTATATAGTGTGTTGAAAATTAAAATTATTTTATTGGTGGATCAATATGAACATAAATTTTTATGTATACTCAAATAAAATAATCCATATATACATTAACATCATGCCATCATTCCATAACATCAACGGGATCTAACCTCTGCAATCCCAATAGATTGTGGTGATCACCAGGATTGGGTCCCATGAGATGTTTATCTATAATCATTTTCAAATTCTAACATGGGTGATCACAGATGATTTTTACGAAATAATAAATAAATTTTATATATGATGGTGTTCATAGGTGGGGTGTTGGTCGCACACATCGATTAGAATGTTATTTGTGAACGAGTTACCCCATATCAATTTGTTCAGTAATTACAATTCCTTTAATTTTTTATGCAACCAATGTAAACCAAAGTACATAATGAATGTGACCCTATAGTCTTTAAATAACTATAGTTCACACTCACCCATGAAGGTACTGATCAGAGGCTTGGGCTGAGAGATGTCAGGGCTCTAATTATGATTATCTAGGAACATGCCCAAAGGTAGATTACAACATACTCTAGACAATTATTATGGATATAGGTGATTCATGTTGTAAAATTGTAAAGATCATAGGGGTGATTTATTTTTTGGTGTGATACATATAGGGAATCTCACCAAAAAAGAAGGGGATCCTTGGGATATGGTGGAATCTTATGAGAAATATTTGAGGCCATTCACTCTTCATCAACGTATGGCTTCAAAGGATGATTCATCTGATGTATAAGGGATACCCCTTATTTGAGTTTTGTAGAAGATGGAATCTTCTTGGAAAAATGTATGTACACATGAAATATCTCTACTGATGCCTGAGGGGCTAGTATATAAACATTTTAGGGAGTTTTGCTTTTATGTATGAGGGACAACAAGAAACATCGTGAGAGTGGGAATGTATAAATGTGGTGGGGAACAACAATATCTTTCTAGGATTATTTTTAATTTTAATTTTTTTAAATATTAGGTTTTATTTTTTGGTTCTACCAATAATAATTTTTTTTGAAATTATTGTTTTTTTCAAACCATATATTATTTTTAATAAATTCATATCTTACTACATTTTTTGGATCGTATTAGACTATTATTTTCTATATAAACAAATCATTAGGGGTTAAAAAATTCATAAAATAACCACCCCTAATTTCTTTTTACCTTCCTACTGTTACACACACAAAAATATATAACTAAAGTAGGTGCAATAATAACAGCAATTTCTCATAAGAGACACTAATTCATTTAGAGGGGTCTTAACTGTAGCTAATAGAAAATATAATACCAAATTGTCCCAACTTTTTTCTAGTGTGTGGACCATTCTAATTATTAAATGGGTGGTTATATATTCACTAAAAGGGTAATGATTACTCAAATATATTCCATACTCGAGACACTGACCTCCATCCCTCATTTCATGACATCATGAAGATTCTTCCTCTAAAAATTAATTATACCACAGTGATCACCAAGATAATATCATGTGAGAATTTAATGTAAAACCATTTTCCGATTATGGCTGGTGTGACCATGGATGATGGATATACATTCATCAATCAATGTTTATATTTTTTTCATTCAGAGGGTGGGTGTAGTTCGCACACATTGATTGGGAAATCATCTATGAACCATGAACACCATATCAGCATTCACACCAGTTCAACTTCCTTTAGTAGCTCACATTGTAGTTGTGTACCAAAATACACCATGAACATCACCCCCATGTTCCTTCAACAAATATAGTTCATGTTATCCTATGAAATGAGTGATTAAATATATTTTTTGCAATAAGTGGGGGATGATCCAAAAATATGCCCAAAGGTGGATGTCCGCATACCCAAGAGAACTATTGTAATTATTAGTGATCTGAGAGGACTCTATAGAATGATCCTATGGATGAAAGAGTGAAGGGTGTGATGTATAGTTCTAATAGCGGTCTTATGGATGCATAGAATGTTTCTGAGAATTTTTGTGTGTCCTCCCACTCATCATCGTCATGAGGTATCAGTGGATGATGAACAAGGAAGAAAAGGGCTGCCCATGAATCAAGTCTTGGAGGATAGTGAATCATCTGATACTTCCATGTATACACCATAAATTAAAGTTATGAATTTTCATTGAAAATTTCTTAATGTACTAGAATACATGGTCTTTCATGATGATTTAAAAAGAAAGGTGAATTATTTTAATTGATTATCCTAATGAAAAATATGGTTGATGCTTGAGATAATTAGGAAAAACCTTTTGGTAATTAGGGTTTTCATGATATTATTGACATCTACATTAATGAAATCTTAGAATATTCTCTTAGAAGGAATATATTTACTCGAGGGGATATCAGGGTTCCTTGAGTGGCCATGTAAATTTTCTTCTAGACAAGAAGCATATCATAGTCTCTAAAGATACGAGTTGACTCCAAGAGGTAATGAATAAAGAGTACAATGACCAGAACTCATGGGGAAGTGACATAGTTCAAATAGAGGCTTCTAGGGATAGTGTATAGACGCCAACAATCAATGAATCAATGGAAATCATCCTATTCAAGGTAATTACCAAATGCTATTAATGTCATGATGTCACAAATTAACTCAAAAACATAATGACTACAGCTAACTATCATTTGATCAAATCGATGATTAATGATGATAGAGAGGATATAAAACATCATCTGTATTGGTTATCAAGGAATTATGTTGTTTAGGTCCTAGGTAGCCTAGAAGTATGAGTAATATATACTCTTTATGTAATGTGGGAAACTCTATTTACTAATGATGTCTGGAATATATAGATGTTAATAATATTACAATCATTAGGCTTAAGAGGAAAATTTAACTTCCACAATTGATTTTCGAATTTTTTGTACCCTATAATATTTTTCATTTTTTCTATGGAAGAACCGTTATGTTAAACTTGGGAGTCCATTAAGGTTGTCATAGGGAAACTTAAATAGAACATAGAAGGGATGGGTGGAAAATCATGTCTCCAACATTTCATCTCTAAATCCTTAGGTATGTTTAGTGACTGAGAAATATGAGTTACCTAGAACCATCATAATTTTTCTATAAAGTGGCTTAGTGGACCACTATATGGCATGGAAGACACTATAATGTAACTCCATTATTAATTTACAATATCTATATTCTAATTTGATGTGCTAATTATTATAGAATAATATCTTCTATAGGTTCATCCCTCCAATGTGTTGGATCATGGCATGCCAATTATATAGGGGGAATCTATTCCCAACCTAATGATTGAGGTAGTGGGGAAGGATCACAAAGCATTGACTACTTATTATGGAAGAACCATCAACACGTTGATTATGGGGTATTTACCAAAGGCATCAAATCTATAGAAATAGACTAACGCGATTAGAATTATTTTTTACCATGTATTGGGGAAGCATCCAAGAATTTATTGGAGTAGTCGCCAATAGAGAATGGAATTATGGATCATTTAGAGCATCCAATTAAATGGGATAGTTAGGATCCGTGTAACCATAGAGGGGTGAAGGTGAATCAATGGACACATTATTTTTTATGTTTTATTTTTTTAATCAACTGTCACCTTCTATTAAATGGTAGTGTATATTCTGAACACAAAAAATAATAACACCCATAGGAACATAATAAATTTCATAGTTTTCTACTGGATAAGAGTTCCATGTCCTTTAAATGATGAATAAATTATATGATATCACACATCCACCAGTAAAAAATTATTTTTGTTAAACAATTTGATATATATCAACTATGACTCACTATACACCTTGAAAAATGTGTGTTCACTTTATACAATGAATATTTTAAAAAATATTTTTAATTATCCAAATAAAGTATCACCAACAAGAATCAATAGATCAACACCGAGATTATTTAATTCTTCATTCATTTCAATTTTCAAGTCAAAACTGATTCCACTTTTATATCTTTCTCAAGAAGAATAAAGGTCCTCAGTTATATTTTCATTTATCTTTTATCTTCTCAATTTCATACACGCACACCATTCTAATTTGGAAATAAAAATTACATATAAATAATGTAGTCATAATTACCATTTTAGCTTTTTTATTAAATTGAATATTTGTGTTACCACATAAATAATTTAAAAATCAAATCGATAAAAATCTCAGATATGGTCCTCATAATAACTTACATAAGAAACCACATCATAAAAGAATGAAAATTAATTTAAAATGATGGAAATATCAAAACCTTTTCATTCATATATAATCCCACATTTCCTTCACATAAAATAATATTGTATAAATTAAATCATTTGTTATATATAGATAAGTTATTTCAAAAATTAATCATGTAATTATTCCTCGTAAATACTACCAAAACAATTTATATTTATTTCCAAAATAATTTCCCAAATTACCACATGATACTATCAGAAATATATATATGCATGTGGTCATACATTCCATCATTAATTCACAATGTAGGTCATTTTGAGATACGTGACCTTCATGAATAACTCATTTGTTTCACATATATAGAAAACCAACAAATAATTTAACCATTCGTATAAATGGTGAATTCACATACCATCGATAATTTCATTTTTAATTATTCAAAGGGGCATAACACCCATCCATCCACATAACCAATAAATTAAAGAAGTCTAATGTGATAGAGCCCAAGGGAATACCATAAGACCAAACCAATATAAACCGAAGTCAAAGACATCATGCTAGAAAACACTAACATGGGTTATTCAAGACTACACCCTAGAGAAGGGGCATACACAACACAATTTTCTTCTCTTGGAATATGTATAATAGCACAACCATTAAAAATCCCCCTGAAACAGTTATGAACAAGGTAGTTCAATGACCATAGTTCCTCAACATTCCTTAGTAAAGCCTATATCAACACCTCACAATACATTTACACTTCAAATACCTTCAAGTAGATCCTTTTACAAAGCAAGATAAACATGTGTAACGCTCAAACATTAGCCACTATCAACAATCCCAACACATGAATTATAATAAAAGAAACTACCACTGACACATTCCTATCCTGCACCAGTCCTCCCCCTCGAATCTATCCATCCATAAATGACCCTTAGAAAATCATTTTAATACCATTTCTAGGAGGTTTATATCTGACCTAGCTTCCTTGGGTAATTATTCATTCCATAAGTATGTTTAGTAAGTTACAAATAATAGAGGATTGTTGACCACTTTAACATGTGAACCTAACTCATGGATATGTACCTTCCTTCAAAATTACTTCATCAATACTGTCATGCAATACGCAATTCTGGAACTATTTTGAGCCTCCAATAGAATCTATAAAATGGTAATAACCACGATACTAGGAGCCTCAGACTCTATCCAATGATGATCCGAGCCCAGAATCCAAAATGTGATGAATTCCTTAATTGATGTGTAGTACCAGTTATAACTACCCCATTTATTCATGCAAGACCAGAGATTAATAGCCCATTCACTCTTAAGAAAAAAATAGACCACCGACTCCGCCTGTGATTTGGAATAACAGAAACATCCAGAATCCAATTGGATTCCCTTATTTTGAATTTTTTTGTCTGTAGGTAGCGGCTTGTTTCATGCACTCCAAACTAAAATGTTCTTCTTCAAGGGTAACTCCTTGCCTCACAAAAGCGGCCAACCTTCATCTCGTAACCCTTCATGAGTGGTCAAAACATGATAATCACCCCCATTAAAGTACCACAATCTTTCCATAGTGAAAGACCATTTAACATTATCCTCGGAAATGATAGATTCTTTGAAGAAGTCCTTTTCCCCAAGACTCAAAATCATGTCATGTAATCTGGGGTGATTACCAGGCTCTATTATCGTCATCTCTGGCCCTGGGCAGTGTGGGAAAAAATACTTCTCACTAACCCAATTATCTCTCCACATGTTTACCTCGCCTCGACCCACCACCCATTGCGATGACCCATAAGGATTCCAAGGTGGACCACCACTATTTTCCCTAGGTGCAATGTTTTCCTGGTATCTCATTCCTCCATGTTTTTCCACACATACAAAGATTAATTTGATCCCATGTTGATTTCCCCAATACAAATTCCCAAGACTGGAGTGATTTCATGCTCTACATAGAAATTTTAATGTCTTTGAGGCTGACACCTCCCTCATCCACTGGTTTAGATACTCGATACAAGCAATCCCAATGAGACCTACCTGAGTAGTTAACGTCCCAATGGAACTGATTCATTAGCTTCTACATGGACAAGATAATCCCCTTTGGAGGAGTAATAATGGAAAAAACATTCATTAGAATGGATGAGATCACACTTTAAATCAGTGCCATCCTTCACCCAAAAGAGCGAAACATATTATTCCAATTCAAAATTCTCCGATGCATTCTGTTAAAAAGTCCTCAAAGAAAACCATTTTCACCAGTTTGATAAAAATTTGTTTCCCTAAGGTATAGCATTGGAAACTGCTTCTTTTGAATTCTCAAGATATCTTGAATGACCCGAATCCTTCATCTTGAACATTTATTGATAATAAGGAATTTCTCTTCCTAAAGTTAATATGTTGTCCACTTAGGCTGCCATAAATCGCTATAAGCCGTATATAATGGACCAATAAAGAACTAATTCCCTTTAAAATGATGATAATGTCATAAAGAAACATACATTGCAGGAAAGAACCATATGAAACAAAATAAATATATTGAAAAATCCTCTGATCCATCAAATAGCTATGTAAATTTTCAGATATAGCCTCCTGTGCAAGGAAAATAATAATCGGGCAAAGGGGGTCTTCTTGCTTCACACCCCACACATTATTGAAAAATCTGAAACCCTTTCCCCAAATAGAAATGATGATCCACAGAGAATAAAAGAAATTAATGCAGAGATCACATAGCCACTCAAGAAAACCTAGCTTCCTTGTCACCTGGATAATGAAACTCCATTCTAGTTTGTCATACGCCTTATCCATATCCACTTGTGAAATCCCATTGGACCCGACCACCTTCATGTTCACATCCATCAGTAACTATTAACCAACTCCCACCACTCCTTTATCCCTCTACCTTGGATAAATTCATGTTGTTCATGATAGATTATCCTTGGAATCACCTTATTCAACCTCTATTCATGTACGGTGGCTAAAATATTGTATGATACGTTGCACAGGAAGATTGGTCATTATTGGGTAATAGAAGAAGGATATTTAATCTTTGGAAAGAGAACTACTCTTGAAGCACATGACGTCTTATTGAGTGAAACCCCAAGGAATAATCCTGCACAACTCTATCCACTTGATCCCCCCATGAAGTCCCACATGACCACATAGAAACTTCCTGGAATGCGGTCAGGCCGAGGAGCACTATCCAGGGGCCTGCTGCGAGTCACCTCCCATATCTCATCACCAGCTGTGATACCCATTAAAAACTCATTGTCCCTATCCTCCACCCTCCTGGGAATGTTTCCCATGAACCCCTTCTATTCCACTGAAGCAATATCCTCCCACAAAATACTTACTCATTCACCTGCCAGCACGGTCTCAAAGAAATCCACCTACATCCTCTCAAGAGTATCCACATCAGAAGAAAATGATCCATCCTCAAGCCTAATGTTAATTCCCAAATTTTGACGGCCCTTCAAGAAGGCATAGTAAAAACCTCTATTCATTTCCCCTTCCTTGATCCACCTAACTCTGGATATTTTTTATAGTCCTTTTACACCTCCAAAAATCTCCGAGCTAGAAATGACCGTTTATCAAAAAGCAGTAAGAAAGTACCATCGTCACAACTCTTCTGATGTATTTCCTCCAACCGGTCGATTTCAACCATAAGGGACTCCACCAAAACAACTAATGTTGTCCTATTCATAAACTACTTGATAACATCATTTTAATGATGATTGAGCCTCCTAGAAAGCCCATCCCATGCTCTACAATCCATCTTATATTCTTATGAGTCTTGCATCATCTAGAATAATACCATCAGGTGCTAGTTACTTGAGTATAAAAATTAATTGTTATCGGTATTACCTTACTTTAGTTCCACTAGAAGAGGATCATGATATGATAATTCTCGAGACAAGTGTGAAACTAAAGTTTGGGAGGATAATTCCACGCTCTAATGATTAGCAAGAACTCTTTCCAACCTACAACAAATGCATATATTACCTCTTCAGTTACTACACCATTTATATATGGACCTGATAAATCCCAAATACAAAAGAACCTTGCTAGAAATAAAATTATTGAAGTCTAGCATACCATTATTAAAGGCCGACGTACCACCTTTCTTCTCAGAGATGTCAAAAATGCCATTAAAGTCCTCTCTTACGAACCACAACAATCCAGCCACATCAAAGGTGCAAAGATACTCACACAACTCTCTTCTTTTGAGGAAATAATTACTAGAATTAATGAATGATCAAATGATTTTGTGACCCCTGAACCCAATTTTTACCATGGGACACTGCTCTATATCTTTAACCAACTCCATCGAATGGAAGTTCTTCCAAAAAACCCATTAATGGGTGTTATGTGGATGAAAAGGAAAAAACAAACTGATCCCCGTCTTCTTAGAAAAGACACTGATCATACTAGGAACCTATTGAGGTTCAAGGATGGCCACCATAAAACACTTAAAACACCTTAATTTGGAGTCCCTGAAAGCACACTATTCCTACCCCCATCCCACACACATTCCAAAAAATCACAGAGGACATTAAAGTGAGGTCCCCTTACCTGTATTTCCCAAGCTACCTGAAATGGGAACAAACAAATCTCTATATTGCTCCTCATTGTCCATCGAACGTGTCACCAACCTGACAAATCCCTCTGAATAACAACCCTTCCAAGTGATGACAATCATCTTCTTTAAAGGACTATCCTCTTCTTCCAAAAATGAAACGAAACTCCCCCTCATGATATGAGGATACGATAGAGACACATCTTCATGATGCAATGACACCAACATTAGCCGGGGGGCGAACGATGAGCCGAAGTAATTTCCTCAGACACCCCAAAAGGGACGACATTCTCCACAGAATTTGACTAAACCTCCCTGGAGAATTCAACTGAATCCAACATTAATAACATCATTATATTCGGTGAGATAAATAGAGAGAACCAAACCCCTGAAGCATGAGGTCATAACCCTATTGGGATGGTTGAGAACACCCCGTCAACAACCTTTTCCTTCCCTTTGGATAGGCGTGACGGAGTCGGCGCTACACCTTTCAACAAAGAGCACCCTACCACTTCCACCGAATTAGACAACCTAGACACCAACCATAAATTATTTGATGGTACATTATAGTCCGCCACACAGTAGCCCTCCCTCATTTTTTAGGAAAGGATGTTTTCTTTTCCGACCCAGATCCAACATAATTAGAAATTACAAATGATGATGTCGGACTCTTGTCCCCCCCACCCCCCGAGGTGGACGACGACGACCAGTCCTTTGACAACACTGTCGTATCATGCAGGCCCTAAAACCCGATCTTATCACCAAGCCCAATTTCATGCCATTCATTCGAGGCCATCCAATGGGAATTCATCATGAAAGCGTCCCCAAGTTTCCACACTCTCCCATTCCCTTTCATGGAAAAATCCACCCCATGCCCCTAGAAACCGCAAGACGAACAAAACCTGAGAGGAAAATGAAACACCAGTCATTCCAACCAACTGCACACCTTGGGAGAACGAATAAGAATTATTGAAAGAAAATTAAACTACAAAATACATCTCAATATAGATATCAGGGTTGTCCGCATCTAGAAACCTCCTTGTTCTCTCATCCAAACACAGAAAAGACCCCAACGCATCGCCCCCTGCTGCCAGTATTGATGGGTTATGAAAAGGGAGCAGAAGACCTAGGAGGTTTATCCAGACCGTGCCCATATAAGACTCCTTGCCAAAGTGACACTCCTAGGACCACCTAGAAAGTGTGAAGAGAAAATCCTCACACTGTCGGCCCACCCTTGACCAACCATGCACAAAGTCCTTCATATTGCAGAGATGAATTTAAAAGCTACATCTTGAGAGCTCTGCAATCAACGCTGATTTCTGGAGCCCCCAAGAGCCCACGAACTCTCTAAACTCTCCAGCGAAGGCTTCACCAGGTCAAACCTAGCCACCAGTGTTAAGCTATGGAAGTCTGCAACACAACACATCTCCATCATTAAGCTATGTATGCTACGGGAAAAACAACCTTTTGTGACATTCTATTTGCAATGGGATTATTTCTCGTCGCAAATAGTCTTGCGCATATATTATTTGTGACGGGAAGACCCCCTCTTTTCAACTAACATGTTATTTGTGACGAGTTTTGGTGGCCCGTCGCAAAAAGTAATCCGCGGTTTGGTGCGGTTTGCACGCCAAACCGCAAGATGGTTATTTGTGACTGGTACCGTTGCAAATACCTGGCGGCAGTAAATGGGTTGTTGTGATGGGATGTTGTCTGATCACAAAACATGTGTCGGTAAGTACCTTTTGCGATTGGGCCTGTTGCAAATACCCTTTTAACCTCCGACAATAATTAATGCGGGCAATGAAATTTATGACAAGGCCCATCAAAAAATGTCTTGTCCTAACTAATCTAACATATATATACCCCCCATCTGTTTTTTCAAATCATTCTCTCAATTCTTATTTTCACTCTCTCTCTCAAACCTATTTTTAGAGGGTAAATTTGATAGAGTTAGATTTCTTGGACTAATTTTTTATGAAGTATTCTACATCAAGAGAAGATCAAGTTTAAAGGAATTTATATTTTATTTAATTTATTATTTATTTCAATTTTTATGTTATTTTTAGGTTTATTTTTAATATTTTTTATTTGTTTTAATTTAATTAGATTTAAATTGTTTTGTTAACAGTATTTATTTGTAATAATTAATTGAAATTATTTGTACAAATTTTTAAAAAATAAGAATAATTAGTAATTAATATGAATAATTATTAATAAATTGGAATAATTAGTATGAAATAGGAATAATAATAATAAATAGAACGAATTAGTAATAAATATGAATAATTAGTAATAAATAGGGAAAAATATTTATAATTAGTAACAAATTAGAATAATTATCAACAAATAGAAATAAATAAAAATAAATAGAAATAAATAGGTATAATTTGCAATAAAAAGGAGTAATTAGTAATAATTAGAAATAATTAGAAATAAATAGAAATAAATAGAAATAATTATGAATAATTACAAATCAATAGTAATAAATAAATATAAATTGTAATAAATATGAATAAATAGTAATAAATATGAATAATTAGTAATAAATAATAATAATTAATAATAAATATGAATAAATAATCATAAATACTAATAAATAGAAATAAATACTAATAAATAGGAATAATTCGTAATAAATAGGAATAATTAGTGAATATATGAATAATTAGTTTTAAATTGGAATAATTAGTAATTAATATGATTTATTACCAATAAATAGGAATAATTAGTAATAAATAAGAATAATTTGTAAAAAATAGGAATAATTAGTAATATGTAGGAATAATTAGTAATAAATAAGATTAATTAAGAATAAATTATAATAATTAAGAATAAATTAGAATAATTAAGAATAATTAGAAATAATAAGTAATAATTAGAAACAATTATTAATAAATAGAAATAATGACTGATAAGTTGGAATATTTAGAAATAAATACAAATTATTAGAAATGAATAGAAATAAATATCAATAAATAATAATAAATAGCAATAAATAGCAATAAATAAGAATAAATACTAATATATATGAATAACTATCATTAAATAAGAATAATTACTAATAAATAAGAACAATTACTAACATATAAGATTAATTAGCAGTAATTATGAATAATTTGCATTAATTAAGAATAATTAGTAGTAAATATGAATAATTACTAGTAAATAGGAAAAATGAGAGGTAAATAGGAATAAATAAGAATAAATAGAAATAAATTGGGCAAAATAAAAATAAATAGTAAGAAATTAGAAAAAATAGTAATAAATAAGAATAAATAGTAAAAAATAAGAATAATTGGTAATAAATTGGAATAATTAGTAATAAATAAGAATAATTAGTAATAAATAGGAATAAATAGAAAAAAATTGGAATAACAATAAATAAATAGTAATAAATACGAATAAAATGAAATAAATAGTAATTAATAAAAATAAATTGGAATACATAGTAATAAATAGAAATAACAATTAATTAATAGTAATAAATAGTAATAAATAAGAATAAATAAGAATAAATATGAATAAATATGAATAAATAGGAATAAATAGTGATAAATAGTAACTAATAATCACAAATAGTAATAATTAGGAATAATTAGTAAAAAATTTGAATAATTAGTAATAAATTGGAATAATTGGTAATAAATATGAATAATTAGTATTAAATATGAATAATTAGTAATAAATAGGAATAATTAGTAATAATTTTGAATAATTAGAAATAATTCTTAATAATTAGTAATAATTAAAAATAATAATATATAAATTGGTTTAATTATTAATAAAAAAGAATAAAAAGAATAATTAAGAATAATTAAGAATAAATAGTAATAATTATGAATAATAAGTAATTATTAAGAATAATTAGTAATACTTATAAATAATTAGAAATAATTAATAATAAATAGAAATTATTAGTAATAAATAAAAATAATTAGTAAAAAATATAAATAAATATAAATAAATAGTAATAAATAGAATGAAATAGTACTAAATAGTAATAAATATAAATAAATAGCAATAAATAAGAATAAATAGCAATAAATACGAATAAATAGCAATAAATAAGAATAATTAATAATAAATAAGAATAATTACTAATAAATAGAAGTAATTACTAAAAAATAAAATAAAAAATCAATAAATAAGATTAATTAGCAGTAATTAAGAATAATTACCATTAATTAGTAATAATTAGCATTAATTGAGAATAATTAATATTAATTGAGAATAATTAGTAGTAAATATGAATAATTAGTAGTTAATATGATTAATTAGTATTAAATATGAATAATTTTGAATAATTCGTAATAAATAATAATAAATAAGAATAAATAGTAATAAATAATAATATGTAGTAATCAATAGTAATAAATAGTATTAAATAGGAATAAATAGCAATTAATAGGAATAAAAATCATTAAATTGGAATAAATCGAAATAAATAAGAATAATTACCAATAAATAGAAATAATTACTAATAAATATGAGTAATTACAAATAAATAGAAAAAAATAGCCAAAAATATAAATAAATAGCAATTATTAAGAATAATTTGTAGTAATTAGAAATAATTAGCAGTAATGAGGAATAATTAGAAGAAAATAAGAATAATTAGTATCAAATAGGAATAATTACTAATAAATAGTAATAATTAGGAATAATTAGTAAATATGAATAAACTTGAATAATTATTAATTATTTCTATTTACTAATAATTATTCTTATTTACTACTAATTATTCTTAATTAATGATAATTATTCTTAATTAGTAGTAAATCGGAATAAGTTGGTATAATTAGTAATAAATTGGAATAAATAGTAATAAATAGTAAAAAAAGGAATAAATAGTAATAAATAGTAATAAAAAGTAATAAATAAAAATAAATAGTAATAAATAAGAATAAATTGGAAGAAACTGGAATAAATAGTAATAAATAGGAACAGAAAGCATAAATAGGAACAAATAGCTATAAAAAGGATAATTACTAATAACTAGGATTAATTATTAATAAATAGGAATAATTAAAAATAAATATGAATAAATAACAATAAATATGAATTAAAAGAAATAATTTGGAATAATTAGTAGTAATTGAGAATAATTAGCAGTAAATAGGAATAGTTAACAGTAAATAATAATAATCACTACTAAATATGAATAATTAGTAGTAAATAGGAATAATTAGTAATAATTAGAAATAAATTGGAATAATTAGTGATAATTTGTTATAATTAGTAATAAATTTGAATAATTAGTAAAAAATCATAATAATTAAGTGTAATTAAAATTAATTAGGAGTAAATATGACTTATTCGGAGTAGACAAGAATAATTAGTAGAAAATAGTAGTAAATTGGAGTTAACATGAGTAATTAAGAGTTAACATGAGTAATTTGAAGTTTACATGAGTAAATAGGAATTAATAGGAGTAATTAAGAATAAAGATAAGTAAATATGAATTAACATAAGTAATTAGGAATAAAGAGGACTAAATAGGAATAACGAGGAATAAATATGAATAAATTTAAATAACTTGTAATAACATGGAATAATATCTAGTAGATTGACGACACTCCTTTTGCTCGATGACTCTTCTTCTTTCAACCTTCACCGACTCAAAATATTTTGAAATGTATGCTTCTACGTATGCATATGAAATCTATTATGTATGAGTAGGAATATGAATTCGTAGGACCACATTTTTTCGAATGTTTTCAGTTGGAGATAGCTACAGGAAAATGATTCATCGATGAAATTTGGGCTCTTTTGTCCGACGACTCAATTACTTGCATCTATGTCACACCGATACGAGAATGAAAATTATTCTAGAATGAACTCCTTTACTTTCTCGTATTCACGGGAATGAATATGAATACCTCTAAGCATATTCTTCAATATGATTTCATTGCGAGAATGATGCATGTAAATTAGTCGTCGGGCAAAAGAGGAGTCGTCAATCCACTAGAAATTGTTTCGCTTAAATTTATTGGTAATTATTAAATATGTAGTTGTAATTACTCATCTTCTTTTTTCAGATAGTGTTTTTATAATTTGAAATTATCCAAAAATAGTGATGATTTATATTTTATTGAAAATTATGGAATAGGGAAATCGACATCAGTCATTATTTGATGATCGCGCTTGGATAAATCTGCGAAGAAATCCAAATTTTTTTGGTTTAAATCCTTTATATATTAAGGGTGTTAAAGCCTTCTTATAATTTGCATCATCAAAACCAGAATATGTTTCAGAGGGCACAAGTAAGTTTCCTTGAAAAAAAAATTTCTATAAGAACGTTTGAAACATTTGACATGGTTGGGGGACATCTCCTGCGATTTGGTTTTCAACCAGATTAAGTTCGTTGGCATCAACACATTGAACGTAGTTCCAGAGAAGATACTAATAACTTGATTCCAGATCCATCACGGTTTCAAAATTTATTATAGGATTTTCTAGTTCTATCTCTTCAAAAAACTGATACTCATTATGATAGTGATTTAACTATTGAGTTGGCACCATCTGAATTATATGAGTTGTTGAGGTCTACTGTGGATGTATTATATCCTTGTTGCAAGGTACGAAAATTAAATGTGGTTGAGAAATTTATTGCTATTAAATCAAAAACCGCGATGTCAAACAAAAGTTTTGATCAGATATTTTCTTTAGTTAGAACATTGTTACCTAAAGGAAATGTTTTACCTGCAAATTACTATGAGTGCAAGAGATTTGTTCATAAATAAGTATAAATTGTAATAAATATGAATAAATAGTAATAAATAGGAATAATTAGTAATATATAAGAATAATTAAAAATAAATATGAATAAATAGAAATAAATATTAATAAATAGGAATAAATACTAATAAATAAGAATAATTCGTAATAAATAGGAATAATTAGTAAAAATGTGAATAATTAGTATTAAAAAGGAATAATTAGTAATGAATATGAATTATTGGAAATAAATATGAATAATTAGTAATAAATAATAATAATTAGTAATAAATAGGAATAATTAGTAATATGTCAGAATAATTAGTAATAAATAAGATTAATTAAGTATAAAAAAGAATAATTAGGAATAATTAGAAATAATAAGTAAAAATTAGAAACAATTAGTAATAAATAGAAATAATTACCAATAAATAGGAATATTTAGAAAGAAATAATAATAATAATAAATAAATAGAAATAAATAGCAATAAATAGTAATAAATAGTAATAAATAGAAATAAATAGTAATAAATTACAATAAATATGAATAAATAGGAATAAATATGAATAATTATCAATAAATATGAATAATTACTAATAAATAAGAATAATTACTAATAAATAGGATAAATTAGCATTAATTAGGAATAATTTTCATTAATAAGGAATAATTTTCATTAATTGGAAATAATTAGTAGTAAATAAGAATAATTTGCAGTGAAAAAGAATAATGAGAAGTAAATAAGAATAAATAAGAATAAATAAAAATAAATTAGAAAAATAGGAATAAATAGTAATAAATTAGAAATAATAGTAATAAATAAGAATAAATAGTATTAAATAAGAATAATTAGTAATAAATAGGAATAATTAGAAGTAAATAAGAATAATTTGTAATAAATAGGAATAAATAGGAATAAATAGGAATAAAAATAAATAAATAGTTACAAATATGAATAAATAGAAATAAATGGTAATTAATAGAAATAAATTTGAATAATTAGTAATAAATAAGAATAGAAAGTAATAAATAGTAATAAATGGTAATAAATAAGAATAAGTAAGAATAAATATGAATAAATTGGAATAAATCGGAATAAATCGGAATAAATAGTAATAAATAGTAATAAATAATAACAAATAGTAATAAATAGGAATAATTAGTAATAAATTAGAATAATTAGTAATAAATTGGAATAATTTGTATTAAATATGAATAATTAGTAATAAATAAGAATAATTAGTTATAATAATAAATAATTAGAAATAATTAGAAATAATTAGTAATAATTAAGAATAATTAGAAATAAATTGGAATAATTATCAACAAATAAGAATATAAAGAATAAATAAGAATAATTAGGAATAAATAGAAATAATTAGGAATATATATTAATATTTAAGAATAATTAGTAATAATTATAGATAACTAGAAATAATTAATAATAAATAGAGATGATTTGTAATAAATAAAAATAATTAGAAAAAAATATAAATAAATATTAATAAATAGCAATAAATAGTAATAAATAACAATAAATAGGTATAAATAGAAATAAATAAGAATAAATAGTAAGAAATACGAATAAATAGAAATAAATAGAAATAAATAATAATAAATAATAATAATTACTAACAAATAAAAATAATTACTAATAAATAAAAATAAATATCAATAAATAAGATTAATTAGAATTAATTAAGAATAATTACCATAAATTAGTAATAATTAGCAATAATTAAGAATAATTAGCAATAATTAAGAATAATTAGTAGTAAATATGAATAATTAGTAGTAAATAGGAATAATTATGGATAATTAGTAATAAATAGGAATAAATAGTAATAAATATAAATAAATAGGAATAAATTGTAATAAATAATAATAAATAGTAATCAATAGTAATAAATAGGAATAAATATGAATAAATAGGAATAAATAGAAGTTATTAGGAATAAAAAGAAATAAATTGGAATAAATATAAATAAATGTGAACAATTACTAATAAATAGGAAGAATTACTAATAAATTGAAGTAATTACAAATAAATACTAATAAATAAAAATAAATATGAATAAATAGAAATAATTAGGAATAATTAGTAGTAATTGGGATTAATTAACAGTAATTATGAATAATTAGTAGAAAATAAGAATAATTACTACTAAATCGGAATAATAAGTAATAAATAGTAATAAATAAGAATAAATAGTAAAAAGAAATAAATCAGAATAAATAGTAATAAAAATTTTTTACTACTAATTATTCTTATTTACTACTAATTATTCTTAATTAATGATAATTATTCATAATTAGTAGTAAATCGGAATATGTAGGTATCATTAGTAATAAATAAGAATAAATAGTAATAAATATTAACAAAAAAGAATAAATAGAAATAAATAGAAAAAAAATTAATAAATATTAATAAATAGTAATAAATAAGAAAAAATTAGAAAAAATAGGAATAAAGAGTAATAAATAGGAATAAAAAGCAATAAATAGGAATAAATAGTTAAAAATAAGAATAATTACTAAAAACCAGGATTAATTACTAATAAATAGGAATAATTACTAATAAATATGAATAAATAGCAATAAATATAAATTAATAGAATTAATTGGGAATAATTAGTAATAATTAAGAATAATTATCCGTAAATTGGAATACTTAGTAGTAAATAATAAAAATCACTAGTAAATATGAAAAATTAGTAGTAAATAGGAATAATTAGTAATAATTAGAAATAAACTGGAATAATTAGTTATAATTTGTAGTAATTAGTAAAAAAATTGGAATAATTAGTAATAAATCAGAATAATTAAGAGTAATTTAAAATAATTAGGAGTAGATAAGGCTAATTTGGAGTTGACATGAATAATTAAGTGTAAATTGGAGTAAATTGGAGTTAACATGACTAATTAATTGTTAACGGGAGTAATTAAAAGTTAACATGATTAAATAGGAATTAAAAGGAGTAATTAAGAATAAAGAGAACTAAATAGAAATTAATAGAAGTAATTATGAATAAAGAGGACTAAATAAGAATAATGAGGAATAAATATTAATAAATATAAATAAATTTTAATATCATGGCATAATTTTTAGTAGATTGATGATACTCCTTTTGCTCGATGACTTGTCTTCTTTCAACTATCACCGACTCAAAACATTATGAAAAGTATGATTCTACGTATGCATATGAAATCGTTTATGCATGAGTTTGAATATGAATTCATATGACCACATTTTTTAGAATATTTTCAGTTGGTGATAGTCGCAAGAAGATGATTCATCGTCGAAATGGGGGCTCTTTTGTCCGATGACTCATTTACATGCATCTATGTCACACTGAAATAACAATGAAAAAACTTATTGGAGGCACGATTTTATGTTCTTGTATTCACGGGAATGAATAATAATACCTCCGAGCATATTCTTCATTGTGATTTCATTGTGAGAATGATGAAAGTAAATGTGTTTTCAGACAAAAGAGGAGTCGTCAATCCACTGGAAATTGTGTCGCTTAAATTTAATGGTAATTATTAAAGAAGTAGTTGTAATTATTAATCTTCTTTTTTCAGATAGTGTTTTTATAGTTTCAAATTATTTAAAAATAGTGATGATTTATATTTTTTTGAAAAATATGGAATAAAGAAATCGACATCAGTCATTACTTGATGATCACGCTTGGATAAATAGGTGAAAAAATATACATGGTTCTGGTTTAAATCCTTTATATATTGAGGGTGTTAAAGCTTTCTTATAATTTGATTCATCAAAAATTGAATATGATTCAGAGGACACAAGTAAGTTTCCTTGTAATAAAATTTTCTGTAAGAACATTTGACACATTTGACAAGGTTGGGGGACATCTCCTGCGATTTGGTTTTCAACCAGATTAGGTTTTTTGGTATCAACACAGTGAACCTAGATCCAAAGAAGATACTAATAACTTGATTCCATAACCATAATGGTTTCAAAATTTATTACATTATGTTCTAGTTCCATCTGTTCAAAAAACTGAAACTCATTATGATAGTGACTTAACTCATGAGTTGGCACCATCTGAATTTTATGAGTTGTTGAGGTCTACTATGAATTTATTATAAAATGGTTGCAAGGTAAGAAATTTAAAAGTGGTTGAAAATTTTATTACTATTATATCAAATATTGCAATGTCAAACAATAGTTTTGATCAGATATTTTCTTTGGATAGTACAGTATTACCTAAAGGAAATTTTTTTCCAACAAATTACTATAAGAGCGAAAGGCTTGTTCATAATCTGGCACTTAATTATCGAAAAATTCATGGATGTACAAATGATTTCATCTTATATTCTGGTTAAAATGAGTCATTGGATAGTTGTCCAAGATGTGGAAAATCGAGGTATAAAGAAGCTCAACCAGGGAAGTCTAGATCAATTACAGAAAACAATTGAGATATTTCTCCATTACACCAAGGTTACAACGTTTATTTATGTCATAGAACACATCATTAATGATTTCGTGGCACAAAACCATGATTTTAGCAGTTAAAAGCTTAAATAATACATCTATTGGTGATTCATGGAAACATTTTGACTGTTTGCATCCATTTTCTGCTTTAGAATCCCGAAACATGTGATTGGGTCTTTCTATTGATGGTTTCTATCAGTTTTTTTCTTATGGTAGTCAGTATTCACGTTATCCTATCTTTATAACTCTATAAAATTTACCTCCATGGATGTTGATGAAGGAGACCTATATCTTTTTGACTCTATTAAACCCATTACATCCGAAAAATAATATAGATGTTTATTTGAAGCCATTGATTTATGAGTTAAATGAATTGTGGAGTGATGGTGTTAGTACATATGATGTTGCTGAAAAATAGAATTTTATATTAAAATCTGCATTGATGTGGATTATTTGTGACTTTCAGGCATTTGAAATGTTATCTGGCTGGAGTACACATGGTCTGAAATCATGTCTTTACTGTATGAAAGACAACAAAACATCTTTTCTAACCAATGGAAAAAAACCTTTCTATTATAACAGTCACGACTGATTTCATCCAACCGATAATCCTTATCAGAAGAACAAATCTTATTTCATAAAAGGTACAATTGAATGGGATGAACCTCCAAAGGTGATATCAGGTACAGAGCAAAAATCTGTTTCCTTTTCATTACCTCCCATTATATTTGGGCCAACAATAAACCAATAGAAATTTTATGTCTTTTGGAAAGAACATAATTGGTTATTTTTTTTTTGAAATCATCCTTATTGTTCTATTTTTTTTCCACATGTTGGATGTCAAAAATATTGAGAAGAAATTTCTTGATAATTTATTTCAGGCAAATTTTGATACACCATGTTAGACTAAATATACTGTAAAGTCATGATAAGATCTTGCCCAAATTTTTTGGCGACTAGAAATTGAACAATTTTAAAATGTACGATCACAGATATTAATGAATACAAAAGCATATTATAAGCAATCCAAAGAGTGTTGCTTATTATATTGTCAGGGGATTATAGATTTGAGACTTCCAAATAGTTGTTATTACAATTTGTGAAGATGTGTTAAGAATGGTTATATTAACGAATTAAAATGTCCCAATTGTCATGTTATAATGGAATGGATTATGCCAATTGTATTCAAGGGTTTGTTCAATTATGTTATTTGGGATTTGATAATAGAGATATTATATTTTTTCGAGACATTTGTTTAGCGACAACAGACCACGATGCCTTAAGAAAACTGGAAGAAGATGTTGCGGTAATTATACAAAACTAGAAAAAATCATTCCGCGGCTTTCATTGACTCAATAAAACATCTGATATTACATTTTCCACATGATGTTAAATTTGGAGGTCCCATACAGTTTTGATGGATGTACCCATTAGAGATAATCATGCAGAAATTGATGAAAAGAGTATTTTTCAAAGCATCGGTTGATGACTAAATTGTTGAAGATTATTTATAAGAGGAATTTTTTCTTCTTCTTCTATTATTATTTTAAATATCAATATCCCTCAAAATAAAATCTCATGGGACAAAATGAGTGTAATTTATCTGAAGAATTGCACAATACATTGTCAGTTTTTAATCAGCCGAATCGTGGTTTTGTTGGAGTTCATGGACAATGTCTTTCCGATAATGAAGATCATAGAGCTTATACATATTTTCTGATCATCTAAGATGTAATGACATAAATTGTGAGCTGAGTGCTTCTATCCCTTATTCTATAATTTATTTTGTAGTATCGAAATAAATTTTATCTATAGGTTATATGATAATCATATCAAGAATCAGCTTCCATAAATTAAAGAAGCTGCTCTTGAAGAACGAATTCCAAAAATTTTATCTCAATGGTTTCAGAAAATGGTAACATAAATTATTGATGGTTTAATATCAATTTTGTTTATTATTTATCATAGAGATAATTGTTTTACAAATTTATAGGTGTCTTAACATGATAATGAAATTGATGAACGACTCTGTATGTTGAGTAACACACCATCCAAAATGGTTAAATCATATAATTCACAAGTGGTGAATGGATTTCGATTTCATACACTTTGATATAAGGAATAAAAAACTGAATAGTGGAGTTTTCTTGAGAGGATCACATCATAGAGAAACTGAAGTTTAATTTTATGACATTCTAGATGAAATTATTGAGGTGTGTTATCTAGGATATAATTACATAATGATGTATAAATGTCAGTGGTTGGATAATGAGAGAGGCTTGTGTGTCCATCAGACTCATGGAATCTTCGATATTAAATATAAAAGTCTTATTGTAGTAAATAAACCATTTTTACTTGCTCAAATAGGCACATCAAATTTATTACTTAATGTACTGTGCTACTTTATGAGACTTGAGTGATTGGTGAATCATAACAAAAATAAAATCTCAGGAAAATCGGTATACTCAAAATGAATGTAATTTCACTGAAGTGGAAGGAATTAAAAATTTTCAAGAGACTGTTAAAAATCCATCATTTTCAAAAAGACACATGAATATCAATGAGGACACTCTACAATTAAGGATCGATGCTGATGAAGAAGATTATGATGTTAAAAATGATTTTGAAATGACAAGAGATGATGAAACTAAAACTCATATGCATATTGATGATGCTGGAGAGGAAGATGAAGAAATTGACATAGACAACTATAGAGATGAGGATGAAGATTGACATTGAAATAGTTAAATTATAGTTATAATCATAACTAATATATATCTATATATAATAGTTATTTTGAACTCTCTTTCAACAACAATCATTTTGTGTTTCAGATGGATCTTAATCTATTTCCCATGTTGCAGGAGGCTAATCTACCTTTGGATGAGAGAAATTGTAGACCATCTGACCCACACCCTACTGACGGTTCAGGGGGTACACAGAGGGGGTGCGGTCTTGCGTGATTGATGATTCCTGACCCTATCCCCGAGTGCGGTCCACATCTTGGTTTTCATCCACGCACACTAAGGTATGGCGAACACTATATATTAGTTATCTTTCATTAATTTATTTATATATATAATAATTTTTTGATAATTTATTTCTTTTTCATCATTATAATAATGTAGCTATTTGACATGGGATCTCTCCCTTGCGCAATTATTTTTCTCAGCTGTGGACCATAAGGGAACAAATTCCTGTTGATGTGCGGTGCGAAATTTTCAATCATTGGCTGGTACGTAAATAAAGAAATTTTTATTTTAAAATTTATTTTACTAATAAATTTATATTATAAATTATTTGAAGGGTTTATAGTATCACATTGATGATATAATGCATGATGCTATCCACATCTCATGGAATGTGTCTATGCATGACCAATTCCATCAGTTTTTGCACAATTTGAGAAGAATATCTATTAAGAAAGCAGGAGTGACAGAATATGATGAATCCTATAGAGCCCACTGAAAGGAGTACATTTCATCTCATGTTTGGGAAGGATTATATTTACACTTCTTGGATGGTAGATTTTAAAGGATATCTTCAGTGGGATGGACGAAACGGGGGAGACAGGAGGTGACTCATTGAGCTGGTAGCCATAAATTCAGTACGCATAGAGAGCATTTTGTATGTTTACTTTTTAATTGTTATATATAACATCAAATATAAATAGTTTATTTTATATTTCCTTAGGTAGTCAAGAATCCTGATATTACGGAGTTCAATGTTTATCAGAGGATGTATAGTGATCCAGCCACTAGAGAGATTTGAGGTGATCGCCAGCGTCAGATTTTGGTTAGTATTATTTTTCTCAGTTTGAGAATGAACTGTATATAATACTTTCACCATTTTAGTTTTATATTGGAATTGATATAGCCATATGAGGATGCAACCTCTCAGACACAGGCTTAGAGTTAGGATGAGACTACTGATCATACTGGTGCCCACCATTTCGATGAGGCTGCATCGATGCAGGCTACACATTATGGCTGTGAGAAGGGATTAGTAGTTGGTATCAGCTCTCATATGACTCCTGGTACTTACTATGGTACTGTTGCGATGTCGATGTCCAGCTCGAGAAGAGCATGTGGGGAGGCATCATCTTCTGCCTCAGAGTATCAGGAGTAGTTGTAAACTTAGGCTGAGCTTATATTGTGTTTATATAAGCATCATGAAGGGATGTGTCAGTGGAAGCAGCAACAACATGAGGAGGAGATGATACGATGGGAGCAAGAGTGCCAACTGTAAATTCACAAGAAAAAGATGTACATGCATCGTCTGACTCGTAGTTTAGGGATGGAGTTTCCTCCACAATAATCTCCACCTCCTCCACCACTTCCAGAAGATGACCCCCGGTGATTTTTTTTATGTAAAAAACATTTGAATTCCAGATTTGTAGTAATATGTACTATTTATAGTTTTTCATTTATATTGGTGCAAATATTGCATAATTTTTTTTAATATTTTATTATTTATTATTACTATTATATTTTTTAATATTTTTTTATTTAACATATAATAATAATATTTTTTATATTTTTTATATTTTTTTAAATAAAGAGAATTTTAATTTTTTTTTATTTTTTTATCATTTTAATAATATTAATATAAATTTTTTATTAATCATAATTTATATATATATATATATTTAGTATTATATTTGTTTATTTTTGTTTGTTTTACTAATAATCTTATTGTTGATTTTTTTATTATTTTAATAATAATAATATATTTTTTTCCTTAATCATAATTTTATTAATTTTTTTAAATAATTTTTTCATTAATCAGAATTATATTAATTTTTTTATTATATTTTGTATTTGCGATGGGATGTTTTGTGATGGGATCATGTGGAAAATAACCTAGATATAAGTTTTTTATTATTAGTATTTGCGATGGGATGACAGTCAGTCGCAAATACTATTGGTGACAGACCTTTCGCAAAATGATTATATATATATATTATGTATATAATTTGACAATTATTTGTGATGGGAATGTTACCCATCACAAATGGATGATCAATATATAATTTATATAATCGAATAGTTATTTGTGATGGGAAAGTTTCCCGTCAAAAAAATAATAAAATTTTCCACAGGTCCGTCACAAAAAAATGAATTCGTGATGTCATTTTAAAATACAGGCTATTTGGGACGGGTCACCATCGCTAAAGCATATTTGTAATGGGATCCCGTCATAAATATCCTGTCTCAAATATCTATAATTCTAGTAGTGGTAGGTTCATTTTCATAAATAAAAAATCATGTATCAAAATTTATGTATATTTAGATACTCTTTTTTGGATCAGATACACCATAGAGTATTCAAAATCACATTCCATTCATATATACAATTAAAATATATACATAATTGTGCATTCTGCTACAGAGATTCCCCCACATAGAAAAACATTTACTTTGATATTCACATAATTTTAATCCTATTCAGGTATGCATATTTACCTCTATATAAAATCACATACATAATGATATCCTTACACAGTTCATGTATACAATTTCACATATTTACTTCGGAACTTATTCAAAAAGATTCAAGGCATCATCTTTTTTCCTAGTTCTATAATTCATCCTTCTTCAATTCCACATCCAAGAAACTCTTTGAAAGAATCAGGATGACCAATAAAATGAATTTTAAGCTTTATAAGTACACTTCACTTTTTATTGAATGTTTTTAAAAATATTTTATTGTGATACAAATTGATTTATATGTTAACAATAAAAGGCACCACTAAAAAAATTCTGATATTTTACAAAATCTTCTACACAAAAAAACATGAAACCTAATATTATAAAAAATACAACCATTGGATTTCATTTAACAAAATAACATGAATCACTAAATCATTGTAACATAAGAAATATATTACTATAAATAGTGTTACACCTATTTGAAAAAGATCAATTTATGAAACAATAATTACTTCACCATAATACCATGTTTTTCCAAAAATTAGTGTTTAAAAAATTATTCAATACATCATTCATCACAACATATTCACATACAAAGACTAATTTAACTTATAATGAAACAGTTCCAGCACCCACTTCAAAAAAAATAAAATAGTTATCACATGTTGACATAAAAAGAATACCTCTTTCAGAAACACCAACTAAATATATACTCTCCATTGATAAAAAATACCATATCAATGTCGATATGTTTGTTTTCATCTTTCATCTCCCTTAGAAAATAATATCTTAATAAATGATTAGTGGTGGGAAACACATCATATACATTATCCTTGAAGAGGATAATATTGAATCCCCACTATCACCCTCAATTTTTTAATGTATCTTTTGGAAGTGGTTTATAAAAAATTTCCATTTATTCCTATAAATGAAAAAAACACTAGTTTTATTTGATTTATTTACATAAGGTCATTCATTAATTGATATTAGGTATTAAAATTCATTCATCATAAATTATTGTGATTGTTTGTTTGATTAATAGAACATTGATTATCTAAACCTAAGATATGTGTAAATTTCATATCAATAATCAAATATTTATGTTTTTTCTTGATATACACATTATTAATGTTGTATCTTGATTGGAAGCTATATACCCATACTTTACAGTACTGATATTCATTGAAATTTTCATTTTTTATGACAACTCAATAATCTATCCCTAAGAAGTGAAGCTTCACCATATGTGGATCTTCTATTATTGAAAAAACATTCCTAGGATTCACTTGTATAGCTAAAAATATTTGACTTTACCTTATTATCATAAATTATCTCACAATCTATATAACCATTAATGTATATTTGAATTATTTTTATGACAATTTGTTTTTTAAAATTTAAGTGCACTTTGAAATTTGGCCCACATGGTAACAACAAAAACCATAACTGATCTAGAATATGTTTTATTAATAATGCTACCAATAAATTTCCTAAATTATTTTGGATCAAGATACCTTCCAAATCCATCCTTATAACACATTTTCTCCACAAATATTATTGTGGAAATAAAATTTTATTTTTCCAATCCAAATATTCTAAGTAATTTCCTATAATAATTTTCTTATTATTGGATAATGTGTTCCTATCTTGTGAAATTTTAATGCCAAGAATGTACCTAATTTATTCCCGTATAGATCATTCGAAAAAGATATTCATCTCATTGAAAAATAATTTGCAGTCTTCTTCATTATTCCTTGGAAATATGATAACAATATAATAAACAGTAAAAATTAGAGAATCCATTTTATATTCTTTTTTAGAGGTTGTTATCCAATCATTTAATCTTGAATATCATATCCATTAAATATGAATTCATCTTGAAATACCATGATTTGGTGACTTATTTAACCCATATAAATCTTTATTTAATGAATTCACATTTTTCTCTTATTTTCCTTGAAATTGACATGTAGTATGATTAATATATACTTATTCATAGAGATCACCATTGATAAAGGAATTGACGACATCTATTTGAGAAATATTGTTTTTTACTTTTTGGAGTATAAAAAAATAATGATTACGATGGTTTCAACTTTTTAAACTATTGAGAAGTTCTCCTAAAAATCTATGCATTTAATGAAAGGGAAGCCTTTATAAAAGAGATCTTTCTTATTTATCACCACTTCAACCCTTTCATTTAAAATGTTCTCAAAACACCAATTTATCTTAGTCACATTCTCATATTTAGGTTTGGGTACCAGATTCCATGTCTCATTTTTCTGTATCTAATCCAATTTTTATTCATGTAAAAATTTTACCCTTTATTATGTAATGAAAATTTTGCATATGTTGGTCCAAATTATGAACAAATTCCTTTCATAAACTACCCCCAATGTTCTTCTACTTTGTACCAATATTCCATGATTTCCTATTATGTTTTGGACCACCATTTTCATTCTCATCCTTAGATGACATGTAAATAATTTTTCTTCATATCTTGAAATGGATTAATCAATATATTCATGATATTAAACTTCTATAATATCAAGGCAATTAGACATTAAAAAATTTTTAAAATACAAATATCTTTATCTTAACTTCATCTTATATCTACAAATGTCTATGAGAACATTCTATTAGAATGTTCAAGCACATTAGCATAAGAAAAATATAAAACTCTTCTAGTTTCCTCATTATTACATATGTATCCTCTACTATTTAGAGAGTGGATAAATAAAATACCATAACCACTTATTTGTTCAATCTTCAAAAGGATTAAACATTATATTTTGGTAATGTAGGGTTTGGAATAATCTTATAATCATCATACATGTTGAATTATTGTAATATATCTCAAAGGACACTGTTTCTAATTTTGGTCTATATAAGCATCAAATTTAAATGAGAGTTTTTACTAAATTATATTCTCTCCAAAAGAATCTATAATTATCATGTTCAATCAACATGGTTCGAGCCTTATCAACGAATATTATCTTCCTTATATGATCCATAACACAATTTTTTTGTTGCTGTGGTTAACTATGGTCATGATTAATATTATGTTACTCAATATAACGATGAACATTATTTTATTGTGTTTAGAATCATTATATATTATTATCTTCATTATATATTTATCTCATTTCTTTTCATCACTTATCCTAAAACATTTAAAAAACATGATATTCTGTGATTTATGTTTTAAAAACTCAATACATGTTATATGAGTGAAATGATAAAAATAATAAATAAAATACATTAATATTTTTTTCTTTCTTATAGTGTTAAATATGTTCTAATGTATAAGATATAATGTATAATATGTATGTATCTCAACCTTCATGTGTAAAAAATTTAAAAATTTAACTTTCTGGTATATGGGATAATACTAATTTCTATTTCTTATAATATTAAGGAAACCATGAAAACATATTCTATATGTTATCATGTTCATTTTTATCTGCAACATTTTCCTTAGTCATTATATCCCACAATTGATTCTCATCCTTTATTATTAGATAATAAGTACTCTATGAATCTCCAACCTAGAAAACGTTCCACTTTGATTATTGTCCCCTGATCACAAATTCCCAATATTCATTTATATTCATAATAAAACCATCTAATATAAATATATTGTAATATCCAAGGTAAATAAATTATAAGACATTTTCATATTTGTTTTTATTTTATAATTAAATATTAATTTTACTTTAAAGGGGTTTCTATGTTTGATAGCATACCCAATACGCAACAAAGAGTTTCTTTGAAATCTTACATTGCATACTAATAAAATAATAAAATTATTTTAAATGGTAGTTAACACATAGCCGTTGTATTGGTGGGAATGAATAGAAATAACTAAAATATGATTATATATATTTGTTAAATGTTTTTACATTTATCTGATAAAAGATAAAGGATTAAAATAAGAAATGACTTCAATTTTAGGCATAGATACTCTAATATTCACTAAAAGGTCGATTTATCACCTTTTGATGGAGAACTCTCTTTAAAAATAGTTTTGGACACTCTTATACATTTTATTGGACCAAATAAAATCCTTATTTAGATTCGGGACATAAAAATTTACTTTTTGTGTCTTTTTATTATTTTTCTGATAAAATTCATTTTTAATGAATAATTGAAAAATGTTGAATTTTAAATCAAAACCACATTTTAATATAATTTACTTATACGAATATATTATCTTTTGAATTGGTTTTAAAGTGCAATTAGAATATATTTTTACAATTTAATCCAATGGTGGTCAATGGAATTAATTTCACTTTGAAATTGGACTTAAACAATTGTCAATCTATTGATAGATATTGTTTCTTAAAAACACGCTATTTGTTTTGAAAACATGAATTATTTATTATAATTCATTAATGAAAATTATATATTTTAAATTTTTTAAAATAGACATCATTTTTGAATTCAGAATGTCAAATATAGTTTTTGTTGATTTTTTGGTATTTTTCTCAATAACTCTAATTTTAGATGAATAGTGAAACCACTAAATGGTAGTTAAAAAACAAAATTTTTTGTTTAAATGAAACATTACAACATTTATGAATTGAATTTAATAAATACGACATACATGGTTGTCATTAGTCAGTTAAATTTGGTTTAATGGGATGAAAATAACTTTTTTGGTGAATAATAACTTTTAAGTTTTATTAATTGTGATTCAACGGTAATTATTGTAATTTAAGGTAAAAATAATGTTATAATAATTTCAAATCTCCTTGACACGTGTCATACACTTATTGGATGAGTCTTGGATGGCCAATAAAATCCATGGGTCAATTTATGGGACGCCATAGAGCCACTTGTGTAAGATAATGACATTAATACCTTTAATTTAAAGTAAAAATAAAAATATCACAAACATGTATTGTTTTACTAAAACAATTTTTACATGGGGTAATATATTTGATATATTTGACTATAAATTTTCATTAGAAATCTAAAAATATTTCCTACAACATGCTATTTTTTTATAATTTTTAGACATCAAATAAATAAAATTATATATGATGCAATGATGATGTAGTGTTTACATCATTAATGAATGATTTAAATAAATAAGAATATAATGTTTATAATAATATCCAACCACTATCCAATTCATATTTTATGAGTTTATTTTGAAAATGGGCCACCTTATCTTCGACATTAATAATTTTTGGATGTTTAGAAACCGAAAATCATTATATAATAAAATAATAGTTTCATGCTTTCCAAAAGTGCCCCTCCTCTCCCATATAAAAAGACCCCACTTCTTACACATTTCAGACACTTCTCATGAAATTTATCATTTCCAAACTATACTCAAATAATCTCCCAATATCCCTCTATTCATCCTAGGATCCTTACCTTAGGCAGAAATCTCTTCAGGAAAACCTTTTGGTTCAAACCAAAGGGAGGTACCATATTTTAAAGGTAATGTCTTCTCTTATGGTCTTTTGTTTTATTTTGCTTCTCCAAACCCGTAAACTATTTTTAATCCTTTCATTTGTAACAAAAAAAGTATCTTAAATATACTTGGATGTTGTTAGGAGAATTATTGAAGCTACACTTACACACACCTTCGTCTAATGCTTAATGAACATACTGTTTCTGTGGATGGCGAATTACTGCATCACGAAACGATGATTGTCCAAAATTTTCTTAAAAAAAATTCATGGAGGCAATTATAATGTCACTATATTTATATATTATATATATTATGTTTATGTTTTCCTTATTGTTCTTTATTTTTCATTTATGCCACACCATTATGGTTTCAATAATGGATAAACGAGAGAATTTCATTTTTTTTGAAGTACATACTACCGCCCCCTCAAAGTGAATTAAATTGTTAATGCCATATGTGGGATATATAAAGGATGGAGTTAATAATATTATTTATGATATTATATTGGAAATATAATTTACCTTTATATAATTTTGATTTCATTCAATTTAATATGAAATAGAAATGAAAGTAGTGTTCATGCATACGCACGACTTACCATCTCCATGAACAGTGCATTTCATTTCATACCACTAAATGTTTTGTACTATTATAAATAAATGTATATTCTAGATATACATGATATATATGATATATAAATCATTAATATCATTCTGGATATAATGAACCTTTGACCACATGAACAACATGTAATTGTAAGAAGTCCATTTTGTCTTAAGTACAATATCGAGAAAATGAACATTATTAACATTATTGATTAAATAATGTTTATATCATGGAAATATGTGGTTTAAAAGGAATAATAAACTAGAAAAAGGTTCTTAAGCAAGTTCAAATTAACATTAGTTTATTATTCAGGATATTAAAGAATGATCGAGTCAATTTGGACACAATGTAAGGGACTTCATCTCAATATCTTTTCATTGAGGCATATTTTGTTTTAATACAAGACTTCAGTGTATATGCTATAGAAAGACCTCTGAAATTTCATTTAATTAAAAGGAAATCACTTTCTACGAAGCATTTTACTAAAAAAGGAATGTATCTTTCAATGTACGCAGTGACAATGACCTTTACGCTACTGAGAGTGTTACTTGATCTTTGGATTCCTTAACAAGCTGTAACATTTTTAAAAGGAAAAATAAATACCATATACTCTATTATGTATTTTGGTATTGAATATGTTTTTGATAATGGATTTGTTATATTAATCTATTTAAGTGATATATTTTTATTGAAATGTAGAAATGTTTTCTTTCCATTTTATTTGTTGTATGTGTAATGATTTTATAATGGTACATGGACATTTGACGAGTGGTTACGTGATAAACCAAATGATGGGTGGTGCCATGATAAACCAGGATGGGTGGTTATGTTATAACCTCGAATTCATTTGGTATGGAAGTCAGCTGTATGGTTATTCTATTTAATGATATGTGTGGATGTCGACGGTATGGTTATTCCATCTATGTATGTTTATGTCCTAAGTTACCTTTATATGTTATGTGTTCTTTATATGGGTTTTAGGTAATAATTTGGTTACAAAATGGTAATTAATTATCTTTTATTTAGTGAAAAGTATTTACTACTTCATAAAGTTAAAAAGTATTACTTATGATAATGTATTCATGGTTTACAAATTGTTTTGAAGAAAACTAACAGTTTACCTTCTTTGTGTATCACTTATGGGGCTTTCTATGCTCAACCCATGTTCTTTAAATGTTTTTCAAAGGAAATAATATGGAATAGGGTCAAGGATGGGATCAAGGAAAAGACATGCTATCTTAAACATCGAACTAGACATGAATCTTTTTTTAAAGATTCCATGTTTTGTAAATTAAAATTGTAAATTATATAAAAGTGTCTACTTTTTAATCTTTTGAGATGTAATAGTTATGTCCTAATTATCTAAAACTCTAATCCTGAAAATATCCTCAATGTGAATTATTAAATTAATTCATGATTAAGTAATGTTTTAAGGCTGTGTCCCTATATTTGATAAAAGAGGTCAGTTTAGAAAACTTTAGGAGTTAGAAAATTGTTAATTTTATGTCCTTAAATTAATTTATGGTTTTATTGAAATGATATAGAATTTAAATCTTTCCATGTTTATTCGACTAAGATATTTTTGTGTTCAAAATGGTATTCCGTAGAGGAAATAGAGAAGCGATGGTGGGACGACATCAGGAGGAAGACAACCTTCCAAATCAGCAACCTGAGATGGTTGGAATTGGAACTGAAGAGTTTGTTGTAGTGATGGTATAGTTGAATCAGTATATAAATGGTGGTGGTATCCATGAACGAGATCAGCCAGATCAACCGTAGAGGAAGATGTCAGTGGTGGAACATTTCATGAGGTAACATCCCCCATCATTCAGAGGATCATCTAACCCTGTGATAGTAGAAGGGTGGATTAAAGCACTGGAGAAGAGTTTTGAGGTCATGCGGTGTTCAGAACATCAAAAGGTCTATCTTGTTCTTTTCCGTTTTGAAGATGAAGCTGATCAGTTGTGGTGGATGGTGAATAATATCATGGATAGTGATGAGATCGATGATCTTCGCTAGGAATAATTAAAAGGTATTTTTCTTGAGAAATATTTTCCTAATGTGGTTCATCTTAGGATAGAAAAAATATTCCTTAAATTGAGTCAGGAGGATAACTCAATGGCTGCTTATGATGCAAATTTCACTAGACTGGCAAGGTATGCTTCAAATTTCATAGGATTTGTTGATAGTAAAATGAACTGTTTTTACTCAAGGTTAAAGCCAAAGTATCGAAGGGATTTAACTTCTCGTGAGTCCAAAAATTATTAAAAACATGTTCGATGTGTAGAGAAGGTGGAAATTGAGTTTTTCAATGATCATGTGTTCTATGAAAAACATTATAATAAGAGGTCTAGTTGGAATGCAAAGGGAAAGAATTAATCAATGAAGCTGGGAGGTAAAAAAATCAAATATCAAACCTGTGAGAATTGTGGTCAAATTAATCCTGTAGAATGATTATCCATGTCTGGAAAGTGCTTTCAGTGTTGTAATTCTGGTCATATTGCTCGTAACTATAAGAAAGAAGATCATGCTGGAAATGAAAAGCTAGAATTAAGATGTATTAAGTGTAATGAGATGGGTCATTATGAAAATGATTGTCTAACGAAGAAGTCAACTGATGGAAAGCAGCCTGAATACAATAAGAAAGGGGTGGGGGTGGTTAAATGTTTTGCAACTACATCAGTGGATGTTGGGGCATCGAATAAAGTAGTATCATGTACACTCTTTGTTTTTTCATATTATGATAATATATTTTTTGATTCAGTGTCTACATATTCATTAATTTATGAGAAGTTTTATAGTAAATTGGGAATTCAATCTCAATATATTAATCCTGATCTTATGGTAAAAACTCCCAGAATAAACATTGAGACAAAAAGAAATTATAAGAACCTTCGTATCCTTGTGAAATTAATTAATCTACCTGTAGACCTTATTGTTTTGACTCTAGTAGGGTTTGATGTTATTTTGGGTGTGCATTGGATTACTGTTTATCATGCTAAGATTGAATTCAGAGAAAAAGGAGTTTCTTTTCAGAAATATTTTCAGTTTGTTTACAATAATGAACCCTTTATTTTGATAACATATTAGGAAGTTGAGAAACTAATAATAGATGGAAATGAATGTTACCTTGCTCATATTGTTGAAAACAAAAGAACTATTCAGATTAATGCTGTTCTAGTGGTAAATGAGTATATTGATGTTTTTCATGATGAGTTCCATGGTATTATACAAGATCAGGAAGTTGAATTTACTATTGAAATAGTTCCTAATTCTAATCCAATTTCAAAACCCTCTTATCGAATGGCTCAAGTTGAACTTTTAGAGTTAAAGAAGCAATTGCAAATATTATTAGATAATGGTTTCCTTCGACCTAGCACATCACCATAGGGTGCTCTTATCCTGTTTGTTAAAAGGAATGTTGGTTCAATGTGACATTTCATTGATTAGAGATCAATGAATAACATCACTGTTAAGAATAAGTATCATTTTCCTCATATCTATGATTTGTTTGATCAACTATAGGGAGCATAGTATTTTTCGATTATTGACATGAGTTCGGGGTACCATCATTTGAATGTAAAAGAAGAAGACGTTCTGAAGACAACGTTTTATACTAGATATGGCCATTATGAATTTGTAGTTATGCCTTTGGGGATAACCAATTCACCTACTGTATTCAGGGAACTAATGAATAGAATTTTCCATGAGTTCTTGGATATGTTTTTTGTTGTGTTCATTGATGATATTTTGGTGGTTTACAAAATTAAATAGGAGCATGATAGTTATTTAAGGGTTGTCTTACAAACCATAAAATAAAAGAAACTGTATGGAAAATTCTTCAAGTGTGAGTTTTGGTTACAACAATTTTCTTTCCTTGGTCACACTGATTCAAAAAAGGGAAAAAATGTTGATCATACTAAAAAAATGTTGTTGAATAATTGCCAAGACACACAAATATAACCGAGATCTATAGTTTTCTTGGTTTTGGTGGGTTGTTACCAGAGGTTTTTTGAAGCTTATTCAAGGTTATCTAGTCCAATGACTAAGTTAACTCAAAATGGTGTTAAGTTCATCTAGAAAAATGAATGCAATGATTTTTTTTAGTAATTTAATAGAATATTTGTGAATACTTCAGTTTTGGAACTTCCTTCAAAAATTGGTGAGTTTTTTATCTATAGGGATGTTTCATTGAATGGACTTGGTTGTGTCCTTATGCATAATGATCAGGTAATTTCTTATGCTTTACGTCAGTTGAAAACTCATGAGTTAAATTACCGAACACATGATTTGAAATTAGATGCTGTTTTTTTTCTCTAAAAATTTGGATACATCATTTGTATGGAGTATAGTTTGAGATATATATTAATCCTGAAAGTATAAAGTATATATTCACTCAGAAATAATTTAACATGATATAGAGGAGATGGATGGAATTAATCAAGGATTATGATTGTACAATTCATTACCATCCTGGAAAAGAAAATAAAGTGGCTGATGCTTTGAGTTGAAAAAATAATTCTTCATTAACCATGCTATATTTGGAATGAGATCCTTTGGATTTTGATTTGATGAACTTTGGAATAGTATTTGATGGTGTAGGATGTTCATTTGTTTTGATTTAGGTGTCAGTAAGATCATATCTATCAAACATAATTAAGAAAGAGCAGAAGAAAGACAGTTAGTTGCAGAAAAAGGTTGAGCTGGTTCAGAATGGTATGTTACATGAATTTAACAATGATAATGATTTTGTTTTGAGGTTTGGGAAGAGATTATGTGTGCCTTGTGATTCACAGTTGAAGAATGATTTTTTATGTGAGGCTCATAGTTCCCCGTTTTCAGTTCATACTGGCAGTACTAAGATGTACAGAGATCTATAGGAGTATAACTAGTGGGATGGAATGAAAAGAGATATTGTAAATTTTATTGTGAAGTGTTTGACTTGTTAGCAGGTTAAACTATTGTGTCAGTTACCGAAATGGATGCTTCAGTCATTATTGGCACGAGTGTGAAAATGGTAAAATATATCGATGGACATTGTTGTGGGATTGCCAAAAACATCTCGAGGTAATAATGCAATTTGGGTTATTGTTGATCGATTGACTAAATCTGGCCATTTCTGTTTTATTCGAGATACATTCTCCCTTGATCAACTTTCTTGGTTGTATGTTAAATAGATAGTCAAGTAAAATGGAGGTCCATCTCCATTGTATCTGATCGTTATCTCAGGTTTACTTCTAACTTTTGGAAAGGCCTTCAGAAGTCATTGGGTACTGAAATAAATTTCAGTACAACTTTTCATCCGCAATCATATGGGAAGTCAGAATGAACAATTCAGACCATGGAAGATATATTATGTGGTTGCGCATTGGATTAACAGGGATGTTGGGACCAATATCATTCTTTGGTTGAATTTTATTATAACAACAGTTTTCATTCCAGTATACAGATGGATCCGTTTGAGTCATTATATGGTAAACGATGTCGAACTCTAGATTTTTGGGATAAAGTATGGGAAAGAAAACTGATGTGACTAGAATTGGTAGAAGAGATGGGAGAAAAAGTTCAGTTGATTCAGAATCATATGAGAAAAGTTCAGATAAGGCAAAAAAGTTATGCGGATAACCAAAGAAATGATATATCTTTCGAGGTAGGAGATCATGTTTTTCACAAATTTTCTCCATGGAAAAGTGTGATATGTTTTGGAACGAAATGAAAGCTGATTCTGAGGTTCATTAGACCTTATGAAATCATGTATAAGGTTGGATCAGTTGCATACAAAGTAGCATTACATCCATGTCTTTCCCAGGTACAAAATGTTTTTCATGTTTCGATGTTGAGATAGTATATTATATATCCATCTCATGTTTTGAGCCGAGATATAGTTCAGTTGGAAGAGAATATTTATTATGACGAACAACCAGTGCAGATTATTGATCGAAGAGAGAATGTGTTGCAAAATAATGTAATTTATCAGGTGAATTTTCTATGGAAAAACCATATGGTTGAAGAGGCGACGTGGGAATCTGAAAATTCTATGAGGGATAAATACCCCCAATTATTTTGATATGTGAATAAAATTGCGAGGAAGCAATTCCCAAAAGGGGGGAAGGATGTAACATCCCAGCTAAATAAACAATAATACATATTCATATTTGTTACTATTTTTTAATTAAATATTAGTTTTACTTTAAAGGGGTTGCTATGTTCGATAGCATACCCAATATGAAACAATGAGTTTCTTTGAAATCTTACATTGCACGCTAATAATATAATAATATTATTTTAAATGGAAGTTAACACGTAGCCATTGTATTGGATGAAATGAATAGAAATAACTAAAATTTGATTATATATGTTTGTTAAATGTTTTTACATTTATCCAATAATAGATAAAGGCTTAAAATAAGAAAAGAATTCAAATTTAGGCATAAATACTCAAATATTCATTAAAAGGTCGATTTATCACCTTTTGATGGAGAAACCTCATTAAAAATAGTTTTGGTCATGCTTATAAATTCTATTGGACCATATAAGATCCTTCTTTATAATCGGGACATCAAAATTTACTTTGTGTCTGTTTTTTATATTTTTCTGATATAGTTCATTTTTAATGAATAAATGAAAAATGTTGTATTTTAATTCAAAACAACATTTTCATATAATTTATTTATACTATTAGAATTTTTTTGAATTGTTTTTAATGTCAAATTAGAATATATTTTAACCACTTAATCCAATGGTGTTCATTGGAATTAATTTTACTTTGATATTGGACTTAAACAAGTGTCAATCTTTTGATAGATATTGTTTCTTAAAAACACGCTATTTATTTTGACAACAAGAATTAATTATTTATTATTTAATGCAACTTATATTTTTTGAATTTTTTAAAATTTAAATCATTTTTTAATTCAGAATTTCATATATAGCTTAGGGTAATTTTTGGTATTTTTATGAAAAACATCAATTTTGATGAATAGTGAAACCACTAATTGGTAGTTAAAAACTGAATTTTTCTTTTAAACGAAACATTACCATATCTGTGAATTGAATTTCAAAAATCCTACATACATGGTTGTCATTAGTAAATAAAATTTTGTTAACTGTGATGAAAATAATTTTTTTGGTGAATAGTAACTTTTTAGTTTTATTAATCACGATTTAAAGGTAATTAGTGTATTTTAAGTTAAAAATAATGTTATAATAAATTTATATCACCTTGACATGTGCTCTATACTTATATTATGAGTCATAGACGACCAATCCAATCCATGAGTCAATTTATTGGACCCCATGGAGCCACTTGGGTAAGATAATGACATTAAATCGTTTTATTTAATGTAAAAATAAAAATGTCACAAACATATATTGTTTTACCTTAACAATTTTTACATGGGGTTATATAATTGATATATTTGAAAATGATTATTAATTATAAATATTAAAAGATATCCTATGACATAGTAATTTCTTTATAATTTTCATACATTATATAAAAAAATTATTTATGACATAATAATGATGCAGTGTTTACGTCATTAATGAATGATTTAACTAAATAAGAAGATAATGTTAAAAATAATATCCAAAAAATTTCCAATTTTTATTGGATGATATTATTTCGATCATGGGACACCTTATATTAGACTTTAATAATTTTTGGACATTTAGAAACCGAAAATAATTATATAATAAAATAATAGTTTCATGCTTTCCAAAAGAGCCGCTCCTCTCTCTTATAAAAAGACCCCACTTACTACCCATTTCACACACTTCTCAAGATATTTGTCTCGTCTAAACTCTTCCAATATAATCTACCAATATCCCTCTATTCATCCTAGAAGCCTTAACTTAGGATGAAACTCTCCAAGGAACCCATTTGGTTCAACCAAAGGGAGTTACCCGATTTAAAGTTAATGTCTTTTCTTTTGTTCTTTTGTTTTATTTTTCTTCTCCAACCCCTAAAATATTTTCATTAATTTCTTTTATAACAACACTAGTATCTTAAATATACTAGGATGCTGTTATTAGAATGATTCGAGCTACACATACACACACCTTTGTATAATGGTTAAAGAACATACTATTTCTGTGGATGGCGAATTACTACTTCACGAAACGATGATTGTTCAATCTTCTCTTAAACACCTTTATTGGTGGCCATTAAGATTTAACTATATTTATATATGATATATATTATGTTTATGTTTTACCTATGCTTCTATATTTTAAATTTATGTCATACCTTTATGGTTTCCTTAATGGATAAACTCGAAAATTTAATTTTTTGGAAGTCCAGACTACCGCCCCTCAAAGTGATTTGAATCATTAATGCCATGTGTGGGTTGCATAAATGATGGAGTTAATAATATTATATATGATATTATACTAGAATTATAATTTACCTTTATATCATTGTGATTTCATTCCATTAAATACGAAATAGAAATGAAAGTAGCGTTCATGAGTACGTACAGCTTACCGTCTGTATTAACGGTGCATTTCATTTGTTACCTATAAATGTTATGTACTATTATAAATACATGTATATTATGGATATATATGATATATATGATATACAAATCATGAATATCTTTCTGTATATAATTAACCTTTGACCACATGAACAACATGTCATTGTAAGAAATCCATTTTTGACTTAAGTAAAAAATATCGACAAAACAAACATTATTAAATAAAATGATTAAATAATGATTATAACATAGAAAGAAGTGATATAAAGGTATAATAATCATGAAAAACTTCTTTAATAAAGTTCAAATTAAATTTAGTTTATTATTAGGGAGATTAAAGAGTGATCGAGTCAAGTTGGACACGAGGTAAGGGACTTCGTCTCAATATCCTTTCATTGAGGCATATTGTGTTTTAATACAAGTATTTCTTTTATATGCTCTATAAACACCTTTTACATTTCATTTCATTCAAAGAGATTCATTTTTTATGAATCGTTTTACAAAATGACAAAAATGAATGTTTATTTTAACATACATGGTTACAACGTCTTTTCCGCCCATGAGATTATTACTTGATCTTTGGCTTCCTTAACAAGACATAATGTTTTTAAAAGGAAAAATAAATACCATATACTCTATTATGTACATTTGTAATGAAAAGGTTGTTGATAATGGATTTATAATATCAATATATTTAAGTTATATATTGTGATTGAAATATAGAAATGTTTTCTTTCATTTATATTTTTTTTTATATGTTATGAGTTTATAATGGTACTTGGATATTTGAAGGGTGGTTACGTGATAAACCAAATGATGGGTGGTGCCGTGATAAATCAGGATGGGCGGTTACGTTATAACCTCCAATTCATTGGGTATGTAAGTTGACCATATGGCTATTCCATTTAGTGATTTTTGTGGATGTTGACCGTATGGTTATTCCATTTATGTAAGTTTATGTCCCAACTTTCCATTATATGTTATATGTTCTTTATATGGGTTTTATGGTAATATTTTGGTTACAGAAGGGTATGTAATGATCTATTATTTAGTTAAGAGTATTTACTACTTCATAAAGGTGAAATGTATTACCTTTGATAAAGTAATCATGGTTAACCTATAATTTTGAAGAAAACTAATAGTTTTCCTTTTTTGTGTATCCCTTACATAGCTTTTAATGATCACCCCAAGTTTTTGAAATGTATTTCAGAGGACATAATGTGGAATAGGGCCAAGGATGGGATCATGGAAAAGTCATGTTGTCTTAAACATGGAACTATACATGACTCTTTTTTTCAAGAGTTCATGTTTTGTAAAAAAATTAGAAACTGGGTAGAAGTGTCTACTTTGAAATCTTTTGAGATGTAATTGTTATATCCTGATTCTCTAAAACTCTAAACCTGGATATATCCTGAAAGTTAATTATTCATTTAATTCAAGATTAAGTAATGTTTTAATGTTGGGTCCTTATATATATTATCATTTCCTTCATAAAAATTCATGAAACATTCTATATTTTATGTTTTAGTTCATTAATAAAAATGGGAACTTATGAATTTATACTTTTAATTTCAATTAATTGTAGCCCCAATGGATTTAACTCTATAAGGAATATAATTTATAATACTTAATGTTCCTTATTAGAATAATTTATCATTCTATAACATCATATACTTTCATGTAGTGAGTAAAAAAACATATTCTCTATGAACCATGTTTGTTCCCCTATTTTAAACTTGAGTATAGTTTTAATGGTAATATCATTAAATTTTCCCTTTTGTTTCTTCTCCGAATGCATATTTTTTTTAATTAAAATTTTTTTAGATAGTTTTATCATATAAAAACCATTTTCATGGTTTTTATGATAATAAAATATATTACAAAGAGTTTCATGAATTTTAATATGTTCTCTATCTTCAAATTATCTTTTTCATATGGTTTTTGAATTTTTCTTCTATGAGTGTGTTGAATCCACTTAAAAGACTATCTTCAATGCCTCAATGATATTTTATTTTAGTGATTATTATATATTCAATCCTTTCATTATGTTCAAATCCTCTATAGTAATAGTAATATCTATGAGAAAAGATTTTACTTTTTAACCTCCATACAAACCATAACTTTATAATTGTATTATGATATATTTCTATCCATCAATCCTAGATCAATTTTTTGAACTTAATATTTGGTAGACTCTGGATATATTATTCTTTATAAAATTATGCTTCTTCATAGATTTAATATATCCTCAATAAATAATAGTTTTCCCTTAAAAATTTTATTTTAAAAAATTCAATAGTTTTGGAATTTTCTTATTTTAGCTACATACATGTCCCTTTAAGCATTATTTTTCTTATGAATATATTTTCCAATATATTAAACCTTATTATAAACCATTGATGATGAATTTTTCCAATTTTATAAAATTTTCGCATCATATAGCATTCAAAAAATTTAAAAATTTAAATCTGTTTATTACATATTCCTTTTTAAGCTTCAACCAGTTTCTATTGAAGAAGATAATATCTTTTCATTTCCATCTTCTTTTCGTCAATATTGATATAATGATTTTTTTCTCCATTATGTAACTTCTATATGATTTCATTACCTTTGGGAAATATTCATTTTTCTTCTTCATGTTCTAATTTTTATGTTTTAATATATTGAAAACCCTTTTTTAACAATTTTTTATGTTTCTTTTGTTTTTCAATTTCTGAAAGTTATTTTTTCCAATTATATTTTTAGCATAAAATCCATTTTATTTTCATCTTCTTATTTTTATAATTAAATATTTCATCACTAGTAAAAAAATAATTCAAATTATCAATAATAATCATTTCAACAGCATAATCACTAGAATTCAAAACATTCACTTCTTCTATATCATGATATTTATCACATTTGGAAATAAAATAATATTATAATATTTAGAGAAAATTTTATTTCTTAGTCTAAAATAACCCTTTGAATTATATAACTTATTTCTTTCTAGTCTTCATGTCGAGCCTTCTTCTTCATCACTATCTCCAACTTCCTTTAGTCCTGTAAAATTTCCTACAAAATTTCCAATTGTTAGATATTTTCTAAACATCAATGTTAACAATCCTTTTATACTTATCTATTCCTAATTTCATATGTTTGAATGATAGAGACATGAATTTTTCAAAAATATTACATAAATCATATTTTGAATCAAAAATATAAATCATCTTTTCTATAATGAAATTTTAGAACTTTTATTTCTATATGGATTTAAAAAAGATTTCATGACATGTCATTCCATTTCATTTGACAGAATCCTATTTTTATCATCTCATGTGTAATTAGAGTACCAAGAATATAATCTAGATTGATTAATTCATTTTATCTATCCTCTAATTATAATACATTGTCATCAAATCTGGTGGGAAGAATATGTCAAAATATTTTCAATAACTGTTGAGTCCTTTATTTTTTTTCAAACGATGGTTCTTGAAATATCATTATCCCTTGGGAATAAATCACTATCAAATTCATTAACTCCCATTTTAAAAACATGTATATCAATCTTTAAATTTCATTATCAACTTTCACCTCATTTATATTCCCATCAGATATGCTCTTCAAATTATACTAGATTCCTATTTTTATTCAAATTATTATAACATATATAAATTTTTATTTTAGAGGGATAGGAATGAATATCATTTCAAGATCAAACTTCATTATTTAGATTCCTCTATTTTATATCTATTAATAGATCACCCCAATTAAGAGGATGAAAACCATCTATAATAACTTACATAATATCATAGAAAATTGGTAATAGATATGATATCATTTTTTCATTTATAAAAGATATTTGATCAAATTATAGTCTAGAATCCAATTAATATTAACTGATTTCTAATTATCGATGATAGTATGCATCTTGTTAAAAATAAAAATATCCAAGAGTTAATGACGCAACACACCTTTTAATTACTATTCAAAGAACTATTTAGGATCAATTTGACAACTGAGAGGAGGTTAATTAGTGTTAAATGTTTTTTAATGCTTTTTTACTTTTAAAACAACCATAAACACATGGTAGATATTAGAGAATATAAAAGACAAAAAAATAGAAACACCCATCTGAACAGGGAAAATTTAATATTTCACAAAAAAACATGAGTATCTGTTCCTTGAAATGATCAATAAAAAATTCAAGTATACACATCTATTGGAAAACAATCAATTTTGATTACAACAAAGGGTATATCCATCACATTTATTGCACTACAGTTACTTGATAGCTCATGTTCTCTTCAAACACAAAATATTATGAAATAGATTTTGAAATTTTGTATTGAACCTATACCAACATGATCAAATTATTTCAATAATTATAAATACTTGGCCTTGTGAAAGTTAAATGTTATTCACTTTATACTTATTTCCCTTTAGGGAGAAATACGTCACATATTATTTTTTTATCTTTATTCTTATCACTTTTATTCACCCACATAATACAGATCTAAAACAAATATTAAATATAAATTATGCAGTGGTTGTTTCCTTTCTCTCTTTCTTATTAATTAATTATTTTCAACAAAACATAAATAATTTTGAATTCACATATCCAGAAATCATGGATATATTCATCAAAATTACTTCTATAAGAAACTAATTTGTAATTGAAATAACTATATGTAAACCTATATAAATATCATGGTAAATTAATTTTTATTTAAAAATTTATTTCATATTCATTAAATATTCACGTACTAATTAGACCATTTATTTTACTAAGACAGTATAGTGCTAATTTAAACTTGGAATTATTCCTCTTAAATCCAATCGAAATAGAACCCATTTCATTCCTCAATAATTTTATAATAAAACAAATACTATTATCATGGGTATGTGCATGCATGAAATCTGATGTGTCATTCTTCATTCATGATATTTGGCTTTCCATGATATGTGAAATTGATGCTGAACTCCACCAATTTTAATACTTAGAATGTACCACACATAAACCATTTTACCATATTCTACTTTCATGTATGTTTCCAATTCATAAAAAATTATTAGTTCGACTATGTTATCAAATAACATTTTTGGATAAAAATATCATATATGAATATTCTTTTACATATGTATTCAATTCGTATATGTGACCTTTTCACACAGACAATCAATTTTTGTACACAGTTTCATTTTATACAAAACTAGTCGTGTATCCAAATTTGAGAATGGAAGGATCTACTTTTATCGATTTAGATTCATAATAGTGTATTTTGATACATAGTTAATTCACATATGAAATCATAACATGTAAGAAATAGTGCATTCTACTACATTGTCTCCATTATATAGGTAAACCATTACATGGTTATTAGTATTCATAAAAGCCTTTTCTGGTATTTAGATTCATCTACATAAAATATCACATACATAGGAATTTTATTATGTAGAGAACATTACGTATTATTCATATTTTTATTTTCACTTCATAAAAAACCTTTTAATCATTATAAATTTTTATTATTTTACAATTCCACCTTTCACATTCTATCCAAGAAACTCATTGAAGGATCATGACAACAAATAATATGAAAGGTTATTGTTATAAGAACGCATCAATGTTTATATAATATTTTAATACACACTTCCTGTAGCATAAATATATTTTTTTAAATAAAAGATAACACGAAAAAACAATCTCACCTCTTGTACATATGTTTTTTACAAAGAAAAAACACCCACTTTGTCTTAAGACATCCTATATTGGATTTAATATAGGAATTGAGCCTTCCTTACATATTAAAGGTCAGATCATCAAAATTAGTCCCTATATTTTAGATTCCTTCTCCCCTATTTGGGTTATTTCATTAATATTATCCTACAATTGGAGAAGATGATTTCTCATGGCATGATCTTTTGGAAGAAATTTGGTAGATGTGATGGTGGGACTAGAATAATATTGCTTGTATGATCATCTAAAAATTAATATGTCATATAGAGTGATTATTTGTAATCCTTGACCACTAGCTGATAATCATACGAGCAAGAAAGGTTGATTATCATACACTCTACTAAGTTTCCCAAAACATTATTTCTAAGAGAGAAATTTTTCATGGAAAAATGTTTGACTATAAATGAGTTGAATCTATGGATAATTGTGTGTTGTCCTCTTATGTGGACCCACAATGGATTATGTAGTGGGATGTAGAGGGACGTTATCTATGGGAAGATTCCCAGACACAATCAGTGGAGGTCATGACGTATATACTTAGCTAGAAACATAAAAATACACAATCACTCAAAAACCATATGAAGTGGTGTAGTGAAAGGTTCAATATGATTGGTTTGAGATGTTATCATCTTGTGTGCATCTTCTAATAGAGTATAAGATAATAGATTTATCCATGTTGTAGCATGTTTTTAAATCATATTAGTGATGGTTTTCTAATCTCAAAAAGATAATGTCATGTGTGTAGTCATTTTTTAGTTATATATTAAAGGAGAAGCTCTAGATTTTGGATGTTTTTTCTAATTTCTATCCATTTAATAAAAATACTAAATTTTAAATACCTATTTTGAATTAATTTCATCTCCAATCAGTTACTAAAGTGAGTAACTAATATCCATAAAACTACTTGAGTCATCATAAGCTTGAAAAACACAAGATAATGATATACTATCCAATTACACAATATATCCCAATAAGGGATGATAGATTATATTTGGAATGTTATGTAATGAATTATTGGGATGTCATAGAAATTATATAACCTATGTTTTTTAGATTCTATATTTTTGATGCCTTGTCAATGTGTTTCGATTCATGTGTTTACAACACCATTGTTGTTAAAATTAATATTGAGTAAGGGAAAGTGGGAGAAAAGAATGTTTTTACTCAAAGATATTATACTAGTAGATAAATAATGTAACACGGAATAAGGATAATAGTGTAATATGTTTGAAACATTTATTTTTTTATGTATCATTGTGGCTGCTTCCTCTAATACATGTACCCCTTATGGGAGTTATTATATGGGGAATAGTGTTATAACTACAACTATGACTATTTAGAAACACTAAGAGGGTTCCTCCATGATTAGTACCATGGATGTGAGGCACTCTATTAGGCACTATTCAATCATTATTTGGGAGTGTATTTTGAAATGAGAGCAAATGTCAACCCAAAATAATAAGAAATGTTTTCATGTGGATGGGAGGGATGCCCAAGAAGATTTCCAAAACTCTTAGTGTTACAAATTCATGTGTCATGTATATATACATATATATCATAACGGGAAAGTGGAGTTCATGTAGGATAGTAGGATAGATTGAAATTTCAACTCTAGAAATGTCCTGAGAATTGGTTAGTTTTTTGTTCTTGGGAGGAGACCAAAGTGATCTCTAATGATTTGTGCTTTCTGTACAGCTCTCATTGCACAATTAAAGATTATAATTTATCTTCTTATATCATAGAACAAAAGGGTGATGAAATATAAGTTCAAACATCTTATAATAATGGGATTTTTTAAATGTTATATATCAAGGACCAGGGTTTACATTTAAGGTTATATGACCAAGATAATAGGGAGGATATATTATATGTAATAAAATGGGTATAGTACACCTAACAATAAATGTCTATCAAATTCTAAAAAAATACATAGATTAAGTCAAATTAATTTATATTCATGATGCATAGACTATGTGGTGTTGTAGTATAAGGTCATATATCCTGAAACAAATCAATGGAGAAATATGTTACCTCAATGCTAGGATGGTTATAGGGGTAATTTGACGTAATTTCAAGGATATCTCAATGAAAAATTATGTGTTGTGTTAGTTTAAAGTGAAGAACTATTCATCACCACATATCTCATTAGATATGAATCAAGAAACACATAGGCCTTAGGGGGTTGTGCTAGTTGACAATATAAAAAGTGGGGCATGGTAAGAGACCAATTCCACTATAAAGTGGATATACTATCAAGAAAAATGTAATTGTCCAATTTTTTACATATTGTTATAGTGAGGGATCCTTTATGTATAATTCTATACAAAAATGGTGTTATCTGTGTTGTTTAGCATCATATGGTGAGAGTAGATACTAATGAAATGATTATCCAAATCCTCTATACTCATGAAATTCAAACTCAGTGTGAGAAAAAAAGGAAATTTAATTTTAATCATTCTACATGATAGTTCTACACATGAATTGGTAGAAAAAAATTATAATGATTCATTGACCACCATAGAAACCTTTGCTGATGGGAAAATTAGTTGGATATTATACAATGAAACTATTTTTCCTTTGTCAACATGAAATAATATACAATGGGGTAACATTAAGGGTGTTAGAAATTTAATTTTAATGTCCCATTAATTCGATATAATTATTTTTAATTATATGGAATTATTTTGAGACCATAAAATCTGACGGCACACGATTTTGAGGCCCGTAGTGCCCGGAATGAACCGTAGAAATTTTGATAAGGTTTAATTAGTGCACTTAAGATGATTTCATGAAAATGTTGAATAACTCTTAAATGGTTATTGTGATCAGAAATATGAGGGAACCATTATTCTGAGGATGGCTAGTTTACCTTATATGTGACTTATGTTTTGTCAGCTCAAGCCTACGGTGATAAAACCCGAAAATGTCATAAACGTAAAGAAAATAATTAAATAAAGTTATTTTTTTTACATATGCTTATAACTAATGAACATTAACTTAGATAAAAAATCCCAGACCACCATTGAACTCACGAGGGTATGCTTTCTTTAGGTAGATACTAACATTGGCTGGAGCGGGCCACCTTAGAAAGATAGTTTTGGACAGTAAATAAAATAATTAAGTGAAAATGGTTTTGAAAAACTACATAAATTTTAAATGGTAACTCGAATTAGAAATTAGAGAGTACCATTGAGTTTGTTAGGTCATGTTTCACTAAGGAATATCCTATTGTCGACCAGCGTAGGATAAGGGTGACTGTTAATAATTTCTTGAACATTTTTACAGGTGCGTTCAGTAAACGCACAAGTGGCGTGTTGTAACTTTTGAACCGGTACTCGAAATTGAAATCTGAGGACACCGTTGAACTTGCAGTGCTGATATTAATTATCTAAACCTTGATCTCAATCGTAGTGGGTCGAGGGTGAAAGTTAGTTTTTGGATATTTGTGGGTGATGAAAAAATTAAAATAAATAATTTTTTATTTATTTTATTTGAAACCACCATTTTGAATGTTTAGTGGTGGGGACCTCCCAAGTCCCTCTTTTAATGGTATAAAACTCTTGGTTTTCTCTAAATTAAATGTTCCAACATAATTTAATTAATGTACAAACATTAATTAAATTATTGTTTAAGCTTATTTAATTTGGAACCTCACCTCTCATGGGAGAAGGTGTTGGAAAAGGAGGGGAATGATTTGGAGAGATGTAAAGACCATTCTCCAACAATGGAGACCCTCCAACATAGAACATCTTCCAGAATCGATGAATGAGGAACCGACCTTGGAGTTTCTTATGGGAGTGATGAACGCCAATGTCAATCTTCAACGACTTCGTCTTCTTCTCGCGCCACCTATTTCGGAAAATTGAGGTAGGGGAATTTTATATGGTAGAATTTGTTTATTAATTATTCATATTCTTGTTTCATAATGACGATGTCCAAAATAACATGGCCATCATCCCCCACATATAACATTCATCTTATCTTTTGACTCTCCATGCATTCTTCGTGCGTTATTTAACAAAAAATATTTAATGACACCAGAAATCCAATATATTGTTGGGTGTGACATATGGAGGCGGAGTCCTTGACTCTAGGATCAGGAATATGAAATCGTTTTATTTTTCAATCTATGAAAGGAGATTCGATGACACACAGAATGGTAGGATGGTCGGCACACTAGCTGGCCACATGAAGGTTGGGTGGCATGCGTCTGCCCCAGCAGATGAGAAGGAGACCGCAACCACATGGCTGCAGCTGAGGCAGAAGAGCGGCCAACACCTGACCGGTCATGGTGGATTGGCGGGACCCAATTCGGTCCCATGGGTATCGTGGTAGTGCCCTAAAGAACTACACTTAGGAGTTCCGAATGAAAAGGGGCACTCCCACTTCAACTCCAGCTTGGGCGGACTGTATCACCAATCCCGCCGATGGCCTCGCCATCGGTGCTAGACCTGGGTCAGGATGGGTAGGGCCAGGTCGGTCCGACAAGGTCGAACCAGACATGGGCTCAAACGTACCCAGTTTCACCTTTTTGACCATATCTTTTGAATCGGGTGTCCTTTTGATGAATCGTCTGCAACACCAGAATTTGTGATCGAGATGGTCCATTTGTTATACTACACTTTTTTTGGGGATAAAGTTGGATTACGGCCCGGTTGGATTGAACCACGAATCCAACCGGGCCGTTGGAGCGTAAATGCTTATAACATACAGACCGAGCTTTCGAATGACGCATCTTCTATTGCTTTGGGTCCCTTATGACATGAAAGACCTGTGGAATACTTCTTCACTAAAATTTGTGGCAATTGTGGTATAACTGATGGCTTGAGTTGTTGTTCTCCCAAATGTGATATTAGTGGGAATCTAATGGCTGTCAGTGTGGCGGAGGTTAGAGACGGATCATATGGAGGTTTGTTACCAATATAATCTGGGTGGGTTGGATCCTGTGTGGATCATTGCGTGGGTTGTTACCTATCGTTCCTATATGGGTCAACACTCAGGGATCTTGTGTGGGTCAGCGCATACCGATCATGTGTGGTTTTAGATCTTCTGTGGGTCACTGCTCAGTGATCCTATGTGGGTCTACCCATACTGATCCTATATGGGTCAGATCAAGTGTGTGTTAGCGCTCAGTGATCCTTTGTCGGTCAGCACATACCAATACTATGTGTGTCAGAAAAGGATAGTTACCCATCGACTTTGGGTGGGTTGGATCCTTTGTGGGTCATTGTGGGGGTTAGTACCTATCGATCCTATATGGGTAAGACTCAATATGGTATGTAGTAGTGCCTCTTTGTAGAATAAGATGATCTAGCTTCGTCACTAATCTTCTGCAGTTCTATAAATCATATAAATCTTGGTTTGAGATGAGACACTTTTTTAAATAATAATTTTACCTTCGTGGTACTATCTTCATGGTGATACCTATGTGGTACTTTTAATCTCGTGGTATTATATTCATGGTGATACATGTGTTGTAATTTTACCTTTATGGTACTATCTTCGTGGTGATACCTGTGTTGTAATTTTTCATCCGTGGTACAATCTTCTTGGTGATACCTGTGTGGTAATTTTACATTCATGGTATTAACTTTGTGGTGATACCTAGGTGGTATGTGGACCATTGTAGTGTAACCATCGTGGTGTTAGTTATGTGGTACTTTTACCTTTGTGGGGTACCCGTTTTTGTATTCTTCTCTTATGTATGAGATGTGTATATCATGGTAACATTGGTGTTTTTATGGGAATATACCTAATTAGAGTTGATTTTTAGCTTTGTGGTTTTCCATTGTGGAAATTTTGGAGACATACAGTGTCTCAGGGTCCCTACTAAGTATCGTTACACTCACCCCTCTACGAGCTTCACCTGAACCTTGTTGTGTGTTGTGCAGATGATGTGCTACATTGACCAAGGATGAGGGATCTAGGAATAGACTATACTTAGAGGCGGACCATTTGGTGTGACGTGACACGAGGACTACTGAAAGTGAGTAGTTCCTACCCTTCATGTAGTATTCGTGGAGGACGATCCAAGAGCTACTTTTCACATTTTAGTTGTATTTTTAATTTTGAGGTACACTCGTACATTCAGTTGGTCTTATATTATGGCCCCTTTACTTTTGGAACTCATTTTACGACCATAGTTAACATAGTGGTTTCTTCTTGTTTCATTCTACTCTGTGTGTATGTAAAAGTTTAAAGGAAATTCCTTACCATTTTAGGGATACACCTTACTGATGCTAGTCACTAGCCCCTTGCCTATGGATGGCAGGCTTGGGGTAGTCATGGCACATGCCCCAGTGGACGGGCCATGACAAAGTGGTATCATATTATTTTAGTTCTACTAATGAACTAGATCATTGATATTTTCTCTATGGAAATTGTGTTAGGTATTATGAGTGTGGTTTTCAGTTCTGGGAGTCCGTTGTTGGTGCGACATCCAACATATCCATACATGAGGACCCTAAATTTTTATTTCTAAATTAGTGCACAAAAAAATGATTGAATGTGTTTTTGAAAAGTTTTTTTTTTGATTTCTTTGGAGTCAACTCACTAGGTATAAATTAATGACTATGGTGCACTTGTTCCTTATCAGGACGCCACTATGAAGATAGCCAGCTAATATTCCTGAGAGAGTACACGATGAAGGCCCACCGAGTGATGAGGCCTTAGTGCAGGTCCCTCTTACGGAGTTAGCACCTACGGGTCATGTTACAGCAATATCACTACCTATAAGGTAGCTATTACTATCAACTCCACTAGTAGAGGATGCATGCTGAAATAGCACGTTGCACTAGTTCTATTGACAGTGGCCACTCATGTTCCAAGGAGAGCCCGAATCATAGGTGGAAAAGGACTGTGTTGAGGAGGTGGTTATGTTTCCATCTAACTAGGGAACCATTTTCTCCAATGGTGGTCCTAGTAGAGATCCTTCTACGTGGCTCATCAGGATGCTGACATTGTTTTGGTTACCCAAATTTTGCGAAGTGGTGACTTTTCTGTGGACAATCTTGGGAACCATTCTCAGAGAAGGGGGTTTCTTGCCCAAAAAGGCCATGTTATGAGAGTTCCCTATAGCCTCCACAGCTTTGGCAGGATGACATGATGGTAACTGAGTATTAATAAATGTGTACCGACCATTCCTAGTACTCAATGAATATGATATGATCTATGCTTTTGGGTTCAGAATTCTGAGCGAGGTTTGTTTAAGGACATCCAAGATAGAAATTTTCATCTGTGAATTCCTAACTATATTAGGGTTTTAGAGGGATCCATTGTGGTTTAATGTCCATTGGCTGAGTAGATACAACCAGTTAATGTTATCAGTTGGAAAGAAGGAAACTAGCTCCAGTCTCAGAGACATGGTCATGTAAAAAGGATTCAGGAAAAAGAAGTGTTAAGGAAAGTTTTATCTGTAGCGATATAGACATGGGAGAAGATATAGGAGAGTATCATAAGTTGTTGTACATTTCTACATGTTACAACCACCCCCATTGTGTTCCCCACTAGGCTCAGGGATCTGGAGGACAGGGGAAGTGAGTAGCTACATTTGGTCAAGGAGTGTGACCCAAGGGCTCCAGTAATGTTTCGATGAATTGTTTGGGACAACTACTAGATGCTGTATTAATAGAAATATGTACCAATCATTCGTTACATCTATGAATCATGCCGAAAAACTAGAGTTTCTGGTTAATTCATTGAATTGACCCTCATGTCTGGATATTACTTTGGGAGGAAACTCGATAATCACACTTATTCCAATGGTGTGATACGTCCCTTGAGGAGATATTTTCGGTTGTAACCTCTTGGTGGGAGCATCGAGGCATTTCATATGAGTTTTGGTATGGACTGGACAACCTCTATTCATCCCCTCATGGAATCATGAGTTTTTTTTGTTTGAAACAGTAGTGGCAGAGCACGGTGACATCTTGTCAAAAGATGATTCTAGGATTACCTACCCGTAGGGAGTGGGACCTCTACATTGGCTAGGTACTATCAGATAATTTTACCCAACATCTCCAGGGTAGCAACACCCATTTTATCTTTGACGAAAAAGGGGAAGACTTTCCTATGGATGGAGAAGCTTTAGTAGAGCTTTCAGAAGGTGAGACAGAGACTGACAAGTAGAACTATGCATCCCATGACCTGGAGTTTGATGAAACGGTCTTTGCTCTAATGACATGGTAGCTATACTATATGGGTGAAAATTTTATAGTATACTCTGATGACAAGAGTCTCTGGTATATCTTTTTTTAGAAAGACATGAAACTAAGACAACGAAAATGGATGGAGTTCTTCCAGGACGATGACTTTAAAATAATCTATACTCTTTGGAAGGAGAACGTGGTAGCAGATTCACTCTGTAGGAGGTCTTGTCTGCAGTTGCTGAGTGAAGCGAAATAGAAGCTAGATGCATTGCAGATATCCTTTGTGGATATATATTGAGTAGTATACCTCTAGTCCATGACAGTCACAATCCCACTCTTCAGTGAGTCAGGGAGGAACAACATGGGAACACTACCTGCGAGGCTCGACAAGCATAGATATCCTCATGGTAGGCACCTGATGGATTTTATAAAGGTGGGGAGCACGTCATAATATTCAGAGGATGTACCCTGGTACCAATAGCACTACAGGTGGTGCTGTTGAGGGAGTTCCATACATCCCCTCTGGCGGTACATCCTGGAGTGGTGACAATGTTCCAGGAGCTTCGACAGTAGTACTGATGGACCGAGATGAATGAAGTTGTGGCAGATTTTGTATCATGATGTCTCAATTTTCAACAATTGAAGACTGCATAGAGCTGGAATATGTCTTACGCCAATAGGATATGGATATACTTGGAGTTCTAGGAGGGGTACCACGTATTCTTGCAAGCCTCTCCTCGACATGAACTATGGAGATTTGGATGAGGAAACAAGTTATCACTGAGGTTTATCAGTCATTTTATGATACTTTTGATGATATTCATGGTAGTATACTACTTGGCTCCACCATCATAGTTGGAGAGGGTGAATGATGTCTTCCACATATCCCAGCTGAGGAGATACATGCACGACCCATTTCATATCATCGACCATGGTGAGCTGGACTTCGATGATGGGGTGATGTTTACGGAGGATCCATTGGAGATTGAGGTTTGACAGGCATGGGTCCTTCACGGGTGATCGATACCTCTATTTAACATTTTTTTTTGGATGAGAACCTCTGAGAGAGCACATGGGAGAAAGTGGCTCATATTAGTTCTCAGTAACCTATTTTCATTGTTTTTCCATTGTTGTGGAATTCTGGGACGCAAAGCCCTATGGTTGGGATAATTTAATTTCCCAAAAAATCCATATTTTTTTAATTATATGGAATTATTTCAACACCGTGAAATTTGACAGAACACAATTTCGAGTCCCGGAGTGCCCGGAATGAACCGTCAAACTTTTGTTAAGGTTTAATTACCGCACTAAAGCTATTTTCCAGAAAATGGTTAATAACTCTTAAGTGGTTACTTGGATCCAAAATCTGAGGGAACCGTTGCACTAAGGACATCGATTTTTACCTAGTCATGACTTAAGTTTAGTTGGTGCAAGCCTACGGTGAGAAAACCCAAAAAAAGCATAACTGTTAATAAGAAAAATAATGTTATTTTGTTTTTAAAATGATTATAACTCCCAAATGGTAACTAGAATTAATAATATGATACCACCCTTGAACTCATGATGGTATGATTTTTTTAGGATGATACTAACTTGGGTAGGTGCGAGCCACCAGATAAAGTTAGTTTTTGGCCACAAATAAAATAATTAAGTGACAGTTATTTTTTTGTAAAATCCATAACAATTAACGGTAACTCGGATTGGAAATCTGAGAGTACAATTGGGTTCATTGGAGAGGTTTTTACATAGGAATAGACTATCGTCAACCGGCGCAGGTCAATGGTGACTGTTAATAATTTTATGTGATTTTTTATGTACGTTTACTAAATGCGCAAGCGGCATTTTGTAACAATTGATATGGGGCTCTGAATTAAAATATGAGGACACCGTAGAACTCACGACACCAATATTTGTTTAAGGAGACCATCAAATCGACCAGAGTGGATAAAGGTTGGATGTTAGTTTTTCAGATTTTCGTGGGAGAAGAAAATAAAAAAATAAATAACATTTTATTAATTTTAGTTAAAACCACGATTTTGAATGATTAGTGGTGGGGACCACCAAAACCCCTCTTTTAATTAGAGGAAATCTTGGATTTTACCAGATTAATTGTTCCAACTTATTTTAATTGATGTATAGACATTACTTATATTATTTCACAATCTTATTTAATTTTGAACCGCACCTCTCACAGGAGAAGGGATTGACAAAGGAGGGGAGAGATGTGGATAGTTGGAAAGATATTTCTTCAACAAAGGAGATCCTCCAATGAAAAACAACATCCAAAATAAATGAATGTAGAACCGACCTTGGAGCTTCTTGTAGGAGTGATAATCACTGACGTCAATATTCAACGACTTCTCCTTAATCCTTGTGCCACCTCTATCGGAAAATCAAGGAATGATATTTATATATGATTGAATTTATTTATCGATTCTTCATATTCTGGTTTCACAATGATGATGGCCAAACTAACATGACCATTATCCTTTGCATATACCGTGCCTCTTATCTTTTAATTCTCTGCACTTTCTTTATGCGTTCATAAATGCAAAATATTTAATGATGCTGGAATCAGAATATGTTGTTGAGCGCGACATATTGACATGGAGACCTCAGCCCATGGATCGCGAAAATGTGATTATTTTATATCATGGGATATGAAGGGAGATTTGGTGACGCAAGGAATTTGATGAGTGCTGACACAGCGGCCAACCACCTAACGGTTGGGCGACACACATTCATGTTGGATGATTAATAAGAGATTGCGGCTACATGGCCATGAAGGAGGCCAGAGAGCAGCCGACACCTGACCAACCACAATGGTGTAGTGGCACGCGACAGTTCCATAGGGTGTGGGACTCGCTGGATCCCCTGACCAGTCATGGTTGATCGACGGGACCTGCTTGGGTCCCACAGGTGACGTGGTGGTGCCCAAAGTCTATTGCCCTTTTGCGTTCTGAACCGAAGGGGGGCACTCCCTCTTCAGCCCCATCTCGGGCGAACCCTGCCACCAGGCTACACTCAGTGGGCCATGGCAGACTCGTTGAGGCCCTGGCTATCCAGGTCTGGTCGACCCAAACTTGGTTGCGTCAGCCTATACCTGGTCCGACTGAACCAAGGCACATCTGGACCTAGCTTCTCTTATTTGGCCATATATTGTGAAGTGGGAGTCCGTTTGATGAACTGTCCATGGCCCCAGATTCTTGTGATCGATAAGGTCCATTTTGTATACTCCATTTGAGTTTTGTATAAATTTTAAGTATTTAAGGGTTGGATCGAACCCCAAATCCAACCTGGCCCTCAGAGCGAAAACCCTAATAACATACAGACTGGGTCGCCAATTGACGCACCATCTCTTGTGTTAGGTCCCTTATGATGTGAAATTACATTGGGATACTTCTTCAGGGAACTTTTTAGTTGATGCGGTAAAAACAACGGCTTGAGAAACATTCTCTCTAATGTGCTATTAGTAGGAATCTAGTGGCTGGTAGTGAGGTGGAGGTTGGAGAAAGATCATACGGAGGTTAGTTTCCTATTAACTCTGGGCGGGTCGGATCTTGTGTGGTTAATTGCGGGGGTTAGTAACAATATATCGTATGTGGGTATGTGCTCAGTGACTTTATCTGGGTCAGCGCATACTGATCCTATATGGGTCAGATCCTGTGTGGGTTAATGCTCAACAATCCTGTGTGGGTCAGCGCATACCGATCCAGTGTGGGTCATCTATCAACGATCTTGTGCGGGTCAGCGCATATTGATCCTATGTGGGTCAATAGAGGTTAATTACCTATCAAATCTAGGCAGTTCAGATCATATGTGGGTCATTGTGGGGGTTTGTACATGTCGATACTTTGTGGGTAAGACTCTTTATGGTTAGCAGTAGTTCCTCTTGATAGAATAAGATGATCTATCTTCACGACTAATCTTCTGCACTTCTATACATAACATAAAACCTAGTTAGAACTGAGACTCAGTTTAATCTAATACATGTACCCTTGTGGTACTTTCTTCATTGGGTTACCTATTTTGTACTTTTACCTTCATGGTACTATCTTCATGGTGATACCTCTGTGGTAGTTTTACCTTAGTGGTACTATCATCGTGGTGATACTTTTGGGGTACTTTTACCTTTGTGGTACTATCATCATGGAGATACCTGTGTGGTACTTTTACCTTCTAGCTACTATCTTCATAGTGATACCTATGTGATACTTTTACCTTCGTGGTGTTACCTGTGTGGTACTTTTACCTTTGTGGTGTTACCTTTGTGGAATTCTTCCCTCATGTATGAGATTTGTATATCTAGATAACATAGGGGTATGTATGGGAATATACCGAAGTCAAGCTGATGTCGTACTTTTTTGTTATCCTTTGTGGAAAATTAGTATACCTTTGGGGTCTTGGGGACCCTACTGAGTATCGTTACACTCACCCCTCCATGGGCTTCACACGCACCTTGTAGTGTCTTATGTAGATTGCGTACAACATTGATCGATGCTAAGGGAGCTAGGATTGGATGGTACTGAGAGGAAGAAAATTTGGTGTGATGTTACTTGGGGTTGACTGATTGTGAGTTCTACCTTCCCATCAGTTAGGATTTATGATGGATAATCCAGGAGATTCTTTTCACTTTTTAGTTGTATTTTACTTTTGAGTTGTACTCGTACATTTAGTTGGGCTTGTATTCCACCCCTTTAATTTGAAAACTTTTTTTAATATATCATTTTACATAGTGGTTTCCTCGTGTTGTGTTCTACTCTGTGTGTATGTATAGGATTAAAGGAAATGCCTTTCTGTTTTAGGGATACGCCTTTTCGGTGCTAGTCACCAGCCCCTGGACTATGGAATATGGGTTTAGAGTAGTTAGTTCATAGGCCCCAGGGGATGGTTCGTGACATTAATATAATAATGAATGTATATAAGTGACGTATGTTTTGACCACCACTGTACTAATTATAAGAAGTTGTGTAAAATAAGCATTGGATGACCACTATGAATGTCTAAATATTGAGATCCACTATCAGACACTCAAATATGGTAAACAATATGTTTATTTTGACCACCAATAAAATTCGTCATGAAATATACATCATGTCACTATTGATAAGATTTATATTAGGATATATAACATGGATAATATGGGGCTAAGATTGGTGTATTATTCAATCATCATACAGGCGTCCATTTGGGTAGATATGATTAATGTGGATTTAAAATCATGAAACCAAAAGTGGTATGGTGGAAGGGAGGATTTTGTTTAAATATATATTAGACACTTTATGGGTTACGATAGTATGGATTTATCATATGAATGAGTGTCCTAAAATAATAAGAATGGATTTCATTCCAATTTTATTTTTGTATAAATGTGAGAGCTAAACAAATAAAAAGGGGACATGAGTATAATGTGATCAAACCTTGTTGTATCCTTTTGATCTATGGAGATATTTAGTTTAAGTTCATATATATTGTATTGTGTTTTTGTTCCTAATTTAAGGACATCTAACATGGAACATTGGTGATTGGTTTTATGCTAATACAACTTTGGCCTAAATAAGTGACAAAATATCTAGAATGGATGAATAAAATATAACATGAATTGAAGTTACCATTGATAATGTAGAATCCTTAATGGATAGGTGAATATAAATTTCGTGAATAGCTTATGGACTATGAGAGTTGAATTTTAAATTCTTGCATCCAAGACCAAGACCATATATTTTAAAATCATGTTATAGTGTTGGTGATCACATGATTTAATTTCATATAGCATGCATGGAAACGTGGATTGAGGTAGTACAGATGATTATATGGTAAATAGAAAAACATAATGTGGATTAGATCCCAACACTAATACATAAAACCTCAAGGATAAGTGCATCAGGTCTAAAGTCTTTATAATTTGACAATGTCTCCTAGTTAAAGGATATGGAATCCATGACATCCCCTCAAAGAGTAGATAAACCCCATCATGACACATAAACGTATAAGGTATTTGAGGAACCAAATTCAATGATAAAATTGTGATATATAGAATTTAAGGAAAGGCCCATGATAATACATTGGAGTACTTCTACGTGTCCTATAATATTGGAATATTTAAACACAGATTTCATAGGTAAGAAACCTCAATGTAGATCATGACCAATTGATGATAGGGTGAAAGGGGAAATCATCCAGGTATGGACAATATAAAAGGGACAACAACATGAGCTGATGAGGAGACTCAAACTCCAACATGGAATAAAAATTGTATTTTGTATCTAGGCCTAAAATAAAATATTTGAGCATTAATACGTATTCCATAGAGTGTAAATCATAGAAAACATAGATATATATCCTGGTGTGGTAGGTAACTAAAACATATAGAAAGGCATTTTAACCTTGGGAGAGTAGAAAAAAAATTAAATTAGAGTGCTGATATGGGGATTGTAACATTTGGTAAAATATCAAGAAAAAATGATGATGGCCACATATTTTAAAAGAATATATTGTGGATAGAGACTATTATGTACGATGTTATATGAGAAGGACATCAATCATGTTGTTTTATATCTTATAGTGGGGATGATATACCTTGTGGTTTAATGTTCTTATCCCAAGACTAAGGTAGAGTTTCCTATATTTAATATTAATTCAACTCAATCATGTTGGAATAAAAATAAAATAAATCCATTAATTTGTCATGAGACATGTTCAATTTGAGAAATAAGGGGAAATGGAGGATTTTTTTAATCAGAGTTTTGGATCGTGATTTATAGTCCATGGTTGGAATGATACATAAAGTACTAATGAAATCCATGAGTATGGGTGAACTGATTAGGTGAGATCTAAAATTACGATTCATATTTTTCAATATGAAAAATATACTGGATGGTAAAACATAGGATCTGAACTCATTACATGGCCGAGGAGAAGGGAAATAAAGGTAACCCATGAATTATAGATTCTATATAAAAAAGAAGTGATAGATAGGCTAAGGATTACCATAGATAAATTTTAATAATGGATTCCAATATATATCATTATTAAAGAAAGAAAATATACTCATGTATACTACCAAAAAATTATAAACGTGTGACCCATTGTGGTGATACTAAGTGAATTCATACTGTGGGATGTACCCTAGATGAGGTGTAGAATATGTCTAGGGTCATGTGCCATCATCAAATGGGTGTTTATTTTAAAATGAAAGATTTATGTTAGAAGTAAAACAACATTTACAAAATGTGTTGATGTAAAGGAAATAAATATGATCAAGGGGACGTATGAGTGATACATGGATTAATAATGTTAAATTTGAATATCATAGAGTGCACCAATCTTAATAGTTACCAAAACACTAGAGGCCCATGAGAGGATCCCCTATGACCAATAGTGATGGTATATGGGTAATAATTTGGTCCCTACAACTATATATTTTAAGGCCATTTACCATATACCATGAATGGTATTTGGCATATAAGAACATAGATAAGAGAAAACAAAAAATAAGTTGGGGACCCTTTGCATTACAAATTACAATTTATGAAAACTCACACATTTTAAGGTCATGGTTCATAGACCATCTCTTTTGGAAGAAGAGGCATTTATATGTTAGAATGGATAAGGGATCCCTAATAGCGGATTACCAATCACTAAGAGTATGTGAGGGGAATGAAGACATACATATGGGAATTAATTAAAATAATGATTTGGGAGACAAAACATATCTCATGATAATGTAATAAAACTAGACATTTTTCTATGAGATAATGAGGCCTTTTCGAAGATCTTACTCATGTATAGATGTGGGAGAAATTAAGGGATATGAATAGCAAAGAGAAAAGTGGGGAAAACACCTGATAAAGTTCAAAAAGTCTCATCACCTACAAAATAAGTTTCATATATATTACTTCTATATTTTTAACTCAATGAATTAATATAGGTTTAACTATGTATCCAATTGAATGGGAATTAAGCTATAGATAATTCTATAGAGGTGATACGGAAATTCATCCACACCTGATTATGAGGGTGTATCCCTTCAAGTGGATACCCTAATATAGTTTATCAGTTTATGAATCATATTTAAATATGATGTGTATATAGATTACGGTTTTATATCTAGGATATAGACTATTTAAGTTCAACATCGCGAGACAAGGATGATGTTCACATAGTTTAACATTTTATAGTGTGGATGTTACACTACACAACTTATGGTCATGTAGATATGACGTGGGCACCATTAAATTTATGGCCCTGTGATGAGGACCCATTATGAGTGGTTTATAGTAACATACAATCGAATAAGTTTTACTTAGTTTTGGGTGTTACATTTAGGATTATATTTAAATACGATTTAGGTTACACAATAAGGATCAATATATTGATCATTTTATTGTCTTACATTAGGGATAAGGGTGTTTTTCAGTTTAAAAATATACAACTATGGCCAAATTATATAATATTCAAATTCATGTAGTTAGACCTATATATCCTTGATTTATATTTCATGTAATAAGGATTAATTTTTTATGTTTTTTAAGGTCATACAGTTGAGACATGAGTTCATTGTAGGTTAAAAACATATATCCAAAATGAAACTAAATGTACTATATCATTTTGAATTAGAGAGTATATATCATATAGTTTTATGTCCTCTTACACCAAACAATTTATAACATGAATCTATGTGAAAGAATTATTTATGAAAATTGTGTTATTGGGAGGTGTTATGCACTCCTAATTCATGGTGATCAATGAGTACAAAACATTGAAAAAATGTCCAAAATGGGAAAAAATATTTTGTATTTGGAATCCAACATTGATTGTTTCTATGAATTATATTTTTTATATTCAAAGAAATCTCCAATTAATTATAAAGGATGTTGAAAAGGAGTAATTTATTTTTGAACACTTGAGCTAGTTGATCGCAATGAACTTCGTGACTACTCAGAACCTGATTTATGTCCTAAAAATGGACTCCAATTTAGTTATCAATAAATGTTATGGTTTATATGACAACAAATAATTGTAGATAACTATATAGAGTGAATTTATGTGAAACTATATGGGAAGAACTACTTATCTTACCCAAACCTTGTGGAAAATAGCCACATGGGTAGAAGTATGATTCACAATCTAATATACCAACATATTAATAGAGTTATATTCATTTCATATCATATTTTTATTATCCACCATAATTTTTTTGAATTTTATATATGATTCATTTTAATTCCATAATCTATCAATTTATCTATGAATTATTGAGGAAAATGTGGATATACTAAATATTTTACTTGATATAAACATTATTTATCAATATATTTTAGTTAGGTAGAGAACCGTGATATATATTTCCTATATGAAAAAAGGATAAGATTACATAATTTCTTGGAGAATCCATTTTTTTAATACATGAAGTTAGAGTGAAGATATAATGTTTGACACTTATTTGTTAACTACATGTAGTTATGAACTTTGTTGTTCAGGACATATCCCAACATTTTGATATAGTAAGAGAGATTAAATACTATCTAGTGAGCTCCATATGTCCTCATTTAATACTCAAACAAGAATAATGGAATTTTCATTCCATTTATATAGGATAGATGGATTATTTCAAAGCTATTATTTTAGTTGACTTTATCATATTTTGGGTAATGACATAGGATGAAATTTTTAGGAATCTTGTAGATTTGTTACCACATAAACAAACTTTATGTTTGTGTTCGATGTTGGTGATACTGAATGGGGGAGTTATCCAATCAGTTGTTTCCTCCATTTTTAGCGAATTTAGGGGACCCTCATGGGAATACATGGATATGATTTTATTCACATATTTTACATATTTATTATTTGTGATGGATAAAATGGAATTTTAGATGTTCCATGAGGATGAATATTTCATCATAGATTGGATTATAATGGTACATGGCATTGTTTTCCATGGTTTCCACATTGTGATTCTTTAACTCCAATATATTAAAAAAAATTTAATTAGAAGTTAATCTATCAATAAACTCATTTTTGATATAGAGTAAGAGGAATAACTTTTATTTCCTAATATTATAGTCCCCAATTCTTTTCATGATGACTATATCGGGGACACCCTTGGTGTTTAACAGTGGGATACCAATCATTAGGTCCAACTTGATACCAGTAATGAGGGTATTGTATTTAGTATAATGTTTTTTCATCCTTCAAGATAGAAGATTGAGTTGGATATGATGTACTTATATAGAGTGGTCAATAAATCTCCAAGGGTGAACCTATTTAGAATAGGGTTGCTCATCCTCATTTTATTTACCCTTTAAGATGAAAAATCAATGTGAAAATTATAGGATTATGTTGCTTCAATAATTAAAAGAATAACATTATTATAGAGCATGAAATCAATTTTAATTTCATATAGGGTGGTTTCCAAAAAAGGTTCTACAGGTTCTTTCCCCTTGAGGGCCTTCTAAGGGATGAAATTGAAATAAATATATTGAAGGAGAACATACCATCATATTAAAAGTCTATTCAACATTGGATAATTGATAAATTACATTATTTTTTCAACATAGGAGACCCAATATTCTTCATGATGTTGAAAATAATTAATAAAATTCATCAATGTAAATACCATTGTACATTTTTCCCATTTATAGGAAAATATTTGACTATATTTTCTAATATCATGTGAATATGGTAGTATAGACTGTTCTCTATGCATTTGTTTTTCTGTTATGATATAATGGAATTGGTGTATCACTATAGAGTTTTCATACAGAGGAACAATGTTTTCCCCTAGAAATGAAATATTATGATAGGGGTCATTGTAAATATTACATGATTCTATTATCTATACTTTTTAATCATTTTCCCACAAGTAAGATTCAATATTCTTCATTATCTATGAGACAAGCTTACAATTTCGAACATGGACTGTGAAATTACTCTAGATATTAGACAAATATCATAGAATGACACACATATTTCACAAATTTCATAAAGGCGTAACGATAATGATGGAATTTATCATTTCATAAAAATATTTTTAATAAACAGTTTATCCATGGAATTTTCTATATGAGACCATGATTATTCACATCAATGGGTTTTTATTCAGATTTTGGGTGATGTTCATGCCTAAATATTTCTCATGATCATTAATTTAGTCATATAATTTGGGGGGATTTGACCATAAAATATCTATGATAGTAATCCACCATAATTTAAAGAAGGCAATTGAATATGTGATTCCATACTAGATGTTAGGTTCCTATAAAATTCTCCATGTTAAAGGGAATCACCTATTAGTAATATTTTCCTTTTGGTTCATTAAATATAGTGAACAGATATCCTAGAATCACGTACGGTTCATGTATGGATTCCCCTTCAACCCTTAAAAGGGGGATTATCCATAATAATATAAAAAAGAATGCATTCAGGCCATTCGGGTGAATAGATCATTAACTAGGATATTTAATTAATCCTTCCATGAGATGGGATTGAGATTCTGAATGTGCATATAGACACTTATATTCTTGTTATTCCTTATTGGGATGATTTTGGAAAACTAATAAGGATACAATACCTATAATATTTTGTTTCCTTTGATCATATTATCAAATTTATCTTCAACCATTACACCCTTATACAGATGTGATCCCTTAGTATTCTATTTATATCAATAATGGACAATGGGAAGGTCTATGAGGTATAAAATGCCCTAGAAATAATTTAATATCATATACTTATAGTTATACACATATACATCATGGAAATACTTTACGATGAATAAATAATACCATTTTTCATCGGGAGACATAAAAATACTAACCAACGTCAGTCATTGATCTTCCTCGGTATTTTTTTAACCAATTAGCTCATTTGCAGTGGTGGACACTTATTCCATGAAGGATATAAGGGCTTCAAAAGGGTCCTTCCCATATGAATCCTTAAGACTATATAGATGAGTTGAATCATTTACCATAGACTGTTGGGAGATGGGATCATATTTCTATGAAAGAGATTAGTCTTAAAAATTATATTCGTATCATTTTGGTTCCACAAAGACAATGGTGGTAGAGTCTATAGTAACTATATTGTTCTTTAATTGCTATAACTTCCCACTAACCATATCTTATAATAATTTATTAGTGAATCATTAGTAGTATAATAGTTATATATGGAACCTTTTGATGATATACCAATTATTAGAAATACAATAATCATTTTAATTCACAATAAGAGAGGGATTATATAGATTTATTAAAAAATTCACTCATATGATTGGTATAAGATAGAGATCACCCATTTAGTGTTGAGACATTAAAAAAATTGACATTATTTGATTCTTTGACTTACAAATGGTCAATATAACTTCTCTAATAATCAAAATTAAAGTAATACATTTTATATGAGTTTAAGGAGGAATAAGAACAATGCATGATCATTAAATTATAAATTTGGGATCAATTGATAAATTTTTTATAAGATGAATATAAAATTTTATGTAGGTGGACCTAAGGCATTCTTAGTAAGGTGTAAATAGAGGTATCATGGTTGAAAACTTCAATTCGATATTAGTTACATGATATTTGAACTTGTACTTTAGTTGTATCTTGTAGTAAAACAAAAATTTTCTCAAGTCATATCCCTAATTTTCTAGGTTTTATGGGGATAAATTTTTCTCTATATAGAATTATTTGTAGATAATCCATTCAATGATGACATTTAACCTTGATGAAATGAACATGTAGCATCGACCGAAATCAATAAAATTGGGATTTTCAATGATATAAAGAGGAAATATGAGTCCCTATATAAATTTTCCATAATCATCCAAAAAAATATAGATAAAAAAATGAACATCCTCATACTCAAATTCCACTATAAACTAGTATTCAGAAGCATCAACATCCATATCAAACTCTATATATATAAAAAAATCTTGGATGAGGGCCCTGCACAGATCCTTTGATATGTAGAGAAAATCAAGGATCCAGAATCATGTTGGGATACTAGTTATGTTCTTGAACACATTATACTTTTGAGACAGGGGAATAATTTCTCCATTGGGGTCTCTGCATGATAGGAAACATGGAGGGTCATCCTAGTTGAGGTAGAGATTCCTTGTTTGAACCTGCTGAATTCTACTGTCAGTTGGATGGTAGTGGCTACGATAGATATTAAATCAATATAATTTGATAGGGAGATACACTATAGGGTTCTATCCTATATGAATATTTTTTTATAATATAATTGGAACACCTGTCTATTTTTCTCACAAATATAAACAACAGTTTGCAGGATAAAAGCCTATGAATTTTTCTATCCCAAGGTACATTATCCATTATCTCATGAGCATTGGTGAGAGGATTATGTATGGGTTAGATAATTTAATTTATCTGTCATATCCATTTATTAGTATACCAACCATATGAAATTAACAATTGGGATTGATAATCCTCATTAGTGGATTCCAAAAGAGTTAGGTGATCCATGGGACTTCTTCCTAATATAGGGTGAATAAATTCAATTATAGTTCACACTATCACTAGAATTAATAGTTGATCATGATAATCTATACGATTTTGAAATTAGTTACTTTTATATTTTTAGGGTTATGAAAATAATTGAGTTAATAGAGAGAATACAATATCCCATGATGTTTCCAGCTAAATATTATATAAATATTATTCACCATTAGCCAGGCCAATCATAAAACATCTATTCTCCTCAATGTGATATTGGATGAAAACATCTAGAATATTGATCATTTTCACAAGTGGTGGAAAAGCATGTGATATGTACTATATGATCATCCTATTATACTAATCTATGTTACACCATGCATTAAATCCATTACATAAAGTAAAATAAGACCTTGATGGTGTTCCCACAGAACCTTGTGTAGATATATTAGTTGAGATATTCCCTTACCTTATCATATTATATTATCAAAATTTATGTAATATTCATAATTATGATCTCTATGAAATAGATTAAGAATACCTAACAACCCATTTTCGAAATAATTATACCATATTATTTATATTAATGATGTGTCTCGATTCATTACACTATATTTGGCCATGTGAAAAATTCTCAATGTGAGGTTATTCCATATAGGGACTGTTTAGTAGGGATTCCTATAGATGTATTGGATGATTGGATGGAGTCTAATTAACTAAAACTATCGCATATATTACAGATCTTATATTAGGTGGAGAAGGTATTATATTTAAAAGTTTTATAATCTATATATTTTACTCCATTATTAAAAATTATGTCTCAATGAATTCTCAGAATCTTCTTAGGAAAATTTAGGAGAAGAGGGTTGGATCTGTGTCATCCATAATGTTCTCTACAAACATCCACAAAAATATTATTGGGGATTTTTGATGTTAAGGGATTATTTCAAGCCCTTCCACACATTTATTAATTTATAGAAACATTCTTTCTCTCACTATTTTTATTCTGAGTGGGTAGTGATACTTTTACTATGAATGTTGGAGAGGACATTGTATAGAAATTTCCTAGGAATATTATCCCAACTAGATTCGGATCATGGTTCCATATTATTATACTATATTAAGGAATGTCCTTCTATATAGTGGATGAATTAGTATATCTTATTCACAACCTACCTATTTAGGGTTCACAACATCAGGCCACACTGGGATGTGACATGGGAAAATTGTTCTATATGACAAACATACTATTGGAATAAACAAATATCTGGTTGTTAAAATTTAGTTGTGTGATGATTTAGTCTACCCACTCATGGTATCTATTCCATTTAGGATGTAAAAAATCATGTTGTGTGTCCACGAAATCTAGGTGATTACTGAGAATACAGATCAATTCATCATGGTGAATTACCAATGTCACTAAACCATGGATGGATAAATAATTCGTGAAGAGTAGGGGTCATGGTACAGTGATGGGATGTCACGTTGATACACCCTAGAAGAGAAATGGGGATTACCAAACCATGTATTTTAAGAGAAAACCTCATTCCTTGATCTTATCAATTTCATAATGAATTTATGTTCTCATGGTTCTACAATAAGTGTAATTAGGTTATCATTAACATCTTCTAGAACCAGATATTATCCTAATCAGTTCATTACAGTTATTTTTTAACTAATGTAATGCTCCTTGTTGAAATTATTGATTATATTATCAATTCATTATATCATGGTGGATTTTTGTACACCATAAGATTCAGTGACATAATTATCATTGTTAGGGATTTGATTTTTTATAAAGTTGTATTTTAGGTGGAATCTAAAGACCTATGGATAATTTCTACTATGGGGTGTGGAATCCTATAGAAGGCTTTACATGTATCTTCTGATCGAACAAGGGTTAATCTTCCCCACCTATAATTTCATCTGTATCCTGCCCCAAAATTTCTGAGCATTAGCAGTGATGACATTAAAAAAAAGTTTTTGGAAGTGAAGAGTTATTAATTTCATTAGATAGACTAGTATTTGGAACCTTTTATCATTATATAGGAAAACAAACTATATATAAAATTACACCCTATCCTCTAACAAACAGATGTGAAGATGCATGTATTTTAATTTTTTTGGGAGTAAGATGATATTTTTGTTATTTAGATGTTAGAGGTTCTAGTGGTATCTATCAGTGTTATGAAACTATCCAGTAGAATAATTTATAGTAAAAAATGTTATCACTACTAGTTAATGGCCTAAAGATCGCTATTTATTCTTGTATATCCAAACTGATGACTATGATGGCTATCAAATGTCCCCAATAGATTATCCTGGGGACAATTCATTTAATTTCAATGGAAAACTATGGGATCGATAAATACAAGGTCACATGTGGAAAGGATAAAACAATATATATGTTAGTGACTCTAGATTATAATAGGCCATCATTTTATTATTAATATATCTTGGAGGGTTAATAATTCTTCTAGGTGTTGAGTTGATGAGATAAAATATAATATATAAAGGAAGACATCATTTCTTATACCTCCTAATGTGAGAATGTTCTCATCATTGAAATCCAGACTTTGGTTGAGGAACCATCCTACTGAGGTGGTTTGGGCATCAATATGATTCATATGTATGATTTGGATTCTATATACTTGTGTTGGGGATGGCCACTGAGTAATTTTGGTTTGAAAAAATGTTTTTCCTTATCACAAATTATATCTAGGACCCTAAATTATCACATATCTAAAATATATATGTAAAGAGAATATATTTTTATAGTTATAGTGGTGGAAGAATTGATAATACTTAGAAGGAATGAAATTATTCCTCCACATATAATTATTTGAGGAGGGTGTTCACGAACCTTTTCACATTTTCCTCTTGAATGGAACAATTAGACATCGAGTTCCTTTCACAAGGATTTGTGATGGAGGAGGCGAAAACATACCCACAAAATCTTATGTGGTCTGAATTCTAAATGATCAAGGGTGTCTTTTTTTCGTTCATTTGTTACAACATTAATTTTGATAAGAAATATCATTAACATGAGGATCATTAAGTTATGAGGATTCCCTATATTGAATTTTTTTCACTTCAATGGGGATAATCAACATGGTGGTTGATGTCACTTGGAGGACCTATGTGAAATAATTCATCTTCATAGAAGGACATCTGTGGTTATTGTTGTACATTTGGGTGGACCTTCAAGGAATAAATCTTCACAATGGGTAGGAACTATAATTTTCCTAGCCAAATTCATATAATGAGTACCTTTAGGGATTTTTTCTTCTTCATCATTGGTTGGACCTCTATGATTTTTTTGGTGGATCCAATTATTGAGAGAGTCTATTCAGCACGCATAGAGGGAATATGGGTTCTCAATCCTAAATTGTAATGAATATTCCTATATGCAGTGGTCATCGTATCATGGGATATTAAAAAAACATATAGGATTATCCACTTACTGTTCCTTAGGGGGATACTAACCCCATGGTGTGAATCATACATTCTGGAAAAAGTATATAGAATAAGAACAAATTCAACCTATTTAGTTTCCCATTGGAAAATTATATTTTTTATTGACATTATTTTGTGGAAACCCTCCTTAGTGACTACTAGGTGGTATTTGTATATGTAACATTCTTTAACTCCACTACATTCTCATAATAAGATAATGAATATATGATTCAATCCAAGAATGGTTTTTAAAGTGGTTAATGGTGTTGATAAGAAGAAATTCTCCCATATGAAATCTCTATTATTATGGTCCTTTGTGTGTCATAATTGTATCTATATCATCCAAACACATAATTCAAAAAGGATGATATTATACTACTCACTGCGATTGAAAACATAATTGATAGCCATCCACTATATGATCTCAGTTTTTGATATGGTATGAGGGAACATAGTTGATGTGGCAGTCACTACATAGTGGTAGGTGTAAAGGATCCCAATATGTGGGAACCAATGGATTCTGTTAGATTCATGTGTAAATCTATTACTAACACATTTTTATTTATTGATATTAATTTTCCTCCCTAATATTTTGGAAACATCAAATTAACACAACCTTCATTAGATAATGTCACATACAACATCAAAAGTACAGAACAACAATGAAAATTTAACTATAGAATATTATAATTTTATAACTAATATAATCATTTTTATGTAAAAATTTAATATTCAATTATAATAATTATATAATATTTTTTTGTTTAATTTATTAAAAGGGTGCCTTTTGATGAACCAATTAAGAAAGGGGTAGTGAACTTTCCCTTTAGAAAAATATTATTATTATGAGATTATTATAATAGGTTATAGTTATAATTATAAACTGACATAATAATATTCAATTATTTATAAATCTATAATAAATAATATTAGAATCACATGAAGTTTGAAATGATCATTTATATGATAATGGGAGTTTTTCATTATACCTTGTACTTCCATTTAAAATATTAGCTATTATTATTATTATTTGTATTTGATGAAGATAACTTCATTTGTGGATTAAAAACATAAATATGATTTCAGGTTGGATTTTAGTTTCTAAAAAGATATATTTTATTTGAATATTATAGATACGATTTTTACAAAAATGAGCAATTTTATGACAATAATACTATATTCGTATGAAATTTAAATATGTGATATTTTAGTACAAATACATATTTAATATGATAATTTCTAATTTTAGAAATATGGGTTTAAATTTACACATCAATATATTACATTTTAAAAATAATTATATATTTGTTTTTTAAAAAAAATTTATTATATTATATATTTAGTATTCTAATATTGATTTTTATCACTTCTTTAAATTAATAGTATAAAATGGATTTCAAATTGGAAATATTTCATATCATATTTTTTAATTTTTACTGATTTATTTTCAAGTATAAATGAAAAATTACTTTTGTTAATACTAGTTACCTCGAAAAAAATAAAATGGGGTAAAAAACATTTAAACAAGAATGAAAGACCACATAAATATTTAAAAACAAGTCAGGAATGTGTGGTTAAGGAACATATTATATGTATCCCTTATGATCTCCCTTATTTTCAAATTATGTAGCTACATTCAATTGGAGGGATATCCCATTGCTAATACAATTTGGGTGTTTACAAAAATTCCAACCCTTTTAAAAATAAAAGGGTCACTCCTCTCCTCGGATCCACTCACAAAACAACCAACATAGTTCAAAATAAATAAAAATAAATCCTATATTTAACATACCATTACACCTTAATGATGTTATGTTCTTCTCAAAATATCTTCCACCAATGGATAATCCCCATTTTCCAAGGATATAATCCATGAAAGGCGGTAATAATTTTTCACTCCTCCATTTTCCTTTCTATTTAATTATGTGAATTTATTATTATAAAATTAAGTTACACCAAATTAAAATTATGAAATAAGTATAATTATTATACTATTTTTTTACAATCATTATCCAACTTTACCATTTTTATTATGAAAAAAAACTGTTATTCGTGATTTGTGCAGACTATTACCTCCTAGAAGCAACATGTTTCACTTTCTTTCACAAAATTTCAAGTATAGGAGAAATAAGGATTTTAATATATATTTAAGATATTAATGAGGTGTTTTGTATAATGTAAATATAATCCATGAAGTGTTTTCTAGGAAAATTGAAATCATTATCCTTGCATACGTGTGGATTATGACCATTATGGAACAACATATATCTAATTTTATTTTCATCACCACATTACATGTATGGTTATGAATTTTTTTAAGGGATAAGAATTATCTGTATGAAATTATTAATCATTATAAACATAATATTTGGAAACCAATTAAAAATATGGTCAATAATAAATAGCGGGTAATTCAACCTTCAAAAATAGAGTTCTACGATAAAAAATATTTTTCTCACACAATGAAATAAAATTTTATTTGTTTTCTTAAACTTATAATTATTTAAAATTATTGAATATAATACTATATAACATTATATAAGATCATAATTATTCTGTTACAAATATATTACCAATAAAATGTTTCGTAGTCCTCTATTAATTATTGCATTTTTGTTTGAGTTGGTTTGACCACCAACTTGAATAATTATATAACATTATATCATGAATGACAATGGTAATTTATTTAATTGTACAATTTCATATTAATATGTAAATAATTAGTTTTTTATATATAACGGTAATACATATTTTAACTCATTATTTAAAAAAATACCCCATGTTCACTATGAATAATAAAGACATGCTCATCACCCATTTAATCACTACATAACATCACTAAAACATTAATAGAATGAAATAATAAAATAAAAAAAATAAATAATAAATTCATATTCATTTTACTATTTTTAATGGTAAAATTTTGGACAAAAATTAAAAACAAAAATGTTAATACAAAAATATTTTATAATGATCACAATTACTCACATCATATATTAAAAAAGATAATGGATAAATTGTATAACTGTAAAGAGTAATTATAAAATAATTATATAAAATGATATATAAATTATTATTTTTAAAATGGGTGATAAGGATAGTTAATTTTTTTATATATGAGTTTGGAGAACATTTCAACTATGAATGAATTGAGGTAAGGGGATCTTTTTCTCAAATTTTATTTCCCAAAGACAAGTTATAAATTATAATTTTTTTCCTTTTTCATGGTAAAGATTCTACACATTTATAACATTGTATAATGATTCCATTATATTTAATTATTTCCAAATTTTTTTTCTATTGTTATTCTTATATGGTGTTTTGTCTCAAAAATTTCAAAAAATATAAGGGGTTCTTTATAACAGATAAAATTTCATAAGCCACATATCTTACTATAAGAAATGATACATTTAATATGGTTTGATTACTTAATAATTAATTTATTTAATCATATATATGGTTTTATAATATCTATATCCTGTTCTTTCAAAAAGTATCATTCTATTAAAAATATGCCATTTTTTAAAGGTGTTTTGATTAAAATGTTTCTCAAACTATATGTGTTTTTAATGCCATTCTTATCTTCAAATTTGGATTCTTTCAAAAAGAATATATTTTTGTGGAATTTTTATTCTTTTAAAAAGAATTATCATTATCATTTTAAATTTATGTGTTTTTAAATTTCAAATAAAATTTTCTATTATCAATGACTCAAAATTTACTCTCAGTTCTTCATTTCTGTGAAAATTATTGTTCCCCTTGTTCTTAATTAAAAAAAATACCTTTCTACTAATCTATATTCTCTATATACATTTAGATTTATCCAAATCCATGATACAATAATTATTTTACATTATTTCTAGTACTTTTACATTATTATTATAATAAAAATTTTAAAATTTTCTGTATGAGTCTTTTTCAAGCAACAATAACATGTGAATTTTCATAATGTGGCTAATGATCATAAGGTAAAAATCATTTCTAAAGAATTGCATCCCATGAGAATATTCTCATACAATATCAACATAGCCAGGGAGACCTATACTTGAAAAGGAACTAAATGAACAATTTTGAGTGGCTCTTTAATTATGGAAGTCATAAATTATTTTCTATTCACACCATGTTTAGAGCAATTCCACCTTCTAATCAATAATAGTAATGTATCTAGGCATAAGATATTTTAAATTCAATAATATAGAGAGTTGGGTATTATAAAAGTGTCTTTTTTACCAAATAAAAAATAATGTTTTTAGAATTAAATAGCTTAATCCCTTCGAAAATGGAGAAATCCACTACAAGGATAGAGTCAATAGTTCCAAAAATGGAAGTAAATTTATTAACACCTAATCCCCTACAGTCAAGAAAATTGATCCCATAGATCAGTGAAATATTTCATGACTAATAAAAACTGATATATAGTCTATTTTAATTGGGATTTAAATTTTTTACAATAACCTTAAAAAGAGGCCACTAAATTGATATGGAGAATATCATATTATCCATGATCTACCCCAAAGAATGGGTGTTGCCCAAACGTTTCAAGAGAAAAACTAGGTTATCCACAACGCTTCTTTCCATGACCAATAATGAAGGCCTCTTAATTAGTGATCCATCAAGGTAAGACTTATTCCTCAAATTAAAATTTTTTTAATATCCAAAATAAATGTGAATATACCACCCCTTCCTATCATTATTATTGGTACCCATGCCATGGAACTAGAGGTGGATAATGTAGTCACTTGTAAACACCTAGGAAGTTATACAAGAGAACTCACCAATAGAGAACTAAATATAAACCACCCATAATACATAAAATAAGATATTTAAATTCAATTATTTAATAGGATTTGGGAAACCTATGGGATTAGAATAATGTTTGATCCTAATACACTTACCGACACATTTATAGAAATAACATGGTTTTATATTCAACAGACTAAGATATTATACATAATTGGGATGAACTTACAAGAGATAAGTCTAGCCTATATATTGTATTATTCTTTTTCCTGTTGCACATGAAGATACTACTTACTCAAAAATATCACAGACAAGGAGGTAGTGAATATAGTTTTTTCCTTGAAATCTATCATTCTGATATTGTTGATAATATCAAACTGCTTAAATTTAATTATTGATTGAATGATATTTGGATTAGTTTCATACCATACTAAACAATATTTCTAGATTCAATCACCTTATAAATCCATGACTAACTCCCATGTTGTTTTGATTCAAGATGTTAATATTTCTTAATCAAAATATCACTTACTAATGATGGTGAAGGTATTAGATGTACCCATGGAGTGTACACAATAAAATAAATACACTTTCATTCGTTATGTCTTGTTCTATATCATATTTTCTAATAATAAACATATAAAAAATAGTCTACCCATCCATAAACTCCCACTTTATATTATCATGAAAACAATGTGTCAATCATAGAAGTGTTTTCTATTTAATATCTCCTTCATCCACCACTTAATCCTTCATATTCTTAAAAGTACTATGGAATATACAAAAATAATGGGCACCCAAATTAAGTGAATACATATTTTATTTTATATTATTCAATTATACTATTAACACCTTATGTGTAGACATGAAATGCGTGGAAATATATGTGATAACACAGTTGATAAGAGATATTTTACCTCTTAATGAGAGGAAATTACTATTATAGTTGTTTCCAACATTAGAGATTATATTATCCAACCCGTCAACAATGATGGATATGGAATATAATAGAATAAATTTGAGATTTTCATGTAATATATGGGGATTCACATCCTCTGAAATACCATGTTAGTGATGATCATTTTATTATACATCTCTAAGATTAATTTCAAAATGAAAACACTAAAATTATCATGATTTATGAGCTAAATAATACATTTTAAATAATTCAACAATTTCTAGGTGAATCCTAAAATGTATTTATTGATATCATTAACAATGAAGATGATATATTTTATAAAAGTTGGTTGAATACTGAATTGATGTGATTCCTTCACTAGAAGGGAAGTATTATACCCTTAAGAGTTCACCTAGATAGTTATCTAAAATATAATACTAAAAATTAATGAGCACACAAGGGTACAATGGATCCCCTTTTCTCTCTCGTTTCCAAACTTAAATAAACCTCATTTTTATCTATAAAAGTAATTGACAGACCAGGGGACCTATAACATCTAATATTAAAGTCATGCACCCATGTATTGAAGCCTATATAATCAATCAGATGATAAATAACCGATAGTATAAACTATATTATTCTTTTTCCATTTCCATTATTATGGTAATGTTGGGACTATGAGTTTTCTTAATAATTTCACCAATCATTTCTTGAGACCAGTTTATAGCACTATAGGTGTAATTTTGTTTGATGATTACATCCTTCTCCATAGAAATATAATTATGGAAACACACTAAGAATCTAAAATTAAAAATTATGCACAGTATCTTTTATGGGAAATTGAAAATTCTTGTGGGTATCTACTAATTTAGAGATAATGGGTTTATCACATTTAGAATAAGAACTAAGGTGGTTTCACATGCCACTTGAGGTATACCACATGCCTTGAGAAATTCATGAATAAAATCTTGATATCACCCTTTATGAGATCTCAAGTATACCCATATAATGATCTTGGGAATCCATCATGAGTAGGATACCTTTTCAAGATGAGTGAGAGGAAAACATACCTTATCTACCACTACTCTAAAATGTTCTAAAAAAATTTTCATGATTTTTCACAACATGATGGATGGTATTAAATATATCATCATGTCCCCACAAATATATAATTTTCTTATAAGGTTCAGATCTTGTGGGTAATGTTTTAAAGCTACTATCAACCATAAATACCAATACCAATGACAATTACTGAATGAACATTCTTCCATGAAGATGTTTGGGTTTATGGCCTGCTTCCTCCCCTTAAATCAGGCATACAAATATCTAATTTTCATCTCTACTTCAATGATCCACATAGACCTAGACTATTCATGAGATAACCACACTCAATATAAGATCATTAATATTTCACATTTCTTTATAAAAATAATAATTGTGAATATATCATTTCTTAAACCATTTTTATGTATTATATCATCATTCTAAATATAAAATTTTAAGGAATACATATCATGGAATCGAGATGGATAATTTTTTTTCATGTTTATATATATCCAATCAAATGATTACGTTTTTTGTGAAATATTACCAATAAAAAGTTCTTACATTGGATTTACCATGACATCCCTCAACATTATGATCGATTAGATAAAATGTCCATAATTAAAGAATAATAAAAGATCATTTAGATCTCTTATATGTTCCTACGAAATGAGGACATGATAGTTATTAGAGTGGTCCTATGAAAGATGAGATACCCTATATTAAAGTAAGAGGATATGGAATATAGGTTAGTATGATATAGGTCTTGTAATAACCAATAGTTTCTACTTATTTTTTTATTGAGGGAGTGTATTTATGTCATTTGAAACGTAGGTCCAACAGATCATTACATGATGAAATAGAATAAAAATAAATTTTATCATTAATCGGGTAAACCATTCCAATTTATTCTCTATAGAATCCATGATAATATTTAAATGGTCTTCAATTATCCAATGTGACTCCCTTGGATTTAAGGATCCAAGGTCATAAAACAACTATTCTCTGATTAATGAATAACACATGATATTAAAAAAGGAGACAAAGAAATGGAAAGATTAAAAACCTACCACTATATTACTAAATTGGTTGGAAACTTCAGCCCTATCTACCATAAATTTATTTTTCAAAAATTCTAGATATGATGATGTGATGGATTTATAAACATGTTGTCACATAAACCCATCATATAAAGGAAATTTTTAAACATTGAAGGATTATGATTAGGTTCTAAAACATTAAAATGAGATACAATATTATTGTGAAATTTATTTGAAATCAAATTAAACATCACCTAGCCACCAATATTGTGATATTTTCAAATGATGAAGGAAGTCATCATCGAAGGAGACCCCTATATTTTGTGCCCATTATCAATGTACTCCTTGATTGGGATGAAATTCAAACTGAATCACACATGAAAACAAAATTAGTAAGAATACCACTATAAAGAAAAAGTGGAGGCACTAATAGACTAATATATATCCCCCAAATCCATCAGTGTCAGCAAGGGGTTTGATAACACACTATATCCATTTTATGGGGGTGTGTCTAGATAAACAAAGAACTCCAAACATTGGATCATAAGAAGAAATAAAATAATTTTTTCCTCCTCTACTTGAAGAAGAATATTCCAAAATTCTTCATGGGAGGAAAACATTAATCATATGTAACTATAGACATAATTCATGATATGTATGGAAACATATATATAAAAGGACCCCCTCGAAAAATTGGGGGACCAATAAGTATGAGAAAATCAATAAGGTGGGAAATCACTATAGGAGGGGTGAGGGAGAGAGATAAGTAGTACAACTATCCCCAAATGAAGATACTAATGATGGATGAGACAATGTAATATGATCATCACAAAGAATTGATAGAGAGAGTGGGACTATATTGGAACTAGCCTCCGAGAGATGTGACTTCAATGTAAAATTCTTCATTCTGAAAGATAACCAAGAGTGGCCATGAAGATGGAAATCTGAACAAAACAATGTGAGGGGGTAATAAAAATGTACTTCCTCCCAGTGATAGTCCCCCCATCTTAGATTAGGATTCATTCTAGAAGGGGTACATAGAAATATATTTCTAGATAAATCCATTTCATATAGGATTTGTTCACGTGGAGTGTTCCATCATCTAAAACATAAATGAATGTTATGGAATCACTAATTCCTGATAGAAATGGGTGATTGTATAAGGGGTGGGGGATAACTAGAAGATTTATCTATAAAACCATAAATGGAGGATCGTGACCTTAATGAACCCCATAATCCATTTGAAGAAGTTGAACGACCACAATATTAATGGTCTAAATCTCTAAGACCAAGTGTTAATAAAAAATTACATAAGGGAACCAACCACATAGAAGGATTTTTTTACTTGATCCCAGAATCCATAGACAAGAAAGCCAAGCCCAGAGACCCAATGAAATCATGGAACATCATAGTTGGTGGATTATTCATTTAACACTTAGCCATAGATGTCCACATTTTAAAGGCCACTAATTCCTCAAAAGCTCCTCCTAGAATGTCAAGTTATAGAAAGACCTCCATTGTGGATGATTAGAGCTCATCCAATAGATCCTTATGAATATGTAAAAAATATTTTAGGTGAGGGGACATTGAATGAAGAAGAACATGTTTGAGAGAATTTGAATCCAGAATATACATTCTAAAAAATGTGGGGGTTTTCAAGCAATGAGAATTGAAAAAGCATCTATCAAAGGAAACATTAAGGAACAAAGAATCCCAACAACTACCAAAGTTGTAGTGTCTACCTTCTTCAGGATAAATGAATAAGACATAACAATTAGATTTATTTTCTGAAAATAGAGAGCCCATAATGATCATTATTTGGGTAATAGTATTGATTAATTTTATATGGGATGTTTTCATAAAAATGATAAAATATAATTTTTTTGATGTATACATTTTGAAATTTAATTTCACTATAATTAATAATTTATATAATTAAATTTATATATTTTATTATGATTTCTAAAAGTGATTATTTTTCTCTTAATTTTATATAAAATTTCATTTCATAATATTCAATGGATCAAAAATATTTATATTCTTCCTATGTGATTTTTATATAATACATCTAAAATATATTTTTATGTAATCATTTATTTATTGGAATCTCTTGTACATGATCAAGGAATTCCTAAAATGATACCAACCAAATTCTCTCATTATATTTATTAGGTAATTTCAAAATATTTTAATTGAATTATTAATCACAATGATTATTTTTCTTTATCATTCAGTATATATAACTGAACATTTTCGCCCAATGTCTTTCTTTTGAGAATAACATATTTTTATTCCTTTAATTAATGGATTTTCAGCTAGATTACATTTAACAATTGTATGAGAGCAATTATTATCTTAACCAAATAACCTCTATAAATATGGTGCACATACAATATGCTTTATTATGTATATTTGATGTTATTTACCTAGAATGTTATTCAATATATTTGGATACCCATTTATTTCCATGTGTTTATCTTGTTTTGATTATTGATGATTTTTTTGAATAAATTCGAAAAGGATGGGATTTTTTTCCTTCGATGGGTTCTTTATGATATTAATGTGAATTATTTTAAATAATTTTTTTTATAAATCTCAATTAATTTCAATAGGTTCTTTATGGAATGATATGTTAATGATTTTTAATTGGCACTAGTTTGTGTGGATGATGAGGGTGGGGTACTATATCTCTTCTCTAATTCATTCAATAAAATTTTATACCTCATGAAAAAAGTATTAATTAGTAAATTTTAGATGGTTATAAGTGTGGGAAATGATGGTGCTCATCATGAATGTAATGTTTGCCTATACTAATATTTGTTTCATATTTTAAGTCCTTTTCATTGTTCTTTTCTCATTATCAAGACTATGGTGTGCTCTCATAACTCTTGTTTACTAACTGAAGTTTCCACACACTTTTGATTAATGTATTATTCTAATACAAGACTTATTAAATGGTTTTGGATAAACTGATTATAGGTCATATGTTTCCTATATATCATAATTGTTTCTATATACACATTTTATATACACATATGATATTTTGTTATTATATATAATTTTTATCGTTACTGATAATAAATTTTACCTATTTATTATGTTACAATATCCCCATTTTATAAAGATAATAATATTATGGAACGTATAAAAAATACCATTATGTAGAGAATCTGTGAAAGATATTTAAGACTCATTATGTATTGATTAGTTTCATATATTAGGTAAAAATTATCAAATTGACACGGAGAAAAAGTATTTTTATTGTAAATATTTTTTCCTAATTCTCAAAACTCTTATCCTAAATTTCCTTAGAAATTCTTTAGAATAAAAATTCGTTACATTATGTGGATGTGATGATAACATCCATGTGTCTAAAAATTTGGTATCAGATCCTAATTTTATAAAAATTAGTGATTATGTTTATATTAGTTGAGGATAAATATTGATTTAGAAATGTCATAAATGTTTTATAAATTAACATTTATCATTATTTCCATGTTATAAAAACCATTTTAGGGTAGTTGAGGTAATCTTTTATGGATTTGGATTGGTGGAATTTAGTAAAATGTCAAAGTATTAGAAGAAGTGATAAGTCTATGTTTGTGGTGATATAATAATGTTTTTAATTTAAATATATGGTAATTATAATATGAATTAAATACCATTATGAATAATGGTAAGTGGATTTTACTATTACATATATGCACCTAGGTGTAATAACCACAAAAATAGTTAGTTGAGAATTGAATCGCCTTCATACTAGTGTACACTGATTTGGACTAAGATTGAACACCTAGATAAACACTCCCTAGGGATATGATTTTTGAAATCCCATTCTATTTATGAAAAATTATAAATTATTTATTCCCTAATTATATTAGGTTATTTCGATATAAAGTATGATAAAACACAACATAACCTAGGTAGATCAAATATAATTGTAGGATAAACCAAAAATCACAAACTTAAAATTAATACATCATTGGTTGAAATAGAATTTTCATTGGATTATACATCATTCAGTTTAACTTTCATAATCATAGGATCATTTTCATTGATTTTATGAGATATTATAATAATAATATTTGTTTTTTTATTTGGTTGAAAAAAGATAGAAATGAATGAAACTAAAAAATGTATATATATAGAAACAAGTTTTTATTATAACATAATAATGGGTCATACTTAAATGGTTGATAATTTAAGTATATTATTATTATAATATAAGATGTTTAGTTTTCTTACCATACATAAGGTATTGATGTAGATATATTAAAAAAAATTAAATCTTGATAATATTAGCTATTTAAATTAGATATTTTTATTTATTAATGACATTATGGTGTATTCTAAAATCTAAAAATATAATGTGAAACATATAAGAATTTTTATATAGTAGTTTTTATTCAATGAAATGAAAAATATATAGAATTCTATCAATAACATTAAAATAGGATTTTATGTAAATGTTATATTTTTTTGTGATATCTATTGGATAAAGAATGATTGAGGTATGGAACAGTCTTCGGTTTAGTATATTATTGATGTTTAGGAAATAATAATTTTTTTTTTGAAAAAACTTAGTTATATTGTAGTTTTATCCATGGAATTGATTATTTATTTAATGACAAAGTGATCCATGATATTTTTGGTGAGTTTTATCTCATTTTTGGGGATCATGATATTTATAAATATACTTGTGTGTGACATTATGAAATATTTGTTAATGATAAGAGGTAATGCTTTATGGATTATATGCATTTTATAATGTTTAATATCTTATAAATTTAAATGGTTTTTTTAATTGGTTTATGGATAATATATAACTATTTTATATACATGTTGGTGTATATGATTGTATGAATTATTTATATTGTTTGATGAAATATAGGTAATTTTGAATATCCTAATAGGGTACGGTATATTTCAAAATATATGTTTTATACCGAATGATGTATATTTCAAGATTACCCACACTAATATATCTCAGATAATAACAATTATAATTCTGGGGATATCATTTATTTATAGGGTAGAATTTATTGATCTGATATTTTTTACCATTTAAATGAAAATATTATTCAATATATTTGTCACACAAATCATTGTAATTACATAACACCCAAAAAAACTAGAACATAGTCAAATTATATTAATAATATAATCATCAATAGACAAAAAATAAAAAAAATAATAATTATATATTATATATTTTTTTAATATTTTTAAATAGATGCCTTTCAATGAATAATATAAAAAAGGGTTTGTTGAATTTTTTCTTCATAAATAGTTCATAGTAAAACATATATTATAATAATAAATGATTAGATTTATAATATAATATATCATCATTAAATTATTTATAAATCTATATGAATGAAGAATAAAAATATGAGATATTAAAAGTTCACTTTTTAATAATATATTTCTTTATATATGAAAGTTTTATATAAAATATAATTTAAATTTTATTAAATTTTAATATAAATAAAAAAAATCAATTATTTTATTAAACAAGTAAATATTTTCTTATGATTATTATTTGGATTTTTTATATAAAATATTGATTTTAAAAAGAATAATGAAAATACTGGTTTACGATATGTCACTTATTTGATAAATGTTTCAACATTTTTTTAGTGGATATTTAATTATAAAATAGTTATTAATGTTTTTAAATATAATTTTGAGAAATTTTGGTTGTTAATTTTTAAATTATTGACTTGGGGGAAAAATGTTTAATTATATTTGATGATAAATAATATGTTGTGCCTTTGTTGTTTTATTTGTTTATTTTATTTTCAATTTTTTTAGAATAATATTTTTTTTATTATTTAATTTAATTAATATTTTTTTGTATTTTTTTGTTATTTTCATAAATTGTGATAATACTTAAAAGTGTTATTGTTTTGAATATTATTAAAATCCATCATTTTAAAAAAAATTTGTTTGCAATAATTTTTTTCCCAGAGTTAAATTATTTAGTTTTATTTTATCATTTTTAATTTTTTTATTATTTTTTTATAATTTTGTAAATTTTGGTGAAGGGAATCGTGATTTATACAAAAATTTATCATAATTTAATGCAATGGATTATGTAATATAAATAATATTATGTTGAAAACAAAATTCAGAATGTACAAGTTTCTTTTCCAGAAAATCAATTTATATTACATAACCCATTCAATTCTATTATGAGAAATGATATCATAAATCCCAATGCCCAATACTGAAATTAAAATACTAAAAATATCAAACAATTAAAAACGAATAAAAATAAGAAAATAAACATAAATAATTTAACAGTGTAAAAAATTATTTGAAAAAATTAAGTTAATGTAATATATTAATTTAAATAAAAAATTTAAATTTAAATTTTAACATACACTACAAAAACATTTCATGAAATACCTTACTCCCTATAATTATATTAAATAAAATAAAATAATTGTTATATAACAATTTTGAAAATAAAATAATCAAATAAAATAAAGAAGGATTAGCCAGGAAATTGTTAACACATTAAATTAAAAACAAATTACACACATGTAAAAAAATTAAAAAATAGATTCAAAAAAATTTAAAAAAATTATTAACCATTTATATACTTGACCTAGGATTAAAAATATATTAAAAATTATTTGGGAAAAGAATCATCAAATAATAGCTACATCAATTTAATCCACACTTACGCTTTTTCCATCCCCAAAAAATTACTAATAAATTTTAGTGGTAAAAAATAAATATAAAAATGAAATATTAGAATTAAAAAATGACATATTCATCAAGTTAATTTTCCTCCATTGAATATACCATGTTGAAAATTTGATTTACCCATTAAAAAAATCAATTTCGGTGGAAACTTTATTGTATATTTTACAAATATTACGGAAATTGAATATTTTGAAAAGAATTTAATACACATTAATTTAAAATATATTAGAAGCCAAATATTTTCATTAATTATAGGTGAAATTATTGACAGAATTATAAGTAATAATAAATAGGCACTATGATCGGATGTGAGTCTCTAATAATTAATAATATTATAAATTAGCCATCCATAAACATGATGAAATAACTAATGAAAAAATGAATGAAATGACAATTAACCATTATTACGACATCAATTTCAAAGTCCATTTGGATGCATAACATATGTGATTAATTCTATTCAAAAATATAAAATCCAATGAATGTTTTAAAGCATTCTATAAAAAAATTTAGATAACAAATCATTTAAAATGTTAAATAAAAATTATGTGCTCAATTAAATTCATGAAGTAATATCTATCACCCAAATAAAAGTTTAATCACAATAATCAATCCTATGAAAAATTTGACCACCAAATAATCTGAAAGAAAATAATAGAAGAAATCACAATTTGAAAAAATTGAAGAGGGTATTGACAAGTTTCTCATTAACTTATAGTTTATCCCATTTATATTAACTGAAAAAGGAAAAACAAAAAAATAGGAACCATTGTTTGAATCCCATGAAGCATTGGGTTTTATGTCCTAAGTTTGACTTAGTGGAAATTCATATATCCAAAACATAGGTGACATCCATTCACTTTGATTTCCCCCCAATGTATTGTTTACCAATTTTACCATTGTTAAATAATTGTATATTTTTCTCTCCAGTTATCTCCAAATAGCTATTCAAAAAAAATCTTAGTATAGTAATGGGTAAAAACCATTTGGTTTTGATTTTCTAAAAACTATTCAATTTATAATTAAAATATATGGCCCTATAGTGAACTAGTCTTGACGTATATGTAAATTACATACATTTTTTAGAAGACTTAATACATTACAGAAGAAAACAATAAAATACCATAATAGTTAAGTTCCATTAAAAAATGGAATCTTAATTAACTGGTTTGTAAGAATGATACATTATCAACCACAATGTTCTTCATGACTATAACCCTTCATATGCTAATCATACTTGAAACATATCATCATAAAAATTGGAAGGAAACATAAAAAAGGGAAGCCTTGGGTGATGAATAAGGATATGAATGGGAGGAATGTAAGCATAGACATGAACATATGGATATGAGAAACTGATAACAACAATAGAAGAGTATACCCTTTATATCAAAGATCATAAACATAAATCATGGCATAAAGCATATAAGTTCATAAGACGTGAATCCTATGTAAATAAATAACATAATTAATAAAAGAAATAAATATGATATATACATGGAATTATGGATGACATATAAACATGTATAATTAATTCCATAGAAGTTAAGGGATCACTTCCAAGGCCATATTTGTATTATGGGTTTACTCCCATAATCATAATGGTATTCATGGTTCATTCCCATGGACATCTTAGTAGTATGAGTTAATTCCTCGTACCATTGTCGAAGTCATGGTTCACTCCCATAACCATCATGGTTGCCATGGTTTACTCCCATAACCACATTAATAGTCATGTTTCACACCCATAACCAACTTTGCATAAAATTTACTTTATGTCTACGTCATGAGATATAAATCACTACCTCACTCATTGGAGGGTGAAATTATTATGAACCATCTCATAATTAAATCATACATATTTTTTCTACAAGATCATATATTATTTATCATATTATATCCCTTGGAATGAAATGGGTTTCATCAACATCATGAAATAATATTATAAACTACAAAAAATAAATTGGTAAAATTAATAAAATTCCATAAAAAATATAACCATTCATATAAATAATAACAACGGAAGAATCGAATCATATCCCCAATAAAACATAAGTAACATCAAACAATTTTATCTTACACAGAAAATAATTATTAAAGAAATCATGAAAAAAACTATTAAGGAAAATATCCTTTATTCATAAAAATATTTTTTTCACATGAAATCCCATAATATTTTAAAGGAAAAAATTTTCTTTGAAAATTACCTTAAAATCAGTAAAGGGATATTCAATCGAAATAAGGCTTCATGAATGTTTTAAAATCAATTCATTACAGTATAATTTAAAAAATAGATTCTACTTAAACATTTTCTTGAAAACTCCAAATTTACATAGCTTGTAAAATAAATAATGATTACTTTTATACCATTTAATATAAATTCATATACGGGTAATAATTAATTTAAAACTTTTATAAGAATAGTAAAATATATCAAGAAAACAATTTTAAGAAACATTGAAATGGATAATAAATATACACTAATAAATAAATATTTATAAAAAATATCGTAAAGTCACAATATTTTGAAATAAACCCTTATTCTATGAAAACATATTTTTAGAAGATAATTTTTTGTTGAAAACATTTTAAATTAAAATGAACTTAATATATCTTTTAAAAAAATTTCATGAGGAAAATAATATTAAAAAATTTCAATTTGTCCCATACCACATTAAATATTTTGAATCATAATCCCCATGAAATATTAAAATTAAATGATTCCTAAAATTTTATTTAAATACTTATATACCAAACATAACTTATAGAATAAAAATATACACCTAGTAAAATAACATAGGTGCATAAAAAAATGTGTCTCAAAGAAGGAAAATTGGGACGTAACTACCTTACTCATTTGAGAACTTTTAAACTATAAAACCCCATGAAATAGAGATCATAAAATTGATATTTAAATAATAATAAAATTAATGTCTAAAATTAATATAATAAAATAATTGTTAGTATTTACACCACAAAAAAGGGTGGTGAATTCGGCATGTATCACACAGAAATAAAAAGTGAGAATAAATTCCCTTACCTTATTCCTTGACTCTAGTCATAATCCTAAAATCATCATGTATGATAAGGTTAACTTTATTATTATTTTATCATAGATTTATATTAATATTTAGAATACAATATTTTATTTACTTACAACATTATATTACCTGCTTATTATCAACTCAATTTTTATGTTATGTTTCAAGTGAAATTTTATTTGTTAATCATATGTGTATTGATTTTTTATTCTTGATTATCATATTTAAAATATTCAATAAATATAAAAAATGATATAGATATCCAATGTATATTAGAAATATAAGTATTTATAATAATATGTAATGATATATAATAAACATCTATCATAGAGACGGTTGGTCATACGTACGCATGAACACTATTTTCAGTTTCTTGTCATATTAAAAGAACAAATGTAAATGACATGTATCAATATATATATATATAATATAATTATATTATAAATAAATTTTCATTTATTTCATATATATATATATATTTAAAATAATCATGTATACATTCTACCTGAGGTTTGAATGAATCAATTCTCTTTGAGGATGTGGTAGTCCATATGTCTATAAAAGAAGTTATCATATATTGATAATATAGAAATACTGAAGACATGTTTAATATAAGATTTCCACAGTATTAATTATGTAATAATATATATAATAAAATATTAAATCATGATAAATACAGTTTCAATACCATCCATGAAGGTGATAAATAAAAATATAACAAATACAGTGTTCATGGACGTGATTAACCAACATAACATGGAAAATAATTTCATTTCATTTAATAAGAGGATATTTGAAATAAAATTGATATACGATAATAAATTGTATACACTAAAATAAGATATATACATGATTATATTGTTATCATTCATTAATGGATGATGTAGATGATGATAATGTAAAAAAGGAAATGAAAGAAATTGAGTTGCATTGGGAAAATTACCTCCTCAATATCACCACCTACAAAGACCCTAGAGGAGCTTGGAATTGGTATATTGGTTATATCAGAAGAACATGGACATGGGTAGAATGTATAAATGTGGATTAGGATGATATTTGAGTATATAAAGGGTTTTTTAGGTCTAAATGGGTGGTATTTATACTTTAGTAGAGGTGAGTTTATGTGAATCAATAATGAAAATTTTATATTTAAAGCCAACCATTTTGAGGAGGAATTAATTTTATCAACATTTTTTGGAATGTAATATTGTGTATTATTGATAGTTTTAATTAAAACCACAAAAAATAATTATATGTTGTAGTATTTATGTATTTTAATCCATTAAAGTTTTAATTTTAACAGGATTTATTTGTTACCTATATCACGCTAAATAATTTTTTTTACATTTTGAAATATTTTTTTAAATAAAAATGAAATATTCTTTACAAACTATTTTAATATTATGATTCCAAATATGGATTTATTTTTTCCTAATTAAATTAACATAATTTTTATAATTATATTTAATATTAATCCTATAGAAAAAATGAAAATGCAGGTTTTTAAAGTGAAATGTTAAAAACTAAAAACAATTTTATATCCAATATTATTGTAAAATTGATTTCAATGAAGGAAATTATCTTCAATGATAATACATTATCTTATTATACATTAAGAAAAACATAACTTAGATATATAAATAATGTATAAGAAAATGTAGTTTTGGACTAAAATTCGGTATTTTTAACTATTCATCGAAAAATGATGTTCCTCAGAAAAATTAAAAAAATTTATTCAATTTAAATTTATATATCCCCATTTCAAAGAATTAATTTATTTTATCATATAAGTATTCTAAAATTCTCAACATTTATATCTTAAATAAGTTCACCATTATAAGGCTATAAAATTACCCTTTTGAAAAGTATTAAATTTAATTTGTAAAATTTGGTATGTTTTTTTCATAAGCATACAAAATATACTAGATGAATATAAAAATTTTATGATTTAATAGGTAATATATATATATTCATTAAAAAAAATCACTAATTTAAATAATTATATTTATTAATATAAAACATTTTTGGGGGCATAAAAATACAAATATTCTATTTATAAGGAATTTGAATATATTTTCATTTATATTGAATTGGAAACCAATGAATTTATATTATAATCCTTATATTTTCATCATTTAGTCAATAATATTCATATTCCCTAATTAAACAGCATGGTTATTTAAAACTATAAAAAATAATAATAATTAAATAATATACTATTGTTCGGGATAACTCAATCTTCCATGTAACACAAGCTATCAATTAAACTCATCCATGTGTGTGACAAAGGAGAAGAATAATGTTATATAAACTATATGATAAAATAGTGTTTCATGTAGCACAATAATATATTGGTTTTTTTTAATCAAGACAATATTATTGTTTTTTATATAACACATTCTATATTAAGTATTGTGTAAAATGAAAAATGAAAAATATATTAAATTAATTAAAAATATTTTTCACAAAATCTCATGGTGTTAAATTATACCACCCAAAAGTAAATGGATACCACAATATTAATATATCATCCCTCCTTTTTATCACATAAACCTTCATTACATTTGACAAAACCGAGGATCTTTAAGGTTTAATGTCCTGGAAACTAGGAACATAACACATGAAAACAACATAAAAAATTCTTCTTAAACCATTGAAAGGATTCTCCTTAAGTTAATAATAGGTTCATTACTGCATCTCATAACCTGGGGACATACATCAAAAGAATGGGTGAGCAGAAGGCCCAGTAAGGGAAACAAGGAAAACATTTAACATGTGAACTTCGAATACATCAACTATGTCATGAAAAAGAACATAAGGCATGAGAATGAAATCATGTGGAATATCATAATAAAAATAACATTTTTCATAACTTGATGATGTGGCTACAACATTTAACATAGAAAATCATGAACATATAACCAATGCCCATTCCCATGGTGTCATTTGAAAATTACCAAGGTTATTCACCAAGATATCGTTAAAATTGTAATCTCTAGTGGTTACATCATTACCCAATGCATTAGAGCGATATCAGGGCGCACCCTTAAATTTTTCTTTTATTATCATGGGATCCATATATATCATCATCAAAAATTTCATAAATAACCCATATAGCGTAAAATAATGGGTTTAATTTCATACTAATAATGATTTAAAAACAGCTTTAAAGACATGATCTTTACGTCAAATTAAACCCACGGAAAGGGAAAGCGGGTTTTATATATGTAAATCCCGGAATTTAAAATAGAACATTTTTATATATATGTGAATACCCCTGTATAAATAAGATCTTTGAGTATTCACATAATAACATAAAATAATTTTGAGATAAAGAGGGAGGCATTTTGAGATGAAAACTATGCAGCATAATGTCAATGATACATGGTTTTAGAAAACATTGGAAAGAGAGGGGACATGGGTCACCCAATCAAAAATGATACCAAAAACAGTAGGGGAACATGATAAAATGTATTTAAGAACATGTTAATGAAATTTTAATGATATACCATATGAAACAAAGAACATGAAATGAAGACAAAAAAAATGAGATTTCTCTTATGAGAATTCGGCAGCCTAACGCCGTCACTTAAAACATCCAAAAATGGATTGACGAGATCAAATACGGTCTCTCATAATATGAAAATAAATGATAAGTATTATAGATATAGAGATAATATCCCAACATTATAAAAAGCAAATTAAAATAATTGACATCAAAATAGATATTGAAAACGAGAAGGGTGAAAGAACCCCTTAGAAATTCGGCAGCCTAACGGTGTCACTGAAAACGTCCAAAAATGGATTGACGAGTTCAAATAGGTTCTCTCATAATATGAAAATAAATTATCAGTATGAAATATATAGAGATCATACCCCAACATAATAAAAAAGAATCTTGAATGAATTTACATCAAAATAGATCTTGAAAATGAGAAGGGTGAAAGAATCCCTTAAAAATTCGGCAGCATAACGGTGCCACTTAAAACATCAAAATACTGAATTGAAGAGATCAGATAGGGTCTCTAATCATATGAAAATAAAATATCAGTATGATATATTTAGATATCATACCCCAAAATAAAAAAATGAAGTTGAAATAATTGACATCAAAATAGATCTTGAAAACGAGAAAGGTGAAAGAATCCCTTAAAAATTCGGCAGCCTAACGACGCCACTTAAAACATCAAAATACTGAATTGAAGAGACCAAATGGGGTCTTTCATCATATGATCAAAAAAGATCAGTATGATAAATTTAGAGATCATTCCCCAACACAACAAAAAGTAACTTCAAATACTTTACATGAAAATAGATCTTTGAAAATGAGAAAGGAGAAAGAATCTGTTACAAAAATTTCGGCAGCCTAACGGCGCCACTTAAAACATCATAAAACGAAATAATGAGAGTAATATGGGATCTCCCATTATATTAACATTAAAAGGCCAGTAAGAGTATTATAAAAGAAAATCCTTAAACATAATAACATGGAGCATAACGAAATGTCATAAAAGAGATTTCTTGAAAGAAAGAGAGAGGTCGGATCCCTTACCATGAAACGTAACTCTTAAAACTCAAAGGATGGGACCTTGAGGGCATGGGGACACCTTTGGAGGACTCCTTTGGAGATAATGAGACCATAACATCGTTGGGGGAGAGTGGGGAGTCGAAATGGATGAAAGAATGGCTTGGTATTTATAGGGAAAGTGAGGGGACAAGGCCTTAATGCCCAAGGGACACCTCAAAAGTGGTTTTCTCAAAACCATGTGCTCTTCCAAGATATTTACCATGAAAATAGGCCACATGGGCCTCCCAATACAATAATTCATCAGCTTTGGTCGACCATCCCTTAGAATAGCTCATGACATCATCATGACACAGTTATGATGTCATTAGACATACTGAAACCCTAAAACTATATTTTTATTATTCACTGAAAATTCAACTTTCTTAGAAAAATCCCAAAATTTTACCTTAACCAAATATAGATGCTCTATTTAAAAATATGAACTCTATTTTATAAAAATAATTTTGTAAATAATTTTAATTTAATTTTAAATTTAAAAACACTATTCAACAAAAATTGATTTTTTCAAAAAAAAAACCCCAAAAATTACCATAACATAATATCGGTGCTCTGAGTTCAAAAATGAAATCAATTTTATAAAAATAATTTTATAAATAATTTTAATTTAATTTTTAATTAAAAAACACTATTCACGCCAAAAAACTAATATTTGAATAATAATTTATCAAACCGTTATTTAACCATTTTATTGATTCACAATACTTAATCAAGGTGCCTAGATTATATAAATACGTTCTTTAAATGAGATTACTAATCCATTTGGTCACATTATTAATCCTAAGCATAAAATCACTATTCATAATATACTATTCATCAAAAATCATGTTGATCTTATTAGACTCTAAATTTCGTACTGAACATAATAGTAGAAGAACATTTTTTGAAAATCATTACACATTTTTAATTATTTATGGTTTACCTAAACATTTTTAAATATCGTTTCTCTAAAATTCATCAAAAATATGCATACTCTATTTATCCAGACATTTGAAAAGTCATAAACATCATCATAAGATAAAATCCAAATTTTTATTTAAAAAAAAGGATTACAAAAGGCAGTTAAGGTCTCCTTAAATAGCCCCTTATCATGCCATCATAGGACCTAAGTGCAAGGTGTTCTAAGGTGAGAAAATCTGAGGGAGGCTCGACCAACATCGCACGAGTAGTAATCTCTATAAGGTTGAACTTCTCGTGAAGGCAATGCCGTTCTATCATTACACGAGGATGTTTGGCTTGGGTTTGGTCTAGAGCAAAGCCCAGTGGTGCTACCTCCATCCCAAGTTCTATAAGATGGGCTTCGATCAGTCCAAGACTACTGGGTGAGGCCATCAAATCTGCTTTCTATAATAATTAACCAAGATTACTTTTATTTAGAGACAATAATCAAAAAATTTAGTTTACATGGTTCATATTGACCAATGGTCAAATAGTAGTCAAAACGCAACGGTCTCATTTTAATTATACTTATGTTATCAAATGATCAATTTTTTTAGTATAAAAATAAAATAAAATAACACACAAAATTAGGAAATAAGATTTATTCAAAATTTTAGGTCGTTACAATCTTCCCCCCTTAAGAAATTGCGTCCTCTTAATTTTTAAATTTGGGTTTTGAAATTTTATTGAAAGTCCCATATCAGAAAAGGAGTCAGTAAAACTATTACTTTAAAAGAAAGAAAGGGAATTACAAAGGTCACCCGAGTTAACCCATAATAGGATTCCATGGAGGAAAACATGGATAGGGAAGAAAAAAAAGGCTCATGTTCTGGGGGAGAGTGATAGAATACATGATTAAGAGAAAGTTAACCATAAGAAAATCCCAAACATATGATGTGTGTAAACAGTCTTTGATTACCTAGTAGTAAACGTAAACCAAAAACATTTTTGTTTTACATTCCTCTTCATAATTTTAAGGAATTCATTTACTATATAGAACAAAAACATAAGAAAATATACCTACCTTCATGTAGAGTTTCATCCTTTAATAAGTTTCTACCAAAACTAATCTTTTCTCCAAATGATGAGCATTAAAAACTACTTGGTCTCATCAAGACACAAGAATCATCTTCTACAGAATCACATAATCCACAAAAGATTAACTACCTATTTCTTATATCTTTAATCATTATCCCAAAAATATAATGGGTAAGGTAAAACAACTCTTCAAAAAGAAATAATCCCATAGTATGGGAAACTACTTTTAAATCTTCAAAGTTCCATGGTAATACCCAAAATTTATCATAGACAATTCCATAAATAACGGTCCTTAAAATTAATCAAAATAAACCAAACTAATATTGAATCCCAAATACAAGAAGGATTTGATATCATAGTCTTCCAAAATAAACTTCATTGTTCATCTTTAAAACACATCAACCACTCCTAACATCTTATAACAAAATTAGCTAACCTAAACATATTTTACCCAAGATAGGTTAATCATTCCCATAAGTAACCTAAATTATTATAAGTCCACCTTAAATTCATCGATTCATCAAAATATAAGTCAACCATACTCCTCAATGAAAATACCGTAGTAATCTATTTACCTCGATCATATAGGGTAACCAAAATAGTAAACATCTTCCAAAATAATAATCATTTTTAATCCCCTAATCATCTCTATCATATTAATACGACAATCATTGCATTTCTTATTAGGTGGGTTTTTTGGACATGTTCTTCCATTTCCCGCCATCAACGAAGCAATGAAACTATAATTAGGGGTTTAAATACTTAGCTAATAATCATGAAAAGGAAACTTTAAGTATAAAAGGATAAACTTGTAGAATACAAGTATATCCTAACTTGTGATCCCCTAATTTCCAATCTAGGTTAACCCTGATCATATATTCTTATGTGAATCTTTATTCTATTTTATATTTTTTACTTTAACAATGGTTCATACTAAGCTTATGAATTTACCAAAGCATATCCCCCGGGAGTGTCGTAACCAAGAGTGCAGCAAGGCCCGTTGTCATGTAACAGTTCCAATTTGAGTTTATCTCAAAGCGGTGTATTCGGGATTTACCCCTATGTACATATGTTCCAGAGCCACTTCTACCTGCTCATAACCATACATGGATGTATTTACTTGGCAACCCACTACTCAATACTCACTAAAATACCTGGAGGGTTTCCTATATATAAACTTTTTTATAGGATTATTCCTAAAGTTTTCATATTCTAATTTCCGAAAATAACTAAACCATCCTTTGATACCAACTATAACATCCCTCATTTTTATCACATAAACTTTCATTAAATTTGACAAAACTGAGGATCATTAAGGTTTAGCGTCTTGGAAACCAGGAACATAACACATAAAAACAACATAAAACAATCTTCTTAAGCCCTTGAAAGGTTTATCCTTAAGTTCATCCAAGGTTTATTACTGCATCTCATAACCTGGGGACATCCATCAATAGAAAGGGTGAGAAAAAGGCCCAGTAAGGGAAACAAGGGAAACATTTAACATGTGATCTTCATATACATCAACTATGTCATGAAAAATAACTTAAGGTATGAGAAAGAAATCATGTGTCATATTATAATAAAAATAAAAATTTTCATAACTTGAAGATATGGCTACAAAATTTAACATATACAATCATGAACATATCACCAAGGTCCATCCCCAAGGTGTCATTTGAAAATTACCAATGATTTTCACCAAGATATCGTGAAAATTGTAATCTCTAGTGGTTACATCATTACCCAATGCATTGGAGCACTATCAGGGCGCACCTTTAGATTTTCATTTATTATCATGTGATCCACATATATAATAATCAAACATTTCATAAATAACCCATATATCATAAAATAATGGGTTTCATTTCATAATCATAACATTTTAAAAACTGCTTTAACGACATGATCTCTACGTCACTTTAAACCCACGGAATGGGAAAGCGGGTTTCATGTTTGTAAATCCCAGAATTTAAAATAGAACATTTTGATATATATGTAAATACCCCTGTATAAATAATATCTTTGAGTACTAACTTAATAACATAAAATAATTTTGCGATAAAGAGGGAGGCATTTTGAGACGAAAACTATGTAGCATAATGTCAATGATACATGGATTTAGAAAACATTGAAAAAGGAGGTGACATGGGTCACCCACTCAAAAATGATACATAAAACAGTAGGGGAACAGAATATAAAGTATTTAAGAAAATGGTAATGAAATTTGAATTATATACCATATGAAACGATGAACTTGAATGGAAGACAAAAAAATAAGATTTCTCTTATGAGAATTCGGCAGCCTAACAGCGTCACTTAAAACTTCCAAAAATGGATTGAAGAGATAAAATATGGTCTCTAATCATATGAACATAAATTATCAGTATGATAGATATAGAGATAATACCCCAACATAATAAAAAGGAACTTGAAATAATTGAAATCAAAATAGTTCTTGAAAATGAGAAGGGTGAAAGAACCCCTTAGAAATTCGGTAGCCTAACGGCGTCACTGAAAACTTCCAAAAATGGATTGACGAGATCAAATAGGATATCTATTAATATGAAAATAAATGATCAGTATGATAGATATTGAGATAATACCCCAACATAATAAAAAGGAACATGAAAGAAGTGACATCAAAATAGATCTTGAAAATGAGAAGGGTGAAAGAATCCCATAAAAATTTGGCAGCCTAACGGCGCCACATAAAACTTCAAAATACTGAATTGAAGAGATCAGATAGGGTCTCTCATCATATGAACATTAAAGATTAGTATGATAGATTTAGATATCATACCCCAACATAATAAAAAGGAACTTGAGAGAATTTACATCAAAATAGATCTTGGAAACGAGAAGGGTGAAAGAATCCCATAAAAATTTGGCAGCCTAACGGCGCCACTTAAAACATCAAAGTACTGAATTGAAAAGATCAAATGGGGTATCTCATCATATGATCATAAAATATCAGTATGATAAATTTTTAGATCATACCCCAACACAAAAAAAAGTAACTTGAAATACTTTACAGGAAAATAGATCTTGGAAAATGAGAAGGGAGAAAGAATCTGTTACAAAAATTTCGGCATACTTACGACGCCACTTAAAACTTCATAAAACGAAATAATGAGAGTAAGAAGGGATCTCTAATTATATTAACATTAAAAGGGAAGTAATAGGAGTATATAAAAACATCCTTTAACATAAGAACATGGAGCATAATCAAATGACATAAAAGAGATTTCTTGAAAGAAAGAGAGAGGTCATATCCCTTACCTTAAAACGTAACTCTTAAAACACAAAAATTGGGACCTTGAGGGCTTGGGGACACCTTGGGAGGACTCCTTGGGAGGTAATGAGACTAGAACATCGTTGGGGGAGAGTGGGGAGTCGAAACGGATGAGAGGATGGCTTGGTATTTATAGGGAAAGGGAGGGGACAAGGCATTAATGGCCAAGGGACACCTCAAAAGTGGTTTTCTGAAAACCATGTGCTCTCCCAAGATATTTACCATGAAGTTAGGCCACATAAGGCCCCCAAGACAATACTTCATCACTTTTGGTCGACCATCCCTTAAAATATCTCGTGACATCATCATGACACAATTATGATGTCATTAAACATATCGAAACCCTAAAACTGTATTTTTATTATTCATTGAAAATTCACCTTTCTCAGAAAAATCCCATGATTTCACCTTAAACAAATATCTATGCACTAATTACAAATATGAACTATATTTTATAAAAATAATTTTCTAAATATTTTTAATTTAATTTTTAAATAAAACACTATTCAACAAAAATTGATTTTTTCAGAAAAAACCACAAAAATTACCATAACATAATATCGGTGCTCTGAGTTCAAAATGATATCAATTTTACAAAAATATTTTTTTAAATATTTTTAATTTAATTTTTAATTAAAGAACACTATTCACTCAATAAAAATAATACTTGAATAATAATTTATGAAACCATTATTTAACCATTTAATTAAATCACATTACTTAATCAAGGTGCCTAGATTATATTAATACTTTTCATAAGTGAGATTAATAATCCATTTGGTCACATTACTAATCCTAAGCATAAAATCACTATTTATAATTTACTATTCATCCAAAATCATGTTGATCTTATTAGACTCTAAATCTCGTACTGAACATAATTCTAGAAGACCATTTTTTGAAAATTATTACACATTTTCATTTATTTAAGGTTTACCTAAAAATTTTAAAATATCCTTTCACTAAAATTCATCATAAATATGCATACAATATTTATCCTGACATTTGAAAAGTCATAAACATCATCATAAGAAGAAATCCTAATTTTTATTTAAAACAAAGGATTACACAAGGCTGTTACGGTCTCCTTAAATAGCCCCTTATCACGCCAGCATAGGACCTAAGTGTATGGTGTGCTAAGGTGAGAGAATTTGAGGGAGGTTCGGCCAACATCGCACAAGTAGTAATTTCTATCAGGTTTAACGTCTCGTGAAAGATATTCTGTTCTAGCTTCAGATGATGATGTTTGGCTTGGGTTTGGTCTAGAGCAAAGCCCAGTGGTACTACCTCCTTCCCACGTTCTGTTAGATGGGCATCGATCGGTTCAATACTAATGGGTGAAGCCATCAAATATTTTTTCTATAATAATTACCCAAGATTACTTGTATTTAGAGACAATAATCGAAACATTTAGTTTACAGCGGTCATATTGACCAATGGTCAAATAATAGTCAAAACCCAACAGTCTCATTTTAATTATACTTTTTTCATCAAATGAAACATTTTTGTTGAGTATAAAAATAAAATAAAATAACACACAAACTTAGGAAACACGATTTATTCAAAATTTCGGGTCGTTACAATTAATATGGGTTATTTATGTGTTAATAATTGAAATTTTCTATAATTTAAAGCCACATGATAAAAGATAATAAAACACATTTCTTTTAAAAAATGAAAGTTAGAAAATAATGGTTACCCAAAGTTATTCATTAGTAGGTTTTCAAGTATGATAAGATTGGTTAATATTTGGTAATGATTGAAAAGTGAAAATATTATATAATATTGAAAAATATGACTATCATAATGATGTTGGTGATATAATGAAATTTAGAAATGAAAAACTAATAAAAAAGAAATGTGAAAGGGTCATTGATATCGTAAAAATGACGATAACATGAAAACCGTATTAGATAATGATATTTTTACTGATGTCAAAAAAAATTCATGATAAGATATAATTACATTATTTTATAATAATCTCACCCTTTTTCCTTACATGCTTAATTTAAAAATCATATCTTATTCCAAAAAATGTAGTTGAAATTATCATTCATGAAGCGATAATAGATCATGGGATGCGTAAATAGAATGATAGATAATTCAATCCTCCATTATCACAACATAAAAGTTATTACATGTTATAAAATATACATGCTCAAATGAAATTATAACAAATTAATCTAAAAAAATAAATCCAAATTTTAAATTAAAATTTCCATAAATGGATAACAATAAAATCTATTCAAAGGATGAAAATATAAAACATTACATATAAGTGAAATATACAGACATAAAATTTATATCTCTTATATAATAGGGTAGCTCTAGGTATCCTCCTTCCAAAAAAATGAAAACTGTAATAATTTGTTCTTTTAAAACAGTGATATAACCTGAATTACCATACATCCTTCTAGAGAATTTTTATGTTTCCTTAGTAAAATATTTATTTGATATATACATTATGTCCCAAAAATATATAAACATAATTCAATATATCATAATTAAATTATAACCATATCTTCAATAAATCCAAGTATAATATCAGTCTTATCCTATTTACATGTTCACATCTAACATATATATCTAAACAACATTATCATAACATAAAGGACATGTTAAGGGTTATATTTATCTTCATCATCGCCTTAATGTTTTTGTTACTAGTACAACCGATAATTTTCTTAAAATCATTAATTATGAAAGAATTTATACCAATACATATATGTTTCATTACTATATAATACCAAATAGGTAATTATAAAAAATTATTAATTAATTTCATTAATTAAACAAACAATCATTCCAACACTTCATTTTCATACTCCACATTACCAATGTTGGTCGCATGACACTTACCCTTGATCCTTGGACTTATACATTGAAAACATCGATCATCATCACCATCCCTTAGGACTTGGAGTTGTTACCATAATTACCATTCTCCTTACTCCTTTAGCACTATTATTGGGGTGGTAAATTCAGTGCATCTTTCTCAACATTCACATTATCAGTTAACTTCTTCCTGTTACATGGGCTGTCAAATGCCTGATGACTATAGTTTTTCCACATAAAACATTTTCATACCCCTTAATACAAAATAATCCATGATTCTTCCAAAACATAGATCATAAATAAAATTTCTGTTCCTTTTATAAATTCTTTATAGGTTTCTTAAATCATTATCCTTATCTTCTTGTAAAAACCATGAGATTGATAGTTAACTCCAGCATCATTTTAAATAACAATTTAACAACTCAAAATATTTTAATAAATATTAATTATTCTTATAAATGACACCTTTAGGAGACCTGAAATTAATATCATAATATCCTATCAACTTGACTTTTATTCTTGATGATAATTCAAAAGGAATACATTGTAAGGCTTGTAAACTATTCCTTATATGCACAAAAATATTCATAATTCTCTTAAGTTAAAAGAACTCATTTACCATAATGGAATGAAAAATTCCAGTAATATATATACTGAATAGTAATTTCATGAAATCATCCCATTTTATAGATTCAATTTCATCTTGCAGCATTGCATCCTTGATTATAGTCCACCACAAGTAATGTTTGACATCTAAATAAAAATGAATGAAATGAAATTTTCATGTTTCGAATAGTGAAGGATGAAAGATATATTTTTAGTGGTATAGATCTATTATTTATCAAAAAAAATGATCAAATGACCCCCTAAAATAAGGTGGGAATTGCCTCACAAAATACTCAACAGAATGAAGTTCCCTCCTTTTCTCATTTAGATGTATATCATTATCCATATCTTGTGTGAGTATAGTGATATGTTTTTTAATTCCTTCCACATAGCATTAATTTTCATAGGAGGAAACCATTTCATATCCTATAAAATCCATTATTAAATTGGTTCCTTCAAGTTTTAACCATTGAATAAACTAGGATGAGTAGTATAAAAAACATTTACTATAATGTAAAGCCTCATAATAATTTAAAATTTCTTATAGGATGTCTAAATGATGATAGAAACATTTAAATATATCAATCTATATTATTATAATTAAATAATTCCCTAGAAATATCATTACAAAATACCTTTAGGGATCCCGGAATGTTTTCTCATCCTCATTTAAACGGATCAAAAAAATCATTGCTCTAATACCAACTATAAAGAGACATCTCTGATGTACATGGAAATTACATAACTTTTTCATAATTATTAATTCATTAAACAAATAAAAACCCAAATATTATATTAGTTTAGTGCCTTTAAAATAATTGAAATGTTAAAAACCAGTTCATAAGGGAGATAAATTATCTCTCACTAGGTTCTTCATGAAAAAAAACCTACTTTTAAACGTCTAAATTAATACATATCTTCATAAACTAGGGAAGGAAACATAAAAATTAAGGAGTTGATATTCTTAGTATAGGTAAAAAAGTGATACATATATGCATAAAACTAATCATAATGATATAAGAGAATGAACATAACATTAGAAGACATACATTAGATATCAAATATTATAAACATAAATCATGGAACAATTATTGGAAGTTTATAAGACATGAATAATAAGGAAGTAAATAACAAAATACATGAAATCATAAAATATTCATGAGACATGGAATTTTGGAAGATATATAAGAATATAACATGATTTCCATAGTATTAAATGCATCGCTTCCAAGGCCATCTTGGTAGTATGGGTTCACTCCCCATACCCTCTTGGTAAAAATGGTTCAACATCAGAGACATGTAAGTATTATTATTTCACTTATTATTCTATAATAGTCGTTAGTATTCACTCTAATAACTATCTTGGCATTCATGGTTTACTCCCATAACTATCTTGGTTGTCATGGTTCTCTATCATAAATACCTTGGCAAACAAAGTCATTTATATACATCTCATTAGATATAAATCTTTATCCAATGAGTTGGAGGGAGATATAGGTCCCACCCATATCAAAATGATATCATACATATATGTTCCACAAGAACATAAGATATTTATTATATAGTAAAACATTGAATCAAATCGGATTTCATAAACATCAAGAAATCATAACATAACCCCCAGAAATGAAATTGGTATCATAAATATCATTCCATTATAAAAATAACCATTATTAGAATTAATAATAATTATAAAATCAAATCATGTCCCTAGTAAAACATAATTAACAACAAACAATGTATTTTTAGACGAATTTTTTAGAGAACTCTAAAAAAATAATAGGGAAAAGATTATTTATTCATTGAAAACACTTTATTTACATGAAATTCCATGAAATTTTAAAAGAAAACAATTTCTTTTAAATTAACCTCATATGATTATAAGGTAATATTCAAAACAATAAAAAACATGAAAGTATAAAAATTTATTCATTTTATATAAGATATAAAATAGTCTTCTCATTCTTTTGTCAAAAAAATTTAATAGTACCTCTTCATAAAAACAATGAAATATACCTTTCATGCCATTTAATATAAACTCTCACATGTGTAAAAATGAATTTAACCAATTTCATAATAATAGTAAAAAAAGTGGATTTTTTTTAATAAATATGGACGTGGATGATAAATATACCCCGTTAAATACATTAGTGTAAACAATATCATAATGTAATGAAAATGCTAAATTAAACATTTTTATTTGAAAATTAAATTTTACAATGTTAAACAAATTGAAAAATGTTTTACTGAAAATTATCCTATGAGATATTTTAAAAACATTCTTGAGTAAAATAATATTCAAACATTTCCAAGTGTCACATACCACATAAGAAAATTTGGATAATAATCCTCATTAAATTTTAACATTAAAAAATCATAAATGTCTTTAAAAGAAATATATTCCTTATATAACCTATAAATTTTTAGTATATACACCTCGTAAAAGAACAAAGATGTATAAAAAAATATCTGTCTCAATGAAGTAAAATTGATACAATATTGACATACTCATTTGGTAACTTTGAAATTGTAAAACCATGATAAATATTGAAAATAAAATGGATATCTAAATATCCATAAATTAAATTATAAATTTCATATAATAAATTCATTTGTTTTATGTACACTACACAAGATAAATGAGTGATGAATAAAGAATGTATCTCATGGATATAAAACATGAGATGAAATTATCATACCGTATGTCTTGAAACTATTCATACACATAGAATACTAATTTATAATATGTATAAGTTTATTAGTAATCCATATATTAATAATATTCATATGTATAATATCATATATGATTTACAAAATCAATTACATTACCCAGTAATAATAAATCTATGTTTATGTTACATTTTAGGCGATAGTTTTTTTGTTAATCATACATGTTTTAACTTATTTTTTTTAATTATCATGTTTTAATTATATATATAATATGAAACATGATATAAGTTACATATATATTCAATATAAAATCATTTATAGTAATATTTATATATAAATGGAAGACATCATTGATGGAGGCGGTAGGTCATACATACGCCTGACCACATTTTCCATTTTCTTGTCATATTGAATGAACAAAAGAAAACGACATGTATGTAAATATATATATATATATATAATATCATTAAAATATCATGAATATGTCCTTAATATCATATAACTTATCTAAATAAATCCATAATACATTCCATGTGAGTTGTGAATGAATAACAACGCTTTAAAGAGGTCTAGTCCACACATACTCAAACGAAGTTATCATATATCCACAACATTGAAATTCATAAAGGTATTTTTTATACAAAATTTCAAGAATATAAAATATGTTATAAAATAAATATTAAAATATTATTTACCAATATTTTTTTTTCAATACATACTACGAAGGTGGTAATTAAAAAAACAAAAAAATATTCACTAAGGTGATTCTCCGGCACAATATGGAATATAATTTTGTTTAATTGAATAAAAGTAGATGATAAATAAAATGGATATTATATTTTACATTTGAAACATGAAAAAATATAGTATATATTTTATCATGGAGTTATCATTCATTTATGGATGTATAATGTGAGGATAAATTTTAAAAATTAATGAAATTAGTAGATGTACATTGGGAAAATTACCTCTGGAAAATATCCTTTCTGAGAGACCCTTGAGGAATATATATTTGGGATTTTGGTGACACAAAATGAACATGGATTTTTGGAGATTGAATATTAGTTTTTTTCTATATATTGAAGGATCTACAAGTATCTTTTGGTCAATATGGGGTGGTTAGGGGGTGGTATTTATTCTTTCGGTGAGGTGGGTGTAAGTTATTTAATAATGAAAATTTTATATTCAAAGCCAAATATTATGATATGGAATTAAAATAAATGGCTTTTGATGAAAATTAATATAATGGAATATTTCTAGGCTATATCCACACCTTAAAAAACCTTTCAGTATTTTTTTCATTGTTTTAATCCATTATATTTTTATTTTTAACATGATTAATTTATTACCCATACAATGGTAAATAATTATTTTAATAGGGTAACTTTTTTTACATATAAAATTAAATTGAACATAAAACCTAATATTTTAATACAAATTCCAAAAATGAAATCAGGTTTACATATTCCAATTCATATATTAAGAATTATTATATTTAAAATTAATCATAATGAAAAAACAAAAAGTAGGTTTCTAAAGTGAAATGATCAAAATTTTAAAATGTATTTATATAAATTTCAATGCAAAATTGTTTCAAATTACCTATAATTAATTCATTGTTCAAAAATGATCTAATTATACATTATAAACCTATTAACACATAATTTAACTATATAAATAACGTATAAAAAATGCAGTTTTAAACTAAAATTCATTGTCATTCACTTAAATCTAGAAATGATGTTTCTCATAAAAGTAAAAAAATCATCAAAATAAGTTTTTATATTTATAATTAAAATAAAATGTTTATTTTTTCATATAAAATTACAAATGTGTCAAAATTTATTTTTAAAATTAATTCTCCACTAAAATGCAGTAAAATTACCCTTTTGAAAAATATTTGGATTTATGTGTAAAATTTGGTTTGTTCTTATATTATGGATATAAAATATAATAGATGAATATATTCATTTATTGATTATGTAACACATATACTTCATTAATAAATTTATGTAACTATTATTATTTTAATTTATTATAGAAAACACCTTTGGGATTTAAAAAATAAAATTATTCCCTTTACAATCAATTGGTATATATTTTCATTTCTAATGAATTGGTAACCAATGAAAATATATAATTAAATATATATTTTATTATGTAGTTAACAAAAATTTTAACCAATAATTTAACTTATATGTTATATATTAATATATTATATAATAATATTTTTGAAAATACTATTATTCTTTAAAACCCGATCTTGCATGTAAGATATCAGTGGAACTCAGCCTTGTGTGTAACAAAATCAAAGAATAGTATCGCGTATACAATAATCGAAGGTGGTGTCATATGTTGTTCAAGAATATCATCATTTTGTGTATAACATAATCTAAAAAATATATTTTTGAACAAAAAAATATATACTCAGTAACATGTGAAATGAAAAAAAATTATTTTTAATTTGAAAAAATATACATACAAAAATCTCGGGGTGTTATAGACCATATACGCAAAATTATACATTAAATTATGAAAAATGGTTTCATGAAAATATTTTATTATTTCTTTACTAATTTTATCATTATTATAAGGAAATCATCAAATTTATTCAATGTAACATAAAACTAATAACCACCTCTCTATAGATAAAATTATATCATTGTTAAGGGATTTATCTAAATACAATGAATTTTTTGGATCTCTATAGGTAAATGAAATTTATTAATAAAGGGAATTATATAAGGATACATCCCTTTGTGAGTTCTATAATAATTCATGCGTTCCTATAATTCCTCATTCACCATTAGAGATAAGTCGTTTCTTTAATTATTGATGTGTTTCTCTAGAATTGACTGTAAATAATTATTTGAGATATCATTTTGAAGAATTAATTTTAGGTTATATATAAAACTATTTATATGAAAATAAATCTTTTCTCCATTAATTACATTAACATAATGTTATTAAATTGTGTATCATTATCGGTAACGATATTGTATTGCACACCAAATATGGAGAAAATAAGATTCTAAATAAAACTAAAAATTATTCTACAAATAATGTTGGGAGAAACTAATTCCTCAACCCATATGAAGAAAAAATTGAAAAAAACATAGTGTGATTCATTTAAAAATAAATATTCAAATGTCCCTATGAAATCAAACCTTATCGCAAAGAAAATCTCAATTTCTAAAATCCATTTCTAGGGAATCTTGTGTCTCCTACCCACATTCCCCATCTGTTGACATTTATTGGTGATTATAAATAGTTTTCATACATCATTAAATTGGTAAGGATGTTAAAAATATTATTTTAGGACCTTTTAGGCAACCCTTTCTCTCCCTTGTTGTCAGTATCATAGATAGTAGTGCAAAAATTTTAAAAATAAGAAGAAAATATTCATCAAGAAGACACATTCCGTGTATATGATAAACTTATATATGAAAATAAAATGGATCATCTCAAAAAAATACATATTCTTATTAATGAAATTATTCCATTAATTTTGTAAAATCTATTTTTTGTTAAACTAATATTCTAGAATTTGTAAATATTCATAAACCTGGATGATTGGTATACATAAAAAAATAATTAGCCATCTGAGAAAGATGTATTGATCCTTATTAGTTCATTTGTTTGAATTATAGTCCAGGGAAACCTATAAATGTATAAATACTACTACCTTTTCATAACATTCCATATCTATAATATCTGTATAAAATACTCGAAACAACATTGTACACCTCATAAGTCTCAGTTTTTATTCCATCTGAGCGAAAAGATATTTTAGAGGGGAAATTTCATTGAATATTATGAATCTATAACCTTTGTGACATTTTATAATCTTATCAATGGAAAAAATAAATGAAGTAAATACTTTCACATTATTAAAATTGAATTTATGGGCATTATCTTGTATAATAAATCAACAGTAACCATTACTCTCCTTTTTCCATAAAATTTTCATACCACCCAATCGCATGTATGACACATTACCTCAAATTTTAGTTTCTAGATAGGTTTAGAAAATATTAATGAGGTTGAAATCTTATAATATAATATATTTAATTATTCATAGAGTTTCTATTATATAAGAAGGTATATCCTTGACTAATAGTAAGCAAATGGCTTAAACAATTTCGAAAAATCATTGATGAATCTTTGAAGAACTACTATTTACTAGGGAAAATAAAATGAATTTTACATTTTCAGGTGTTGGATGATTTGTGACACCTTGGGATTATAATTTATTTCTTAAATAACTACCTTTTAAACATTATATGATACGATAATCCCTTCATTGACCATGAACATACATTTCTAAAATTATATGACAAGGTTTTTCTCTTAAAACCCTTTTAAAATAATTAATAGAGTTTCCAAAAATCTAATAAATTTAGAACCAACTATGTAAAATTCATCGATGAACAATTGAATAATTATTTCTTTCATATGAAGAAATATTTTCATCAAACACATTTGAATATTGGAAGGAACACAACACCGGTGAAAGGGCATCTAGGTGTTGGAAAATATCCTGAATAGAAAAGTGATGCTTGTTTTATCCTAGTCTTATAGGGATACAAGAATTTTTTTGTAACTAGAAAAACCATCCAAGAGACATAAAAATTCATTTCCATCCAAATAGTCAAATATTTGGTCAAGAAATGGCATTGTAAAATAATATTTTCTATTATAAATGTTAATATTTTTTAATCATTGCAGACTCTTCACATGATAGCATTCCTAAAGTATGTAGGTTCTTTTTCATATTAGTATCCACTATGAAACCACCATTCATTGGGGACACTTATAATAGACTTACCGAAGGATTTTATGAAGTAGAAAAAATTATTCCAACTTTGATTATCTTAATAACATCCTCTCTAACTAGCTATTTTATATTCAGATTTATACTTCTATGACCATGAACTATAAAATTCTTATTAAGATCTATTGATAATTTATATTAGAAAAAATATGGAATTATTATCTTAATATTAAAAATGTAGAATCCAATAATTTTCATGATCTACCTTCGAATATATAAATAATTCACTTCTAGACTTTCTTCAAACTCGGCTAAGATAATGATTGGATCAGAAATACATTCTCCCATGAAATAGTATTTGATATGGAAATTAAGAGGTTTTATCTCTAATGTGGATGTTTCATGAATATATAAAATTTAAATGGGCCTAAGAGTCCCATGGTCCCTAATATGATTCTTAAAAAATTAATGAGAACTAAAGAAACCCTCTTCCTTACTTCTATCTATATTTAAAAAATACTTAAAAATAGATTCTATTTAGGGTTTTAAATGGTTTTATATAGAAAATTTACCAATATTTTCTATCAATTCACAATCATAAGAATATATCTACTCTATAACATTACATGAACAAATTAAAATTCCAGTTTCATCATCTATGGTTTTACTATTTATTTCATCAATATTATTTAAAATGTATTCTTTTTATTTATTAGAATTTTATTTAGATTCAAGATATTATCCCCTAGAAAAATTTCTAGATTATCATGAATCTATTTATTTATCAAAAAAATTAAAATCGTCTCTCTAATCTCCTAGATGAAAAATATTATTTCACTTTTTAAAATTTATGAATACTCTTACGGTGGAAATCAAGGGCCTAATAAAAATGATAGAGAATTTCTTGTCACACTCCATATCAGGTATAAAAAAATAATTTAGTGAAAATTGTTTCACAAACACACTAATAAAATTATCATATATTAAAATAGTATTTTTGATGTAGTGGCCTACTAGCTATAAGAAAACAACTGTGTGAAATAGATCACCTAATCTCAAGCACATGAATAGTGAGTATGAGATAAGGTTGATAATATCTTCAACATCACAATGGTAGTTGAATTATCCTCTATTTGATAATGAATAAAGAATAATAAAAGTACTTGGATATATGATCTTATGAGTATCATATACATAACTACATCCTTATAATCCTCTATTAAATTAAATGTGGGAAACTCTTCAAGGTTATTGCGGTTATATTTGGTTTGTGAATTTTAAGATATAATGGATCATATTCTAAGACATATTGAAATGGGATATTATGGTTATAATTTTTAAATAAGTCATGAAATTTATGTTGTTTTAGTTCATGATTAATCTTCATAATGTCATCTGCAAAAGGAAAGTATGGATCTAAATTCATTAAAATTTTAGGAATCTATTCATGTTATTTCTCAATATTTCCCCGCATTATATTTGATTATTTTTATCTCTTCATAATATTTAATAATAGTTGGGGAAAAAGGTTGAACAAATATTTCAATGGGGATATCATGATTTTTAGCTTCAAAGGTTTTATTATTTTTATTGACATTTCCTTCTAGAGTTTTATTTGCTTTTGGATCAGGATTAATAGGGTCTTCTTAGTGACTATAAATACCACCTGTAATAGTTAAATTTGTTACATTATTCATTTTATTCTCTTTCCTAGTAATTAATATGTTCCCTTCCTTTCATTGATTCATTACCCTAGAATATTGGACCATATGAGATCTATATTTTTCATTCTAGCGACTGATTAAAAATTATCAGAATCATATTGAAATTTTAACTTATTAAATTATTCCTGGAACTTATCATATTTCTAATCCATTATACTCATAATCTATTCTAGAATAAAAGGAATTTGGCCCCCAATTTTCTATTGAGTATTAGAATACACTTCTCTTTGTATTTTTTGGTATGTCCTCCAAGGATGTTATTGGAAACCAAGGGGTACAATAGGTCTGAAAACCTGTGACTTCGTTAAATAAACGTTTGGATGAATTTTAAATCCATGATTATAACTGTTAAAAATGGATCAAATATTTGATGGAACCTAGATTAATAATCCACACCATTTTTAATATCATTTTTGAGTAGAAATATAAAAATTAGTGAAGTAAGAGTTGAAATGACCACACATGACATAGTGGTGAATCTTCTCCCAAAGTGGGTTTTGATCGTTTTCATTATAATACTCATCATCATTGAATTTAACTTATTTAACATATATGCACTCTATTATGATTAATTTCCTTCTCCTAAAATAGATATTTTGAAAATTATTTTCAAGTATATTGAGTATTTTCAAATGTTCATTAGTATAATTATTACTAAAATATCCTCCAAAATATTTATCAACTTGGGTTTGATGATATGGGGGGAGCCTAATGTAAATGATGTCCATGAGGAACGTTTTTTGCTGGTGATTTATAAAAAGTATAAAAATACCCCTAAATCATCCCCATGACTTATAGAATAGTTCAATGTAATCATGCAATAATTGTATGATCATTTGATTATTTGACGTAGTTATTCTTCATGGATATATTTTTTTTAAAATTAAATTATAAATTTGATTCCAGGTATTATAAATCGCTTATTATAACAATTTAAACTATGATAAAACATTTCCCTTTGGAAAGAATGGGAAATCCAAATGTTTTAGACCTTCATTACTAAATCCTCTTATAGTAAGATACCACACCAAATAATAGTTTTATCTTAAAATTTACAATTAATATTTATTAGGACGTCTATTATATGATCACAATATTTAGAGAATATAATTTTTGATCTCATATTTTCATTCCCTCGATTGTTTCTAATACATTGTTTATTATGAGAAACCTTTGGCAATTGATACTCTCTCTAGACCAATATTTCAGATAAATAATTCTTAATAGGACATGGATTTAGAATTTTATTTTTTATTATTCATATTTTTTATATTTTCTTCCATTTTTTATTTTCTATTTTCTAGTTATTTTATAGATCATCTTTATTTTTGAAATAGAATTTTATTATTTTCATCCTTTAATCTATTGTGTTATAAAACACTGACTCAATATTATGTGTAATTGTAACATACTAAGTAAATAATTAATAATAGATATTTTTATCTATGTCTATTAATTAATTATATAGTGTTTTAAAGGCTTAAAATGAAAATAAATCCAATCTTAAACATGGAAGACACTAATATTTTTAAAAGATTATTTTACTACCTTTTGATGGAAAACCATTTTTAAATCTATATTTTGACAATTTTATAAGATATTTTTGTCAAAATAAACTTATTCTTAATTATTGGGACATCAAAATTTACTTTTTGTGAATTTTTGGAATTTTTCTGACAATGTTCATTTTTTTAATGAATATTGAAAAATACTGCATTTTACATCAAAACTGCTTTTTAATCTAATTTGTTTATATGATTAGATTATCTTTTGAATTGGTTTTGAAGTTAAATTAGAATATATTTTTACCATTTAATCCAATGGTGGTCATTGGAATCAATTTCACTTTTAAATTGGACTTAAACTGGTGTTAATCTTTTGATACTTATTGTTTCATAAAAACATGCTATTTGTCATGACAGCGGGAATTAATTATTAAATTAATTAATGTAGCTTATATGATTTTAATTTTGTAAAATAGACATAATTTTTGAATTTAGAATATCAAATATAGCTTAGGGTGAAGTTTTGGTATCTTTCTGAAAAACTTCAATTTTTGATGAATAGTGAAACTACTAAGTGGTAGTTAAAGAAAGTAATTTTTCGTTTAAATGAAATTTTACCACTTGTGTGATTTGATTTTCAAAAATCCGAAATACATGGTTTTCATTAAGAAGTAAAATGTGGTTCAATGTGATTAAAATAATTTTTTGTTGAATAGTAACTTTTATGTTTTTAATCACGATTAGTGGTAATTAGTGTAGTGTAAGGTAAAAATAATGTTTTAATAATATGAAATGACCTATAAACATGTCCTAACCTTATTGGATATGTCATGGCCGACCAAGAAAATCCATGGGTCAGCTTTGGGACCCAATGGAGCCACTTTGGTTGGGAAATGATATAAATAACTTTTTATTTAATGTAAAGTAAAAATGACACAAACATGAGTTGTTTTACTAAAACAATTTTTACATGGGGTTATACAAGTCATATTTTTGATTATAAATAGTCATTGGAAAGATAAAACTATTTCCTAAATCATAGTAATATTTTTATAATTTTTAGACATTAAATAAATTGATGTATTTATGACATCATGATGATGCAGCAATGACCTCATTATTTAACGATTTAAATAAAATGGAAAGATAATGTAATATCTAAGACCTAAACATGTCCAAAACCTATTGGATGAGTGGATTTCGAACCCTTATCACCTTATCCTACAAATAAATCAATGTGGTACCTCTTAAATCCGAATACCATTTTAAAATAAAGTGACGTTTCTTTACCTTCCAAGAGTGCCCCTCCTCTCCCCTTATAAAAGGCCCCCACCTCTACCTCATTACCCACACTTCCAAAGCCTTTTGCTCGACCAACCCCGGCTCATTTTGTCTCTCCACTTCCCTATATTACTCCTTGAAGACTCACTTTGGGCATAAGTCTTCCCATGGAAGCCATTGAGCTCAAACCAAAGGGAGTTACCCGATTTTAAGGAAATGTATTCACTTGAGTCCTTTTGTTTTATTTTGCTTCTCCCATCCCCTAAACTCTTTTTATTCATTTATTTTGTAACAAATCCAGTATCTAAAATATAAAAGGGTGTTTTTATAAGAAGTAATAAAGATACACTTACACACCCCTACATCTAATGGTTAAAGAATATACTGTTTCCGTGGATGGGGAATTTATGCCTCCCGAAACGACGATTGTTCAACATTCTTTTAACACCTTCAAAGGTGGCCATTAAGATGAAAATATATTTATATATGATATATAATATGTTTATGTTTTCCTTAATCTTCTTTATTTTTCATTTTGGGAATACCTTTATGGTTTCCATTATGGGTAAACACGATATCTTCATTTAAGGAAGTGCGGACTACCGCCCCCTCAAAGTGATTTGATTCTTTAAAATCCATATGTGGGACGTATAAAGGTTGGAACTATGATATTATATATGATATTATAATGTAATTTCAATATACCTTTATATCATTATGATTCTATTCTATAAAATACGAAATAGAAATGGAAGTAGCGTTCATGCGTACGTACGACTTACCGTCTCCATGAACGGTGTAGTCCATTTCATACCTCTAAATGAATATGTAATATTATAAATTCATGTATATAATGGATACATATGATATATATATAATGATTATAATTCTGGATATAATGGATACATGAACAACTTGTAATTATAAAGGGTTTATTTTTGACTCAAGTACCAATGATTGTTAAAACGACCGTTATTAACATAAATAATTACATAGTGTTCATGACATGGAAATAAGTGATATAAAAGGATTAATGAACTTAAAAAAGGTTCTTAAGAACGTATAAATTATCTCAAGTTTATTATTCAGGACATTAAACAACGATCAAGTCATGTCGGACCCGAGGTATGGGACTTCGTCTCAATCTCCTTTCATTGAGGCATATTTTATTTTATACACAACTTTATTTTATACGATGTATAAACGCCATTGACCTTTATGTTTATCCAAAAGTAATATTTTTTATACGAAGCATTTACTAAATGTCAAAAGGGAATGTTTTTGTCGTACGTATGCGGCGACAATGACTTCTCCGCCGCCGTGACCATTATTTGAGTTTCGGCTTCCTCTACAAGCCATACCTTCTTTTTAAGAAAAATAAATACCATGTTTTACTTTTCGTTTATTTTGGTATTGAAAATTGTTTTCATATTGTTTTTATATCAATGTGTTGTATTGATATATTGTGATTTAAAGGTGGAAATTTTATGTTTCCATTATGCATGTTTTATTTGATACGATTATGTTGAGGTTCTTGGGAATTATTATGAAGACGGGTGGTTCTGTGATAGACTAAGGGCGAGTGATCCCATTATAGCTCTCCAATGCATTGGGTAACACAAAGGAGTGAAACGTTAAGGTTTCTCTGAAGCTATTTAGGGAATATACTGTGATGGGTATTCCAAACATAACCAAGAGGGTTACTCCCTACGTAAGAATGTTATGAATGCCTCAATTAACCATTATGTATTATGATTTCTATGATTTTTTCATGATTTTATGAGGTATGTTAAAGTGATTATGTTTTATGGGTAAAGTATGATTTCATTATTTTGTATATATATACCCTTGATTCTTTTCCATATTTTTATATCCCTTATTGAGCTTTTTATGCTCATCCCAAGTTTTTTGAAATGTTTTTCACAAGTCAAGGGAAAGATACAAGATATGATGATAGTGTCAAGGAAGTTTCAAGAAAGAATCCATGTTTTATTTTAAATATGATTCCATTGATGGGAAAGAAGAATACTAACTTTATGTAACCACTTTGTTTATATGTGGAATGTAATGAAAGTTCTATCATCTAATTCTATAAAACTCTAAACCCGAAAAGACCCTTAATGTATAATCTTGTAATAACTCAAGATTAAGTAAGGTTTAAGGCTAGGGTCTTATATTTGGTATCAAAGGTCTGTTTAGATAACTTTAGGAGTTATAATTATATTAAATTATTATCCAAAAATATTTTTTTTGAAATGATACAGCATTTGAAGATTACCATGTTGCTTCATCTAAGAAATGTTTGTTCAGAATGGTTTTCCGTAGAGGAAACAAGGAAGCAGTGCTAGGAAGGCATTCAGAAAGAAATAACCTTCAGAATCAGCATCCTGAGATGGTTGGAATTAGAACTGAATAGTTTTTTGCAGTAATGGCGTAGTTGACTCAAGCGATAAATGGTGGTGGTATCCATGCACGAGATTAGCCAGATCAACCTCAGAGGAACATGTCGGTGGTGGAACATTTCATGAGGAAACATACCCCATCATTCAGAGGATCATCTGACCCTGTGTTAGCTGAAGGGTGGATTAAAGCACTGGAGAAGATTTCTGATCTCATGGGGTGTTCAGACAATCAAAAGGTTAGTCTTGCTATTTACCGTTTGGAGGGTGAAGCAGATCAGTGGTAGTCGATGGTTAAAAATATCAGGGACGCCGATGAGATTGATGCTCTCGACTGGGATGAATTCAAAGGTATATATCTTGAGAAGTATTTTCCTAAGGATTTTAGACTTAGGATGGAAAAAAAATTCTTGGAATTGAGGCAAGAGGAAGACTCGGTGACTGCCTATGAAGAAAGTTTCACTCGATTAGAAAGGTATGCTCCAAATTTTATCCGATACCTTGATAGTAAAGTCAGTCATTTTTACTCAAGATTAAAGCCAAAATATCGAAGGGCATTAGCTTCTCGTGAGTTTAAATGTTATGAAAAGCTTGTTTGATGTGCTGAGATGGTGGAAATGGAGTTTGTCGATGATCAAGTGTTCTATAACAACCAACAGAAGAACAGACCGAGGTGGTAGGAGAAAGGTAAGAATTTTTCAAAAAAGTCTGATGGTAAGAAAACTATGTTTCCAGTTTTTGATAAATGTGGAAAAAGTAATGATGGGGAATGTCTTCTGAATTCTGGAAAGTGCTACTGATGTTGTAAGATGGGACATAAGGCTCGTGATTGCACTGAAAATGATCAGGGAGATGGTAAGACCAAATTTGATTTACAGTTAGTGAAATGTTATAAGTGTAGTGAGATGGGTCACTATGCAAACGAGTGTCCGACAAAGAGATTGAGTGATGGGAAGCAGTTACACTACAAGTAGAAAGGGGTGGTGAAATCCTTTGCAACTACTTCAGCAGATGTCAGGCCATCAAATGAAGTTGTATTAGGTACTTTGTTTGTTTTTTATATTATTCCAGTGTGTTGTTTGATTCGGGGTCTACACATTCTTTCATCTCTGAAAACTTTTCTAGTAAAATGTGAATACCATCTCAAGAAATGACTCCTGAACTTCTGGTAAAAACACATAGGGTAAATTTTGAGGCAAAAAGAATTTATAATAATCTTCCTATCCTTATCCATGGAAAGAACCTACTTTCAAGCCTTATTGTTTTACCTCTAGTAGAGTTTGATGTTATCCTGGGTATAGATTGGCTCTCTATTTACCATGCTAAGATTGACTGTAGAGCTAAAGAAGTTTCTTTTCAGAAAGACATTCAATTTGTTTACAAGAATGAACCCATACTATTGATAACTTATCAATAGGCCAAGAAACTTGTAAAAGATTGAAATGAATGTTACCTTGCACACATTGTAGAAAACATGGGAAATGTTCAAAGTAATTATGTGCCAGTGGTAAATGAGTATCCTGATGTTTTTCCGGATGAGTTGCCTGGAATAATACCAGATCGAGAAGTTGAATTTACTGTTGACTTAGTCCCTGATGCTAAGCCAATTTCAAAACCCCCTTATTGAATGTCTCAAATTGAACTTTTAGAGTCGAAGGAGAAATTGCAAGATCTATTAGAGAAAGGTTTCATTCGACCTATCACATCACCATGGGGTGCTCCTGTCTTGTTTGTTAAAAATAAAGATGGCTCAATGAGACTTTGAATTGATTATAGAGCCTTGAATTACATCACTGTTATGAACAAATATCCTTTCCCTCATATCGATGATTTGTTTGATCAGCTCCAGGGAGCTCAGTTTTTTTCAAATATTGACCTGAGATCGGGGTACCGTCAGCTGAAGGTAAAGGAGGCCGATATTCCGAAGATCACGTTCCGTACAAGATATGGCCATTATGACTTTGTAGTGATGCCTTTTCGGCTAACCAATGAACCTGCTGTATTCATGGACTTAATGAATAGAATTTCCATGAGTTCGTGGATATGTTTTTGGTGGTTTTCATTGATGATATTTTGGTGTTTTCTAAAAGTAAAGAAGAGCATGAAAGACATTTAAGGGTTATCTTGCAAACCTTAAAAGAAAAGAAAATGTATGGAAAATTCTGCAAGTGTGAGTTTTAGTTTCAACAAATTTATTTCCTTGGTCATATTGTTTCTAACGATGGGATAACTGTTGATCCTGCAAAAACAAAGGTTGTTGAAGAATGGCCAAGACCCACAAATGTAACTGAGATTCATAGCTTCCTTGGTTTGGCAGGCTATTACCGACGGGTTGTTAGAAATTTTTCACGGTTATCTAGTCCAATGAGTAAGCTAACTCGGAAGGGTGTTAAGTTTATCTGGAGAAAAGAATGTGATGATTGTTTTCAGGACTTGAAAAGAAGATTGGTGAATTCTCCAGTTTTGGAACTACCTTCCTAGAATGGGGAGTTTGTTATCTACAGTGATGCTTCGTTGAAAGGACTTGGTTGCATCCTAATGCAGAATGATCAGGTAATTGCTTATACTTCACGACAGTTGAAAACTCATGAGGTAAATTACCCTACACATGATTTGGAATTATCTGTTGCTGTTTTCGCTTTAAAATTTTGGAGGCATCATTTGTATGGAGTAAAGTGTGAAATATATACCAATCACAAAAGTTTAAAGTATATATTCACTCAGAAAGAATTGAACATGAGATAAAGGAGATGGATATAATTAATCAAGGATTATGATTGTACAATTCATTACCATCCAGGAAAAGCAAATAAAGTGGATGATGCTTTGAGTCGAAAAAGTAATGCTTCATTAGCAATGTTGCATTTGGAACGTGATCCTTTGGTTAAGGATTTGATGAAATTTGGAATAGAAGTTTTTGGTGCAGGATGTTCTTCTGTTTTGTTTCAGGTATCAGTGAAATCATCTCTATCAGACAGAATCAAGAAAGCACAGAAGCAAGATAGTGAGTTGCAAAAAAAGTTAGAGCTGGTTCAGAAAGGTAAGTTTCATGAATTCAACATTGATAATGATTGCGTTTTGAGATTTGGGAAGATATTGTGTGTTCCTTGTGATTCACAGTTGAAGAGAGAGTTGTTATGTGAATCTCATAGTTCTCCATTTGTAGTTCATCCTGGCAGTACTAAGATGTATAGAGATCTTCGGGAGTATTACTGGTGGGATGGAATGAAAAGAGATATTGCAGATTTTACTGTGAAGTGTTTGACATGTCAACAGGTTAAAGCAGAGCGGCAGTTGCCGAAAGGGGTGCTTCAGACTTAACCAGTGCCAGAGTGGAAATGGGAGAATATATCCATGGAATTTGTTGTGGGATTACCGAAGACATCACGAGGTAATAATGCAATCTGGGTTATTGTTGATCGCTTGAATAAATCTGCTCATTTCCTTGCTATACGAGATACTTTTTCCCTAGATAAACATTCCCGTTTGTATCTTAAAGAGATAGTAAGGTTACATGGAGTTCCTCTCTCCATTGTATCTGACTGTAATCCCAGGTTCACTTCTAACTTTTGGAAAAGCCTTCAGAAGTCATTTGGTACTGAATTAAATTTTAGTACAGCATTTCATCCTCAATCAGATGGGAAGTCAGAACGAACAATTCAGACCTCAGAGGATATGCTACGAGCTTTTTCGATGGATTATCAGGGAAGTTGGGACCAACATCATTCTTTGGTTGAATTTTCATATAACAACAGTTTTCATTCTAATATACAAATGGCACCATTTGAGGCGTTATATGGGAAGCGATGTCGAACTCCATCTTTCTTGGATGATCTGGGTGAAAGGAAGTTTATGGGACCAGAATTGGTAGAAGAGTTGGTAGAAAAAGTTCAGATGATTCAGAAGCACATGAGAACAGCTCAGAGTAGACAGAAGAGTTATGCGGACAAGAGGAGGAAGGATCTCTCTTTTGAGGTAGGTGATCATGTTTTTCTCAATGTATCACCATGGAAAAGTTTCATGTGGTTTTGTAAGAAAGGAAAGCTGAGTCCAAGGTTCATTAGACTATATGAAATTCTAGAGAGAGTTGGATCAGTTGCTTACCGAGTGGCATTACATCCGAGTTTATCTTAGGTACACAATGTTTTTCATGTTTCAATGTTAAGGAAGTACATGCCAGATCCATCTCATGTTTTGAGTCCAGAGGTTGTTCAGATGGAAGAGAACCTATCTTATGAGGAACAACCGGTCCAGATTCTTGACCACAGGGAGAAAGTGTTACGAAATAAGGTGATTAATCAGGTAAAGGTTTTGTGGAAAAACCACATGATGGAAGAGGCAACATGAGAATCTGAAAATGCTATGAGGGATAAGTACCCCCATTTTTTCAATAAGTAAATAAATTGCGGGGATGCAATTTTCTAAAGGGGGGAAGGATGTAACATCCCATGAAAGTAATGATTAATAATTATTTTTATCTATGTCTATTAATGAATTATATAGTGTTTTAGAGGATTAAAATGAAAATAAATCCAATCTTAAGCATGGAATACACTAATATTTTTTAAAGATTGTTTTACTGCCTTTTGATGGAAAACCATTTTTAAATCTATCTTTTGAAAATTTTATAAGCTATGTTTTTAAAAATAAAAATATTCTTTATGATTGGGACATCAAAATTTATTTTTGTGAATTTTCTGTATTTTTCTGACAATGTTCATTTTTTAATGAATAGTGAAAAATACTGCATTTTACATCAAAACTGCTTTTTAATCTAATTTATTTATATGATTAGATTATCTTTTGAATTGGTTTTGAAGTGAAATTAGAATATATTTTTACCATTTAATCCAATGGTGGTCATTACAATCAATTTCACTTTGAAATTGGACTTAAACTGGTGTCAATCTTTTGATACTTATTGTTTCATAAAAACACGCTATTTGTCATGACAGTGGGAATTAATTATTAAATTTATTAATGTAACTTATATGATTTGAATTTTTTAAAATAGTCATCATTTTTTAATTCAGAATATCAAATATAGCTTAGGTTGATGTTTTGGTATCTTTCTGAAAAACATCAATTTTTGATGAATAGTGAAACCACTAAGTGGTAGTTAAAGAAACTGATTTTTTGTTTAAATGAAATTTTACCACTTCTGTGATTTTATTTTCAAAAATCGTACATACATGGTTGTCCTTAAGATGTAAAATGTGGTTCAATGAGATTAAAATAATTTTTTGGTGAATAGTTACTTTTTTGTTTTTAATCGCGATTAGTGGTAATTAGTGTAGTTTAAGGTAAAAATAATGTTTTAATAATATGAAATGACCTAGAAACATGTCCTAACCATATTGGATGTGTCATGTCCGACCAAGTAAATCCATGAGTCAACTTGGGGACCCCATAGAGCCACTTTGGTTGGTAAATGACATAAATAACTTTTTATTTAATGTAAAAGTAAAAATGACACAAACATGAGTTATTTTACTAAAACAATTTTTAAATGGGGTTATACAAGTCATATTTTTGATTATAAATAGTCATTGGAAATATAAAACGATTTACTACATCATAGTATTTTTTTATAATTTTTAGACATTAAATAAATTAATGTATTTATGACATCATGATGATGCAGCGATGACCTCATTATTTAACGATTTAAATAAAAAGGAAAGATATTATAATATGCAAGACCTACACATGTCCAAAACCTATTGGATGAGTAGATTTCGAACCGTTATCACCTTATCCTCCAAATACATCAATGTGGGACCTCTTAAATCTGAATACCATTTTAAAATAAAGTGACTTTTTTTTACCTTCCAAGAGTGCCCCTCCTCTCCCCTTATAAAAGGCCCCCACCTCTACCTCGTTACTCACACTTACAAAGCCTTTGGCTCGACCAAACCCTTCTCATTTTGTCTCTCCACTTCCATCTATTACTCTTTTAAGCCTCACATTGGGCAAAAGTCTTCCCAGGGAAGCCTTTGTGCTCAAACCAAAAGAAGTTACCCAATATTAAGGTAATGTATTCACTTGAGCCCTTTTGTTTTATTTTGCTTCTCCATCCCCCTAATCTCTTTTTATTCAATTATTTTGTAACGAATCCAGTATCTTCAATATACAAGGATGTTGTTATAAGAAGTATTCAAGCTACACTTACACACACCTACATCTAATGGTTGAAGAACATACTGTTTCCGTGGATGGTGAATTTAGGCCTCCCGAAACGATGATTGTTCAACATTATTTTAACACCTTGAAAATGTGGCCATTAAGATGAGACTATATATATATATGATATATTATATGTTTATGTTTTCCTTAAGCTTTTGTATTTTTCATTTTGGGCATACCTTTATGGTTTCCATTATGGGTAAACGTGATATCTTCATTTAAGGAAGTGTGGACTACCGCCCCCTCAAAGTGATTTGATTCGTTAAAAACCATATGTGGGGCGTATAAAGGATGTAACTATGATATTATATATGATATTATACTAGAATTATAATATACCTGTATATCATTATGATTCCATTCTATAAAATACGAAATAGAAATGGAAGTAGCGTTTATGCGTACGTACGGCTTACCGTCTCCATGAACGGTGCATTTCATTTCTTACCTCTAAATGATTATGTAATATTATTAATGCATGTATATAATAGATATATATGATATATACATCATGATTATAACTCTGGATATAATGGATACATGAACAACTTGTAATTATAAAGGGTTTGTTTTTTACTCAAGTACCAATGATCATTAAAACGACCGTTATTAACTTAAATAATTACATAGTGTTCATGACATGGAAATAAGTTATATAAAAGGAATCATGAACATAAAAAAAGTTTCTTAAGAAAGTATAAATTAACACAAGTTTATTATTCAGGACATTAAAGAACGATCGAGTCAAGTCGGACCCGAGGTATGGGACTTCGTCTCAATCTCCTTTCATTGAGGCATATTTTATTTTATACACAACTTTCTTTTATACGGTGTATATACCCCTTTGACTTTTACGTTTATCCAAAAGGAATCTTTTTTATACGAAGCGTTTACTAAATTACAAAGGGAATGTTTTTGTTGTATGTATGCGACGACAATGACTTCTCCGCCACCGTGACCGTTATTTGAGTTTCGGCTTCCTCTACAAGCCATACCTTATTTTTTTAAAAAATAAATACCATGTTTTACTTTTATTTTATTTTGGTATTGAAAATTGTTTTCATAATGTTTTTATATCAATTTGTTGTATTGATATATTGTGATTGAAAGGTGGAAATGTTATGTTTCATTTATGCATGTTTTATGTGATACGATTATGTTGAGGTTCTTGGGAATTATTATGAAGACGGGTGGTTCCGTGATAGAATAAGGGTGGGTGAGCCCGATATAGCTCTCCAATGCATTGGGTAACGCGAAGGAGTGAAACATTAAGGTTTCTCAGAATAGATTTAGGGAATATACTGTGTTGGGTATTCCAAACATAACCAAGAGGGTTACTCCCTATGTAAGAATGTTATGAATGCCTCAAGTTACCTTTATGTCTTATGATTTCTATGATTTATTCATGATTTTATGAGGTATGTTAAAGTGATTATGTTTTATGGGTAAATTATGATTTCATTCTTATGTATATATGTACCCTTGTTTCCTTTCCATATTTTTATATCCCTTACTGAGCTTTTTATGCTCATCCCAAGTTTTTTGAAATGTTTTCCACAGGTCAAGGTAAAGGTACATGATAGGATGATAGTGTCAAGGAAGTGTCAAGAAAGAATCCATGTTTTATATTAAATATGTTTCCATTGATGGGAAAGAAGAATACTAACTTTATGTAACAACTTTTTTTATATGTGGAATGTAATGCAAGTTCTATGATCTAATTCTCTAATACTCTAAACCCGAAAAGATCCTCAATGTGTAATCCTATAATAACTCAAGATTAAGTATGGTTTAAGGCTGGGGCCTTATAGGAATAGTTTTTATTGTTTTCAAAATTTAATTAGGATTATTTTTAAATGTTTTTATTTCCATTAAATGTTTTTATCAATTTTTTTTTGTTTTACAGAGTTTTTTATTCTTTTTTAATCTCTTTTATAATTGGTTTATTGTTACCTACATTAAAATGGTGCAATATTTTGATTCAATTATTGTTAGATATTTGAAAATTATTTATATATTTCGCATTTAAAATTAGATTATCTTGTATAAATGGAGTTGTATTATATAGTATACATAAGTTTGTGGATTGACCGAGGAACTCACGAAAAAATTCCTAAGAAAAGAAAAAACCAGAATACTCAAAGATATATCAGTAGTCGACATGAAAGCGGTGAGAAAATAAATATTGTAGAGAAATGAATAAACAATTTTATTAATATTTCCTCATTTGTGTACAAAAGATTCACTGGATGTATGTTTTAAAGAGGTTAACTAACTTTTTTGGCATGTCAATGTGTGATCAAAATAATTATCCAATTTATCAACACTGGAATTTATTGTGAAAAAATTATACAACTAGTTTTCAAAAGAAAAAATATTTGTATTAATTTTTTTGATATATTATATCATTTAATCTCATTTTTTGAATATAGGAAATGAATAACCAATTGTGAAAAAATTTATTGTATAAAAATTTTATTATATTTTCAAAGAGATAATATATTTGAAATGCCTCATATATTGATTCAAGGGTATAAAAGCCCAGGAAGAAATGATTATGCCTAATGAAGAATGATTCTATATGGTAAAACCACATTCCAAAATAAGTTTATTAGGAAACTATTTTTTTCTTTCTAATACAAATAAAAATTCCTTGCAATCTACAAGAATGATAGAAAGTAAGGAGGAAATGATTCTTCTTTGTCGAGGTTCCCCTTCCACTTCCCCTTCCGTAGCCTTGTTCCCATATATATTCATCTTCACTCACACTAACAAAATGTATTTCCCAAAATATGACTGAGTTCTTATCCAAATATTTATACAGATTCCTTTCAATAAAGGAAAATTTCACTAACTTAATTTTTCTACGATCATGTTACTATTATCACTATATGAGTTATTTTCATCATGGCCATCTAGAAATTCCCCTTCACTTTAATATTTACCTTAAACAATTTCTACTTGTTTTCTTGGCTTTTTCTGCATATTCCTTGGTCAATCAACAATCTTATGTCACTTTTATGGTTTGAGTCTCCGCACAATATCAATAAATGTTTTAAATGGGAAAATAAATAATTTATTTTTACATAGCTAATGATAATAATGTCATTGTACATGTGAAATAAATTGTATGACATTGTGAATATATAAATTTTAATTGGAAATTCATGAAACCTTTTTCATAACATTATTTATATATTTTATCATTGACTTTATTATATTTAAAATACTAGTATTAATTTTTAAAAGATAAATCTATTTAAAAAGATAAGGTAATTTTACTAAAAAAAAATTGTTTAGATATAGATGTGAATTTTATAGAATGAAAATTATATTTTATTGAGTAAATAGAACATGATTAAAAAATAATATTGTATGTCTTTGTAAAATGATATATTTAAAAATTTGGATTAGGAATGGAATTTCACCAGGTAGGATTATTGGTGATGATTCATTTATTCTATACCCCATCCACTAATAAATTTTTCACTCTGTATATATGTGTTATAATATAGTTAATATTCATAATAGTGACTAAAAATTTGATCAATTTGGTTGTAAGATTAAAAAAATTTGAATAGTTCCACTTCTAATTTCTTGTACTAGAATGGTTAAATGAAATTATGACTATAAAATGCACCATCAATGTTGTTTTACAATATTAACGGCATTGACAATGACAATTATTTCAACTCTATGTGATGTGGTAACTCCACACGGGCCATAGAAGCAACCCATAGAATATTTTTTATGGTTTAGAGAGTCAAACTCATATCTTGGTGAAATTATATTTCATCTTGATTCCTCTTACTTATTAAATTATTTACATTCATGGAATAGAGGGATCCACATAACATTAATATTTCTAGAATTTTGAGAAAAATCACATACTATGAAAATTATTTTATGAACCATTAGATCATAAATAGAATTATTATAGTGGACTTTTTGGAGTCAATTCACATTTTTATCAACCACTATAATTTTTATAATACTCTACTAGATGTTTAGGGAATTTTTTTTTGGTATCATCTTATTTTGAGATATACAAATAACATGATTTAATTCCACAGCAGAAATTAGAAGTTGTTTGAGAAGGTTATATGACAAGGGATCTTAAAACAGGCTCTTATGTGCTCTAGTACAATGTCTATATAGAGAGTTGATAGATAAAATAGTATTTTTGTAGTATTATAGAGATAATATAGAGTATAAAATCTAATAAATTAGTGAATCAAGTCTTACATATGTTGTCTATAGATAGAACATTTTGATAAATAGATAATTCCAATAGTTTGGAAAAATAAATCAATATAGAGTTTAGAATTTTTGAGTTACTATATGAAGGTAATTTTTTTTAATTAGATATAGAATTTATTAGTTTCCCATTCCCATGTGTACAAGGGACTATGTGAAAATCCATATAGTGTAGCTTTGAATTGAGATTCCCATTATTGGTAGGCTCCCAAATGATATTTACATCACTTTAAATGAAATTGTAATAATAAATGACAACCTATATTTCAGAGGGAAGAAGCTCATGGGAGGGATAAATTTACTCCCTAATTATAATAGTGATGCAAAATTATATGTCAAGTCAACTTAACATATTTACTAGTGGTGTAACTATCCAATTTTACATCCAAAAATTTATAGAATAATTCCTCTTAACCAACCAGTAAAAATGTGATGAAATATTAGAAAATGAAGTCTTCAATGAAATCTTTTTTTTTATCTATACAGTTTAAATTACAACATTATATTATTTTTGAAGAATGTGGATCTCAAAAATTCCTGTTTCCTTGAAATATCATTTATGAATCTCCACATAATGTTTGTTTGTAGATACTAATAAAAATTATTGCGAATTTTCATCCCTATTCCTCCATGATCAATTGGATGACAACATTATTTATAACGAGCTGTTATAATATTTCATTGAAGGATACTACCACTCTATGAAAAAATATTAATGAATATTTTTATATGATTTGTGATTTAAATAAATATTTTCTAGACCATGGATGGATAAAATAATTTGGGTAAAACAATGAAATTCACAAGATATATCCTTCAAGAAATTGATAATGATTGTCATTTATAAGAAGAAAAATGCTTTTTGATATGGGGTTGAATATGAGTTAAATATGAATCATGTTTCCTTACAAAAAACACAAGTAATACAATTTAGATAAAAGAGAAAAAAACATCTATGATTCTTAGATCATTGATAATTACTTCTTTTTTAGTTATTGGGATATTCTTTCTAACTTATATGAATGACTTGATGGAGTTAATTTCCTAGTCTAAAACATTTTCATAATGAATTGGGATAACCTTAATGTATTTATGTTCTTTCTATTACTTTTAATAAATTAGTTAATAACATCGTTATTTAATATTTGTGTAGGAGTAGATAAAACTATGAAAAATCTAATAAGATTGACCTTGTGGTTTTCCACAATGTTGTTAAAATATCATACATAGGTAGTCTTATTTAATAAAATAAATAATGGATGATATAGGGTCACATTTCATAACACCTATGGATCATGTAAAACAACCCTATGTAAATCCCTTCATATGAATTTAGATATATGGTGAGCTCTGAAATATTTTAATCCTTTTGATGAATGACTCGTAAAATCCAAAATTGGAAAGGAACTTTTTAATGAATCCACGGTCCATTATATAAAATTATTTTTGGAATCATGTCTAAATTAAATGTTAACTCCAAAATTATTAACTAATAATATTGTTACATTCATAAAATGTGGCAAGATAGTTCTATATAGTACTCCCATTGAAGAATCCAGACTGATTCGAACTGATAATATTGGTACGAATGGTTGAAATCATATTCAATTTTTTTCAAATAACATTATAAATCATATTAATATGATCCACATGACTGAATTGGTGAATATTATTTGAATTATTAACTTTGCGAATGTGTGAGAGTAATTGATAATTTATGGCCTATGTAAGGTTTCTTTCAGAAAAAATATGATTGACTGGTACATAAATATCTTGTTGAATTAATTCCAAAAAATATTAAAAGATTATGTTGATGAATCTATCATGGATAGGGGATATTCCGTTGTTGAAGAAAAAACAATATATTTTTATGAAAATATGGAGTATTTTTACTGATCCTACCATTTAATTCATGATTGGAAGGATTTGTAATTTCATTCTCTAATAGATCATGGTGGGTTATGGGGCTATGGAAAATATTTTCATATAACGATAGAAAATTTATGTAAATATCGATAATATTTTAAAAAAAATTCCCATTAACATTCATTATTTCCAAGGGCCATATGTATTTTATTGATCATTAAAGAGATTTGATTAATTTGTAATTTCATTCATCATCCATAAACAATTTAAATTTATAAATTTAACTATGAAAGGATAATTTGATGTCTTACAGGCTGTTAAGGTCAGTAGATATCACCTTTTCCCACTAAATTCCTATGATAAATTAACTAATATTTATTTTTTCTTTAATAACATTTTGAGAGTGTCTAAGAGGGTCAATGTTTGAATCAAGAGAACTGAATAAATATTGTCACCATTCCATTATCTAAATCTTGTTCAATTTTATCATTAAAATACAATCCAAGTAAATTTCCATGTAATTTGTAGTTATCCATGTATCTTAAATTATCAATTGACATTCATGGTGAAATGTACATGAATAAATCTCTTGGAAATCGAATTTTGAATTAACCTCCCTTGAAAGTATATTTTCCAATATTGTATAGTGATCAAAGTGAATTCATAAAATGATGGTATATAAAATAGAATATGACACATTAGGTTATATTTTTAAAAAAGTCCCTATAAAGTTTTCCGATTTTTTATTAAGATTCATTATATACTATGCATATTTAGTACCACCATGTTCTCTTTAAAGGACCTCAGAACACCCAGATGGGGGATGGGTGAATCAGCATGTCATATTTTTCTTATCATGTGATAGATATTGTTACCACCTTAGTAGAAACATGTTATACTTGTCTGATGGTAATGATGATAAATTAAAAAATTCTTAAACAACAAGACTACATGACAACATTAATTTTTTCAACACTATGGGCTAGTATAGTTGGAATATCCTGACATAGATTTAGTCATAACCAATTCTACTAGTCCTCATTAGATGTTTAACACAAAAATTCAAAAAATGTCACTCTATTCCATGAACACTACATTTACATGATTTTAGGGATCACATATAATGTTATATGAAACACATCTATAGACTACGCCAAGCTCACATTGTTAAGAGAATTCTAAATCAGTTTATCAAGATGAACATAACTTAAATTGTTTTTTATTTATGTCTTTTTATCTGTCTGACATGCGACTCTTCTTTAACCAATGTCCAGAATTGATTCCCTCGAAATCATTGATTAACCAATTTTTTTGTTCATATCATTCTAGAAGCACACAATGACACTAATGTGCCACACCTACTCGATCGCACAAGATTTGGGATTTTTGCAAAAGATAAATTTTGTGCAACCCTTCTTTTTCCCACAACCCTTATTATTCACCCTATTACACACCACGTTTCACTTTGTCTCATTAGACTAAAGGAAAAATTTCATAGAAATATTTAATTCATATAACTCTTCCATGGACAAATAATTCACATGGAATTGGAACCAGATCTTTGATATGAAATTTATAATTCTAGATTGAGGGTATCCACCTATTTATCGGCCTTTATGACTATGCATGTAAGATTATATTTGAGCACACAAAATCCCTTTTGACATTGTATTGGGAGAATACATCTCTTAATTCCATCATTCTCTTTCACCCATATTTTAATATTTAGTTAATTTGTTTTTCTTGGCCATATTTTGATGAGATGATCCCAAAAAAATCATTACATGTAACTTTCCAAACCAATTTCAATTTTTCATGTAACATAAATTACCAAAAACATCATTATTTATTATCCAATTTATGGAACTAAAAAATATACAATGACTGGGAAATGATGCAACCTTTAAATACCGTTATCTAATTGAACCATAATATCTCTTTACTTCTGAACACTCAGATATTCCATGTGAGTATTGACAATAAACATAAACCAAACACCATTTTCATCAAATAACTGCCCTGGTTCAAACACTATTAATAGATTTTGGAGCCTTCAATATAGATCCTAAAATACATAGTAGAAATAGATGCATTCATCATACCTATTTTCTCATCAACATTGAGAATAGAGTTAAATTAAACAATAATGGTCTATGATACAATGATTGATATAATAAAGGATTGAATTTTATACCATAGAACAACTTTATCATGATGAAAATTTTAATAATATATGAAAGAGAAAAAATGTTGTATTAATAATTATTTATAACTGTGGGTTACTATCTTTTCAATGGAATTAATGGGAGATAGATCTTCTAAACCTAAGTGAACTAAGGACTATATCCTTTTAGTTTCTGAGGAAGAGTGGTTTGTGATTATGAGATTATAACACATGTTTTTAAGATAAGAATCCATATAGAAGAAGATAATGTTTTGTTTAGATAAGCCAAAAAAATCATGTTTGTGTCTATGAATGGATAATATAAGGTAGCTTGCAATTTCAGGGTTATCAACACCCTAACATTTCAAAACTAAGATCATCATCTATGTTATTTTGGACGTAGATCACCCTTTATTCTATCATTTAGAATATTTCTTCCTTGCTATTTTATATGACCAAAATCATTTCCCCATCATAGTTTTGGATTCCATCCTTTAAATTGTGAAGTATTTGTGGGATACAATATGATGATACTTTCTTAAGGTCTAGTTAAATGTTATTAATAATTTATTATTCTTCGACTAAAGTAACCATGGGTCTTCCAAAAGTTTTTAAATCGCAATGTCCATTTTTGTGATCAATTATAATGTCATTCTTAGTGTTATCACTACTAAAGAAATGTGAACCCTTAACATACAATATAAATAATAGTGGGGAAAAATTACAAATGAATTGGTTTCTTCTTATGGATACAATCAATCTCTAGATCTCTTTGATCATATGTTTTATAATGAATAATGGAATATTGGGTGAAAATCACAAGGGATTCTATAGTATCCATGCCTCTACCACCACCAAAAACATAGTAATGAAGTGTGGTTCTGGAATCACATATGAGGATATACAATAATTATGGGGTGTGGATGTTTATGATCCTTTTATGGTTGAGTAGATGTAACAACTTCATTATTATTGAATATATCAGTGATATTCTCATTTTTCATGGATTCAAAAAGTATCCGGATGTGTTGAGAAATATCTAGAAAAATAGAACCATCATTATTTTCTATTATTTCAAAATCACCCCCACCATTACAATGTGGTATATCGAATTTTTTTAGATTTTTGTATTTATCATATAACTCCTTCTTCATTACGTATTAATCAATAATAGAGTCATAAGACATTACATTTGTATGCTTTTTGTTAAGGGTATTTGATTTTTTTTCTTCACACATTTTCAAGAATGATTGATTATTGAAAGCTCATATTTTTCATTTGAAATAAGTTTTAAATAATAATTATTATTAAAATATTTCTAATAATTATCATTGTTTGGTAGATGCACTTATATCTAGATCATAATGCAATTTGAAATGGAATTTTCTGCAATTCTACAGACAGCAGAAAAAGTATAGATATATTCATACTCATCATTTACATCATTTTTTATCATTTTAAAATAAATAAATTTGGAATCATTATATAAATGATTCTATAAAATGAGATCCTTGTAAAAGAACAATTCCCCATTTATATTATGTTGGTCCAACATCATTGAAATACCAATGCAACTAGTGAGATCATTGAGAATTTTTTTATGAAAAAATACCCAATTGAATCCGTCTAAAACCACCTAGTTTTGTATGTATAATTTCATTATTTTAAAGGATTTATGTTTTTTTCCCATTCTGAAATCATCATGACCACATCCTTCAAATATTCATTCCTTATTTTCCAAACAGATTGTAGATCCTCACTTGTCCCAAGAAGAATGTGGAAGAAACATCTTCTAATCAGAATAATTTTCCATTAAATGTATCCCGAATAATGAATAATCCTAGAGTAATGGTTTGGAATAGAACATCTATTTTCTCCCTTAGAAATAATTATATTCCAAAAAATAGAGAATTTTCATAAATTTGTTATTTTCTGGTTGGATACTAGATCAACAACAAATCAAAACCCACTAATATATTTTTTTAAATTAAAGTCCAATAAAAAAAATCCTTGGAGGGATCTGCACTTTGATGATCCAACAAAAAGGATACCTTTTTTTTATTTTCCATGTATGTAATTCAGGTTTTATTTCATCCACATATTTCTTATTTATTTTATCGGTTACCCATAAAAAATCGTTAAATGAGCTCTCCTAGTCTAGATAGAACAAATCTACGAGACCACAAAGATATACTCCCCAACACATTTATCCTCGAATAAAGAACACATAAATCATAAATAACTCTACCTAATCTCTCATAGTCATTCCAATACACCTTAATGGGGTTTTGGTCTTCTCTAAGGATTATTTTTCAAATTTGTAACCCCTTTAAAAAGAGACAATAAATGAAATTTAATATAAATTTCTAATTTCACATTTATAATTTCAATTTTTTATATGAATTAATTCTTAATGAAATTTCATTACACCATAATAAAATAATATAATCAATATGTTTATTATGATGGTGTCTAATAAATATGATGTAAAATCATTAACCACATTTCCATTTTCTATTAAGAATAAACAAAATCAACATTTGTGTGTTGTGTGGACTACCATCACTATGATGAAATGGGTTTCATGTTCCTTAAACACAGTAAAAGGTTACAAATTGTAGTAAATTGAATGTGTAAGTGTTATATTAAATAAATATTTTATATTCTGAAATGATACACCATAAAACTCATTTTACCCATTTAATGAAAAATAAAATCATTATACATGCATATGTGTTGACTTCCTCCCCTATAGAATGATTTAATACAATTTTAAGATTCATCAACAAAAAAATTTATGGTCATGAGAATGGGTTTAATGTATAAATATTACATTTATGAAATTATTAATATTCTATAATGAATAATTGTAAAATCTATTAACAATATGAGTAATAAAAAACATTGTTAAATTTATCAATCCAAAAGAGCATACTACAAGGAAATTTATTAATAAATGTTATATTCTTCTTCTAATTATTTAAAATAATCTTACATCACACTAATAATAATTAAATAGTATCTTTATGAATATTAAGGGTTATTAAAAATTAAACACTATAGAATCATCTAATTAGTATGACGTGTTCTGGTTCGGTTGGAGTAACCTCCAACATGAACAATACTATATGATTAAATCCTCGCAAAATATTGGATTTTAATTTCGAGTAATATATGATATTTATATATATTTGAATAATTATTATTTTTTGTTATTTAAAGGGAATTTAATTATTTAAATAATTATTTATGAAAACGCCATTTGTTCCCTTATAATCTTTGATACATGACCATCACCAATTTCATTATTATGGTTCATAACCAAAAAACCCATATAATTAAATAAAAATACTATAAATTGATATATAACATAAAATAAAATAACTTTTATGATATGATAATGATGAATTGTTTTTAAGAATGTTGAATAATATCACTATTACAAATGAAGTTCCAAATGATGATGATTAGTCAGATATGATATTGAAAATAGATAATATCTAACTAACACACTTATAGGAAATACTAATAAATGAGGTACATAAAAGGATATATCTATGAAAATGGTTCTGAAATATGTGATTAATATAGTTAATTTTGTAATTTAATAGGTTTGGGTAGATTTTGACTGACCGGGAATTGAGTTAATTGGTTCTTCTTCCAGAATTTAAATTATGTGGGACAAGTCTACATTAGAGAAATTTTTTTCATTTAGAATATTCAAAAATTTATTCATTATAATTTTGTATTTTAATTCACATATATTTATTAGTGATTAATGTTCTATTCTAATTTCATTCTAACATATATTTTTATTCAAAATTTTAAAAAAAAATAAGGGGTTATTTGTCTATAATTTTATTTCTTGCAACATATTTCTTATTGTGAACTATGATATAATTAATATGATTTTATTAATACTCAAATAATTTATTTTAACATATACATGGGCATTTAAGAGAAATAATTTTTAATTTATATAATTTCTTTTAACCAAGAGACTCCTCAGTTGAAAGAGTTTATAATCAAAATATTACTCAAACCATAAGGGTTTTGATTACCAATATTATATTCAAATAAAGATTTTTTCTTAATGATAATAAATATAGGGATTTATTATTATATAAAAAAATTTCAAAATATTTATTTGGAATCCACAGGGTGTTACATGTCCCCTCGAAATCACCTTTCCCATTGACATATATATCAATCCCATAATTTCATATAATTGAAATCAACATATCTATTCTCCTCCAGTACGAACCTCCATTTTCCTATACAGATATTCACTGTATGATTTTCTAAATATCTATATTCAATATAAAATTATTTATTAAGGGTAATTTCTAATATATGAACTTATTTTATAAATTTTAATGATTTTTTATCGTTTTTCATAATGGTTGTTATCTTCAAAATATGAAAATATGATCTTGTTATCGTTTATGTGTGTACATAGAATTCCACAACAATTTTCATCATATAAGAATATTTACCTTAATTTTCTCAAGAATTATAAAATAATTTTTTTCTAAATTAATTATAAATATTTCCATTTCAATTATTTCAGTAGATCGATAATATTTTCTTTTTTCAAAGTGGTTTTTATAAAATTTAATAAAAAATCAACTAATTCATTATTATTTGACATTGTAATGGCCTAATGGTTTTAAATAGAAATTACCTTCCTTTAAAAATGTTATATAATAACATGAAAACACAAAATGACGAAAAAATAAGTGACATGTTACCTTTAAACACAATTTTGTCACTAATGTGTTTGGAATTTCGATAATCTGAAACACATGGTTGCTATTAGTATTTTATTTGGATTTCATTAATGAAAACTTATTTTTTTGGTTAATAGTATCCTACCCATATGAATAGTAACACAACCTTATGAACTGTGATATACCCTAATTAATAGAAACCTTACCTATGATAATATATGAATAATATTCTTCTTGAAGTATGATATACCTATATTTTAGAATAAGTAAACGACGGTTCTAAAACTAGTTTTTTATACTAAATAATGATTTTAATTAAAAATTAGGAAATTAATATTTAGAAAATAATTTTTGAAAAATTTTCCCCATTTTTGGATTCTAAATTTTGAAAAATGGTTAGGGTTATTTTTTTTTGTGTATTTTTAAAATACATGAATTTTTGATGAATAGTGAAATACCATAATTTAACAAATAAGCTAAATAAACTAATTATAGAGTCATGAATGATGTTATACTGATGTAAGCCCAATTAGTTCAACATAAAATGATAAAATAACTATTCATAGACATAGAAGACTCACTATTATTTGTCTTGTGGGGAAATAATAAACTAATGAATTTTATATTGAGAAAACCACTCTACCCTCTACTATAAAAACCACCCTTCACACACTCATTTCCTCACACCTCTAAAGATTAATGCCTTGTATAATCTATGCCCATGAATTTTACCAAGCCCCCCCCCCCCCCCCACATTGATGATCTTCTAGTCTCATCAAATGAACAATCATAGTTTCCTTATGGAGGATCTCAAGAGGAGGATTCAAGAGGCAATTTCCCTTCCTGTTTCCTTTAATTTCCATTCAATTTCAGGTTTTTTTCTTATTATTCCCATACCTATATTAATCCACATTGTATCGTAACTATAGTATAAAACATATAATATAAATTTATGATACTAATAGGATATTATACCATCACACACCTGTCTACACATCCTTTTATTTAATAAAATAAAACGTTGTTAATGAGGTGTTAATCTATCACCTTCAAGAACGACATGATTTATTTTTCAATTTCTACCTTCAGAAATGTTCATAAAACTATTTTTATGATTGGAGAAGAATATTTTATATTTATTATGTCCTATTTAATGTTTCTTAGATATCTTATGTAAAAATTACTAAATGATTAATCAATACTGTAGAGACCCGAAGCCTGACGTACATAGACATTACATTACTCTTGCAGAATACTTAGTACATAACAAAAACACACACACAAGGACTGTAATAGTTTAGTGTCTTTGGAAAATGGGAAACATAAACAACTGGTTCATAAATCATCTACTTTTCCTCCCATTTATTTCATCATATCTAGAGTCCCTTTTTGGCATATTCTACTTAATAACCTTCTTCCTGACCTGGGGAAGTAAAACATACAAAAGGGTGATCTCAAATTCTCAATAAGCGTAAACAAAAGAAATATCAATCACATCATATACATAAGAACATAACTTTTGGAAATCTTAACATTCAAAAGAGACCATAACATCATAACATGGTATAAATCCTTAATGTGAAATATAATCCCAAATATCATAACATAAAACATGAAACTTTGTGGCTTACACAAATAATCATAGAGAATCATTTCTTATTAGTCAAGACTCATTGTCAAGACTATCTTAGTGGACAAAGTCCATTTCTGAACCGAGTCACCCTCGTTTCAGTCTTGTTTCACTGAACCGGTATAACCTACCATTCCATCCATGTCTATCTCATGAGATATAAAATCTTTACCCAATGCATTGGAGGGAGATATAGGTCCCACCCATCTCATAATGATACCATTCTTATGTGTGCCACAAAATCATAAATCATACATCATTTCATAACCCATGTAATAAAAAAATGGGATTCTTAAACAACATGACATCATAAAACAATTCATATAAGATAAAGGAATTCATAATAATTTCATCACAACATAATCAAATCAATGTAACAATAGGGATAGAAACAGAACCCTATATTATCTTATATGGAAAAGAATTTTGATAAAACACTTGAACTCCATTCTTGAGGAAAATATCCTTTCTACTTCAAAAACACTTTTTCGTTCTTAACATGTCATGCAATTCTAAACTAAAAGATGTTGATTAAAAATAAACATGAAAATATGTAAAGGAAGCTTCTTGGAAATAATTTTTTAAAAATCCATTCATGCCGTATAAATTAAAAAAACATTCTTCTCGTACTTTTGTCAAAAAATTCAAAAAAGTACCTCGTACGAAAAACGACAAAATATTCCTTTCATATCTTTTACTAAAAACTCACCGAAGGGTAAAATTGGATTTATAAAATTGTAGGTGGAGGGGAATAATATTACATATTGAGGAAACTTGGATGTGGATGATAAAATACACCCCCGTAAATTCCAAATTATAAAAAATCTCGGATAAAAATGAGATTGTGATATTTCCATTACCTTTGGTCCGATATGCATTGTACGTGTCCGAACCTCCTGTATAATGATTTAAATAATGTTATTAACTTATTACAGAATCATAACTATTTTTATGATATCATATATGGTCATATTCTTAGCTTATTATTAGTAATATTTCATTACTACTTGTTATTCGGGTGTTTATTACTTTTTGTTCTTATGCATGTTTTGTCAAATAAATTCTTATTATTCTCTTTAGGTTATAGATAACACATTTCCAGAATGGTATTAGTTTAATAGATATCATATTCATTCATTAAATTCATTTATATAATCATTATGAAATGAAGATCATGTAGAACGAGTCGCATCACATCGTGGAGACGGTATTCCGTACATACGCACGAGTGATGATATCATTCCTATGATCGTGTAATTGTATTGGAGTGTATGTATAATATTTCAGAATCAATATCACTTTATAATAGTCATATATAGTCATTATTTACACCATTATACCCATCCAAGTAAGGTAGTGGTGGAAAATAGACTACACCACAACGTGGAGACGGTATTCCTTACGTACACACGCGCGGTGATTTCTTTTTTTGTAGGATGGATAGATGGTGAAATAGGGTTGTTTCATATTTATAATAACATATCAGTATATGAGGGATTCTGATGTTATTACTTCATAATGAAACAACTAAATATGAAGAAGTGACAGAATAAATAAAGATGAAAGAATCGGTAACAGACATTACCTCTTCTTTGAAGTGCTTCTTTGAGACCTCCTTTTAGGGCACTAAAATAGGTCGTTGAAGAATACTGGAACCTCTAGGATGTCTCTAGGAAAGTGGAGAGGAGAAATTGTCTGGGGTTGGACGAGCTTGAAGGCTCAATGTGGTGTGAGGAAGAGGGGGAGGAGGTTCTTTTTTATAAGGGAGGAGAGGGGCACCTTTGGAATAACTAAAACTATTATTTTATTATAAAGTCATGTTCGGTTTTAAATAGCTCCAAATTGAGTTATTTCGAAGATAATGTGTGGTGGGTCGAAATCCTCTCATCCAATAGGATTTAGACAAGTTTAGGTCTTTATATTAACCTTATCTTTTAGTTTTAACTCTTAGTTAATTAGATTGACATTTACCATGTCACTTTGTATTTTTGTATTATATAGTTAATAAACTTACCATATACATCTAAGAGACCCCCCAAGTTGTGTTTTATTAATATATATAACCTTATCTAAGTCATTTGGCCTAAACTTATATTTATAGGAATAAAAGAACAATTAATAATATAATATTTGTTTTAAAAACTATTTTATGTCAATTTTGACACTATTCAATAGTTGATTTTTTTGAAACTCATAACAGAATGATTACTTCGACAAAAGTTAATTAAATCAATCCCAACATGTCATATTAACCTATAAAATTAGTTTAATTCATAAAAATTCTCAAATTATACTTCTTTAGGTATTTATAATATCAATTATTCTAGTTTTTTACTATTATGGTAATTACTCCATCATCATTGTGTCATAAATAAATTAAATTATTTAATGTCTAAAAATTACAAACAAAATACCATTATGTTGAAAATATTTTTAGCTTTCTAATGAATATTTATAGTCGAATATATCTTATGTATAATCCCATATTAAAAATGATTTACTTATTAAACATTGATTTTAACTATTTTAACCCTTCTTTAAATAAATTAATAATAAATGTCCTAATCTAATCCAAGTGGTCCTAAATGGTCATTTTTTATTTCTAAGTTTGTTTTTGGTCGAATTACATTTGTCCAATAGAATTAGGATATGTGTTAGGGAAATAATAATATCATTTTACCCTTTATTGCCCTATTTACTTTTAACCGTGGTAAAAAAGTAAAAAGTTACTATTCACCAAAAAATTATTTTCATCTCATTGAACCACATTTTACTTACTGAAATCAACAGTGTCTCTCGGATTTTTGAAATTCCACTCACAGAAGCGGTAAAATTTTGTTTTATGAAAAATTCAGTTTTTTTAACGAGAACATAGTGGTTTCACTATTCATCAAAAATTGAATGTTTTCAGAAAAATACCAAAATTTCACCCTAGGCTAATTTCGATATTACGAAACAAAAAATGATGTCCATTTTGAAAAATAAAATTTATAAAATTTCAAAAAGTGGTTATTAATATTCATAATGGCTAGTTTTAATAATATTTTAATAGCATATCATTGTTTAGTGAAACTCGGTATTGCGTACGACGCAAGCTATCGAGGAAGGTCGCGATTTCGTGTAAAGCAAGACAAGCAAGTTTTTTGTGTATAAAAAGATTCCATTGATGATTTATATAACATAAATGTCTCGGGTGTTACATTCTACCCCCCATAAAATGAATTTCTCCCTCGAAATTTGTCACTTTGTAACAAACAGATGAGGATACCTCTCCCTCATCATATCCTCAAGCTCCCATGTAGCTTCTTCTAATTGGTGGTTCCTCCATAAAACATTCACCAATCGAGTGGTCTTGTTTCGTAGGAATTTTTCACTACGATCCAGAATCTCTATTGGTTGTTCTTCATAAGAAATATCTTGCTCTAGCGGTACAACATCTGAGCTGATTACATGTGAAGGATCAGGTATGTACATTCTCAGGAGAGATACATAGAACACATCGTGAACTTGAGAGAGATTCGGTGGAAGCTCCAATCGGTAAGATACCTTCCCAACATGATCTTGTATTTTGAAAGAACAGATATATCTATGGATCAACTTCCCCTTCTTTACAAATCTCATAACCCTCTTCAAGGGAGATATTCGTAAGAACACTTTATCACCCACTAAAAAATCTAGGTCTTTTCTTCGGTTGTCGGCATAACGTTTCTGTCGACTCTGAGCTGCTCTTATGTGTTGTTGAATAGATCTGACCTTTTCTGCCATTTTATCAACGAGATCAGGTCCTAATAGCATTCTTTCCCCAACTTCATCCCAGCAAGTCGGAGTTCTGCATTTCTTTCCATAGAGAGCTTCATAAGGAGCCATCTGAATACTGGCATAAAAACTATTATTATAAGAAAATTCAACCAAAGGTAGGTTTTGATCCCAACCACCTTTGAAATACATAGAGCAAGCTCTCAACATATCTTCTAGAGTTTGAATTGTTCTCTAAGAATGACCATCTGTCTGAGGATGATAAGCAGTGTTGAAACTCAACTCTGTATCCAGAGTATGCTGAAGACATCGCCAGAACGTTGAGGTAAATCTCGGATCCCGATCAGATATAATAGAATGTGGTACTCCATGCAATCTTACCACTTCCATTACATATATCCTGGAAAGCTGATCTAGAGAGAAATCCTCTCTCATAGTAATGAATTGTGCAGACATTGTAAGATGATCAACTATGACCCAGATAGCATTATTTCCTTTGGATGTTTTAGGAAGTCCTGTGACAAAGTCCATAGTGATGTTTTCCTATTTCCATTCGGGTATGGGTAATGGTTGTAACATCCCCTTAGACTTCTGTCTCTCAGGTTTAACTTGTTGACAAACCAAGCATCGAGAGACATATTCAGCAACATCTCTTTTCATACCATCCCACCAGAAGTACTCTTTTAGATCCCTATACATATTTGTGCTTCCAGGATGAATAGAGAATGAAGAACCTTGAGCCTCATCCAGCAGATCCTTCTTTAACTCGGGGATGGGAGGAACACAAACCCAATTCCTGAACATTATTATCCCATCACAATGAAGGTTGAATTCAGGAACATTTCTCACCTTCTTTTGTAACTTGACATCTTCTTTCTGTGCCTCTTTAATCTTCACATGTATAGATGGTTGAACATTCATTTGAGAAAGATATAATTTTTCCCATTCCCTTATAATTCCAAGATCCATTCTCTGTAAATCCATTAATATTGGATCTTTTGTGATCCTCATCATGGATAAACTGGCATGGTCTTGTCAACTTAATGCATCTTCCACCTTGTTTGCTTTCCCAGGGTGGTAATGGATTGAGCAGTCGTAATCATTAATCAGCTCCAACCATCTTCTTTAGCGCATATTCAGCTCATTTTGTGTGAAAATATACTTTAAAATTTTATGATCAGTATAAATATCACACCTTTCACCATAAAGGTAATGCCTCCAAATCTCTAATGAAAAGATTACCACAGCTAACTCCAAATCAAGAGTTGGGTAATTTTGCTCATGTATTTTCAACTGTCGTGAGGTATAAGCTATCACCATATCATTTTTCATAAGAACACACCCCAATCCCTTTTTGGATGCATCACTGTAGTTCACAAACCTTTCTCCACTACATGGTAGTGTGAGCACAGGTGCACTGGATAACCTTCTTTTCAACTCCTTTAAATTCTCTTCACATTCCTCCGTCCAAACAAACTTTACTCCTTTCCAAGTCAACTTGGTGAGTGGATTAGATAATCGTGAAACATCTTTCACAAAACGTCGATAATATCCAGCCAAACCAAGAAAACTTTGGATCTCGGTTACTTTTGTTGTTATCGACCATCTATCGATAACCTCTGTTTTTGATGGATCCACAGATACCCCCTCCTTTGAGATTATGTGACCCAAAAATGAAACTTTTTGAATCCAAAATTCACACTTGGTAAATTTGGCATAATGCTTCTCCTTTCTCAGGGTCTTCAATATAATTCTCAAGTGATATTCATGTTCTTCCTTTCTCTTTGAATAGACAAGAATATAGTCTATAAAGACTACCACAAACTGATCAAGATAGTCTCTAAAGACTCTATTCACCAGATCCATGAAGATAGTAGGGGCATTAGTAAGACCAAATGTCATCACTATAAATTCATAGTGTCCTTACCTTCTACGGAAAGCCGTCTTTGGTATATCCTCCCTTTTGACCCTTAATTGATGTTACACTGAACGAAGATCAATCTTGGAAAAGTATTGAGCACTGCGTAGTTGGTCAAATAGGTCATCAATGCGTGGGGGAGGATATTTTTTCTTGATAGTGATCTTTTTAAGTTCTCAATAATCAATGCAGAGTCTCATTGATCCATCTTTCTTCCTAACAAACAGAACAGGTGCTCCCCAAGGTGCGCACTAGGGCGTATGAACCCCTTATCAAGATTCCCTTGGAGTTGCTTCTTCAATTCCTGCAACTCAATTAGGGCCATTCTATAAGGTGTCCTTGAAATAGGAAAAGCACCTGGTACGCGTTCTATTGAAAACTCAACATATCGCGATTCAGTGGAAGACCCAGTAATTCCTCTGGAATGACATCATCAAACTCTCGTACAATGGGCATATTCTTAATCATTAGTTTCTCACCAACCATTTGAGATAAATAACCTTCATTTAGTGGAATCAATACCCATAAAATGGACGAAATTTCCATTGGAAGGTTATGTTCATCCTTGCATCGATAGACGATCATAGATTGATCTGGAATATGAAATGTGACTTCCCTTATTTGGAAATTGATATGAGATCCATGTAGAGAATGCCAATCCATGCCAAGAATCACATCAAATTCCACTACAGGAAGGATCACAAGATTTGCAGGAATCACATTCCCACAAACTTCAATTGGAGAAGAATTATAAACTTTTGATGCGACTGTTGGGCCATTAGGTGTTGTCACAGCTAACTCAACATCTAATTGTTGAGGTAATACAGTGATACCCTTATAAAATTCTTCAGAAATAAAGGAGTGGATAGATCCAGAATCAAATAAAAAATTTGCTACTTTAGAGTGGATGGTAAGTGTACCTTTCACCACATCGTTATCGTACTCCACATCGCTGATAGAAATTGCATGTGACTTTCCTTTGTCTTTAGCCTTAAGAGTTTGTTGACATCAACCATCATCATCATCCATTGGATTCGGGTATTTATTGTCAAAATGTCCCATCTCCTTGCACTTGAAACATTGATGTGTAATAGGTTCATTCTGTGTATCCCTTCCTTTGTTTGCATCATTAGACATCTTCTTCCCATCATCGCGGCATTCAAATGCACGATGACCTTCCTTTCCACATTTGAAACATTTACTTGTCCCTTTAAGACAACTCCCTCCATGTTTCTTTCCACACTTTGTGCATAAGGGAAAGATCATTTTATTTTCAGTGTGCTCTTTTTATTTTCCTTTGAATTCTGTTTTCCTCTTTTTATCAAACCCGTATGACAGATGGGTTACTCAAATCTCCATCTCAACTTTGAGAGCACATCGAACGATTTCTTCGTAGCTATCGAAACCCCTTATGGCTAAGGCCCTTCGAAGACTTGGTTTTAAGCCACTAAAGAATCGATCGATCTTACTCTCAAGTTGGATAATAATACTAGAAGCGTACCTTGCATGTCTTGTAAAATTTGCTTCATAGGTACCAATATATTCATCATCCTTTTTCTTCAGTTCAAGAAACTCTTTCTCCATCTTTGTTCGGAGAATACGAGGGAAGTACTTATTGAAAAATAAGTTCTTGAACTCGTCCCATTCCATGGAATCAATTTCATCCCTTTGGCTTGTATTCATAATAAGATTTCACCATTGATCAACATCACCTTCAAAACGATACAATACTAAGATGACTTCATCAAGCTCAGAACATTGAAGAACTGAAAATATCTTTTTAGTAGTTCTAATCCATTGTTCAATAACTAATGGATCATTAGACCCGCTGAATGAAGGTGGACGATGTCTCATGAAAGATTCAACAGAATGTTGCTCCTTCCTTTGCTCGTTTGGAAGTGCTGCATGATTCATATCTTGAAAAAGTTGTGTGAGCATGGCTACATGATTTTGAATTCCAGCTCCCATAACGTTTGGTTTCTCCGGGGGACAATCATTGCATTTCCCATTGCATTCTGCATTATCATGGTTCCTTCGGGTTCCAGCCATTGACTAAAACCAAGAAGAATAGTGTGAGAAACACTAATTATAAGAGGAAAACCACATAATCAAGAATAAAATTACACACTTAAGGTCTTATCATAGGTTATTCATGAAGATTTCTAAAACACTAAGATTGTGTTCTATGCTTCGACTTATCCTTAGGGTTCTTACTAAGGCTTTCACATCCTAGTTTCCAAAGTTTGACTATACCTTTCCTTTGATAACAACTGTAGAGACCCGAATCCTAACGTACATGGACATTACATTACTTTTGCGGAATACTTAGTACATAACAAAAACACACACACAAGGACCGTAATAGTTTAGTGTCTTTGGAAAATGAGAAAAATAAACAACTGGTTCATAAAGCATCTACTTTGCCTACCATTTATTTCATCATATCTTGAGTCCCTTTTTGGCATATTATACTTAATAACCTTCTTTCTGACCTGGGGAAATAAAAAATACAAAAGGGTGAGCTCAAATGCTCAGTAAGGGGAAAAAAAGAAATAACAATCACATCATATACATAAGAACATAACTTTTGGAAATCTTAACCTGCAAAAGAGATCATAACATCATAACATGGGATAAATCATAGAAGTGAAATGTAATACCAATAATCATAACATAAAACATGAAACATTGTGACATACACACATAATCATAGAGAAACATTTATTATTAGTCAAGGCTCATTGCCAAGACTATCTTAGTGGACAAAGTCCATTTCTGAACCGAGTCACCCTCGTTTCAGTCCTGTTTCACTGAACCGGTATAACCTACCATTACAGCCATGTCTATCTCATGAGATATAAAATCTTTACCTAATGCATTGGAGGGAGATATAGGTCCCACCCATCTCATAATGATACCATTCTTATGTGTTCCACAAAATCGTAAATCATACATCATTTCATATCCCATGTAATAAAAAAAATGGGATTCTTAAACAACATGACATCATTAAACAATTCATATAAGATAAAGGAATTCCTAATAATTCCATAACAACATAATCAAATCAATGTAAAAATAGGGATAGAAACAGAACCCTATATTATATTATATGGAAAAGAATTTTGATAAAACACTTGAACTCCATTGCTGAGAAAAATATCCTTTCTACTTCAAAAACACTTTTCCTATCATAACATGTCATGCAAATCTAAACTAAAAGAAGTTGATTAAAAATAAAATTTAAAATTTTTAAAGGAATCTTCTTGGAAATAATGTTTTAAAAATCCATTCATGCCGTATAAGTTAAAAAAACATTCTTCTCGTACTTTTGTCCGAAAAGTCAAAAAAGTACCTCGTACGAAAAACAACAAAAGATTCCTTTCATATCTTTTACTAAAAACTCAACGAACGGTAAAATTGGATTTAAAAAATCGTAGGTGGATGGAAATAATATTACATATTGAGGAAACTTGGATGTGGATGATAAAATACACCCCAGTAAATGCCAAAGTATAAACAATCTCAAATAAAAATGAGATAGTGATATTTCCCTTACCTTTGGTTCGATATGCTTTGTTAGTGTCCGAACCTCCTGTATAATGATTTAAATAATGTTATTGAATTATTACAGAATCATACCTATTTTTATGATATCATATATGGTAATATTCTTAGCTTATTATTAGTAATATTTCATTACTACTTGTTATTCGGGTGTTTATTACTTTTTGTTCTTATGCGTGTTTTGTAGAATAAATTCTTATTATTCTATTTAGGTTATAGATACCACATTTCCAGAATGTTATTAGTGTAATATATATCATATTCATTCATTCAATTAATTTATATCATCATTATGAAATGAAGATCATGTAGAACGAGTCGCATCACATCGTGGAGACGGTATTCCGTACGTACGCACGAGTGATGATATCAATCCTATGATCGTGGAATTGTATTGGAGTGTATGTATACTATTTCAGAATACATATCACTTTATAATAGTCATATATAGTCATTATGTACACCATTATACCCATCCAAGTAAGGTGGTGGTGGAAAATAGATTACACCACGGTGTGGAGACGGTATTCTGTACGTACGCACGCACGGTGATTTCTTTTTCCATAGGATGGATAGATGGTGAAATAGGGTTTTTTCATACTTATAATGACATATCAGTATATGAGTGATACTGGTGTTATTACTTCATAATGAAACAACTAAAGAAGAAGAAGTGGAATAAGAAATAAAGATGAAATAATCGGTAACAGACATTACCTCTTCTTTGAAGTGCTTCTTTGAGACCTCCTTTTAGGGAACTAAAATAGGTCCTTAAAGAAGACCATAACCTCTAGGATGTCTCTAGGGAAGTGTAGAGGAGAAATTGTCAGAGGTTGTACGAGCTTGAAGGCTCAAAGTGGTGTGAGGAAGAGGGTGAGGAGGTGCCCTTTATAAGGTAGGAGAGGGGCACCATTAGAATAACTAAAAATTATATTTTATTATAAAGTCAAGATCGGTTTTAAATAGCTCCAAACTGAGTTATTTCTAATATAATGTGGGGATGGGTCGAAATCCTCTCATCCAATAGGATTTAGACAAGTTTAGGTCATTATATTAACCTTATCTTTTAGTTTTAACTCTTAGTTAATTAGATTGACAGTTACCATGTCACTTTGTATTTTTATATTATATAGTTAATAAACTTACCATATACATCCAAGAGACCCCCAAGTTGTGTTTTATTAATATATATAACCTTTTCTAAGTCATTTGTTAGAACCTTAGATTTTTAGGGTTAAAAGAACAATTAATAATATAATATTTGTTTTAAAAACTATTTTATGTCAATTTTGACACTATTCAATTGTTGATTTTTTTGAAACTCATAAAAGGATGATTACTTCGACCAAAGTTACTTAAATCAATCCCAACATGTCATATTAACCTAGAAAATTAGTTTAATTCATAAAAAGTCTCAAATTATACTTATTTAGGTATTTATAATATCAATTATTCTAATTTTTCACTATTATGGTAATTACTGAATCATCATTGTGTCATAAATAAATTAAATTATATAATGTATAAAAATTACAAAAAAATACCATTATGTAGGAAATATTTTTACCCTTATAATGAATATTTATAGTCGAATTTATCTTATGTATAACCCCATATTGAAATTGATTTACTTATTAAACTTTTATTTTTAACTATTTTAACCCTTCTTTAAATAAATTAATAATAAATGTCCTAATCTAATCCACGTGAGCCTAAATGGTCATATTTTATTCATAAGTTTGTTTTTGGTCGAATTAAACCTGTCCAATCGAATTAGGACATGCGTTAGGTTAATAATAATATTATTTTTACCCTTAATTACCCTATTTACTTTTAACCGTGGTAAAAAAATTAAAAAGTTACTATTCACCAAAAATTATTTTCATCTCAATGAACCAAATTTTACTTACTAACATCAACTGTGTCTCTCGGAGTTTCTCAATTCCACTCACAGAAGAGGTAAAATTATGTTTTATGAAAAATTCAGTTTTTTTTAACGACCACTTAGTGGTTTCACTATTCATTAAAAATTGAAAGTTTTCAAAAAAATACCTAAATTTCACCCTGGGATAATTTCGATATTATGAAACCAAAAATGAAGTCCATTTTCAAAAATAAAATTAATAAAATATCAAAAAGTGGTTATTAATATTCCTAACTGCTAGTTTTAATAATATTTTAATAGCATATCATTGTTTAGTGAAACTCGGTATTGCGTACGACGCAAGCTATCGAGGAAGGTCGTGATTTCGTGTAAAGCAAGCCAAGCAAGTGTTGTGTGTAGAAAAATATTCCTTTGATGATTTATATAACATAAAAGTCTCATTTGTTACAAATAAATGTTCATTGTGGTCGAAAAACAGCCAAAATTAACTCGAACAATCGTCATTTAATTCTTATCAAATGATTCATACAAATGGTATATAATATAATCAAATATAAGATCATTTAAACTTTTTTAAGATAATTAATAATATTTAATATAAGTTCTTTATGTTCACCCATGTTTTTCCCGAACATCAATTTTTTTAATACAAGTTAACCGCTCAAGAAAAACTATAAAACCGAACAATCTCGAACAATGTTTTTAAACATTATAACTCCTCAAAAGGCCCATAAAATAACTTAATGAAACCATAATGAAGTATATTCAGGTAGAAAATGTTTTGGAATTGTCAATGAATTATTATAACGTTGTTATATAGGACATCAATGTGAAGGAAGCATTCCGATATAAGGTAAGGGGAAATTCCCAAACACAACTTTCATTTTTCAGGTTCTCCCTCTTTCACTAAATTTTTGATATGGTTACTCCATAAATATAATTTTTTTATCTTTATATTTCCTTTTTTGGATATAAAATTTTTTCACTGATATTTATGTCAAATAAAAAGTCTTCCAAAAGAACTCTTCTTTTATGAACACACATTTTACTTCTCATTAAAGGTTGACAGTTATTGTAACATGGTTGTTATTACCTATTAATTTGGGACACTAATTTCTATAAATGTGTTCTTATGAGATTAAAAAAATTCCTTTTCATAGGTTATTTATCTTCATTTTTTATATATGTTCATTGTGGCAAAGAAGATAAATGATAATGTTATGACGTGACGGGTATGCCTAGAATTATATAGCGCAATATGAATGACTCAATGTGATTGGTGCACCCAAAATTATACAGAGATCCAATTCCATGGTTAAAGTGATGAATCTCATGAGTTACTATGAAATTATGTGTGAACAATATTATATCTTTTTTTAGAATTATGTGATTTTGTTAACCTCTACGACATGATGTTTAATTTTTATCCATTAACACATTTCAAGTCTCTTATTAATGATTCCTCTCATGTTCATTATCATTTACCTATGTAATAGTTATGCTCACCCATTGGTATATTGTTCTTATAAATCCTATTACTGGGATTTTAACTCACCCTTTTTGTTGTATATCCTCAAGTGAAAACATTTACTAAGGAGAGGTCAAGTGATAATAAGAATCTAGAGAAAAAGGCGTTAAATTAATATTTATTCATGATGTTGTTATAGTTATGTATGATCCTTGTTTTCACAAAACACAAAACCATTAGATCCTATATGTGTAATATTATTATGCTATTTATCATTGAAATTATGTAATAGTAATATTATATAATATTTGGTCACTATATTTGGTATAAGAGGCATTTATTAGTTAATTTGGGAATTAGGATTGGTGAACCCTAGGGAAAACATTTAGAAAGAGACTAAGATAAAATATGCACAGATGAATAATTACATTGGGATCCCATATTATTAGTTTTTTTTTAAATTTATCAAATGAATATGTCATTTATGACTTTTTGACATATTTTTTCCAATCCTTTTCTAATTTATAAAATGCATGGAACTAGGAGAAACCTATCCAACAACTCGTGTGACGAAATATGGAATTATTGCTCGAATGACATCCCCAATGATTTGAGAGGTGGTGTTTAGAACTTCTTGGGGATCCTTAACAAACTATCTCATCTTATAAACAATAACCATAGTAATGGGAAACATTATCATTCACTAAAGAGGGAGAAACTATCTATCAAATGTTTTATGAGGTAACGACCCCCAACATTTAGCAGATCTTAAGATACACTAGTTGCAGAGTAGTGGGTCAACTCCAATGAGAAGAAATTTTTTGTGCTTCACTGTTCTAAGATGGACAAAGTGACTCTAGAGGTTTATCATCCAGATGGAGGGGATGATAAATGTAAGGATTTGATTATTAACACCAACTTAATGGTGTAAATTGAAGATATGGAATGGTAAGACAATAAGATAGTGTTTCTTAACAAGAATTTCAGAAGAACTCTTAGCACGATGATAAAGAGAATTCATAGAGCTCATGTAAAAAAGATGAATAATATTTCAATACCTATAAAGAAAATTTCACAAGGCTTTCAAGTTACACATTGGGTTTTATTATCATCAATGATATAAAAATTTATAGATTCTTTAGTGGATTAAAACCACACCATATAAAGTCTCTTCAAATTGGAGACTTTGAGAGTTATGATGAAGTTGTACTATGTGATCTGAAAATGGTGGCAGAGTTTGGAGAATTTTCCCATGGATATGGTGATATGAAATGAAGGATAGAGTTTCAAGTCGGTGGATCTAATGACAAATATGGGAAGAAACCTCAACGACCCACATGCAAACAATGTGAGAAGTTGCGCCATGGGACTGCCTCAATTGGACAAGGAAGTGATTCAATTGTGGTAAAGAATGAAACCATGCTCAAGACTATCAAAAAACATGAAAAGGAAGGAGAATTTATCTAAAAAAAGAGAGAACCACCCATGGTTCAATGCTACAACTATAGGGATCTAGTGCACTATGAAAGACATTGCACTAAATCTCAAGTTATCGAGGGTAATCAGCATCAACAACCACTAATGATAAAGAAATAAGGGAAGTCTTATGCCATCACTACTGTGGAAGTAGAGAAAGATAATGAATTCATACAAGGTACACATAATATTCACTCAAGAATGAAAAAAAGACTTATTTGATTCTGGTTCAATGCATTCCTTTGTATATTGCAGGTTTCCTAGAGCTATAGAGTTGAATCACCAAATCATTTAAGTAGAGATATCTGTAAAAATACCAAGTGGTGTAATCACCTAATCCTGAGTTATTGACTCTTCTCATGTTGGTTTATCTGGAATGATTCTTCCAGATAATCTCGTAACACTTCCCTTGGCTGAATTCTACACTATAATGGTAATGGAATGTCTCTCGATATATAGAGCATATATCAACTATCAGGAAAAAGAAATATCTTTTTAAATTATAAACCATCTCATGTTCCTCTACAAATGGAAGGAATACCATGAATCTCATTTGAAAAATCATTCAACTATGTGGGTGTTTATTCCCTAAAAATAAGCATACCTATATTAAATGGGTGTGTTGAAGGAATGTTCCAAACATGGAGAACTGCCTATCATGAGGGAATACAGTGATGTATTACCCAAAGAGTTACCTAAACTTACCCAGATCATGATGTAGAGTTCACTATATAACTAATACCCGGAGCAACTCATATCTCAATGTGTCCCTTTAGGATGGATCCGATCAAAAATTAGGAGTTAAAGAAGTAGTTGTAAGAGAATTTTTAAAAAGGGTTCTTATTCCCTAGTGCATCACATAGGGATACACCTTTTCACTTTGTAAAGAATAAGGAAAAAAAATGCTGATGTTTCTCGATTATCTGTAACTCAATAAGATCTCCATAAAGAACAAGTATCCTCTTCCAAGGATTGATGACATGTTCGATCAGTTAAGAGGAGCTCAATATTTCTCAAAGGTGGATATTCATTCTGGATATCACCAGTTAAAGGTGAATAATGATGATATTAAGAAGATTACCTTCCGTAAAATGTTTGGGCACTATGAGTTTATGGTGATGACATTCAGACATACTAATGCACCTACAATCATCATGGATTTGATGAATATATAATTTGTACATTTCCTTGAAAAACATTTGGTGGTGTTTATTGGTGATATTATTATCTAGTCATTGAGTATGGAGGAACATGAAGAACATATAAAACTAGTCTTGGAGACATTGAGAAAGGATAAGTTGTATGATAAATTCATCATGTTTTACTTTTGGATGAAGCAAGTCACTATCTTGGTACTTGTGATCACAACTGAGGGAATTTCTATGGACCCTTTAGAAAAAGGTGACTGAGGAATGGTCCTAGACATCTAGTGCCACAGAAAGCAATAGTTTTCTTAGATTTGCTGGGTACTACCAATGTTTTGTGAGAAATTTCTCATGATTTTAAAACTCGCTAACTATGTTAACAAGGAATGGGGTAATGTATGTTTGGATGGAAGAATGTGAGGGAAGCTACAAGGAGATAAATAGAAGGTTGATCACTGCATCTTTACTCACACTCCCCAAACATGGAGAATGTTTTTAAATATATAGTGATTCTTAAAAGAATGTCTTGGGTTTGGTACTCATTAAAAATGAAAATGTTATAACCTCTGACTCATGCTAGTTGAAGATCCATGAGTAGAACTACCCGACACATGATCTAGAGAAAAACTAGTGATATTTGTGTTGAAAATATGGTGACACTACATTTATGGTGAGAAGTGAGACATATACACAGACCACAATAGTATAAAGTATATATTCACACAAAAGGAACTCAACATGACTCAAAGGGGATGGTTAGAGATATTCAAGTATTGCGATTTCTATATTTACTATCATCCTAGAAAAGAGAACAAGGTAGCTGATTCTCTAAGCAGAAAAGAACATGATACTCAATCTATGTTATGGATTGAGAAAGACCCTATATTCTAGAATATGAAAAGAATGGATTTAGAAATTATAATGGAAGGGGATACATCCAACCTTGCCCAAATATTTTCCCAACCATCCCTCCAAGAGAAGACTAAGGATGCACAAAGGGTGGACGTGAAGATACAAAAGAGGAAGAATACAATATTAAAAGCGATGTTTCATGAGTTCTATATTGATGATGATAGTGTGATTCAGTTTGGAATGTGGATTTTTGGCCCATCATCACCTCAGAGATAAAAAGAGCTATTGGACAATGAACACAACTAAACATTCACTTTCAATCCTGGGAGTACCAAGATGTATTGTGAACTCTGATAACACTTCTGGTGGGATGGCATGATGAATTAGATCACAGTATATATCATAAAGAGCATGGTATGTCGACATGTTAAATCAGAGAAACAAAATTCTAAAGGGTTGATATAGGCATTGCCAATACCCATGTGGAAATGGGAGAGTTTTACTATGGACCTGGTCCCGGGTCTCCCGAAGATATTGAGGGGAAATAATGTGATATGTGTTTTGGTCGTCCGACTAAACAAGATTGCCCATTGTATCATTATTCGTGAGGAAATCTCTCTTGTAAAACATGAAAAGATATATGTGATGTATGTTTTGAGACATAATGGTATTCCACTCTCAATTGTCTCTAACTGTGATCTGAGGTTCACATCTAAATTATGGATGAGTCTCCAACATCCTTAGAGTACTGAATTAAATTTCAGCATGATCTATCACCCCAAAACAAACGGCCAATCCAAAAGGAAAACTTTGATGCTATAAGTTATGATTATAGCCATCTATCTAGAATTCAATGGGGAATGGGATCAACATCCCACATTGGTTGAGTTATCATACAACAACTACTTTCATGTAAGTATTCTGATGGCTCCATATGATGCTCTGTATGGAAAGTGATGTAGAACTCCAACCTATAATGATTAAGTTGGAGAGAAAAATATACTTGGACCTGATATTGTGCAAGAGATGACAGTGAAGGTTAAATTTATCCAAAAACAAATCAAAGCATCTCAGAGTCCGTAAAAGAGCTATGCTAATAACCATCGATGGGACTAGGATCTTGACGTTAAAGATAATGCCTTCCTTCGAATATCACCATGGAAGATAGTCGTGTGGTTGGGAAAGCAAGCGTAGCTATGCCCAAGGTATATATTCCCATTTAAGATATTTGAACATATAAAAGATAAGTCTTATTTTCCTTCACATCCACCAAATATGGCATAAGTTCATGATGTGTTTCATTTATCACTCCTGAAGAAGAATATACCTAATCCCTCACATGTACTGAAATCAGAGGTGTTACAGCTGGAAGATTATATCTCTTATGAGTAGTAGTAAGTAGTTATTCTAAACCTGTGATATAAGGTTCTACGCAATAAGGAAAACCACATTGCCAATGTGTTATGAAGGAGGCATAAGTTTGACGAAGCTACATGTTAAAAGGAGGATGTGATGAAGGAGATATACCCTCACCTGTTTGTGTAATTTAAAATTATGAGGAACAAATTTCATAGGGGGGTAATATAACATCCAAAAGATATTAAATGGAAATTAACTTATTATAAAAATGATATCAAATAACATAAAAACACAACATAATAAACTGCTAAGTGATAAGTGACCCTTAAACATATGTTTTCCACTTCTGTGTCTGGAATTTTAAAAACTATCATACATGGTTTCAATCAGAATGTTATTTGGTGTCTAATATGGAAAAAATAATTTTTGGTCAATAATAACCTACCCTTATGAATAGTGATATAATCTAATTAATAGTAACCTTAGCTATGATAATATATAATCAATATTCAAGTTGAAATTACAATATACATAAATTTTAGAATAAGTAAATGACTGTTTTAAAACTATTTTATAGTACATTATGATTTTAAATAAAATTTAAATAACAATATATAGTTAATAATAATTTAAAAATGGATTCTATTTTTGGATTATACATGTTGAAAACTGGTTGGGGAGATTATTTATAATTTTTCTAAAATACTTGAATTTTTGAAGAACATTGAAATACCATAATTTACAAAATAGGATAAATAATCTAATTATTGACTCATACTTTATGTTATTTTGATGTAATCCAAATTAGATCAGGATCACATGATAACATTACTATTCTTTGTCATAGAAGACTCAGTATTCCTTGTTTTGTGGGGAAATAATAAGCTATGGAATCTTATATTGAGAAAAACCCTCCCCCCTCCACTATAAAGACCTCCCTTCACACCCACATTTCATCACACCACTCAAGCTTCATGACATGTCTAAAATCATCCCAAGAATTTTATCTAGGACATCCCACATGTCCAAGAGCTTATTGTCTCATCAATATACAAATAATAGCTTCCATAAAGAGGATCTCAGCCGACAGATTAAAGAGGTAATTTCCCTTCTTATTTCCTTTAATTTCCTTTCAATTTAATGTTATGTTATTATTTTCTATCCACCTATCTTCATCTACATGCTATTGAAACTCCATTACCATACATATACTATAATTTTATAATACTAATGAGATATTATACCATCCAACCCCCTTCCCCATGTCCTTTTATTTTATATAAGAAAACGTTGTTCGTGATGTGTTAATATATTATCTTCAAGAATGAAATGTTTTGTTTTTCAATTTATTCCTTCAGATATGGTAATGAATCCATTTTATTGTAGTACTAGAATATGTTATATGTATTATGTCTTATTTAATGTTATGAACAATGTTATGTAAAAATTACTAAATGATTAATCAAAATCTTTTTGTCATGGTTGAAAAACTGCCCTATTTAACTCAAACAATAATCATTTTATCCTTATCTAATGATTCATCCTCATGGTATATAATATAATCAATTAAAAGATCATTTAAAATCCTGGAAGATAATTAATAATATATAATATCAACTCTAGATGTTTACCCTTGTTCTCCCTCTTTCACTTCTTTTTTGATATGGTTACTACTTAAAAATAATTTGTCATAATATTATTTCCTTTTCTAGGATATAAAATATTTTCCCTGGTTTTTATGTCAAAATAAATGTTCTACAAAAGAACTTTTCATTTAAGAAATGACCTTTTACTTCTCATTCATGGTTGACGATTCTTGAAACATGTATTTTATTCCATCCTTACTTTGGAAAACCATTTTTATAATATGTTCTTATGATATAAAAACCATTCATTTTTATGGGTTATTTATGTACATTCTTGATATATGTTCATTATTTTACAAATTATAAATGATAATTTTATGATGTGATGGGTTCACACATAATTATATAGCTCAATATAAATGTTTCAATGTGACTGGTTCAGCCAGAATTATACAATGCTCCAATGAATTGGGTAAAGTGATGAATCTCATGAGTTAATGTGAAATGTTGTGTGAACAAGATTATAACTTTTTTCACAAGTATTCGTGGTAGTTTACCACTAAGACAAGATGTTTAATTTTTATGAATTTCCACATTTCAAGTCTCTTATTAATGTTTCCTCTCATGTTCATGATCATGTATATATGTTATGGTTATGTGCAACCATTTTTATATTATTAATATATATAATTTTATAGGGAATTTAACTCACCCATTTTGATATATATCCTTGAGGTGAATACATGTACTAAGAGAGGTCAAGTGCCAATATGAATCTAGAGAATAATTACCTATATAAATGTTTTTGCTTGATGTTTTAATTGTTATGTATGATCCATGTTTTCCCAAAACACAAAACCTTTGGATTCTATATGTGTAATAATATTATTTTGATTATCATTAAAATGATATAATAGTATAAGAAAATGATGGGACACTATTGAAATATCTTATAATTGATGAAGGAAATTATTCAAATTAAACCATCCACCTTCCTTCTTTTTATAGATTTTGTAATTTCCATATCTATTAAAGCAATGATTAGTTATTACATTTTTTATGTGATAATCATACACCATATATAATCATATAATTTATCCCAATGTATTTCCATTGTAAATACCATATTTTTTATTCCTATTATTAATATGAGTTCATATAGATTCCATTAATTGATTTATTTGAGAAATTATTATCATAAAATTATAACTTATTTATATACAACATAAATAGTAAATGGCTTAATATAGTGATTGAAAAATATTTACATATAATGTTTCTAAATATATTTGTAAACCCATTTATTTTATTGGGATTGTCTATTTATGATTATTGATGAAATCTTTTTGTGAATACATTTGAAAAGGATATGAGACCCATTTTATTTCAATTGGTTCTTTATTTAATAAAAGTGAATTTTTTTTTCATTTCAATGGTAATTGAAACCCATTTTATTTTCCTGGATTTTTATGACATGATAAGTTAAGGATTTTCAAGTGACACTAATAAGTATTTATGAGAATGTGTAGGGTTCCATATGGACATCTGATGCATTTGTTAAAAATGGATTCCTAAGGATATATTAATTCTTAATTACATTTTAGTTTCTTGTATTTATGGGTATTGATGGTGTGTATTATTAATACAACTTTCCCCAATTCTAATGTTCTTTCCATTATAAAAAATTTCTTTTATATTATATTTCTTGTTCTCCTTATATGTTATATTAGTATTGATCATGTTATTTAAATCATGTTTCTAAAATGATTTGATACATGTAATATGGTACTCCCTAAAATATTCTTGGGATTATTATCCTTTATATTTTAATATTGGTTTCATTGGAATCCTTAATAAAACAAAATGATTGTTAATATTAAATTGAAACGTTGTTCATAGCAATAATAGCTGGAATGAAATGAAACATAAAATGGTATATGGTTAAAAAAACTAATGATGAATAATGGGGGAAAATAGAGATCTTAATGGATTATATCTATCATTTCATACATCCCAAAAGAGGTTCTGTTCCTACTGATTTGTAGCTTTTGACCCCATAATATATTAAAAAATGTAGTAGAACCAACGAATTTCATTCCATATGCTTGAACTGCCAACACCTCCAGTGTTGTGTGCCAACTACATGGAAATATCATCACATCATTTGTAAAATTCACATATAAAATTTTTTTTGGATACACTATAATCTTAAAATATATATAATTATAATGATTTCAAGCTCTAGTTTATTATTTTTTACATTTTAACAATTTAATACATAAAACATAGCTAAAGTACCCGACCACCCTAAAATTTATAGAACATTATTTTAAATTTCTAAAGCATCATACTCAGATTCCATGTAGGAAAACATGGATATGGAAGAGAAACTAACCATCATGTTCTAATAAAGAGTGATAAAAACATGGTCACGAGAAAGTTAACAATCTAAAAACCACAAACATGTGATGGGTTAAATGGTATTTGATTCTCCAATAAGAAAGTTAATGGAAGATGTTTTTTTGTAAGTTACCATTCATAATGTTGATAAATTTATTTAAGTGATTGGTTAAGAAAATAATGATATATTCTTACCTTTATAGTAGAGTTTCATCCCATAATAAATTACGTCCATAGAGTCATAATTTCTCCAAACGATGAGTATTCATGAAGACACAGTCACAAATGATGTGATAAAATCAATATCTAGAGAATCAAATAATCCAAAAAAGAACTATATATTTCCTATGTCTTTATAAATTAACAAAAAAATGGTTAGTATGATATCAGATAATCACCAAAAGGATAATTATTTATAAAAATAAATGCTACTCTTAATCTCCAAAATTTAACAGAAGCTACCCAATGTTTATGAAGGTCCATTCAATAGATAATTGAACATAAAAATCTATAAACTAATCTAAACTATGTTTGAAACCCAAAATTCCGAAGGATTTGATCACATAGTCTTCCATGATAAATCATAACATTTATCTCTAAATAACATCGAATACTCTTAATGTCTCATGTTGTAGTGTAATTAAACAAATAATATATTTTCAATGATAGGTTAATCATTTCCATAAATAACCCAAATCGTCATATGTCAAAAATAAAAACATTGATTCTTTCAAAATAATATTTTAACCATTACTACACAAATTAGATCCCATAGTACTCTATTTCTCTTAAGCATATAGTTTTCCCAAATGAACAAACATCATCCAAAATAATATTTATCACTTAATCACCAAATCATTTTCTTATATTAATAATATCCATTTGATAAAACCAAATTTCTAAAAATAAATATATTATTGATCTATAAAACCATTTAACTAAAATAATAAGTCATAATAACCAGGGACTTCACATAGGACGGTGGAAGGTGATATACCCTTATCACCCTTTGGTTGTAGGTTCGATTCCCATGGCCTTTACAGACACGATGGGTTGTCACCCATCGTATTGGTTGTCCATTTATAAATCTCAAAAATAACCCTGACTTGTTTTAACATAAAAGGATATCTTATACATTCAATTTTTATCCCAGCACACTAAGACCTCAACATATTAATTCATTAACCCTTATATATTTTATTCAATTTTTATTTCACTTCCATAGGATAAAATAAAAATATTCCTAATAGAAAGAACAACATTTCTTAAGCATGGTGTCCATATCGTTTCATTGTCCACTTGTTCACATAGGTAGAAGGTCCATGCATTTAAATAATGATTTAAAGATCCATCAAAATCAATTGCTTCTTTAATCCAAATACAAATTGTACAACATAAGTCATATGGTTGTTTATAGAAAAATAGTGTCAGAAAATAATCATTTATGACATATAATCTCTAAAAATTTGATAAAACACGATTTTTATATAACTATTGATCCCAGTTTGAGTTGAGACATTCAATCAATGGTCCTATTAAAATAACAAACGTATGTGATGAGAGACAATATTGTAAATAGAGAATATAAATAGTTTGTGAAAGGGTCTCCTTAATTAGCACAAATTTAAAAATCATAATATTGTTTTAAAATATTGTGATAAGGAAAAATATTTGAAAATTAATTGATAATATTTAACTTTCTTGAAGTTATGAGAATATTTTGAAAATATGATTTCATTAAATACAACCCATGACTCACGATGTTATGGAGGTATAATGGATGTGTTTGATATCTCAAAAAACTACTTTCAAGTGAGTTTTATGCTAGAACAATTATTACAATCATCTGAACATGAATTTCAATTAATTATTGCAAGCATGTCTTCAGGACGAGATAAGAGTGTAGTTTAAGATCATCCTCCTTGCATATATAATGGGCATTCCTTGATCTAAAAAATTAATAAAACAAGGATTTAACTCAAATAATAGACCTAGGGATTAACCATGTCTATAAAAAAACTCTTAATCCATAAAGCTGTCTAAAATTACCTCTGATTCCAACTATAATTCCATGACCATAAACATTAAATAATCCCGTGTTTACTAAAAAATTCACATTGTGAATTTTTTAAGGTTTATCATTTTAGAGAATTAGGCCAATATTATTACATTATATATCAAGAATTACAATGTAGACACTTACACTCAGATTTAATTTTTTTCATAAAATAAAAAATGAAAAAAGAAACATGTCTTATTCTATGTTTTAGACATCATGTCTTTTCCTTGGTCCCATAATCGACCCTATACATCATTATGTCCTATTAGAAACCTTTAAATACTTGGGATGGGTATTAAAATCTTATTTAGTGTATTAAAAAAATGAAAGAAAACATTATCTCATAAATAAATTCCAATCATTGAAATCAATCATTTAAATCATTAAAAACCTCATTAATCATAAGATTTATGAATAACACACAGAAATAATAAATTATAAAGGTAACTTATTCCATACATTACATACATACATTGTAGATTTCACATAAATATTTGGGGTTATGTTTGGAATAACCATCACCATATATTCCTTAAATATCTTAGTATAAACAGTGTCTTTTACCTCTGTAACATTACCCATTACAATGGAGAGCTATCTTGGTCTCACCCACCATATGTTTATCAGAGAACCACCCATATATGTAAAAAATACCCAATAAAAATAACATACTCATAACACATAAAACCATTTTAAAGGAAAGATAAAATTTCAAAAATGAAATCACAATATATCAATTCATGATATTGACATAATAAATGCTTCATCAAACCATTTTCAAAACCATTTAAATCATTTAATAAATACATTTTTGAATCGTTGTTTCCCATAGCAAATTGATGAATTTGAAGGAAATTTTAATTTAAAAACATTTAGGTCCATATAAATAAATTCTTAAATCCATTTTTAAAACATGGACATTAATGAGATATATTTATAAGAATATTTATTTAAAAAATTTAAAATGATATTTTAGTTAAAGAGTACCTAATGAAATGAGGGATGATTGAATACAAATACATGAGTAATAACATTAATCACTTCTTATAATATCATGAGTATAAGGAAATTCATGATATAATATATCAAAGGGCAGTACATACACCATATAAATGTGAATTAGAGTATAAAAACATATATGTGTCAAAGGAATGTATATTGAGACAAATTCAATTGCAACGATTATATTGTTAGACTAAGAACAAATCATTAACAAAATTACATAAGAAAAATTAGAATATACCCAATATAAATCGATATTAAGTGTAAAACAATCATAGGTCATTCAAAAATATTCATATCATCACATAATCAAGAAGTATATGTCTAATAACCCACCAATTTTTATTGTCTTGAGAGTACCACAAGTAATTACTATGCCTTATGTGGAATTTCCAAGATGCCAATGGCTGGCAAGAAATGTGGAAGGGTTTAAAATACATGTTGGGGAGGATTTACCCTTTTATAAATATACCAATTAACTTACCAACCATAACCAAATATTCAATATATGATTCATGAACAAATAAAATACAACTGAACAACATCATTTATCTTAAAACCACATCAAAGTAAGCAACAATAGAAGAATAACCTTGAATCAAAGTAAACAGTGGATAATCTACACAAGACTCTCCAAAGACCTCAAAAATACTCGCTCCACAAAATCCAAGATCCAAAATCTACAAATAGCTCAAACATAATGAGGTAGTTCTAAACACATGTGAAACATTACCATTTCCATGGTCCTGAAAGATAGAATCTGAAAAAGCACCAAAGTGCGCAAGCAGGGGTGAGAATAAAACTTAGTAGGTTTTCCCCAGTGACTTCCATACTCACACCACTATGATTGAATAGCAATAAAAAATTATATAGAACCATTTATATAAACCAATTTTTCAAAAATAGATTATAACTATATATAAACATGGTTCCATAACCATTCATTACGAAAATCATACAAGTGAAATTCAAACTAATTTTCCCAGCAAGATATTTTTCAATAAAATAACTAATCAATATTTACAATGATTTCACAATATCCATTTATCTACATATCCAATCATTCCTCATAACCATGAAACCAACCACGCATTCTATGTTATGGAAGATCCATACTCATTAGTAGTTTCTCTTCGTTCTACCATGTCGTCGCAGGGTAATTTTTTCTCATGTGCCATTAACCCTTTGGCACAATGTCATATTTTAACCAAGTCCTGTATATGCAATACCCATGTTACATTAATACTTTGGAACTGATAAAATGGTCATATTTCAACAAAGCCCCATATATGAAGCATGAAAACACTCTATATATTCCTAATCATCATTCCAAAACAACACTCTCATTTAAAAAACCTTTTTATTGAAAACAATTTATGTCAAAACCATTTCAATACCAAAATATTTTTATTCCACAAAATTTCAATAAAATGCCATTTTTCTTGAAACCCATTTTTATTGAAAACCACTTTTTCATCAAGAAATTATCAATTCGTGAAAATAAATAATTTAAAATAAATATTTTGAATTCATGAAACTAAATCACATTGCACAACAATTCACAATGATTTCACAATTTCACTAAAACCATAAATCATCCCTAAAGAAGATTTATTACATGATTTTCACAATAAATACCATTAAAATTAACAAATATGAATCAAATACAATCAATTCTACCAATATTAGTCAATATTGAAGCCACCTACCTTGATGGTTTTGACGAAACTTTGACAACAGACGAAGAAGGCACAAGACGGCGAGTCGATTCTCCAAGAACGACCTTAGTTATCTTATGCTTAATATATCAAAACTCAAAATTGAATTATTTTGCATCCAAAAAAGTAGATCTACTCACTATAGGATTAGATCTGAGAAATAATGGAGATTGGAGATGTAAATCTAATCAAATCAAAGAAAACATGACAAATCAGGAAAAAATGTTGACATACTTCAAGAATCGGACTTGAAATCAATATGGAAAGGCTCTATGATGTCTCCAACTCATGTGGGGAGTGTTCTCCAGCCATCCAGTGAGATTAATTACGAAATAAGGGCATTTTGAATAAAAAAAATATATATATAGTGAAAAAATGAGTACACTCCTAAAAAATAAGATCTAGATTTCTAATCTGTACAAGGTTTGACCACACGGTTTTTTCCAACGGTGTGTCAATAATGTGACCATACATTTGGTCCCAAAACTCCATATAAAACCATTGAAATCTCACAACCATCAGTTTTACCCTTTTTATGGAAACACATTTTTTTGGACACTTCGTATTTTATGGAAACACACCAATTTATGAAAACAACCATATTTATGAAAACAACCAACATTATATAAAAAACCCACAATATGGAAACAAAAAACATAATAGAAAAACCCATATTTATGGAAACTATCCATATTATAGAAACTCTTTATTTTGTGGAAAGACTCTATTTTATAGAAACTCTCTACTTTATAGAAGCTCTCTATTTTATTGAAACTCTATATTTTATAGAAAGTCTCTATTTTATTTAAACTATATATGTTTTGGAAACTATATATTTTATGGAAACAATCGATTTTATGGAAACACTCTAATTTATGAAAACCCAATAAATGATAAACCATTAAAAAAATTAGAATATTGGTTATGTAACCAAACCCAGGGGTACTACATTCTCCCAACAATTTTTCTTTCTATCTATAGAAAGTAGAAAACCATCACTGGCCAAAAAGAGTTCCTTCCACTGCTCTTTCATTTCCATATCATGTTCCCAAGTCTCTTTTTGAATCTAACCATGTTTCCATAAACATTCACTAGGCTGATGCTTTTCCAATGAAATAAATTCTCTTTTCTATCCCTGATTCGCACTGGGATATGTTCCAGTGATGCATCCAGTTCTGGCTCAACGTGATCCCATCTGATCACATGGCCAGAATCAGGGTGATAATTTTTAAACTAGGGTAAATGGAACACATTTTGCACCGAACAAATCCATGTTGGTTATACTAACCGATATACCACCAATACAACCAGTTACAGTATCTCAAAAGTTCCGATGTATCTAGGATATAACATTCCCTACATCCCAAAGCGACAAAGTCCAATCATTGGAGACATCCTCAGGAATACCTGATCACCCACAATGAGAAAAAACAATCTTCAAAACTAATTTTCATAAGATTTATGATAACACTCTTCCGTCTCCATCCAATTTCTAATAAACTGGATCTCCTCGGGTTTTTCTTGGACAAGGATTGGCCCAACTAGTGATGTTTCACTCTTTTCCACCCATCATAGCAGAGAATGAAAAGGACACCCATTCAATGATTCTAAAATAGCCATGTTTATAGATGCATGATAAATGTTATTTTGTGAGAAATCCACTAAGGGTATATCCTCTTCCATGTAGAAAACATAATACATTACACAAGACCACACCATGTCATCCAATTTTTGGATTGTTCTCTCATATTTTCCATATGTCTGAGGATGATAAACCATTTTCATAGTCATCTAAGTCCCAAGGGCTTGCTGTAAGGATTATTATAAACCGGATGTGAACCTCAAGTCTCAATCTGAGTCTATTGACACTGGTAAACTATGCCACTTTACCAATTATCAGATATAGATTTTTGAAAGATCCTACACTGTATGAGTTTCACAGTTATGGATTAAATGGGACAACTTGGTTAGAAAATCCACTCTCACCCAAATAGAATCATGTTTCTAGAACGTTATTTAAAGAAATATTACAATATACATTACTATCTGATCCCATTTCCACAATGGGATGGGATAGATTGTAATATATAATGTGTTTTCTGACACTATACTTTAACCTGCTGACAAGTTAAGCACCGCGAGACGAACCCAGACACCATTTTTTTCATGCTGCTCCACCAATACTGCACCTTCAATACCATATACATCTTATGTGTACCTAGATGTATAGCCCATATTGAATGGTGGTAAACATGAAAGAGTTGTTCATGAAAAACCATAGGTAAAACCATCTGATCTCTCAAAAATAAAAAAGAACACCCTTCAATTTTCTATCCCTAATTGGTCTCCCCACCATTGAGTTTTTAAATTTCAACCAGACATTCTGCATCATATTTTTATGCATATTTAATAATTTTTACTAAATCAGGAACAAGTGTAGCTAAAAAGAAATGTGTAACATCACCTCAGTCTTCACATTCCACATGCATGTAAGTTAAGGCCAACATTAACTACAATTCATCTTAAACTTCTTTCACCAATTGAGCATATGAAATTATACTCAATGAATACACCACTATATTTTCATTCCTGGGTTTTTACATCAATTCTAAGTCCAAAACATGGAGATACTCCATCCATTTCATTTTCCTCTGATTCAAATCTCACTTTGAGAAAATGTGTTTCAAGCTTTTTTGATCTGTAAACACAGTAAATTTCTTACCAAATAGATAATATCTCCATGTTTTCAAATCATGGATGAATGAAGATAACTCTAAAACATGTGTTGGGTAATTCTTATGCTGAACCCTCAAATTCCATGAACCATAAGCAAACACATGACCTATTTTCCCGAGAACGTAGTCCAAACCTGATCCCGAAGAATCACAATAAAAATCATACCCCTTTCATGATTTTGGAATGATCATGATAGGTGCTGATGTATGATGAACATCAAATTCTTGGAATGACTTCAGACATTCTTATTTCCATTTGAATATATCATTCCTCTTTATCTGAGATGTCAATGGTGAATCTAGACGTGATAAATCACACACAATGCGTTGGTAGTACCCAGCTAGTTTAAGAAAACTTCATATCTAAAAAACAATCTTCGGTGGTTTCCAATAGATAAGAGATTCTATCTATTCAGGATAAAATGAAACACCATTCTCATAAATGAAATGGCCAAAAATGTTTACTTCATGTATCTAAAAATTAAACTTGGATAATTTGGCATACAAACGATGATATCTCATGATTTGTAACACTGTTTCTAGGTGCACCTCATGATCCACCCATATCATTGAATAGACCAAAATTTTGTCTATAAACACTACAACCAATGAATCCAGATATTGTTGAAATATCTGATCCAACAATTCCATGAGGACCACTAGTGCATTAGTTATACTCAATGGCATGACTATATATTCATTGTGGAAATATGTATTTCTAAAGGTATTCTTTATAATATCCTCTCTCAGAACTCTAAATTGGTGAAATCATAATTTAAAGCCTATCTTGGAGAATAACTAATCTCCCCTTTATTGATCTCAAAGATCATAAATGAGGGAAAGTGGATATCTTTTCATTATCATTTCTTTATTATGATTATGATAATAAAAAAACCACCAAATAGTTCCATCTTCCTTCTTCACGAACAAAACTGGTACTTCTCATAGAGAAGTACATTGTCAAATAAAATCCTTGATTTCCTTATCTTATAACTAAACATTCATTTATATTAACTCTATTGTGGCTATCCTATAATATGGAAGGGAAATATTACAAGTCCCCAGAAGGAGATCAATTGTAAACTCTACTTCCCTTATAGGTGGTAACCCTGAATAGTTATTGGGATATACATATAGATCTTTATCCACAATAGTTGGAGAAATATTTTCCTCAATATATTCCATTGAATCTAATTTAAAATATTCCAATTGGTAGAATATCATTCCCAACATTGGTTCTAAGAATCTCTTTGCACCATTCTTTTCAATTATCTCTCCCCTAAAGACATTCCGGATGTCGTCCTCAATCACGAAACTAATTGTTATCATATAATAGTAGTAATGAGAAATGAACATTGTCAGCCAATCCCTACATAAGCTTACATCATAGATGTCCATATTGAATATTGGGAAGTCCCATTTTAGCTCATATCCATCAAAAATTATAGCACAATCTCTACACACAACAGCTTGACATTCTCTTTCACTGAAAGGAGTTTAATGTTTCAAAACACAAGGTATCATTTATAATTTTAAACATTGAAAGTCAACAAAAAAAAATAAGCAATGAAGGAATGTGATGAACTAGCATCAAACAACACTTTAACAAAGTTAGAATTCAAAAGAATCATACCTCTCACAATAGATGGTCCAGCCAAATCATAAACAATTATCTGCTCACCTCTATACAATTTATTCTTCGCTACACTATTCCTAGTGTTTCCATTATGAGAATTCCCTTGTTGAGGATTCATGGTATTTCTAGAGTCATCATGTCTAGCTCTACTCTGCTGATGAGACTGATTTGGTTTTCCACATCCATTGAAGCATACGATACTTGTGACACTAGCGAAGTGTCTCGAGCACCCGACATTCGAGCACTGTGACAATAGCGCTGATGATGTCCTATCATGATGCAATTACGACATGCTCTAGGTTTTTTTGTACAATATTTATTTATGTAGTCACGATAACCACATTAAAAACAACATGTTTTTCTATAGGGTCATGGAGGTAGGCTTTCTGATCCACCCGTTCGGTTTTGATTTCCACGTGCACCTGGAAAATTGGTGTCCCTTTTCTACTTGTTCCCAACAGTTGAGTTCCCACCGTTTCATTTAAGTATCATCATGCCTCTTTCCATAGATCTTGAGATATCACATTCAACTATAGTCACTCTTCTTACCATATATATATATATAATAACTAAAAAAAATTACTTCAATCTTTGATCGAATCTCTTATTATAGCCACGATTTGAAGATGTGTGCCTTTAAAATAGATCTTTCCACAACATCTGGTGTGAAGTTCTCTAAATTCTTGAACATAGCGACATAATCAGTGATAATGTGAATCAATTGTTTCGGGATGAAGAATTTTGTTGTTCTCTGATAAGGAGTTCATGAGAAGATGGTGGTTCAAAGGTTTTCAGAGACCGCAAAGCCTGGATCTACTGATAACACCTCGGAGAAATTCCGATGAGATGATGTGGCTGCTGAAAATGGAGTATATTTTGGCCAGAACGAATTTTTTGCACTTCCTAGGAGGGATAGGAATGTCCCCTCTCATGCTAGAATGGAAGGTGAGCAGATGAAATTTGTGGATGTTGTAAGGAGCACATCTAGATCACCATTTCCAGATCTTGTCCCCCCACCACATGGATGTGTGATTAAGAAAAAGAAGAGTTTATCATGTCTCGGCCAATCAGGAAGCTCTTGAAGAATGAGTCAACCTATGTCGGCCTTCGATTAATTCTCGGGTTCTCAATCCCAGGGGGCACGACTATGGAAATTCAACGAATTGACAATAAAAATCTCAGATTTTTGGGGATTTGAGGATTGGAGGATGACGACAATGGGAATGGGATACTACCATGTTGTCTCCCCCTATGATGAGAGTAATAGGAGGGTGTGGAGCAAAGGTACTCTACCTTTGAAACCTAGCTTCTTATGTATACAAAAATGGGATAGTAATTTTGATCCTATGACAGTCCAATGAATGCACACCCAATTGTGGATTAGGATTTACAAGATCAATTGGCTCTAATGGAATCAGCTTATCCTATGGGACATTGCCTCAGATGTGGGCAATACAATTCAGATGGATAAACAGACAGATAATCCTAGATTTGGGCATTATTCCAGTGTCTTGGTTGATGTTGATTTTTCTAGTACTGTAGTGGAATATTTTGTTCTCACAACGAGGGATGATATCATGATATTGGAAATCCTTTATAAAAGTAGAACCAAAATTGTATGAATTGTTTGATCTTTGATCATCTGACTTCGGGGTGCCGGAGGGAAAAAATATGCTCGTTGTGTGATGAAAAAGGGCATGATGGTACCACTTGCAATAAAAGAAAGGGCAAGGAAGTGGTATTACCTTTACAGGGTGATGGTGGTTCTAACCAGGTGCCAGTATTTGATGGGGGGAACCTCTGGAGGATAATGTCCCTCTCGCTAAAGGAGTGGATCCCCAGCTAATTGGAATTGCTTCTGGGAACAAAACTGGAATTATGGTTGAATCTTTTACTGCTGAACTGGAATAGGCTGAGTCTGGGCAAGGGATCTCACAGAATAATGCTGAGGGGCAGGTTGGAGTTCGGGTTGCTTTGTATGCTGCTGTGCGAACTGAACTGGTACAGGTTGATAATAATGCCTTGGTTCTCCATGATTGTGGGTAGGGTCTAGATCCTAAGTAGAGGCTCTCACAGAGTGATAATGCTTTGGGGTAGGAGGTCTCTTTGGGGGAATCTGATGCAGGAAACCTGCATTCTCCTTTGGAAATGTCTATTCAGGTGGTGGATCAAAAAAACCCCATCAATGCAGCCAGGAGTGGGGAGAGCAGTGGGGAAATTCATGTTGTCTACACGATACCTTGTTGTGAGGATGATACTATAGCAGGAACACCGAGGCCTGAGTAGGGGGAATCTCAAGGAAATGACAAGAATGGGTTTGGTCTACGCAATGCTCATGCAGCTACATCTGACCCAGATGGATTCTTTGTCTAGGTTTCCATTTCCAAAGTGGCTAGGAAGAAAAAGGAAATGAATACTGATTCTCCCACCTAAATGGTAAGAACATGTTCACTCCACTAAGTGGGAAACTCTAGTCTGATAAAATGGAAGAGGTTTCTGTTGAACGGTCGGCTGGTCCTGAGGTTGTTTCTGGTGTGGATGATGATGCAAGGAATGAGCAGGCTGGTGTGATTGAAGCCAGTAATGAAAAGGAGAGCAGTGAGGTTGTACAATCTTTCAAGGCCTCCAAATCCACCTCTAGCGGAACTAAAAAAGGTAGAGGCAAGAAAGGAAAAACTCAAAATGATACTGAGAGAATAGAGGGCCCCCAGACCTGTGGTAGGGCTCAGTGATAATGACAATTTTATATTGGAATTTTCAAGGGCTAGGAAACACCCATACGGTCAGAGCCCTTCGACATTAAATCATGACCTATAAACCGATGCTTGTCAGTATTGCAGAGCCAATGCTTATATTTGGAAATTTGAAAGGCTTAAAATGGAGTTATCATGGCTTCAATATGATATCCAGCAATCATAATTTCTTGAACATGGACCACTTGTGGGTCTTGAGACATGCCATCATCAAATTTAACTCATTCATTAATGGACCTCAGAATATTATACTTATTTGTAATATTGATGGATAGAATATTTATGTCTTGTTTGTATATGCCTCCACATATTATGTTAGGAGAAAATAACTCTGGGAAGATATTAAAGCTACATCACTAGGGATGTATCAAAGGTGGATGCTTGTTGGGGAATTCAACACTATTTTGATGCCTGAGGAAAAAACTAGGAAAAATTTTAATGGGACTACAGCCTGTGATTTCTCTGAGTGTATTGATTACTAGAATTTAATTCAGATCCCTCTGGCTGGAACTGACGTCACATGGTGTAGGTACACATGGGAGGGGAAGCAAGCCAGTAAACTTGATGGATGCATTGTGAAAAATGATGAAAAAAATGTTATACATGGGGTCTCTGGGTTTACTCTTCCCAAGTATCAGTCTGATCATAATCCAATTATTGTTGATGTTAATTTCTAGAGGATGAGGTCAGTCCCCTCACCCATTTGGTTTAATAATTATTGGATTGTCATCCCAAGGTGTAGGGAAACTGCCTTGGAGGCCTGAAGGCATGAACCCATTGGGAGTCCTCTGTACATAAAAAGCTATCAAAAAGAAAAATCTCAACGTATTACTTAAGGAATGGATCAGAAAAACTTTTTCTAAAATTGATGGGGACATTGAAAAGGATGAGGAGGACCTTGGAAAGATTCCAATCGAGCATGAGCGTCACCCCCCCCCCCCTCCCTATCTAGGGAGGAGATTATTGCGCATAATAAGCTTGATGACCTTCTCATGGTTAAGGAGATGCTGGATAGGAATAAGATGAGTGTGATGTGGCTTAGGGATGGTGACAGGAACTCTAAGATCTTAAATAGAATACATAAGGAGAAAGAGCACGTGCTCGAAACAATGTGATCATTATTGGTAACTAGATTTATTCTAATGATTATGGGATAGCATCAGCTGATGTGTCTTAGGGATGGTGACAGGAACTCTAAGATCTTAAATAGAATACATAAGGAGAAAGAGCATGTGCTCGAAACAATGTGATCATTATTGGTAACTAGATTTATTCTGATGATTATGGGATAGCATCAGTTGTTGTTGATTATTTTAATGGGTTTTACTCTGATACTAGACATCATTGTTACAATAATTTGGTGGACAACATCAACCCATATGTTGATGAGTAGATGAATCAGTTTCTTACAGCCCCTCCTTCTAAGTAAGAAATCAGATCTGCTCTCCTCTCTCTTAATCTTGAGAGTACTCTGGGTCCTGACAGCTTCACTAATAAATTGTTTATGTTCTATTGGGATATTGTGCAGGACGATATTGAGCATGCAATAAAGTATTTCTTATCCCATTCATATATGCCCCATGGGATGAATTCATGCTTCATTTCACTCATTACAAATAAGGAAAATGATCTTTACATTAAGGACTTCAAACCTGTTACTCTTGGGAATACAATTCCTAAACTCATCATCAAGATCATTATGTGCAGGTTGGGTGGAATTGTTGGAGGAATGATCACTGGGAATCAATTTGGATTTGTCCCTAGAAGAAACATACATCAATGCCTTTTCATGGACCTTGAGAGTGTTAACCTCATGTGAAGGTAGTCAAAGGAAGGGAACATTTTCCTCAATATTGACATATCTAAGGCATTTGATACCATTAAATGGAGCTTTCTAATTACGATACTTCGCATACATGGCTTCTAAAATTGTTTTATGAATCTTATTAGAACTATTCTTAGATCCTCAAGATTGTCTATTCTTTTGAATGGTGCATCGAGAGGATTATTTTCTTACTCAAGAGGCATTCGGCAAGGTGACCCATTATTAGGTTTTCTTTTTACGATTGCGAAGGATTATTTAAGACGATGCATCTATGAGCTTTCTCATATGGGTATGTATAAAAGGATGAAGGATGGTATTAATGATCATGCCCCGTCACATCTTCTCTATGATGACGATATCTTATTGATGGGGAAGGCCTTAAGGATAAACATATCTAATATTAATGATCTCTTTAATCATTATGAGGATGTGTCTAGATAAGCTATATTCTGAGAAAACTCCACATTTTTTTGGAAATGGAATCACTGCTGAAAAAATGAATAGGATCACTCATTATCTTGGGGTGAAGTGGGGTTGCCTGACCTTTCAGTATCTTGGGGGGAGGGGGGCTCTTTTCAAGGGAAGGGTGAAACGATGATATCTTCAATGTATTTATGCTAGAATTACTCATCAACTTGACAGTTGGAAGGGGATTTCCATGTCCATGGATGGGAGGGTTTGTCTCGTGAATTTAGTGATTACATCCAAATTTGTTTACTCATTCTATCTCTAAAAATACCACGAGGAATGATTAAGAAACTGCAAGGCCTGGTGAGAAATTTTATATGGAAATGATAAATCTTTGAATGGAAGCTTGTCACAGTAAAGTAGAAGGACTGAATAGAACCTGTGGAAATGGGAGGATTAGGAGTTAAGGATCTTCTTACATTTAATGATTTTCTGATCAGAATGTTCACTTGGAGGATGAATCCAATGAGTTTGATGATGAATTCCTGGCGAGCAGGTTCACAAATCAGCTTGTAAATGGATATAAATATCACCTCCAGTCTTCAGTATGGGCCTCCCTTAAGAAGTAATATGAAACTATTATGCTGGATTCTAAATGGCTGGTCAGCTGGGACTCTAATATTATCTGTTAGAGAACCTTGTGGTTGGATCGGCCCATACAACTCATGAATGTCAAACCTGATGTTTATTATCTATCCATTACAGATTTAATCTCATATCAATCTTTTCATGAGCTGAATAGTTCTGATTATGTGCTGTCTCAAATTAACGGTTATGCTTTTATGAATTATAAAAAATTGATTTGGCTATACAGCAGGAAATGGGATCTTTGACACAAAAGAATTATACAAGGTTTCATGTGGAGGGAATGATCACGCCCAAACCTGGCTGATGAATTTTAGAGCCCCATTCATTAAGCTACCCCGGTTTATCTTACTTTGGAGGATCTGAAAAAATAGGCTCCCCACTTCTGAACACTTGAAGAGTGCGGGATTTCAGTTGGCATCCAGGTGTGCTGTTTGTAGAGCTGGAGAAGATACTACACAACATGTGTTTATAGAGTGTGATCAAGCCCGTCAACTCTGGAACTACATGGGTGTGCTTTTTAGATTAGCGGTGGATTGAAGAATCCAGATTTTTGATCTTCTGTTTGGGCTGCTGCAGGTGTGCTATAGTGAGCAGATTTTCAACCTTTTTATCACTACTATTGTAGCGGTGTTTTGCGGCCTTGCGGGATTTGAGGAACATAGCCTTGTTTTATGGTGTGGTTGTTGATGTCCAAAAAGGATCCATCCATAGGGATGTGTACACTGCGGTAGTGGTCCACGATGGTGTAATGTCTAACACCATTTCATATATCCAAATTCTTATGACTCTTGGCTTTTTAGGCCATCAACGCAACCCTCGGATGCTTAAACATATAAGATGAATACCAATAATTACACTGTGCCTCAATGATAATGTTTATGAAGCCGCATCAGGTGCGTCGGGCCCAGTTGGATTCGTAGGATACATCCTCACATTATGTGGGTTAGTTAAGGGATGATTTTATTATTACCTTGGCCTTGGTACAGCTTTTGAATATGAACATTGGGACATGATTCATGCGATATGTTATGCTGTCAAATTTAGCTAGAAATGGCTCTAGATTGAATCAGACTCAATGACTGTTGTTCATTACCTGAGCACTAGAACGCGAAATGTGCCGTGGCGGGTGCTGCGTCAGTGGATTGATCGTCTCTTCCAAGTCAATCAATTACAGATGGTTGTCTCCCATGTGTACTGGGAGGCTAATCAGGTTGCAGATACACTTTCTAAAAAGGCTATACTTGATCATGATATGATGTGGTCTTTCATGTCCCCATATTATTATACTATAATAGTGGAGGCGGATTGATGTGGTGTCTTGCACACTTGCTTATGTAATAACCCCTTGTATGCATGGATCCTTTTTTATTATATACTTTTTTAAGGACCGACTCATGCCAGATCCAGATCTTCTTGCAAATTTTGTTGTTTTCTGGATATTGAAGGTGTGAGGATAGAATTGTTTGTTGAACAATTCCTCAATATCCTCTCATGTCAGGCCTTCATCTAATTTACCCTACACAACTAAATCCCACCCTAACATGCAAGATCCTCGAGCACAATCATCGATAGTTTTACCTTTTTCTCTACTTGTGTGACTACTAAGTTGAAGGTATAATTCATCTTACATATCCACACCCCCACCTTCTTGGATTTGGAATCACCCCAGAAATTTGGTGGATTGTGATTCATGAACTAGATGGTATGATCCACATGTATTGGCTCATTCCTCTGGTTCCTTGTATCCACAGTATGAAAATCCTCAACAATACACACAATCAGCTCTAGGAACACGTGTGGTTCAGGTACAACCACATTATCCACATATTCTTCGGGTTGGTTTCGACTATGAATACTAGGATCCATTTTCTAGACTATAGACAAACCTCATTTAATATCACTCTCAGGAAACATTTTGTTAGCATTTCACATTCTATCACACAATCTACCACAACATTGTCTTCCAAAACGACCTCTTACCAATGATCAACTATTTTTGAAACCACATCAAATTCTTTTTGGAAATCAAACCATTTCAAAAAAACTATAAGCATTCGTTTTTAAAAATATTTCATTTGAATATCAATTCCATTATTTTTCAAAAATCAATGCATTTTTTGCATAACATGATTCATTCCACGAAATGATTTATTCACTCATAGTGGGAATTCATTCCACTACAATGCATGTCATGCTTATCTAATTAGATTAACCCATGATAAACAGATTTAAAAACCCTAGAAGTGTCTCTAAATGCTTATTTACCCAACTCCTTTTTAACTTGATATTTAGCATAAAAGGGTTAGCTACTTCCTTTTCTTATATACATTTCATGTTCTGAAAATCCTACTCCTTTTTAAGATTCACACCTATGGAAAAGACAAGAAGATATTTCATCACCAAAACTAGGAACATCAATGACTACATGTTAGTCAAGGACAGAACAAAGCGATATAATTTGTAATGAACCGCCAATTACCATTTTCCTGAGAGTACAACGAGTCATTACTAGGCCTTAAGAAAAATCCCCCAGATGCAAAAGGCTCGAAATAAATTCCAAAGGGGTTAAAATATAAGTATGGGATGATATAAACGTTAATAAATAAACCAATAATCCGACCAACAATAGAAAAAAAATCACTCTAAGATGAATGAAAAAATAAAAGAGATCTCAATAACTTCATGTATCTCAAAACCACATCAAATTAAGAAACACCGGAAGAATAACCATGTATCCATGTACACAATAGATAAAATACACAAGAGTCTCCAAAGACCAAAAGACTCCATGCTCCACAAGTTCGAGGATCCAAAATATCTAAATAGCTCAAACATCATGATTTAGTGCTAAACACGTGTGAAAAATTACATTTGCACTTGTCCCAGAATATAGCAACTACAAAATCGCCAAAGTACCTAAGAATGGGTGTGTATAAAACACAGTAGGCTTCCACAATGAATTCCCTACCCACACCACTAGGATAGAATAGTTAACAGAAATTATATAAAATACTTTATATTAAACAATTTATCAAAAATATTTTATAACTAAATATACACATGTTTCCAAAACTATTCTTTACCAAAAGCATACAAGTTCAACTGAAACCAATTTTCCCATAAAGATAATTTTCCAAAAAAATATCTAAAAAATCATTACAACCATTTCACAACATCTTTGTATCAGCACACCCAATCATTCCTAAAACCCATGAAACTAACCATGCATGCTACATTATGACAGTTCCATATTCATGAGTGGTTTCTTGTCTATCTAACAAGTCTTTACAAGGTAATTTTTTCCCATGTTCAATTAAACCATTTGGCACCGAGCACAATGTCATATTTCATCTGAGCCCAATATATGCAATTCCCATGTGAATTAACCATTTGGAACCGAGTACAAGGACATATTTCATCAATTACCCATATATGGAACCTGAACACAAACCACAAATTCCCAATCATAATTCTAAAACAACACTTTCAATAAAAACTATTTTTTATTGAAATCAATTTCCGTCAACACCATTTCAATGTCAAAACATTTCAATTCCAATGAATTTCACTAAAACTCTATTTTAATTGAAAACCATTTCTATTGAAAACACCCTTTTTCATCAACCATTTAAAAATTAAAAAAATCTATAATTTAAAATAAACATTTTAAATTTATGAATCTAAATCACATTGCACAATAATTCCCCAAGATTTCACAATTTCACTAAAACCATAAATCATAACTGAAGAAGACTTATTACATGCTATTAAAAATATATCCCATTCAAATAAAACAATTTGAAACTAATACAATAAATTATAACAATATGAGTTGAGATTGAATCCACATACCTCGAAGGTTTTGATGATACATTGACAATAGAGGAAGAACACATAAGAAATCATGTCGATTCTCCAAGAACGACCTTTGTAGTCTTATCCTAGAAAGATCATGACTCAACATTTAATTGTTTGGAATCCAAAAATGTCAGTATACCATATATAGGTTAATATATGTGGATCAATGGTGATCAAATAAGTAGATCTAAGAAGATATAAGAAAATGTGACAAATCAGGAAAGAACGGTGGCATACCTCAAGAATCGAACTCTAAATCCACAAGGGGGGCTCTAGGTTGGCTCCAACTCATTTGGGGGGGGGGGTTCTAAAATGATACAAGGATATTAGACATGAAATATGGGAATTTTAAAAAAAAATACTAAATATATTGTTATAAAACAAGTAAGCTCCTAGAAAATTGGATCTATATTTGACCTTTGAACAATGTTTGACTATATAGTTTGGGCCAACCGTTTATTGATCGTGTGACCATCATTTTTGTTACAATAATGCTTATAAAACCCCCAAAATATCACATCCTTCACCTTTAACCTTTTTATGGAAACAAGTTTTTTTGGAAACATCCAACATTATAGAGACACCCCACTTTATAGAAACAACCCACATTACAGAAGCACCCCACCTTATGGAAATAACCCACATTATGGAATCAACCAACATTATGGAAACACCCAACATTATGGAAACTCTTTATATTATGGAAACACTATATTTTATGGAAACAATATATTTTATGGAAACTATCTATTTTATGGAAACTATCTATTTTATGGAAACTCTCTATTTTATGGAATCATTCTATTTTATGGAATCTATCTATTTTATAGAACCTCAATATTTTATAGAAACATAATAAAAGACACATCATTTAAAAAAACATGAGGAAACATGTTATGTATTTGAATCTGATGGTACTATAATATCTTAAACCTGATGAAATTAAATTGGGTTAAGAAGTTATCTTATAGAAATTCAACTACCTAACGATGCCACTTAAAAATTCAGAAAATCAATTATTGATAGTGAAACAGGTATCTCATCACATGGAAATAAAATTTACCGAAAATAAGTAAATTAAAGAACATATCAGAATATAATAAAAAAGTAATTTCGATACATGACATTAAATAATACTTTGACAAAAAGTGTACAATGAATAGTTCCCATACCAATATGGTAACATATGATACATACACCCCATGAATGAAGGATCATACAATGAAGATGTAAATAACCATAAAATAGACTATATTACACAATGAATACAATAATGTATAGTAAATAAACCACACAAAAGTAAACAGTGGAAAACATTGCATGAATCTCACAGAATAAAAAGTGAGATTAAAACCCCTTACCTCATATCCGACTTGACATGTTTTTTCTTTGTTATTCTAAAATAATAAGCATAAGTTTATTTAAAATTTATTGAGAATCATTTTCTTGTTTATTATTACATTTATATAAATTATCTCCTTTTTATAAAAATTGGTCAATTATTTGAGTTCATATCCGACATTTTTTCAAAGTTTGGAACATGAGTCAAAATGAACTTGTTATAATTACAAATTGTTCATGTGGTCAAAAGAAAATTATCTCCATAATGATATTAATTATATAGATATAATATATATAATATATATCAAGTATATATGTATTTATAATAGAACATAAAATTTGAATATAGTAAATGAAATGTATCATTCATGGAGACAGTATGTTGTACGTAAGCATTGGCACTACTGTCATTTCTTTTTCATTTTTAATGGAATGAAAATTAAATGATACATAGCTATGTTATAATTCCAGTATAATATATATGTTATGAATGTTACAAAATTTCATAAATTCCATCATTTATACATTCTATGTATATCATGAACAAGTCATATCACCCTGAGGGGATGGTAGTTCGCACTTCCTCAAATGAAATTATCGTATTTAAATGTTATGAAATAAATAATTTTATGCTTTAAATGAAAAATAAAGAATCATATAGATAGAATAAATATCATATATATAATATATACAATTACATTTCCATCGTAATGGCCACCATGAAAGGCGTTTAGATATATATGAACAAATATCATTTCTTGAGGCAGTAGTTCACCGTCCATTGAAATTGTATGTTAATATTCATTATATAGAGGTGTGTGGAAGTGTAGATAGAATACTTCTAATAACAAAAAACTAATATTTTTAGGATAATATTTTTATTTTGTAATAATTCAATAAAGGGAGTTTAGGGGGTTAGAGTTGTAAAATAAAAGAAAAGAACTTAAGAGAAGGTGTTGCCTTTAAATTAGTTATCTCCCATTGGATTGAACCAAAAGGCATCCTAGAAGTGTGTTATGCCCATGTCAAGGCCTCTAAGAGTAAGAGAGGGATGTTGGGTGCATAATTTGGGAGTGTTTCAATTAGTATAGGGGATTCAGAGGTGTGAGAAATGGGTTAGAGGTGATGGACATTTGTATGGGGAGGATGGGCTGTTTAGGAATGTTTTAAATTATTAATTTACTATAAACTTATTTTCTGTTTCAAAACGTCTAAATCATATTAAATTAGAATATAATATGGCTCATGTTTGATATAAAATCATCCAATAATAATTTTACTGGTTTTGGATATTTTTTTAAATTTTTATAATCCTATTTATTTAAATCATTCATTAATACGGTAGTCACTGCATCATCATTGTGTTTGAAATAAATAAATATATTTGATATCTAAAAATTATAAATAAAATACCAATATTTATGAAATATTTTTTCATTCCAATGAATCTTTATATTCTATTATACAACTTATATAACCCAATATTAATGTTTTTTAACTAAAAGATATAAGTTTATGTTACTTTTGTCTGTACATTAAATTAATTAATATAATGTGTAATTATCACTCACATGTGGCTCAATGGTGTCCTAAAATTGTCCCAAGGATTCCCTTGGTCAGAAATATTTCATAAAACATGTTTAGGACAACTTTAAGGGCAATTTAATATTTTTATAATATTATTTGTTTAATCTTATTTTACAAATTTACCCTTTAACCAAGATTAATAAAATATTTAATGAAGTAAATATTCATAATATCTAAAATTAAAAATTACATATTTACAAAATTTGGACCTTTTTATTCCAAATATTGAATACTTTTTTCCAAATTCAAAACACAGAAGTGCAATTAATTAATTTAAAATTAATTGCAGTCCTCAAAACAAAAATCGTGTTTTTTTTTAAAAATATCTATCAAAAGATTTACACTTATTATGTCAAATATCAAATTGAAATTACTTTCAATGGCCAAAATTGTATTAAAGGGTAAAAATATAATCTATGTAAACTTTAACACTAATTAAAATGATAATATAACAATATAAGTATATTATATTAAAGGCATTTTTGAATTAAAAGGTATTTTTTTTTACTATTCATTAAAAAAATGAACATTATCAGAAAAAATACCAAAATATCATCCAAATTAAATTTTGATGTCTCAATTATAATAAATAATATTATTTTTCAAAACAGAACATAAAAAAGTGAAAAAAAATTATTTAAGAAGGGTACTCTTTTAAAAGGTGTTAAATAGACTCTTTAAGGAATATTAGAGTATTTATGCTTAAAATTAGACTTATTCACATTTTAATCCTCTAACATTCATTGAAATATTTTAAAAACATATAAAAATATGTGTAATCATATTGTAGTTAATTATTTTATTTCCCACAAATACAATTATTATGTGTTAACAAGCCTTTAATTTAATAATTATATTATATTATTTTTCTGTATTACTCAAAGTAGTTTGGAACATAAGATTTCAAAGAAAAATATTGTTACATGTTGCGTATGTTATCATACATAGCATCAACATTAAATTGAAATTAATATTTAATTATCCAATATTAATAAATATGAAAATGTCGTATTATTTATTTACCTCGTATTTTACAGGGACAATCTCTTCATTGGTGTATGCCCTCCACCCGTATTTCGAAAAGTGTATCAAGGGTCATTACACAATACTGATACTATATCTCTATCCATGAATTTATAAAATAGATACAGAAATAAAAGAGTTTGAAGCACCTGTATTGAACAAAGAAGAGGAAAAAGTCAAGGCTAATTGAATAGTACCTTGTACTATAGATGGTCCCATAGAATGATCCTAGGGCATTTGCTGTAAGGCATGAAACTGACCATATCCAAGACCATGTGCAACAGAGGGACTACCATGATCATGAATGATTTGTTGGCGCTGCTGTTGGTCAGGGATTTCATTACCATGGCCACAACCACTTTCATAGCTAGACATGTCAGTGCTACTCCAACATCATGCCTGAAACAGTGCAAAATAACTCGTTCCTGAAGGTGGAGCAGAAGCTGATCCTTTTCCACCCGAGGCTGGTGGAATGGTCCAAACAAATCTCTCAAGATAACCCATATGGAAAAAAAATCCCGTCACTCTATAGGGAATCAATCATAGTGGGAATTAATATGCCCTGATTTTCCACACCGATAACACAATACAAAGCTCTAAAACTTGATACTATGGCTGCCACTACCCTGACGAAAATCCTAAAAAAACATTTCATGCCACTTGAAGAACTGCTAGCCTACTGCGAAACTAATCCTTTAAACCCAGTACTTGCTCCACACTGAAATAAGACCCTAATCGAGATGCATGAACTCTCTGGCTCTGTCAGCTCTCAAGGAATGAGGAACGAAATGATCATATAAGGTAGTCTGGAAGTCATCCCATAACATTCTCTGATGATGTCCAGGATGGGTAACAACATCCCACCAACACTTTTTTGAATCCCATATCATGTATGTAGAAATATTTCATCTCGACTCAAGAGGTGTTTCAGATGTTCAAATATAGGCAACATTGCCTCCAACCTGGACTCAACAACTTGAGATATTCCATCCCTTGAAAATGTAGGAGGATGCTACTGTTGTAACTTATGGGCCAGATCATCCATCTTAGGTGAACCCCATAGAGCACCAACCATGAAGTGAATTATACATAAGAAACAATCACAGACATGGGCATCGGTGCCCTGATTAGGTCTCATACGTGGTGCCTCATGTGTCACTCCTATAATTAGGACTGGCGGCTCATGGCCCACCATGTCTGGGAAATGGTCGTCACCACACTCTTGGCGAACATCCTGAGGACATCATGGAAGCATTGGTCTACAAATTACAAAAACACAAATTGGAAAATCATAGAATCATGGAGATATCATCACTAATGGAATATAAATGTATGAAAACATACTTCATAAGGAATGCTACCCAAACTACCCACATAGATGTACATGCATCAGTAGGTGATCAATTATATTTTTCATGTCATTTTGCGATGAAATCTTAAGTTCACTCCTTTACAATTCAAAAAAATGACAAGGAAAGATAAGGATGTGAATCCAATTCATTTTAGATTTCAAGATTTAATTTATAATGGATATCCATTTCTGATGAATCAGTTCCAATACACCTATCATTATAAGTAAGACCACTCAACATATAAAAATATGGATTGACATGGTAATTTACTCACCCTAGCCCATGATGTCCCATAAACCTCATGAATTGAAAAAGAAATCACTCCATCGAATCCAAAATAGTACAATTACCAGAAACTATCACTACATCACTCAATAATCACATGCATCTCAAGTAATACAATGTAGTAAAATATACCTACATGGCATGGGAATATGCATGACATGTAGATTCATAGTGCCTATGATGAGGCATGTAGAAATTATCCTTTCCCTCATATCATTGGCCTAAGGGTGAAATAAATCCCCAAAGAGTAATACCTATTAACACCACAAAACATTTGAGTCACCCAATGGTGAAATAATATAAACTATAATAGGAAAAATATAACAATAATTGCATTATGGGTAATATGAATTTTACCCTGAAGATGGGTTTGCGACACCCATGCATGGCTTATGACCATGTCATATGTGTTCCTACTCACTAATATATTGTCTAAAAAAGTAATGAAATAAATTAAACCACCTTTGAAATCACATTTTGATTACCCAGACCCAGATACCACTTAATGGTTCCCCTAGCTCATTGGGCCACATCGACTCAAGCACATCTTCCTAAATTCCAGAGGCAACAGACTAGTAGCGAGGGCCTATGGTGTGTCCATGGGAAGACTATGCCCTTATTAGATGAGTTTAGCATTGTGGATGATATATAAATGAATAGTTAACAATTGATAAAATGTAAATAAATAGTGGAAGCAAACTAATGCAGTAGATTAACAATTATAATATTAACTATATCAACTGGAACAGTGATGATGTAATTTCATATCACTAGAAAACTAAAAATCATGTATACAAGAAAATAAGCAGAAAATGTTCCATATGTTAAAATCGATAAACATATAATCCTAGAATCCTGAAATACTACTCTATCATCTACTATCAACATCTAGCCTTCAATACATAATCAACTATTAGAAGCTGCATTATTCCCTTTGTAAATACCTTCGACCATTTATTCTACTCCAGGTAGGAAAAGGCACCAGGAGAGGGATTGGGATAAATCTTAGTTGTCCACTATGAACATTCCCGACAACATCCAGCTCGTGAAATAGAATAAAGCAGTGTACAGGAAAATATGTAATGTAAAGAAAGCATTAAAAAATAACTAAATAACAATGTACCAGCTTCATCCCTTGGCATGTGTTTGAACATGTATGTAGATCATTAATTAATAAATTACCATTTAATGTTAATATTCCACAGGAGGCATATCCAACACTGACATCATCTTCTATTATTAAAATTAGTGAAGGTCCCAAGACATAAAAAGGTAACCAAACAATGATATTTAGTGAGGGAGTTCCAAGGTAAAAACCAAGGTAATGTAAACTCACAGAAAACTAAATCAGTAGTATCTGAGCCTATCTAAGTGTAAGCGTGTAATCCAAGGAGCGTAATCCATGAAATTCCACTATAAGGTTCCAATAAAGTCCAAGGTGATTGACCAAGGTAAAACGAGGATAAGAAAATACATGGGCCTGAAGGGATTTCTTCATTACATGTACTAGTCAATGATGGATCCACGGAGTGTATCCAAGGTATCCTATTATAATGAAAGAGACCCAAATATAGTATACTAGGCATCCAAGGAATAGAAAAAAACTATAATCTAGGTGGGTATCAACCTATGAAAACTGTATCATTGAGTCAGAATGGGGTTCCCAAGAACCAAGGTATTCTCCACTTAGAATACAAGGAAATATTGAGTCAACCCCTTTATATTTCATATTTTAATTATGTAAAAATTTATTTCTTTCTTGTATTTACTTCCATTATTGAGTTTAGGTCAATTAGAGTTTAAACCATTGGTCCATGCCTTGTCTTCCATTAGTGTGGATATGCGAGGTAGCATGGAAACCATTAAATCAAGAATTAGATAGACTTTAAGGCAAAATAAATTATTGAGGTTTCACCGCTACATTCCATCAACCTGGAATGTGGTACTATAGGCATGATCCCTTTATTCAATATTTTTTAATAAGTCAATGTTATATACTTAGTATACTTTCCATTTCAAATTTTATATTTCACATTTAATAGGCATTTGTAACCATGTAACATAGGTGGGTAAAGTGGTGAGAATACATAGTAGATTCTATTATTAAATTCTCATTAATAATAAGTCATTTATTATATGGAGACTCCCCTTTAGAAATTGCAAGTAAAGGAACACCGGAATGGTGGATCAAATGTCCTGATAATCTAAAAACCCAATTATGGCATAAACATCGATGTGAGTCAGATTGAGTTGTGGGTGAAACCACTAACAAAAAATCACATATTTGTAAAGAGCATAACCATACAATTTTAATGAGTATAATAATGAAATTACAATTCAAGAAAAATTTTCCAACATAAATGGTTAGCCCGACTACAACATTCCAAAAACAACAAACATTAGGGATGAGTTATAGACAACTCACATTAGGGATTTATTATAATTATCCTCTGGTATCGGCCCTCGATTTGAATTGGATCAGAGTAGATCACCGAAAAAAAGAAAAAAATAACATGGAGATAACTACATTGAGAGTTAATGAGAAGATGAACGACTAATGTGGACTCAGGTACACACTGTTCCATATCCAATGTGATGAACAGAAGATCAATCTGAAGCTGGACAAAGAATATCTATTGATTCCAATATATGATCTCTAAAAATTCCAAAATTGAGAGAGATTTCGGTAAATACTACATAATCTCAGATAATGTAAGAGGGGTTGGTTTAATTGATTATTATGAACTTTTTCTTCATTTTACACATGTTTTTAGCATGCACATGGTCTGTCCGCATGGTTTTTCAAATCGTGCGCGAACCATGTGAGTCATTTCTGCAGAAAAAATCCACCTCTGGAAAGTTAGATCACACCTTGTGCCACCCATGCATGGTTACCAAGGAAAATGGGTTGTTCACATGGTTTCGCTTCACGATTGTGTGCCAACTGTGTGATGTTCCACTTTAAAAAAAACCAAAAAACCCCACGGTTAGGAAAACTGTTCAGTAACTATGTGAAAGTCGTGTGACATGGCATATTTTTTTTAAAAGGAGGATCTCTGAGATCAAAACAAGCCTCAGCAACCCTCAGAACCATTGCTAACTAATTATCCATCGATATTAGGTCAAAAGTGAATATTTATACCAAAAATTAAAGGATCCAAACCTTAGTGAAAAACCAAGTTCTAGCCTCATTCACCCTACTAATAAGGTTGTTAGTATCACATGAAATAACATCACATACATGATATATATATATATATATATGGGGATCAAAACCATACTATGGGAAACTACCTATCTTTATACTCATCTTCTACTGACATCACACATGACTCCCAACTAACAATAAAAAGTCATAGGTATGAAAAGGATACAAAAATCAAGTTCATAATTAAATAATATATTAAAAATTAAAGAAAATTACCACCAAAATTTTCAAGAATATTATTTTAATCCTCTACGAAAAATTCCATCATCTTTATTTATTTATTTAATATATTCCTGGATTTTTCATCATTGATAGAACCAAGAACCAACTAGGTTATTCCATTAAGTATTTATCATTCAAAATCAACTATGTACACTCAAAATCATCTCAATAAACCACATATAATATGAACTTTTAGTGTATAGAATCAAATTCATATGGCAGTTGGAAACTGATCATATAAATATCAACTTATCATTGGCCATCAAGTTAGTAGTCCAATGATCAACACAATCATAAGAATGAACCACTTTAAATAATTCTTTCAATCCCAGTTTTATCCTCAACAATGTATCATATAGTATCATGTAAAACATCATATTATAAAATAATAATAACCATTATTGGAACATTGTTCCACCATTAAACCTTAAGAATGCATCCCAGACATTATCATCACAACAACTATCACTCCCTTTAATATCCTCCCGAATCCCCTCCCATTATTCCAATCATGCACGATTTTCATTCAACATAAGAAGGTCTACTATCCAAATATCAAAAATGAATATTCAAGGGGTTATTCCGAAGGTAAATTTAAGGGGAACAATGGACTGAAAAATAAGGAATTTAAACATTTATCAAATAATGTTGGGCTCACTCAACAAAATTCAATAACTTAAGAAATAATTATTTTTTCATAATTTTCTTTAAATAAATAAAATTTTAAAAATAAAATCTTAGAGCATATATCCTTATAAATTACTAAGGATGAATATTATTTTTTATCTAGTATTACAGAATATATTATTGATTCAAATGTAATAATAATCACAATAATATTTATTTCAAAAAAAGCATTTATAATGACAAGATTTTCCATCACAGTGTTGATATCAAAATTTCAAACATATCAACCAAGATTAACATCCCAAATAATAAATATAATGCTATATATTAAATATCAGAATAAAAAAATATATATCTCAAAATTATGTGATCATACATCCCAAAAAACAATAATTCTTAAATGTAAAAAAAGTTAAATTTAATAAATATTTTTCTTCCCATAATATAGTTTAATTATATAATATGATATTATTATGAAACAATAACAATATTTCTACCATAGAAATAGTATTCATAATATATGAATAAATTTGAGAAACATTACTTAACATTTTTATTTATCCTTAATTTTCATTCAAGTTATCACTTAAACCCAAGTATAAACCAACAAAAAATTCATGAAAACATGTATAATTTAAAACATTAAATATAATTATAATTTAAAATGTATAATTTATATCATTATAAAAATAATTATAATGAAAGAAATTAATTAGTTTAAAAATAAAAATGATATCATTTTGATTTAATAAAATAATAATTAGAAGAATTTTTTAGATTATCCACTACTCTCTCCTTGATAATTTCCAGGATAATAATCATCATTTTTCTAAAAAATTTATGCTCGTATTTCCTATTTATTGAGATAATATTAAATATTATCAAATATTATCATACATTGTATATAACAAAATATTTATCAACTTTGTTATAAGTATTATCATTAATATTTATCTAAAAATCCATTTGCTAGATTCTAGGATAACTTAATTATTCTTTCAATTCAAAATTATTTAAAATTGAGTTATGGAAATTTAAAAACATTTAGTTAGATATTTTCATCATGATATAATCATATTATTAATTATGTAAAACAGTAATAATAAATTAATTCATTTCCAATATTTTTTTAAGAAAACATTATACGAAATAAATTAATATTCCATATAAATCATTAGACATAATAACTTTTCATTTATAATATTAAATAGAATGAATTTATCCACCTCTTTTATAATTTTTATATTAGTTCAAAATATTTTTATGGGATAATATTATTTATTTTATCTAATATTGTTCAATTTCAATGATTTTAAAATATAATATAATGACAAGAAAATATTTCACATGAATATAATATAAAGGTCAAGTCAAAAATATCTCGCATGGATGTTTCCCTTGAAAGAAAATCATCCTAAAAAAGAGGAGAAAGAAGAAGATTTATTTAGTACGGAACATAGGTTAGTGCTGGAAGAAGAATCCTAGATAAAATAAAGATGGCTCACAAGACTCCATATAATGCTTTTTTATCACCTAGACTTGAGAGAAACAAGTAGGTACAAAAAATAGGGAAAAATTTGTTTTCTGTAATTTATCTATACCCATCGATGTATTCATTGAATGCCCCACCAAATTAAATATTTTATTCACAATTTAATTTTTCCCAATTATTTTTTTGGATTTAATTTTTTATGGATTTTAAATTTCCATAATTTAATTATAAATTATTTAATTTGTTGATGTAATAAGAACCGTGAATGTAGGCTTTCAAATCATTGAAAAAACTATTTACATTTTTAAGAAAGAATAAAACTGGAAATAGGGGTAGAATTAATTTAACATATATATGTCATATACATAATATAAGGTTAATAAGGTTTTACCCTTACAAAGTTTATACCCTTACATAACATCCATTAGATGGATAAGGGTAATGTTCTTTTACACATACACTTCTAGTTACCCTTATAAGACATAAAACATAAACTAAGGATTCTAGAAAAAACATTTTGTAACATTACATAGCCAATAGATTACACTTACGTGTGTCAAATAATATACATGAGTATCTTTTTGAATCTCCATTCTTATAGGTGTACCCTTATGCATGATTAGGAATTATGAAATAACTCTTACACAACTAATAGGTTAAAATTAAATAGGAGAAATATACCCTTATGTAGTGTGTTGATTCACTTTCATATCATTACATAGCATAGATAAAATATTGGACACCCATACATAACTAGTAATTACTCTTACAAAGTGGTGAACTACACCATATCAACCTTTACAAAATTAGGGTTATCCTAATGAAGGCTTATAAACCTCAACCTTACCCTTACACAATTCAAGGAAACAAGACCATACTATTACATATAGTTGAAAGACCTAGATTTACCCTTATTCAATATAATTTTCATTCATCATGGTAAATATTTCATTGAAAATATTACTTTATTTATTAAAAAAATTAATAATTAATAAAATTGTTTAATATCACATTAAAAATTGTAAAAAAACTTCTACAAATTGAATAATAATTTTAAACTGTACAAATAAAAATCTTGATTAATCATTTGAAACATAAAATCAATTCCATTATTTATAAATAAAATTTTAATACCTCTTTATAAATTAAAATAGTATTTTTAAAATAACATAAAAATTTATGAAATTTTCTCATAGCTAACAGACACCATAGGATGACATAGGAAGTCTTGGGAATATAATATACCGTTACATTTGATACTTCTCAAATAATTCTCATCCTCAACAATTTTTACCAAAATGGGAGGGAGATGGAAGGGAACGATGTGAATACAACCTTACAACCCCTACAAGATACCTCTCAATGTTTTCACTATAGTTGGAAAACAAAACCTACTTTAGAGGAACAAAGTGTATAGCTACACACCAATTTTAAATATCCTAACAGAGATACCTATGAAAACATGGTCACAGTAATAATAAAACATTACATCATTTGAGAAACAATATCATATATCAACAAGATTTCAAATATAACATCCTTTCAAATAAATTATTAAATAATTTTGGATGATTGATGACAGATATATCACTCCCTTTCCCAAGTGATATCACATAATCACATCAAAGACCCTATATATTTTCATAATAATACAAGAAAGAAATTAACATCAATAAATTATGGGAAAATCATACTTTATAACTCAATTTTTCATTCATAATCAAATCATTGTGTTTTTATCATGTTCAAAATTTTCAAAATCATCAATCATTTAAATTTTATTTTCTCAAAAATCAAAATGAATATGATTTAATCAAATCACATTGCTTTTGAAGACATTTTTTTAAAATCCATTAAAAATTTTATATGACATTAAAAAATGATTTTTATTTCCAAATTCCATGACATCTATTAAAAAGAAAACATCAAATATTTCTTATTAAAAACTAACTACTCAAATTATAATTTTTTTAATATTTATCATTTAATCAAAATCATTCTTCGAAATAATCATTTCATCACATGAAAATTTTCATTGAATAATAGTTTTCTTTAAAATATTATCAAGGGTTTTCATTATGTATACCATGTTATTTTAAATAATTTTTTACTAGAGTAAAATTTACATATGACATGTAGCAAAAAAAATACAGAGCATGAGGTTTAAACTATCCATTTAATACATCTCTAGAAACATTTTACTTGTTTTTTAAGAAAAATATTTTTTCCAAGGGCATCATCATGAAAATTATAAGGATTTTATAAGGCCTAAATTACCATTTAACACTTACAATAGATACATGATATTATGTTCAACAAATATATATTAATTTGAAATATAATTCCTCAATTATCACAGGCCCCATGATCAAATTAAATAGAGATTGTCTAGGTAAAAAAATTGGAGATAGTTATCCACCCCATAAAGTTATTATCTAGTTTGGGAATCACTAACTCCCCCACATGGTTTTAAAAACGTGTCATAGTAAAATGCCACATTATGTATTATGTTTCCCCTACCATCATATTTTGGAGGTTATTACAATACCAAAGAAACTGTTTAAAAAAATAATAGCACACAAGGACAAAACCATATAATAAAAATGTTCACATGCATAACCAAAAACATACAAGAATTTGATTCACAATAGAGTGAGTAATTATTCTCATAATATCCATAAATAAATTAAATGAAACCATTCAACCACATCCTTTTCCAGGACCTTGTCTCATATTAGTTGGATCTATTGATGAGTATATTTATTAAAAATAAGATATTCATACCAGAACCCCTTCCCTTAGACCAATTCTCCACTACACCAGGGTCTAGAGAAGAGTAAATGGTAAAAATGAGGAATCAAACTCTCCCTCCATACCATGAAAGGTTCATAGGAGGGAGTAATGAGTGACCCCTCATCCATTACAAACAAGGGCCCAAGAAGAGGTATTAGAATGATATGAACAGACCCTGAGAAACACCTTTTCCCAGACCACATATCCATCCCAAAACAATGCCCATGTATTTCGTTATTCATATAATCACTGGTGAAAAGTAGGTTTTGGTTGGAAACTAAAAGTATAAAGTGACCCAAATAGTTAGGGAACAAGGATTTTTAGTTAGGTTTTAATCAAGATAATGAGGAGGTATCCCTACACTTATTTTAAAGTTATTACAATTGAAAAATGATGTTAAACCTATTTATTCAATAAAAATTGATACAAATCATCATTTTTAAGGCATAATAGGTAAATTCAAGAGTCTTATCACATATAAAGTGTATAGCTCTAAAATCATTATGTAGATAGAAAATAATGCTTAATAAGATGATTCCCCATTATGGTTAAAAATTGAAACTCATATTGATAATTGGTATAATAATGATTCCCATTAAACAACCAACTCCTCGAAAACTCAAAGGAATTACAACTGCCTCTATATTGTTGATCTATGTGGCATAATCACATCAATAAATTAATATTAATCCCACTTATAAAGATTTAATAAAATGGAAATTAGTACCTCTAGTAACTAATATTCTATATTATGATCTGAAATATTTCTCCTAGACATCCACATATTCTAGAAGTATAAGTCTTTTAGTGTCCTCTTTTGAGAATCCTTAACATCATCCTCCATTAAATAAAGATATTATAAAAACCATTATTGAGTGTCTCAACATGAACTGGACAAGGAACATAACTATGAGACTCACCCAAAAAACAAAAAAACATTATGGACTCTTAACCCGAGGCACAAATTAGTAATGGTTAATTAGTTACTATATTTTATACATTTCAAGTTGTCATCCCATGTCAAAAATATGATCATACAAGCATATTTCATGATCAATTCTGAGGTATCTACCCTAAAATAATCATCAATTCACTTAGAGTATCTTGTAATCTTTTTTAACCTTACTTCATATCATAGGGGAACAAGACATTTCATGTTCTAGCTATAATCCCGTTTTTTTAGAACCAAATGAGGTCAGAGGACACTGTTTCCCTACCAACCCATACATCCTCATTGGTTCATTGCCCTAAATTCTATCAAATATCTCACCCAAAACCTCTAATATAATTATTTCATAAAAACATGCCCTTTAAATTTACCCACATGGGCTTATAATTAATGAAGTGAGATGAAGAAACCCGAGGTCCACCTCCAATAGGACATGGGTTAGAGAAAAACACTGAGGTTGTAAAATACAATAAGATATAGGTTATTATAGACTATAATATGATTAAAAATAAACCTAAGATAGAAAACATCGAAAAATTGAACTCAAAATAAATAGTAAATTCTAATATATTATATAAATGAGATGATATACAACGGAAAAAAACATAAAATAGTAGTATAAATCTTCACCATGGACCATGAATCTCCAATAGCTCCACGAATACTCATTATACTAGAAATGTTGATATTTAACACTAAGAAGAAACTACTAACCTGAAATGTAGAATACATATATTTAAAGGAATCATAACATATGTACATTGTGGGATCCACCTTGGAACCTCTCAAAAAAATTGAAAGTGACATACTAGAGCCCAATGAGTAAACAAATGAAACTAACTCATCAACTAAAATGGTTTAATATTAATTTCCCATCCTAATCATGTATATCTCTATCTAGGAATCCCATTCAATAGATCATATATTACAATTAAAAATAGGAAACTTAGATACCAATTCATACTTCATTTCCACTCTACCCAGCTTCATTTTTCAAGAGATATATCACTCCTATATCCACCCAAAAGACACATAGGATAATATATCAGGGGCCCTATGAATCACATCATGTAATCATCCCTACCACATCTTAATATATTTTCCAAGTTGTTTCATAGATCCAATAAAACCTATCTATTATTTACAACACATCGTGTATTATTCCTCAATACCTTACAACTCATACCTTTAATAATATACCAAAATGTATCATCGCTTCTACACAACATACCTACAATAAAAGTTATGATACTATATCCATATATATTTTTATGTGAAATAAGAAGTATCCATTACAACACTCTACACACACATATATATGACTAAATCAACCTTTCATACCCACACATAACACTAATATGATCAGAGAGTATTTTGAGAGGGCGTAATCATCCATGCATTCCTCACCAACCATGAATTTTGGAAAACAACATTTCAATGTCTATTGGGTGTCAAATTCCAAAATGACATGGATGTGATATTGTATGAAATCATGGAAAAATCAATATATATATATGTATAATTATCACACTATGAGAAAATACATGTCCTTATACCCATCGACCTATAATGTCACACTAGGTTATCGGTTTCCACTACTAACGCATATGTATCAAAGGCATACAGTAATTAAGGTCAACATAAATAAATTCATTATTAATTAATTAAATTTGGTAATTATTATTTAAAAGATTTACATTTAAATATTCTAATACATGTTCTTATAATTATATTAATTATTTGTTTTTATTCTCAAGTATGTCATCATAATGCAAGCAATAATATGTAAGATGATTTCTGCAATTGTTAATTATCATTCATAATCATCTTAGTACTCTAAGATTCTTTCCAATAAACCACATTAAATATTTACACATGATTCATAGAATAAATTTCATTCTAATATTTCATACTGAACATATTGATAACTACTAGCCATTGACCATCAAGAAATCATTCCATCATCGAAATCAAGAATTGGTTATCCCTGCTTTAACCCATTCTATCAGTCCTAGTTCCATCCATGACACCACAAAAAATAATATCATATCTCTTAACCATTATAGTATCATCATAGTCATTATAGGAACCATGATCCACCATGAAATCCTCAGGCATCTCCACTTATATCATCACGCAAACCGACACCCTATGACACATCTTTAGAAATCCTCATAAACTAATGCAACCATACTGGGTTATATTTCAACCACATTAGAGCTTTAAATCCATAGATATTAAATAAAATATTACTGTATTATTTAACATATAATTTTAATAGAAAACTTTGGTAAAACAATTCCTTATAGGCCTTATCAAAAAATTCAATTCTTTCTCATCCCCAATTTAATGATTTAAAAATCATTATTTTACATACATAAATTTAATTAAATGATTTATTAATAGAAAATATAAGAAGATTCCTACTTATATATCACCAAAGAGGAATATTATGTATTGATCTTTAATTCCATCAAATGATGTTACTTTATATATATATATATATATTAATATATACAATAATTATTTCAACATGAATCTTATACAATAAAATGTTTTTACATCTATAGGTTCTTATAAAAATTACATTCCTACAAAAAATTCAGAGAAACCATAATAATAAATATCATACCACATAATATATCTTAGAGGGTAAAAATTTCTATCTCTAAACAATGTGATCACACATTCTATAACATTCATTCTTAAATATCAATATTTTTAATTACGATAATACATACAGTTCCCAACACATTTTATTAAATTCAAATTTTTTATAATATTTTTATAGAAGAATAATAATTATAAACATGAAATGATATTCCTAAAAGAATAAAAATCACATGAAACATGTGATAAAAAATTTCCTTCTCTAGAGCTATTTGTAGTGCTATCACTTAATCCTATGCATGTGATAAAAATTATTTCATAAAAACATAATTATAAATTGAATTAAAATTATCATTTAAATTATATAATATAAATAATTATAAATTTTTTTTCCAATCCATATTATTTATTTATTGAAACAATGAAACAAGCTATCATTTTTATTTTTTAAGTAATAATTATAAAAAATCATGCAATTATCAATTTATCTCTCTATGATATGTTCAAGTATATTTATCATTATTCTACAACATCAAGGCTATAATTTTCTCTTCCTTCCAAAATATTTAAGATGATTAAATATCATCTCACAATATATATAACAGATCATTAATTAGATTTTCTAATTTTTTTACCAACAATATTAATGTCAAAAATATATTTCCCAAATTATAGAAGATGTTACTTATCCCTAGCATGTAATATTATTTCTATTTCATTTCAAGAAATAAAAAAACTACATATCCATTTTATGAAACTAATAAAATTGTTTTAAATTTGTTGAATAATATTAACTCATTAATTCAATTGTAGTATTATCAGTTGAATTTTTTGCGATGAATGAATTATTTTTTCATTTAAAACTCTATAATTAATAATATTTTTTTAATAAAATAATACAACATTAATATTTATTCACATTATATAGTTTCCATATTATCTCATAATCATTAATCATGTGATTATTTTCTATATTTTAACTTATTATGGTTAGTCAAATTTATTTATTTAACGAATGAAAACCATGATAATTTTACCCATTCACATAATAAAAAGGTGATGTCCTACATCCCCAACATGGATATTTATATTGAATGTTGTTTCACCCAAAACATAAGAGAGAAAAGAATATTTCATCATCCTTGAAAATTTTTTGGTTCACTATGAAGAAGCCTAGATTAACTAATGATGTATATAATGACTCTATATAAGGCATTGACATCGCTCATACTCGAGAAAAAAATGTGGAAGTAAAATAAGGGAATGAAAATGAATTTCATGATTTTTAGATATCCATCAAAAATAATTTGGAAACACCATTAAATTATATATTTTTCCCCATCTATTTTTATGAATTTTTTTTATTTAATTGATGATAAATTAAAATATTCTTAAAATTAGTTTAAATTTATTTAACAAGTCAAATATACCAAAGCAAAGATTTTAGGATTTTAATTTTTTTTAAAAAAATTAATGGTTAAAGATAAATGAAAAATTAATTTGCAAAAGTAAATGATCAAACATAGGTCTTATATAATATTTATGGGTATTAGGTTTGTATAACCATGCATCATGGAATTCTTATTCAGGTTTTGTACACTGCATAAGTTTATTTAATTTTACCCTTGTACATTATGTTACCCTTACACGACTTTGACAATACCCATATGTTGTTTTATGAAAATAAATTATACTCTTACAATTCCAATAAATTACCCTTTTAATGGTTGGTACCCTTTTGTGATTACCCTTATAAATATACAATATTAAAGGAGTACCATTAGGCAGTTTTAGGAATTACATGGTTACCCATATGCAACAAACGATGTCCCTTATATTGGGTAACTCTAATTGTATAAAGTAAAATAAAACACCCAATTAAACTTTTATAGCCTATTTGAAAAAATTTCTAACCATATGCAACTAAGAAAGATATTTATTCAAAAGTTAACTACCCGTAAATAACCCTTATAAATTCCACTTTACTTTGAAATAGGTTAGAAAACTCCTCCTTATCCTTACAAAACTCAAGGAAAAATGACCGTACCCATAGGCATGGTTTTAAAATCATAAATTACACACATGTAACTACATTTTCATGTGTAATTGTAAATATCTCACAAAAAATATTACTTTTTTAATTGAACCAATGTATCTATACTAACGAAAAGGTTTTATTATTAGTATCCAAATTTGAAAAATTACTCCAAAAAAGGGACAATATTTTAGAACATAAAATTTAATATCTAAATTAAACATTTAAAACATAAAATCACTTACATAATTCGAATAACACTTTTCAAAACCAATTTACATATTTCCTTTATTTAATCAAAATAGTACCTAAATTTAAGAAATTACTTTTTCCCAACAAAACACAATTGAATGATGAATAAAAAATCTAAAATATTCCAAACCGTAGTAATTTTTTCATTATATAAATGGTTAAAATGTCAAAAAACAACTTCAGGATCAATTAAATTGTTATATTTAGAAAAAATTCATGAAATTTAACTTTCATAGAGTTTCAAATACCTGGTCATTTTACATTAATCTCTATTTCCTCTACCAAAATTTATATGACATAAAAGATACCTTCATCGTATTTTGAATCAATCTTTTCTATGGAATATTTTGTGTTAGAAATATAATATTTGTAGATAAATTAAAAAAATAAACTATTTTCATTTTCCTCTATTATAAATATCATATAATTTCTTTTATAAATTTTATTCTAAAAGGCCTATATGAGAAATGTAGAATGTAGTTTATAAAACTTCTCCCCAAAATAATCTAGGTGTTTTAATTTCAATTAGCATAATTACACTAATTTCTTGTAAATTTCTAGTCTTCAACCCTATAATACCATTTTTTTATTTTTATAGGGGTAGAAAAAAAATTAAAATCACATTATATTTACAAAAACATATCTAATATTAATGTGATAATGACTCCACATTCAGTTATATTTGATAATACTAGATAACCATTTTCCTTTTGAACATGATTTCAAAAAGAATTAATCATATTTTAGGTTTCACTTTTATAAAGAAATAAAGTAGGTAATTGTAAATATACTAAATTTATATTATTTATAAATACATTCCTTTTTCTACCAATACTAGTAGAAGTTATTGGTTCAATTAAACTAGAATTTATTTGTCCTAAATCACTCATAGTTTCAAATTCCATGATAGGTTTAATGGCCACATTATAGTGGATACCTTTCAAAAAATAACATAAAATGTATGTATTTTACATAATATTTTTGGGAAGTTCAATAATGTATTTAGGTTATTATTCTTGAATAGAAATATGAAATTGGCATGTTAATGTTTTATATTCTAGCCATACTATATTTACGCAGTTGACAGTTTTAACAGTTAGTTTCTCACAACTTATAGAATACACATTTTACTTTGGTTTTATAAGAACTAATATATATGTATATTTAAATATTTGATATTTAAAATTTTGAAAATTTACATTCTATTCATCATCACATAATTGATAGATACTGATGAAATTATTTTTTATGTCTCTAATATATTTTTATTAAAATCATAAATGAATCCAAAACCCCAAACTCGCTATATTATTTCAATTTAACTTTTCAATTATCACAAAATGTAATATTAACTCCTTCAATTTTTTTATTTTATTGAAACCCGATTACATCACCCAACATGGGTAGCGAATATCCACTTTCCATGTACAATACATCCTTTCTCAATATATTAAGGAATATAACCTATAAAGATAGTTTTATGAGAGTTTTGGTACCCTAGAAAACATGGGTCCAATAGATTTAGAGAAAAGTTATAGTAAGAACCTAAATTGATTTAAAATATTTTTTAATAGGTAAGTATAAGGATTTATACATAAATAATTTTCTATGCCCAAGTGTTCAAGTAAATCATAATACACATTCCATTTCACTGTTTCCCTTCATTCAACATTTAAAACATTATACTATTGAAACAAATTCGTTTGAAATTTTTACTAAACAAATTATATATAGATAATGTAATAATATTATAAAAAATATTAGGTTAATTTATTTTTTGAATTTTATAATAATATTTTACATTAACCTTCATTGAATGAATTTTGATAGTTGTTTTTTAATCAATCAACTTCTATTCATTGATTTTCAGTTAAATTTAGAATAAAATTAAATTTTATTTATATAGAAACATTCATTTTAAACAAATAATATTTGGGTTTAATATTTTAATTTTTAAAATTTTTCAAATATATATGTATTTTATCACTTAAAAGATAAGCGTTATTTCATAATTTTTCATTTTATTCCAGACTGATCGTGTTTTCCATTAATTGTTTTTATAATATTTTATTTGTTTTTCTTAATTAAACATAAAAAAGATAATTGTGTAATATTTATTTCTCATCATATAAACAATCTATCATATTTTATTTAAAATTATAATTGGAATAGTAATTTTTAGGGAAATATACATTATTAAAAGTTTCCATTACGAATAAATTTTGTAATTATTTTTTTAACCATATTCTTCTCTAGAATTTGAGTCATTTATATATGTCCAACCCATCCAAGATCACTATTATAATTTTTTATCATATTCTAGTTAATTCCTTTTATCTTTGAGAATTCTGGTTTAATAAGTCCTTATTTATGTATTCATAGAATATTACTTCAATATCTTTAATTTAATTATAATATCTCTTGGTTCGTTTTATCAACGTCTCGTGAATATTATTTTTTTGTAATTCATGAATATACAATTTTTTAATTTATCCTCCATTAAGTAAATGTAAAGGCAAATCATTATCATGACCTTGAAATTTAGAATCAGATGAGTTACAAGAAACAATCATTTATTTATTTCAATGAATTTTAATTTATTTTACTAGATTATGCTTCATAATTATTTTTCAATTCTAACTCATATTGTTTTAAATATAGTTTAATATCATCAAGTCTATATTATTTAATATTATCACTCTAAACAATATCAATCATATTTGGAATTTATTTCAAGGTAGAGGTTTTAAAAACGTTTCATCTAATATACTATTATAAACAGCTTCCCCCAACAAATTCCTTTTATTTATAATATTAGTAAAATGACTAAACATTTGATTTACTCTTTCATTTTCACCCATATTGAAATAATTATATTATATGCTTATTATACAAGTATTAGTTATTATTAATTTACCATATTCACAATTAGTTTTTTATATAACTCTCCACATATCATGTGAGGTTTTTCATATTAAAATGTCAATAAACAAATTTCAATTAATTTCATAATAAAACATGATTATGATTTTATAATCTACAATTATTTTTAATGATTTATTCCCTCTAATAGTACTAGTATAAACCTCATAAAGTTATTTATATTTTACCATGTTTTACAGATATTATATACTTATCATTTTTAGGATATTCTTCCATCCGTACCTAAAAATGACCAAAATAATTTCCATAAAAAATAGTCGTCTTTATAGAGAACATATATCATTAGAATATGTTACTTCTACCTCAAAAATACATTTTATTGTTAACATTTATTTCTTTGATAAAAGTTACTAAGTATATATATACACACACATGTATATATAAAATCAAGATAAAAGACCTTCCATGATCCATGCGATGATATTAATTATTTATATAGCAGGTGAGATAACTAAATGGTTAGGAGTGGCGTGATTTTGAATTTTTCTATAAATTTAAATAGTTATTTTTGTTTTCTGTTAATTATATGGTGGAAAATAAAATAGATACATGATTATTTTAATAGGTGTCTAGATGAAAGTGTTCAAAATCTGTTATTCAATCTCAAAACTTGAGAGTATGACAGCAACTATATAAGTGACCTAATGTTTGGACCTAAGACCAATTTCCCATAGCTGGATAATTATTTGATTAAATTGGAATATAAACAAGGAATATGTATCCCGAAGTATTGAGTAGTTTTTTTGGAAACAAGATACATATATAAGTTCAGCATTACACTATTAAAATGAAAAACAACATAGAAACTCCTTTGAAACCATCAATAACAACTGGGTTATTTCAGTATGTCATTCATAATAAAATTATTCATGTCTTGAGAAAATGAAGCATAAGAATTGGGTGAGCTCAAGAACTTTGTAAGGGTATGAAATACCACAAAGATAACATAAACATTTTACATGTAGAATAATTGGGAACACATGCCTTAGAATAAATCATGAACATAATATGGTAGAAATATGAGTTGAGTAAATATTTCCATAATGTAACATAATCATGGGTATTATACTAGTATTATAACCACAGGAAATATAAATAGCATTTTCATAATGAAGAAATGTATAATGTAGGACAACATAACCATACTATCAAGGCCTCATGCGAAAACCATAAATAATCATTTTTAAGGCCTTGTGCCAAAACCGTTGTTTGTCTAATGACACCCAATGAGGCACTAAGTGGCTATAATAGGCCCCACAAGACACATAATATTTCCAATGAAATCCTAAAATTAACATGGATAAAAAAAACATATGCATTCATATTGAAATTAATATATGAAATGAAAATAACTTTTCCCGAACATTAATCCTAAACACTATCAATTCAGATAACATTGGTGAATGGTTTTAATATATCAAATCCTAAAAAAAATAATCATAAACAACTAAATATATAATGTAGATGATAACATGGATTACTAATCCCAATAATACATAATAATCAACAAGAGTGTTGACATAGATGAAGACACTCTTATAAAATCATTGAGTAAATCGTGAGATATATAAAATTTTACTTTAAAAAGAAGAGTTATTTTGGAAAAAGAAAATTTATAGAACCCAAAGAGATGTAAGATTTAATTTTCATAATAAAATAAGATATTTTATAAATATAATGGTTTCCACAAACAGTTTATAGAGGTCCCTTGAAAATATGTATGAATTAGAGAAATTCCCATGTATCAGGCTTATATTTCAAATAATATTTCGAAAGATCCTTTTAAAACATTTAACTATCCCAAAAATAAAACAAAATATTATGGTGGGTAAAAATATATATCCCACAAAAATAATTTTTTTGGAGTATATAATAAAACACAGAAGTATCATTGAGGTAATTAGGCAATAAAAGTAACCAAAATAAAAATGGATGTTTGGGTGGAAAACCCTTACCATAAATCTAAATGTGTTCTGCTCTTGAAGTTAAGATTTGATAATATGAAATTATACTTATTAATGACAGATTTAATAACCTATTATTTATTTATTTAGTTTGACGTATTTATGTTTAAATCATTTATGCTCTTATTGATTAGTTATTATATTGAATTCTATCATTCTGCAATGTTTGTTTTCTTTATTTTTATAATCGTTTCAGTTGTTCTTAAGAAATGGAATTCATTTGGAATGGATTTACATATAAATAATTGAAATTATATATAATTTATAAATATAATGAAGTATTCATGGTAATTTATATAACTTGGTTAGATGGATAAGGATGAATTATTATTTATAACATTAATGATAAATTCTCTGGTTAATTTGAGGGTTTTGATTACAACAAACTAATTTTTATTTATAACATATTACCATTTGTAAAAAAGGATTAAAAAACCTTAAATAGGATATATAAAATATATATTAATCTTTTTCACCTATAAAAATAATTGTTTATGACCATAATTGATAATGATAATAGAAATCGAAATCCAATCGTCCTTGAATATGGTAAATTGACAAATCTCTAATGGTGTTCTTTCTACAAGTATAAAAGAAATTAAAAGGAAGAGATGATGGTATGTAATTCCACTATCAAGAGAAAATTTCAGTACATGAATGGTAATGGAGTAATCACAACATTTTTATAAGGAGAGTTAGTGATATAAAAAAGAAAACAAATGAACATCAAAGGAAAGACCATGAATTTAAGTGGAATTTACCTCTTGAACCAAAATTCCCTGAGAGCCTCCATAACAGATTGGTTTTTCTATTTTTATGATACAAATGCTTGATGGATGTGGGAATGGAGGTTGGGAGATATTTGTATAGATTTTGGAGATGTAACAAGGCTTGAGAGGAGTGAAGGGAAGAGGGACGGAGGGGGGGGGGTTATAGTGGAGGAGAGGAGAGTTTGAATAAATTTTTAATTAATAGTTTATTAATTTCCCTTAAGACCATAAATAAAGATGATTACATGACCAAAAATATTAATATATTAATGTGAGTTCGATCCAAGTGGGATTACATCACTTTGGATGTCATAAATAGTGTATTTAAAACATATTTTGTATATACGATATTTTACCATATTTCAGTATTCATAAAAAATTTGAGTTTTTAAGAGAAATACCAAAAATTCTCCTTAACCAATTTTTGACATGTATAATAAAAAATTGAAGTCCATTTTTCACAAACATGTTCTACATATTATTAATTTAATGATTAATTAAAATCATAATTTATTCGGAAAATAACATTTTTAAATCATTTATTTATGTATTCCAAAGCATAGGTATATCATTATTTCACATGAATAATATTTATATACTATCATAGGTAAGGTTAAAATTCATTAGTGTATATCACTATTCATAAGTTTATGTTACTATTAATAAGGGTATGTTATTATTCACCAAAAATTATGTTTTTCTTATAGAAGTCCAAATAACTTATTAATCGCAACTGTGTATGTTAGATTTTTTCAATTCACATCACAGAAGTAACACACTTATGTTTAAGAGTCACATAGAAGTTAATAGATCATTTTGTTGAGATTTTGTGTGATTATGACATATTTAAATGAAAATAATTTCCATTGAAGGAATACTGGGTCGTTACATTCTCCCCTCCTTAAACGAATTTAATCCTTGAAATTTAAAAAATTATTACCTAAAAATATTCAGGTTTGTATTCAACATAATATCCTTAGGATCCCATGTTTCTTCCACAATATTTTGGTTCCTTCAAAGATCATTTACCATATAAGTCATACTATTTCTCAATACATGTTCTCTGGTATCCAGAATCATGATAATCTCTTCACTATAAAATAGATCAGGCTGATGTTCTATTTCATTATAGGTGAGTGCATGTGTTGGGTCTGGCATGTATTTACAAAACATTGATATGTGGAACACATTGTGGTCATTGGAGAGACATGGCGAAATTTCCAAATAGAATTCTATGACTCTAATTCGATTTGTAATTTCTAAGGTTCTGATGTAACTCAGACATAATTTTACCTTCTTACAAAATCATTTAATACCCTTCCAAAGATATACCTTTACGAAAACATGATCTCCATCTAGAAATTCCAAATCATTACTTCAGTTATCAGAATAGATATTTTCCTACATTGATCATTTTTTATATGTCTTTGAATAATCTTCACCTTTTTGTTGTTTTTTCAACCAGTTCTAGTCCTATAATATTTTTTCACCAACATCATCCCAACAAGTTGTTGTACGATATCTCTTTACATTCATCGGTTCATATAGTGACATATGAATACATGAATGAAATCTAGTTTTATAGGAAAATTATATGAGAGGAAAATACTAATACCATATGCCTTGATAGTCAAGTGAACAGGACCTCAATATGTCTTCCAATGTTTGAATAGTCCAATCAGATTGTCCATCAGTATGTGGTTGGTAGTTAGTGCTCAATCAAATATAAGTATCTAAGGCCCTCTAAAGCCTTTTCAAGAATTTTTATGTAAAACAGGGATCACGATAAGAAATAATTACTAAGGGTACACCATGAAGTCTTAAAAATACATTAATATATAGTCTTTCTAAACGTTCTATTTGTAAATATTTTCTTATAACAAGAACAATTTCTGATTTTGTAAGCCTATCAACAATGACCCATATAACATTATTATTTCTTGGAGTCTATGTTGGCCCCCTGAAAAATTCCATTGTAATATCATCCCATTTCCACATAAGAATATGAAGGGGTTGTATGACTCCTCCCAAATGTTGTCTTCCAGCCTTCACATGTTGACACAACTAATATCTCTACACAAAATCCATAATCTTCATCTTTAATTTTTTCCCACCAATAATGTTACTTTAGACCAATATAAATCATTGTGCAATGAGAGTTTATAGATAAATTTGAGCTATGATAATTATCCAATAGTTCCATTTTTAGCTCAGGAATATCGGGAACACAAAGCATCTTTCTGATTTTCAAAATTCAGTTTTCATATATCAAGTCAGTAAACATCCCATCATTTGCGGCATTAATTTTCTTTTGAAACTCTTTATCATCAACCTAAGAACATATTATCCCTTCTAGTAATGAGTGTTGGGAGACCATTTGAAAAATTATAAATGTGTTACCTTCCGTGATAACTCACAAACCTATCTTTGATAGATCCATGAACAAAGGATCCCATTAAACTCCCATCTCAATCATAATTCCATGGTCCTTTCTATTAAAAGCTTATGTCCACTTGTTTTCCTTCCCCTGGTTATAGTGTATTGATAGATTATAATATTTGAGTAGCTCAATCCATCTCATTTTCCTCATGTTTAGTTCTTTCTGTGAAAGGATATATTTCAAAATATTATGATTAGTATATATCTCACATTTTTCGCCATATTTGTAATGTCTCCAAATCATCAGAGTAATGATTACCACTTCTAACTAAAATCATTATTGGGGTAGTTTTTTCAAGAATTTTTAGCTTCCTAGATGCATAGGCAATAACTTGATCATTCTACATAAGGACACAACCATGTCCTTTCCTTGATGTATCACTATAGATAACAAACCCATCATTCTCCGATAGTGGGGTTCATATTAGAGTATTTACTAACCACCTATTCAATTATTCAAAACATTCTCCACATTTATTTTTCCATACTAACTTAACCCCTTTCATGTGATCTTGGTAATTGGTTGATCTAAATAGGCGAAGCTATGAAATAAATGCCGATAATAACCTACTAAAACAATAAAACTACATAACTCAGTTATTTTCATTTGAGCAGGCCATTCTTGTACAACCTTTTTATTTTTATGATTTGTAGCTATTATATCCATATAGGAAATATGTACTAGAAATGAAACATATTGAGGCTGAAAATCACACTTTCTAAACTTCCCATATAATTAATTTCTTCTTAGAGTCTTTATAATAGTGCACAAGTGATTCTCATGTTCTTGATATCTTTTCGATAATACGAGGATATCATCAACAAACAAAAATAATATGTCGTCAAGATACTCCTTGAAAAATCTATTCATTAGATATAGTAAATATAATGTGTGTTAGTTAGTCAAAAAGGCATTACTGTTAACCCATAATGCTTGTACATGATTTAGAATGATATTTTTGGAATGTCTTCTATCCTCACAAGCAACTGATTATAACCCGGTCGAAGATCAATCTTCAAAAACAATTGGTCTCCCTACAGTTGTTCAAATAAATAATTTATTAGATGTATGGGATAATTGATCATTATTATTATAGCATCGATCTCCCTATAGTGAATGCACAACCTCATAGACCAATATTTCTTCTTAATGAAATGATCAAGGGCTCCCCATAGAGAAACAATAGGGTGAGTAAATCCTTTATCACTCAATTTCTCTTTTTGTTTCATTAGTTATACTAACTCCACAAAGGCCATTATCTAAGGAGTCTTTGATATAGGCCTTGAATCTAGAATTAAGTCAATGTAAAACTCACTTTCCTGCTCTAGATGATATCTAGGTAAATCCTATGGAAATACATTAATATATTCTTAAACAAAAGGTACATATTCTATATGACCATTCTATTCCTAACCCATAGACAGTGGATTATATTTATCCAAAATAAATGATTCCAGTAGAGCTACTGTGGGTCGTTCTATATGAGAATCTGTTGGTGATGTTTCTTCCCTAAAGATAAGGGATTCCAATCCATTATAAAAAATAACAGCATCCTTATTCTTATAAAATATCATCACATCATAATTTGACTGCCAACTTATACTGTGAATGATATCATATTAAGTCAATTGTATCATGATAATTTCATTAACTAAAGCATGTTTATGTGTAATGAGGGGGACTAATTGACACCCCTTTGTTGCAATGATACAAAAACTATGGGTTTTGATTGCTAACTCCTATGTTAAATAACATTTTATATATCTAGTTTTCTTTAAAATTATGTAGATATAAATTAATGTGATGATATAAAATCAAATAAAACATTGTATTTGATTTACTAAACAATCAATGTACCTTTAACCAATTCATTAGGAACATCAACCTTTGTAATTTTGACTGCATAAGCTTTTCCTTGCTCCCTCAGACTTATTTTGGGAACTTGTCCTTGACAGTTAGGAAATTCATGTGTGTAATATCCCTTTCTCTACAATTGTAGAATTAAAAAAAGGAATCCTCTTTCTTCCTAATACAATCATAAGTAGGGTGGAATTTTTTCCTCACTAGTAACAGACTCCCGTTTAATTCAAGAATGTTCCAGGGTGTTTCTTCCCACAATTACTACAGGATGGAAATTAAACTCTTCATTTATTCCATATTTCTTTATTAACATTCCTTGAGTTTTAAGGAGACCAATTTTTCTCTTAAATTACCTAAAATTTATAAGACATATAGAATTAATTTTCTATTTTAATATAACATGATCTGTATCTTCATATGATGAGAAATTCTGGGAGACTAGGGCCCTTCAGAGGAATGGTTTCAAACCAAAAAATAATAGATCAATTTTTCTCCTCATATTTCATATGTAATCTAAAACATTCCTTACTAACGTTGTGAAGTTATCTTCATACATTGCAACATTTTCATCTTCCTTTTGCTTAAAATTTAGAAACTGCCTTTATATATCCACTCTCTATTCATGAGGAAATTATTTCTATAGGAATATTTTAATAAGGCCCCTCCATTTAATCCCTTATATCATTTCAGCATCCTTCATTTTTTTGAATTACAACCACCAATAATCTGCAAGTCCCGATTGATGATAAAAATCCCAGATAACCTTTTCTCTTTCATTACATTACAAAATGAGAAATAATTTCTCTATGGAACTTATCCAATGCTCACCTACCAATGGGTATATAGTCCCATTGAATGAGGGTGGTTTTTGTCGCATAAAGCGATCTAACATAGCTCTTCCATGTGGAGTATCCGGATGATCCATATATGTAATGTTATTGTCCATAACCTCATCAAGATATCCTAGTATATTTATAAGTTTCTCTGCACCAGTTGCAGCATAAAAGCTTACATCCTTATCTTTTGTCGAAGGGAAATCCCTACATGGGATACCCGTGTTTATGTGGTTTCCATTTCATCCACTACGAACTATTTCTATATGATTTCATAAGCTATATTAGTTAGGAATCATAATTTATAATCTTAACTTGACAAAATACATAGAATAAATTTAGATCATATGCATGGCTAATCCAATAATCACAAAAATTTCATCTTTAAGGAAAAATTTACATTTAAATCCTTCATAATGGAATGTAATGAAAATTTGAATTATCCTAAGGATATCACCCATGTTTTTCTTAACCAAGTGTGCTGCATGGCCCAATTTTGGGTACCTGGATACCTTGGGTCAAGCCCAAAACACCCTGTAGAAGCTTTCACACCAAGGTACATTTGCGCCAGAGCTGAATCTACCTACTTGTATATAGCCAAGGATGTATTGCTTACAGAATACACATAATCTATTCCATACCAAAATACCTGGACGTTCTTGTATTTTTATCCTAAAAAACTATCTTAGGGACTCTTCTCTAATATACGTTTTTTAAAACTAGTTTCCTTGTTTTATAATAATTTTTCATTGATACCAACTGTAATTCATGAACCAAGTTTACAGGATCTGGTGTCTTATTAGATTACATTGGAATATAAACAATGAATATGTATCCTGATTGGATGAGTAGTTTAGTATTATTGGAAATAATACACATACAGAAGTTCAACACTACTACATGAAATGAAAAAACAATATAAATACTCCTAAGAAAGAATCCATAATAGCAATGTTATTTTATCATGTAATTCATAATAAAATTCATCATGTCCTAAAAAATGAAACATAAGAAAGGGGTGAAATAAAATTCATTGTAAGAGAAATAATACAGTGGAAGATATCATAAACATTAGACATGGTGAATAATTGGAAACACATCTCTTTAAAGAAAACATGAACATAATATGGAAGAAATATGAGGTGAGTAAATATTTCCATAATGCAAACTAATCATGGGTATCCTACTAGTCGAATAACCACATAAACTATCAATAATAACATTATAATGAGGGAATGATTAATTCAGGGCTACAAAACCATACTATGAAGGTCACTTCCTAATACCATAAATAATCATTTTTTCAAGTCCTTGTACCAAGACCGTAGTTAGTATAATGAGACCTGTCGATACACTGATGGGTTATAGAGGGCCCCACCAGACACTTAATATGTCCAATGAATTCCTAATATCAACATGGATAAAAATAAAAAACATATAAATTCATATTGAAATAAATATATAAAATGAAAATAACTTTCCCCGAACATTAATCATAAACACTAACCATTCAATGTTAATTGGTGAATGGTTTTAAGATAGCACATCCATAGAGAAAATAATCATAATCCCTTAAATTAAATATTTTATATGATAACATGGATTATTAATCCCAATATTACTTATAAATCAACAGATCTGTTGAAATATATGAAAATACTCTTATTAAATTTTCGAGTAAATAATGAGATAAATACTATTTTAGTTTGAAAAAAAGAGTTTTTTTGAAAAAAAAAGTTTGTATAAAACCAGAACTGAAGTAAGATATATTTCTTATAATAAAATAATTTATTTTATAATTCTAATGGTTTCCAAAAGTAGATTATATCCTTCCCCTGAATATAGGTAATAATTATAGAAATTCCCTTGATCGAGCTTGTATTTCGGAAACAATTTCGAATATTCCATTTAAAATGTGTAAACTTACATAAAATAAAGAAATATTAAGGTTGGTAATCTTATAAATAACTCTCAATAATAATTATTGAGGAGTATATAATAATACACAAGATTTTCTTTGAGGTAATTAGACAAAAGATTCGACCTGAATAAAAATGGATGCTAGGGTGGAAAACATCTAACCTTAAATCAGAACGTGTTCCTCTATTGAACTTAATCTCTTGTAATATGAAATTATACTTATTAATAACCTATTTTGGGACATATTGTAAATTTATTTATTTTACGATAATAATATTTAGTTCTATTATTCCCTTATGATAAGTTATTATATAGAATTTCATTATTATGGAGTGTTTATTTTCCTTATTTTAATAACCAGTTAACTTGTTATTAAGTATTGGATTTCATGTGGAATGGAAGTATATATCCAAAATTGAACTTAGATATTATTTATGAAAATCTAGAAGTGTTAATGGAAATTTATATAACATGGTTATATGTAATGAGGATGAATTATTATATAGAAATTTAATGACATCTATTTAGGTAAATTTGTGGGATTTATTTACAACGAACTCATTTTTCATTATAGCTTAATAACCTTTGTACAAAGGGATTAAAAACCTGAAATATGTTATATTAAATATATAATAATCTGGTTAAACCATAAAAATAAAGTTTTCATGACATTAATTCTGAATGATAATAGAAATTTAAATCACATCGTCCTTGAATGTGTTAAATTGACTCATCTTAGATGGTGTTCATGCTACTAGTATAAAATAAGGAAAATGGTATAGTAGATGATAACTTATTCCAATATCTTGAAAACATTATAGTTTATGTAAGGTACTAGATTCATCACAAAATTAGGACAAGGAGATGTAATAATAGAAAAATAAAACAAATGAACATGAAGGGAAAGACAAGGAATTGAAAAGTGGAATTTACATTTTGAACCAAACATCCTCGAGAGCCTCCATATTGGAGAGTTTTTTGTCCATTTATGAATCTAAGGCATTTCAAACGTTGGATATGAGGTTGGGAGTATATTTGGAAGGAATTTTGAGAAGTCACAAGGCTTGATAGGAGTGAGGGGAAGATGGCATGATGGGGGGGGGTTATACTACAAGAGATGAGAGTTTTCATAATTTTTTTTAATTAGATTATTAATTTCCTACAAGACCAGAAATAATGATTATTAAAAGGCCAAGAATAGTAATAAAATAATTTTATTTCGAACCAAGTGTGCATATTTCACTTTTTATTTCATAAATAGTTTATTTAAAAGATAATTTGTCGATACGAAATTTTATCGTATTTCATTATTAATAAAAAACTCGAGTTTTTCAGAAAAATAACAAAAATCATCCCCAAATTTATTTTGATTTGTAGAATCCAAAAATGAATTCAATTTTTCATAAATAATTTTCTATATTTGATTAATTTAATATTTAATTTAAATCTTAATTTATTTTAAAAACAAAAGTTCTAAAATATTTATTTACTTATTCCAAAGCATAGGTATATCGTACATTCACTTAAATATTATTGATATAATATCATAGATAAGGTTACTATTTAGTAGGGTATATCATTATTCCTAAGGGTATGTTACTATTCATATGGTTATGTTACTATTCAACAAAAATTATTTTTTTCTTATTGGACTCAAAATAACTTATTTATCGCAGCTGTGTATGTCATATTTTTATAATTCCCAACACAGAAGTGAAAAACATATGTTTAAGGGTCACATAACAGATATTAGATCATTTGGTTTTGATTTCATATGATTATGAAATATTTATAAGAAATTAATTTCCATTTAAGAAATATTGGGTTGTTACACCTATCATTTTAAATGATTCATATTGATATATAATTCCATTTTCACACATAATGATATAATCATTATCAATCCTTTTTTTATTCATCGATGAACAACCTTGAACCTTAATCATAATTTGGGAAATTAACCAACCATTCCATTAACCATATCCAAACAAATCCAAAACCACTATCTTTTACATGACATGGTATAAAAAATCGTAACATTATTAAGGGTAATATGACATTGTTAGTTAAGAAATAATTTTCTATGAAAAAGGATGAAAAAAAATTATGAACATAAAAAGTAAAAAAATAGAACCATATAAACCAAAATTCAAACAATGAGGATATTAATGTTGAGGTAGTAGTTGACCACTTAAAATAATGGAGATAAACGATGATTTTTAGCTCATATTGTTGTAGAGATGATTATAAAGGTATTAATCCTAGATTATTTTCATTATCCTTGATAATTTCATTGATTTATCTAAATTAATTATATAAATCTTTTTAAGTTGAGATTCTTCATGTTGAATGAAATTTAAAATATTAGTACATGAATGAAAAATAAAATAGTAGCTGTTGTATTTCCTCTTTTACAAATGTAATAGTATTTTATATTAAACCAAATAACTACTTAAATGTTGTTTAGTATATATTTCCATTTTAATGGATCAATTGTATTCACCATTTAGTGACCATTAAATAATATTCACATGAATTATCTTTAAACACATGTAAGCACACACAAAAATCTATATAATGGAACTCATTAGAATCAGTAAACTTGTAAAAACATTCTAATAATAATATATATTATATTACATTAAACAATCCGATAAAATATAATATATAGACTCTATGAATTTAAAAAAATAAAAAAATGAACCCATAAATATCTATGAAAGCAACTAGAAAAATAAGACAGAAATTATCCTTAATGATTGTAATTTAATTATCCATAAAATACTAAACTTTTTTTATAGCATTGCAATAATAAAAAATTTTATATGGAATAATTAAACTAATGATAACGCATTATAAATACATGCAGTAAATTAAAATAATAATAATATTAAATAAATGTATTTTTTTATTTTCAATTAAAAACCACAATGTCCATAAGCATCATTCATATCATCTGTATGTTCATTATTTTTTCAAAATAAGGAATATTTGTAAGAATAATTTAAACTGTTAGGATAAATAACATTATAATCAGTTCAACCATTAGACAAAATATTTATATAACCATCAACATCCCATAATAATCAATATTTCAAATATAATCAAATTCATATGAGAACCAATAATTATATATGATTTATTTTTTGGTAAGAATATATTTTTCTATAAGGATTGTTTTCTTATAACTGTAAATATTTCATCGAGAATCAATTTAACTATAAGGATAATATATGTATGGATGGTTACGATGAAAAAATGTAAAAATAATAGGGATGAATGTATAAACCATAATAGTAGTTCCATATTTATATAAGGATGATTCCTTTGTGAGATAACATCATAAGGATGAGACAAACATACCATGTATATTATTAATTAAGTATGATCAGTCTTTAAATTCATATAATTATATAATTTTCTCTAAAAATATTATATATAATAATTATTAACCACAAAACAAATAATTTAAATAATTAAAAAAAATATAATAAAAATCAATAATTTTTTTCTTCTAAATGAAGTGAATGTTATAAAACTCATTTTTGGAGAAGAAACTAATAATTTCAAATTTATCAAAAGATAATTAAGTGAAGAGGTAAGGATCCATTATTAATTTTTTTAGATGATCATTGATAGATGAAATTTCAGTTGGAGGTAAATGAGAAAGAGAAAATTAAAAATATCTATATTTAGACATTCTAGATAATATTGGTTTAGAAAAATAGTCATGGTTGTGTGTGATGAATAATAGTTGGTTAATGCCTCAAGGGAAATGAAAATTCTAACAGTTATGGTCTTCTATATTTTGCATGGATTCTATAGGGAACAAAAAAATGTTTGTGGAATGTATCATTAAATTTTTGTTCACGATGAAATCATCCCTGGTTTATTCCATAACGGTTTAATGAATTTTTAATTTAGATTTGTAGGACCATAATGAGAGGTGAAAATGACATGGTCAAATAAAACACATCATGGTGAAATCTAAACTAGAATTACTATTATCTTATTCTAATTTGGTGTCCAATAGAAATTTTTAATAATTAAGCCATATCATGGAAAAATAAAATATTCCATCAAAGATTCTATTAATGTATGGAAATTTTTTACATAGATATTTCCTATGTGATATGGATTTTCGTCCATTCGTATTGGATTTTCATTTACAACATAAACATTTACATGAATTAAAAAAATAATGATTTGGATATATTAAAAACATATATGGTTATATTTTTTTATTATAAATCATTTATATTACTTTGGGATAACTGTATAACATTCCATGTAAATTTTCAGAGAGAATTTAGTATAGATTGAGTAGAAGAATGAAACTTCAAACCGGATTAAACTATTGGATCCCCATGAGAAGGACTGAAGACGAAATAAAATCATCATTGTTATTTGAGAGTGGAATTTCATCTTTCTATAAAATATGAATAACTAAAGGTGTTTATGAAAACCATCTTACTTTATTCATTAATCCTAGCTAATTAAAAATATTAAAACATGCGATATGAGATTCGAACCGTTGAACATAAAGGATTATCAACTCTATAAAAAAACATTGGTAATATTTGTAAAAATATTTTGTATTCTTATGTTTTATTTCTCACTCTATATCTATTTTCATCACTTTTTTTACATTCATGATACTATTCTAAAATCTACATGGAAATAATATATTTTAAATAATATTTGGAGAACCATTGATTATACCACTTTTATTGGTTAGAGTAATTGTTCCTTGTATTCTGTAAAATAATGTATATTTCATATTTATTGTAAATTTTGATTAATAAATTTCATTAGAAGTTATTAATTAAATAATAAAAAAATTTGTACAATTTTTTAGTAGAAAATTATTTTATTTATTGAATAATATGATGGATCTATATCGTCATTCACTTATATTAGATGTAATTTAAATAACCAAGTATAGTGTTCATATACATGATGTTGGAACAACCATTACATTTAATTACATTAATAAAAATTATTATTATTTAATGATAGTGAAAAATTAATTATTCTCATTAATTTTAAAGAGGTAACTGATAGGAGTTATGGGATATTGAACCATGAATTTTATATAGAGAATTTATTATTACATTCATGAAGGTTATTAATAGGATAAGGTTACATGATTGAAAACATCTCATTAATTATTTATTGAAATTCACCTGGTAGAGTATGAGTTGATGGATGATTTTTTAATTTCAATGGATTTTTTTATCTTGAAATGGTGTTATGGTGATGTTCTTAAAGCTATAATATTGTGAAAAAATTGATAAGAATTCTAGTGAACAAGTTTGATGTCAAAAATTTACTATTAAATAATCAATAGTAGGATGAGTTTACATTGATAATATAAAAAATATACTGATAACTTATGAGACGTGTATAGGGAAATCCTTAAGTACATAATGAAATGTATTACCATGATAACAAAATCCAAGATTTAGTGCATTATTTTATTACATTGGCTTGTTTATAGGGAATCAAATCCCAAGAGACTGATCTATTTTGCAGTATTGGAAAGCCAGATTACATACATGATACCCATAATGAATTGGTAAATTGAAATAAAAGAACGATACATAGAAATAAAATAAACTAAATCCTTTAATGATTATTAAAATATTTCTTCTTTATAACCTGTGGAAGGAAAACAAAATAACGATGAGCTAAAATGATAAATAAGTGTTGGTAAAGAGGAATAAATAATTAATCAATAGGAATAATTTAACATGGAAAAGTAAATAAATATGAAAAATAACATAATAATAACTATATAAGGAAATATAAAAATGGAATGGTAAGAATCTAAATACAAATTCAATTAAACAAATGAAATGAAAATGAAATGCATCCATAGATATGTCAATGAAAATTATCATGGATAAATAATAATTGAATTCCCAATAACGAAAATTCTTAATTATAGGACATCAAGTATCGGAAGAACATGATACCATTACCGTCAAGTTACTGTTAAAAATAATTGTCCAACTAATTTGCCTCATGAGATTACAGATGCATCTATGGGTCTTGAATTAACTAAACCCCAACTCATTGGTCTATCCTAAAATGGTATCCAAACCATTTAATTCATCTCCAAAGAATTCCTCATATACTGAATAATTATTTTTCCATATCAAATATCCATATTTTATAAATATTATTGATTTATCAATAACACCTCAATGTACGATATGTAAAAATAAGGGCTATTGATATTAAAAAATTCTTGATGAAAAATAAACATCAAAGATTACAAAGTGTCTAAAATCAGTTGAAACATTTAAATCATAATTTCCCACAAATTAAATTAAATGTATAATATCATGAAAATATTTATATTCATTATATATAATGTCAAAGGGCAGTATATATACGAATTAATAGTTAATAGGATCAATAAAAAAGTCTCAATGGAATGTAAATTGATATGAAATACCTTACCTTATCCTTTATTTTTATGTGTGGTATTATCCACTTATATAGTGGTTTAATATATGTTAATCACTAATATAATAACCATACTAAAATTTATAATACCATATATTAACTTATTTTAACAAACTATTACTTGTTTGTTTACAAAATTCATTAATTTTATTATTTTATGTGTTCATTGCCTAGTTCTCCCAAGGAAGTTTAATCATGTTTTTTTATAATTTATTAGATCATGGATTCATCATATATAAAATATCTTTCCTAACTAAATTATCAAATATATTTAGTATAAATATATTTATATTATTCCTTAATATTTGAAAATTAGAAATGAAGTGCACCATTCATGGCGATGGTAGGAACTATGTACGCATGAATGCTACATTCAATTCCTTTTTGTATTAAAATAGTGAAAATAAAATGAAACATATACATAATATAATTAAAGTATCATATTTGTGTTATCTATTTGACATTTTTTTAAAACATCTTTTATACATTACATGTATGTAAGGAAGATGTTATATCTATTTGAGGGGGGATGTAGTCCACACAACCTCAAAGGAAATTATCGTATTTACACATTACAGAATGAATAAAGATAAGTTATAAATAAAAATTAGAGAAGAATGAATAAATTATAAATATTATATATAACATATATAGAAAGTGTTTCCATCATAATGTCCTCTGGGAGAGTGGGAAAGAGAAAAATTAGAAAGCATCATTTTGTGAGACAGTACTTCACCATCCCGAGAAATAAAATTTTTATTATTCATTTGATAGATTCATGTGTATTTGTATGTAGAAAATTTTATATAAAAACATCCTAGTATATTGATTGTTGTGTTTTTTACATAATAATTGAATAAATAGATCTCAGGGGGTGGATAATGCAAATTAAATTAAAAATTTTGAGAGATAATGTTACATCTTAATGGGGTAACTACTTTTGGATTATACTAAAAGGATTACATTGAAATATTTTGGTACTAAGGGTGGAGTCAAGGTCAAGGGGAGTGATGTTTGGATTAATATTGAGCATATCTTGGCTGAACATATGTGGTTTTTGATGTCTTAGGAATATGTAGAAGTTGTGTACTTTTATATTGGAGGAGGGGTGACACTCTTGTAATATTTTAACATCGGAATTCAATTCACATTTTTCATGTTTCTAGTGGATTCAATAATAGATACAATTTTATCCAAAGGGGATATGATTGATATATGGCCACCGAATGTCCTTTGGACATGTGTATATGACATTTAAGGCTTTGATATTATGGTTAAGCCCTCTATAGATCATAATTTATCATTACTTATTTTAATTAATTATAATCTCTTTCAAAAAAATTTATTAACTAAATATAATAGGGTAAAATATATTAGTCAAAAATAATAATAGTTTATTTTATATTTAGTTAGTTTTCATATACATCTGTAATTTATATATAACCATTTAAATAATTTAAAATTTTTATAAGACAAAAAAATTCATAATCTAATTACTCCTTTTATAAAAAATAAATTAATGTAATGTTTCTATCATATTATATTTAATAATGAATCATTATTCAGTAAATATTTGTCCTTCATGTAATGTAATCTATTTTAAAAATTAACTCTTACATGTAAGTAATGGTAACACGGGGCCGACTGCATTACCAAATATATAATATATCTAACCTATTTAAAATTTTAATTGCATTTTTTTATCGTGGTATTATATAAACATATGTGTTTAGTGTTGTGTGTCATGAACTCTATCAAATATAATATCATTATTTTGTACAATTTGGGTGTTTCATTCTACCCACCATTATAAAAATTCATCCTTGAAATTTAAACATGTTCTCAATGGTAGAGGGATAGAAAATAATATATTCTTCACTGATCCACATCATAATAATGGTTAATATGACATATTCATAACAACCATGAAAGTAAAGTACAACTATCGCGTAACTAGGTTCCATATTAAGAAAACATAGGTGTGAAATGGAAACATTAATAATGAATAAATAGTCCAACAATAATATTCTGATGGACAGTTATAGAGAAAATGTTCAGATGAAATTTGTTTACCACAAAACCATAAAACAAGGTGTGAATAAATGTCATTGATATCATAAAAATGATGGTAATAGAAAAATATTTTCTTTAAAACCTATTTTTTATAATTAACTAATAATTTCACTATATAAGAATATAATTATATATATTTCTATAAACATAATAATTTTATTTTATTGCACCTTGAACTACATTTACTTCATCTCTTAGTGCATGATGCATCATATGGTGAAATAAGACATTAACCAATAAAATATCATCTATTAATCATATTAAACCATTTTATTAATGGTTATATTTTTCCAATATATTATGATCAAATCACTTCTAAAGGAGAGTCACTAAATTTATAAAATGAAATTTTCATTAGATGTTAATCAACATGGAAGAGATCTACATTTTGACATTCCAAACATGTGAATAACATCATCAAGAATCCTCTTAGAATATGGTATTGAATCAAATTACCAAGAATGATTCCTTATTCCTAATTTCAAACACGTGTTTTTACATATCTTACTTAAATATAAAAGTGTTTTAAACTCCATCATAGACCCCTTTTCAACCATTCATTAATCAGTTCCAAGGTAGTCAATACTTAACCAAATAAACCATTTCAACAACATTATTTTTTCATTAGGAACATATTCAGGATTGCATTTTCCAAAATAATTTTTATTCTGAAAAGTGTAGATTTTTAGTAAATAACATTTCTTTATAATATTCAGTATATGATCTCAAATAATTATTGAAAACCCACAGCAGTACAATCCTAAAATATTTTAAAAAACATTTGATGAAAAATAATATTTTTAAAAAATATTTTCTTAGATCTAAATACCTAATTACATTAATCATTGTTAATTGGTTATGTAAATAACATGTGCATGACATTGATACCGTGTCATATTATTTTTGTGTATTCTCAAAACACGTGGGGAATTTACTTGATTAATTCCTCATCTCATTACAATTGTATCATTCAATAATAGAATTTACCTTTTTTTCTTTGCATTCATTTTCAAGGAGACCCATTCCTCCAAACATATAAGAAACTCCCAATCCTATCAATTATTTATTAGGGTAAATCTTTCCATAGTTATCACATGTTTGAAGATCCTTCATTCAATTCATCTTATTTGACTCATTCCCCTTTTCATGGTGTTCAAAATACCTATTATTCTCTTTGTTTCTCTTGAATCTATACGACTTGTTGAATTCTTTATCAGACATAATAACACATAAAACTATTTCATAATATGATGGAATTTAGTGAGACACTTGATCCCCATGAAAACATTAATTATGTACCTCAAATAAGTGATTGATATTTCACTGATTGTGGAATATATAATACACAGTATGCTTCGATAACCTTGTAAATGATAATTCATAATATAGAAAACTATTTTTATCCTTTTCCATTATGACAAGTATCCTTCTATTCATCTCAATATTTAGATCGCTAAGGTAGTATTTATTGATGAATGTATCCAAAAACTCCATTTATTCCATGAGATCAGTTTCTTCATTAAACCTAGTCTTACAGATCAAGGACCATGATTGATCAACATTACCTTGAATATTACAGACTGTAAGTGTAACGTTTTCCATTCTGTTGCATTGTAAAGCTTTAAATATCTTCTCTGGGGTCATAACATGTTGCTCACCAACAATTTTATTACCCATCCCACAAAAAATTAAGTATTATTCACCATAAAGTGATACAACATAAGATACTCTCTATATGGAATAGGTTTGTGCATTCGGGAAAGGTTTTTTGTCATGACCTAACAAGGATAACCTAATATATCCATAACATTTTCAAATACAATACTATCTATATTTTTTACATCCGTTGGGAAATATCTACATTGTACAAAAGTACGTACACCATTCTTCATTTCATGCACCATTTATAAATAATGGTATACACTGGATTATTTCATAATGTTGAAAACATTGTATAAATATAAATACCATATAGAACATAACATAAATTTATACACCTGGAATCCTAAAACCATAAACATTGATTACGTGGTGTTATATTAAATTTCAAATCCTTCATTATGGTAGGTATAGAAATTGTTAAATATCAATAGTGTATTTTTAGAGAGTGTCAAAATAGGTTCGTAGTAAGACTCAATTTCATGTACTAGGTTACCCTGAGTTTGGCCCGAAACACCTTTCCATAGTTATTAATCTTAGGTACATCTTCTCCATAACCACATCCACTTGTAGATTCATGATAGGAATGAATTTATAAAAATAACCACATAATTTCTACCATACCAAAATTATTGGATGTTCTTTTATACTTATCCTTATAATCTATATTAGTTTTATGTTCTATAATCATTGATTTATAAATTTTGTTTCTAAGGTTTCTACTAATCTTTCTATGATACCAACTATAATGCCTTGACCCCGAAAGATTGGATCCAGTGCATTATCTTATTATATTTCCATGTTTATAGGGAAACAAGTCTCAATGGGCTGATCCGTTAAAAAGTCTTAGGATGCTAGATTGCGTACATGATACCCATAATGTATTGGAAAATAGAAAATACATGAAAGATGTATTGAAAGAAAATAAATTATTTCCTCGAATTATTATTCAAATATTTTTTCATCATAACCTGTAGAAAGTAAAACCCAACAAGGGTGACATCAAATGCTCAGTAAGGGTAAGTAAAGTGGAATCAATGATAAATAAATAAGAATAAATTAACATGTAAATGTAAATAAATAATAAGAAATTCCATGAAAATAACTAGATCATGAAATATAACTATAGAAAGGTATAAAACTAAAAACACATGCAATTAAATCAATTAAATAAAAATGAAATTCAGTCATAAATATGTCGATTCCCAATTTCTTGGATAAAAATAACTAAATATTCAATAAAGGAATTTAATAATTATTTGAAATAATATTTCCTAGGAACATTAAACCGTTGCCTAAAATATATTGTTTGAACTATTTGGCCAACTAATTCAACTCATTGAACTACGGATGCATCAATGAGCTTGAATTAACTGGCCGAACCCATAGGGTGTTACTTAAATAGTCCCCAAGCCGTGTATTTTGTGTCCAAATCATTCCTCACATAATAAATAAATAATATTAATTATCCAATATCCATATTATATAAATAATAAGTATTTATCAGTAATACCTCATATTTTGATTATTAACAACAAGGGTTTTTTACATTTAAACATTGATTATAGAAAATATACATTAAACATTCCAAAGTGTCCCATACCACATGAAAAATTTAAAACATAATTACCTAAGAATTAAATGAAACATATAATATCATTATAATAATTATATTCATTATATATCAGATCAATGGGATGTATATAATCCAAATGAAAGTGAATTGTTGCATAAAAAAGTATCAATAGAATGTTAATTGAGATGAAATCATTTACCATAAACATCCTTTTGTTGAGGGGTATTTATCCTCATATAAAATGGTTTAAAATATTTAAATAAATAATATAATAACTATAATAATATTAATAATTCATTATGTTATCTTTTTATAATATCTCATTGTATATTTGTTAACAACATTCATTAATTATACTCTTTCAGGTGTTAATTTCTGAATTTTCTCAAGTATGTGTTAACATGTTATTTATTGTGTTCAATAATTATAAAATGGTTTAATAATATCCTTTAAAAATTTATTACAAAATTATCATATAAAATATTTATTTATTTATTTATTCTTATACATAATTTTTAAGATTAGAAATGAAGGACATCATTCATGGAGATGGTAGACCGTATATACTAATGGATGCTACATTATTTTCTTTTTTATATTAAAATCATGGAAACTAAATAATAAATATGTATATTATAATTATTGTTCTATAATCATGTTATATATGTTATATAGTTTTGTTTAAATCATACATTATATTTTCCATGTATGTCATGAATGATTCATATTGCTTTTAAGGGGTGATAGTCCACAGTCCCTCAAAAGAAATTATAAGATATACAGTTGATAAAAATCAAGAAGTTATGTTATAAATAAAAAGTACAGAATAATAAATAAATTATAAATACCATATATATAACATATATAATTATATTTTTCATAATAAATTCTATCGTGAGTGTTTGTAAGGGAAAATGACCAATCATTTATTCATGAGGTAGTAGTTCGCCGTATAGAGAAAAAATACGTTCATGAACCATTACATGTAGTTGGGTGTAATTTTAGGTCGATCCCTTTTCGTAAAAAAATCCATTTATTTTGAGGATAATGGTATTTTACATAATAATTTAATAAAATTATTTTAGGGTTTTGATAATGGAAATGAAATTAAAAATATTGAGATAAGTCTTTACCAATTAATTGGGTAACTACTTTTGGTTTATTCCAAAAGGAATCTTTTAAAATATTATTCATAACTTAAGGATTCATTGTATATGGGAGGGCTATTGGGAAGCTGTTTTAGAAGATAATTGTAGAACAGAAGTTGTTTTATAGGTGTGGGGAATGCGAATAAGTTGTGAACTTTTATAGTGGTTCAGGAGTGAAACTCTTGTAATATTTTGATAATGGAATTACATTCACATTTTCTATGTTTCATGTATATCCAATAATGTATCTAATTTGAGACAATAGAATATTGGTTTGATATATGACTGTCTTATGTCTTTTCAATATGTTTATATTTCTTTTTAGGATTTAATTTTTTGGTTTAGTACTTTATTATGATTATTTAATCCTTAATCTTTGTAATTAATTTTACGCACATTCACTAATTTTTGTAATTAAATATATTAGGGTTAAAAATATTTGTTAAATATAATAACAGTTTATATTGTATTAAATTGATTTTCAAATTAATTTCTCTTAAATTTTTAACCAACTAATTCATTTTAATTTTTTTCAAACTATACTGTTTCCAAAATTCGTTACTCCATTTCATAAAAAATAATTTTACATCCAAGTTATATATTATTATATTTAATAATATATCATTATTAAGTAAAACCTAGACTTGCATATAAGGTAATGTTTCGATTAATGTTTCTCTTTTGTGTAACGTAAGGTAACTCGATGTTAATTGCATTTAAAAATATAGAATATATCAAATCTATTTAAAATAGTAAATAAATTTTAAAGTATCATTGTATTATATCCCCTTATGCACTTTGTGTCGTGGGTCATTCATGCTATCAAATATAATGTTCTTGTTTTAGATTTTTTGGTTAGTATATCAAATTTGAAAAACTAGATATTTTTACAAGACACTATATAATACAATAACATAACATTAAAATTTATTATGATGAGGATTAAGATACCAATGATGATTTATAATGTCAATAAGTTAATATAAATTTTCTATAATTTTATTCAATAAATAATATTTATAAAAAATGTTAAATTACATTATCTGTGTTTTAATTTTTGGATTATAAGATACATTTCAAATACTTTCCCTAAGAATAATTAATAAGAGTAAGAAGTTGATTCACAATGTATATCATTTAATATTTGTATATTGACACATGGATATAATAGTGAAACATTATTTGAATTAAGTGTGAGGTTAATAAAACTATAACTGGAAATTTGCTTTTCATTCATTATATAAAATATTATGAAATAAAGAGTAATAGAGAAGAGCAAGTCTCAATGGTTGAAGTTGTTAAAGATTTTAGGGAATAATGAAAACAATCCAAATATAATTTTAGTGATATAGAATGGTGTTAAAATGGTGATATTGATGAATAGACACGAAAATACTTCCATTTTATAATATTTCTATTGGTTTTCATAAAGAAAATATGAATGATTCATTGTGAAAAATAATATTTTATTAAATAGAATAAATATTTGATGAAAATAACTAATAAATCAAATTTAAAAGGGATTGCGAAGATTATAATGAGGTTATCAAGGAATATTTATCATATAAATGAAATCATTGAATAATGTTATAACATTATTCATATAAAGAAATATTTACTTGTTGTATATTTTCATTGAGGAAAAAACACATTGATGCTATTTCAGTATGATTTTATGATCTAAATAAAAAAATTAAAGAATATTATATATATTTATATAATATTTTTTCACTCAAAGAAAATAAAAAATTATATATTAAAACAATGAATGTTTTTTATAGACACTTTATAATGTATTGAAATATTTTCAATCAATGATATGATGTAATATAAGGAAGCAACTTCGTCTATGAAGGTTACTACATAAATTGTTTCATTAAATGATTTGGGGGTCAGTATAAAAATGCTATGGAATGAAAAAGAAACTGTTTGAGACTAAGTCAAAGATAAAATAAAAATTATATAGTGAATATAAATATTATTATATAGATGAAAAATGATAAAGTCCATAAAAAAGAGAAGGAAATAACAATTTTTTTAGAATAAAAATATCCAAAAAACATGGTGGTTTTGATTTGGAGGATGTTTTCTAGAAGAAATACTATACAGATGTACCGACCTATACACTAGTAACCCAGAGTCGATGTCTTACTATATTAAATTGTAATATGATAAAATTAATATATTCTCAAAGGGATGGATAGTTTAGTAGTCTTGGTAAGATAAATACCTTCATGAATCCCATATTATATGTGAAAACACAAATTATAACGTAATATTTTGTTCAGAATATAATTATTCCCCCAAGAGGATCATTTTAAATAAATCATTGTACACTTTATGGATTTATAAGAAAGGAAAAAACATAAAGATGATCTCAAATGAAAAGTGTAACGTCCAAAAATTATATTAATAAAATTTCACATCGTATAATTATTTCATATTTTATAAATCATATAAAATCAATTATATAATAGAATGAAAACATTATAAATTATGAAAAATGGAAATAAGAGGTATTTTTAGATGTTAAGGATCTTATGAAGATGAAATAAAATCATGACCTTTGGAATAGTAATATGAATCAAATGAATATTAAATCAGATAATTTAAAAGTAACCTCACCCAATAAAGTATAAATAACATTTAGGAATACGATAAATTAAATCCTAATATAATTATATTATACTACAATTTGATGAATATTTCCAAAATTATTAATTAACTATTGGTATTTTTTCTGAGGACTAAATATCGAATTAAAATTTTATAATTAACTAAATGGTTTAAAATAAAATTATTTTTTCAAAAATGTATTCATATATAAATATTTTGTGGTCTTCTTCATTAAATATAATATAATGAGACCTTAGTTAATTGTTGAGAGATTTGTCAAATCTATTATAATTTAAAAAAAATTCTCTGGGTAAATGGTGATTTTAATTTAAAATTAAATTTATCATATTTAAGAAATTCTGTTCATAAAATAGAGATTAATTTTTAATTCAAAATGTTGAAAAATGGATGGGGTAAAGTTTTTTTGTTTTGTAAAATACTTGAATATTTTCTGAATAGTAAAAATGATAATTTACAATAAATGATAAATAATATAAATATTGAGAAATTAGTGTTTCTGGTTGATTTAAGACAATAATAATGAAATATAATTCATTATTTAAATATATATGATTATAATTCTCATACTATTTGCAGTCTTCCGAAAAAAATAATAAATGAATGAATAATATATTCTGAAACACCCCTCTCCTCCACATCAAAAAACACACCTCACCACCAATTCTCCTCACAACCTCCATGATTTGATCCCTGTAAAATTGTATCCCAAGACCCTCCCACTTGTTTAAGAGTCTATGGTATAAAAAAATACATAAACCAATCCCATTAAGAATGTTCATAAGAAGGAGAATCTATGATGTTAAAATATTATTTCCTTTCATCTATTTTTTATATGATTTCATTTATTTTCTTATACTTCTATCACATCCCATAACCAAAGTGACATGATAACTCCAGAATAATTTATATGACTTAATTATATCATTTTAATGGACGATACAACATCAAACACCTTTATCTACCTCTTTTATTGTATAAATGAAAAAATCACACATGATGTGCAATTTACAGACATCATTGATGATACATTTTCATTTTCCATTAATGCCTTCAAGGGTAGTCATAATACCTTTTTTTTGGTTAAAAAATTATAAAATATAATATTTAATATTTAATATTCTATATCCATTATATACACATGAAAATAAATAATAAAACAATACTACTTTTTGATGACCAAAACATCATCAAAATAGTCGAAACAATTATCACTAATGTCTTATCTAATGATTCATCATAAAAAAAATAATTATATGACTATTTAACCTTAAAAAGTTTAATTAATAAAATATTAATTAAATTTTGTTTATCTATTCCAATTTTACAAGAATATTCATAATCATTTACTTGTAAATTAATCATGAAAATCGTGGAAACAAATACACCCAACTAATAAAATTGAATCTAATAACCCATTAAAAAACAAAAAACCAACACAATATAATTATAAAAAATAAATTATATGTATAATAGGTTATGATTTAAATACTTAAAAGATTTAATTATATTATACATGACATTATGTACTATTATAGAACTCTTTTGGGCATAAGATAAATGTTTCTTCTTGAATCACCATTTTAATTCGAGTTATGATTTCTTCCGCTATACATCAATGAGTTTATTCTTTATTTTTATATAATTCTTCAAAATTATGTGCATTCATTAAAATATAATGTCTCTATAGCATTAAAATTTATTTTATTTCAAAATACATGTTTTACAAGGTTCCCTTCTCAATTTCTCTCGATAAGAAAGCCTGATTGAAAAGAACAACTTCATTTGTTATCCATTTTTGAATACCATTATTAATGGGTTTAAAGACAGTATTATTTTTTTGAAATAACTTATTTTTTAATGAAACACTATAATTTTAATTTATGTTTTCATACAAACAATTATTACATATACAAATAATTTTTCCAAAATATCACTTCTTTGCAAAGTTAGAAGGGGTATTTCTGCCAAGAATTCCTCGATTATTTAACTATTTTATTTTCGTCTATTTGATAACCTCTGTTTAATTTTATGATTTATTGATATTTAAAACTTATTATTATCATATACCATATTTTATTGAATGTCTTATTATAAATTTGAATATGGAAGTGTTATCTGGATATCATTACCCATACTACTCAGAATGGTTAGTGATTATGTTTACATTTCGGGGAATGTTATTTTCATTACATATATATAAGATATTAATGTTTATCCCCATTAATATGATAATGGAATTAGAATTATCATGTGATGGGTGGGTTTCCCTATACCCCTCAATGCATCCATTGGTCTCATGAGATAAAACATAAATGGATTATGGAGGATACCATAACCATTTATTTTTCGGTGTCTTGGATAAAGCATCGATGGTATGTTTATGATATTTGGAATATGGATACCCTCATTGTGATATTATTAATTTATTATACATATGAATGTTTTTCTAGTTTAATATCCATTGTTATGTTACATTCTCATGTGATTATTTATATTGAATTATTAAATCATCTTTTATTCTCTCCATATCATGTTCATGGTTATATTCTAATGGAATATGTTTTTATTCATTCATCATGAATTATTTTTTATATTATCTACCAATATAAGGCCCCAGCCTTAAACCTTACTTAATCCTGAGTTATTACATGATTACACATTGAGAATCTTTTCAGGTTTAGAGTTTTAGATAATTAGATCATAAAACTTGCATTACATTCCACATACAAGCAAAGTGGTTACATTAAGATAGTATTTTCCTTTCCCATCAATGGAAACATATTTAAAATAAAACATGGATTCTTTATTGACACTTACTTGACACTATCATCATATCATGTACCAGTCCCTTGACCTGTGAAAATCATTTCAAAAAAACTTGGGATGAGCATAAAAAGATCAGTAAGGGATATAAAAATATGGAAAGGAAACATGGGTATATATATACATAAGAATGAAATCATACTTTACCCATAGAACATAATAACTTTAACATACCTCATAAAATCATGAATAAATCATAGAAATCATAAGACATAAATGTATCTTGAGGCATTCATAACATTCTTACGTAGGGAGTAACCCTCTTGGTTACGTTTGGAATACCTATCACAGTATATTCCCTAAATCTCTTCGGAGAAACCTTAATGTTTCACTACTTCGCATTACCTAATTCATTGGAGAGATATATCGGGCTCACCCGCCCTTAGTTTATCACGGAACCACCCGTCTTCATAATAATGCCCAAGAACCTCAACATAATCGTATCTCATACAACATGAATAAAGGAAACATAACATTTACACCTTTCAATCAAAAGATATCAATACAAAACATTGATATAAAAACATTATGAAAACAATTTTCAATACCAAAATAAAATAAAAGTAAAACATGGTATTTATTTTTCTTTTAAAAAAAATGGTATGGCTTGTAGAGGAAGCCGAAACCCAAATAATGGTCACGGCGGTGGAGAAGTCGTTGTCACCGCATACGTATGAAAAAAACATTCCCTTTTATCATTTTGTAAAACGCTTCATATAAAAAAGATTCCTTTTGGATAAATGTAAATGTCAAAGGGGTTTATACACCGTATAAAAGAATGTTGTGTATAAAATAAAATATGCCTCAATGAAAGGAGATTGAGACGAAGTCCCATACCTTGGGTCTGACACGACTCGATCGTTCTTTAATGTCCTGAATAATACACTTGAGATAATTTAGACTTTCTTAAGAACCATTTTCGAGTTCATTATTCCTTTTATATCACTTATTGCCATGTGTTTCGGTGCGGATGTGCGTCGGGTTACGCTGTTCCGCCAGGACGCGTTCGCGCCTGCACCCGTCAACCCGAGGGGATGGGCGCGCGGCTTGTGGTCCCGCAGTCCCGCTTTCCAAGGGCGGGCGGCATTCGTCCCTTATTCAGGGGCGTCTGCTCCTTGATCGAAACCGGGATGATGGGATGTCGGCTCCTCCTTCCTTGGACGTCTCCTCGGAACTCGTCACCTAATCCGGGTCTCCCTCATAGACTTAAGAATGTTCGTGAATCTCGTTCCCGGCGCCATATCTTCATGGACACCGGTTAATTACGCTGCTTCCGCCCGGACGTTCCAAGGAGTCTGGTCGGGGCAGCAACCTGTGGTGAGAAGGCCGGGTGGCTCTGGGTGCTGGGGGCGTGTCGTAATACTGCGGCTTTGCACGTCTGTCTTCCGTCCCTAATAGGGCTTCTCGAAGGCATGATGGCCTGAGGCATCCCGTACTGGGTGCGGGGAACTGTGTCACCTGAGGTTTTCCTCAGCTTCCCATGTTTAACACGGGGTATGCCGCGAGTTTAACGTCCAGCGGGGACGGCATCGGACCGATCAACACGAAAAGTGGATCAGATGACAGAACCCCTTGCGGGGAACCTCCGACGCTGGGGCCAGCACATGGGCGGCTTCCCAAGTAACGTGGAGTGGAGTGAAGTGGCATGACCCCACCGGGATGTGGCGGCCCGGGTAAGGATCAGGATGGATGATGGAGTGAAGAGCTTGGACCCCGGAGGGGCTTCCTACGTACCGCGCGTTAGCGCGGATCAAAGTCAACGTAGTTCGGGTATACAGTTTAACATCATGCTGGACGTCGGCAAGCCGACTCACGAAGAGGTCGAGGCCGCCAGGCGGAGGATTGAACCGAACCACCTCGCACAGAGGGGGATGGAACGGCCGGGTGGATCACAGTTTCACGTCATGCTGGACGACAAAAGGAGAAATGGAAAAAGGGGGGCTGTGGGGAGGCACCGTGGAGATACACAGGGGAAGTCTCCCACAGGGGCGGATTCATAGGTGAATCGACGCAAGCGTGAACCCTGGAGGGGTCCACTGATGGACGAACCGACGTAAATACGACCGGGACGACCCGGTGGCGGGCTTGAACCTCAGGGAGGCTTCCTACGTACCCTGTATAGAAGACAGGGATCAAAGTCCACGTAGTTCATTCTGTCAGGACTTACGCACTTGAGACAGCCCGGGTGGCAAAACTCAGTTGGAAGGGACTTGGACCGAAAGCAGAAGACACCTCGATCCCAGTCATACCCTCTACTGGCTTCGGACGTGGGGAGGCGCAATGGAGATACACATGTGCAGCCTCCCACGAGAAACTAGGGGTTTGTAATACCCTGCCCCCGTAGGGAAAAGCCGTTCCCATTAAATCGTCCCAAAAGGGGGACAATCCCGACATCCCTGCAGAGACGAGCGGGTGTGGGCCACATCCAAACCGGGGGAGACCCTGCGTGCGAGGCACGAGATCGAATGATGCGGACGGTTTAGCGTCTTGCCAGACGAAGTACAGTTTAACGTCGTGTGTTGAGGACGAGGCGGACGGTTTAACGTCTTGCCGGACGAAGTACAGTTTAACGTCGTGTGTTGAGGACGAAGCACTTGGCAGTTTAACGTCTTGCAGCGCGGACGATGGGGGCTAGGCAGTTTAGCGTCGTGCAGCATGGACGTATGCTGAACAGTTTAACGTCTTGTAGCTCGGACGAGGTACAATTTAACGTCGTGCAGGACGTATATGCAGTTTAACGTCATGCTGGACGAATATGCAGTTTAACGCCATGCTGGACGTACGTGCGTGTCACTTCGCGCAAGCCTGGAGGGCCACACGGGAAGACAACGCACGGTGCGGGCACCCAGGATGAGGATCATCGGGCGCCACACAGGCGGGTACCCTCGGGGGGTCAAGGGAGGCGACCCTGGCGGATTGCGCGCAAAAGAGGAGCTTTGCGCGTAAAACCGCGGGTCGGCGCGCAAAATGGCGGGCTGGCGCGCAATTGGGCCAGCGCTTCGCGCGCGGATGGTTGGGATTGCGCGCACCGGGCTTCGGATAGCGCGCGGGGGCAACGACTCATTCTCTAACGAATGACCACTTTGAAAATGGGGGGTGCGCGCAATCGGGCTGGATTGCGCGCACCCGGGGGCAATTGCGCGCAAGAGGCTTCTTTTGCGCGCAAAGGCCTTCGGGTTGAAATTTATTCAAAGGAAATGGGCCAAGGGGATTGCGCGCGAAGGCGGACCCCAAGGCTCTATTGCGCGAAAGAAAGGAGGTTACCTGAAGATCGGCATTGCGCGTGGAAGGGGTTGGATTGCGCGAACGAGCGACGCTTCGGATTCTGGCAACCTTCAAAACGTCGGGGGTCGCCTTATATTTATAGGCAACCCCGGGCGCGGAATCCGGTCTTGGGCGCGCAATTCGGTTCGCGGGCGCGGAATCAGGACCCAGCGCGCAAAGGGCGCCGCGCAGGCCGCGGGCGCGCAAAATAGCGCGCCGACCCAGCGCATTGCGCGCATCCCGGGAGGATTGCGCGCCGCGACTCAACTTTGCGCGCGGGCCTCTGAAATTTCGCGCAAGTCCTCCGGGCCCTCCGGAACGTGCCTCTGACTCCAAATATCACTTCGCTTTCCGCATCCGGAGCTGCGTTTGGGAACAACGGACTTTTCCGGCGTCTACAAAAGCCCCCCCTCGGAATCTGATCGGCGAGAGGTCGCAACGATCGGGTTCCGAGGGAGACGCCGGAATGCCGAAGTCCTGGGCTGCGCGGGACTTAGGCGTGCAAAAAGGGGCGCCGGGCGCGAAATTCGCCGCTGCGGTCGCGCAAAGTGCTTTCCGCGCAGCGCGGACCCGACCTCGCCTATAAATAGGGGCCCTGGGTCCCGCGTTCCGTACTCCGGCCTTCCGCGCGATAAGCTCCAAAGCTCTCGTGCGCGAAATTGCCTCTTCCGGTCGCGAAATTCGCCCGATCAGCGCGCAAAACCATCCGGATTTCGCCTGTTTTTGCGCGAAAACCCGGAACTTTGCGCGACAGTCTTCCCAATTGCGCGCCGTCCACTTAGATTGCGCGCCAGCCTTCAAACTTCTCTACCAGCCTCGTCCGATCCCGCACGCTTCATCACATAACCCGCACGACTCCCGAAACTTCTGAGATGGCCGCGCACAGAGGAAATGAGGGGGATGCCGCTACTCGCAGGGCTGAGATGGCGACGAACGAGGAGGTTTACGGAGCCAAGGAGATTGTTTCCAACAATCAATCCTTGTTCGACTTACTAACGCCGTCCCAGAAGACATATCCCCTGTCAGACAACCTGCCGCTCTGGAACTTCGGCATCCTAGATGAGGTTCCGGTGCCAGGGTTCGAGATTGACGCACCGCGGACCTGGGTGACCCGGGAGGACGAGCTTCTCCGCTATAACATCACCAACAATGGGCATCCTGCCAGGGAGACCAGACACGTGGATGTCTATGTCCTGAAGCCGAGGACGCGAACCATTGATGGGGTGAGCCTACTGCGGAGAATTCTCCAGCCCTCTACTCGAGCATATATCGCCAGAGCGTCACGGACGACACCAAGGGCTGGCTGAAGGACTGGGACTTGCGGTCTGGGGGCAACTTCACCAGCGAGTGGGCCTGGGCGTTCTGGGTACGCCACACTTGCGATCATTTCGCAGAGGAGCTGCGGTACATCGGCCTGTTCGAGGCGGTGTGGACGTCGCAGTTCCACTTCTACCAGCAGTCCGAGCTCGGGCCGGAGCTGTTCACCCGATGGTCTCCGGATACCAACACCTTCCATCTTCACCATGGGGAGGTCGACATCGGTCTCTGGGACATCCACTGCATCGGAGGTATCCCGCTGGAGGGCTACCAATACGATGAGTTCCTGCCACCAAAGAACATCTGGGAAGACAGGTCACGGACTCCCATCCTGACATGGCATCTCCTTGACCTGGCTACGCAGCGGCTTGGGATCAAGGACTTCCAGAAGGACATAGCCTACAAGGAGTGGTTCGGCCAGTTCTTGGAGCATGACCCAGTGGTCAAGATGCCAGGCAGGGGGAAGCGGTGCCCGACCGCAGCTCAGAGGAGCCGGAACGGGTCGTACTGGCGGGTCCTGGAGACGGGTGACTACCGCTCATGGGGGTACCGCGTCATCGAGGCCCGGGACCCAAATGTCCGGTACGCGGCGTTCCTGGCCGCCTTTCTGAGTGGGTGGCTCCTGCCAGTGCGGGACGCGAGAATGGGTGTTCGCCTGGCGACACTGGCGATGGCAGGCGCTATGGCCGCCAACAAGAGATACAACCTCGGGGTCCCAGTGCTGGCGAGGTTGTATGCCATCCTGGGACGCATCTCACGAGGGGGGTCGCCACGAAGGATCTGTGGGCCCTTTCAGTTCTTCCACGGCTGGGTGGCTGCTCACCTCGGTGGGTACACGTTTCCGAACGCCATCATTCCTCCGGGCAACAGCCTGCGACCCTCCCTGCTGAACATTGCGGGGGTCGCTCCGATGACCCTAAGTGAGGAGGGCGTGCGGATCCGGATTGGCAATCATGCCAACTTCAACTTCAGTCTGTTCCCCACTCCCGTCGGCCAGATGATCGACAACGGGCAGGGTCCGCTGGAGCAGCATGAATACTTCCTGAACATGCGGGGCGGGGTGCTCGTGGCTCGGATCGACGGGAAGGTGATCTGCGAGCCTTACGTGCCGACCCGGTTCGCCAGGCAGTTCGGGTGCCTTCAACGGATGCCGAAGAGGGTATTCACTGCTGTCCGGGAGGAGACGAACCCTGGCGTCCTTCGCCAGATGTGGCTGATGTTTGCCGCTTTCGGCTCTGGTGACGTCATCACTCTCCCTCCTACCGGAGTTAACGCAGTCTTGGCAACCGAGTACGCCGAACACTGGGCCATCGCGTACCCCGAGGGGCTTTTGCGGAAGCTAGTTCGGCGGCTCGAGGTTACCCGTGCGGAGACCGGGCGTCAAGGAAGGAGGCGAGGCGCCGCCACACGGGGGAGAACGGAGGCGCGCCAAACAGCGGAGCCGGCGCGGGCAGGGACTTCGGCGGCGGGCACATCGCGGGCTGCCGCCACGACCTCAGCGCCCAGAGAGGGGGCACGTGCGGTGGTCGACGAGCGGCCCGGGAAGCAGGTGAGACGTCTGCTCGAACCTTCCCATGATGCGGTCTTCCCGGCGCTGTGGTCGGCCTGGATGACTCTGCGGCAGTCACTGGGGACCGACGCCATCTGGCGAAAGATACTCAGAGAAGGAATCTATCTGCCAGAGGTCGGGCACCTCCAGATTGCAGACAGAGTGGACTTCAACCGGCAGTATGCGTATCTGACGGCCATGGACGAGTACGCGCGCCAACGTGGTCAGCGCGCGGAGCCATCCCTTCTGGTGAAGGTGATGCTCGGCCTCGAGCCCGCTCCGGAACAGATGCCGCCAGAAGAAGATGACAGTAACGACTCCGAGGAGGAGGAGGAGACGGGGGAGGATGAAGGCTCCGAGGGAAGGTCCCATCGGGGGAGCCCACGGGAGAGCGGCGAGGTGGCTGGCTCTGACAACGTTGATGTCACTGAGCTCCTCGAGGTCCGCTTCTATCCCTACTCAACTTGCTTCATCCATTCTCTTATGCAGCTTCTAACCCGTTTCTCCATCCTTCTCAGGAGCACACGGATGTCGGTCAGGCGTCCTCAACAGGAGTAGGAGAGGCGCCAGCAGGACAAGGCGGGGGCCAGGCACCCATTATCGAACTGACAAGCGCTAAGGGGTCCCCTGCTGCAACTGTTCCTGCGGCGACTGGGATAGCGGAAGATGACGCTCCGAACTCCCGTAAGTCTCCCTACATTACTGCTGGTGCTTGCCGTTGACGATCCGTGACTTACCATGGCATGCCCTGCGCAGTGATCTCAACACTGGAGGCTCATCGGGTTGCCGAACCCGGGCCATCTACGAGTGGACCAGTGGTGGACATGCCGCCTGCTCCGGAACAGGCTTCCCAAACCGAGCCGGCCCCACCAACTGCTGATCAAGGGGCTGCGGACGTCGGCGGTGCTGCCACCGGAGAGAGGTTGGGGGCTGACGAGGGTGTCAGCGCCGCTGGGGAGAGAGAAGAAGGTCGCCCGGATGTTGGGGAACCTATCCCTCGTGAGGACCTCCCAGGGGCGGACCCTGCAGAAGACCTGCTGGCTGCCTTCCCTGCCTACCGGCCTGCCGATCCCGAGGAGATGGACGACTCAGACACGGAGGCGGTCGAGGAGAGCCGGATAACGCGCCGTATGGGGTGGAAGTGCATCCAGCGCTTCCTCAAGCGAGACCCGTCGGAGTGGCTGGGGCGCATGGGATCACTTCAAACCTGGCTGCGCTTTCTGTGCGCCGGGGGAGCTGATGCTCAACGCCTCCATCTAACGGTCCGTGATTTCATGTCCGAAAAGATGCGCGAGAGCTGCCGGCGTGCCGACGTCACACAAAGTCGGGACATGTCGGAGAGCACGCGGGCGCTCCTCGCGGCGGAGCAGGAAGTCCGGCGCCTCGAAGGGCAGGCGGCAGAGAAGGAGGCCTTCGTCGCAACGTGTACCGAGCATGTGGAGCAACTAGCAGCCCATCTGGTTGATGCTCAGGTACAGCTGACGGAGGCGGGCCAACAGATGGTCACAATTCAGGTCGAGCGGGAGCGTGCACAGGCCAGAATCGACGAACCGCGCACTGCGACCGCCGACGAAGAGAGGGAACGCAGAGAGCGAGAAGCAGCTCTGGAGGCCACCAGCCAAAGGGTAGCGGCATTAGAAAGACTCATTCAGCACGCTAATCCCTAAGGGCTTTGTTTTGCCATTCCCAAAACATTTGCTTCCGCTACTTTGATCCATCTGTATGAATCAATATATTTATCTGCATCTTTTGGTTTAACATGCTCAACCACAATTCGTTGTCTTGCGGGAGTGTTAACCAAGCATCAGGCATCCATAATTGGGCCTGGATTGCTGGAGAAAAGAGGTAGGTCATTCCTAGGAAAGGAGACCTCAGACCTAATCAATGTATCATCCCCCCAACTTGTTCCAACACACGAGCGGGACAACGCTAGGGGCGTTGAGATTTTATCCGAACATAGGGAAATGAGAAAGGGTGAATCGCGTGTCCCGAATCCAGACACCCACAACGGTCAGCCTTCCAGGAAATACCCAAGACGGTAGGCGGACAGTGGATCGACCATAACAACTGCAATAGACGGACCGAAAAAGGTCATCATTCATATTGCAGGAGGCGGACCACATGTCATCATGAATACCGCTTTGGGGTTCCTTCAGACACAAGGGTGGAAAATCCAGATCAACAGGGCATGCGAAGCGTGGGGCGAAGTGACGGTTTGTTCGGACAGAATCCAACGCTCTCAAAATTGCGCCACCGTGGAGAAAGCGTATTAGGCGGATGCACTAATCTGGCCGTGAATCACCTCAATCCTCAGACAGCACCTCTTTGACGAGGAAACCGTCCCTTCCCACCATTGCAATGGGGCATCCCGAGCTGAATCGTGGAGAATATCACAACTGCACCACTCTACCAGAAGTCAGGCCAGACGGCCGGCGACGAGGAGGGGCGGGACATAACGATCCCTGAGGCTGGACCCGAGTCGGAATGCCCGGGCGTTCCTACGTACTCCATCAGGCTGGAGATCAAGCCACACGTAGTTCTGAGAGTGCAGTTTAACGTCATGCAGGACGTAGGACCCCATTTGGGGAGATCTTAGTTTAGGGTCGTAGAGCTCGGACCGTAGGGGTAGATCTTAGTTTAAGGTCTTAGAGCTCGGACCATAAGGGCTAGATCTTAGTTTAAGGTCTTAGAGCTCGGACCATAAGGGCTAGATCTTAGTTTAAGGTCTTAGAGCTCGGACCATAAGGGGGGGATCTTAGTTTAAGGTCTTAGAGCTCGGACCATAAGGAGAGATCTTAGTTTAAGGTCTTAGAGCTCGAACCATAAGGGGAGATCTTAGTTTAAGGTCTTAGAGCTCGGACCATGGGGGGAGATCTTAGTTTAAGGTCTTAGAGCTCGGACCATGGGGGGAGATCTTAGTTTAAGGTCTTAGAGATCGGACCATAGGGGCTCAAAGTATGCCACATCGTGGTCCTATCCCCTGGATATGAGAAGATGCACTGAGGGATAGTGTCAAGAGCGTCGAGGTTTCGCCTAGTCAGAATGGGAGGTGGAAAATGTGAATCATGCGGCCATTCACTCAAGGACTGGGGGCACCGGCGTAACGATATGGGAGTACTGCCGACCGTGGCGGAATAGCAGCATCAATATCGCACTAACCGTTGGTGGAATGAGGCAGAAAACGAGCATCGACCGCTCAATCGCAGGATTCATATCGATTTGCTGCCCGAGGCCATTGGGGGTACCAGCCCGAGTCGGTGGGAGAGCACTGAGGCATTGTGTCCGAACCGTTCATGGGGGCTCCACCCAGGGCGTAGACGATGGGTCCGAATGAAAGGGAGCACGAAGCCTGAAAAGTGGAAGGAACCTGACCAAGCTGAACCTGACACTCCTGGCAATAAACCAGATTACTCTTGACACCGGTGGACCACGTCAAGGGGTCGGGGAACACGCCTTGAGGGTGACCTGAAGGCGGCGGATTCCCCAGAGAAGGGGGAATCTCTAAGAGGTGGGGGGCTGGGCCCGAAGTTTCAAACATCCGGGCGTTCCTACGTATCCCATAAGGATGGGAATCAAGCCGTACGTAGTTCTTGAAGCGCGACGCAACACAATCGGGCACCAGCGCGGGGAAGAGTGCGGGTCTGACCCTCGCACACAGAAGGAGCGGCATTTGATATTTCTTGTTTGTCCTTAAAGATGAATGGTTTTTCTTTGTGCGGCGACATGCCTGTGATTGAGAAATCTCTGGCGTCGCCACAATAATCAAGCCATGGAAGGCATTGATGAATGGCGTGGTCATTAACCAGCGCCCAACATGAGTGTCCCCCGAGGAGGACATCACGATGCAGTGCCGTTTCTCGTCGGGCGGCCAAGACGATCACAGTTTACGGTCGTGTGGTAGGACCGGACAACACAGTTTAAGGTCATGTGGTTCTGACCATGGAGGAACCCGCTTATCGCGGTACGGCGGACACAGAGGAGGTGGGAACATACCCAGCCCTATGGTCACGCACGATTCCAGGAGAAGAGTCTTGGTATAGGGGTCTGTGTATGTCCATCACCCGAGGGGCAGAGATGCTAGCCTCCAGATATGCTGGGCCCAGAACGCAATTGTTCGGGCGACTCCCTCCTCCTTATGGGGACGAGGGTCCAGCCACGCATGGCCCATAGGGAGGATATCCACATATATCCTTGGTGCTCAGATCATGGGAGCCTCGAACGACATCATTACCTTGGTTGGTCTGCCTAACGTGTAGAGGTGTACTGGAGGTCAGTATGAAGAGAGTGTCGAGATTCCACTACAACGCACAAAGGCGGAGTGTGATGAGGACTGCGCAACCAATGTTCAGAGCTTGAAAGAGCCGACATGGCGATCAAGGATGTTGCTGACGCATTCGCAACACAACATCCGATCGCGTCAGCCTAAGACGGGGCAAGCAAACGAGCATCAACCGCTCAATCGCAGGATTCATATCGATTTGCGGCCCAAGACCCGCCGGTAAATCGACCCGGAGTGGTGGGAGAGCACTGAGGCATCGTACCCAAACCGCTAACGAGGATCCCTTTGAGTAAAGGCTCGAACAAGAGGAAGCGCGGGGCCTGACAAGCAACACAAGACTTGTCGGGATTGAATCTGACACTACGAGTCATAGACCGAAGCACCCAAAGCATGTTAACAGATCTCCGGAAAGGGTCGGAGGACTCACCCTGAGAGAAACCGAAGGGGGGAAGATCCCCGTGATCAACCAAGAGACGGGGCTGGACCTGAGACACAAGCGTCCAGGCGGTCCTACGTATCCCATAAGGATGGGAATCAAGCCACACGTAGTTCTTGAAGTGCAGTTTAACGTCATGCAGGACGAAAAGAGAGAAAAAAGGAAGGGGGGAGCAGAAGGCATCCCCAAACGTGGGGGGGCGTACAGCGTGACGAGCAAACCGACGTGAATGAGGGCATAGCCCCGCGCTCACACCATACGCCGCACACCCGGGGGCAACTGGGCCAAGGGCCCGAGATGGGATGGAAATTCCCAAAAGATGGGGAAGGGCCTGAAACATGAAGGTTCAGGCGGTCCTACGTATCCCATAAGGATGGGAATCAAGCCGCACGTAGTTCTTGAGGGGCAGTTTTACGTCATGCAGGACGGATGCTGAACAGTTTAACGTCTTGTAGATCGGACGAATGCAGTTTAACGTCGTGCAGGACGTATGTGCAGTTTAACGTCTTGCTGGACAAATGTGCAGTTTAACGTCATGCTGGACGTTGGTACACTCAGACAAAGTACTGCTTGAAGAACCTAGCGTTGGTGGGAGGAGTGACACGCTAACCATCCATAGTCGCTAGGGAGTACACGCCATTGGGATAGACCTTGTGGACAACAAAAGGTCCCTCCCACTTGGGCTCCAACTTGGGCGGCTTCCTGCCGGGGATCATTGGCGCTCTTAGGGCTAGCACTAGATCACCCTGCAGGAAGGAGCGGATGCGAACCTTCTTATTGAAAGCTCGAGCCATTCTGCTTTGATGCCTCTCCAAGTTGTGCAAAGCGCGAAGTCTATTCTCATCCAGTGCTTCCAACTCGACTAGACGGGCTTCAGCGACTCTGTCCGGCGCTTGCTGGTCGTAGACCGCAGTGCGAAAGGACGGCAACTGGATCTCGATGGGCAGGACGGCCTCAGCTCCATACACCAGGGAATAAGGGGTCATCTGGGTGGAATTGCGAGTCGTCGTCCGATAAGCCCAGAGGGCGTTGGGGAGCTTGTCCGTCCAACTCTTCTTGTTCTGACCAACCATCTTTTGCAGAATGTTAGAGAGGGTTTTGTTAAATGCCTCGATCTGTCCATTCGCCTGCGCATGATAGCGAGATGTACGGTTCGAGCGAATGTTATACTTGGCGTACAACTTCTTCAACTCGGCTGCTCGGAAATTGGTTCCGTTATCCGTGAGGATAGCGTGAGGCACTCCAAATCGATAGATGATGTTGGAGGTCATGAAGTCAGCGATCGAACATGATTTGACCTCTCTGAGCGGAATCGCTTCTGCCCATTTGGAGAAGAAGTCCGTGGCGGTCAGAATGAACCGGCACTGGCGAGCTGTCGCCGGTGGGTAAGGTCCCACAACGTCCAGTCCCCAGACTGCAAAGGGCCAGGAATACCCTGTGGTATGGAGAGGCTCCGGCGGCCGATGCACGAAGTTCGCATGAACCTGGCACGCATGGCACCTCCTGGCATACTCGATGCAGTCATGGATCATAGAGGGCCAGAAGTATCCCAACCTCCGAATCTGGTGGGACAGCTTCGGCCCAGTCTGGTGGGCGCCACACGAACCAGCATGAACCTCTTGCATGACTCGTGGGATCTCAACTCCCTGAAGGCAACGGAGGAGAATACCATCAAATCCGCGTTTGTTGAGGATCTGCTGCAGACCGGGACTGCTCTGGAGGACGAACTGCGATGCGCGGCGTCGAACTCGCTCGCGCTCGGCCCGATCCGATGGAAGAATGCCATGTTGGAGGTACTCAACCAAAGGCGTCCTCCAATCAGGGGCTGATCCGACTGTCATATCTGGGGTACTCGGGGCTCCGGGCATGGGGGCAACCGTGGTGAGGTTACTTACCAACGGGCCGCGATCTTCTTCCGGGATAACGGGAGCGATGAGCCTGCGGCGCGTCACGCGGACGATCAGGTTGTCCTGCTCAGGCTCCGCAAGTGACGCAGCGAGGCTGGCCAAAGCATCTGCTCGACCGTTCTGCGACCGGGGAACATGGACAATTTCCGGCCGAGAAGGGAACCGGGCCATCAGAAGGAGGGTGCACTCCAACAATGGCACAAGTTCCGGCTTCCTGACAACGTAGTCGCCATTGATCTTCTTAACGACCAGCTCGGAGTCCCCTTTCACGCACAGACGGGGCACGTCGATCTCGAGAGCCAACTCGAGGCCGGTGATGAGGGCATGGTATTCCGCCTCATTGTTGGTACAGCCCTCTGACAACAGGAAAGAGTATGGCAGCACGGCTCGCTCCGGGGTTATGAAGACGATGCCCATGCCCACTCTGTTGAGCTTAGGATTATCGAGTCTTCTACCGGTGGGGCTCCGGGAGGCACCGTCAAAGTGCATCTGCCAGCATGGATCGGCTCGATCAACCGAGAGAATGGTCTCATCAGGAAAGCCGAGATCCAGCGGCTGATCCGCGGAGGTCGGGTGAGCGGCCAGAAAGTCTGCCAACGCTTGCCCTTTGATGGCCTTCTGAGACACATACCTGATGTCGAACTGCTGGAGAATCACAGCCCACCGCGCTAGGCGGCCAGTCAACATAGGCCGGCTCAGGATATATTTCAACGGGTCTACCCGAGAAACCAACTGTACCTCATGGTGCTGCAAGTAGGGCCGTAATTTCTGTACGGAAAATACGAGCGCCAGGCAGCTCTTCTCGATGGGGGAATACCTAACTTCCGCATCGAGGAGCATGCGACTGAGGTAATAGAGGCTATTCTCTGTTCCCTCGTTGTTCTTCTGGGCGAGAAGGGCACCCAGGGACCGTTCCACGGCGGTCACATAAAGGACCAGCGGCTTTCCGGATACGGGCGGCATCAGGACCGGAGGTTGAAGCAGGTACTGCTTGATTTCCTCGAAAGCGGTCTGACACTCTTTATCCCATACATAGGTGACACCTTTCTTCATAAGCCGAGAAAAGGGCTTACACTTGCCGGCCAGATTCGCGATGAATCGGCGTATATAGGCTAAGTGGCCTTGGAACCCTTGCAGTTCCCGGACGGTACCCGGGGGAGGCATCTGGCTAATCACCCTGATTTTCTCTGGGTCGATCTCAATACCTCGGTATCTTACCACAAATCCAAGGAACTTTCCGGAGGTGACCCCAAAGGCACACTTCAACGGGTTCATCTTCAGGCAGCGAGACCGGAGGAAGCTGAACACTTTCTCAAGATCTTTGAGATGGTCCCGATGCTGGCGCGATTTGACAACCAAGTCGTCGACGTAGCATTCCACTAGCGTGCCGAGGATTGGCTTGAATATGCGGTGCATCGCCCGCTGATAGGTGGCACCTGCATTCTTCAGGCCGAAGGGCATGACACGGTAGCAAAAGGTACCTTGGGGGGCCCTGAAGGCAGTGAACTCCTCATCCTCAGGGGCCATCCGAATTTGGTTGTATCCGGAGTATCCATCCATGAAGGAGAGGGCTTGGAACCCTGCCGTGGCATCAATCAACAGCTCTGTCACTGGAAGGGGAAAATCATCCTTCGGACAGTGGCGGTTGAGATCGCGGAAGTCGATGCAGACTCTAATCTGCCTGTTCTTCTTCCTGACCGGCACAATGTTGGCCAGCCATTTGGGGTACTGAACTTCCCTCACGAAGTTGGCTTTGATAAGCTTGTCAACTTCGGCCTCAACCATGGCACCGTGGGATGGGTGCATCTTCCTGGGAGGCTGCTTGAACCCGCGATGGTTCGTCGGGAGACCAAGGTGGTGGACGGCTACCTCAGGATCTAGCCCCGGCATCTCGTCATAGCCCCAAGCGAACACATCACGGTGCTGCCTGAGAAAGTCCACGTACTGCTGCCGCTCCTCAGAGGGCATGGCGGCACTAACCAACGTGGGTCTTGGATCGGCCTCGGTTCCAAGGTTCACCTGTATTAACTCATCGACCGTGGCGGGGACGCCCTCCTCAAAGGCTGGGGGTGCATCTTCCACGTCCTCTCCACTCGGGGAGGGATCGTCCACGGGAGAGACTGCGTTGGCAACTGCATTGGGGCTACCAGATCCTGCTGGGCCACTGGTGCTGGCGCGGGCGGTCGCGGCCATCTCATCGGGAGACTCGCGGACCGTCAAGACCATGGCGACGTCCAACCGGTGAATCGGGAGGACGTAAGCGTCATCCAGACTTGCCCAAGGATCGCTTGCAACAGCGACAGGCTCAACCTCACCTGCCAGGATCTGCTTATCCTTGCTCTTGTAATAGTCCGCGTCCAGATAGCGGGCTTCACATGAGGCAAAAGGAGAGGCATCTCCTTGAAGCACGCCTACTCGACCATTAAGGGAGTATTTGAGGCATTGGTGGTATGATGAGGGAACCGCCGCGTGAAGGTGAAGCCATGGCCTGCCCATCAATGCGTTATACGCAGTGTCCTGAGCGACTACCATGAATTCGGTGTTGGCAACCAAATCACCGAACTGGGTCTTCAAACGTATCTTGCCGACCGGGGTTTGCTCGGTGCGGTCGTACCCCTGGATCCTGAGGTCGGAGGGAATCAAGTCATCCTCAGACAACCCCAATCTCCGGAGCGTCCGAGTTGGAATCAGGTTAATCCCGGACCCCGTGTCGACAAGACAGCGCCGGACTTCAAGGCCATTGAACTAGCCAGTGACATACAGCGGACGGATATGTCCCTGTATAGGAGGGTCTTAATCCTTACCAGAGAACGAGATAACTGCCTGACATTCGGCGTCCTCGATCGTTTCGGCGTGGAAGGCCTCTGCAGCCGCAACATCTGTCTCAAACTGGAGGGGGCTTTTCAGGGCTTCAGCGAGTGCCTCGCGCATCTCAGATGACATGCGCAGAGCCTCAAGGATGGAGAGCCTTGCTGGGATGTCGGCCAAGTGCTTCAGGACATCATACTTTTTGGCCAAGCGCGATCCCCTGGTTGCAGGAGGTTGCTCTGCGGTTGGTGGCATGACGGGCCTTGCCGGTTGGATCGGCGGCCGACTGGTACTTGGCGCATCTCGCTGTTCACTGGTCGCAGTCCGAGAAATGGTCACCGTACTGGAGTCAGGAGGCCGGGATGGACTCGTGGCAGGGCGGAGCTGGTCGCGACGCGGCTGAGGCGGTTCTGCCTGGTCCCACACCACAAACAGTGGCGGAGGCGAATCCGTCATCCCCGAATGGGGGGCCTGCGCACGCTGAGCTCGATCTTGAGCCTGCTGCCTAGTCTCAGTGGCGTGCACGGCCTGGCTGGAGGTACCAACGGCTGTGCCCCGGCGACTCCTGTTGATGCGGTTCTTCCGACGGTAGCGACGACCGGGGACACTAGGGAGGTCCACCTGGTGTTCTTCAACGTCGGGAACCGAAAAGGGATTTACCAGCTCGACGGTGTTAACCGAAGCGTACCCAATACCGTCATCGGACGAATCATCCATCACTGGGCGGATCCGAGGAGGGACCCCCATCTCCGGGGGCATGAAATCGCCGAGAGTACGGGATAGTGGCGGAACTGGCGGGGCGCGCTCTTCCTTCTTGCGATGCCGCCGTTTGCTCCTCTTGGAGGTGGCAGACTGGGACGACGATGCCGAAGCAGCACCCGCAGGTTCTGGGGGCTCAGGCTGATTCAAGCGCGCACGGATGATTCCATGGGCGCGAATGGTCGTCTTGCGGGCCATCCAGTTATTGTACTTCTGGGGTCCGCGGTTGGAGACCAGCTGCCATTCGTCCTCGTTGCCACTATCGTCATCTGATCCCACGAATACGCCCTCCACTTGTGCCGGAGCTGGGCCCATCCTGATTACATTGTTGTTAATCTGGTCTTGGAGCTAGTCCTTAAACACATAGCACCGCTGGATGGTGTGCCCCAAGGCTCGATGGTAGGGGCAGTAGCGGGGGTTATTCGTAAGATGTGCCTCCTCTGGCTTCCAACACTCAGGCAGTCGCACAATACTCTGCTCCAGGGCGCTCCGGAAGTAACCGGGGACCTGATCCTCATGAAATGAGTAAGTCAGGTGTCACGGGCCCCTGGGAGCGTGGTCTTGACGAGGGGCTGGAGGGGCCGGCCGAGGAGGTGGACCCTGATTATCTCGCCTGGGTTGCGGCGGTACATTACGCGGAGGGGCCGACCGGTTCTGGGGCTGCCGCTGCTGGGCCGGGAACTGAGCCCGTGGAGGCGGATTCCTGTGAGGCTGTGGAGCTGGCCTCACCGGCAGCAGCTCCAACGGCCTGGGGGCCTCTATCTGGGCAACAGCAGCGGGCTCAGCCCTGCTGACTCTCCTTGCAGAAATCATTGGAGGCAGCGGGTGTGCCTGGCTGGCCTGTTGCAGGGCTTCCTCAAGACGTTGAGCTTTGTCTGAGAAGTCCATGAACCCTCCGGGGTAATTCTGAGTGATCAGGGAAGGGACCAGCTCGGTCTTGACGTTCCCGACGCACATTGTCAGCAACTGCTCCTGAGTCAATGGCATGTCAAGGGAATACGTGATACCCTTCCATCGGGCGACGAAGTCCGCGACTCGCTCATCAGGCCTCTGCTTGCACTTGAAGAGGTCTGCGATACTTGTCTTCCGGGTCGTGGAACTGAACTGGTAGAGGAACTGTCTACGGAGGTCCTCCCAGCTGGTTACCGACCCGACGGGGAGCTGGCTGTACCAGACAAATGCTGGCCCTTCCAGTGTCTGAACAAAGCAGCGAAGCTTAGCGGCCTCCTGCTGCGCCGGAGTCCCCAACATAGGCCCGCACCTCGAGTTGAAGTGGGCTAAATGCTGTGGCGGATCTCCAGTTCCGTTGAAGGGAGAGAAAGTGGGATTCCCGAATCCCGTAGGCGCCGGCATGTCATCCACCCATGCTGGGTAGGGCTTGCCGTCCGGTGGGATCGCCACCTGCCGAGTCTCCAAGGCTTCCAAGCGGGCAATGAGTGCCGCCATCGGATCGTCCGGACATGGGTTCCAGTCCTGGCGAGGATCTCTAACCACGAGCGCATTGCATGGCCCTTCAATTGGTTCGTCGACCGGGTCGTCGAACTCGGCAGCTCGTGGGATGGCGGGCGGAGCGGCCCTTGGGGCAGCGGGAGGAATCCGAGCGGGATCTCTCAGGTAGTCACGCCGCTCGGGAGGGTGTGGCGAAACATACCGCGCCCTCTTGCCATAGGCAATGGCCTCTCTCCTGTCGGCGAACACGGCATAATCACGGTTGCCCGGGAGAGTCTCATCGAGGAGCGGTTGTTCCGGTCCCTGCTGTCCTGGCCTGGGATCACCGTAGTCAGGCCGCCGTTCAGCAGCGCGCTCGGCGAGGAGCTGGTCAACCAGCTTCTTCTGTTCGGCGAGCTGCTGACGTAGCGTAGCCTTCTTGGGATCCTCCTCTTCCCTCTGCATGGAGGCAGATGGGTCGGCGGGCCTTATAGCCTCGCTGTGCTCTTTTCCTTTGCTGACGTTTCGGCTCAACGTCAGTGCTTCAGTGGGTGCGGGGAGCCCCAGGAGGTTCCTCTGATGACGAGTAACTCTCACTGATGGGTCTGACGACGGCTTGTCTTCGGGGGGGAAGCCCCCGTCGAGAAGTCCCAAGTCGTTCCCCTCTCCCGACAGGTCATCCATATTGACCGTTCCTGTCCCTGGGGATATACCCTCAGGGCCACCCAGCGAATCGGGCTGTCGGCGGATCACACTGAAGCGTAGGGCAGCGTACTGCCCCCATCCACGGATATACACGTGGGGAGTGGCTTCCTCGATAACTTTGCGGAGTGCTTGAAAACACTCGACGCATCATTGTTGGAGGGCCTCGTGGTGCCCAAATGACCCGGGGTGCCGAACCGCGGGGAGCATGGCCAGGTCAATTTGACGACACTGCTCACCAATATCCTCCAGGTGCGCTTGACTCCCGGGTTATGGCATTTGTAGGCGGTGAAGACAGGAGCGAGTCTCCCGGAGAGTTCGGCGGAAGCATTCGAACTCATCCGGGGTGAGCGATTCGGGTGCATCAAAGCCCGGTCCTGTGACTGGCCAAAACTTCTCAGGGAAGTGGCCCTCTGCAAGGACGGTCCAGAAGCTCCACGACTCAAACTCGGGACCCAGATCTCCTTGGTCCTCTTCAATGGCTGGGAACGGACGGGAAACTGGTAGTGGTGCCGAGGCGGGCCGCCGGGATGACGGGCTGGCCGGCGGTGAATACGGCGAGCAGGCCGATTGTCCTCCATATCCCGGGCCGCCCTCTGAGGGTGGCGGTGCCCTGGCTACCACATCACGATAGGACGGGCCGGCGAGCGAACATCCTGCCGTAGCATCGGTGCTCGCCGAGGGCGCACCAGATCGTGGTTCGACCGTCGGTCCCCAGAAAAAGTCTCCGGCTTCTCCGATCGAGACAGAAGGCACTTCTGGAGGGGCCGGTACCAACCGCAAGTATGATCCTTGGGGGTCTACCAGGCCCTCGTTACTCCGGATATATCTTCGGAGAGAAGTGGGGATCACATCGATCTCGCTCTGGGGGAGCACGAGGCTGACGTGCCGCATTCCTACCCCTGCCCTTGACTGGCGGGATTGGGGAAGGGGCTCTGTCGCCGAATCGTACTCCGCCTCTGAGTCAGAGAAGCAAACCGGTCGGATCTCTGTCCGGAATTCCGTAACATTCTTCCCTCGGCGTCGACGCCTTGCCTTCCTGCCCCTAGGTGGTTCTTCGGGGCAGGGCTGATCTCTGTCCTGGCATCCTCCGGCCGCACTGGTGCTGGGACCAAGAGGACTGGGAACCAAGGTGCGAGGGGCACCGGGACAGATATCAAAGGGGACGCGGGGAGAGATGATTCCGGGCAGGCCTCCGGGCCGGGATTGGAAGGTGGGATGACCCACGCCTCCTGGATCGGCCACGCAGAGTAGACCCTGCCGGTGAATAGCGCTACCGCGAGATGGTCCGCGGTGGCTACTGCCAGTGCCAGCAACTGGGAGAGTCGACCCAACCTGCCTTGGGGGCGGTCGGGGCCTCGATCCAGGTCGGGCATAGGAGTTCCCACGCTCAGGATGCACAGAGGCCTGGCGACTGGAGCCAGCAGTGGCTTGGGCCAATGCGGCCGCTGTCGCTAGAGCCCCAAGGTGGGCATCCTCTTCCGCTCGTGCCCGACGTTGGCGTCGAGACAAACGAGTCGGGATGAGCGGCGCGGGCAGGTGGAGAGCCCGCTCTTCAACTGGAGAGGCCTGGCGGCGGTGTCGTCGTGGCCTGGCGGGAGTCCTTACCATAGATCCCTGGAGCGAACCCCGGATAGGGTGATCCCGGGCATCTTCCACCTCATCCGCATAGGGAAGGGAACTGTCAGAGCGCTCCGGGGATAAACTCCCGAAGCGATTGGACGTTGAGGTAGGCAGCAGTGCCTCCCTGCGCGGCCCTCGAGGGAGGCGGTGGTGGCGAGGCGCAGCCTCCTCAAGGTCTAGGCGAGCCATTTCCCTAGTGGGGATGACTCCCTCTTCCTCGTATCTCCGCACCAGGGTGTTGATCACCCTTCTCTGGATGACCTCTGAGGGGGAGAGAGGGCGTGGTCGTCCCGCAATTGCGGCTGCTGGGACGACTGCGGAACGGGCAGGACCGCGCGGAGTAGCCGCGTCGGTGTTTCCCCTATCCCTGCGCCAGTGGGCGGGTGGCGATCGGGCACTGGATCGGGCGACCTGATTAATGAAAGCAGGGAGAAGAACCCATTAACACTGACAGGAAAAAGGAATCGTCAACCAACCATTAGCGCCACGACGCCTTCCGTGGGGGGAACCCAGGCCCTCGACGTTGCGAGACGGAGTGCCCGATTTCACTTCCCCAGCCCCTGGCGGGTAAGACTGAATGCTTGGCCGGGCAACATGTCGGTCTTCCAACACCTCTGAAAGCCATCGGTCTTCGTATCGAGGAGAAGAGATTCACGTCGGGTTCACCATTTTTCTGTTTCGGTGCGGATGTGCGTCGGGTTACGCTGTTCCGCCAGGACGCGTTCGCGCGTGCACCCGTCAACCCGAGGGGATGGGCGCGCGGCTTGTGGTCCCGCAGTCCCGCTTTCCAAGGGCGGGCGGCATTCGTCCCTTATTCAGGGGCGTCTGCTCCTTGATCGAAACCGGGATGATGGGATGTCGGCTCCTCCTTCCTTGGACGTCTCCTCGGAACTCGTCACCTAATCCGGGTCACCCTCATAGACTTAAGAATGTTCGTGAATCTCGTTCCCGGTGCCATATCTTCATGGACACCGGTTAATTACGCTGCTTCCGCCCGGACGTTCCAAGGAGTCTGGTCGGGGCAGCAACCTGCGGTGAGAAGGCCGGGTGGCTCTGGGTGCTGGAGGCGTGTCGTAACACTGCGGCTTTGCACGTCTGTCTTCCGTCCCTAATAGGGCTTCTCGAAGGCATGATGGCCTGAGGCATCCCGTACTGGGTGCGGGGAACTGTGTCACCTGAGGGTTTCCTCAGCTTCCCATGTTTAACACGGGGTATGCCGCGAGTTTAACGTCCAGCGGGGACGGCATCAGACCGATCAACACGAAAAGTGGATCAGATGACAGAACCCCTTGCGGGAACCTCCGACGCTTGGGCCAGCACATGGGCGGCTTCCCAAGTAACGTGGAGTGGAGTGATGTGGCATGACCCCACCGGGATGTGGCGGCCCGGGTAAGGATCAGGATGGATGATGGAGTGAAGAGCTTGGACCCCGGAGGGGCTTCCTACGTACCGCGCGTTAGCGCGGATCATAGTCAACATAGTTCGGGTATACAGTTTAACGTCATGCTGGACGTCGGCAAGCCGACTCACGAAGAGGTCGAGGCCGCCGGGCGGAGGATTGAACCGAACCACCTCGCACAGAGGGGGATGGAACGGCCGGGTGGATCACAGTTTCACGTCATGCTGGACGACAAAAGGAGAAATGGAAAAAGGGGGGCTGTGGGGAGGCACCGTGGAGATACACACGGGCAGTCTCCCACATGGGCGGATTCATAGGTGAATCGACGCAGGCGTGAACCCTGGAGGGGTCCACTGATGGAAGAACTGACGTAAATACGACCGGGACGACCCGGTGGCGGGCTTGAACCTCAGGGAGGCTTCCTACGTACCCTGTATAGAAGACAGGGATCAAAGTCCACGTAGTTCATTCTGTCAGGACTTACGCACTTGAGACAGCCCGGGTGGCAAAACTCAGTTGGAAGGGACTTGGACCGAAAGCAGAAGACACCTCGATCCCAGTCATACCCTCTACTGGCTTCGGCCGTGGGGAGGCGCAATGGAGATACACATGTGCAGCCTCCCACGAGAAACTAGGGGTTTGTAATACCCTGCCCCCGTAGGGAAAAGCCGCTCCCATTAAATCGTCCCAAAAGGGGGACAATCCCGACATCCCTGCAGAGACGAGCGGGTGGGGGCCACATCCAAACCGGGGGAGACCCTGCGTGCGAGGCACGGGATCGAATGATGCGGACGGTTTAGCGTCTTTCCAGACGAAGTACAGTTTAACGTCGTGTGTTGAGGACGAGGCGGACGGTTTAACGTCTTGCCGGACGAAGTACAGTTTAACGTCGTGTGTTGAGGACGAAGCACTTGGCAGTTTAACGTCTTGCAGCGCGGACGATGGGGGCTAGGCAGTTTAGCGTCGTGCAGCTTGGACGTATGCTGAATAGTTTAACGTCTTGTAGCTCGGACGAGGTACAGTTTAACGTCGTGCAGGACGTATATGCAGTTTAACGTCATGCTGGACGAATATGCAGTTTAACGTCATGCTGGACGTACGTGCGTGTCACTTCGCGCAAGCCTGGAGGGCCGCACGGGAAGACAACGCACGGTGCGGGCACCCAGGATGAGGATCATCGGGCGCCACGCAGGCGGGTACCCTCGGGGGGTCAAGGGAGGCGACCCTGGCGGATTGCGCGCAAAAGAGGAGCTTTGTGCGCAAAACCGCGGGTCGGCGCGCAAAATGGCGGGCTGGCGCGCAATTGGGCCAGCGCTTCGCGCGCGGATGGTTGGGATTGCGCGCACCGGGCATCGGATAGCGCGCGGGGGCAACGGCTCATTCTCTAACGAATGGCCACTTTGAAAATGGGGGGTGCGCGCAATCGGGCTGGATTGCGCGCACCCGGGGGCAATTGCGCGCAAGAGGCTTCTTTTGCGCGCAAAGGCCTTCGGGTTGAAATTTATTCAAAGGAAATGGGCCAAGGGGATTGCGTGCGAAGGCGGACCCCAAGGCTCTATTGCGCGAAAGAAAGGAGGTTACCTGAAGATCGGCATTGCGCGCGGAAGGGGTTGGATTGCGCGAACGAGCGACGCTTCGGATTCTGGCAACCTTCAAAACGTCGGGGGTCGCCTTATATTTATAGGCAACCCCGGGCGCGGAATCCGGTCTTGGGCGCGCAATTCGGTTCGCGGGCGCGGAATCAGGACCCATCGCGCAAAGGGCGCCGCGCAGGCCGCGGGCGCGCAAAATAGCGCGCCGGCCCAGCGCATTGCGCGCATCCCGGGAGGATTGCGTGCCGCGACTCAACTTTGCGCGCGGGCCTCTGAAATTTCGCGCAAGTCCTCCGGGCCCTCCGGAACGTGCCTCTGACTCCAAATATCACTTCGCTTTCCGCATCTGGAGCTGTGATTGGGAACAACGGACTTTTCCGGCATCTACACCATGTCATGAACACTATGTAATTATTTAAGTTAATAACAGTCGTTTTAACGATCATTGGTACTTGAGTCAAAATAATCCCTTTATAATTTCAATTTGTTCATGTATCCATTATATCCAGAATTATAATCATGATTTATATATCATATATATCATATATATCCAGTATATACGTGCATTTATAATATTACATAATCATTTAGAGTTAAGAAATGAAATGCACCGTTCATGAAGACGGTAAGCCGTACGTACGCATGAACACTACTTTCATTTATATTTAATATTTTTTTATGGAATGGAATAATAATTATATAAATATATATTATAATTATATTATAATATCATATATAAATATAGTGACATCTTAATGGCCACCTTTGGAGGTGTCAAAGGAATGTTGAACAATCATCGTTTCGGGAGGCATAAATTCACAATCCACGGAAACAGTATGTTCTTTAACCATTAGATGTAGGTGTGTGTAAGTGTAGCTCGAATCCTTTTTATAAAAACATCCTAGAATATTGTAGATACAGGATTTGTTACGAATGAAATAAATAAAAAGAGTTTAGGGGGTTGGAGAAGCAAAATAAAACAAAAGGACTCAAGTGGAGACATTACCTTAAAATCGGGTAACTCCCTATAGTTTGAGCTCAAAGGCTTCCTTGGGAAGACTTCTTCCCTATGTGAGGCTTCAAGGAGTAAGAGATGGAAGTTGAGAGACAAAATGGGTAGGGTTTGGGCGAGCCAAATGCTTTGGATGTGTGGGTAAGGAGGTAGAGGTGGGGGCCTTTTATAAGAGGAGATGGTGGGCACTCTTGGAAAGTAAAGAAATATTACTTTATTTGAAAATGAGTTTCAGATTTAAAAGGTCTCACATTGATATAATTCTAGGATAAGGTGATAAGGGTTCGAAATATACCCACCCAATAGGTTTTGGACATGTGTAGGTCATATAGTTTACATTATCTTCTCATTTTATTTAAATCCTTTATTAATGAGGTAATTACTGCATCATCATGATTTCATAAATAATTTAATTTTTTTAAAGTCTAAAAATTATCAAAAAATACTATGATGTAGGAAATATTTTTTGATTTCCAATTAATATTTATAGTCAAATATCTAACTTGTATAACCCCATTTAAAAATGGTTTTTGTAAAACATATTTTTTTTTGTCATTTTTACTTTTTCATTAAATAAAAAGTTATTCATGGCATTTCCCAACCAATGTGGCTCCATGGGGTCCCGAAGTTGACCCATGTATTTTCTGGGTCGTCCATGACACATCCCATGACGGTAGGACATGTTTCAAGCTCATCTCGTACTATTAAAACATTATTTTTTCCTTAAATTACACTAATTACCATTAATCGCAATTAAAAACATAAAAGTTACTATTCACCAAAAAATTATTTTAATCTCATTGAACCACATTTTACTTCTTAATTACAACCATGTATGTTGGATTTTTTAAAATAAAATAAAAGAGGTGGTAAAATTTCATTTAAATGAAAAATCAGTTTCTTTAACTACCACTTAGTGGTTTCACTATTCATCAAAAATTGATGTTTTTTAGAAAGATACCAAAACTTCACCATAAGCTATACTTGATATTCTGAATTCAAAAATTATGTCTATTTTAGAAAATTCAAATCATATAAGTTACATTAATTAATTTAATAATTAATTCCCGTTGTCATGACAAATAGCAGGTTTTTTTGAAACAATATCTATGAAATGTTTGGCATTAGTTTATGACCAATTCCAATGTGAAATTAACCCTAATGGCCACCATTGGATTAAAAGGTAAAATTATATTCATATAACACTTTAAGACCAATTAAAAATATAATCTAACCATATAATTAAATTAAATGAAAAAGCAGTTTTGATGTAAAATGCAGTATTTTCCACTATTCATTAAAAAATGAACATTGTCAGAAAAATACAAAACATTTATCGAATGTAAAATTCAATGTCCCAATAATAATGAATATTTTTATTTTGACAAATATAGATTATAAAATTGTCAAAAGTTTCATTTAAAAAGGGTTTCCCATCAAAAGGCAGTAAAACAATCTTTTAAGAATATTAGTGTATTCCATGCTTAAGATTGGATTTATTTTCATTTTAAGCCTCTAAAACACTATCTAATTCATTAATAGACATAGATAAAAATATCTATTATTCATTACTTACTAGGGATGTTACATCCTTCCCCCCTTTAGAAAATTGCGTCCCCGCAATTTATTTACTTATCAAATAAATGGGGGTACTTATCCCTCATTGCATTTTCAGATTCCCATGTTGCCTCTTCCTTCATGTGGTTTTTCCAAAAAACCATTACCTGATTAATCACCTTATTCCGTAACACTTGCTCCATGTGGTCAAGAATCTGGACCAGTTGTTCCTCATAAGATAGGTTCTCTTCCAGCTGAACTACCTCTAGACTCAAAACATGAGATTGATCTAGCATGTACATCCTTAACATTGAAACATGAAAAAAATTGTGTAGCTGAGATAAACTCAGAGGTAAAGCCACTCGGTAAGCAACTGATCCAACTCTCTCCAAAATTTCATTTGGTCTAATGAACCATGGACTCAGCTTTCCTTTCTTACCAAATTGCATCACACTTTTCCATGGTGATACTTTGAGAAAAACATGATCACCTACCTCGAAATATAGATCCTTCTTCCGGTTATCCGCATAACTCTTCTGCCTGCTCTGAGATGTTCTCATGTGTTTCTGAATCAGCTGAACTTTTTCTGCCATCTCTTCTACCAAATCTGGTCCCATCAACTTCCAATCACCCAATTCATCACAGAAAGCTGTAGTTCGACAACGCTTCCCATATAATGCCTCACATGGTCCCATCTGTATACCGGAATGAAAACTGTTATTATATAAAAATTCAACCAAAGAAAGATGATGGTCCCAACTTCCCAGATAATCCATCGAACAAGCTCGTAGCATATCCTCCAAGTTCTGAATTTTTCATTCTGACTGCCCATCTAATTGAGGATGAAATGTTGTACTAAAATTTATTTCAGTACCCAACGACTTCTGAAGGCCTTTCCAAAAGTTAGAAGTGAACCTGGGATCACGATCAAATAAAATGGAGAGAGGAACTCCATGTAACCTGACTAACTCTTTAAGATACTAATGGGAAAGTTGATCTAGGGAAAAATTATCTCGTATATCAAGGAAATGAGAAGATTATGTCAAGCGATCAACAATAACTCAGATTGCATTATTACCTCAAGATGTATTCGGTAATCCCACAACAAAGTCCACGGATATATTCTCCCATTTCCACTCTGGCACTGGTTAATGCTGAAGCATCCCTATCGGTAACTGTTGCTCTGCTTTGACCTGTTGACATGTAAAACACTTCACAGTAAAATCAGAAATATCTCTTTTCATTCCATCCCACCAGTAATACTCCCACAGTTCTCTGAACATCTTATTACTGCCAGGATGAACTGAAAACGGAGAACTATGAGCTTCACATAACAACTCTCTCTTCAACTGTGAATCACAAGGCACATACAATCTCTCCCCAAATCTCAAAACACAATCATTATCAATGTTGAATTCATCCAACTTACCTTTATGAACAAGCTCTACCATTTTTTGCAACTCACTATCTTCCCTTTGTGCTTGCTTAATTCTGTCTGATAGGGATGATCTCACTAATACCTGAAACAAAATAAAAGAACATCCTGCACCAAAAACTTTTATGCCAAAGTTCATCAAATCCTTAACCAAAAGATCACATTCCAAACTCAACATTGCTAATGAAGCATTACTTTTTCGACTCAAAGCATCGTCCACTTTATTTGCTTTTACCGGATGGTAATAAATTGTACAATCATAATCCTTGATTAATTCTAGCCATATCCTCTGTCTCATGTTCAATTATTTCTGAGTGAATATATACTTCAAACTTTTTTGATCGGTATATATTTCAAACTTTACTCCATACAAATGATGACTCCAAATTTTTAAAGCGAAAACAGTAGCAGCTAATTCCAAATCATGTGTAGGGTAATTTAACTCATGAGTTTTCAACTGTCATAAAGCATAAGCAATTACCTGATCATTCTGCATTAGGACTCAACCAAGTTTTGTCAATGAAGCATCACTATATATAACAAACTCACCATTCCTGGAAGGTAGTGCCAAAACTGGAGCATTCACCAATCTTCTTTTCAATTCCTGAAAACATTCATCAGATTATTTTGTCCAGATAAACTTACCACCCTTCCGACTTAGCTTAGTCATTGGTCTAGATAACCGTGAAAAATTTCTAACAAACCTTCAGTAATATCCTGCCAAACCAAGGAAGCTACGAATCTGAGTTACATTTGTGGGTCTTGGCCAATCTTCAATAACTTTTGATTTTGTAGGATCAACAGTTATCCCATCATTAGAAACAATGTGACCAAGGAAAAAAATTTATTGCAACCAAAACTCACACTTGCTGAATTTTCCATACAGTTTCTTTTATTTTAAGGTTTTTACGATAACCCTTAAATGTATTTCATGCTCCTCTTTACTTTTAGAAAACACCAAAATATCATCAATGAAAACCACCACAAACTTATCCATGAACTCATGAAAAATTCTATTCATTATGTCCATGAATACAGAAGGTGCATTTTTTAGCCCAAAAGGCATTACTACAAATTCATAATGGCCATATCTTGTACGAAACGCAGTCTTCGGAACATCTTCTTCCTTTACCTTCAGCTGATGGTACCCCGATCTCTGGTCAATCTTTGAAAAAATACTGAGCTCCCTGGAGCTGATGAAAAAATCATTGATATGTGGAAAATGATATTTGTTCTTAACAGTGATATTATTCAAGGCCCTATAATCAATGCAAAGTCTAATTGAGCCATCTTTCTTTTTAACAAACAAGACAGGAGCACCCCATGGTGATGTGATAGGTCGAATGAAACTTTTCTCTAATAAATCTTGCAATTTATCCTTCAACTCTAAATGTTCAATTTGATCCATTCGATAAAGGGGTTTTGAAATTGGCTTAGCATCAGGAAATAAGTCAACAGTAAACTCAACTTCCCGATCTGGTAATATTCCAGGAAACTCATCAGGAAAAACATCAAGATACTCATTTACCACTGGCACATCATTAATCTGAACAATTCCTTTATTTTCAACGATGTGGGCAAGGTAACATTCATTTCCATCTTTTACAAGTTTCTTGGCCTCTTAATATGTTATCAACAGTAAGGGTTCATTCTTGTACACAAACTGAAAGTCTTTATGAAAAGAAATTTCTTTATCTATACAGTAAATATTAGCATGGTAAATAGATAGCCAATCCATACCCAGGATAACATCAAACTATACTAAAGGTAGAACAATAAGGTTTTCAAGTAGGTTCTTTCCACAGATAAGGATAGGAAGATTCTTATAAATTCTTTTTGCCTCAAAATTTCCCCCAGGTGTTTTTACCAAAAGTTCAGGAGTCAATTCTTGAGATGGTATTCCCATTTTACTAGAAAAGGTTTTAGAGATGAAAGAATTTGTAGACCCCAAATCAAACAACACACTGGCATAATCTGAAAAAACAAACAAAGTACCTGATTCAACTTCATTTGACGGCCCGACATCTACTGAAATAGTTGCAAAGGATTTCACCACCCCTTTCTACTTGTATTCTTACTGCTTCCCATCACTCAAGCTCTTTGTTGGACACTCGTTTGCATAGTGACCCATCTCATTGCACTTATAACATTTCCTTAACTGTAAATCAAATTTGGTCTTACCATAACCCTGATCATTTTCAGTGCAATCACGATCCTTATGTCCCATCTTACCACATCAGTAGCACTTTCTAGAATTCAGAAGACATTCCCCAACATGCATTTTTCCACATTTATCACAAACTGGAAACATTGTTTTCTTACCGTCAGACTTTTTTGAAGAATTCTTACCTTTATCCTGCCACCTCGGTCTCTTCTTTTGTTGGTTGTTATAGAACACTTGATCATCAAAAAACTCTATTTCCACATTATCAGCACATCGAACAATCTTTTCATAACTTTTAAACTCACAAGAAGCTAATGCCCTTCGATATTTTGGTATAATCATGAGTAAAAACGATTAATTTTACTATTAAGGTCTCGGATAAAATTTGGAGCATACCGTGCCAATCGAGTAAACCATTCTTCATAGGTAGCCACTGAGTCTTCCTCTTGCCTCAATTCCAAGAATTGTTTTTCCATCCTCAGTCAAACAGCCTTAGGAAAATACTTCTCAAGAAACATACCTTTGAATTCATCCCAGTCGAGAGCATCAATCTCATCAGCGTCCCTGATATTTTTAACCATCGACCACCACTGATCTGCTTCACCCTCCAAACGATAAATAGCAAGACTAACCTTTCGATTTTCTGAACACCACATGACAGTGAAAATATTCTCCAGTGCTTTAATCCACCCTTCAGCAAACACAGGGTCAGGTGATCCTCTGAATGATGAGCGATGTTGCCTCATGAAATGTTCCACCACTGACATGTTCCTCTGCGGTTGATCTGGATGATCTCGTGCATAGATACCACCACCATTTATCGCTTGAGTCAACTACGCCATTACTGTAACAAACTGTTCAGTTCCAATTCCGACCATCTCAGGATACTGATTCAGAAGGTTATTTCCTTCTGCATGCCTTCCTAGCACTGCTTCTCTGTTTCCTCTGCGGAAAACCATTCTGAACAAACATGTCTTAGATTAAGCAACATGGTAATCTTCAAATACTATATCACTTCTAATTGTCCATAAAAAAATATTTTTGGATAATCATTTAGTAGAATTATAAATCCTAAAGTTATCTAAACAATCCTCTAATACCAACTATAAGGCCCCAGCCTTAAACCTTACGTAATATAGAGTTATTACAAGATTACACATTGAGGATCTATTCAGGTTTATAGTTTTAGAAAATTAGATCATCAAACATGCATTACATTCCATATACAATTAAAGTGGTTACATTAAGATAATATTCATCTTTCCCATAAATGGAAACATATTTAAAAGAAAACATGGATTCTTTCTTGACACTTCCTTGACACTATCATAATATCATGTACCTTTCCCTTAACCTGTGAAAAACATTTCAAAAAACGTAGGATGAGCATAAAAATCTCAGTAAGGGATATAAAAATATGGAAAAGAAACATGGGTACATGTACACATAAGAATGAAATCATAAATTACCAATAGAACATAAGCACTTTAACATACCACATCAAATCATGAATAAATCATAGAAATCATAAGACATAAAGGTAACTTGAGGCATTCATAACATTCTTACGTAGGGAGTAACCCTCTTGGTTACGTTTGGAATACCCATCACAGTATATTCCCTAAATATCTTCGGAGAAACCTTAATGTTTCACTCCTTCGCGTTACCCAATGCATTGGAGAGCTATATCAGGCTCAACCGCCCTTAGTTTATCACGGAACCACCCATCTTCATAATAATGCCCAAGAACCTCAACATAATCGTATCACATAAAACATGCATAAATGAAACAATAATTTCCACCTTTCAATCAAAAGATATCAATAAAACACAATGATATAAAAAAATTATGAAAACCATTTTCAATACCAAAATAAAATAAAAGTAAAACATGGTATTTATTTTTGTTTAAAAAATGTTATGGCTTGTAGAGGAAGCTGAAACCCAAATAATGGTCACGGCGGCGGAGAAGCCGTTGTCGCCGCATACGTATGACAAAAACATTCCCTTTTGTCGTTTTGTATAACGCTTCGTATAAAGAAGATTCATTTTGGATAAATGTAAAAGTCTAAGGGGTTTATACATAGTATAAAAGAATGTTTTGTATAAAATAAAATACGCCTCAATGAAAGGAGATTGAAATGAAGTCTCATACCTCGAGTCCGACTTGACTCGATCATTCTTTAATGTCATAAATAAAAAACTTGAGTTAATTTATACTTTCTTAATAACCTTTTTCAAGTTCATTATTCCTTTTATATCACTTATTTCCATGTCATGAACACTATGTAATTATTTAAGTTAATAACGGTCGTTTTAACGATCATTGGTACTTGAGTCAAAATAAACCCTTTATAATTACAAGTTGTTCATGTTTCCATTATATTGAGAATTATAATCATGATGTATATATCATATATATCATATATATCCAGTATATACATGCATTTATAATATTACATAATCATTTAGACGTATGAAATGAAATGAACCGTTTATGGAGACGGTAAGCCGTACGTACGCATGAACGCTACTTTCATTTCTATTTCGTACTTCTTTATGGAATGGAATCATAATTATATAAAGATATATTATAATTCCAGTATAATATCATATATAAATATAGTGACATCTTAATGGCCACCTTTGGAGGTGTTAATGGAATGTTGAACAATCATAGTTTCGGGATGCATAAATTCACCATCCACTGAAACAGTATGTTCTTTAACCATCAGATGTAGGTGTGTGTAAGTGTAGCTTGAATAATTATAATAACAAAATCCTATTATATTGAATATACTAGAGTTGTTACAAATGAAATAAATAAAAAGAGTTTAGGGGGTTGGAGAAGCAAAATAAAACAAAATGACTCAAGTGGAGTTATTACCTTAAAATCGGGTAACTCCCTTTGGTTTGAGCGCAAAGGTTTCCTTGGGAAGACTTCTGCCCAAAGTGATGTTTCAAGGAGTAAGATAGGGACGTGGAGAGACAAAATGGGCAGGGTTTTTCCCAGCCAAGGGCTTCAGAAGTGTGGTTAAGGAGGTAGAGTTGGGGGCCTTTTATAAGAGGAGTGGAGGGGCACTCATGGAAAGTAATGAAATATTACTTTATTTGAAAATGAGTTTCGGATTTAAAAGGACCCAAATTGATATAATTATAGGATAATGTTATAAGGGTTCGAAATATATCCACCCAATAGGTTTTAGACATGTGTAGGTCATAGATTTTACATTATCTTCTCATTTTATTTAAATCCTTTATTAATGAGGTAATCGCCGCATCATCGTGATGTCATAAATAATTTAATTTATATAAAGTCTAAAAATTATAAAAAAACTAATATGATGTAGGAAATATTTTTATATTTCCAATTAATATTTATAGTCAAAAATCTAACTTGTATAACCCCATTTAAAAATTATTTTCGTAAAACATATTATGTTTGTGTCATTTTTACTTTTTCATTAAATAAAAAGTTATTTATGTAATTTCCCAAGAAACGTGGCTCCATGGGGTCCCCATGTTGACCCATGGATTGTATTGGTCGTCCATGACACATCCAATGAGGGTAGGACATGTTTCAAACTCATCTCATACTATTAAAACATTATTTTTACCTTAAACTACACTAATTACCACTAATCGCGATTAAAAACAGAAAAGTTACTATTCACCAAAAAATTATTTTAATCTCATTGAACCACATTTTACTTCATAATTACAACCATGTATGTCGTATTTTAGAAAATCAAATCACAGAGGTGGTAAAATTTCATTTAAATGAAAAATCAGTTTCTTAACTACCACTTAGTGGTTTCACTATTCATCAAAAATTGATGTTTTTCAGAAAGATACCAAAACTTCACCCTACGATATACTTTATATTCTGAATTCAAAAATGATATATATTTTACAAAATTCAAATCATATAAGTTACATTAATTAATTTAATAATTAATTCCCGATGTCATGACAAAAAGCGGGTTTTTTTTAAACAATATTTATAAAACGTTTGGCATTAGTTTATGACCAATTCCAAAGTGAACTTAATCCTAATGACCACCATTGGATTAAAAGGAAAAATTATATTCAGATTACACTTTAATACCAATTAAAAATATAATCTAACCATATAATTAAATTAAATGAAAAAGCAGTTTTGATGTAAAATGCAGTATATTTCACTATTCATTAAAAAATGAATATTGTCAGAAAAATACAAACAATTTATCCAATGTAAAATTAAATGTCCCAATAATAATGAATATGTATATTTTGACAAATATAGATTATAAAATTGTCAAAAGTTTTATTTAAAAAGGGTTTTCCATCAAAAGGCAGTAAAACAATCTTTTGAGAATATTAGTGTATTCCAGGCTTAAGATTGGATTTATTTTCATTATAAGCCTCCAAAACACTATCTAATTCAATAATAGACATAGATAAAAATTTCTATTATTCATTACATACTAGGGAAGTTAAAACCAATGTATTATCTACCATTACGGAGTATATGATATCACCCCTTTATTATGTTTTATTTATCCCTATGATGTGTTGATAAAAATTATGAATAATTTGATGGGTTAATCTAATATTTTTTGGGGTGTTACTAAGGGTGTTTATATGTTTTTTCTGTCAATTTTGTAATTTAATGTTCATTTATTTAATATGGATTCTAAAACTACTAAAATGATTAGTCCTTTGGGATTCGAGTCTTGTATCTATTCTAATGTAAAAAAATAAGACATTAACTCCAAGATACTGGGGTTTAGGTATTTATAGATAGTATTAATGAAAGTTTAGTAGAATATTTTGAAACTATATTTGGATAACATTGAATAGAGAACATAATAAAATTATATATTTTAAAGATATATATATAATAACATCATATAATTTTGGTAATGTAGAGATTATGTGGGGTTTTCAAGAAATAAATCCCAATCATGATACTACAAGTGGAAGTGGTTCGTTCATACATGTTCCAAGGGGTAAAAACTCCTACAATGTGTCTTGGGCCATAGTTGGGTCAACCTGGTACATGAAAATTGGCCTTACTATGTATTTGTTTGACTCTCCTATTGGATATTCTATGGATAATCCAAATTTTTATTACAAACCATATGGAGGATTTAAAAGTAAATTTTTCCCCAAAGAAACAATGTTTATTAATATATTATTAGTTATTCATAAAATTTTAATTTATGTAATTTGTTTTTCTAGTTTTAAATCATGCATTATGATCGATTAATTAATTATGTGTATGCTATAATTTAGAAATTGTTCCTAGTGGAATAAATGAAAATTGTATCAATTCTCGTATCACATGTATGGATTTCCAACCAATGAAATATAATGACGATGTTATTGGATATGAAACTAGTGATGGGAAAATTATTACTATACTAGTATAGCTGACTCAAATTATGGACAATATCATTATCCATATTGAGAATCTAGACCCAAAACATGAAGGAAAAAAGTTATACCACTTTATGTGATAATAGCTTCCATCATTAAATGGGACTACAATCCAAATTTTTAGATGAGAAAGGTATAAGTTCTTAAGAGATGATATTTTTTGCGTTGGGAAGTAATGAAAGGGATACAGATTTACATATCGTGTATCTTCTCTTAGGATAGACTGATCAATGTTATTATTTTATTCAAACACAAAGGACTAAGAAGAAATTTAAAATATGGAATGGATGTATTATAAAGTTATTTTCCTAGAAAAATATTTTTATTGTGAATAGAGAGAATATATAGAGAGGAAACTCTTGAGTCCTAAATAGAAAGATAATGAAAATGGTAAGATTTATGAATCCAATTTTACATGGTTATCAAGTCATTAAAAAGTCTATTTTTTTAATCAATGAAGAATTATTGAATGATTATTTGATAGTTTAAAATCATTCCTTCTAAGGGAACTGATCTCTAAAAAATTCTCATCATAAGAAGATATAGTCTCATGTGCTATCAAGACGGAGAAATAATTCTATATTTCCTATATCTTTATGGGAAAACAAGAGAATAATATGGTAAAGGAAATAATAGATAAATGAATGAATAAAATAGGTAATTTTCCACTATTTTATACTTGTGGAAAAAAACCATGGTGCCTACATAAAATAAAAAAGAGCATGTTATAATATGGGAGAAAAAGTGTAACACCCCAACCCCTATAGACCGGAGCTGCTGAATTTCTTGTTATATTGGCATGGTTAGAATGAATGAAAATACCGAAGGAATGATGAGTTTATTAGTCATGAAAAATTTAGATACATAAAGGTAACTGAAATTAAATTTGAGAATTTTACAAAATACAATACATAAACAAAACTACGAACTACAACCACATAAGCTTAGTAAATGATCTCCTCTTAATCAAATGTCGAAGGTATACAATGAAGGGGGTGAGCTAAAATGCTCAGTAAGGGTTACAAATATCATAAACATGAATCAATAATAACTGAATCATAAAAAAATATGTCATGTAGAATAAATGAAAAACACAGGACATTAATAAACTAAGAAAGTTCATGCATCCAAATATTTTGTCAAAGTGAAAACCATATGGATAGTAATGAATAAATATAATGCTTATTAATTGGATTTCATGTATCTTGAACATTATAACATAATAAAGTTAAAACCTTTTAGTTTTGTGGGTAGAAACCCATCTCATTATTTGGAAACAAAGTCGAAGGGTTTGTCGCCAAATGATTTGTCTTCTGAGATATTCTGATGCATCGAGGGGTACTAGTGGGCCCCACCCACTACATCATGTCCCATACATTTTTATACCTTTATTCAGTACAAGATCTATACGCCTTTTCAATATCACTAAAGAGTAGGGTGTTCAAAATCATCAATATTTCCATAATTAAAATAACATTCCAAATAAACATTGTATGTAAAATGGTATATAATTTGTACAAAAAACATATCCTTGATATGAGATTAGGGATATGTAATATAAATATAATTTCAACTGAAAAGTGATCTCAAATGGGACGTAGGTATATAACATTAGTATTATTAGGTGCACCATAAAAGTTAGTCACAAAAAATAGTAGTTGAGACAAAGTCTCTCACCATAATATAACCAGTTGAATCATATGTCCTAATCTTATTAACCCTAAAATTAATCATTGAATAACATGAATATAAAGATAATCTTTTTATTATATTTCAAATGGTAGTACACATGTACCACATTCAAAAGATTAGTGGCGAATAATGAAAATCCCACGAATATGAATTTGTGATGAGAAACCACTTACATTATTGTCAAGTGTTTTACTCTTTTGTTATAATGACCTGAATATTAAAATTTAGCTTCATTAAATAATAACTAATGAGCATCCTATACATTTAGATTGGTTTTTTTGTTCATAATTAACTTATTTTGTATTATTATTTTATATTATGAGACATTGAAGATTACAAAACATTTATGAGATGAAAATAATATATTATTATCTGGTTCAACAATTGAATTGGTTTCATGTCCATTAATGAAGGAGAAAGTGAATAATGAAACTCCGTTGTTCACAAATTTAATAAATCAGAACCTCGTTGATGTTGATTTAGATTATAAAAATAAAATGGATGGTGTATGAATATTGATTATGATTTTTCCATTAATATGATATAATTCTATTATATAGATGATACTATAGTTTATCATTGTAATTTGTATAGAGGAGGTGAGGAGTGAAAAAGAAAAGAGATGAACTTAAAAATAAATGAATAGGTGAGAGATCTATTATGAAAATTCGGCTTCCTAACTCTGTCGCATAAAATTTCATAAAATGAAATGATGAGATAAAAATGGTATCTAATAATATTGAAAAAAAATATATGTATGAATAAAACATAAAATAAAACCCCAAAATAATAGAATTTAAAATCAAATATATAACATAAATGAAGGGTCAACTAAAAGAATAAAATGAAGGTTTCCATTACCTTGTAGAGTAACTCCTAGATCATGAAAGATGGTACCATGGGGGATTAAGAAAACCATGGAAGGACTCATAGACAGGTAATACCAACCAATTTTTTAGGATGATGAATTTGTAATTAAATAAAACGAATGGATGAGTGGGAATTTATTGAAAAAGGGAGTTAGTTTTTAATAATTTGAAAGGGACACCTCATTAGTGATCTTTTTGACAGACCATGGGCTTTACCGTGGTATTTTATAATGGTTCTAGACACTTGGGACACCGGATTTCATATTTTAATATACAAAAGTTGACCAACCTTTTATTTTAATTATTATGTCATTATGATGTCATTAAATTACCAAAAATTCAAAACTGTATTTTTACTATTTAAGAAAATTTCAAGTATTTTTAAAAATTCCAAAAATTCACCATAACCATTTATCGACGTGTAGATTTTAGAAATGAAAAAGATTTTTGGAAAATAATTTTCCATGTATTTTAAATTTATTTTTTAAATAAAATCATAGTTAATTAAAAAAATATCAATTTAATGATATAATTATTTTTTTATTTCATTGAAAACTTCATTATCATATCATTATCAAATTAGCATAAAAATAAAATATTATTATTATTTAATATTTATAAGGGTCATTTTAATATTCCTTTTACTATTTATAAGGTTTTTTTACTTTTCATCAAAAGATCGAGTTGGTTCTATCAGACTCCAAATGACTTACTGCTCATAACTCTAGATGACCTTTTTTTTAATTCAAATCATTGAAGTGGATAATTTATGTTTAATGGATAGGATTTGACTATCTCATAAATTACCAATTGTTGTTTCAAATTAACACAGTTCTTCCCGACATATAGTCTTTGAATATAAAGTATTTAAGAGTATCATTCCAAAAAATGTTTTGGGTTTTATATTATTCCATCTTCAGAAATTTCATCATTGAAATTTTATGTATAAATACCCCCAATAAGATGTGGGTGGTTCCTCGTCACGAAATCCCCTAGTTCCCATGTTGCTTCCTCTATATTTTGGTTTCCTTAAAGAACCTTTACTAGATGAGTTGTCGGATTTCTCAATACCTACTCTGTTGCGTCAAGAATCCAGATAGGCTTTTCACAGTATGAAAAATAAGGTTCCAATTCTATTTCATCATATGTGAGTATATGAATTGGTTCTACCATGTATTTCTTTAACAATGACATGTGGAACACATAAAGAACTATAGAGATATTTGGCGCATCGATAAATGGAAATCTACAACTCCGGATCATTCTAGAACATCAAATGCTCTGATGTACCTAGGGCTCAGTTTCCCAAACATAGCGAACCATATGACACCCTTCCATGGAGATACTTTTAGAAAGACATGTTATCCCTCTTGAAATTCCAAATACATTATCTGGTTTTCAACATAATTCTTCTTCCTACATTGGGATACATTAATATGGGCTTGGATTGACTTCACCTTTTCTGTGGTCTCTTCACTATGTTCTGGGCCAATATGTTCTTCCACCAACTTCGTCCCAACATGTTGGAGTTCGGCATCTCTTTCCATATAATACTCTATATGGATCCATTTGAATACTATAATGGAAACTATTGTTATATAAAAATTCCACAAATGGAATATATTTATCTGACATATCATGGAAGTCAATAGAGCATGACCATAGCATGTCTTCTAGAGTTTGAATAGTGCGTTCATATTGTCATTCAGTTTGGGGGTGATATGCAGTACTCATACGAAGCTAAATATTCAACGCTATCTAGGGAAGTTTACAGAATTTTTATGTATATAAGGGATCTTGATCAGATACAATTGATGGAGTTTCACCATGAATTCTTACAACTTCATTAATATATAGTCCATCCAGGCACTAAAGTGGTAAATCCTCTTTTAGAGGAAGGAAATGTGCTGATTTTTTTAGACAATAAAAAATTAAACATATTGCATCATTAATTATAGGCGTCTTCTGTTGTATGGTGATAGATTCCATCCTAATATTATCCTACTTCCACATAATAATTGGTATAGGTTGCATCACTCAATTGGGATGTTGTTTATATGCCTTCAAATGTTGGCAAACTGGACACCATGACACGAAGTCAGCAATTTCCCACATCATATTTTCCCACCAAAAATATTTTTTCAAATCTATATACATCATGGTGCTACAATGGTGTATAGAGAAATTTGATCTATGTGAATCTTCTTATAGTTTCATTTTTAACTCAGGTACTGATGGAACACATTACCTCTTCCCAAATATTATAACTCCTACATACACGATGTCAGCCAATCTCACATCCTTGACAACATTAATTTTCTGGAATAGATTTTCATCATCAGATAGAGAGATTTTTATCTTCTTTAATAAATATTATTTATCAATCATTTGAAATAAAAAATATTTTTCCCTTGATTAACAATTCCCATATCCATATTTAATATATCCAAAAATTTGGGATCTCTTTCAATCATTATTTGAGTTAGAATTCCATGATCTTTCATAGTTAATGCATCTGACACCTTATTCGCCATTCCTGGGTGGTAGTGTATTTAACAAAAATAATATTTCTGGAACTAGAGCCATCTTTATTGCCTTATGTTCAGTTCTTTTTCTATGAAAATGTATTCAAAACTCTTGTTTTCTATATAAATCTCACATCTTTCTCTGTAGAGATTATGTCACCATATTTTAGGTTAAAAGATTAAAGATTCAAACTCAAGATCATGAGTTGTATAATTTTTTCCAAGGGTATTCAAATTTCTTGATGCATAATTAATAACTTTATCATTTTCATAAGTACTCAACCCAACCCATTCTTTGATTCATCGCTGTATATCAAAAATCCATTAATTATATATGGAAGAGTCAAAATCAGATCATTGAAAAATCATTATTTCAGTTCTATGAAGAATTCCATACACAATGTTTTCCACACAAACATAACTCATTTTCCTGTGATAATGATTAGTGGGATAGCAAGACGGGCGAAATTCTAAATGAAACACCGATAGTAACCTGCTGAGACAATAAAATTACATACCTTGGATATTTGTTTTGGCATTCGCCAATATAGGATTGCTTTTATCTTCACAATATCAACTAGGATTCCATCCTTTTTGAAAATATGGTCTAGAAACGGAACTTATTGGAGCAAGAATTCACACATTCTAAACTTTCCATATAATTCATTTCTAATCAGAGTTTTCAAAATAATATAAAAGTTCTCCTCATAGTCTTCATAGATTTTAGCGTTTACCAGGATATCATTGATGAATAACACAACTAAGTTACCAAGATATTCCATGAAAACTCTGTTCATTAAAACCATAAAAACAGATGGTGCATTCGTCGGTCCAAATAGTATCACTGTAAACTCGTAATGACCATAACTGGTTCGAAATATTTTCTTCGTAATATCTTTCTTACTTACACGAAGTTGTTGATATCCATATTGAAGGTAAATATTAAAAATTATTGAGATCTATGAGGTTGATAAAATAAATCATCAGTCTAGGTCAGAGGATACTTATTATTTATTGTAATTAAATTTATTTCCTTATAATCAATGTATATCCTTAGGGATCCATCTTTTTTTTGACAAACAAGACTGGGGATCCCCATGGAGAGACACTAGATCGAATAAATTCTTTTTCATTCAACACCTCTAGTTATTTATTTACCTCCACTAACTCCTTAGTTGTCATTCTATAGCGGGAATTTTATACAGGTCTTTCACCAGGAATTAATTCAATGGAAAACTAAATTTCATTCTCTTTAGGATGTCCAAGTAAATCCTCTGGAGATACATCAATTAATTCATGAAATATACACTCATCATAATTTTGAATATTTCTTTTTCCACACATAGATATTGGTTTCCCTTCCTCTACATGAATTTTATTCAATAGAGCTACTGGGGTTGGGTCTAGATAAGAATCATATGTCAAGGTCTCCGCTATAAAGATAAAAGATTCTACACCATTTTGAAAAATTGCAACATACATTTTCATTAAATAAGTCATCAAATCATAGTTTGATAGCCAACTCATACCCATAATTATATCAAAGTCAGTATTTTGGTATGATGATAAGGTTAGCATCTAAATCATGTTTATGCGTCATGAGGGGAACTAGTTGATATTTCGTTGTTGCAAGGATGCATCCCCTAGGAGTTTTAACTGATAATTTTTTAATTAAATCAAATGGAAGAAGTATACTTTTCTTGGAACGTTGTAAAGATATTAATGAATTTGGTTATCTAGAATGAAATAATGTGTTGTCTATGTTTGAGAAAACAATTAAAGTACCTGCCACCAAACTATTAATAACTTCAACATCTGCGGTTGTAATCGCATAAGCACTCCCTTGTTCACTTGTCCTTTTTAGAGGCATGATTCCTTGATGGTTAGGAAATTCATTTGAATAGTGTCCCATTTCACTATAATTTTATCATTTAAAATCATCAAATTGTTTTGTCCCCTTGCGTTCATGAGATAGATGAACATTTTCTCTACACATATAGAAGACTCTCATGCCTTTTATGCATTTTATAATGTGATTAATTCCATATTTTTCACATAATTTGAATTTCGTCATTACCTTATTCTTCTTTGTTGAATCACCTTTCTATTGGTTATCAATTTACCACATTGTATCTTGTTTCCCCTAGAACAAATATGATCTAACATATTATTTCTCTGTTTTGATGGTAGTTAATACAATTTAATCATATCATGAATTTTTTTGAGAATCTAGTTCCCTTCGAAGATTTTTCCCAAGACCCTCAATTAAATGATCAATATTGTTTGGTGAGTCATTTGTGTAATATATGAAATACCTGGCTAGCCTTATGAAGGTAGCCTCATACTCTATAACACTATCTTCTTCCCATTGTTTTATTCCAAGGAATTTCCTCTTCATTTCGGTTCATTGCTGACAAGGGAAATTTTTTTCAATGATTATTTCTTTAAAATTATTCCATTAAATATCATCTATTTCTTCCTCCATCATTCTATTCTGAATTAAGGATAACCATTGATCATCTTCGCCCTTAGGACAATATACCACTAGTACTACCTTTTCATTTTTATTGCATCGTAATTCCATGAATATATTTTCAAGGGACATGAATGATTTCTCAACAACCACTGGGATAGTAGTCCCACTTAAATATGAGGGATTCTGCCACATGAAACAATCTAACATAGGTATGGAATTGTTATTTGTGACAAACTGAGTATGTTTTCTCAATTAGGTCATGATCTAATCTGCTCCAACATTGAATGTGTTTACTTGATCAATATGGAAATTCCTACCTTTCCCATGAGTATTGATTCCCCTTCATCCATTAGAAATCATTTTTAAATAATGGGATACACTAGAATACTTTTTTAATCTCAAATATAAAATCACTCAACATATATTGAAATTATATGCATATCTAATCTTATAAACAAGGTTTATCTGAAGAAAAATTTACATTAAACTCCTTAATAATGGCTTGTGATTAAAATGTGAATTATCATAATCATATCCACCAAGAGTGTCATAACCAAGAGTGCAGCAAGGCCTATTGTCAGGCACTAGTTCTGGTTCGAGTCTTGCTTAAAGTTGTGTTTTCGGGTTTTACCCCTATATACATCTATGCCAGAGCCGCCTATACCTTCTCGTTTCTAGACATTGAAGTATTACATAAAAGATCCAAATAATTTTTTCCATACCAAAATACTACGACATTCATATAAATTTACCCTAAAATACTACCTTAGGGATTTTTTCCCTACTATTCATTTTCTAATCTAGCTTCTATGTTTTCTACTAAATTTCCACTGATACCAACTATAACACCCTGAATCCTATATACCGGTTCTGGTGAATTACTTTTTATATTTTCATGGTTAAAAGTAATCTAAATCCCAAATCAACGATTATTTTAGTAGTCTTGAAGAATCCAGATACATAAATGTAAATCAAATTACATTGGAGGAGGTTACAAAATACAATACATAATAGAATCTAAAAAATGCATCCACATGTACTAAATAAATGATCTCATCTTCATCACCTGTTGAAGGTAGAAAATATATGGGGAGCTAAAACGCTCAATAAGGGATACAAATAGCATAATAATGAATCAATAATGATTAAATCATATACAAATATGGCATGGCGAGAAAATGAAAAACACACACCATTAATAAACTAACAAAGGGCATGCATCCATATATTCAGTCATAGTGAAGGACTCATGGATATTAATGACATAAAATGATTAAATAGAATTATTATTAATAGGATGACATGTATATAGAACGCTATAACATAATACGGTTAAAATGGTTATGTTCTATGGGTATAAACCCTTCATATTTTCTAGAAACAAATGCGAAGGGTTTGTCGCCAACTGATTTGTCTCATGAGACCTACAGATGCATCGAGGGGATATAGCTAGCCCCACCTATCACTTAATTACAAAATCATTCTTTATAAATTTATTCAATACAAGATCAACATTCCTTTTTAATATCTGTATAGATTAGTGTATACATATTCATCAATATTTCCATAATTAATATAACATTACAAATAAACACCGTATGTAAAATGGTCTATAGTTTAGTCAACAACCATATCCATGGTATGATATTATAGATATTTAATATAAATATAATTTAAAATGTAAATTGATCTCAAAAGGTTAGTAGTTACACCCCAAAAGGATTATTTTTTGCACCATACAATGTTAGTACCAACAAAATAGTAGTTGAGATAATGTCTCTTGCCACAGTTTAATCGATTGAATCTTATGAAAAAAAATTAATAACCCTCAAATGAGAAATTTAATTACATGAATATAAATATAATCATGTTATTATATATCAAAAGTAAGTATTCATATAACACATACAATAAATAAGTGGAAAACAATGAAAATCTAACAGAAATGAAAGTGAGATGAGAAACCACTTACATAATGCTCGAGTGTGTTCTTAATTTGTATTAATAACCTAAATAATAAAATTTATCTTCATTAATTAATAACTATATAACACTCTATAAATGTAATTTATTTATTATAACCTTATTATGTTTAATAATGGACATTTTATGGGTTTAAGAGGTTTATTTTTCTTGTTTGGGAAGCCTTTTCTTCCTTGTTTATCATGATTCGTTTACTTGTTTTGTTGAATGGAAGTTCATTTGAATTGTGGATAAACATATAAAATTGGTAATAAATCTTATTAATAAAATTAAGGATATATAAATTATATTATAATGATTTTGGGTTATATACCATGAGGACGATTCTTTAGTTTAATTTTTATTACATATATTCAGATTAACTTGGTCATTTTGGTCATAATGAACTTGTTTTGTATTATTATTTTATATTATGAGTGTCTAAGGATTACAGAACATTAATGAGATGAAATGAATATATTATTTTTTTTACCCTTAAAATGGTGTCATGACCAGTAGTGAAATAGAATGTGAAGAACAAAACTCTATCATCCACAAAGATTATAAATTGGAACCTCATGGATATTGATTTCGTTTATAAAAATAAAATCGATGGAGTAAGAATATTGGTGATGGTTCATCAATTAACGTTATATAAATCATGAATATAGATGATACAAGAGTATATCATGATCATTTGGATAGAGGATGTGAGGATAGAAAAATAAAATTGATGAACTTGAAAAAAAAGGCGAGAGACCCCTTATAAAAATTCGGCAGCCTAACGATGTCGCTTAATATTTCATAAAAAGAAATGATGAGTGAAAAAAGGTATGTAATAATATTGAAATAAAAGGTACTATAATTATAACACAAAAAATCCAACACCAACAAATTAAAATGGAAAATCAAATAGATAACATAAAATTTTTGTCAACTAAAAGAGAGAATGAAGGATTCTGTTACCTTGTAGAGTAACTCATAGACCTTGAAGGATGGGACCATGGGGGGTTAAGAACACATAGGGAGGACTCCATGAGAGGTAGACCCACCAGATATTATAGGATGAGGGATTTTTAATGAAATTAAATTAATTTATGAGTGTGAATTTACAGATTAAGGGAGGTCTATTATAATAATTTCAAAGGGACACCTCATTAGTGGGTTTCATCCAAACTATGGGCTTTCCCATGGTATATGCCCATGGAATTATCCACTTATGAAACCTCATGTCATATGATACTATAAATAAGTCGACCAACATTTTATTTTAATTATTATGTCATTATAATGTCATTAAACTACCGAAAACTCAAAACTATATTTTTACTATACATGAAAATTTCATGTCTTTTAAAAAAATCCATAAAATTTACCATTACAATTTTTTGTTGTGTAGAATTAATAAAAGATAATAATTTTTTAAAAATTAATTTTTAATTATTTTTTATTTTATTTTTATATAAAATCATAGTAATTTCCACAAATAACAATTTAATGGTATACTTATTTTGGTATTACATTTAAAAATTAATTAACTTCTCATTATCTTATTACCATAATAAAATAAGATATGATCATTATTTACAATTTATAAGGTTCATATTACGATTCATATTTCTATTCATAATGGTATTTTACTATTCATAAAAAAATAATGTTGGTTCTTTCATACTCCAAATGACTTACTGGTCAAAACTCTGGATGACATTTTAGTTAAAATTCAAAACATATAATTGGAGAATTTAAGTTTAATGGCTATGTATTTACTGTGTCATAAATAACCAAGTGTTGTTTCAATGGAGCATAATTCTTTCTGACATATAGGCTATGAGTAGAATTTATTTAAGAGAATGATACCATTAAATTTTTGGGGTGTTATAAAAAAGCCACAAAGTCCATTATTTCAAGTGAAAGAACGAATATATCGATGTTAAAATCTATAATGGTAGGTATATTAGAAATTATGAAAATTATTTTCCTTAGAATAAAAGAAACATGCATCAGAAATGACAATAGGATAAAGTCCAAGTTTATTTTTTCTCGCCAATTGAGGTTGAAATTTCATTTGATATGGCGGAAGGTACATTTATCACTTCATCAAACATAGACAATTATTTATTTTATTCACCCTCATCACATTAATTTAGTTCATCACTGTTTTCCATGAAAATTATATATTTACATTTCTATTTAATATATGATTTTTTAGTAATATATCCCAAGTTTCATGCCATTTCAATAATGATCTTTCGGTTAGTACCCATTATGACACGTAAAATTGCATTAGTTTCCAAACTTATGATCATACTTATGGTTTATTTTGATATAATCTTTGGTATGGACATGAATTAAAAGTATGATATGAACATATATTGAAAGAATAATGATGTCACAATACGCAACGAAAATATATAATCCCTTATCATTAGAGTACTAACAACATCATCTTATTCTTATCCAGTACCACCATTAGAAGAACTTCTATATTAAATTACACGGGAGTAAGATAAAAAATCATATATAGATCTTAAAATATAATATGTACCAATTTTGTATGAATAAATTGATTTATTTCCATATTATTTACCTAGACATTTTCTAGAGTTGGTGTTTCAGTTATGTATTGATTTAACTCATGGTGTAAGATCTATATCAAAGAATACCTATGGAATACCCGCTGCCGAATTATTAGAGATAATGACTCAACTATAGTAATTTAGTGACAATGAATTTATTCACCCCAGTGTTTCTCTATGGGGTTCACCTATTCTCTTTTTTTTAATAAAGATGTATCTATACAGTTGTTCATTGTCTATAGAGAAATCATTGTTATTACAAAAATGAATATGAATCTCCTACGTCACATTGATACTTTATTTGATCAACCACCTAGACCTCAATAATTAACTATTATTGACCTTCGATCTAGAAATCATCAGTTGTGTGGGAGGAAGGAAGATATTCCAAAGACAGCATTTCAAACCATGTATGGACATTATGAGATTATAGTAATTCCATTTGACTGGAAAATGAACCATCTATTTTAATGGATATAATGAATAGAGTGTCCAAGGAATATCATGAAAAAAAATTATTGTATTTATTCGTGATATATTTAAATATTCCAAAAGATACGAGGATAATGAGAAATAATTACAGGTTATTCTAGAGAATCTTAAAAGAGAAGATTCATATGGGATTTTTCTAAATAATGAACTTTGGCATCAAATAGTTTGTATTTTTGTCTATATTTTATCTAAGGAAGTAGTCACAATTGATAATGCAATGATAATGGTAGTTCAGAAATGGAATACAACAACAAAAATAACTGAGTTGTGTAGTTTTATTTCTTGAGCAGGTTATTATCGGTGTTTCAGTAAAAACATCTCACAATTATCTACCCCGTTAACCATGATTTCTTTTAAAGGTGTTCAGTTTGTATGGAAAAAAGAATGCGAAGAATGTTTATTAGAATGAAATAAGTTATTAGTGAATTCTATGATCCAAACTCTACAATTATGATATGGTGGAATTTGTGATTTATAATAATTCATTAATGAAATGAATTTACTATTTCTTTATATAGAATCATTAAGTTATTTAATATTCATTAATGGAGTTTAAAAAAGATGAATAGATTGATCCAACTCATGATATTGAGTTATCATATGCAATCATTTGTTGAAGATATGGAGTCACTATAAATATGGTGAAGGATGTGACATATATAGAGATCTCATGAGATCGAAATATATATTCTCCTAGAATGAAATCAACAAGATTCAAAGGCCATGGCTCAAGATACTCAAGGATTGTGATTTTTCCATACACTAATCCCCATGGAAGATGAAAAAAATAATAATATGCACTAACAAGGAATGATCATGGAGTTCAAAACATGATGAGGATTGACAAGGATCCTGAGTAAATGGATATATAAAATATAGATAAGGATATTATAATGGAATATAAAACATCATTACATTTTATAATGGGATTAAACCATCACTATTTTAATAGATTAAATGTTCTAAATCTAATGATGAGTATATTCAAAGAAAAATTAAAGCTATGAATGATGTGATGTTTTCAGACATGTGTATGATAATGTATTTATAAAATTAGGGAAAAGGTTTGTGTTACCTCTATAACTGAGTTTAAAAAGGTATTATTTGATGATTCTTATAGATTCAATTTCCCTATACACATTGGTTTTAGTAAGATGTATAGAGACTCATGGGAATATTTCTTGTGGGATAATATGACGCACAGAATTGCTGATTATGTATTAAAATGATCAGACAATCAACAATTGAATGCTAAAAGAAAACTTCTTAGAGGAGTCACTAATCCTCTACCTATTCCTACAATTAAATGACATGAAATCACCCTGGATTTTTTCACTATATTGCTAACAAATCCTTCTAATAATGACACATTATGGATACATATTGATCGACATACCATGTCTACATATTTTCTTGATATAAGGGAGGATATTCCACTATAGCACCTTGGACGACTATATATTAATGATTCTGAAGGACTTTATTGGTCATGACATTTAATTGTGTCTGGTTTGGATCAATTATTTACATCAATATTCGGGAAAACTAATCATAAATCCAAGGATAATGACCTTTATTTTTCAATTCTTGTCACCCTCATATAGTTGGGTTGTCTGAATGGAACATTAAAAAAAATGTTTAGATCATGCTCACATGACTTTCAACATATTTTGGATCAGTATTTTTCATTGGAATAAATTTAATACAATAATAGTTTCCATTGATGTATTCAAATGCCACCATATGATGAATTTTATGGAGAGATATTTCGCACACCAACTTTTTGGGATGAGTTTCATGAATTTATGATTTTATGATCATAGCTTTAATAGGAAACAATATTAAAGGTGAAGACTATTCAAAACATTATCAATCCATCTCAAAGTAGGAAAAAATATATCGATAATAAGTGGATGGATTTGGATTCTAAAATGGGAGATCATGTTTTCTTGAATATACCCCCAAGGAAGGGTGTTATATGATTTGGAATGAACGAAAAACTAAGCACCCTGTACGTGGGTACTTTTGAAATCATTGAGAGAGTTGGAGTTGTGTCTTATTATTGGAAATTCTTCCTAGCCCTTATACGGTACACACTGTGTTCTATATAACATTGTTAAGCAAGTAAATTCCATACCCAACACAACAACTCAATCCTTAATAAATAGAATTGGATCCTAATTTTTCTTATTGTGAAGAGCCTATACATATTTTAGACATTAAGGAGAAATTATTGAGGAATAAAATGACTCAGCAAGTTAAAAAAATTTGAGAAATCAAAATATTGAATATTTTATATGGGTCCCAAAAGAAGTTATATTAAAGAACCACCCAATTATTATTATGAGTTAACATTAACCAAATTATAAAGAAGAATTTTTTATTATAGGGGAGAATGTAACGACCATAAATTATATCAAAGAATTTTTTACATATAAGTTTTTTTTATATATTACAAATTAAAAAACCACATAATGTACATAATAAAAACATTACAAATGTAGAATTGATCATATAAGAGGTATTTCCAGAAATTAAGGATCCTATAATGTTGAAATAGTTACTCGACCTTATGAATATTAATATGAACCTTCTAAATAGTAAACTAAAAAATTTAATAGTAACTTCACCCATGAAATTATAAATAAAATTTAGAAATCTTTAAAATGAAATTATGATATAATTATATCATAGTAAAAGTAAATGATATTTTCAAAATTAATAATTATTTGATGGTATTTTTTTATTAATAAATATTTAATTTAGATTTTATTATTAATAAAATGATTTAAAAGAAAATTCATTATCATAAAATAAATTCTTAAATATATATTTTTTTGTCTTATGATTTTTGGATAATTAAATGGGAACTTAGTTAATTTTTTAGTGTTATAAAAGCATTTATAATTTTAAAAAATTTATTATTAGAGTAACTGATGACTCTAAATAAAATTTAAATTTATTAAAATTGGAAAATTTTATTATAAAATTTAAATAATTTTTAAATTCTACATGTTGAAAAAAAATTACAGTTATATATTTTTATTTTTATTAAATACTTGATTTTTTGGTGAATAGTATAATATGATAATTTGTGATAAATGCAAAATAAATAAATTATTGGGTCATGGGTGATGTATGTATGATTTAATCCCATAATATAGAATTATTATTCATTAATTTAATATATTTGGTGATAATTTTAAAACTATTCGTTGTCTTGAACAAAAATAACAAACAAATGAATTTAAATTTCAAATAAGCCATCATTCCTCAACTACAAATACCACTCCTCAAAACACCTTCTCCTCATACATTACATGATTTGAGCCTTGCCAAATTTCTACCCACTCTTATTACTAATTTCCACCCCCACGACTATAAACAATTGGACTCCAAAAAGTCCAAAATTAATCCCTTTAAGGTTGTTCTTAGTGAGGAGAATTCAAGTGGTAAAAATCCTCTTTCTTTTCTTTTTCCTTTTTTCAATTTATTTTATTTTCTTATCCATCCATCACTCCCCCTATGCACAGTGACATGATAATATTAGAGAAATTTATATACTATAATTATATCATGTTAATTGAATATCCTTAATTAAAATTTTATTACACACACACACACACTCTCTCTCTCTCTCTCTCTCTTATTCTATAAATTAAAACATCACCCCTGATGTGACAATTTTATGACATCATGGTTGATGCATTGTCATTTCCCATTAATACATTAAAGGCTTGTCATATAAAAATTTTTATGATTAAAAAGTTATAATATATTTATTATATCCTATTTAATATTATATAACCATTATATACAAATGTTGTTAAATAATAAAACAATCTAGTTTGTAATGATCAATAAATTGTCATAATAATTGAAATTTTCTCACAAACATATTATCTAATAATTCATCCCATATGAAAATATCCAAAATAATGTTTTAATCTTTTAATAATATTTCTGATCATTAATAACATATAACATCAATTATGGATATCTATTCCCATTTTACACAAACATTCATACGTATATACTAGTAAACCGATCTTGTAAACAAAGGAAAAGAACGCCCATGAATGATAAAATTGTATCTTATAACTCATTAAAAATACCATAAATGAACCTTATAAAATTATACCAAATAAATTAAATGTATAACTTTTTATCAAATAATTAATTTTTGGATTTATTTTTATTATCCAATGAAGTTATGTACAAATGAAGAATGCTTTAAGGCATAAGGTAAGGGTATCTTCTTGAATCCCCATTTGCATTCCAGTTATGCTTTATCCATCTATAATCCCACTAAATTCTCTAATATATTGGTATAATTATTTTAAATACATTTTATAAAATTTAAATTCACGTATTCTTATCATTTTATCATTTTTACGGGTAAATACATGTTTTACAAGGTTTCATTCTCAATTTTTTCTAATACACAAGACCTATTAAAGGAAACATCTTGATTCATTAGTCATTTTCAAGTATCATAAATAATATTTTTTAAGAAAATAATATTATTATAAAATAAATAATACTGTCATTAAAGGCTGTATATTTTCTTTTTTGGTTTTATAAAAAAATTATGACAATTACAAATGATTTTTCAAAAAGAACACTCCTTTTTAATTTGAAAGGTATATTTCACTCAATAATTCCATGATGATTTTACTAGAGTATTATCATCTATTTTAACACAAATGATAATTTTTATTATTTTTTTAGATTTAACTCTTATTGTTATCATCTATCGTATTTTATGAAATGGTTTAAGATCAGAATGATTTAGCATGTGTTATCTTGATACCTTTCATCATATTACTCAGAATGGTTAGTTATTAGGTTTTCATATTGGGGAATGTTATTTACCTTGAAAATGTAAATGATTTTTATGTTTAACCCCATTTATATGAGGAATTATTGGACTTATAAATTGAAGGGTGGTGTAACACCCGAGACTTTTATGAGAAATATTTTGGTTTTTATAAATCATAAAAGGAATATTTCACTACACACAACACTAGCTTGGATTTCTTTATACGCAATCACGACCTTCCTCGATAGTTTGCGTCGTACGCAATACTGAGTTTAATTAAACAATTATATGCTATTGAAATATTATTAAATCTAGCCATTATGAATAGTAATAACCACTATTTAAAATTTTATAAATTTTATTTTTCAAAATGGACTTCAATTTTGGATACAAAATATCGAAATTAGCCTAGGGTGAAATTTTGGTATTTTTCTGAAAATATTCAATTTTTAATGAATAGTGAAACCACTAAGTGGTAGTTAAAAAAACTGAATTTTTCATAAAACTTAATTTTACCGCTTCTGTGAGTGGAATTTCAGAAATTTGAGAGACACGGTTGATGTCAGTAAGTAAAATGTGGTTCAATGAGATGAAAATAATTTTTGGTGAATAGTAACTTTTTTCTTTTATTTACCACGGTTAAAAGTAAATATGGTAATTAAGGGTAAAATGATATTATTATTACCCTAAAACATGTCCTAATTCTATTGGATAAGTTTAATTCGACCCAAAAAAAAACTTACGAACAAAATATGACCATTTAGGCCCACTTGGATTAGATTAGGACATTTATTATTAATTTATTTAAAGAAGGGTTAAAATAGTTAAATTCAAAGATTAATAAGTAAATAATTTTTAATATAAGGTTATACATAAGATAAATTCGACTATAAATATTCATTAGAAAGATAAAAATATTTCCTACATAATGGTATTTTATTTGTAATTTTATAGACATTAAATAATTTAATTTATTTATGACATAAAGATGATGCAGTAATTAACTTACAAATGAAATATTGACATAATTGATGTTATAAATTAAAAAATAAATGTAATTTGAGACTTTTTATGAATTACACTAATTTTATAAGTTAATATTACATGTTAGTATTGATTTAATTAAATTTTTCGAACTAATCATTCTGTTATGATTTTCACAAAAATGAATTACTAAATAGTGTCAAAATTGACATAAAATCGTTTTTAAAACAAATATTATATTATTAATTGTTATTTTATTCCTAAAAATCTAAGGATCGGCCAAAGGACTTAGATAAGGTTACATATATTAATAATAAACAATTTGGGGTTCCTTTGGCTGCTTATAGTATGTTTATTAACCTTATAGTATAAGACCACAAGAAGACCCTGTAAAAGTAAAATTATTCAACTTAATGTTAAATCTAAATGATAAGGTTAAAATAGGAATATAAACTTGAAAAAATTATATTAGATGAGATTATTTCTACCCATCCCCACCTTAACTTCTAAAAAATTAATTTAGAGCTATTTAAAACCGAACTTGACTTTATAATAAAATAATATTTTTAGTTTTTCCAAAGTAGCCCCTCTCATCCCTTATATAAGGGAACCTCCTCCCCCTCTTCCTCACACCACATTGAGCCTTCAAGCTCTACCATCCCCTACCACGTTCTCCTCTCCACTTACCTAGAGACATCCTAGAGGTCCTGGTCTTCTTCAAAGTCCAATTTATTTCTCTAAAAGGAGGTCTCAAAGAAGCACTTCAAAGAAGAGGTAATGTATGTTACTGATTCTTTAATTTTTATTTCTTCTTCCACTTCTTCTTCTTTAGTTATTTCATTATGATGTAATAACATCAGTATCACTCATATACTGATATGTTATTATATGTATTTAACAACCCTATTTCACCATCTATCCATCCTACGGAAAATGAAATCACTGCACGTGCGTACGTACGGAATATCGTCTCCACATAGTGGTGTAATCTATTTTCCACCACCACCTTACTTGGATGGGTATAATGGTGTAAATAATGACTATATATGATTATTTTAAAGTGATATTTATTCTGAAATATTATACATACAGTCCAATACAATTCCATGATCATGGGAATGATATCATCGCTCGTGTGTACGTACGGAATATCGTCTCCATGATGTGATGCGACTCGTTCAACATGATCTTCATTCCATAATGATTATATAAATGAATTGAATAAATTAATATGATATATATTAAACTAATAACATTCTGGAAATGAGGTATATATAACCTAAAGAGAAGAATAATAATTTCTTTTACAAAACATGCATAAGAACAAAAAGTAATAAACACCAGAATAACAAGTTGTAATGAAATATTACTAATAAGAAGCTAATAATATGACCATATGTGATATAATAACAATGATTATGATTCTGGAATAAGTGAATAACTTTATTTAAATCATTATACAGGTGGTTTGGACACATACAAAGCATATCAGACCTAAGGTAAGGGAAAATATCACAATCTAATTTTTATCTGAGATGGTTTATACTTTGGTATTTACTAGGGTGTATTTTATCATCAACATCCATGTTTCCTCAATATTTAATATTATTTTCATCCACCTACAATTGTTTAAATAAAATTTTACCCTTTAGTTTGTTATTAGTAAAAGATATGAAAGGAATCATTTGTTATTTTTCATACGAGGTACATTTTGACTTTTCTGACAAAAGTACGAGAAGAATGTTTTTTTAACTTATACGTCTTGAATGGATTTTTTAAAAAAAATTTCCAAGATTCATACTTTATAATTTTTCAAGTTTATTTTTAATCAACTTCTTTTAGTTTAAAATTGTATAACATGTTAAGAAATGAAAAATGTTTTTGATGTAGAAAGGATATTTTCCTCAAGAATAGTGTTCAAGTGTTTTATAAAAATTATTTTCCAGCTAGGATAATAAAGGGTTCTGTTTCTATCCCTATTATTACATGGATTTAATTATGTTGTGATGAAAATATTTTTATGAATTCTTTTTATCTTATATGAATTGTTTTATGATGTCACGATGTTTAAAGATTCCCATTTTTATTACATGGGTTATGTTATGATGTATGGTTTATGATTTTGTGGCACACATAAGAATGGTATCATTATGAGATGGGTGGGACCTATATCTCCCTCCAATGCATTGGGTAAAGATTTTATATATCATGAGATAGACATGGCTGGAACGGCAGGTTAAACCGGTTCAGTGAAACAGGACTGAAATGAGGAGTGAACTCAGTTCAGAAATGGAATTTGTCAACTAAGATAATCTTGGAAATAAGTCTTGACTAATAATAAATGATTCACTATGATTATGTGTGTATGCCACAAAGTTTCATGTTTTATGTTATGATTATTGGGATTACATTTCACTACTATGATTTATCCCATGTTATGAAATTATGATTTGTTTTGCAGGATAAGATTTCCAAAAGTTATGTTCTTATGTATATGATGTGATTGATATTTATTTTGTTTATCCTTACTGAGAATTTGAGCTCACCCTTTTGTATGTTTTCTTTCCCTAGGTCATGAAGAAGGTAATTAAGTAAGATATGTCAAAAGGGACTATAGATATGATGAAATAAATGGGAGACAGTGTAGATGCTTTATGAACCAGTTGTTTATGATTCCCAGTTTCTAAAGACACTATTCCTATACGGTCCTTTCCTAGTTTTTTTATATGTTGTAATAAGTGTGCTTAAATTCTGAAGTAATAACAATGTACGTAAAGTATGGGTCGTTATAGTTGGTATCATAGGAAAGGTATAGTCAACCTTTGGAAACTAGGATTTGAAAGCCTTAGTAAGAATCCAAATGATAAGTCTTAGCATAGAACAAAATCTTAGTGTTTTAGAAATGGCCATGAATAACCTAGGATAATACCTTAAGTGTGAAATTTAATTCATGATTATGTTGTTTTCCTATTATAATTAGCATTGTTCACACTATTCTTCTTGGTTATAGTCAATGGATGGACCCCGAAGGAACCATGTTAATGCGGAATGCGACGGGCAATGAAATGATTGTCCCCCTGAGCAACCAAACATTATGGGATCTGGAATGAAAAATCATGTAGTCATGCCCTCACAAAATTACCATGCTATTAATCATGCATGACTTCCAAACGAGCAAAGGAAGGATCAACATTCTGTTGAATCCTTCATGAGACAGCATCCACCGTCATTCAACGGGTCTAATGATCCATTAGTTTCTGAACAATGGATTAGTACTACTGAAAAGATATTTTTAGTTCTTTAATGTTCTAAACATGATAAAGTCATCTTAGTAGTGTATCATTTGGAAGGTGATGCTGATCAATGGTTGAATCTTATTAAGAATTCGAGGCAAAGGGATGAAATTGAGTCCATGGAATGGGACTAGTTCAAGAACTTATTTTTCAATAAGTACTTACCTCGTATTCTCCGAACAAAGATGGAGAATGAGTTTCGTGAACTGAAGGAAAAGGATGATGAATCTGTTGGTACCTATAAAGCAAATATTACAAGACTTGCAAGGTAAGCTTCAGGTATTATTATCCAACCAGAGAGTAAGATCGATTGATTATTTAGTGTCTTAAAACCAAGTCTTCGAAGGGAGTTAGCCATAAAGGAATTCAATAGCTATGAGGAAATCGTTCGATGTGCTCTCAAAGTCGAGATGGAGATTGGAGTAACCCATCAGTCATATTGGTTTGATAAGAAGAGGAAAATGGAATTCAGAGGAAAATCTAAAGAGCACATTGAAAAGAAGATGAACATTCCCTTATGCTCTATGTGTGGAAAGAAACATGGAGGGAGTTGTCTTAAAGGGACAAGTAAATGTTTCAAATGGGGAAAGGAAGGTCATAGGGAATTTGAATCCCACAATGATGGGAAGAAGATGTCTAATGATGCAATCAAACGAAGGGATACAAAAAATGAACCTACTATACTTCAATGTTTCAAGTGAAAGAAGATGGTGCATTATTCCAATCAATGCCCAAATCCAAGGGTTGATGATGATGGTCGACGTCAACAAACTCTTAAGGCTAATGAAAACGGAAAGTCACATATAATTTTTATCAGTGATGTGGAGTATGATAACGATGTGGTGAAAGGTACACTTACCATCCACTCTAAAGTAGAAAATGTTTTAATTGATTCTAGATCCACCCACTCTTTTATTTATGAAGAATTTTTTAAGGATACCACCATATTACCTCAACAATTAGATGTTGAGTTAGCTGTCACAACCCCTAATTTTACATCAATCCCATCAAATGTTTATAATTCTTCTCCGATCAAAGTTTGTGGGAAAGTGCTTCCTGCAAATCTTATGATCCTTCCTATATTGTAATTTGAAGTGATTCTTGGCATGGATTGGCTTTCTTTATATGGAGCTCATATCAATTTCCAAAGAAGGGAAGTCACATTTCATATTCCAGATCAATCTATAATCGTCTATCAATGCATGGATGAACATAACCTTCCATTGGAAATTTCTTCCATATTATGGGTCTTGATTCCACTAAATGAATATTATTTATCTCAAATGGTTGGTGACAAACTCATGATTTAGAATATTCCCATTGTACAGGAGTTTGATGATGTCTTTCCAGAGGAATTACAAGGTCTTCCACCAAATTGTGAGGTTGAGTTTTCAAATAGAACTCGTACCGGGTGCTTTGCCTATTTCAAAGACACCTTATAGAATGGCCGCAATTGAGTTGCATGAACTGAAGAAACAACTCCAAGAGAATATTGATAAGGGGTTCATATTCCCTAGTGCGTCACTTTGGGGAGCACCTGTTCTGTTTGTTAAGAAGAAATATGGATCAATGAGACTCTATATTCATTATCGGGAACATAACAAGATCACTATCAGGAACAAATATCCTCTCCTATGCATTGATGACCTATTTGACCAACTACATGGAGCTCAATACATTTCCAAGATTGATCTTCATTCAGGGTATCATCAATTAAGGGTCAAAAGGGAGGATATACCAAATACGACGTTCCGTACAAGGTATAGACACTATGAATTTATAGTGATGCCATTTGGTATTACTAATTCCCCTTCTATCTTCATGGATATGATGAATAGATTCTTTAGAGACTATCTTGATTAGTTTGTGGTAGTGTTTATTGACGATATTATTGTCTATTCAAATAGCAAGGAAGAACATGAAGTTCACCTGAGAATTATATTGAAGTCCCTGAGAAAGAAGAATCTTTATACCAAATTTACCAAGTGTGAATTTTGGCATCAAAAAGTTTTATTTTTGGGTCACATAATCTCAAAAGAGGGGATATCTATGGATCCAGCAAAAACAGAGGTTATCGAAAGATGGTCGGGACCAACAACAGTAAATGAGATCCAATGTTTTCTTAGTTTTGATGGATATTATCGATGTTTTGTGAATGATTTTTCAGGATTATCTAATCAACTCACCAAGGTGACTAGGAAAGGAGTTATGTTTGTTTGGACGGATGAATGTGAAGAGAATTTCAAGGAGTTGAAATGAAGGTTATCTAGTGCACATGTGCTCACACTGCCTTGTAGTGGAGAAAGGTTTGTGATCTATAGTGATGCATCCAAGAAGGGATTGTGGTGTGTTCTTATGCAAAATGATATGGTGATAGCTTATTCCTTATGACAATTGAAAATACATGAGAAAAATTACCCAACTCATGATTTGGAGTAAGATGCTGTAATCTTTGCATTAAAGATTTGGATGAATTATCTTTATGGAGAAAGGTGTTACATTTATACTGGTCATAAAAGTTTAAAGTATATTTTCACACAAAAGGAGATAAATATGCACCAAAGAAAACGGTTGGAGCTGATTAAGGATTACGACGTCTCAATCCATTACCACCCTAGGAAAACAAACAAGGCAGCAGATGCATTAAGTCGACAAGACCATGCCAGTTTATCCATGACTAGGATCACAAAAGATCCAATTTTTATGGATTTACAAAGGATGGATCTTAAAATTATAATGAAAGGGGAAAAATAGTATCTTTCTCAAATGAATGTTCAACCATCTATACATTTGATGATTTAAGAGGCACAGAAAGAAGATGTCGAGTTACAAAAGAAGTTTAGAAATGTTCCTAAATTCAACCTTGATTGTGATGGGATAATAAACTTTAGGAATCAGGTTTGTGTTCCTCCCATCCCCGAATTAAAGAAGTAGCTGCTGGATGAGGCTCATAGTTCTTCATTCTCCATTCATCCTGGAAGCACGAAGATGTATAGGTGTAGAGACCCGAAGCTTGACGTACATGGACATAACATTACTTTTGAGGAATACTTAGTACATAACAAAAACACACACACAAGGATCATAATAGTTTAGTGTCTTTGGAAACATGGAATATAATCTTCTAATCGTGGTGAAAGATCTCCAACATCTCACATAAAAATGTTCCTTTTTTTTACTTAAAACCTTTCTTTATATCCTGGGGAAAAAAATTAAAAGGGTGAGATCAAATTCTCAATAAGTGTAAACAAAAGAAATATCATTCACATCATATTCATAAGAACATAACATTTTGGAAATCTTAACCTGCAAAAGAGAGCATAATTTCATAACATGGGATAAATAATAGTAGTGATATGAAATCCCAATAATCATAACATAAAACGTGAAACTTTGTGTCATACACACATAATCATAGAGAATCATTTTTTATTAGTCAAGACTCATTTCCAAGACTATCTTAGTGGAAAAAGTCCATTTCTGAACCGAGTTACCCTCGTTTCAGTCCTGCTTCACTGAATCGGTATAACCTACCGTTCCAGCCATGTCTATATCATGAGATATAAAATATTTACCCAATGCATTGGAGGGATATATTGGTCACACCCATCTCATAATGATACCATTCTTATGTGTGCCACAAAATCATAAATCATACATCATTGCATAACCCATGTAATAAAATGGGATTCTTAAACATCATGCCATCATAATCCATAATCAATTGATATCATTTCATCATAAGAAAATTGAAACCATTTAAATCATAAAGACATTTTACTTGAAACATACATATCAAATAATGTCATCTTCGATGGAAAATAGTTTTGAGAAAAACACTTGAAATGAATTTTTGAGCAAAATATCCTCTCTTCATTAAAATCATTTTCTTTTCAAAAAATTCCATTCAATTTTAAAAGATAAGGGTTTTTTTGAAAATAATAATTCAATATTGCAGAGGAAGCTTCTTGAAAATGAGGTGTTATGAAACTGTAAATATTCGTTCACGCCGTATAAGTTAAAAATAACATTCTTCTCATACTTTTGTCGGAAAAGTCAAAAAGTACCTTATATGGTAACCAAAGGAAAGATTCCATTCATCCAATGTGGTAAAAAGTAAATAAAGGGTAAAAATGAATTTAAACATTCATGGAATAATGGTAAATATTTTATAAAAACATTTTTAGAAAACATGGTCATTGATGATAAACGTAACCCCAGTAAATACTTACGTATAAGCAATCTCGGATAAAAATTAGATTGAAAATTTATCCCTTACCTTATGTCTGATATACTTTTTACGTATTCGAACCTCTTGTATAATGATTTAAATAATGTCATTAACTTATTACGGAATCATATTGATTGTTATGATATCATATATGGTTCACTTATGACTTTATATTACCCGTTCTTTTGTAAATTCCATGTTAAAGAAGAATTTTGGGTAAAATCGTTTTATTTATCGTTGGTGTTTGGGCTTGTTGTTCTTGACATTATTATTAATTATATCATGATTTTCATAATTCCATAATATAAAATATGATTTATAATAATATATATTCAGTATATATAGATATATAATAGATAGATAAATGAAATGAAACACACCGTTCATGGATACGGTAGTCTGTATGTACGCATGAATGCTATTTCCCTTTCCTTATTGTCTTGAATGGAAGTAAGTAGATGAAATATATATATACATAAATACAGTAGATTTAACATGTCATTCATTTCATTATTATTCATTATATATGTACTTTATAATTATTCTGGAATGGTTAACATGGATAATGAATCTCATCGCGTCGTGGAGATGGTAGTCCGTACGTACGCACGCGCGGTGATTTCCTTTTTCTGTAGGATGAATAGAAGGATAATTAGATTTGTTTCATATTTATAATAACATATAATTATATAAAAAATACTGATGTTATTACTTTATCATGAAACAACTAAAGAAGAATAATTTGAAGAAGAAAGAAATTGAAAAAGATCGGTAATGGATATTACCTCTTTTTGACGCGCCTTCACTTAACCTCCAGTTAAAGAACTAAGGATGGTATTTGAAGAGGGAAATGACCTATAGGATGATACTATGGATGAGGAGAAGAGATTTTGGCAGGGGTTGGCCGAGCTTGAATGCTCAAATTGGTGTGAGGAGGAGAGGGAGGAGGTGCCCTTTTATAAGGGAGGAGAGGGGCACCATAGGAAAATCTCAAAATATTATTTTATATTAAGGTCAAATTCGGTTTATAATGGTTCAAAAGGGTCTTATTTCGAAGATAAAGTGGGGATGGGTCGAAATACTCTCATACAATATGATTTAGACAAGTTTAGGTTATTATTTTAACCTTATCAGTTAGATTTAACTCTAAGTTAAATAATTTAACTTTTACCGTGTCTTTTTGTTTTCTTACACTATATGGTTAATAAACATACCATAACAAGCCAAAATAACCCCAAGTTGATTATTATTAATATATATATCCTTATATAAGTCATTTGGCCGATACTTAGATTTTTAGGAATTAAATAACAATTAATAATATAATATTTGTTTTAAAAACTAATTTGTGTCAATTTTGACACTATTTGGTACATGATTTTTATGAAATTAATAACAGAATGATAAGCTCTAACCAAGTTATTTATATGCACAATAACATGTCATATGAACCTATAAAATTAATTTAACTCAGAAAAAGTCTCAAATTGCATTTATTTAGGCATTTATAACATCAATTATGTCAATATTTCATTAATAAGTCAATGACTGCATCATATTTGTGTCATAATAAATGATACTTATATAATCCCTAAAAAATCTAAATAAATTCCTATGATGTAGATAATTGTATTATATTTTTGTATACTATTAATGTTTGATGTTTCATGAAGTTTATCACTAAATTAAAATTATTATACTTATAATATTTAAGAAAGTGACATGTTGTCACATTCTTTGGTTTTAATAATAATTAAATTATTTTCATGGACAGAAGTCCATAAAATGAATTAAATCCGACCCTTAGGTTATATGGGTCTACTTTTATCCATCCAATAGGATGTTTCCAAGTGTTAGGGTAATTTTATAATCATATATTTACCATTAATTACCCGATTTACCTTTAACTATAGTAAATAAAATTTACCGTAGTTACTATTCACAATGCCCAAAAATAAAAAGTAGCTTATTAACATAATTTGGACCCACAGATTCCAAATATGTAATCCATTTTTCCAAATTCAATACAAAATAGATTCATTAATTAAATTAAAATTAATCCTATTGTCGAAAGAAAATAGGTTTTTCTTTAAAACATTACAAAAGATTGAATTGATTTAACCTATGAATTCAAGGTAAAATCAATGCTAATGACATAAATTATATTAAATGGTAAAAATATATTCTATTTATTCTTTAAAACCATTCAATATTATAATTTTACAACATAATATATTACGATGAAAAAAGCTGTTTTTAATTAAAATATAGCGTGTTTTTACTATTCATTAAAATATGAAAGTTATCAGAAAAATATCAAAACTTTATCTAATATAAGTTTTTATATCCTGATTCAAAAGAAGAATTTTATTATGTCAAATTGAACTTATAAACATGTCAAAAACTAGATTTAAAGTGGGTGCACCATCAAAAGACGTCAAAACTGCATTTTTTGAAAAATACTTATTTTACCCGAAAAATTTATTTTGTTCTTATACCATGTCCTAGAAATGTGTAAGATAAATAATAATGTTATAAAATTAAAATTTATTTAACACTATTCATAACGGCTAGTTCCTAACAATATTATAATAATATATCGTTGTTTAGTAAAACCCGGTATTGCGTACAACACACGCTATCGAGGAAGGTCGCGATTGCGTGTAATGCAAGACAAGTCAGGGTTGTGTGCTATAAAATAATCCTTCGTTGTTTCATATATCATAATCCAACCATATTTTATTTATACATTGAATATATATATATATATCTATATAAATATATATACTCAATGTTGTGTAGAATAACTATTATCAAAATTGTGTGTAACACGATCCAAGAATAGTGTTCTGTATGCTGCAAGCAAATACGGTGTTGCGTATAACACAAGGTAATCTTGTCGTAGCATACAAAACAAGACATTAATGAAATTAAAACAATATTTTTCATAAAATATCAGGGTGTTACATTCTACCCCCGCTAAAATGAATTTCTCCCTCAAAATTCGTCAGGGTTATAAAAGGTTTACAATTCTGATGTTTCTTTAATAGAAACCCACATCGTAAAAAGGAATACCAAAACCAATATTTAAAAACAAAAGTATGAAACGTAACGGTTACACAAATTAACTCATCACTGGGTTTCCACGTAGGAGAATATAGGTGAAAATATGGATATGGAAGAAAAATCTGACCATCATGTTCTGATGGAGAGTGGTAGAGAACATGGGTATGAAATAGCCAACAATCATACAACCATAGATTTGCAATGATCTAAGGTACCATCTGATTAATCAGATATAAAGGCCCTAGGACAACATTTTTGGTTTTTAAGATCATTTCCCTAAAGTTGGTGAATTAAAAGAAATACTTACCTGATTTTGGTATAATTTCACTGTTGTTCGTGCTTTGAACAATTTCCACTTCATCTCTTAAAGAAATGAATTTGAATTTTTTATTCCTGAAGTGTTAATAGATTACGTGATAAAATGATGGGTCATTCCATCTGTTTCAAAAAAAATGTTAGCAAAAGTTAACAAATATACATATGTCCACCTATGGTGAGGTTAATCGTATACGATTCCAAAAATGAACTTATACTTCATATATCATACCGTGTAATAAAATAAAACTAGTTTCTACTAACCAGGAACTTCCTGTAGGCCAGTGGTAGGCGATAAAGGCCAGTCGCACTTCGGTTGTGGGTTCGATTCCCACATCCTTGTCCAATGCGATGGGCTGTCGCTCGTCCTGCAGGTTGTCCTTTTTCTAAAGCTATATTACTATAACATCCCATCAATAATATCAAAACAAGTTATATCCTAACTTATGTCCAACATAATCCATTCCAATATTTTGTCTTATCTAAAATACTTCGGTCCAAGCTCATAGTATAAAGAAAACGATTACTTGAAATGTCGTCAACCAAGCATGTGAATACCATCATTTATCCCTCATATATCTTGTTGGTCACATTCCAATCATGTGAATACCTTAATGATTTATTCTATTGAAAAATGAAAACCCATTAATACATAGTGAATACATGAATGCTGTCAAAAGTTAACTCTTTCCACATACCAAAATCCAAAAATTCTATATACTCAAACCATGATATAACCTTCTCCTTATATCATCCATGAGCTCATGAGTACTATCAAACATTTAATTTCCTCTTTAACCCTTCATTATGCGCATATCATCTACATTCCAAAAATATCTGAATAACCTTTCATGGATACTGGTACCATTAATCATACACTTTCAAAACTCAAGGAAAGACAATAGTGTAACAATCCTTAGATGTATCTTTATTCCATAATACCATGAGATTACTTATACAACATTACACATGATAAAATTTTAATCATTCCACTACATTCTTAAACCATTGACCGAGAATCAACAATTATTTCATCTCACATATCATTTGTAGTTTCTTCATCATCATCCACATAAATACTACCTATACGACCATACTGATTCTCTTCATGATACTTTCCCTTAGGGCATTGGTTTGCATAATTCCCGTACATTCCACATTTAAAACATTTAACCATTGTTGATGTCGTAGCAATACCATTATCCATATCCCTGGTGTTAACTGATCCTTTTCCTTTTCACTTACTGGATTTGTGTCCTTGTTTTCCACACCCAAAGCATCTTCTAGTTCCATTGAAACATTCTCCTTGATGCCTCTTCCCACATGATTTACATAGGGTAAATTTAACTTTCTTTCCTCTATGATCATCATGAAACTCCATCTTTCTCTTATTAGCCGAGTCCGGAAACTTACCAAATTTTACTTTATTGATCATATCTTGAGATTGCTGATTCGGCATAATAATGATGTTTGGACTTCCAAATCCCATTTCATTTTCTTGCTCATGAAGAATATCATTCAATTATCCATTATATCCTCCATTATCGTGAATCATCTTGTTTCTAGCCATTTTCTAAAACCCAAAAAAAATAGTGTGAGAGGAAAAAATCATAATAAAGGGGGAGAAACTTCAATATCTAACATATTTGGTTTAATCTAATATTGTTACCATAGTTCTAGGACTATATCCTATACATATACTTATCCTTAGGGACATCCCTAGACATACCATAGAAATATCTCTAGGGATCTTAGTAACGTTTTCGCATCCTAGTTTCCAAAGGATGATGAAACTTTTCCTCTGATACCAACTGTAGAGACCCGAAGCTTGACGTACATGGACATTACATTACTTCTGTGGAATACTTAGTATATAACAAAAACACACACACAAGGATCATAATAGTTCAGTGTCTTTTGAAACTCAGAATATAATCTTCTAATCGTGGTGAAAGATCTTCAACATCTCCCATATAGATCTTCTTTTTTTACTTAAAACCTTTCTTTATATTCTGGGGAAAAAACATAAAAGGGTGTTCTCAAATTCTCAGTAAGGGTAAACAAAAGAAAAATCATTCGCATCATATTCATAAGAACATATAATTTTGGATATCTTAACCAGCAAAAGAGAGAATAATTTCATAACATGGGATAAATCATAGTAGTGAAATGAAATCCCAATAATCATAACATAAAACATGAAACTTTGGGGAATACACAAATAATCATAGAGAATCATTTATTATTAGTCAAGACTCATGGCCAAGACTATCTTAGTGGAAAAAGTCCATTTCTGAACCGAGTTACCCTCGTTGCAGTCCTGCTTCACTGAACCGGTATAACATACCGTTCCAGCCATGTCTATCTCATTAGATATAAAATCATTACCCAATTCATTGGAGGGATATATAGGTCCCACCCATCTCATAATGATACCATTCTTATGTGTTCCACAAAATCATAAATCATACATCATTGCATAACCGAAGTAATAAAATGGGATTCTTAAACATCATGCCATCATAATCCATAAACAATTGATATCATTTCATCATAAGAAAATAGAACCCATTTAAATCATAGAAACATTTTACAGGAAACATAAATATCAAATAATTTCATCTTAGATGGAAAATATATTTGATAAAAACACTTGAAATGAATTCTTGAGGAAAATATCCTCTCTTCTTTAAAATCAATTTCTTTTCATAAAATTCCATGCTATTTTAAAAGATAAGGGTTTTGTTGAAAATAATCATGAAATATTGTAGAGAAATCATCTTGAAAATGAGGTGATATGAAACCGTAAAATTCCATTCACGCCGTATAAGTTAAAAATAACATTCTCCTCGTACTTTTGTCAGAAAAGTCAAAAAGTACCTTATATGGTAACCAAAGGAAGGATTCCATTAATACAATGTGGAAAAAAGTCAATAAAGGGTAAAAATGACTTTAAACATTCATGGAAGAATGGTAAACATTTTATAAAAACATTTTTAGAAAACATTGTCATGGATGATAAACGTAACCCTAGTAAATACTTACGTATAAGCAATCTCGGAAAAAAATGAGATTGAAAATTTATCCCTTACCTTATGTCTGATATGATTTGTACGTATTCGAACCTCCTTTATAATGATTTAAATAATGTAATTAACTTATTACAGAATCATATTCATCGTTATGATATCATATATGGTTCACTTATGACTTTATATTACCCGTTTTTTTGTAAATTCCATGTTAAAGAAGCGTTTTGGGTAAAATCGTTTTATTTATCGTAGGTGTTTGGACTTGTTGTTCTTGACATTATTATTACTTATATCATGATTTAATTACTTCCAGAATATAAAATATGATTTATATATCATATATATTCATTATATATATATATAATAGATATATAAATTAAATGAAACACACCGTTCATGGAGACGGTAGTCCGTACGAACGCATGAACGATGTTTTCCATTCCTTATTGTCTTGAATGGAAGTAAGTAGATGAAATATATATATATACATATATCCAGTAGATTTACCATGTCATATATTTCATTATTATTCATTATATATATACATTATAATAATTCTGGAATGGTTAACATGGATAATGAATCTCATCGCGTCGTGGAGACGGTAGTCCGTATGTACGCACGAGCGATGATATCTTTCCCATGGTCGTGGAATTGTGTTGAAGTGTATGTATAATATTTAAGTATCAATATCACTTTATAATAATCATATATAGTTACTCATTACACCATTATACCCATCCAATTAAGGTGGTGGTGGAAAATAGATTACACCACGGCGTGGAGACGGTATTCCGTACGTATGCACGCGCGATGATTTCCTTTTTCCGTAGGATAGATAGAAGATTAATTAGAGTTGTTTAATATTTATAATAACATATAAGTATATAAGAAATAATTATGTTATTACTTTATCATGAAACAAATAAATAAGAAGAAGTTGAAGAAGAATGAAATTGAAAAAGATCGGTAATGGATATTACCTCTTTTTGACGCGCCTTCACTTAACCTCCACATAAAGAACTAAGGATGGTCATTGAAGAAGACCAGGACCTCTAGGATGATACTAGGGAAGTGGATAAGGGATTTGGGCAGGGTATGTCCGAGCTTGAATTCTCAAATTGTTGTGAGGAGGAGAGGGAGGAGGTGCCCTTTTATAAGGGAGGAGAGGGGCACCTGAGGAAAATCTCAAAATATAATTTTATATTAAGGTAAAATTCGGTTTATAATAGTTAAAAAGGGTCTTATTTCGAATATAATGTGGGGATGGGTAGAAATACTCTCATCTAATAGGATTTAGACAAGTTTAGGTTATTATTTTAACCTTATCAATTAGATTTAACTCTAAGTTAAATAATTTAACTTTTACCGTGTCTTTTTGTTTTCTTACTCTATATGGTTAATAAACATACCATAACAAGCCAAAATAACCCCAAGTTGTTTATTATTAATATATCTATCCTTATCTAAGTCATTTGGCCGAACCTTAGATTTTTAGGAACTAAATAACAATTAATAATATATTATTTGTTTTAAAAACTAATTTCTGTCAATTTTGACACTATTTGGTACATGGTTTTTATGAAATTCATAACAGAATGATAAGTTCTAAAAAAGTTACTTATATCAACAATAACATGTCATATTAAACTATAAAATTAATGTAAGTCACAAAAAGTCTCAAATTACATTTATTTGGGCATTTATAATATCAATAATGTCAATATTTCATTAATAAGACAATTACTGCATCATATTTGTGTCATAATAAATGATAATTATTTAATCCCTAAAAAATATAAATAAATTCTTATGATGTAGATAATTGTATTATATTTCTGTAGACAATTCATGTTCGAAGTTTAATGAAGTTTATCACTAAATTAAAATTATTATACTTATAAGATTTAAGAAAGTTACATGTTGTCACATTCTTTGGTTTTAATAATAATTAAATTATTTTCATGGACAAAAGCCCATGAAATGAATCTAATCTGACCCTCAGGTTATATGGGTCTACTTCTAGCCATCCAATAGGATTTTTCCAACTGTTAGGGTAATTTTATAATCTTATATTTACCCTTAATTACCCAATTTATCTTTAACTATAGTAAATAAAATTTACCGTAGTTACTATTCACAATGCCCAAAAATAAAAAGTATCTTATTAACATAATTTGGACCCACTTATTCCAAATATGGAATCCATTTTTCCAAATTCAATACACAAAAGATGCAGAAATTAAATTAATATTAATCCCGTTGTCGAAAGAAAACGAGTTTTTCTTTAAAACATTGCAAAAGATTGAATTGATTTAACCTACGAATTCAAGGTAAAATCAATGATAATGACATAAATTATATTAAATGGTAAAAATATATTCTATTTATACCATAAAACCATTCAATATTATAATTTATCCACATAAGTTATTACGATGAAAAATGTTGTTTTTAATTAAAATATAGTGTGTTCTTACTATTCATTAAAATATGAAAGTTATCGGAAAAATATCAAAACTTTATCTAATGTAAATTTTTATATCCTGATTCAAAAGAAGAATTTTATTTTTCCAAATTGATCTTATAAACATGTAAAAAACTATATTTAAAGTGGGTGCACCATCAAAAGGTGGAAAAACTGCATTTTTGAAAAATACTTATTTTACCCAAAAAATATATTTTGTTCTTATAACATGTTCTAGAAATGTGAAAGATGAATAATAATGTTATAAAATTCAAAATTTAGTTAACACTATTAATAACAGCTAGTTCCTAACAATATTATAATAATATATCATTGTTTAGTAAAACCCGGTATTGCGTACAACACACGCTGTCGAGGAAGGTCGTGATTGCGTGTAATGCAAGCCAAGTCAGGGTTGTGTGCTGTGAAATAATCCTTCGTTGTTTCTTATATCATAATCCAACCATATTTCATTTATACATTGAATATATATATATATATATACTCAATGTTCCGTAGAATAACTATTATCAAAATTGTGTGGAACACGATCCAAGAATAGTGTTGCGAATGCTGCAATCTAATACGGTGTTGCGTATAGCGCTAGGTAATCTTGTTGTAGCATACAACACAAGACATTAATGAAATTAAAAGAATATTTTTCATAAAATCTCGGGGTGTTACAATAGGGACCTGAAAGAGTACTTATAATGGTATGGAATGAAAATAGATGTTGTTGAATATGTCTCTCAATGCTTGGTTTGTCAGCAAGTTAAAGCTGAGAGACATAAGTCTAATGGGATCTTACAACCATTACCCATACCCGAATGGAAATGGGAAAACATCACTATGGACTTTTTCACTGTACTTCCTAAAACATCCAAAGGCAATAATGCTATCTGTGTCATAGTTGATCGTCTTACAAAGTCTGCACACTTCATCGCTACTAGATATGATTTTCCTCTGGATCAGCTTGCCAGGATATATGTGAAGGAAGTGGTAAGATTGCATGGAGTACCACTTTTTATTATATCTGATCGGGATCCGAGGTTTACCTCAATGTTCTGGCGAAGTCTTTAGCATACTCTAGATATAGAGTTGAGTTTCAGCAATGCTTATCATCCTCAGATAGATTTTCAGTCTGAGAGGATGATTCAAACTCTAGAGGATAGGTTGAGAGCTTGCTCTATGGATTTCAAAGGTGGTTGGGATCAACACCTACCTTTGGTGGAATTTTCTTATAATAATAGTTTTCACTCCAGTATTCAGATGACTCTTTATGAATCTCTCTATGGAAAGAAATGCAGGACTCCAACTTGCTGGGATGAAGTTGGGGAAAGAAAGCTATTAGGGCCCAATCTCGTTAATGAAATGGAAGAAAAGGTCAGATCTACTCAACAACACATAAGAGCAGCTTAGAGTCAACAGAAAAGTTATGCCGACAGCCGAAGAAAAGCCCGAGAGTTTGAAGTGGGTGATAAAGTGTTCTTAAGAATATCTTCCTGGAATAGGGTCATGAGATTTGGAAAGAAGGGGAAGTTGAGCCCTAGATATATCAGTCCTTTCGAAATACTTGATCGTGTTGGGAAGGTAGCATACCAATTGGAGCTTCCACCGAATCTCTCTCAAGTTCACGATGTGTTCCATGTATCTCTCCTGAGAAAGTACATACCTGATCCTTCACATGTACTCAGCTCAGAAGTTGTACCACTGGAGCATGATATTTCTTATGAAGAACAACCGATAGAGATTCTGGATCATAGCGAAAAATTCATACGAAACAAGACCACTCGATTGGTGATTGTTTTATGGAAGAACCACCAATTAGAAGAAGCTACATGGGAGCTTGAGTATATGATGAGGGAGAGGTATCCTCATCTGTTTGTTACAAAGTGAAGAATTTCGGGGGAGAAATTCATTTTAAGGGGGATAGAATGTAAGACCCGAGACTTTTATGAGAAATATTTTTGTTTTTATAAATCATAAAAGGAATCTTTCACTACACACAACGCTAGCTTGCCTTGCTTTTAACGCAATCACGACCTTCCTTGATAGCTTGCGGCGTACGCAATACCGAGTTTTACTAAACAATGATATGCTATTAAAATATTATTAAAACTAGCCGTTATGAATAGTAACAAAAACTTTTGGAAATTTTATAAATTTTATTTCTCAAAATGGACTTCATTTTTTGATTCGGAATATTGAAATTATCCTAGGGTAAAATTTTGGTATTTTTCTGAAAACTTTCAATTTTTGATGAATAGTGAAACCACTATGTGGTAGTTAAAAAAACTGAATTTTTCATAAAACATAATTTTACCGCTTCTGTGAGTGGAATTTCAAAAATCCGAGAGACACGGTTGATGTCAATAAGTAAAATGTGGTTCAATGGGATGAAAATAATTTTTGGTGAATAGTTACTTTTTACTTTTATTTACCACGGTTAAAAGTAAATAGGGTAATTAAGGGTAAAAATGATATTATTATTACCCTAACACATGTCATAATTTTATTGGATAAATTTAATTTGACCAAACACAAATTTAGGAATAAAATATGACCATTTAGGCCCACTTGGATTAGATTAGGACATTTATTATTAATTTATTTAAAGAAGGGTTAAAATTGTTAAAATCAAATATTAATAAGTAAATAATTTTTAATATAAGGTTATACATAAGATAAATTGGACTATAAATATTCATTAGAAAGATAAAAATAGTTCCTACATAATGGTATTTTATTTGTAATTTTTTAGATATTAAATAATTAAATTTATTTATGACACAAAGATGATGCAGTAATTATCATATTAATGAAATATTGACATAATTGATGTTATAAATACCAAAATAAATATAATTTGAGACATTTAATGAATTCCACTAATTTTTTAGGTTAATATGACATGTTAGTATTGATTTAATTAACTTTTTTCAAACTAATCATTTTGTTATGATTTTCACAAAAATAATTTACTAAATTGTATCAAAATTGACATAAAATAGTTTTTAAAACAAATATTATAATATTAATTGTTATTTTATTCCTAAAAATCTATGGTTCCGAAAAATTAATTAGATAAGGTTATATATATTAATAATAAACAACTTGGTGATCTCTTGGCTACTTATAGTAAGTTTATTAACCATATAGTATAAGAACACAAGAAGACACGGTAAAAGTAAAATTATTTAACTTAATGTTAAATCTTAATGATAAGGTTAAAATTGGAACATAAACATGTCTAAATTCTATTGGATGAGAGTATTTGGACCCATACCCACATAATCTTTGAAATAAATCAATTAGGAGCTATTTTAAACCGAACATGACTTTATAATAAAATAATATTTTTAGTTTTTCTAAAGGAGCCCCTCTCCTCCCTTATAAAAGGGCACCTCCTCCCCCTCTTCCTCACACCACTTTGAGCCTTCAATCTGGGCCAACCCCTGACACATTCTCCACTCCACTTACCTAGATACATCTTATAGGTCCTTGTCTTCTCCAATGACCAATTTTAGTGCCCTAAAAGGAGGACTAAAAGAAGCACTTCAAAGAAGAGGTAATGTCTGTTACCGATTCATTCATCTTTATTTCTTCTTCCACTTCTTCTTCTTTAGTTGTTTCATTATGAAGTAATAACATCATTATAACTCATATAATGATATGTTATTATAAGTATGAAACAACAGTATTTCACAACCTATCCATCCTACAGAATATGAAATCACCGCCCGTGCGTATGTACAGAATATCGTCTCCACGACATGGTGTAATCTATTTTCCACCACCACCTTACTTGGATGGGTATAATGGTGTGAATAATGACTATATATGATTATTGTAAAGTGATATTTATTATTAAATAGTATACATACACTCTAATAAAATTCCATGATCATGAGAACGATATCATCGCTCGTGCGTACATATGGAATATCGTCTCCACGATGTGATGCGACTCGTTCTACATGATCTTCATTGAATAATGATTATATAAATGCAATTTATGAAAGAAAATGATATATATTACACTAATAACATTCTATAAATGGGTTATCTATAACATAAAGAGAAGAATAATAATTTATTCGACAAAACACGCATAAGAACAAAAAGTAATAAACACCTGAATAACAAGTTGTAATGAAATATTACTAATAAGAAGCTAAGAATATGACCATATGTGATATCATAACAATGAGTATGATTCTGGAGTAAGTCAATAACATTATTTAAATCATTATACAGGAGGTTCAGACACGTACAAAGCATATCTGACCTAAGGTAATGGAAAATATCACAATCTCATTTTTATCCGAGACTGTTTATACTTTGGTATTTAATGGGGTGTATTTTATCATCCACATCCATGTTTCCTCAATATGTAATATTATTTCCATCCAACTACAATTTTTTAAATCCAATTTTACTCATAGGTGAGTTTTTAGTAAAAGATATGAAAGGAATCTTTTGACGTTTTTCGTACGAGGTACATTTTGACTTTTCCGAAAAAAGTACGAGAAGAATGTTTTTTTAACTTATACGGCATGAATGGATTTTTTTAAAAAAATTTCCAAGAATCTTTATCTAAATGTTTTCAAGTTTATTTTTAATCAAATTCATTTAGTTTAAAATTGTATGATATGTTATGAAAGTAAAAATATTTGTGAAGTAGAAAGGATATTTTCCTCAAGAATGGAGTTCAAGTGTTTTATAAAAATTATTTTCTTTCTAAGATAATAAAGGGTTCTGTTTCTATCCCTATTATTACATGGATTTGATTATGTTGTGATGGAAATATTTTTATGAATTCTTTTATCTTATATGAATTGTTTTATGATGTCGCGATGTTTATAGATTCCCATTTTTATACATGGGTTATGCTATGATGTATAGTTTATGATATTGTGGCACACATAAGAGTGGTATCATTATGCGATGGGTGGGACCTATATCTCCCTCTAATGCATTGGGTAAAGATTTTATATCTCATGAGATAGACAGGGATGGAACGGAAGGTTAAACCGGTTCAGTGAAATAGGATTGAAATGAGGAGTGAACTCGGTTCAGAAATAGACTTTGTCCACTAAGATAGTGATGGCAATGAGTCTCGACTAATAAGAAATGATTCTCTATGATTATGTGTGTATGCCACAACGTTTCATGTTTTATGTTATTATTATTGGGATTACATTTCACTACTATGATTTATCCCATGTTATGAAATTATGATTTGTTTTGCAGGTTAAGATTTCCAAAAGTTATGTTCTTATGTATATGATGTGATTGATATTTCTTTTGTTTACCCTTACTGAGCATTTGAGCTCACCCTTTTGTATGTTTTCATTCCCCAGGTCAGGAAGATGGTTATTAAGTAAGATATGTCAAAATGGACTATAGATATGATAAAATAAATGGGAGACATTGTAGATTCTATATGAACCAATTGTTTATGTTTCCCAGTTTCTAAAGACATTATACCTATACGGTCATTTCCTGGTTTTGTTATATGTTGTAATAAGCGTGCTTCAATTCTGAAGTAATAAAAATGTATGTAAAGTATGGGTCATTACAGGTGGGGCCCACTATATCCTTTATTTGCATCAGTATGTCTCATGAGAAAAAAATTAGATTTTGGTTGCTGACTGAACCATTTATTTTCAGGTTCCTTGGATGAGGCCTTTATTGTATGTTTATGATTTAAAGAATATTAATTACCTCATTATGATATTAGTAATTTATTATCCATGTCAATATTCTAGTAGTATAATATCCAGATTTTTTCTTCTTCCTCATTTTATTATTTATAAAGAATTACCTATATATCTTTTTGTCATGCCTTATTACGTTTATGATTATGTTATAAATGAATTTAATTTTATTCATTCGCCATGAATTATTATTTATATTATCATCTATTGTATTATTTACACTTAATGACCTTCTTATATCACCCATTTTTTACTTTCCCCATTATATGAGAAGATAAATACTCTGAATGAAATGCATGGGTAATCTATGTGTTGTTGGGTGTTACCATTGGGGTTTCTATATTGTTTTATCTTTCATGTTTCAATTTAATTTTTATGTATGTGATCTGGATTTAGAAACTACTAAAATAGTTGGTCTCTTTGGATTTAAGTATTGAATGTATTTTAATGTAAAAAAACAATGCACTAGCTCCAGGGTACTGGGGTCCGGGTCTTTATACTCATTAAAGTTAAAGTATAGTGGTAGATATCCTAAAAAATAATAATAATATACATGTAATAGAAAATTACTAAACAATCATTCCATTCAAATAACTTCACTATCCTGAAAATATTAGGCTAAATCAAAAATTATAGCTAAATAACTGAAAAAAAAATCCATTTAATCTATAATATGGTAATAAAATACATACAAAGATAATATCACTGTGAAAATATCATAGATAATAATAACTAAATTCTTAATGAATGGGATGCTTAATTACTGGAATTCCTGATCTCAGGAATCGTGCAAACTCTACCATTATAACATTCAAATGATTATTCTAAAAAAATAGGTAGATATTAGTTTAATGTAAACATACTAAATTTTAACATGATACCTTATAATGATTGGATTGGATATAAAATTTTGTTCCCCACATGTCATTTCAGTTCCAAAGTATTCCTCATATAACAAATGATTAATTTAATTTATAAATCATTATGCACTATAAAAAAATATATAAATTTGGTAACTAACGAAAAATTATCTATATTTCCCAATTAATAAGACAAAATTTAAATTATAAAACATATATTGAATTGGTTTATGATTCAGGTACTAATAATATGCATGATACAAAGTGTATGGTATTTTATGAGTGATGAGCATTATAATGATCATAAGAGAGTGAATGTTTCAATGAAAATTTAATGACTACCAAATGAAGCAAGAAAGTTAATGTAGATACAGAAATTATCAAAAATGATCCGCATCCTACCATATAAATAATAAAGATGACATGAATACATCATATACATATTATAGTCAAATAAATGGGATGTTTTCACTAATGAATATGAATTCCATAAAAAGGTATTTAAACCATTCTGGGGTAAAATAACGTTTTCATTTTGAAAAACCCCACTTAAAACAAAATTTTCTGAAAAAAATAATATATTTTTTCAAAATATCCGCTGGATCATAAAATAGAATCTTTATGATAATTGAATGGGCATGACTTCCGGATATTATATTCAAGCAGTACACATTAAAACCATTATTCATTTATTTTTTTAAGAAAAAAATGAGATTTTTTGGAAAATGACATGAAGATACCATTAATTTTTTTAAAGGAAAAAATATTATAAATTTATTTAATATATAATTAAGAAAAGGTTAAATATTATTTTGAAAAAATAAAAGATTTGGATTTTGAAAAAATAGATTTCAAACCAATGTGAAAAGTCAAACAAAATTTTCTTAAAAATATTTTCTCAATAATTTTAATTACCAATGCCGGTTAAAATGCTAAAATTAAATACAAATATCATGGAAAACCATATGAGATGTAAAATAAATGGTTTTATTAGGAAATATTCAAATAATTTCCTTTAAAAAAAATTCATTTATAATCCATAATAATTAGAATGAGAATGTGATATAAGCCTATATAATGTACGTAATGGTTTTGTGGGAATTATTCATTGAATTGATTATGTGTATTAACTATAAATAAACCAATTTTTTTTTTAAAATACAACATAATATATTAATAATTCATTTTATACATAATCTTATAATATCGAAGCTGGAGATGAAAGAATATAATCCAATTAAAAGAAAAAGAGTATAGAAATTCTTTACCACATGATGATTTTTATGTAAAATCCTTATGGTTGAAATGATTCATATAAATACTTAAAATACCATGCACTATAATATAATACATAAATTCATGATAAATGGGTAACATTCAAATTATATAAACTAAATTAGGGTAACAGAAATATAGTGTGCCTAAAAAATGAGGAATTTAGAATAGGTGTGTTACCTCGTGATTCTTATTGGTTCAAATTGATTTATCCTCATATTTAGTGGTTTCAAACATTCTATTGAGACACATAATAATAGTTTTGATTTTTATAAAATCATATATCATAATTTTAAAACATCTTATCACCATTTAATTAACAATATTTCATTTTTTTATTTTTTAGGTGTTAATTTCATTATCTTATCATTCATAATTTTTCATTAAAGTTATGATTATTTTTCAAAATATATACTAAAATCATATCTAGAATAACAATAATGACTTAATTTGACTATTTTTAATTAATTATAATTTTATTAGCTATCATGAATCATGGTTTTTAGAAATAAAGTAGGTTACAATCATGTTGACGTGAGGTCATACATATGCAATAGTAACAATTACAATTATCAAATATCATTTTAGAGAAGTGGTATGTAAATTTTTAATTTTATTTAGTTGTAAAAAAATAATATTATATATATATATTTATATATCATCCATGATTTATAATGGTGAAAATAGTGTCACGTCACTTCATGAATGATGTTTTAAACACTTACACGAAGGATGTTATCATTTTTTATTGAGTTAAATATAATGAAATAAAATGATATATAATATTTTTAGAATGATAAATAATTCATAAATACCATAATTAAATCATTTATATCACATATACTTACTAACATTATCTTTATTACCATCCATGCAGATCATTTGATAAAAAATGATTTACATCTCTTTGTGAAGCGGTAGTCCATCATCAATAGAAGATACATCATCATGTCCCTTAAATAATTGAAATTAAAATAGTATATATATATATATGATATAATCGTAATATAAGTATATGAATATTATAAATATCATATATATACTTCGGATTCATGATCATACTGAACTGTGAGAGGTGGTAATAGAAAAGATAACATAGATACGTGAGGCAGTAGTCTGTCGTATAATTGAATGGTTTCTTCATAAACCATTAAATGGAGGTTTGTGTGGTTTTAGTTAATTAAATTAAAATAAAATATTAATGTAAAATTTTACAATACATATTTAATTATAATTTCATGATTAATTAATAATTTAAGGATGTGGATGAAGAAATAAAATAAAAATGCTCGTTGAAGAACATTTTATAAGGAAAGTATTGCTTTGATTAAAAAACCAAAGAATTATTGAAAATAAAAGTCAATACTATGTGAGGAAAAAATATTTGATTAGATTACAATCATTCACATACAAGAGAATTAAGTCATCAGGGAGATCCTCCAGCCAAGTGATGTTCTGACTTATTCCAATGTTTTCAAGCCTGTCTGCAATAGCATTTGCTTCACAGTAAGTATGGGTGGTAATATGATATATATCATTGAGAGAATGATGGAACTCCATAGATCATGTTGTGATCGAATAATCTAGATGAACTACAACATTCTAATGTTCTTGGACAATGGTATTTGTGTCACTTTATATCTATATATTGTTCCAACCATTGGGTTTGGAATAGGGGATAACATGTATGACACTCATCATTTTCACTTTGAGAGAGGATTTGATCCCACATCCTCCAAGAATATATCCATGTACATGACCAATGTGATTCCTGATGATGGACCCATAACATACAGGTCCCTGATTTCCTTTAGAAGAACTATCAACATTGAAATTGATCCAACCAAGAGGCGGGTGTTGCTAAAAAAACATCCAATGTGCGTCGCGGTTAACAAAATAATGTTATCCACATGAAGCTTTCATAAAAGTATGAAATCCCTCACTGTGACGTATAAATTCCTTTTTTGAATCAAGGTAACTTCATGAATGGAAATGAGAATCCTAATGTGACCTGCATGATATTGAGTGAGTTTTTATTGTGAAAAACTGAATTTTTATCATACCAGATTATATGAAAAGTACCAGAAACGATGGCATGGAAAATAGTTTTTATTTAATGAGAGGTATCCATATCCACACAACTCTTTATATGAGTGTTTACATAGTCATGAATCATCCATATGCAATAAAAATAACAAAAATTTAATTCCAAATTGCAGTAGTGGTGTCACATGAATGAAAAAGGTTATTAGTATCCTCCCTATGCGGATTACAAAGACAACATGTATAACAAATGTGAATCCAAAAAGATTGTAAAAAATCATCATTTGGGATCTGGTTTTAGGAAACATGCCATATAATAGTGAATCATGGGGATTTTATCATAGTCTTGTCAAAAATATATATTCAACTATGGTGATTGTCATTGTTATGGAAGCGATGTCTATAAAAATTCATTGATTCATGAAAGACATTATGAACAGGTTCTCATATAATGAAATCATTCGTGTTTGAGAATGTATAATTTTCAATCACTTGAGTGAAATTTGTGGGGATAGTAGAAATTTTTATGTTAATTACATCACGGATGGCCATATTTATTTTTTCAGGGGATTGAGTTGAGAATAAAGTGATTGGAGGGGAACTAGTCCAATTTTCTAAAAAGAATCTCAAAGAAGAGTCCCTGGAGACCATCTATATAGAATTGATAATAATGTTGGAATAAGGGAAAGCTAGATGGAAGAGTTATGATAACACATGTTTCTTTTTTTCAGTTTATTGAGGAAAAATTATTAAGGAAATAAAAAACTACAGAATCACTATGGATTAGGTTCTAAGAATGTCTGGATAGAAGCACCTTGTTATAAAGAGTCAGATTATTCATTCCAAGACCTCCCTTGACAAGAGGTCCACAACAGGTTGATCAAGGAATAGTCACAATCATTCTTTCTAAAGTACTACTACAGTAGAAAATGTTATTAATGTAAATATTTTTTTATGTCCAACATGAAATTTATAAACCATCGTGGAATATAGAATTTTGAAAACAATGATTTTCCTCAAAATACAGATTTTCCTGGCCATAGAGAGAGTTTTCCCCTTCCAATAGGATGTTGATTTATTATTTGGACTACAATGCATGTAAAATAGCTTGATTTGGGCCGAACCCAAAAAATGGGAACACTAGGATAAGTTAACGGAAGTGTTCCATCTTTAATACCTAAATCATTAATAATATTGTTTTTCCTATTAGTTTGAAATTTTCTTTCAAAGAAGTCATAGGAATTATTTAAGCTGATGACCTAGCATGAGACCTCTTTATAGTGTGAGAGGGGATTTATAAGAGTTTTGATATTTCTTTTTCCTCCCTGTAGGAAATTTATGATGTCATCCATAGATAAAATATGGGTGGAGGCATTGGAATTTATCAAAGAACTTATTGGAGTAAGTTTATTTTTCTCTACCAGTTCAGTGAGTATGCGACTTTAATAATCCTCTACAATTGAAAATGTAATGACAGAGAGGGGCTCACCCTATATGACACCTTTATAGCATTTGGAATAGCATCTGGGAGAGGCATTGATTATTATATGAATATATGCTGAGTGAAATAATGTATTAATTTTGGTTATAAAGGATTTATTAAAACCAAAACATTGAAGAACATTAAAGATACAATTACAAAACATATTATCAAAATCCTTCTTAATTTCATGTTTAATGGCTATATTACCACCTCTATTCATGTTTATTTAAGGTATTAGTGGATTCAATGGAAAGAAAAAAGAAATCTACTATAGATATACCCTAGAAAAAACCAAATTACTTCAAAGAAATGATTTATTAAGTTAAATTGGAAATTATGCTTGCTAAAAATTTAGTAATGATTTTATAACAAGTGATGATAAGGGCCATGGGCCGAAAAAGACGAATCTCAGATGCATTTTCATCTTTTTGAATCAAATTGAGGAATTGAGCATTTAAACCATGTTCCATAAAACAACCAGAAAATTAAGATCTAACTAGTTTGAAGACGTCAGGTTGATTGATATTTTAGTATTCATGGTAGAAATCATTGTTAAAACCATCGGGTCCTGGAGAATTATCAGGATTCAAGGAGAAGATAGTTTATTTAATTCCATGATCAAGAATATTGATGAGGTGGAAATTTATGTCTTCCATAGTAATAACTGTTGGAATAATGTCATGAAAAAGATTCTTATTGATTCTAGGTCTGTTAAATAAGGATTCCAAATAGGAAACAACATGATTAACAGTGTCATTGTCCTTATCTAGGGGGTTGTCCCCATCTTTAAGAGAGGATATATGTCTATATACTTTCCTAACACTTTGTAGAGATTTATAAAATTTAGTATTCCTATCACCATCAGTTACCCTTGTGATTTTGAAGGATTTTATATGAATGTAATATTTAAAATAAAGGAGAGAGTTGTGTTTAATCGAGATATTAATCTCATGGGTCTGATCAGAAGAAATTCCAGATTTGGTGTTGTTATTTTATAGTTGGTGAAGGTCATTCTCAAGAAGTGAGATGTCATTTTCAATTTATTTCGATTTTACAATACCCCGGCTATTAATATTTGGCTTGAGGAGTTTATGTTAAATAGTACAAGAAAAAAAATCATTGGAGTGAACCTTGGAGGACCAAAATCCCTTGATAAGATTACTATATTCCAAGTCCAAAGACAAGGCTTTGTTGAATCTGAATGGTAGAGGGAGATTCGTGGTTTTGTAAGAGATATTTACCATAATAGGATGACGTTAAAATTGTGTTTTCAGTGGAGTAGTGCTAGAAATGGTGTCCCATTTTTCCAATGCCTTATTATTGACAACAGCTCTATCCAATTTCCTAGTGACTACTCTATTATAGTGCCTTCTATACCATGTATATTTGGCACCAGTGAGAGTAATTTCAATAAGGTTATTATTTTCAATAGATGACTTTAAATCTAATGTAGTTATATTTGAGGGTGATGGACCCATGTTTTCATAAGTATCCTAGAGAGCATTGAAATCTCCATTGATGAACTAGATGTGATGTATGTTAGAACATAGATATGGGTGGTCAACCCATAATGGTCTCTTATCATAAGGTTTTGAAGGTGTGAAGGAGATAGTAGAGTTGGTGGCCATAAATATTTATGGTGACTGTAAACCATATAATTTTTTAAAAAGAAAAATGTGTGCCAATGTTTTTTACATGAAATTGTTTAATAAAAACACATGAGAATATAAATGCACAGAAAGGATAAAATAACTAAACATTGGAACTATTTATCAAGATAAATAATGGAAGAATAATGTGTCCATGATCATGTGGATCACGCTAAGCTCTGGATGGAAGATGATCGAATGAACTTACAAAGGTCATGATAGCAGTCATGTATTGTGTATAACCAACTAAAATATCTTGTAGATATCATTTTAAAATAATTATTTATTATTGGTATGGCATTTGAGGAAATAATTAATTATTATATGGCTCCCAAATGAGTTCCTCTAGATCATGAGGCTTGTCAATATGTGGATGCGTAAAATCCATTGCAAAATCTGTGGACAATGAGGAAAATATTAAATGGTGGAAGCCTTTTACCAAAATAAAAATCCTTCAATTCTACAATGAGGTTTGTGGGACATTGTAAAATTCCTACCAACATGTCTGCCATGTCACGCATGACCCTTCTAACATGATACCCTTAACATGAAAGTAGTTTTAGACATGTCTAGGGGGTCCTTCTCTCCCCCTTATGATTAAAAAAAGTTAGGGTTTTGTCCATGATAATTATAATTCTTCACCTAATGACCCATTGTTAGTAATGTGATGCATCACCAGGGGGAGAGTTATATTCATTTACAACACTCATTCTAACTCACAGCATTTCCATTATTTTTTAAATAGACATGGAAATAAAATATAAAATTAAGGGTGATTATTATGAGGTGAAAATATATTAATAGTATGTTATCATATTTATACACCCTGGGTGATCAAAAATGATAATTAGATCCCCCACACAATTTTAAAGGAAACATGATCTAATGAAGGAACAAGGTATGTCACATTATCACATGAAAAGTATCAAAAGATGCTTCTAGATCATGAGAAATATTTGTAACATGCTTCATGGTCTCTAAATGGTCTCTAGACCTGTCCTACTGATATTGTAAAATCCACATAGTATTTCCATATGATTAAGAAATACACCATTGATTAGTTAGATATCCAATAAAAGGGAAATTTATATGATGATATTATAGATACTAAAAATCATGAGAGGACCTCAGGATGACCAACAACATGATATTTAAAATTTTGTAACACCAAATTCCTTCACCAAATCCAGATGTATCTGTGATATACATGTAATGAAAAGAATTATATAATCGGGGTGGAGAGGACTATAAATCCTAGACCCTATCATGGAAAAATGCATCCTGGGATCCCCACACTAGAGCACCTATGCATCAGAGAGATTGTTTGGAGCAGACAATCTCATGCTTGAAAAGTTTTTCTATAAGGTAAAATATGTGGAACAACTAGAGGATCATGAAGTATAAAATAGAACATTGCATCATCACTTAATATGAAATAAGGAATTATAGAATGTTAAGAAAAGGACATCCAACATAAATTCTAAATCACATGATACCTAAAAAAACTGACAACACACAAACCAAAGACACATATACTATTGAGGGATTGAACAGACCCTAGGAAGGATGTTATAACTATTGAATGAAAATATACACTGATCCAAAGTAAATTCACATGAAATATCTAAGTCAACATAGAACACAAGAATTTTTCACCCAAATCATGTGAAATCTTTTTTGGCATATCATATTGTCCATTGGGACTTACCATATACATATCAAAGAAATTCATAGAGTATCTATTGAAATTTCAACCATGTATTGAAAAACCTATCATGATCACTGTCAGGGCCTTGAGACATCATCTATGTGTATCATCCAAATCTTTAAGTAACACCTATGCTAGTTTGATCTCATGGTTGAACAAGGGAAATAATACTGGATCTTGTGACATTCCATATTTTTTATCAATTTCATTTGGAAACCTCCAATCATGTATGTCGGATCTTGTAATTTCCTACTAATATGTCATCTATTTCATGTGGTTCCTTCCATACAGGTCAACTAGATCACGTGATGTCATCATGATAGGTCATCCAGGTCTCACGACATCCTTTGAAAATGTAATTCATCATTCATGATATCCTCAGAACATGTTCTCTAGCATCCAAGATGATTCTATTATAAGTCAACTAGATCATGAAATTGTATCTGATCTTTCCATATGACATCATAAATTTTCCTCCGACACAACTTAGCAAGGTATGGCAATGTCCTCTAGACAATACAGCCTAGATTATGTGATTTTATTCACACGTTCCATTTTGATTATGTGACGTCTACTAAAAAAATGAATTATATCATAGAATTGTATTTGGATATGTCTCTAATAAAACCATACATGTCTATACATCATACTACATGTCATGAAGATAATCATGGAATGTTTGGAAGTAAATCAGGCAGATCATGTAGACAACGAGGCCATGTTAAGAAGCTCTCCAAGTAAATAATAACATTTTCTGGTCCTTGTATAAGGGAAACCTCAGTGTGTAAGACATGTTCAGAAGAATAATAATTCTTTACTACATATTAGTAATACCCAAGTGTGTAATCCCTCATCAGTGGCATAATATGACATTTTCTAAATACTAGGGAAACCTATTTGTGTAATCCTTAAACAATGGCATGATATGACTACTAATAAAATAGGGAAACCATATTGGGTATGATGATCAAACTAAACAATGAGAACAATTATTCCTCTAATAACTAGGATATTTAGGATTCGTTCTGATGTCCCAATATTAAATATGAATCTAGTTTGGCGCACATCCCTCCATGTCTTAGACATTTCAACCATATGGACCCAATTATTCCCATTGGCTAATAACTATACCTCATCCATCAGTGGAAAAAGAAATTGTCCTAAACTAGGATAATATAGATTCATAAAATAACAAGGATACATATGACTCCTTCATAATGAAAGATCTCTATATTGAAAAACCGAGGTATGTCAAAGTACAAATGTCCTATATACATATCCAGTGACACTGATTGCATTCTATCCCTTGTTTCTCATAGTGAGAATAAATCATATGAGATTATGTATTTTCAATAGTCTTATATTTTTCATCATGAATTTCAATCATCCATGGAAACCACACCATGTAATCCCCATTTTTATACATGATATGACTACCCCAAATAAAGAATTCTTCCTTGGTTCCATTTCCAACGGAATGACTAGAATTCAATGAATCTGATACCATCCATAACTGGGATACATAGAACACCTCCGTGAGGTTCGATATCATGTAACAAATTCCTATATTAACTCATATATTTCCAGTTTTCATGATTTTAATCTATATGGATTTAAATGTTTACATTGGTTTTGAATCTCGAAATTTAACTAGATATATAGGATGCCTCAAAATGACTCAATCCCATCCTTAGAATATTAAATGCCTCCCTTGATAGCATCAAATCCCAATGTTATGGGCTATATGGCTATAACATATAAGTTATTTCCCCTAAATGGGGAATTAATTAAGAACCATTGATATATTAAAATGTATTCACTAATAAGATCCCACCATTTATATATAAAATGATTTATCTTATAATCATTATATTAGGGTAATGAGTCCCATATCGGGATTAGAAAGAGATTCTAGAATATACGTGAAATCAACAAGAGAGTCGTAGAGTATGAAATAATTTCCAACAAAATGTGTGTGATGAGAACAACCTCACATCCACTCAACAAATGTGAGTTCTTAACTATCATTGGGATTGAATCCTAAAAGGACTATCTGACTTTGGAATAAATGACTATAACCAAGTATGGATGTGATAGCTATTGGGAATTTACATTAGAGATAAAAATTTTGAGGCATACATGAATGATTATTATGACATTGAACCCCGCATATTCAAATAATTTTTCTAAGAAAGAAACATCATTATGAAAAAGAAAAATATCAGAACTTGGTAAGAAATAATATAACCACAACAACTTTTTCACAAGATAAAAATTTTAGACTTCCCAGTTCACATCAGACCATTTTTTTTCTATTTTTTGGGTGGTGCATATAATTTCCCTTGAAAATAATAAACGTCAACCAAACATGAATATCTCTAATAGAATAATGATTAGTTAACCATGTATCACAATATTTTTTTTCATATGTAACCAAAAAAATTTAAAAACATGACAAAAATCTTACATTTGACCCTATGTAGTTGAGGTGATAGTTAAATAAGTCTATATTTACTTTGAAAATACTATGTGATCAGAACGAATGGATCTAGAATAAAAGGATAATTGTGTTACACATGCACATCTTGTTAGTCACATGTTACTCTGAATATAGTTCACAAATTGGTGCACATGTAAATTTTTTTATTCAAGACTACTGATAATACTATTTCAAACAATACCGTAATTCTAGATGTCTTCTTGTAGTGAATATTTTGGAAAATTATCTTCCATTAAAACAACTACAAGACTCTGAATGACCTCTCCCAACAAAAATATTATGTATAGGGTGGAATGTGTAATAGTACTGGAATACCATTCGCATGAAAAGATCCTAACCCTTGATGCATCCCACATGGGTCTTAAAGTATTGAAACTTATGAGTCTACATATTCGAAATAATACTACTGTAAATCCAGTGGCACACATTTCCAAAAAAAATGAGTTGGGAGTTTATCCCTAGAGAATATACATAATCATTTGTAGTATATGATGAATTTGGATCAATGAGTCAACTAAGTGTCCCTTGTGGTTCAAGGTACACCGATGAGGGATCCTGTTAAAAACCATCTCTAGAAATATCCCTCCAGGTCCTTTCAGTCACCTACTGAGGGTGCCTCTCGACATACTACCACCTCTAATACCCATGCATGGGTGACACATATGAAACATAGAGAATGTCAGGCATTAGATCATCATGTGTGGGATCATATCCCCACTCCCATTAATGATTTCTATTGGCATTTTCTATAAATAATTATTACAAAGAATCATATCCCTAATCACTAAGATCATCTATGTTTGTATATTCCAACATCAGGCTTGGGGGAGGCGCATATGCATACACCCATGCATAATGCCCATCAACATATTCATATGGAACAAGGAGGATATATATGGGATAATGTTTCCTTTAGGATTGAATATGTCCTACAGTATATAGTGGAGACATAAAAATATCGGCTTAAGTCCCTGTGCACAATGTGTTAAAGTATCCTTACAACTTAGAAATACCTGAATAACTCCTTCAATATATTCAGACACTGGTACAAATATTGTTATAAGCACATATTTCTATCCCTAAAACCATCGAATCACAACTCTCTAATCATTATGTAAATTAGTTTTCATGGATCAAGCGCACAATATTTCTCATGTTTAGTAGTATTTTCATTATATATTAGTAATGGATGATGCAATAGAATGAGATCATATTAACATCGATATTGTGGATCACAACGTGGGAGAGGCACATTCCATGGGAAAGGGGAATATTCATATTAAAAAAGACTAGTGGAATATTCCAAAGGCCCGGTTTCAGGTTCATATCCCCATTCTAGCTGGGGATCACCAAGTGAGAGTGGCACATGCCTCGGGAAAAGCCCAAATTTCCATGGAAGAAGACCGAATGGATACTCTAAAGGAAAATTTCTGAGCTCATATCCCTATTTTGGTTAGGGATCACAAAGTAATAATTGAACATACTTTGGGGAAGGCTCATATTCCTGATAGTGTAATTTACTAGGCATGTTCATGTAGATCTAAGAAGTCAATAACATACTTCAAATTCCCCTGATGAAAAACATCACATGGATGCTTCTGAGTCTATTCAAGAGGGGGATAATTCTCTTTCTAACATTTTGGATGTCCACCAGCATATTATGATGGGTAATTCATATTAATACATGGTTCATATTCCCACTCAAACTGAGCCTTCTCATGTGAGAGTGACATATACATCATGATTGGCTCATTTTCTAGTCATAAAATACTTGTGGAATATTCCAAAGGCATGGGATTGTGCTTATATTCATGTTGCAACTAAGGATCACCATTTTAGAGTGCCAGATGTGTTTGGGAAGTTTCATTTTCCTAGATATAATGTTGATTCGCATCAGCATATTCCAACATCATTTAGTGTCTAGATCACATCTCAACCATAACAGATGGTTAATAACAGGTTCCAAAAACTATCATTCAATAATCTCATATTCTTTCACAATCCAAAAAGTAATGATCGAATATTTCATTCACGACACATAATAAGGATCATCTTTATAATATTCCTAATTACAGTGTTCTCGAGTTCGTTCATGACACATTATCCAAACACCAAGAGTAGATAGACACTTGAACTATAATATAAGGAGATCATTACTAATAAAGTCCTCTTTATGTAGTGTGGAGATGGATCATAGGGACACTACACCCAACATCTACTATGGTCATCCTCTCAATAGTGATACCTCCCATTGTCAAAACAAATAACCCCTTTCCAAGACAAATTAGTATAGAGAGGTGTTAGAAACTCAGATACTGTCATATATAATGTGGCACAAACCATCGAGTTTAACCACAAATAGTTATCCATCAACTCTAACACTCTGAGATTTTGTGAAATATATTTTCTCTTATTAAGTAATGTTTTTTTCACATAATAAGAAATATAATTTTTTTTAATAAAAGACAATATGGTCGGCTTACATTATACACCACACCAACATAATATTGCAAATTCAGTAACATCGACTTATCATATGGTATACTAAACACTCTGGTTGTGTTACACACAAGGTCGATTTCCTTTGATAGCATGTATTACACGCAATATTGGGTTTTACCTAGAAATATTAATTTATTAAAATATTATATAGAAAGATATATCCTACATATTAAATTAGAACTTATGAATATTATTAACTAAATAATAAAATAATCAGTTATTCAATATAAATTCATTTGTTACAAATTCACAATAAATGAAAATAAATACTAATAGATTATAAAAGAAATTTTATTATTTTTATGCCAAAAAGGTCTTTTGTATTAATAAATTAAATAATTTACAATTAATGTACAATATAAATAACATATATGAGTTAAATATTCAATAATATATTTCTTATACTCATCCAATATATTTTAATGGTATATGATAAGAAAAAGTAAAATTTTATACATAAAACTTAATATTTTTCAAACAAGTAATTTTAATTCCTTTTAAAAAACAACCCATTTTCAATATATATTTTGACACTTTTAGAATTTTTATATAAAAAAAATATTGTTTTTTTGGAAATTTGGATATAACAGTTTACATTAGATTTTTTTATCTTTTCTAAATAACATCAATTTTAGGTGAATAATGAAAAATACTAAATTATTGTCCAAAATTTCATTTTCGCCTAATTTATTTATATAGATAAATATTGTTTTTATTTGGATATAATCAATTATTTTATTTTTTATTAATTAATAATATTTAGTTCATTGGAATCAGTTTCAAATTAAAATTGGATATAAAAACATTTCAATATTTTGAATGGTCCACTTTAAAAACCTGCTTTTTCATTTTGATTGTAGGATATATTTTAAATATTTCTTTGAAAAAAAATTTAATTTATTTAAGTAAAATTGTTTTCAAATATATAATTAAAAGGTCCCAATAAATTTGAACGGTCTATTTAATTTTTATGTATAAAAAATTCACCATGGTAAAATATTATTTACCAAGGTATAGGTAAAAATTAAATCATTTTAAAATAAAAAAGGTTATGGCTTAAAACAACAAAAAAATTCTACATTTAATGTTTGGATGAGGTGTGGATAAAACATAGATTTCCTACACAATATTTATTTCCATGAAATTCCATATAATTTAATTCCAACAAATTCTTTTTACATTAAATATAAAATATTCATTATTTAATCGCATAAAACCATATCTCCTTAATAATAAATACCACCCCTTATAACATAATTTTCACCAAAAAATCCTTATTATTCCTCAATTATCTTCTCAAACCTGTCCACCACATTCTCTCTATTCCCATGTTCATCTTGTCACGGTATAAAACCCAATCCATGGTTTATATGGTTTTATTAGGGAGGTGATATTAAATAAGTGGTTTGTTTGAGTATTAATAGATTAAAGACATTAGAATGTTTTAATGAGTATAAATAGAGTCAGTAAATATGTTAAAGAAATTCAATCTCAATTTTTTTCCATGGTATATATGTCGTATTCAAAACTCATTAATTTTGTGAATTGTAAATACTACATATAAATGTATTTTATAAATTATATGCATTTAATTTAGTTGTATTTACATAAACATTTAAAATTTATATTTCACGGTATTTTATGGTTCAAAAGTAACCAAATGTGTAATGTAATTTAGTCTCAATTTTCTTTCTCTATGAAAATATTTTGTATGCACCAATGCTCTTTTATGATGTGTATTTACTAAGATTTGACATCTTATATAAGGAATATACTTATTTTAAGAATATTTTAATCATTATTTAATTTTAGTATATCGTGGGGATTATTGTTCAAATGTTTCAATGTTATGGGGGACACATTAAAAATATTTAATATTATTTTCGATAAAAAAGGTTTTTAATGGATATATTAATCTCATTTTGAAGAAAAAAAATTATTTTAATTGTTTTACATTTTGAAAAGAATCATTCAATGAAAAATTTTGATTTCAAAATATAATTACTTTATGAGATTGTTAATTTGTAAGTATTTTCCAGGGTATATTTTTCATCCATGTCCATGCTTCATATAACAATTTTGTAAAATATTGATAACTTTCTATATAAAATTTTTAAATTCATTTTTATCCATTTATGAGTATTTTTATTAAATGGTGGAAGACTATTCTTTCTGTTGTTTTCATAATGAGGAAATTTTTAAATTTTCCAACAAAAGTACAAATAGAATGTTCTCTAACATATATGACACGAATAGATTTTTACACATTTATTATGCCTTATTTCTTTGAATATTCACTTACAATATTATTTTCAAATAAATTATTTGATTCTAAAATTTAACACCATTTCCAGTCAATAAATTGTTTTCAAAGAAGAAATAACATTTTACTCAGGAATTTTTTACAATTTTTCTCTTAAAATTATTTTCATTATTAGATATAATTGTTTGATGTTACTTAATTTTTACTAGGAACATGATTCAATACATTCATGTAACGACACAGATTTGGAGCCTCATAACTAGTGCCCTGTACTCGGTTATCCACATGACCTCAAGCATGTTTCCCCAAATTCCAGAGGCCTCCGACTAGCAGTGAGGGCCTTGGTGATTCGATGGGGAATCTATTCCCTCATTGAGTAAATAATACAGCGGATGAAAAACGTTCTCAATATCGGAAAATGTAAACAACATACAATAAATATAACTAAAATTAGAATCAATTTTTGATATAATAACGATGATGTATGGTACATGTGTCAATGTAAAGCAACAAACAAATCATTGTGCTAAAATACAACTAAAAACAAATAATAAAAGTAAACAGTAACTCCAGCTGCATCGCGAGCCAATGCTCAGTCCCATGCTCTCCAGCTCTAACCACCAATCATGTACCTGAGGTGGATGGTCCATAATCCTTATCCACACCTGTAACCAAATAGTCTGTTTGGGACGATAGAAGGACCCAAACAGGTTGTGTGACTAATCCCAGTAGGCAAACACCAAAAGATTTGTTTCCTACTATCAACGAGCAATATAGAAAAAGTAAAGGAAATAAATATAGTAATGAACTAGGTGTACACTAGAAAAAATACAACCAATTACCATTCACATTCATTCAATTAAACAACTAGGGAAACTAGAAAAGTTATCTATTCCAAGGTAAAGAAAATAACACAGCATGTAACTCAAAAGGACTACGTAACCCTGAAGCAGTACAAACCCAAGCTTGTTAATTGGCTTAGTGGAAGCATCACAACCAACCAAAAAAATTCATACTAACTCTATGGGTGGCTCAAACTAGTAGACCCCTATAGTCTAGTAATAAAACAAGGAATATACACTATCGGAAGTTCTAACGTAAATTCCCATATGGTGTTGCAACGATAGCAACAAACTCTCTGAGGAAGCAATTACGTCAAATTCCTCCTATGGTCTCGATACCTGTATAAAATAATAACACTATTGGGAAGGAAAAATTCATATTCCCATAGGACTTGCATACGAAACTTAAACCAACTGACCGTCTAGGGAAGCACTTAATCGTCCATTCCCTCTATGATCTCCCGCACCAGGTTCTCACAACCCTGCGCAGTCCAGTCGAGCCTAATTGACTGTCAGTATCCATATGTAAGTCCAAAAACTACTTGGATAATAGATACAATTCATCAAAATCATTTAAATGGCAGGAAACACATGCAATCGGTTATAACAAGTAAAGTAGCAATTGCAATAGGGTTTGCCTCACAGGCAAACGTTGCCAAAAGATGATAAAAAACCAAACATGAAACAAAAAAACACCAATGGAGTGATACTCAAACATGAAACCAAGTATACATGAGTATTAATTAATCATAATCTAATAATAAATCAAAGGAAAATAAACAATAGGATCAAAATCCCATACTCGAGATACTCGATACATGGGTATCTAGAACATTTGAAACCAAAACTCAAGGACATTAATCGTAGGGAAACGAACCACCTACCACGATTCTAGGAGATTGATATAAGTGAACCACGACAATTGATTCTCCTTATAACATCAAATATCTAAGAACACATCTAAAAATAATGACCCACGATAACATAAAAACAATGAGGAGTCATGAAACAATGCTAAATAAGAAGAGAGAGCTTCCCGAGGCGATCCCAACGCAATTGACGACGACTGAAACGGAGATCAGATAGCAGCTTGGGGGCTCAGAGAAGGATCATGGATGTATGGAAGCTCTTGGCTGAACTAAACGTAGATGAAGGTCAATATGGAGATTAGGCGTGACCCCAATGCATTTTGTGGGAAAAAAGAAAATACATGGCGTGTACTTCTGGGGTAAATGTCATGTACTCTATTTTTTCGTACTCCACATTAAGTGGCCTCCACATCACCCATACACACCTTGTGTGTGGCCCGAACACGGTCAGCACACGGCTTTGAGCAGCAATGGGGTACTCAGGATGTATATCAAAAATTTCCAGAAAACTCATTTTTCTAAAAAATGTACAGAAAAGGAAAAACATACTTGAAACGAAGATCTGGGTTCTTAAAATGAATTATAATTATTCTATGAATGGATATATTTATGTTGTAATTATATTTATGAGACTCATTTCCCTTCCATGGGTTTTGTAATGAATAAATGATGTTTATGGAACCCATTATATATCATGGGATTTGATATGATAAATAATTAATGTTCTTTTAGTACTCAAATGTATTATTTAATTATGATATGGGTGGAACCTATATCTCCCTCCAATGAATTGGGTAAAAAGATAAACATCATGAGATATACATAATGTACATTTTTCGCCAGGATAAATGTGGGAGTGAACCATGACTACCAAGATGGTTCTGTGAATGAACCATGACCACGAAGATGGTTAAGTGAGTGAACCATGATTAGAAAAAAGGTATGATGTGAAAACTCATACTACTATGATTTTTATGTGATTGAAACATTACTACCAAGACAATATAGGGAGTGAACCCATACTACCAGGATGTCCTAGGAAATTATTCTTTGACTTCTATTGAAATCATTTTATATGTTTATCTATCTACTATAATTCCATGTCTTTTTCTTCTCTTATGCTTTCAAAGATTATGTTCATTCTTTATTTATGATTTGTGACTAATGAAATACAATGATTTATTACATGATTCATGTTTATGATTGTTGATATGTACGATATGATCTTATAATCATATTATCATGTTCTTATACCCTTTTCTCATGTCTATACATATATCTATCCATTTTTATTTTACTCATTATATGAGATCACCCATTCAATGATTCCTTCCCCTGGTTATGAATATTTGTTTTATGTTTTATGTGTCTAAGAAGGCTTATTGACATGAGAAACCTAGTGGGATATAATATAGCTCACTTATAAACTAGTTGTTTATGTTTCCATGTATCCAATGGTAGTAAACTAATATGGAATTTGGGCGTTTGTTTATGTAATTTATTTATTATTAAAAAATATTTATGTAATTTCCATGTACATCAAGACTGTGTGATTATAGTTGGTGTAAGAGAAATGTTTTATTCAAACCATGGAATCTTGGTTGAGATATAATATTGAGATTACTAGTTATATTTTCTAAGGATATTTATCGGGGTTTCGTTAAGGATAAAATCAAGGATTCCTATATTTAAAATCATGTACCATGAATTAAACATATTATAAGTTATTTTCCATCATTATCTGGTTTTATATTATGGTAAATGTTTATCATACTATTATTTATTGTTTTAGAGAATGGATGGAACCTGAATAAACTATGTTAATAATTGATGTGATGGGAATTGCAATGATTGTTTTCATAAGAAAACAAATGTTATGGGGGATGGAATGTAATATATAATCAATATACTAACATAATATGTGATTCATTTTATACATCTAATTGAGAAGTGGAGGGAACAACATTATATAAATTACTTCATGATGAAACACACCATCTATGAGTGTGTATTCTGATCCAATTGTTGTTTAATAATGGATTAGTACCACTAAAAAGATATTTTCATTTCATCACTATTCAGAACATGAAACATTCATTTTTGTATTTATTATTTAGAAATCAAAGAAGAATAGTGGTGGTATCTACTAAAAAATATGATTCAACAATATGAAATTGAATCCATATAATTTTATAAGTTTATGAACCTATTTTCAATAAGTACATACCTAGTATTCATTTTACAATGATGGATAATTAGTTAATAGAGATTAAGAAAATGGATGATGAATCTATCATAATGTACGATTTAAATTTTACAAGACGTTCTATGTAAGCATCTGGTATTATAATAAAACCCCAAACTAAAGTTGATTTGTTCTTTAGGGGATTAATGTCATGTATTATAAAGGTATTGGCTATAAGATAATTTAATAAATATGAATAAATTATTTGTTGTGCAATCAAGGATGAAATGGTGGTTAGAGTTATGTGTCAGTTTCATGGTTTTCATAAGATGAGGAAGATGTATTTTGACGAAAAATAAATGAACCATGGAGAAAATAAGATGATGTTTCCATTATTCTATAGGTGTTGGAAGAAGCATTATTAACTTCTTCTAAAGGATGATAAGAGTAGCTTTATTTTCATTAATTATTTTTATCGAGATTTTTTCTACAATTTTTATAAGACTATGTTAGAAAACAAATATAAATTGAGAGAAATATTCACATATTACACCAACCCTACTATAGTGATAAAAATGTATTGAGAATGGGAATTATGCAATCCAATTCACAAATCCAAGGGATGGTGATGGTGATCATTTTTAGAAACTTGTTAATCCAAGGGATGATGGGAAATACCATTTGATCACGATTGGTGATATAGGGAATGGAAATGATGTGGTGGAATTATTATGTGTTTATGTAATGGTATTCATGAATAATTCTATAGAATTGCAATTAATGTATTAGGAAATAATGAATCATATATGGATTGAGACAATTTACTTGTTACATAAGTATTTAAAAGTCATTTTTGTATGGGACTAGTAACCATGAAAGGTAATATAATGTTTAATGGAAATATAACCCTTAATATGTCCCTTAATTTATGATAATATTGTTTGGAAAATGATATGTTGGATATGAAGAAAAAAATTAGATGGTACTGATCTTATTTAGGACTAATTAAGGACATGTTCATAAGTGGTTTATGCTCTCATCCACAATGTTTATATATTTTTGTGATTTAATGAATATTTCTAATAATCATTATAATAACGAAACATGAATATTTTCATGCTAGAAATATTAGGTTAAATAACTTGATAGGGGGGGTTGAATCAGTATATGACATATTAAAACAACTTACCATTCAGATCTTATTTCTTCATTAAAAATACACTATTATCTATTCTTCACATTTTAATATATGAATAGAAATGAAATGAAGCATGAAACTCCATTATTTTTACTCGGTTCACCCTCACTGTGCTCCATGTAATGATAATACAATGACATTTTTATGGTGACACAAAATCTAATATGGCTCAATGAAAAAAAAATGTTTTGGGTAAACCACTTATATTACAATGCTCACTGCATTTATAAGATGTAGGGTCTTTTTAATTCAACACAAATGGTCACTCTCGAAGTCTCGTTCTCTGGATCACTACTAGAAGAAGGAATCAATGTCTTCCTCTTCATTTTCTCACTACTCTTGGAAGAGTTATGATAAAAGTTTAATGAAATTTATGATCCTTAATTTTCATGAATTCATGAATAATCAACTATCGATTGATTCTGTATTAAAGTACAATTTTCTCTTATATATGAATAACACTTTATTGCAAAGTGTTTGTTTCTAGTAATTTATTTCACAAACTATGGATGTCCCTTCACAAAAGACCAGATTCCTCCATAAGATGCAATGAATAGTGTAACACATATAATTCATAGACATCCTCTCCTCTATGAACATACTTTTCTCTTGAGAACTGTATCTCTAAGGTAGACTGGTTCTTCCTCTATGTACTCTCCCTTGTTTCTCAAATGGCCCCTTCATTGTGGACATGATCTTATTCTGTGGAATACTTCTCCACATACCATTTGATGTCCCATGGACCACCAATTCTTTAAGGAATCATTATTCCTTTGAAAGATAAAGATCCCCACAAAACCCCTTCTTGAACTATTCTAATAAATGAATTCACCCTTCATAGAATCTATAAAGCCCCATCCATAAACTTTACTTAATATTGAATTAAATGAATAATTCACATTGAGGATCTTTTCAGGTTTAGAGTTTTAGAGAATTAGGACATAACATTTTCAGCTCAAAACATTACAAAGTAGAAACTTCTACTAAGTTTCCATAAAATAAAAAACTCTTAAAAAGAAACATGTAAAGTTCCATGTTTTAGGTAGCATGACCTTCCCTTGATCCCATCCTTGACCCTATTCCACGTTAAGTCCTGTGAAAAACATTTTAAAAACTTGGGATGAGCATAAAAAGCTCAGTAAGGGATACAAAAAGAATAAAAACTGTTAGTTTTTCAAAACATCAAGTAAACCATGTATACTTTATCAAATTAATACTTTTCACCTTTTTGATGTAGAAAAAACTATTCACTGATTAAGAGTTCATTACTTACCCTTCTGTAACCAAAAGATTATCATAAAACCCATATAAAGATCACATAACATATAAAGGTAACTTGGGGCATAAACATACATAAGTGGAATAACCATAAGGTCGACTTCCACACATATAACTTAATGGAATAGCCATTCGGCCAACTTCCATATATACTTAATAGAATAGCCATACGGCCGAGTTCCCTACCCAATGCATTGGAGGTTATAACGTAACCACCCGTCCTGGTATTCCGGGCACCACACGTCATATGGTTTATCACGTAACCACCCGTAAAAAGTCCAAGTACCATCATTACACATAAAATATTGAAAATATAATCATTTCAATAACAACATTTCATTTTCAATCACAATAAGTAATTCCCAGATATTGAATTAATAAATCCATTTTCAAAAACCATTTAAAAGAGATTTTTGAATCAAAGTATCCCATACCACATTGATGCTTTTAATGGAATTATAATTTTAAAACATTAATGTCTATATAAATAAATACTGAAAACCATTTTAAAAAAATGAACATTAATGATAACTATTTAGAATAATAAATCATTAAAACATTTAAAACGATATTTTTGTTAAAGAGTATTTAACAAAATGAGATACTCGTGAATACAAATAATAGCGGAATAACATTTAATCCGAACTTAATAATATCATGAGAATAAAGGGATTCATGATATAATATGTCAACAGGTAGTATAGACACCATATAAGAGTGAATTGGTGCATAACAACAATTAAGCCACAAAATAAATGTAAAATGAGATGAAATCCATTATAAAGAAGGTATCCTTAAATTAAGGATAAATCAATCTCATAATTATGTGTGAAAAATATAAATACACCCAATATAAGTGGATATTAAGTGTAAAACAATTAAAGGTTATTCACACATATTCAAATGATGACGTATTCAATAACTACATGTTGAACCTAAAGAAATCGAAATTGGGTTAAGAAGTTCCCTAGGTAAAACTCGACAGCCTATCGGCGCCACATAAAATATTACAAAAAGGTTTGATGAGAGAGATAAAGAGGATCTCATCACTTGGACATAATATTTACATAAATAAGGATATATAAGAACATATCCCAACATAATAGTATGTGAATTAAAACACATAACAAAAGTAGTCTTTTAAAAAAGGAGGGTGAAAGGTCCCCTTACCGAGTTGGGTATCATTCGAAACGTACACCCCATGGAATAAGGGACATACAATGAAGATGTGAATACACAAAAATGAAATTATACTACAAAAAGTGTATAATAATGGGCAGTACATACACCACTCAATGGAAATTGTGGCAAATGTAGCATAAATCTCACGGGAATAAAAGTGAGATGAAAAATCCCTTACGAAAACTCGGCAGCCTAACGACGCCACTTAAAACATCCAAAAAGGATTGATGAGAGTAGATAGGGTCTCTCATCATATGAACATATAAATTACAGTATGATTAATATAAAATAACATCCCAATCACAATAAATTCGAGCTTATAAGGAATGACATAAAAGAGTGTACTTAAAAAGAAGGAGAGGAGTAGGATCCCTTACCTTGGGTCCGACTTGACTCGATCGTTCTTTAATCTCCTGAATAATATAATTGAGTTCATTTATACTTCCTTAAGATCCTTTTTCAAGTTCATTATTCCCTTTATATCACTTATTACCATGTCATAAACATTATGTAATCATTTAAGTTAATAATGTTTGTTTTTTCGATATTTGGTTCTTAAGTCGAAAGTGGACTTCTTACAATTACATGTTGTTCGTGTGGTCAAAGGTTAAATATATCAGGAATTTTATTCATTATTTATTTATCATATATATCATATATATCCAGTATATTCATGCATTTATAATATTACAAAACATTTAGAGTTAAGAAATGAAATGCACCGTTCATGGAGACGGTAAGTCGTACGTACGCATGAACGCTACTTCCATTTCTATTTCATATTTAATGGAATTAAAACATAATGATACATAATAGTACTTTAATTCCAGTATGGTATAATATATAATATCAGAAAATATATCCTTTATACGTACCACATATGGTATTAACGAATCAAATCATTTTGAGGTGGCGGTAGTCCGCACTTCCTTAAATGAAGATATTGCGTTTACCAATAATGGAAACCATAAAGGTATGCCATAAATGAAAAAAACAGAAGGTAAAGTAAAACATAAACATATTATATATCATATATAAATATATTTTCATCTTAATGTCCACCTTTGAAGGTGTTATAAGAATGTTGAACAATCATCATTTCGGGAGGCAGAATTTCGCCATCCACGGAAACAGTATGTTCTTTAACCATTAGATGTAGGTGTGTGTAAGTGTAGCTCGAATACTTATTATAACAAAATCATATTTTTTTGAAGATACTGGATTTGTTACAAAATATATGAATAAAAAGAGTTTAGTGGGTTGGATAAGTAAAATAAAACAAAAGGACTCAAGCAAAGACATTACCTTAATATCGGGTAACTTCCTTTGATTTGAGCTCAAAGGCTTCCTTGGAAAGGATTATGCCCAAAGTGAGTCTTAAAAAATTTATATAGGGATGTGGTGAGACAACATGGGAAGGTGTTGGCCGAGCCAAAGGCTTTGGATGTTTGGGTAAGGAGGTAGAGGTGGGGTCCTTTTATAAGAGGAGAGGAGGGGCACTCTTGGAAAGGTATAAAATGTAACATTATTTGCAAATGAGTTTCAGATTTTAATTGTCCCACATTGATTTGTTTCGAGGATAAGGTGATAAGGGTTTGAAATACACCCATAAAATAGGTTTTGGACATGTTTAGGTCTTATATTTTACATTAACATTCCATTTTATTTAAATCGTTAAATAATGAGGTCATCGCTGCATCATCATGATGTCATAAATAATTAAATTTATTTATTGTCTAAATATTACAAAAAAAATAATATGATGTAGGAAATAGTTATATATTTCCAATGAATATTTATAGTCCAATATATCATTTAGGTATAAAAAATTGAAAATATTTTACTTAGGTGATACATTCTTTTTTACATTAAACATTCTTTAAAAATAAAAAGATAAAAAGTCACTTTCTCACAAAAGTGATTCCATGGGGCCCTCAAGTTTGGCACAAGGCATCCCATGGTCGGACAGGAGACAACCAGTAGCCCTATGACACATTTTGTGGTCGTTTTGTCATTATTATGATATTATCTTAATATCTTTAACTACCTGATTACTCATTAATCAAGATAATTAAAGATAATTACCGTCGTTACTTTTCATAATGTCCAAAAAAAAAAGAGTCTTAATTACATAACTTGGATCTTATGATTCCCAATATTTAATTAATTTTACCAAATTATAAACACATAAATTTCAATAATAAATTTTAAAAAAACTTCCCGTTGTCAAAACAAATAGAGGGGTTTTTAGAAACAATATTTATGAAAAGTTTGGCACTGGTTTATGCCTAATTCCAGTGTTAAATTAATACCAATGACCATAATTGAATTAAATGGTAAAACTATATTCTAATTAATCTTTAAAACAAATTAAAAAGATAATATGACCATATAATTAAATTATATGAAAAAGCAGTTTTGATGTAAAATACAGTATTTTACACTATTCATTGAAAAATGAACATTGTCAGAAAAATACCAAAAATTAACCCAAGGTAAATTTCAATCTCCCAATAATAAATAAAATGTTTATTTTGAAAAATAATGCTTATAAAATTTTCAAAAAGTGGATTTAGAAGGGGTTCTCCATCAAAATGCTGTTAATCGACCTTTTAAAGAATATTAGAATGTTTACGCTTAAAAACTGGATTCATTTGCATTTTTAATCCTCTAACATTTATTGTAAAGAGTAAAAATATTTGAAAAACATATATAATCATTTTGTAGTTAGTTCTGTTCATTCCCTCCATTACAACGGCTAGGCGTTAATTACCATTTAAAATAATATTATTTTGTTATTAGAGTGCAACGTAAGATTCCCAAGAAACTCGTTGTTGCGTATTGGTTACGCCATCGAGCATAGCATCCCGTTTAAAGTAATATTAATATTGTATTCACAAATATGGATAAATATAATGATTTAATATTCTTTATTTACCTGGGGTGTTATAGAATCCTCCCTTGCAAACATATTCTCTTTTATAGACTCCCTGCAAACTATTTCAGACATAGGAAAATATCTTCCCAGAGTGATAAATTTTTTGTATTGAAAATTACTCTTACAAAATAATATAAGTAGCTATCTTTTTATATGAATATATATCATAAAAACATTATAATCTATTTAACATAAATATTATATGTGGTATAGCCTCTTTTTCATTCTGCTCTCCTCCGCGAACCATTTTCCCTACCAGGTCCTGATCGATCCTTTTCTCTTCTAAAGAGGCTTATCTATATTCAAAAAAATACCTATGTGGGTCCAATGTTTATTATTTCACTTCCACTAATGATGAGACATACCACATACCACTCGTCGTATGTAATCTCTTTTCCTCCTGTGAGCCACAAGCCTTCTGGTGAACCATTTTCCGGATGCGTTCCGCATATTGCGCTTTGTGGTGTGTATAGCACTACTTTGAAAAAATGCTCCATTTTCCAATTTTAATTTCCATTCATCATATCAATTATGTAGTCTATGGTGTATGATTTTTATCCCACATACTATTATCTTTTATGTGTAAATCCTTTATTGGAAAAAAACAAACCCCCGATTTTAGGGACCAAAAATTCAAGAAAACACTTGAAAAAATGTGCCACCTTAACCAACTACTTCAAAAAACACCAATCACACTAATTTTTGGTCATATAAAATTGTCAACAAACACAATAACACACAGAAACATCAAGAGAATGTATTTTGGAATTTTTCCATCATTTCAAGAAGGATATATAATAATTTAGGTTATTACCACGTTTCAAGAGAATGCATGATTATGGTATTCAAAGGATTGGATGTAAATAAATTTGAGCAACCCAATGATATATGTGAAATAAATATTAAGGTTATTTAGTTCACTTATTTATAATGTTTTGGATTTTCATCCTTTGAATGGATTGTAAGGTTATACATTTATGGAAATTTTATGATAAAATTATGATGATGTATTCTAAATTAATATATTATCTTTTCATTTGAGGATTTATGAATATTTGATAACCTGTAATTTTTTTATAATGATAATGATATATGTAATGATATGTCATTTGATTTATTCATCTCAAGATCTACTAACCCTTCTATAGTGATTATTTCAAAATCGTTTATTAGAATAAGAGATCAAGTTAAAATTGATCTAGGTAAAAAATGGTGATATTGTGATAAAATAAAGTATGTATGTCTCCTAAGGTTTTTTTTTGAATTTAGTAAAATTAACAAGATGTAAAATTAATGGAATGTTATCATCATTAGGATGATATAAATTACTCTTTCATGATTTGTTATTCTATAGTTTTGTTATTGTTAACATTCGATGAATCACCAACATCATTTTTATAAGTCATCGTTATCAATATATATGATTATTTATGCATTTTGTTAATTCCCAAATCTTCACCTTTGTTATCCTATGTAGAAACATTGTTATGATTTACTTTGGGTAACTTTTTGTCACAACTTTTCATTTTTAAAATGAAGTTTTAGTATTTGATTATTTAATGTGGTTTTCTATGAATGAAATAATTAATTATTAATCCATTGTAAACCAAAAGAATTTTGTGGGATAAATTCATTTTAACAAGGTTAAAATGTCACACCTTGATATTTTTTGAAATATTTGTGTTAAATTAATTTAATTGTTTTAAAATTTTCAATTTTACACAACATTGAATAAAGATTTTTGGTACATAACTATTACTACGTTTATATTATGTTATACAGAACAAAAATATATCATTGTGCTACACATAACACTACATTATCATATAGTATATGAAAAAATATTATTGGATTGTGATTCACACATGGTTTAGTTCCATCGACATCTTGTGGCACATGCAACAATGTGTTTTACTAAACAACAGTATATCATTAAAATAATATACAGTCAGATATAAATAAGATAAAACTTTAGTGGTTATGAATAATATTAACTAATTAATGAAAATATATGTTTTATAGTTATAATGTATTTGTTAAAAATTCATTATAAATGAAAATATATACTAATTTATTATAAAGGAAATATTTTTTTATGCTCCCAAAAGTGTTTTCTCTTAATAAATTAGAAAAATTATATTTTTTAAATGTAATTAATAATATATATATATATATATCTGTGTGTGTGTATGTTAAACTTTCTATAAAATATTTTTTATATTTATCTTATTGATTTTATTTTAAAAATATAAGAGCAAACACAATTTTACAAATAAACCTGATATTTTTCTAAATGATAAATTTATTTCTTTATGATGAAAATCCCATTTAGAATATAAATTTTGAAACATTCAGATATTTGGAATGATAGGATAAACTTCGAATTTGAATTTGAGATAAAATAATTTATTGTGGATGAATTTTTTGTATTTTTTTTAGAAATAAATTTTTTTGATGATTCTTTAAAAATATTCATTTCTAGTCCAAAATATCATTTTATTATTTATTATTTATGTATTTGGTTAAGATTTAATTTTGTTTTAATGTATAGTTAGATCATTTATTTACCAATTATATCAATTTTGGTGTTCAGAATCAATTTGACATTGAAATTGGATATAAAAACATTTCAATATTTTGAACGTTTCACTTATAAAACCATATTTTTTTATATTAATAGTAGGATTAATTTTAAATATAAATCATAAAATTCTATGAATTGAATTTGGTAAAATTATTTCCATATTTTTAATGAGAAGGTCCAAAATTGGTTGTATGTTCAATTTCATTTTTTTGTATAAAAAATGTTACCATGGTAAAAAATTAATTAACGTTGTTTTGGTAAAACATAAATCATGTTAAAATTAAAAAGTTAAAGTCTTAATATAAATAAAACACTACATTTGAAAGTTGTATGAGGAGTTTTTGATCCCTATCTAGCCCCAAAATATTAATTTCCGACCAGTGTTGTTGAATTTAATCCCACCTCTAAATGGTTGGCTGTAAAAATAAAATATATATTATTTAATATCATAATCCCACATCTCCTGATGTATAAATATCACACATCACCACACAATTTTAGACCACATAGCGTTATATATCCTCATATATCTTCTTAAACTTCTCCTCCCCACTCTTCACACATCCAAGTGCTTCTGGTATCACCAAAATTCCAAATCAAGTGCTCCTAAAGGACTCTTAAGGTGGTGAAATTCTAGAAAATCTCTGTACAAGTACATATAAAGTCATGTCATAAGCAGGTTTTTACATCATTGATTAATGTAAAGACCTAATTTTTGGGAATTTAATCTCACTTTTTATTTATATGAGATACATTCCTTATTCCCCAGACATTTATATTATGTGGTGTACATACTACCCATGAATGTATTTTTATAAATATTATTAATTAATTTATAGGTATTTAAATATCTATTTTATGATCTTTATTTTAAGGGGTTTTATGATTCCAATGTTTCCAAAGGTGTAAGGTAGTTTTGTATAAATGTTACTTCTTTGAGATACATGTTTTTTTGACCCTATGTTCTTTTACAATGTTTATATACTACCATATGACATTCTATACCATTAATATAATTCTTTTAATGATATTTTATGCATTTTAAATGGTATTATTTCATGGGGTTATGATTTAAATGATTAAATTTGGTTTGGGACACATTAAAACGTTTGCATATTATTTTCATCAATAAATTTTTTAATGATCTATTTAGTTTATTTTTATGTAAAATATTTTAAAAATTGGATGATGTTGTAAAATTTATTTTTCATTGATATAGGGTTAATTTCACATTATCATTTCATTCTGTGACTATTTATATGTAATTATTTACTAGGGTATATTTATCATCCATTTCCATGTGTCTTAAAATTATTTTCCAAAATTATTTTACTAATCATATATAATTTTTTAAATACATTTTTACCCATGTATGAGATTTTATGAAATGTTTTGAATTGAATATTTCATTATTTTTCTAATTAAGTACTTCTTGACTTCTTGAGAAAAAGTATTAGGAATTTTTTTTTTAACTTATAAAAAATGAATGGATTTTTATGCTTTCATGATTAAAATTTTCCATGAAGCTTCACTAAAGGTTTTATGAAGTTATATTTAAAGAAAATATTTTCTTTTAAAATTGAATGATATTTCATGTAAAATAATGTTTTCAAATCAGAATTTATAATTTCCTCAAGAATTATTTTCAAGAGTTCTCTATAAAATTATTTTCCATAAAAGATAACATTTTTTGAGGTCATATATGTTTTACTAGTTACATCATTCAATGTTTCCACTCTTATTCATTAAAAGAATATATATATATATATGATGGAATGATATTATGAATCCCATTTGTTTGTAACGTTTTGATTACATCATGTTTATGAAGACCATATAATTCTATGGGTTTTGATTTGATAAATAACTTATTTTTTTGGAACACATATGTATGATTTTGTTATGAGATTTGTGAGACCTATATATATTTATAATGCAATGTGTAATTATATATATCTCATGAGATAGACATAATGGACCTATTCATCCAATAAGGCTATAAGAGTGAACCATGACTACTATGATGGTTATGAGAGTGAACCATTATAATGAAGATCATTATGTGGGTGTACTATGATTAAAAAATGGTATGAGAAGTGACCTAATAATACTAATATGTCCATTGGAGTGAACCATGACTTACAAGATGGTAAAGGGTGTGAACCCAACATACCATTATGGTCTTGGCATTGATGGATTTACTAATATATAATTCATTTTATATGCTTATTTGTATTCCATAATTTGATGTCTTATTCTTGTGTCATGAATTCATGGATTATGTCATTTTATTTCCAAATGATTCAATTATTTTTAAATCCCCTGCTTTATGACATGATTCTGGTTTGTGATCGTTGGTATGTAGGGTAAGATCTTCTAATGTTTTTATCATGTTCTCAAAACCCTATGATCGAGTTTATGATTACATGTTTCCTATTTTTTACCCTTACAAATCATTTGAGCTCACCTCTTTTTATTTTTCATTCCACATGTTATTTAGATATGTATTATGTATGACATGTTTATGATGGGCCTATTTATCATGAACCTAGATAGAGATAATGTAGCTCACATATGAAAAATATTTCTATGTTTTTATGTTTCCAAAGGCATAAAACTAATATAGTCTTTGGGTGTTTTTGTGTGTCATTAATAAAGTATTTCGAAAAAGTGATTTAATTTCCACTGACATTAACAGTAGATCATTTTATCAACTACCATCAGTAATCCAATCTAGTCAACATGATTCCCCAAGAAGTAGGTATTGTGGACAATCTAAACAACGGTGTGTATTTCTGATAATGATGATGACAACATTTATATATGTATAACGTTATCAAGGAACAACATCCCCACCATATGATAGACACTTTCCAATTTTTTGTATATGATACTAGATGAGATTGAGAATAAGTGAATGCCATATCTATTATAAAATATATGGTATACTCATCATATAATTATGTATAGGAATATTTCTCCATATATGATATGATTATCAATATTAGATTATAAATACATTCATTTTTTAGCCGATATGGCCGCCGTTTCAAAATCTTGTAACCGATGAACAGAGGAGCGTGACAAATGCATACGTAGTATTTTTATACACATCCTAAAAAATCTATGTTGGATGATTTCCAAGGAATCTTCAGATATACTCATCCGACTATGTGATAATTATTGAGAATTACAGTTCACTATGTCTATAAAAATATTTTACCCCTTGGAGACAATATCATGTAATGTCATAGCCTATAATAAAATTAGTGGACCAGGTAATGCATGAGATATTTGGTCACTATAAGAAAAAGAACCCACAAAAACAGTGCCATAACATCATTAATGGATGGAAAAGATTTTCCACATATCATTGAACAGGGCCACTCAAAATAATGGGTATTGATTACATACACAATATGATTTATCATTCAATTAGATTTATTACCAAGGAAACTGACTCCCCTCATGGGTTTTCATTTCACCTATCTAATAGTGGAGCACATTTGTGACACATAAAACAATATACATTAGCAGTCTCTATAGTAGCCATTGAGGAGGGAACCCATCCTGTCAGGTTAGTGGAATATCTACCACCTCTTCTACCCATTGCATCATAAATTCCCAAGAAGATTCAATACATATCAACATCAATTTAAAATAAATCATAGAACACTTGGGGAGCGTAATTTATATCTCAATCGGGATCACTAGAATCATCATCCCCAAAATAGGTTTTAGGAAAATCGATGACAGTTCAAGGTCAACCCCAACCTATGAGGATTAGGGATTTTATATCTAAATGTACATCCCAAGAATCATAAAATATCAAACTAATATAATTGGATCATCAAGAAAAGGATAAACCACTTTAAATTGTGGACTTGGATAGTCCTCAGACCATATAGATATATAAAATTTAATCATCATCATCACATTTGAGGGAATTAGTCTTATTTAGGATAGGAGGTAAATATTGATTTTCATTATCCCATCCATTCCTCCCACCACAAGAAAAATTCCTTCTATTTAGGGAATGTTGCACCTTATTTCATAGTAACTCCCTCACATTATATACTCAGATTCCAATATAGGAGGATCATAGAGAAAAGGAAATCAGACCATCCGAGGTTCGTAAGATAACATATCCCAATATGGAAAAGGGTTCGGAGAATGACCCTGATGTTGGTATTGTAGACTCATCATATTTTTTGAGATAAATGTTAAGACTAACAAAGGAAAATAAAATAATATAAATGCAATCACCATCAACTCAAATGATAATTTGAATCATGAAAAAAATTTATAGGGATTTAATAGGGAAAATATATCACTATATGAAGATCTATATGTGACCACTGTGGTTACTTGCACCAGTTAAAAGATAATGAAATGGAACCTCTAACCTTTGAATATTGACTTGTAAACTATTAGAAGGAACATGTCAAAAATTAAAGGAAATGTTGTGGATGAATCATAATCACTACCCCATTGAGTAAAAAATCCACTTATAGTGGAATAGTTTTCAATGTATGAAAATAAGATACAAATTATCAGAAAACTCAATGAGGAGATACTCATGGGAAATATTTATGTAGGGTATCACCTTTTAGTTGATGGGAATATTTGTCCAACAATATATCATGAAAGTGATGATCCACCTGAAAGAGTGGAATCTGAGCATCAGAACAACTCTAAATTAAAGTAGATGGTCTATATAAATGAGGTTCTCAAAAATGATTTTGATATCAATCACATACAATGATAGAATCTCCCTACCCAGGGAAATAAGTCAGCCATTATGAATTTGAGAAAAATTAACATATTAATATGGGGTCACCTAATAAATCCCCACCTAATTTTTTTTAGATGTGAGGGGACTCAAATTGTATCAAATATAAAATTTATCAAAGCCACTGAGCCCCTGGATACTGAAATGGAAGACACGGAGGGGTGAAACACAACATTGTAGTCTAAGAGGACATCATATTCACAATGGATTCATGAAACATTACCCCTACCCAATTTCTTCAATCCTTTATTCTCATCCATTCATGGTTTTGGGGACCCCAAAAAACATCTCACTCACTTGTTATCATGTTTTTCTCCCATGAAGGTCCCTCGAGATTCGCAAGAGTTGACTATGATGAGGTGTTCTGTAATGACATGAGAGGATTGGCCATTTATTTGTATAGAATCTTTATAATAGTATCTTTTGTAGGATCAAATGAATTTTGACGTAAATTCCTTTAATAATTTAACTCCATGATGAAGAAAAAGACAATGGTCAACCTAATAAACTACAAGCAATGTGAATATTATAGGGTATCATGATTCATATACATATAAATGGGTTTAACCTTTTCACTAATTATCCCTCTATAATATTAGAAATCGATTCATCTCTTGGTTTAAAATCTCATAGATTATCTACAGACACCTCTCGTCCCAACTAAGTATCATGGTGGGGGATATGAGTTCATAAAAACAGCCAAAGAGTAGGAAAATTCTTTTCAGTAGACCCAAGAAAAATATCGAATCATAACTTCAGTCTATGGAAAACGGATGGTTAAAGAAGAGAATATAGATATCACTATCAAACTACCAGTCAAAACTATTCAACAAATAGGTAGGTACCAAACCACCCAGTGCCTCCTATCAAGAGGCAATAATAATAAAATATGACTCGACAAAAAGTTATAATATATCATTTTCAACCCATATTTTATGAACATATAAATAAATAATACTCATTACAAAATGAATATTTTGACATTATTTCCATGTATCCATGGAACACAACATGCTCAAGTTTCCATAACCTTGGAATCTCAATGAGGTCAACCTTACCTACCATACAGACTCTTACCCTTTCTATATTTCGTTGGGTTATAATATCTATGATTTATTTATCATAAATTTAGTCCTTAAAATCATGGCCAAATCTATAATGTTGGTGTTATATAACACCTATGATTATGTGTTTAGAATAACCATCACCAGATCGGAACAATATGTTGGTTGGAAAAAAGTTTCATCCATACATGAGAAGAATATAAACAATTAGATGAATTAAAAAATAGTTAAATGAGATCATTCCACCTAGAGAGAATATCTTAATAGATCTATAACAATAACACCACCTTGGGAGTTGAATTCAGATATGTCTTACATAGGTGGATTTGGTCATCATATGCTATAATTGATAGAAGTGGGAGAGTCATAATCTACATTGAAGCATGATATAAACCCTGTAGATTTCATCCCAACAACATCTACTTCATGGACACCACCCAACCTAACTGAACCCTAAACAAACTAAGACATCATTTTAGTCTCTTTTAATGAAATACACTTGGAAAACCCAATATAAGATGATGAATAATCCTTTTATTATGATTTCCTAGACCTAATTAGGGAATAAGAGGCCACATGTTAAAGAACCGAGGATACATAAGAAAACATGAGAATTCATAGAACCTATATTTTGGTCACATCTCCATATAGTACATATATTTAGCAGATACCCATGGAAAAATCTCTATAGAAATCCCACAAGAGATATAGAGGTTTCCTAGAACCCTCCAACTATCCCCCATGCCCGGTTTCCTTGCATGACCTCCTAGTGGTGGTGTGATTATCTAATCATCCTAGATAATGGGTATGGATTACACAACCTATTCCATTTGGAATAAAATGTTACCTCATCCTCTACACAAGAACAAGTCCTATATACCTGAAACGATTAAACTCTTGAGTTGAAAAATAGGGAGAAACACTACACCAGAATGAGTTCACCTCTAGAAAATATGTAAATAATTTAAAAATATATTGTTCCTATCCCCATAAATATCTCAATCTTTTATGTGCTCTATATATCAAAATTACTCTGGGAGGAACTAATAAAGTCATTCCAAAGACAACAGTGGTTTGAGATAAAAATTACTACATCTGAGGTCTATCTTGTAAAGACCGTTCCAGTAGATATCCTTTTCTCCATATCATTCATGGACTAGGATCAAGAATTGGTCATCCAAGGACACGTTAGTCCCCTGTATGTTTTGGGAAGACTTTATAATTTAAACAACTAAATATCTCTAATTGTCAATGGTTCAGGGATAAACTTTATCTTGATTGAAACCCTCCAATATTTGGAATATATATCAAGTGTCCTATCTCCTACAATGATTATCATTCAAGGGTATGATAAGCCTGAGTACAAACCTCACATAAGGATCATTCTCAGTTACCATCTTAGGTATATCACATATGATACTTATTTGATGGTTATCTAGTTAGACACCTCATACAATGCCATGATATGAAGGCCCTAGCTACATAGCCTCATGGATGTACCATCAATAATATATCATTTTTTAATGTACCCCATAAACGGAAATTTCAGAATACTATATGTTGATAATTCCCCCTTTGGGACTTGTGAAGAAAAAAATTCCTAGGTGGATTTCTACAAGAGGTAAGGAAAACAACCAATGGGGAATGTTGATATATAGGTTGAATCCTCCAATAGCTTGGGGAATACCCATGAGAATCCATGGAGGTTTCTCATTGGTTATTATGTTCTCCCCATAATCCTATTTGGGGTATTATAATCAATTAAAAATATCCAATTCCTTTCCATCCCCAATTATAGTACAATAATACCATATTCTATAGAATACCAATCCAAAAACTCTGATAGTAGGGGTGATGATATCTTTTCACATGTCTTTATCAATATAATAATGATAGATATTTTCCAAGATTTACTGCTATTATAGAATATTATAAAGTTATCTCCATAGACACAATGTTCTAAGAAAAATAGTATGACATCAGGAACACCCCTCATGCATTCTATGAAGGATTCTCTACTTCATTTGATGATCTCATGCAGGTAAATCTAGGAATAGATGAAGACTTGTGACCTACATTGATTAGTTCTACCATTATTCTAAATGATAAATAGATTTAAGTCACATTTTTAAAGCGACACACCTCTTTGTTTTCAAAGAATTATATAAAAATCCCCTGAATAAATCCAAATGTGAGTGCACAGTATGTCACTGTACCAGATGACCATCACGGTTTCTAGTGGGAAGATATGAGGACTCACCTCTATCATGACACCAATGTAGTGGTTGATGTTGAAAAATTTATCAAATCTATCCAAGAAGTGATAACCGAATATTAAATTTCCAATATTTTCCCTATAATGAAAAATAATCATCAGATTAGTTTTTTCATCAATTTTAGAGACCATAAGTTAAACTACCCAAAAGATAATTTTCCATTTATGATCACCTACCTCTTGATCGACAAAACTACTCTATTCCTATAAATTCAATTTTTTGACAGGAATTTAGGTTACAATAAGATTAATATGTCCTCTATAGTTGAGTAAGCCACTTCCTTTAGATTACCCCTAAGGAAATTTTGTTATATGTTCTTCCCCATTGGACAATAGAATTCCATCTCCACTTATCAACAATACAAGTATCATATATTAAATTCTTTTTTTAGGGTAAATAATTGAATGTTATTTTGATGACATTATAGTCAAATCATGATAACAATGTGATCAATTCATAGATCCTAAAATAGTCCTCATCAAACTAGAATAGGATAGTATGATGATGAATACACTGAATTCACTTTTTGGGTAACATCAGGGAAGTTCTTTGGCATTGTCGTATTACACTATGGAACCATCTACAACCTAGATAATGATTGTGGTACTCTAACAATTTCACCCCATGGATCACAAATAAATGAGGGGGATCCAAGGGAACCTCTCTTACATTAGACATTTCACGGAAAAATTTACCAGAAAAAATCTCCCATTCACCATGACAATGAAGACGAGAATATATAATGAATGGTACGAAGACATCCAAGAAGACCTCTAGGGTCTCAAGTAGTGACTAAGACACCCAGCGGTCCTGATTCTACTAGTGGAATGAATGCTACTTATCCTATATGTGGTCACTATGGAATTCTAACCATGTTCCTTCCACCCAAGGAAGAAAGATGTAATAAATGAGAACATAATATACTACCTTTGATGTACAATGATTGGTGTAGATACTTGATACTCAGATGTCTTGATGAACTATCCGGAACTCATATATTCAATGCATATTCTAAGGAATTACTTTAAGAATCATAAAGTCTATATAGTATTTTGTATTGATCCGATCATGTACATCATTGGTCATTCTAAGATGACTGGGTTCCTGGACCGATGTGTGGTTATTTTGAAACATTATAGAATTCATTTCATGTCACGAAAGTTGGTGAATTGGAAATACATGGATGATTTCCTCATGGAACATCCAACCCGAAAAATTAAACTATTAGAGACCAATATTTTGGATGAGGATAGTTTTTATGCCCATGATACTCCCTTTACATGAGAGATGTATTTTCATGGAACCACCTAAAGTCTTATTGCTAAGATACAGGATAATAGAAGACTCAACCAGGTTGGAATGTGGATTTTTTCATCTATAGGAAAGTAAATATTATCACCCACATTATCACTATCTGGATGATAGAAAAATAATGAGGTTGAATACCGAGGTCTCATCATTGGATAAAAATATTCCATACAGATAAAATTATCCAAACTGAAAATTAATTCATATTATTAGGCAATGATAAAGAAGATCAATGGACAGTATGCCATTAAAAAGGAAAAACTATCAACTCTCACTAGCTATGTAAGGGTACCAATGGAATTGTTCCCTTCTGAGCCCATATTAAATCACATTCCCCCATTACCAAAAGATCATGATGACACATTGACTAGGGAAAACATTTTATTAGACTTCCTTGATCAGGGATTAGTAATATTCTTCGTAACACACCAAAAAAAGTTTGGTTAATTACCATCGATGAAATTGGAGAAATAAACAAGGCCAACACTACCATACTGTATGGAGAGAAATTATCCACCACTACATGGATAAATCACATAATTGGTTATCCCTAAAATGGGACTCTCCTAAAATATCATGTTGGAAGGGAAATATTTTGTTGGGGAGCAGTGTAGAATACCATAATTAATGATCCGAATGAGAAACAATCCCTACACAAGATAGGATTTTATGGAATCCTCTGCCCATACATAAGAGAAAAATAAATTCCCACTTTATTGGATGACGTCCATATGGGCTACTATTGTTCTCATCAATCTAAGACCAGGTCTTCCCACTAAACCCTGAGGCTGGGTTACTACTAGTAAACAGTAATACAATAATTTGATGAATTAAATAGGAAATTTAATGCATTATTGATCCATGAAAATTTCATTTATCGACCCCTATAATTTATATATAAATGTAAACATTCCTTGTCATTCGCTGTATGGGAAATGTATGTTGTGGGACCATATACCCCAACCAAAAAAAAAATATTTCATGTACATCCTTTATGAAAGAAATTTATTCTCCAAATAGTCTAACAAAAAAACCCTCAATGAAGTTGGGAGAAAGATCATCACTGACTTTGTAAAGTCTCATATCATCACTATGTTAATATTCTCACACATGATATTAACATATAATGGAAATAACAACACTTCTATAGAGTTCAAGAGATTGTACATGTAGTAAAACATTGATTCATATCACTCATCTCGGTATCATGCAACAAAAAATGTATCGATGGAGGCCTTCAATAAAAATATATCAAATATACTATAGATGATAGTGTATATGGACAATGAGTCTATTTCATAAAATATACGTTATAATTTATGGGCATACCATACCACCACACATAATGCTACACAAGAAACTCCAAATTCATTGGTGTATATGATCAGGGAAGGAAATCAAATAGAATTCCAACTTCCTTCCGTATGAATAGATATTTGCCAAAAAATATCAGATGATGAGAAACAAAGAAATATTGGATGAGGTGGAATGGATCAATGAAAACGTTTTGTATACACATCACAAAATTAAATTCATCCAGAATCATATCTCCTAATACTTTAATAAAATAATTTGACTAAATTCATTCCACCATGGAGAAGAAATTTTGGATCTCAATAAAAAATGATACTAGGATGTATGTGTTTGAAGATTAAAACCAAATCGGAAGGTACTTATATCATATATATGGTCTATCAAAATGTGGATTACTCACTGGACAATATGAATGAGGAGTGTATAACCCCCCCCCCAGTGGAAATTTTCCCAAGAAATACTTTTTATATATATCATCCAGGATCCCTCATCCCAATAACATGAACTTTCAATATAAAAAGTATTTCATGGTAGTAATATGTTATACAACGAAACATCTGAATTCCTAATCACATGAAGATCGATTATAAAAAAGGGGGTCAGGAGGAAAGATGTTAAACTGTATAGCCTCTCACATCCAGATAAAATGAAGTTAAAATATACGAGAGAGGTATTGGTAGTAAGGCATTAAACTACACAGCATATCCTGTACTTACAAAATGGTGTTAAATTGTATAGAAAATGTCTTCACCTCATAATGTTAAATTGTACATAGAAGATCCTTGAAGAAAGACTTTTAAATGAACAACATCACTTATCGTAAGCATATGACGATATAATATATGGTGCAGGTCCTTAATGAATGAAAATAAAATGAATTGAAGTATTACTCAATGCATGAGGCTAAAATGACTGACATTGATTGTCTCACATAAGATCCACAAAAAACGATCTATATATTTGTGAGAGAAATATGAAATTCCTATACCCATGTATGATATCAAAATTAACATAGTTGATCTATTAATCAATTAACTACACATGTATTAATTAATCCAACCATTTTAAATGTTGTGACACCCAGAACCCTATTCTCAAGCCTATATATAACATTCTTATTCATTCACATCGTGCCACCAATGTCTTCACCAGAAGATATTAAACTACATGGATGATGTCTTTACTACATGACACTAAAACCCCCAATGTTTTCTATAAATAGGTATGGATTTATTCTCATTCAAATGAGATATGTATGAATTAATGTATCTGATATCCAATTCCAAACAAAAAATAATAACCTCTAACCATTCACTAACATAATCCTTGTTGTGAAAAGAACCCTTTTCATCAAATGAATCTTGAAATAAGTGTAGTTCAAGAAAGCTATGGAATTTTGGTGTGGTATTTCCTACACGAACAAAGAATATCTTCTAAAGACATGTTTATCATGGTCATGAATGAAATTCCATAAATAGAGCACCTTTATTTCTCTCCACATTATATTAAACTACATAGTTTATTTCCCTTATAAGGCATAAAATTGCACATTTATTTGGACTTTTCCAAGGGGACCATTAATTTTTCTGTTGGTCTCCCACTATACTTATATTAAAAAAATGTGTGACATTATTCTGGTCATATGAAGATCCATAGTAATGATTGACACTATAACCCAAGGTCTAGTTGCAAAAAAATTAACATAATAATGTCACCACTCCTCGAGCATTGATCATACATTTGTAGATAAAACCTATTGAATAACTATGTTTGACATAATTCATATAATCAAAATATCCCTACTATCAGCCATAACTCCATTTTCGATAAATGTCACAACACTCTCTTTTCATGTCGGGGAGCTCACAACGTTTCCAAAAGAATTTAATCTACAAAAAATCTCAGTAACTACAAGCTACTTGAATCTTATCCTCACATGATATGTAGTGATTCTTGGATATCCCATCATAAGTCCAATGAAAAAGAATGATGGGAAAAATTCCCCCCTTTGCATATGGGCCAAAATTGTGTAGTGTGCCTCTCATTCATGTACTTTGTATGTCTTGATTCTTATCACCACATGATACATAGTGACCCATATATCTCTAAAGACAGGTTTGAACCACAAAAAAAAATTATTCCCCACTCCCTATGTATGTTTTATACCTGCAAAGGAATCATCTATATGTACTAGCCATGTAACATTAAACTATATAGAAAACATACATATAACACTCTAACAGAAGTGGTTGAGTTTTATAGTCTCATTTATCCTAAATATGAGTTAGATATATGAATTTATTTTTTCATGTAATCTATGTTGCACAATTTCTCATGTCGGTTCCCATGTCCTTACAACATGATGTTAAAATTCAAGGAAACATACACATTATTACTGCATGAAATTAAGCTAAAAGGAAAATGTCCCAGTTTCATTAAATTAAAATCACACAACCAATACATCATTACTACATTATGTTAGACTCTGTATACCATCACCCATTATCATTCCATATCAATGTAACAAAAGCTCGTTACCACAATCAACAAGAGTACATGGTACTTCCTCCATATATTGAGCACATCAATTCCTAAATCTCACTTTATATCTTGAATATATCATATTCTTATAATCCATTCATGGTCCTTAGAATGGAAAATATATCTCTTTGACTGACTATGATATTGAGGCCTAAGGGCTCAAACCTACCAACAATAAACAACTTGGATCTATAAGAATGGATTTATAATCCTTGTGATCCTGACATCACCATGGAGGAACTCATCACCTAAGGGTGTTTTTGGAAATCCACAGTATGATGTACCATATCTGTACTTATAAAATTAGAACCTCGATCTGTGATTTAAACTATTTTTATCTTCTTCTCGTAAGGATGATGAAGTGATCTTGTCACCGAGTATCCTAATTAGGCTGTTCTGCAACACCCCCCACATATTAGCTTCATGTGAATCATGGTAATAAACTGATGGTGTTGTGGTCAAAGATATAAAAAGTTACCCGCTAGCCTTTTATGGTCTAAATTGCATGTCCTTAATTAGATAGCCAATGAGACAAAAACATCCATGTTTAAAAAATCACAATGTGTATCATGATCAAATTTCAAGTCTTCTCACATGAAGATCTTCATAGTTATGAAAAAAATTTGGTCATAAATAAATGATTCATAGAACTCATAGGTCCAAATTTGTACCCCAAGTAAAATCCAGTTCATATGCACTAGAACATTGGTCTTGGAAAAAAATAGTGTAATGGGTTTTCACATTTTCTTGTTGCAATAATGTGTCCATTGGATAATTCCACAATGTTAAGGTTTCTTGAACCATTCATAAATATTATAATTTTTACAAATCAAAATTATTTATTTGAGAACCTCATATCAATTTAAAACTTCTTTTTCCTTAGGAAAAGGATACCCTTCTTCATTTGAATCTTTTTTTACTACTAACCTATTCCTATGGATCCTTTATATGAACCTATGTTCATAAAAAATGTGTCTCTCTGTAAAAGGGATTCATGATCCTTGTAATACTTTATGTCACAATGGAAAATCGTAGAACCTTAGTGGTTTTTCTCCCTTTCTAGTATTATTATCCATTATCATCCCCATGACCCAGGCACATATGTCCATGATTTTCAATCTTTATAACCAAACTATTCAAGTGAATTTGAAATCAATGAAATTGCACCACAATATGTGGTACTCTTTTTCAATGATGAAATGAGACACTCAATTCTTAAAACTTTTTATATACCATACCATGTGATTCAAAACCACATGTAATATGGATCAGGGTTATGATAAGAGCTGAACTACACTAGGTTTCCAGAACCCTTCCTGGATCACTTTTCCTCTATATCCAACACCATCATATATATATTTAAGTCTTCTAAAATCATTCATATCCCATGGAAATTAGTGTAGATCATATTTGATTGGCCATTATTTCAATAAATTAAGGATTTTAAATATTAACTAAAGGAATATTCTCCATACATGAAAGGAACTCTAATCCTTGGTAACATCATGGTGGCTTTTAGGACCTTAGGGTGATATGGTCATCGCTGGTTTGTCTACCCAATCCAATATTAAATGACTCAACTTTTGGGTTATGACTTATTCATACATTTTCCCACTATCTTGTTATACGTTTCATCCATATTATTACTATATCAACCAATCATTATCTATAATCTTTTATGTCACAAGTAAAGGTGTTGTAAAACCTCAATTTGAACACGATACCAATTCATATGGTATTTTACCTAAAAATAAGATAAAAATCATCCTTTCTAGAATTGAACTCCAATCATCGTGTTTTATGGGAAAACCACAATTGAAATAAACTACTTAGGGTGTATTGTGTCCTTCATGGAATGTCTATCTCAAAATCCATATTCAGAAAATAATTTTAATAAGGAGGACTTTTAACTACACAATATCTCAAAAGACCGAGCTAAAAGACCATATACTAAATTGATAGAATGTTTTCTCAAAATGACCGAGAACTATAAAAAAATAATATCTGAAGTAGGAAACCCCAAAAAAATATCTCATTGGTAATTTATTCTATATGAATGAAAATAATCATGTGAGTTCAACCATTTGTGCTTAGAAAAATCAAGGTACACTAGCCAAGTATATTGAATTCGGATAACGATAAATCAATCCCCCTCTAGGAAATATATTCTAAAAAAAGTTTTCGTATAAAAAATTATTTAAAATTATGATAACCGGAGAAGATATATATGAAATAATCCAATTTTGGTGATAATTCGTTGGATTTTCCCAATAAACTTCAATTATAATTTAATGATTCAAAATCATACATTCAGTTTTACATTATATTATGAAAAATATGGGTGTTGTATGTGATTTATGCATCATCAGATTATTAAAATATCATACACTTGATTAATTAAATAAACTATAAGACATGAAATAAATTAAAGAATGTCCATTAATTTATATCATAAATATAAATGGATAGCCATATTATAGATTCTCTATGAGGTTTCATTCAAATAAAATATACATTAGTGGTAACACTACAAATAAATGATCGTATTCTCTTTTCAAATAATAACTAATTTATTTGGAAGCATCAATAGAGAAAAAAATCACCATGATAACCTCTTCTTTTACATCTACACTAGGATTAAAGGTCACAATAAGAGAATAAATATCCTTAAATATTTTATGAGAGGTTTTTTATAGGGATGAAAAAGAAAAAATTATTTTACCATGAGTAATATATGGCCTCCTCATATATCTATATTTTAAGATACAAGATATCAATCTGGGCGTATAATTCATATATAAACTGATAGCTCTTCTCCAATGCCTTCAATGTTTCAATAATATATTTGGATATAGGATTTACATGTTCAAGATCATAGAAGCTCATCTCACTAGTTGAAAAATATTTCCATGTTAGGAGGATATATCTCATAGTTTTTTATAAAGGCTTTTGGTCAATGATACCCTCACCCAAATCATGAATTTTCTTACAAAGACATTATTCATTGTCAAGAAAAGTACTTAAGGGGGATTTGGTGACCAAGATGTGAATATAATTCCAAATATACATGTGTCTTTTCTAAGATTCTATGTGCGCTGGAGTGGGTATTATGAATAGAGGAATAGCTAGCTGAGCTGATGTAGATGTTGGAGAGGATGCCTTGTATATTCTCCCCTAACGTAGGGAATTGTATTTTGCTTGTGCTGATGGGATAACTTACTTGATAGATTCCTCCCCACTAATGGGAATGTGATAATAAGGATGAGGATGGTTCTTCAAACATTTGGTTGAGTTCTACATCAATTCCACTATTGTTGTATATAGGGAGGCTAGTGAGGAAAATGTTTTTTCCATATAGAATACTAGTCGGTTTAACAGACCACATAATTAGGCTTCAACCTATGATTGTGCACAATGTAAGAATGGGAGGTATACGAACCAACAAGAAGAAGAATGATCTCACCTTTTGTGTCTTCTAATTCTAAAATCGTTCATGTCATGAGGATGATACATATGTTTCATTGTCCCTAAACACTTTACAAAGGAAGAGGGAAGACCCTTTTGACATAGTTGAACTAAAGATAGAACTAATAAAGGGTATATAGTTCACAAATAGTCAGATTATCCACCATAGCTACAGGAACCCCATCCTAAAGGTAAATATCGTATGACTATTATTAAAAAGATCTTATAATATTACCAATGTTTTCTCCATTTGTTGTAGGATGAGTAGAAAAATAAAAGTTTTTAGTTTGGCTACGCATACTGGACACATATTCAAGGCTCTAAAAACATTTCTTCAACAATAGATATGTTCATTACGCTGGGATTAAATTAGGTACCAAGGACCAAGATGATATTATAGTATCTGTATTAGTGAAAATTCTCCCCTATCTATAAAAAAACTGTAAGATAATTGTAATCATATAGGGGATTCATTCATGATGGATTTGGTGGAGGATCTGGTAAAGGCATGGAAGAGTCAACATGGAAAGATTGAGACACTGTCCCTCTGTGATCTGTATTACCATCAACAGCGTACTAAACCAAATTCTTAAGGGTTCATCCCCAGCCATGAAAAGACACCCATTTTGGAACATGTAAATGAGTCCCACCAGCCTATGTATTGTTTATATCTACTTCTTTACATAGTAGCCACATCAGGTATGATCCCCATATTGAAAAATTTCTCAATACAAACTTGTGCTATCAGAACCCTGATAATAAGGGCCCTAGTGAGGGTGTATAACATTTAGCATATCTCTTTTCTCATTGTGGAAAATTTTAAAAAATATTTGAAAGAGATGATAGTGTGTATATTAAACTAATTTTTTAACGTTTACTTCATGATGTTGAGAATATCTGTCATAGTACTAGATTTTTTATTGGTCCATCCCTGACATATGCAGAAGGAAGGAACCCGTCATACATTGCCCCAAGAGGGGATATCCAATATAGTTGGTAGATATACCCGAGGCCAATTCCCACATATCAATTGTAAAGATGAAATGATTTGGTTATAAGGCACCAATTATTAACTAATTATCTAAAAAGATCAGTTAGGGAATAATATATGAATTGGGAATCCTATATTGCTCCATAGTGATGAACCAGGTATAATTTTTTGAGAACTCAACAAATCTATTTCTTACCTAGAATGTCTATGAATATTTATTAGAGAAGTTTCCTCCAGGTTTATGATCCCTTTTTGATCTTTACCCAAGACCCTGGTTGTTCAATTAATCGAAAAATATGCTCAACTTTCTCAGAGTGAAGCAATGGAGATCGAAATCATAGCTGTCTTGATAGAGTGGAGAAGATTATAACATATGTGACAACCCATAAAACTATATTATGACCAGAAAACCATAATATGAATACTATAAAGGTATGTGGACACCCATAATGATGGAAGGTTCATTTCCAGGGAATGGATTTCCTAGTTATCTAGCAGTCCAACCCAATATAGAGGAAGCTAGTGCGATAAAGGATAAATCTGTATCATGGACAATAAAAGACTTTTTAGATAATATTTTTAGAGTACACAAGATACAATGGGGTGACATTAAAATTTTTAGACATCATATTATTTTTAGACATCATATTATGACTGAATCATTAGTATCACATGAATAATAAGTGGATTCAAAATCATATAAAATACCATCATATTTCAATCCTCATAAAAATTTCATGGACCACATAAACTTGTAGAGCATCATGTGACCACAAGACAAGTCACGAGACTCATGATCAAGTGAATCTTACACGGTCATGTGATTCACATAGATAGTAAAATGATAATTAAATCAATCTAGTAGATCTCATAAAATAATTAATTTATATCATACATTAAATATGGAAATTTTTTAACCAATTGTTGATGAAGTGTTCATTTTTTGTTTGAATAAGAACTTCAGAAAATAATGTATTATAAATATAGGTGTTTAAAAATGTACATGTAGTGAGATCTTGTGATTAGTTCTGATAAGAAGTATTGTGAAGGATTCATTCATTTAAGTATGATCTCATGGGATTTGTGAATTGGGTAGCTGGTCAATGATCTTCCCTCACCTTCTTTATTTATAGGTATTTCTATAAAAAATACAAGTGTCTCCCATAAGGCAAAGAATCTCCCAATGAAACTAATTTGCAACAACACCAATGATTTAGGTAGGAATTAACATTCCTCAAATCTCATCCCATGTCCTCAAAGTCATTTAAAATGAGGGATGTCATATTTTACACAGTCAAGAATGGAATTGTTATATCCACAAAGGAATAAATTTCTGAATATGGGTAATATATCTGTTGAAAAGGAAAATAAGATTATGGGGAACAATATCACACATATTTGTGTAATTCTCCATATGGAACGTGATTTCATGATCTTTAGAAGGTCATGAAAAAGAATAATATGCATAGAAAAATCTACTATAAGCTCTCACATATCCCCATTTACAATTCCCCCTTATTATTTTGAAGGCATTCATGGAAATTTATAATTATTTGATTGATTCCTGATGAGTACCTTTGGATCACAAGACTCATCAATTGATGAATACCTTATAATCCTTCTAATACATTTTAAAAATTAGGAGGATAATATGAAGAATACGGTAGAATTTTCATTCATAATAATCATGATATGCACCCATGTGGTCAATGAGACACTGAGAAATCCATGGAGACATGTAAGTATTTTTTCTCATGAACACTATGACATGTCACCCTTGTTAGGAAAATTGTTTCGGACATGTATAGGTAGTCGTGTACTACCACATTTTCTCCAAAAACCAAACAGAGGGGGTTTTCCATGAAAATGATCTCACGTTACCATAGGATCCTTTGTTGGGAACACGATGCATCACTGATTGGCAGAGTTATTCACTTCTACAATAGTCATTCAAAATTGTAAGACCCCAAATATTTTGGAAATAAATAAGGAAATGGAATGGAATATTACACGAGATTCTTGTTATAGGATGATACGGTAATTATACACGATCAAATTTATATAATGTGGGTGATCTCTATTGGCCACATGAGTCCCCCCTCGACCCGCTAGCCATATTTTCCAAAGTCCCTTGTAAATTCCTCTTTGTCTCAATGACTATCCTAGAAAAATATTCTCAGATTCCACAAAATCCTTCTAATAGGCATCATGATCTCTTAAAGGCCCCTAGACAAGTTTTCCTGACATTGTATAGTACCCATGGAATGTCATCATGATTCGGAAATATGTCTTCTATTGGACAATACCAAATAAAAGAGGTGTTACAATTATGATCTTGAAAACATTAAAATCATGTGACACTTCTAAAATGATCTAAGGCATGATCTCACGAAAGTCATGAAAAAAAATCCATCCACCAAATCCAAAATGGATATAAAGAAAAAAATTGTGAAAATTAGTGTATAATCATGGTTGATAGTTCACTATATACGCCACCCAATCTTGAAAAAAATGTATCCTTGGATCCACAAACCAGCTCACCTTTCAATCGGAGCAGACAAATCATTGTATTTGTTCTCATGATTGTAATGGTTTCCCATTAGGTATAATCTAGGTAATAACCATATGATATTGAAGCGTTGTTTGGAAATTATTTTTGATCACTTGATATCACATGAAGTAACTCCTCTTGATTATTATAAGAACATCTCACATGGATGATGAATCACATGATACATAGATTAACTAACACTGAACATATCAATTGCACATATTCAACAAATGGTATAATGAAAAACTGATAAGGACATAATAATTATGTGAAAAATATAGACAATAAACCTCATGTACATCAGATAAAACATCTAGAAAATGAAACATCACTAGGATATGTTTCACATATCATGTGATGACATATTTTCCATATCATTTGGAACATGAGCCATCCCATGGATAAGTAAAATTGAGTCACACACCCCCTCAGTGGATTCCACCAAAGTCTCCAAAAACTATTTGGAATCACCATCCATGCATTAGGACATCATCGAGACATGTCACCCAACATATGGTGACACAAGTGTATTCCAGCTGAGTCTTGAGGTGGCCTTGGGGCTTGTCAACTGGCTCTCACGATGTCTTATGTACGATTCTTCCAGATCATGTCGCACCCTCTAGAAATATAAATTGTCTCCAACAATGTACTTCAGACACACCAACCATTCTATGGGGATCCCTCCATACATGTCAAATGAATCATTCTATTTAATATGGATAGGTCATCTAGGTGTCATGATATCCTCTATGAATGTTATTTATCATTCATGAAATCCTGTTGACATGTGATCCCATTTCCATGTTGACACAAAGACATGTCATCTAGATGATGAAATTCCATCTAGACATCTTATCCAATATAAATGTGATGGCCGCCATGACACATCATCTAGGTCTGGAAATGTACTCTAGAAAAGTATGTCTTGATCTTCGATTGTCTTTAATACATTGAATTAACATTATGGGATGGAACATATAAAATTGAGATGGATTATATGATTGTATTTTGATATGACTTCAATATAGCTAGAAATATCCAGATCTCCTCTTGAATGTCATGAAGATAATCTAGGCATGTTAGGGTTGCAATCAAGCAGGTCAAGAAGACAACCGTCCTAGGCCAAGTAAGAATACATTGATATTATAAACTTATCTAGGTCATATGTAATGGAATCCTTAGAGTATAAAACCCAATTAGAGCCATAGTATGATATCTCCTACATAAAATGGAAAACATAGGGTGCAATCCATGATCAGTGGAATAATATGACATGTTGAAAATATAATGGAATCCCCAACATGTTATCCTCGACTAGTGACATGATATGAATACCTGCATTATATGGAATCCATTGTGTGTAATCCTCAATAAAACTAAAAAAGAGGAATATTACTCTTATAATAACCTTGATACATAGGAATATTTCTTAATGCCCGACCTCAAATGGGAATCCACTATATTTTATGTTCCACCTCGTATTTAAAATATCAATCATCGAGTCCTAGACATTCCCATGCGATGATCCCTCTACATTATCTATCAGCTATAAGATCTCTAAATTTTCTAAAGGTGTTCAGAGGTCATTGATAGGTACAATGTGAACTTAGTTTTAGTACTTTTTGTTTGGGATTCATCATGGGTTTTTTTTTGATACATTTAGTTTTTTCTGGAAGAAAGATGGGTAATGCACAATTGCAGAATGATTTTCCCAAAATAATATCCTAGGCCTCCAAATAGTGCCAACCATTGCAGATAGGACTCTCAGGGATGGTGGATAGTTTTCCAAAATATGTTCCCTTTTATAATAAACCATTTGACACCCTTGGGTGAGGCACATGGTTACGAGCACAGTTAGGGGATGCAATGTTCCCTGTATAAGTAACATTGCATATGGGAATTTAAACACACAAAAAATAGATTAAAAATACCTGAACCCCCATAAGTTCACTCTAAATCGACCCAAACTCAATTATATATGATTTCTATCATTTTAGAGGCTCCTATATTGATTCCATGGCCATATCACCCATTTTAATAATGATTTGATTCTCTTATTGAATATATGCATCTCCCCTAATAATAAATTCTTGTTTATATTGGTTTACATCAATTATATCACCATTATCTCATCCCTTGAAGGGAAGTCTCACTTTATTGTTATGGATATAAATCCATGATTATATAGATATAATCATTTGGATATTAGATTTAGGATTTGAATGTGTGTATCATTCTTCTTCATGTTATTGATCATTCTACATCTATTGGGGAATTACATTGCCAACTGTTTGTCAATGATATTAATATAGGTGTTAAAAATTCAATTCCCACAGACATAATTTATCTACATGTGTATAATTATGACATTTTAGTTTCCAACATTTTTTAATTTTCATTAAAAATTGAATTGACATTGTTCAATTGAATTTATTAATTGAAGAATTAATTAAAGGAATTTTGGGATTGTAAAATTTATTGAGTAATTAAATCTTAATATTCATAATTAATTATTGGGATATTTTTTCATCAATGTGATATGAATTAATTTATAATGATGATAGTGAGATTTTTTGGTTAACTTAAATGGGTTAATGGGTTATTTGATTAAATGATGATGAATGGATTATGGTAATTTTCATATTATTCCATGGGAATTAATGTTTCAAGCCTTATATTTTGATTGGTTTCTAATGGAGAAGAAAATAAAAAAAATTAATATAGCATAAATCATCTATGGTCTCATCGTATATCAATATTTGTACATTCACGATATCCATCTGGGTTTGTTTCTCATATAATAATTGATCGCTATACTCCAATAAATTAAATGTTTCCTACATCAATTCAGTTACGGGAATCTCATATTCACGACCATGAAATAATTTCTTGCTGGTGTAAAAATCAACCCATGTCAAGATGATATATCTCATAATTTTTTATATTGCTTGTCAGTCAAATATTCCTACACCAAAACCATAAAATTTCTGATGAATAAATTCTTCATTATCAAAAAATGTTCTTATAGGTGTTTTGGTGGCCATGCTGTGATTCTTATTCCAACTATACCAATCTATTTTCTTTTCCTCTACGGGTGTTGGAGTTGGCAAGTTGAATGGTGTAATAGCTAACTAAGATGATGAAGATGTAGGAGAGGAAGCCAAATATATTCTCCCCTCACCTGGGGAATTGTCTATTGTTTGTGATTATGGGATAACTTCCTCAATAGATTCATCACCACTGATGGGATTGTCATCTATAGGATGAGGATGCTTCCTCAACTCATTGGTTGAGTCTGGGATCTATACAATTATTATTGTGGGGAGGGAGGCATGTGGGGAAAATGGGTTTTAAAAATAGATGACCAGTCTATTTAACACATCACATCATTATACATCTACCCAATACTAGGAATTGTAGTAAGAAAGTGAGGTAGAAGAACCAACAAAGAGGATGAATGATCTCACCATTTGTGTCTTCAAATTCTATTATCATCCATGTAATGAGGATGATCCGGATGTGTCACTCTCCCTGAACATTGGCCAAAGGGAGAAGGGATATTCATTGGATGAATTTAGAATATAGAGAAAAATGATTAGGGGTTTACAGTTGGGAAAAAATAATATCATCCACCATGGCTACAAGAACCCCATCCTAAAGAGAAATATTGGATATCAATTATTCAAAAGAGATTCTACCATTATACTTTTTTTCCTAGTTAGAGTAGGATGATTATAAAAATAAAAGTTATCAGTTTGGCTTAGCACATCAAAAACCTCATTAGGGCCTAAAATTATTACCTCAACAATAGATATATTTAGAATTCTTGTATGACATTAGACACTAAGGACCCATATCGTATTCTAGTATCTATATCTGTGAAACTCTTCCCCTATCTAGCCAAATAAAAACTCAAATATAATACTAATTCTGTATGGGATTATTTTATGCTCAATTTGGTGGAGGAGCTGGTAATGGCATGCAAGAGTTGATACTACCAGATTGAGGCATTACACCTTTGCTATCTATGCTCCCATCACCAGCGTACTAACCTAGATTCCTGGAGTTTCATCCCCAGATTTGAAGAGAAACCCATTTTGGAACATGGACATGAAGCCCACTAGCCTATGTATTGGTGATACCTATAAATTTACATAGTATCCATGTGTGGTATGGTCCCCATATTCCATAATTTTCCAATACAAACCTGTGATATCACAACCCTATAGAGAAGGGCCCTGGTGAGGGTGTATTAAAGATGTCCTAGATCTTATGTGATTGTGGAAAATGTTAGTCAAATCATTGAAAGTGATGAGAGAGGGTATATTCAACTAATTTAATAACATTTACTTCATGATATTGTAAATATCCCTCATAGTACAAGGGTTTTTATAGGGCTATCCCCAATATCTGCAAAAGTAAGGAACTCATCACACATTAAACTAAGAGGGGATATCCCATATAGTTGGTAGATATCCCAGAAGATAATTCCCATCACTCCATGGGTTTGATGAAATGATTTTGTTCTAGGGTATCAATTACTAACTAATTTTATAAAAATATCATACTAGGGATAAAATATTAGTAGGGAAACCTATATTTCTCTGTAGCGGTGAAGTGTGTATTTTTTTCTGGAAAGCTCTATTAATATATTACATAAGAATAATGTTTATTACAATTCATTAGAGAATTTTCCTCTTGGTTTATGATCCTATTTTGATCTGTACCATGGCCCTCGTTGTTCATGGAATATATAAATATGCACAAATTTCTCTGAGAGATGGGATTGGGAGCGAAATCATAGCCATCTTGGCCATGTTGAGGGGTGTCTAACATATCATAGAGCCCCTATTATTATACTATGACCAATAAAAAATCCTCATAAACCATATTCTGAATAATAGGAAAATAAGATGTCACCCATAAATATGACATATTTAATTCTGATGAAGATATGACCTCATCTTCTAGCAACCCAACCCAATATAGGGGATGCCAGATTGATAATGGATAATTCTAGAGAATAGAATAGAGAAGATATTTTAGAACATTTTGTATACTACACAAGATACCATGGGATAAAATTACTATTCATAGACATCATATCCCTTAGGTAAGTTATGGTTGAAAATGTATGTTGAGATCTGTAATCCATCATCACAAAAGTATGAAGCGTATGTCAGATAACTAAAAACCCAGTCAAGAGAAATGCATAATTATGACAGAATCATTCAAATCCCATGAATCATATTGGGATTCAAAATAATATAAAAGTATTTCCTATTTCAATATTCATACAAATTTCATGGACCGCATAAACCTGAAGAACATCACGTGACCACATGACAAGTCACAAGATTCATGATCAAGTTCCTTTAACATGGTCTTCTAATTCACATAGACAATAAAATTATAATTAAATAAATCTATTAGATTCTATTAAATAATTAATTTATATCATGAATAAACAATGGACATGGTTTAACCAAAATTTAAAGAAAATATTGTTGTTTATTAGAACAAGAACACATGGAAAGAATGTCTTCCAAATAATTGTTTTCCAAAAAGTCATTCAGTGAGTTCTTGTAATCAGTTCTTATTGGATTCATTATGAATGATTCATGCATCTATGGAAGACCAGAATATATTTTTTAATTGGGTAGATGGTTAATTATCTTCCCTATCCTCCAATATTTATAGGGACTTATATAGAATACCAAACCTTCCCTAGAAGACCAAGCATCTCCCAAAGACACTGATTTGTGAGGACACCAATGATGTAGGTCAGAATTAACATTACAAATATTTAATACCGTGTCCTCACAGTAATTACTCCTATGGTAGGTAATATTTGACACCCACCAACCGATTATTGTCAAATCCACAAAATAATAAACTCAAAAATATGGGTAATATATCCCTTGAAAAGGAAAGGAAGAAGATAGAGCCCAATATCACACAGATTTTCAAAATTATTCATAAAGGGTGGGATTTCATGAACTGTAGAAGGTCACAGAAGCAATCATATTTAGAACATAACAAACTAGAAGATCTTGTAGACCCCTATTTAAAATTCATCAACATTCTTGGGAATGATTTCAAGGCAATTTTTAATTATTCTATGGCTTCCAGATGAGTACCTCTAGATCAAAAGACTCCTTAGTCGATGGATAATTTACAATCCAACCAAAAAACATTTCAAAATAAAGAGGATAATATTAAATATATGTTATCATTTTATATTCATAATAATCTTTATATGCATCCATGTGGTGTATTACACTGAGAATGCCTTGGATACAAGTCTATCTTTCTGTGAAAGAGCCTAATGGCATGTCACCCATGTTAAACAAAGGGGTTTAGACCTGTCTTGCTAGTCCAGCACTACCCCTTTGGCTCCAAAAACAAACACATGGATTCTCCCATGAAAATGATCACACATCACCAGAGCTTCTTTTGTTGGTCATGTGATGCATCAGTTAATGTTAGAGTGATTATATTATTAAACAGTCATTAAAACATGTGATACCTTCAATACATAGAAAATAAATAAGTAAATAAAAAAGAAAATAACTGAAGATTCTTATTAGAGGTAGATATGCTAATCATACGCGATCAGAGTTATACTCCATAGGTGATCTACATTTACCACATCTATCCCCCCTCATCGGGCTACCCATATCTTCCAAAGGGAGATGTAAATGAATCTTTGGCTCATAGAAATTCATAGATGAAGCATATCAGTTAACAGAAAATAAATTTAATTAGTACTATGATCTCATAAAGGTCTCTATACAGGCCAAACAATCATTGTATAATACCATTGGAATGAAAACATGATTTGGAAATAAATCTTTGTTAGTATTATACCCAATAAAAGGGGTGCTAAAATAATGGTCTTATTGTCATTAAAATTCATGTGACACTTCTAGGATGAACTAAGGCACGATCTCAAGAAACACACTACAACAAACCCATCCACCAAATACCAAATGAATCTACACTATAAAAACATTGATAAGAAGTGTATAATCATGGTGGTTAGTCCAATATATCCTCCACCCTGACATGAAAAAATGATTCCTTGTATCAACAGAACCACACACATAGGAATCAGATCATGCATCGCGAAGTATCATTTCCCGTGATTGTAATGGCTTTACATTATGTAATATCTGGGTAATAAAAATAGGATAATGAAGCATTATCTTCAAATTCATTTAATCACTTGATATCTCATGTAGGGATTCTTCTAGATTATTTGAAGGAAATCCCAAATTGATGTTGAATCATGTGATACATTGAAAAACTAACACTAGAAAAAGATAATGAAGATATTCAATAAAATGATGAAAAGATACTAATAATGATGGATGACTTATGTGAAAAATATATATAGTAATTCTAATGTGATTCTCATAAACCATCTAGGAAATGAAACATAAATTTGATGTGTTTCACATTTCATGTGAAAACATCCATTAAATATCATTTCAATCAAGTGAAATCCCATGGACATATAAAATAATGTCACGAACCCCTCCGTACATTCCACTATAGTCTATTGACTCATTTTGGACTCACCATCCAATCCTTGCGACATCATTTATGCATGTCACTCAGGAATAATGGCGACACGAGTGGATTCATGATGGGTCTTAAGGTGGAACTAGGGATAGTCAACTGTCTCTCATGATGTCCAATGAACTAGTCATCCAGATCATATCCCACCCTCTAAAAATTTAAATTGGATCTTGTAATGTCTGTTAGTCATGCCATCCATTATATATGGTTCCCTCTGTAAATGTCAAATGTAACCCCCCGAGATTTTATAATATATATATAATTTTTAATTTCATTCATATCTTTTGTTATTCACTAAAAAAATATTATCTTGCGCTATACGCAACACATTATTATCTTGCAGTATACACAACATTATTCTTTGATCATGTTACACACAATTTCAAGTCTGTTTGATAGTTGTTATTCTATTCAAGATTCAGTGTGTGTATATATATATATATATTCAATGTATAAATGAAAAATGGTTTTATTTTTTTATACTCAACAAAAAAGGATTCATGCACTACATGCAACCCTGATTTGGCTTTCATTACACGCAATCACGACCTTCCTCGATAGCTTGTGTTGTACGCAATACCCAGTTTCATTAAACAACAATATATTGTTATAATATTATCAAGAACTAGCCTTTATTAATAGTATTAACTACATTTTGAATTTTATAACACAATTATTCATATTAAAAATTTCCTAGATCATGGTATGAGAACAAAATAAAATTTTTGGGTAAAATAAGTATTTTTCAAAAACTGCAGTTTTGCTACCTTTTGATGACGCACCCACATTAAATCTAGTTTTTGACATGTTTATAAGTTCAATTTTACAATATAAAACTATACTCTAGAATCAGGATATAAAATTTTACCTTGGATAAATTGTTTCATATAATTCTGTTAACTTTCATATTTTAATTAATAGTAAAAACATGCTATATTTTAATTAAAAAAACTTTTTTCATCGTAATAATTTATGTGGTTAAATTATTATATTTAATAGTATTAATTTATAAATATAATATATTTTTACAATTTAATATAATGTATGTCATTATCATCGATTTTAGATTGAATTCGTAGGTTAAATTAATTCATTTTTTGCAATGTTTTAAACAAAAACCCGTTTTCTTTCGACAACGGTATTAATTTTAATTTAATTTCTGAAAAATTTGTGTATTGAATTTCGAAAAATGAATTCCATATTTCGAATCAGTGGGTCAAAATTATATTAATAGACTATTTTTTATTTTTGGGCATTATGAATAGTTACTACAGTAAATTTTATTTACCATCATTAAAGGTAAATTGTGTAATTGAGGCTAAATATAATGTTATAAAATTACTCTAACACTTGTCATAATACAATTGGATGATTATATTTCGTCCTAAGTCATATTTGGGTCGAAATTGAATCCATTAGAATCCACTTAGATGTGGTTAATACCTTTAGTTTATTTTATTTAATGAAAAGTGAAATGTGTCTCACTCAAACTTTAATAATAAACGTATTTTTGATATAAGGTTATACAAAATATAAATTCGGTTATAAAAAATAATTTTAAATCTAAAATGTTTTTCTTTATTGTATTAATTTATTTGTAATTTTAAAGAGTTACTTAATTACCTTATTAGCTTATACATTAAGGATGCAGAAATTATTTATTTAGTTAAAAATCAATAATATTGTTTTTATTGAAATAGTAATACATATTAAAGGGCCCAAAAACATGATAAAACTTATTTTTAATGTATATATACACCATAATCATCCAATGACCGAATATATGACCGTTTGGAGTCTTTTTAATGTGATTATGACACTTATATTATTTTATTTTATATGATGTCAAAGTTGTCACCTTCATAATTTAATAAATATAACATTTTAAAATTTAGGTGTTTTAGAAGATAAATCCGACTAAATGTCTTATAATTAATGATATAAGATTTATATTTATCTTATTATTTTATTTAGAATTTTTATGCAAAAAATATGTATATTTAATAATTATGAAAAAATGTTGTAGTAATTATTTTATTATGATAAATATCAAATAAATGGTTGTAAAAATGTTAAAATAAATATTATATGAACTATTTAAGGTTCTCCACTATTTTTATAGATTAATATGACATGTTAGGAACCTAGTAAATAGTTTATTTTGAATATATCCTCTGTGTGTAGTTTACTTAAATTCAAATAAATGAATAATGTCAAAATTGACACTATTGTTATTTTATAAAAATATCATATTATTAAATTGTTCAAGAATCTCATAAATATTTAAAAAAAATTAATTGAAATTTATATAGTGTAAAATTTCATAAATTATCTAATTATGAATAATTCACAGCACATAAGTAATTATTTGAAACAATTTAAAATTTAGAATCTTATTACAACAAATAAAATTTAATAGATTAAATAGCTATAAATCAAGTTGATAATGTTTAAAATAAATTTCCTACATGTCTAAATTTTATTTTTTGCTGAGATTAAAACCCTAGATGATATTATCTTATAATATGAGTCATTTTTGGAGGTTTTTAAGTGGGGATAGATTTATTATAAAATAATATTTCTAAGATTTCCATAGGTGCCCCTCTACTCCCTTATAAAAAGGGAGCCCCTTCCCACTTCCCGTCACACCCTTTTGAGCCTTAGATCTAAGCCAAACCCTGCTAATTCATCTTATCAAAATCTCTTGTAATATCATATGGGTTCTCGTCTTCTCAAAAGACCAACCCTAGTTCCCTAAGAAAAAGGTTAATGGAGGTGCATCGAAGAATAGATAATATCCGTTACTAATTCTTTGAAATTTATTTCTTATTCTAATTCCTATTATTTTGTTGTTTAATTATGAATTAAGAAAATTAGTATCACTCATATAATGATATGTTATTATAAATATGAAACAATCCTATTCCACCTTCTATCCATCCTACAGAAAATGAAATCCCCGCGCGTGCGTACTTACGGAATACCATCTCCACACCGGGGTGTAATCCATTTTCCACCACCACCTTAAATGGATGGGTATAATGGTGTAAATAAATAACTATATATGATCATTTTAAAGTGTTATTGATTATGAAATATTATACATACACTTCGATACAATTCCACGATCATGGGAATGATATCATCGCTCGTGCGTACGTACGGACTACCGTCTCCACGATGCGATGAGATTCATTCTCCATGTTAACCATTCATGAATGATTATAAAGTATATATACGGAATAATAATGAATTATATGAAATAATAATGATACTGTATTTATGTATATATATATATGTATTTCATCAACTTAATTCCATTCAATTCAATAAGGAAACGAAAACAGCGTTCAGGCGTACGTACGACCTACGGTCTCTATGAACGGTGTATTTCATTCTATTTATCAATATATCATATATATGTATATACATAATATTTATTATATATAAATCATGTTTTACATTCAGAAATTAAGTAAATGAGGATATAAGTAATAAAGAATAACAAGTCAAAACACGTACGATAAATGAAATGATTTTACCCAAAACGCAGCTTTAACATAGATTTACAAACCGGGTAATATAAAGTCATAAGTGAACCATATATGATATCATAATAACAAATATGATTTAGCAATAAGTAAATGACATTATTTAAATCCATATACAGGAGGTTTGGATACATACAAATCATATCAGACGTAAGGTAAGGGAAAATCTCACAATCACATTTTTATCCGAGATTGTTTATACTTCAGAATTTAATGGGGACTATTTATCATCCACATCCATGTTTCCTCATTATGTAATATTATTTCTATTATACTAAAATTTTTTAATTCAAATTTTACCCATTGGTGAGTTTTTAGTAAAAGATATGGAAGGAATCTTTTTTCTTTTTTAGAACGAGCTATTTTTTGACCTTTCTGGCCAAAGTAAGAGAAGAATGTTTTTTACGGCATGAAAGGTTATTTATGATTTCATAAGACAATATTTCCATGAAGCTTTCTTTACATGTTTTCAAGTTTATTTTTAATCACTTTCTTTTTGTTAAAATTTTTATGTCATGTTAAGAAAGGAAATTTTTTTTTTGAAGTTGAAAGTATATTTTCCTCAAGAATGGAGTTCAAGTGTTTTATCAAAATTATTTTCCATCTTAGATAAAATAGGGTTCTGTTCCCATCCCTATTTTTACATTGATTTGATTGTTTTATGATGGAATTAATTTTATGATTTCCTTTTATCTTATATAGGTTATGTTATGATTTCGTGATGTTTAAGAATCCCATTTTTATTACATGGGTTATGCTATGATCTATGATTTATGATTTTGTGGCACACATAAGAATGGTTTCCGTATTAGATGGGTGGGACCTATATCTCCCTACTATGAATTGGTTAAAGATTTATATCTCATTAGATATACATGGATCGAATGGTAAGTTAATCTGGTTCCGTAATACAGGACTGGAAGGAGGAGTGAACTCGATTCAGAAAGGGACTTTGTCTACTACGATGGTCCAGGCAGCAATTCCTTGGCTACTATGAAAATAATATAATGTTCTTAAGGGTTTCCCCAATTACATGATTTATTCCATTTCTATTTTATCATGATTAAAGTTTCATTTTGATCTATTCCTTACGTACATCCATGTTTTACGTCATTGTTCAAGATTTTGATGTTTAAATATTATGTTCATGTTTTGATGTTCAAATGAATATTGTTTATTTTTTTTCTCCATGCATACCCTTACTGAGAATTTGAGCTAACACTTTATATGTTTTCTGTTCCCCATGATATAAATAATGGTTTTAGATAAGAAAAAAAATGCGGAAGATCGTTATGGGAGATGTTGAAGATCATTCAACATGATTAGAAGTTTATATTCCAAGTTTTCAAAGATAGTAAAATATTATTGTCCTTGAGTGTTTGCTTTTTTAATGAATTATGTATTCCAAAAAAGGAATGTAATGTCCATGTACGTCAAGCTTCGGGCCTCTACATTTGGTATTAGAGGAAAGGTTTAGTTAACCATTAGAAACTAGGATGCGAAAACTTTAGTGAGATCCCTAAAAATATTTCTAAGGAATGTCTAGGGAAGTCCCTAAGGTTAAGTTAAGAATAGGTTATAGTCCTAGAATTATGGTAACGACATTAGAATTACACCTAATATTTTAGATATTGAAGGTACTCCCCCTTGATTATGTTATTTTCCTTGTCTGATTTTTTCCCTCTCACAGAATTCTTTTTGTGTTTTAGTCAATGGAGGGAACCAGAAGGAATTTAGTTAACATTGAATCCAATGGACAAATTGGTGACTATGAGCAACGAAATTGTGTAATCCCTAGAGGTAAAGATATTGTGATTATGCCGAATCAGTCATCACACTATATGATTAACAAGGTAAAATTTTGTGTTATTCCTAATTCATCAAATAAGAGGAAGATATACTTTTATGCATGTTCGCATGATGAGGAGCATAAAGAAAAAAATATTGAGATTTATATAGAAGGGAAGAACAACCTTGAGTAATACCTCAAATGGATGTAAAGATGTTATCTATGTGGAGAAAAGGGTCATAGAGTGACAATCTTTAATGGAGTTCAATGTCTTATTTGTGGAGAACATGGGCATTACCCAACTCAATGCCCTGACCGAAGAGGTTACTTCTAAATCAAAGAAGGACTTATTCCATGAAAATCATTGAAGATGATGGATTGAAGTGTTTATGTATTGGTATTCAAGAAGAATGTTGTTGAGGTACTTTTATGGTGTATTGGAATATTTTTTTATTAGTTTATTGTGGTTTTAAATAATTTTATGGTAATGGTAACCATGAAAATTGATGCAAATATTTGTGAAAACAGATGATATGCGCATAATGAAGGGATAAGGAGAAAATAAAATTTTTCATAGTATTAATGAGCTCATGACTGATATAAGGACAACGTGGTACCATGGTATGATTATATCGAAATTTTTCGATTTTGGTATGTGGAAAGGGTTAATTTTTGATAGCATCAATGTTTTCAGTAAGGTTCAATGGGTATTCATTTTTCCCGAGAATACAAGATTAATGTATTCACATGTTTGGAATGTGATCAAATAGATATATCTTGTGATATATGAGGGATAAATGATGGTATTCACATGCTTGTTATATGACCTCTTTAGTAATCATTCTCTTTATACTATAATATTAGACATAAGTATTTTTGAAAATCCTAAAGGTTGGAATGGATTAAGTTGGATATCAGATAGTATTGTTTAAGGATAGAGCTTTTTGATATTATTATAGTATAGTTTTAGATAAAAGGACTTCCTGCAGGACTGGTGACAACCCGTCGCGTCGGACAAGGTTGCGGGAATCGAACCCACAACTGAAGTGTGACAGGCCTTCATCGCCTACCACTGGCCTACAGGATGTCCCTGGTTTGTAAAAATTATTTTATTTTAATAAGTGGTATGATAGATAAAGTATAATTCCATTTTTGGAACCATGTACGATTAACCTCACCATATATTGACTTATGTATATTTAATATCTTATACTCACCTTTTATTATGATAGAGACAAATTGAATGACCTATCATTCTATCTTGTGATCTTATAATAATTCATGAATATCAAATTCATCTTCATATATTTAAATAAGAGATGAAGTGGAAATTGTTCATGGAATGACCACTGATGATTTTACACTGAAATAAAGTAAGTATTAATCCATATAAAAAAAATCATCAACATTAGGGAAATGATCATGAAAACCAAAAATGATGTCCCAGTACTCTCATATCTGAGTAATCCGATGGTACCTTAGATCATCACAAATTTATGGATTTTTTATTGTTGGATTTTTCATAGCCATGTTCTCTACCACTCTCCATCAGAATTTGATGGTTAGATTTCTCTTCCATATACATATTTTTCATCTATGTTCTCCTCTGTGGAAACCCAGTGATTAGTTAATTTGGGTAACCATTATGTTTCATAATTTAGTTATTAAAGTTACATTTTGGTATTCATTTTTTCGATGTGGGTTATTATTAAAAAACTTTCAATTAGTAAACCATTTATATCCCCGACAAATTTTGAGGACGAAATTCAATTTAAGGGGGTTAGAATGTAACACCCCGAGATTTTATAAGATATATATTCTTTTTAATTTCTTTTGTATCTTCTATTATACACTACATAAATATTGAATTTACCTATATGCAACACTGTATTAGCTCGCAGTATAGGCAACATTATTCTTGGATCATGGTACACACAATTTAATTTTTTTTTTATAGTTGTTTTTCTATGAAAGATTGAGTGTGCATGTATATATATATATATATATGTATATTCAATGTATAAATGAAATATGGTTGTATTTTGTTATACACAACAAAAATGATTCTTGCACTACACACAACCCTGATTTGGCTTTTATTACACGCAACCATGACCTTCCTCGATAGCGTGTGTTGTACGCAATACCAGGTTTCACTAAACAACGATATATAGTTATAATATTATAACAAACTACCTGTTATGAATAGTATTTACAAAATTTTGAATTTTATAACATAATTATTTATCTTAAACATTATCTAGAACATGGTATGAGAACAAAATAAATTTTTCAGGTAAAATAAGTATTTTTCAAAAATTGCAGTTTTTCCGCCTTTTGATGTCGCACCCACTTTAAATATAGTTTTTTTAAATTTTTATAAGTTCAATATTACAAAAAAAAATTCTACTTTGGAATAAGGATATAAAATTTTACCTTGGATTAATTTTTCATATTATTCTGATAACTTTCATATTTTAATGAATTGTAAAAACACTCTATATTTTAAATAAAAAAACTTTTTCATCGTAATAATTTCTGTGGTTAAATTATTATATATAATGGTTTTAAAGTATAAATAGAGTATATTTTTACCGTTTAATATAATGTATGCCATTATCATTGATTTTAAATTAAAATCATAGGTTAAATCAATTCAATCTTCTGCAATGTTTTAAACAAAAACTCGTTTTCTTTTGACAACATGATTTTTTTTAATTTCATTTCTGAAACTTCTGTGTATTTAATTTTGAAAAATGGATTCCATATTTTGAATCAGTGGGTCCAAATTATATTAATAGACTACTTCATTATTTTTGGGCATTATGAATAGTAACTATGGTAAATTTTATTTACCATTGTTAAAGATAAACAAGGTAATTAAGACTAAATATAATATTATAAAATTACCCTAACACTTGTATTAATACAATTGGAAGATTTTATTTCGTCTTAAGTCAGATTTGGGTCCAAATTGAATCCATTAGAACCCACTTGGATGCGAATAATACCTTTAGTTTATTTTTTTTAAAGAAAAGTGAAATATGTCTCACTCAAACATTAATAATTAAGGTATTTTTAATATAAGGTTATACAGAATATAAATTCACTTATAAATACTGATTTTAAAGATAAAAAGTTTTTCTTTATCATGGTAATTTATTTTTAATTTTTAAGAGTTACTTAATTACCTTTTTATCTTATACATTAATGATGCAGAGCTTATATATTTAGTGAAAAACCAATAATATTGTTTTGATTGAAATAGTAATACATATTAAAGAGACCAAAAACCTAATTAAAACTTATTGGTAATTTATATATACACCATAAGCATCCAATTACCAAATATATCACCGTTTGGAGTCTTATAAATGTGATTATGATACTTATATTATATTATTTTATATGATGTCAAAGTTGACACCTTCATAATTTAATAAATATAACATTTTAAATTTTGGTGTTTCAGGTGATAAATCTGACTAAATGTATTCTTATGAATGATATAAGATTTATATTCTTCTTTGTATTTTATTTTTAGTTTTTATGAAAAATATAAGTATATTTGATAATTATACCAAAATGTTGTAGTAATTATTTTATTTTGATAAATATGAAATAAATGGTTTTACAAATAGTAAAATAAATATTATATGAACTATTTAATGTTCTCCACTAATTTTCAATATTACTATGAAATGTTAGGAACCTAGTAAATATTTTATTTCTAATATATCCTCTGTGTGGATTTTATTTAAATTCAAATGAATGAATAGTGTCAAAATGGACACTATTGTTATTTTATAAAAATAACATATTATTAAAATTTTTATAAATCACAAAATTATTTAAAAATTATAAATTTATATTTATATAGTATAAAATATCATAAATTATCTAATTATGGATAATTCACAGCACATAAGTAATTATTTATAATAATTTAAAAATTAGAATCTTATTACCACATTTAAAATTTAACAGATTATATAAGGATAAATCAAGTTGATAATGTTTAAAATAAATCCCCTACATGTCTAAATTTTATTGGATAATGATATTACACCCGTATATCATCTAATATTATAATATGAGTCATTTTTTGAGGTTTCTGTGTGGGTTTATATTTATTATAAATTAATATTTTTAAGATTTCCAAAGGTGCCCCTCTCCTCCCTTATAAAAAGGGAACCCCTTCCCACTTATCTTTACACCCTTTTGAGCCATGAAGATCAGACAAACCCTACCAATTATTCTTCTAAATCTATCTAGTTATATTATATAGGTTCTGGTCTTCCCAAAATACCAAGCCAAGTGCCCTATGAAGAAGTTAAAAGGAGGTGCATCGAAGAAGAGGTAATATCTGTTACCGATTCTTTCAAATTTATTTCTTCTTCTACTTCCTCTTATTTAGTTATTTAATTATGAATTAATAACATCAGTATAAATAATATACTTATATGTTATTATAAATATTAAACAACCCAATTCCACCTTCTATCCATTCTATGGAAAACAAAATCACCGCGCTTGCGTACGTACGAAATACCGTCTCCACGCCGTCGTGTAATCCGTTTTCCCCCGCCACCTTACTTGGATGGGTATAATGGTGTAAATAAATAACTATATATTATTATTGTAAAGTGGTATTTAATCTGAAATATTATATATACACTAAGATACAATTCCATGTTAATGGGAATGATATCATCGCTTGTGCGTGCGGACGGACTACCATCTCCGCGACGCGATGAGATTCATTCTCCATGTTAACCATTCATGAATGATTATAATGTATATATACTGAATAATAATGAAATATATGACGTAATAATGATACTGGATTTATGTATATATATATATATATGTATGTCATCTACTTAATTCCACTAAATTCAATAAGGAAACAAAAACAGTGTTCATGCGTACGTATGGCCTACTGTCTCCATGAACGGTGTATTTCATTCAATTTATCAATATATCATATATATATGTATATGATTAATATTTATTATATATAAATAATGTTTTACATTCTGAAATTAAGGAAATCAGGATATAAGTAATAAATAACAACAAGTCGAAACACGTACGATAAATGAAACGACTTTACCCAAAACACTTCTTTAACATGGATTTACAAAAGAATGGGTAATATAAATTCATAAGTGAACCATATATCATATCATAACAATGAATATGATTCCTTATTAAGTAAATGTCATTATTTAAATCATTATAAAGTCAGTTCTGATACATAATAATCATATCAGACGTAAGGTAAGGGAAAATCTCACAATCTCATTTCTATCCGAGATTGTATATACTTTAGAATTTACTGAGGAATATTTATCATCCATATCAATATTTCCTCAATATGTAATATTATTTCTATCCTCCTACAATTTTTTAATTCAAAATATATTGTTTGGTGAGTTATTAGTAAAAGACATGAAATGAATCTTTTGTTGTTTTTATAACGAGGTACTTTTTGACTTTTCCGTCCAAAGTACGAGAAGATTGTTTTTTTACGGGAAGAATGGATATATATGATTTCATAAAACAATATTTACATGAAGCGTCCTTTACAATTTTTCATGTTTATTTTTAATCAACTTCTTTTAGTTAAGAATTTTATGACATGTTAAAAAAGGAAAAATGTTTTTTGAAGTAGAAAGGATATTTTCCTCCAAAATAGAGTTCAAATGTTTTATCAAAATTATTTTCCATGTAAGATAAAATATGGTACTTTTTCTAGCCCTATTTTTACATTGATTTGATTGTTTTATGATGGAATTAATTTTATGATGTCCTTTTATCTTATATGGGTTGTGTTATGATGGCATGATGTTTAAGAATCCCATTTTTATTACTTGGGTTATGCTATGATGTATGATTTATGATTTTGTGGCACACATAAGAATGGTTTCATTATGAGATCGGTGGGTCCTATATCTCCCTCCAATTCATTGGGTAATGATTTATATCTCATGAGATAGACATGGCTAGAAAGGTAAGTTAATATGGTTCAGTAATACAGGACTGGAACGTGGAGTGAACTCGATTCATAAAGGGACTTTGTCCACTAATATAGTCCAGGAAGCAATGCATTGGCTACTATGGAAATCATATCATTTACTTAATGGTTTCCACAATTACAGGTTTTATTCCAATTCTATTTTGTTATGATTAATGTTTCCTTTGAATCTATGCCTTACGTACTGCCATGTTTTACGTCATTACTCATGATTATCATGTTTAAATATTATGTTAATGTTTTGAAGTTCAAATATATATGGTTTGTTTTATTTTCTCCATGCATACCCTTACTCAGCATTTGAGCTCACACTTTATATTTTTTCTTTTACCCAGTATATAAATAACGGTTTTAGATAAGAAAACAAAAAGGGGAAGATCGTTATGGGAGATGTTGAAGATCATTCAACATGATTAAAAGTTTATATTCCATGTTTCCAAAGACACTAAACAATTACGGTCCTTGAGTGTTTGTTTTTGTTATGTATTAAGTATTCCAAAAAAGTAATGTAATTTCCATGTACATCATGCTTCGGGCCTATACATCAAATGTATCTTTCGATGTCATATGGATAGGTCAACCATCCCTCTTGATATCCCCTAGTCATGTTATTCTTCTGTCATGATGTCCTCTAGACTTGTTAGACCATTTCCATGCTGACACAAAGACATGCAATCTGGATCATGAAATTCCCTTTAAAAATGTTATCTGAGATAAAGTGACAACCACCATGACACACCATCCCATCTATTCAATGTAATTCAGAAAATTCTATCTTGATCTTCCACTGTCCTACACACATTCTATGAACATTATGAGACATCCCTCAAAAAACTAAGATGGATCATCCAATTGTATTCTGATATGTCTTTAATATGGACATACATATCTTGAAATCCACTAGCATGTCATGAATACAATCAAGGCATGGTAGGCTTGTAGTCAAGTAGGTCAAGAAGGCAACAATCCCTAGTCATGTAAGCATACCATGACATTATAACTGTATCTAGTCCAAATATTGTGTAATACATAGAATCTAATCCTCGATTAGATCCATAATATTATATCTCCTTCATACTATGGAAATCCTAGGGTGTAATCCACGATTAGTGGAATAATATGGTATGCTCAAAATATAAGGGAAACCTCTGCAAGTAAACCTTGGTTGGTGGCTTGATATGAATACCTCTATAATAGGGTAACCTTTACGTGTAAACCTCTTTCAAACTAAAAAAGTGATCTCAAAGTCATATAATAACCAGGATACATTGGATTATTTCATAATTACTGAACTCAAATGAGAATCCATTTTATTTTATGTTTCCCCATTTATTCATCATTTTTGCCATCAAGAACAAAAAATTTCCATGAGATGATCACTCTACATCATCTATTATCTATAAGATAACTATATTTTCTAGAGGTCTCTCAAAATCATTGATACTAAGTATTTGAAATTATTTTTTGTACTTTTATATTGGTTTTTATCATTGGTGTTTTTTTGGGACATTTTGATGTTTTTGGAAGAAATAGGGGCAGTGCACATTTAGAGAACGATATTCCAAAACTCCGTTCCTATACCACGAAATCATACAATCCTCGGTAGTGGAGACTCACATAGATCGCATAAAGTTTTTAAAAATATGTGACATTTTAGAATTAATAATGTGACCTCCAAGAGGTGAGGCACATGGTTAGTCACACAATAAGGGGAAACTGCATTCCCCATATTGTTAATTGTATATATGGGAAGTGAAACCCACAAAAATAAGATTAAAAAAACTTGAACCACCCTTGAAATGTACTTCAAATCGACCCTAAATCAATTACAAATGATTTATCTAATTTTTAGAGGCTCCAAGACATATTATTTGAAATTACAACCAATTAAACTAATGATTTGATGCTCGTATTAAATATATGAATTTCTCCCAATAAGAGATCCTTGTTCCTATTAGTTTGCAACAAATATACCATCTTTCTCTCATCTACTAAAGGGAAGTATTAATAAGTTATTGTGGATCTGAATAATAGTTTTTGTAGATCTAATAATTTGGATCATGGATCTAGGATTTGGATATATATATCATTCTTCATCATGTTATTCACCATTTCTCTTAAATTGGGGATTTCCATTGGTGACAGTTTTTCAATGATCTAAATGTATGTGGTCTAAATTTAATTCTCGAAGTCTGAATTTATGTACTTGGGAGTAATTTTGAAATTATAATTTCTTTTATTTTTGAAATTTCATTGGATATTGAATTGATTTAATTTATTTTTCATGTGTTAATAATATTGCTCAATGTTTTTCAATTAAATTGATAAATGTATTAACTTAATTTTAGAAATAATTAATGTGATATTAGTGTTGTGGAATTAAATTTATTAATTGATTAATTAAATAATGGAATATTAGTATTTTACAATTAAATTTATTATTTGTAGAATTAATTAATGGATTGATTGGATTTTGATATTTATTTATTAATTGAAGGTTTATTTTGTTAATTAATTATTGGGAAATTTATCAATTAATGTGATATGAATTAATCAACAATGAGGATTGTGAGATTTTTGGTTTGAACAAAATATATTAGTGGGTTATAGGATTAAATAATGATGAATGGTTTAATTTTAAATTTAATATTATTACATGGGAATTAATGTTTCAGAGCATTTTTTACTAGTGGTTTCTAATGGGGATGAAATGAAAAAATTATTATACCTTGAGTAATCAATGGTATCCTCATATCTCAATTTTTGAACATTCAATATATCCATCTAAGCGTGTATCTCATATATGAACTGAATGATCTTCTCCAATTCCTTCAAAGATTCCTTCATCTATTTAGTTAGGGGATTACAGTAATCAAGATCATGAAAGGTCCTCTATCTGGGGAACAAATAATTCCATGTTAGGATTATAATCTCAAGATTTTTTTATAATGGTTGTCACTAAAAGCATCCCACACCCAAATCATGAAATTTCTGATGAAGTCATTCTTCATTGTCATGAAATTTTCATAAGGAAGATTTGGTATCCTAGGTTTGAATCAAAATCCAAATATATTTGGGTTTTTTCTAAGCTATGATGGTTGTTGGAGTAGGCATGTTGAATGGAAGAATATCTAGATGGGGTAATAAATATGTAGTAGAGGAATCCCTATTTATTCTTCCCTCACTTGTTTCATTGTCGATTACTTTTTTTAAATGGAGAAATTCCCCCAAATATTACTCCCTAGTGATGGGATTTTCATCTCTAGGATGAGGATACTTCCTTTAAGATTTCATGGAGTCCTAGATCAATTCAAATATTTTTATGGAGAGGGAGGAATATGAGGAAAATGTTTTTTCCATATAGAGGACTGGTTGGTTTAACACACCACATCATTAGGATTCTACCAAAAACTGGGCATAATAATAAGAAAGGGAGGTAGATGCACCAAAAAGATAAAGAATGATCTCACCATTTTTTATTTACATTATAATGTCATCAATATCATGAAAATGATCCTTATGTGTCACATTCCCTGAACACTGACCAAAGGGAGAGGAAAGACCCTTTGGATGTTGTTGAACTATAAGAATTACTTATAAATGGTATACAGTTCACAAAAAGTTAAATCTTCTATCATGGCTACAAGAATCCCATCCCAAAGGGATATCTTGTATGAACATTACACAAAATAGATTCAACCATTATCAATCATTGTCCTAGTTTGCATAGGATGAGTTGAAAAATAAATTTAATAAGTTTTGATTAGCACATTGGAAACATCATTAGTTCCTAAAAAATTAACTCCACAATACATATGTTTTCCATGTTGGGATGAAATTTGGCACCGAGTTCCAAGATGGTATTCTAGTATCTGTATTAGTGAAATTCTCCCATATATAGCCAAATAAAAACTGTAATATATTAGTAATCTTATAGAGGATTCATTAATGCTGAATTCAGTGGAGGATCTAGTAATGTTATACAAGAGTCGGTGCTGCCAGATTGAGTCATTATCCCTTTGCGATCTATAATCCCATCACTAGCGTACTGACCCTGATTCATGAGTGTTCGTCCCCATACATGAAAATATACCAATTTATTAAACATGGATTTTAATCCCACCAACCTATGTATCAGTGATATCTACATCTCATCTAAGTATCCACATGAGGTATGATCCCCATATTCCAAAATTTCCCAATACAAACCACTATTATCACAACCCTGCTGAAAATGCCCCTCGTGAGGGTGTATAATACTTGGCCTAGCTCCTCTTCAATTGTGTAAAATGATTATCAAATATTTATCAGAGATGATAGTGTGTATATTAAACTAATATAAAAAACATTTAATGAATTAAGTTGAGTATATTCTTCACAATAATGGAGTTTTTATATGTCCATCCATGACATCTGCAGAAGGAAAGAACTCATCAAACATTACCCCAAGACGGGGTATCCCATCTATTTGGTAGATATCCCATAGGATAATTCCCACCTCTCTATTGGGCATATGAAATGAGTTGGTTCCATGGATCTAATGGCTAACATATTATCTAAAGATATTAGATTATTGATAAAATATGAATTGAAAAACCTATATTTTTTCATATTGATGAACCATGTATTGTTTTTTCATGAACTCTATGAATCAATTACATACCTATAATGTCTATGACCATTCATTATTGATATTTAATCTAGGTTTATAAACCCATTATGATATTTATCCATGGCCCTGGTTGTTAAAATAATTGTTTAATATGCCCAAATATCTCTGATTGATGGGACGTGGAGTGAAATCATAGCCTTCTAGAGATAGTTGAGTGGTTTATAGCATATGATACAACACCCAGTACTATAATATGACTGATAAAACATCTTTATAAACCATCATCTAAATAAAATAATGATAAATTTATACCCATAAAGATGAACATTTTAATTCTAGAGAATGGATAAACTCATCATCAAGTAGGCAAACCCAATATAAAGGTATTTGTTGCGATAAAAGATAATTCAATAGATTGGTCTAGATAATACTTTTCATAACATTTTTTTCATAGAAAAAAATACCTTGGGACGACCTTATTTTTCTATACATCATATCCCATTGGTATGTTGTGGATGATGATGTATGGTGAGATCTGAAACCCATCTTCACAAAATTAAGAAGTGTATGTCAGAAAAGTGAAAATCATGTCCTGAGAATTATATAATTATGACAACCTAATTCACATTACATGAATCATATAGGGATTCCAAAATTTATAAAAGAAATTCATATTTCTATTCTAATTAAAATTTCATGTACTGGATAAACCTATAAAGAATCACGCAACCACCCGAAAAGTAACAATACTCATGATCAAGTACATCTAACATAGTCATGTGATTCACATAGATAGGGGAAGGATAATTAAATTTAGCTTATAGATACCATTAATAACAAATTAATATCATGTAGAAACAGTGGACATGGTTTAACCAATTTGCACAGAAAAGTTTGTTGTTGATTTGAAGAAGAACATGGGAAAATAAAGTCTTCCAAATATTTTTTTGTGAAATGGTTTTGTAGTGAGTTCTTGTGATCAGTTATTATTGGAGGTATTTTGATGGATTCACGAATCTTAGAAGATCACAGGAGCTTTGTGAATTCTGTTGTTGGTGAATGAACTTCCATCACCTCCATTATTTATAACAACTTCTATAGAATATCAAACTTCACCCAGAATAAAAAGCATCAACAAATACGTAGATATGTGACAACACCAATGATTTAGGTGGGAATTAACCTTCAAAAAATATAATACCATGTCTAGAAAGTCGTTTCTCATGAGGAAGGTCATATTTTACATCATCCAATTGGGCATTATCAAATCCAAAAATATTGAAATTCATGAATATGGGTAATATATCACTTGAAAAATAATTGAAGATGATGTTAACCAATATCACAAATATTTACATAATTTTCCACAATGATCGTGATTTCATGAACATTAGAAGGTGAAGAAAATAATCATATGCAGAAAATAACCTACTAGAAGATCTCATAGAACACCTTTTACAATATATATGTGTTCTTGTGAAGGAAATAAAGGCAATTTTTAATAATGTAATGGATTCTATATGAGTACCTCATGATCAGAAGACCCATGAATTGATGAATAACATACAATCCATCAAAAAATACATTAAAAACATGGGGCGTAAAAAGAAAAATATGGGTTCCTTTTTCATTCATAATAATATTGATACACACCCAAGAGGTATGTGAGACACCAAGAAAGCATTTGAGACATGTATGTCTAGCAACGCAAGAGATCGATGGCATGTCACCCTTGTCAAAAAAATGGTTTTAGACATGTTCTTATAGCCTTGTACTTCCCCTTTTTCTCTAAAAACAAATAGATGGTTTTTCTAAAAAAATAATCACACATCACCATATGATCCTTTGTTTGTCACGTGATGCATCAACAATTGGTAGAGTGATTCTCTAATGCAACAGTGATTCAAACATGTGAGACCCCCAATATTTTGAATATAAATAAGGAAATAAAAAGGGAAATAACAGGATATTATTATAAGAATAAGATATGCTAATCATACATGATCAGAGCTATATTCCATGTGTGATCTACATTGACCACATGAGTCCCACCTCCACAGGCTTGCCAGATCTCTCGATTGCCCATGTAAATTAACTGTTGTCTCATAGAAATCCATATAGAAATCATCTCAGATCACATTAATGCTTTTTAATAGGCATCCTGATATCCCATGGGTCCATAGATATGCTGACAAGATATTGTATAATACCCTTGGAATATCCACATAATTAGGAAATATTCCTTTAATTGGCTAATATAGAATAAAAGGGGAATTAAAATGATGATCTTTGAGTCTTTAAAAATCATGTTACACATTAGGGATGACATAAGGCCTGATCTCATGAAACACATGACACAAGATAACTCCAGTGAATCCCATGTGGATCTACACAATTAAAAATGTGAAAAACAACATATAATCATGTTGGACAGTCAAATATATCTATCACCCTATAATTAAAGAAATATATATTTTGATCTCCATAACATCACACCTAAGAATTTGCACGGACATATCGGAGTATATTTTATCGTGATTGTGATGGTTTTCCATTAAGTAAAATCTAGGTAATAACCATAGGATAACAAAGCATTATTAGGTAATTTGTGTGATCACTTGATATCACATGATGTAATTCTTCTAGATTATTTTAAGGACATACCACATGGATTTTGAATCATGTGACACCTAATCAAACTAACACTGAACAAACCTACTGCTCATATTTAATAAATGGATCAAATAGTGAATTATAATGATGTAAGGAATTTGTTAAAAACATCTCCACTAATCCTCATGGGATTCACATGAACTATTTAGGAAAAGGAACATCACTAGGATCTGTTTTCCCTATCATGTGATTGCATTCATGGCATATAATTTGGATCATGCGACATCCCATGGCCATATAAAATCAAGTCCTAAACCCCCTTCATACATTCCAACCAAGTATCCAGAAACCAGTTTGGAGTCACCATCCATGCCTTGGGACAACATCTAGTCATGTCACAAAAGACTTATGGTGACACCAGTGTTTTCTAGTTGGGTCATTATGTGGAACTTGGGAAAGTCAACTGGAACTCACGATGTCCTATGAACAAGTCATCCAGATCATGTCTCACCCTCTAGAAATGTTAATTGGCTCTAGAAATGTCCTTTAGATAGGCCATCCATGGTATGTGGAACCCTCTATACATGTAAAATGTATCTTCCAATGTCACATGGATATGTCAACCAAGTCTCACGATATCCTCTAGACATGTATTTCAACTTTCATGAAGTCCTCTATATAAGAGAGCCTATTTCCATGTGGACACCATGATAGGTCATCCAGATTATGCAATTCCCTCTGATCATGTTATTCAAGATAATTTTATAGACACCATGACACATCATCCATATCTTGAAATGGAATCTAGACAAGTCGTTCTCGATCTTCCATTGTCCTTAATACATTCCATTATCATTATGATATGTCCCATAGAAAATTATTCTGGATTATATGATTGAATTTTGATATGTACTAAAACTATCCAGACATATCCAAACATCCCATGGAATGTCATGAAGATTATCAAAGCATGTCAGGCATAAAATCGATCAGGTCATGTAGACAACCATCACATGTCATCAAGGAATCCCATGAGATGATATATTTATATAATCCTTATATAATTTAATCCTTAGTGTATAATACCCTATTAGAGCCATAATATGATATATCCTACATACTATAGAAATCATAGGGTGAAATCCATGATCAGTGGAATAATACGATATGTTGAAAATATAAGGAAAACCTCAGCATGTAATCCTCGACTAGTGGCATGATATAAAAACCTCCATAATGGGGAAACCACTTTGTTTAATCCTTGGTCAAAAAAATAGGCCTCTGATTCTTATAATAACCAGGATATATATAAATATTTTCTAATTCTTGTCCTCAAATGGAAATCGAATTTATTTTATGTTCCCCCATGTATTAGACATTTCAACCATTAGGTCGCAAACATTCACATAGAATGATAAATCTACATCATCTATCATCTATATGATATATAAATTTAAGAGAGGTGGCTCGAGCACATTGATAAATACTATTTGATCAATGTTTATTTAATTTTTGTTTGGTTTTTATCATTGGTGTGTTTGGGAGACATTTAGATGTTTTTTGGATGAAATAGCGGTAGTGCACAATTGGATCAAAATTTTCCCAAACAATGTTCCTAGACCACCAAATGATGTGAACCTCAATATAGGGGAATCACAATGATGGTTCACAGTTTTTCAAAATATGATCCCTTTTAGAATAAACCAGGTGACACCCTTGGGTGAGGAACATGGTTAAGTACACCGTAATGGGAAACTACATTCCATGTATAGGTAACTGTGTGTATGGGAATTTAAAACCAATAAAATTAGATTAAAAACAACCAAACCCCCCAAATATCACTCTAAATAAACCCTAACTCAATTATAAATAATTTCAATCATTTTTTAAGTTCCTAGATAATTTCCATGTACTTAAAACCTATTTTACTGATGATTAAATGACCGTATTGAATATCTACATCTCTCCAAATAAAAGATCATTGTTTCTGTTGGTTTCCTACAATTATCCCATCATTATCTTATCTTTTGATGGGAAGTTTCACTCTATTTTTGTGTACTTAAATCTCTATTTTTGTAGATCTAATCATTTGGGTATTATATCAAGTATTTGGATCTACATCTCATTCTCTGTCATATATTGATTATTCTACTTCAATTGTGGATTTCCCTTGGTGACCCTTTGTCAATGATCTTAATATAGGTAGTGTAAATTCAATTCCCATAGTTTTATTTTTTGTATGTGAGTGTAATTGGGAAATTATTATTGCCATTATTTTGTAAATTTAATTGTAAATTGAATTGAATTGATATAACTTCCATTTATTAATAATGTTGGATAAATTTTGGAAATTAAATTGTTTAATGGGATAAGATATTTGGTGAATTAATTAATTGAATATTTGTTTTTACAAATTGAATTAATTAATTGATGATATAATTAATGGGGTATCAGGATTGTGCAATTTAATTTATTAATTCGATAATTAATTAATGGTTTGTTGGGATTGAGAAATTTATTGAGTAATTTAATGTTGATTTTGTTAATTAATTAATGTGAAATTGGTCAATTAATGTGATATGAATTAATCGATAATGTCGATTGGGAGATTTTTGGTCTAACCTAAATTGGATAATCTGTTATATGATTAAATTTTATTGAATGATTATATTGTAATTTTAATATTATTCAATTGTAATTAATGTTTGAATCCTTAGTTTTTGAATTCATAATTGAAATGGAACACATTAACGATAATGTTTGTAAATAATGTTAATAATGATTAACCATGATGTTATAAAATTACGATACATGTGATTTTGTGATACATGTGACATTGTGATACATCTGATATTAGTATATATGTGATATTGTGAAATATGATATTAGCGTGTGTGGGATATGGAATATATCTTCAATTTTCTATAGTGATAATCGTGTGTGGGTCATGGACTACTAATTCAATATCCCATAGTGATAAATGTGTATGATACCTGGATAACTATTCAAAATCCCATAGTGATAAGTATTTGTGGGACCTGGAATGCTGCTTCAAAATGTCAGATTGATTATTGAAGTGTGGGACATAGACTGAGGATCAAAATACCCATGCTCTGTTAGGTACGACATTATACGTCCATGAGTTGGCATTTGAGTGTAGTTCCAATTGAATTTTATATTATGTGAAACTAAATTAAAAATGACCACTCGGGAATTGGGATACGGTTCATACCCTATAACGTGATCAAACAGTCATTGAGTATTTAGTTTTCCTAAGGATCTTAATTGGTTTGTGTGGTTAATTAAAGGATAATTGAAAATGTGATAATTGTTTACATATAAATTATACACTTTTCATTATATAATTTAATATATTATCATTGACTATATATAGTTTTAGAAACTATTTTCCCTGGCCTAGAAACTTTTACTCAGACATTAATTGGTCTACCTGATCAATAATTCTACAGATTACATGGTTGGATGATAGGTTATGGGAATGATCCTTACGTTATATGGCTGAGTTGGGATGGAAAATGGAAGAGGGATATAAATTCGGAGTCAGGACCATATTTGGAGTTTTCAGTGTCTTTACTTTTTGATTTTCATTTTGAAACATAGAATGAATTGTTTCATGAAATATCTACTATTTATTATCAGATATTGTAATTTTTGTTTTTTTCATTATGGGATAATGGTTTGGATTGGTTATTAGATATATCTTTTTTTATTTTTAATTTTTACATTATTTTTCTATATATTAAAAGAGGGTATGGTCTCCCCATGATCTATAGTAGACACTGGATACTGGTCTGTAGCCTCTGGAATATTGGGGGAACAATTGAGTTCATTTACTAACATGTTCAAGGAACCGGTGTGTGGAACATGGGATAATTCATTAGAATATATTATCAATTATGGTTTTCTTTTCATTTCTTTTCTATAAATATTTTATAAAGGTATATATTTGAAGAGGATGAGTTGGGACATGGTTAAGAGATCAAGAATGGGAGTATTTAACTGATGTATTAGGGTAAAATCAATGTTCCATGGGTTTCATTATTGTGATTGATGTGAGTTGTTACATATAATGCTATTTAACCTTGGAAGATTCACTTATTTTGTGATGTAATGATTATTTCTTATTTTTATAAGAATTGAGATGTGGAATAATATGTAATGAATGAAGATTGTGTATGAATCATTCTATGAACTCAGGATTATTATCTGACATGCATCATTTTAGGCACACATGATAAATGTGGGGTTTTGGGTATGTTGTTTTAATAAATGTTAATTTCTTTTCTAGTTTGTTTTAAAATTAAAAGGTTCCTAACAATAATTGAAAATTGTAAATGATATGAAATATAGAAAATGGGTGTCTAATGGGAATGGTTAATATTTTAATTGGTTTACCCTTTGTTATCCATATACAAGATGTAGTTTGATGAAGGGTAGTGATAATACCTCGATTTTGATCATGTGTTTGGGTTTTATGGAAATTAATTGTTATTAAAAAATATGAATCCCTCTTATAAGAACATGATACTATTGTGTTAGGTTCCCTAAGAATTTTTTTTACATTTCAAAAACTTGAATCCAAGGAGATGATTGACGAGAGGTTGAAAAGATGATATGGATAGAGATGATCCTCCAATAGTGGAATATAGGGAACTAATACTACCTGGTGTGGATTCAAGAGATAAGTACTATGATAAAATTTCTTAGTTTATGATATTTAAGGAGAGAGACCTAGAGTGGGTTGTAAAAATAATGTTTGATATAACATGAGTGTTTCAGTTGATGAACCCTATGACATTTACGAGATATGCTGGAACTGAGGTAGTTCAGTTTTTTATTGATTCTATCTAGACTATATGTGTTAAAATTTCTCTTGATAAGAAAATAGTAAATCTGGTAGCTTATATGTTATACGGTCAGGATAAGTGTCATTAGTAAATCAGGACATGGGATTGATAGCTGGATAATACGGAGTGGTAAAAATTCCATGTGAAGTTCCTTGATCTCTTTTACCTGTAGTTGCTCAAGAAGGAGAGAGAAGTTGATTTTTTGAGTTTTACTCAAGGGAGTATGTCTGTTATGGAAAACATTCGTTGTTTTACATATTTATAGTTTTTATTTCTATTGTTGTATGGTGATGATGATATTTCAAAAAAATGGTTTAAGGATGGGATTAAATTTGAAATTTTTTCCCAACTGAATATCTTCAGGATGAATAATGTTTTTGAAGTATGGAATCGGGCTGACATTTCTGGGGGGAATATGAAGCAAACATCTTGTAGAGTATAGGTGGATTTTGGTATATGATATGGTGGTATTTAATTCAATGGTAGGAATCATTGTTATGAGATTTTTTACCATTTCATTGTAAATAATATTTTCCAGGGGTAAGGGTCGGTCACACATGACCTTACCCAAGGGAACTGCCACCATTGAGCTAGAATGGACCACATTTGTAGGCATTTTACCCTACCATATGTTGATTTATAGGCTTGTATCTTGGTGGGAAATCAATAGAGGTTCTGCAAGAACCCATGAAGAAATGGATAATTATTGAAAAATATGAGAAAATTAGTGTATGGAAAGAGGGACTTCAATATAGTATCATTCTAGCAGTTATAGTTCAAATGGATATAGAGATAGAGGTAGGGGTTCTAATTTTAATGGAAAGAGAACCAATATTACTAGAGTGGAGTATCTCTGGGGACATAGAATACATCACTATAAGAATTAAAGTACAGTTTCTTTTGGTTTATCCTACACTAATAGATTGTAATACTGGACAATCGATAGTTACTGTTACCATTTTGTAGCTTCTACGGATTCTATTTCCTTATTTGATAATGTTACCTCTTATTGCATTATAGAAGACCATCTTGGGAATGGTTTGAGACTAGTGGTGGAGTTTGTGAGAATGGTGATGATTATGGATACACCATTGGGAGTATAGTTGAGGGACATCTATTTTGTGAAAGGGGTGTTATCTCAAGGTCGAGGAGTACTATTTTCTATGGGATATTTACATCATTAACATGTCACGATTAGAACATATTTTGGGGAATAACATGTTAGTATCATAACAAGACAACAATGATTTTTACCACAAGAGAGTAATGTTTACATCTCTTTAGGGTGAAATTAAATCCATCTTGGAGAATGATATATCGAGACGAGCCATTAAAGGCCAGTTCATCAACAACAATGGGACCACACCATTAAAGATTCTAGTCTATTACTAAAAGGCAGAGTTGTAATGTAAGATTACTTTCCACTTATAATACATTTTTTCATGATGTTTTTCCTGAAGTATACTTTAGGATTCCACCTAAAGGAGATGCGGAATTTACGATTGAGCTCAGGCTGTGGATGGGTCAGTTTTTATTCCTCCATATAGGCTGGAACCAATAGAGCATGACGGTCTCAAGACTCAGCTAGATGGGTTTATGGAAATGAGGTTTATTTGTTCGAGAACATCACCATAGGGTTCACTAGTATTGTTGGAAAATATGTCTACTAAGACTGAAAACTTATTTGTTGACTAGAAGAAGTTGAACTGGATGGGTTTGAAGAAACTATACCCTCATATTGATATCGATGGTATGTTTCTATTTTATAGAGGATATTGTGTTTTCTCCACGAATGATTTGAGATTAGGGTATCATTAGTTGAGTGTTTTAGCTTTTGATATACCGATGACTTCTTTTAGAAGCTAGTATGAAATATATATATATGAGATAATGTTGATGTATTTTTGGTTCATGAACAAACCATTAGTGAATTTGGACTTGATCAATAGAATCTTCCTTTTGTACCAGGATGAATTGGTCGTAGTGTTTTTGGATGAAATCATGATTTATTCTAAGACTCGCGGTGATCATTCAAAACATCATGACATTATCCAGATTACACTGAGGTCTGACCGGTTATATGTCATGATATCTATGTGTCCTTTCAGGATCAATAATTTAAATATCTTGAGTCAAATAATCTCAGAGGAAGGTGTGTTAGTAGACCCAAAGAATGTGTATATAGTGGTTTTTTAATAGTTTCCAAATAATTTATTTTGATATCCATAATTCTTTGTGATGGGTGGTCTATTAGAGATGGTGCATTCCAAACAATTACCATTTGGAAGAACCTATATTGGGATCGAACATGTAGTGGATATATTTTTATAGGCATGGAGTATGTGTAAATTCATTTAAGGACCTCACGAAGTTCCAGACAACGACACCAATCTAAATATTATACAAGTGGGGGAAGCAGTATATGATGTTTTTTATCAATTATAGGATTGGTATTGTAGTGATATAGATGTATGGAGATCGAGTTGTGGAATATGATTCATGTAATATGAGTCCACATGAAAATACCTCTCATATAAATGACCTTGTGATGTAAATACTTGTTTATTGTTTGAGGTTTTGGTGACATTACCTATTTTGAAAAACATTTACCATTTGTAATGATCACACGAGTTTAAATAAATATATTTAAAGTATTATTTGAATATCCAAAAAAATATATATGGGTTGAGTAAATGGAGTAATTTTAATTTGATATATCATGTACACATAGGAAGGGAAAAATTGTTTCTGATGTTTTAGTCAGGAATACTCAGTCTTAGGAAGTTTAGAAGTCCAGTGCTGAGTAGAAGGTGATGAATTTATTGTATGAGATTAATATTTTGTCTCAGGTGAACAAGGAGAAGATGACTATCATATTAGTTTTAGAATTTTATCCACTTTTGAGTTGGATTATAGATATTAAAAATGGGGATCTAGAGTGTTTTGACTTTAGGGAAATCCTTAAATGTGGGGAGTCACCTTCATATTGAAAAAAAAGATATGGATAATATCATCTATGTCTAAAGCAGTATAGTTGGGTGTATGTGTTTTTAGAAGGAGTTGCTGTATGAATTTCGTGCCTCAATGTGGGATGTCAATACGCATTTGACCAAAATGTACCATGACGTATGTCTATAGTATTTCTAGTTGAGAATGGAGAATGTGATAGTATGGATCATGACATGATGCTACACATTTCAACATATGAATCTTGAGCATCAACAACCTAATTGTATACTACAACCATTACCTATTCCAGAATGTATGTTATATAAAATTTCTATGGAATTTGTGTTTTATCTCCCTAAAATATTTTATAATAATGATTCTATTAGGTTAATGGTGGACCAACTAACGAATGTCTCACATTTCCTACTTATACGAGAGACGTTAATAGTGGATCAGTTGTTAGATACGTATATATAGAATATAATATGATAGCATGTGGTTCTATAAAGAACTTTTTTATACCATAAATACAATTTTACATCATTCATATGGAGAGTATTATTAAATCCACTTGGTACATAGGTTTTACAGAGTACCATATACCACCCATTGTAATATGGACAGTCGTAACTACTAATAATGTGCTTGAGTAAATGCTATGATTGTGTGTTCTAGACATCAGAGGGTCTCAGGAGAAGAACCTATAAGTGATGTAATTATCCTATATGACCATTATTCGGAAACTATTCATATAGAGCCATATGAGGCACAATATTGTTGGAAATGGATATCACAAATATTTTTGGATGGGGGAAGGTGAGTCAGTGATGTGGGGACCGAGTCTCTTGCTGTAGATGTTAGAGAAGGATCACCTATTACATAAGAATATAGATATGGAATATATATAATAAATTAATATGTTGATTTATTGTTATGGACCATATAGTTTTTCTAGGGTTATCTTGTATTTATTTGGGTTTCACATAGATATTGTCGCCAAAAGAAACATAGACTGGGAATGATGAAATCCATGTTTGTTGGAGTATTCAATGTTGTGGAGAGAACTTGATTGGTGGAATATGGTTTTTTTCTCCTACAAAGGTATATTGATATGAATGTTTCTATTCATGTGTCACAAATTCAACATATCAAATCATCCATTCTTATTATATCAATATTGATGACTCTGAGCTACATACTCATGCCTACATTGAGGATCATCTGATATGTGTGTTAGATCATAGTGAGAAATTGTTAAGGGGGATTAAAATTAAAATAGTTCATTTATTATGAGTGAAGAGGTGTGTTCAGGGGGGAAACATTGGAGGGAAATGAAAATATGTGGGATTAGTGACCCAATATTGTTACCTATAAATCATAGATATGTTTGGGAGTACTGCATGTGGATGAGTTGTTATAAGATGATGATTTTGTATGATCATGATCATTTCTATAGGTGTCTTGACCTCGTTTAAAGGTAATCTATTTCCTTAATGTGATTCCTTTTGTATGGGTTTTATGATGGGATTTTTTAGGTGAAATTTGAATGTTTTTGGAATAATGTGGGCGAATTGCATGGTTGGTGCACATTTTTTCCAATTGATATTCATATCCCAGTAAACCATGAAAACCAATCTTAGGGGGATTTGCATGACCAACACAAGGTTGGTCATAAATTTTCCCTTTTATAATTATTTGTGTGACAACCATGGGTAAGGTGCAAGGATAGGCACATGGTTAGGGGAAACCATGTTTCCCATATCAAAAATCATGTATAGGAGAATTTAAACCCTAAAAGGTTTATTATATCTACCCAAACCCCCACAATTCACCCAAAATAAACCATAACATAGATGTAAATAATTTATCTTTTTTAGGATATAGGATGGATCCATGGAAGTATGACCTCAATTATTGATTATTGGAATCCCATATTGAAGATCCACAACTCTCGTGACAAGAGATATTTATTCCAATTATTTTTCTCTTATTATCTTATATTTATCTCATAGTTTGAATTGAAATTTTCCACAGTTGTTTTTGATCTAGATATCAGTTTTGATAAATCTTATATTTTTTTATCTTGGATCTATGTTTCGTATATAAATCTTATTTTTTCATTTTCTTGGTCATTATAATTTAAATGGGGATTTCCATAGGCTAAAATTTATTAAAATTATTGAGGTATGATTTCTGAATTCAATTCTCATAGTCCTTCATTAATTAAGTGATTATAATTTTGAAATTAAAATTTCAATGATTTAGGATACTGCCTTTAAAATTTAATTTATTTATTTTAAATTCCTTATAATAATTATTTGGGTTAAATTATGGAAATTAAATTGTTGGATTGAATTCATAAATTGGTTAATTGATTAATGGTATATTTGGATCGTGTAATTGATTTCAATAATTATAAATCAATTATTGTGATATTGGTAATATGGAATTTAAAAATTTATTTGATTATTAATTAATGTAATTATGGGATTGTGAAATTTATTGAGTAATCGAATTTTTATTTGGTTAATTAATGGTTATTATATTGGTATATTATTATGATATGAATAAACTGATAGTTAGAATTGTGAGTTTTTTTTATTTAACCTAATTGGGTTAATGATTTATATAATTAAATGATAATGAAAATCTTAATGGTTATTGTAGTATTATTCCAAGGGATTTAAAGTGTTTGACATTATTTGTCTAAATTGATAATTGAATTGGTAAAGTTTAATGAGAATGTTTTAAAACAATGTTAATGATACTTAACCTTGGTTCTATAAAATTGTGATATATGTTATCTTTTGATACATCTGATTTTTGTGATACATGTGGTATTGGGATATATGATATATTTTGATATATGTGATATATGTGTGTTGGACTTGGGATGATAATTCAAAATACTATAGTGATAAACTTGTCTGGGACTTAGACTATTTCTTCAGAATCCCCTAGTGATAATCGTATGTGGGACACATAATGCCGCTTAAAAATCCCAAATAGATAAATGAGTGTGGGAAAGGGACTTATAATTCAAAATCCCATAGTTATTATTGTAGTGTGGGATAGAGGAACATGATCCAAATAACCACTAGGGGAAATACAGGATGTTTTATGCCCATGAGTTGGAATTTAAATATGGTTCCAATTTTCCATGATATAATGTGAAATTTATTGATAAATGATATCCATGGTAACGCGATATGATTTAGACTCTAGTATGGGATGAAATAGGTATTGGGGGTTTGTGTGTCCTTAGGAAACTGAGGGATTATGTAGTAAATTAAAGAATAATGGAAAATGTGGTAACTCTTTAATTATTAACTTTACATTATTATTTACAAAACCTCATACACTATTATTTACATTATATTGTTTTGGACACCATTAGTGTTGGATTTATGAGTTGTACTCACACCCTACCCAGGATTCTTAATCAGTAGCTGAATATATTTCATTGTTTCAAGATACATTAAGTTAAATGTCCCTATAATAGATGGAAGAGTCGGGATGGATCATGGATGTGGGAACCAAAATTGGTATTAGGAATTGTTTGGGAGTTCACATTGTCTTTACTTTTGGGTTTTCATTTTGACACCTGGAATGTACGATCCTGGTCCTTCACAGAGGTACATATCTTTTGTTTTCAATCAATTATTAGTTTTATTGCATAAATATGTCCTACAGTTGATTCATGTTTGGGTGAATGAGGATGCGAGGGTGTATGTGTCTTGTTTGGATCCCAAAACAAAACCTTGGTATATTTTTTACTTGGATCATAATTATTCGAAACTGTAAAATTCTATATAGAAAGGTTGTACCAGCTGCACGGTTTGAATAATCCTCGTGAGATAATCTACCCAGTTATGCATAAGTTCTAATTATTTTTAGAAAACATTGGAAGGGGACTTTCACATGGTTACATCATTGTTAGAAACTATTTGGTGTAACGATGTTGGTTCCCCTTTTCTTACATGAAACCATATAGGATATCCACAAGGGCTGATGAAACATGTTGGTAAACTGTGAGATAATATAATTTTAATAATTCTATAAATTTTAATTTAATTAGAAATATTTTATAACATTAGTTTAGGTTATCATAAAAACAAAAGTGGGAGAACACCTATACCCATTGTATCATCCTTCAAATATCATTGTATTTCATTTCGACCATCTTTTCGATCCCTAATTTGAGTTCCATCTCTATCATTAGATCCATATCGATAATTCCATAATTCCATTTTAGCCATTCTCGTTTCTTCTGGCTATCGACTATGCTATTTGGATTTAGGTTTATATGCCATAATTTCTCATTCTTTGTTCATTATTTTGATTTCCTTGTAACTAGGAAGATTCATAGATTGATACTGGTTGAGCTATCAATCATGATCCTATGATAGGTTATCATGTAATTTTCATAGGAATTTGGATCATTTATATGTGTCGTTGTCCCGCATTCCCATTTTTGGGGCATCAATATAAATTAAATTGAACTTTATTATTTCATATCTTGATTTAGATAATTTAATAGGTTTTATTATGCAGGTTATTAGTTTTATAACTTGATTAGGGACCACATGAAGAGTGAGTTTCCTTGAATGGACCTTTATGAATTTATGCCTTGGAAAACCCTTTGAAGCGTGTCATTATCCAATTCATGGGTTGCTAAAAATGGAATCTATAATAAAAAAATTATAATATTGTTAAATTTTAATTTATATGAATTAATGGTATGGGATTGATGATTTTCCCCCTGAACCATGTATTCATTTTTTTAAAGCATGTTTCCTCACCCATGGGAGATTTTAGAAGTTATGACTTAAATTGATATAGTAGGTTTGAGTTTATAAAAATTTGGGCTTTCCTATTTGAGATATATGACAATTATGACCATTGGTATATTGTTATCATTTTTAGGATTTCTCTGAATAAAATTCCAATGTGATTATTTTAAGGGATACCATTGAGATCAGCCTTGTCTTTCAACATCCTTAATGGGAAGGTATTGAACATTTTAATGATTTTCCAATGTGTGTTATAAGATAAAAAGGACATTAAGTAGCTTATTATTCCACTGAACCTTGTTATACAAATTATCCCCAAGTGTGTAGATCCATGTCCAATATTTATGAGGTTTCCCAATTCTTGGATCAACCCCTTGAGCTGAGATTGATAATAGATGCTCTTGGTTTTGACCTAGGCTTTTCAAATGAAACATTTAAATGTAATTGTATTAGAAAAAAGAAAAATAGAATTGGGTGACATGTGGATTAAATTTATAATTCCATAGATGGAGTCATGTGATTATTTTCCCCTATACCTTGGGTGATACATGGATTCACCATAGGGTTCCATGGACAAACTCAAAAGTTTATATTAAATTGTCATGAGTGATGCAAGGATCTAAATGACAGATTCCATTGACAGACTCTTTCAGGATAGACATATATGTTGAGTGATACATGTACTATTATGAAAATTTTATGGAAAAACTCAATAGTAATTTGAATATTATGACAAGGGTGATACTTGAACAAACATTGATAGTGAATAGGACATACTTGATTATAGGGAACATTATACTTCACCTAGAGAGATATCGGGATCTAAGAGGTTCTCTTAGGATGGGATTGTTGGGGGATGGTTGATATTGAAACTAGAGTTACATAATTGAATTATATCATAGGAATATCAATGATAAGCTTAGGTTATGAACTTAATTATAAATTGAATGACTCATGATGTGTCTTCCAAGACAAAGCACAAGCTTGGATTCAGTATTCATTTTTAACTATTTAGATGACCTTTTGAGGCATCGTTTTTCATTTGAATTATACAGGGGATTATAGGTTTGATACAGATATGAAGACCTATTAATTATATGAAATTGACTTAATAAATAAAATATATTAACTGAAAATCATAAAAAGTAGGTTGTTTTGTAGCACTTCTTTGCTTAAAACTTTTCTTATTTCACACTATTTACCATATATATTAAAAATTGGTTGGAATAGTCCATTGTTGGTTTCCTACTAGTATTTACTCTCAAAAACTATTTAGTTCATCTTTTTACCCAAAATTATTATATGATTTTTTGGAAATGAAAAGGGAAAGCAACCCTTTAATGGCAGTTGATAAGCTTCTTAGGAGCATGAGAGAATGGGACCAAGATGAGGCTTACGATTCTACTAGGATTCTTTTTTTTTACTTTTGTTATATGGATTTTACATATAATGTCTATTCTTATTTTGGTTGTTTAATTATAAACATGTTACATATATCACCATCTTGTATATGAATTTATTTCTAGCATGTTATACTATCTATCATCCATTATTTTCTTTGGTTGTATGGTTTAATACATCCCAAAATTTTATCATATTTACATTTTGATACACTTTTACAATAAGGAAATACTCTCACTAATGAATTTCCCAGTCCCTCATTTCTACTTTATGAACTCTATCATTTGGGAAGATGCACTTGAGTCCATGTAACCCACTAGCCTCTGGGTACCTTTTAGTTGCATCTAGTTCTAGGGCATTAAAAAGTGGTATTAGAGGACATTTCCTAGTTTTCATTACTATTTTGATATAATAGAAATTGATAGGGAGGAATATGAATATTGTAATGAGTTGTGCATAGGTGTAGCTAACCCACATACTATAAAACACCAAATTTACTTGAATTTAATTTCTAATTTATGGATTTTGATAATTATAGTTTATGTGATTCCACCATTGGGTGATTCAATTGACTTTTGATGTCATTATTGTAATGATTTTTGGGTTCTATTATGTTGAAAACCAATGAGATGAGGTTATTTAATCTCATGCATCAAATATCCTCCTATTATATTGCACATATTAGGAATTATGACATTCCATTTAGGAGGGATTATCGATTGCATGTTGTGGTGATAGATGTCATGATAAACAAGCATGTTGTTGTGTTAAGATTATTGTGTTATATGAGGGTGTAAAATAGATTGATGCCATTATTTGTTCCATATGGTGTATGGACCCTCTTGGAAGGGAATTTGGTGGATCATGCATCTAACTAAAAGTGGATTATCATGTGATGTGCCATAGGTGGAAGCCAATATTTTATTCTTGGGGAGTATGGGACCCCATGGATTAGTATTCCACAAGACATTAATTGTTTTTAAAGGGTTTTGATGAACATAAAATGAGTATATTAACTGAATGTGAATGTAAAATCACATTGAAATCAAATTAATAGAGAACAAATCGAAATAGAAATGTCTTATCATATAGAACATATCTAGAACCGACCATATTAGTGGACTTTTGGTAGTGTATCGCTTTTGCATCAGTTTTTGGAAACCTAGACATGAACCATTGGGCATGCATAGGGGTTTAATATCATAGAAAGGATTGTACCTTTCCATTCTTTTAATATATGATTTTGAGCTGCGAACCCTTTAATGGTCGTAAACTGATGTGTGGGTTTGTCATTATAGATCCATTACACCACGATGTCATCTAGTTGTATACTAGGAGGGTGGTGATGGTCATAGTACACAGGGGGTTGGCCAAGGGATACTAGAGGATCCTTATGATGTTCTAGTTGTGGCACCTAATATTATATAAGATTTAGGTGTTGAGGCACATTTCTGTGAAGGTTTTTTTGGCTCTATTAAAACTCTTTAGGAGACACCTTGACCTTCCCCAAAAATTGAAGAGTTCCCACATGTGTTTCTACAGCCAAAATTCAACCACATTTTCAAGGGATACAGTATCATTGAAAGCAATGTAATGGATCAAGGATATGATTCTTTTCTCTGAGCACTTAGAGACACCTTCGGGGAAGAGGCTAATGCTCATTAGGTAATTTTTTTGTGATTCCTCTAAGATGGGGTGGGATGTTATCACTCATATTGATCTCTATCAGCAGATGTTATTGATGATGTTTCATCTAGACATCTATGATGAAATATATCCATTGAATTTGAGGACTGATACATCCTGAGAGTTCTTACATTGGGAGAAGGGTGCACTATCAGCCATCAATTATTCATCCCATTTTACGAGGATCCATTGCTTCAATCCTATTCTGATGGGGGAACTATTATCGAAGTCCACGTGATTCTATGATGGTCTCATATAAAACATTAGATAATAGTTAATTTTTTTTCATCTAACTATTATATCTGGGATATTCAATCAATATTTGATCACAAAGATAAACATGAGGAAATCTAGAGGTGTGAGCCTAAGCGGTTTGAAACCTATGTATGGTACTACATTTACCAGTAATAGGCAGTGTCATCTATATCTTCCATGTAGCTATACTAGTAGTCATAAAATCCCTTCATGTATTTAGGTGAGGTTATACTAGTGTGGTAGGCTAGGACATACGAGGATGAAGTGTATGAAGGACCTAGCTGAGTGCCAAAATTGGATGAAATACGGGCTATATACAGTTCATCTACTGAATATTTCCACTAGAATCTAGTGAGAGGGGGTCCTCTCTGACTCCATGTTCAAGAGAAGGTTCAAAAGATTCTATCCAGATGGGGACATGCGATACATTAAGCTGATTAGGCAGTTGTGGTGGTCATGGTCGTGGTAGCTGGACTACAGGTTCACAACAACAGTAGGAAGGATCTTCTCAGGGTATACATACAGTGCCACAGGGCCGTAGTACATTCCATGAATTTTTAGTGCAACAGACATATTAGGAATAATATCCCAAACATTATACTATTAGAGTTACCATTCTATATGCCTGTACTTTTGATTCTAAACTTTTTGAAACATTGGATTCTCATAGATTTACATCTATGCATTTTGGAGATCTTTTGGCTCTATGTGTAATATTTTTAAGGAATGATGATGTGGGACACTATGTTAGCAATCAAGATGGTGGGAGTACGCCAGTGTAGGGATTTCCCCTTGACATTGGTGTATATATAATTGTATATGACCACTAAGTACTCTTGATGATAGTATTTTATGTTATTCGTATGATGGATTGGACAATTCCCTTTTGATCCTTTTTTGATTGATATATCCGCATGGTGAGTGTTACATCTCCATAGGGTGGATAGTTCATTCAAAACATTGAATTTGATGTCCATGAGAGTTGAGATTGACCTATTCATTGTAGGATTTGGGGGGGGGGTGGTAGACTAGATTTTTTGTTTATATCTTGATGATAATGGAACATTTCCGACCAATTTCCCTCCCATAGTTGATCATTTCAGGAATATATTTCCAAAATACTTCTCAAGATTACCTTTGGTGAGAGAGGTGTAGTTCTATATCTATCCAGTACCAAGAGCTACACTATAATCCATTCCCCCTTAGATAATGGATACATTGTAGTTTCATGATCATAAGAGGAATCTATTGGATTTTGAAGAAAAGGGTTTCATCCGTCCTAGTATATCTTTGTGGGGATTGCATGTCCTTTTTGAAAAAATATTGGAAAATTCTCTTAGGAAATGTGTGGATAACCAGAAATTGAACTAGTTGATAGTTAAGAACTAGTATATTATTCTAGTGGTAAATAATATCTTTAAAAATCATTGACGATATTAGGTATTCTAAATGGTTGATTTCATATACAATTATTACCATTTTTGTGTTAGAACATCGTACATACCTTGCAAAACTATTAAGAGAAGGTAATATATATATATATATATATATATTTGGATATAGAATTCGGACTTATGAACACGCTAGTGGTCTTCATGGAACTGGTGATCCAAATGATCTACCCTTTCCTCGATTCATTTGTTTTTGTTCTCATGGATGATATCTTGGTGTATTCTCACAATCCTCATGACCATGAAAAAATTCATGATATCATTTTGAATACATTGTGAGAGGATTAGTTAAATGATAATCTCACAATGTGATACTTTTTGATGGATCATATTCAATTCAAAGGTCCCAAAATCTCATATAAAAGAGTATTAGTGGACCCAGAGAATATGAGACTGGTAGTTACCAAAGAGTAGCCCAATAATTTCATTGAGGTGAATAGTTTCTCAGGGATGTATGTTTACTACATGCATTAAATATTCGAATTATCACGCATGGAAGTTCTATTTTTCTGCTTGACTAAGAAGGTTGTCAATTATGTAAAATATGATTCTTATGATACAACTTTTAAGAGTTGAAGGGGGATTTAATTCATTGTCAATATAATTTTTCCAATGAAAGGTAAAATATAAAATGTCTACTATGATGTGTTAGGTATCACACATGAATACATTCTTATGTAGGGGGTCGAGTCGTTGCATACATGTCTAGGCAGTTGATGACACATCTTAAGAACTAACCAATGAACAATATTGAGTTATCTATAGTAGTTCTGGATTAGCACTTTTGTATTCATTAATTACATGAAAATAAATTTTTGGGGTACACGGACCACAAAATAATCAAGTACATATTTACACAGAAGGATCTGAACTTGGAATTGATATAGTTGGTTGAATCCCTTCAGTATATTGATTGTGAGAATGCATACACATCTAGTAGAGGCAATGTTTTAGTCGATTCATTGAGAAGGAGAAAACAGATATATGCATTGTAGAAAGCTCATAGAGAGTGGTAGCTTTTTTCATTGTTCTCTGCGATTCAATTGGAGGTACACGACATTACAAGGTTAGACATTTCTATTACCCTTAGGAATTGAATACACACTTATGGATAGAGAGTGGATGAGGAATTTAATATACTCTGGATGCCTCGTTCTATGAGAGAGTATGGATGGTTAAGACCCTAATATAGGATATACCAAATGAGAGGATGATGTCCTGCGAGTACTTCGTCATGTGTGGGTTTCTGCAGAACTATGTGAGGAGATATTGTTGAATTTTCATGATTTATCTTGGGCAGTGCATCCTTTGGTCACCAAGATATATCTAAATTGACATTATTATTATTCATGAACAAGAATGAAAAGAGATTTCACTGGTTTTGGATTGACATGTTCCACATATCTATAGGTGAAGGAAAAACTCCAGTGATGAGAAAGACTTTTATATTAGATACCCATTCCTGAGTAGAAATGGAAGAACATCACGATGGAATTCAGGACAGGTTTATTGAGGTCACCTCAAGGTTATGTTGTTTTATGGGTGGTTTTTTATATGATCTCAAATGTTTATCATTTCCTTTTGATCACATAAAATTCTAGTGTTGATGGACTTGAGAGGTTTTATATCCTTGAGATTGTATGGCTACATGGGGTCCCTCATTCTATAGATTCAGATAGGGAGGCCCAGCTTACTTCTCATTTCTATAAAGGGATACAGTGGTCATTGGGTACTCAGGTGCTTCACATCATGGAATACCAGTCTCAGACATATTTCCAGTTATATAACATGATTTAGGTTCTTGATGAGGTGATTTTGGCATGCATACTAGATTTCAGGGGCTCTTGAGAGAGTCATATACCCCTAGTTAATTTTTCCTAGAATAATATATTTCATGATACTATTCTGATAGTGACTTATGATGATTATAATGGTCAGACATGCGGTTCACTAATGTGTTTGATGGAGGTAGGAAAGGTAGATATTTTGGGACTCCATTTTCACCAAGAGACCACAGAAAATGTGTGATTGATTCTGAAGTCGATGGATATTGCACTGTCTCATAAGAGTTATTACATCAGTCACTACAGATGATGCCTATAGTTCATGGTTGGGGGTCGAGTTTTCTTATGTATTTCACCAAGGATGGTACACAATAGGATCATGAGATTCAGTAAGATAATCCTAGATAAGTTGGTAAGTTTGTTATTCTAGAGATAGTCTGGCATGTAGCTGATCGTTTTCACTTACATCAGATGTACCAATCTATGCATGAATTGTGACATGTTTCTTAGCTATTTCATTACTATTAAAACCCATCTCATCATTTTTATCCCATGGAGGCTGAGTTATAGGTAGATGAATCATTTAAGGTGCATCTTTTATGAATTGTGGATCAATGAAAGAAGGTTCTATAAGTTCAGTGTATTCCTATACTACATGTGCTATGGCAGTACGACCGAGTACAAGAAAAGTCGAAGGATAGAGAGGCTAATGTACAATCTCAGTGGCCCAAGTTGATCAATGATAGCTTCACTGACCATGGAAGGTAAATTTCGAGACGAATTGTGTTAAGGGAGGATGATTGTAAGAACCTGATTCTTAATTGAGGTAAAAATCTGGTGTTTCTTATAAATTCTTAGTTTAATTGCTTTAATATGAACAAAGGGTGATGGTCATTGGGTTAGATGTTGTTTTAGGGGTGTCTAGTGATTTTTCAAATCCAAAAATCCAACATTAGTTTGTTTTTTTGCACTATGATAGTAAAAACTATGCGAGGTAGGCCGCATGGTTTGAATAAATAATCTGATGAGAGAATGAAGGGGTGTAGAGTATGCATGATTTGAATAAACCATGAAAGGGGAACCACATGGCCGTATAATATTTCTTCAGTTTTTTATATTAGATTGAATGATCCCTTTCACATAGTTACCACTTAGTTAGTAAAAAATGTGGGGGTAACAATGCAGATTCCCCTTGGCCTACTGTAAACCATGCATAGTTTTTGCACGGCATGAAAAACCATGCAGGTAAATCATACAGCCCATTTACTTTATGAATTTTATAAATTTTAATTTAATTAAAATTATTTTTTAACCCTAGTATTTGATTTCATAAGAAGCACATTAGGATCACAACTTCCCCCTTCAACTCCAACTCCGGCTATCATTGTATTTCAGATCTACTCCATATGAGCTCTACATTGTGTGTCATCAGTCTCATCATATTCATAGTGGTAAGGCCCTAATTCATTTTTATCCATTCTGGATTCTTCTGAATATCAATTGTTCAGTTTGGATTTAGGATCATATTCTATAATTTCTCATTCTTTGTTCATTGTTCTTATTTCATCCAAACTAGGATTAATACGATCTTGATATTTGAAGAGATATCGAGAACGAGCCTAAGGTATGTGGTCATGTGTTTTTCATTGAATTTCGGATGGTTTAAATGTATTGAGGTGCCACACGCCCATTTTTTGGGTGTCTCCTAAAATTTAATGGATCCCTATTATTTCCTACCATATTTTAGGTAATGTAATAGGTTTTATTATTGATGTTACAGGTTTTATACCTTGAATTGGGACCACCCCATGGGCGAGTTATCTTAATTCCCTTTCATGGCCATATTCCTTGGAAACCCCTTTGAGGTGTGCCTTTATCCCTTTCATGGGATGATAAAAATTGATTTTCTCATAAAAAGAATTGAAATATTATTAAATTTTAATTGAAATTAATTAATGGTATGAGATGGATGATATTATCATTGAACCATATATGCATATGTTTAAATAATGTTCCCTCACCCATGTGTGTATGTAGAGCCAATGTCTTGAATTGATGCATTTGGTTTGTATTTCAAGAAATTTTGGTTCTCCATGTGGGATATATGAAAACTAATACCATTTTTTTCTTATTAAAATTCATAGGCTTGTAATGATAAAATTACCCATTTGGGTATTTGGAGGAAAGACCTTGATCTAGGACTTGTTGTGAAATGTCCTTAATAAGATGTGATTGAAGTTATAATACTTCTCCCATGTGAGTTGTGGAATAAAAAATACATGTAGTAGATTTTAATGACTCCGAACCATTTTATAAAACATATTCACACATTATTAAATGAATGGATAGGTCTTATGAGGTTTCCAATTCTTGTGCAACCCCCATTTGTTGAGATTTAATACTAGATGCTCTTAGTTATTACCCATGCATGTCTAATGAAATGTTTAAATGGAATTGAATTTTTTAAATAATAAATAGTCTTGGTTGACACATGGATTCAATTTAGAATGCCATGGATGGACTCATGTGACTTCAGAACCTTATTCCTTGAGTGATACATGGATTCAACATAGTGATCATTGGACAGACTCAAAGGTTAATATTATATTGTCATGAGTAATTTGGGGATCCAAATGTGAGATTACATGGATGAACTCATTGAGTCTTGTATCATATGCTGAGTGATAAATGGATTCCTATCAGAATTCCATGTATGAAATCAATGGAAATTTGACTATTATTCCATGGGTGATACTGTATCATAAATTTATGATTGATGAGGATAGACATGATTAGTTGGGACGTTATACCTCCCCTAGAGTGATTCCAGGTTCTTAAGAATTTTGGTAGGGTTGATATTGTAATGTGTTGGCTGGTATTGCACCTGGAGTGATACATGAATTTTCTATTTGTAATTTCAAGAATGGGCTAATTTTTATAATTGAATTTTAAATGAATTGACTCATGAAACTTTTTCCATGAAAAAGAACAAGAATAGATTTAGTAATTATTTGTACATGTTTATATTGCCTTATTATGAATGTTTTTTTGAACCATTTATATGTGGGACGTTCGGATTGAGACTAATATCAAGGAAAAAAAATCAATGCATTTTAATTAATAAATTAAATAAAAACCTGAGCATGTAGGTTATTTAATTTTGATTTCTTATTTGCTTTCTTCTTTTCTTATTGCACACTTCCTACTATATATATTCATTAACTGATTAGAACAGACCGTGGGAGTTTTTCTATTAGAATTTAATATTGCACTCTATTTGGGTCAGACTTTTACGAAAACATATCATATGATTATAGGTATTGATAATGGAATTTTCCCTACAATAGGTACATGATAAGATACTTAGTAGTAGAAGAGAATGGGACCAAGATGAGTGGTGAGATGTTACTTGGATTATTTCGGTCAATTTTTTATTTTGTTATATGGATTGTACATCTTCCTTTTATTCCATTTGTTTTTATTTTATTTGAAACATGTGACATATATAATCATGTTGTGTATGATAGGATTTCCAGTTCGTTATACCATTAGTATCACACTATTTACTTTTATTTTATGGTTTAATGCTTTATTTAAATGTATGACATTTGCACTGAGTTACACTATACAAATGAGGGAATAGTTTCCACACATACTCACATAGGCCCTCACTAATAGTTGGCTGCCTCAAGAGTTTGGGGATATGTGCTTCTGGATGTGTGACATACCAAGCTCGAGGTACCTTTTAGTGGAATCCTAGTCCATGATGTTACATGGAACACATTTTGGCGTGACATATCTACCATTTATATTTTTATATTTTATTTCCTATTTTTCTATTCACGTGATACTAATTTGGATTGGTTATGGTTATATATATATATATATTTATTTAATGTTTTTTTATTCTTTTATAAAGAGGTTATAGTCTCCGTATATATGATTTTAGGCCCTCGCTTTTGGATAGAATCATCTAGACTGTGCAGATTCATTCTTGAGGTCATGTAACCAACAAGTTTAGACCACTTATTTTTGGAACCCTGGCCTGGACGTTACATCAATAGACTGAGAAATCAAACTAAACTATGTTAACTATAATTCATGCAATAACCCCAATATATAGGTATCCTTCATAAGGATATATATATATATATTTAATTTTCAAAGGGTTTTCCCTGTACACAATCCTCACATCCATGTGTATTGAGACTAATTACATTCTATCCCTTATTTCACACACTGAGCATAGATCACATGTGCTTAAGGAATTGCAATGTTCATACCATATCCATCATGATTCTCTAATATCCAAGGAATCCTCAATGTGTAATCCCAAAAGTGAATCATGATACAAACGCCCCCATATAAGCACATCTATCATGGTGTCGTTACCATGGTCGTAATTAATCTACGATGAATCTTATTCATTCCATAACTAGTATACTTATGAAATATCATTGAGGTTTGATATCAAATATATTATTCCTAGTATTCCTCATATATTTCCTTTACACACATTGTTAAACTATATGGGTTTGATCAACTAAGGGGGTTTTGGTTTCTTTAATATAACATGATTTGTATGATTCCTCATAATGATTCAATTCCATTATAAACATATTAAATCACACCCTACACAAAAAAATTCCAATGTAGTTGGCTGTACATCTTCCTCATATATGAAACTACCCATTAATGGGGAATGGATGAAGAACCTAATATACATACAACAAGATTCTCAAATAATTTCCTCTATTTTACATATAAATGTTTTTCTCAAATGATTTATGTGTTATGGTAATCAGTCCCATATTAGTATTATGAAGAGAATTTTGAAACTATCTTAAATCAACAAGGGAATCAAAGTGTAAGAGAAAATACCCACTAAAAGGATGCGATGAGACTAAAATACCATTATACTAATGAATGTTAGTTACTATGTTTCATTGTGTTTGAAACCCCAATGGACGACCTACCTTTGTAAATTGGGTCAGTATGTAGTTATGGATGTGGGAATTTTTGGGAGTTTTCATTAGTGAAAAAAATGGTGAGGCTGACTTGAATGATTTTACATGAAATTGAACCTCTCTATAACAACCCAAAAATTTATAAATATATTTAATATAGAATAAATGAAACACCCTGTCTCTAAATAACACAACTTTGTTCTAACCTGGCCATGTAAACTTAATTTTTCAACCTCTTTTATTTGAATTTCGAAAAACTAAGATAAAAGGTTGTGTTCGGTAATATATTTAGAGTTTGATAAGTCAAACATATTTTTTTGGTGAATAGTAACATACAATTATGAATAGAAACATAACGTTTTTAATATTAATGAATGTAATGATAAAAAAATTGTAAAAAAATTAGAAACTTCACCCATGATTGTATAAATACAATTTAGAAATCGTAAAAGTGGAAAACGATCATAGTATAAATATCGGTATTTAACTATGACATAAATATTTTAATTAATGATTTCTGATCAAATAAATAATTTTAAATGAAAATTTATTTTTGTTATAATTAATCAAAAAAAATTAATTTTTTTTCTTTTGGTTATTATATAACTTAATGTGACCCTGGCTAATTTCTCAAGGTCTTATAAAACAAGAAATAGTTCTAAATTTGTTTTTTAATAAATTATGATATTATTTAAAAATTGAATTAAATATATATTTTTTTATCAAAAAGTGTAGTTTATTTTTTAATTCTATATTTCAAATAATGGTTAGGAATAAATTTTGGTATTTTTCTAAAAAATGTGAACTTTTAATGAATTGTAAAATCTAGTTAAATACTTTATATTCAAATTGTAAGTTAAATACAATATTTATTACATCATGAGTGACTTGAGGACACTTGGTTAAAATTCACATGGCCTTATTAATATTATGAGTCACATGAAACAACAACATTGGTTGTGTTGATGGAATTAATTATATAATGAATAATATACCCAAAATTTACTCCTCTCCTCTACTATAAAACCCCACCTCAGTCCTTCTTCTCCTAACTCCTCTAATACTTGAATATCCTCATATTTCTTCCCAAATACCCTTTACTAGTTACTGCCCATGTCAAAAAACACATTTTCATTCCAAAATACTAATACCCCCTACCTTAATAAAATTCTCAAAGAGGTATATTCAAGAGGTAAATTCAGATTTTATTTCTTTCATTTTCGTTTCATGTTCATTTATATTCCTATCCTCTCCACACATCATCTATAAAAATGACCATGATAACTCCAATATCATATATATATTGGAATTATATCTTGTGAATTAAAGAATAATCATCAATATTATTACACACTCCCTTTTACTGTAAAAACAAAACCATTATCTGTGAGGTTCCAATTTACAACATTCGTGGACAAGAAATTTTTGTATTTCAATTTCACTTCCATTAATAGTCATGAACCAATTTTTATGGTTTAAACATATAATAATATTTTCAATATAAACTATATAATATTCATTAACCAATATAAATTTGTTTTATTAAATCATATGACCAAACTAGTTTCTAATAATCAAAATAGAACACAAATAATCGAAGAAAATGTCATTAATATTTCATCTAATGATTCATCCTCATTCCATGTAACCAAATGATATAAATGAAAATTAACACCTCTGGATGTTAAATAATAATTTTTAAATTCAATTCTTGAGATATAAATCCATCCTGATTGAACTCCATTACATAAAAACAAGTGAACCAATTAAGAAAATTAAGAAAAGAAACACTGCATAATGACAAAAATAAATTTTATTATTAATCAATAATAAAATAATGTGATTAATAAAAACATGATAAAATAAATAAATGTTTAATATGTTCTTAATTATGTTATTGAAATGTTTAATTTTAAATTCTTGTACTTTAAGATCAATAGAGGAACACATGCGTACTTAATGTAACTGTTTCTTCGTCTCACTTACATTTTTATGAGATATTCCATAATCACTACTATTACAAGTGAATGGTGTACGTATACTTCCCATTTATGTTTCATTTAATTAATATATTAATATTGATTATATTTAATTTATCATTTTAATATCATTAATTTTGGGGAATACGATTCAATTGATTACAATGTTTTAAGGTTTCTTCACCTGTACTTCCATTTTAATTCCAGTTACTTTTATTATCTAATTACCATGATGAAATTATTATGTATTATTATTTAATCCTTATAAATTATTTTTTAGTGTTATATTTATGCTTACCATCGAGATTCCTTCCTTATTTTAAGGGTTGTTACATTTTTTAAAACTAACTTTCAAAATTATTTCTGAAATACATGCCCGACTCAATAGAATTCTTCAAATTATTACATATATTGAAGTGAACTCTGTAGTCTATTTTAAGAAAAATTTATCATTCTAAAATCAAAAATTTAAACATGAAATTCTATTTTGAAAATATATTGTTTTATTAAATAAATAATTTCATTTTTATTTCAATTCTTTTTAATGAATTCATTAAACGGCATTAAAATGTTTTTATTCTAAAGCTACATAAAAAACACTTTTTACACAAATTCACATTAGTGGGACACCATTTAGGACTCAAATATAATTTAATTTTTCTAATCTATTTTTTCATGGGATATAAATTTTTAGAGATATGATTTCATGAAAAATAAAAATAAAATCTCTTCTTTCTAAAGTAAAAAAAGAATTTTTCTCATCTCACTTTATCTTTTATGAGATATACACCTTCGTCCTCACTTACTAATTTCACAAAGTAATGTATTATCCATTTATATATCATTTAAATAATATCATTATTATCATTATATTTTAAGGGATTATTATTTTATTTTTCATGGTGGTATGGGACACATACAAATGTATACATATTATTTATTTAAGAAATTTTCAATGGTATCATTTAAAAGTGTCATATCTATGTCAGAAAACTTATTGAATCGTGTACATCACTGTGGTGTATATTTCCTAAAATCATATAACTTATTTTATGGATTTGTTCATAATTAGTTTGAATATGGATTTTCTATCGTAAAACCAGTCACCAATTTATTCTGAATGGTTAATGTTTATGCTAAATGTTCAAGGAAAGATAATAACATTTCATATGTTATTTTCAATAAGAAGGTATATCTTGTTTATATTTATACTTGTTAATATAAGAAATTCATTGGACATATATTGTTTTGGGTGGGGAGGTTATATCCTCTTAGTGCATCGATATGTCTCGTGAGATAAACTACTGTCTAGGAACAATTCCCTAACAAAGTGACCATTTATTGTCTTTTCATGAGTCATTTACGGTATGGTTATGATGTCCAGCATTATGCATTCACTAATTATGAAAATATTTTTGATCATTCATGTGGTTATTCGACTAGTAGAATACTCATTATTATGGAATTATTTATTCATCTCTTATTCCTTCAATATTATACTCAGGTTTTTGTTATAGTCATATGTTTTAGATATTCAATATGCTTAATGTTTATGTTATGATATATTCTTATGTATTTCTTATCGTTACTGAAAATTTGAGCTCACCCCTTTAATATGTGTCTTTTTTAGGAAATGATTATGTTTATTATGACTAACCTATTTGGAAAAACATATAGTTTTTGATGTTCATAATAAAAAAAATATGTTGTTTTTATTTCATTTCATGTTGTAATGATGAACCTATGTATGTATCTAGTTTTCCAAAACTACTAAATTACTCAGCCCTTCTAGTTTTGAATCCTTTTGATCATTCAAATTTTTTAAAATAATTCACCAGCTCTGGGATTTTAGGGTCGGGGAGTAATAGTTGGTATTAGAGGGAGTTTAGAAGAAAACATGGAAACTAGATATAGAAAAAGTAGATTAGTGATCAAAATCCTAAGATATGCATTGGGGATAAGAATAGAAGTTCATATGAGAATTTCGGCAAGGAATATATTATGTGGTTTATAATAAAATTCATCCCTTTATGGATACGATCATGTAGAGGTGGGTATAGAACAAATGTATCTAGGGGTAAAACCTGAAAACAACGCTTTGTGTAATATTTGTGTGGAAACTGGTGTATGAAAACAGGACATGCTGCACTCTTTGTTTGACACTATCATGGGATATGCTTTGGAAAATTTATAAGTTTATTACAAACAATTATGAAGGATATATGCCCCCAATGTAAAAAATGTATATGGTTCCAGTATTTATTATAAAAAAATTATGTTATGTGTTATACTATGTTTAGAGATATAGAGAATTCATAATTTTATGAGCTGATATATAATATGGAATTGATGATAAATGTAGCCTAAACTAAAGAATGAGAACTACCCCAATGAACATGATGTGAAGAGTAAGAAGGACCATATCTCACCTAGTCTTAATCCATCTTATCATAGGAAGATAGTCTTTCAAGTGTCCTCATCATATGAGGAAATAATATTAGGCCTTAAAGAGGTATAAAAAGACATCTCTGAGTCCTATGGAATTAAAGGGAAGAAATAGAATAATGTGATGGTAGTGAAAGACACAAGTAAAGGAAAGAAGTTAATGATGTATTTCTACACATGCAATAATTGTGGAAAGAAACACCTTAGTATATGATTGAGGGGAAAAGTATTTTTCTTCACATGTGAAGAAAAATGCGACCATGCACAGACTTGAATTACCTGGAATTAATTTTCCATTATTCAAATCATCAACTAATGGGAAATGTGACACTATGTGAATCAATTCCCCTTGAATCAAAATAATATTCCCCAAATGATGATTTGGGATAATGATAATGTTATAATGCTAACACTAATGAAGTAAAATGATTAATATTCCTAGTGAAGAATCATTATATTTGAATATTATTTCACTAATGTACTAGTTGTATGAATTAAGAGATATACAAGTACTGTACTACAATAATCCTTAATTAAGGATTTTTGGATGTAATATAAATGGTATAATGTAAAAGTGATTCAGTAGATAGTTTAACATATTAGAAAAAAATACGATTCAGGGAAAGGAAACCCTTAATATATTTCTGATGATGAGATAATTATGAAGAAATAATTGATTTTGATAAATACTAACTACAATGGAAATTTTTATTGACTTGTTGAGAAGTGGTTAATTCTATCTTATATAGAGTTTACCAATTTTTTTGATTTATGTAATATTTCAAATAACATGTATCTTACTTAAGGATTACAAAAGAATTCATGATTCCAATATTGATTATATGGTAATTCATGTTATTACCATATTTCAAGAGGATACATGATGATGTTATTCACCTATTTGGAATGTTAATTTTAGTGCTAATTATTGTTTATTAAGAGTTAATGATAGCTTCCTCATGTAAATTTCTATACCATTATAATAAATTTTTGAATAATTATATTTTTGGAATTTTAAGTCTTTTAGAAGTGGTTTATGTTGATAATTATACAGGTTTTATAGTTTAATGTCACTGCATGAAGATTTGATTATTATTCCTTGACCATGTTGGGCAGTTTGAATGTGTTGTTTTATAGTAATATATGGATTTTCATTTACTCTTATTTATAGGATATTTTAACCATACTCTTGATGTGGGTTTCCCATTCAGGGATTCTGATGAATCTACTATTAACATTCAACGTTCAATTTCATATTTCAGGGATGAATTTTTTGTAATGTGGAGATAATGTAAGACCCATATAATTTTTAAATATATTTAATATTGAATTAATGAAAAAAATCCCATAAAAAACCTCTTTGGTACAACGTATCCCTGTAATCATAATTTTTATATCTCTATGATTTTAATTTCTACAAATTGACATACACAGTTGTGCATGGTATGATATTTAGAGTCTGATAAGGAAAAAAAATATTGGTGAATAGTAACATACCCTTATGAATAGTAACATACATTTAAGAATAGTAATTTTAAAAATATTAGACACTTCACCCATTAATGAATAAATAAAATTTAGGAATCTTAAAAGTTGGAAAATGATCATAGTATAAGTATTGGTATTTTTGTATGGCCTAAATATTTAAATTACAATATTAGGATTAATTTAATAATTCAAAATGGAAATTTATTTTCATAATAATTAATCATAAATTGTTACATTATTTCATCATGGTTAAAAGATAATTTTATGGGACCCAGATTAATTTCTAAAGGGGTTATAAAATGAGTTATAGTTTCAATGTTGTTATTTCAAAATAAATTGTAATTTTATTTAAAAATTAAATTTCTTTTTTTTAATTGTTAAAAAAATTATGGTGTTTATTTTTGAATTTTAAACATTAAATAATGGTCAGGATCAATTTTTAGTATTCTTCTAAAAAACTAAAACTTCTATTGAATAGTGAAATATGGTTTAATACTATATATAAAATTATCATTTAAATGCGCTATTTATGACATCATGTGTGTTGTAAGGGCACTTGTATTGAAGATACATGAATTTATTACTATTTGGGGTCACATGAAGAACACTATTGATTTTATGGAGAGAATTATTAAAATATTGAAAAAAATATTCAAAATTTACTCCTTTCCTCCACTATAACCCCCCTAACTCCCTATTCTCCTCAGTTTTCTATGCCATTAAGATCAAAATATTTATTCCAATATACTCTTACCTAGTTACTCCCCAATACCAATATGTTATTGGTCTTCCCAATAGTCCAAAACCCCTTCATATAAAGAGAAACCTAAGCATGTGGATTCTAGAGGGAAATTCACATTTTATTTATTTCTATTTTGTTTCATATTCATTTCTATTTTATTTTCTCATCATCTATTTTTCCACATGACCATAATAACTACAGAATCATATATATAATGTAATTATGTCATGTTAACATAACAATCAACATCAATATTCTTACTCCTCACTTTTATTGTTTAAACAAAATCATTGTCTGTGAGGTTCCAATTTACAACCTTGGGGGACGACAATGTTTCGTTCTTCAATTAACTATTCATTACTAGAAATGAAATCATTTTGATGGATGAAATAGTCTAAAATATTTTAATTATAACCTACTTAATATTCATGTTCTGTTATATATTCATGTTATTAAATAATATGACCAAACAAGTTCCTAATAATCAAAATACTACAAAATTAATCTATGTGAATGTCATTAATATTTCATCTAATGAATCATCCTACATACATGTAGAAAAATTATATAATTGAACATTAAAATCTCTTTATTCTCATATATAACGTGTAAATTCATTTATATATATTTACATCCATTCCAATGGTACTCCATTACTTAAAAACAATTGAACTGATTATGAAAATGAAGAAACCAATCACTCTAGAATGACAAATGTCAATTTTATAACTAATCTAGAAGGAAATATTGTGATTAAAAAAAACCATGATAAAATATTTTCCAGTATAATATATTCTGGATTGAGTTATTAATAAGTCTAATTTAATATTACAGGACCTAATGTTAATGAGTGGAACACATTCAAACTTAATGTAAGGATTTCTTAATCTCTCCTCCATTTTTTTATATATTCCGTAATCACAACTATAACGTTTGAATTGTGTATTAATACTTCCCATTTATGTTTCAAATCAAATATCAATTTATTTTAATTATATTTAATGTATTATTTTATAATCATTAATTTTGGGGCATAAGACTCAATTGATTACATAGTTGTAAGGGGTTTTTACCCGAAACTCAATTTTCATTCATGTTACATTTATTTTCTAATTACCTAAATGAAAATATTAATTATTTTCATGTACTACTAATAAATTATGTGTTAGTGGTATATATATTTTTACCAACCTAAATCTTTTCTTATTTTATAGGGAGTTACGCATTTTAAAAGGAAAATTCAAAATTATTTCTGAATTAGATGACCAGTTCAAGGGAATTTTTCAAATTTTTACATATATCAAGATAAAACTATACTCTATTTAAGAAATATTTATCTGTCTAAAGTAAATAATTGTAAAATTAAAAAGCTATGTGGGTTAATAGCTGGTTTTATGAAAGAAAACATGCATTTTTTCTTTAAAATAACTTTAATAACTACCTTAAACCGTAATAAAATGTGTTAATTATAATGATTCTTTGAAAACACATATTACAAGATTTCACTACACTGGGGAAACTTTTTTGACTCAAATATAATTTCAATGATCATACCTATTCTTTTTTGGGATATAAATTTTTACAAATCAGATTTCATGAAAAATACATAAGGTCACTTCTTTCAAAACTAAAAAGGAATTTTCTAATCAGACTTTAACTTTTATGAGATATACACATTTTCCCCACATATTACTTTATTGTGATGTATGTACTGCCTTTGGTATATAATATAGAGCATATCATTATTACCTATATATTCTAAGGTATAATTATTTGAATATTTTGGGGTGGTATGTGACACATTGGAATGATTGAAGATTATTTCCTTCAGAAATTTTCAATGGTGTCACATAAAAGTATCTTATCTATGTCAAAATACTTGTTGAATTGTCTAGTTCATTGAGCTGTATCTATCTTGATATCATATTACTTATTTAATATAATTTTTTAAAATTATTTTAATTTTTGATGTTCTATAAAAAAAACTATTAACCTATTAATTGTAAATAGATCAGGTTAATTCTTAGTGTTCATGGAAATCTATTTACATTTCATATGATAGTTTAAATATGTATGTATATGTTTTTTTATATTTATCCCAATTATTATGATGAATTCATTAGACATAGAAAGTGTTGTGTGGGGATTGTATAACCCATCAGTGCATTGGTGGGTCTCATTAGACAAACCATGGTTTAAGAACAGGGCCATGAAAAATTGATTATTTATGGTTATGGAATGGTACCTTGACAGTAAGTTTATAATGAACTGAATTATGCATTCCATAATTATGAAAATATTATTGATGGTTTATTTAGTTATTTGACTTGATGAGTACCCAAGATTATGGAATTATTTATTCATCTCTTATTTCTTCCATAATTTGTAAATTTTTTAGTTATATGCTTATGTTTTTAGTTTTAAACATGCCTAATGTTTATGGTATGATATCATAATCTATATTTCTTAACCTTAGTGAGTATTTGAGCTCACCCCTTTAATATTTTTGTTTTTCTCAGGACATTAAAAAGATTAATATGATGGACCAGCAAGGATAAACATAGATTTTTCGATGTTCCCAATAAAACATATATGTTGTTTTTTCTTTTAAAGTAGTGATGTTGAACATATGTATATATATGGTTTTCCAAAAATATGAAACTACTCTGTCCTCCGAGATTTGATTTCATGTAATCCTTCCAATATATTAAAATAATGCACTGACTTTAGGATTTTGGGGATGAGGCTTTACACGTCCCCAAATGAAATCATCGGGCTAGGACAACCCCTAATTTACAACAATAAAAAATTGTGAAACAAGTGACAAATCATTTAATCATGACATATCCTTTTCAATATTAAAAGAAAATATTTCCTTATTCTTATTAGACATGTTTTTTTATGTCACATTACTGGTCCTTATCATAGTTCCCCGAAAGCACCCACAAGGGTTTGAAATAGAGTATTATAAAGAATTATACATGATAGGTTAGTAATAAACCATAAAATTAATTTTACAAAATATTTTAGTTAATTTTTAACTCTTATATTATAATTTAACCCTTGAAAAATCCATTTTTTCCTTAACGATGGTAAATTATTTTTTATTATTTTCACTATTAATTTCGGGGAAAAATAGGTTAAACATAGTAGATAATATAAATTTTGATGATGAAAAATATTTAATTCATTTTTCAAAATTATGATCACTGAAGTGGAATAATTTTTTTAAAAATCATTCATACAAATGCATTGAGAATTCTAATTTCAAAAAAGTAAATGTTCAAAAGTTTACAAAGTTTTTATATACAAATTCAATATAAAAATTATTAATATGACCTATATTATATTATTTTAAATATTGTTGAAACAACTATACTTTATATGCAATTAAAAATATAATATCACTTTTAATAAAACTTATATAAAAAATATGTTTTTTTAATATAATAATTTTCACTATTCATTAAAAATGAAATAATTCAGAAAAATCCCCAAAAGTGACTCTAATTTTAATATTATATTATTATTTTAAGAATTTAATTTTATAATATATGTTAAAAATAATTTCAAAACATGTGGACAATGGATGGATAAACCATGTTTTATAAAAAAATAATTTTTTCATAAAAAATCGTTTTTTCATTTAAAAGATTACACAACTAGAAAAAATACCTATTTATAGGGTTCAAAGCCATGGATATAGTCCCCAAAAGAAATACCTTAGGCTATGACCATGGTTTTGGACAACCGTGGAACCTATCATCGTGGCAGTAGGTCCCAGCCTATTGCCAGAGTTTTAACTGTGGCAATAGCTACCTATGGCCACAGTTTTGAAAACAGTGGCACTAGGTCTTAAAAATTTCCACTCTGGTAGTTGAACAATGACCACAGTTGAAACTGTGGATAGAGAAAGATATTACCATAGTTTTAACCATAGCTATTGATATGGTAAACTATGGAAATATCCTAAATAAAAAATGTCCCCATCAGGTTTCGATCCATACACTTTTTCTCTACGAACCATCTTACTTACCACTACACCAAGAATAATTTTGGGTATATATATATATATTATGATATATATATTAATATAAACTATGGTAGTATCCTCAAAAATATGGATGTATGACTTCCTGTCATTAATTAGGAAGGTAAAGTATATTTTCCAAAGCATGAGAACCCAATTGCCACGTTTTTTAAAAACCATGGCAATAAGCCATTGAAAAAAGTGGCCTATAGACATAGTTTTAGAATCGTGGTTATAAACCATAGAACCATGGCTATAGACACAACCTATTTCCATGGTTTTGAAAACAGTGGTCATATTCCATGATAAGTATCAAATAGAAAACGTTTTAAAACGGTTGCTATATCCACCTATAAACACAGTTTTAAAACTATGGCTATAGGTCTGTGGCAGTAGCCTCATTTTCTTTTTTGGTTACTATTTAATTTTTAATCAATAGATAACCAATATTTTAATAAATTATATAGTACTATTATGACCATGGAATATAATTTTTAGGTTATTATATTGTACTTTGTATGGTTTGTTTAGATATAGAGATTCATATTCTGTAAGCTATTGGATAGATTAAATATGATGAAAAATAGTTCATGGGGTTTTTATGATTTGTGATGAGTATCGTGTATGAAATCAGATAAATTCTTGTTATTTTATAATTTTAATTTTTTAATATATCCTCAATATAAATAAATTGTGCTGTATCACTTGAAACATGATTTGGTAATCAATGACATGATATTACGAAATACATTTCCAGAAAAACTTACTTCAAAAAATAGCTAATAAAATATCCACTTAATTAGAGAGAATGGGGACTATAAATAAAATATATAATAAAACATAACTAGGTTTTTATGTATGATTAAATTTGTGGCATGTGATTATATAGATATAGAAGAAAAAAATAAATAATTATAGGAAATTACAGTGTTCATTGTCCATAGGCAAGTAAAGAATCAATAGAATGTTATCGACCTAAAAACCGTAAATACGTGATAGTTTAAAAGACCGTGTTATTCATAAAATATGAACCTAATAGGAAAATAATTGTGTTGGAAATTTTTTTTAGAAAGATGAGTAATTTTTTATAGTATATGAATATAATGAAATATACTTACATGATGTGCTTTTATTTTATAAGAATAATTCCATCGTTTTTATGCTTTGATCAATTTCCAATTAATTACTTAATCTATAAAAAGAATATCTAAAAATAATTTTTTTTCTAAAATATTAAAATTCACATTTAATGGATATTAATTTACATAATATAATGATAATTAATTTTTTCTATCTCTAGTTATTATTATTAGAAAATTGTTATCACAGGTTATCGAATATTCATAAATCTCCAAATGTTGATTTAAAAAATTAATCTCAAAATAATTGTCCAATGTTTGACATAATCCATTTCATAAATTGAAAATTTTATGGACTTTCCAACTTTTTATGATCTAAAACATTACAAATAGGGTAACTAAATATTCAAAATGAACATATCAAAAATCCCACAAACAACATGAATTAATACAGAATCAACACATAAAAGACATGTGAATTCCTTAATCATGCATTCTCTTGAAACATGGTAATAACCCGAATTACCATAAAAACATATTGAAACCATGAATTTGTCCTTATTACTTTTGTAGAATAAATATAACTAGTTATATTTATTTATTCCAAAAATGTTATGTTCTCCATCAATTATTCCATAATGAAGTTTACAAAAAAAACAGTAATTGATTCCAAATTATTCATTGATATCAACTTTACTTTATCCATATCAATGAAATATTTTTCCAAACAAAATTTTCTCAATATTAGTAAAATATTATGTGTTATATTTCACTCAATCATGTGTTTTAGATGAAGTTAATAACTGTACTGAATTATTTTTCTTAAAAATCGGTACAGTTTATGTTACATCCCAAACCCACACAAATAGATTCAGTACCAAAATTATGTTTTGTATATTATTATCAAAAATTAACTAAAAAATGAATATTATATTAATATTTGAAGATATTTTCTGGTATATTTTTTGGAGGATTGAGATTTTTTTTACAAAATATCAGAGTTTACAAAAATGAAATGTAACTAAATAACATCAATCAAACTAGTATATTAATTGAAAAAAACCCCATTGATTATCCAATTAACTTTATGTAAATATTTTTAAAAACACGTGGTCATAATTAATTTTTCCATTAAGGGGTTTTAAACTATTGAATTGTGTATTGAAATGACATTGAATTTTTTTATCTCAAATCCTAAATATTTGATATTATATTTTTAACTCTATAAAATAATAAGTTAGGGTTTTTTTGAAAATTGAATACGGAACTATTTTCAAAAAAAATTAGCATATTTATAATTTTTAGATATATTAATAGTACCCTTTTAATAACACATGGATTTATCCTTAAATTCATTTAAAAATAATTTTTTATACGAATTTATTTAAGAATTTTCCTTTTTGATTCATAACCAATTAAAATCATTAAATTATTAAACAAAATTACCTGAATTAATTTATATGAAAACATTTAATATAAATTCCTTGAATTTTTATGATATGCATAATACATAAGCATATATATATATATTCTTTTGAAACATCTATAATTTCAAATTAAAATTCTTCTCACAAAATGATACTTTAGTAATTCAATGAATCCTTTAAAATATTGAAAATAATGATATATTTTTTAATAAAAAAAATCATAATGAAAATAAATTATCTTTTCATAAAAAAAAATTGTAATATAAATATCCATTTAAAAATAATACTGATAAATCCTATTAAAAAATTATAATAATAATAACATTCCACTATATATAAATTTTACATAATTATACATAATATATTAGATTAAAATTAAAAATATGAAAACAAAACATATTTTCATTATAAATTATTTTGTAAAAAAATAATATATAAATGTAAAAGAAAAATAAATTATAAATAAATTTCCTTACCTTGGAAGAATCCATTATTCTTCATTGTAGGAGACTCTATCTGTTCTCCATTTTCTCACATTCATTTCAAGATGGGTTTTATACAATGAATTCGGAAGGGGGGATTCATATATTTATAGAGGCATATTTCACACACATATATATAATATTAATAGATGAAGATATATCAGTTTTAAAAGTGTATATATAATTAAAGAAATAATGTTAAGAAATTTTGTAAATCATGGATGATAAATCAACTATGGATTTAATAGATTGAAAATATATCAGTATCAATCATGTTATTAACCAGTGTGAGAATATATATATATATATACCTATGTTGATGCTTTTGGTGGAATCTAGGGAGTATAAAATTAAAACCATGTTCCATATGATCTTATAACTAAACTTGATAAATTCATAATGTAAATAAATATACATATATGTATTAAAAAAATGAAACATTGTTCTTCGTCAAGAATCGTTATAGAACATCCAAATGGAAAAGGATCCAAATTCAACTAAAAGAATTATAAAATTAGACTTCAATATAAAAAATATATTTGAATAGAGATAAAAAAATTAATCAAAAATCCATAATATTTCATGATTTTATAATATATTCATATAAATTTTAAAATAGATGTGACGAACAAAGATAACTGAGAACGATCGAGGAAGAAAAATTGAATGAAAATAAAAAAAAGTTCCCTATCAATTCTTGAAGTAGGATAATAATTAGTATTTCGACATCAAATAACTATTAATAATTATTTATAAAAGAATTATGATTAAAGGATCTCTATCACGCACCATCCACACTCAATATCCCCCATCCCAGTTTGAAAAAATATCAATGATCAAAACCCCATTAGTGTTTTATATCTTCGATTTTCATCCTCATTTTTATTATCTTCACTTGATCTCAATTTGTGTTCCACATCACTTGTGTTTGGGTCCTCAAGGCCTCAACTATATTTGGCCCCTCTTATATACATGAAACCCGATATACATTCTTGGATTATCTCCCCATTTTTCTCCCTTATTCCTTTGATTTTTTTCTTTTTTCTTTTATAATTTTGGTTATTTATATCATTTTAAAACATGAATATTCATAAAAAATTAATTTCATATATAAATATAAAATATTATAATTATTCATCTAATAATATTCCATCACATTTATATTTACATAAAACATATTTTTATTTGATATTATGCTGCAAATTTGTTGATTATTAAATATATTCACTCTTTTTTAAAACTTTATTTTTATAACAACATAATTACCATTTAATACCACATTCCATGTAATTCAAAATGATTTAAAAATTATCACACATCATGAATTCATAATTATTTTTATTTAGTTATGAAATATTTAAAAGGTTGTTATAAATAAAAAAATTCAGCTATTTTCTAAAATTATTTATTTAAATTATATTACAAAAATATAATTAAATTTAAATTAAGATATTTTAATTATATTTTATTTTTATATTTATTTTAATTAAATTTTTTAATTGTTATATTTAATTAAAATTTTATATTATTTTAAAATTACACAATATAAAATAGAAAAATCATTTAAATAATGTTAATACATATATAAAAAATAAAATAGAAACTATTGTCACCTAAAAAATAAATCAAAAGTATGATTTTTATATTTTGATAATTTTAACTCTATTTATATCGAAACATTATTTATATTTGCAAAATAATCTCATAAAATATTATTTGAAATAAAACTCATCTTGGTTTGTTTTTGTTACAAATCAATACATTTATTAAATTATATATTATTAATAAACATTTCTTATAATGTCTACGATGTTACATTACCCCAAAATTTAATGAATTCCTCCATAAAATTTATTCATTGTACATATATAAATTATAAATATCCATTTTTAGAAATAATATAAACATTTATAAATGATCATGAATATTCTTAAGGGACCTTAATAACCTAGAGATTACGAAGAAAATTATATCTCTTTGATTTTTTGTCAAACTAGAATGGCTAATCTCCAAATTTGTTTACACCATTCATCTGATACCATTTAAATATGCCAAACCAATACATTATTATTTAAAAAAAGATCTATATTTTTTTATAAAACATTAATCCAAAATACATATTATATTATACTACCGTGGAAACTTATCTATCATGTTATTGGAATATTTTGAAAATTCATTGCAGAATTTGATAGTTTTAGAAAATTATAAACTAATTTAAATCACTCTCTATGGTTTCTTAAATTAATAAAATATAATTGATTTGAACATTAGATCTTGAAAACCATTTAAAAACATAGAGTCAGTGTAAAATTTCTCAATAAGGGTTTCTAAAAGACTGAAAAATACTTTTTATTTCATTTCAAATCACTTTAAATCATATATAAACTATTTTATAATATATATAACATTGAAAAAATAATAAGACACTGTTTTTTGTGAAAATTATTATAGTAATGTACATTTCAAAACCTTTATATAATAATATTTTTTTTGAAATCCATTGAATAATACCACTTAACAAACTAGGATTTCTCGTAAAATTTAATCTGAAAAATATAATTCTATTAGGGATTAAAATATACATAGAAAATATTAACGAAATAATATTTCCACTAGAAATATAAATTCTCAGAAAACATCTTATTTATGTCCTGCTCTCACACCTAAATCCACATCATCTCAGTTGATATCCAAGTGTGGGAATTTTTTGAAATATATTTTAGCTGATTTTCATTTGTCATTCATAACCGATTAAAATAACTAATAACCTCTCAAAAATTTCTTGAATTAATTTCCAATAAGAAAAAAAATACTATAACCTCTATACATTGTAGATAAATAATTTTTTAATAAACACCATTGCGTTTTAGGAATCTCAGGACTTATTAAATTTGAAGGAACAAGAAAAACACAAATTATAACTAAATTTTAAAATATTATTTATATAAATTAAATGCATTTTTATGATATTAATAATGGATTTAGTTATCTATATGATTAATCAATATCAATAATTAAAAATGAAAATTCTAAAAAACAATTATGACAATACTAACTCATAGAATCATTTAAAATAATAATAAAATATTATAACTCTCATTATATTAAAAAATATAATATTCTATATAGAAAATTAAAATTTCATTAATAATATATTATTTAGTAAAAAAATCAAAATAATACATATTAATATGATTAAAATGTAATGATAATAATAATAATAATAATAATATTGTTATTATTATTATTATTATTATTTATGCATATAATGATTACAAAACTAAACAGACAATAATATATTCAAATTATAAATTTGTGAACACCCACCATTTTATTATATGTAATTTTTTTAATAATTTCTGACATACAGTTAAAATAATAATTTATTTATATAATTTCTATTACCTTATCAAAATATATTCTTTTAATTCTTCATCTTCATAGTACACTCCCTCACTTCTCTGTTTTACTGCCTTTTAATTAAAAATGGGGTTTTATAGTAAATTCTTAAGAGTTGTTTTGTATATATAGCCATATTTCACTTATTTAGATTTATATAATATTAATTAAAGAATATTTATAAGTTTTAAAATCATGTATACCATTTAAGGATTAGATTTATGATATATTAAAAATGATATCCAGTAAATCTACAATAGATTCAACAAATAGAAAATATATCTTAATGAGTCATGGTTCTAGATGGTGACTGAAAAATTTATATTTATATATAACCATATTACTTCTTATATTGAAATCTAGTGAATAAAAATTAATACCATCTTCCACTTACATTCAAAATTAGACTCAATCAATTAAGATGGTATACAAATTTATAATTAGTTATTGAAAACAATGAATCATCAAACTTGATCATGAATCTTCGTAATAAACAATTATGTAAGAAAAGGCAAAGATTATCGAAATCATATCCAGAATAGAATTTTCTTTAAGAAAATAATTTAATATACCCACAATAATATTTTAATTAAAATACAAAAAATATAATAATAGAACATAATATTCATTAAACACATAAAATGGAGACAATGAACGGGGCCAATGGATAATAATAAAGAAAGAAAAATTGATGATAAACTCAAATATATCACTTTCAATCCTTTAAATAAGATCATGATAAATAATTAATAATAACATACTTATATATTGGGATTTAAATAAGAAGTAGGATGATGGGATCTCTATCACACATTATGTGCTCATGATTTCCCTAATCTGAGTTCAAAACTATATCCATAATAAAAAATCCCATTTGCTGTAAGATCACTTTTATATTAATCATCATGTTAATTTATATCACTTGATATCCCATGGGGTTTCATCTCACTATAGTTTAATAATCGTAGACCTGAACTGCTCCTAATTCTCTCAGACACCAAAAATCAAACCCCCTTTCTATATTTGTCTCCCTATTCATCCCTATTAATCCATCAATTTATTTAATTTAATTTTTTTACTGTCATTTATTATATTTGAATACATGAATACTCATATTTCATTTATTTCATATATAATAATAAAATTTTATAAATATTCACCTATTAATATTACTCACATATGATATATATTTTACATTAATATTTCATATAATATTATGATGTTATTTTCTAGTTTATTAAATATTTTCAATCAATTTTTAGTCAAAAATTTTATAACAATATAATTATATTTTAATATCAATTTCCAAGTAATTTAAAATGAATTAGAAATTATCATATCTCATTTATTCTGAGATATAGTTCTTTATTTATAAATTATTAAAAACTTTGATACCAATTTATTAAAATTTTGTATAAAATTATTTTAAAAATTAACATATACATATAAGGGTATAAAAATGCAATCACGTATTATTTAATTATTTATCAATATAATTTATTTTCTAAGAGTTCAATTAATTTTCTTAATTATTATTTTTCACTAAATGTTTTTAATTATGAAATTACTTGTGTTTAAACTATGAAATTTATTGGAGGAATTTAAATATATATATAATTAATGAGATAGACCATGTTAACAGATATTGATAAATAAAAAAGATAATTTTTTATAATTTTTTATTTTAATTTTATTTACATCCAATATTATTATCGACTAAAAAAATACCCTCATAAAATTTTTTTACATTAAAACTGATACTCATTTGTTTTAATTACAAATAAATAAATTTAATAAAATATTTATTGTTAAAAAATATTTCATAGAATTTATTGGGTGTTACACTTCAACATATGCATTCAAATACATAATGAAAAGGTAATACAATAAAATACATATGAATTTCATAATTATTATATCTAAGATATCATTGATAAAAGAGTGAAATGCCATTATTCATGAATCTAAATAGTAGTACATTAATAATAATGTTGTATATTATCCATTATCTTCTTTGGAGGTATATTCCTTGAATTCTTTGGGAATTCAGTTGTGTACTTCCCCATATCCTTTTAACTGAAGCATTGAATGTCGTACATTTCATTTTATCCATTTCTATCATGAGAATAGAGGAATTATCTTCATACATATAGGTAAATATCAATCAATTCATAAAAGGAACAAGGTGTTTCTTTCGACAATTTTCAAATGTGGGTAAACATTTATTTTACCTCTTCTTCTTATAGATTTTTTTAAATATCAACCTCTTATTTTCTATATTCCCTTAGAAGAAAAATTCATAGAGAATTATTTTTCTATATTGATTGAATATGATACCTTATCTCTGTATGATTTGGATGTTTTGGAGAGTAGATACATTGAAAATATTGTCTTAACCCTATCATGTAAATGATCATTATTATGATTTAGATTACATGCATTGTTGTGGATTATATTCCATCTATTAGACAATATTTATAAATGATGAAATTCATTATATTAGATCATATCACTATGAAACATAATTTATAATCCCAAAACTAGTTCAATAAATAACATAAATTGAAAAAATATTCACATATAATATCATTATACATAACTTGGTATATTTAGGGTTATATATATTTTATAATCCATCCGAAGAGTTAGTAATGAAAATTTGAATTAATGAAAGCATATCTAATGGAAGTTTCAATCCAGGTGTGTAATAAGGATTGATGTCACGGACCAAGTGATTCTAACTAGTCCCTTTTCTGAGTTATTACCCATTGGAACATATGTGAATGAAACATGTCAACTTATAGTATCCAACAAGAGATAAATTTTCTAGAGAAATCTATATAATATCTTCCTTAAAAACATTAGATTTTTCTTATATAATTATCCATAAATTGTATCAATGGTTTATGTTCCCTAATCTGTGTGATCCAAAATCTTGTTCCCAAGGTTTCTATTCAATATCATTAGATAAAAAATAGTAAGGACGTCTACTATAGTTAAATGACAGATGTGTTTTACATTATTGCATTAGAATAAGATACAAGGAATCATTTCTTAAGGGAATGAATAGTTCATTATTTTTGGTATACTACTTACATATATGATTCCAATATTACATTTAAAAACAAAACATACAACATAATATTGTTTTAGAGTATCATTTTTCCCAGTAGCATATCCGTGTATATCGTTCATAATAAACTTCTTGGATTATAAGGAAGGGACAAAAAATATGTGTGAGCTCAAATTTTCATAAAGTGTAAATTATAATGAAATATATCATTAATCATTAATAATAATCAATATGGAATCATAAATAATGGAACATAGATTACATTTTAATAATATTAACATAATTAAAAAATATGGAATAATCAATATGGCGTCGTAAATACATAACAATTTATTCAGTTTAACAAATAATACAAGAATAAAATTCATCCAAAGATAATATCATAGAAAGAAGTCATGGATAATAATAAATAAATTATTATTGAAAGAAATTATTAACTATTCTATATAATGATATCAAGAATCATGATTTCCCTAATATTGAGACCTTTTATAGGACATATTAAAACAATATAGAATCCTATTTAATGATAGAATACTTATTTATCTAATGAGACCTACTATTTCACTGTGAGCACATTTAATTAATATCCCTTTAATGTATTATGGTCTAAATAATTCTTCAAATATATAACGATCTATTTAATTCTTAAAAATTCAGGACTTATAAAAAAAATTTATATTGGGTAAAGAAAAAAAATTATAAATATATTCTATTTATTCAAAAAACATTAAAAGTAACATACACATGTAGAAATGGTATATGATTTATTAAATAATCATATAAATGGCACAATGAGTTTAAATATTTACGATAGATGGATTTTACAATGATAATAATAGAAATAATGTTACAATGGGACGTTAATGTAAACAAAATGAGTCACGATAGTGAAATTAATGCATTACTTGTCCCAAATGGTTATCTACTATAAATAAAATGAATAAGGATTATACCAGTACAATATATACCCATTTTAATAAGTTTTAATTTCATTTTTTAATAAAAATAACATAAAACTATTTTTAAAAACATTCGTGTGTAAAATATCATTTCCCTTTTTAAAATCACCATTAAAAAATTCCCAAAATTTTATGAAAATTAAATTATTTGCAAATTACATTTGAAAAATATAAATTATACTCTAAAAAATATTTATTTTCATCATGGATAGAAATTACACTCATACCATACATTTTCAATGAAATATTCATTTATCATTTTTAGTAAAATTCCAAGAGGAATTATTTTGAAAAGAACATGAATATTCCATTGATTTCTTTTAAGAATTAATAATTGTTGATTGTATTTTAAATAAATCATTCTTATATATTTAAAAACTATTATGTTAACGTTTAAAAAAATTTTTTTCAAAGAACATGGCATTTCGAACAAAGGGAAATATAGTGTTAGATTTTCTTTAAAACATTTTACCAATCATCTGAAGTACTAAACAGTGTTTAAATCGTAACATTGCATTAAAATATATTTAATTATAAATGTAGAAGATAATTAATTAGGTTCATTTATAAATGGTAAAATAATTTACCTCCACATAAATTATAGATTAATGAATTCCAATTAGAAGGATATCGGGAAATAATGCATTAAATTAATCATAATGTTCATGTGAGAGTTAAGAAATTAGTTTCATATTTATAACAAATATTAATACACCTATTTTTTAAAAAAAAAATTAAATATAATAAAAATTGATTAGGTACATATTATTATAATATCAATGAAATATTAGAAGTAATATAACCCAATAAAACAAAATTTAGATATGTAATTCGCCCCAACTTGGTAAAATTTATATAAAATTAACATAGATGAGGAAATTAAAATTGAAAAATAAAATACAATGAATTATTATGGAATACTAACATTATATTCTAATGGGGAATTATTAACACCATGTAAAATAAATTAGGTGCACAACAATAAAATAAGCCTCAATGAGGAGAATATCAAACAAAAGGCTATACAACATCAATACATTTAGTTTAAGGTCATTTATCCTCCTATATTGTGGTATTATGAATGATATTTACTTAAATAAGAACCATAATAATATTTATAATAGAATATATGATCCTTTTTAAACTTTTCATCACCCTTTAGTGGATAATATTTCATTATATTCGTTGTTTTGAGAGTAATTTCCTTGTTTTATCAATTCTGCTTTATCGTGAAGGTTATGATTTGTGTGAATATTGTATAGTCCCATAATATATTGAATAAAAATTCTAAAATATTATTAATCTTTATTAATAAATTATTCTACTAATACCAATCATAAAATATTGTTTTGAGAAATGAAGTACGTTACAATCCTAGAGACGGTAGGCCATACATACCCAAAATGAGTGTTTAAAATTTTCAATGATCATTATGGAAATTAGTTAAGAAATATTTTACATTTATATAAATATCATAATATAATATTATATAATTTAATATACTAATATATATCATATATTTTTTGTGGTGGTGAAAAGGGAGTCTCATTTCTTAATGATGGGGATACTCTACACAAACACAAAAAAAGTTATCATTTTTTCAGTGAGTAAAAAGGAATGACAAATTAATATGATTTATTTTAAGAATGATAAATATTTCATTAATTTAATAATTATGTCATTTTTATCAAAAATACTTATTAATATTATCTCTATCACAATCCATTCAATGTGTATGGGAAAAAGAGAATCACATTGATTGGTGAGGTTATAGTCTACATTATATTAGAGCGAAATTATCCTATCCCCTATGGAATGGAATGTTAAAAAATTATACATTTGATACATTTAATAAAGGTTTATAATTATGTTATAAAAAATATATATATACTTTATATCCATCATCAAAACCAATCGTGATAGTTGGTAATTGAAAAAACGAATTACATTGGTTTATAAGACTGTAGCCCTCCAAGCATAGAAATATTGATTTCATAACACGTGTGTTGAATGTGGGGATGTTTGAAGCCCATTTACATGAAATATAAACATATTATTAAATTTTACCTTATTTTTAATTATATAAAAATTGAATAAAAATAATTTAAGGAGGTGGAGGTTGAAATAAAATAAAAATATTATTCGAAAAACATTACATCTTCTTCATGTAACCAACTTTCGATTTCACAGAAATCCATCCTATCAAGACTTTATGCCCAAAATAAGGATTATTGGATAATAGTAGGAAAATATTTAATTTATTTAGGTTGGTCTTGTCCTAACCAATTTTTTTTAAAGTGTTATCTATAGAGTATATGGGGTGGTTTTTTATAATTGTGGTTAGTCAAAAACCTAAATGATTTTGAAACGAAAAACATTTTCCAACACATTTCAATTTATAAGAGGGTCATAATTGCGTATTATTGAGAATTAGAAATTATATGGTATAAATATGTCTACAATATAGATTTTATATATTATTTTATGTCAATTTAATCATTATGATTTTTTTTTAACTACTGCAAAATCCATATTTACCTTAACCATGATAAATGAATATTACTATATTGACAAATAATTTTATTGAAAATATAACATGAACTTTTTCGATAATATATATTATGATTAATTAAAAAATTAAATAGATTTTCAAAAATTCAATTCATAATAGATGATATTTTTTAATTGAAATTTAATCATGCAAAATAGAGGAGAAAAAGACTTTTTAAAGATAAAACGTATAAAATTTTAGAACTTTTTATATGAAAATTATATATAAAAATGATTCCAATGACTGAAGCATTCTTAATAGATATTTCATTGAAATAATTTTACCTTTAAAAAATCAAAATATAATTTAAATATATAAATAATTTAAATGAAGAGGCAATCTTCAAATAAAACTTTTAATTTTTCACTATTAATCAAAAATACAAATATTTTGGAAAAATACCTAAAATTAACCTAAAGATAATTATTCTATGAAAATTTACAAAATTCATTTCATTTATTAATATAAATTTCTAAATTTATAAATATTAATTTTAAATTTATTTTCCAAAGCATTACTAAAGAATATTTTAGAAAAAATAAATGTATTCAGAAAACATTTCTTTCTGTTTTAAACGAATATTTTTTTATAAGAAATTTATAACAATTATTTTCATAATTTAGTTTTAACTTTTCAAAACCTCAGATTTTATGGCTATCATATAATGTTATACTATATCACAGTTCATTTAGACACATGTTTATGTATTTATCAAGTTATAGATCTGATAGAATTTAAATAAATATATTCAGTATGGTTTTTTGGGTTGGTGTTTTGTGTTGATTCCTTTATCGAATAATTTTTTTTAATTTCAATGTGTAATAATATAAAAAACTCATATGTTTATTGGAAAAAAATACTCCCCATAATAAAAAAAATTATATGATTTGATGGGGATATATGCTACATAAGGAATAGTAAAATAGAGAGAAAATATATAAGATAAGATGCAATTACATAATATGTTTGAAAATATTATGAAATATTTCTGTAGGTGTGATCAACCTTCCAAACTACTAAGTAGTTTTTCAAATAGTAAAAAAATTAGAGAATTAAAATTGAAAACTCCAAATATATCAACAAGAGTATTGATCAATGATAAAATGATAATGGATGAGGGGGAATATAAATATTTAAATGGTTAAAGACGATATATCATTGGAACAAAATCCTCATTAAACATGAATGGAAATAGTAATCTCTTAAAATATAAAAAATTTTCTAATAAAGAATTTATCCCATTCAAAATTCATGGATCTATAAATGTGAAAGGTGTTTTTAGCACCAAAATTATGGAAAATAAATTTTTATTATATGAAGTTATCATTTTTGATTGGTTCATGAATTTTTTATTAATCACTTCTATTTTGGAAATGTGATAGACGATGATGTTTTATGGGTCTTTAAATTCATTCACACAATTTTTCATATAATAAGAAATTTTTAAATATATTGTATGTGTGAATCTCACTTAATAAGTTTTCTATAGCTAGTTAATTTTAAATTTTATGATGAAACTGATTTAACTATCATGTGACATGATAAGTATAAAAATTAGTGGTAGAGTTTAGTGAATGGTTTTTTATCAATGTAAAAATACTCAGAAGGATATTTGAAAACTATGAAATGTATAAATTATTTTAATTCCACATAAGTGTGACATTGTTTTTTTATTTTTTATTTAAAGTGAATTATGAATGAACATATAGTTCGGGATGTGGTGAATCATGAAGTGTATTTTCATAATATGTTCGTTAGTGAGTTTTAAAAAGAATATTATAATAAATTACATATTCATACATTCATTATAATTTGTTTTGGAAAATTTTATAGAAAATATATATATTAGTCAAGTAGGATTCTATATATAATTATGTTAATGGGACTTATATGAAGTAGTAAGAAAAAAATAATACATGAATTAGTTTAAAAAGATGGTTTATTCAAGGATAATCCTTGACGGTTGGGTCTAAAAATTCTATTTTTAACAGCTATAAAATGTAGTGAATTTCCATAAAGGATTCACTGTATTCATCACATGTAGAAATTTATTTTTTAAACAATATTCTTTACATGATTTTTACACAAGGATATTTTGAAGGAGGCATTTTTATATTTGAATTTAGGGCAGTTTTTGGACACTAAAAAGAAATTAATAGAATAAATTGTTTCTATCAAGTTGGAAATCAATGTCTATTATACAAATTAGGTGGAATAAACTTTCATGTTGAAAAATTAGTTAATAATTTATCTTGATATACTAGAAATGAAGAGTACATAAAATGTTACAATTTAGTTAGTGTGTTATTCACTATAATATTGAAAAAGAATTGATCTGAGAAAAATGTCACTATGGATGAAATATTGTTATAAAATAAATCCATTAAATTATATTGATTTATAATACATCTACCACATCATTATTGTATAGATCATGAAAATCCCTTAGTGGATTAAAAATGTAAAAACTTATGTGTCTTATATTTAATTAGTGAGTTTGTTATTGTCATAGTATTGAAATTAAATTTATATTGGTTTAACAAATTCCTTCCATATAAGGGACTAGATCCATTAAAATGAAATAAAAAATTAACACTATAATTTATCACTACCCACATATGGTTTTCCATGTTATAGTATATTCCCAAAATTGTGAGAATGTAAATTAAGTGATTTTACAAATAATGGATTTTTAATATAGAGGATAAACTATAAAACAATCATAATAAATGGAGTGTGGAAAAGTCATAATTTATTATGAATTTTGAATATTCAATTAACATATTGTGTGAGTGTTATTGAATTTAATGTGATATGACATATAATAGTGTCACACTCAAGTCAAAATAACATAGGAAGCTTATCATGCATGATGATGTGAGAAATATATAAAATATAAATTAAAAAAGATCCATTCTTATTCTAATTAATATGGATTTTGAATCCTTTAAAATGCATTAAATATTCTATAATTTTTGACACACGCTACACCCAACATAAATAAACCGTATTATATTAATAATAAATTATTAATAAAACTATATTAAGAACTAATATGGAATATAATTAATACATATTTCTATTATAAGGTAAATAATAAATATGAGTAAATATTAAAAAGAATATATTCACTAATTTTTTTTATTTTTTTATTTTAATTTAATGAAGATGAAATTACTAATTATATAATTTTTATTTTTATTTATAAAATTAATTAAATTTTGTAATTACACTCAAAAAAATTAACTTTGGTTTTATTTTTTAGATTTTTTTTAAATAATCGATTTTATTTTGAATATCGAAAATAACAATTATTGTCATTAATTTAATGAAATTATTTTATTATATTAACAAATTTAAACTTTTTTATTACATTTTCCTATAAAAATATATATTATAATGAAGAATAAATAATTTTATTATTCTATTTTTATTTTCTAAACCCACGATCATCATATTGAAAATTTATGATGTATTTTAATGGAAAATGTTTTTCAATTATTATTTTTAATTAATTATAACATGATTAATTTTTTATTTTTTATTTCGTATACTATTAAATAAAAAATATTTTAATGATATTAATTTTTTAAAATTCATTATAATCAATTTAATTGTTAATTTTATCATAATCATAATACTTTTTGTATAAAAGTAAACATTCTCAGAAATGTTTTTAATGATACATGCGCCTACAGTAAAATTAATACGCATAAAAATATAAATATAATAAGTTAAAATTATTCATATATAGTAGATATTTATTTTAGAACTATTAAATATGAGAAATTTTATTTTTGGATGAAAGAAGAATATTGTCTGGATTAATGTTTATTACCACGATAATAGTGAGACAATTATTTTAAAATTATATTATTATTAATATCATGGAATTTATATTGAATTAATTATTTTTAAATCCATTAAATATTTAATAAATTGTGATATATATAAATACATAAATAAATATATCAGCTGTAATTTTATTTTTAATCAATAAAAAATAAGATGAAGAATAAATAATTATCAAAATATCATTTCTATAATTAAATGGGTTTTTTACATGTTATCTATTTTAAAATAAAAGTTAATTATAGATATTTTATTTTTAATTCGATAATATAGTTTCTTAATTTAGTTCTATAGCACCCATATATGGTAATATGGGTTATATTGTATTTTTAATAAAACATAATATCACTTAGTTAAAACCTTGCTCCATAGTTTAAACGTAACAAAGTAAAATGTAAAAATATAATTCTAAAAGTCATATAAAAAGTTTCAAACATGTGCGTAAATCCATTTTTTTATTCCTTATAAACCCAAAGAGAACCCAAAATGAATAATTTCTAAAATGTTAAGTGATTGACCATTCAAAGGTGTCATGGAATTATTAAAATATAAAAGGGTGTTTACCAAAGTGCCTTTTTACAATCTTATAAAAGGGGATCACTTACATCATTCTAGGAAAATAAAAATTCATAAAAATAATCCCTATTATTCTGTACATTTACTCTCCCTAGAACCTCATTCCTATAAAATAATCCCTTATTAACTAATTTTAATCATATTACATTTAATATTAAATGAACTTCAAAGGGAAAATTATGTCTCCAACATAAGTTTTATTTTCTTATTATGATTTTTTCTTATTCTTACTCTTTTAATATCTTTTAACTATATAATATGTCCAATTATGTATCAATAGTTGTTCTTGTTTTACATGTTTAAAATACTTCCAAAACGTTACCCCTTTATCCTCCTAAAATTTATATCTTTATATTTTTTCATAAGTATCCATTCATGAAAAAGTATTAAATAAAGAAAAGAACACATTATTTACGATGTTCATCCTTTTTTTAGAACATACATCCTTCTATAGCCACTCTCATGTGTCTTTGGAAATACACTATTATGAATAAGTGGATACCACTTATTGAAACTCTAGTTAGATAGCTTTTATCTCCAAATAAAAACGATTATACCGACTCTTATCAGTTTACTATGTTTGGTTTTAAAACAGATATGCCCATTAAATGAATAATGATTTTTTTGAAGATTATCCACAAATGCTCAGTCTGAATCATCAGTCCAATTAGGTGAGATCCAATTCTCCCAATCCACTATTTCTAGATCCTAATTCTCTCAATACAATGATGCTAGATTATGGATCTGATTTATTTCAATACAATGAAACTAGATTCTGGATATGATCTATTTTCAATATAATTAAATCAAACAAAATCTGTACAAACTAAAACTCTTCCGGAATTATCAAAACAATTATCCTTCAATTAGATGGGATATTTTGGTTAAATTATTTAGTGCTCCACCTTTCTTGTGTTTGTAGAATGTTTTCAGATAAGAAATGATATGATAAGGTATTTATAAAAAACATGGAAATATAAATACTCTTAAAATATATCACATTTAAAACATCAATTTTGAATTCTTCAATTCTACTAAAATTTCTCCATGATTTACAGAAAATTGAATATTAATTTTGACGTATTTATCTTTGATCCATAATCATCTCATTATAATAATTTTTCAACCTCAACTCACTATGAACATTTTCAATCTCTTTCAATTTCATATCATTATGATCTTTTTCAATATATTCTCATTATGATATTTTTCAATCATCCTTGTTAAGATTGTTGTATCCCATCCTCTTTCCATATGGTTCTGATCAATTTGGGTATGATAATTTTATTTGTGTTTGATGGAATATTGGATGATATAGTAAATCATATCCAAATCTTTATCTAATTATGATTTCATTCTCAAAATAATAATTTTGGATCATATTGTTACATAATTATGGTGCGGATTTTCTAGATTTGATTTTTTTGGACTCTGGTGCTGATTTTCCTCATACGATTTTTGCAGGGTCCTAGTGAAAATTTTATAGATCGAATTTTTGCAGGTTCATGGTGTTATTTTTATAGATCGTATTTTCGTATTATTCAGGAACCTACAAATATAAATACAACGTGAATAACATTATAATTTAAATATTTTTATGATGAATTTCTCATTATGATTGAATTCTCATTAAGATGAAATTATGAGTTTCTTAAAACATCTCTACTATTTCTTCATATAATTTTATCTTGAATGTTTTTAGGATTTTTGAGAACTCATTGATCAAAAAATAACCATCTGATTTTTTTAAAAGTATAAAAACCTTCTAACTCGTGAATTGACTTTTTTTTCTCAAAACTACTTGGCTACTGCATTCTATATTGGATTACAAAAAATATTTACTCCTAGAAAACAATACATCTTTCCTCTGATTATTTTGGATTTTATAAACTGAATACAATTCACATATATGATTATTAGATAAAAAAATTCAAATAAAAAATAGACGTTTGAAAAAAATACAAAATACTTTATAAAAATAATTTATCACAACGGTACTAGAATTAGCCACATTGGATTTATTGACAAACCCCTTTAAAAACTTTTCCAACTCCCATAATGTTTTAACAAACTATTTTTTTTAGATTATATCAAAACATATCATTTATAAAAAGGGAGTGTATTGACACAACACTAATGGAAAATGAAACGCTTCTGTTTCAATTAAATCTCTCGATGGACTGAAAATTTTGTGGTTATGTAAAGATAAACCCTCCTCACTATTTTTTATACAGAATTTTTCTCTCCATATTTATTTATTTTCTCACATTCTTTTTCGTTCATTTTTCATCTTATATCCAGAATTATATGCGAACCACATATTTTTATTTATAAAATAAATATTTGAAAAAACATTTTACAAAGTCAAATTTATTTTAGTTTCTCCCCCATTGTCAATATAATCCAATGCACGATGGGGGTTATCCCATATGAAACATTTGAGGAAATATAAGGAGTAAAACATGATTTTCATCCTTATTTCTATAAACCATTCATTTGGAATATCATTTGTAAAGATATCAACAACCTACAACTTTTTTGAAATGAATTTCAATAAAACATAACTTCATTGTAACATTTCCTTTTATAAAGTGAATCATTATATCAATGTGTATAGATATTGAATTTTAGAAGAGATTATTTGAAATACCAATTGCACTGTTATTATCATAATGTATCTAAAATGGTTTAAAACCCTTCACTTTCCAATATTCCACCTGAACATTCCTCATCATCATTTTTTTAAAATATTTAGTTTCTATAATTTATTTGGATTCTTCTATGCTTAATTTTACTGAACATTGTTTCGTATAAGGACGACTCAATAAAAATTCACCCCAAAAATTCCCTCCTCAGTTTGATTTTCTATCTTTATAATCTCCAGAACAATCAGCATTTCTATATCCATGGAACTTCAAGACACAATTTCTTTTGTATAACCGTCCATGTGATGTTGTTTCATTGACATATCTCAGAATTCTTTTTTCTAACGAACTATATGATATTGTTGGATTAATAAGATACTTGAAACACAATGATATAAGATAATAAAATATATAGACTTGAATATGTCAGTCAAAGAATATTTCTTATTATATTTTTAATATCATTATAATTCACACATATTCTAAATTCATCATTTCTATACATTGTGATCATTGAAATAAGAGTTGAAATTTTAGCAGATTAACCAATCTTGAACATCATTTATAGTTCCATCGAATATTTTTTCATGATATTAGAAAATATTATTTCCTTTTTTTGATCATGAAATCCTGGATTAATGATAATTCTCCCAATATTGACATTAAAAGTTCCACTTAATTTCTTCAGTTAACTCCTTAGAGGTCATTCCTTCACCGCCAACAAATATTATTTCATCCACAAAAACAATTAAAATTAAATTTCAATATTCATTATAATTCACATACAAGTTATAATCAACTTTTACATTAAAATATTCATTATTCTCAGAAAATTCTCATTCTTCAAATGCAAAGCACGTAGATATTGTTTCAACCCATACAAAATGGTTTTTTCAATTTACAAACATTATTTCTAATGACATCAGGTAGAAACCCACTAGATTTTTAATTTAATATTTATCCATAATCTATCCATTTTAGAATGATAAATATAAATATATATGAAAAACCTTGTAATTATGATGTGAATCCACTAAAAGAAACATCCTACGAGTTTCCAATCCTAAAACGGGGGCAACATTTTCATCAAAATCCACACCATCCGCATATGAATATCATTTTCAATTAATTCATTCTTTTATTCATAAAACATATCCATGTTAATTCAATTAGTTTAAATAAACCAACATAGTTATGATAAAAATTTTATTTAATGTCCTTCAAACAAGTTCTCATATTGCATTCTTCTAAATCTAATCCAAATATTCATTCGTAGCATCCACCCAATATTTATGTTGAAAATCCTCTGAAACATATTCTTGTTTAACTTTTTATATAAGTGATGTCTGATTTTATAATCAAAACATTAGTAATATATAAACAATATCCTTATGATTCCCAAAAAAAATATCATATTCAATTTTATTTTTTATGGTACATAATATCATTATTTCTTTCCCAACTAGAATTACCTCATCACAAGATTCATCGGAAACCTAATAAAAATGTTTTTAATTTATTTAAGAGTTCATGGAAATATCCAATTTATTATCATCATCAATATCATAATCCATTGGTAAGGAAATTTTATTTTCTATTCCTTTTAGATCATATGAGTCTACAAAATTTTGTAAATGTTTGTTCCAACATTTTTAACTTCTCCCATTAGGTGAATGACACATGAATGTTCCTTCCGAATCATTCTCATAAAACATTTCCAAATATGGAATATTTATTTCCGAAAACAGGGACATAAAAATACATTTTGGTATTTTAATGTCCTTTTTATTCAAAATTTCATAAGGAGTCATATTGGTTTTCTATCTGAATAAGTACCTATTATGAACATACAAATCAGATCTTATAGCTTCTATCCAAAAAAACATTGAATGTTTGTATTCTTCCAACATAATTATTTCCATTTCTATAAAGCTTCTATACTTATATTCATCTATTAAAGTATGGATTAGAGTATAGGGAGAACTATAATACTGATTGATACAATGATTTCTTAGAAATGTTACGAATGCGTTGTTTATGAATTTGCTACCATTATCTATTCTCAGATTCATAATGGAAACCCCATATTCTTTTTCAACATCTTTTCAAATGAATTTGATTATTTCAATAGCTTATGACATTTGATTCATGAAAAAGATGTTTTTCATCTGAGTGAAACCATCAATAAGAGTAATAAAGTATAAATACCCTTTTATTTATTGATGTCTCATCAATACACACACTTAAATTCATATGTTCTAGTGGTTTGGTTGATTGAATCTCAAGTCACCGATGAATTTTGTTAGTTATAATTCCATTCTGGATTGTAATATGTACATCTTTATATAATTGTTTTAATTCTAGTTAAATTTAGAAAAGATTAAATTTATTAAATTTATTAATGTTTTTCTCAATGTTCCCAAGTCTTAAGTACCATAATTGTTTTCATCATTATCACTCATGTAACATGAGTAATTCAATTCTTCTATTTAAACGATATTTTTACTAGTTCATTCTCATTCTATAATGAATTTTCCTTCTTTGAAACATTTGATGATACAAGAATCATATATGAAGATTAATTATTTTCCATTATCATAAAGTTGATTTAAACTGTGTATGTTATGTATTATCCCATAAACAATAAAAAATTATTATAGCTTAGTTTCACCTCAATAATGTCTACCGAACCAATTCCTTTGTTTTTTAAGGAACTATCATTGGAAAAAATAATGAATCCTCTATCATAACTTTCATCAAGTTTAATTATTTTTATATAAGCAATAACCTGTGAAGAAAAACCCCTATCAATAATGATTGGTTTGTTCATAAGACAATATTTTTAAGCTATCTCAACAACAAAAGTCCTTTCATCCACTATATTCTTTTCATCCATCCATTATTTTCAATAATAAGACACTTGTTCTGGAAGGAGTGGCATGAATCTTTCAACATGATGATAAGACTTATCACATATTCCAAAAAAATATTCTATAAATTAAAATTTATTCATTATTGTAATGTTTCTAACATCTTGAGAATCCACCTTTGCATATTCATGTGAGATATATGAGTTTCTCATTATTCTTTCACTATTTCTGAAACTTTTCTCAAATCATTTTTTTATTTGGAGATATGTTGTGGTAGCATTTATAAGAACTATTCCAATAAAATCCACAACACATGAAATATCCTTCAAATCATGATTTTATATTCATGAAATATCTTTCTAAATAAGAAACATTTGTTGAGGTTGGTATCTTCTTTCAACAATAACATATTTTGGATGTGAACTGTATTTTCATTTGAGTGAGTTTTCTACTTTTAGTATAATTTATATATTTCTCACATCCATTATCCACCCAATTGTTCCCATTACATTTTCCAAAAAATTATATTTTTTGAAGAATCGGAAGAAAAATTATTTTTGTTAAGAGAATATTTCTATTCATTCTCATAATGATCCTTATCATCAATTATATAATACTCAACTTTATCTTCTGTAGCTTTATATATGTTATCATTCATCAACCTAACTGTATTTTCAGACTCAAAAAGTTCTCATTGCAACTTGTTAACCTCTTCTTCTTTAGCGTATACAGTATTTATATGATATTTAATAATCATTACATGTTCAAAAATTATATGTTTTTAACAAAAAAAAAATTTAATGTATTTTTCCTTTTGTTGTATTGAATCTTTTCATCTATCGTCAACTTCTTTTTGATCATTATTCATTTCACTAATTTCATTTTTGAGTGATTTTTTTTCACAGACATGAAATACGTTTGTTCTGTGCTGCTAATCTCTTTTAAATTCTTCCCCACAATCTTTAATCACTGAGGATTAGTTTGTTTTTTCATCATTATAAATGAAGGTTCTAAATTTTTATTAACATTAATTTTTAGAAGAATCGTTTTCATTTGAGTCTAATTCAACCTTCTTACTAAATATACATATTTTATTTTTGGATAACATATTATTAAAAATATTAAATGACATATTTTATTAATAATAATTGTTCCACTTATTCCAATAAGGTTTTTCATTAGAATCATCTCGTTATACAACAATACTCATCATGGGGAAAATTAATATTAAAGTGCATGATTCCAACACAATCATAACAGTTTATAGGATACTTTCATCTATACATTCCACTACCCAATCGAGGGTTCATGGATAAAATAAACATGATTTCATTCATTCAACCCCCCATATTCGTTATCATCAGACTCATAGGGATAAATATCAACAACATATTTGATTTTTTTCATTCTCAAAACAACAAAATACATTTCATATTTCTTATATATTTATAAATATTAGAGATTTCTTCATTTCATAAGAATCTAGAAATCTATGAAACTCATTAAAATATAAATCATCTTTATCTTTTAAAGAAGAAATTTTATAATAGAACCAATATTTAATGTTTATCATGAGTTTATTCAAACTATATAATCATCCATGTCATATAAAAATCATATAATACTGGAAACGATATCATTTAATATAGTGAATTTTTCATCAATGGTTCCATCTTATCACACTCTAATGGCTTCATAATTACTATAACATATTTGTTTCTTTTCTACCTTGAATTTTTTATTCCATTGGAAAACACTTTCCATATTGTCCCATATACATTCTGATGACTTGAGAATAATCACTTTATAATAGAAATTCTATAATAAAGAAAAATGTATTGAATTTATAGTGATTCCATAAAAATATATGTTTCAATAGTTAGAAAATTTTATGGGATAAAATTTCTCAATAGGTGAAAAAAAAAATACTCGAAGCATCAACAATATCCAAGCCAAGAGATAAGAGATAAACAATCCTCATATAGTCCCATCCATAATAAATCATGTCATCGAATGGTGGAAGTCTTATACTATTGAATTAATTGATATTATTCATGATAAGTATTCTACAAAGAAACCTGGACCAATGATTCCAATTTATTGTCCAGGAATCATATAACAACTAATAGGGGTTAATCAGTTGTTCACTTTTTACAAGTTTCAAAATATTTTGAAATTCAATGCCTAAAAACTATTAATTTTTTTATCTGAATCAAATTTTTAATAATTCCTCATGAATTAAAAAAATAATTAATAAATAAATGCACAAAATATTTTCTATGTTCATCATTAGTGTGAGAAACTACATCCTTTCGATAGCCATCCAATGGGTATATAAAAATCAACTAGTTAGAATATGTGAATTCAACTTGTGAAATATCCCATGAGAAACCTTATGTATCCAAAAATAATAAATATTATATAGAATCCCAATTGTTTATAATGTATTCTTTTGAAAAACTATGCCAATAAAAAGAATAAAGACTTTATTTATGCTTTTCCACAAATGATCAGTTCAATTTGGCTAGATCTTATTCTCTCAATCTGATGTTAATGTATCCCTATTTTCTCAATACAATGATGATGGATTATAGATCAGATATCTTTCAATGTAATGATGATGGATTTTGGATCAATTTCATTTCAATACAACGAACATACGCTCAATATATAAAAACTAAAACTCTTCTAGAATTATCAAAATAGTTATCCTTCAATTACATTAGAAATTTCATGTCAATTGTGTATTTTTTGTCTTTCATGTATATATAGAATGTTGTCAGTGAGAAAATGATCTGATCAGGTATTTATTGAAAACTCATAAATTTCAAAACTATAAAAATATCTCATATTTGAAACATCAATTTTTACTTCTTCAATTATCAATAGATTTCACAACGATTTAACCAAAATTAAATTTGGAGTTTAGCCTCTTAAAATTTACTTGTTAATCACCTCATTACAATGATTTTCCAACATCAACTCATTATGATCATTTTCAATCTTATCTCATTATGATCATTTTCAACCACATATCATTACAATAAATTTTAGCCCCATATCATTACGATATTTTTCAATCTTCATAGATTTGAATTTTTGTATCATTCTCCTTTTCCATTGCTTTAAATAAATCTTGGTATGAAAGTTTTATAAGTGTCCGATTCAAAATAAAAAGCATTAGTAAATCCGCTCTATCTTATTATCTCATTAAGAATTTATTCTGAAAATAATAATGATGGAGCATATTCTTTTTATAATTATGGATCTTATATTTTGGATCTAATTTTGAACTATTTGGGTGCAAATTTTCTGGATCTTATTTTTACTGGATTAAGGGGCCGTTTTTTCAAATATGATTTTATCAAGAATTTGGTACAGATTTTCTAGATCCAATTTATACACTATTCTAGTGTAGATCAGTATTAATATAATTTGAATCACATTATGATCGAATTACTATTGTGATTAAATTACCATCATAATGGAATTATCATTACGATAAAATTAAAAATCTCATCAAGCATTTCAACCATTTTTTCAAATGTTTTTATCATGAATGACTTCATGATTTGTGAGATCTTCTTGATAAAAAGGCATCATCTAAATTTTTCTGGAATGCATAAAAACATTCTGACTCATAACATCACTTTCCATTCCCAAAACTCTTTATAAAATTTATTTATTCTCTTATTACAATAAATATAGAATCCCAGAAAATAGTACATCATCCCCTTGTTTATTTTGGATCAGATGAAATGAATACAATGATGATTGATTATATTTCTATACAACAAAACATTCTAATACTAAAAGGTTAGTTATATACAAAAAAAATTGATGAAAATATTATGACATTGTTATTGCATTTATAATAAATCAAATGAAATGATTTATAACACATTGGTTCTCAGTAACCCAAGGTTGGTTATTAATCATATAAAGGGAGTGTGATAGTATTTTTTATTATTTGTTATTTTATTTTTATTGAACATATATAGATAAGTCATATACCTAATGAAATAATTTCATATTCAACTGATTATTGGACACCCAATAAAAATTATTAATTTTAAGAAGAAATACCTAATGTGGAAGTCATGGAGAACACTGATGATTAGATGAAATTTTAAAAATATAATATAAAAAATTTATAGACATGGAAGAAAAATTGATGTAACTACCCATATTATACTATGTGAATAAAATAACTGAGGTTCATAAATATTTTTATATAGTTAATGTGGACATTAACAAAGGCATGAGGAAGAATTTTTTTTGCTAGATTAATTATGAAACATTTTATTACCCCAAAATATAATAAAATAAGTATAGTGGTTCCTACAATTAGAAGCCTACCCACTATATATTAGTGTAAGAATGCTAGAAAAATCAAGCAAGAAAGGTAAACTTAATACCGTTATTTTGAGGGATAACATATTTTTATATGGTTTTCTGTTGCATTACTTTTTTACTTCTACTTGTTTTTAGTTTTATTTATATAATGGGAAATGGTTATAACATATCTCTATAATATATCACTATTTATTTTTCTAATCTAGTAATTTACAATTAATTTATATAATTCCTTCTAAAAAACATGTTTATTATTCAATTGATATTCAATTTTCATGACTTTCACAATAATTTTCTAACTAAAACAGGGTTATTAATTCGATGAATTGGTTTCCATGTTTTATTATTTATATTTATTATGATAAATTTTTATGGATTCCATGATCTTCATTGATTAAATTTTTTTAATTTGAATCCACTTTGTTTTTATCAAATTATTTAAAAATTATTCATTGAAGGATTTATATTAATTCTTATATTGATTTCTACCCTTACCTATAATATGATAATTTAATGAACATTGATGAAATGAAGTATATAGATTTTCATGTTTTGATGAATATTCATTTTATCAATCGAAGAGATTTCTAATAATTATTTACATCATATTTGATTTCAATATTTATTACGATCCTTGAGTAATGATATGAAATCATAAATTATTTTTTTTATCATTTAATTTTTTTATAGATCATGAGTTGTGTCAAAAATTAATGTTATTATTTTTGAAAACCCATTTAAAAATATCACAATATTTGGTTCCATAAATAAATTTCACCATTTTATAAACCCCCTACAATACATGATAAGAAAATTAGGTTTCCACATAAAAGACTATCATATCTACATACCATACTCATTATAATATAGTAGATTTCCTTACATTAAAGTTGTGTGGTTGTATGAACCAGACCACAGTTTCTTGGAGACAGTGTCGTATTTAATTACATTGTTATATAAATAAAGAATATGTTTCCTGATGGACCCAGTATTTTAATACTACAGGAAAAATGATACATACATATGGTCAACATTACTATTGGAAAATAAAAACAACATAGAATCTCTTTTGATAACTTCCACAAATCCAAGGTTATTTCATCATGTAATTCATCGATAAATTATTAATGTCTTGAGAAAATGAAACATAAGAAAGTGGTGAGGTCAAATTCTCAATAAGGGTATGAAATAAAGTGGAATATATAAAAACATTAAGAATGTTGAATAACTATAAACACATGGATTTAACGAATAATAATCATGAACATATTATGGCAAGAATAAGAGTTGAGAAAAATAACTCCATTATAAAATATAATCACTGTTATTATACTAGTGGAATAAACAGATGAACCATCAATTCTACATTCATAATGATGGAATGCATAATGCGGGACATCATCACCATACTGTCAAGGCCTCGTTCCAAGACTATAAATAATCATATTGTCAAGGCCTTGTGCCAATATTGCAGTTTGTCTTATAAGACATACTGATGCACCGAGGAGTTATAGCAGTCCCCACCCGACACATTCTATGTCCAATTAATTCATCATATGAATTTATATCTATATAAACTACATATAAATTCATATTGGAGATAATATATGAATTTAAAATGACATTCCCTAAACATTAAGGATAAACACTAACCATTCAGAGTAAATTGGTGAATAGTTTTATGATAGAGCATCCATAGAGAAAATAATCATAAAACATTAAATTATATATGGTATGATACAATGAAATATCATTACCAATAAATCAAAAGAGTCAAGAAATTTATTTTATTATATGAAGATACTCTTTTAAAATATTCGAGTAGTTCTTGAGATAAATACCATTTTATATTGAAAAGAAGAGTTATTTGGGAAAAATACTTGTATAAAACTAGAAGTGAAACACGATAATATTATAATAATAAAATTTGTTATTTTATAAATATAATGGTTTCCAAAAACACATTATAGAGTTCCCTTGAAAATAGGTAATAATTTGAGAAATTCCCTTGAATCAGACTTCTATTTCAGAAACATTTGTGAATGTTCCTTTTAAAACATGTAACTATCCATAAAAAATGAAGGATTCAGGTTGGTAAGAATTTTTTAACACCCACACATTTTTTTAGGAGTAATGAATAATTGATGAGAGTTTTATTGAGGTAATTATACTATAAAAGTAACCTGAATGAAATTGGATTTTATGGGTGAAACCTTTACCTTATGTCTGAATGAGTTCTGCCATTGAACTTAAGGTCCTAGAATATAAAATCACAATTTTTATTTAATTAATTAAGATACTATTAGAAATTTATTTAGTTTATAATGAATATTAGTTAATTTATATCCTTATTGATAAGTTATAATATTTAATTCTGTCATTCTATAGTATTCGTTTTCTTGATTCTCAAAATTGGTTCACTTGTTTTTAAGTAATGTTGCCCATGTGGAATGGTTTTAAATCCCTAGAATTGAAATTAAATATTATTTATGAACATACCTAATTGTTAATGGTAATTTCTATAAATTTTTTAAATGTAATGATTATTAGTCATTAGATGAAAACCACTTCAATTATTGGGTGTATTTTGATTATTATGAATTATTTTTGTCATAGATATTAATAATATGTACATAAACTACATCATGAATATTTTCACCTGTAAAAATAGTTTTATGACTAGTAAATAAGTATAAATTGAATAATGAAACATCCTCATCCACAAAGTTAATAAATTGGAACCTCATGGATGATGATTTCATTTTAAAAAATAAAAGCGAATGAGTAAGAATAATGATGATGGTTCATTCATTAAAATAAAATATTTGACATATATATATAATACTAGATTTATCATAGACATTTTTTAAATAGGAGGCGGGGATAGGATAATGAAATAAGATAAATTGAAATGAAAGTAAATGAAAAAGAAGAGTGATTTATGTCTTGATATATCCTCCTTTAGAGCCTCCTTAATGGAAATTATTTTGGTGTTTTGGAACGACCAAGTTCTTATTGGATGTAGAGAGTGATTATAGAAGGGTAATTGGGAATAAATATGAGGTTTTTCAAGGATTAAAGTGAAGAGAAGTGCTAGTAAGGGGGGTATTGCGGAAGAGTGGAGATAATTTTGAATATTTAATTCATTATTTCTTTATTTCTCTCAAGACAACCAATAGTCTTGTTTCATGTGAACCCTAAAAGTAATAAGTGCATGTGCCTTATAAAAACTTCCCTTACATCACTTATTATGTCATATATAGTGTATCTAACTGATAATTTGAATATATAGTATTTTACCGTATTTCACTATTCATCCAAAATTGAAGATTTTAGAAAAATATCAAAACAACACCTCTACAATTATTTGATGCATAGAAATCAAAAAATGACTCCATTTTTCAAAAATAAATTTCTAACTATTATTAATTTAACTTTTAAATAAAATAATAGTTTATTTGAAAAATATGAATTTTAAAGGTATAATAAGTTTTATATCAAATTGAAAATTTTATAAATATCTCATTATCATATTAACAAAATAAAATAAAATAATATCATTTTTTACTATTCATAAGGATCATGTTACTATTCATATTACTATTAATAAGGGTATGTTACTCTTCACCAAAAAATAAACTTTGTTATATTATACTCCAATTGAATTATTAATCATAACTCTAGATGACCGTTATTCAAAATTCAAAACATTGAAGTGGAAAATTTGTGTTTTAAGGAATGATTATAATATGTGTTGTTTTGAAGGGTCTTGATGTTTCGTGCTTTCAATATTTATTTTCAATACCTTGGGGTGTTACACTTTTCCCTTCTTACATAAATCTCATCCTCAAAATTCATTAAATGTTACCTTACCAAACGATTTTTGTAGGTCATCCTCAAAAACACCTCAGGATCTCTTTTTGACTCTTAGATTTTATGATCCCCCAAAAGTATATTTACCATAGGAGTTATAAAATTTCACAGTACTTGTTTTGTGGAATCAAGAATAATTATAGGCACCTCACAATAAGACATATCAGGCTCATGTTCTATTTCTTCATCAGTGAGTACATGTGTTGGTTCTAGCATGTATTTCATTAACAATGAAATCTGGAACACATTGTGAACTTTTTAGAGACGTGATAGAATTTCCAAATGGTAATCTACGACTCCAATTTGATCAAAAATTTAAAAATGTATAGTGTACTGAGGACTTAATTTTCATATCTTACCAAATCGTATAATACCATTCCATAGAGATACCATTATGAAAACATGAACTCTTTCTTGAAATTAAAAATCCTTCCTTCGGTTATTAGCATATCTCTTTTTCTTACATTGAGCTATTTTGATATGGGTTTGGATCATATTCACCATTTTTCTTTTTTCCTCTACATGTTCTAGGCCTACGGCCACTCATTCACCAACATAATCCCTAGAAGTTGGTGTACGACATCTCCTTACATATAATACTTCATATGGTACAATCTAAATTATTGAATGAATGCTATTGTCATAGGAAAAATATATGAGAGGTAAATAATGATCCCACATACCATGAATTCCATGTGAACAAGACCTCAACATGTGTTTTAATTTTTGAATAGTATGTTTTGATTGTACATCAGTTTGTCGGTTGTAGGATGTGCTCAAACGATGATCAGTATCTAAGGCCTTCCAATGTATTTTACAGAATTTTGATGTAAACTGAAGATAGTGATTATAACAATTGACAATTTTATACATTAAAGTTTTATAACTTAATTAATATATAGTTTTTATAGTTTATCAAATGGTAAATCATCTCTTATATGATGAAAATCTGAGGATTTTGCAAGACTATCAACAGTGACCCATATTGCATAATTATTTAATGGATTAATTGATAGCCCCATAGAAATGTCCATGTTAACATCATCCCATATCCACAAAGGAATAAGAATGAATTTTTTACTCCTGCATGTTGTATTCCAGCCTTCACCTTTTCACAAAGAAACAACTTGACACATAATCATCTGTCTCCCTCTTCTTGTTTTCCCAAAAAATGATCTTTTAGATATCTATACACCTTTGTGCTACCTGGGTGTATAGAGAAATAGGATCCATGAGAATCATACAATAGTTCCCTCTTCAGCTCAGGAATAATGGGAACACAAAGAAACATTATGAATTTCAAAATCCACCTTCATATACAAAGTGAATCAACATCCCATCATTCACGGTATTAATTCTTTTTTGAAAGTCCTCATCATCAAACTAATATATTTTTTTCCATTCTAATATAGAAGGTATTGAAACCATTAGAAAATGTATTTATGTGTCAACTTCCTTGCTAATTCTCATATCCATCTTTACATGATCCATGAACAAAGGATCCCTTTCAATTATCATCATGTTAAAAATTTTGTGGCCCATTATATTCAAAGTGTCTGTCACCATATTTTCCTTCCATGGGTGGTTGTGTATTGTTAAATCATAATCCTTGAGAATCACAATCCATCTTCTTTGACTCATGTTTAATACTTTTTATGAGAATATATATTTCAAACTCTTATTATCTTTACATATCTCACATTTTTCTCCATATAGGAAAATTCTCCAAATCATTAGAGAAATGATTATCACTGCTAACTCAAGATAATGAGTTGGATAGATTTTTTCATGATTTTTATGCTTCTTATATGCATAATAGACCACTCTATCATTCTTATTAAGTAAAAATAAACCAATTCCTTTCTTTCATGCTTCACTAATGATCACAAATCCATCATTCCATGATAGTAGAGTCGAGACTGGTTAATTACATAATCTTCTATGAAATTATTTAAAACATTCTTCATATTCCTTTTTCTATACTATCATAACCCCTTTTCATTTATGCTTGGTCATTGGGATGGATAAACATGAAATTTTTTGAACGAAATGCCGATAAAAACCTACAAAAACAATAAAACTAGGTACCTCAGTTATTTTCATTGGAGTATGATATTCTTGAACAAACATAGTCTTTTAAGGATCTAAAAATATTACATTATTAAAGGAAATGTGGCCCAAAATGGAAACTGATTAGTGTAAAAAATAACTCTTTCTAAACACCCTATATAATTCATTTTTTCTAAGAGTCATCAGAATAGTGCGTCTGTGATTTTCATGATATTTATAGAATTTAGAGTATCCAAGTATATCATCAATAAAACCACTAAAAATTAATTATGATATAACTTGAAAACACAATTCATTGGATCCATGAAAACAGATGGTACATTAGTCAGTCCAAAAGGCATTACTATAAACATATAATGTCTGTAATTGGTTCGAAGTTCTGTTTTTGGAATATCATCCTTTCTCACAAGAAATTGATGATATCTTGATCGATGATAAATCATTGAACAGTATTGGGGTCTATGAATTTGATACAAAAATTCATCAACTCGGGGTAGTGGATACTTATTATTTATTTTAATAACACTGACTTCCCAGTAATCAATGCAAAGCATCATGGATCCATCTTTCTTCATGACAATGATGATAGGGGCTTCTTATAGAGAAACATTAGGTCGAATAAATCCTTTATCACTCAATTACTCTAGTTTTTTAATTAGTTATGCTAAATTAATAGCGGCTATTCCATAAGGGTCTTTGATATGAGTCATGATACGAGAATTATGTAAATGAAGAACTCATTTTCTCACTCTGTAAAATGTTGTGGTAAATTATCTAGAAGGACTTCAACATATTATTACACAACAAGTACATTTTATATTTGAACAATATTTTTCTCACCCATAGTTATTACATTCTCTTCCTCCCCAATAATTGAATTCAGTAGAGATACAAGGGGTGGATCTTGATTAGAATAAGATGGTGATGTTCCAACCCTAAATATAAGGTATTCCACACTATTATCTAAAATTGTAAATTCCTTCTTCCTGAAATAATTTTTTTCATCATGGTTCAAAATCCAATCCATACAGAGGATTATATATATTTAAATCATGGGTATGGAAATAAAATCATAAGATAACACCCATTTATATTCCATAATGGGGACTTCCTAACATAACATTTTTTCAAGAATACATCCTTTATGATTTTGTTATTGACAACTCGATTATTAAATCAAATGGGAAATATCTTATTTTATTGGAAAACACGGAAGATATGAAAGAATGTGATGATATAGAGTAACATAAATTGTTGGATATGTTTGATTAAATGATTAATTTACCTTCCACAATATTTTTAGTTACTTCAACCTCAGTAGTTATGATTGTGTATGCTTGGCCTTGCTACCATGGCATTCATTGGGGATCATTTCCTTGACAATTAGGACATTCATGTTCATAATATCCCATCTCCATGAAATTTTATCATTGATCATTGGTAACTTCTTTCATCCCCTAACAATCTAGAGACAAGTTCCCCTTTTCTCCACAATTTTAGTAGACACCCAATTCCTTTATGGAATGAGCCAGGTTGTTTCATCCCACAAGTATTACCAGATAGAAATTAAACTCTTCCCTTCATACCCATTTATTTAATTAATTTTGCAATGCTTTCAGAATCCATCTTCTAATATTGTTTTCTATTAATGTTATGTAACTAAGAAATTTATTTTTGTGTCTTTTTATCACTTGAGACTGTATTTTCATATAATGAGAAACATTGAGACACTATAGCCATACAGAGTAATGGTTTTAAATGATCAAATAATTGATAAATTTTCATCCTTGGATTATGTATGTTGTGTATAACATGACTTTACATCCTTGAAATATTAGCTTCATACTTGGAAGAAATTTCATCTTCCTTCTACCTTAATTATAGTATTTCCACTCCATATCTGCTCATTGTTTGTGGGAGAAATATTTTTCATGGAATATTTCATTAAAATATCTATATTACTTATCTTATATTTCTTCCACATCATTTGATTTTTGGATTAATAAAAACCATTTATCTGCATATCCTGATAGACGATACACTTCCATAAAATCCTTCTCCCTTTCATTACATTCTAAAGAGAGAAATATCATCTCTAGGGAATATATCAACTTCTCTGCTAAAAAGGGTTTTGTAGTCCCATTGAATAATGGAGGTTATTGTCGTATATAATGATTTAACATAGATCCACCATGTGGTAGATATGGATGCTCATTTGGGTAAGGATGTTATTCATAACCAGAGTAACATTTCCTGGTATGTTTATAAGTTTCCCAACACTAGTCACAACACAAGTTCTAACATAATTTTCTTCCATCGAAAGGAAATCCCTACATGGGACACGCGCGTTCATGCAGTTTTCATAGTTAAACTATGTTTCATTTATAAATAATGGCATAAAATATATTTGGGTATGAATTATAATTTATAACCCCAATGTAAAAAATATATATCATAACCTAAAATTAATTACTTAGATAATATCTTAATCATAAACACGATATCATTGAGGAAATATTTACATCTCAATCATTCCTAATAGCATGTAATGTAAATATGAATTATCTAAAGAATATCTCCCAGGTGTTTCAAAAACAATATTGTATAAAGGCCCACTGTTGTATACCAGGATTCCCCGGGTCAAACCCCCAAATCCTTATCAGAGATTTCACTCCTAGGTAAATTTGAGCTAGAGACACCTCTACATGTTTGTATCTTGGCAAAGATTTATTTGATATAAATATCCACGTAATCTATTCCTTAAAATTATTCCATGACATTATTTTACATTTTTCCTCAAATAATACCTTATGGATTTTACACAAAACTATATTTTCTAAATCTAGTTTCTAAATTTTATACTACAAATCCTTAGTACCAATTGTATGTACCTGACCCTAGATTTTCATAGTCGGTGCCGTATTTAATTAAAATTGTATACAATAAAGGTATATTCATCCTGAAGGAATGAGTAGTTTAGTATTATTGGAAATAAGATACACACATAAGTTTTTCGTTACAACAAGAAAATAAAACCAACATGGAAACTCCTTTGACAAAATCCATAACTCATAGATTATTTTCGCATGTCATCCATAATAACATTCTACATTTCATTAGAAAATTAAAAATAATAAATAGGTGAGCTCAAAATATCTGTTAGGATAAGATATATAGCAGAATACATATAAACATTAGGCCTGTTGATTACCTAAAAACATATACCATTAACGAATAATAATCTTGAACACACTATGATAGGAATTCAGAGCTGAGAAAAATAATTCCATAAAAAAATATAATAATGGGTATAATACTATTAAAATAAGCACATGAACCATAATTAATATCATCATAATGAGGGTATTAATAAGGAGAGACATTTCCACCATACCATCACGGCCTCATGCCGAGATGATAAATAATCATTTTGTCAAGGCCATATGCCAAGACCATAGTTTGTCTCATTAGAACTACCGACGCACCAAAGGGCTATATCATCCCCCACTCAACACATTATAAGTACTATGAATTCCTCATATGAAAGGGTAAAATTATAAACAACATAAACATTCATATTGAAACTAATATATGAAAACAAAATAACATTCCATAAACATTAAGCATAATCACGGTAACACCCCGAGATTTTATGAAAAATATTCTTTTTTAATTTCATTAAGGTCATGTATTATACGCTTCACTAAAAGGATATTTCAATACATTCTTCCCTGAAATGTCTTTCTTTACACGCAATCATGACCTTCCATGATAGCGTGTGTTTTACGTAATATAGAGTTTCACTAAAAAATGATATGTTATTAAAATATTATATAAATTAGCCGTTATGAAAAGTAATACCCACTTTTTGAAATTTTATAAATTTTATCTTTCAAAATTGAAACCATTTTTGGATTCAGAAAATTGAAATTAGCGTAGGGTGAATTTTTGGTATTTTTATGAAAACTTTCATTTTTGGATGAATAGTGAAAACAATGGGTAACTATTTAAAACCCGACTTTTTATTTAAATAATTATTTATTTTATATAAATTTATTTTAGATCAAAGTTGATATGTAATACTTATATGAGTTCAATGTAATTAATTCAAGTAATTTTATAATAAATATATATATATAAATATTTTATTGAACTTTTCACCGTCTTTTACCCACCTCTTAGGAGAATTTGGAAATTCACCTAAAACATAATTTTTCCGCATCTGTGAGTAGAATTTCGAAAATCCGAGAGACATGGTTAATATAAAGGACTAAAATTTGTTTCAATTAGATAAAATTAATTTTGGGTGAATATTAACCTTTTAATTTTATTTACCACGAGTAAAAGTAAATATGGTAATTAAGGGTAAAATGATATTATTATTACCCTAAAACATGTCTAAATTATATTGGATAAGTGTAATTAGACCAAAAAAACCATAGCAATAAAATATGACCATCTAGGTCCACTTGTATTAGATTAGTACATTTATTATTAATTTATTTAATGAATGGTTAAAATAGTTAAAATCAATGTTTAATAACTAAATCATTTTTAATATCGGGTTATTTATAAGATACATTCTACTGTAAATATTAATTATAAAGATAAAAAAATTTCCTAACTAATATTATTTTATTTATATTTTTTAGACCTTATATAATTTAAGTTATTTATGACACAATGGTGATGCAGTAATTACATAAATAATGAAATATTAAAATAATTGAGGTTGTAAATACTCAAATAAATGTAATTTGAGACTTTTTATGAATTAAAAAGAATTTATAGGTTAATAGGACATGTTATTATTTAATTAATTAACTTTTTTCGAACTAATCATGCTGTAATGATTTTCACAGAAATCCATTACCAAATAGTGTCAAAATTGACATAAAATAGTTTTTAAAACAAATATTATATTATTAATTGTTATTATTTTCCTAAAAATCTAAGGCTCGGTCAAGATACATATATCATGATAGTTTTATCATTAATGGACCACTTGGGTATCTATTAGATGTATATGGTATGTTTATTAACTATATAATATAAAAATACAAAGTGACATGGTAAATGTCAATCTAATTAACTAAGAGTTAAAACTAAATGATAAGGTTTATATAATGACCCAAACCAGTATAAAATTTATATGTTGAGAGGATATCAAACCCTCTCTACCTTAGCTTCGAAATAAATCAATTTGGAACTATTAATAACCAAATATGAGATTATTATAAAATAATATTTTATGTTTTTCCAATGGTGCCCCTCTCCTCCCTTATAAAAAGGGGACCCCTTCCCTCTTCTCTTGACACCATTTTGAGCCTTGAAGCTCGGCCAACCGCTGCCCATTTCCCTTCTACAATTCCCTAGAAACATTATGGAGGTTCTGGTCTTCTCAAAAGGCCAACTCTACTTTCTTAAGAGGAATCTTAAAGGAGGTGCGTCGAAGAAGAGGAAATCTGTTCTTCCGATTCTCTCAAGTTTCTTTCTTCTTCTACTTATTATTCATTAGTTTTCTAATTATAAAGTAATAAAATAAATATTAATTATATACTGATATGTTATTATAAATATGAAACAACCTTATTTCACCTTCTATCCATCCTACGGAAAATGAAATCACCACACGTGTGTACGTATGAAATACCGTTTCCAGGCAGTGGTGTAATCTATTTTCGACCACCACCATACATGGATGGGTATAATGGTGTAAATAAATCACTATATATGATTATTGTAAAGTGATATTTATTCTGAAATATTATACAAATACTTCAATACAATTCCACGATCATGGGAATGATATCATCGCTCGTGCGTATGTACGGACTAACATCTCCATGACGTGATAAGATTCGTTCTCAATGTCAACCATTCATGAATGATTATAAAGTATATATAATGAATAATAATGAAATATATGACATAATAATGATACTGCATTTATATATATATATATATATGTTATATACTTAATTCCATTCAATTCAATAAGGAAATGAAAACAGTGTTCATGCGTACGTATGGCCTACCATCTCCATGAACGGTGTATTTCATTCCATTTATCGATCTATCAATATATATATATATTTGGAAATATATTATATATAAACCATGTTTTACATTCTGGAATTATGTATATAAGTAATAATATAAATAACAAAAAGTAAAAACATGTACGATAAATGAAACTATTTTACCAAAAATGCTGCTTTAACATGGAATTTACAAAAGAACAGGTAATATAAAGTCATAAGCGAACCATATATGATAACATAACAATGAATATTATTCTGTAATAAGACAATGACATTGTTTAAATAATTATAAAGGAGTTTTGGATACATACGAATCATATCAGATTTAAGGTAAGGCTTAACTATTCCAATCTCGTTCTTATCCGAGATTGTTTATTCCTAAGTATTTACTTGGGTTATTGTTATTATCTAGGTCCATGTTTCCTAAAAATGGTTTCATGTATGTTTAAAGTAAATTTTAAATAGTTATGACTTTTACTACATGTTATGTATGGAATCATTCTTTTTTTAGCATATGAGTTACTTTATGACTTTTCCGACAAGTATGAGGAGAATGTTATTTTTAACATATACGTCATGCATGGATTTTTATGGTTTCGTAACGCCTCATTTTCATGAAGCTTATTATACATCATTGAATGATTATTTTCAACAAAGCCTTTGCATTTTAAAATTTCATGGTATTTTGTGAAAAGAAAATGATTTTGAAAAAGAAAGGATATTTTCCTCAAGATTTCATTTCAAGCATTTTATCAAAAATATTTTCCATCTAAAATGAAATTATTTAATATATTTATGTTTCAAGTATAATGTCTCCATTATTTACATGGTTTGATTCTTCTTAAGTTGTAATGATATCCATTTTTTTATATGGATTGTGTTATGATGGAATGAAGTTTAGGAATCCTATTCTATTACATGGGTTATGCTATAATGTATGATTTATGATTTTGTGGCACAAAAAAATGATTTCATTATGAGATGGGTGGGAACTATATATAACTCCAATGCATTGGGTAATGATTTATATATCATGATATTGACATGGCTAGAATGGTAAGTTAATCAGGATCATTAATACAGGACTGGAACGAGGAGTGAAATCGATTCAGAAAGGGACATTGTCCACTATGATGGTCTTGGCAGAAATGCCTTGGCTATTATGGAAATAATATCCTATGAATAATGGTTTTTACAATACATTGGTTTATTCCCATGCTATTTTATCATGATTAATGTTTATTTATGATCTATGTCTTATGTACCTCCAGGTTTTATGTCATTGCCCAAGATTTTGAATTTAAAAAATTATGTTCTTGTTTTTATGTTCAAATGTATTTGATTTGGTTTATTTTATCCATTCATACCCTTACTGAGTATTTGAGATCACCCTTTATATATTTTCTTTTCCCTATGATTTAAAGAAAGGTTTTAGGTAAGAAAACCAAAAGGGGAAGATCTTTATGGGAGTTGTTTAAGATCTTTCACCACGATTAGAATATTGCATTCCGAGTTTCCAAAGACACTAAACTATTATGGTCCTTGTGTGTCTTTTTTTTAGGTATTTTGTTTTCCGAAAAAGTAATGTACTGTCCATGTACGTCATGCTTTTGTTCTCTACTCTTGGTATCAGAGGAAATATTTAGTTAACCTTTGGAAACTAGGATGTGAAAACTTTAGTGAGATCCCTAGAGATATTTCTATGGTATGTTTAGGGATGTCCTTAAGGTTAAGTATATTTATAGGTTATAGTCCTAGAATTACCGTAATGATATTAGAATTAAACCTAAGATGTTAGATAACGAAGGTACTCCCCCTTAATTATGTTTCTTTCCCTAGCATGATTTTTTCCTCTCACACTATTCTTTTTGGGTTTTAGACGCTGGATGGAACCCGAAAAAACCATGTTGATCAATGTAATGGAAAATGCAATTATTTTCCTCCTAAACAAACCAATGTTTTGGGATATAGAGTGAGAAATCGTATTGTTATACTTACGCAATATATGAATCATTCTGGACTTCCGAATGAGCATAGAAGGGAACAATATTCTATTGAGTCCTTCGTGAGGCTACGTCCACCGCCTTTCAATGGGTCTTCTGATCCACTTGTTTCTGAAAAATGGATCTGTACCATTGAAAAGATATTTTCCATACATCGTTGTTTGGAACAGGATAAATTCATTGTAGCTGTTTACCATTTAGAAGGTGAAGAAGACCAATGGTGGACTCTAATTAAGAATACAAGGCCCCAAGATGAAATTGAACCCATTGAATTGGATGAGTTATAGAACTCATTTTTCAGTAAGTACATCCCTCGTATTCTTCGAACAAAGATCGAAAAGGAGTTCCTTGAGCTTTTGAAGAAGGATGATGAATCTGTGGGTATATAAGAATCAAATATTTCATGTCTTGCAAGGTATGCATCTGGCTTTATCATCCAACCTGAAAGTAAAGTTGATAGATTCTTCAATGGCTTAAAACCATGTATTCGAACAGAATTAGCTATAAGAGACTTCAGTAGATATGAAGAAATTGTGCGTTGTGCTATCAATGTATAAATTTATGTTGTTGTTACATATCAATTTGATGGTTTGGAAAAGAAATGAAATATGGAGTTCAACGAGAAATCTCATAACAATGGTGAAAAGAAGATGAATGTTTCATTATGCTCAATGTGTGGAAATAATCATGGTAGAGATTGTCTTAAAGGGACTAGAAAATGTTTTAAGTGTGGAAAATAATTTCATCGAGCATATGAGTGTCAAAGTAATGGGAAAAGGGTTTCTGATGATATGAATAAAGAAAAGACTGCAGATAACACACCACCAAAACTTCAATGCTTCATGTGCAATGAAATGGGGCACTATGCTAATCAATGCCCTAATCCAAGGGTTAATGATGATCAACATGAGCAACCAATTAACGCAAAGGAAAAAGGGAAGTCACATGCGATCACCATTGGTGATGTTGAATATGACAAGTATGTGGTTGAATGATTGAGTGTTTATGTAATGGGATTAAAAAATAATGTTGTATATAGTATCAGGGAATATTGTAATATTTATATATTGGTATATTGTGGTTTTCAATAATTTTATGGTACCAGTAACCATGGAAAGTGATTGATATATTTTTGGAAAGAAGATGATATGCGCATAATGAAAGGATAAAGAGAAAATGAAATGTTTGACAGTATTCATGAGCTCATGACTAATGTAAGTACAAAGCTATATCATGGTTTGAGTATAAACAATTTTTGGATTTTGGTATGTGGAAAGAGTTAACTTTTGATAGCATTCCTGTTTTTACTAAGGTTTAATGGGTATTCATTTTTCAGAGAATAGATGATTTTTTTTTTCACTTGTCTGGAATGTGGCAAATAAGATATATCTTATATATGGGATAAATGATGGTAATCAAATGCTTGGTTGATGACATTTATAGTAATAATTTTCTTTATACTATACGATTGGACATAAGTATTTTCGATAAGCCTTAAGGATGGAATGAACAACATATAGTATTGGTTAAGGATATAACTTTTTATTTCTAAAATATTATGATAGTATAGTTTTAGAAAAAGGACAACCTACAGAACAGGTGAAACCTGTCGCGTCGGACAAGGATGTAGTAATAAAACGCACAACCGAAGTGCGACATGCCTTTATCACCTACCACTGGCCTACAGTAAGTCCCTGGTTATTAGAAAGTAGTTTTATTATATTTAGCGGAATGATAGATGAAGTATAAATCCATTTTTGGAACTATATTCGATTAATCTCACCATAAATTGACTTATATATATATATATATATTTTTTTCTAACCTTATGTTTGAGACAGATGGAATGACCTATCATTCTATCACATAATCTACAAACACTTCATAGAAGACACATTTAACATAATTTATTTAATAGATGAAGTGGAAATTGTTCGAGGAATGAGGAACGGTGAGATAATACCGAAATAAAGTATGTATTTCTTCTAATTCAACTTCTTAAAGTTTAAGGAAATGACCTTGAAAACAAATAATGTTGTCCTAGTGCTCTCATATCTGATGAATCAGATGGTACCTTAGATCATCACAAATTTATGGCTTTGTGATTGTTGTATTTTTCAAATCCATGTCCTCTACCACTCTTCATCAGAAGTTGATGGTTATATTTCTCTTCAATATCCATATTTTCACCTATGTTATCTTATGTGGAAACCCAATGATTAGTGAATTTGGGTAACCGTTACATTTCATAATTTAGTTTCTAAAGTCAATTTTTGGTATTCCTTTTTACGATGTGGGTTTCTATGAAAACAACATTCAAGTAGTAAACCATTTATAACCACGATGAATTTTGAGGGTGAAATTCATTTTAAGGGGCGTAGAATGTAACACCCCGAGATTTTATGAAAACTATTCTTTTTTTAATATCATTGTTTTCCAGTGTTTTACGGTACACCAAAAGGATCTTGCACTATACGTATCCCTGACTTGGATTACTTTACACACAATCGCGACCTTCCACGATAGCGTGTGTTGTACACAATATCGAGTTTCACTAAACTACGATATATTATTGAAATAATATATAAACTCGACGTTATGAATAGTAAAACCCACTTTTTGAAATTTTATAAATTCTCTCTTTAAAAGTGGACTTCATTTTTGGATTCAGAATATCGAAATTAGGCATGGGTGAATTTTTGGAATTTTTCTGAAAACTTTCATTTTTAGAAGAATAGTCAAAACACTGGGTTACAATTTAAAAACAGAATTTTTAATTAAATAATTATTTATTTTATTTAAATTTATTTTAGGTAAAAATTGATACATAATACCTATATAAGTTCAATGTAATTAATTGGAGTCATTTTATAATAATTTTAGATATTTTAAAAATTTATTGACTTTTCACCATCTTTTACCCACCTCCTAGGAGAATTTGGAAATTCACATAAAACATAATTTTACCGCTTCTGTGAGTGGAATTTCGGAAATCTGAGAGACAAGGTTAATATCAAGGACTAAAATGTGGTTCAATGAGATGAAAATAATTTTTGGTCAATATTAACTTTTTTACTTTTATTTACCACGGTTAAAAGTAAATAGGGTAATTAATGGTAAAAATGATATTATTATTACCGTAACACATGTATTAATTCTATTGGATAAATGTAATTCGACCAAAACAAACATAGAAATGAAATATTACAATCTAGGTCCACTTGGATTTGTTTATGACATTTATTATTAATTTATTTAAAGAACTGTTAAAATAGATTAAATCAATATTTAATAACAAAATCATTTTTAATACAGGGTTATACATAAGATAAATTCGACTATAAATATTCATTAGAAAGATAAACATATTTACTACCTAATGGAATTTTATTTATAATTTTTAGTCATGAAATAATTTATTTTATTTATGACACAATCGTGATGCAGTAATTACATATGTAATGAAATATTGAAATAATTGATGTTATAAATAACCAAATAAATGAAATTTGAGACTGTTTATGAATTCCAAAAATTTTATAGGTTAATATGACATGTTAGTATTGAATTAATTAACTTTTTTAGAACTAATCATGATGTTATTATTTTCACAAAAACCCATTACCAAATAGTGTCAAAATTGACATAAAATAGTTTTTAAAAAAAATATTATATTATTAATTGTTATTAAATTCATAAAAATCTAAGTCTTGGACAAGATACTTATATCATGATAGTTTTATCATTAATTGACCACTTGGATATCTCTTGGATGTATAAGCTATGTTTATTAAATATATAACATAAAAATACAAAGTTGCATGGTAAATATCAATCTAATTAACTAAGAGTTAAAACTAAATGATATGGTTAATATAATGACCCAAACCTGTCTAAGATCAATTGGAGTATAGGATTTATACCCCTCCCTACCTTATATTATAAATAAATCAATTTTGAACTATTAAAAACCGAATATGACTTTATTATAAAATAGTATTTTTAGTTTATCCAAAGGTGCCTCTCTTATCCCTTATAAAAAGGGAACCCCTTCCCTCTTCTCTTCACACCCTTTTGAGCCTTGAAGCTAAGACACCCCCTGCCCATCTCTCTTATTAACTTCTCTAGAAACATTTTGGAGGTTTTGGTCTACTCAAAAGACCAACTCTACTTCTTTGAGAGGAATCATAAAGAAGGTGCGTTGAAGAAGAGGTAATCACTTCTTCTGATTCTCTCAAGTTTCTTTCTTCTTCGTCTTCTTCTTCTTTAGTTGACTCATTATAAAGTAATAAAATTAGTATTAATTATATACTGATACGTTATTATAAATATGAAACAACCTTATTTCACCATCTATCCATCCTACGGAAAACAAAATCACCGCGTGTGCGTACGTACGTAATACCATATCCATGTCGCGGTGTCATATATTATTGACCACCACCTTACTCGGATGGGTATAATGATGTAAATAAATAACTATATATGATTATTATAAAGTGATATTGACTCTGAAATATTATACATACACTTTTATACAATTCCACAGTCTTGAGAATGATAACATCGCTCGTGCGTACGTATGGACTACCGTCTCAACGACGGGATGAGATTCATTCTCTATGTTAACCATTCATGAATGATTATAAATTATATATAATGAATAATAATGAAATATATGACATAATAATGATACTATAATTATTTATATATATATGTATGTCATCTACTTAATTCCATTCAATTCAATAAGGAATCTAAAACAGCTTTCATGCTTACGCACGACCTACCGTCTCCATGAACAATGTATTTAATTCCATTTATCGATCTATAATATATATATATATATACATATATTCTGAATATATATTATATATAAATCATTTTTCACACTCTGAAATTATGTATATCAGTATTAATATCAAGAAAAACAAGTCAAAACACGTAAGATAAATGAAACGATTTTACCCAAAATGCTGCTTTAACATGGAATTTACAAAAGAACGGGTAATATATTGTCCTACATGAACCATATATGATATAATTAAAAAAATATGATTCTGTAATAAGTCAATGACATTATTTAAATCATTCTATAGAGGTTTTGGATACATACAAATCATATCAGATGTAAGGTAAGGGATAACTATTCCAATCTCGTCCTTATGCGAGATTGTTTATTCGTAAGTATTTACTGGGGTTATTGTTATCATCCATGTCCATGTTTCCTAAAAATGATTTAATGTATGTTTAAAGTCCTTTTATACCATTTTTGACCTTTACTACATGGTATGTAAGGAATCATTCTTTTTTTACCATACAAGATACTTTTTGACTTTTCCGACAAAAGTACGAGGAGAATGTTATTTTTAACTTATACGATGTGAACGGATTTTTACGGTTTCATAACACCTCATTTTCATAAAGCTTCATATACAAGATTTCATGATTCTTTTCAACAAAACCCATTTCTTTTAAAATTGTATATAATTTTGTGAAAATAAAATGATTTTGAAGAAGAAAGGATATTTTCCTCAGGATTTCATTTCAAGCATTTTATCAAAAATATTTTCCATATAAAATGAAATTATTTAATATTTTTATGTTTCAAGTATAATGTCTCCATTATTTACATGGATTTATTCTTCTTGTGTCGTAATTATATCCATTTTTTATATGGTTTATGTTATGATGGCATGACGTTTAAGAATCCCATTCTATTACATGGGTTATGCTATGACGTATGATTTATGATTTTGTGGAACACGAACGAAATATTTCATTATGAGATGGGTGGGACTTATATCTCCCTCCAATGAATTGGGTAAATATTTATATCTCATGAGATAGACATGGCTGGAAGGGTATGTTAATCCGGTTCAGTAATACAATACTTGATCGAGGAGTGAACTCTATTCAGAAAAGAACTTTGTCCACTAAGATGGTCTTGGCAGCAATGCCTTGTCTACTATGGAAATCATATCATGTGCTTAATGGTTTCCACAATCACACGTTTTTTCCCATGCTATTTTAGCATGATTAATGTTTTATTATGATATATTCCTTATGTACTTCCATGTTATATGTCATTGCCCATGATTTTGATGTTTAAACATTATATTCATGTTTTGGCATTCAAATGTATATGATTTGTTTTATTTTATCCATGCTTACCCTTACTGAGCATTTTAACTCACACATTATATGTTTTCTTTTCCCGAGGATTTAAAGAAAGGTTTTAGGTAAGAAAACCAAAAGCGGAAGATCATTATGGGAGATGTTGAAGATCTTTCACCATGATTAGACGTTTACGTTCCGAGTATCCAAATATAAAAAAATATTATGATCCTTGGGTGGCTGTTTTTTTGGTATGTGTTAAGTATTCTGAAAAATTAATGTTATAACAATGTACATCAAACTTTGGGTCTCTACAATCACTAAAATTTCAGTGTAAATTGGTGAATGGTTTAAAGATAAAACATTCATATCCCAAGTACTAAAAATCCATTAAATAGAATATTGTAGTTGATACCAATAATTATTAATCCAAAAAATAAATAATAATAAAAAATAATATTTAAATAGATGACGACACTCTTATAAAATCAACGAGTAATTTTTGAAATAAATAAAATTTTATTTGAAAAGAATTGTTCTTTGTGGAAAATATTTGTTTAAAACAAGATGTGAGTAAACATAATATATTCACACTAAAATGTGTAATTTTATGATGATAATTGTTTCCAAAAACATAATTTATAGTTCCCATTAAAAATGTATGAATTTGAGAAACTACCTTGAATAAAGCTATTATTTCTGAAACAATTTTTAATGTTGCTTTTAAAACATGTAACTGTCCATAAAATAAGGAAGGATTTTTGTTTCTAAACATATATATAAAAAACACAAATAATATTTTTGGAGTAAAAAATAATACACAGCAGTTTCATTGAGGTAATTAGACAATAAAATTAACCCAAATGAAAATGGATGTTCGGGTGGAAAAACTGTTACCTTATGTCTGAATGTGTTCCTCTCTTGAACATAAGGTCATAGAATATGAAATAATATTTATTTATAAATTAATTCAGAACCTATTATACCTGTATTTAGTTTATCATAATTATTTTATGTTCATTTATGTCCTTATTGATGTGTTATAATATCGAATTCTGTCATTCTGAAGTGTTCTTTTTCTTGATTTTCGTAATCGGTTCAACGCTTTTTAAAAAATGGAGTTTATTTGGAATGGTGGTAAATCACTATAATTAAAAGTAAATATTATTTAAGAACATACATTATTCTTAATGGTCAGTTCTATCATTTTTTACTTGGAATGGGGATGAATCTTTAAATGAAAACCACATCGATTATTTGGCAGAATTTGGATTATTATGAACTAGTTTTTACATATTAATTAATAATATGTACATATAATTGTTTTTGAATATTAATTATGTTATAATACATATATTATAGTCTATTTCAACCATAAAAATGATTTATTAATGGTAAAGAATGTTAAATTGATGATTGAAACTTTGTTGTCCATGGAAGTTATAAACTGGAACCTCATGGGCATTGATTTCATTTATAAAAATAAAAGAGAGAGAGTAAGAATATTTATGATTGTTAATGCATTTAAATTATGTAATTTCAGTATATATATGATACTGGAGTTATCATTTTCATTTGGATAGGGGATTTCAGGAGAGGATAACAAAATAAGATAAATTGAAATGAAAATAAATGAAAAAGAAGGGTGCTTTATATCTTGAAATAACCTCTTTGAGAGCCTTCATATTGGAAGGGTTTTTTTATTTTAGAAATACCAAGAGATTCTTATACGTGGTAAATTACATTGGATGGGAAATTGGGTTTATAATTAAGGTAATTCATGGAATAAAAGAGTGAGGAGAAGTGGTTGGGGGGTTATAGTGGAGGAGACGAATGAATTTTAGTATTTAATTCATTATTCTATTATTTATCTCCTGAAAAAAAGTGTTGTTTCATGTGACCCATAATTGTAATATGTAAATGTGAGTTCTAAACAAGTGGCCTTAAATCTCTTATTATTTTGTAAATAGTGTATTTAACTGATAATTTTTATATGTGATATTTTACCGTATTTCATTATTTATCAAAAATTCACGAATTTTATAAAAATACCAAAACATCACCCCTACCATTTATTAAAAAGTATAATTCAAAAAAGAACTCCATTTTTCAAAATTAATGGTTAAAATAATATTAATTTAATTTTTTAATAAAATCATACTTTATTCAAAAAACAATAATTTTTCAGGTATATGTTGTTTTATATCACATTGAAAAACTAATTATTATAACATTATCTTATAACATTAATAAAATTAAATAATTCCATTATTTACTATTCATAATGTTCATATCACTATTTATATTACTATTCATAAGGGTATGTTCCTTTTCACCAAAAAAATCTTTTTTCATCATACTCCAACTGACTTACTTATCACAACTCTAGATGACCATTTTACAAAATTGAAAACTAGAAGAGGAAAAAAATTTAACGGATAGATTAAAAAATATTTTGCTGTGTATGGTCTCAGTGTTTCATGAATTCAATATTTATTATCAATACCTCAGAGTTTTATAGGGTTTGTGGAGGGAGTTTGTTCCATTGATTTCATGTGGATATATTTCTCTTAAGGAAGATTTTTTGGGTGAGATCAAATTTTTGGTATGAGGGTTTGGTATATTCTTTATATTCGATGTTCCCTCCATATATCTATAAAAATATTTTTAAAAAATAATTTTAAAAAAACTAAATAATATCTTAGAAATAGATGGAATAAAATAATAATCACTCACTATATTATCTAAAAATATGGGCCTTCATAACAAATAAGTGTTCAGATGTTTGATTCATTTAAAAAAAATTATGTAAGGAATAATCTATTATTTCATTCTTATATATCATTTATAAAAATACTTTTCTTTAATTCACACATAAAAAAATTATTACATAAAAATAATACTTGAGAAAACATATAATTTTGATAGGTCTAGTATTTTTGGGGCATATGAACATTACTTAACAACATAAAACATGAAACACACTACCTTATTGAATTTTTTTTACATGACTGCACACATTCCTTCATACATAGCATTTCATGGGATAACCTAAGAACATTCATACAAAAGTTGTGAGATATAAATCATGTTAAGGGAGTAAATATTGAATAAAATGAGGAATATAATAAATTATAGGACTTAGGAATATCAATTGAGAAGTAGTGATACCTTAACATAAATTCATGATATAACTTGATTATCATAACTTGGAAATGTGGAAAATATACTTAACATTGTATTATAATGAGCCAAGGCTCATTGAAAATGGAGAATGAGTAAAAAATCATTGAAATTTAATTGTCAGGAGTAAATAATCATTTCACTAGATGTATCATGTACTATTATTTACCCAATGCATTATAGCACAATCAGGGAACATCATTCTTAATAATTTCATTTCATGCATATGTGTGCCACATGGATCATATAACATGGATTCATTAAACCTCATAATTTATTAAATGATAAAGGAATGTGGAATTCATACATTAAAATACATAATAAATAAGTAAATTTTCATAATGTATAATACCATTAATAGAGAAATTGGCATGATATTCACTACAAAATGACTTTGTCTTGGAAAAACATGGTGCAATTTCAGTAGCATAACAACGTGAAATAAGAATTCATAAAAATGGGTTACGAGAGAAAAATATGTTTCTAATAAGATTTAAATTAAATTGAAAATATTTTTTCATTTAGAAATATTTCCCAACTATTTAATGGAATTTAAATTCATAATACAAAACAATTTCATGAATGTAAATGTGAAGAGATAAATTCCTTACAGAATTTTGGCATGGTAACAGGTGTAAATGGGGGGAATTATTGAGAGATAATTGGGACTATAATCTATAAAACATAAGTAGGGAAGTATGTTGGTGGTTAAAAGTCAAAACCCAACATTTTTAATTGAATGGACAAGGGTATAACATCATAAATAATCATAGAAAAAAATGAGAGGGGTAGAAAATCCCTTACATGGACGTGCAATCCCAAGGGCATGGTTGCGGCTTGAGAGAGGCTTATTAGGAGACATGATAGCCATGGGAGGATTATAGGGTGACAAGGGAAGTGGTTGGTTTATCATCAAAGGCTTTGACTTAAGTGTTTGTGGGAACTTTGGTTGGTTTATATTTGAAAAATGAGGGAATTCATTATAATTACGGTTTTGGACCCAACACATTAATCTAATCAATACCTAAAACCAACCCATTGGTTTTAAAATAGTTTATGCCAAAGGGGATTGGAAAATAATATTTTAATAGAATAATGTATTAACATATTAAAAATTTGGATTTCTTATGTGGAGGTGATTCACACTCTCAAGGAAATAAATTTTAGAAGGTAAAATATTTTATACGTCCTAGAAGGTCCACTAAAGATTTCTAATATAAATAAAAAAAACTAAAATAAATTTATATTAATTATAAAACATATATTGGGTGAACCACACATTTGTTTTATTTGTTTTCATCATTACATGGTTCATTATGTTGTCATAAAACACATTATATGTTTAAACGGTATTTTATTTGTACACAAAAAATCGAATGGATCGGAAAATTATGAAAAATTCAATGTTTGATAATATTGATTTCCCAACTACAAAAATAATATTCATCTAAAAAAATTATATATATTGGATTTTTTATTTTTAAAATGGAAACTGATATTTATCGAAAATTATTGTTTTTTACAAACAAATGCTTTCAAACATTAATGAAAATCACAATTGTATTCATAAAAATTAGATGATCGTTTATATTTAAGAAAAAGTAATTTAGTATAATAATTTTTTTAAAATATTATTTAATAAAAAATTACATTAATTCGTAAAAATAGATTTCATAATTAAATGTTAAATAAAAATAATATTTTTCTTTTAGAATCTATTTGCAGGTAACAATAATAAAAAAAATATATATTCTATATAAAAATAATGTACATTATCATAGTGATAGAGTCTTATTACATTACCCATTACAACAGATGTATAAGACCAGAGGGTATGTTGTGCGATTGCAACAGACTCTTGGGTTGGCTTGGATAACATCACTCGATTGGTAATCTCTATGAACATGTACATGTACCGTAGGTAGTTCTGTTCGTGTTTAACATGTTAAAGGTCATATTTGTCTTGGTCAAGATTGAATCCCAATGATTTCATCTACTTTCTGAGATCTGACTATTGGGATTTCTATGGATCAATTCTACTGGATAATGTCATCACTTTTTTTCTGATTAAATTGGATTTGTTAAAGAGCTATATTTATACTAATCATGTCATCACTGTTCAACGAGTAAATTAGAAATGGTAACAATTAATAATGGTATTTCGAAATCCAATAACATAAAATCATAGAAGATCATATAACATCATTACATAATAATACATTTAATTTGATCAATAAGAATTTTAATTAATAAAATTTTGGGTAATTACAATCTTCGCCCATGAAGATTTTCACCCTCAAATTTTTTTCCCACACTAAAATAGATGCAGGTGACTCTGATTAATCACTTACTCCTATTCTCATGTTTTCTCTTCATACTTTTGGATTATCCACAATTCCATGATGAGGGGAATATTATTATTTCATAGATATTTTCCCTACGATCTAAGATCATCACAGGCTTATCTTCATAAGAGAGGCCATTATACAATGGTACCACCATTGGAATGAGTTTATGTGATGGGTCAGGTATGTACATCATCACAAGTGAAACATGGAATACATCATGTATTTGAGATAGGGTTGGTGGCATTGTTAGTCTGTTGTATATTGATCCAATGAGATCAAGGATCTCAAAATGGCCGATGTACCTTGGACTATTGATTCCCTTATTCAGAAATATCATAAATCACTTCCACAGTAATATGTCTAGGAATACCATATGTCCAACATCAAACTCTAGGTCTCACCGATGATTATAAACATATCTCCTTTTGTCTACTCTTGGTAGTTTTAATGTGTAACTGGATGGTCTTTACCTTCTCCATGAATTAATCAATCATTTTTGAACCTAGGATTTTCTCTCCCCAACAACATCCCAAAATGTCTGTGTTTTTTACATCGTCCCATACAGGGATTCATAAGTATCCATTTGGATTCTTCAGTGAAAACTGTTATTGTAAGATAACCCAATCATATGTAGATATTGATCCTATTCTCCTTTGAATTTCATTGAGCACACTTTTAACAGGTCCTTAAGTGTATGGATAGTCGGCTCAGATTGTCAATCAGTTTGAGGTTGAAATAACATACTGAAGTTCATCTCAGTATCTATAGAATGTTGAAGACTCTTTGAAAACAAATAGGTGAATCTTGGATCTCGATCAGATACAATCGATAGTGGTACTCCTTGCAGCCTTACCATGTCTTTGATGCATATCTATGCGAGTTGATCCAGTGATAAATCCCCTCGATTTGCAATGATGTGTGTAGTCTTTGTAAGATGATACACAACAACCCATATAATATTGTTTCATTTTTATGTCTTCAAATGTCTGGTGACAAGGTCCCTAGTGATGTACTCACATTCCTATGCTATTATGTTAATGGTTACCTCATCCCCTTAGACTTATACCTTTCAGCCATCACATGCGGACATACCAAGCATTTTGATGTATATTCAGCGATCTCCTTATTCATGTTATCCCATCAATAATTATCTCAGAGATCTCAATGCATTTTTGTTTTTCCTTGGCGAACAAAGAAATTTGAACAATGTGCATCATACAATAGTTCATTCTTTTAATATGGATTTGATGGAACACATATTCTTGTCCTAAATCTCAATGTTCTTTCATTATTAACATTGAACTCCGAGGATTTCCCTTTTCGAAAAGTTTCCACATTTTTCTGAATTTCAACATCTTCATTTTAAGCGTCCTTTATCCTTTCCAAAAATATGGCTGAGAAATCATTTGTGAAATTATTGATGATTTTCCCTTCTTTATGATTCCAATTCCCATATTCATCAAATCTAAAAATATTGGATCCATTTAAATTCTAACCAATAATAAAAATTTTGGGTCCTTTCTACATAGAGAATCATCCACCATGTTTTCTTTCCTAGCGTGGTAATGGATTGAGTAGTCATTTTATTTTATGATATCTTACCATCTTAATTGGTTCAAATTCAACTGTTTCTGTGGGAATATACATTTGAGGGCTTTGTGATCTGTTTATATTTCATACATCTCCCCAAATAGAAAATTCCCCCAAATTCATAATGTGAAGATTACTAAAACCAAATTCAGACCTTGTACTCGATATTTTATACCATTAAAATTAAATTGCATTGAAGCAAATGCAATGACTTTGTCATTTTTATCAACACACAACTCATTCCCTTCTTCTATGTATCACTAAATTCCACAATATGTTCTCCACGTAAGGGTAATGTGAGGACACGCACTATTATAAGACACCTTTTCAACTCCATGATGCTCTCTTTGCATTCTTTACTCAGTGAAAACACGACTCCCTTCCGAGTTATCTTTGTAAGTGGATTTGGAAACCACGAGAAATTTCTAAAAAATCGATGATAATATTCACCTAACCCCAGGAATCTACAGATATCACTTACCGATATTGGCCTTGAACAACCTCAATTTTAGCTATCATGGAGGGATACATATATATCCCATTACTTGTGATGATATGACCCAAGAATGAGACCTCCTTCAAACATAACTCAAACTCATTGTATATTGCATAGATATTCTACTTTCACAAGGTCTCTAGTATTGTTCTTAGATGATATTCATTCTCCACTATGGTTTTAGAGAATATTAGAATATAATCAACAAATACTACCCCAAATTTTTAAAGTTAATATCTAATGACTATTTTCATTAGGGAAATGAAGATTTATGGAGCATTCAGGACTCTTAAAGTCATCACTATGAATTCGTAGTGACAATATATTATACGAAAAGCAGTCTTGGGGACATCCTCCTTCTTCACCCTTACATGGTAATATAATGACTGAAAATCCACCATGGAAAAGTATTGTGCTCCAATTAGCTAATCAAATACGTAATAATTTTGGGGAAAAGTTACTTTTTCATTATAGGGATTTTGTTGAGCTCATGAAAATCAATTCAAAGGCATATTGACCCATCCTTCTTCTTGACATGGAGGATTGTGCACCCCATGGTGAAGCACTTGGGACTTTAAACCTTGTATCCAGATTATCCTATATATTTTTCTTCAACTCCTCAAGCTCCTCAACAGCCATTCTATATGGATTCAGGGGAATTGGAAACACCCCAGGTATAAGATCAATTGAGTGTTCAACATATCTTCTAAAAGGAGGGATAGATAAATTCTCATGAAACACATCAACGAATTCCCTCAAAATTAGCATCTATTCAATGATGGTTTCTTCCATAGAATAAATCATCTGATCCAGATATTAGTGCTCATGGGGTTATAATATCCACGCTTATGATGATGGTTCTAAAAAATATTCATTTTCCACCTTGTAGTTGAATATAATCGAGGTCTCATTCTCTATATGGAGAGTGATTTACCTCTCTTGAAAATTTTGGAAGGATAAATATATGGATATCAAATCCATGCCAAGAATTTTATCAAATTCCTCCGAAAGGTGAATGATGAGGTTTTACATGAATTTCAATTCCAATATTATGACAAGAGAGCAGTAATATTCATGGGATGAAATGATTGACTGATTTCCCGTACTCTCTGACATCTCTATCACAATGATTTTTTGTGGTGTTGGGAGATTTCTAATAGAGATTCGGTAAACAAATGATTGTGTAGAACAAGAATCGAAAAGTATGTTCTCTATTCATGAATTAATGACTAACATACCTGTCACCACTTCATTGTGGGGGTTCACTTCAGCAGTAGTGATGGGAAAATCTATTCCTTTCTTCCTTGGAGGATGTTGGTCGTCCCTAAAAACCCTTGTATTATTGACCCTTGAATTTAGTTAGTAGCCTCTGTAATATGGGGATGTGCAGTTGAGGTCTCGTATCTAATCATCTCAGGGCACCAATATGTGGCAGTCAGGTCAAGAAGATTCAAAGTATCATAAAATGGTGGGTTTCTTTTTTATCAGTTAACTTACTATTAGCAAATGGTATTAAAAATAGGATGATTTGGGAAATTTCCATGAGATCATTCATTGTAGTAGCTAACTCATGTAAAAGGGAAAACCCAAGTACCCAGGTGGCACAATTGTTTTTGATTTTTGTGCTTACAGTTGACTGTTATTTCACCATCAGTGATCCATTTATTGTATGAAGTTATTATTTTCAATATATTTTCCACCATGGATGAGTATTTTAATGTACTGTGTAATTATGCATCATAACAGGTAATCATTGTGTATTATGACATAAATCATTTAGGAAGACATAGAAAATAATATTTTTGTGAGTTTTCCTAAAAGAAATTTCATTTATTTACTAGTTTAAATTAATTTAAATTATTCCAAATGATATATTTAAAATGGGTAAAATTTTGAAAAATGATGTAATTTTAATTTGGTTTTCTAAAGGGAAACATGAAATATGGATATTTTTACCCTATGTTATGCATGTCAAATGTGGGTGATGGTTAAGAGTAGTGTTCGTTCCTATGTATTTTCTATGTGGTGGAAAATTGGGGATGACTTGTTAAGGATTTATATGTTATTTGGTTCAGGGATGTTTTGGTGGGAATTTTAAACATTGTATGAGAATATAAAAAATATGGTATGAAAAGAAATCCAAGACATGTTTTTGGAACAATTTTTCCATGAGACAGTTATATTAGAGAGATAAAATGACATTATGTGGTTGTTCCAGGGGAGTAAATAAATGTTGAATATGATTTATTATTCTCTAAATTGTATCACTTTTTCATATAATTATTAATATATGATGAATATTTGGAGAAACATTTCCAATATGGTATTAAATGAATAATTAAGTCCCATGATAACTCCTTTAGGCTGAAATTTTTTTATGAGTTGGTGAATCATGAAATCATTTTTAGTATAACAGAAATGATGATTCAATTATATTATAGTTTATTTATTACGGATTACTAGGAGTCATTTAATTTGAGAGTGGGAAGTGTCTTTATGAAAACATCAACCGTGGATATGGAGATAAAGTAGTTAGGGAGAAGGATTAGATACACAATGAAATAAAAAAATATACTTCCCCCAATATGGTAGGCCAGGGACCATTTGTAGCTAGTGTCATTGTCCACATGTGAATTACCCAGCCTATAGTAAGATGGGTCATTTTAAAAGATATTGCAGGAACCCTTTACCGATGGGTTATGATTGATGAGACATGTAGAGTCAGATTACTAAAAGGTGGTGTTAAACCCCATATTGATGGATATTTTTGGGTTCCTATGGTCTTGTAGTTCAAGGAAATGGATGTTGTATAGTAGGGAAAGGGAACCCATAATATTAGAGTGGTGTAGATTAGGGAACTGAAACTATAACATTAGGAAAATGGGTATGAAATTTTCATTCAGTTCTGCATGAATATATGGATATCAAGGTTGGATAAATACTAGTGAAACATACTATTATTATATATTCAATTATTGCATTTAATTTTCCTTGTACAAAATCATATTATTATTTTCTCCTACACATTTTTAATTATTTGATTCTATCAGTGGTTTTTCTGATTTTGTTTCGGATGATCAACACATTTTTAGATGTACAGTAACAGGAAGTCTATTTCTGCATGGGGAGTTATTTTGAGGATAGTATCATTTTTATTGGGATATTTAAATAACTAATATGTTATTAATTAAAATAATTTTTGACATGGATTTGATGGTATCATACCAAGGAGAACTATATTTTTACCGTAGAATTGTAAACATTAAATCTCCTAAGGTTAATCGTTATTTTCACCACGGAGAGTGGAATATCCAGGAAGGACATATAGGTCTACTTCATCAGTAATTAAGGGAACATACCACCTAGGTTTCAAGCCTTTTTCAAAATGAATGGGTTGTGAATCCTTGTGAATTTCCTCTTATATTCTATTGTTTCTATAATATATTTATTGTGGAATTCATGAGGATGCCACATAATAATGATGTAGAGTTTACAAGTGAGCTAATTTGTGAAGGTGAACCAGTTTTTATACCACTTTATAGAATGTTACTAGTAGAGAATAATTTTCCTAAGAGTTAGATGTAAGATTCAATGGATAAGACATTTATCCATCTGAGTATATCACATTGGGGTTCTCTCATCTTGTTTTCTAATAATTATAATGAGACCGTTCATTTTTGTGTTGATTACTGGAATATGAACTAGATGATAGTGAAGAATCACTATTCTGTTCCCCATAACAGTGATCTATATGGGAATTTTAGAGGAGCTTGTGTTTTCTAAAATATTTACATGATATTGGATTAAAATCAGTTCCGATTTAGAGCCTATGAAATGTGGTGGACTTTTCATAGAAGAATTTATAGATAATATATATTCTCCTAGAAACTATTTTGGAATAATAATGATCCTAATTTTTATGGAATTGATAAACTAAATATATCACATATATCAATATTCTTTTGTGGTTGTTTTGTGGATGAAATATGAGTGTACTCTAAGACTCATAATGATCATTCACAACATATTGATATGAACATGAGTACCCTGGGGGATATTCAACTATTTGAAAAGATATTTATGAATCAATTCTGGGTCAATATGGTATATCTCAAGGGTCACATCATCTCTATGTATGTTGAATCAATGGATTTAGAGAAGGTGTAGTTAATAGTTTATTAAGAGAAGCCTAATAATATTCCATGTATCTGTAGATTTCTGTGTCTAACATCTTAATATCATAGGTTCATTCATAAATTGTTCATCCTAGTAGAACTATATTTTGGATTGAATAATATAGGTATCATGTTTTATTTTTCTAGGGAATGTGATATTTATTTCAAGAAGTTGATGATGTATTTTTATACAACATCGATTTTCATCCAACCTAATTTGGTTGGGGAGTATAGATGTATTGTGATGAGTCTAGTAATGATCATGGATAAGTGTTGATGTAGTGAGATTGATTTGTGGAATATAGTTCTTGATATTTGTCACGATATGAATTGAATTTCCCTACACATGATCTTGAGTTTGGTGTACTGTTTTATTCTTTGAAATGTTGGTGTCATTATATTATCAATCAAAAGATTACTATGTATATTGATAAAAAAAGCGTAAATTGTATATTTTTACAATAAGATGTGAATCTCCCGAAGTGGAAGTTGATGATTATATGTAATAGTTTTATTTTTAGTTTTTATATACACTCAATATAGTAAATAGTGTTAATGATTCTTTAAGTAGGAAAACACTCACTCATGTTGTTCATTAGTCTATATGGTTGATGATGAAGATTACTTTAAGGGATGAGATGAAATTTGAGGTTTAGGGGGTCCATGAGAAGAATACCATTATACCAGTATTAGTGGAGTCCACACTTCTGAGTTTAATCAAGGAGAAAAAGTTTGATGATCCAATGTGTTGAATTTAGGGAAAACATTAATGTCGGGATCCCCCATTATATTGGAGAATAGATGAGGATGTCATCATTTATGTATAGAACTATTTTTTCCCTACATGTATACTAAAGGAGTTGGTGTTCATGTTTCATTCATTGAAGTTGATGGTACATCATGGTTTGACCAAAATGTATATTGGCTTACATTTATAGTATTGGAGGATGATCATGAAGAGGTAGATTATAGGGTTTATTGCATGATTATAGAATTATGAATAGGTGAAGGCTAAGAATCAATTAATGGCGGGTTACTACAACCATTTTTCATTATTTACTAGAAGTGGAATGATGTTACCATGGACTTCATTGTGGTCCTTCTAAGGATGCCTTAAATGAATGAAAATTTTTGGGTGATTGTGGATCATTTTATAGAAGTATCTAATTTATTACTATTTATGACACATTATTAGTGGATTAGTTGGTGGACATGTTTGTTCATGATATAATTTCATTAAACAGGGTTCCAATGAGTATTATTTTGGACTATGATCCTCTCTTTTGAACCTGATTTTGGATGTTCTTACTGAATGTGTTAGGTAAAAAGGTCTTTCTCAGTATATATTTCTTATAGAATATTGAAAGAAACTATGAATATACAATATATAATATGTAGTATATTCTATAATTGTGTATATTAGGATTTGGAGGGTATTGGGAGAAACACACAACACTCATTTATTTATCCTATAAAAACATTTATTATGAGACTATTCATATAGAACCATAGGAGGCATATTACGGTAGGATATGTAGGTGACCTCTATTTTTGATGAATAAAAGTGAGGCTGAGTTGTTTGGATCAATTCTTGTACAAGATACATCAGAGAAAATATTATTGATTCAGAAATGTATGGCCACAAATCAGAGTATCCAAAGTGATATGTCGATTGATGTTAATGATTCCTAGTGTTTTCAGTGTGTGATCATGTGTTTCTTAATGTTTCTACATGATTGGTTCAAAATATGGTATGAAGGTAGGTAAATTTTGTGCCATGGTTTTTTGAAAATTTTGAGATAGTGGAGATGATCAGACCATTGACATGGCATCTATCTCTTCAATAGTGTTATATAGCTATGAATGATGTTTTTCATGAGTTACAAATTTAAAAGTGTTATCATAACACTTCTCATGTGACAAATTATTAAGATGTAAATATTAAGGTAGATTCAATCACCAAGGATCATCTAATTCAGGTTATGGATGGTAGATGTAATGTTTTATAGGGAAATATCATGCTGATAGTTTGAGGTTTTTGGCAGTATAGAAGTGTTCATGAGGAAACATAGGAGGCGGAATAAGATATGAATGCATAATGGAATAAAATTTTTACCATAGAATCTTAGAGATTCTTGGGAAGAAACTCATGAATGAGCTATTATAATTTGGGGAGCTGTACGATCCCAACCATTATGTAGATTCCTTGTTTATATTTTCATGTACTCTTTTACCCTATTTTTTTATTATATCTTTTGTGGGTTTTTTCTTATTTGTTTTAATGTGAAATTTTAAAAAACATCAATATTATGGGGTTGTGCAAGATTGGATCATGGTGAGGGTAAAACAAGACTTTTTACCTGGGAAAAATGTACAATATTTTAGAGATATAGGATTTGGAACAGAGTTTGGATAAACCATGTGACCTCCCTCCCCAAACCATGAACCCTTAGACAAAGGGGGTTTTCATGGTCAGTTCAAAATTATTCAAATAGTTCTCATACATAATAGTAATCATGTAATACCTAAGTGACTTGTGCACATCCACCCCAATAAACATTCATATTGGTTTTATTTCCCTTGAAAAATTTATATTCAATTACAAACCATGTTATTTTTATCCCCATGCCCCCACTCTACCAAAAACAGTTTTTCTTCAATTTGGGAAGCTCTAAAAAGGGTTAGATGTTCCTAAAACATTTTCTTTGAATATAAAAGATCTAATAAATTATTTTCTTCTCTACAATATTTTATATATTCCCTATTTGGTATAATATCTCTCCTGTATTTATTTCTCAACGACAGTGGATTTTTTCCCTTGTTGGTGATGGTATAGATCTTGGTTTTAATAGATCTTGTTACATTGGATTTTGGTATTCCGATTTGGTCCATGATCTTCTATGTCTATGTTATTTCAATAGTTCCATATCAAATTGTTTACTTTGGTTTGGAAAATGTCTCTCAAAGACAATTAGGTAGGTAATAAAATTCTTAATTCTCATAGTCTTGATTTAGTTATTGTATTGAATTATGAAAATGGAATTTCTATATTGGCAAACCTATTTTTAATTGAATTAATGAGTTTGTTTATTAATGATATTTTTAAAATAATAGAATAATTGTGTTATGAAATTGATTTATTAATAGGATTTTGTAATTTATGGAAGCCCATGGGGTATACTGATGTGATTGAATTAATAGTTAAAAATTATGCAAAGTTGTTAAATAAATTTTCTAAAATGGGATGAATAATAAATTAATGGATGTCGTTGATAAATGGTTTGTTAATGTTGAACCATATGATGTGATATTTGTCACTGAGGAGTAGGAAATGGACTGCTGTTCTAAATACCCACAGGGTGCAAGACTACCACTCTAGGCCCCCAATATATAAATGTATTGAATGCGATCACTTAAAGAGACACATTAGAAACCCTTGAGTCTTTTCCATGCCTCATAGTCTATATAACATAATAAAAATTAAAATTGATCAATATAAACATAAGATCCTACCAAAAAAGAAATCCAAAACCAAAAAAAATTATGCTAAAAATAAATAAGTAACAAAACAAAACAAAAATGCAAATTAAAAAAATAAATATTTCAATACTAAATTCCAAAATCACATTTCTCCAAAGAAACTTCTCAAATTAAGGAAGCAATATCAAAATATATTTTAATCATCGAAGATAACATTTATTATAAAACAATATAAATAAAATATTCCATCTGAAACCCCTCTTTCTAAAATCATATTTTCATTTCAAAATAAACTTACATTAACATAAATAAATCCAAAACCAAACTCACACTGAAAAACATGGAATAGAGAACTAATTTTCAATTATAACCTTCCCACATCATTTATTTAGACCATTTACAAAGATGAAAAAAATCATTGGATGTATCATGGACCATGCACTTGTACTCCACATAGGTCCCTACTCGACGAAACATCACTCTGCAGTGTTGGTTACCTTCCATTTTCATTCCCTAAACAATAAAACAATCAATTTAAATAGGACACTAACAACATTAAATAAAATAGAAAAATAATGAATCAATCAAAATAACCCCATGAAACATGAGGATCAAAACAACCAATAGTTTGTGATACTTTTTTATCCCCTACCTCTCGAGTTCTTATAGTCATATCTCTGGTATCCCGGAAAATCAAAATAACAAGGGATCTTATGATAAAATTTCATCTTAAACCATCCTAGGTCATCCCTGAACATGTCACCCAATTTTGACCTTTAAAATCCCTGAGTGTAATTCCCAATCATCATAGGATGGAAAATATTACCATGAATCAAATATAACACTATTGATAAATATTATTTCCTATAAAAACTGATAAAAAACCATACATAGTAGACAACATATGCAATATGTAAATATCTTAACACTAAATAAATACATAAATATAACAAAATAAAAATGTAGTATAACAAAAAGTAAAAAATAAAACAAAACTAAAACCAACTATAATGGAAACGATCTCCATCTGACCTCTTAGACACAACCATCCAAAAGACTGTCATGTTCCATTGGAAAACCTAAAAAATATTTGAACCTACAATACAACATGGGGCTACCTATACCGAGTAATAGACATAGATTTTGATCAAAAAATAACTCAGTAGGTATGAACCATAGAATCCATAGATGTCCTCTCCCTAAAAATTCCACATTTTCTAGTTTAAAAACCATGTAATAAGATAGGGTTTTTATCAGTTAAAGATCAAAAAATGTATTCTTTTTTTTAAATAAATAAAGTTTTAAAACTAAGAAAATTTGTGGAAACAAAAACAAAAAATACATTAAATAATGCAATATCTCAAATAATTATAATTGGTAGGGTATATCTAACAACTATATGAGTAAATGAATCAACACAAGTACATGTAGAAAAACAATAGTAAAACAATTTCTGAGTGCTGAAAAATAAAATTAGAACATACATATATAAAATAATTGGTGTTTCCTAAACATACAAATAAAAAAATACCTAAATGTACTTGGTTCAGAGGAACCTATTGTTATACAGTCCCCCAAAATAGTAAATTACCAAATTGGATACTCCAAAATTGACTAACTAGTAGAAATTTCCACTAGGATTATCATTTTTCTAGAGTGATATAATCTATCTAATAATGACTAGAAATGAATCACTCTTTATGATTTTTATGAATCCCTTGATAAATTTATAATTAAGAATCATGAGAACATCATATTCATGGAATTAGACAAAACACATTGATAAAATCATGCATGTCTTACAAAATCCAAAACGCCTACTCTATGATGGCCCTCTAATTGAGTGGAAGACCATAGGGGTATGCATCATGCATAAAATCATTCAAATTTTCCAATTGAGCCTACAAATCATATAAAATTAAAACCAATTTACAAACCATCACAATGTTTCAAATAAGATTTAACATTTTTAAATCTAAACCCATTTCTAATATAAATACCCTACCTACCATACTATATTATTTAAAAAAAATTAAAAATTTTATCCATGCATATAAGCATACAAACAGTCTATTATATTCATTTGTTTACCAGTCAGGATTCTATGTACCAAATATTATATGTTTTAGATAAGATTTTTTAAACCACATTTTATGTTATTTGGAATCAATGTAGTTATTTTATAATCATTGGAAGTTTTAGAATAACCATGTGGAAGATAGGGTAGAAAATATAATGAGTCATGGAAGAATTGTGTTTTTAAAACTAGGGTTCTTGATGCTCATTTTATGTACTCTCATTTATATTTGTGAGTTTATGTACAAATCTACACCACATGAACATATGGGTACATCCAAATTCAACATCATATATGTAGACACCCATATAAACACCCATGGTTTCAAATAATGAATCAAAATTAACATTACAACCCATCAAAAGAATCAAGAAAAATGAACTAGAACAAAAAAAATCACTAAACCCCACTCAGAAAGATCAATTTTACATTTAATACACTTGAAATAACTAAAAAAATTAAAACACACTCCCAAATTACTCAAAATAATTTTAAGTGTCCAATTGGTATTTTTTCAAACAACTTGTATATATATGAATATAAGTATAACAAATTTAAACCATTGAAATTAATGTTTCATTATGTTTCAAAAAGATAAATTCCATGATAAATTTCGTGAACACTTGTCAAGACTGAAGATAACAATATGAATTAATTTCGAATCCTCAATCTTCAAATTTCATTCTTTAGAAAGGAAATGGATGGAAACACCAACATTAATGGTGTGAGAATGAGCTGAATCATAGATAGCAGGATGAACCAAGCCTGAGAGACAAAATACACACCCTACCATCAAAATAATAAACCCTCATTATCCAACCCACACTAAAGGGATAAAAAACGAAAAAAATAAATAGAAGTAATAGTAACAAGAGAGAGAGAATTCATGAAGATGAAAACACCTGAAAATCAATAGATTCCCTCCTAGATACTTTATATGATCATCAATGGAGGAAGGAGATATAACGGAGGAGGGTCTCGGAACCCCCTTCATGTTCAAAAAGCGATAAAGGGGAGTTTATGGTTAATTTGGGGTTAAAAGTCATGTAGAGAAAGCATGGAAATTTTGATTTTCAAGATTATGGTAAATTTACATGGCTTTTCCACAAAGCTAAAAACATGTGCGTCCCCTACTGGAAGGAATGGTCACACTCCTAGGATGCAAACATGTTTTGGTAAAAAGTATTCCAACCTTGAATATTAGTTATATAAAATTTATAAGCCCTCATCACATGAATTCCACAAGGTTTCTGCTAACCATGTGAAATCAATTTTCGTTACCTCACACACAACCAATAGGTCACACGGTTTCACCACTATCTCAAATGGTTTAAAAAAACTGTGCATATAGTATGAATGAACAACTGTGCAATAAAATAATGAATAAAAATAATCCATCTTTATTCAAAAACACATTATTATACCATCAATCCATGCACACTAATTGGGAAAAGATTTATCAAAGACAAAAAACCTCCATAACACTATTATTCTATTTATAAACTCAAAACAAACCACAAGGAATAAGATAAAACATAATAAAACAAATAAACATAAATTTATGAAAATTAAATTGGAATTGGTTTAAGAATGGTTGATATTAAGAAGGTATATATGATATTATTGTTCTCATATCATAGTTATGAAACATACATAATATATAATCATTAGTTTTATCTTTAGTGCCATATATGTAAAGTGGTAAAAAAAATAAATTACACCACTATGTGGAGATGATATGTTGTACGTATGCAAAAGTGATGTTTTCTCTTTTATATGGTTCTACCATAATCATACTTAAATCTTTGAATATTTATGATAATATGATTATTATTTTAGGATTGTTAAAACATATTAAGTGGAAGAATAATAAAAACATATAGGTCTAGATAATGATAGTTACATCATCCTTGGTAGAATTGTTTTAGATATCTTCTTCTAGGAAATACGGTGGGTATTTTAGAAGCACCATAACCTCTATAACATGTTAAATGTTGTTGAGAAGAATAATGGTCAAGGTTTGGTTAATATAGATGGATCAACGAGGTGTAAATAATTGAGATAATGGGTTTTCTTTCTTAAGAGAGGGAAGGGGCATTCATTGAATTTCTTATAGTATTAAATTGATATAAATGTTTTATCATAAAATGGATCCAAATTGATTTAATTTGAAGATTGGATTAGTGTGAGTAAAAATAATATCATCCAATAAAATGTAGAATTTTTTTTACTTTTGTGTTCACTATTATATTTTATTTTTAACCCCTCGTTAACCCTTTTTCCAATTACAACACAATATTCATTTTTACCATTTATGGGATAATAATATTAAAATATAAAGTCAAAAGACCCCTAAATGGACAATGTTTTATGTTTTGATCCACAATAATTAATTTGGAAAAAATAGTTTATGAATTTTAAATTATTTAAAAAATTATTTATTATTATAATATATTATTAAGGATATTTTTGACACTAATAATTTAATATTACCTTAAATATATATTTATAATGTATGAATTAAAAAATAATACATTTAAAATAACATAAAATATTATCTTGATATGTTAAATTACTGGGTCAAAATATCTCATTAAAATTATATAGATTTTAATCAATTTTTTTCAAATTATTTTATTTTTCTTTTGAGTGAGAAAATATTTTTTTCAGTGTTGCGCACACATTTATGAAAAAAATTTCTTCCTTAAAAATTATAATTTTTGTACCATGAAAAAATTAATTTATATGTAAAATAACTAGTTGAAACTGAACGTATACATTATTTTATCCTTATTTCAAAAAATTAAATATAGTAAAAAGAAGAAAATGATATTTTTTAATTATCATTAAATAAATCAATGTTAATGTAAAACTCAAGGGTAAATAGAAACCAAAGGACAAATATTAGAATATTTCATTATTTTCGGATATATATAATCATATTCATATATTAATAAAAGTGTTAGGGTCAGTTTTGAAGTCCATATTATTTTATTTTTAATTTTAATTTCCCAAGTAATCTTGTATCGTGGAAATCAAATTTACTATGGATACTATTCATAATGTCAAAAATAAAATGAGAAATATTTCTCAAATTTTGACTCACTAATTAAAAATATGAAATAATTTTTTTTTACAACTATTCACCTAAGTGACATAATTTAATTTAAAATAAAACATAAAAAACGCGGTGATGAATATTTTTTTATAAAAATACCTTTTATGTTCAATTTTTTTAATACGAAACTCTTGTATATAATTAATTAAAAATAGTAAAAATGGATAATTAAAAATTCAATTTAACAAATTATACTTATTAATTTTTTTAAATGATATTTATCTCCTAAATTTCTTGAAATAAAAATTGGCATATTAATAAAAAGCATAATTTTTCACTATTAATTAAAAAATCAATCATTTCAAATAATCCCAAAAATTAACCATAATATAAATATCATATGATGATAAAAAAAAGCCCATTTATTAAATAAAATTTTATAATATATGTATGATATATTATATTTTCTCATATAAAGAAATAAAAATCATTTTGGTCGAAACATATTTTTGATGAATAAAATGACTTTAATAAAAATTGATTGTTTATTTCCATGGAATAAAATTTTATTTATTATAAAATAAATATATATTTTTTTATGTGATTAGTATTATTCCAATGTTCTAATTTAATAGCTAGGTCATAACGATCATGATTAAAAAAATAATATTTCATGGTATATTTAGACTCAGTGTTGCGTGTTGTATAACCTATCGAACAATGTGTTCATAAAAACCTGGGATATTACATTCTAACATCCTAAAAGAATTTAAAAAATATATATTTTCATAAATATTACCTTCTATATAGATGAGGGTGGTTTGTTTTAATAACATCTCCATGTTCCCATATTGCTTCCTATATTTTATGATCTCCCTAAACTACCATTACCAATCATGTTATCTAGTTCAACAATAATTTCATTCAATTGCTAATAATCTAAATAGGTTCTTCATAGTATGATAGATCTGGTTTCAGATCTATTTCATCCTAGGTGAAAACATGTATTGGGTCTCGAATATACTTCCTTAATAATGATATATGGTACACATCAATTACATTAGTGTGGATCGATAGAATTGGAAATTAGAATTCCACATATTCGATTATTTATATAATTTCAATGGTTGTATTATATATTTTTCTTACTTTTCTAATTATTTTAACCTTATAAAACCCTTCAATAGAGATACATTCAAGAAATTATCATCTATAAATTGTAATTCCAAATAATTCATTCAGTTATGAAAAAAAATCATTTTCATTAATTGAGCTACATTAATATGATTATTTATATGATTCTTCATTGTTTTTGTCTCCTCAATAAGATGTAGACCCTGAAATTTATTTTCATATAAATAATCAGAATATTTTTTAGAATGAACTCTTTTTCCATGTAATGCTTCACACATCACCTTTTGTATCCATTAATGGAAACTTTTGTTAGAGGAAAACGTAAACAATGTTATATATTATTATCACAGAAATTTAATGTCATGTGAGAATAACATGAAAATATATTCCAGTGTTTGAGAGGTCTTTTCAAACTATCCATCAGTTTTATGGTGATAATTAATGCTAAAATAAATCTCACTATCCCAAGACATTTGGATATTTTTCAATACATTTGATGTAAATATTGGTTCATAATCAAATAAAATTAAACTATGATCACCATTTATTCTTACTAATTCGTTAAAATAAATCCTTGTGAGGTGATAAAGAGGTATATCTTCACGTATTGTGAGGAGATTTGAAAAATTAATAGGTTGATAAACAATTACACATATTTCATCATTATTATTACATGTAATTGGTAATATAATGGAAATTTCTACATTAAAGACATCATATATCCTTGTGGAAAATGGTATTTATTGGATGAATGTTATAGGATACTATTTCATATATTTCACATGTTGAAAAAACTAGAAATTGAAAAAAAAATCAGCAACATTCCATTTCATGTAATCCCACACAAAATATTCCATCTAATCTCTATACATCTAGGTTCTTCCAAGGTGTATTGAAAAATTCATGTTATGAAGATCATCTAACAATTCCATTTTTAGCACTGGTATAGGTGTAACACAAAACTAATTTACAAAATTTAGAACACCATTTTCATATATAATGAATTTCTATTTATTAACATTCATGATTTTAATTTACTATATAAATTTATCATAAACTGGGTGAGAAATTTTTATATTTTATAATAAATATGGTTATGAAATCATATTACAAACGATTGATATTTAAACAATATTAATAACTCACATATCCATATTTTCTAAATCCCTAATCATAGGATCCATCACAATCCTAATCTATAGCATGACTACGTGATCATTCTTGAACAATTCATCAGTCACCCTATTTTCCTTTCGTATTTGGTATTTAATTGATAAATCATAGTACCTGGGTAGTTATAGACATCATCATTGCCACATATTGAGCTTTCTTTAAAAGAATATTCATTTTAGGATCTTATAGTTTGTGTATGTCTCCCATATTTCATTATAAACATAATATATCCATATATTCAGAGTCAATGTTATTATTGAATTCAAAATTTTAGGATTTCTACTATTTTATTCATGTTTATATATCTAACATGATGAATAGTAAATAACATTGAAATATTTCATAATGATTGAACCATGTCCATTTATTGATGGATTAATATATATACAAATCCATAATTTACTGATTTTAGTGTCAAAAACAGATTATTAATTAATATCATCTTTAAATCTTCAGAAAAATCATCACAACCTATTGTCTATATGAACTTATCCCAGGTATATGTAGTCTTATAAACTATTTAACAGATATGGTTTTTTTGGATCTGACTGATGATTTTCTTATACATAAATTTAGATTTATCATCAGATTTAGCATTGTGTTTCGGTGTTTCGAGACCCAAGAATTAATATATTTAAAATATTTATTTATTTTAATCCATATTAATACATCACTTCATTTTTTATTGTTCTTCCAATATTCATGACTAATTATGGTAAATCTAATACCATTATTGACTCCAAAACATGGAGTTTTCCATTGGTTTGACCTAAGGTTGGTTGGTTCCAAAAGATCAGTTGAGGATGCCATTTTTGGGTTTGTAATGTGTAATAATTTAATTAATAAATTGTTTTAATCATTTAGTACCAATAATCTAACTACCTATTTAAATACCCTTTTATGGTAAATTTTTTTATCCATATAACCATTGAAGTATTTGAGAAAAATATCACTATTATTTGTGGGTGGATCAAGATTATATGATAAATGATGATAAGGTTGAGGTGCATCAAGAGGAAAACAATTAATTCAATTGACCTTCATTATGGAAGATTGGGTTCTTCACTAATGGTAAATTTGAAATTAAGGTAGGTATCATTAATTATTTTGAATACTCTTTATAATATATTCATTAGGGGTTTATAATTATATTCGTATTTTATTGAGATTTATGATATTTTTCATGACCCCATTCATTTTTCCTTATTATTATTGATCTGTTAAATAATGGTTGCACATTGATAACACCCTTGGATACCTTGGTTTTTTATAATTGGATGAGATCACTTTTATAATAATAGATTCTATTTTCCCATGTTCATTACCCTACATTTTTTCAAATTTTTCATCATTGTCACATGGGTTAATGGCTCCACATTTTCCAGGTGATTTTGAGAGTGATTGAACCATATAAATTAAATATTTTTAGCGAAAAACATACACGAGGGATGTTTTTTATGTATCCGGATGGATATCATGTTATGAGTTATGTATCCATGTATTTTTCTTCCAGATTGGGGACATCAATGGTCCGGTGTGAAAATGGAATTGTGTGTTGTTTGAGTGGAAAAAATCTATCCACCGATGATATATCGGTAAAAGGGAACATCAGATCTTGGACCCCAGTGGGAGTTGTTTTGTAAATTACAATAGAGATGATTTTTAAATATGAATGGTGCATTTTTGGATTTCTGAAAAACATCAACTATAGGGTTTTCTGTGTATGAGGACACATTGGGCAGTCCCTTAGCTACTAAAGATATTTTTTTAGGGAACATAAGGATCAAATTCCCTGTGGAACCCACCACAAGTACCATGACCCTGCATTGGTGAAACAATGGGTACAATGATTTCAAATGGATATGGGCATGACTTGGGACATTGGTATGTCCAGGGGTATATGTTTATGGTCTACTCTTCATACATAGACAAATACACTGACATAACTCAAATTACATATGTATGAACCGGTATACACATGAATGATTATGAGTACACATTTAGGCCACAAGTCGTAGATACTTTCCATGTATGACAATTACATGTTGTGATGTACTACATGTATAGAAATGATATGTGTAGTTTTGGATGCAGCTTGGTGTGTCAGTGAGGTAACAAACATTGTGACCCAAATTACGTGTCTTTTAGTTTTTTAGGAGGTCACAAGATGTGTGTCTCTTTCATCTAGAATCATATGTTGTCCCACATGTATCACATTATGTGTATTTTTCATTCATGTAACACAATCATATCCTTCCTTGTTTCCTTCAATGTAAAAAGTGAGGTGTTGAGATCATGTTTCTTCCTTAGGCAATACTTGACCAATAATTATAATCAGATGAGATCATCTGACAAATTCCAAGGATGTAAACCCCTATTTCTCTAGTTTGTGGGACCTCAATATTCGTATATCTACTAACTATATTCTCCATGATGTACTTGTTAAGGGGTCCTCTATAATCTGAGTGGTACCCCCTAGTTCACTACGGTGAAGGTCATCCATCTTATTAGTGGTACCCCATATGTAATAGGGTGTGGGTCCTCTATCGTTTGAGTGATACCCCTGATGCACTGGGGAATATCTCCTCTATCTACTGGGTGGAATTCCCTATCATACTAGATGTTGATGCACAATTAATCAATTTCTCCCCATGGGTATGGATAATTGAAGAGTTGTGGGTCCTCCACATGGATTTATTATAAAGACACATGGGATAATTATCATCACAGACAATACATTGTGGAAATAGATGAAATCTTCATCCTTAAATGGGTTGTACGGCCGAATTTCCCCTTTTATCTCATCTGGGATTCCTTATGATCCAATTAATTGATTTTTATATCCCTTTTTTGGATGATTTTAATTCTATAGAATATCTCCATTTCTCTATTTGGGGTTTTCATGGAATCTTAATGGGCATGTATATAATCAAATCTACATGGAAATTTTTACATTATATCATTTCCTATGACTAATATAGAAATATCATCATATGAATTGGGGGAGGGAGGTTCAGTGGAGATTGGGTACATTTACCTTGCTTGGTGGTCAGATTTAAGAATGGAGGTAGGATCTCTCAAATTTTATGATTTTTGTAGTTATTAATTTGTTTTCTATTAAATTTAGATTGTTTGTGGATTTTTACATTTTACACATTGATTTATAGTACTGTAGTATAATGTATTACCTATAATTCATTGCATACATGGGTGTACTCCACATTTTTTTAGAAATTATTATATTCCTATACACTTTTGAATGTAGATGATTATAATCATCCATACATGTAAATAGGCTAACACCTCCAATTTTATTATGCCGTCTAATTTATTATGTCCATCCCCTAGACTATTTTATGTGAGATTGGTGTTATCACACTTGTACATCATCTAGAAAGGTGGGACCGAGTTATCAGGGTGTGATAGAGTGGTATCTATGTCCGTTCATCCTCATGTAATTTTAGATATGATCCCATTGTGAGGATTTTGTGGGATCTTAGGGAAACATTTTTTTCTTTTTTCGAGTGAGTCTTTCAGACTAGGGAACCCGGTATGAGTGTGGTAGATAGTGTATCTATATTATAGACTCTACCTAACTTCTTTTCGACTCAGTGTACCATGAAATTGATTAGAACAAACTATTGGCACATGCATCATATAGGATTGATTGCATTGATTATAATTTCTATGTCATATCCTCTTATATATAGTCAACTATCCATTGTACATCTTGATCACTTTTTGGATAAATCCAAAAGTTATATCCTGTTATTTTCCTAATATCAGATCATATAAAATGATCCATTGAGTAAATATTCCTAAGTTCAGGGGCCATCACTTATGGTGTTTCCTCAAAACAGTCATGGAGAAAAACCCCCACCTACTAAGAAGGATTTAATAATAGCAATGTAGAATTATTATTCACATAATATTAGAATTATATGCGAGGTGTCACGTCATATACCGTTATGGTTCCGTAGTGAGACAGATCCACTTTTAGTGGAGGAAAAACTTGTGTTGGTAATCCATGTATATAGACTTTTCTAGACATTAACTGATCAGATATCATCACTAGAATCCAATCATTTCATTAGAGTAACTATGATTTGTTGTATTCTGATGTTTTAGACCCATGATGAGATTATTCTATCATGGTCAAGCTTCCATAAGTAATTTTTTTGATGAGTACTACACCTCATAAAATCTCTTCTTTCATATTCATGAGATTATCGAGTTTTAGCTGGTTGACATGCTAAATCTTTAGTACACTAAATGGTTAATTAAACCCATTTGTGACTCCCAAAAATGGTTTATTATGGTTTATTTAGGGATATTAAGAATAATTATAGAGTCTAATGAGACATTTATTCTAGATCAGTCTCACAACGAATAGATAATTATGCTAGAGTACTAGATTGGGATTTTATTACAAATAGATTCATTGAGGATGGTTGTTGAGTGTCTAGATATGGTGGCTTTTTCATAAGTCTTGGTCACCGTCATTTTCAAGTAGGCTAGTCATCATGTTCATTGTGTCAATGAACACCCCACTGTATGGCGTTGTCATAAAGATCTATAGTGCAAGGTACACAGAGAGGATTGAGTTAGCCATGAGAGGGGTGAGGCAATGATTGTGATGAGTGAGGTCACATGGAACATAAATTCCTAACATTATATTCCAATGATGTAAGATAGGTAGTAGATATACCATCGTTATTAAGGAGATGTCATAATCAAGGGTCTTCTACGCATGAACATATTGTATCATAGAGAGACGATAGTGGTAGTGGAGTGGGTGGAGCTCTAGGTTGGGGAGCTACTGGTGGTGGGTGATACTACAAGATACTTCCCCAACCACCACCTAGTGTCCCATGCTATGAAAATAGTGTTGGCCATCAGGTCCATGATAAGTTTCATTCTATGAATGTATATGAACTGGATACACAATAGATGATTTGAGGGGTGATTTGCTTCTTTTATATGATCATATTTTAATTAGTAGACACAATTTTGAGTCATTAAATCTTCACATTATCCCTTGATCTATAGTTTTTAATTCTAGATAATACATTGAAACAAAATCATTGGCTACTGGTTTCTAAATTTTGTTATTCATTGATATCTCATATCTCTCTATAGTGTGAGTTAGCACTCGGAGGAGATTGTTTCTTATGGGTCCTCTTGGTCATCATGAAAAACATATGACTTCATCTTTTCATTTAGTTATTGTCTATGGTAAATTACCATATTGACTATATTCACAAATAGGTTGAATGCATATATAAAGGTGGTCCATGATTATTTTTTAAGGGTGAGATAGATCTTCTGAATGATTTAGTGGGTTTTATAGGAAGGAAGTTTCAACCCATCACTCATTAGTTTGAATGTTAATCCCAGGGGCCAGTAAGACATTTGGGAATATACATCCCTTAATTAGTGTATTAATACCTAAAGAATATCATAGAAGATGTTTTTGGACAACCACTATGGTGATTGATGTACATCAACATTGACTTTCAATATGGGACCACAATGATGTATTCTACAGAATATCAGATGTCCCCTACTATGCATTGATATATAAAGGTATAGTTAGAGGACCATTTAAAGAAGGGTATAATAAATCCCAATGGGTCTCCTTGCGATTATCTAGTATTGTTCACAAAAACGTAATATCAGATCTTGAGTCTTTATGTCAATTACCATTGTCGGAACCACGATGTGATAATGAAAAATATACCATGTTGAGTTTGGAAAATACCTTCAACTTGTAGATAGGTTAGAGTTTGTTCTTAGAGATCAATATTAGGTCGAGATACCACCAATTGATGGTTTACAACAATAAAATTCGGAAGGAATCATTATGATATCTTTAAGGACACTATGAGTTCTTTGTGAATCCTTTTTTCTGAGAAATCGCTCTACTATGTTTATGGATCTTATGAGATATATATTCCAAATATACGTGGAATGATTGGTTTCTTGTAATCAAGGATATGTACTCATTTACTCTATCACATATTAAGTTAGTAATGATTATCTAAGGATGGTATTAGACATAATCTAGGAGAACCAGATTCATGGTAGGATCTTCAAGTGCTAGATTTGGATCTGCAATGTTCATTTTCTTGTGCATGGAATATCTATGTATAGATTATATATGGATGTAATAAAGAATGATGATGTGTTTCCTGGGATCCACTAAAGAATATTTCATATTTATATATATTTCATGGATTTGGGGTGTACTAAGAGTTGTTTTCAAAAGAATTATATTTAATCTCATCCTCTTTGACCACACTAGCACACAATGAGAAAGTTTTTACCATGATAAATTAGTGTTAAAGATCCATATAGGAGTATAGGTTGAGGCTAACCAATTGTCATATATTAGTACTAAAAGTGGTGGGTGTGAATTACATAGTGTCTTATGAATCATTTTGATATTATCAAGGATTCCTGTTGATAGAAATGGAGGTAGTTATTTCATATTGGATGAGGTTGTAGTTACCCCTCGAGATGAACTATGTGGCTGAAAATCAATGTTTGGTTTTGGTGGAATTCTCTATAAATATGTGGAGAAAAAATTTAATGGTTGATCATTTTGTTTTATACTCAGTCCACTATATTATAAAATAAATCCTCACTCACAGATATCTTAAACGGATATTGATTCAATAGTGGGAGTTACTAGAGGAATATTAATTGAAGATAGACTATATTATTGAAAAGGTAAATGTGGTGGACGATTCCCAAGATGGAAGTACCGTTATAAAATGTTGGAAGGTCCTTTTTAGCAGCTGGATTTGTTGTAGCTTACCATGGTGGAGGGTAGGGGTGAAACATTTATTTGTTTGATCAGGGTGAAACCAAATCTTCTACCATTGATAAGAGAGTGTTAGTTGGGAGAAATTTACTATTTGGTTTAATATGACTATATATCCTCAAGAGATTCACCATATGTATTTTATAATGGATATAAGTATTTCATCCTTTTCTAGTGGTATATTTAAATTCCATTTTTGTTGTTATAGGGGATAATGAGGGTGTTTCACATATATTCTATTGATGTACATATAAGGGTTGATATAAGGTATACAGATCATAAATGGATGTTTTGTTGGTATGTAAAGGGGAAGAGGGTTTCCATGATAATATCTTAGTTTCATACATGATTATTGTTAATTGTTGAGAAGCATGTTCTATGAGGATTAACACAAACTCATGTGATCTTGAAGTGGATATGGGATTACATGTCCCAAGAAATGGTTGTGGGATTTCCTTGGAATGATATAGGACATAAATAGATCTTGGAAATTTTTGATCAACTCTCTATGTCATTACACATACTTTAAATTTGATAATAGTGTTTGGTTCATAGTATGGGGTTGTTTTATGTGTAGGAGATCATCCAGCATCATGACATAACCATGATTATTATCTCTAAGTATGATTCCAATTTTACATCATGATTGTGGAAGTTTGTGCAAGAGGATTTTTGGAACCAGTTGAAGATAAGAATGGAGTATCAAACCTTAATGTATTGGAATACTGAGAGGACTATCTAGGTGTTGGAGGATATGTTTAGGGCATATTTTCAGTACATCGGCTGCAGTGGAGAAGATCAATTTCCATTGGTGGATTTTTCATAGTGTAACAATTATCAATTTACTATTAGAATAGACCCATTTTTGATCTTGTATGAGAAAACCTATAGGTAACACTTCTGATGGATTAATATTGGTGAGATATTTATTGTAGGTATAGTTAAGGTTTGGGTGATGATGGGGAATGTTCATGTGATTCATGAGTATATGAGGAAAACCCATGGTAAAAAAAGAATTCAGATCGACTTAAAAACCCCTGGAATATGTTTTGGGAGACCATGTTTTCTAGAAACAATCGTCATCATAAAGATTGTATGTATTCCAATTATGGAACACTATCCTAAAGTTCCATCGAGCCATTCACGGTCTATGTGGATTGGTGAGGATTCCTACCACCTCGGATTTCCCTCATAGTTAGATTAAGTGCATGTTATCTACCAATTTTCTCATAAGAGAAGATATGTACTTGACCTTATGAACATTGTTAAATGGAGAGAGATAGACATGGAGGATGAATCCACCTTCATGGAGTACCTAATGGTGATTTGGGATTAGAGGGAGTGGATATTTGTGGATGGACCATATCATTGGTTCATATTCTTAGGCAGCATAGGACTGTGTTAGAAATATCATAGAAGTGCGAGAGTCAGATTCAGACATAGTACCCCCACCTTTTTTAAAGCATGTAATTTTTGAGTAGAAAAGACACAAAGGTTGGGAGATTGTAAAAATTATCATTTCATTATAATTTTCCTCTAAATATTAATTTTAATATATATGTATTTATCCTAAGATTTAGTATAGTGTTTGGATTCCTCGAGCCTCTGAAATTTATATATTAAAATAGTTACTATATTTTAATGCACGTTCACACGTCATTTGGGTGATTATGGTTTTTATATTGTTCTGGACCATATAATGTAAATATAATACAATATTCGATTCTATAATGTTGTTTATACCCTTTAAATAACCTAAGGTTAATTTTCAATACACATTTATTTGAGGCAACCGTTGGTGGGTTTATAAAGTGGAATAATTTATTTATTTAATTCATTCATTCATTTAAAACCTATAACCTAATTGCCTATTTAATACCATTTTTTAAAAAAATCATCAGGGTTAGATGCATAAACCTGTGATTTTTTTGAGAGGAGGATCACCATTATTCATTAAAAAATCATGATTAGATGATAAACCAAAATCAGATTGAGATGAATCTATAGAAAGGCAATGAATGTATATATCTTTATCAATGGGGAACATTTTATTCACCAAAGATATCTCATGAATTAATGTAGGGCTAATTATTTATGAAATTCATCCCATTATAACTTATTAAGCATTTATTTATAATTAAATACTAATTTTATCTATGATTTTTGATTCTTCTAACGATCCCATCCCTTTCTCATAGAAACTATTGATCCAATAATTCATTGAATCTAATTTTATTATACATTTTATACCTTGATTTTATTATAATTGTATGATATGAATTGGACAATAATGGATTTACATAGTTCATTATTTTATCCACCACCATTATCATTGTTATTGGTCATTATCCATCAGGGTCATAGTTCAACATTTACAAGGTGGGTTTGAGCGTTATCGAACGAATTATATTATAGTGGTTATATGAATGATTTATGGGATGATTATTTTTTATTTTTTTTAATATGACTTTTGAGTTATGGGTGATAGGAAAGGGATTTAGTATCTATGTTGGAAAAAATTGTTATGCGGTGTGACGAATGGAGTTGTTAAATCATTTTGTATCTAGAATCAATCCAATATCTATTGATCTAGAACTTACAACACCAAGTTTGTTAACAATAGTGAAAATAATACTATAAATGATGAATTAAATGGATTGGTGAATTGTGTGAAGTTTTTCTTGGTTTCCGTAAAAATCCCAAAAACACAATGTTCAATTTATGAACACATTCCATGTAGTTCCAGGGCTACGGTGGAATGGGTTCTTGGAAGATAAGGACCAAAATCCATGTGGACCATAACACATGTTTTTTGACCATGTACTATTAGATCAATGTGTAATATGGGAGTATAAGGGCATGGACATGACATGGAGTACACATGTATGGCCCAGTACTTAGACATGGACACATAAACAATACATGGTTAATGTTCAGGGTTATGAAAATGAGAACACTAGTATAACCCAAGAAATATTGACAAATTATTTATTACCATTACATTTGTTAAATTACTACATGTACAAAAATTCCATGTATTCGATGGGAAACTACCATGTGTTTAAGCACGGTCACACACATTTTGAACAAAGGTACATGTTGTGAAATTTATATGATATTTCCAAGCATCTAGGCTAGGTCACACACCATGCGACTCTAGGTACATGTTTTGAATTTTCTTTAGAAGTTTCAACCATGCATATATTATTATGTTGGAATCATATGTTGTCCCCTTGATACGAAATACCAAATATTTTTCATTATAGAACATTATTGTATCCTTTTTAGTTGATTTCATTGTATGATGTAATGTATTTCATGATTGAAACTTGTTGAGGTTGCACATGATAGATTTTAGTGATTTGGTGGAATCATTTGAGAGTTTTCAAGGTTGGAAATCTCCTTGTCATAATTGAACATTGGTACCCCATATTTATTTAATCACTTAGTATAACCCCAATTTCACTATGGTGTGGATCCTCCATCTTCTGAATGGTACCCCTAATGCACTAAAGTACATGTCCTCTATCTTCATAGTGGTAACCCATAGTGTACTATGGTTATAGTCTTCCATATTATGAGTGGTAACCCATGGTGCACAAGGGAATGGGTTTATTATTTATTTAGTGTAGTCCTCCTATCACACGACGGTGTGGCTATTCTGTTATATATTTTCCCCCTCTGGTAGTAGATTTGTGACAAGGTTCGGGTCCTCCACATGTATATCTTGTAATGAAATATGGGATACAGGGAATCATAGATGAACCACTAGAGCCATAGACAAGATCATCACCCCGGGATAGGTTATAGATATAAATATCAAATTTCATTCTCATATGGTTTCTCATTATAGGATATATCTTAGTTTTTCTTACCCTTCTAGATTTGGGTTGATCTGTCTTTTATATAATGTATTTATTTCTCCCTTTGTGGTAATTTAGTAATTTACAAGGTATTTATATACTTACCCCTTCATTAGATTGTCTCACACAAGTTATGTCTTTTGAGAATGATAGGAATATCAACAAATACATTGGTGGATATCATTGATACATGGATTTATTTAAAAATATATTCTAATAATATATAGATATCAAGAGCTAGGTTCTCTCATATTTTACTCTTTTTCTAGTTATTTTCTAGTTGGGACTTCATTTCTACCTGGGTGTGTATTTTTATCCAATAAAATTTTGTTTACACAATCAGAATCTGATGTATTCTTTATATTTTATTATATAAATGTTTTTTATCTATGTTTTTATGATTTAATTATATTACTATACTATTATTTATGGAAATTTTTGTATGTGTTCATGTATGTACATAGGATAGGGCCTCTCATTTAATTCTACCTTCCTGCTGACATTCTTCAACTCCAATTCTAAATGCAAGATTATCAAATATTTCTAAATTTGAAACAATATAGACAAGAGAAGAAACTATATAAATCTATAATTCTCACTTTCTAAATATCCCATAATTTTTTTTAGGACTCTCAACAATGATCCCAAAATTATTATATGGTTATCAGAGCTCTTAGTTTCAACTATAATGTCATCAATTAATGAAAAATATAATTTTTAATATATTCCTTAAATACTCATTTTAGATGATTCATAAAAAAGAGATTTCAATAGTAAATCCAAATAAAATTATAGTAAAATGTAATTTTCATAAATTAATATAAAAAATATTTCAGTGGAATATGCTCATTTCTACACACAATTGATTATATACCAAAAATTTAAATCATTGAAGAATATTGGCATCTATGAATTTGATCAAATAAAAAATCAATGTGATGTTCTAGATTCTTGTTATTTATCCAAATAACATTTATATCCCAATAATAATAAAAAATGTAATAGATCCATATTTATTTTTAATGAAAAAGAAACTTTTCTCACCATGGTGATATACAAAGGTGTGTTAATCCATTTGTCACATATTCATGTAATATTTTCTAAAATTCCACTAAGTCCAAAATAGACATTTTTTGGGAGAGTATTCTATATCCCATCATAATAGATAAAATTAATGAAAAATTACACTTTATGATTTGGTGGATGTACATTTAATTCATAAGGAAATACAAAAATGTATTCAAGTACAATATGTATATATTCAATTTGAATATTACATTTTTCATACATAGATTGTGTCTGTTATTTATCCCCATGAATATATTTCATAAGAGATAAAAGAGGTGGATCTTAACAGGACTCAGGAGATGAAGACTCCCATCTAAAGGGAATTAATTATACCTCTTCATCACATATCATAATTTCCTTATACTTTATATATATTTTTATTATATTTTGAAATAATATCCATAAAAAATATTATATCAGAGTCAATCATAGGTATAATAATCAAGTATATATATAGGTAATTTTTATGGGATATAATGTGAAATTTCATACACATCTTTGTTGTTTTGATATATATACTACGAGTTTGGACTAAAAACTCCCTTATTATGTAGTAGGGGAATATTTATTCTTTTTTGAAAAAATGGAAGATATAACAGAGTGAAAAAATATAGAATAAATTGATGAAATGTAAAAATTGTAGTCTCTAATTAAATTACATTCCACCATATAATTGGGAACATCAATCTAAAAAATAGTGAGCATATAATCCTGAACTTCTCCCATCGACCACTTAATTTCATATTCCCATTACATGTGGTAAATTGGTATGAATAATGACCCATTTCCAAATATTTGACGCTCAAAAAATATTTATATCTATAATTACACTTCATTTAATGTATAGATGGACCATATCATTTTATATGTAAAAAACGATAATTCATTTCATGTAACACCCCTGGATTTCATAGCACGTTATCTCTTTAATGTAATTCATCAGCTTGCACTACACATAACACCATGTAAGGGTGCACCACGACATACCAAACATGTCGTTCAAAAAGATTCTATGAATAGTATTAACTAAAATTTTAATTCTATATAATAAATATAATTTTAAGATACATATTATATGTTTGTTAGACATAATATAAGAACAAATTCAATTTTTCAGTTAATGTAAGATTTTTAGATAAAATACAATTTTACTGCCTTTTAATAGAGAAACCTTTTTAAATAAAATATTTGTAAATTTTATGTTTTAAATTTGAATACATAATATTTTTTCTTTAGAATATGGACATAAAAATTTAATTTCATTAAATTCATTGTGTTTTTATGATAACTTTTATATTTTGATGATTACTGAAAAATAAAACAATTTAATTGAAAACAATATTTTTCAAATAAATAATTTATGGTGTTAAATTTTACATATGAATGGTTTTGATTTATAATTAGATTAAATATTTATAATTTAATAAAATGATGGTCATTGGATGTAATTTTACATTTAAATTGGACATAAACACATATTAATCTATTGATAATATTATTTCTCAAAAACTGGCTTTCTAGTTTTGAAAATGGTAATTAATTTAAAATTATTTAATACATCATCTATGTTTTTAATTTGGTATAATAGACATAATTTTTTAATTTGGAATATCAATATTATATTAAGGTGAATTTTTTGTATTTTTATGAAAAAATTCAATTTTTGATGAATAGTGAAAAAACTGTGTTATTGTTTATAACCGAATATTTGTTTAAATAATTATATATTTAATTTTAAATTTATCTAATATAAAAATAGATACATAATATATATCTATAAGTTCTATTTAATTCATTGGAGTAATTTTATAATAAAATTACGTATAGAAAATTTTATTGATCTTTTTAACTCCTCTTACCCACCATCTAGGCACATTTTCAAATTTGAATAGACATAATTTTACCCCTTATTTGAATTGAATTTAAAAAATACAAAAGTAATAGTTTACAGCAGTGAGTAATATGTGGTTTGATAGGTTGAAAATATTTTTTGGTGAACTATAACTTTTGAATTTTATTTACTATAGTTAAATGTAAACAGGGTAATTATAAGTAAAAATGATATTATTATTTCCCTAATACATGTACTATTTCTATTGGATTAGTGTTTTATGACCAAAATCCTCAGTATGAATAAAATATTATATTCGTTGATACACTTGGATTAGATTATGATATTTATGATTATTTTATTTAAATAAGAGTTAAAAGTGTTAAATTAAAATTTTCATAATGAAAACATTTTTAATATGGGGTTATACATAACATAATTCGACTATAAACATTCATTATCATGTTATAAAGATTTCCAACATAATCGTATTTTATTTATAATTTTAATAGGTTATGTAACCAAATTTATATATGACACAATTATGTTTAAGTAATTATCTTATTAATGAATGATTAAAATAATTGATATTATTAATATTAAAATAAATATAAATTGAGACTTTTGATGCATTCATATAATTTTATAAGTTAATATTACATTTTTGTTTGATTTAATATATTTCTTTCAATGTAATCATGTTATGTTGACATTCACAAATAACCAAATACTGAATAGTGTCAAAATTGACATAAATGTGTTTTTAAAAGAAATACTATATTATTAAATTATATAATATTCATAAAAATATATTGTTCAAAAAAAGGCTTTTATAATGATAGATATGTCATTAATGAACCACTTTGTATTCTCTTGTAATTTTTTCATAATTTTATAAACCATGTAATATAAAAATACTAAAAGACATAGAAGTAAAACTATTTAACTAAGAATTAAATATAAAAGATAATGTTAATAATGTGACCTAAACCTATTTAAATCCAATTAGATGAGATGTTTTTGACGCATCCCCTCATTATAAACTAAATAAACCATTTTGGATTCATTATAAACCTAATTTTAGTGTATAATAAGTAAATATTTCATGATTTTCATAAAGATTCCCTCACCTCTTTTATAATAGGGTACACACCCTTCTCTAAAAATCACAAATTCAAAGCCATTTGGATTGGTCAAACCATGATCCAATATTTTTCCAACCAAACTCACATCAACCTAGAGGACATACTTGTATCACAATGATGACCAAAGATTCCATTTTGATCAAATAAAAAGGAATCACCCGAAGAATAGGTATTAATATCATCACCTCTTTCAATGATCTTTACTTATTCCACATCCAATTTTTTTTTCAATACCAAAATAAAAAAATTAAGCACCATAAACATACTATGATGTTTTTATAAATATTGTACCACTATATTCATTATTATATCCATCATATGATTGAAAAACTCACCATATGTGCGTATGTGCGTATGTGCGGCTTACCATCTCGAAATAGTGGTGTATATTTTCTTTCGACACATAATTATTTAAATGGGTATAATAATGAGTATAATTGGTAAAAATAATAAATATAACATGTAAATTATTTTTTAAATATTATATAAGATCCAATTACATACAATTTCATTATCAAATTAATTGCTTTGTCGCTCGTGCGTACGTATGGATTTCTATCTCCATGAAGGTGATGAGATTCATTCCCTGTCGAAACCATTGAATAATAATTATTATTTTATGAGTAAAAATAATGTTTGAGAACATAATATCATTATGTATATGAATCAAATAAATCATATATATAACAAACATGAATTACACAACGAAACATATAATGGAAAATAAATCTATTAACACCCAAAACCATGATACTAATAAAAATATTTTTAGAAAAACAATATTAGAAAATATTATATAATATATTATATATTTATGTGGTTCTTTTATAATTTAATAACAATTATTTAACAATTATACATGTGTTTAATGCACCCTCGACCAAGGAAAAGTACAAGGTAATGGATAATTATACGATTTCTTTACTTATCTGAAGTTATTTATACATAAGCATTTATTAGGACTTCTTTATCACCCACATCTGAGTTTCATAAAAATGTATTTCAAAATGTTCTTACTATCTCAGATAGTATAGGTTAATATAATTTATACCCTTGTATGAATTTACATAAAATGTGTTTACTGTAATCATTCCATAGTTTTCCAAACATGTTACATTATGACATTTTCGAAAAATAACGGTTAGAATGTTTTTTAACTATTACGGTAGGTGCAGCTATTCTCAGCCTTTATAACACCTTCTATTATTCCCTTATAATATTATAGGAATATATCACAAATAAATTTTTTCTTTTATTATTATATAACATTCATATCATTTAAAAATATAATGCGATATTTCTCTCAAATAGTTTTTGATTTCATCTATATCCACATCCTTTGACTAATTTTACACATGTTTGAAGATCATTTATTAAGATACAATATTCCATATTTTATTTATGGTTTTTTGATATTTTTTATTGTGGATGCATTGTTTTTATACCATTAATTGTTTATGGTTAATGTATTAACATTTCATATGCTAGTTTTAATAAGAATGCCCCTGTTATGTTTCAACCTATTCATATGAGGAATGCATTGCACTTATTATGTGACAGGTGGAGCCTTCTATAACTTCTAGATGCATCGGTAGGCCTCATGAGACAAACTAGTGTCTTGGAATAAGGCATTGACAAAATATTATTTTTAGTCTTGGTACGAGGCCTTGACAATGATGTTATAATGTCTGCCAATATGAATTACATCATTTTTTATATTATCTATTTATATTACATGTAATTATTTAATACTATAATATCAATGTTAATAAGTAAATGGAATTATTTTATTTATCATTTACATGTTATGCTGATGATAAATTTTAAAATTATTTTTTTAGTCTTATACATTGTCTTAAATTTTTATTCTTATTTATGAATGTTTTCATTATATTGTTATCCTTATAGAGCATCTGATCTCACATCATTCATTTTTTATTTTTCTCATGATGGGAAGAAGTATATTATGATTGACATGTAGGGATAGGCTATGATATATGAGTGTGAAAAATGGAGACACAATGTTGTATTTAATTTTTTTTATGTAATGTAAAAATTATGTCAATAACTTGTACTTAGAATGCTACTAAATTGATCGGTCTTTCGCGATGTGATCCCTTATGATCATTCCAATGTTATGTAATAATGGATCGACTCTAGATTACTAGGTTCGTGGCATTATAATGTGTATTAGATGATGTTTAGTACAATATTTGGAAAATGATTTAGAAAAACGTTGATTAGAGAACATTACCCTAAGATAAACATTAAGGATTAGTATAAAATAACTTCTAGAATTTTATTAATGTAGTGATTTGATGAATTTTACATGAAATACATCTTTATCTTGATACGAGTATGTAGAGAAATATCTATCACAATTGTTTCTAGGGGTAAATCTCGAAAAAAACCACATTTAGCTACACTTGAACAGGAATTGGTGCATGTCAAGGAGCTTTGCAATACTCTTAGTTATGACACTCCTTGGGGATATACTTAGGATACATCAAATTTTCATAAAAAACCATTATTAAGGATTTATGAGTACAGATTTCCTCAAATAAAACATTTATAGGATTATGGATTATATTCATAAAAATTACAATTTATGCTAAGTATTTTAAATGTTAGGAGTTAGGCATTGAGATTAATAAAATAACACAGTGTATGCTATTGTTTAGAAATGTTTCCTAGTAGACAAATTGAGAACTCCAATAGAATTCTTGATCCAAAGAGTAAGAAGGATCTTATTTTTCATGGTCTTAAGAGAAAATTTAAGAAGGGAAATAGTCTCCCATGTATTCTCATCTTATGAAGAAATATTATCATGTAATAATAAGATAAGTAAATAATTATTTTAGTGTTGCAGAATTGAAGGGAGGCCATAGGAGAAAATAATGGTAGAGAAAAAGATTGATATAGGGAAGAAGGGAAAGAGGGATTTTATCATATGTGATAAATGTGGAAAGATTCGCTATAGTAAATTCTTATAGGCAATGGGAGTTTGTTATATGTTTGGACAAGATTGACACCAAGTATAGGATTTCATATGTAAGAAAAATGATTCAAATGCATAATGGTCTATCTGCAAGGAGTTCAGACACTATATTAATCAATTTACCAATCATCAGGGTATACCATAAATGATAATATTAGATAAATATCATGTTATTATACTACAATAGATGGAGAGGAATAATTACTGTTTCTTATTAATTAATTATGTCATCTGAGTTTTGTATCAAAGATTTACATGTTATATTAATTATGGAAATAAATAAGGATTATATTGTAGTATTTTTTTCATTAAGGATTTGATATTATATGTTTATAAAAAAAGTGAGTCAACAGTATGTTAATCTTATTAAAAAATAAATGGTTGAAGGAAAGATAAAAATTAATATGTTCATGATTGTGAGGTAGTGATTTTGGAATTATTTATCATTGATTTGGGTAAATTATGTTGTATATTCGTAATTACCTTGAAACTGATTAATGGTTTTAAAATTCTATCATTGAAAGAGTATTCAAACTTTTGGATATAAGGAATATATAAAATATTCTATAATGAATAAGGGAGAATGAATGTAATCAATAAGGATTTATGGTAATTTATTTTGGTACCATGTTTTAAGATAATACATGATGAAGGTACTCACATGTTATTATGTATGAAAAAGTGATCATCATTATGTTATATTGACCTTCCTTATAAATGTTTGGTCTATGAGTTTGGAAACAAGTATTTTGGATAATTCTAAAGAATGGGATGGATTTTGATGGGAATTGGATACTATAGTTTAAGGTTAAAATATTTCTTAAGATAAATATTGGATATTTTTAATAATGACATACCGATTTTTGGACGACAACTAATCGCGTCCGGCAAGGCCGCGAGACTTAAACCCGCAACTGATGGGCGACAAGGGTGTATCAACTACCACTAGCCTATTTAATGCCTATGTTTTTATAAGGTTATTTTTTATTGGTCTGACAGATGAATTATATATTCATTACTTTTAGAACCCTATACATTTATGATAAATATAATATTTTTGAATTCTATTATCTTTTTTAGTAAAAGATGAGATTGTGGAGGAAGTTACTTCAAGGATTGAACTATACATGTCAAGTAAATTTTTTTTATTTTTCTATGGAGTAATTTATTTTGAAAATATAGGGAAGGGATCTTAAAATAAAAAATTGTGTTATCCTAATAAATTTGGTTTTATTGGAAAGATGATATTTAAATAATCATAGATTTAAGGATTTGAGGCCCACTATATAACATTTATTACTCACTTGTTTTTTATTTATGACCTCAATCACTCCTTATAAATATTTACGATTTCCCACTAATTATGTGTCTCTATTTTTCCAAAATGTTCTCTTATTCATGATCATAATTGGGTGATGAATTTTTTATTTTAATTTCATTTTTATTAAGACTAAATATTTATAACCCTATTTCTGATGTGGGTTTTCCACAAACGTATTTTTAAATTTTAATCTTTTATTTTCAAAGAATAATTTCAAATTTTGAGGACATAATTTAATAAAGGATGGGGGAATGTAACACCCCATAATTTCCTGGAACGTTATCTCATTATCGTTATTCATTAGCTAGTGCTAGAAACAACACCGAGTTAGAGTGCCCCACGACCTACCAAAATAAAAGGTCCAAAAAGAGGATAAATATAGCATTAACTATATTTTGAATTTTATATACTACATATAATTTTAGAATCAATTTTATTTGATTCATAGAAATTAAATAAGAACAAATTCAATTTTTCAGATAAAGGAATTATTTTTTTAAAAAAACTTGTACCACTTTTTAAGGGAATTTTTTTATGTAAAATATTTATAACTTTTATAAATTAAATTTAACAAAATAATATTATTATTTAGCAGGTAGAAATAAAAAAAATTTATGATAAATTTTTTGTGTTTTTCTGGTAACATTCATTATTTTGATGAATAGTGAAAAACAAAATTTTAATTGAAAAACATTTTTAATCAAAATAATTTATAATATTAAAATATACATTTTTTTGGATTTTAAGTATAATTAGAATATAATTTTATAACTTAATCCAATTTTTTCATTGTTTTTAATTTATCATTTATATTTGTAATATACTCTTATAAATCATTTTATAGTTTTTACTTCTCAAAAACTCACTTTCTAGTTTTCACAACCGGAATTAAATTTAAATTAATTAATAAAACTTCTATGTTTTGGATTTGTTAAAATAGAAATTATTATTTAAATTGAAATATCAAAATTAGTATAAGTTTAATGTATGGTATTTTTTTGAAAACATTCAAATTTTTTATGAATTGTAAAAAACACTACGTTATTGTTTAAAACTAATTTTTTTTAAATAATTATTTAAATTATTTAAATTAATTTTAAGTAAAAATATATAAATAATTCCAATATATGTTCAATTTAATTAAATAGAGTCATTTTATAATAAAATTAGGTATATAAAAGTTTATTGAACCTTCTAACGTCTTTTACCAACCATTTATGAACATTTGAATATTTGCATAAAACATAATTTTACCTCTTCTTTTAATATAATTTAATAAATCCTAGAGACACAGTTGACAAAATTAAGTAAAATGTGGTTCAATATAGTGTAAATGTTTTTTTATTAATAGTTACTTTTGAATTTTATTTACCATAGTTAAAAGTAAATAGGGTAATTAAGGGTAAAAATGATATTATTATTACCATATAATATGTAATAATTCAATTGAATAAGTTTTTTTGATAGAAATAAACCTTATGAATAAAATATGATCCCCTTTGATCAACATGGATTAGATCAGATATTTATTATTATTTTATTTAAAGAAGAGTTAAAAGTGTTATATTCAAATTTTCATAACAAAAAAAATCTAATATATGGTTATACATAAGTTAAATTCTACTATATATATTCATTATAAATATGAAAATATTTCCTAAATAATGGTTTATTATTTATAATTTTTATAAATTAAATAATTAAATTTATTTATGACATAATGATGATGCAATAATTATATTATTAGGGAAAGATTAAAATAATTGATATTATAAATATCCAAATAAATGATAATAGATACTTAGAAAGCATTAAACTAATTTTTAGGATAATATGACATATTAAGAATGATTTAAATTATTTTTTTCTAAATTACCAATGTTTTTTGACTTTTTGAGAAAACCAAATACTAAATAGTGTCAAAAATGACATAAATGTGTTCAAAAAAATATGATATTATTAAATGATATAATATTTCTAAAAAATAAAATATCAGACATAGTACATATATAATTATATATATGTAAATAAATAACCTCTTCGGGTTCTCTTGTAGTTTTATAGTATGATAATTATCAATGTAATATAAAAATAAAAAAAGAAATGGTAAAAGTTAAACTATTTATGTAAGAATTAAATTTAAAAAATAAGGTTATTATGGAGACCTAAAGATGAATAAAAACTATTGGTTTGTAGGTTCTCTAATAAAACCCACCTTATCCTCAAAATAAATCTTTTTGGAGCATTTATAATTATAATATGACTGTATAATAAAATAATATTTCAAGATTTTCCTAAAGTGACCCTCACCTCTCTTATAAAAGGGTAGTGCACCTTCTGTCAAATTCACACCTCCAATGCGATTTGGCTCAGCATAAACTTTATTAAATATCTTACCAAATACCATCAATTCATGCCAGAGCCTTACTTTGATGTGAATACAATCTTAAGGATCCATTTTGAGCAAAACAAAAGGAAGCACCCGAAGAAGAGATAATAATTTTATCACCTCATTCAATGTTATTTTCTTCTTCCACATTGTATTCCTTTGTTGTTTCCATATAAAATTAATAACTCGTGTACCTTCTACATAATTTTATTTTATTATAAATATGGTACAACAAAATTTATTATTCTATCCATCCTATGAATGATAAATTCACTATACATGTGTACGTACGACTTACCGTCTCCCCGTCATGGTGTAGTTTGTAATGAAACACTTCATTATTTAAATGGGAATAAAAATGAGTATAATTTATTTAAATAATAAATATAACTTGTTAAGGATTCATTATATATGATATAAAATCCAGTTACATATGATTTCACAATCAAGATAATGGTATTGTCGCACATGCATAAATACAGATTACCATCTCTACAAATTCAATGAGATTCATTCCCCATTGTAAAAAATAAAGAATAATATTCATTTTATGATTAAAATTAATGTTTATGAACATAATATCATTATATATATGAATCAAATACATCCTATCCATAATGAACGTGACTTATTTAACAATACATATAAAGTAACACTAATCAGTTAACACGTAAAACAATAATACTACTAAAATATTAATAAGGAAACAATATTAGAAAACCATATATGATATCATGTTTATTTATGTGTTTCATGTATAATTTAATATCAATTATTTAACAATTATACAGGTGGGTAACGTACCCTCAACTGAGGAAAATTATATGGTAAGGGATAATTTTATTATTTCCTAACTTATATGAGGTTATTTATACATAAGTATCTAATGGGACATATTTATCATCCACATCTGAGTTTCATAAAGATTTATTTCAAAAAAAAATTCCTATTTCTATGAAAATGGATTAAAGTAGCTTATATAGTAATTTGAATTTATATAAAATATTTTTAAAGGAATCACTCCGTTATATTCCATAGAAGGTACTTTATAACATTTTCGACAAATTAAGGTAAGAATTATTTTTTAAATTATATGGTGGGTGTGGCTATTTTCTACTATTAAAACACCTTTGATGCTTTTCAAAAAATATTATAAGAATATTTCCAAAAGAAATATATATTTTTATAATTATCTGACTTATAAATCATTTCAATATAGAAAGAGAAAATTATCTTAAATAGAGTTGATTTCATCTATATTAACATCCTTTATGGATTTTAAACTAGTTTGAAGTTGATTTATAATGAAAAAATCATCCTTATTATATTGAAGGTTTTGTGATATTTTTTACTATCGATGTGTTGTTTTTATAACATTAATGGAATATGGTTAAAGTATTAAAATTTACTATTCTAGTTTTAATATGAATGTTTAGGTTTTATTTCACCCTTTTCATATAGGAAATGCATTGGACTAAGTATGTGATGGGTGGAGCCCTCTATAGATCATTGATGCATTAGTATGTCTCATGAGACATATTATTGTCTTGGCACAAGGTGTTTAAAAAATCTTATTTGTAGTCTTGGCACAAGGCCTTGACTATGTGGTTAAAATTTACGAAAATATGCATTCCATCATTATGAAATTATCTATTTATACTACATGGGAATAATTTACTAGTAGAATATACATGTGAATATGTAAATTTAATTATTTGATTGATCATTTCCATATTATGGTGACATTTAATTTTAAAAGGCTTGTGTTTTAGTCTTATACATTTTAATCAATGTTTATTCTTATTTATAAATGTTTCCTATATATTTTTATCCTTACTAAGAATCTGAGCTCACACCATTAATTTGTTTTATTTTTCCCAAGATGCGAAGAAGTATATGATGAGTGACATGAAGGGATATGCTCTAGGGCATGATTGTGTTCAAAGGATCCACAATGTTTTTTTATTTCATACTATATTGTAAAACATATGTATGTAACTAGTATATCAAAGGCTACAAAACTGATCAATAATTCAAGACATGAACCATTGTGATCCTGCCAATGTTATGTAATAATTCACCGAATCTGGGTAGTTAGGGTCAGGGCATTCCACTTCAATCATTTTTAAAGATGATTCCTTTAAAAGATTTCACATGATGGTAACTTCATTATTACTATATTCATCATTAACTATTTATCTTTTTCATGGTTCTCATTGAAATAATTTATAATATTTATGTCACATTAATGTATATCATCTCGAAAATAAAATTTCTAATTTTGTGGTATATAATAATATATCATCATATGATGAAAAAATTCCTGAAACCAGGATGTTTGGATTATGTCCTTCTTAGAAATAGTCAAATTTCCACTCATTTTATGGTATATAATCTATAACATACATGTATAGTATTGTAAAGGTATCCATATAATTCAAAACACATTATTCATCCTTTTTCATCGATATTAGTAAATTTTTCATCATTTTAACTCATTACTCATAAGGGAAATATTTGTTAAATAATAATAATCTATAATTTCCCCACAATGTATGTTCTATTTCTTCTTCCTCTCGTGTATTTTGTATCAATGACCAGAATTGATCATAATTTACTATAATATAAATCACCAATAGAATAAAATTTTCACTTTAATTAAATCATATGTTGTGAAATATCTTTTCAAGAGACATGATCCATTTCTCAACTACCACTGGGTTAATTATTTACAAAAAAAAGATCCATATATTAGATGAAGTGATCTAATATAGTTCTTTTAGGTTGTGAAAATTCATGGTTCAACATATGTGATAGGTTATTAGTGAAAACCAAGGTATTAATACCTAATATTGTTATGATATTATCACCTCCAAAACTAACAATATTGGTAGGATTAGTGGGGTCATCACAACTTTGACCATGGGTGTTGATTCTCTTTTATTCATTCGGCTACATTGGAAAATAGTTTAAGACAATAAGTTAGACCATAAAAATCTTGAATGTTTATCCATAAAAAAAAAATATAAAATTTTCTCAAATACTAATAGGTATTATAAAAATTCCCATGTTAGATATGTTCAACTAAAATATAGTTCTGATGTTTTCTAGTAAACATGCTCTTGTACCAACTACAATAACCCCAACACTAGTAACCTTAAGCCAGTGTTTTCAAAAATAAATTAAAAAATATAAAAGGAGTATAATCCAAAAGTACCTATCCATATAATAATATTTGAGAACCATATAAATACACTAACCCAATTTTACATTGGGAAAAAAATATAACCATAACAGATGTAAATATTATGCATCCATTAAACTAATTCAAATATTTCTTCTTCATAACATGGGGAATTAAAATAGAATTAGGGTGGGATAAAATTAAATATAAGGTTAATTTAAAATTGAATGTATCATACATTAATATGTTATAATCAATAGGTAAACGTAAATATATTATAACAAATTCTATTTAATCAAATACTGAATCAATAAATGTATCCATAGATATTATCAATGTAGTAATCTCATGGATAATAATAACATAATTAAAAATTAAGGTAAAAAGTAATATTGTGTTCACAGTCTTAAAAATAATTATAACTCTATCTAATGAAATTCCTCCTAGAAATGCTAAAAATACTGTTAATGAAAGATTTAATTTAGATAATGGATTTTTTACATGATACCTACCAATGAATTGAGGGTCTATATAATTCTAGGCCCTATCCATCATTGGTTTTACAATTAATTATCATTACATATACAGATTTATTTGATTCATGGATAATATTCCATGTCAAAAATTTTTAATATTTAGAATATAATATGGGAAATCATGAGTTCCTAATTTAATAAAATAACAGTCAACAAAAAACACTTTATGTAAAATGGTATACAATTTAGATAATAATCATATCCTGATACAAAAAAAATATGGAAATTTTAGTGAAATATTATTTACAATGATTAAATATTATAAATAATTAATAGTGAATAATATAAAACACAAAAAATTAAATATGTTCGTATTATAAAAATACATAAAGGGAGTGGAAATTGAGACAAAATAACTTACCACAAGATCAACATCACACATATGTGATTTTAACCTCTTGTATAATAATTCTGGATTCATTAATGTTACCCAACATAAACAAATACATATCTACAATTTCATGTATTGTCCATTTATAACATTTTAACTCCCTTTTGATTATGTTATTTTTACATTGAAAATGAATATTTTGAACTATTCATTGAAAAAATCACAATTTTTAAAAAATTATCAAAATTAAAATCATGTTTAATAATTTATTTATGATTTTCGGAAGGAATTTCTTTTTTTTTCAAATATATGTTCTAAAATATTAAAAAAAATTCTCCTAAATATTCAGTAAATTTCATTTTTAAGAAAATATTATTGTTGAAGCATATAATGATATTACAAAAAATGAGAATTAATTTATCATTATATTTTATTTATCTAATAAATTTAAATTTAAAATTTAATAATAGTATGTTCCCATTAATTACTTGGATTTATTTAATAGTTTTTAATAATATAATATGTTATAGTTCATTTAGACTCATGTCTATCTATATCATAAGCTATAGAATATAGTCAATTTATTTTAAGAGAATGATGTCATAAAATATTATGGTGTTTCATTCTACCCCTAGCGGATTAATTTATTTTTTAAAATATTATAATTCTGATGGAAAAAATTTGGTTATATTTGTATAATCACATCCTCAAGATCACATGTAGCTTCTTAAAATTTAATATTCCTCCATATTACTATAAAAAATTTATTACTGCTGTTACCTTCACATTTATTTATAAAATTCAGTAAATATAATGGTTTGTTTTCATCAGAATGGTCATTATAAAATTTTATAATCTAATTTTTTTGATAATGTGATGAATATGGTATGGAATTCTACATGAGTGTTATATAGAAGTCATCATGAAAATTTTATAGTTTCAGAGTAAGCTCTATTTGAAAATCTACGATCAATTATCGATACGGAATATTAACGGGGCTCATATAACAAGGTATTATCATTAAAAAATTTCAAAATCGCATTCCCTTATTCACTTGATAATGTTTTTGGAATATGATTTCACCAAATTCAAATTCAGGGTATCAGTTATTCTTTTCATCCAAAATTTTATATCAAATATGAGTTTTGAATATATGTTATTGAATAGATATGTCCTTATCAAAATTTAAAAGAGATACCTTAGGTCTCAATAGCCTTATTTATCAAAAATCATCCCATCAGGTTACAGTTGTGTAATTATTGATATCGTGGGATTCATAAGGATCCATCTAAATGGTTGAATGAAATATATTATTGTAGGAAAAAATATCTCGGGAAAGGTGTTGATCCCAATAACCTCTGAAAATTATAGAACATGAACTTAACTTCTCCCTCATGGTTTCAATGTCTTTTTCAGAGTGGTCATCTATATGAGGATGATATGAAGTATTGAGACAATACTTTATATAAATATTTTACTAAATTCATTTCTAGAACATTGAGGTTAAACTTGTATCTAAATTTATTATATTCGAATGTTTTACTCCATGAAACCTTACCAATTTCTTAATATATATTCAGAAAACATAATAATGTGAGATATCAAATATGATATAAAAAAGTGTTATAACTTTTTACGGTGATCAACTACAACCAAAATAACATTATGTCCCTTAGAAATATTTGGGCTTCTAATGTTTTCGAATTTATACTCTTTTATAGTTAATACATATAACATACTGATGAAAATTTGTCTTTTAGACCTAAATTAATTCTCTACCATGAACCAAGATATATATTTCTCAATATCTATATTATTTTTGTACCACCATGAATACTCTTTTAGATATCAATAAGTCTTCATAATTCTTGGTTGAATTGAGTTTGATATAATATAAGCATCGTCCAATAATTCTTTCTTGAATTATTCTTTAGATGGGAGATATACAAAGTTCCTGAATCATATCATTTCATTCCAATAATGTTTGAACATAGGAATATTTATCCCATTTTTTTGTTACATATCTACCACTTAAAACTATTTTATTCTTACCTATTTAAATGGTTTTACACTTATTTAAGAATGATAATTTCACCCATATTCAATATTACATGATCTATCAAGTGAAGATACATGAATATTTTTCATATATCTGATCCTTATCATATATAATATAGCTTGATCCTTTGGACTCACAGAATCATCACGCTTATTCTCCTTTATGGGGTGTTGGTGTGTTGAGCAGTAATTATATTTAATTAACTCCAACCATGTTTTCTGGTGAATATTCATCTATTTATGAGAGAATATAAGAATTAATGTATTTATTATTTTATATATCACAAATATCTCCATAATGAATAGGAATCTATTTATTTAATGAAAAATTTACCATATCTAACTTCAGATCATGTGATGGTTAATTTTTCTTACGAACTTTTAATTTTCATTGGGAATAAGATACATACATATTGTTCTACATGATGATGCATCACACTAAATTCATTGATGCATAACTAAAGATAAAAAACTATTTACCCTACAATGTAGAGTAAGAAAAATTATTCATATTAACATTAAATTCCTTTATTTAATAATTTCCACACATTAATCTTTCTAATTTACATGGATCCCTTCTATGTAAATGTACTGAATGGATTAGAAATTCACAGTAATGTTTCTAAAAAGATATATAATATCTAGTTTAATGATGGAAGCCATGGATATCAGTCATTATGTTCAGTCATGGATTATTTTCAATATCTATAGTCATTTATAGGACCAAAGATATATCCTCACATGAGATTATATGCATGAAAAATGAAACTTTTTATTGAAAAAAATCAATCATGTATAAATTTTTGAATAGATTCTTCTTCATTAGAGTATTTAATATAATCCTAAAGTGATGTTAATTCTCTTCCTTATTCATTGAATACATAATAATATTTCCATTTAAGACGATTAATAAATAATGAATTTAATATCTAAATGCGATATTCATTAGATCTATAAAGATAGTGAGGGTATTTGTAATAGTAAATTGAATCTCCCCAAATTCCCAATGTTCAAACCTTTTATGGAACATTGTATTCGTTATATCCTTTTTCATGACCCTCTATTGTTCATATACATAAATAAGGCAATCATGTATAATTGTTACATTCTATATAGTTGATCAAACAAGTCCTCAATATGGGCTAGAGGATACTTTTTCATAACAGGGATCTTGTTAATTTTCTAACAATAAATGTCGAATAGAATTGATCTATCCTTTTTCAAAAAAAGAGAATTGGTCCACCAAAAGGTAATTTTATTGTCAAAATTAATATCTTTTCATTATTATTTTAATGTTTCTTCTTCAATTAATAAATCTCAATCTAGTCCATTCCATATTGTTTCTATAAATTAGGTGTATGACCAAGCCATAGTTCAATTGAATGTTCAACATTACGATTTGTTTAAATAAAAATAAACTCATAGATAATTTCCTCAAAAAACACCATCACATTAATCATATCATCAAATTTGAATTTTCCCCAAAACATTTGTGATAAACACAACTTTTGAATAAGAATAAATACTCATATAATGGATGTGATTTCCATAAAATTATCATATTTATCATCAAACTAATAGACGATCATAGGTTGTATCATAATATGATAGTTTACTTCTCATAATTACAAATTGATGTGGATTTTAAGTAAATAAAGATAATCAATGCCTATTATTTCATCAAATTTAACTAGATGGAGAGTAATGAGATTTATAAGAAACATATTACCATATAATTCAATCATATCGTGATCATAGACTTGAGATGTGATCATTTTAACAATATGGGGTTCAAAATATAAATCCAATAATAATCGTTGGTCTAGAATTATGATAGTTATTAAAATTTTACAATTATACAAGAGTTGGTAGATAAAAAAATAAATAATACATTAATAGTTTTGGAGTGGATGGTAAGTGTACCTTCACACAATAATTATAATGCTCCTAATTAATTATAGTGATCTTATAATATTTTCATATGACTCTAGGATAAATAGGATGTTGATGTTGATTTTCATCATTAACCATAATATTTGATAATTTTTTTAATAATCTCCCAATAACATATATTTTATCACTAGAGGGTGGTTAGTGCATTTTATGGTAATTTTTCAACATGTTTAGGTAAATTATTCTTCTAATAATATTAGAATTCTATTTCCCAATGAACCTCCTTTACACACATAAATAATTTACTAGTCCTCTTAAGAAAATTTCTTCTATTCTACCTTCCAGACATCGAACATGGGGGAAATTTCCTCTTCTTCTCCACACTGTTTATATAATTTCTTATAAATTGAATATTTATATAATTATCAATTCCATGAAATTAATGGATAAATTGAATATAAAAATACACATTGAAATAAAATTTAATGACTTTATCTTATCTATAGGGAAATAATATGAATAATTCCACTCAAAGACATGGAATTAAGACACTAAATAATCATTCAACCTTGCTTTTAGGGTAGATGATAACACTAAAATTGTTCCCCATAATTAATGAAAAATTTCCTCACAAATACAAAATAGTTACTCCTCCTACATTATCTCATGTAATTAAATCTCTGTTATTAAATGAATAATATGTTGAATTTAATTATTTAAAAACTACATCAAAAAATATTCCCACTCCATGGAACGAATTTAATATTGATTCCTCATGTTCTTGGAATGTGTACACCAATTATCAGTTTCAACTTATAAATGATAAATAGAGAAGATAACCATTTAATGTTCAAGCCTCCAAGGAATAGAAAACATCATTATTGTGGCCCTTATAAATTTTTTAGAAACTAGTGCATTCGTAGACCAACTAAGGAAGGAGGATATTGCATCGTGACGAAATCAAATGAACCTTGTTCCATTATTTTATAATTTGGAAGGAAAATACAATTCATAACTTGAGAATGTTATATAAAAATATAAAAAAACATTTTATTCCATCTCTCATTAAAATAGGATTATTAGGAATAAAATACTTTCATTATCAATCACATTTTGAATTAACCAATTTAATTTTTGTTCTATATATTTATTAATAGAAAAATACATTGTCTGATCAATAATAATGATATTAGAAAACCCAATAATTATGAAAAATTATTGATCTAATGGAAATGTAATGACAAAAGATTATCAAAATATGAGACCTTTGTTTTTACTTGGGTCATTCATAATCAATATTTATTTAATTCTTTTGTAATGGTTCATTAAAAAATTTCAATTAACCCAATAATATCCACTGATTGTGTAAAATCATTTTCATAATAATCTTACACTCACATTGCACTATATTGAGTTTTGAGATATACTCAACCATTTATTTTCATTGTTATTACCCCTAGATACATATATGCTAAAAATACCACTTATAGAAACTGTTAATGGATGTTTTTTTTGATAACTAACATTCTTTACATAACATATCATATTATATTCACTTATAAATATGTTTACCCTAAGGGTTCTCAATAATTTTTTCACAACCTAATTTCAATGTTACTATCCATTATTGGATACCAAATAGGGAATCCATTACTTTATATATATAATTATCATATATTATTATGTGAATTACACTACATAACATTACAATCAATGCTATAATCTTATAATTATAGTGTATTTTGAAGAATTGATACGTAACATCTTATTCATAATTTATCTATATCATCTTCCACTAATTCATAATGAGAACCAATATTAGGAATATAATAATAAAAAACATTCCTGATAATATTTTGGATGTAAACATAAGAAAGAGTTATCTCCCATGCTCGGTATGGTTTCAAAATAGAGATAACAATGATCCTTTAAACATAACATGAGAAAAAATTATGATGAAGTGAGGATGACATTTGAAAAAAAACCATGTGTATTAATGAACATAATCTAATTTTATAGAATAAATCTTCGTTGTTCATAAGATATGGATAATAATGGAATCAATGAAGATGATCCATGACAAAAAAACATTGAAATAAGATATATGTTCATAGAATACATATAATCATAAAAACAGTTTTCTATGTAAAGGATCATATATAGTCCAATCAAAGTGGATTTGGTTCACTCTATATTAATTTATACCCTTATTCAATGTTAACTCCCAAGTCTATCATGGTGGAATGATTTCCTACCAATCTAGGTTCACCCACCATTCCATTTTTTATTATATGATGAGACATCCATCTTTACACAATGCATTATAATGATATAAAATTTTGGGCCCACATTTCAGATAATTATAATCAATTATGAAGTGTCCAAAAAAATAATAAATCATTCATATTATACCACAACATGTGGAATGGAAATTGTTTCATAAATGCATCTACATTTAATCATAACATAACCCATGAAAAATAAACTTGTTTCATAAACATCTCATCCTAATAAAAATAAACCATATAGATAAATAATAATGAAGTTATCCTTGGATGAGATATATAGTGAAGAATAAGAAACATAAAGGGATTATATCATAAAATATAATTAATTTAAATGATTAATTAGAATATTTACGTAGGATAATACCCAATCCATTTGGGAATAAATTCTTAAAATATAAAAACATCCAATATATTATTGTCAATAAATTATATGAAAACAAGTTTGTAAAACTATAAACGAATATTCAAATCATTTAGTGGTCATGAATTTATGAAAATTTTATTCATTCAATTTCTATTAAAAAAAATATTTCGTTAATATTTTTTGGTAAAAATTTAAAAGTACCAATTTTGGATAATAAATAGAAGAATAATTTTATATGATTTTATAAATTTTAAATGACACATAAAATCCAAATAAATAAAATAAGTAAATATAAATAAAATCCCTTGAAAATATTTTAAAAATTGTGTTTATATGTATGAAAAATTATTTTAATCTAAAGAGAAAAAATTTCTATTTTCTTTAAAATCAATATTTCTGTAACATGAGTTATTAAATAGGAGATAGATAAAGGAAAACATATAATATCTAGAAATAAAATAAGTGCACTAAAATTCGTTAGGTTATTATGATATGGGTTATAAAACTTCATCCTCTCAATATATATCACAAACAATATTGATAAAAATATGATTATAACATAAATCCCTTACCTCGTTGGTAAATTTTGAATCAAAATCCTCATGAAATAAAGAAAATTATATTATATATATATACCATTAAATTATATTAAAATAAGAAAAAAAAAATTTCATTTCCATTATATACACATAATATAAGGCCCCAGCCTTAAACCTTACATAATCATGAGTTATCACAAGATTACACGTTGACGATCTTTTTAGGTTTAGAGTTTTAGAGAATTAGATCATGAAACTTGCATTACATTCCACCTCTAAAGAAAGTGGTTATATAAAAGACAGGATTCATTCTTCCCATCAACGGAAACATATTTAAAATAAAACATGGATTCTTTCTTGACACATCCTTGACTCTATCATCTTATCATGTACCTTCCCCATGACCTGTGAAAAAGATTTCAAAAACATGGGATGAGCATAAAAAACTCAGTAAGGGATACACAAAGAATGAAAACTATTGGTTTTTTAAACATCACGAAAACCATGAATACTCTATCAATGTAATACATTCACCTTCATGAAGTTGTAAAAACTCTTCACTTAATAAAGTATCATTACATACCTTTTTGTAACCAAAGGATTACCTTAAAACCCATATAAAGAACACATAACATATATAAAGGTAACTTGGGACATAAACATACTTAAGTGGAATAACCATATGGTCTACTTCCACACATATCACTTAATGGAATAGCCATATGGCCAATTACCATACATACTTAATGGAATAGCCATACGGCCAACTTCCATACCCAATGCATTGAGGTTATAACATAACCACCCATCCTGGTATTCACAGAACCCCCCGTCATAATGTCCAAGTACCATTATTACACATAAAATATTGAAAATATAAACATTTCAATAAAAAAAATTTCATTTGTAATCACAATAAGTAATTCCCAGATATTGAATTAATCAATCCATTTTCAAAAACCATTTAAAATAGTTTTTTGAATCAATGTGTCCCATACCACATTGAAGATTTTAATGGAATTATAATTTTAAAACATTAATGTCCATATAAATAAATACTGAAAACCATTTTGAAAACATGGACATTAATGATAAATATTAAGAATAATAAATCTTTAAAACATTTAAAACGATATTTTTGTTAAAGAGTTTTTAACAAAATGGGAGACTCTTGAATACAAATAATTGCAAAATAACATTTAATCCGAACATTATAATATCATGAGAATAAAGGGATTCATGATATAATATGACAACGGACAATATACACACCATATAAGAGTTAATTTGGTGCATAACAACAATGAAGTCTCAAAAGAAATGTAAAATGAGATAAAATCCATTATAAAGAAGGTATCCTTAAATTAAGGATAATTGAATCTCATAATTATGTGTGACAAATATAAATACACCCAATATAAGTGTATATTAAGTGTAAAACAATCAAATGTCATTCACAAATATTCAAAGGATGACATATTAAATAACTACATGTTAAACCCAAAGAAATCGAAATTGGGTTAAAAAGTTCCCTTGACAGCCTAACAGCGTCACATCAAAATGAGTTGATGAGACATAAAAAAAGTATCTCATAACTTGGACATAAAATTTACATCAATAAGGATATATGAGAACATATCCCGACATAACAATATGTAAATCAAAAGACCCAACAAAAGAAGTCTTTTAAAAAGAGGAGGGTGAAAGGTTCCCTTACCCACATGGGTATCTTTCGAAACATACCCCCCGTGAAAGAAGGACAATACATCATTGATGTAAATACTCAAAAATTAAATAATATTATACAATGAGTAAAATAATGGTCAATACATACACCACTCAAAGGAAATTGTGGAAAATGTATCATAAATCTCAGGGGAATAAAAGTGAGATGAAAATTCCCTTACGAAAACTCGGCAGCCTAACAGCGCCACTTAAAACATCCAAAATGTATTTATGATATCAAATATAGTATCCCATCATATTACAATATAATTTATAGCAAGAGTAATATAAAATAACATCCCACATCATAACAAAGAGGAGCTTAAAAGAAGTGACAAAAAGGAGAGCACTTAAAATGAAAGAGAGAGGTTAGATCTCTTACGAAAATTCGGCAGCCTAACGGCGCCACCCAAAACATCCAAAAATGGATTGATGAGAGAGAATAGGTTCTCTCATAATATAAACAATAAAAATTACAGTAATAGTAATATAAATGAACATCCCAATAACAAGAAAGATGAGCTTTAAAAGGAAGGACATAAAAGAGTGTACTTAAAAAGAAGGAGAGGAGTAAGATCCCTTACCTCGGTTACGACTTGACACGACCGTTATTTAATCTCCTGAATAATAAACTTGAGTTAATATCTACTTTATTAAGAACCTTTTTCATGTTCATTATCCCTTTTTATACCATGTTATGAACATCATGTAATCATTTAAGTTAATAATGTTCATTTTGTCGGTATTTGGTTCTTATGTGAAAAATAGACTTCTTACACTTACATGTTGTTAATTTGGTCAATGGTTCATTATATCAAGAATTATATTAATTATTTGGATAAAATATATATCATATATATTCATCATATTACTGTATTTATAATATTACATCACATTTATAAGTATGAAATGAAATGCACCGTTCATGGAGATGGTAAGCCGTACGTACGCATGAACGCTACTTCAATTTCTATTTCATATTTTCTGGAATGGAATCATAATGATATAAGATTATATTATAATTCCAGTGTAATAACATATATAATATCATTAACGTTATCCTTTAAAAAAGCCACATATGATATTAACGAATCAAATCACTTTCAGGGGGCGGTAGTCCGCACTTCCTAAAATGAAGATATCACGTATTCCCATAATGGAAGCCATAAAGGTAAGACACAAATGAAAAATAAAGAAACATAAGTAAATAATAAACATATTATATATCATATCTAAAAATAGTGACATCATAATGGCCACCTTTGAAGGTGTTAGATGAGTATTGAACAATCATCATTTCGGGAGGCAGAATTTCGCCATCCACAGAAACCGTACGTTCTTTAACCATTTGATGTAGTTGTGTGAGAGTTTAGCTCGAATTAATCATATAACAACATCCTAGTATATTGAAGATACTTTTTTGTTAGAAAAGAACTAAATAAAAAGAGTTTTGGGGGTTGTAGAAGCAAAATAAAACAAATGAACCTGAGAGAACGAATTACCTTTAAAAGTGTAACAACATTTGATTTGAGCCTAAAGGCTTCCTTTGAAAAGAATTTTCCCAAATGGAATCCTCTAGGATGATGAGAGGGATGTGGATAGAGTAAATGGTCATGGTATGGCCGATCCAAAGGTTTGATGAGTGTGTGAAATGAGGTAGAGGTGGGGGCCTTTTATAAGAGGAGAGGAGGGGCACTTTTGGAAATCATGAAGCTATTATTTTATTTTCATAAGTGTTTTGAATTTCTAAGGTCCCACATTGATATATTTATAAGATAAGATGATAAGGCTTCGAAATATTCCCATACCATAGTTTTTGGACAAGTGTAGGTCTTAGATATTACATTATCGTTCCATTTTATTTAAATCGTTAAATAATGAGGTCATCGCTGCATCATCATTATGTCATAATGAATTTAATTTATTTAATGTCTAAAAATTATAAAAAAACTAATATAATGTAGGAAATATTTTTATCTTTCTAATTAATATTTATAGTCAAAATGTGGACTTGTATAACCCCATTTAAAACTTGTTTTAGTAAAACTACTCATGTTTGTGTCATTTTAATTTTAACATTACATAAAAATATATTATTGTCATTTTCCAACTAAAGTGGCTCCATGTTGTCCCGAAGTTTACCCATGGCTTGTATTGGTAGTCCATGACTCACCCAATAGTTTTAGGACAAGTTTCATTGTGTTTTCGCCTTTTTATAATATCATTTTCACCTTAAATTACACTAATGACCTCTAATCGCGATTAATGAAAAAAAGTTACTATTCACCAAAAAATTATTTTCATCCCATTGAACCAAATTTTACATACTAATGAAAACCATGTATGTCAGCTTTTCAAAATTCAATACACATTGTAGGTAAACTTTCATTTAACTGAAAAATCAGTTTTCTTGATTACCACATAGTGGTTTCACTATTCATCAAAAATTGGAGTTTTTCAGAAAATTACCAAAAAAATTCACTCTAAGCTATATTCGATATTACAAATTCAAAAATTAAGTCTATAATATAAAATTAAAAACATATAAATCACATTAATTAATTTAATAATTAATTCCCACTGTCAGGACAAATAGAGTGTTTTTATAAAACAATAAGCATCAAAAGATTGATACTAGTTTGAGTCCGATTTCAAAGTGAAATTAATTCCAACGACCACTATTGGATTTAACGGTAAAAATATTTTCTAATTTTCACTTTAAAACCAATTCAAAATATTATCTAATAATATAAATAAATTAGATTAAAATGATGTTTTGAATTAAATTACAACATTTTACACTATTCATTAAAAAATGAACTTTATCGGAAAGATACCAAAAATTTACACAAAGTAAATTTTGATGTCCCGATTCTAAATAAGAGTTATATTTGGTCCAAAATAATGTAAAAGAGTTATCAAAACTATATTTAATGATGGTTCTCCATCAAAAGGTGATAAGTGAACCTTTAGTGAAAAATTAGGGTATAAATGCCTAAAATTGAATTCTTTCTGTATTTTAAGCCTTTATCATTTATTGGATAAATGTAAAAACATTTAAAAATATATATAATCATATTTTAGTTATTTCTATCCATTCCCGCCAATACAACAGCTACATGTTAACTGCCATTTAAAATAATATTATTTTATTATTAGAGTGTAACTTAAGATTCCCAAGAAACTCGTTGTTGCATGTTGGGTATGCCATCGATCATAGCGTCCCCTTTAAAGTAATATTAATATTTTATTCACAAATATGGATAAATATGAAAATTTCATATTCGTTATTTACCTGGGGTGTTACATCCTTCCCCCCTTTTGGAAATTTAATCCTCGCAATTTTAAAATTGGGCTTGGAAACATCCTTGAAAGTCCCACATCGGAACAAGAGTCGGTAAAACAATCACTTTAAAAGAATGGGAGAGAAGTAAAAATGTCACCCGAGTTAACCCATAATAGGATTCCATGTATGAAAATATGGGCATGGAGGAAAAAACAAAGGGTCATTTTCTGATGGAGAGTGATAGAAAACATGTTTAGGAGAAAGTTAACCATGAGAAAATCACAAACATGTAATGGGTTAAACGGAATTCGATTCCCCAGTATGAAAAGTTAATAGACAAAATTTTTGTTTTAAGTTACTTTTTATTGAGGAATTTATTCATAAGGAAACATAATCACTCATCATGTTGACTTTCAACTTTTATTAGATTCCTTACACAAACTCATATTTTCCCCAAACGACGAGTATTTAGGAAGACTTTTTCGCATTAAGAGTATTATAGTCAACTTCTAGAGAGTCACCTAATCCACAAAAGAGAACTATATATTTCCCATGTCTTTAGACTTTAACCAAAACCAAAACAAAAAAAGTCTTGTACATGATCAGATAACCAGAAAAGGATAACCCTTTATAAAAAGAAAATCTAGTCTTAATCTCCAAAAATTTTCAAACAAAACCCAAAGTTCAACAAGGATCATTCGATAAACAATTTTTCCATAAAATTATTCAAAGTAAACCCATCTAAGATTGAAACCCAAATATTTTAAGGATTTAGTCACATAGTCTTCCATGTTAAATCGTAACATTTATCTCCAAACAACATCAGTTGCTCCTAAAGTCTCATATTGAAAAGTAATTAACCTAATCACATATCCTCCATGGTAGGTTAATCATTTTAATAAATAACCCAAAATAAATTTACTCTTAATTCATAAAATCATATAACTAAAAAGAATCAGTCAAACTAACCAGGGACTTCACGTAGTCCAGTGGTAGGCGTTAAATACCAGTCGCACTTTGGTTGTGGGTTCGATTCCCGCATCTTTGTCCGACGCGACGGGTAGTCACACAGTCTGCATGTTGTCCTTTTTCCAAAACTATATAATTCTCAAATCATTCCCAGAAAAGGGATAAAATCATCAAAAATAACCATAACATAATTTAACCTCAAATTTTATCTCATTCCTTTCGCTTCAATCATATAGTAACCCATAATTACCTCAAAAGTAAGAATCATATAAACCCAAATGGTTCTTTATAACTATGTCCACAAAAGAAAAGATAACTATTCCTTGAATACAACTTGCCTGTATTAAACATCAGGGTTACACTTAAAATAAAAAGTCTTCTAATGTAACCCATCATCAGAAGAGATTTAATACTCCTAAGAATTTCACCATAACTCTTGAAGCCCTTATATGTTGACATCTTACTCATTCAACATTCTTCATGATCCATTAACCATTCCTTTCCAACTTATTCTGAAATACATCTTTCCTACAAACAAAATCATGAATCATATCCTATGATTCCAAAATAGGAAAACAATAGTCATGAAATAATACATACCTTTGATTGGTCATTGTCAGTTTCTTCATCCTCAATTGGAATGGAATTAGGTATTGGTAAATGAACATTTGTATGCTCTTGGTAACCCCATTCATGAAACTTCTTCATAGGACATGTTTTTGCATAATGACCATGCACACCACATTTAAAACATTCAATTGATCCCTCAGAAAGAACTTATTTCCCTTTCCTCGAGTCAACTAGATGCTTCCTTTTTCTATGGAAGGTTCTTGCTTTATGACCTTCATTTCCACATCTATAGCATATTTCTGTCCCTTTGAAACATTTTCCTAGGTGTTTCTTTCCACATCTCTGACATATAGGTTTTTGAACACACTTACCTTTATGATTATTACCTGTACATATGTAGGGATTTGATTCTTGTATATATGATGCCTTAGAGAAATCACCAAAGTTGAGGTGGTCAATCATGAATCCAGATAGTTGGTTGAGGATAATCACATGATTTCTCATTCCAGCTCCCATATCATTTAGTTGCTTGCTCAAAAAACTGTCACAGTTTCCTTCACATCCACTGTTACTTTGGTGTCTGCTAGATCCAGCCATTTACTAAAACCAAAAAGGTCAGTGTGAGTATATAAAAAAACCATCAAGTACTAATGAGGAAGATAAACACTAAGATATACTTACTCATTCACTTTATCTAAAACAAAGACTCTTTCTGAAATCCTAACCATTATGGTAATTCCACTTATGCTTAAAGAATACCCTAACCTCTAAAGTTATCTAAACCGACCTTTGATACCAACTATAAGGACCCAGCCTTAAACCTTACATAATCTTGAGTTATCACAAGATTACATGTTGAGGATCTTTTTAGGTTTATAGTTTTAGAGAATTATATCATGAAAATTGCATTACATTCCACCTCTAAACAAAGTGGTTACATAAAAGACAGGATTCATTCTTCCCATCAATGGAAACATATTTAAAATAAAACTTGGATTCTTTCTTGACACATCCTTGACTCTATCATCTTATCATGTACCTTCCCCGTGACCTGTGAAAAACATTTCAAAAACTTGGGATGAGCATAAAAACATCAGTAAGGGATACACAAATAATGAAAACTATTAGTTTTTCAAACATCATGTAAACCATGTATACTCTATCAAAGTAATACATTCACCTTCATGAAGTAGTAAAAACTCTTCACTGAATAAATAATCATAACTTACCATTTTGTAACAAAAGGATTACCTTAAAACCCATATAAAGAACACATAACATATATAAAGGTAACTTGGGACATAAACATACATAAGTGGAATAACCATATGGTCGACTTCCACACATATCACTTAATGGAATAGCCATACGACCAATTTCCATTCATACTTAATGGAATAGCCATACGGCCGACTTCCATACCCAATGCATTGGAGGATATAACGTAACCACCCATCCTGGTATTCACAGAACCACCCGTCATAATGTAAAAGTACCATTATTACACATAAAATATTGAAAATATAAAAATTTCAATAACAACATTTCATTTTCAATCACAATAAGTAATTCACAGATATTGAATTAATCAATCAATTTTCAAAAACCATTTAAAATAGATTTTTGAATCAAAGTTTCCCATACCAATTTGAAGATTTTAATGGAATTATAATTTTAAAACATTAATGTCCATATAAATTAATACTGAAAACCATTTTGAAAACATGGACATTAAAGATAAATATTTAGAAGAATAAATCTTTAAAACATTTAAAACGATATTTTTGTTAAAGAGTTTTTAACAAAATGAGAGACTCTTGAATACAAATAATTGTGGAATAACATTTAATCTGAACTTTATAATATCATGAGAATAAAGGTATTCATGATATAATATGTCAACGGACAGTATACACACCATATAAGAGTGAATTTGGTGAATAACAACAATGATGTCTCAAAAGAAATGTAAAATGAGATGAAATCCATTATAAAGAAGGTATCCTTAAATTAAGGATAATTCAATCACATAATTATGTGTGAAAAATATAAATACACCCAATATAAGTGGATATTAAGTGTAAAACAATCAATTGTCATTCACACATATTCAATGGATGACATATTCAATAACTACATGTTAAACCCAAAGAAATCGAAATTGGGTTAAGAAGTTCCCTTGACAGCCTAACGACGTCACCTCAAAATGAGTTGATGAGAGATAAAATAAAGTATCTCATCACTTAGACATAAAATTTACATCAATAAGGATATATGAGAACATATCCCAACATATAAATATGTAAATTAAAAGACCCAACAAAATAAGTCTTTTAAAAAGAGGAGGGTGAAAGGTTCCCTTACCGACATGGGTATCTTTCGAAACATACGCCCCGTGAAAGAAGGACAATACATCATTGATGTAAATACTCATAAATGAAATAATATTACAAAATGAGTAAAATAATGGTCATTACATACACCACTCAAAGGAAATTGTGTCAAATGTATCATAAATCTCACGGGAATAAAAGTGAGACGAAAAATCCCTTACGAAAACTCGGCAGCCTAACGACACCACTTAAAACTTCCAAAATGGATTGATGAGATCAAATAGAGTATCCCATCATATTAAAATATAATTTACAGCAAAAGGAATATAAAAGAACAAACCCCATCATAACAAAGAGGATCTTAAAAGAAGTGACAAAAAGGAGAGCACTTAAAAAGAAAGAGAGAGGTTAGATCTCTTACGAAAATTCGGGAGCCTAACGGCGCCACCCAAAACTTCCAAAAATGCATTGATGAGAGAGAATAGGTTATATCATCATATGAACAATAAAAATTACAGTAATAGTAATAAAAATGAACATCCAAATAAAAATAAAGATGAGCTTTAAAAGGAAGGACATAAAAGAGTGTACTTAAAAAGAAAGAGAGGAGTAAGATCCCTTACCTCGTATCCGACTTGACACAACCGTTCTTTAATCTCCTGAATAATAAACTTGAGTTAATCTATACTTGCTTAAGAACCTTTTTCATGTTCATTATCCCTTTTTATACCATGTTATAAACATCATGTAATCATTTAAGTTAATAATGTTCATTTGGTCGGTATTTGGTTCTTAAGTCAAAACTAGACTTCTTACAATTACATGTTGTTAATTTGGTCAAAGGTTCATTATATCTAGAATGATATTAATGATTTGGATAAAATATATATCATATATATTCAGCATATACCGGTATTGATAATATTACATCACATTTAGAGTTAAGAAATGAAATGCACCATTCATGGAGACGGTAAGCCGTACGTACGCTTGAACGCTACTTCCATTTCAATTTCATATTTTCTGGAATGGAATCATAATGATATAAGAGTATATTATAATTCTAGTATAATAACATATATAATATCATTAACGTTATCCTTTACACATTCCACATATGGTATTAATGAATCAAATCACTTTCAGGGGGCGGTAGTCTGCACTTTCTAAAATGAAGATATCATGTATACCCATAATGGAAGCCATAAGGGTAAGACACAAATGAAAAATACAGAAGCTTAAGTAAATAATAAACATAATATATATCATATATAAAAATAGTGACATCATAATGGCCACCTTTGAAGGTGTTATATGAGTATTGAACAATCATCGTTTCGGGAGGCAGAATTTCACAATCCACGGAAACTGTATGTTCATTAACCATTTGATGTAGTTTTGTGAGAGTTTAGCTCGAATAAATCATATAACAACATCCTAGTATATTGAAGATACTGGTGTTGTTACAAAATATGTAAATAAAAAGAGTTTTGGGGGTTGGAGAAGGAAAATCAAACAAATGAACATGAGAGAATGAATTACCTTTAAAAGTGTAACTTCTTTAGATTTGAGCCTAAAGGCTTCCTTTGAAAGGCTTCTGCCCTAAGGGAATCCTCTATGATTAGTAGAGGGATGTGGAGAGAGTAAATGGGCAGGGTATGGCCGAGCAAAAGGCTTGAGTAGTGCGTGAAATGAGGTAGAGGTGGGGGTCCTTTTATAAGGGGAGAGGAGGGGCACTCTTGGAAATCATGAAACTATTATTTTATTTTCAAAAGTTTTTCGAATTTATAAGGTCCCAAATTGATATATTTCGAAGATAATATGATAAGGCTTCGAAATATTCCCATCCAATAGTTTTTGGACAAGTTTAGGTCTTAGATATTACATTATAATTTCATTTTATTTAAATCGATAAATAATGAGGTCATCACTGCATCATCATGATGTCATACATAATTTAATTTATATAATGTCTAAAAATTATAAAAAAATTAATATAATGTATTAATTCTTTTTAGTTTTCTAATGAATATTTATAGTTATAATTTGGACTTGTATAACCGCATTTCAAAATTGTTTTAGTAAAACCATTCATGTTTGTGTCATTTTAATTTTAACATTAAATAAAAATATATTATTGTCATTTTCCAACTAAAGTGGATCCAGGGGGTCCCCAAGTTGACCCATGGCTTTTCTTGGCCGGCCATGACTCACCCAATAGGTTTAGGACAAGTTTCACGGTGTTTTCACATTTCTATAATATCAATTTTACCTTAAATTACACTAATTACCTCTAATCGCGATTAATGAAAAAAAGTTACTATTCACCAAAAAATTATTTTCATCCCATTGAACCAAATTTTACATACTAATGAAAACCATGTATGTAGGATTTTCAAAATTCAATACACATTAGTGGTAAACTTTCATTTAACTGAAAAATCAGTTTGCTTGATTACCACTTAGTGGTTTCACTATTAATCAAAAATTGGAGTTTTTCAGAAAATTACCAAAAATTCACTCTAAGCTATATTCGATATTCCGAATTCAAAAATGATGTCTATATTAAAAAATTAAAAACATATAAGTCACATTAATTAATTTAATAATTAATTCCCGCAGTCATGACAAATAGCGTGTTTTTATAAAACAATAAGTATCAAACGATTGATACTAGTTTAAGTCCGATTTCAAATTGAAATTAATTCCAATGACCACTATTGGATTTAATGGTAAAAATATTTTCTAATTTTCACTTTAAAAACAATTCAATAGATTATCTAATCATATAAATAAATTAGATTAAAAAGTGGTTTTGAATTAAATTACAACATTTTACACTATTCATTAAAAAAATGACCGTTATCGGAAAGATACCAAAAATTTACACAAAGTAAATTTTGATGTCCCGATTCTAAATAAGAGTTATATTTGGTCCAAAAAAATGTAAATGATTGATCAAAACTATATTTAATGATGTTTCACCATCAAATGGTGATAAGTGAACCTTTAGTGAAAAATTAGGGTATAAATGCCTAAAATTGAATTCTTTACGTATTTTAAGCCTTTATCGTTTATTGAATAAATGTAAAAACATTTAAAAATATATATAATCATATTTTAGTTATTTCTATCCATTCCTACCAATACAACGTCTACATGTTAACTGCCATTTAAAATAATATTATTTTATTATTAGAGTGCAATGTAAGATTCCCAAGAAAATCGTTGTTGCGTGTTGGGTACGCCATTGAGCATAGCGTCCCCTTTAAAGTAATATTAATATTTTATTCACAAATATGGATAAATATGAAAATTTTATATTCTTTATTTACCTGGGGTGTTACACATAATAAATGAAATAAGTGGTTAATGTGGAATGTGTCTTACAAAAATAAAAGTTAGACAAAAATCACATTCCTCAACTTCGAATTGATTTGAATAAACTAAAACATAATATATAATAAACATAAAATTATTATGATACTATAAATTAAAAATTTAGAAACATATAATATCATATATTGTCCACTTATAACATTTTAAAACAATTTCTTTAATAACACCACAAAATCATCCTTTTTGGGTGTTAACTAGATTCCTTTTTCATAAGAATTTATGTTCTATAGTCTTGATCCCTAAAAATAGAGCATGGTTTAAACAAGAACAAAATATTAATCATGATATTAATATTAAATTAATTATTTATATATATATTTATGATTTATCCATAAAAGGTAGTAATTAAAAAAATAAATACATCATTCATAGAAATGGTCGATTGTGCATACACTTGATCGCTATTTTTACTTTCCATAAAACAGAATAAAAGAAATTTAAATAACAACTAAACTTCAAATAATCATTATTTTATATTATATATCTTTTATATTCATTAAATATGACTTGTTATCATTAATTAAGATATTAAATCAAAAAATAATCACATCACCAGTTGTGGTGGTGGTCCACACATACCCATGAGTGATGTTATCATTTTGCAATGGATTGAATGGGTAAAAATAATACATGATATTATAATTATAGAAGCTTAATGATATTAAATATATCATTTATACTATTTAAATCTATGAATAATACTCTACCATCATTGTTGGTTATGTAAACATAATTGTATTGCTACAAGGAGAGAGTATCCCACACGTTCACAAGAGTGATACTTTCAGTTACTATATGATATAAAAAAGGGTGAATAGTTGTGTTTAAATAGTCATAATAAAATTAAATAATTTTTATCTTATCTATATTATTATTTTATAATGAATAAAATAAGTTTACATGATATATAAGAATAAATAAATTGAAATATTTCGGGTAAGATGATTTACTCTTCTTCGATATGCCTCCTTTCTGTCCATTATTCAGGTCTTATGGAATGGTATTTTAAAAAAAAATCCTCTTATTATTTTATATGGAATATTAAAAGAAAATATTCAACGTTTTGGTCTATATATATGGCTCCATGTTGTGTAAAGAAGAAAAAGTAGGGGAGTTTTTTAATAAGTGGGGAGATAAAAGAGGTGGAATTTATTAAATTATTTAAATATAATAATGTCATACTCAATAAAATGCTTACAAAGGGGAATAGATTTAATTATGGTGTATAATTTGGTCAAAAAATATAAATAAAATGGGATTTATATAATTTTAATCATTAAACACACACTTATATCTGGGATTAACCCCCAGTAAACCAATTGTGACATTAAAAGTGATATGATGTTTGTTTCCTTTTTACTGTTCATAATGACCAAAAAATGAGTTGAAATTATTAAATAATATTAATTTTTTTAATTCAATATATGAAATGAATTTTATCAAATCTAACACACTTAAGTAGAAGAATTTATTTTAAAATTAATCTTAAAAACCAAGAAGAAACATGTTTTTCAAGAAAAAATCATTCACTAAGTAAAAAACGTTACAATTCTAAAATACAACATAAACATGATTTCAATGACCATGAATGAATTTATAATAATATAAATGAACTAATTTTTATTTGATATAAATTTCAAACAAAATAAATATTTTTATAATATTGAATCTAAACGACATTTATAAAAAAAATTGTATTTTTTCAATATTTATTGAACAATTGGTATTTTCATAAAATTATAAATATTTATATTTAAGATTATTTTTAGATATTTAATTAATAAATGAATTAAATTTGATATAAATATTTTTTCAGAATTGGAGGAAATAATTTATATTATTTTTTAAACAAAAACAATTTTGTGGGTGTAATTTTGAACCATATAAATAAATTATTTAAATTGAGTTCCAAATTATAGATATTTTTATTTTAACAGCCCAACCCTAGTTACGAAGATTCAGAGAATTGTTAAATAAAATTGACATGATCGGAAGGGATCATGCTCTAAAATACCAATCAGTTTAGTAGTCTTGGAGGTACTAGATGCATACAAAAGTTTTACATTACATTATGAAATAAAAAAACCACATTGTGTCTCCTTTGAACACACTCATATCATATATCTTATCCCAATAGGACAACAATAATTTACTTCTTCAAATCATGTATGAAATTAAACATAAGAATTGGGTGATCTTTGATGCTCTGTAAGGATAACAATATTAAAAAAACAATCATAAACAAGCATAAATATTGAAGCTAATGTATAAGACTAAATCAAAAAACATTAAAAAAATAAACTTCATCATAATATGGTAAAGATAAATCAAATTATTCCATTTACTTATTTGCATGGATACACTACAGTTGAATAATCACATTTAATATCAATAGCTAATTTCATAATGATTGAATACATAATGTCAGACATCATAACCACATAGTCAAGGCATCATGACAATACTACAAATATGATTTTGTCAAGGCCTTGTACCAAGACAGAAGTTTGTCTCATTAGACCTATCGATGTTGCGAGAATATATTGTGGGCTCTAACCATCATTTACTAAATCCAATACATTTCTCATATGAAAAGGATGGAAAGTATCATAATCATTCGAATTAAATCTAGATTACAAAATGTTAATACATTAACCATAAACCATGAATGGTATAAAAACAACACATCCATGGTCAAACATATCACAAATCCTTCAATACAATATGGAAGATTATATCTTAAAAAATAAACTTCAAAAAAATATAAAATCCATCAAAAGATGTTGAGATAGATGAAATAAAAAATATTAGAGAGAAATATCTCTTTTTATTTTGAAATAATTTAAAAGTCACGAAATTCTAAAATAAAGCTATTATTTTGGAAAAAAGTATTATAATATTGAAAGGGAATCTTTTAAGGTGTTATAATTATGGAATATCGATGCACCAACCATATAAGTTAAAAAACATTCTTACCATGATTTTTCAAAATGATCATAAAGTACCTTGTTTGGAAAATGATAGAAGGATTCATTTAAAAAATAATTATATACAATAAAACAAGAGAATAAATGATACTAACCCATATAATAGTAATTAATAAAAATGTTTTCAAACACATTTTTATAAAAAAAATGTGGATGATAAAGAAGTATGAGTAGATAATTACATATAAACAACCTTAGATAAGTAGGGAGATTGTAAAATTAACTATTACCTTTTAATTTTCTTTACTTGAGTATACATTAAACTCATATATAATAGTTAAATAATTTTTATTAAGTTATACAAGAATAAAAAACAGAAATATGATATCATATATGATCTTCTAATATTGTTTTGTTAATAATATTTTAGTATTATAATTTTTTTGGTGTTAATAGTTTTTATTTCAATTATTTGATTTGATAAGTAAGTCATGTTTTTTATGGATATGATGGTTTTGATTCATATCATGAATTATATTAAGTTCTTAAATATTATTTTTAATCAAAAAATGAAAATTATTCATGAATGATTATGATGGGGAATTAATCTCATTGCGTCCGAGGAAACTATAATTTTTATGTACATATGAGCTAACATATATTTAAATTGATGGTGAAATCATATGTAAATCGATTGTATATCATATATACAAAATAATTAATTTGTTTTATTTTTTATTTATATAAATTATAATCATTATTATACCCATCCAAATAATTAAGTGTTGAATGAAAAACTATACCATGACGTGGAGATGGTAAGCCCTATATATGCACGTATGATGACATTGTCATTCATTGTATGGATAGAATATTGAATATGGTTGAAAACTATTTATAAAAACAACATAGAATATTAAAGGTACTGATGTTATTATTTTGGCATGGAAACCACAATGAAATAATATGTGTAAATTGAAAAGAACATTGAAAGTGGTTATAAATTGTTACATCTTGTTCGGGTGCTTCGTTTTGAATTGATCAAAAGCAATCCGTAGGTCGGCTTTCTGATCAATGTAAGGACTCTAGGATGAAGTTAGGTTTGTTGGGAAGATATTTTAATTGGTAATGGTGGAGAAAAATGTATATGGTGGTGTGAATTTTATATAAGGGAAAGTACCATTTTATATGAGAGGTGAGGGTCATATTAGGAAAATCATGAAATATAAATTAATTATACAATTATATTCAGTTTCTAAAGTCTCCAAAGTGATTTTTTAAGGCTAAGATAGGTATGGTTTGAAAAACTCTCAACCAATTGGTTTTATATAGGTTTAGTTTACCATATTAACCTTATCATTTAGATTTAATTCTTCTTTAAATAATTTAACTTTAAATGTTTCGTTTTTTATTTTTATATTACATGGTTTATAAACATAATTTATAATTACATGAAAACCACACATGGTTCATTAATGAATTATATATCATTATATAGGTCCTTTTGCAAAAATTTTATTTTCAAGAATATTACATCATTTAATTATATTGTATTTTTTTATAACTCATTTATGTTAATTTTGACACTGTTTTGTTTTTGGTTTGTTTTGAAAATAAAGATAAATGGATTTCATAGAAAAAACCACTAAATAAATCATAAAATGTCATGTTAACCTTTAAAATTAGTGGAATTCATCAAAAGTCTCAATTTAATTTAATTTTTATATTTATAATATTAATTATTTTAATCATTTATTAATAATATAATTACTACCTCATAATTGTGTCATAATAAATTTAATATTTTGATGCCTAAAATAATGAATAAATTACCATTATTTTGGAAATCATTTTATATTTTCAATGAATATTTATAGTAGTATTTAACTTATGTATAACCCAATATTGAAAATGTTTTAGTTACGAAAATTTGAATTTAACACTTTTAACACTTCTTTAAACAAAATAATAATAAATTTCCATATCCAATCAAAGAGAATCAAAGAAGACCATTTATTATTCCTAAGGTTTAAATTTTTCGAAAAACACATATCCAATAGAATTAGGATATGTGTTAGGGTAATTATAATATATTTTTTACCTTTAATTTCAGTATTTATTTTTAAACGTAGAAAATAAAATAGAAAAGTAACCATTCATCGATAATTATTTTCATTATTTGAACCAAATATTACTTACTGATTTCAACTGTGTCTCTCATAATTTTTAAATTCAATTCAAATAATTGGTAAAAATTATGTTTTATGCAAATTTTCAAATGTGCCTAGAAGGTTCAAATATTACGTTAAAAAGTACAATAAAATTATATATATATAATTTTATTATAAAATGACTCTAATGATTTACATTTAACTTATATATGTATTATGTATCTATTTTTACATAAAATAAATTTAAATAAAAAGTCGGTTTGAAACAATAAAGTAGTGTTTTTCACTAATGATCATAAATTTAATGATTTCAAAAAATTACCATAATTTACACTAACATAATATTGATATTACAAAATCAGAAATGATGTCTATATTATGAAATTCATAACATAGAAGTTTCATTAATTAATTTAAAATTTATTCTATTAGTTTAAACTAGAATACATGTTTTTGTGATTAAAAAAGTATCAAAATATTGATACGTGTTTTTGTCCAATATAAATGTATAATTACTTACATTGAACAACATTTAATTATATGATAAAAATATAATATAATTATAATTAAAAACTAGTAAAATGTAAAATTTAACACTTTAAATTATATTTATTAAAAAAATTATTCTCAGTTAAAATTTTGTATTTTTTACGATTAATCAAAATATGAACGTTATCAGAAAAAAATAACAAAAATTTATCATAGCTAAGTGTTGACCTCACCTGTTTTGATAATCTCAATCATGTATTCATATGTGTTGAAAATCCCAATTATGTTTTCATTCTCTATGATATTGTTAAGTATCATTAATCTATACTTTAATTCTTTCAAATATGTGATCAAACCAATAATAATTTTTAAAATAGTTTTTGAATTATGTTAATCATCATTTATCCACGTTCATACATGTTATAAATTGATTCTAACACAATCGGATGTGTTCTGCATAAAACATAAGTAATCTGCCTATAGCTACTGATAAAGAGCTACCGGTAACCAGTCTACCGATAGACATAGTCTACCAACAGACAGGTACCGATAGACTTAACACAGAGCTACCGATGTACTTATAAATTTAAGCTACTGACATACAGACAGCTACCGATACAAACGTAGAGCTACCGGTGTAAGTATAAATAGCTACCGATGGAATAAGAGTCACCGATGGACGAAGCTACCGATAAAGACTCACAGCTACCGACGCATGGAGCTACCGATGCATAGGAGCTACTGATGCATGTACCTACCGACGCATGGAGCTACTGATAAACAAATTCACTGATACAAGCATGTACCAACCGACGCATAGAGCCACCGATAGAGTCAAAGAAACTAATGAATTTGAGCTACTGATGTTCGAGCTACCAATGTTTGAGCTACTGATGTTCGAGCTACTGATGTTCAAGCTACCGATGTTCAAGCTACCGATGTGCAAGCTACCGATGCTGATTACCTACCGATCACTCGACTCACTATTTGAATTTCTTTATTTCCTATATTTATTCTATCTAATGGTCATATCATGTACATTTTAATGATTTGTCAAATATCTGATAAAGGTTGTCGGATGTCAGGAACCCGTACCTCGTACCTGCTGAAAAGAAATCTTTTATGTCCCCTGATGGGAGATAAATACGAGAAGACTACATACCAGAAAGACGAACGTGTGAAGGAGAAACAAACAACAACAAGAAGCGAACCAGAAAAGTGCGGTGCATCCAATATACCAAAAAAAAACAAGCACGAGAAGAACACAGAGAAGCTCATAGACAATCAAGCATACTCGAGAAGTGTTCGGTGCATACAAGAAGAACACTGAAGAACTTCATTGACTACATTCTCACTACCTATGAACCTGGAGCATACAACACTCTGTTTCTCAAACAGAAATGAGAAGAGGAATCAAACTCACTTGAGATCGAATCTGAAGGAGTCCAGAGCTACACTGAAATCACCAGAACCACTTCTAAACTCTACATCTCTTGTTCTGTGATTTATTACCATTCTTTTCGAGCAGTGTGTGTTATCTGCTGTATCTAACACATACATTGTCTCCTGTACTCAAACTGAAGGATTTGTAAATCCTTACCAAACTCTTTCATTCTTTCTTTCCCACGAATAACAGTGGTAGAGGTTGTCTGTGACCTGGACAGCTGGTTGTTGTTGTATTGTTTCCCACGAAGAACAGTGGTAGAGGTCTTGGACCTGGACAGTTGTAAACTGTTGAACCCCGATCCAGGGTGTGGATCATTTTATATAAACTTTTGAGAGGACTAAGTCTCGTCTTGAGACTGAACCTCTTGGTTACATTGTTGTGCCATCTCTTTCAAAGTTTTATTCCGCTGCTAATCACTTTAAAACCAATACTGTTTTTAAAGCTACATTGATAATTAAATTAGCAAGTGTTTATGTTAAGTGTAGCTTAGTAGGTTAGTTTCAAAAGATAATCACACACTCCTGTGTTGATTAACTGGGAATTAATCAATCCCTTGAGAATCTAACAGAACCTCTACTTTGATTTAAAATCACTACAGTTTAATTTATTATTTTATTTGGGGGTCATTAAGACACTGTTTTTTAAATATAGAAATTTTAATTGGTACTCAATTCTCCCCCCTCTTGAGTAAACCACGCCGAACAACACTTGGTATCAGAGGTTGAAAATACTTTCTAAAGTACTCTGCTTTTGAACTGTGATTTTAGTTGTATTTTAAAGTTCTTAAAATTTCTGTTATATCTAAATTTTAATCTCTTTAAAATTTTCTCATCATGGACAATAGACTTGAGGGTGCTGCTACTAACTGACCACCTTTCTTCAATGGAACTAATTATTCTCAGTGGAAACTGAAAATGAAAATTCATCTAGAAATCATAGGTTTTGATATTTGGACTGCTATTGAATCAGAATACAAAATTCCTACTACTGCTAGATCTACTTGGGATGAACCTACAAAGACTGCTTACAATAACAATTGTAATGCTATGAATGCCTTGTACTGTGCTCTAGGAGATGAAGAATTTAATAGAATTTCTGCATGTAAAACTGCATATGAAATTTGGGATACATTAGCTATTTCTCATGAAGGAACAACAAATGTTAAAGAAATGAGATTGAACACCTATACTATCAAGTATGATAATTTTAAAATGAAGCCTGACGAACCCATTTCTGACATGTATCTCAGGTTCAATGAAATTGTCAATACAATGATCTCGCTGGGAAAGGATGTCTCATCGAAGGAACAAATTATGAGAATTTTGAGATGTCTACCTGATAGATGGAGGGGCACATCTGTCTCAATCAGAGAATCATGTGACATAGCTGCTCTACCTGTCAAGGAACTAATTGGCAAGGTGATGATGTATGAAGAAGAGATTAAAGTGAAAAAAGATGAAGAAAATGAACCTGAAAGAAAGTCTGTTGCTTTCAAATCCTCAACTTCAAAGAATAAGGACAAAGAAAAGCTTCAAGCTATAGTTGAAAGTTCAAGCTGTGAAGACAGTGAAAGTGATTCTGACAGTGATGCTGAGATGGCTCACATTGCTAGAAGATTTAAGAAATTTTATAGGAAAAAGAAGTTTTTCAGAAAAACAAACTATAAGGTTAAGTATGATCACCAAGGTAAATGGAAAAAGGATTGGAAGAAGAATGACAAATCAGATGATGTTGTCTGCTATGAGTGCAAGAGAAAAGGACACATCAAAGCTGACTGTCCAAAGCTGAAATATAAAAAGAAATATGAATATAAGGACAATAAGTTTAAGAAAGCCATGAAGGCTACTTGGAGTGCTTCAGAAGACAGCACAAGTGGAGATGAATCTTCAGACTCTTAAAGGAATCGAGCCAACATGTGTTTTATGACAAACACTTCTGAGGTAACTGCTGAAACTCCTGCTTCAAATTCATATTATTCTGGAGATGATTCTGAAGGTGATAAAATGTCTAAATCTGAACTGTTTGAATACTGTGATATGCTGGAAGAGACATGTAATGAACTTAAGGATAAATACAAGTCATTAAAGAAACAGCATGCTCTCACCACTACAGTTAAAACCGAACTCACTATTGAAAAAGAGAAAACTCCTCAACTGTTAAAAGAGAATACTGAACTGAAACTATCTAATGAGAAACTCAAGAAAGACTTAGAGAAGTTCACCAATGGCAAAAATACACTAACACAGATGCTAGGAAAGAAAGTAGCACCTAAATATACTACTGGTATAGGATACCAACCTGGACAAAGGAAAATTGCCAAAACAAGATTTATTTCTAAATCTGGACAGAATGAAGGTAATTCTGGAACTTCATATGCTTCAAACAGTTATATACATAGCTATGGATCTAATAAAGTTTATCTTTCAAAGCATGTCAATTCTACATATTATATGAAACCCATTAGACAAATATGGGTACCTAAAGTGTTATTGGCTAACCTGTCTGGACCCAAGAAAATCTGGGTACCAAAATCATCTCCCATCTAAATCTGTTTTGTAGGGAACTTGCTTGATGAGCTCCTGTAAAGAGACGTGGTATTTGGACAGTGGATTTTCAAGACATATGTCAGGAGACTTCTCTTGTTTCAAGAGTTTAATAAAAGTTGATGGAGGCTTTGTCACTTTTGGTGATAATTCAAAAGGGAAAACCATCGACCTAGGCCAGATTGGTAACACTGATTCAATTTTGATTTCTAATGTTTTATTTGTTGATGGCCTTAAATACAATCTATTAAGTATTTCTCAGTTATGTGATGATGGTTTTCATGTGAAATTTGAAAATGATTCTTGCAATGTTTTTGATTCTAAGAATGTTTTGGTATTTTTTGCCTTATGAAATGAGAATGTTTATGCTGTTAATATGAATTCTTTAGCTAAGCAGAATATTACTTCTTTGAATGCTTTTCATAAATAATCTTGGCTATGGCACAGAAGATTAGGACATTGCAACATTCACTCACTTAGAAAACATTCTAGGAAAAACCTAGTTAGAGACCTACCTAAATTAGAATTCCCAAATGATAGAGTGTGTAACCCCTGTCAAAAGGGAAAACAACACAAAGTTTCTTTTAAATCAAAGAAAGAAGTTTCAAATTCTCAACCACTTGAATTGGTTCACATGGATTTGTTTGGACCATCAAGAGTTTCTAGTTTAAATGGGAAGCACTATGTTTATGTTCTTGTAGATGACTTTTCTAGATATACTTGGGTATATTTTCTAGCTCACAAAAGTGAAGCTTGTTCTTATTTTGTCAAATACTCCAAGTCTGTAGAGAACATTAGTGGACTTAAGATTAAAACCCTGAGGAGTGATCATGGTCGTGAGTTTGAAAATCATGATTTTGAATCTTATTGCTCACACAATGGCTATACTCATAACTTCTCTGCTCCTAGAACACCCCAACAGAATGGTGTAGTAGAAAGAAGAAACCGAACCCTGCAATAAATTGCTAGAACCATGCTCAATGAATATGATCTGCCTATTTATTTTTGGGCTGAAGCTGTAAATACAGCTTGTTATGTTATTAATAGAGTCTTAATTAGACCTGTTCTTAAGAAAACCCCTTATGAATTGTGGAACAATAGAAAACCTAAGATTAATTACTTTAAAGTTTTTGGTTGCAAAGTATTTATTCTGAATACTAAAGATAATCAGGATAAGTTTGCTTCCAAAAGTGATGAAGGAATTTTTCTGGGTTATTCTATTTCAAGTAAAGCCTATAGAGTATTCAATAAGAAAACCAAATGTGTGGAAGAATCTGTTCACATCAAGTTTTATGAAACTGATCCACATGATCCTAAAACCTCTCTTGAGAATCTTGAAGAAGATTTGTCTATTCTGGACCTTAATGATAAATCTAAAGAACCTGTTATAAAAGTATACAGTTCTGGAATTTCTCCAGAATCTGCTTCTGTTGAACCCGAACCTATAGATGAACCTGAAATTTATAGTCCAACCTTTACCAGATCAATAAGGATTCTAAAGAATCATCCTTTAGAAGCTGTTGTCGGTAATCTTGATAGAGGAACACAAACTAGAGCTTCTCTAAGAAACCAGGTTGAACATCAAGCCTTTCTTTCACAGCTGGAACCCAAAAATATCAATGATGCTATCAATGATGAATTCTGGGTAATAGCTATGCAGGAAGAATTAAATCAGTTTGAAAGAAACAAAGTCTGGGAATTAGTTGACAGACCTAAAGACACTTTGACAATAGGCACAAAATGGGTTTTTAGAAATAAAGTAGATGAATCTGTAAATATAGTTAGAAACAAAGCTAGACTAGTTGCACAAGGATATAGTCAAGAAGAAGGCATAGAATATGAGGAAACTTTTTCACCTGTAGCTAGACTAGAATCCATTAGGATCTTACTTGCATATGTTGCACATCTGGATTTCAAGTTATATCAAATGGATGTGAAAAGTGCATTTCTAAATGGTTTTATAATTGAAGATGTTTTTGTAGAACAACCACCTGGATTTACTAACCCCCATTTTCCAAATCAAGTTTTTAAACATTCTAAAGCTTTGTATGGTTTAAAACAAGCTCCAAGAGCTTGGTATGATAGACTTAGCAATTTCCTTATTTCAAAAGGTTTTACTAAAGGGATTGCTGATCCAACTCTTTTCATTAAAAGAATTTCTAAAGATGTTTTGGTTGTACAAATATATGTTGATGATATTATTTTTGGATCATCTAAACACTCTTTATGTACTGATTTTCAAATAGTATGCAAAATGAATTTGAAATGAGCTTAATGGGAGAGCTTAAGTACTTTCTTGGATTTCAAGTATTTCAAAATGAAAATGGTATTGTGCATAGTATCAAGGAAAGTGAAACTCATATGAGTACTACCTGTAAATTGGATGCAGATGAAACTGGGAAACCAGTTGATCAAACAAATTATAGAGGTATGATTGGTAGTTTACTTTATCTTACTGCTAGTCGACCTGATATTATGTTTAGTGTGTGTATGTGTGCTAGATTTCAAGCTAGTTCAAAAGAATCTCATTTGCTTGCTGTTAAAAGAATTTTTAAATATCTCAAACACACGGTTATCTTAGGTTTGTTTTACCCAAAAGAACAATCCTTTGAGTTAATGAGTTATTCAGATGCTGACTTTGCTGGTTGTAAGTTAGATAGAAAAAGCACATCAGGAACATGTCATTTGCTTGGAAAATCCTTAGTTTCTTGGTGTAGTAAGAAACAGAACTCAGTTGCATTATCTACTGCCGAAGCAGAATATATAGCTGCTGGTAGTTGCTGTGCACAAATTCTGTGGATGAAACACACTCTTTTGGACTATGGATATGTTTTTAAACATGTTTCAATCAACTGTGATAACACCAGTGCAATAAACATCTCTAAGAATCCTGTATCTCACTCTAGAACCAAACACATAGATGTAAGACACCATTTACTAAGAGATCACTATCAAAAAGGTGATATTTCTCTTGAATTTATTGGCACTGAACATCAATTAGCTGATATTTTCACTAAACCTTTATGTTCGAATAGGCTAAGTTACATAAGACACGAACTTGGAATGTTTAATCACAACCGGTGTGAAAATCCTCACTGATGTGAAATTCTCACCGACGTGAAAATTCTCACCGATGTAAGTTTCTCACAGACGTGAAAATTCTCACCGATGTAAGTTTCTCACCGACGTAGAAATTCTCACCGATTTGTTTTTCTCACCGATGATTAACTCACACCGATGCAAGGTTTTAAAACTTCTGTCTGCCGCCAAGAATATGAATCATTTTATTTTATTTTATTACTCTATTTTAGTCGTTTATTTGGAATTCCTAAATGATAAAACTCAGTCTAAGACACTTCTTACCTCACCGAGCTCAAAACCTCTCACCTTCGAACCTTACCTCCCAAATCGGCCAAGAACCCTAAACCCGCGATGGCAAAAACCAAGCTTCCTATCATCAGAGATGAAAGTGCATAACCAAACGCTAAGAAGCAGAAGACACAGCATAAAGCCAGTGTTAGTGAAGTCAAAACTAGATCGGGAAGGCGACCAGTGAATCCTCACTTGCAGAATAGAGACATAGTAATCGAGAAGGAACTGTGCGTGGAATGGCTACTGTATAGAAAATCCTTAGTACTCGAGATTCTGGAAGACCAGAAATGGGTGGATTGTTTCTCGAATAAAAATGGCCCATACTACGCGAAGTTGGTAAAGCAATTCTACGAGTTTGTAACCTTTGAGAAGTCTGAGAATGAGAATCGGGTTAGCTCTTTTGTAAATGGAAAAGAGGTGTATTTTTCTTCAGTAGAGTGGGATGAGAGTTTGAAAGTACCACATGAAGGTGTCTCTGGGTATTGTCAAGAGAAATGCCACCTAGTAGTGATATCATTGATTATGAGACCGCTTTACAAGAACTGACTGGAAAAGGAAATCAAAGGCAAGTGGTTGCTGCTGAAATGGATGGAGAGAATCGACTGCTTTTCAAGTTTGTTCATCATGTGTTGATACCGAGGAGAGGAGATTTTTCAAATCTGAGATATCAAGATATATACCTTCTTCATTTGCTAATACATGGTGTAAAAATCAATCTGTGCAGATTGTTGATGCTTCAAATGGAAGACACGATTAGACCAAAGTCAAAGACTAACACTTTGTTCTTTGCCAAGCTGATTTCAGTGATGATAAAAGTGAAAGAAATAGATGAGTCTCAGGATGAGACAGTTGTAGTCAAGAACAATTTCTGTATCACCTCGACTGTTTGTAATTATATGAAAATTAACTAGAACCCATGGAAGGGAGAATGGGTCAGTGATGATCAGAAGATATATGATAGGTTTAACCCTATGGATCATCCCTCAAGACCAAAGGATATGAGAGATCCGAGTCTGAGACCTGATGAAGAGGAACCTGTTTATAGTAGTGAAACAGAAGAAGAAACATAAGAAGAAGAAGAAGAAACTCCTATGGATGTTGGAGGAGATCCAGACTTGCCCCCAAATCCTGTTGCAGATTTGGTTTATTCTAGGAAAGGAAAAGTAGAGGAAATTGTGTCTAGTCATGAGGAAGACTAGTCTGTACCTCACCAAGAAGAAGAGGAAAAGGAGAATGTATCTGAATCGCCTGCTTCTGGTAGATTAAGTATGAGTCCCTTGATTGGAAGCTCAGCTATGCCTGCGGCTGAAGTAGAAAAATATAGAGAAGAAGCTGTACCTGTTTCAGAAAACATCCTTACTGCTGCTGAGATGGAAGTTGTTGTGGAAGATTCTGATGAAGAAAGGCCAGCAGAAAAGGCTGTTGTGATACATGAGAATGCACCCATTGAGGGGGAGCATCAGTCTGTGCTTGGAAATGTTACAGTAGCTGTTGAGCTTGGAGACTGGGTAGAAGACCCGGGGTTTATAGTCTGTGGATTGGATTATCCGGATTCTGACAATGAGGTGTCTGTGAATAGACCGAAGATCAATTATGATCTTGCTGCTGAGTTGTTGCCAGATGATGTGGTCAGATTTCATGATCTGAATAAGCTGAAAGAGGACCTCAAATCTAGTTTTGTTGAAGAAGTGAAGTTAATGGAAACCTCTCTTGCTTCCTCAATTAATTCAATAATGACTACTTCTGTAGTTAATTTGGCCTCAGCAAGGGGATCTGCTGTAGTTATCCCAAGTGATTTTGTCTCCAAATACGATCTTGAATCCATGAAAAATGAGCTGAAAGAATATTTCAGTGCATCAGTTGCTGAGATGAAGCAAAGCTTTTATGAAGAAATGAAAATGCTAGAGAGATCCTTTGAGCTATCTCTGGCTTGTAATTTATCTTCCTTTATGTCTGAGCTTATGGAAGAAGTGAAAGAGTGCCAGACTCAGTCTTCAAGAATCGAAGAAGATCTGGAAGCTCTCAAGACATCAGTTGTTACTTTGGATTCCTATATGAGCTCTAAGTCTCAAGCTGACAAGGACCTAGCTTATGTGAAGAGTGTAGTAAGCCAGTTTGTCTCAGTGTTTGAAAGTTTCAAAACCTCAGTGAAGGATCATGTTCAATTGCAAGACTCTCAAGTTCAAAGTCTAATCAGTGGTTTGTCTAAGAGTTTTAAAGAAACTGTTTCCTTCTCTCTTGGCCCTCTCACATCCAAGCTATCAGTTGACATGAATCAAGTTCGAGCAATGTTGAAGGAGGAGATTGGATCTATTTCTACCAGTGGCTCTGTGGACTCATCAGAGTTGAGCCGAGTGGTGCTTTCTACAAGAGATTCTGCCAGAGAAATAATGAAGATTGTTCAAGATTTTATGAGAGAAACCTCTGCCTCTCAGGAAGCCATAAAAAGCAAAGTGGACTACTACTTCTCCAAAATTTTCACCAAGCATCAACTCGAACACCACTTAAAGCTAATGTTGGATCACATGAAGCTCCCTCCAGTCACTCAAGCTTTCAGAGAACAAGTGATCAAGCTACGAGAACTGACTCATGCCTTAGAGAAATTCATGGAGAACGAAGATGATTTCATCTCTACTATGGAAAGAGGAGGATGAATTATTATGGATTTTAGAAATCTGCTGCTGCCCTTCTTGCATGTTGATGCCAGACCAGTCATCATCCCTCCTGCTTTGCCTGCTTCTGCTTCAGCTGCTTCCACAGTCCAGCTGACTCCTGTTCAAGCCATTCGAAGCCTCACACCAATGATCACCCAAAAATCTTCAACCTACAAGCCTGACTCTGTGTCTGTGGCCCAGCCTCCTTTGATCTTTTCTGGAATTCCCAAACCTTCACCTGAATCCTCACCACCCGAGCATCCTTCTGATCCCAAAGGAAAATCCCCCGTTGCAGATGAGGATTGAACCAGTGGCCAGGATTTTTTGATAGGAATTCCTTTGTAATCTGTCTTTGTACTTTTTTACTACTCTAATACAGAACTCCTTTTACTTCTCTTGTTTTATTTGTCTCCTATATATATGTATATATATATGCTTTCCCACTTTTTGATTATCACAAAGGGGGAGAACAATAAGAGGGGGAGAAACATTTTATGAGAGAATAAGGGGTAGAACAAAATGAGAGAATGAGAAATATTTTCAATGGAGAAAAATAAGGAATAAGGGGAGACACATTACCCTTTGTTTTGTTTTCATTTTTACCTTTGATATCTTATGTCTATTTAGTACCTTATGCTTGTTACCTCTGATAACTTATGTCTATATCATAATATTTTTATTATATCTGATGCTATTTTCAATAAGAAAATTGAATTCAATATTATACTCTTTACTATTATATTTTCACTATGTTAAATGCCAATATCATAAATTGTGATTATCAAAAAGGGGGAGATTGTTGACCTCACCTGTTTTGATAATCTCAATCATGTATTCATATGTGTTGAAAATCCCAATTATGTTTTCATTCTCTATGATATTGTTAAGTATCATTAATCTATACTTTAATTCTTTCAAATATGTGATCAAACCAATAATAATTTTTAAAATAGTCTTTGAAATATGTTAATCATCATTTATCCACGTTTATACAAGTTATAAATTGATTCTAACACAATCGAATGTGTTCTGCATAAAACATAAGTAATCTGCCTATAGCTACTGATAAAGAGGTACCGGTAACCAGTCTACCGATAGACTTAGTCTACCGACAGACAGCTACCGATAGACTTAACACAGAGCTACCGATGTACTTATAAATTTAAGCTACTGACTTACAGACAGCTACCGATACAAACGTAGAGCTACCGGTGTAAGTATAAATAGCTACCGATGGAATAAGAGTCACCGATGGACGAAGCTACCGATACAGACTCACAGCTACCGACGCATGGAGCTACCGATGAATAGGAGCTACCGATGCATGTACCTACCGACGCATGGAGCTACCGATAAACAAAGTCACTGATACAAGCATGTACCAACCGACGCATAGAGCCACCGATAGAGTCAAAGCAACTAATGACTTTGATCTACTGATGTTCGAGCTACCAATGTTTGAGCTACTGATGTTCGAGCTACTGATGTTCGAGCTACCGATGTTCAAGCTAACGATGTTCAAGCTACCGATGCTGATTACCTACCGATCACTCGACTCACTGTTTGAATTTCTTTATTTCCTATATTTATTCTATCTAACGGTCATATCATGTACATTTTAATGATTTGTCAAATATCTGATAAAGGTTGTCGGATGTCAGGAACCCGTACCTCGTACCTGTTGAATCGAAATCTTTTCTGTCCCCTGATGGGAGATAAATACGAGAAGACTACATACCAGAAAGACGAACGTGTGAAGGAGAAACAAACAACAACAAGAAGCGAACCAGAAAAGTGCGGTGCATCCAATATACCAAAAACGACACAAGCACGAGAAGAACACAGAGAAGCTCATAGAGAATCAAGCATACTCGAGAAGTGTTCTGTGCATACAAGAAGAACACTGAAGAACTTCATCGACTACATTCTCACTACCTATGAACCTGGAGCATACGACACTCTGTTTCTCAAACAGAAATGAGAAGAGGACTCAAACTCACTTGCGATCGAATCTGAAGGAGTCCAGAGCTACACTGAAATAACCAGAACCACTTCTAAACTCTACATCTCTTGTTCTGTGATTTATTACCATTCTTTTCGAGCAGTGTGTATTATCTGCTGTATCTAACACATACATTGTCTCCTGTACTCAAACTGAAGGATTTGTAAATCCTTACCAAACTCTTTCATTCTTTCTTTCCCACGAATAACAGTGGTAGAGGTCGTGTGTGACCTGGACAGCTGGTTGCTGTTGTACTGTTTCCCACGAAGAACAGTGGTAGAGGTCTTGGACCTGGACAGTTGTAAATTGTTGAACCCCGATCCAGGGTGTGGATCATTTTATATAAACTTTTGAGAGGACTAAGTCTCGGCTTGAGACTGAACCTCTTGGTTACATTGTTGTGCCATCTCTTTCAATGTTTTATTCCGCTGCTAATCACTTTAAAACCAATACTATTTTTAAAGTTACTTTGATAATTAAATTAGCAAGTGTTTATGTTAAGTGTAGCTTAGTAGGTTAGTTTCAAAAGATAATAACACACTCCTGTGTTGATTAACTGGGAATTAATCAATCCCTTGAGAATCTAACAGAACCTCTACTTTGATATAAATTCACTACATTTTAATTTATTATTTTATTTGGGGGTCTTTAAGACACTGTTTTTTAAATACAGAAATTTTAATTGGTACTCAATTCACCCCCCTCTTGAGTAAACCACTCCGACCAACACTAAGATATTATCTCCAACTCCAATAAGAGATTTTTGAGTTTTCAAATTGTGTTTATAAAAGATTCATATATTAGATTTAAAAAGGGTTCTCCATTAAAATTTAATAAAGTTGTATTTTTTTAAATATTTCAATTATCCAAAAAAACTGAAATTGTTCTAATATTTTCTCTAAAATAACATCTGATGATTGTTAAAATTATATAGAGTATATAAAATTCAAATTTAAGGTAATACTATTCATAACCGCATTTTGAACATCTAGTTAGATAAGTCATGGTGCACTAAAACTCGGTGTTGGGTGTAGCGCATGCTAGTGATTTAAATTAAATAAGTAACATGAAATTAAATCATGGGGTGTTACATTCTCCCTTCCTTCAATAAATTGTGTTATTGAAATTTTAAATTATTCTTTGGAAATAAAATGTTAAAAAAAATTCCATTGTGGAAAACCCTCATAAAAAATGGGGTTAATTAAAATTAGTCTTAATAAGAGGGAAAGGTAAATGAAAATTCATGACCTGAATAAGATCTCAAATAAGAGAAAATTTTTGGCAGTTAGAGACACATAATTGAAAGGAAATCTTTAATATTAATTGGTATTTATTGAGGTCATCAATCACAAACAAGTATACAATAACTGGCATATTGGGGGCCTGATGGAATAAATATATGATGATTTAAATATCATCAACTCCAAAAACATAAGGCATTAGGATAACCTATTTTTGGAATTAAGATCCCTACCATAAATATTACGAATTTATTTCATCCTAGAATAAGAGATATAATATTTGATGTTAAGTAGAGTTCCATCCATCAACTGAATTCTACCAAAAAAATCATATTTTACTCAAAAAGATAATAGAATTCCAAAATATATTATTTATCCAAATAGTATAGGGTTCCCCAAATAATGAATTTTTTATTCATATGCCCAAACACAAAAAAAAAATATTATACAAACTATAACATTACATAAGCCACTGGTAGGTGATGCACCTTGGTCGCCCTTTGGTTGTGGGTTCTAGTCTTGCAGCCGTGTTGACCCTGACAGGTTCTCACCTGACCTTCGTGTTGTGTTTTTTTTAAAATCTAAAAATAGTGTTAAGAAATATTTTAACCGTAAAACATAGTATCCAATGTCTATATTAATCAACTATAATATTTATAATTATCCAAAATACTTGTGTCCAAACACATATACCAAAATTTATTAAGGATGGTCAACATATCATAATGAATATCTCTTTTACCACATAATAACATGTGAGTGCATTAATAATGTATTATATTTAAATGTATTAACACCATGAATTACCATAAAACATTATTTATTAAATTCATTCTCCATTTTTCCATATAGAATACTAAATATATTATTTATATCTAAATTTTTTTAATAATACAAAAATGATGGAATAAAAAAAACCCATTAACTAATTCCAAGGTACTCAAGAATATCCAATATAATGTATCCCAATAAACAATCTCTTATTCCAAAATTACTACGTCCTTATCGGAACCATATTAAGATTAATATTTTCATGAACCATATATTCTGAAAAAAAAATTAACTTATCATTGAGTCAATTTTCTTAGTTCCATATAATCTCAAATACTTAATGAAATAGTTATTATGTACAATCCTTATTTATTTGCATAATTAATATAACCATTATATCATTGATACAACACTCAAATGACATAATTCCTTAATAAAAAATAAGAACACTAATTATTTCTTTTCATCTCTCGTAGTATAATTACTTGATTATTATCAAATAGCATCATTTATAGTATACTCTAATGATTTGGACATTGATTCAAGTAGTATCCCATCTCCTTGCAGAAAAATCATTGTATATTTGAAACCTTTATCTTTTTATTGGAATCACATTCACGGTGTCTTTCTTCTCCACACATATATCAAACTCTCATTCCCTTTAAGAAGTTACCTAGGTGATTCATTCCACATTTATCTCATATGGGGAAATCCTTCTTTCCCTTCTTCCCATTATCCATCGTTCTCTCTACCATCCTTTTATTCTCTAGCTCCACATAAAATAAATAGTACTCAGAGAATTCATTACTAATCTTATTAACACATGATACTAATTCTTCATATAATAATAATACATGGGATACTATTTACCTTCCAAATATTGGATTTAGAACATGTAAAATATGATCCTTTTTACTATTTGGATCATTCATATTACTGGAGTTCTCATTCCTTCAACTGGGAACCATTTCTAAACAATGGAAAACACTATGTAAGTTTATGAGTCACAATGCATAATTACAAATCATTTAAAATACCTAAATAAATTTGATATTTTTATGCATATAACCCATAATAAAAAAAGTCTTTCATTGAGGGGTTATTTACTAAAAAAATATTAATAATTGTTTGTAATGAAAGTGTGAATTTTCCTAAGAATATCCCCCATGAGTGTCGTAACCAAGAGTGAAAAAAAGCTCGATGTCAGGTACCAGGATACACTAGGTCATGTCTGTAACTCCTTATCGATGTTTTCACTTCTAGGTAAATTTGTTCCAGATCCACCTCTACCTGATCGTATCTATACATGAATTCATTTCCTATAAAACCCACAAAAAATATACTTTACCAAAATTCAAGTATGTTCTAATATATTAATCCTAATTGTTTTACTTAGGGTAATTTTCTATAATCAGTGTTTATCTAAATATCTTATCCAAGGATTGAAAAATACTTCCTCTTATTCCAACTATAATTCCCCAACCATAGTTATTCAAGTATGATGAATTATTACATAACATTGGCATGATCAAAAGGGATCATATACCAAAAGGCCAATCAGTTTAGTTGTCATGGAAGTACTAGATACGTACATAAGTTTTACATTACAGTATGAAATAAAAAATTTGTGTATCTTTTTAACACAATCTTATCTTATGGCCTAACCTTGAAGGTCTATCATAATATACTTCATCACATCCAGGAAAAAAGAAAACATATAAATGGGCTGAGATCAGATTCTCAGTAAGGATAACAATATAGTAGAAACATTTATGAATAAGAATAAAAATTGAATGCAATGTATAAGACTATATCACATGCCATTTTAAATTAAATAGCAGCATAATATGTAAAAATAAATCTTATAATTCCATTTACTTATTAATATAGATATTCTACTAGTCGAATAATCACTTGTAATATCAATAGTTAAATTTCTAATTTTGGAATACACAATACTAGAAATCATAATCGCATAGTCAAGGCCTCATGACAAGACTAAAAAAACTATTTTTTCAAGGCCTCGTGGCAAGAAACTAGTTTGTCTGATGAGACCTACCGATTCATCGAGGAGTTATTGATTGTGCCACCCATAACATACAAAGTCCAATGCATTCCTCAGATGAACAGAATGTAACATAACACTAACATTTGTATTAAAACTAGAATAAAAATTTTAATACTCTAACAATTAACCATGAATTGTATAAAAACAACAAATCCATAATCATACATATAAAAAAACCCTTCAATACAATATTGATGATTTTATCATAATAAGTTAACTTCAAAAAACTGTAAAATATATCAATTGATGATTCCATAGATGAAATAAAAACAATTGGAGAGAAATATCTATTTCTATTCTAAATTGATTTAAAAGTCACAAAATTATAAAAGAAAACATTAATTTTAGAAATATTATTATAAGAATGTATGGTAATCCTCGAAGGTGTTATAATGACAGAAAATAGCCACACACACCATATAAGTTTAAAAAAACAATTTTACCTTAATTTGTCGAAAAGCTCAAAAAGAATGATGTTTGGAAAATGAAAGAATGATTACTTTTAAAATATATTATATATTTTCAATCTATGTTAAAAATTACTTTAACCCATATACATGAAAATACATAAAAAAAATTGAAATTCATTTTTACGAAACACGTATGGGGATGATAAAAAGTCCTAGAAGATACTTACGTATAAACATCCTCGAATATGTGAAGAGATTGTAAAATTAACCATTACCTTGTAATTTTCATTATTCAATTGTATATTAACATCATGTATAATAGATAAATAATTATTATTAAATTATAACAGAAAAACATACATAAATATGACATTATATATGATCTTTTTAATATTGATTTGTTAATAATATTTTGTAGTATCACTATTTCGGGTGTGAACTGATTCGTATTCCTTTATATGTTTTGTTAAGTAAGTCATATTTTTTATGGACATGATGTATTTTATTCACATATAGACTGATATTTTGTTCATAATGATTGTTTGTAATCGTAAAAGGAAAATCATCCGTGAATGGTTTCAATGGGGAATTAATCTCATCACATTTGTGGAGACGGTAATTCATATGTATGCTGAGAAGAAATACCATTCTATTGATGGTGAAGATATATGTAATAAGATGTTATATCAAATATACAGAATCATTAACATGTTATATTTATTATTGACAGCAATTATACCTATTATTATACCTATCCAAATATTGAAGTGTTGAATGACAAACTACACCACGACTTGGAGATGGTACGACGTACATACACACATATGGTGACTTTTTATTCATATCATGGATAGAATAATGTACATGGTTATAACATATTTATAATAACATCACAGTATGTAGAAGGTACTGGTTTTATTATTTTTTTATGGAAAAAAATAAATAGGTAGTGTAGGAAGAAAATAACATCTAAAGATGTGATGAAATTATTACCTCTTCTTCAAGTGGTTCCATTTGATTCGATCAAACTCACTCCATAAGTTGACTTTTTGATAAAATTATGTCCTCTAGGATATATAGAGGGTAGTTGGGATGATATTTGAGTAGGTTTTGGTGGAGAAAAATGGATTTGGAGTTGTGATTTCAAGAGAAGGGGAAGTACCCTTTTATAAAAGAGGTAAGGGTCACATTAGGAAAAGGCTTGAAATATTAATTTATTATATAATAATATTCAGTTTATAATGGCTCCAAAGGGATTTATTTCAATTAATTGGTATGTATGGTTATAAAAAATCTCATCTAATTGGTTTTAGATAGGTTTAGGTTACCATATAAACCTTATCATTTTGATTTAATTCTTAGTTAAATATTTTAACTTTTACCATGTCTTTTTGTCATTTCATATTACATTTTTAATATATATTATATAAAATGTGAAGATAACACATATTGGTTTCTTAGTGACATATCTATTATTATAATAGTCCTTTGGATGAACCCTAGTTTTTTAGAATTAGTATATCATTTGATGATATAGTATTTTTTTAAAACTTATATATATTTATGTTGACAATATTTACTATTTGGTTTTTTTAAAGACAAAAACATTATTACATAAAATAAATAAATTAAATCAATCCTAACATGTCATATTAACCTATGCAATTAGTTTAATCCTTCAAAAGTCTAAATTGATTTTTATTTTGATATTTATAATATCAATTGTTTTAATCATTCATTAATAATATAATTATTACATGGTCATTGTGTCATAAATAAATATAATTATATAATTACTAAAAATTATAAATAAAATAAAATTACTTAGTAAATATTTTTAGATTTATAATGAATATTTATACTTGTATTTATATTATGTATAATCCAATATTGAAAATATTTTAGTGATAAAAATTTGGATTTAAATCTTTTGACTCTTCTTTAAATAAAATATTAAAAAAATTTCTAATATAATCCAAGTCGATATAAAAGGTTAATATTTTATTCCTAAGGTTTATTTTGGTCTAAAATAACATATCCAATAGAATTAGGACACGTGTTATGGTAATTATAATATCATTTTTACCTTTTATTACCCAATTTACTTTTAACTGTCTTAAATAAAATTCAAATGTTACGTTTCACTAAAAAATTATTTTCATCCTTTTGAACCCCAATTTACTTAATGATTTCAGATGTGCCTCCCAGATTTTAGAAATTCAATCACAAATATTATAAAATTACGTATTTTGTAAATTTGGAGATGTTCCATCATGGTGGGTAAATGATGTTAAAAAATTCAATAAAATTCTATATGCATATTTTTATTATAAAATGATTCCAATATATTAAATTGAACTAATATAGATATAATGTATCTATGGTAAATAAAATAAAATAAAATATAATATAAATTATTTAAATAAAATTTTGGTTTTAAATAATAACGTAATGTTGTTAACTATTCATCAAAAATTTAATGTTTTCAGAAAAATACAAATAAATATAACTAAGATAAATTTGATATTCCAAATTAAAAAATTATTTCTATTTTAACAAATTCAAAACATAGATGTTTCATTAATTAATTTATAATATATTCATTCTTTTAAAACACGGAAGTAAGTTTTTGAGAAGTAAAAACTATCCAATGATTCATATGTGTTTATGTCAAATGTAAATGTAAATTTACATACAATGACAACCATTTAATTAAATGATTAAAAAATAATATAATTATAATTAATAACCATTCATATGTATAATTTGGAAATATACATTATTTTGATTAAAAAAGTTATTTTCGATTAATATTTACTATTTTTCACAATTCAACAAAATATGAATGTTATCAGAAAAAAACCAAATATTTAGCGAAACTGAAATTTTATGTCGTTCTTCTAAATAAAAACATTATTTTTTCAAATTGAATATATAAAAGTGTAAAATAATTAATTTAAAATGGTTTCTCCAATAAAATGAGGTAAAATTTTATTTTTTAAAAAATACTTATTATATCTAAAAAATTGTATTTGATCTTATATTATATGTAAAAAACATAATATGAAAGTTAAAATAATATGGAGTACATAAATTTCAAAATTTAGTTAATATTATTCATGAACTGTCTTTTAATAACTTGTTTGTCAGGTCGTGGTGCTCTTGAACTCGATGTTGCGTGTAGCGTAAGCTATTGAATTAATTTAAAAAGATAACATGCTATGAAATGCTAGGGTGTTATATTCTACCCTCCTTTAATAAATTGGGTCCTCAAAATTTGAATTATTTAATTAAAAAAACTGTAAATAAAAATACATTGGTGGAATACCCAAATTCAAAATAGGGTTAATAAAATTTATTTTTAATAAGAGGGAAAGGGATATGAAAAATTCCCCATAAAATTATGATCTTGAATATGAGAAAATCAGTTAAAATTAGAGACACATAATTGGATAAAAATATTAATATTTTTTGGGAGTGATTGATTTACTCAATCACAAGAAACTGAAAAATAAATTTGATATTGAGGGCCTCAAAGCCATAAATCAATAACTATTCAAATATATACAGTTCAACAAAACATAACGTATTATGATAACATGTCTTTGGTTTTAGGAAGGCTTCAGTATTGTTTTAAAATTAATTTCATCATAGAATAATTGAAAAAAATTACATGACAAGTAGAGTTCCTTCCTTCAACTAACATCTATCAAAAACTCATATTTTAATCCAAAAGTTAATAGAATAAAAAAATATTATATTTATCCAAAAATTAAAGAGTTACAAAAATAATGAATTTATAATTCATCTCCCAGACAACAGAAATGAATTATTATACGAAACAGTACATTAAATAGTCCAGTTGTAGGTGATGCACCATTGTCACCCTTCAATTACGGGTTCAAGTCTCGCAACCTTACAGGGCGCGACGGGTTGTCGCCCAACCATCAAGTTGTCCATTTTTTAAAAAATCAAAAAATAATGAAGAGAAATATTTTATCCTCAAACCATCATATCCAATTCCAAACATAATCCATTCCAATATTTATAATTATCCAAAATACTTATGTCCAAACACAAAGTCCTAAAATTTATATATAAAATCAACATAACATAATGACGATCTATTTTTTCTACATAATCACATGTGGGTACCTTAATCATGTATTATTTTAAAACATGGTAACACATTGAATTACCATAAACTATATTGATTACATTTATTATCCCTTATTTTTTATAGAACACTAGATATATTCCTTATATCCAAAAAAATATAAATACTCTGATAACGATGGAATAAAAAAAACAATAATCAGTTTCAACGTAGTCATGAATATCCAGTATAATTTATCCAAATCAACCATATCTTATTCAAAAATTAGATCCTCACTATCATGAGCATATTAGGGCTTATATTTTCATTAACCATGTATTTTCCCGGAAGTTTTACATGATGTTGGTTCACTTTTATTAGTACCATATAATCTTAATTCCTCAGCGAAATAGTACGGTAGCACAATCCTTATTTAATTTAATAATTAATATATTTAGTACATCATTGATACAACACTAAAATGATATAATTAAATAATAAATAAATAAGAACAATAATTATTCATTTTCATTTGTGGTAGTATCATAACATGATTATTATTTAAAATTATCATTTGTAGTATACTCTGATGATGGGGACATTGATTCGCATAGTGTCAAAACTCATTGAAAATGAAGCTTTTTTACATTTGAATTATTTTTCATATTCTTAAAATCATGTAGATGGTGTCCTTATTCTCTACACATATAACAAACACTCATTTGTTTCTAGCATTTACCATGTTGATTATTTTTACATTTACCATGTATTAGAAAATCCTTCTTTATCTTCTTACCTTTATCCATCATTCTCACTACTATTCTTTTCTTTTATGGATTCCCTTCAAATCCATAGGACTGAAAAAATTCGTTACTTATCTTATTAACACCTAGTATTATTTCTTTATATGGTGTAAATATGTGGGAGACTATATGCCTTCTAAATATTTTCTCAAGTCCATGAAGAATATGATCATTATTACTATTTGGATCATGAGAATTCCTGGATTGTTCATTCTTTCCATAGGAAACCATTTATAAATAATGTTATACACTCATTTAGTTTACGAATCACAATGCATAATTCCAAACTTGTAAAATACGTAACGTAAATTGAATTTTTTTTATATTTTCTATAATCATAAAAATGTTTTCTTTAAGGATGTATTAACTCAGAAAACCATCATAATTTTTTTGAAGAAAATATTGAATTATCCTAAGAATATAGCCTGGGAGTTTCATAACCAGGAGTTCAACAAGGTCTCTTGGCATGTACCAAGATACCCTCGGGTCATGTTCGAAACACCTTGTTGGAGTTTCCATGCCTAGATACATTTGTTCTAGATCCGTCTCTACATGCTCCTATCTGGAAGGAGAGGTATTTCATGGAAAACTCACAATGTCTCTAAATTACCAAAATTCTCGGATGTTCTTATTTACTATCCCTTAATGTTTATCTTCATTTAATGTTATCTAATCATAGTTTTTATAAACATAGTTTTCATGTTATGAACTATTCTTCCTCTAATACCAACTGTATCACCCCGACCCTAGTTAAACATAGTCGATGAATTATTACATAACACTGGAATGATCAAAATGGATCATGTCATGAAAGCCAGATTAATTTAGTGTCCTTGGAAGTACTACATACATACATAAGAATTACATTTCAATATGAAATATAAAACAGCATTGTGTCTACTTTGAACACACTCATATCCCATTGCCTATCCTTGTAGGTCAATCATAATATATTTCTTCACATCCTAGGATAAATAAAATATATGAAATGGGTGACCTCATATTCTCAGTAAGGATAACAATATAGCATAAACATTCATAAATAAGAATAAAAATTGAATGAAATGTATAATACTCAAACACAATACTTTTAAAATTATACTTTCTAATAATTTGACAATGATAAATCAAATAATTCCGTTACATATTCACATGGACATTCTACTTGTTGAATGATAACATGTAATATCAATAGATAATTTCATAATTATAGAATGCATAATTCCAGACATCCTAACAACAAAGTAAATGCCTCTTTCAAAGACTAAAAATTATATTTTTTCAATACTTGTTCTAAGTCACTAGTTTATATTATGAGACATAATAATTAATCAAGGAGCTATATCTAGCTCCATGATGCACACCTGTCGTGGGGAGGGGAAAAAATATTTTATTTACCTATTTATAGTATAGCAGTTGATCCTAGGTAGTCTCCCAAAGAGAAGTGCACACAAAACAAGGTTTTCAATTTATGTTGGTTTTCATAAAAAGATTGGTTTTAATTAATTTGAATGACTATGAGAGAAACAAACAACATAAATTGATTGATTTTAACAAATGATAAAGGCGGTGGTCGGATTGGGTTCGGCTAGACTAAGTGTTGTGCCATCATGGTTTCCAAATTTTATCTCTTCTTCTTCATTAAATTAGTAAGAGAGATGTGATGGGAATTTTACTTTCTAAAACCGTAGATTGGTCTATCCTCCTACCAATGTGTTTAGGGTTATAGAAGGTCTTTTGATTAATTAAGGCAATCCCAGACCTGGAATTTTCGTTCCCTAATATACCCAAATTTCAACATACAATCCTACACACATGGTTGACAACCATGGAGCAATCACCACCCAACCCTAATCATGTTCCACCGTATAAATATTAGAATTGGGTGGAGGGAGATGTGATCGTCGACCAAATCAATTTATAATTTCAGAATCAAAACCTTAACAAAACCGCATTTGGAATTTAATACTGAATTAAGAATTGGAACCATAAGAAGAAAAAAGAACAAATTTTATTCATTTCAAGCACAAAAACTCAAACACAACACATAGGTCCAGCCTCCCCTATTTCTGATCACTCAAATGAAACTACCCCTCCATGAGTGGGGTATGTGAGATAATTCAAGAGAGTAGAGACATATTAATGTAATGAAAAATAAAAGAAATAAAATGGAAGGCCAAGAATTTCTTCTCCTTGGTGTCCTAGAAGGAATGGGATGGGTAATGAGATGTTTTGAGGAGGAGGAGCTCTCCTTCTTTTATAGCCATATTTTCGTCCCCTGAAAGTTGTCACATTTTTTACCCAATAAATGACCTCTTCACGCATTGATCCCTTCATAAATGTTGTTCATAATTGTCATGGCCATCTCCCCTCAAAAGTTCATCAGATTGGGACAGGTATTGCGAGAGTTATGGCCCTTTTAATCTGATTATTTATTCTCTCCAGTAAGACTCTCCAAAACACCAACCCCCTGATTAAAAAGCTTTAATTGACCCTCAAACGGCCGAATACAGTGGAATTTCCATCATAAAAGATGTTCTAAAACTCCTTTAGTGTCTACCCACCGAATATCACAACATTTGGAACCACCATGAATGAGTTTTGGATCCCACACCCAAACAATGAAGAATTGAAAACAGTTTTCATTCTCCCACATGTGAGCTTCTTTTGATCTTCCATATGGATGATTCAACTTTTTGACCAAAACTAGTAAATGAAGCCATGTATGTTTAAAATCTGGAAAGGAAATAATTTTTCTATTTGGATTAGTGCAGATAATGTTCTGGAAAAAATACAAAAATAATTTAAAACTGTTAAAAATCCAATATGGCCAATTTTTACTATTCATCTCAAAATAACACCATTATCAAAAAAATGAAAACATTCATCTTAGAGGAACACTTTTGTTGGTTTAAAACAAGTTTATTCAATATAAATTAATTGAAAATATTTGCTCTATCAATTCCCCCACACTTAGCACTTGGACTCCTAGACAAGTAAAAATCAATTCAAATCAAATCCAAAACACAAATCAATGAGATCTATGAAATCAATTTCATGAAACAAAAATATATCATACCTCATCAAAAACAATTATTTAATGTTATCAATTTTAGATTTTAATATATTTCTACTTCATTTCTTATCCCATGCACTCAAAACACCTAACACACATGAATATTCTCTCATCTCACAAATGTAAATGCTGAACAAGGCTTTTCTCATCCAAACTCACACAAGAGTCACCATAGGCTTGATAAATTCCTACTTTTACACTCGATGGGAGTAAAGGACATGTTTTTCTCATGAGGACTTTTGAGGGTTGTTCTAGGGCTTCTGGTTGGTAGGATTTAGATGTTAAATGTTCTGAGGCTGAAAAAGGAAGGCTTGGTTCTTATTGAAGCAAAATTGAAAGATTCTAATTTTCACTCAAATATGGTCTCCTTCACATCCCTTTTGTTGAAAACAGGCTCCATCATCATTCAATCATCTCAGCAGATAAAAATTTCAATCTTTTCAAACATGAATTTTTTAAAGCCCTAGATAGGCATAACTTTCGTTTTTACATTGGTAGCTCCAGAAAGGCATAGATTCTCTTGTCATAAAAGCTCCAGAAAAGGCAAAACATTCAATAGAATAATTTTTCAGAATCACACACATCTCTTACCAAATTTATATTCTAGCCAAAGTATAACCAAATAAGGCAGTACACTGAATGACATCTTCCCCCACACTTAATTTCAACTAGATCATGCAATTTCACTTCACGAACAGGTAGGATATGGAAACTTGGCTTGTAATGTGGCTAACCTAACAGGAAATTCATGGATACTAGGGGCTACAACGAAGGATAAATGTAAATTTGGGCCATAATGAAAAGTATTATATTGAATAGGGGGATCAAACCAAATAAATTCCTCAATCATTTAAAACACACGTACCCCAAACCCTCATGTTTTGAAAGGAATAAATCAAAATCCGGTTAAAGAAAACATGGTATGGTTCTCTCAAGAAATGAGGTGAATGAAAATAATATGACAAAAATTGTTCAGAAGCCTCACAGGAAATTGATTTCAAAGATATAGACAGTGAAATATGTCATGGGATTCAAAAATTAGTGTACTTTTCATGAAATTACAAAAAAATTGAACTTGAAACAAATTCATTTCAGCATTCATTTAAGCTCTGTTTCATGAAATATATTGGTTCACTCATTGACATGGGTTTCAAAAAAGGTATTGATAATCTTTTATCTCAAAATATTCAGAAACACACCCAAAACTAAAAAAAATAAGCACAAGACAATTTGAAAACACACAATTTTTTATTTTTTGTAAATTTTTTTGAAAAAAAACAAATGAAAATACTAAACTATAAAGGATCCCTCCCCCACACATAAATGATGCAGTTTCCTCAATGAATTAAAGATTATTTATCATGTAAGGAAATTTTAAAATGAATCACAACATCAAGAAAGTGTGAAGGAGACGTACAACCTGATTTATTCGCAGTGCACCATTGAGTTATCCTCATAAGTGTTGCACTTAGAAAACCTACAAAAAAAAAGAACAAAAGAAAACATAATATATTTATTAAATGAAATTAAAATAGAAATAGGATGATAATAGAAGGATAAGACTTGTTTTAATCCCACATGTGGGCCCTGGGTTTTGACTGCCTTTAGAGGGGCAGTTCTAATCAGTTATCCCCAATCTGATGTTGGGTGAAGTTTCTTTCTCATGAACCAACAAAAAATTTTATTTCTAGGATGAAATTATTCCTTTTTCTTGAGGACTAAATTGATAAAATTCACCAATTCCACCCTCATTTTAATGAGATAAAACATTCATGTTGAGGTTAGGATAATGAATGAGTCTTCCTATTTCTTGTGTTCCGCATGAACAACATCTTCTTTATTTTCTAGTGGTTGTTGAAGGTATGACACATCTGTGGAAAAATCAAAGCAAATTTTAAAGTTTAATTCTATTTGAAAGAAAATTAAAGCATGGTCAATTGATATCAAATTCTTCTGTTTCAATGTATGTATCTTGTGTCTCATTTTCCTCCAGAAAATCCACTTTCATCTTCTCATGTACTCCCTCCATTAAATGTTCAATAGGTTTGGGGAGCTCTAGATGTTCTTCCATTGATGAATTATTTTTCATCGTCTTCCTCCAAGGAAATACATGTGTTGGATGAGTCTGAAAAATTAAAAGAAGGGGATGAAATGCTCAATTTATTTTCGACAAAATTAAAAGATAATGAGTTTATGAAAAGATTAACTACATGAGTTTGTTCGGCTTCAATTTCTTCTTCAATGTGAGGTTCCTCTTGGAGTTTAATTTCTCTAGATATAGGTAGGTAGTGAGAATCCTCTATCTTCTCTTCAAATTCCACAACATTGTTGATTTATTCCTTCAATGTTGTTGAATCATCTACATTATGAGGAATAATTGGCTCAAGAAGTTCCTTACACTCAGTCTAGAAGTTATCCAAATCTTTTTTATCTCCCATATGTATTTTAATCACTAAATATTCTTCATAAATCTCCTCTAGCATTGATCGATATGGGATCAATGGATCTTCCTTTAATTTTATCAAGGAATCCATGGGTTCTTCAACTTGAAGGATTTGTGGGGATAGTTTTTCCATCAATTTTTCGGGTTCTGGTTCTTGTTTGGGCTCTATTTGTTGATCCTGGGATTCATGTACTTATTCTGCAATCCACTTTATTGACATCTCCATGTTTTGAACCATTTGACTAATTCTTTCAAATAGGGCTTCAAGATCCTTGTGAATATATTCTTCTTGGTGTTTCACATTGATCATTTCTTGTTAAAATTCCGAAAAATACTCCTGAAGATCATTTATTTCTCTGTCCAATCCCTCTAATACTGGGTATTCGAGGTTCTCTTTATGGTTTTCAATGAGATCCTTGAATTCATCCTCTATGATGATTTGGATTCGAGCTCCCATAATTTGTTTATCCAAGAAAGAAACTTTATACTCTATAGACCAAGGTGATTCAATAATTGGTTCTCGCACTTGTTGGTAATTGATTCATTAATTAAGGAAATAATCATTTGAAAAAAACATGGAAAAAGATTCTTTTTTAAATATTTTTTAATTGAAAAAGTCAAATATTTAAAATTAGTTTGTGGCACTACCTCCCCAGAAACGGCGCCAAGTTTGACGCATGCCTGTCTTGGGGCGTGGAAAAACGATATTTTATATACCTAATAATAGTATAGCAGTTGATCCTAGGTCGTCTCCCGAAGAGGAGTGCACATAAAACAGGGTTGTCACTTTTTGTTGGTTTTCATAAAATGATTGGTTTTAATTAATTTGAATGACTATGAGAGAAACAAACAACAGAAATTGATTGATTTTAACAAATGATAAAGTCGGTGATCAGATTGGGTTCGGCTAGACATAGTGTTGTGCCATCATGGTTTCCAAATTTTATCTTTTCTTCTTCCTTAAACTCGTAAGTGAGATGTGATGAGAATTTTCCTTTCTAAATCCTTAGATTAGTCTATCCTCCTTCTAATGTGTTTAGGGTTGTATATGGTCTCTTGATTAATTAGAGAAATCCCAGACCTAGAATTTTTGTTCCCTAATAAACCCAGATTTTGACATACAACCCTACACATGTGGTTAACAACCTTCGAGCAATCACCACCCAACCCTAATCATGTTCCACCATATTAAGATTAGAATTGGGTAGAGGGAGATGTGATCATCGACCAACGAAATTTATAATTTTAGAATCAAAACCTTAGCACAACCGTATTCAGAATTTAATACTGAATTAATAATTGTAACCAGAAGAAGAAATAAGAACAAATTTTATTCATTTCAAGTACAAAAACTCAAACACAACACATAGGTCCAGCCTCCCCACTTTCTGATCACTCAAATGAAACTACCCCTCCATGAATGGGGTATGCGAGATAATGCGGGAGAGGAGAGAAATTTTAAAGTAAATAAAAATAAATTAAATAAAATGGAAAGCTGATAAGTTCTTCTCCTTGGTGTCACAGAAGGAATGGGATGGAGAATGAGATGTTTTGAGGAGGAGGAGCTCTCCTTATTTTATAGCCAGATTTCTGTCCTCCGAATGTTGTCGCATTTTTGACCCAATAAATGACCTCGTCATGCGTTTATCCCTTCTTTAATGTTCTTCATAATTTTCTTGTCCATGTCTCCTCAAAATCTCATCGGATTGGGAGAGGTTTTACAAGAGTTATGACCCTTTTACTTTGATCATTTATTATGTCCATTTAGACTCTCCAAAACGCAAACCCCCAAATTAGGAAGCTTTAATAGACCTTCAAACGGCCTAATCCAGTGGCATTTCCTTCATAACAGATGTGATAAAACTCCTTTAGTATCTACCCACCAAATATCACAACCTTTGGACCCACCATAAATGAGTTATAGATCCCACACCAAAACAAGGAAGAACTGAATGAGCTTCTTTTGAGCTTCCATATGGCCGATTCAACTTTTCTTCCAAAACCCGTAAATGCATCCATGGCTGTGTAAAATATGGAAAAGAATGAATTTTTCAATTTGGATTAGTGTAGGTAATTTTATAGCCAAAATACAGAAATAATTTAAAACTGTTATAAATCCCAAATGGCCAATTTTTACTATTCAGCTCAAAATAACAACATTATAATAAAAATGAAACAATTCGTCTTAGAGGAACACTTTTTTGGGTTAAAAAAGGATATTCAATATAAATTAACTGAAAATATATTCTCTATCACTCCACCTGTCACTTACTATTTCCAACACATTCCATATACGAAAAGAATGAAACATAACATAAACAATCATATTAAAACTACCATACAAAATATCAATTCATTACCCATAAATCATTATTGGTATAAAAATAAAACAACAAAAATAAAAAATATCCCAAAAACTTTAATTCAATATTGAAGATTTTAATATAATAAATCATCATCAATCAAGTGTAAAATCAATCAAATTATGTTGACATTGATTAAACCAAAACTATTTGAGAGAAATATCTATTCCTATTTTGAAATCATTTAATGTCGTGTAATAATAAAAGAAAACATTTATTTTAGAAATAGTTATATAATATTGTATGGGATGCTTCGATGGTTTTATAATGGTGGATAAAAGGCACATGCACAATATAAGTTAAAAAAACTTTAATAACTAATTTTTTAAAAGGAAATAAAGTACCTTTTTGGAAAATGACTGAAAACATCCTTTCATAATATTTTATATAATGTCAAATGAGGGTATAAATGATATTAAACCATATTCTAGTAATTAGAACATTTTTTTGAAATACATTTTTATGAAACATGGATGTGGATTATAATGAATCCCCAGTAGATATTTATGTATAAACAATCTCAAATAACTAAAGGGATTTTAAATTAACCCTTAAATTGTATGTTTTCTTAGTCGAGGGTATGGTAATATCCTATATATTAGTTTAATAATTTTTATTAAATTATTCATGAAATAAATTCTTAAATATGATATCATATATTACCTTATAATATTGTTTTATTAATAATATTTTAGTAGTATCATTGTTTCAGGTGCTAACTGATGCATTTCCCTTTATATGTATTATTTAATAAGTCATGATTGTTATGGATAGGGTGTATTTTATACATTTATAGAATTATATTAAGTTATTTAACATTATTTTAATATAATTTAAAATTATTATTGAATGGATACAATGGGAAATGAATCTCATTGCGTTTATGGTAACGGTAATCCGTAAGTATACACAAGTGACAATACCATTCTATTATTGGTGAAATAGATTATAATTGGATGGTATATCATTTATAAAAAATAAATAAAATTTTATATTTATTATTTACCTAAATTATACTCATTATTATACCCATCCAAATAATGATGTGTTGAGTGAAAAACTACACCACGACGTGGAGACGGTAAGTCGTCCGCAGGCACGTATGGTCAGATTTTCATTCATAGGATTGATAGAATAATGAGTATGGTTGTACCATATTTATAATAACACTGCAGTATGTATATGTTACATGATTTATTATTTTGGTATGGAAACAACAAAGAAATAGGACGTGGAATAAAGAAAAAAGAATATTGAAAGAGCTGATGAAATTATTTACTCTACATCAGGTGCTTTCATTTTATTTGAAAAAAAAGTGCTCCTTAGGTCTCATTTAAGATCCATGTAAGGCCATTAGATTAATTTGGGGGTAGTTGGTAAGATCTTATAGTAGGGGTGGAAGAGCCAAATGGTTTTCACCATGTGATTTTGAGAGAAATAGAAATACCCTTTTATAAGAGATGTGAGAGTCATTTTAGGAAAAGTTGGAAATATTAATTTATTATACAATCATATTCAGTTTATAATGGATCCAATAGGATTTATTTATATTATAAGGTGGTGATGTGTAGAAAAAATCTCAACCGAATGAATTTATCCTCGTTCAGGTCACCATATTAACCATATCATTTAGATTTTATTCTTAGTTAAATAGTATATCTTTTACCATGTGTTTTTGTATTTTATTATTACAAGGTTAATAAAAATACAATAAAATTCCAAAATAAGATCAAGTGATTCATTAATGACATATATATAATTATATAAGTCCTTTAGAAAAACTATATATTTTTAGAAATATTATGTCTTTTAATAATATAGTATTTGTTTAAAAAACACAATTTTGTCAATTTTAACACTATTTAGTAATTTTTTTTTAAAATTAAAAAAATGATTACATAGAAAAAAATAAATCCTAAAATGAAATTATAAACTATAAAATTAGTGGAATGCACCAAAAGTCCCAATTTATATTTATTCGGATATTTATAGTGTCAAATATTTTAATCATTCCTTAATAAGACAATTATTGCAACATCATTATGTCATAAATAAATTTCATTATTTAGTGTCCAAAAATTATAAATAAAATAAAATTATAAGGGAAATATTTTTCAATTGATATTGAATATTTATAGTCAAATTTATCTTATGTATAACCCCATATTATGAATGTTTTATTTATGCAAATTGGAATTTAACACTTTTAAACCTATTTAAATAAAATAAAAATAAATTTACAAATTTAATCCTTCTGTATCAAATATATTCATATTTTTTTTCTCAAGGATTATTTTGGTTGAAAAACAGTTATACAATAGAATTAGGACAGTAGTTAGATTAACAATATTATCATTTTTACCATCAATTACACTATTTTCTTTTAACGGTGGTAAATAAAATTCACATGTTTCTATTAACCAAAAAATATTTTCATCATATTAAACAATATTTTACATACTAATTTCAAGTGTGTCCCATTAATTTTTTATTTTCAATTTACAAAAGCAGTAAAATAAAATATTATGAAAATTTTTAAATGTGCCTTAAAGTTAAGAAAATGACGTTAAAAAGGTCACGAAACTTTTATATGCCTACCATTATTATAAAATAACTCCAATGAATAAAATTTAACATATATAGGTATTATGTATCAATTTGGAATTAACATAAATTTAAATAAAATATATAATTTTTTAAATAAAAATTCGTTTAAAAAATGCATTGTTTCTTTACTGTTCATCATAAATTGAACATTTTCGGAAAAATACCAAAAATTCACCCGAAGATAATTTTTATATACCAAATTAAAAAATTATGTTTATATTTCCAAATAAAAAACAAATAATTTTGATTAATTAATTGAAAATTAAGTCTCATTGTCAAAACCAGAATGCAGGTTTTTGAGAAGTAAAAACAAACAAAAGATTGTTATGTGTTAATGTCCAAATTAAATTTAAAATTACATCCAATGATAAAAATTGGAATAAAATATAATACTAAAATATAATTATACTTCAAAACAATTTGAATGTATAATTTTAAAATATTAATTTTTTTTATTAATTTTTTTTTCAATTAAAATATATTATTTTCACTACTTATCAAAATATGAAAGTTATCAGAAAAATACCAAAAAAACATCAGTACAATTTTTTTAGGACAATATTATAAATAAAAAGTTTATTTTGACATATTAAATATATTAATGTGTAAAATATTAATTTTAAAGAGGTTTATCCATTAAAAGACAATAAAATTTTATTTTCTAAAAAATACTTCCTTTATCAGAAAATTTTAATTTGATATTATATTAGGTCAAATAAACACATAATATGTATGTTAAAATTATATGAAGTATATAAAAAAAAATTTAATTAATATTATTAATAATATCTTTTTGAATGGCAAGTTTAGTAAGATGTGGTATGCTCGAATCCTGTATTGCGTGTAGTGCATGCCATTGAATTACTCTAAAGAGATAGCGTGTTATGAAATCCTGGGGTGTCACACTTAATAATATAAAACCATTATTCATTATCATCAATATTTTATTCTTCATATACATTTATATAATTTAATTAATTTGTTATAATGATATAGTATATTATTGTTCATCTAGGTGGAAGGGGAAGTACAAAAAATGATGAATTTCATGCACTATAAATCTATTATATCATATTATTATTGAATATATCAACATTTTTGGTGATATTTTGGTAAATATTCCTATGATTAGATGTAAGGTCACTACCGTTGATGGTATTTTTGATATTCGAACTTATAATTCATCAACATCATTAGAGATAAATGAACCTACTCAAAAAATACTTGGGGTTGTTTTTCATCGATCAATATTCCCAATGAAAGGAAATGAAGTCCATATAAATATACATAATCAACTATTTTATATAGATATACTAAAATAAATTGATATTTATGATTTTCCAAATCAAGCCTACCTAGTGATTCATCGTAAACATTGATTCCGAAAACATATTTATTATAAATTATATCATTTATATCATGTACATTACTATAATAGATTATAGATTCTCTTAGAAGTCAAAGGATTAATAAAATTTTTATGACCAGCCCCCTCCTCCGAATGTTAATTAGTACCATTAGAGGATGAGGGATTATAAAATAGGAAATATTGTGATCAATACTTATCTCGTTCAAATCCTAGTTGTGCAGTTTTGAACAAGAAACACATTCCTACCCATGAAACAAAAATTCACATGTAAACTATGAATAGATTATGATAAATATAAGGAATCCCTTAAGGATCATTACCCTTTGTACCATCCTGATGAAATCCATGGAATACATCTTTGAGGAATGATTCTACTTTCCAAAATATAAATAAACAATTAGACAATGAAAAAACATCAATCTACACCATATAATATAATTTGAATCTAATATCTAGACCAAAACCCAACATAGGATACATATAACACAACATCCCCTATATTCTAGATACTATATACTATTACTATTGGCTAGGTGCTCACCATAAACTAACTATAATTTTTTAAAAAAAATTATATCATATCTACCAATTTCCTAATCTTGATAGACATTGAGAACAACCTAAATATGATACACAATTACCTTGACCTATATTAGGCAACACACAAATCTAGGATCCAAATAAGACTACAATATGACCCAATGGGGCATTCCCAATCCTCAATTGTTGGAAACAAATTCCCAAATATCCCACAATATATTGAGGGAATAATTTTTAAATATGAAATGAATAAAATGGCTTACATCTAGATAATTTTATCAAGAAAAGAAAATATTCCATAACTAAAACCCAAAAAACTTATCTTTATGAATAAAGAAACAATCCAAAACCATAGTACAAGTCTATGAAAAAAACCGGATAAATCTCAAACCACTAAAATCTACTACCTTTTATATGTGGGAAGAAACCCATTTTCACTCCACTATCTACAAATTCCAAGCTGAGTTGAAACCCCATCTACTCACTAAGGTTCCCTTTCTTTCCCATTATTAGAAAAAAAGGTATATGCTCTGTAAATAATGTTTCCGGAGTGTATATAAAATAATCTGAGTAGGTTACAAAACAATTTTTCTATAACAATCCTATATATAAGAATCATTATATTCAAAAATATAGAAAATAAATTCTTCAAAATGAATATCCTAATTTATATAAAAATCATTGTAAAAAAATTCACCCTTTAATGGTTTTAAGGAAGATTCAACATAATATATTTCATGAAACATTTTTTATTAGTTATTTATCAAACCATGCATCATTTTTAATATCAAGGCCATAAGTAATAAAATCCAAACAATGAATAGAACCATTGAGATCGCCACTTGGATAACATAATTCGGGGATCGCTATGTCTCTTAAACCAATGAAATCATGTCAATACATAGTGTTCACCAAACAATTACCTATAACAATAGGGACTATAGCACGTAGGAAAAGCCCATAATTGAAACTCATATAGTGTGAGAGAATTATTCCCCTAAAACAACTATCCTAGGAATCAAATGGACACTCTATGAGTGATCCCCCTAAAAAACAAGTACAAATCATAATAATATAAACAATACTAGGTTCCCAAGGCTCCCATGTGTTGGGTATGTGATTTTTTTTAAATGGATTATAACATTACATAAAACAGATATTAAATATATCGTTCTATCAAAAGCATTCTTACAATACTAATTCGGTAAACCTTTTCATGGTTCTTTGAAAAAATATTTATTTTCCAAAACTATAGAATGAACACATAATTTATTTCAAACCATTTACACACACATATAAATATGCTCATGGATCATGATAATAATCATTTATAAAACAAGATAGAAAACCAAACCCATGATAGTTCATGAAACAAGGACTAGTGATACACATCCAACATTACACATGGGTTTATATAGAGAAAACATTGGTATACAAGTACCAGAAGTTATGATAACACATTATAAAGAGAGTGGAGGCCCTAGAAAATGAATCTGATGTTGTATAATCATGATTCTAAAATAAAAATATCAATAGGGAATATTAGAGAAAAAACCATCTACAATACAATATTCACTCCCAATTAAACAAGATACAACCTCAAATAACAAATGAAACAATTCATATATAATAAAAAATTGTCAAATCATAATTTTATTTATATATTTATTGGAAAAACATAAACCCCAATAAAATCCGAGAGAAGAGTGATGAATAATATAGAATAGATTAAACATTTAAATTAGATGATATGTAATTGATCAGGATTAAAAATGTTTAACATTATTATTTAGAGGAGCATATAATTACAATGGGAACCCACTCTAATAAAATTGGTTGATTTAGGATTGGTAAAGGGTAATTATGATGTTAAAATTGTGATTAAAACAACATAAAAACAATAAATTGTTTAACTACATCTTTGAATAATCATTTTTACCATTTTGATTTTCACCATGATAACCCGATTTTAGATATGAAATTTAATATGTATATCAAATAAATAAATGATAAGTTTTATAAAATCTTATCCTAAGGGTTCAAATTTTTAAATATATATATATTTTATTTTTTTATTCATGGTATCTAATTTTAAATTACTAAATGATTATTTTTTAAACATTTTTTTGGAAAAATATAAATTACACTCTAGAATTTATATTACGGGTTTATAAATTTCAAAAAAAATTCAAATTATAAGCTCACATATAAAATATATTTTTGGTCTTATAAGAAGGATTTGGGAATTTACATTTGATGAATATATATTAATAATTTCAGAAAAGTCATGTTATTTGTGAAAATGGAATTTTCCATTATTTCCATAATTTGTTTTATAGAGATCTCCAAAATTTATCAACTATTAATATGTCAAGGGAAAATCAGAAAAATTATGTTATTTTTATCAAATTAATATGCTAAAATGTATCATGTTTTTATTTGAAATATAAATTATAGATAAATATATTTATTCCAAAATCACATTTTTAATATTAACTATTAGTTCTCTTAAAAATTACAAATTCATCTATTATAATTCATTCCATCATTTCAAAATAAATTAAACATGTGAATATTTAAATTTTAGGAATTTATTTATTTGTAGTTATATAATTTAATTTGATATAATAAATAAACTTTATCTTGTTATTTTATTAACACACACACTCCCTTATATATATATATATATAAAATTTCTTAAATTATTCATAGCTCTTTATACATGAAAATTCTGTGGAAAATTGAAAAATCCTATTTTTTATTATATTGTGTTGTGTGTGGAAAGAACCCAGAAAAAATAATTATTTTAGGAGAAACTATAGGTTATTATAGTAAATCGATTATGATGGTTCATAAAGAGAATGTGAGAAACTAATGAATATCCCTTGGAAATTTATAGCCAGTTGTAAAGAGTTATGATCACACATAATGTAAAATATTGAAGATTAATTCGATGTTCGACCAGGTATTTTCCATGGTTATTACCCCAAGGTGAATCTATTTCACATATACATCCCCATTCCTGTATCCAAAAAAGAATTTCATCTACCGAAACATCACATAATATCTAGTTTACTAAAACATAAGGGTGTTATCTCATATATAGAATTATCCCACAAAATATTCCTTTTTCCATACTAGTGTTCTCTTACCCCAAACATCATAATATTCCCTCAATCAATGTAAATGGATATCTATAAATTTTAAATTATAATCAACCCCAACATATCCACAATTGATGGCATTTATCACTCAAATTTATCCTCAAACTATATCGTCACAAAATATAATGTCACCTAGTCCATACTATGATAAAAATAATACTATCCAATTAATGCTACTTTCTAAGTACAAAATTTATTTTTAATATATTGTTACAATAATACACAATATAAATTTGGATTTATATTTTATTAAATTATGAAAAACATTAAATATAAAAATCCAGGTTTCATATATTAATTACAAATATTAAACATTATATGTGAACTAATAAATAAATAATTATAACTTACCATCACCAAAATATTTTGTAGATTTGTAACTATTTTAATATAAGATATTTTCCATAATTTGAGAACCTTGGGAAATGTGAATGAAGAACGTGGTGATATCATATTCTCTATATGGGTAATGATAAATAATAACAACCAATGATTATAAATGAGAATGATATGAGACTATGGGTATAATCATGATATATAAGAACAAAATACCCGACAAATGAGATATAATGAATCATGAAATAATAAAAAATCATGCAACAAAATTTTATGGAATGTATTTCCCATTAACATGTTCTGTGAGATAATATCACATTGATAAGATATAAATATTGTAGAATCATTTGTTTTGGGAACACTACGATAGTTAACCACTTTATCAGTGCCAATGATTATGATAAACTAAAATTTACTTCCAGATACTTTATCTTGAAAAAATATGAACTTTTAATCAATAAAATGGAGGAAAATATAGTATACCACTCACCACATGTCTATAGTTATATGTTCTATAGGGAATAAATTATTCATTATATAAAAATATCCCATATGGAGTAATTCATGTTTATTCAACACATTGTAAAGAACCCATGGAATGAAAATGTGTTTCTTTTTCCACATAAAATGGAATCCTTGGAATAAAATTTGTTTCGTATCCTTTTAAAATATATTTATATAATTAATTCATCAACATGATAAACCAATAGAAAATAAATGCATATTAATTGAAATGAAGTACATTTCTTGGTAAATACTATTCAATATGATATAAAGAATATGTTAGTTAAAAAACATAGATAAAATGGTATATTGTTATGAAAAAATGATAACCAATCATTATATTTATAGAACCTACATGAACACCATGAAATCAATTAAATAAAAATTTGATCATCCAAAAATTTAAATCATTATAAGGATTTTTAAACCTATTAAAGGTGAATTTAAATGGAATAAATTGGTTGTTATTGATCATATATGGATATAAAATAATTTTAAATAACCCATATATAAAAATAAAGAGAATGGATAAAATAGAATATGTACCCAATTCATCCGGAAACAATTAGAAGGATATTGATATAGATAAAAAAACATCATTTTTAAATAAGTCTTTGAATGATATCATGAGACAAGGGATCATGAATGGAATTGTTTGATACCACATGATTTAACCTATAAATTATAAATAAATATAATTATTATAGAATAATCCATGTATCATAAATACCATTAGTGTAAATACCATTTAATAAAAAAAGTAATTGGGGGATGAAATGTTTAAAAGTATTTAAAAAAAATATTTGTTACATTGATTTAATATTAAAATTTACTTTTCACATTCAAAAATAAATTTCAAAATTGTTATGTGAGAGATTTTGAAAACTATTACATCTAAAATAATTTCTGATAATGGATTATTGAAAATTACTAAATAATTTCTATTGTAAAAGGGGAGAAAATATAAAACATATAATATTTAAAGGAACAAATTTTGTTTAATACATTGAAAATAACATCATTAAAATCCTAAAGTTTAAAAAATTAATAATAACTTATTTTTATTTTAACATAATTTCCCCTATGAATGTATTAAAATATCATATAATTAATTATTAATTTTTATTAACCCAATTGTTGTAGAATAATTTCCATGATTTGACTATATACGTACTGGAAATGAAATTTAATCTAATAATGTTCCCTATGGAAAAAATAAATCCTTAGGTATGAAATATTAGAGAAGATTAAATATGGAATGAATTTAAATCAAAAGATAAAATGTCAAAATTTCAAAAAATAGAATAATGGGTATAATTTACCCAATATATATGAAATATGTTCAGGGGAAATGAGAACATAATTAATGAATGTTCAGTTACCAAAAGACATTATTACATGGGAAACAATAAAACAAATCACCATTTCAAGAAGACAATTTTATTTGGATTAATATATCCCATTAAATAAAAACATTATGATAAAAATATATTTATGGATAATAAATATAAAATTATGAAAATAATGGTGAAAAAATATGTTATGTATCCATGAATAAGAATTAAGAACAAGAAAACCATTAAAAACATTATACAGTTTTTTGAAAAAGCCCATTATATATATAAAATTAAGTAAAACATTAAATATTATTAATTAGAATATAATACTAATATAGAATTAAAAATAAAATTTATTTTCACCATCCAATAGATAACATTGTTTATAAAATATACATGTCTTACAAAGTTCAAATTTTAGATAAAGAACACCTTACCACAATATCTAGTTAGTCCAAATGTGTCGTAATAACATTTAACACAAATTTAACTACAATATTCCTACATTTATGATGTCACATAAAATATAAGACCCTTTATTAAATCCATTTATAATAATTTTAAACATTTATATAAGTTAGTTATTATCTATTTTCAATATTGAATGTGTGTAATATTAGTTGTTTTGAACTATATTGTTAATAGAGGAGTTGTACTTCATTATTCTCAAACTTTTATCCATTACTATATCTTAATGATACATTAATATTTCTATTATAAATATTTATAAGGACATAATTTCATTTTATGGGAGTTTTTCTTATGATCCTTAACGATTAATTTATTGTGGAAGAAAGAAGATTTCCTAAATAATGACTAAAATTTTTATATAAATATTGAAAACCAAAAATATCATTAATTAGTCATTTATATAATATATTACCATTGTCTAAATTTAATTATTAATCAATTGTATAAATTTACTTCATTTTCAATGTTGATGGTTATATGAACCCAAACAAAGACATACCATAAATAATGGATGATTATAAATAGATTTAGTTGTAATATCATTATATAAAGAGTAAAATGACTATATTCAGTATTTATTACTGTGAAATGTAATAATAGTAAATAATTATATTAATATTATATTCTATATTAATCTATTTAATAAAATTAATAATTCATTTTTTCCCTTAAATTTTCATTTTGGATTGTAGAACGTACCATGTTATATTATTGAATATATTTTTATCATGATTTAAAAAATTTCATTAAAAACATAAATAATTTATTAATAATCACTCTAATACATTAAACACATTCCCATTTCCCTCCATGATTGGATTTTATTAAACGTAAGATGGAAATCAACCATTATATAGAGGTGGTAGGCCACATGTATTCGTGGATGATGATTTTATTTTCCATAAATAATGGATAATGAGTAATATGGTTAATAATTGCAAAATATTTAATATTTAATAAATATCATAATAATATATTAATTTACCTATTGGGTCCATCATTTATTATAGGTTATGTAAAACGACTATGATTCTTCATGGAGAGAGTAGTATGAATGTACACACGATTATTGTTGTCATTTTTCATAATGGATATTGGGAATGTGGTTAATTATTATAAAATAATTAGAATAACATACCATGTATAAAACTTGTTGTTTCATATATTATTTATATGGTTTAATGGAATTTTATGTATCATAAGTGTGCACAAAGGATTATAAAATATATATTAACAGTTAAAAATGTATACATCACTACATGGATAATCCCTACCAAGAAAAGGTTACTAATTTAATTTATGGTCTTCTGAGAATATCATATCCTATTTAATGATCATATTGTGGTGAAGGATATTTTTGGGTAGTTTTTGGGATGAAAAATGGAGTATAATAATTGAGGTGAATTGAGGAGAGGAATTCCACCTTTATAAGATAAAAGGGATGGATTTTTTGTAAATACCTAAAATATTTCAATAATGAGATGTCACACTCAAGGATTATGGCTCAAAAATTGACTAATAATATTTAATATATGTGATATGATCTATAAAGTGATAATACTAACATTAAAATTAATGTTTAAATTTTATTTAATTATTTCACTCTATGAATTTTTTATTTTACCATATTAAATACTTCCAATGTAACATGTTTTGTCAAAATAATTTTTCCTCCTTTCTTAAGAAAACAAAATAGTGAAATTTATATAAATTTTTCCCACAAAATAAATATTTTAATTTCATTTAATTAAATAAAACTTCTAAAAATGATAATTAATAATTTTAAAATAAATTTTATATAATGTATTTTAAATTATTTATTGAGAAAAATAATACTTAGGTTCCAAAACATTAAATATAGGTTTTTAAACTATGATAAATTGTTTTTATTTTTCATAACTCATTATATATATATATATATATATATCTATAAATAGTTTTAACATGTATTAAATTTATTTTCTAAAACAAAAAATTCCATAAGGGTAATGTTATTTGTACAATTATTATATTTCACTATTTACACAAAAAATCAATTTTTAGAAAAATATCAATGATAAATACATGGATAATATTAAAATATATAATGAAAAGTTAATTTATTTTTCTCCAAATAAAAATATAAAATTTATAAATTATCATATGAATGAAAAGACATAATATAAAGAAAATACAATTTTATTTCAAAAATAAAATTATTAATCTTCACATGTTTTTAATCATATTTAGTATAGATTTTAAAATAATTGAATAAAGATATTTTATTTTATGAATCTAAATATATAATATTATTTTCAACTTTTTTCTATAGTTAATTTAATTTATTAATTTTAAATAAAATATATATTTTTCAAATTGTTCTTCTAAAGGTGCTTTTTTTAAATGAAAATCAAATAAATTAATAATATATAATTTTTTTTATTGGTTTTTCTCTTTTCATATACATATCAATTTAATATTTATGTAATTTTTATATTCTAGTGTTTTTTAGTTATGTGTTTGATTAGTTCATTGTTTAATGTGAACTATGATAATCAAGATAATAATAACATAAAGAGTCCCATATCATGGGACATTATAGGTTATTTGTTTAGTTTTTCTCGATATTAATTGAATTTTAGGATTTTATTCTTGAGATTTTTAATTAATGAATTTGGAATGGTTTAATTTTTCATTATTTATAAATATATTCATGGATTAGTTATAATCTCAGTGGAGTTGATTTTAGATTCACAAATAATGAAAGGAGTTAAAATTGGGGGAGTTTAAAAAACTAGGGAGTGAAGGTTGTGGTCACTGCATAATTTGGTTGAGTTATTCTAATATGTGATGTGAATGTATGTTATTTTTGGTAGTTTTATCTTTTTTTAATATTAAAAATAATTTAATTAATCAATTGTGATAAAGTATCACACCACATTTATTCATAGTGCTCTATTATGATTTTCATGGAAGAATGAGTAATTCTTACACGAGAAAAATTTACCATATAGTTTATTAAATAAAAGTATGATTTCTTTAATAAATGGGATTGAACAATACCATGATAAATGGTTTTCACTATATCTTAGACCAATTATCTGTTTGTATTGAATTGATAGTAAGCATTGATTATAGAGGGTACGCTTCCTATTGTAAATCTATTGATGAAGAAATAAATTTAAAAATTCATGAAGATCCAAAATGTATTGATGAAAATTTTGAATTATAGGAAGGTTTTTGTAATTTCTCAAGATGTTTTAGAATATAATAGTGTTCCCAAGTAAGGTGTTATAATTATTAATGAATTATTAATACTACATCATGTTTTATGATTTAACTTGATATATAGAGGTGATCCATGATTCCTCCACCATTACAATTTTCCTGTTAATATAAATTTAGATTAAATATTCTTCTACTAAGGATTTTATATGTGAGAAATATTTTATTAAAATTTTCATAGATTAAAAATTTATTAAAAATCCAAGAAATAATAAATTAGGAGCAAGAGTTTTTATCCTTAATGAAGGTGTGTGCAAAAAAATCAAAAAAGACCAAATTAAGAAGTGGTTGGAACATTTTTTCAGACATTTAAATTTTTAATGAATGAAAATTATGAAGAGTCAATGGGTTTTTTATATAATTATAGGAATTATGAAAATTTGTGATAAAAATAGATAATGAAAATGGGAAAAACAAGAAATATGCAGAGAGAATTTAATGTAACTGGATTGAATGGATATCTTCATTCATAAAAACATTATTGAATTTCAATTCTTGAAAATTGGTCAAATTAATCTCTTTATATAAGATATTAATCATTGATATTAATGATTCTTGAAGTTAATCACTTCAAGAACCACTAAAATACCAATGGGTATTGATGAAAAAGTTATCGAAATGTTAATTCCAATCACTTTTTATGTGAAAAAGTCTGATTGAAGGGTGAAAACAATTTTTTTATTCTATATTTGTTCTCAATGATAAATTAAAAAATTTGAAGAAGAATAAATGTGAGGACGTAAACCTGGTAGTTATAAAAACACCAAACAAAATTATCTCCCAAGAATCATTTCAATTGAAAATAAAAAAACCAATCACAAGTGAAAACACCAAGTGTTAGAGATTAATTCTCATTCAGAAATTCTAATCATAAAAATTTTATTCTCTGCTCCTTCGATATCCTCTAGGATGTGTGGTCTTGGTCTCAGTCTTCTGGTTTATTGACTCAAGAATTTGAATGATCCTGAATGCCCCAATATTATTTCTACCTCATGAATTTTTGCTTCTTTGTTGTCTAGTTTATCACTGTAGGGACTGTAGAAACATATAATATTCTTATCTAATTCACTAAATGTTTGACCTTGTCTTATACAAACCTTATGAAATTAGAAAATATCTTCTAATTGACTGGTGTTTGTAGTTTTCATCATGATCATGGGTTTATTCACTTCTTGATCCATCACAACAAAATTTAATAATTATTGGTGATTTTTTATAATTATTATTGTAACAAAAATTATGTCATTTATAATTATATTTTATATTATAATTGTAAAAAAAATATAGAATAATATAATTATATAAAATACTATAATAATAGTTATTAAAATAATGATAATTATATAATTATAAATATATATGTATTGTTATTATTATTTGTGAAATATATATATTATGTTATTATGATTAATTATTTTATTATTATTTTATTATTTAACTTAATATATGTTATTTATTATTTATTAAAAAAATTTAGTCATTCATTTTATATTTAGATTTTTTTCTTTTTTCTTTTTTTATTTCCCTTCTGCTTACCTATTATCATCACTTCATCCAAAATGCTTTAGTGAAACTGCTTCCTTACGTAGGTAGGGAAGCAATCATCATCTTCTTCTTCCCCTTGCAGCAAATACTCTAACCATCAACACATATAGTGGTTTTCACATGTCGGTCAAGGGAAAATTAGTGGACAACTCCAACTAGTTTCGTTGGTGGCATCCTCAGTTCTGTTGGCAGTTAGTCAGCCATCCTCAAGTGGTGTTCTATCAGTTTCAGATCTTTCTATAGAGGTTGATCATTTATCCTTGACTTCTTCTAAGGGTTCGAACCAGAAAGAATGTAATAAAATTTGAGCTCATTCAAGATCTATGTTGTGTCTTGTTTTTCTCATCATAACAAGATACAAGCACATCACAATCCCAAATCCTTCATGATCAATGGTGGATAATGTACTTGTTGTGGATCCACTATAAATTTAAAAAACATAAAAAATAAAAAAATATATTAAAAAATATATAAATATTAATAAATTAATGATATTAAAAATTAAAAAATAATTCAGATAATAATTTAATTTAAAATAAAATTAACATTTGGAAAAATAGAAATTTATAAGAACAAAATTATGTAAATTCACATTCTTATTATTTATATATTAAAAATGAATATTTATTAAATTCTAAAATTACACAAACAGTCAAATTAAATTCAGTGAAAATATAAATTACAAATAAGTAAAAATTATTATTAAAAACAATTCTATATTTTTAATTACTAGAAAACAATAGAATAATGAAAATAGATAAAAGTAATTTTTCTAAGGAGATTTAAAAAAATTATATTTAGAATGAAAAAGTAAATAATTAAACATAAAAAAGAATTAACAAATTTAACAACAATAATGCTAAGGTGAATTTATTTAACAATAGAATAATTAATTAATTATGTCAATAAAATTTAATTAAAACAGATGTAAAATAAATTCATTTAAATTCCACGTTAAATTACTCCTTATGTAATAAATGATTTTTCTCCAAAATTAAAAATAAATTTCAATGGGAAAATTAGAAACCTAAAAATTGAAAACTGTAATGAAACAAATAATTCATTAAGGTTGTTCGACTTTCCCCACGAACATTTTTAGATATTTTATGTATTCCTTTCAAAAAAATTAGTAATATGGATGATTTGGTTACTATTATACTATATTATTACAATTGAAATTTCTTTAGTTTAATTAAATAAACATAAAAATAAATTTTACTAAGACATTCAAACTTATCTTTAAATCCAAGTGATAAGACACCCATAATTATCACTAAATAATTAATCATAACTAAACAGATGAGTTAGTTTAATAATTACGTGGTGAAATAATGATATCATCCAAATGTTTTATATGGAAGAATAAAATAATAAAAGAATGAAAGAATTAAAAATAACCCAATTTAGGATTTTCATTTCATAGCTCAAGTAAATGAATGTCTTATAATTTTGATTCAATTAAGAAGTCCAAATAAAATTATAGTTGTATAACATTATCTCAAAAAATTACCATGAATTAATTATTTCAAGAGGTATGAAAAATAATTTAATCAACTAATCTCATTGGTAAATTATGATTTCACCTTTTCATTGAGGCTTCACAATATTCAAATTAAAGATAACTTTTTACTGACTGAAATTGTATATAAAAATATTAAAAACACAAAATTTCGAAAAACAATAATATAATTTGATGGGATCAAATTAAATCCCATTTAATCCCACATAAATATAACCCTCTTCCCATACATTAAACCCAAACTTTTCAAAGATTTTTATTTTAATTGTGTAGGAAAACTAATTATCCTATAAAATTTCAAGGTAGGATTTCATTTCATATTTTTGAATAAAAGTTAAGGGTTACAATGATGTTATAACCAAATGATTTTTTCATAATAAATATTTTATATAGATTAAAAAAAATATTTTATTATCATTATTGAATATTAAAAAAAATTAAAGTATAGTTTAAATAGATTCATGCTATATATGAATACAAAGTGAATTGTGTATTAGAAATTATAAATATTTATCTAAATTATATTTTCAATACAATAGTAAAAATAACGCTAACACCCAAAAAAATGTATATAAACACTTACAACCATGGGTAATACTCTACCATACATGATTTTGTATAGTAAATAATTTTAAAAACCATAAATTACAATTTATAGACGTAGTATGCATCAACAATGAAAAAAAAATAGAATTATTAAAATAATAATTCAAATAATTAACTTCGAGGATTAATGTAGTATTTCATTTGAGTTATGAGAAAATTGTAACCTTGTTGTTCTTTTAATTTTTCAACAACATTATTATATAATAAAATTCCCATAAAGAATGTGAACTAAAATCCATTATTTAATAGAAAATAAAATAAAGTGAAACATCAAAAATTTATTCTTAATGAATAATTAAGCATACAAATACCATGGGTTAACACCCATGATGCACTGAATTTAATGTCTCAAATAAAAATTAGTATTCAATCACAAATATAGAAACCAATCCCTTTGGATTTCCTTAAAAATAATGATTGATTATTTGACCATCAAATAGAATTTTTCTATTTTTATCCATTATTTTCAATAGATCTATTATAAAACACACTAATTATATTGAACTCTTTAATTCACAGATATTTCCATTTACTAGGAAAGAGAATATATATGTAATTAAAGAGAAGTAACTTTTTTCCAGCATTGAATTCTCTATTTTTAATGAAAAAATGTTGGAAAATATTTTTACACTATTGGTAATTACTATAATTATCATAATATTCTCTCTTAACCTCATATAACTCACAAGTCTATAGCAGCATCCACTCTCTATAAATATTAAAATTATATATTAAAAATTTATTACCCAATATAACTTTTTCTACAACTCAATTATAAAATGAAAACATTTCCCAAATAATAGCTTGGATAGAGGCATACCAATTAGGGATTTGAATTTAGTTCTCTATGCCAACAGTGAATCATCTATTTTCAGGGACCAATACTTACATGAGATTGATATATTTTTATCTAAAATCTTTTTTATCTCCCTTTTTTAAACTTATAAAATTCCACTGGACATTGGATGTTAAAATATTCTAGTCATATGGGTTAGTCCATATTTCTCCATTACATCCATAAATTTTTATGTAATAAAATAGTAGTCATTATAAATAATTTAATCATGGTGAATCACAAAACATGAAAAAATTTATATTTGTGAAATATTATTATACTACTAGTTTGTTGGGAAGTCCTACAGCCTCATACTACATGGATACAGAGTCAAAAAAGAAATTTTACACATTCCCATGATATCATTAATATAGGCCCAAAAAATCATACCCCAAACTAAAAATATTTTTACTTCCAAAATACCCTTCTAATGAAGCTTCATACATCCTTCCATATTCCCTTGACATTTATATCATTCAAAAAAGATAACAAAAAATGTAGAATCATTGAGTAATTTCATTTAGTAAATTACTTCATGAAGGAATATTTTTCTATAATCTCTCCAACTTGATGTCCACCCCACGGTGAGGAGTATAAACTAGCATGCATGAGAAAAATTTCCTTAATCGACACACATCATCTTATGATCACATCATAACATCTCCTATAAAGAAGGGGTTTATCCCAATGATAGAAATTAATTTCCAAAATGAACTTAATTGTCAGTTAATTTGAAAAATATTTATGAGTGACAATTAATACTAGAAAGGTTTTAATGTTTACAAATAAGACATAATAACAATCATATATTGTGAAAATCTTCTTATCATGAAAATAAGAATTAATATCCCTCAGACTATGAAACTAGGTACTAGGAAACATAGAAAGGTGTTATACAGCTACTTATTTAACTCCCATTTTGTCTCTAATCTTTATATCTGTTTACTGTAATAAGAGAATCCACCAGATGAGTATAAGTTTGAACTGTTTCTTTGATAACAGATACATTAATGTAGAATGATATGTAAATATTATGACATTGGAACCAATGAGGTACATCTTATCTTTTTCTAGCGTAATGATAACATATAATAACACCTTAACTATGTTTTTGTAGTTCATTTTTTCATCATATACCAATATTCTATCATAATAAACTACATTTAACCATTTTGTCATCACCTTTATAAGGCCCATTAAATAATGATGTCACTTGGATAAGAAATTAAATCAATGGGAAATTTCAAATCATGTGTAGTTATAGTGGGTGATGAAGTGAGTTTTTATTTCTGAATATTAATTGATTATTTAAAACTTTTACCAGACATAAAGGGTGTATATTTGACAAGAATGTAAGAAAAATGATTTTATTTTTATTTGAAAATTCTATTATAAACCTATAGTCACAAAACATTCTATAATAAAATTCTATCATTAAAAATTTTTAAAATGTGATTTTTGTAATTAAATCAATATTGATAGTATCAACTGCTAATAAACTCTTAGAAACATTATAACCATGAATAGTATGTTTACAGACCACCAAAATAAATTTCTACAAGTTTATAACTATGTTAACCTATCAATAAAGTTAGAAGAAATTTTCCAAATTTTTCAAACATATCTAAAATGAATTACCATGAATGGCGAGGTCTTAATTGTTGAGTTTTTGTAATAAATTTGGAATATTGTTTAGAACATTTCATCTTTCTAATAAATTTTCCATTTCAATGTTTCCTTTATATTTTAAGGAATATACATGACCCAACCCAATCTAGGTCTCGATCCAGAACATCCCAAATCCAACCTCAATAGGCCAAGTGGTGGTGACTAGTGAAAATGGAAAACCTACCTAGGGAGGCCTTTTCAACAGAACCTGTAAACACACATATCCAAATCAATGAAAAAGTCTATAGGAATGAAAAAACATGAAACACTACTATATAAAAAATTATACATGAACTCCTAGATAATACAATTGCAATAAATTAAATTGAATGGGGAAAAAGAAAAAAATACACAGCCGACAAAAAAATCAACAAATTGATTGTAAATTGAAATAAAAAATATCTGATAGATCCCCTCTCCTAGGTGAAAAGGGAATGGATAGTCTAAGAGGGTTGGCATTTGTGTAGAGGACCATCTGGAGTAGGCCGATCAAACCATAGTGGGTCTGGTCGGGATGGGGGGACTTAAAACCCGGAACCTATTTTTTTATAGTCTATGAAAATGTGATCCTCTCTTCAAGGTGGTCATTTTAGGACAATTTGATAATAGTGTAAAATATTATTATTATTTTTTATAAAATGATTATGGGATCACCGGGACTCAGAATCACACACTGTCTTCATGCGTAGTTTTAGAAATATATGTGGAAATATTCCAATGTCTTACATGGAACAAATTAGGTATTTATATCATTCCCACATTCATGATATCCATTCCTCAAATGAGAAAATATCGAAATAACTTGGGATACTGAGCTCACAACAGACTCTTCGACCCCCTAGATCTATCCTACACATTTCTGTGCTGCCAAATAATTCAATCCAAGTGTATGGTCTATCATCAAAAGGTCATCTCCTATCGATGAGGTCAAAAAGATCATGCACATATCTCTTCAGTTATGACACGTAGAAAAATAGTGCACCCACTCAAGCTATATGGTTCTGTAAAGGAGGTAGGAAACCACACTAACACAATACACAATATCAAATGGATTGATAAACCTCATGGACATATGTCATTCCTAGCTGAAAACGAACATGAATGCCCTCAGTATATCCTCCACCATATAGATAGTTAACTCTATCTACACATCAGATTAGGGGAAGAATGGTTTCCCTCCTCCGTAGTTTGGTGCCAAATTCCTCTAGTAGTCCTCTCTAAAATTTTCAGGTAAATAACAAATCTTGAGAGAAGAAATATGTCAATGGTTCCCCATGAAGGCAGAAGATCTCATGCACTTACAACTTCCAAAACACACTACCAAATTCTTCCCCATTATTACATGGAAGTGAACCAATATTGTGAGTTTCATAGCTCTCATCCAGATGTATTCTTGTCCCTTCGCTACAAGTGGAAGCCTTGTGATGAATTCAACAGATATGTTGTCCCATTTCAATCTTGGTAATTCAGAATGCTACAATGACCTTTCGAAAATCCGTTTTCAACCATAACCCACTGATAGGTGTGGCATAGTGAGACGAACTCAACAATGGTTAATATCATGTTGGACTACCAAATCTACAGGAATATCTATACGTGTCTTCCCCAAATCGGTATGTATATCTAAGGGAGAATTGTTGAAATCTTACATCACCTCCTCCCCCGTCACAACTAGAAACACTAGTTTCCCCTAGAATAAGATCTCGTGATTCCATCAATCATAATTGTCATCTATTTTTTCGCCTATGGATAGATGAATCACACAAGATCTCACAGTCGTAGTATCACAACTGGGACTCTCACACACCATTGATATCTAAAGGAGTCGAAGCCATGGATGGGAGAGAAAAAAAATTAACCTCTTACTCCACCGTCATTAGCATCAATGAATAAAACTTCATTGAAGCATTATAAAATAAGTGAGCCTTGTGCTTCCTACTAATGGAATCTACTACAAAATTGACCTTTCTTTGTGTAATGAATTTCTTGAAGTCATAGTTAAATGAGATGCTCAACTAGCATCATAGCATCTGGATCTAGTCCCTCTAAGTAAAGACCGGCCTTATACTCTAGTGGTATGAATGAAAAAAATGTGATCTCCCAAATGGTAGGGTCAATAGATCCCTGGGGTGAGGAATACCAATGACAGTGCCAATTAGTTTTTTGCATTGTTTTGTTCAAGGGGGTATCCCTCACCTCGACTTGTACTTGACAATTGTTGTACCAATGCTGAAATTAATCTTTTGAGGGTCCAATGAATATGGAAGGTATGTAAACTCGTCTAAATAATGTGGATAGAAAAAATTCAAATCTCATACCCATCACATCTTTTCCTCTCTTAGAAATAGAGTGACCTCAATCACAACATTCTTCCTCACGCACTAGTGGATTTTTAATAAAAATGAGGACTTATAGAAAAACTTCACTAAAATGCTAGGACCGACTTTGACACTCCACTGAAAACCCCATCTATTAACACACCAATCATATGGAGTGATCTACCATAGATCAATAATAACCACTTTAGGAGGAATTTATTCGCACTGAAGGGTCTTATCATGTCAGAAAACCACATCTTAGTGGGAGAAGAACCCCTCCTCTTATACATTCAATGCTACCTTGAACCACATCAACATAGGGTTACAATGATGCACTGCGTGACCCTATTAAAAAAATAAATAAATAAGAAAGGATGGAAGTGTACCTCACACAGTGTCTAAAAATTTATAGTAAAATAGGTATAACATACTTAGAGCGTACCTCAAATCGTTTCACAAGGTATAGAATCATAGACATCCATTTCATACAACTTCCCATAGCCTTAGCTTCCACCTTCCCGATCCTATCACGGTTCTCCTGGTAGTAGTGGTGGGACATAATAGCATTATCCACCAACCACAATTCTTCCTACTCTTCTTCCAGCACTACCTCCCTAGGGACAATCCTAAACTCACCTAGGATATTGTTGATCAAGGCATAGTATCTATTGTGGTGGTCTGTCTACTATCATTTTTAGATTCTCAACATGACTAGTTGGGTAGTCTCATTCCATATGACCTCACCTGTCATAAGAATTACACCATCCCAACATAGGATATACCAGTTCTCTATGCTATCACAAAAACTATAACGAGTCTAATCATGGGGAGGCCACCCACACTGAGTCCCGATTAATAGATGTCTACTTGATATGGAAGACATCTCATCTCTGAGATCCCACAACCAGTTCCAGATAACATGTATTCCTTTGAAAAAAAATCAATCTTTTACCAGAGGTCACTCTAGCACACCGATATAGGTGGTGATGAACAAGGGTTCTAAGCTAGAACAAATCCCCAAGAAGAGTCCTGGATCAAAAATCCATTCATTAAAAGTATATTTCTATATAATATTGATAGAGTATCATATAATGTCTATAAGGCTAGACATTAACTCTGTCATTGTCTCCCCTCAATGCTGAAGATCTAGAAGCTCCTAAATCCGAGAAGATTGTAAGTAGAGGGAGTAGTAGTATTCATGGAATATCTTCAGGATGTCATCCCATCTGTTTACCAACTCATCATGAATCTGATTAGAAAGACTCAACCAATTTATAACTAATCCATATAAAGAAAGATTACAAATCCACCATCTGATCTGTTGGTTTCTAAACAATCTTGAAGAGGAGAACCTCCAATTCTAGCCAAATATTCAATGCATGTGGGTATGGATCAGCATAGGACCTCAACGTTATATAATCCAGGAAATCATAGAGTATTCTTAGGATATGGCCATACTCATTATTTTCTACATGGGATAACTATGGATCAAGAGGTGGAGGGGCTACTACCTATCTATCAAGAGGGGGGGGGTCATATGATGGATACTGAACTGAGGCCACATTTCTAATAGGTTCATCATCATAAACTGAATCTATTAACCCAACTGGCTGTTGTCATTGAGGCATCTTGAAACATAAAAAGCAGTACAATGGTCAAATGACCACATATATATATCAATGAATAATGGTATCTAACTCATGAAGGATATTCAAGGATTATATCCTATATTGTGCATGTACCAAAGATCCCTACAACAAATTTCTCTATATGGCAAGTGGGCATGTTGATAACAAGGTCCTCTTTAGTGGCTATGTTGTCTTTCACACTGTCACTACACTCCCTGGCCTAGGAGCCACACATGAGAGATGTGGAAATTCTCTCCCTAAATCCATTCAAGTCATTTCTTTAGGGAAAATATCGAACAACATCCGAAGGGTCGAACCAAATTTGATACCACTTTTTCGTGACCCGACCAAAGTTGTGGTCTGAGCCACAACTAACCCATGACCTCCTCCATAGGATTGGGGGTGGAAACTAGCACTGAAGGAACCAAAAAAATGGGAGTCATTTTCATAAGAATGTGTACACACATATAGAAAACTCAAGGAAAAAGTGAAAAGCAATGGATTAAAATATCAAACATAGTTATAAATAAATCAATAATCCATGAACAACTAATGATTAAAATTATAGTAGTGTAAATTACAAGGGTAAAATGGTAAAATACATACATAACTATAAATTTTTTAAAATGGAGAAGTAAATGAATAAGGAAAAATAGTATAGTGTTCCCCACTCTTGGATCCCAATCTATGACCACCGTATGTGGTCCAAACACCCATATCACTAAGCTCCTATTAAGTCATGAACAACATGTCTATCATCTGCATATGGAACGAAACATGTAGGAAAATCCCATGCAATAGTGAGTATAAAAATACTCAGTAGGGCACTCCAAAAAGGCGATGTGGAGCCACAAGAGTTACAAAGAATAGTAATGTAGTAAATAGAACAAGGTATAGTAAAGAGTACAACTCGTCCATACACAAGAGTGAATAAAGATCATCTGATCCAAATGATTTATAAATGGTTATAATATTAAAATATCATTGAGTCTTTGTTACCTATTGTAGTAGAGTAGACTCAATCGACTATTACAAGCAAGATATTAAAATCACGTGGCATAACCCTTATTTATTCTCCTCTCCCAGAAGGAGAATAAGAAAAACCTATGGATTTGATATTGAAACAGGATATATATATATATGCACAGTCAAGGTATCCCAAATGAGAGAGTAGGAAAATATCCATATCCCAAATAATCCTAGGAAAGGCGTCTCAAATAGTTCCAAGAGTAACCACCCATGATTCCAAGGATCCCACACGTATGCCCGAAACATGCATTCAAAGGGACTCAATTCCCACACTATAATACTATCATCTTTGGGCAGCACTGTATTTCCCCCATACTTTTATGACACATCTCATGTATGAATTTCAGTGGGGAAGGCTTCCCTATATCTAGTGAGTCCAAATGTAAATCAATCCTTATCTATTAATTGATTTTTATTAACGAGGGATTGTGTCTAATGGTTGAGGACCCATGCCCTTCCCAGCTGGAGGGATCCACTCTAGGGTTGTCGAGGACCCATTCCTAGATTTGATCGAGGATTTAACATTGAATAGTATGATGAATCATGCCCTAACCATTATGAGGATTCCACTATGATGCTATTGAGGACCCATGTCCAGCCCAATTAGAGGGTGCCACTCGAAATAGGATGAAGACCCTTGCCCAACGCGGATGTAGGATTCCACTCTAGTAACATCGAGGACCCATGCCCAACCTATCTAGAAGGTTCCACTTCAATTTTATTTGATTTCATCAATGTACCAGTGGTGTCTCATAGAATCGCCTCAGATAGATGTCATGCCTGAAACATCAAGCATCCCCTAATAATGATGTCGCACTCAAAACATCTCATAACGTATCTTGAAACCCACTACAAATGGATCCATCACGTTCTATGTAGAAAGCATACATGATAGGCTATTCAAATTCCAAAATATGTGTTCAAAGGAAGGAGATATAAATGTTATAAAAAATTTAATGTTGTACATGGCACGTGTGCGGACTACATAATGTTTGACCCCACTTGATCACCTAGCCATGTACCAAGCCATACCCAGGTACCAAAATCTGAACCACTACCGTTAGGGGTGCCATTGTACTCCTAGAGTCCATGGAATATCTAGACAACTGATTAAAGATTAGACAATGCTCTTCATTAGTCTAAAGTGAAAAATGAAATTTTATTTATAATCCTCCTCAGATAGCCCTAGCTAACAAAATGGTTCACACCATTGCAATCTTTACAAAAAGCTCGCATGATCGACTATTAATTCACATGAATTTAACACCAAGTGAATAAACTACATTCTACCACGTAGTGCGCATACAGTTGCTTATGGTTCCCATTCATCAATCATAGAAAACATCATATGGAACTCACTATTTTTATCCTCATAGTAAAACACAAAATATAAACTATTCATTCATTAAAAAAAGACACCCTGTTAAGAAGAAAATTTTCACCCCGAACACCCAAATCCATCTCCATAGGGGCCAAGCCTTGATATGAATTTATGTTCCTAGTATTTTTCTTAAAATATATGCCTGAATGTCAGGTTCATATAATACTGAGGTCGTGTTGATCGGATATCATATGTTGAAGTTATGGAAAGTCAAAGGTGTATTTCTAAACATATATTATTATTATTTGATCATTTTGGGGGACCAAACCACGATCCCTAAATATCATGTTATAATAAAAGAATAAAAAACATTTCTTCAAATAGATGATGAAATTTCAAAAAATGTCCTAATATAAGGGTATATGAATTCAATGATACAAGTGTTTGAAGTCTTCATGGCCTATCCCAGCCTACTTTGGATAGACTGTCCCTCTCTAACTACACCTACATGATCCTAGTAGTCTCCTCTACTTTGGTTGGCCCACTCTAGCCAGCCTAGCCCACTTCGAAGGGCTTGACCCATTCCAGTCGGCCCACCCAATTTCATTAGCATGTGACCCAACCAAATCTGGCCCGCCACCTAACTACCATGGCCTCGCCTACCGCTAAATTCCACTAACCCCATAGGCTCCCAGATGTCCCCACAACAACACACACCATTGCATACCACTCGCTCTACACTACACCAATATTTTCTTCCACTGACTTCCCTGCACTGGTGTTGTGCTAGTGGTCCCTTCAGCTGACCAACGTGAACACCATATAAATGGAAAAATTATTTCAAGACCAGATTTATGATCCTTTGGAAAATATCATCACATATTCATTATATGTTCAAAATTTATTCATTGTTTCAATATAAAAAATAACTATATATTTATCTCACCAATGTGGATCTTCCAGCACCTGAAACACGAAACTGTCGTACTTCAAGAATCCGTGGATCATGATCTTCACAAGCCAATGATTCACTCGATGATGATATGTTGTTTTGATATGTCAAAAATTTGATCAGTGAAGAACAAATAAAATGATGAAGAACGGATGAGAAACATGAAATTAAAGGACTCAAAAATTAGATTTGTTGATAGTCATGTATGTTTTTCCATCACGATGGTAATAAAAGTCACTAAAATGATTGAAAATAAAATTCATCAACAAAAAATTGATAACGGATGTATAAAATTCAATATAAAAATCCTACATTGATTTCAGATCTATTTTGGTGTTCACTACAATCTGATCTACTCGGATATGTTGTTTCATCATGATATGTCAAGGATTTTGTGTTGAATCCCCATCATTTGTAGAGGATTGAGCACCACCAGTGTTTGGATGAAACGAGTCAAACCCTTTCCATAAACTTTTATTTATAAGAAACCACCATTTTTTGCAAAATTAGAATAATAAACTCCCTCTCATGTTAGCTATCTCTTAGGTAAAACACCACACCAAAAACTCATTGGTGGTCTCATATTTCTAGTCATTGTCCTTGATCATCATTTATTTCAATTAATGTCCAATTTAAAGTAATTTATTTAGAGTTACATCTTTTTTCGAATTTTCATTAGAAGGCCTGCATCAATAAATGATATGTCCCACCATTGGTAAATTCCACCCTCTAAAATCAAATGTTCCATCATATTTATGATCAGAGTGACCATTAGATAGATATCCTTTTATAATCACATGAATAGTATGATGTATATATATTATTACTTAAAAAATATTTTTTAGGAACACCGGGCCTCAGAATTGCATGTCGTCTCTACATCTAGCTCTATTAATAATGTATAAATATACTAAAGTATTACAAGGGTAAAATAAATGATCTATTGGAGGTATGGTGTTTAACCATTTTAAGATATAATGGTTGTATCCTATAAGTTGATTCCCTTTTTCTCATAAAATATACAAAAATGATAAAATTAATAAAAAATAGATAAATAAAAAAATATAATCTTGTAGTTTTATGTAGAAACAACTGGGGAAAAAATTACAAATATTTTTTTTAAAAAGTAGATATGATATTTTAATTTTTTTTAAGAAAATCATATATTATCTTTATAAAAAATGGTCTTATGAATCCTTCCCCATCAACTGTGGAAAAAACATGACATGTTCATATTTAAATCACTCATATTTTAATTATTTATTTAATTAATAAGAACTAAAAAAGTGGGTGTTGAAGTATTGAATCTTAGAGAAGGCATGTGAACAAAAATTAAAAAAAAACAATATAAACAATGGTTGAAAAGTTTTTTTAAATACCATTTTTTATAAAAGAAAATGATGACGACACAGTGAATTTTTATAGAATTAATTAAATCGGGGAAAATTGTAATCAACAGTGGAACATGAAAATTGAAAAAATATCCTAGAATGATGCATGGAGAATTTAAACCAACTAGTTTGAATGGATATCATAATTCATAGAAACATTATAGAATGTTAAATCTAGAAAATGGGGTTCATTAATGACCCTCACATAGAGATTTAAACACATAGATGAATGATTCTCGATGTTCACTGCCACAAGAACCACGTAAAAAATAAATATTACTGAGGAAAAAATCATCAAAAATCATATATCCAACCATTTTTTATGATGGAAATTATAAGTTAATATTAATTTTTTTAGATTCCAAAATTGATCATGCAATTATATTTTGGAACATGTAGATAAATGTATGTGAAGAAGTAAAGAATGAACTCATTAGATGTAAAATCCATTAACAAAATAATTAAGCAAAAATAATATCAATTAATATATAATCAATTTGATTAAAAAATAAACAATAAAAGAGGAGAAGATCTCTCCCTTATGAATGGTGATTGTCGAAAAGTGTTTTTATGCTTTTACAATCTCGTATAATAATTCAAATATGTGTATCATTCTCCCAAGCTCTTTATCCATGATTATAAATGAACTCGAATGTACCCATCATTCGTTTTCCTCATGAATCACTATTATGTCATACCATAATCGATAATAGATGGTTGTTCACAAACTTATTCCATTCTTTTTGAATTAAATGAACACTTGGCCTCCTCTTCTACAATCCATGTGAAATTTGAAAATCTCCTCTAATTGAATGACCCATGTGGTTAGTAGAATGAAGTTGGACGTCTTAATTGATTGATTATGCACAATAATCAGTTTAAATAATTATTAAGTAATTGTAATTTTTATTCTCATAAACACACATGTTTATAATAATATTATATATCATTATCATAATAAATATTTTTCAATATAATTATATATAATTTTTTTCTTCAGTTATTGTAATCAAAATAATTATATATTTATAAATATAAATTAAATATTATTATTATTATATTTATATAAATATTAAATAATTATTATTAATTTTTTTCAATTAAATAAATAAAAAAAATATCATGATTATTTTTCTTTAATTTACATTTTTCTTGTCCTCTATCTTCACATATTCGTAAAGGATCCAGTAGAAATGGGTCTATGGAGTTACCGGGAAGCAATAATCATCTTCCTCTCGACCAGACCGCACATGGTGGTTCTTGGCTATTGGGGGATGTGATATCCACAGATGTCTTCGGCTTGCCTCTATGGTGGCGTCACCAATTCTGGTGGATGTTGGTCCAACATCGTCATGTAGAGGTCCATCAGTTTTAGATATCATGATAGCCGTTCAATATTTAGTTTTTAATTCGTAAAGAGGATTATAATAGAAGTCATTTGAGTGATATCAAGATCATTATAGAGCTATGTGGTAGTGGGTTTTTCACATCTTAGAGAGACACATATGCATCCTAATACAAATGTCTTCGTGATCAATCCTTCCAATTTTTTATGTCTCAATGTTATTTAAATTAAAAATATTAATCATCTATCATGATTTTACCTACCGTTTCATATTATCTAGATATTAGTTATTTTTTTGAAATTTATCAATCAATTCAAAATTCACAGACCTCATGTTTGAGAGAAAATGTTTGAACTGCATGGTATGCCTTATGAGATCTTTTTCAACATCATTAGTGATGGTTCTGATCAGTTTTGTGGGTGTTATCGGTGGTTTGGGGATGGTGATAGAATATTTATTGAGGGAGTGGAGATTTTGAGGTGTTATAAGTTTCAGCAATAAAAAAAGAAGATTATGGTAGTAGATGGAGATAATATGTCCTAACAGTGGCAGGACATTTGCAGTCAAACCACTTCTTTGGTAGCAGTTGTGGTTCAACAGTGGCACAATTGACTAGAGGATGATGATATATGTTTCTGTACCAATAGTGGATGGGAGTGATGTAGAATCCATAGAGGAAACATATGCAAGAATCTGTAGAAGATGTATCAGTAGAAAATGTGTTAATTATGGAAGCTAATTGGCAGTGTATCCACTACTATGGTGGTGGACCCATTATAATATTTCAAAATCATCAAGTCAATGATCTGCTACAACTTTTAAACGAATAATATAATGACAAAAAGTATTATTTAAAATATTAAATCATTTGTAAATAATATATATAAAAATTTAAAAAAATAATTTAAATAATAAATAAAATGAAACTCAAATTAATATTTGAATTAATTAAAAGTAAAAAAACTACATTAAATGAAATAAAATTCCATTTATAAATAATTTGAAACTAAATATTAATTAAATTTGAAAAATTAAAATACTAAATAGAAAAAAAATTAATATAAAAAACAACTTCAATGTATTGATAATAGTAATGTTAAATTATTTAATTAAAAAATGAGAAAAAATTGAATAAGAAATAATAAAATGGTATTTCAAAAGATATATATCATTAAATATTAAGAAAACCTAATAAGAAATAAATATTAGTTTGAATGAAATAGCATAGAACAAAAAATAATAAATATGAATTATGAAATTTAATGACTTAAACTCTATAGTACATCTTTTTTAACAATAATTTCCCATATAATTAATTTAATTAATAAAAACATTAAAAAATATGTGGAAAATGAACTGATTTAAGGTCAACATCAATATATAGAACCAGTTAATTTAGATTCATTCAAAACATGTGCTCCATGGAGTATAGATAATATTTTATATGTTATATCTATGAATATGATATGAAATTATGTCAAGAGGAGATGTAGGTTCCTTCCATTAATCACTAAGATGAAGTTATTATGATCTAGTGATAAAATCTTATTGATGTTTTTTTCAAATGTTTTGATATGATTTATGGTGTATAAGAAATGATATTAAATGTTTTGGATTCCTTGGAGATGATTTGATGTTATTTTAGTATTATATGAGTGATCATATTAATTAGAGATTATTTATTGAAAATGACAACAGATAACAACATTATTGTAATAAACTAGCCTAATATGTATTATATTTCTTTTAATGATAATATAATATAGTTAAAATTAAAATATATTATTTGGATGAAATGTAAATGAAATGAACGACATATGATATTTTTTCCCATATGATATTCTCAAAATTGAGTAAATTATTATTTCAAAGGTGTATGTAAAATACCTTATGTAATAATCTATCTTACATACATGTAATATAGTACATGGGGTATAAAAAAATTTCATTATTTGTAAGTATTTTTTAAAAAACATTTGTGGCCAAATACTCATTAAATACTTAAAGCCAAGAAAATACCACTTATAATTGGGTTGAGGGAGACCCATTACTTAGCCTGAAGGCCTAGTGGGAATTTAGCCAATTACATAGACCATAGGCCTAAATTTATGGCCCAAGGCCCATTCTATTAATAATACTGCTACAGTACACTATCTGCTATAGTCCTGCACAGTATCCATTGCAACAATATCCTACCGCCGCTATAGTTCCTGACATAGATACAATGCCATTTCTGATATTTTACATGAGGAATGTGTTGTGTTTTATGAAAATATTAAAACAATAAAAATAATTTTCTTGGGAATAAATATGTTCAAAATATTTTAAATAATTAAAATGTAAACATTTTGATAAAATTATGACGAAAATAGATTTTTCACATTTCTACTATTTATAGACAACATTTATGATACTTTACATGATTCATGATTCAAGCTAAGATAAATGTAATACCATATGAGTAGAGTTTTTTGAAGGTTTTATGACTTCCATGATGCAATAAGTGGATTAATATTACCACTTAATGATTCGATTCCTACATTGATATAATTTTTGAATGAATAAAAAATTATTGGATTTATGGAGGTTATGATGTTATGATATTAAAATAGTTCATTGATAAATCAATGGATTATCCTTTAAGTATTGTAATACAAAATGAGAACTAAAATGGAGTGGAAGACTAGGAATACTGGGTTTTAGTAATGAAATATTTCAAAAACATGAATATCGTGGATCATTAAAACTATATATTAGATTTTCACAAGGTTTGGTGATATGATAAATGAAATGATATAGAAATATTTTTTGTAATTTTTATTGTGTTAATATTAAAAGAATTATTCAAGATGAATGGAAAAAAACAAAAAAATTTATTCTAAGACACTATACATTCTATCAGTTAAAGAATGGCTTATGAGGGTGTTCTGAAAGTGATATAAGTCAAAAAATGAATGTATTGAAGAAAAAAACGAGATACATGACTCCAAGTGTCCCAAAATATTCTATAAGATAGATATGGGAATATGAAGTGATCCTTAACCATGTACATGTGATTAGGCCTGTGTGTCGAAGATGATTAATTATAGTATTAATATATATGGAAATACCTTAAAGATGAAACAAAAAGATGTGGATGTTATTTCATATGTAGTACTATAAGATGCACCCATGGCATGAAGTCAATATATATATACTACAACATTATACTCTAGAATGTAAAATAATACTGAAACATGCCACATGACTTCTCAATGTTTTGAATAATAAAAATTAAGACATTCTAGCAGGGAATGATGCCATTATAGTTGATCTAACATCACAGAATTTAAATACCTTTCACTTGATAAAATGGAAAATAAATTATTTATTACATGTTCATGATCTATTCTAGGATAATGAGTCCATTCTATACCCATTCACATACATATTTGTATTATAATAATGAATGTAAGAAAATCAAATAATAATCATGTTTCACTAAGGATGTAGTTATCTGTAAAGAGGAATACAACATTAATATTTCAACCTGTTCATATATTGGTGAATTCTTGACTGTATGTTTAACATCCCCGGTAAATAAAGAATATGAAACTCTCATATTTATCAATATTTTTAAATAAAATTTTAATATTACTTTAATGGGAATTCTATGCTCGATGGCATACCCAATATGCAACAACGAGTTTCTTCGAAATCTTAAGTTGTACGCTAATAATAAAATAATATTATTTTAAATTTTAATTAATGACTAGCCATTGTAATGGAGAGAATGAAAAGAACTATATAAAAAATGATTATATATTTTTGTCAAATATTTTTACTTTTATCCAATTAATTTTAGAGGCTTAAAATTCGAATGATTACAATTTTAAGTGTAAATATTATAATATTCTTTAAAATGTAGATTAAACGCCTTTTGATGGAAAACCCTTTTTAAATCCACTTATTGAAAATTTTATATGTTATATTTGTGAAAATAAAATTCTTCTTTAGAATCGGTACATTAATATTTACTTTCTGTATGTTTTTGTTATTTTTCCGATAATGTTCATTTTTTTAATGAATATGGAATGATGTTGTATTTTAATTCAAAACATCCTTTTAATATAATTTATTTATATGGTTATATTATCTTTTTAATTGGTTTTAAATTGAAATTAGAATACATTTTTACCATTTAATCCAATGGTTGAAATTTGAATTAATTTCACTTTGAAATTGGACATAAACAAGTGTCAATCTTGTTATATATATCATTTCTTAAAAACACGCTATTTGTTTTGACAATGGGAATTAATTATTAAATTAATTAATGAAAATTATATGTTTTTAATTTTTTAAAATAGAAATAATTTTTCAATTCGGAATATCAAATTTAGCTTAGGGTGAATTATTTGTATTTTTCTGAAAAACTTCAATTTTTGATGAATAATGAAACCACTAAGTTGTAGTTAAAAAACTTATTTTTTGTTTGAATGAAATTTCACCGAATATATGAATTGAATTTCAAAAATCTGACATACATGGTTGTCATAAATTAGTAAAATGTGGTTCAATGGGAAGAAAATAATTTTTGATGAATAGTAACTACTGAGTTTTATTAATCGCGATTAGAGGTAATTAGTGTATTTTAAGATAAAAATAATGTTTTAATAATATAAAATTACCTTGACACATGTATTACCCTTATTTTATGAGTCATGGACGACCATTGAAATCCATGGATCATCATGGGGACCCAATGAATCTACTTGGGTATGAAAATGACATTAATAACATTATATTTTAAAGATAGAATAAAAATCTCACAAACATGTATTGTTTTACTAAAAGAATTTATATATGGCGTTATATAATCTATCTTTTTTTTCTATAAACATTAATTAGAAAGATAAAAATATTTCCCACATCATGGTAAATTTTTTATAATTTTTAGTAATTAAATATATAAATTTATTTATGACACCATGATGATTCATCGATTTCTTCATTAATGAACGCTTTAAATAAAATGAAAAGATAATGTAAAATATAAGACATAAACTTTTATAAAACCTATTTAATGGGTGGATTTAGAACCCTTATCAACTTATTTTTGAAATATATCATTGGGGGACCTTCAAAATCAGAAAAGCATCTCATAAAAAAGTATCATTTCATTACCTTCCAAGAGTGCCCCTCCTCCCTCATAGAAAAGGCCCCCCATATGTACTCCCTTAAACACACCTATCAAGCCCTTGGATCATCCAACCCCTGATCTTATTGTCTCTATACATCCATATCTTAATCCTAGAAGCCTTACCATCGGCAGAAATCTCTTCAATAAACCCTATCGGTTCAAACCAATGACAGTAACCCAATTTAAAGGTAATGTATTCTATTCTGTTCTTTTGTTTTATTTTGCTTCTCGAACCCCATAAACACTTTTTATTACATTATTTAATAACATAAAAGTATCTTAAATATAATATGATGTTGTTATGAGATTTATTTGAACTACAATTACACACACATCTATTTAATGGTTAAAGAACATACTGTTTTCGGGGATGACGAATTACTGCCTCATGAAACGATGATTTTTCAATTATCTCCTATATACTATCATGGTGGCCATTATGATTTCACTATATTTTATATATGATATATATGGAATTTATTTTTTCTATATTCTTATGTATTTTATTTTTAAAACCTACCTATATGCTTTTCATGTTGTGAAAATTCGATAATTTCATACGAGGAAGTGTAGACTATTGCCCTCTCAAGTGATTTGACTCAATTAATTCAGTACATGTAATGTATTTAGAATGAAATTAATGTAATTATGTGACATATATAACATATATATTAAAATTTAATTATAATATATATATCTCATTTATTTTTAATTCCATTAACATGATAAAGAAATGAAAGTAGTGTTCATGCATACGTACGGCCTACCGTCTCCATGAACTGTGAATTTCATTTTCTATCTCCAAATGTTATGGAATATTTAAAAAATTAATTTATACAAGATATATGGAATATTTAAATCATTAATACTATTCTGGAGAATATGTACTTATAACTACATGGACAATTATTTTCAAACAAGTTTATTTTTGACTCATGTACCGAACATTGACAAAAACGTCTGATATGAACTCTCCTAAATAACTAATTATTATAACATTATAATATGTGATATGAATTTAATAATAAAAATTAAAATTAGGTCCTTATTAAATTATAAATTGACCAAGTATTATTATTCAGTAATATAATGAAATGAACCAGACATGTCGGACTTAAGGTAAGGAATCTGACCTCTCTCTTTCTTTTCAAGTACTCTCTTTTATGTCATTTATTTTATGCTCCATGTTCTTATACTGGAGTATGTTATTTTATATTCAACATAATTTAATTTTTATATTCATATGATAAGAGACCCCCTCTTACTCTCATCATTTCATTTGAAGAATTTAAATGTGGCGCCATTAGGATTCCAAATTTATGTAAGGGGATTTCATATCTCACTTTTAATTCCGTGAAATTTCCATTGTTCGAGACTTATTTATTGAATGTGGTGTATTGTTTAATTCTATATATTATCAAGATTCTTATTTATATTCAGGGTTTTTAGAGATTCATTTGGTGTTTATTATCTTTTGGTCATACAACTCGATTTATTAAAACGAGGTAAGGGGGTTTTATCTCACTTTTATTCCACTGAGATTCAGGATATATTTGTCCCTGTCTCATTTGAGTGGTCTATGTACTGCACATTATTATACTCTTTGTGTAATATACTTTCATTTGTGGTTACTTACATCAACATCGTATGGTTCTTCTTTCATGGGGTGTATGTTTCGAATGTTACCCAAATCAGTAAGGGAACCTTTCACCCTCCTCTTTTTAAAAGACTTCTTTTTGTTAGGTCATTTAATTTACATCTTATTATGTTGGGATATGTTCTATATATCCTTATTTCTGTGAATAATATGTCCAAGTGATGAGATACCCTTTTTATCTCTCATCGTCTCATTTCTTGAATTTTAAAATGACGGTGTTAGGCTATCGAATTTCGGTAAGGGAACTTCTTATCCCAATTTCAATTCTTTAAGTTAAACCTCTACTTCTTGATTATGTCGTAATATGAAAATGTGTGGATGCCCTATGATTGTTCTACACATAATATCTTCTTATATTGGGTGTATTTATATTTTTCAGACATAAATATGTATTTGATTTATCCTTAATCTAAGGCTACCGACTTTGTAAGGGACTTCATCTAAATCTCCTTTCATTGAGGCATATTTTTGTTCTAATACAAGACATTATATTATACACTGTATAAACACCTATGAATTTTCATTTTATTCAAATGGAATCTTTTCCTTCGAATTGTTTTACTAAATGTAAAAAAGGAATTTTTCTTTTAATGTTCCCAATGACAACAACCTTTTCCGCCGCTGTGAGTACTATTTAACCATTGGCTTCCTTAACAAGCCGTAATGTTTTTAAAACAAAATAAATACCATATACTCTTTTATGTATTTTGGTATTGAAAATTTTTTTGACAATGGATTTGTTATTCCAATATATTTAAGTGATATATTGTGATTGAAATGTGGAATAGTTTTCTTTCAATGTTATTTTTTTATGTCTTACGATTTTGTAATGGTACATGGACATTTGACGGGTGGCTACGTGATAAACCATATGATGGGTGGTGCCGTGAATACTAGGATGGGTGGATAAGTTATAATCTCCAATGAATTGGGTATGGAATTTGGCCGTATGGCTATTCCATTTAGTGATATGTGTGGATGTTGACCATACGGTTATTCCATTTAAGTATGTTTATGTACCAAGTAACCTATATAAGTTATGTGTTCTTTATATGGGTTTAATAGTAATATTTTGGTTACAAAATGCATATGTAATGATTTTTTATTCAGTTAATATTATTACTTCATCATAAAGGTGAAAGGTATTACTAATGATAAAGTATTCATGATTTAAATATTTCATTCAAAAAACTAACAGTTTTCCCTCATTGTGTATCCTTTACTGGTCTTATTATGCATATCCCATGTTATTGAAATGTTTTCCACATGACTTAATGTTGGATTGGGTGAAGGATGTGATCAAGCAAAGACATGATATCTAAAACATAGAATAAGACATGTTTTTTTAAGAGTTTTTATTTTATAGAAACTTAGTAGAAGTGTCAACTTTGTTATCTTTTGATATGTAATAGTTATGTCAAAATTCTTTAAAACTCTAAACCTAAAAAGATCTTGTATGTGAATTATTCATTTAATTCGTGATTATGTAATGTTTTATGGTCAGGTCCTAATAGTTGATATCAAAGGTCAGTTTATATAACATTAGAGGCTAGGGTATTCTTTAAGCACTAGTGACATTATAATACTGCCGAGGATTTAAGAAAGAGTCATAGTTTTAGATAAAGTTAATGAGTTTAAGATAACATGAATAATTATATCTTAGTATTTACCCTGCTCATAAGATATTATATTATGATTCTAATGATATACTCACAATGACACTTTTGGTTTTAGAAAATGGCTGGATCTAGCAGGCACCAAATTAATAGTGGATGTGAAGAAAACTGTGACGATTTTCTAAAAGAACAAATGAATGATATTGGAGCTGCAATGAGAACTCTTGTGGTTATTATCAACCAAATATTATTATTCATGATTAACAACATGAATCTTTGTGAGTTCTCAAATGAATCATGTATGAGAGAACCAACTATATGTGGAAGTTCAGTTAATTTTTATAAAGGTAACCATTATGGTTTATATGATCCATACATTTGAGGTAATTAGGGGTTACTATATGTAATGATGGAAAATGAAAGGAAAGAGATAATCTTGAGGTTATTTATGTTATGGTTATTTTTGAAGATTTTATCTCTTTTTGTGGAATGATAAAGAATTATATAGTTTTTAGAAAAAAGTCAACACACATACCGTGTGACAACCCGTCGCGTTAGACAAAGCTACATGAATCAAACCCACAACCAAAGTGTGAGTGGCATTTATCACCTACCACTGGACTACGTGAAGTCACTGATTAGTATGACTAATTATTTTTATTTATATGATCTTTTGAATTGGGAATAAGTTTATTTTGGGTTATCTATTGAAATTATTATCCTATCATGGAAGATATGTGATTATGTTAATTAATTTTTTGTATGAGACTCTAAGAGTTACTGATGTTATTTGGAGATAAATGTTAAGAGTTAACTTGGATGACTATGTGACTAAATCCTTCAGATTTTTTTATTTCAATCATAGTTGGTTTATTTTTGAGTAACTTTATGGCCAATTTTGTATTGAATGGTCTCTGTTGAACTTTGGGTTGTTTGACAAATTTTGAAGATTAAGAGTAGTTTTTATTTTTGTAAAATATTATCTTTTTTTGGGATTATATGATCTTATACTAACAATTTTGGTTCTGGTTAAGTTCTAAAGACATTGGAAATATATATTTCCCTTTTGTGGATTAGGTGATTCTCTATTAGTTGGTTATAACTCCCTTAATGTGAACAAGTCATCCTAAAAACTCACCTTTTGGAGAAAATATGGGTTTTTTTAAGAAATCTAGTATGATATGAAAGTATACATGACAATTAAATATGTTTACTTATGTTTTAGTTAAGCTCATAAATAAATTATTCAATGAAAATTAACTTAAAACAAAAATGTTGTCTGTTAACATTTCATACTGGGGAATCAAATACTGTTTAACCCATCACAGGTTTTTATTTTTATGGTGGTTAAGTTTCTCCTAGACATATTTTCCCATCTATCTCCATCAGAACATGATTGTTTGTATTCTCCTCCATATCAATGTTTTCATGGATTCTTAGTATCTATTGTCTAGGGTGGCCTTTTTACATTTATTTTGTTCTTTTAAAGTGATATAATAATTTACTCCATTTCTGATGTGGGGTTTTCAATGAATTTTTCGAGCCCAATTTAAAAATTGTGAGGACACAATTCCCAAAATGGGGGAAGGATGTAACATCCCAAGTAAGTAGAGAATATTACATTCTCATATTTATCAATATTTTTTAACACAATTTTAATATTACATTAATGGGAATGCTATGCTCATTGGCGTACCTAATACGCAACAACAAGTTTCTTTGAAATCTTACGTTGCACACTAATAACAAAATAATATTATTTTAAATGGTAGTTAATGCTTGTCCGTTGTAATGGAGGAAATGAACAGAACACACAGAAAAATGATTATATATTTTTTTCAAATATTTTTCTTTTATCCAAAAAATGTTGGAGTCTTAAAATGTGAATGAATTCAATTTTAAGTGTAAATATTCTAATATTCTTTATAAGATCGAGTAGCCACCTTTTGGTGGAGAACCCTTTTTAAATACACATTTTGAAAATTTTATATGTTATATTTGACAAAATACAATCCTTCTTTAGATTCAGGGCATCAAAATTATCTTTTTGTATGTTTTTGGTATTTTTACGATAAAGTTGATATTTAATGAATAGTGAATGATGTTTTATTTTATTTCAAAACCTAATTTTAATATAATTTATTTATAGTGTTATTTTTTATTTTTAATTGGTTTAAAAGTTCAATTTGAAAAAAAAAATTACCATTTAATCCAGTGGTGGACATTGGAATTAATTTCGCTTTGAAATTGGACATAAACAAGTGTCAATCATTTGATATATATTGTTTCTTAAAAACACGCAATTGGTTTTGAAAATGGGAGTTATTTATTAAATTACTTAATTCAATTTATATGTTTTCAATTTTATAAAATATGAAACATTTCTTAATTGAGAATATCAAATATATCTTAGGGTGAATTTTTGGTATTTTTCTGAAAAACATCAATTTTGATGAATATTGAAACCACTAAGTGGTAGTTAAACAACTGATTTTTTTTAAATGATATTTTACCACATTTATGAATTGAGATTTAAAAACATGACATACACGGTTTTCATTATTATGTAAAATGTGGTTCAATGGGATGTAAATAATTTTTGGTGAATAGTAACTTTTCAGTTTTATTAATCGTGATTAGAGATAATTAGTGTAATTTAAGATAAAAATAATGTTATAATAATTTGAAATTACCTTGAAAAGTGTCATACCCTTATTGGATGAGTCATATCCGACCATGACCATCAATGGGTCAACATGGGGACCCAATGGATCTACTTGGGTAAAAAAATGACATTAAGAACTTTTTATTTAAAGTTAAAATAAAAATTTAACATACATGTATTGTTTTACTAAAACAATACTTATATGGGGTGATACAAATTATATTTTTGACTATAAATACTAATTAGATATATAATAAGATTTCCTAAATCATGGTAATATTTTTTTAATTTTTAGACATTAAATTAATAAATTTATTTATAATTTCATGATGATGAAGCGATTACCTCATTAATGAACGATTTAAATAAAATGAAAATAGAAGGTAAAATATAAGACATAAAATTGTATAAAATCTAATAGATGGGTGGATTCTGAACCCTTATCACCTTATAATCTAAATATATCATTTTGGGACCTTTAAAATCCACAAATCATTTCATAATAATGTAACATTTCATAACCTTACAAGAGTTCCCCTCCTCCCTCATATAAAAGGCCCCCACATCTACTCACTTACACACACCTCACAGGCCAATTTTTCATCCAACCCATACTCCTATTGTCTCTCCACATCCCTCTCTTCATCATAGAAGCCATACATTCGGCAGAATGATTTTTGAGAAACCATTTTTGTTGAAACCAAGGGGAGTTACCCGATTTAATGGTAATGTCTACTCTTATGTTATTTTTTATTTTGCTTCTACAACCCACTAAACTCTTCTTATTAATTTTTTTTATAAAAAAAGTATCGTAAATATACTAGGATGATTTTATGAGATTTATTTGAGCTACACTTACACAAACCTCCTACTAATGTTTATAGAACATACAGTTTCTGTGGATAGCGAATTATTGCCTCACGAAACGATGATTATTCAATTATCTTCTACCGCCTCTCATGGTGGCCATAATTATGTCACTTTATTTTTTATATGATATATATGGTATTTATGATATCTATATTCTTCTGTATTTTATTTTTAAAACATACCATTATTCTTTTTAGGTTGTGAAAATGCAATAATATCTTACGAGGAAGTGTGGACTACTGCCCCCACAAGTGATGTGACTCGTTCATTAAATACATGGAATGTGTATAGAATGAAATTAATGAAATTATGTGACATATGTAACATATATATTAAACTTTAATTATAATATATATATCTATCTCTCTCATTTAGTTTTAATTCCATTAATATGACAATGAAATGAATGTAGCGTTCAAGCGTACGTAAGGTCTACCGTCTCCATGGACGATGATTCCATTTTCTATCACCAAATGTTATGGAATAGTATAAAATGAATTTATAATGGATATATAGGATATTTAAATCATTAAAACTATTCTGTAGATGATGTAATTATAACTACATGGACAATTTTTTTCAAACATGTTCATTTTTTACTCATGTACCGAACAACAACGAAAACGTCTGATATGAACTCTCATAATTAACTAATTATAGTAGCATTATAATATGTTATATGAATTGAATAAAAAACATTAAAGGAGGTCCATAAGAAGTTATAAATTGACCAAAATTTATTATTCAGGAATATAATGAAATGAACAAGACAAGTCAGACTTAAGGTTAGGGATCCGACCTCACTCTTTCTTTTCAAATACTCTCTTTTATATCATTTATTTTATGCTCCATGATCTTATGTTGAAGGATGTTATTTTATATTCACCATAATTAAATTTTAGTTTTTATATGATGAGATACCCACTCTTAATGAAATCAATTCATTTGAGGAAATTTTAAGTGGCGCCATTAGGCTGCCAAATATTTGTAAGGGGATTTCTTATCTCACTTTTAATTCTGTGAGATTTCCATTGTTCTCCACTTATTTATTGCATGTGTTGTATTTTTTACTGATATATATTATCATTATTCTATTTATATTCATGATATTCAGAGATTAATTTGTTGTTTATTATCTTTTGGTCATACGACTCGATTTATTAAAATGAGGTATGGGGTTTTTATCACTTTTTTATTCCCATGAGATTCATGATATATTTTTCACTGTCTCCTTTGAGTGGTGTATGTACTACACATTATTATAATATTTGTGTAATATAATTTAATTTATGGTTATTCACATCAACATTTCTTGGTCCTTCTTTCATGGGGTGTACGTTTCAAAAGTTACCCAAATCAGTAAGGGAACCTTTCACCCTCCTATTTTTAAAAGACTTCTTTTTGTTAGGACTTTTAATTTACATCTTCTTATATTGGGATATATTCTTATATATCCTTATTTATGTAAATGATATTTACATGTGATTATATAACATTTTTATCTCTCATCATATCATTTTATGAATTTTAAAATGACGTCGGTAGGCTGTCGAATTTCTGTAAGGGAACTTCTGAACCCCATTTCAATTATTTGGGTTAAACCTATACTTCTTTATTACATTTTACTATGAATATGTGTGGATGAAATCTAATTGTTTTACACTTAATATCCTCTTATATTCAGTGTATTTATATTTGTCACATATAAATATTTAATTGATTTATCCTTAGTCTAAGGATACCGACTTTGTAAGGGACATCGTCACAATCTCCGTTGATTGAGGCATATTTTTATTCTTATTCAAGATTTTATTTTATATGATGTATAAACACATTTTAATTTTCATTTCATTATATGGTTATTTTTTTCTACGAAGAGTTTTATTAAACGACAAAAAAGAATGTTTCTTTTAACGTACGCGGTGACAAAGACCTTTTCCGCCGCTGCGAGTACTATTTGACCATTGGATTCCTTAACAAGCCGTAATGTTTTTAAAAGAACATAAATACCATATGCTCTTTTATGGATTTTCGTATTGAAAATGTTTTTGATAATGGATTTTTTATGTAAATATATTTATGTGATATATTTTGATTTAAATGTGGAAATGTTATCTTTCCATTATATTTGTTTTATGTCTTATGATTCTGTAATAGTACTTGGGCATTTGACAGGTGGTTACAAGATTAACCATATTATGGGTGGTGTCGTGAATACCAGGATGGGTGTTTACATTATAACCTCCAATTCATTGGGTATAGAATTCGGTCCTATGGGTATTCCATTTAGTGATATGTTTGGAAGTTTACCGTATGGTTATTTCATTTAAGTATGTTTATGTAAAAAGTTACCTTTATATGTTATGTGTTATTTATATGGGTTTTATGGTAATATTGTGGTTAAAAAAGGGGTAAGTAATGATCTTTTATTCAGTGAAGAGTATTTACTACATCATAAAGTTGAAGGGTATTACTTATGATAAAGTATTAATGATTTACTTATTGTTTTGAAAAATCTGATAGTTTTCCCTCTTTGTGTATCCTTTACTGGGATTTCTATGCTCATCCCATGTTTTTTAAATGTTTTCCATAGGAAATAAAGTTGAATTGGGTCAAGGATGCGATCAATCAAAGTCATTCTATATAGAACATGGAACTAAACATGTTTCTTTTTAAGAGTTTTTTATGGAAACATAGTATAAGTGTCTACTTTGTAATATTTTGATATGAAATATTTATGTCCTAATTTTCTAAATCACTAAACAAGAAAAGATCCTCTATGTGAATTTTTCATTTAATTCATGATTATGTATTGTTTAAGGCTGGGTCCTTATAATACGCGGTTGAATACCGACTAGAGGTTATTTATATAAAAGGAGTGATTCGTTCAATAAATTAGTGATGAAGTGACAATGGATAAATGATTAATGTGGCGTAAATGTAATGAAACACTGATTCACCCCATCATTGTGTTGGGAAAAAGGTTTTGGTCATCCTAACACTATAATTGGACATCTATTGAATTTTATTGATTTGACTATGTAGTGAATATAATTTCGAGATGATTGATTATCGTGGTGTTTTGGGAGTAATGTGTCCACAAACAATGATACAATGCTTAATGATGTTAGGTTTGGTGAAGTGAATAATATCATGATTCAATAGGAGTATCCAAACAAAAAAATAATTCATAAATTATTTTTAATTTTTGATATTCAAAGTAAAAAATGTCAGAGTGTATTGAAAAAGATACAATGACTTTGACTGTGAATTATTGGTGGATTATTGAATACAACAATATTAGATATTCCATGTTATAATAAAAAAGTCACACAATAATGATAGGTAAATATATTAAAGTACACTCATAGATCATTATAATTTATTCTTCTATATATTCTCGATTTTTTGATTACATTTCACTAGAAAAATATCACTAAAATGGATGATAAATCATTGAATATGTTGTGACATAGTAGAGATGGGAATGTTTGATGAAAAAGGAAGGCCTTGGAGATAACACCATATTTTCTTCATATATTTTTTAGGCTAATATGGATGAACACATGGGTTCAAACAAAGTCTATATTATTGTCGCACGTGAGGTACATTAGCTAATGCTCATTCACTTGTTTGACACTTGTATTTTATCTTGATAATACGAGTTCAAGACTAGCTTTTTTCTCTTTTCCTTGTATTTTAAACAATAAATTGGAATGAGGGTAGTAGGATTGAAAATCCTATGCATCATGATTTATCAACTTGATTTCAAGGGTGAGTAAAACATGTAAAAAACATTGAATCCATGTGTATTATTCTTTGATGAAACTATCATATACACATCATCACTATATTGTAGTATTAATAATATATAGTGACGTTGATCAATTTCAATTAGATTTCGTGTTTCCAGAAACAAAAAAATCACCCCTATGTGAGTAGAGGTATAGAATCAATAGGGACACACTTTATGATTAACTACACCAAACCACATTATCATTAAAAATAACGTAGTCAGTTACCACCCAATGAACACCCCTAATACACAATAATATGTTTATAATGAAGTATCAATATACCCATCTTATAGAAAAACCATAGTTAAGGATCAGTCTACCTTTTATCAAGGACTATGGGGAGACCGTAGTTGATATATAATTTAACTATAATTAAGAGATATAGGTATGATACCATAGTACAATAATGACTTAATATTTACCCCAAACAACATACTATTAGTGGGATATAAGATAATTTCATTGATATGGAAATTTTTAGAATCAAACTAAAATCTATAGACATGATTTGATTATATAAATATATACAAACCCTAACCAAATCCCAAAGTAATGGATGTAGGAGGGTAAAAAATATATTATCACTATAAATATAATCATTATCATAGAAAATGTATACTAAGTGTATTTGTAACTTTTCAATTTTGGATCTGCTTAACATGTGCCTATAGTTGGTGGGTCACATAGCTGCAAGTGTGTATCCCTATATGAAAAAGGATTCTATCTAGAAGTAAGTGTGTAAGGATTATAATTTTGGTAGACTATACCCTCATCTAATTGGGTCATAGTATATTTGATTAATACAAATACAATAAATAGTGGAAAATTATGAATGACCAACAATATAGTAGAAATAGACACTATGACAACATGAATAGAATTCCAACACTGAAGAAGCGTAATATAACATATAAAACTAAAAACCATTGATCTTTGAATAACCATGTAACTGTAATAACATAAAAATAAAACTAGATGATTCATATAAAATGATTTTATTGCATGATGATATAAGAATATTTTGAAACTTGGGATAAAAAATATGACATGATGTAAAAAAAATACGAAAGGGCAAGATAATTATCCTCTATAATCATGGTCATATTCTTTGTCCTCTGATCTCATTATCCATAATATTTTTTAAAATAAATCAAGAATATGTAGGAGGGATGTTTGCATAATCTATACCATTATATTTTTAATATACTCAGGTACCAAAGGAGGACTTAGTAGGGTGTGAGATAAAGTATCTGTAGGACACCACAAATGGTGAATAGATATATTATATCTTTTTTACATAAAAACAATATTGTGTTGGTATAATGAATAATAAACCATGATAAATAAATAAATACCAGATGTTCCATGTTTCTATGGGAAATCATTCGTCCCTACCTTCTTTCACATATGTTGGTGTGTGATTCTGATATGTAACCTTATATATATTGTAATTACAGATATATATATATATAATATTTATTATATACACATATATGAACTAAGTATCTGGGGACATGAGTAGACATATATATGGGTACTAGGTACTGGATGGACATGGGGCATAACTCAGGCATCCATATCAAATATAACATGCTATAGGCTTAATAAAGATTACATATCCTAAATCTCAGAATGAATGTGAGAATTCATGCTAATCACTTGACATATGTAGGACAAGTCATCATACCCATCACCTGATATTGAGGATGGTGGAACATCATTCCAATCTCCCATGTAAATTTATTTCCGTGCAATGTTCCATGCTCGATATCAATGTTATAATCCTAATATTAATAATAATAACCATGAGGGATGACCTGTATTTCATCAATATCATCATTAACATTAAAAATGGGAGATAATCCCTCCATATAATATAAATATTTAGTCATGATTCAATTGGAATGGAATTGATTCCCATTTTCATTTAATATAATAAATACCGTGAAAACATAGGGCATGAAAATACAAAATCATGGTAAATATGAACAATTATAATTTGTAATGGTCAATTGAATAATTTTATAATAAAGGTAAAATACATTTCCAAACCAATATAAACACTTAGTAACTTGTTTTCTCATTAATAAATTGATATAATGTTAGTATTTCATGAAGAACACCAAAATGGTTGGACATGATTGAGTTCATCAACCTCTAAGAACATAGGAAGGGTCTAAAAGAGTATAATAACGTGGCTCGAATAATTTAATTTTAAGGAAATAATTTTAAAGAAATGCCTGAAAAGGTCTAGAAATAGACATAATAAATGATTTATGTAATCAACTAGAATTTTTGTGGAATAAAATAGTCCTCCTACTTTAGGGACATATATGACTCATCATCCAATATCGGCTTCAGATTTGAAGTAGATCAGAAGAAAAATTGAGAATTTTACAATGAACTAAATGTATGGAGAATGATTTGTCACCAAAAATAGAATGATATATAAATATAAATTTGGATTCGAATAATGATTATTCTAGTACTCACTGATGGATATCCAATTCTCCCATATGATACCAACTTGTTGTTCAGATAATGACGTAATCAAAATACATTTCTTGGGTTGGGAAGAATCCATGAGAGAAGAAGTAGGGATGTCTACTCGATACAATAAGAGAAATAAAAGAAGGATTTTTCTTTTCTGTACATTATGGGTGAAATGTAAATTTAATATAAAAACTGGTGGTCACAAAATATGGTTGTATGATTGTCCAAATTATTCACCAACCATACAAACCTTACTTTCTAAAGAGGGAAATTGCATGGCTTATATTCATGGGTTACAAAAAAAATGTGTAAAGAGGGTCATTTTTCCTTATCAAGATGTTTGTGGTTTTTATGTGGGAATGAACATTAGATCGCATTGTTATAGAAACCCATGTGGCCTCATGCAGGAAACTGTGTGCCACACATGGTTACACCGTATGGTTAGTACTACCACGCGCTTAAATTGCATCCAACAATGTTCGTCTATTTCCCATTACTCTAGACTTCAATCAAGCTCCAAAAAATCAAAGAACCATCCTTAGGTTGTATGGAATGTCGACCATGTGAAAAAGGATTCAAGACAAATAAAATGGGCCATAACTTTGAGAAAGGTCGTGTAATTACAATCTCCCCTTCATATGCCAATGCGTCCGTGTGTTATCCTTCTGGGTGTATAGAGTTATCATCTGAGAAAATATCCATCCACTGAGTTTTTATATAATATTCAAACTCTCATGTCTCATCCTTTATTCATTCATGATACCATAATAATCAAACTAGGTTAAATGAACTTAATCCTAGTTCCTACATGATATGATCTACAATATGCATTTGGTACTCTTCTAAGGAAGCATTATAATATAACTCTACCTCATCTAGATAGAATATATGTGATGGGTATAGATAATACTAATGAATTTTAGAAACATGAAAAAAATCATCCATACAGAAGTATCTTTGAGGAAGTAATATATGGTAATCCAAGGGTTTTATCCATTTCAAAATCATAATGGCTTCCAAAAATAGTTATGAATTCTTACCCTTCCTCTAAATACGTTTCTGGCTCAATAAAAGAGACAAATTCCTCAAAATATAATCTCTAACCACTAAATCAAGTGGTTTATATTGATAGTCATCATCTGAATACTATCTAGATTGAGCTATCAATATGCAATTTTTGATAAATTATAAATTATTTGATGTCTTTTGGATGCGATGGGTTCTATGAAATGGTGTATCACCTGCCTCTATCAACCACATTCTTGATCAAAAATTACTAACATATATGTACTTATAATATTTTAGATTGATGGTATATTGAATTTTTTTATTGTAATTGAAATTAAAAGGGAATTTGTTTATCTTAGGAACCTCATAATTCAAGGAAACATACTAGTATCATATACTCTAACACCAAAATTATATTCTCTATCTATATATTGATTTGATGGTGATAGGTCATTTTAAAAAGAACATCTATACCCAATAAAATTTATAACCCATACAAAAAACAAGTTATGAATCAATAATAAAATTTAGAAGTAATATATCATGGAGATCCATGATGACGTACGACCTTCTAGAAATATATAATTCCTTCTCTTATACAAATAAAATATCCTGAACATGTAATAAATTTTTTTACTTTTTCAAATAGTGAACAACATCCAAAACTATATAAATTATATGAGGTGATATGGGTGTCCTGGTTATGAAATCCAAAGAAACTTCATCCCACTTCTACTCTGGAATGGACAATGGTTGTACAATTCATAATGGTTTCTATTGTATTATCATCATCAGATGACATGTGGAACAATGAGTGATAAGGACATCAATCTTATATTTCATTCCATTCCACCTATTCGGGAAATTTATGTCACCATACATCATGGTGACACTGAAATTTACTACACTTTTATAGGAATGAAATTCTTACATCACCTCCTATTTGATGTAAGAAAGAATCCAAACATTCCCATGAGAGCATAATTTCCAATCCTCAACTATGATTGAACCATAAGATGTATCCTTAGTTAAGAAACATTCCCTTAGGAATATTACATAATGATTTGATCGTTTTCTCATTCACACCCATTATAGAAAATTATAGGTCTAGATAATGTACAGATGTTATTCTATCAATGATCCTCAAGAACCCCAATACTCATCTCTGAAAACAATCCATAATCTACCACTCACCACTGGACTCATTAAGTACATATGTCGAAGTCTTTTAACTTAGATAATTGACTACGTGATTTCCAATTCCAGGTGTATAAGGATGATCAAAATTAACAGATTATTGTTACTCAACCCATCTGTGCTACCTGATATTCAGATCATGCAGCTTGAAAATTCCCTTTGTAATTTTGTGATATATTAATACAAACAAAATTTCCCAAGGTAAATAATTTTTCCAAAACAGTAATACATGTACATATATAGCTTGTTCATGGTCATTTGTTCCATAATTATGCTCATGAGGCCCCAACAATGGAGTGCTATATGGGACGACTCACTTGTCAAATATTTTAATAAATTCAAACCCTATACTTAATGACTTATATTAATCATTATAACTCCTCTGTGTCTTTAGGAGAAACTAGATTGGTGATGAAATAAATATTCCCTCAAAATCCTGAAATAACGATTCAAGATCATCTAAAAAATGAATTTCACTAACTTTTTATTGAATCCCATAAGTGGCTATACATGGAGTGATACGTGATGGATGATGTTTATGTAATACCCGGCTAGCCCCATAAAACTCAAAATATCGAAGATAGTCATGGGATACAACAAAGGAAAAACAAATCGCACATTCTATGAATCTACTGAAAGTCCTAAATTATGAGATAATATGACCCATGAGTGGAAATTATCAACCCATAATAGGAATTTTAATGGGATATAATAATGTTGGTTCTCTCTTATTATATTCACCATGATTTAAAGACGGTTGACATGTTCCTATTGAGAAAGTGAATACACTAATATATCCTCCATGTAGACCACCATTAATGAATTTAGATAAATGTTCAATTTTTTATATTAGATCCATAACAACCATAGGTACATTCATAAGACCAAATGACATTAATAGGTACTTCTAAATACAATCCGTTCTCTTGAATGTTGTGTGAGGTATTTATGATCACTTGACTTAAAACATATAATACCCCAATAAATATAAATCCTTGAAAACACTCAATCTCTTTAGATCTGATTGAAGAGGTTTTATATTCAAAAAAATAGATTCTAATTGATTATCATTAGATAGTTTAACTGTCATCAATCCATGTAAATCCTAAGGATACCATCCATGTTCATTGAAAAAATGACCCGTCAACCCCAAGGAGACGTTCTGTGGAATATAATGTCTTTAAAATCCATGTACTCTAATTATTTATTGAACTGCATAATCTATATAGGTGTGGTTCCATATGGAGTAATGCACACCAGTGATGGTTTAGGTATAAAATACTTAGTGAATTATACATATCACAATAGGTGTTTCCAAGAAAATTCATCATGGGATACATTTGTGATGTGATCCTTTATAGGATTGGAAACATCAGTTCATATTCCCCAATCATCCTATAATATATTATAAATATAATCTTTCTCTTGACCCAACCCCTAATACTCGTTCCCTGATTATGTATCATGGATATCCCATTATCCCATATGCATGTGCATGCAACCCGCCGATGATGTAAACATTACCCAGTGATGATATCGGTTAATAAAGGGTGAATATAGAACTAACAACTCCGTTGTTATTATTATTAAATCAAATAATTTCATATTGAGGATAAAATGATTTCAGATGGAGTGATATCAATTGATCATAAGGGGAAATCCATTCAATAGAATACACTATCTAATCAGATACATAATGGTATATCAAGATTCATCATGAAACATATGTGTTCCATATTGATTCGTAGACTCCCCATGATTGCATCATATATAAAATAATATAACTCTTCGATGTGAAAATAGTAGACACTAATGTGGAGGCATCCATAATAATACCTTTTATAGTAGATGTTCTAGTGATCTATTCCTCTGATATATGATTATTTTCATGTAATTTAATCATTACATGTCCCTAAACCACATTCTTACTTCCCAGAGATAGCTTACATTACGATCACTAATAATCACGAGTTTGATTACCTTTTCTTCAATATTCACCTCATCCTGAGTGTCCAGTAGTACTCTAGCTTCCATAATGATGAGTAACTATTGCACCCACTCCAGAACATGAAGTCTTTGTCGATCCCCACCCACTAAGAATTGATGAAAATATCCTAAACAAGTTATTCTTATTACAATTATGGCATAGTCGTGGTATTTCACTAGATATTATAAACATTGTGGTATAGAATATTCTAGTTTATTTATTTATGATATATGAGGAAAATGTCAACATGAGGGGTATGTTTGCTACTACAGACATGAGAAACTTTAAATCATCTCTTTATTACACTAGAAGATCTACTATACATTTTTTACAAATGAACTTGGTTCGACAATAGGCTTCACTTTGGTTTCTTCCAATAATTAGGTATTAGTTGGATATCTCATTAAATGTATTCACCCTAAAAATGTTGACCATTGATCAAATGGTGTATACTATCCCATCCTCAAATTTCCTCATGGTTATAATATCATCACCAAATAGACACAGTGTGAACCACTATAGATCAGTATGCTTAAAATAATACTCCATGAAAAATATGACACTCTATTTCAGGTTAAAAAATTATATAGCCTAGTCATCTATCAGATTCTATGGAAATGAGTATTTTCAAAAACTATTGTTAAAATGTCCTAGACCATATCAGAATGTTGGTCAAACTCTGTAATTACCACCAACCATCAATTTAATGAATCAAATCACATACAAGATGAAACAGTCACCCTCTTATCTAGAGGTGTCTCTAAATTATATAAAATGAAATCATGGACTCTATACATTACTCTATAACATGTGGTCTATAAACCCTTAAAATGGTGGGAGGATTATACTACCGGACCTCCATAGTCAACGCTTCGATAGTTGGGGTTATTCAAGAAACATCTTCTTTGTACTTCCTCATATAGAAGAAATCATCATGAAACTGGGAAAAAATACACATATCAGGAACAACATGTGGTTCCATAGGTGGAATTATTTGAGGGATTACTAGTGGCTAAGCGATTTCCACCTATAGTGCATGCTCATCAACATGTTAGAGGATTTTTAATAGAGGTTTTAATGTTGGTATGATTCAAAAAACTTTAAATGCATTCCTCAATATAGAATTTAACTTCTGAAAAATATAAGATGGATAACTATGAGAGGTACACAAACATCCTATCGTAAATATAAAACCTCTATTTATATTCTAAAATCCATGTCTAGGTGATGAATAAAAACAAAAATATTACATATTAACAAAAGATACTCCTATCTACCAACTAATATGTCTAGGTGTGGGTCTAGGTATCGAATCATAATGGAGGATCCATAATATAGAGTCTCAATTAAAATACATGGAGGAAAACACCCATTATGTTGCAATTGGAACCCCATTTAACTGTAATAAGTATATTTTAATGATATATTATCATTGGATTTCAAATCTAATATATATATATATATCATAGTTCAGAACTTGTAGGTCTAGAACTGAAATCTTGGTATAATTGATCAATCATTGCGTCATCACTAATCTATGTAGGAAAACCCATTTAGATTGATGTATGAACATTAAAAAATCCAATTATATTCTTCCTGAAATTAATTTCTGCATATCTCAATACATAATAATTAGTCTCTTACACTATATAGTAGGAAAATTCATTCAGAATGTAGACATGACATGAAATAATGCATGGCTTCATTGTCCCATTGTCCCTATAATTATTCATGAGATAAAAACATTGATTTTATTAGTATGTGATAAAGGAAATATCATTGTAATAACACCAATAATAGTAAAATCACGAGACATGTGTGTCACTTAAAACTGATGTCTTATAAACATTATCATGCATAACCAAAAAAATCCCATCATAAGAAATTTGGGTTTCCAATGTACATGTATTAGTTATTTCTAGGATCATGGTTGATCCCAAATTCAATTAAAACTTGTTTAATATATAATTCATAAATAATAATACAAAATATAAAAATCAAATAATGTGATTCCACCTTTCAACATCTTCACTTGAGATCCACTCAACTCGTGTCCCTATAAGATGGGTCATATGACCTCAATAATGCCTCATCGTACATTAGAGGGGGTCATGTAGGCGAAAATATGTAATGGTGGTATAGTGGGGAGTCTATACCATCATATTAGTGTGAAACATTGGATATTATAAATAGAAAATATGTATGGGAAATAAATGAATAACCAATAGTCTTGAGGGAAAATACATTATAATAATATGACAAGGGGACTTCCATAGAAAGAGGATAATATAATATAATTATGTTAAATAACTGTGGATTATTAAATAAGTAATTAAATATAATAATTTATAGAAAACTAGATAAATCATATACAATAATATCATGGCATGTTGATATACAAAAAATGGGAAACATGGGAATGAGATATACAATATGTTGTACAAAAACAAAAAATGGGAAAATACTGATCCCTTAGAATCATAACCATATTATCATTACAATGTTCCCATGATCTATAATATATGATTAATGAATCAAACAACTATATAAGGGAATATTCCCTTATCCTTACTTGAAAACATATATTCTATTTGTGTATTAAAGGGGGTCGAAGTATTATGTGAGATAAATCGCAATATCCCACCACCAATGATGTCTAGAAATAATGAATCAAACATACATATAAAAAGATATTTGTAGGTAAATAAATAATAAATACAATTATTAAATAAATAGCATCTAGTTCAAGTTCTTATTGGACACGTGGCTGGCTCAACCTACTTCAGCATAGTCTAGTGTGAGAGACTAACCAGTAACCACAGACATATATAGTAACAATAGATATTGTAAAGGAATATTTTTAATATAAATATATTAACTAAATCTGAGAGGACTTATGTAAGAATATACATGGATTCTTGGAGTTTGTTGGAAAAGGGGAATAACTGAAAGAAACATTACTAGTATAACATGCTATAGTCTTAGGAAGGTGAACATTACCTGAATTTTGCAATGAATGTGAGATGTCATTCTCATCACTTGAGATAATTGGGGTGAGTCTCTATGACCAACACCCAAGGTAAAGGAACATGTAACATCATGAACAACACTCAAGTTAATATATAATGGTGTGAGACATCATAATGAACACCCAATGTAATGGTGTGTGGAATGTCATGATCAATGGTTATCATAAAAATCATTCAATATATAATTTCAATTGTGTAATCATAATACTAATAATTATTGTGATTTTTCAACCCCATATCACAAATATCATCAAGTCCATTACTACCGAGGGCATAAAAATCCATATATTATAAATATAAGTGCATGCATAACATTGAGTTCCCTTGACACCCATTATAATTTAATATAAACAAACCATTTAATTAATCAATAATTTAAATTCATAATCAAGGATTAGATGAATAAAATTATATGTTTTCTAATAATTTGAAAAAAATATTTAATTGAGGAAACATTAATTTCCATGGAATGTCGGACACTTAGTAAGTCTTTGGCAATTTAAACAATTAATATAAAGTGGGAATTACATCTGAAAACCCAGTGGGGTGGAAATGATTGAGGTTGGAATCCTATAAGAACAAATAAAGTGTATATTGGTGTATAATAACATGCATTAATTAATATAAATTACAATAATACATTTTAAGACAATATGTGGTGATTTCTGACATGCGGCACAATTACATGACAACAGAATAAACTCGACCTTTATGAAAAAAACATTACCACCTATCATAGGGCCATATATGAATCCTCATCCAATACCATATTCAGATTTAATATATGTTGTATGAAAACAAAAAAAAATTATATTACTTTTAAAATAGTGTGATTTAGATCTAACCAATTTATTGTATGTGATACTAAGATAAACTGAAATAGGATGTTGTTGGATTTGAGTACTCACAAATACTGATCCAATATATTCGATGAAGAATTATATATAGTTTAGATGAAGGAGTAATAAAAATACCAAAATTAGAGGAGAATAAAAAATTAGGTAAGAAGAAATTATGACAACTAAAATAAATTTTATTAATAAAATGGATATATGTGTTTAATGTTCATTATGGGTAAAAAGAAAATTTTCACCCTAAAAAACATGGCCGCGCAGTTTGGATGCACGATTTTCCAATCCTTGAACCAATCATGCACTTCTATTTGTATAAAGAGGTACACCACATAGTTTTGGTGGAATATTAACGAAAATATGCACAAAAATATGTGATTTTGATCTATCAATATGGATGCAATTTTTGTACAGGCATGCTCATTGGTTTTCATAGTTGAAGAAAAATTGTGTGGCCTCCTGCAAGCCACTGAGTGCCATGCATGGTTACCCCTCATGAATAATACTAACCATGTGATTACAATAAGGCCAACTATATTTTTTTCATTTATCATACCCATAAGCTCTAAAAAAGTCTTATATTCTCTTAGAACATTCCATAGGCTATACAACACATTTACCATGGAAAAAAGGATTCAAGAAAAAACCATGATATGTACCATTATGAATTGTAGAGTAATTTATTTAGTCACAAAAACCAAATTATTGATATCCACTAACAGATTAATAAAATAAAATATGTGTGTGAAATAACAAAAATTAATCTCATAATTTGTTCATACGTATTACATCATAAATAGAGATATAAATTTTATTTTGTACAGAGACATCATAAATTATTTAGATATAGATAAATAAACCTATTATTTTTGACAACATTGATACTAAAGATTTAATTTCCATATAATTAAAATGAAATTAGGGACTTCTATTAACGGTGTAGAACTCGATTATAAAATATGAGGTTTGGGTGGGGGTGGGGTTAAACCACCGAGAACCTTAAAATTTTAAGAAATTTTTCAATGGCACAATATTAGTAAATATTATTGAAATAGTCAGTATTATAGAAGTATTACTGAATAATTTTCTCTTGAGTCATGAATTTGGCATTCAAGACTCTTGGACTCTAAGACATATATGTGGATGAATTCTTCCTCCCAAGGGAGTATGTTATTAGATTTTGGAATCCACCCATGAAAATAGAGTTCCACATATAGAGAAAACATCTTAATTAAACGGCTCCTTTACCTATATATGATGAATAATTTTTATTACACATAGTTGATATCAGGGGTGATGAGATTTCTTTGACATTTAGATATAGAGTAGGGGGATTTATAGTTTTTTTGGTCTTTTATAATATATTTTAATTAAAAAGTTATTTCCCTATAATAATCCATGTCATGTAAGGGTACTAACTTAAAAAAATTAAAACATGTTTAACAAATAAAAATAAAAAAATATGCAATGCCAATTGGGATGATTCATGTCCTAAAAATTTAGTAAATTTAGTAACATACTAATTCATAATCATCCTAATGAATCAATCTATACCTTATTGAACGATATTCTTCTAGTGTATCACAAGGATTATTAATTTATGTGTTACAATGTTGTTTATAATTAAAAATACATAATCCATATATTCCTATTGGGTTTCATAAAAATCCAATAATGAAAAATATTTTACTATTAACATCACTGAAGTAATTTAACTTTTGAATTCAGAACTAATATTGCTCAATATTATGAATTAAAACATTATAAAATTATATTTTTGAAATAAGAGTTTATAAAAAACAATAAATTCCCCACATTATATACCAATTTTCCCTACACATTGAAAGGTTCCAATGAAATTTTCATTTCTAAAACCCCTCAATAATTGGACATTAAATTTCTAAGTCAGAAGCTTGATTTCGTACTTTTACATTACATTATATTTGGAAAGTGAAAAAATATTCTTAAAAGGGATTAATTTAATTTATATCCCATGTGTTTTAGTATGTTTTTATAAAAAATTCCTTTTTACATACACAAAAAATGTTCTATTGTATTGTTTATATAAGATTATTGTTCTATATTTTGATTATTAGAGTGAGTATGTGTATATTTATGATATAAATATTTAATATGGAAAGAATTTTGACTTTGTTTCTGGTCTATATTACTAAAAAAGGTCATGACCATCAGACCGATTCTGTTACCAAAATAACTGGGCGGACCCTCATAAGGATTATCATATTGAAAATCTTTAAGGATGTCCATCCAACTATCCAATGTTTATAATCAGGATATATTACCTTACTTCTATCATAAATAATATATTTTGAATTCTAAGGGTTCTAAATTAATATTCCATCAAAAATGTATTTATAGAAGTGTTTTTAAGAACCAATTGTCTGCACCCATGAAAAAAATGAAAAAATATGACATTAAGAGCTTATCATATAAATGGAGGTTCATTTAATTTGTCTGGATGTGAATTAATTTTGAAAAGAAAATCATCTAAATATATAATATCATTAACTTATTATTCCTAGTCTTTTTAGTTATTTAGAGAGTTTGCAGTTCTAAGGAATCCATGTCACATTATATATATAAGAACATTTACTTTTTTAGACATGTCTAATCATTATCACAATTGAGGGATTTATGGGATAATATGGTGGTGAATCCTATCCATTAGATCGAGGGATTGCGAGGCTAGGAAGATATACGCTGATCATTGTATCTATGGATTATAGGGATACCAACACAGTGCTATTCTGATTAACATATCAATGGATTTTCGTGTAAGGAAAGATAAAATTTACTATATTTACAAAACAATGGATAAATGTTGCTATGATTATTTACTAACTTACTCTAATGTTTAATAGATTTATATATATAAATATATTTCAATTCATTCTTAGTAGTAAAAGATACTGTATTGATTTTTTTTCAATTTCGACTCCACCGTGAATATAATAAAAAGTATGTCATCATAATAATCTTTATATTATATTTCTTTTATCAGTTAATTATTGATTATGTTAAACATAATTTGATATAATAAAATACATTTTCATTCCGATCTTGACTATGAAAATCGGACTATGTCTGAGTCTAACAAATTTACATTAATATAATATGTCTTTTGTCTTGATAAAATGTATTTTAAACTACAATTCCCTCCCTCTTGTATGTATATCCATCATAATCTACTCTTATGATCCTATAGTTTGTATTAGGGATGGATTATACTTCATATATTCTTTCATGTAATTACTTATTCTATTAATTTCTTATTTTTTAATTTTTTATATAAACATTCTATTTATAAAATATAATACACTAACATAATCTTTTTGAAAAGAATTTCTTTTATTTTAATGATTGAAGGTGTGAATATTGGATAACATGATAATTTTAATCCTATTTGACCTCAGATCATTGATTGTATTTTCTATGTATATAAGAGATATTGAATGATGCATTTTTTATCAACACTATAGTTGATTAATTTTATATTGTAACAAAAATATAAAATATTATAGAAAAGGATGGATTTTATTTACATATCCTAAGAATTACGAATATCAACTTAATTATAATGTACTAAATACCTTATTGTGTTCTACAACAATGAATAATTATAGTCAGATATCTTCTTGTAATTGTACATATAGTAGATGGAGTAAATTGGAAGATACTCATTTTATTTAATGAAAATTTTCAGAATCTAGTAGAGTTATGCTAAGAGATGATAATCTAGTTTTTTATTTTCATCAAAGAAAGTACATTTAAATTATTCCTCAAAGATACATGACTAATATAAATAGTTTAAAATATCATTGATAAAATGGACTTGATTATGAGATATTGTTTTAAAATATTATTCATATTATTTATAATGAGGGGGAATAAAAAAGAACAATTATGGATGATAAAAAATTTAATAAATCATACTGTTGATGATTTAATTAGTCCCTTTATAAAGTATAAGGGTATTCATAAAAGAGATACTGAGAAACTAAAAATTTAAAAATTTTGGTGTTACTTTTGATATGACGTCTACTTTAGCTTGTGAAGTTCAATCAGTTGAGAAAGTTGTTGAATGTTAGAGGAATAAGAATGTTGTTGCTTAATCTGATTCTATGAACATTATAACATTAATCAAATGAGTTGTCTGATATATGTAGAATGAATAAAAATATTTTTGAAATAAATATTTCAAATACCTATATAAATAGTTTCTTAATGATTGAATTTATATGAATGATTATGATTTTTCTTTTATTTGAATATATGGAAGTAATAAATTTCCGTCTTGATTATTCAAATATGAAAAATAATTATGGAAAGAAAATAATTCAAAATTAAGTACCACAAAGTATTAAAAATATGAATGAATGAATTTTTTGAAGAACTTTATCACATGGAGTGCAGGTAGTGGCGATTCTTCAAAAAGTTCTTTTAAGAATGGATGTTCCAAACAGAGTATAATTGTTCATTTTTCTCAATTTTACATGATAAATCATTTTTTAATGTCTAAGGTACATACAACTGAATCGATTATAAATTTATCTATAAATAAAAATTTATCTAAAACTGATAATGGGAAATGTTTTACTTAATATGATGGAGAATCGTTCTCATCTAGTAATAATAATACATATCCTTCATATGTTGAAGATTCCATATTTTTTAGGAAAATAAAAAATGATATTTGTATGATTTTAAAAACCACGATTAGTCTAATGAAATAAATGCTACGGATTATAGAATAAAATCACTACTAAAAATTAACATATCATATCATTCTAAGGATCTTGATAAAACTATTTCTAAAAATGTAATATTTCAAAATATATTTAAAAATATATTTCAGAGAAAAGTGATTTACTAGAAAAACATTGTTTTAGAAATAATAATGTTGAGGATAAAATGTTTGTTCTAAAAACAAAACCTAAAATATATAGTTTGAAGAAGTTTTTATCCAAGGATTTCAATGTAAAGGAAACATTGATATAATGTATGAAAATATTATACCTTGTGGTGATAGATCTAGAATGGGTTTTCCAAATAAGAACCCTTTTTAAAAATAATTATTTTTTTCCAAAGACTACACCATTGGATACTATGTTTTAGTGTATTGGGAAAAGGTTGAAAATTTTTCCTTAAATATAGTACAATAAAAAGGGTTTAAAATTTTTTTTTAATATGAAATTAAATTTTAAAAAATTAATACCAGACAAATGTGGTTATATAAAATATTATTTTCTAACAATACTAGACCGAAGAGGGTTTGGGTTCTGAAAAGAATGGCATTTTGTTTTTAGGAAAATAATGACAGTTACAAAAAATATACATGACAAGTAGAATGGATATTATAGAAATGTGATAAGAAATAAATATATCATAAAAACATAATCAGGATTATATGTGGGAATGTAAATTTTGGAGATAGTGATCAGTAATAGATTATCCTTGTATGTAATATATTTCTTCCATGGAAAAATATTATATAAAATTTATTACTAGATGTAGGTATTAAAAAAAACATCATAATCATAATTCATTATGTGATGGAGGTTACCTTGTGATATTTAGTAATGATATATTATTTTTACATAGATCCAAGTATGAATTTATTATTTCGGTCAATCGGCCTTAGATGGTTTACACACATATCATAGAATATCTTAGGAGCTAGGACATACCATTATTTAGTGAAATGGAAGAAAAATCATTGTTGGGTAATAGAATTTTAGGACACTGTAACCTTAGAATCATATATAAGATTACAAATAAATTTTTTTAAAAGATCTAACACAACCTTGGATTGATAATTCAATGATTTTGACCCTTTTGAACATGGTATGAAACATAAGAAATGTTTTAAATATATCTGTGATGTGTCAAATTATAATATTTTATTTTTAGTTTATATGAAATTATTTATTCCTATAAAATCATGAATTAAATGTGTAAAATAATAATTATATGTTTTATTTAAAGAAATATATATTTTTTCTGTTAAATAAATCCAAACCATTTATTAATTTTTAAAAAATATTATCCAGTGTTAGATAGGAAAAAAACACTCCCAGATGACTATTCATCGTGAACATGGTGGAGAATCTGAAAATTATAATTTTGAATCTTTTTTTAGTGATAAATATATTGAACATAACCTTTTATGGCCAAGACACACCCCTCAAAAAGGTGTCGTTGAAAGAGGAAATGGAATTATTCTAGAAATAAGTATAAGTATATTGAGTGAATACTAATTTATAAATAATTTTTATTCCGAAGATTTTAGTATTACATCCTGCACTATAAATCATGTTTTAGTTTTATTATTTCTAAATAATTATTTTATTAGTTTTTGAATGGTATATTTCCAATGGATTCTTACATTCTATGCATTTGGTTTCAAATTATTCATTCTTAATACTAAAGATAATTTACATAATTTCATACTCAAATCTGATGAAGTAATATAAATTTGTTATTCCACTTCTGACAAGGATTCTATAATTATAAAAATGTATTGTTGGGGAAACATTACATGTTATATTTGATGAAACTGATCCTTTTTAAAAAATAATTAACTTATATTCTCTGATTCTATTTTTAAAATGGATTATCAAAATTTGTTAGAATGATCTTCAAATTAGTAAAAAAACTGAAGATTGAATTTCTAATGTTATTCCTTAGGAATATTTTCTACATATTTTTTATGAACATACTATTGTAATAAGAAGAAATTATATTTTTTTAGAAATAATCCCAATGAATGTATCATTGGTGATGTAGATTAATTAGTTAGGAATAGATGTTCTATATGAATTGAAACTAATAATCAATACTTCTTAAAATAATTTGAACATAAAAATCCATATGAGGGTTTAGGTAATGAGTATTTTATTATAGAATTTAAATTTTAACTAAATTAATTTGCGATAAAAAATAATGGGCTTTTATTCAATTTTCTAATGAAACATCTATAATTTTATTAAAATGGGGTTTTCATCATAAATGTATTAAGAATAGAATACTTGTTTGAAATAATTCTTGAATTATTTCTTTAAAATATAATCATAATAATGAATATATTTTGATTAAACATATTATTTTGTATAAATAGTTGAATAAATACACATACATCTAGACTTGGCAATCAATTTGAAATTTCAAACAATTTCAGCTAGATAAAAAGTGTGACTTTTTTAACAGATATGATTAAGAGTAATTTTATTATAAAAAACCAAATGATTTTGAGAAAAAAAATATATAGAAAAAGTTTGTAAACATACTAAAGATTAATATGGACTGAAAAACTCCAGTAGTGATTGGAATGTTAGATTCATCATTTTATTACAAACTTATTTTATTAAGGGAGTAGTTGATCCCACCATTTTTATAGATTAAGTTAATATAAATATTAAGATCATAAAACATGTTATTGATGAAATTTTATTTAGTTCAACATAAAAATCATTAAATAATTACCTTTTGTATATTATGAAGTATGAGTTTGAAATTTGTTTGACACGGGATTTAACATATTCCATGGAAAGAAAATTTCTCAAAATAATATGAAAAATTAATATATAAACATTAGTATCAAAAATGATTTTAGTAATATTAAATATGAAAATACTAAAAGTATTTATACTAAAATTGGTATGACTAATAATTTAGAACATGATGATCCTTGGAAAGTAGTCGATGAAAATATTTTTGGAGGTATGATAGGAAATTTACATGATATAATTGCTAGTCATCTGAACTTAATATTTTCATTATGCTTATGTTTCCGATATCTGTGTAATCTAAAAGAATCACATTTAAAATGTATAAAACAATTTTTTTCTTAGGGGAACAATAGATTTATGAATTTTCTATTCTTTCAAAATTTATTTGAATTAAAATGTTATTTGATTTTGATATTAATTGATATTGAATATATATGATTAGAAAATATAAAGCATCTCATTTCATTGGGGAAACATTATTCACTTTTTCACGTCACAAACAACACTCAATAGAATATTCCATTACCAAAGCCGAATATGTGGTAGCTGGAAGTTATTGAACTCATGTGTTGTTCGTGAAACACACACTCACTAAATATGTAATGAGTTTCAATAAAACAAAAATCAATTTTGATAATACAAGATCTAATTATTTAAGTAAAAAACAATAAGATCACCCTTATTCTAATAACATATATACAATATCCCATTTCCATCAGGATCACACACTCAAAAGAGATATAATTTTACAATTCATCGATACAAAGAAAATCACGCTAGCATTTTTACAAAAACCATTTGTTATAATAGATTTATATAAACAAAATAGAAGCAGGGAATTGTTGATGAAAAAACTAATTCATATCTACTTATTAATTCCATATATCCTTACATTGTGGTACTCCTTTTAAATGGGGGGGGGTACATATGTTTTTAAAAAATAAATATTTTTTCATAAAACAATTCAGTTCAAATAATTACCCGTTTCTCTATAATAATTATTGTAATATGTTTTCTATACTCAAATTTTTTGTAAAAATATCAAAGTTATAATTCTAAAAACACATTCTAGACTCATTATTTCTTATGTAATTTCCATACTCAGTATCTGTTATAATTTTTTATAAAAATATTGTATTCATATATACTATCTAGGTGAAAATAATAAAATTTCGTAATAAAATTATCATAATAATGTTTTTTATAAAATATCATAATTAGTATTCAGGAAAAAAAATATTATAATGACACCTTACTTCAATAATATTATAATATATTTATGAAAAACTAGAAGAACATGTTAATCATACTTATGAACCATTCCTCTCTGAATTTTAGTCTTATATTATTTTTCTATTTGCACGGATTAATTTTATAAGATAATGAATCTTTTTGATAAAGTATTTGTTTTAAAACAAACAAAAATTATTTCAAAAATTGTAAACATTTCTTGTCATAATCATCAATATTCTAATAACGGTATTAAAAAATTGAGAGTTCAAAAAATATATCAAAAATATATTTAGATAAATTTTGACTGTTAGATCTAAATTGTTTTCTATATATACCATTGATTGTATTTTGGAAGTCAAACTATCACCACAAGTGACTATATAAGGGTGGGTCACTACATTTCCCACATCGATTCTTCATAGATTTTTTTTCAAGTCACTACCGCTTTAAAATCCATCAGGATGAAAGTCTTATTTTAATTAATTCAATGTTTTTAGAATATATATGTGATTGAATGTAATGAATATTTTGAAATGATGTTCATGTTAAGATAAATATTGGTTGAATGGTATAATATGATAAACATTTTAATGAAGAGTAGACAATAAAGAAGAATAAAAGAGATTACAGGATGCTCAAATTGTTGAATGGTTGATCAATGGAGTATAAGGGGATTCTGATAATGGTGTCCTTCCACCATACAATACTGATTAGATTAATCTATAATTGAATTTAGTATTCAATGAAACAAGTATTTTTTTAAAATAATTCCCATTAATGGATGATTATGTAAAAAAAGTGTCTATATGGTAGAATTAGTCCCAATTACTCCACTGAGGGGATCAATAATAGAACTAGCTAGAAATGGAGAACATATAAAGGAATGAAAATTGTGGGAAGAGATAGAAAGAGAATTTTTAATGAATTTAATGGAGAATAAAAATATGAAAACAACAAAGAATATAATAAATTTCCGGAAGAGGGTGAATTAGAAAAAGAAGCGAATGATGAAGAGGGAAAAGAATAATCTAAAGGATACGATGATGAATAAAATCAAATAGATAAAGATTCATTGGAATCATTCAAATATTCATCATGTTTTCCCTCTAATTCCAATAAGGATTATTAATTATGAAGTACCCATGAATGATTTTCATTAGATCATGAAGCATAATCATAATCTAAAAAAGATAAGAATATCACCTATCAAATAAATAATTTTATGACATAGATGAATATGATAAGGATATAAAAATTATTTAATTGTGGGATGCTAATAATTTTTTAATGAAATAAAAATAGTACTGAGAATTATATAATATTTAAAATAGGATAAAAACAACTCTCAATTTTGAGATCGATCAATTAAACTTAAAGGAAACGATTTCCCAAATAGGTTTTGATTATATCCATGCTTTGAAGAGATTTGATGAAACATTTCCAAATTGGTTTTGATTATATCCATGCTTTGAAGAGATTAGATGAAACATTTCCATATGTTCCTGATCATGAAGATGGGTTCAATATTATTTAGAATAGACTTAATGAAAAATTAGAGTCAATACTTTTTTAAAAGGAATATGTGACTCATATTAGAGGAAAACTCAAAAAGTTTAATGATAATTACAATAATAATAAAAAGACCACATAATCAAATTATAACGTTTTCTAACAAAGTCATATGTGATATTCATATTCATGTAGGATTGTTATATGTAGTAAAAAATAGTTTCGATTCATAGGAATATTTTAGTATATTATCATAATATATTGATGATAGAGTCATTTTTTGTGGAATTTAGAGATTCCATGGATGAATAGATTTAGGGGGAATATTTTCTAAATGAAAAGATTCATGTTATATTAATGGAGATAAGTAGAATCCAATTGTGTGAAGATGATCCAATTTTAATGAGGAATCATAACAAATAGTTATCTATGGAAGTAAAAACATATTTGAAACAAGAAAAAAAGCATGATTAAATAATTGAAATTTTTAATAAAGATCACCACAAGTTCAAGAAGATGACGAATTTCTTATATACCTTGATGAAGAATGAATGATATTTTTCTTTTTAACTATCTATGTTTTGAGTAATGTTTTTTAATTTTTAATGAATTTAATTTTAATCCTTATATTATTTTCATGAATTTGTTCAATTATTAATGGTGATACTTTCATTCATATTTACATAAATTATTAGTTAGTTCAGTATAGTTTTGTATGTTATATTTTCTAACATTTCTAGAAATATCAGTTCATTCCCATTACTTTTTGAAAATAATAATGGGATGAATATTATATTAATCAAATAATATATTTTATATGGGTATGATTTCATTTAGAGGGGGAATCATTTTATTGAACGGGGAGAATACCATCCTTTGGTGTTATGAAATTTTTAAAGGGAAATATTTTATTTAAGGATGATTTTGCTTAATAATAACTATTGTATTTAGAAGAGTTACAAACAGAGAAAGAGTTTAGCTATAAATAATTACATCATTGATATTAAAAAATGAAAGGGTTATATGATTTCCAAGTTATCTTTTTCAAATATGTTTTATGGGTTGTTCTTTTAAAATATTAGGAGATTTTTTATTCAATATTTGTTATATATTAATGTCCAATTCAATTAGTTTTTAATTTCTAAACACATTTGTAAAACAGGATTACTAACTTTTATATTCCATGTGTTTTATTATGTTTTTATAGAAAACAATACATTCATAGAAACATTTTAAAATTTATATTGTATTATAAATATAAATTTTTTATTCTTCTTTATGATCATTAGATTATGTGTCAATTTGACTATCATATTTATATTTAATCATCCAAAATGTTAGAAATTTACCTTATCTATTATACTGAAAATTTTCCTGACTATCGGACTGACTCTGGTATAGGAACAATCAAGTTGACCCTTATATGTATTATCATATCGACAAACATTATGGAACTTCATCAGACTATCATATGTTTATAATCAGAATACAATGAACATATTCTCTAATAAGGAATTCATTTATAATTGTGATAGTGCTAAATCCAGACGACACCTGATGGTTAGTTACATATGATCTATTTTAAGTTACTACTCGAGGCCATTTATAAAACCTCAGAAATATTACTATTAGAGGATGATATATAAATATGGGGTTACATGATGAGTTTTGAAGAGATTTCATTTTCCCACTCGAATCTTACTAATATTTGATAGCATGAACTACCCATGATAATCTGTATAATTTATTAAAGAGTAGGTAGTTCTATGAAATCATTGTTATGTTGTTAAATTAAGAAATTTAAAATCTATAATGATGCTTAATCATTGAAACAATTTATGGATTCCATTAATAGGATGATGGTGAATTTGATCTATCCGATTGTGGGATTTTGGGGATGGCATGATAGGAACTGATCATTATATCGAGGGATTCTTATGATTGAAGTATGGAGCTATTATAATCATTATATCGATGAATTTCCAAGTAAAGAAAGATATATTTTACAGTAGGTATATAATAGTGGATTGCTTTAGTCATGATTATTGACTATATTATTTGTATGGTAAAATGTGTTCAGTCTTTTAATAGGTTATAATTCATTATTACTATTCTGTGCTATAATAATACATGTTTTAATTTTATTATATACATTGGTGTATATAATAAAATTTTATTCATAATACTCATATTTCTATTCTGTTTATTAAACATTTTAACTCAAATTATGATAAACATACTCTATTATGTTCAATACTATGTGATTCCATTCTTGAATCGAATAATCAGACTATGTTTGAGTCCAATTAATATACTTTAAGATTATTTGAGTATGGTTTTATTTATAAGATTTTTAAAATACAATTTCTTCCCCATCTTTTGTGTTTATAAATCATCATATAGAATTATGTTCTTATAAAAATTCCCTAAATATAAACTCCCAATCCTGAATTTCCACATAGAACCCCCACACTCATAATTATATTATATAATCTAATTAAAATTATAACACTACAATAATAGGTAATATTATCATCTTGATGTTTTAGATAGTAATTTGTACATCTATAAATTTTATATAATTATTAAACCATCAATTAGGAAAAATAATGCATTAAATATTAACAGAAGATATTATAAAGAAGGTGGAGGTGATTCCATTATATAAATATATATATTGAAAACATAACTTTTAAAATATTCTGTTTGGAAATTTTTAATATTAATCTTATGGAAGGACTTTTTTGTTCATTTGATGATCTAAAAATGTTCGTATATATGGGTATTCACTGATCTCATACATAATTATGATTTCCCAAAAACACATTCAACTAAATATTGTGAAACCAAAATATCTCTTCATGAAATTTATTTTAATTTTCATGAGTGAATATTGAACTCATATATACTTCTTCCATGGGAAAGGTATTGGTTGTTTCACCTATGAATATATCTTCATCCGAGTAAGGACATACAAAATCATAAAAATAAACCATCTAAAAAATCCAAATTACTGGGATTAAGAATAAATTTTTTATGAATTAGAACATGTACCATGATGACCATAGATTTCTATAACAATTAAAAAAATGAAACATGATTTTATTTAACTACTATAATATTTTTATAATAAATTTTGAATTTTTTTATTTCATTTATTTTCATAATTTTATATATAAATATATATTTATATTAGTTATTAAAATAATAATTAGTTAATATTAATCATATATAATATTATTCTATATAATTTATGATTGTAATTTTTTTAATTTTTATTAGCTTCCATAATTATAAAAATACTATTTTTTATTATCATAATTTACTTTAATTAATATTATTTTTTATTTATATTATAATCTATTAATTTTATAATTATTATCATATGTATTATTATATTTTTATATCACCTATGTATAGATAATATTTTTTTCATTTTTCATATTCTATCAATTTATTTATAAATACTTATAATTTTTTTATTCTTATTACATATAATATCTAATATGTATTATTGTTAATTTTTTATAATTTGAATGTTTCTAATTCTAATACACCAATAAAAAATATTTAATTAGGTGATCCCATATCATGGAGGACCTTTATCTTATACAATAATATAAGGGGGTCTAAAATATATCTTACTGGAAAAGGTGAGGTTAGTATTTTTTCAACAACTATATTATAAGGGATTAAGATCAAGTGACAACATGAAAAATATATAAACATGCATGATAATCATGATCATAAGGGGTCCTTTCTTCACTTATGTTCAAATAGAGGCTAATGATCAATATAAATGATACCATTTAGATGAAAGAATATCTTGATGTAGATATATCATTGGGACCCTCTAGGGAACCAACTAATATATGTGATGATGATGTTGGAAAAATGATATATATGTATTTTTTTTAACTCAAACCCATCAATATTAGATGGTGATAATTCATAGAATATTTCATAATCTTAGATAGATGGATGATACCAATGTGGTCAATGAACTCTTCATATTTTTGGTTATATATCTCAATCTAATACGTGACTGAGTTTTCACTGGTGGAAGAGTGGTTAAGTGGTGATTTTCAAGGTTACATGATTGCTACATTTTTTTGGATGTTATCATTATTGTGTCCTCCCTGATTACAAGAGGGTGTTAATAAACATTATTCTTTCAAAACTATCAAAATGGTTGTTATGTTTATGAAACAATGATTCTACCTTCAAATTTATGTCATTGATTATTTCACTATATCAGACTTGTCAGTTTCCCTTTTATTGTGATCTCTTATAGTGAATAATTATTTCATATAGGGATATTAAAATTTAGAAATACATGAAAAATCATAAAATTATGACTAGCTAATTGTTTGTAGTAAGAAATGAATTTGTGTTTGAACCCAAGGGTTAGTTTTTATAAAAAATAATTAAACATATGTGAAATAATTTATATGAGTATTATAAGATTGATGAATATAGAATGATTGAATTTATTATAGTACAAAAAATCTAGGTTGATTATTTTTCTGGTTTTTTGAGTATTATTGAAATTAGAGTTTAAGTGATTTATCTATATTAATTATTAGATGAATGGTTTTTGGAATTAAATGGTCATGTAATTCATTGTATTATCTAAAAATTCTCAATTTCAAATGTTTATCTATTTATTAATATTATTGAATTAAGTGTCCTAAAACAATATTTATACATAATTAGTCTCAATTTTACAATGGTATTACATATCCCAGAACAATTAGTTATCTCATTTATGAATAGACTAAAATTACATAAAACATGATACTTCAATAGTTGAAAATAATGGTTCTGGAAAAATAATTATGTATGAAACAACATGAATAATGAACTAGAAAAAAACGAATTAACTACCACACACTCCCCTTACAAATTCACCACAACACATAAGTGGATAATAACCCAATTATGGTAATAATGAGAGTGTGACATGAAGACACAAAACATATAAAATAATATTGAATAGTTTTATTATACATATGGAAGAATCTAGATGGTAAACTCTTCAAAATTAGTGTTATATTCTATTCTCCTCATGTAGTAGTGGATTTAGCTCTTATTTATAGGCATTAAATAAGATCCAAGAATTCATGGAGTTATGTACATGTTTAAATTTTTGATTTAATATATTCTTTTTGTTCATGAATAGATTTATTGGTGTTTTAGGGGCCTCAGGGGTGTTTCGTGGGATTGGAACAGGGATGGAAGGAAAACATGCATAATCTGTGAAAGGGTCATAGTCGGAGAAATGTTAAGAAAACTGTGTGGCCTTTCTATTACAATCATTAAACATTGGAATGTGGAATATAACATAGATGGAAAACATTTATTAAAACTATGAATATCTTCCCAGGTAACCATCCAATCCAACTCCTCTTGGGAAGTGGTTGGAAGATGATTTGCATAGGGTTTGGAAAATTGTGTTGATTAACCATCTGGCCCATTAAAAGATGAAAAATTACCATTTTTCCATTTCACGATTTCAAGTATCCAACATTATTTTCACCCATTTCTTCTACCTCTAGAAAAATTGATACCCCAAAAACATCAACAAATACCATTGATCAATCTCCTTCATCGCTAGGATGATTAGAGAACCACCATTTGCAGATCAATGCTCTAGGTAAGTATTATCCACATGTCTCTTCTCTTTCCAGATTAGGGATTATAATTTATCCCATATTATTCTAAATAAATAAAAAACTCTATTTATGGTTGGATATAGGTTTGGGATTTAAAGGGTGTTTGATTTTAGATATAAGGCCATAATTATAAGTCTTTTCATTATCAAATAATAGTTATGTAGTCTACAAGTTACATCCCAGATTTTTTATGTGGATTTGTGCATGTGGGATAGATTTATTTGTTTTATCTTTTTATACAAGTGATTCCTTAGATGAATAATGCTAATTTGTGTGTATAAATTGATATTTTAACCCCTCACAATCTGTATGAGATGATCCGAGGTTTATTACAATATTTTAGGGCCACCCATATGGTGGACCGGTATTCCCAAACCTAGAGATCAATAATGTTATGAGTAATGTTTATGAACAATAATATAGATACCATATTGAACTTTTTAATATGTATATTTCAAATGAAAATGTAATATTAATATTTTTTTATAATGTTTGATAATGGAAAATGGGGTTTATTGGCCAGGATTAAATTTGGGTTAATTGGATAAATTTGATATTGTGTCCAATAGTTTTTGAATTATAATGACATTCCTAAATGGATTAGTATATACGAAATTAAATACATGTTAAGCTGAAAATGGCTTCTGAATTTAGAACATGTAAAAGAGTTTAATATAATAATTAATGAATATGTTAAATGAGTTATTTCTAGGGAATAATGGAGTATACATAATGAGGGGAATGAATTAAAGTGGTTGTGTTATATTAAATAAGATTTTTACAATATATAAACAAGAAGGGAATTTATTTTCAAATGAATACTGTGATTAATTGGATAATGTATGGTAATTGGTTAATACTGAATAATGTGTGGGAATTGTTGAATATACTTATTAGGTTATGAATGGAGAACGTAAATGGGGATAAACAACTATGAATTTTTTATTGGAAAATATGTTAATGGTTATGGAATAATATTAATTCCCACGTTGATTGTTATTGATTAGGATTGTAACATGTATTGGTTTTGTTTGGTTATGTTATGGTTTTTGTGTGCTTAATGGAAAAATAAGCTTGTGATCATTATTGAGGTGTGAGATAAATGACAGAGGATCCTGCCATATGTTAAGTTGAATTAATTCTCTAACTCCATCAAAAATGCATGTTTTTGAGAATCAGATAAAGCCCAATTCCCCTAATGGTTTCATTACAATCAGATAGATGCTTTGAGGTGAGGAAAATGTGTTTGTTATGATGTGTTATCCTTAGTGAAATAGGGAATTGAATAATTTCCTTATTCATATTTATTAATTCCATGATCCTTTTATGAATGATGAAAATGTGTATCCCATGAAAAAAATGTATTAAATAATGCAGATCATATAAATAAATAAAAATTGTAATAAAGATATTAATGGATTAATTGTAATTTTTTATCTAATGGATCCCATGTTTTCCTTTTTTTATATAAAACATTACCTTATACATGCATGGATAATCTACATAGATTGGATATTTTGTAGACTCCATTGGTGGTTGTATTTTGGGTTGTACTCAAACCCTGCTCTAGCCACCATTAGGTACCATTGAAAATTGTTTACTTCTAGGTTAAAAAAATGGAAAGATCTTGGAACTTCGTTGTTGATTCGAGCTCAAGATATTCAGGTATGAGGATATAGACATGGATTTTTGACCATTTTTGGGGTTAATATATTGTATTTACATTTTATTATTTTCCACTTTGGGACAACATAGCATGACATTACATATTTTATAGTTTGGCTATAGAATTATACACTATTTGGGAAATGGATTGTTTATTCTTGTTCATTTGTATATTTTTCCACTATTTCCCTATCGTATGTTGTTGATTAATATTTTAATGAGTTTATGTCTCTGCATGTGTAATATTTAACCCTCACTGCCAGTTATCTACCTCTATATTATTGGGGGGCGTTTTTGAGGTCATTTATCGAGTCATATCTTGGAACCAGTTTAGAGACTATTTTTTAAATGTTTTTTCATAATGGTATCAGTGATATTCATTTCTATGGTCTTTTTATATAATATGTTATATATATGGTTAGGATGTGTTAGGCCATGATAATGATTTCTTCCTTGGGAGTAGCTAACCCTTGTACGAGGGAAAACAAAAGTCACTCAGGGTGAGAAATTGTAATTCTTAATGTGTTATCTTATAGTTGAATGATATTTCACCATTGAGTGATGAATATTTTGTGATGTGTGACAATTTTATGAGATTTTGCCATTGAAATAATTAAATGAGGTTGTACTTTCATGCATCTGTTTATTCACGCAAGGATATGTGTGGCATGAATCATTATAGGCACACACAAGATTGGTGTGTGAGGAATAGAGAGTAGAATACATTTAATTTCCTCCGAAAATCTAGAGAAAATAGTGCCTAATAATGGTGATTCAAGTTGTTAAATTCATATAATAAAAATGAATAGTTAAATAATAATGTGTATAACAAACCTTTATGACTGTGTAAATATTTTGGGTTGCATAAACTGTATTGATTTAATGGTGTATAAAAGTGAAGGATTTTTATAATGATGGTAAAATGTTTAATGAATTTTTCAAATTAAATGTGTAAAAGAGTTAAAATGATGATTGTAGCATGCCAGGAAATTGGGTGTTTAAAATTTGAAAGTTTGAGTTAAAAAATAGAGGTGTTAATTATAATGGGATGTGTGTAAATTGATCATTGGGAAATCTGAGTTGTGGGAATTCCTTATGTTTTCAATTATAAAACTTTAAAGTTGTTTTGGAGTATTGATAGTTCCATATTTTGAGACTTTTGATTTGGGTAGTGAGTCAACTACAGTTAAAATATATCGTAGGTTGTGTGCTTTGGGCACCATTGGTAGGGTTGTGTCCTTCAGATTGAGAGGTGTTGTTATATAATGTGAGTATAGAAACACTTTTTAGTCATGATTGTATGTCGTTCTAGATAGACCTTAAGGATGGTTCATGGTTTTTGTTGACTTTTTGAGTAGTGACCTTGTGAGTTGTGTTTTGGATCACAGAGATGGATAAGTTGGAAAGACGATGGTTTAAGGATGGGAATTGAGTTATGGTTACAAGATTACAAATTTGGGGGGTATCATGTGTGAACGTGTGGGTGACTAGACTAGTGATGTAGGTGCCTTAAGAAATGAATCATGAGAGATGACTCAATAGTTTAATCGATGCATATTGAGTAACAATGAGTTTGTGTAAATGGTATAGTTGTTTCCCAATTCATTCAAAAGGGTACCATTGTGGTTATAGTAGGTTAAAATGTTTGTTTTGAAGTTTTGTATCATATGGATTCCTTAACCATATTTTTGAATGATGATAAATATTGTTCTAAATGTTTTTTTGGTAAAAGAGATAAGGGTTAAATTTGTGTTATTTGATGCTATTGTTTTTAAGGTGTCTTATGTGGTGAGGATGGTCACATGGTAGAACTTGTTGAGTGAATGGTCTGGTTATTAGGTACATTTTTTATAATTCCTTAATAACGATTATGACGATTTACTAAGAGGAATGGTTATGTGAGTATTCAGTAATTGAGCTACGCTAAGGTGATGGTTTTCTTGTTGTATCTAAATTCATTGTAAGATATTTCGTATTAATGTGTTAAACCTTGGAGGCTCTGATGATGTCTAGATATGGGTATATACTGGGAAAGAATTATTTAGATCATTATATGTGACCATAATTACCTATGGAACCAATGTATGAAACTTTTTAGGAAAAACACCATCAGTTTTTCTGGTGTGGAGGATAATTTTATTTAATTTTATTAATTTTTGGGGTGTATTTAAAGATATTGAGTGCTGCAGTAGAATTATTCCCATATGAAATATTGGTTCAAGGATTCTGGGTGGATGGAAATGGAGTCGTGGTGAGTCTTGGTTAGCGATCACACCTGAGTGGTTCTGGTAAATTATGGATGAGATGTTTCAGTAGGGAATTTTGCAATCCTTGGCATATCATTGTGTCCCATACTCAGAGGTGAAATAATAAATTGGTATGTTTTTGGTGGTATTATTCAAAAAATTATTAGCATGCCTCAAATTTTGACGGTTATTCTTAACATCTTGAAATCATCCCAAGTATGTTGAGTTGAATTTGCTTTATGCCAAGAGTCATTAAGTTGATTTGGTTGGTTGAGGGATATCATGGATTTTGCGCTCATGGTGGAAGTATATATGTAGTTGGATGAAATGATGTAAAACATCTATTCTTTTAGAAAACGTCCTCATGATGGACTAGATTTTAAAGAACATCATGGGTTTCCTTCTTTAATTATAGGAATATGAATTGGGTGATCTCTATTTTCTTATTTTGGGGAATCTTACACAACCATTTCTAGGTTTTTGGGTTCCTCTTGTGACCAAGTGTTATTCATTTTGTTGTAACCCTCAACGAGAGGAATGGTAACGGCACTCCCATGATAGAGAGTGATAAATAAATTTTCAATACGAGGAAGATAATGTTGATATTTTTATAGTGGTACAAGGATTCAAATGATAAACCTATGCGGTACACATTGGGACTCTCAGAGATAAAGGGTGGGTCTTGATTATGGTGGTTGATTGAGTCATTTGATAGAATAGAGATCATGGAAGTTCCAAATGAAATTATAGGTCATTGTGTTAAACCAATTGAGTGAGAGTGGTGTGATATGACAACAATTTGTGGAAAAAGTGCTTGGGTTCTATAACTCCAATAAAATAAGATATATAATTAGTTATGATTCATTGGGTTATATTTCATTGTATTTATGTTATAAGGAACCCTTTCCATTTTATGTTGTTCCATTCCATTGGTGAAACTATGCATTGGTGAATGAGTCACCTAGGGAAATATCAACTCAACTAGGAGTGGGGGATAGATATTAAGAGTTATAATTTATCTCTGTGGGTTTTTTGGCATGAGAAGTGCATTTAAAATTTTGTATTTGGATATAGTGATAACCTAGACATCATTAGTTAGTGTATGAATAATGGGAGGGCTTGTGTTGGAAATATTTTTGGGTGTAGTGAAGCCCGATATGGTTAGAGGATATAGATATAGTAATGAAAAAATTATACCAGAGGTCATATAATGACACCGGTTTGTTCATATGATGATAGTGATATTATTTATGTTATTAATCACATTGGGTAGGAAAAATGTGTTAACATGCCAAAAATAGAATATGTGTGTTTGGGGTGAATCTAGTTTAGTTCTATCTGACTCGAGAAGTTAAGCATGAATGGTTATGGTGAGAGTAACCAATCTCTGATTGGGTGTTGTAGTACAATGTTCCATTTACAAATGAGGTCAAACATTTTTGAGGTTAAAATGATCTTATTCATTAAATGGATAGAGTCGGAATTTACTTATGGGTGGTTTCAATTGAAAGGATGGTGTCCGGGGCATGGACAAGTCCATATTGATGTTCCATCATTGTGTGTTGGGAACACGTTAGAAGTGATGTTAATGTTATTTTGAGGTTCTATAAGTTTTCCATTAAAAGTGTGAGTGAAAAACAATGAATTATTATGTAGAAATCCATAATGGTAAAGTGTGTCATTGGTGAAGTGGTAATATTTTCAAGTAGGTGGAACTCGAGTGATCATCGTTTGGGTCAGTTGGCCCTAGAAGTGTTCATTGTGATGTGTTTAATCATTAGAGTTACCTGAGAGCCTAGGTTTCATTATAATATTTAATGTTATGGAATGGGATCATTACAAAATGAGTGGTTTATTGATGTAAATTTGGAATGGTGGTTAAAAGTACTATTTGTTTTACATTGTTTTAATGTTAGGTATTGGTCACCATATGAGTTTTGAAAACAATGAAAAATGACAAAATGTGATTCCAGTCATGAGTTTTGGAAATGATCAGACCTATGGTGTGTCTATTGGTTCTTACATGATGATATGATGTTGTGTGAGAATTTTCCATGTTCATTGTATCATACACTATTACCAAGGATTCCCTACAAATTTCTAGTTGTCGACATATGGTTGAGGTCGTTGAATTTTGTAAGTATAATATAGTTCATGTTGTGGTTTGTGGAGGGGAATTCATTCATGAGTATAACATTCCATTGGATTGAATAATATGGTATAATTTCAATGTTCAATGAGAAATGTAAAAATATGAAATGGATTGGTGGGCATAGTGCCCTGATCTCTTATTTCAAAAGCTCAGTCGTGATCGAGAATGAGGTTAAAGTAAGAAGATTTATAAGGAGGAGAGGATGTAAAATGTCAAACTTCATGGAGGTATATACATGTACAAATATTTTTATTAATTTCATGTTTTTGGTTGATGAAATGATTCCAAGGTATATAAGGGGACTCAGGGGTGTTCAGGGGGTAAGGAACATGAAAGGAAGGGAAACTGTGCTAATCTGTGCAAGGTTCATGGTTGGTGTATGGTTAAGAAAATTGTGTGTCTTTTCTAGGAAAACCACGAAATATTGAAAAGTGTTATATATAACATTTGGTTCATAGTTTTTCAAACTATATAGGGCTTCACAGGTAACCATGTGACCCAACATCCCATTTAAATTGTAATTTTCATGGTTTGGCTAACCAAGAAGGTAAACCATTAGACCCATTAAAAGATTGTAAATTACAATTTATATATTATGGGATTTTAAGTATCCAACATCACTATTCTACCCATTCATTATCTCCATCAATAATGACACCACAAATCCCTCAAGATGTCCCATTAATCAATCTCTACCATATCTTGGTCATTTTGATTGTCGTCAGTTACAGTTCAAAAATCAATGTATATTTAATACTCTCATGTGTTATCATTTTTGAATTTGGGTTTATAGTTTATCCCATATTCTTTTGATGCCCTATATTCCTTTTTAATGTTTTATTCCTTGTTGTGGCTTCAATGGGTGTTTGAATTTGGATATATGTCCACGATTAAGAGTGCGTTCACCATGGGATTCAAGGTTTGTGGTCTAAAAGTCATATCCCATAGTTTTGATGTATATTAATTTATGTGGGTTTGTGTTTCGGGTTCTATGTTATTATATATGCGATTATATAAGTGAAACTTGTCTAATTGTGTGCCTAATTAAGGATTTGAACCCCTCACGATCCCCATGATATGTGGTGAGGTTGAATAGAGTTATATAGGGCCACACAAGGGGTATACCAACATTCTTGAACCAATATATTGGTAAGGTTAAGTTCATAGATGATGCGCGATAATTTAGAGAACATATTAAACATGTTAATATGTTTAGTTGAGTTAAAAATAAAATATAGGAATTTCTGCCTAGTTTTTTATAATAGCATAAGGGGCTGTTTAGAATGGATTAAAAGTTGGTTAATTACGTTAATTTATAATATTTAAAATATTTTGTAAATTATATTTAAATGAATAAATAGATTTTTATATATAAAAGGATGAACATGATAAATTGGAAATGTCTTGTGAATTGAGAACATGTAAATGGGTTCTATAAAAGAATTGATTAATATGTCGCATGGGTTAATACATGGGAATTATGGGGTATACCTAATGGGTTGAATGTAATAATGATTTTGTGAAATGAGATATAAGAATTGATCATGAAATTGATAAGTGGAATTTTTTTTAGTGAATTGGAAAATGTGATAATTTATGGTAATTGGTGAATATTGGAAAATTTATAGATATTATTGAATACAAAAAATGTGTTAAGACACCAGAATAGATATTCAAATAAATGTCTGAGAAAGTTTTAATGAAAATTTTGGAAATGGTTTATGGAATATTATTAATATAAATGTTGATTGTAATGGATTGTAATTGTTATGTTTATTGGTTAGATTTTTTTCTGATATGTATTTGGTGTGGTGAATGAAAGAATAAGCATATGAAAATGGAATGAGATTTGGGATAAAACAATTAGGCTCTCCCCACATTTCTTGTTTGGATGATGCTCTAACACAACCCTCAATGCATACTATAGGGAATGCGACATTGATCTATTCCCTTAACGTTGTATTCCACCCTGATTGGGGCATGAAGGTGTGGAAAATAAGTTTGTTATGAAGTGTTATCCCTAATGATACATGGACTCGAATTATTCCCATATGAATATTGATGAATGAGATGAACATAGTTTGTTTGATGAATATTTCTAACCAATGATAAAGATGGATTATGTTACAATGATGATATCAATTATGAGAATGTTAATAAATATTGAAATGGATTAGGTATCACTCATTATCTACAGGAACCTGAGTTTTCATTTGTTTATTTTAGAATTAACCTTACAAATGCATGTAATATTTGTTTATACTGGATATATTTTATATATCGTTGGAGGTGGAATATTGAGTTGTACTCACACCCAGGATAGGTAACTGTGGTGGACCGGGCAGATTTCATGCATATATGTCATGGAAAAGGGAATGAGACCAATTATAGGGTGTTAATTCAGGCGTGGGATATGTATGGATATGGATCCAAACATATATTAGGTACCTTTTTTGTGGATTCAACTATTTTATTTTTTTCTATTTTTTATTCAATTTGGCACTACTTTACATGACATAACTTATTTTATGGATTACATTTGGGATTCTACCATGTTTAGGATGTTTTTTTGTATTAATGATCATTTATATGTTTTTTAACTATTTCATAATATCTATTGAGTCTTAATCTAGTATAAAGGTTATATTATCCCCAAATATAATATTAGAACCTCACATCTAGTCATTATCCAATGGTTTATGGGGAGGTGCACTTGAGGTCATGTGACGACATGGCACGGGGCACCGGTTTAGTGGCTCCTAGGTTATGGATGTTAAACATATATTTAGCCCCACAATAGATTTAATTAAAAAAATTAGCCATTGTGTAATGATGTTCAATCACAGAAGTCATCATATGTGACATCACTACCCATGAACCATTGAACAGTGCCCCGAGTCGGTTGAACACATGCCCTCAAGAACGCCTCCTCATACAGCAGAGGGTGCTCAATAGTAGTGAGGGATTGGTATGTAAGCCTTGTGGTGACTATACCCTCTGTTATCAGAATTAAACACCAATGTAAGTAAATAAGAATAACCAATTACGAAATTATATAAATAATCAGAACAATAGCATGACATATGATAGTCAAAACCCAGAAATACAACATTTAACTGAAAGGCAAATCATTCTATGAAAATGAAAGGGCCAAGTTTCTATAATGAAAATCAATGTAATGACACAATGACTCCAAAACGGGTCCTAAACATTGTACAGTTCCATCTCATATCCTCCAATCCGAAACTGTAACCTTTCACAGGGGGTTTTCCTAATCCCTTATAACAAAAAAAATGTCCTCATGGGTGCCAATAATGTGCCCCAAAAAGGGTGTGAGTACAACTCTATAGGACACCACCAACGATATATAAAAATTGTCCAGTCCTAAGACAGTGCTTCCAGAATTATATAGAAATAGATCCCATTCATAATTTAAAGAGTTATCACATTTTCATTTAATCATTACTCATCACATTAGTGAAATTTAATTCAGGTTTCCTATTTTAATAATCAATCGTCATTATCATTCATTTGATGTAGGTCCTCAAGCATAAAACCCCAAATCACAATTCAATCTACATTGATTATTATCATTCATTGGTTTTATGTCGTCATTCATTTTACTAAAAATCTCATTGAGTATAGGTCATCATGTCTATCAGTTCTTTTCTAAATCAATGTAGGGTATTATTCCTAACAACCCAATCTCTCATGTTTGGATAACTATTGGGGATGAATTCTATGTCCAAGTACCAACTTCTAATCGATCCAGGATTCCATGCCTAGAACCACAAAATCACATCCATTTAATCATTATTTAAATCATAATATTTTCCACATTAATTATTTACCATTGCAATGATTAGGTAAACATTTTAAAGGACATTATTTTGTTCAATAATAATCTATTCATATAACCAATTAATTAAATCATCAATTAATTAGTCAATAAACATAATACTCATTCCATAAATAATTATTCAGAATTAATTGTTCATATAAAAAACCAAAAATTTATAACTAATTATCGAAATTAATAATCTTTGATCACATCATGGAACATTATTAATTTTTAAAATTAATTATCTTATATAGCCAAACATAATTCATTATTTAATTGCCCCACAATATGTTATCTTATTACAAGAACTAAATATCTGATGACTTTATGTCATCCAAAAATCAATCTCTAAAACAAATATCAATTTGGGAAACCCCCTTTATTTGTACCTTGAACAATTATAAATTATCCACCATGAAAATAAAAATTCAATTCTATATTCCTAATTAATCCCATTTATAAATTCAATTAACAAGAGAATATATAAAATTTATAAACTCATACACATATCATAAATCATGAATATGAGAGCTTGATTTAGACCACATACCAAATTTTATTAGTAGATGTTAGCCCAATGAAAATCCCCCATATCTGAGATGCGAAACGTCATTGATCAAGCTCTGGATATAATTACATAAAACAAAAATAATGATCAAAGTCATTATAATAATGAAAATATAGATCTCGATATACAGTCCTAGATCTAGATCATATCTCATGGTTTTAGATCCAAGAAAATGATGATGATATTCAATAAAAAGATATAGAAAATATAATAGAAAGAATGGATGAAGCATCCGGATGAAATCCACTTACTAGGAGTAGAGAGGATCTTCAATTCGGGCATTCAATCGCGAAGAAAGGTTTATGGATCACCTTGTAATTTCACCATGAGTCTTTGGAAGGACCTAAAATTAATCAATCCAGAGGAATGGTTGAAAATATGAATGTCATGAGGCTTCAGGTGCTTTGAAAAAGGATTTTTGGAATTAAAATCATATGCGCACTATTTCTTGGGTAGAGGCGCATGGTTTCACACACCTTCCACCAACCGGGTAGACCCTCTTCCAATTTTTATATTGTCGGAATGGTTTGGTCACATGGTATTACAAACCATGAGAAAATCATGTAGACCTCTCTATCCAGTTTCACTCGCTCTGTATAGTTTGGTCGCATGGTTTGAAAAACCATTCAAAAACCATGCACAACCCACTATCTATTTGTTTTCCTTAAAATATCATCCAATTTCACCCCAATCCACAATTCCAAGTTGAGGGTTCTAAAAATATTCAAAAAATACATTAAAATGCACTGAGATAACTCTTGAAAAGTCTTAGATCCTACAACTTTCCACCATATAACAACTCGTCCTTGAGCTACACTCACATGTTCTTCTAAGATTCCACATCAAAAATAATGGGCCATTGTGTCCTCATGTCTACATAATTTTCCAATGATTCCACTTAAACATTTCCTTGTTTTCATAATGCATGAACTACTGACATGGTCTTTCCCCATAACACTTTCTCACAGCAACCTAGGACATGTACCAGTTGATGATCAAAGGACACATCGATCTCGAGGTAAACTTCCTCCACATCAATTACCTAAGAAGGGTCGAGATGATACTTCCATAATATTGAAACCTGGTAAAAAGCTTTCATAGGGATGAATTTATGTGGAAGTTATAATTGGTACAACACCGGCCGGATTCTCTCCAACACCTCGAATGGTCCCATGAACCTGGGAAGAAACTTGCCCAGCCTTCGTATCCTATGGTGACCCAATATATGCCACACTAGAAGGAATACACGATCACCCTTTTTACACTCTAGGGGTCATCTCCATCTATCAGCATATTACTTCAGCTGACTCTTAGCCGTAACCATATGCTTTTTAATCAACTGCACCTACTCCGATTTCTCTTTAACATAACTCAGTCCTAACAGCTCGGACTCTCCCACCTCTAACCTACATAGTAGTGATCTAAAAGGTCTAGCATAAATTTCATCATATGTTTCTATTTGTATTGTTTGTTGATAACTATTATTATATGTGAACTCCACTGAATCCAATTTCTTCTCGCATGAACCTCCAAAGACAAGAACACAAGCTGAAAAAATATCCTCTAACACCTATATGGTATGCTCCGATTTCTCATCTGTCATTGGGGGGAAGGCCATACATAATAGAACCTATGTACCAATCACCTTCTGAATACCCAACCAGATGTGTGATGAAAAGATGGATTCATGATCTGAAACTATAGTCTACGACAACCCATGCAAACAAGCTATATCTCTTACTTATAGTTCTTTTAATAGCTCTACAGTAAAGGTTTCATTGATAATCATGAAGTGTTATATCATTGTTAGTCAATCCACAAAAACCCAAATAGAACCATTCCTCCTAAGAGTCATTGGAAGTCCTAAAATAAAATTCATAGTCACATCACCCCACTTCAATTTTTGAATAGGTAGCGGCTTATATATGAATCTAGCCGGATGATGCTCCACATTCACCTGCTGACATGTGAAACAAATCATTATAAATCCTTATAATTACATTTTGATTCCTATCCACCAAAGCTGCCATCGATGGGTATGAATTTTTTTTCTCACCCCAGAATGTACCACCCAATTTGAAGCATGAAATTATCACATGAGTTCCTCTTTCATACTCGTAGGCACAAAAACCTGAATTTTTTACCATGAATATATCATCCTAATCTATTTTATTGGTTGAAAATGTCTTCCCACCTTCAAAATTTTCCCTTCAGTCTAAACACTCTAACTCCTTGTACTTCCTATCCCTAATATTTATCAAGACTGTAAAATCCACTACTATAGAAACCAGTTCTATCCTCTCCATATTCTCCTGAACTACCACATGCATTTCCTCTAGAAAGTTTATCATCTTACACATTGAAATATACACATGTACCAACTGTGTCTGTTTTTTTTTTTTGCTCAATTAATCCACCACACAATTTCCCTTCCCATATGTATATGAAAACTCAAAATCAGTGGACTGCATATACACTACCCATATTCGATGTCGAAGACTCAAGTCTTACTTTGAACATATATACTACAACCTTATTTGATCTATAAACATTGTATCATTTCCACACAAAATATAGTATCTCATAAAATTAAGAGCATAAACCATTGTTTCCAACTCAACGTATGTGTAGGGTAATTCTATTCATGGGTCCTCAACTATGAAGACCCATTGGGAATGACTCTATCCACGTAGATAAATACACCTCTGAGTTCAACCCCAGTAGCATCACAATAATATATGTACTCCTAAACTGACTTTGGTAAACCCAGATTGGTTCTGATGTCTGGCGCTTCTTCAACTCCTGGAATGCATTATATCCCGCTTCAGTCAAAAAAAACTTTATCCCATTATTTTTCAATCTAGTAAGCAGTGCTACCATCTAGGAAAAGCCATTGATAAACCACCTAAAATAACATCATAATCCCAAAAAGTATTTAATGTCAAAAATATTCTTGGGCTTCTCTCAAGAAATCACCGCTGGTACTTATATTCAGCCCACTTCCTCACCTTCTTCTAAGATTATGTGCCCAAAAAGTGTACCATGTCAATAAAAAAAATATATATATATATGATATTAAAGAGGATTCTCTATATGTTTACCCAAGATGATATTAAGATGTTGAGAACGATCATCATGAGTCTTAGAGGACACCAAGATGTCATCCATAAACAGAACCACAAAATGTTCTATGTACGGATGAAAGCACTACTTCATCAAGGCCATAAACACTGATATAGAATTGGTCAACCTGAACAGCATTAAGAAAAACTCAAAAAATCCATACCTACTTCTAAAAGTTGTTCTTGGTATTTGAGGTGTTTGAACACTCACCTGACGATTCCCTAGACTTAGATCGATATTTGAGAACACAGTTGCCCCATTTAGATGGTCCAATAAATCATCGATAACCAGAAGTGGATATTTGTTATTAAAAATAATTTTTTTTTGTTTTTTTAATTGAAATAAAAATTCAATATATTGTGTTCCTTCTTTGTAAACAAAACAAGATATCCCCAAGGTGATGTACTTGGACGAATAAAAACATTATCCTCTAATTCTTCCAATTGTGTTTTGAGTTCATGAAGCTAATTCAGTTCCAATCCATAATGTAAAATATATTTTGGCTCATCTACCACCATGAGCTCAATAGAGAATTGCACATCTCTTATAGGTGGAAATCCAAGAAATGTATTCAGAAAAGACATCCTGAAATTGTTCTACTACTGGTGGAAGGATTTCTCTCATACCACTTCCATCATTCAGAAAAAGACTAGAAAGTGGGCTTTGAGCTCTCCCAATTACTGAGTAAATGGCCCATCCCCATTTTAATGGATATCCCATTCTCCATGAATAATATTTTTGTCACCATTTGATAATACAAAGGTAACTCTCCTAAGATAATAGTCTATTTCGTTTCAGTATGTGAGTATCCAATCCCTACCCACAATAAGGTCGGAGCACATTATATATTGGAAATATACATTCCAAAGGAAACAATACTCTGTGATCTCAATAAAGCATACAATTCATAAAACGATATCCCTAGTTCAAGTTCCCTACAATGTATCAGTATTTATCACCTAGCTTATGGACACCTCCTCCATGGTCAATCCATTAACAAGATTTGTAGATATAAAGGAGTGAGAGGCATCAGTAGAAAATAAAGATGTAGGTAATATTGAAACAACTAGAATAGTATGTATTACTATCAATGTACCTACTATTCTCTCCCCATGTGAATATTGTACTGCATGTAATTGTCATGCCCATATTCCATGTAGTGTCATATGACTCCCCTTAGTAGCACCACTCTATTAATACAATCCCTCATTCCCAAAAGCACCTTGTCCACTGGATCAACTGCCTCTGCCAGTAAAACTACAGTTTCCCAACCTATATTGTGTAGAAGACCCCCTTCACAAACTCTTACTCTGAGAAAATGCTCCATTCGCAGTATCCTTCCACGACTTCCTGTATAACCTCTATAGATGTCCCATCCTTCGACAAAACCATCACTCCACTGGTGGTTTAGGAAAATGTGTATGATAATGTTCCTATCTACCACACTGGTAAAAAACACATGATAACGATCCAGTGTATATGTCCCTCTCAACTGTACACCATGATTCCAACTATCCTAAATAATATTCTCATAGTGGTGCTTCCAACTATAGGAATTCCCGCTCCCTAATTCTGGGTCCCCATAGAAATTAGAGCATGATTAACCACATCTGAGAATATATTCACCATAATGTTATTCACCTAGGTTTGAATTTCACAATTAAGTTTGTCCTAAAATATTTTTTCCAATTAAGTCTCATCTACTTCCAATAATGAAGCAAAATTCTATAAATATGTGAGGCATCTAGTTTATTATCCACAGTACACTTTTTTGTATTTTAAAATAGACACATTTTGGGCAAGTGGAAACCATACAAAAAGGATCCAGCTATTAACAAAAACCCTAAATTCCCAAAATTCAAACTACCACATTCAAAATTCAAAATTTAACATTCAAATTTCAAAAACCAAAACTATAGAAATTACTATATCCATCCCGGGTGATGAGCTTACCCAATGGAATCGACAATGAATCAATTCCTACCACCATCATTAGTAACATCACCCATCACCAAGATACCATGAACCAAGAGGTCGGTCATGTCGTATCGTTCCTCCATCAATAGAGCCTTCATCGTCGCTGTCCTCACCACCCGAGAATGTTACCAGAACCATTCAATGAAATCCATTTCATCATGATCTATCACCACAACCATAGAGCCTATATAATTCCACTTTATCTCCGTCGATGGACGAAGGGAACTAACTTTATTGATAGCCATCATAATCAGGAACGAATAAAACTATAAACCAGAGATGAACAATGCAGTGTTCATAACATTGGGCATGAAAAACTGAACAAAATTCATAGAACAAAAACCAATTTTTATTTTCATAACCAATGCCACCACTGATGAAGGACATATGTAATTAGATAGTGAACAAAATCGATCACCATATGAGAAAACCGCTAAGAAAATGAAAATGGAGAAAGCTGCCACCATTCCAATGGCACATAAACTCATACCCCAACCCAAACATATCCCAAAACCTCGATGGAATCCTTCACACCCAACTGACCTGGAAGGGAGCAATGGATCGGGAAGCAAGGGTAGGAAGGAGAACCAGAGACAGAGTAAGGGAGAAACAAAGCCGACAAGGGACATGGAGGAGGGGCACTAGGATTGAAACCCTACGGTAAATCATTACAGAGTGATTGAGGAAGAAACGAAGAATGATCCACTGAAAAATGGAAAAAAGGGGATAGGGGTTGAAACACTAAGAGAATAAATTGATGAAGGCGGGACTGAGAAGAATGAAGAAGAGTTGTTGCGAGAATCCACCAACTCATCTCAATCAATATTACTACCCATCGTTCCAATCTAGGAATGAATTCAAGAGTGAGGGGGAAGATCAAAAGAGTAGAGGAAGAATCCCACAACCACTAGTCCAAAGAAAATAAAACCAAATAGGAAGTAGAAAAAATGAAAAGGAGATTGGAAGGAACTGTAGCTAATGATGGAACCTCTGAAAAAAGGGGGAAGTAGCCCTTAGAGGAGTGTCTTTCCAGAGAGAGCGGACCGGGAGAGAGCGGAGGCATCCCCCATACCTAGAATCTTCAATGATATGTATACTGTATTCCAATATAGAAATGCATCCTAATGTAAGATTCATAAACTCTGAAGCCTTATCATCCCTCATTGCGTCTAGATATATGGTCTCTAATAATATCTTTAGAATGTCCTTCCATAAAATCTCACAAGTCTATCCAGATCATACCTAAATGTCCCACCAGTGCTTTGTGGATCCTTGAGAGTATAAGCATCCAATTTTACCCTTCTCTCATCGAGAGTCTCCAAATGGTCAAGTATCTTATATATGGATTCCATCCAGAATTCATCTCCATCAAGAATACCCTCACTACTAAAGGTATGAGGGTGTTGATGATAAAAATCCATTGTCAAATCATACATACTTTTTTGAATTTTCTTTAGGTATCTCGCCATGAATTGAATGAAATGAGTAAAGTAGTCTCAGAAATGTTCCCCTTCTTCATCATATTTCACTAATGGTTCCTCATGCTCCCTGTCTAGATGTTCATCCAGTACATACCCCTAGGTCACTCCCTCAAAAAGCATCTTGGATGAATACTCCTACAAATACAAACACATGTATGAGGTCCCATAACAAAACCATATGACATTTATGTAAGAGTATTGACTAACACAATAAGTTTAAACATGTATTTTCCCCATTTTTTTCACCACATGGTCATCAACAATTCCTTTTCACTACCTTTAACCATCATATACCATGGTTGTGGTTAACAATGGAATATTCACTATCATTAACTAAATCATCCATAATTTAATTAAATTATCTTAAATTAATTAATGCAATAATTAATTAATTTATCATACTCAATTGAACAACCATTGTCCTACGCAGACACCCATTTATTCTCATTTTCCATCACTATTCTAATATCAAAAAAATATTAAAGAGTTCATGTTCAACAACATATACATAACTTGTTTTCTTGTGAGTGCCTATAATGATGCATGTTACAAAAACCTAGAGTGCCTAGAATGATGCATATAGAGTCAACTACCGTTCCTCTTTAGGCCAGGAATAAAAATTCTAGGTTCTTCAAAAAAAATCACATCACACCCTAAGTGTGTCACCCAAGGTGAAATAATATTCAACTGTAACAATAAAAAAAATCACAAAAATCCCACCCTCAGTACTCGAATTTTCCTTGTACATTGGTTTGGAACTCTCATGCACAAGCTCATTACCGAGACTTGGATCTTCCTAGTCTCCTTTATACAATTCATATAATAATATTTCAAAATAAGAAGAAAGAAAAGTACACTCCTTTGATACCACTTTCTGACATCCTGACCTCTGATCCACTTAACGGTGCCCGGACCTATTGGTCACAGACCCTAAATTGTGCCTCCCCATATGCCAGAGGGTTCCAACTAATATCAAGGGTCTGGTAAGCTATTCTTCGGGAAACTATATCCTCTCTTATCCGAAATAATAGTAGTGGAAGAAAATAAAAATAACCAGGTACGAAAGAGTATAAATCAACAGAACAATACCTTGAAAATGGTATTCAAAACCATAAAATAAAATACTCAACTGAATAGTCAATAATGATATGAAAATGAAAGTTCCATGTGTCTAGAATGCAACTCAATGTAAAGAAACAATGACTCAAAAATGTGTCCCAAACTGCTTCCGGTTCCCTCTCCCATGCTCCAATCCCAAACTGCAACCTATAACTATTTCGTGACCATAACTTGTCCTGAAACAACAAAGTATGCTTGTGTACAGACCAAGAATCCCAAATAAGATATGAGAACAACTTAGTAGGCCACCACCAATGATTTCTAAAACATTTACATTCAAAATTTAGTCCATGCATATTTATGAAGCAATAAATACAATGCATAATTTAAACATTTATCTCATTGTCATTTACTCTTTAAAAATAAAATTAACGAAATTGAATTCATGTTTACTAATTAAATAATCATTCATAGTTATAATTTGGTTTGAGTAGGAAGTCATTCCTATCACCTCAAATATTAATTTAAACATCATTAATTATTATCATTTATTGGGGGTAGGCCATCATTCTTAGCATCCAAAATCATATTGAGTGTAGGTCATTATGTCCAACACATCATTTTTCAATTGGTGTAGTTGGTCATGCCTAACAGACCATAATCTCATGCTAGGAAAAATATTAGGGAGGAATACCATGTCCAAGTCAAAACATCTAATCAGTCTTGAATTCCATGACTAGAAACACAAAATCTCATTCATTTTTTCATTCATTAAATCATAAGAATTTTCCACATTATTCATTTACTAATCCAAGGATTAGTTAAACATTTCAAATTACTCTAGTTATATAAATAATTAATGAAGCTCATAAACCACTAATCAATTCATTAATTAATTAATCAATCAACACAATTTACATTCCATTAATAAGTCTTCACAATTAATTATTTATATCAAAATCTTACAAGTCATAATTAATTCTCACAATTTATTATCTCTGGTATCCAAAAAATATTTATATATTTATTTCCCCATAATTAATTATCTTATTAAAATAATCCCTTATCTCAAAAAAATATCTCAACCCAAAATCAATTTCAAAAACAAAAATCAATTTGGGATACCCCATTCAATTGTTATGTGATCAATTATCAATTAACCCCCAAGGAAGACCACAATCCAATTCCATATAACTAATTACTCTAATATAGGAATTCACTTATCAAGGGAATCTATAAAATTCATAATATCATAAAAATATCACAAATCATGACTATAGGAGGTTGTTTTAGATATGCTAACTCAGTTTATTTATGGACGTTAGCCCAATGGGAAGCCTGAAAATCATAGAGGCGCAACATCGATGATCAAGCTCAGGATCTATATCCCAAAATAAAATTAAGATCAATGGCATCATGATTTTGAAAATATATATCTAGATCTAAAAATCCATGATCTAGATCATATCTCATGGGTTTAGATCCAAGCATACCGTGGAGATCAACCTCGAAAATTCTAGAAAATACAAGAGACAAAACGAAAGATTAATTTGGATGAAATCCAATTACTGGCAGAAGAGATGATCTTTAATCCATGTTTTCAATATTGAATAATGGTTTTCAGATTACCTTGGAATCTCTCTATAGGTTTTGGAAACACCTAGAACTCATCTGGCCCGAGCCAAGGTCGAAAATATGGATGTTCCGGATTATTAAATGGTTTTAAAAGGGATTTTATAAATTAAAATCCCACACACAAGGTTTGGAAAACCATGAACAAACCATACCTAAACCTATGTCTTGTTTTTAATGGTTATAACTTATTGGTTGCATGATTTTTCAATCCTTCTGTAAACCATGTGTACCTCTCAATCGAGTTTCACATGCTTGGGAAGGTTTGGTCGCACGGTTTGACTTTCTGCGCACAAACTGTGGCCAACCCACTATCCATTAGTTTTGCTTAAAATTTCACCCAAATGAACCCCATGCCACTACTCCAAGTTGAATGAACATAAAAGCTTCAAATGTTTCCATAAAATGCACCAGAGATGACTCTAGAAAAGGCCAGGATCATATAATCCACCCACCTTATAACAACTCATCATGGAGCTTCACTCCCAAACATCTCTATGATACCATGAAAAAAATATTGGGCCATTGATCCCTCATTTCTACTTCCCATTCCAATGTTTCCTATTGATCATTTCTAGGTTTTCTTAATATATGAACTAATGGCATAGTCTTTCTTCGTAACACTTCCTCACTATGACTATGCACATGTACTAGATTCATTTCAATGGACACATCAATCTCAAGGTCACACTCTTACACATTAATTACATTAGAATATTCCGGATGATACTGTCATAGTTGTGACACATGGAAAACAACATTCATATAGCTGAATTTATGTGGAAGTGCTAATTGGTAAGTCATTGACCCAATTCTCTCCAGTACGTTAAACGGTTCCATGAACATGGGAACTAACTTGTGCTGCCTCTATATCATGTGGTGACCCAATCTAGGCAACACCCGAAGGAATACACAATCTTCATCTATAAACTCTAGTTTTTATATCCATCTATTAGCATACGACTTCTGACTAATATGATACGTATCCATATGCTTTCGAATCAAATTCACCTACTCTGATGTCTCATGAATGTGAATCAGTCTTAATATCTCTGATTCATCCACCACTAACCATCATAGTGGTGATCAATAAGGTGTACAACAAAGATACTCATATTGCCCCATCTGTATAGATTCTTAATAACTATTTTTATTGGTTAAATCCACTAAATAAATTTGTTTTTCCCAAGAACCACCAACACCAAGAACATATGCTCGTATCATATCCTCTAACACCTCTATGGTACGCTCTGACTTCCCATATGTCTAGGGGTGGAAGGACATAAAAAAATGTTACTGTGTACCAAGAATGTTTTTTAAGCCCTGTCAGAAACGTGATGTAAACCATGAATCGTTATATGAAACTATATTCTATGGTACCCCGTGAAAACAAAACATTTCTCTCACATACAGTTCTCCCTACCACCCTACTATGAAGCCTTCATTGATAATAATTATGTGTTCTACCTTTTGTTAGTTAATCCACAACTACCAAAATAGCATAATTATGCCAATGATTTTTGGATGTTCTACCAAAAAATCCATATTCCCATCATCTCACTTCAATTTTTAAATAGGTAGTGGCTGCAATATGCCTCCAGGTCGTTGACGATTTGTCATCACCTACGGACAGGTGAATCATCTCATTAGAAAACGTACAACTTTTTTTTCATGCATGTCCAAAAAAAATTTATCAATGGTCATGGTACATTCTTTTCACCCCAGGATGTATCAACCACCTTGATTCCTGAAATAGCCGCATGAGTTCATCTTGCATACTCATAGGCACAACAACCCGATTTTTTACATTGATGATCTCATACCCTTCTATTTTCCTGTCCGAAAGTGTCTGCCCAACATCATGTTTCTTCCCAAAGTGTAAACACAATATATCCTGAACTACCTATCCATGATCCATTTCAATCATGTATAATCCACTACTACATAAACTAGATTCATCCTCTCCTAACTATCTTGAACTACCACATGCATTTTGTCCAGCAAAGTCATCATATTCCACTGTGCAATCGACTCATGTACCAACTGATTCTGTGTTTTTATACACAAGGAATATTCCACACAATTCCCCTTCCTAGGAGTATTTGAAAATTTATAATCAATGTACTGTACATAATATACCAATTTTTTATGCCGATGATTCAATTCACAATGTGAAAATATATAAATCATGATTTTTGGATCTATAAAAAACATAATATTTTCACCCTAAAGATAGTATCTGCAAAGCATAAGATCATTTACAACCATTTAAAACTCGAGTTCAGGTGTAGAGTAATTTGTATCATGTGGCCTCAACTGTCGAGACCCACTATCAACGACACTTTCCACATACATAAACACATATCTGAGTCTGACACCAGAAGTGTCATAATACACTGTTTACTTCTAAACTGGCTCAGCTAAAACCAAATCAGTGCTAAATTCAAGCGCATCGTTAATTATTTGAAATCATTATCACATGATTATGTCCAAACAAACATTATACCTTGATTGTCAAAGCAGTAATCAGTGATTCCATTTAGGAAAATTCATAGATAGACCTCTTTTAATAATACGATAATCACAAAAATCTTAGAATATCAAAAACATTGTCAGGATTCACCCATCAAATCATTGCCTAAACATTTTTGAGGTCCACTACCATACAAAATTCTGATATTTTGTTCCCTAAAATTTGTAACATTTCTATCCAAAACTCACATTTAAATAGATTGGTGTATAGATGATTGTCTCTCAGTGTACCTCGGATGATGATAAGATGTTGATAATGATCATCATGAGTATTAGAGTACACTAAGACATCATTAAAAAACACAACCAAAAACTGAAATAAATACATATGAAATATCCTATTCAACAATTCCATAAACACTTCTGGAGCATTAGTCTATGAAAATGGCCTTACAAAAAACTCATAAAGGTCATACCTTATTCTAAAAGAATTAATTGGTATATTAGAAGACTGAACTCTCACATGATGATAACCTGATCTCAAATCGATCATTGAGAACACACTATCCCCCTTCAGTAGGTCAAAAAGATCATCTATACATGGAAGATGTTATCGGTTCTTCACAGTCATTTTGGTTAACTTTCAGTAATTGAAACACAAGCGTAGTCTCATGTCGGCAATCTTTTCAAACAAAACAGGTGATCCCCAAGGTGATGTACATGGCTAAAAAATCAATTTATACTATAATTTCACCTAATATATTTTGAGATCTTGAAACTTAGATGACGCCATTATATATGGTGGAATATATACCGGATCATCTCCAAACATGATCTCAACAGTGAATTCCACATCTCCCTTAGGTGTAAATCCTGAAAAAATCTTCATGAAAGACATCATAAAATTGTTATACTACTAGTGGAAGGATGTATTTCCTACCAGCCCCGTCACCCAGTAAAATACTAGCAACATGGGTTGTGAGTGCTCCCATTTGTAGAGTAATTGGACCGGCTCAACCTACATTAATATGCCATTCTCCATGAAGGAATAGTTAGTCACCCTCAGGAGACAAAATGATCACTCTTCTGCGATAACAATCAAACTGGGCACAGTATGCGACTCTCAAACCATGCCCACAATTAGGTCTATGCCTGTTATTTTAGGGATATATATATCCCAAAGGAAAATATACTCCCCGATCTCTTGAAAACATCAAATGAATAAACAGATATCCTTAGTCCATGTTCCAAATGGTGTATCAATATTCATCACCCCACATGCAGAGTCCACTTCTATGCTCAATCCATTAAAATTATTTGTATATATAAAGGAGTCAGAGTAAATAGCATCAAATAAGTTAGTAGATGATGTAGAATAAACAAGAATAGTACCTCTCATTGTCGCTTGACCAACCTCTCCCTCCAGATGTGTAGGTCACACTCCATGTAATTGTCCTTTCCCACATCTCTATGGTGTCATCTAACTCCCCTTATTAGAAACCCTCTATTGATATGGTCACGCAATCACTAAAGCACCACGTCCACTGCTTCTACCTCCTCGGCCATTAGAACTCCAGTTTATAGAGTTATATGGTGTACATGACCCCCTTCCCACATTATGACTATTAGAAGCTGCTCCCTCTGCACCAGCCTGCACCGGCTTCCATTAAACCATATGTAGATTTCACATCCTTCTAAAAAACCATAACACCACTAGTGGTCTATGAAAATGTGTACAATAATTTCATTGCCTTCTACAGTGATGGAAGAACACATGGGAATAATATAGGGTAATCGTCCACCCCGACTGTCCAACTTGTTTCCCTCTATCCTGACTAAGATTCTCATAGCAGCACTTCCTACTCTTGTATGGCCCACTGACTGATTTTACAACTACCTTTATCATACATAAATCCTCATTCATGGTCTTAATTAAAGTGAGATACCTTTTAAAGGCACGAATGACTTATTTTTTATTGGTTTTTGATAACCCCCCTTTCACTGGATGAGGGGGAACCCTTAGAAGGCCCTTAGGGTTTAAGAATACATGACCCATATGTCTTAAAAAAATACAGATTTTATTTAGAACACCTCCTCCTTTATTATTTTTCGTGATATCAGCTCTCCACCATCACAGAGATATTAGTCTAGGCTTCCCACACAGGAAAAGGCTAGTCCCGATGGTAATTCCATACCCTCTCTTTCTAACAAATCTGCTTAGCTTCTGCTCTGGTGAATGTGCATGATCTAAATCCCCATCTAGTTTCTTATCCTTGTAGTATTGGTCTGATAATTTTAGAACAATTTCAGGTGGCCCGAAGGCCTTGTGGTGGCCCTAAGGCCTTTAGGTGGCCCAAAAGACATACTAGCCCGAAGGCCATGGGTTGCCCTCAAGGCCTTAATGGACTTGTGGAAAAAAAACTGGATGCCTAAAATCCCAAATAGATTAATTGTCCCAGCTTCTATATTACCAAACACTACCTACTATAGTACCTATTGCAGTACTGGTACAGTACAAGGAATTATGTCTCCGCCCAGTTTTGAACTTGGGTCTCTGTGATTCTCAGGTTGAGATCTCACTTACTAGGATGCAAATCTTTTATTATTTGAAATGAGAACCTAATTAAACAAATCTGATATTTTATTCAGCCTAATCATATTCTCCTAGGACATAATTCCCAATTAAGAACATCATAAAATAATATTGTCGAGGAAGAATCATCTTCTTGAAAATCTAGAGCAAATCATTTTAAATCTATGAAATGTCCATAATATTACATTATGGACATGATTACTTATGTCAGATGTCTAAAATATGAATACTAATCTTTCCACAGTGTGTCTATATAGAAATTCTCTAAGAACATCTCCAGAATGTCCTTCCATAACATCTCGTCAATCTTTCTAGATTTTACATAGATGTCCCACAAAAAATTCATAGAACCCCTCATCATATATGCATCAAATTTTACGCTTGTCTTAGCAGGAGTCTCCACATGGTCAATTATCATCTCTACAGATTCAATCCAGAATTCATCTACCCGAGGTCCACCCTCTCCAGTAAAAGTAGGAGGGTGCTTTAGATAAGTCTCCCATGTTTACACAAACATAATTTTCTAAACCCACCAGGGTTTTCACTCTAGGAATTTCAAGAAACAAGTAATCTTGTCTCAGAACTATTCGCTGCTTCCACAACATGAACCAAAAGTTCCCCATGCTCCCTGTTTAGTAGTTCCCTCCAAGGAATACCCCTTAGTCTCCCCCTCAGCAAGAATCGTGGTGTCATACTACTAAAATGTCAAACACACATCTTAGGTCTCATAACACAACCTTTTAACATTTACGTAATAGGATAAAATAATACTAAAAGTTTCACCATATATGTTTCCAACTTTTTCTCACCACATGGTCTTACCTGATTCCTTTTCACTACCCATAACCATCCTACACATATGTATTGGTTAACAAGGTCATATTCATTCTCAATAATTCATTCATAAATTAATTAATGACAATATTTTACAAAAAATTTATTACAAAATTAATTTTTTTCTCATACATAATTCAACAATCAAGGTTCTAATTAGACACCAAATTCTTCTAATTTTTTATCATTATTCCAATATCTCATCATGGAAAAATAGTTCATGTTAAATAACTAACCCATCACTTGTTTTCCCATTAGTGTAAAGAACGATGCATGTTACAAAAACCCTGAGTGCCCTGAATGATGCCTACAAACTCAGCTACCGTGCCTCTTTAGGCCACAAATAAAAATACATCAATTTTCAAAAAAAATATCACAACACACCACTAGTGCATCACCCATAATTAAATAATATTCTATTTCAACAACAAAGAACAATCACAAAAATCTCACCTTATGCAATTGGATTTTTTTCATGTACATAGGTTTGAAAATACCATGAAAGAGATCATTACTCAGCCTGGAATCTTCCATGTATCTTGTCTACCATTCCCCAAATAGTATGAACAAAATAGATGAATGAAAGGAAGACACATTTGATACCACATTGTGACATCCTGACCTGGGAGACACTGAACGGTTCTCCGAGCTGGTTGCTCCATTCCCTAATGCATGCCTTCTCTTATGCCATATGGTGCCGACTTGAATCAATGTTCTGGTAAGTTAGACTTGGGGATATTATACCTTATTTTATAAGAATAAAACAACAGGAGATGCAAATAAAATTAACTATGTATGAAAGCATATAAATGAACAGAACAATACCATGACATATGGTAGTCAAAACCAAAATATACAATACTCATCAAAAATGTAAATCATTCTTTGAAAATTCAAGGTCTAAGTGTCTCCAATTCAACTCAATGTAATTACACAATGACTCCGAAATGGGTCCCAAACATTGTCTTGTTCCCTCTCCCATGCTCCAATCCCAAACTGCAACCCACCACAAGGCCCTTCCCTTATCCTGTATGGAAAAAATAATGTCTATGTGGGTTCCAATCTAGAATCACAAATAGGGTGTGAGTACAACTTATTAGTACACCACCAACTATGTCTAAAATGAGTCTAGTAATAGTATACCACATGAAGATTTATGAAGGGGTCAATAAAATGCATAATTTAAATTGTAATCAGATTGGAAGTTAATGTTTAATAATTAAATTTGGACAATTCAATTCATGTTCCCCATTTGAATAATAATTAATTATTATCATTCATTTGGTGTAGGTATTCATTCCTAGAACCTCAAATCCCAGTTAAAACATAAGTCATTTTTATCATTCATTTGGTGTAGGTCATAATACATAGAACCCCAAATCATGTTGAGTGTAGGTCATCATGCCTAACACTTCCTTTCTCAATTTACATAGGTCATCATTCCTAACACCCCATTATCTCATGCTTGGATAACTATTTTTGTGGAACACCATCTCGAAGGATAAACTTTTTATAGGTCTTGGACTCCATGGCCGACACCACAAAATCTCATCCATTTAATCATTGTTTAAATCATATGAATATTCGACATTATTCATTTACTAATGGAATGATTTGTTAAAAAATTTAAAAGTACATTAATTAATTCAACAATTAACTATGAATATAACACATTAATTATTTCGTCAATTAATTTATAATTTAACACAATTAAAATTCCATAATTAATTCTTTATAATAAATTATTCATATCAAAACCCAACAAGTCATAATTAATTATCAAAATTAATTTTCTTTGATCACATCATACAACATAATTAAATTTATCAATTAAATATCTTTCATATCAATCCATAATTCAATAACAAATTCCCCACAATTTTTATCTTATTAAAAAAATTCGATATCCCAAGACAATATCTCAACCCAAATCAATCTCTAAAAAAATTTCATTTTGCGAAACCCCCTTTGTATGTTCCATGATCAATTATCAACAAACCTCCAAGGAAAATCACAAGTCAACTGTATATTCCTAATTACTATAATTTATGAATTCAATATCCAAGGGAATCTAGAAACTTCATTATATCATAAAAATATCATAAATCATGATTATGAGAGTTAGATTTAGACCACCAAACATGTTTTATTAATGGAGGGTGGCCTAATGGAAATCCGTAAAATCAGAGAGGCACAACATTGTTGATCAAGCTATAAAACATTAATCCCTAAAACTGAAATTAAGATCATTGGTGTCAAGATCTTGAAAATATAGATCTAGATATAAAAAAATAGATTTAGATCATAATACATGGTTTTAGATTACATAAAACAGTGGAGATAAACCATAAAAAGATTGAGAAAATATAAGAAAATTAATGGAATAAGCATCGGGAAGAAATCCACTTACCGGGAGGAGAGTAGATCTTCAACCTAAGCTTTCAATATCGAAGAATGATTTTCGTATTGCACTGAAATATCTCAAGGATGCTTTGAAAAAACCTATAATTTTTCTGGCCTGATCCAAGTTCAAAAATATGTAAGTCATGGGGGTTCAGGTGGTTCGAAAAAGGAATTTTGGAATTAAAATCCTATGTGTTGGGTTTCCGGGGAAGAGAAGCACAGTTTGGAATACCATGAAACAAATATGCAAAAAAATCTTTCCAATTATTCATGGCTAGAATTATTAATCATAAGGATTATCAATAAATTTCCAAACCATGTGGAACTCTCTATCATGTTTTTAATGCTTGACATGTTTTGGTCACACTGTTTGAAAAAACGTGCATAAACAGTGCACAACCCATTATCTATTAGTTTTCCATAAAATTTCTCCCACACATATCCTAATCCACTAATCCAAGATAAATTTACATATAATCATTATAATCTACCAGAAAATGCATCTGATATCATCCAATAAAAGGATGGGATCATAAATCTCACCACATTATAACAACTCATCCTCAAGAATCACTCCAAAACATCTCAATGTTTCCCGACCAAAACAATTAAGGAATTGAGACATGATGTCTTCATCCCCTTCCCATGTTTCTTCAAGATCATTTCCATGTCTCCATAACACATGAACTAACACCATGTTCTTACCCCACAAAATTCTCATTACAACCCAGTACAAGTACCCCATGCTCATCAAAGGACACATCTATATCGAGGTCAACTTCCTCTACATCAATCACATGAGAAGTGTCTGGATGATACATGAATAGTTGAGACACATGGAAAATATCATTCAAAGAGTTTAATTTTTTTGGATGTGCTAATATTTATGTCACCAACAAAATTCTCTCTATCACCTTGAATGGTCCCATGAACCTGGGCACTAACATTCCATACCACCATATTTTGTGGTGACCTGAATCTAGGAAACACCCGAATGAATACATTATCACCCTACATAAACTCTAGGGGTTATCTCCCTCTTTTACCATACGACTTCTTCCAACTCTGATATATATCCATATGCTTTCAAATCAACTGCACCTACTCTAGTGTCTCCTGAACGTGACGCGATCCTAACCGCTCTTACTAACCTGCCTCTAACCTGCATAGTGTGGATCTATAAGGTCTACCATAAAGATCATAATATGGTTCCATATGTATAGTTTCCTAATAATAATTGTTAATGGATAACTCCACTACATCCCATTGCTTCTCCCAAGAACCTCCCAAGTCATGCACACATACTCACAACATATCCTCTAACACATGTATGGTACACTCCAACAACCCTTCTATCTATCGGTGGATGCCCATACTTAGTAAATCCTGTGTACCAAGTTACTTATGTAAGACCTTCATAAATCATGAAGTAAATAACGAATCATGATCTGCAACTATATTCTGTGACACCTCATAAAAAAAAATATCACACTAATATATAGTTCTCCAAATTGCTCTACTGTAAATATTTTTTGATAGGAAGGAATTGTAATAACTTTGTTAGTCGATCCACAAAAACACAATTAGAATAATTATTCCTAGTATTATTTGGATTACCTACAAAAAAATCTACAGTCACGTCAACCCACTTCCATTTGGGAATAGTTAGCAGCTGCAATAGGCCATCAGGTCGTTGATGCTCAACCATCACCTGTAGACAGGTGATACTTCTTGTTACAAACCTTGCTATTTCCTTATTCATGCATGCCGACAAAAAATTTCAACGAATGTCATTGTACATTTGTTAACACCCTAGGATGTAATACCCACCATGAAACATGAATTTCTCTCATGATTTCCTCTCGCATACGCATAGGCACAAAAACCTTATTTTTTCACAATGATGATCTTATCCTTATATATTTTACAGTCCGATGGTGTCTCCCCACCATTATGATTTTCCCTTAAGGTTAAACACTCCATATCCTCATAAATCATGTTCTTGTTCCATATCAAGAGATTATACTTCACTTCTTCTAAAACAAGATTCATCCTCTCTTGACTCACCTGAACTACCACATGTTTTTCTACCAGCAACATCATCATATTCCACTCTTCAATCGACTCATGTACCAACAGAGTCTGAGTTGTTTTCATTAAAAATTATTGCACACTATTCCCCTCCCTATGTGTATATGAAAATTAAAAATAAAAGGACATCATATACTCTACCCATATTTGATACCATAGATTCATGTCACACTGTGAATAGATAGACTTCATGTATTTGTGATCTGTAAAAACTATAAACATATCACCTAAAATATAGTGTCTTAAACACATAAGAGCATAAACCAATGCTTCCAACTTGAGGTCACACGTAGGGTAATTATGTTCAAGTGGCCTCAACTACTGAGACACATTGGAAACTACTCTATCAACTTACATGAATAGATCAATGAATCTGACCCCCGAAGTGTCACAATAAACCGTGTAAAACTCCACCAACTCAGGTAAAACCAATTTGGTGTCCACATAATGTGACTATTCAACTCCTAGAATGCATTGTCTCATGATTATGTCCCAAAAATATTATCCATTTAATTTTCAAGTTAGTAATAAGTACTAAATATGGTAAAAGGCATGGATAATCCTCTTGTAATAACCAGTTAATCTAAAAAATCATCAAATAACATAAACATTATTGGGCTGATCCCATGAATTCACTTATGATCCCCAAGGCGATGTACTTGGATGATTAAACCCTTTATCCTCAAATTCCTCCAACAACATTTTGAGTTCATGATTCTCAGTCAGTTCCATTCTCTAAGGTGGAATAGTTATCGACTATACTCCAAAAATGAGCTCAATGGTGAATTCCTATTCTCTCTTAGGTGGAAATATTGAAAAGTCTTTAGGAGAGACATATGTAAATAGTTCTAATACTTGTGGAAGGTGGTCTTGTCTACCACCACCATTATCTAGAAAAATATTAGAAACAATGTCTATGAGCACTCTCTAATTTTTGAGTAATTGGACTTTCCCTACATGATGGATATCCTATTCTACATGACATATATATTGGTCACTCTCATAAGATACAGAGCTCAGTCTCCTGCAATAAAAATCTATGAGGGTGCGGTAAGAAACTAGCTGATACATACCCACAATAACGTCTAATACTGGTATATCAAAGACATTAATATTCCAAATGAAACGATACTCTTTGATATCTGTCAAACATACCTTTCATAAACATATTTACCAAGTCCATGATACCAATGGTGTATCAATATTCATCTCCCCGCATATGGAATCCACTTCTAGTCTCAATCCAAGAAAAATAATTGTAGATATAATGGAGTTAGAGGAACCAGTATCAAATAAGGAAAAAGAGAATTTAAAATCACCTTGAATAGTAACTCTCACAGTCGATGGACTGGCCTCACTCTCCACATGTATAGGTTGCACCACATGTTACTGTCCTACCAATCTTCCATGGGGTGTCATATGACTTCTTCGAGTATCACCATAATTTTGATATGGGCACCCATTCCCTAATGCACTATGTCAACTTCCTATACTGCCTCTGCTAGTAGAACTCCAATTTCTAGAACTACATGGTGTAAGAGACCCCCTTCCCACAATCTAAATCTGAGCAGCTTCTCCCTCATCACCAACCAAAATCTACATCATACAGATCCTTGGTAGATGTCCCATCAATAAAAAAAATTGGACTCTACTGGTGGAGTATGAAAATGTGTACGATAATATCCTTACCAAACACACTAGAAAAGAAACATATGATATTGATACAGGGTAACATCCCTCTTGACTTTCCAACTTTCTTCCAACTATCATGACTAATATTATCATAGAGGTGCTTCCGACTCTCGGAAGGCCCACTCCCTAATTTTCCAACTACTTCTCTAGTAACAAAAGCCTCCTTCAGGTTCCACAATGGAATTAGATCCTGATTAACCACTTCTGAGAATTTCTTCAGCCTCTATATATTCACCTAGTACTTAATTTCACAATTACTTCCATCATGAAATAATTTTTATGCAGAAACCTCATCATACTCCAATTTTGGAGGAAAACACTATAAATCTGTGAAACATAAAGTGTATTACATTATGGAAATGAATCAATATTTCATATGCTTAAATATTGAAGCCTAATCTTCAATCATTTTTCTTGTATATAAGTGCTCTAAGAATTTCTCTTAAAAGAACTTCCATAACATCTCGTTAGTCTGTGCAGATCATATCTAAATGTCCTACCAGTTATTCACGGAACTCTACAACATATAAGTAGCCAATTTGACACTTCTATGAGTCGTAGTCTCCAAATGGTAAAGTATCTTCTCTATGGATTCAAACTAGAATTCATCTCCCTAATGTCCACCCTCTATAGTAAATGTAATAGGGAGATACAACTAAAAGTCAATAGTCAACTCAAACATACATTTCTGAAACCGCATTATTTCTCTCTCTATGATTTTCATGAAATTAGTAAAGTTCTCATGGAACAGCTCCCCTTCATCCTTAGCTTTAACAAATGCTTCCACAAGCTCCCTATCTGGATTTTCATTATAGAACATACCCCTCAGTCTCTCCCGTGACAAGTATCCTGGAGGAATTCTCCTACAAATCCAAACACATGTCCTAAGTCTCATAACACAACCATATAACATTTAAATAAGGGGATAAACTAGAACATCACGTTTCAACATTTCTTGTCACTCCATTTTATCTCTAAATGGTCAACACCAAATCCTTTTCACTACTCTTAACTATCATGAACTTTTTTCTTGGTGAATAAGGTAATATTCATTCTCATTAATTAATTCATCCATTAATTTATCACAATATATCAAATAAATTAATTCAAAAATTAATGAATTTCTCATACCCAATTCAACAATCAAGTTTCAACTTAGATACCCATTTAATCTCATTTTTATTCATTATGCCAATCCCATAATGAGGGAAAAAATTCAGGTACAATAACATACTCATAAATTGTTTTCCCATGAGTTCATATAATGACATATGTTACAAAAGCCCTGAGTTCCTAGAATGATGCATGCAGACTCAATTATCATGGATCTTTAGGCCACAATTCAAAATTCATCGTTTTTCAAAACAAATTTCACAACACAGCACAAAAGAATCACTCAAGGTGAAATAATATTCACCTGTAACAACAAACAACAACAACATCAATCCCACCCTGAGTACCCATATTTTCCCATATACATGAGTTTACAACTTACATGTACAATATTTTTACCAAGCCTCATCTCATCCTAGTATCATGTCTACCTTTCCCAAAACAGTAAGGCAAAATAAGAATAATGAAAAGAAATATCATTTGAAATGACTTCGTGACATACTATCCTGGGAGCCAATGAACCGTTCCTTGAGCCTGTTGGACACATTCGATAAAGCATGCATGCTCGTATGCCAGAGGGTTCCTAATAAAAGAAAGGGTATGAAAAGTAAGTATTTGGGAGATAATACCCTCTTTTATCATAATAAAACACCAGTGAAAGAAAATTAAAATATCCATGTATGGAAACATTTAAATAACTTGAAAAAAATCATGAAATATGATAGTCAAAAAAAGAAAATACAATAATCAACTGAAAGGTAAATTTAGCTATGAAAAAGAAAGTGCCAAGTGTTTACAATGAAACACAAATTAAAGACACAATGACTCCAAAATTGGTCCCAAAATGCATCTGGTTCTATCTCCAATGCTCCAATCATAAATTGAAATGTTTTATAGGTCCTTTCACTTATCCTCTCTTTAATCAACAATGTCTTCTTGGGTTCCAATCAGGAATCCAAAATATAGTGTCAAGAAAACATAGTAGGCCACCACCAATGATGTCTAATATGAGTCCACTGAAAATATAGTGCATGTAGATTTATAAATCAATAAATACAATTCACAATTTAAACTATTATCACATTTTCATTTAATATTTAATCATAAATTTATTCCAAATGAAATTTATGTTTACCATTTGAATCATCATTCATTATTATAATTTATTTGGTACAGGTCATCATGACTGACACCTCAAATATCTGTTGAAACATCATTCATTATTATCTTTCATTATGTGAAGTTCTTCATGCCTAGTATTCCAAATCACATTGTGTATAGGTCGTCATGCATAACACTTCTTTTGTCAATTATTATAGGCCATCATGCCTAACACCCCAAAATCTCAATCTTGGATAACTATTGGGGAGGAATACCATGTCCAAGTCCAAACATCTAATTAGTATAGAACATCTCACCAAGCACCAAAAAATCTCATCCATTCAATTATTTCATAAATCATAATAATTTCTACTTTATTCATTTAATAATCCCATGAATATTTAAACATTTCAAAGGACATTATTTAATTCAAAAATTAACTTAGCATATAACACATTAATTAATTCATCAATTATTTAATCAATCAAGACGATTCGTATTCTATAATTAATTCACCACAATTAGTTATTCATATCAAAACCCAATAAATCATTATTAATTATCAAAATTAATTATCTTAGATCACATCATGGGAAAAAATTATTTCTTACATTTAATTATAATTTGTATGCAAAAAAATTCCATTATTAATATCCCTACGATAAATTATGTTATCACAAAAAATAAATATCTCAAGACAATATCTCATACAAAAAGCAATATATAAAACAAATATCAATTTGGGAAAACCTCTTTGTTTGTACCGTGCTAAATTATTAATTAACCACAGAGGAAAATCACTTGTCAATTCTATATTCCTAATTACTCCAATTTAGAAATTAAATTACCAAGGGAATCCTGAAAATTCATAAAATCATAAACATATCATAAATTATGACTATGGGAGTTTGATATTGACCAGATACCTTAGTTTATTGACATATGGCACCCTAATGGAAATCCCAAATATCTGAGAGTCACAACTTCATTGATAAAGATCCCGATCTAAATCCTTAAAACCAAAATTATGTTCAAAGGAATCAAGATCTTGAAAATATATATCTAGATCTAAAATCCTTAATCTAGATCATAAATCATGCGATTAGATCAAATAAAATAAGGTATATATTCTATTAATGGATCTATAAAATATAAGAGAAAGAACAGAAGATGCATCACTATGAAATCCACTTATCGAGAGGAGAGAAAATCATCAATTTGGGCTTTCAATCATGAAGAGTGTTGTTCTAATCGCCTTAAAATTAATCCATAAGGATTTAGAAACGCCTTGAATTCATCAAGACTGAGCCTAGGTGAAATATATGTATGTCCATGGCATTCAAGTAGTTTTAAAAACGATTTTTGGAATTAAAATCACTCTCCCACGATATTCTTGGTAGAGGAGCATAGTTTGGAAAACCGTGAGCCAACCATGGAGACCCCTATGTCCTAGTTTTCACAGTTGGAGCTATTTGGTCTAATGGTTTTTCAAACACTGCACAAACCATTCAAACCTCTCTATCACGTTTTACATGCTTGGCAGAGTTTGGTCAAATAGTTTGAAAACCATGTGAAAATTGTGAGCAACCCAATTCTATTTAGTTTTCCTTAAATGTTCACCCAAATTTACCATATACCACTACTCCAAGATAATGGTACTTAAATTATTCAAACTTTATCTGAAAATTTTCCCATGATGACTCTAGAAAACTCTAGGATCATACATCATACAATTCCATGTGAGGAATAATAATAGACGTACAATTTTAGAATCCTAAATTTTTTTCACACTAGTTCATGGTGTGAATATTACTATCATCCTGAGAAATATTAGGTCAATAATCCATACTTTTCAATGTATTATTATCACATTCCAAAATATTTGACATTCATACCATGAATGTTTGTTTCACAATATGATTGATTAATTGAATAATTATTTTTATTCATTTAATCTTGGTACCTCCACATCACCGTTTCAACGCACTCCTTGAACTTCTCATATGATGTGTAGTAGTTTCTCATGGTGAATGATGACCAAATCCTCAATTTTTCTTCAATTTATTTCTTTTTAAAATATAAATTAACATCCTACAAGTATAACATTAATATGTCCGTAAATATCAAGGTAATTACCATAAAATTATTTCCATGATAAATTAATTTTATTTATTAAAATTTATAAATGAGATATTGATATAACCTCTACATGAATTTGGTATTTTCCTTAGGAATAAATACTCAACATTTTAAAAATTACTATAACCTTTCAATGATTTAAATATAATGTTAACAATATCATGTGATTTAATAGGTAATTAATTATTCAATCATAACATCGAAAAGTTTCATTAACTTTTAATTTTTTAGTAAAACACATTAATTATGTATATTACGTCTCGCCTTTTCAAATATCCATGTTTATCATTTATTCGACTAATATTTATCCACTAATCATTAATGTTTAATAATGTTTTAATTTATGTCTGTTTTAATTCATTTCACTCAATACTCAAGGTACAATTATAAATGGATTTTATTTCATAAATCAAATCATACTTTCTGTAATAGGCCAAAACACATAAATGTTCTCAACCACATAGAGAGAAAATAAAAAATTAATCATATGGTGTTCATCATCATGACTAGTTGAATTTGATTTTTCAAGGAGTTGGTTAAATGATATAAATAATAATAAATCATACATTGAGGTGCCTTACTATTATAAAAACTATAGTAATCAAAAGTAGGTCAATAAAAATATTCCCCTTAGGAATAGAATCTCCCCATATCTCTAAACTCATAGTACGATCATGAATTAGTGACATTAAAATAATGATTCACCATCTTAAATTTTTTCATATGTATATATTATTTTGTTTTTCCATTTTGAAATTTTTTTTTTGAATGATATGATTTTAAAAAATCTCATATCCACCATGAAACCCCAATTAGCCTCCTCATGAAACTATTTTTAATTGTTATTACCAGGCTATTGGTATAAAATTATTGTTTTTTGTATTTCCCATGACATAATGATTTTGATATTATATAATGTATATTATTTTTTTAATTGGGATTACAACAATGAAAAATAAATAAATAATCACGAACCATCCCAATATACATTGAACCCCCCCCCCAAATATCAATTTTAGTATTCCCCTACCTTAGACCATATCAAATTCTCCCTCAAACTCATCTATATGATTATCATTTAAATTACTCATACTAGTTTAGAAATGTATAAGATATTATTGTAAAGTTTCACTTTGAAAAAAATGATAATTACAGATTATACATATTTAAAACAAGGATTAGTGAAAATATTGGTCTCATTTTAATATGAGTAACCTATAAAATTTTCTCGTTCAGTTTAAAAATAAATTTTAACAATCATATTTTTGAAAAATATGAAAAGTAATTTCTCAATAAAAATATGTCTAAGGTGCACTAAATAATGATTGGAAATATTAATTTGATGAAATATCACATGATTGGGAACAAGTAATTTGGAAAATTTCACATAGAAATTATCATAAAAATAAAATTAATTATTTAGAATTTAAGAAATTTAATACATGGAAAATATTTGAAAATTTAAATTCATAGAAACTATCAAAAACCCTAATTCATGGTTTGTGAAATGTGTATCCCTATGTTTATATGTACATATTAATTACCCATTTTCTCATTTTTATTTATTCATAAATAAATGTAATATACAGTATGATATTTATCATAAGTAGTTTTTCCCACAGACCAAAAAATGACATAAAAAGTTCAAGTGTGGGGGCACGTATCATCGAATTAAAAATACGTAACATAGAAATTAGTGTTGTAATAGAAAATAGTATAATAAAAACATATAATACCCTACTTCATTAAAGTAAATCAGTTTGTAGTTATGATATCTAGTTATGTACTTATATGAGTTCCATTTTTCTAATGTGCATGACATGAATTAGTGTCTCACGACATGAATCTTTAACCAAATGCCTTTTGTTTTACTTCATGTTTCCTATTTTTACCATTATTTTGGACCAAATAAATGTAATAAAAACAAGTTAAAGGTCATGAGTTTTTCATTTAAATTATATTAAATGATGGGAGGGTCACTTGAACCATAAAATAGAATATTGAAATCCAAATAAAACGCAATATATATTTATAAACATAATTTATGTTTAACATTGTTGAATTTACATTACCAATTTGCCTTAGGTGATGGATTATTTGATATATTGTGCTTGGTCAGAACACATAGAAAACATTAGTTCGGATTATTTTCATGTATATGGTAATTTGTATTTATTTTAAACATAGATATACTCTTCTTTATGGTATCATTTTATTCAAATACCATCAGAAAAACATTATTTGTTTTTTTAATCATCAAACACCAAATGCTAAAACATATACTATTCATAAATTCTTGCCCACATCAAACTTAGATACATTTCTTTCTCTTATAGTGTTTTAAATATTAATTTCATGCATGACTTTCTTATTTCCAATAACTAAATTTATAATTTTCTAGTATATGATTACAACTAAAAAATTATTTTATTAAATTTTAGTTTCATCCTCACCTTCAAGATTTTTTTCTTCATAATTATCATTTTTCATATAATAATTTTTCATTTAATAGTAAATGTTTATCCATGATATCTCACAATAAAATATTTATAATATATCCCCACACAAATCATATATTAATGTTATTAATGAAGTCAGTGTTGGTCTCCTAAAAATTAGGGGTGTTATATCTACTATTTGACTAGTATAAAAACATCCACTGAGAAGTAGAATTTGTCAACATTATCTAAGATATCTTAAATTACCCCATGGGGATACATCACCAATGAATAATCTAGTAAGAAAAAAATTATAGAGTTATTCTTATTTTATAAACCAAATCATTTAATTTGTTGTAGGGAATGATGTTTACTCATTAAATTTGTTCACAAAATGCTTTACCAATTATTATAGACCCAATAATTATAGGAATTGAAAAAATAACCAGGTCATACATGTTTTTATGTATAACATTTGATACAATCAGTAATAATTACCTTGTGAGTAGAATTAAACATAATTCCTAACACATACATTTAATAAAACATATGTTTGATGGTTTTTTTTAAAAAAATTTGGAATATTGGTTTGGAATTGTACATAAGAGATATTAATATGATTTTCATGAACATTTCAAGAAATTAAACATTTCTGAATCATGTTTCCTGTATAATATCCTTTATGAAAGTGAATGCTTTTGAATTTACGAAGGTGTTTCTCATCTAAATTCTTCACCATCATATTTAATTATCTGATTCTTTTATTCCATCTATTATTCTTATTTTTTATATTGTTTTTTATTTATTTTTTCAGTTAAGGGTTTTATATAGTATATTTACCAGTCCTTAAGGTGATTTATTTCATATATCACTACTGGTTTACATTAGGGTTTCATGTAAGTTTTCCCCATTTCATCTAATTAAATTTATCTATAATTTATCAAATTTTTAATTATAGGTCTTAGAGTGAATTTAAATGAACATTATATTCATCATTTATCAATTTAATAGAATATTATGTATCATTGAATTGGTTTTGAGCTCAGTAATGAAACCATTGATCATAGTCATGAATGTTTACAAGGTGTCCTCTAGGGTATGTATATGGATTTAGAGAGAAGGTCCTAGTTTAACATGTTGAAATCTTGATCCACTATATTGATAACCATGATATGACTGTTATTGTTTCCACTAAACCTGGAAATTATTGTGATGATTATATTTCATTTAGTTTACCACTTATATGTACATACCGTGGGATTGATTGTGGGCTATCATTATATCCATTTATCTTATGTGGGAATTCATATGGGTTGTTATCTATTTTTTTGTTATTGACAATGTAGATACCTCTTATTTTTGTTTCTTAAATCATCCAATAAAATCTATTAATTTATATTTCATCAAATAAATATGTCATTCCTTTGGTGATTTATTCATTTAATATCATCCTTCTAAAATATAAATTATAAAAAATTTACCCTAACATAATTCCATCTTAAATAAATTATATTCAAAACCATATTTCGATTACAGGATAACAAAATTTTTGGAACAATAAATTGAAACACTCTCATGAACTGAAAATTGAATCACAATTAAATTGATTAAAATTCATTAATTTGAAATATATTTCCACGGATTTTGATGGAGATAAGAATTAGGAAGACATTTTTCTCTCCATCTCATTCCAATTGATGATGGAATGGGGTTGGAAGACTTACATCCAGTTAAAAAATACCTCACATAATGAAAATAAAAAAAATGATTTACTACATCACTAAACATGTTCTAGAATTTAATGGAAATGGAGTGTTATATAAAACACCATAGATTTTTGTTTTGGTACTTATTTGGAATACCATAAAATTAAACAATGGTTGAGATCATCTTGATTATTATTGGATTAATCTCAAATTTAATGGAATCCAATGGTGGTGAGAGTATACTCTATTGAACTCATGTGTCTGAAGGTATAACAGAATACATTAATGCTCTTACCTAAGGAATTTGGTATGGTACAGTAATTGATCATTGTTCGGAAGAATCCATAGTATTCGTTACTTTTTATATTCTTTCTCATATATTTAAAAGATAAATATCAATCTACTGAATGCATTTACAACATCCATTTGTTAGTAGGTGTTCTTCCAAAATTAAACCTAAAAATATTATCACAAACACCTCCATATCGAAATTGGAATAAAAGTAATAAAAAGTAAAATAAAAAATTATAAAAAAATTAATATACTTGGGATTCATCACTTGTAATTTTTCTAGGAAAATACACCACCTACTGGTTTTCATTATATTCTATGGGGATAATTTTTTTTATTAATTTATAAAACACAAACAATTACGAATTACCAACTAGATTTAGTAAATTGTGAGTTCAAGGATAAACCCATGAAATGCTTTTTTATAGATTTATTTGATATTTTGGTCAATATATGTGAATATAGAGTCCATGAATGAATAAATTAAATGGAAGTAACCAACTATAGAAAAAATTTCAAGTTTAATAATTTTTAGGATTGTGTCTTCAAGTGAAATTATAATTTATTTTATTTATCAAATTCATATCCATAGTTTTTTCTATGAAAATGTAATGGTGATTATATTACATATATAATATAGTATATACCTATTTCATATTTTTAAATACATAAAGATAATATAGAATTAGGTGACCAAATTAAATAGCTAATCATAATTCTTCCAAATTAAGAAATGTTTATACACAACCACAAATAATTAGTTTTAAGTTTTATGAATACACTTGAATTACCTGAAACATATTCATTCCATTATTGAAAATAAAGGTCTATAAAAATAAATATTTATGAAACATCTTAAATATTATACAAGTAAACAAATTAATTCAATAACACACACTCCCCCACTCCTCTTATAATTACATTACCTTCCAGAAGAGGAGATTTACCCCATGATACAAGTAACAGTTAGGTTCAGAGGTGGATAAATAATAATAAATCATAAATAAAAGTGTTAGTATTCTAGTATAATACACTTATGTTTAATAAATTTATAATTTTGTATAAAATCCATTATACCCATGTATACTTGACATTAACTCTTACATATCAGTTTAGATTTAGCTAATGGATATATTTTTTCCAAAAGTAATGAAATGAAATGGATTAGTGTTAGTAAGAAGACTCCATAGAAAATTCAATGTATTAGACTATAGTCAATGGTAAAAAATATAAACATAATTTATATCATCACTGAGGTTAATTGAATAAATTAAATATTCATGTCTTAATTTTTAGTCGTTATATACCATTTTTCCTAGATTCTTCTCATTAATAAAAGGAATCGACAATCATGTAATGAAATTTTTTGTCACACTGTGAATGTTGGATTCCCATTTCAATTTTCCTAATTTTCACATTTATTATCCACTTTTTGTTTTGTATTCATGTCTCATAGATCCCATGTTTATAATAGTGCTTCGACATCATGAATGATGACCTGGCCCAAAATTTCGATTTAATTTTAATGTTTATTTATTAACATTAATTTCTATTTTTCATAAAATATTATCGTTAAAATAGTAAATAATATACTGAATATAATAAACTTAATTACAAATTCAATGTATTTGAAATCTTAAAATGTAAGCATTATATTCAAATATCGTAGTGATTTTCTTTTATTTCCATAAAATAACCATGATTTTTGTTTATAAAAATTAATGGTTTTGGGCCATTAATTATTATTATTACAAGTCAACATCATTCTTACCATGTAGGTGTATTAGATGGTGCCCCACATTGTGGGATATCTTTTTCTTTATCGATAAAAACACTAAGAATCTTGATCTGGGAAACATTAAACCAATAAAACCAACACTATACAATCATTAATAAAATAAATAGATAAAAAAATAGTGCCTTGAAACACATAATCTCCCTCAAGACTATGAAGAATGCTCGCCCCCATCTCTAAAATCACTAACATGATCCTATCTCATAGAATTAAATAAAACCCTGTCCATTATCACCTTCCTAATCGTATGGATTAACTACATTATTATATAGAAAAATTCCATTGCCATATGAATTGGATTTCCAACATTCCTACATTATAATAATCATTCAAGATACCATTCCCTATATACCTCTAGAATAAAAAAAACCATATTATATATAATTATTTATTAAAATTTAAATATCATATGGGAATCCAAAAAATATAAAATTATTTTCCATCCCACGATGCTCCCATGTATATCAAAATGAGGCCCATTCCTAAAATACCATTACCATACCAGTGTACCACATCTAGAGTTTCATGGATGTAATCGATCATACAAAAAATAAAATATGTGATAATAGAACTAAAAAATGATGAACATGTGATATTCTTATGCTTTGATGATGTTCCCAAATTCATAGGGGAAATGGGTCATAATTTCATATTTCACTATCAGGGGATAAGTCATCAAAGAATTTTATAGGGAATATAATGGGTTTCTAAGAGTTATATTTCCGAGGTATTTAAAACAATATTATATTATAAGATATCCATTGATGTTAATGTTATATTAAAGTGGGTATCTATATGTGATAGTTCTCTAAATAATTTCTCTACATCCTCCATGTTTGGTATCCAACCAGAGGGGATAATACCGCAAACTACTAACTTTTTTCATACTAACAACACCATATGTAAAATCATACCATAAATGAATCCTTCAATTAGGGGTATCCAAAAAAAATATCCCTTTATTACCATTTTGGGTTTAAAGATAGACCTTCAGGATTCTAATATAATTTTTTATTTTATTTTAAAAAAGTAAAAATCATCATGTGATCCCTATTTCAATATTGATTTTTAAAAATTTTATAAATCTTTCATCTATCACATTTTGGATCTAGAGATTTCACAATTGGATTTGTCTAGATATGGAGTTACTTATATGATTATTATTGTGATTAATAAAAACATTTAATATCATAATAGAGAATATAATTGTGTTGAATTTATCTCTTTTCCTAATATAAACTTCTTCATCCACATTTTATCCATTCATACATTAGTTGTTGTGATATAATATGTATCTATGATAGAAATGGAAACAAAATTTTAATGTTATTATTATCCTAAAAAATTATCCTTCAAATGATATATTGTATCTAGATATGTATTTTCATGTATATATAACTATAGCCATATCAACATCAGTGTATCATTCCAAAATTGGTTAATCACATCCTTTACATAATAAATGACTATATGTTCCTTATAAGAACCACAATATTCATTCGACTATTGTATAATTATCCTTTCTATAATTTGAAAATAATTTTCTAAAAATGAAAACAACTTGATAAATATCCTTTCTTGTGAACATCATGTCATATAAAATGCTTCCAACAACTAATCGATAAATAATTTTCTATATTTTTAGTATCTCATCATTAAATGATAGAAGATAGATTGTCATGATCATAAAAGCAATCATAATTGGTTTTCAAACTATTATTTCATGATCATATTAATCAATATAAATAAACATCACAATGTGTAATTACTGACATAAATAATTGCTAAGAATTATCCTTTTGTGAGTAAAAATTATACCAAGAATATAAGTTCCATTTCTTAATTCCATTATTTCTAAAGACTCTTTAAAATACTTCTTTACTATTTAAATTTTATTGATATCTATACCAACAATCAACATTACCATAAATTAAAAAAACCTAATAAATAAATGATCATTAGAAAATTATTTTAAGAAAATTAATTGATCATTTTTTATTCTCATATACTCATATTTCTATTTAAATGAGTCAAAATTCCTATATCATTGATTAATATTTTCTTCCGACCCTATATACATTTAAATTTTTTATATTCCAAGTTAGATTCTATGGGAAATTGAAATCATTCTAGATACTCTATTTCAATTTTCATATCAAGATTATCATATAATAGTGGAATCTTTTCATCCAGTTATTGATAAACATTGTTGATATTTTCTAACAATCCATGAAAAAAAATTATAGAAATAATATTTATAAAAGGATAAAAAATTTCATCATTTTAAATACATTTTATATAACCAAATCCATTCAAAACCATCCTATATCTATAGAGTGCTTATAATATTATATCTTCGCCATTGAATCATTAATCCTAAATTTTTTTGACTGTCATCTTTGTTCGTAGTCATTCTACCAAATCAAACATGTGGATTATATTAAATGAATGTATCCATCTTCATTAAAATCCTTATCACATCGACATAAAATTTCATCTTCTAACACATTATTAGTAACCAAGTTTTTTCTTCATGAGTACCAATGATTCTATTATTATTATCTATTGAATTTTATCAATTATGCTTCTTGAGAGATGTTTTTAAGAATATCATGTTATGGAAAAATTACCGTAGATGGTGAAATATCACCCAGTCGTGATATATAAATAGATCTTTAAATCTCTCCTGTAATATCTAGATCTAATTTTTGTTTGAAATGTTCTAGATTGACTATCATTTCCTCTTTCGGCAACTTATTTCATTTTTCATGATTCTCAAAATCATTTGTAATATTTTCTTTATGAGATATCACCTATCCATTTATGAAAATCTTTTTGATTGTATCATAGAGGCACTATCCAAAATAATAATGATCATATAATAAAATGATTATATAATTTCTATTTCTATCCATTATCTCTTGCTAATATTATAGGATTCATGAAAATTCCATACAACCTAACACTATCAAATTATTCTATAAAATATACATACTTATCCAAATACATTATGTTATGACATGATTTAGTATATTTAGTTTAGAAATATTTATAATATAAATTTTAGAATACATTTTCTTCCCCTCAATAGATGTTCATTTTATTTGAATTAGAGATAATACATATGAATCTCTTGAATATTTTTTTCACCCTATAAACAACACCATTATTATATTTTCTCTATAGTATTAATTCTTACATCATGATTCCAAAACTCACAATTCCTTCCTTAAATGTACCGAGGTAATAAACTCTATTATCTTCATACAAACAATTTATTCATCTTTTTATATAACGATCATTAATGAAGGTAAAATAACAAGTAACATCTCTAAATGATATGGTTCTAATAATGAATAAATAAGTGTGTATAAAATTCAAAACAATTACTTTTAGAGATTATAAATATCCATTAAATGTTTTTATGGTGATTTACAAATATTTAATAAGTACAAGTATCCAAATGTGTAACTTTAATTACAAGAAAGTGATACTTTTATTAATAGAATGTGGATTTTTATCTCACTCATGTGACTACTCTACCTATGATACACTTCTCTATGATCATCCATTCTGGTTTCATTTTTTTATCGTCCACATGTTCTAGAACAAATATAGTAGAGAAAAATATCATATAAATATTTATAAATTAGCATATTACTATGTGTAGGATTTAATTTTCATGCACCTAAGGAACTAACATATCCATATCATTAGATGTTGAAGTGGATGTTAAATTCAGGAAAATATAAAAAAACTCACATAATTCATTAGAAAATTTCATAAAATATCTATCAACACAAAAATATTACCCACATTATTGTTATTAGAGGCACCATCAATTACCATATCCATCTATCCATAACATCAAAAAGATCATTATGAGACGAAATATCATTACGAAATGACATGGTATGAGTAACTTCAATTGATCACCCATGTTCAGTAATGAATTAAAATATGACATGACATTCTATAACAATAATGATAACAATATTATTTATTATATATTTATTATTTTACGATTTACCGTCTTGATTTATGTGCTCATCCTTCAACATCCAACACTCTTGGATGATCTTTCATGGAATTACATTGTGGTGTAACTTCATTTCATAAATTGATCATGATTTTTATTACTTATATATTTGTTTATTTTAGTCATAAGGTTCCTTTCCTCCACATATATATAAAAATGTATGCTTCTATATTCCTTTATTGAGACAAGAATGTTATTCTGATTTACACCACCCATTATGAATTATAGATTATTCATTAAATTTTATCCATCAAGCCTTTCAATGATGAACATTACATCAGGTGTTTAATTTATAGTTGACAAGATTGGGGTGTCCCACATCATTAATAATTAGATTCAAATCATTATTTTCTACAAATAGTCATCGAAATTCATTTTTATGGAAATTATGAGATCAAAAATACAATTAATCATTTTTTATCTAATATATTTTTTCTATCATTGATATTTTGGTTGAAAATATTGATCATGAGGTTTTTTATTTTTTTCATTTTTCTTTACATACATCTTTTAAACATTTCCACCGAAAAAAGCTCATGCCTGTTAGTAAAATTTTAAAGATACTCTTGTTGTCATAATACTAGATTTGAAAATAAAACTTATTATTGACCTTAAATAGTAGTATTTCAATAGGTGGGGTTCTGTTTGATGTATTCTTCTCAGAAAATTGAAAATATTCCAATAGATTCATCTATGGATTAGAAATGGGCCTATAATCCTCCAACACAAGACTACAAAAATATTTAATTTTTTAGATATATTTCTTTTTTTCATTTCATGATGAAATAATTAAAATATATCCGATTAATCACATTACTTTGATTTAACATTATTAATTATATAGATATTTTAAATATCTAATCATATATATACATTTCGGTGGGATTAAAATAGTTTTAATAAAACAATGAATCGAAAAAATAGACCCTAATTGAAATATTATCTATGAAAATAATTTTAGCAGTTATGATTGTCCAAGTAAGTGATGTCAGTGTAAGTCGGAAATTTCCTAATAGAATAGTTAGTATTAAATTTTCTGAAAACATATCACTATAATAAACAATATTTTTTTTGAAAAGTGGGTATGATAGCACCCTATGTATGACCCAAGCATTGAACGCCACTACCAATCACAAATTATTTATGTTTTCAAATTATTTTTCACGATTATAATTTTTTAGTAATGTATCCATTAATACACCTTCAAAATCATATTCAAATACAATTAAATTTTACTTCCACCAAAATCACTTCATCATGTGTCGAAATTTCAAAAGAAGTGGTTTTGGAACTAAAAATGTGTAGTAGTAAAACTCCCCAACAATGAATAATTTTGGAATAAAAGATAAAAAATAACAAAAATTAAAAACCTAGATACTTGGTGTTAAAATATGAACGTGGTAAATGATACAATATTTTATATTTTACTATTTTATGATAAATTTATATATTGTTACATAGTAAATAAAATGCTCTCCTTTCTTAATTTCAATTCCATGGAATTTTATCTTGTTTTATAGAGGAAGATATTCAGTTATGTGAAGGTTTGTTCAATTGGTAAGTCTAATCTTTAATGTTCTACCCCACTAACATCTCGTTGAACACATTTAGATTCCAAACAATGGGCTTGTGGTGGATGAAATAAATTCCTTTTTAAAAAAATATTCATTAAAACCTTGCAATAAATAACTACCTAAATTAGGAATGGCCCTATAAGATGTAAACAAGGGCCTAATTCCTTCCCCTATATTACTGCAACCTAGATGTCATCCATATTAAAAAAGGATTAAATATGAACTTCACTTTTGGATGAAAAAAAATATCCATATTACCTGAGTGTTTTTATGAGTCTTCAAGACCCTCATCTTATGTGTAGAGAATAAAAAATATCATTAATTCCATCAAATCCGATTTTTTTATTTATTTTGAATTTTTTTTATTAACTTTTAGTCGGAAATTTAATATTATAAAATATGGTTAAATATATGTTTGATCCACATAAACATTTATAATTTTTTTATGAGGCATTGATGGGGTGGAATATTCCTTTATCTCATCACCTGAATCCATATTCAGATTCACAATTATTAAGAAATACATTAAATATTTTGGGTTCACACCTCCTATAAGAAATAATTTTTAAAAAGGATTCCCCTTTACCCAATTTATTAACCCTATTCCTCCAATTTTGTATCCAATCTCTCCCAGAATGAAATCCATTTTTTAATTAATATTTGTGGTCTTCTATAAGTTAATGTTTTTTAAACATATATAATTTTTTATTTATTTTTTTAATTTATTTGATATCAGCTATGTTTTATGTAGACTATATTATTTAATTAATATATTATTTAGATGATTTATAAACTGTAACATGATTTAGTAAATATGATAATTATAGCAGATGAATTTAATTATTTTTTCATATCTTAACCAAATTTTATTTATTATTATCTGTTACATTATATTAATTAGAAAGATTAATGAATCATAAAATTAAATATTAAAATAATATTAATAAATTTAGAATGATTAGGAGTTATACCAATCAATTTATATTTGATTTATATTTTTATTGGTAATTATATATTATTATTTTTAATATTATTATTGATGAACAATGTATTACCTCTATCCCTTTTATATAGTAATTTCAAGTCCATGATTTATTTAGTGAATGAGAGTAATATAGTAACAATGGAATTCATTTGAGTAATGTTGTAAAAAATAGAGGTTTCATATTAGTTGATCACATTCGGTAATGCATGAATGAATGATTGATCAAAACATTCGAATATTGCCCCTATTTAATTTGAATGATTTATTGTTATTTTTTATAATCAAATATCACATCATATACAATATGATCAATTTACACATTTTATTAATAATTTATACTTAAATGTTAACATTTATGTGTATATAAAAATTATAAAATAAATATAAATTTAATTTTTTATTGATTCTAAATTAATACAAGTTGTAAAACAATCATGAATATATATATATATATTCAAATGTACTGAAAATTATTTCATTTTTTTAATAAAATTATAATGTTATTTATCTTATATGTACATTTACAATTAAATTAAATGGATTGTTTTTTAAAGTAAAGTAAATATAATAGTGTTGTTTTTATTTATGTAGATAATGTAATTATGAAATATATATTTCCTTTTTTTAATTCTGTTACTTTTTAAATATTCCATAAATTATGAATTTATATCAATGTCATTAAATTGATTTACATCATATCATGTGAAAGTGGATGCAAATATTTTTCATTTCACGTTGATATTGGTTATGGATTTAGTTGTTTCATAACTTGTTACCCAATTGAGATATTATACTTACACGTGAATTTTCACATGATAAATATTCATGGAATACATGAATTATGTATCCTGTAGTGGTTTTTTTATTATAAATCAATCAGTTTTCATTATGGTCTTTCCACTTCAGTATAAGGATCAACTGTTTGGGGGTTTGGGAAAGTGAGTTCCACCTAGTATACCATACGAGAAAAGAGGGGGAAAACCACCATCATTTAACTCTCCCTTTCACATCAAGAGATTATTGTAAGTATTTTAGTTTTATATTCACATTTATTTCATTCATATTCACGATGTATCAATGTGGGAGTGTGTGATGTATAATCATAATGGATTTTTATTTCTTTCATATTTTAGAGATTACTAGAGATATAATGAATATATAGAGTGTGACACACCCAAACATCATCATAAAACATGGATTAAAAACATCGAGGCCTCAATGGTTACAAGAAGTACCCCCTTCGGCATAGAGTATCATTGAGAGGTGAGAACGAGTCTTAGATTGGTGGATTCAATCAAATAATTGTTGTTTTTTTATTCTGGTACACAATAGTTCTTTGGTTATGTGTTTTCAATGTGCTTAAATTTGTTATATATTATTTATTTATCATACTTATTTTTTATTTCATATTAAATCCAATGATGATGAATCCAAATTCATGTTGGCCAATTGGATTGAACATTTCAATAAAGAGATATCTTTTACTAATTTCCTTTTTCAGTTTATTCATCCCTGTGAAAAAAAATTATACACTATTTAAATATGTAAAATCATTATTTGTATTTATTTATATATTTTGAAGAATATGAATAATTTTAATATTGTGAACATATTTGTTGTGTTTTACATGTCCATAGGAAGTTCTTTCTGGGAAAGTCAGTGTCATCCTAATTATTTTATTCTTGATCCATACATGAAAAAATTATTATCCATATATAATGAAATTGTTAATTAGTTCTAAAATAATTCAAACATTTATCATGGATCATAATCTCATTTTTTCTCATTATGTACATTTTTTCGTTTTTATAAGAATATTTCAATAAGGTTTATTTGTTGGTTGGTTTTCTTATAAACTAATAGTAGTTTTTTTAATAATTATATGAATAATTTTGGATTATATTATTGAAATTATTTTATATGAAACTAATCATGTTTTATCGTTTATATCACTATAATTATGTAATTTTGATGATATAATTATTTTTCATATTTTTTGTTTGGTATACCAAAATTTACAGTTAATTGCCTCCATGTTTGGCCACTCTATGTGGGTTGTTATACTATCTCAACTCGAATTAATTGGTATCATATATATATTGGAAATAAATTTTGTTTTTTATAAATTAACACTTAAATTATTTATATTGTTATTTTTTATTTTAAAACACAATATTCGTTTATGTTTTATTTACATAGGTTGTTTACATTCAATGGTTTAATCATGCATATTTTTTTTAATTTTTGATTCCTTAAATCTTTCCCCTTTTTATATGCCAATATAATCATTATATGGTACTTTGTACAATTATTCATATTTATTTGGTTCATTAGTATGAAAATTATAGTTAGATGGTAGAATAAGGGTGATTTTTGAATAAATATTTTATATGAGTGGAAGGGTTTTTAGGAATATTTATATATAACATGTGTTCTACATTATTAATTATAATTTACAGATGAATTTTTTTTCACATTTTTTGTATCCTTTGTAGGAATGTTTTCTCTTGGGTTTTATATCATTTGAGATGTGGATGTTTTTTTCCACTATTTAGAGTTGACCTTTCTTATGAATAACTTCCATGATTAAAGAAAAATATATAAAATATTTTATAATCTTTGTAGTGATGTTGGATGTTAACTATATATCATTAAGAAAATAGAATGGGATGAGACACTGTGGTTTATAGTTGGAATCACATGAAACACGTGTTTTTTCTCATAGATTTATATATTTTCCATAAGATGCTTAGGGTTTTATGTGGGTATCAAGGGTACCATATAGTTTGAGGAACTATCAATTTGTTTTGGTATATGTAGAGTTATATATGTTTGTTGAATTTATAGATCCTATTTTGGATTATTGGATCCTCTTTCAGGTTTATGTGAAGACTATTTTATGTTATATATATTATAGTGATTACTTATTTCCAACTATTATTCATGATCTATATTCTTTCTATGTTATTAAATTGTCAATTTTTAGTGAGGTTTTATTTTTTAATGGTTTTAGGGGATTCATTTTACTAAGTTATAGCATCAATTTCAGGTAATTATGAGATAATTATATGATTATTAGAAGAAAATATCTCACATGTAAACTAAGGTATGTGGATTTATGTGTTTAATCATTAATGTTGTTTTGAATTGATTATATTTGAGCATGTTTTTTATACATTAAAAATATAATACACCTTTGGAAGTATGAATCATGTAAAATCATTAAAGAAAAAATCTTAATATCATAAAAATATAAATTTACTATTTATGAACTTGGAAGATTGATAATGGAATTTAGTAACGAATGATCATACTAATTTATGGCATATTTAATTTTATTATAACATTTAATTTCCAAGGGGAATAATTTTTATATTTAAAATCCAATTATTGTAAATTTACATAGATATTAATATTCATCAAAAGATGAATTTATACATATTTTTAGGAATTTCTTTACGTTATATCATATATTTATTGACTCCCATGTTTCTCTTTTTTCCATGAGATTTGGTTGGTATTCAGTCAAAACATGCATTTCATCCCAATTTTGATATGTCGTGGCCCCCCTGTTTTTCACATGATGGGTTTTTTAGTATGTACATGTGTTAGATTTAGATTTATAATTTTGTGATTTGAAAATAATAAATCCGGAAAAATTTGATCCTTATTTTCAAATTTTTTTTGGACATTAATGCCATAAGATAAATAAATTGAAATACATATTATATGATAAAGAAATTATTTCATCAATTCTAAGACTATCGAACGATTTCAATCCCTCAAATTCTCTATGTCACATGACCTTAATGTACTATCATTTCTCACATATGCATGTTATATGTTGAATTAAAAATGTAACAAATGATTTAAAAATGTATGATGTATGTTTATTTGGATTATTTTAAAATAATTTAACAAGGATCTATATCTATTGATAAGATGTTTATATTTTAAATTCCAATATATACAACATATCAGTTATTTTCATTAACCTAAATAGGGTAATATATATTTCATTTTTTCCATAGAATTTCATGAAATCAACTATATTTCATAAATTACAAAAATATTTATGATTTTCCATGTATTTAACAATTAAAAAATAATTTTTACACTTCCAATATTTTTTATACAGTCAATGGACTTCTCACATGATGCCCTAGAGCCACAATCTTGGATCTAATTCCATAAACATGTACATTACATATTTCATATTATTGAAACTATAAATTATATAATATAACTATCTCATAATAAATGTTCATAAATAAAATATTGAAATACCTAACATCATAATACATTATAGATTTATTGACTTAGAGAATTATGAAAAAACATAAAAAAAGAACAACCAATATTTTTCTCATTCAGTGTATAATGTTTTCCACCATTTTAGAAATGACATTATCCTGAAGGTGTCTTGAACATATAAAAAACACCTTCCATGAATGATATACATAAACACATATCACGTGGACTACTTTTATTCACAATATTGGGATTGTAAACATAATAATGCCTTGAGCTCAAATGATAGGAAATGTAAGATTATTATTGATGTTATAAAAACGTAATCATGGTATACATAAAATGATACAAATAAATAAAATAAAAAATTAATAATACAGTATAAATTTAATAATTATATATTATTGATAATAAATGAAATATTGGTTATAAATAATAATGTTCTCATATTAATGGAATTCGTAATGTTTGACATCAAAAAATGATTCATGTAATTGATCCAAGACACTCTACTTTTATGGGAATTGGAATACCTCAAAACCCAACATGATTTTCTCATTATTCATATTGATAAATCAAAGGTGTATATCATTATAATTCCATTGATTCACCGAATAATTTCTAATTATTTCACTATAATAGTAAACAAGACACTTCAAATCATTCCCATAGGGAATAATGGATGCATAAAAACAATTATATCAATATAATAATAAACATCGAACATAAATAAATCTTTATATTTAGTTATTAGTTAATAATAACTACTAATGTCTATATTTTTCACCACTTTTTTATAATTTCGATATAATGATATTAAACCATTATGACAAGTAATGTAGGTGGTTAAAAAATACAAATAAAAACTTCCAGTAATCACCCTTATCGAAATAAAAATATGTGGAATAAAAATAATGTTTATTATGTATATAAAAGTGATTTCAAGACGACAACCCAAATTGAGATATAAGTTGTATGGAATTAGGTAAACATAACCATGGACATGAAAATAAAAATAAATAATATTTAAATATATGAGAACATCATTGAAAAATAATTTTATACTGATACCGTTGAATAATGTATAATGAATGGGATTGTTTGGTATCAATAGTTCATTCCCTAAAATTATACATATATATATATATATATTAGAGTATAAATAATCAAATGTATACCATCATAGAGTAAATACGATTCAAAATTAAAATTGAAAAATAAATTAATACCTTAAATATCTTTTAGAAAAAGTTTTTAAGATTTAAGTAAAAGACATGTTGTAGTTCCCCTCTAAAATATTTTTTCAAAAGGTAAATTGAATATATTTGGAATAAAATATTTTTTAAAAAACAGACATTAGATATAGATCCTGGAAAATAAAAAAAATCTTCTTCAAAAATTGTGGAGAGGTATAGATAACAAATGAATGTTAATGGGGAAAACCATTTTTATTAATTTAAAAATACCGAGATTCAAAACACAGATTGTTAGAAGTGAACTTTTTTTATCCAATAAAAATTTTCCCAAATATTGTTATAAAATAAAATAAGTGAGAATATTAAGGTGGGATAACACTTCTAATACCTTATAGATTTATGAATTTAGGTTTTTCTAATAAGATAAATTTATTTTATGGCTTGCATTACACGTTTCAACAAGTTATTCTTGAATTATAAGAAACAAAAAGATAGCGTTGAACCACAATAAAAAATTACATTATCTATTAGTAAATGAATCACTTTGTTTCCATTTCTATACACACAATTCAATGTTACTTAAAAAGCTAGTGATACACATAATACTGAGTTTTACTGTACTAAAATATACTATTAATATTATTATTTCAATATTATTAACGTAATCACCTAGAATATGAAATTGATAGAATTAATAATGATAATAAATAGGAAAATATGGTCTAGATATGTTTATATAAATTTTGGAAATAAATTATATGGAAATTAATATAGAATCCAATTTTAATGGAAATGTTTTTTTTACAAAAACTATTTTTACACGCAACATGACTTTTATCATTTGAAATTATATTATTTACTATTTTTAATGAGATTAATGAAATTTATATATTATACATTAAAAAAATAACATTCATCTAATATATTTTATAGTTGAAACATAATAAAAAATTCAATTTATTTTAAAAAAACTATATTTTTCTAAATGTAGTTTTTCTAAATTATAATGTTGAACCTATTTTGAAATTAAATTTTGACAATTTTTTAAATTTTATTTGTGAATTGAAACTAAATTTTTTAATATATAATATAAAATTTATCTTAAGCATATTTTTTGGTATTTTTATGAGAAGTTTCATTTTTTGAGAAATAGTAAAAATTACTGAATTTTAAATGAAAATTAACTATTCATCTAAATAAATTATTCAGTAAGATAATTTTTTGAAATTATATTAAAGTAAAAATAGTAAAATATTAAATATATTAATCCAATTAGGTCATTTGAATTATTTTTATATTGAATTTCCTTATAAAAATATAGAAATAATTTTGTCATTTTTATATTTAAAACCTACTTTGTCATCCCATCCATGGGATTAATATTAAATTAATTTCTTCTAATTATATGATTATAAATTTTAAAATGTATTCCATATTTATAATAATCATAAATTAAAATATATATTATTTTCATATTAAATTATGAATAATAACATTGTGAAAAAATTAATATTAATTGTTGTCATTAAAGAAAAAACGAGTTCACACAGATGTTAACTGTAAAATATATGGTTTAAAAATGTGACAAATTTTTTCCAAAAAAATTAATAATTTTTATATCTTTTTTCACTTATTATAGAAAATTTTAATGTTTTTTGACACAAGACCATGAATGTGATTCATAAAATATGTTTAGAAAATAAAAATACAAAAATTTATCTTTCTCACTTATCAATATTAGAATTATTCGGGGATAAGAAAAAATCTAAATAGGATTAGTTATAAATATTATTTTTTCATATAAATGTGTTTCTATAATCATAGTAATTTATCACTTATTTTAATAGAGAATTAAAATACATTAAATTCTAATGAAAAGACTACACACATATTATTTAGTTTAAAACAATATAATATTAATTATAATAAAAAAATTTAATTGAGTAGAAAAATTAATGAAATACAATATTACAATATATATATATATATATATATTTAATCCACCCATAACTTAAAATATTAAAATTCCATTGTGGTCTTGATATTGTTTTTGAATAAAGTTAAATTTGATTTTAATGATATTTTATAATAAATGATATTTTATTAATTAATATAAATTACTAAAAATATGATATTATATGAAGTGAGTATTAAATATAAATAAATATATAATATTCTATATTATAGGAAAAAATATGTTTTTTTGATCACAATATTTACAATTATATAGTAAAAACAATGTTGGCACAATTACTATTTAACAATTTATTTTTGCACGGTACTATCGTTTGTGTAAAACATCATTTCATATACACATATGATTTTAATGTTATATATAAAATAAAACACTGATAATAATTAGGTAAATATTATATATAAAGGACCAATTTAGCTTATCATTAATTGACAAAATACTTAGGTTCAAAAACTAGATAACCTAAAAGAAACCAAAAAGGTAAATGTCGGGAAACAAAGATTTTAAGGATCAACATAATAAAAAGAATATTTTTTTTGAGTGGTTGAGGGTTTTAGACCATTATTAAACAAAAATTCATTATTTTCCAATTTTTAGACACATGTTAGATGGTATACCTCAAAAGAGTGATTATTTTTTTGTATTTACAAGAATTCCATTTTTAAATAATAGAAGGCTCTCAATCCCCCTACTTCTTCACACCTCTAAGGACAATTGGCTTTGAAAAAATAATTCCATAAATAAATCCCAACACCGATAATATCATATTAAAATCCCTAATATAGGTATAATGGAAAAAAATATGTCATTTGGTGAAAATTAACTGCACTTACTGAAAGAATAGACAAAATTCTTCAACGATCAGTTCAGTTGTTTTTCTTTATCTCCCAAATAATTTTTTTAACTTTCTGATTATATGATAAATAAATAATATATAATATAAGTATATGATTTTATATTATGTTATTATTGATACCAAAAGAATCCAAAAATCCATCAAATGGGATACAAAATCATATTTCTTGTGTAGGGTGGACTACCAACTCACAAATCGATGTTGATCGTTCTTCCATAACTTCATTTAATAATTGAAATTAATGATGGAATTAAATTTTTTACATTATATATTAGATATTTGTGTTTTATATATTCTTATATTTTTATTATATAACACATAAATTCTTGTATTCCAATTGGTGGGAATATGATAACATCGTTTGTTGAGGTGTAGACTACCACATCCTAAAAGCAATGAAATTCGTTCACACATTACACTAAATGTATTAAAGACGAATTAATTAAATATATATGAAATATAAAAAATAATAATGAAATATTAATTATAATATACATAAATATGCACTTCATTTACTTATATTTCATTCAATACAATAAAAAATGGAAACAATGATCACTCGTACGTACGACCTATCCTTTTTATGAATGGTGTATTTAATTTTCTATTTCTAAATGTTTTTTATATTATAATAAATATATATATAATGAATATATTTTATATTTATTTCATGGGTTTGATTCTATAAATATATAAATTCTTATCAAAGTATTTGGATCAATAAAAACAAGTCATAATACACATGAAAAACAATTTGGTTATTCCCCAAAACATTACATTAAATTGATTTTTTTATAAAAGGGTTATAAAAATTCATAATGGAATAATATATGGTTGTATATATAATAATATTTTTATGTCGTATATTTATAATAAAATTATATTTATTTTACAGTTTTTTGAATTTGTATGAAGAAATTCAGGACTTACGGTATGTGGATTATAATTCTAACTTTTATTTCTGTGGGAAATATTCTATATTCATCACTTGTATTTTAGCGATGTATATAATAACAATGAATATATTCTATGATTTACCTAAAGATATTAAATTCTATTTACATATCCATTTTATTATCTCTCTTTCAAGGGTTTTACTATTAAGATTTTAACAAATTGGAAATGTATTTTATCATAATTTTCATTATTTGAGATAACTGTTGTGTTTTACAACTAATTTTTTTATGAGATGAATATTATACCATTTGACATGTTATATAATGAATAATATTCTTTTTATTATTATTTAAGCTTTATTTAATTTTATTACCTCATGGGTATTCTGATTCCAATTAAAAAAATGGAATTATTGTATTACTACAATCTAATATTTTATCGGGACTGTTTATGATTATCTTCCACTGATGATATATTATAATCCATATCTCAATAAATCTCATGATTTTTCTTCTCCAATGGATATTGAGGATATATTTATATATTTTTATTATTCACTATTTTTTGTTTAATATGATTGAGAAATTTTTTCTATGAAAATCACATTTTTTTGGGAATTCTATTTATTCAAAATAATGTTTTAGGAAAAAAAATTAAAAAACTATATCCAAATCAAATTTAATCTCATTTTCAAGTAAATCATTTTAAAAATTGATTATTTTTTATAAATTGATGAAAATGGTTTTCAAATATTATTTTATAAATTAGGATAGTTTTTTTCAATGAAAAATGTTCTTAAATAGGTTTTATATTTTATAAAGCATTTTTTTAAGAGGACTGGATGTTTTTCATCAAGAATTATTTTTTATATAACTTTAAAAATAATTTTCCATTCAATATTAAATCCATTGGAGTTACCTACTAATTATTAGGGAAATGATCTATTAATATCAATCAAATCCATTCTTGTATGGTTTCTTTTTTTGATTCCATGAGGTTTATAAAATTTGAAACTCTTACATGGGTTATTCCATGATAAAGAACATATGATTAATGCAGATTATAATTGGTTATTCCATTATAAAATTTTTATTGTGCGTGTGTCTATTATGAATTTTATAATATGATGTCATTTTTGTGATATCTATTTGATTTCATGGGTTAGGACATTATTAATTCTAATGATCTTGTGGAATATGTATGTATAATATTGTTCATTGATGTGTGGGAACAATATATTTATCAAATTCACTGTGTAAAGATTAATATATTAGGATATAACTATGTGAATAAGTAAATATTATTGATCCACTATGGAAAGAAGGTGTAACCTGATCCACTATAAATAATGAACTATGACTAGGTATGGTGGTGTGTCCTGATCAAAATGTATAGATCCCTAATATGTTTTGGTAATGATCATTAATTTATAGGGAATGATTTAATATATATTTTTGTCTTCAATAGTTCCATATCTTATTCCTATCTTAGGTTTTCCTGGCTTATGCTCTTGGTTCCTTTATTAATATTATCTTTTCACCTCCTAATTATTATTCGATGAATAGTGATTTTGATATATGATATGCATGGTTGATATAAAAATGTTATGCTACTGTTATCCTTCCTTTATTTCCATTAAATGCTTATGTATCATGATAATTTATATCCTTATTAAACATCTGAGATCACTGTTTCTTATTTTTCATTTCCACGATTTAGTGATTATGTATTTATATAGGATTAGTAATGTAGAGAATATTTAAGAGATACATTTATGATCATTCAAAAAAATTATAAGAATTTTTTTTATTTTGTCAATGAAGATAAACTATTATATTCTTTGGGACTGTATCTTCGTAGTGTGTTCTATATTCATCTAAAATGATGAAATATCCATATATATTAAGAAAATTTCTCTATAGTTGGTATAAAAAGGTTTATTCAAACATTGGAACTATAATGAGAATACATTAATGTGATCCATAAAGATATTTCTATAGATATGTCTATGGTTTTGTCTAAGAATATGTCATTGGATGTTGTAAATTATGGGAATATATATTATAATTTTGTGTAAGTATTTAGTGATCACTTTCCATATAAATATAACCTCATCTGGATACCAAATATAGATGTTTATCTAGCAGAGATGTTCAAATGGTTAACAAATCCAAAAGACTATATTTATCAAGATTAAATTGGGAAATGGTGCATGAATAAATGTCTTTTGGCACACCAATTTTGATACTATCATGGCATATTTTTTGGAAATTAACGAAACCATCATGAAAAATCATGAATGATATAAATAAGTTTTGTCAATGAAAAACCTTTGGTAAAATAATAGAATAATGGATCTCAAAATTTGGGGTCTTGATTTAGACATTTTATAGGTAATATTCAAGATTATGATTGTCATGACCTGACCCTACCCGGGCTCGAGCTTCAACTACCCCAAGCTCACCTCCATAGGCCAGGGGCGGGCGACTTGCGCCAAAGACACAACAACTCGGGGAGGCCTTTGACTAAGTACATATACACAAGATGGACTATTCAGTTGCCCAAAACGGTCGCCCGGTGATAGAGATGGAAAATCATAGTCGACGCCCAAACGATCGTCGTGGGGCCCACACCATCGTGCCGAATTTGAGCGGGCGGATTGCACCATTGCAATCCCCTCAGTAAAACATCTAGAAATGGGTACTCAAACACACCGAACGGATTTCGGGTGAAAAAGTGGTGTTTCACCGTAATACGTGTGAACTAGGCCTCGTGGGGCCCGCAACTCATCTCCAAACTAAATGCTTTGGAAAGATCCTCAAAAAGTCTGCACGAGGACTGGGATCATGCTTCCGCTAATGGCGCGTCAATCGGACATACCAAGCGGGAGTTAGGTCCAACGTAAGAATAAATAAATAATTCATTCATTCATTAATTATGCGCATTAAATGTTTTGTGCCCCTGAGCAATGAAACCTCACAGAAAAGGATTCGAACCAACTTTTGAAGGTCCGTCTCAACTTCAAGGCCATAGCGCCTCTGACGGAACATCCAACGGACGTCCGGCTCACGATCCAGGTCTGTGGCAACCTAAATAATAATTTATTATTATTAATTTAATGATCCTCAGGTCTCTCGTATTCGGGTAGAGAATCCAAAAATCCCAAAACTCATCTTAAAGAGAGAGCCACATCGATAAGAACTCATCGTCGTAGACTTCGTGTCAAACGGACGCGCCATTTGAACAATATGGCCCCCCCGAATACAAGGAGGCCTAATCGGGCTGGTTTACCCCGACCGGCCCGGTACGAGCCGTCGGCCCTCCTCAAAACGCCAGACCCAAGCGGGTCCGACCCTCCTCAACCGACCAACCAAATTGCCAGTCTCCATCATAACACAGGACCCACGTGAGGCGGGTCCTTGCCCCCTCTGAAACAGACCGGTCGAAGCTGGTCTTCGTTGACCCTAGGAAGACCCGCGCGGCGCGGGTCCTTCCTCCTCTGCTGAATGCGACCAGCGCCCTCAGTCGACCTCCACCACGACCGCTTAGCCTCAACACCAGCCACCGACCGCCTGCGTTGCCCCGCTGCTGAGATTCTGCCTCAGCCTGGAGCCGCTCCGCCGCCGTCCGGCTCACCGCGTCGCCGCCTGGTATGGGCGGCCGTCGCGCCTACCCGACAGAAACACCCAGAAACTCCTGAATTTCCCACAACCATCGCCGGACCATTGCGTGCAGCTCGGAGCTTGGAATTCAAATCCTAAGAATGCGTCGTAAAGAGCAAATAAACTAATTCTTGCTCATGGGATTTAATTAGACGATCAAACAACAATAAACACATATAATTGAGGTCGAAATAACATTCGAAAATTAAAACGCAACCAAAACCTCCTACCTCTTGGGCGTTGCCTAGAGATTCACGGAGGATCCGCTGCCGTGCGGTCGCCATGCCGGAGCTGCCTCTCCAGGGTGGAGTAGGAGAGGGAGCTTGAGGGTTTCTCTAGGGGGGTTCAATGGGGAAGAAGGGGAGAATGGGGGTAGTTTAAATAAATAAACTCTTTAATTAAAAGTCCCGACCCCCAAAACACCCACCTACAAAACCTCCTCCGCGGTCAAGATTAAGCTCCCCATAGGGTAAACACCACCTTCCGAGCACAATGGTGGTCTCGGAATTTGATTCTGAGCTTCCGTTTGAATGTTATTAAACTCAACGCCTGAGGGCGCCAAATTACAAAAACGCCCCTGGGGCCATTTTTCACTAACGGCCCCTGCCCGTAGAACTTATACCGCTCATAGGGTAAATAGCATGCTCCAAACTCAACGGTACCCTCTTTTGTCCAATCCAAGCCACCGTTTAAGAGATATGTTAGTTTAACCATTAAACGAATAAATAAATAAATAAATTTATCCGTTTAATATTATGAAAGTGAGCGAGGGGTCCAAACATCCCACGATGACACGTTTTATGTCGTTTCTAGGGTAAAAATCCCATTTTGGACCAATTAGTACACTCAGATCCTTGATCCGGATCACTGTTTAGGAGTTATCATATTTATTTGGCGTGCCCAGTTAAAAGCACTGAAAATTTAATTTTGGCCACTCCGGGGGTCAGAATCGTACGCCGTCTGAAGGAGCTGATATGGAATAACATCAAGAATATTCCAAAGTCTTTCGAAGAAAAAAATAGGCTCTTACATTATTCACCTCTTCCAGATATTCATCCCTGAAAAGTGAAACCGAGGAAAAAAACATAGGGTACTCAGCCTGCACCTGGCTCCTCCGTACCTAGAAGAACTCATGCACAGCTATGCACAACCGCACACAGACCAAAGGACAGATCCATTCACGTGAGGTCCACCCTTTCCGATGTCGTTCATAGGATCATGCACACCTCTTCTCGGGTGAGTCGCGTGGGAGACGTCATGCACTCAAACCAGCCCTTGGGGTTAGGGCAAGGCGGTAGAGAACCTCGCCATCCCTCTGCACTGTATCAAACGGTCTGAAGGACATCGGGGGTAGCTCACGTCCCCGACCAAACCTCTACGTCGCACGTTGCGACTGGAATCGCCGCCCGCACCTGGAACAAGGCACGGTTATTCCCTCCTTCAGAATATCTATATGGTGAAACAACCTAGGATATCTAGTCACGTGAGGTTTCACAGTCGATGTATCACAGACAAGGCCCTCATACATGATCGGAAGCGAAGGAGTCGACACCATAGACTAAATGAAAAGGTACCACTCCTTTTATCATACCAACACAGGGTTATACTGACACCCTGCGCCACCCTGGTAACACCTCATGCATGGAGCAGGGAGGAATGCATTCCACATAGAGAGTCTATCAATTAAACTAAAAGAAGCTGAAGTGCTATTGAGTATACATTTTATCACCCCATGCTCTATAGGATCGTAGACATCCAAAGCTCACGGTTGTCCGTGGTCCCAACCATCAGCTCCCGGAGACTAAAGTGGACAACCTTGCAGTGATGAGAAGGCATCATAAGGTCATCCCCCACTACCAGCTCCTCCCGCTTCTCCGCTAGCACCACCTCTCTGACCACTACTCTAATCACGACGCTACCTCTGTCGTGGTGGTGCACCTACTTCCTTCCCAAAGATCTCCGCACTCCTGGTCGGGAAGTCCCATGCCAGGTGACCTCGCCCATCGCAAGCTTAGAACCGACTATCTTCGGGATGCACTGGTGCCCTCTGGTGCCACTGTGGTGTATGACCACGGCCCGGGATCGACTAACGGAAGGGCATACTCGGTTGAGGCCCTATTCCTTTTCACCATAGTGGTATACAACCGCATCTCTGAAACCGGCAATGGGAAGGCCACCTGCATCGAGGTCCTATCCTTCGGCGCCTGCTAACTATGACAGACGTCTCGGCTAAATCATGCCCTCTGCCACTACCAACCGCAAAACATGACAGGAAGTTCTCTATCACCAACGCCTGATCTAACACCCCGGAATATGTGGAAATTCCCAAGGGTACTATGACAGTAGGAATCTCTCGGCGGAGACCCTTCTCAAACGTCCTCTTTCGGGAGTTTCCATCTTGGACCATGTCCAGGTAAAAGCGTACACGGTCTGTGAAACTATCTGCGTACCCGGCCACCGTAATCCCTCTCTGCTGAAACTGGAGGAGCTCCTGAATCTTAACGAATTGCAAGAAGGAAATGAAAACTCCTCACAAAACAACAACCGAAAGTCTCCCAATGAAAGCAATGACTTGTCAAGAAGCAGAGTCACTAGACTCCACCAACTCCAAGATGCTCCACAAAAAAGGTTGGCTGCCAAAGCCACTCTCTAATCTATCGGCGTCTACACAAGCATGAAAACTCGAACCACTATCTCAAGCCAGACCTCTACTACCTGAGGGTCTGTCTCACCATTGAACCTCAACTGTCTCTGCAGCTGAACTCATGAAGCACGCCCAACCTGCACTCTAACTCAGCCTGCTCTATTAAAGATGTCTGTTGCTCAACAGGTGGGGGTGATGCTACCGGCCCACCTGGAGAAAATGGTCTCACATGATGGGTCCTATATTGTGGCCTCGTAGTTCACAAGGTCATCGTCATGCACCAAAGCTGGTATCATGGAGGGCTGTCTTTGCGGAGACATCCTGAATATTATCAAAGAGTGTCGTGGCCAGATGAGAATATATGTATATACTGATAACAATGATGGGGAGCTGACTCAAGAAGGACAGTCAAGACTCAGTCCTATGTGATGCACAAACAAGTTCCCCTGCAACAAGTGTCTCAGCATGCCGAGTCGTCAAGCGGGTTATTAGGGTCCTAGTGAATGGATACGTTGATCGCCGCACCATTACAGGACTCCCTAGCCTTAGAGACACTCTCGAGACACATCAACACAGTTTCCCTATATCCCAACCAATTCCCCTTTCAGGGACGTCCGCACAACGTCCCACAGAACGAACCAGCTCTGATACCACTTTGTCACGACCCGACCCTACTCGAGCTCGAGCGACAACTACACCAAGCCCGCCTCCAAAGGCCAAGGGCTGCCGACCTGCGCCGAAGGTGCAACAACTTTGGGAGGCCATTTCCTAAGTACATATACAAAAGATGGACTATTCACTTGTCCAAAACGGTCGACCGGTGATAGAGATGGAAAATCACTGTCAACGTTCAAATGATCCTAGTGGGGCCCACACCATCATGCCGAATTAGAGTGGGCGGATTTCACCATTGCAATCCCCTAGGAAAAACATCCAGAAACAGGTAGTCAAAAACCCCAAACGGATGTCAGGTGAAAAAGCGGTGTTTCACCGTAATACGTGCGAACTAGGCCCCATGGGGCCCACACCTCATCTCCAACCCGAACGATTTGGAAAGCTCCTCAAAACATCCGCATGAGGACTGGGATCATGCTTCTGATGACATCACGTCAATCGAACATCCCAAGCGAGAGTTACTTCCAACCCAAGAATTATTAATTAATTAATTAATTCATTAATTATCTGCATTAATCGTTTTGTGCCCCTGAGCAACGAAACCTCACAGCAAAGGTTCCGAACCAACTTTGGAAGGTCAGTCTCAACTCTATGGCCATAGCGCCTTTGACGACATGTCAAACGGACATCTGGCTCATGATCCATGTCTGCCGCAACCTAAATAATAATTTATTATTGTAAATTTAATGCTCCTCGGGCCGCCCGTCTTCAGACATGGAATCCAAAAATCCCAAAACTCGCCTTAAAGTGAGCGCCTCGTCGATACGAACTCATCACCGTAGACGGCGCGTCAAACGGACGCGCCGTTTGAATGATATGGACCCCCGAATAAAAGGAGACCTAACCTGGCCAGTCCACCCTGGCCGGCCCGGTCCAAGCCACCGGCCAGCGGCCCAGTCCGTTGCGGCCTGCTGGCTGCGGCCTGCCTCAAACCGCTAGACCCGAGCGGGTCCGGCCCTCCTCAACCGACCAGACAAATGGCCGGTCTCCGTCATAATGCAGGACCCGCGTGAGGCGTGTCCTTGCCTCCTTTGAAACAGACTGGCCGAAGCTGGTCTTCGTTGACACTTGGAAGACCCGCGCGGCGCAAGTCCTTCCTCCTCTGCCGAACGCGACCGACGCCCTCATCTGGCCTCCTCTACGGCTACTCCGCCTCAACGCCAGTCATCGACCGCCTGCGCTGCCCCGCTGCTAAGATGCTGCCTCACCCTGGAGCCGCTCTGCCACCATCCGGCTCACCGCACCGCCGCCTGGTATGGCCGGCCGCCACGCCTACCCACCGGAAACACCCAGAAACTCCTGAATTTCCCGCCACCTTCGCCGGACCGCTGCGTGTATCTCGGATCTCGGAATTCAAATCCGATGGGTGTGTCGGAAAGAGCATAAAAAATACAACATTATCATTGGATTTAATTTGACGATCAAACAACAATAGATGCATATAATTGAGGTTGAAAAAAGGTTTGGAAATTACAACGCAACGAAAACCTCTTACCTCTTGGGCGTTGCCCGGAGCTTCACGGAGGATCCGCCGTCGCCTCGTCGCCTTGCCAGAGCTGCCTTGCTGGAGTGGATGAGGATAGGGAGCTTGAGGGTTTCTCCAGGGGGGTTGAATGGGGAGGAAGGGGAAAAGGGGGAGAGTTTAAATAAATAAACTCTTTAATTAAAATTCCCGACCCCCAAAACACCCGCGTCCAAAACCTCTGTCGCGGTCAAAATTAAGCTCCCCATAGGGTTAACACCACCTCTCAAGAACAATGGTTGTATTTGAATTTGATTATGAGCTTTTGTTTGAAAGTTATTAAACTCAACTCCCGAGGGTGCCAAATTTTTTAAAATGCCCCTCGGGCCATTTTTCACTGACAACCCGCGCCCGCAAGAACTTATACCCCTCCTAGGGTAAACGGAACCCTCCAAACTCAATGGTGCCCTCGGTTTTCCAATACAAGACTCCGTTTAACTGATACTCGTGTTTAACCATTAAACGAACAAATTAATTAATTTATTTATCTGCTTAACATTCCGAAAGAGAGCGAGGGGTCCAAACATCCCACGCTAACATGTTTTATTTCGTTTCTAGGGTACACATCCCATTAAGTACCCATCGGTACAATCGGTTCCCTTATCCGGATCACCGTTTAGGAGTTATCTCATTTATTTGGCGTGCCCAGTGTGAACGTAATGAAAATTTAATTCCGGCCACTTCGGGGCTCAGAATCGCACGCCGTTTGAAGGCACTACTCTGGAATAACATCAAGAATATTCCAAAGTCTTTCGCAGCAAAAACTGGGTTCTTAAAATTTCGTGTTCCCCTATGATTGGTGTTTTCCACTACGATTAGTGTTTCTCACACAGTGGTTTTGGTTTTATTAAATGTCTAGAGATTGATGTAATTATGTTAACATTGAAACTGTTAGACAGATTAGTGACTATGAGAAACCAAATTGGATGATGAATGGAGAGATTGATATTTTGATTATTTTGAATCATTTATCATGATATATGGAAAAAAATGAGACATTTGGATATTTTTATAACACATTGAATTATAGGAATATAAATTTTTAGGAATGATCACATGATAATGATCATAGTGGAAGAAATATTTGTCTTCCTACATGTTAGAATGAAGGGAATAATAACCTAGAGGAATACCAAAAATAGAGGGGAAGATGTTATCTATGTCTAAAGGGGATTATAGAGTGATGAATTTTCATGGATTCAATGTATTATCTATGGATAACATTGGAATTAACTAAGTAAATGACTAGACATAATAATTTACATCTAAACTAATTATGAACCTACTCTACTATAGTCATTGAATTAGAAGTATTGAAGTTATATTGTATTTCGAATCATGGTTTATGAAATTTATATAGATTGATTAGTATATATTCTTCGTTAAGGATATTATGGATTATCATGAATAGAAATAGTGAACTAGAAAATATATTTATTGTAAAAGTTATATTTCATTGAGAAAAATGATTAAGGTAATTTAACCCTTAATATACTAATGATTTTTACATAATGGTGTTTTATTTTTATAAATAGATGTTTGATAAATATAATGTAAACTTTATAATAATTACTACCTTGAAATAGAATAATTATTTTCAGAAAATGTATTTTATGATATCTTTTATGGAGTATATGAAATAATTTTCTATAAGAAATATATCAAATAATATTTGGAATAATAAACCATGAATGTTTACAATAACAATTTATGGAAATTCTTGGTACTACAATATTTCATGATAAATTAAGATATAGGTATTTTTATGTGTGTTATATAGAAAAAAAGGAAGTTACATTAGTATATTTTGGAAACCTTTTTATGATTATACATGTTTTCTATCACACTCCGTTAATATTTTACTATTATTTTCTTCTTATGGGTCCAAGTTTTCACATTCCAGCTATGTTATCATATGTGGACACCCAGTTGAGACTTATTTTTTAAAACCAATATGTTTTTCCATTAATTTTTTCTAAAGGTTGTTTTGGTAATAATATTTATGATGTGGGTTGTTATAAATGTTTCATTAATGTATCAATATTTTGATAACCCAGAAGAAATTTTAATGGAATGTTAAATTTAAATGGTGTATAATGTATCACCTCTATTTTTTATAAATAATTGTTATTTTAAATAAGTTTAATTTTTTTGATGGAATAAATTGAATGCAACACCAAGTTTTGTTTTCATTATACACAACACCATGTTAATCATGTACTACACGTAACACGAATATTAGATTATGGTAAAGGAACACTAAATTTGCCTTTCATTACATGCAATACAGAGTTTTTCTATAGACTGTATTTTATGAAAGAATGAGTTTTACCAAACTAAAATTTTCGATTAATATTATTATAAACTGTGAAAACATGGTCTACATATTTCTATATAATTATTTTTTGACCAATTAATTAAAAATTATTATAGAAAAAAATTGTAAATGAAATTTTTTTATTAAAAAACTATTTCTATGCACATGAGTAATTTCATGATACAAAATTAAAATAATTACTATTAGTGGATGAGATTAATGAAATTTATATATTATCTATAAAATTAATTCTTTTTCATTCATCTAAATTATTTTATTGTAATAAGAGAAGAAAAAACATATTTTATTGCATAAAAATCAATAATTTTATAAATGCGGTTTTAAAGCATTTTAATGTCATACCATTTTGAAAACTGAATTTAAAAAAATTAAATAATTAAATGGGAAAATTAAAAATAATTATTTTAATTGAAATTTCATAATTAATTATGGTTTAATTTTTTCTATTTGTCTTAGATGATTAATTTTTTTATGAATAGTCAAAAATACATAAATTTATTTGAAAACTGACTTTCCATCTAAAAAAAGTATAAGTTTAAATAATATTTTTAATTAGTTTAAATGTAAAAATATATAGATTATATATATAAAAATACAATTTATCTCATCTGAATATTTTTATGTTAAATATATAGATCGAAACATAGTTAACCTTTACAAATTTTTTATTAAAAACCACATTTTCTTATGAGGTGCGTGAGAATATTTTTAAATTAATCTATGCCACCTTCATAATTGTAACATGGAAAAATATATTAAATATTTTTACTAGTAATAATTTTATATGTTTCATGGTATAAATAGTTTTTTTCCAAAATTACTAGTAAAAATACTTAAAAATAATTACATTGATTATGTTGAGGATGATTTCATTTAGTGGTTAAACGTAGAATATAGGGTAAAAAACATCCAAAAAATTTTCAAAATCCTATTTTATGGTACTATTTCGATACATGAGACTTTATTATCATTAATTACGATTATTTTGTGACAATGTTCTCTTAATGTGACCCATAATATATGTTATGAAAATAAGTGGACAAAAAACATTTATTCCATCCCTTTTAATTTCTATAATGATTTAGGGATAGAAAAAAATACATTGGTTAGGTAATAAATATTATGAATTATAATTTTTATGACCTATCCCCAGAGGCCCGTGTCGTGACTCCCCCAAGCCCTCATTCCAATGGCCTGGGGCTGGCGACTATCACCAAATTTGTAAATCCCTAAAATGGGAAGGCATTGATTTTATAACGTGAAAACAAATAGAATAGAGTATGACATAGAAACAAAACACTAAATAAAACATTATACAAAAGTGGTGCTTAAATGTAAATGGGTGGGGGAATACAAGACCTACTAGAGAGTATAAAGAAATTGAAAGTACAAGTTCTGGAAAAAGCTAAAATGGCTTCTGGATCGTCCACCGGGAAATCTTACCTGAAGGGTTGGTACAGATAGCATCCACAACACTCCATTCCCTTCTGTATCCTCTGTGTACTATCACACCATGTGGTCCTCCTCCGGGTACCATCCAATCCTGGTGCTCTCAACCTCGGTCAACGTTGTCCGTCGTCTGCATCCAACACACTAAGGTGCCGGCATAGCCCGTGTATGGGTGAGTATAACGATACTAATCAGGGACCCCGATACCCTCAAGGTCTCACAAAATATAACAATGATAAACCATAATTTATGAAATAAACAGATAAACCCACTTATCTATATTCCCATACATAAACCTAAGTTATCATGTAATATATCTCAATCAAGAGGAAAACACAAATGTTATGGACTCATCTTAACCATGATTTTTATTCACATTATCAAAACCACATCTACTGGATATCTCCACTACTGTCAAGTACTGTGGGCTTGTCGCATCACACAGAGGTGCTTCCCACTAACCTTGGACTGCTGAGTGACTTCTCCTGTAATGTACTGTGGGGCTGCCATGTCACCCATTGACACTCAACACCGTGGGTCTTCCGCATCACATAGAGGAACTACCACTTGTATCCTGCTGATGTAGTTCTCCTATTGAGTTCCGTGGGACTATCGTGACACCATGGTACTCCCCACTGGGCTAGTCGAGTCACTCTGATTTGAAGCGGTTAGCAGTCATCAGGTATCAGGTAGCTACTAGGTCTCTGCACTATTTTAACTCATCTCTAGGAGGATCCGCTCCAGGTGCTCCATTTTAGTAATCCTACTGTCACTTAGTCCAACGTAGAATTCTCTCAAAGGTCTGTCACATTATAGGGGTCTCAACAAAACAAATTCTTCATTAATCGAACGCCCAGTCAGTGAGTTATTATGCTTTTATTCCTAGGTCCCGGTTGGATTCTTGCACGTTCCAACCTGACTGTATCACCACATTACAGAAAAATCAAGTTGGGTATACTCATAGGGACCATCATTCTCAAAGAAAACCAGTTCCACTAACGTTTCATCAATCAGTCATCTGGTGCCAAAGATATGGCCAATGAAAGTAAAGGGTAGGTAGTAGCGGGCCTGGGTCTGGTCCAACCCGGCCCGACTTGGTCTGGGCTAACCCAGTCAAACCTATTGGGTAGGGCCCTATTCATTGTGTGGGACATCCTATTTGGTTCGTCCCAGCCCACTAGGCCCATCCCAACAAGCCATGTGGGTGCTTTGGCCGTTGCTCGCGAATAGTTTGGCCCGGAACGCCACGAGGGTGCAGCCGGTCTATTTCATCCTAGGCGCAGCTTGGGAGGGTGCGGGCTGGCTTGGGCGGTGGCTGGGTAGATAGGGAGGTGTCTGGGAAGGCCTGTGGGTAGCCCGGTGAGGCGCAGCCATGTCGGCAAGCGGCCGGGAAGGGCACGGGTAGGTCAGAAGGGGGGATGGTGGGAGGCCACGTGGCCAGGAAGGCCGTTAGGTGGCCGGGAAGGCCAGAAGGTGGATGACAGGTGGACGGGAGGTGGTCAGGTAGGTCGGTGGGGCACGGGCTGGCTCGGAGCAGTGGCTCAGCTCTGTGAGCGCCGCGGCCGGTGGGGTCTCGGCTGGGGCCGATTCAGTCGGTGGAATTGCGGAATGCCGCAGGTGTGGAACAGATCACAGAATTTACGGGTAGCGCACCATTTTCTTCTCCTCCTTAGTTTCCTCGTTGCTTCATCGCCATGCCGAAGATCATCACAAAAGAGATCAACGGAGGGACTCGGGCTATGTTAGTTTGGCATGCACCCTTCGAGATTAGTATGATATTAATGGGTTCATATACATAGGAGAACCATGAACAAAAACTCACCCCTCAAATGAATCATATCCTTGTTCATAATTTTGAATGAAAAAATAACATGTCACATAATAGAGGACAACCCCTACAATTTTTTGTTGATCGTCGATGATGTCTTGGGAAGAAGATGAAGGTGATCATCGTTCGTCTCACCCGCCGCACACATCCAATCCCGAGTTCACGAGTCAGCTCACTGATGATAATGTGGAGGGATGGTCAGTTGAAGACTCCCCACGTTGGTAGATTCTTCGGGGATGAAGTCGAAGAAGGTCGGAATTCCTCGTAGTCGAAGGGGTTCTTCCTTGGAATCTTTCTCCCAATAATCCTCCCTTGAAAGATACAACCAAAATGAAAAATGCCAACCAAACTAGTAATAGAATTTGTTAATCTATTATTTAATTTGATTTCACAAAAATCAAAATGGTGAAATAATTATATTGGCACCCCCTAAATTAATGTAGAGGATCAAGCACCCTTAAATTAGAAGAGTTGGCACCAATAAAGGAGGGGGGTGGAGATACTCTCACTCATTAATGAGGGGAGTTCAGATGTTTTATTCTCCCACAACTAATAGGGGGGTTTAGTCTCATGTGGTCCCCACGTCATAACCTCCCGTGGAGGTTAGGATCGGGTGGATCCCACCACCATAGCCTCTCATGTGAGGTTAAGGTGTGGTGGACCAACCTCCAACATCCATGAGGTGGTTTTAACCCCAAATATAAATTAAGATAAGCACTTTATTTTTATTTAATTCATTCTTTAAAAACCCCAAAACTATATTTTATTCCCTACCCACTTCCCTCGATTTGAATGTCTCCATAAGAGAATTCTGGCACTTTGAGTTCAATAGTGTCCTCTGATTTCAAATCTGAACACCTGTTCAAAAGTTCTAAAAACCTGCTCGTACATTTAATGAACGTACCCAAAAAAAACTTCATAAATTGATTCCTGGAATAGCGGGCCATGGAATCATGCACCGTCAATTTTCACGGAATCCTAAAACTCCAATGTATTTAAGAATAAAATTCCATAGAATTTCTGGGTCATTACGTTCACCCTACATTTGGGCTTTACGTCACCATAAGCTACAACTCGTACTAAGGGAACATGTGGGGGTACTGAGCATGCATCTGAGCCTCCCACTCCCATGTTCTCTCTTGTTGATTTTTGTGCTGCCAGTGAATGTGCACCATTGGCATCAATCTTCAATGTAGAACCCGCTTTTGTCGATCCTAAATCTCCATTGGAACCAATGTGAATGTTTCCCCATCGTCGATGTCCACCTATTTATGGTCGATGATGTGAGAAGGGTCATGAACATATTTCCTCAGCTGAGATACGTGGAAGACGTCATTCACCCAGTGCGACTGTGGCCGATGATATAAGTGGTAAGCCACCTCACCTACTCTACTGTGGACCTGGAATGGTCCAACGAATCTCAGATATAACTTTCTGCCTCGACCAAATATCCATAAACGTCATCCAGGTGAGACATGTAGAACGGCGTGTTCACCATCCTCGAACTCTAGAGGTCTTTGTATCCTATCTACATACGACTTATGTCTGATTGGTGTAGTCTTCATCCACTCTTACATGATCTTCACCTTCTATGTGGTAGCTTGTACCATCTATGGTCCAACTAGTACTGACTCCCCAGGATCAGTCCAAGACAAGGGTGATCTGCAAGGTCACATGTATCACTTCTCAAAAGGTGTCGTCCCAATGGTGGAGTGATATCAGTTGTTATATTAAAACTCCATCACAGGAAAGTGGTCCTCCCAACTGCGACCAATGCCGAGGACACAACCACACAATATGTCATCAAGGGTCTGAATGGTCCACTCAGTCTGTCCATCCGTCTAAGGATGGAAGGAGGGGCTCAGATGAAGTTGTGTCACAAATCCCTCCTACAACCCCTTCCATAGCCGATATGTAAACAGTGTGTCCGGATCAGAGAAATACTGGAAGGTAATCCATGTAGCCTCACAATCTCCTGCACATAGAGGCATCTAAAACTCTCTACTGAACCATTCTCTTTGATCGGTAGGATGTTAGCCGACACGATGAGTCAGTAAATGATCACCCAAATTGAGTCGTGACACCTTGACATACATGGATGTCCTATAACTAAGTCCACAGATATCCCATTCCACTTCCAATATGGAACCTATAAAGGTTGAACCATGTCTGCAGGTACCTGGTTCACTGCCTTCACTTCCCGAAAAGTGAGTCATTGAGAGAAAACTCTGCATCTACCATATTCATCCCCAGCCACCAGTGTTGTCATCGAATGTCTTGGTACATCTTCTCCACTCCTGGATATACCTCTAATGGGGATGTGTGGAACTCCTTCAACAACTCTTCCTGAAGTGACATTGGCACCATAGTACGTCCTCTGAAAAGGATGACATGCACCCTAACTTTATCAAATCCCTCAGGTTCCTGGCCTTTGGATATCTGAACATGTGGTGTCTCACCGTCAGCATCTCTATGATGTGCCTCCCTGACTTGATGAAGATGTTGTGGTGTGACTGTAAGGGACAGATGGAAATCTTCTCCATCTTTCTCCTCAAAAGAAATCTTTAAAGCGGCCAGCTGCTTCGTCGCTTCACATAGAAGCTGTATACCAGATCTACTATTGAGTTCATATAAAACAATGTTCCCCTTTCATAGATAATATACTCTTTCAAAGTCCTAGTCCTAGAGGAACACAATCAAATGTCGATGTCTCAGGTTCAGTTCCATATGAGAGACGATATACATGAGACACTTGTGATCAGAGTACACAGTAAAACATTCGCCACATCTTCAAGGTGAAGACCACTGCATTTAACTCCAGGTCATGGGTAGCATAGTACTTCTCATGCTCTCTTAGCTTCAATGAACCATATGCGATCACTACTCGCTCCTACATCAGAACACACCTGAGTCTTGTCCATGATGTGTCACAGTAGAATACATACTCTATGCCTTCGTCTAGAAGCCTCTTTATGGGGGTAGTAGTCGGCCTCTACCTCAGCTCTTGAAAGATCTGTTGGAATCTCTATGGCCAGACTAAGGGTTTCCCCTTATTTGTCAAGGCTAAAAGTGGTGCTGTAACTCAGTAGAAGTCTAGATGAAACCTCCGTTAGTAAATATCCAAACCCAGGAAACTTCGTACCTCCGTCATAGACCGAGGTGGCTCCCAATCAAGTACTTCCTCAATCTTCATTAGATGCACTACAAATCTAACCTCCGAGATGACATGTCCCAAAAAGATAACCTCTCGAATCCAGAACTGGCACTTCGAGCGGTTACCCTAAAGGGAAATTTCTCGGAGTGTGTCCAATACTACATGAAAATGGTATGCATGCTCCTCCTCACAAGTCGAGTAGATCAGAATTTCATCGACGAAGACAATGAAAAAGTGATCGAGGTAATGCCAGAAAATCTTACTCATGAGTCCCATAAACACTACTGAAGTTTTGGTTATGCCGAATGGCATAACCAAGAACTCGTAGTGGTTGTACCTACATCTGAATTAAATCTTATATACTTCATCATATTCAACTTCGAGATGGTGATGGTTGGATCTGCGGTCTATATTAGAGAACAACTGACCTCCCTTCATATGATCAAAGAGATATTCAATCCTTGTTTGTGGGTATTTGTTCTTCACGGTCACCTATTTCAGGTGACGGTAGTCGACACAATGTTTCATGATTCCATCTTCCTTTTTGGAGAACATAATCGGGGCTGTAAAGGGAGAAACACTGGGACGGATAGCCCTCATCCCTTGAATGTCCTCCAGCTGTACTTGTAGCTCACTATGCTCAGCGGGATACATCCTACATACTGGTGTAGAAATCTATTCTGTCTCGGGGTACATGTCAATGTAGAAGTCCACCTCTCGGTGAGGAGGTAGAACTTGGACATCATCAGGGAAAAAATCAGTGTACAGGTCCACCACTACAGGATAAGTCAGACTCTCCACATCAATTTCTCCAAGGTTAAGGCAAGACATCTAATGAGTGATCAGCTTTACACTTCTCTAGGCAAGTCCATCCTATGCTGATAAGGCTCCCAATCACTAGGGAATGTGATCCTGGTCTTATCCATGTTGAAACAACACACATTGCGCCTAATAAAGTCGATATGGGAATTGATTGTTGATAACCAGTACATACTCAAGATGATGTCATAAGGCCTCGGAAGTGCTATGAGGAGATCCCAACCAAAGCTCTCGCCTCCTCATTTAAGATCCCACTGCCGGTACCAGTTTGTAATCATTGAGTCTGCTCCCGTAGAATTCTATAGATGTAAGAATCAAGACAACAGCTACGTCGGAATCTTTGAGCCCTGAATGAGGGAAGTGGAAATAAAAGAATGACAGGAACTTGTTTCTATATGAACTACAGTTAAGGTGAAGTAGAGAAATATCATACCTCGAATCATCGTTGGAGCTCCATGATCGTAAGCCTCAGCTTCCTGGAACTGAGCTCTCGTATGTCCACTTGCACACTAAGGTCGGGGTGGACCCCCTGGTGGCGGTTGCGGTAACACCTTGAAACGTCATCCACCACCAGCTGCACTGCCAACACATCTGCCATGTCCAACTACTCCCTACGGAAGACCTCAAAAAAACCTATGTCTCTTTTTGGGTGATCCTTCGACCGTTTTATATTTATCATAATTTCGGGTCAGACAGCCACGAACCATCTGACCCTGCCCTCTGCATGATAAACCCTTCCCGCTCATGGAAAGTATGTTTGTACCCTGGGTGACCTACACAACTGATCCTATGTCATGTGGTCATCCACCCATGGGTCTGGTCCTCCTAGACCTCTATGACATATATCCACTACTTGCTAAAGAAGACTCCACTGCATGTCAACTAGTGGAGGATCCCAATGCTAGAGACTTATCAACAAAGAAACTCTCCACTATGAGAGCTCTCTCCAACACCCCTGTCTCCGTCAGGATATTGAGGGAGATCATAGAAGCCCTAATATCTCACCTGATCCCGTGGCCGAACGTCCTAACCCTGTGGAATGGGTACAATACCATATCTGTGGAGTAGGGTGAGAGGTTGGTTAACCTCTCTGAGTACTGTACCACCGTCATGTTGCCTTTATGCAGATGAAGTAGCTCCTACATACGCAGAGCACACAAGGTGGCTGGGAAAAACACTACCTGAAACAGGCTCTCAATGTCTACCCAGAGAAGTGTCATCTCGTTCTGCACCTAGAGCATCAGGCTCCACCATCTGCCCGCTGCAGCATATAGAAGGATGGAAACAAGAATAACCATGATGTTGTCTGGTGTCCCTACCAGTCGAAAAACTGAAATCACAGCCTCCATCCAATCCTCAGCTGTATGTGCGTCCATATATCCCCTGAAACTAAGTGGTCTCTGGTACTGGAACTCGTGAAATGCGCTCTGGTGGTGTGCATTGTCTACTGATGGGGCTGGTGGCTTCGGTGGCCCAAGAAGAATAAGTACCACTGGTACCTCCATTGGAAAAGGCCCCTACAGCAATGCCTTGTCGCTCTGTGGGCTATCTATGCATGCAAATCTCGGGAATCTCGCTAGTTGTTTAGAGGGAGGAATCTTGAAATGAACAGATATGACACAGTCAAATGATTATACCTAGTGAGATGACCCGGTTGTGCTAACATAGAGAAGACATTTTAAAACACAAATGAAATCATTTTTTTGGTGCACTGAGTCGGAAATCAGTAGTCAGTATCCTGGTGTATGGATACATTGTTCGCCGTACCAACACTGGAATCCCTAAACTAAAAACCACACTTAGTACCCTTGACACTATTACTACACAGAAAAGATCATAGTCATATGTTTGGTGGTAGAACTAACTCCGATGATACCATTTTGTCATGAACTGCCCCTGGGTCCCGTGCCATGACTACCCCAAGCCTGCCTACCATAGGCCAGGGGCTGGCACTAGAACCAAATACATAACTCTCTAAACTATGAAGGAATTGCTTTTATAACAGGAAAACTCACACAACGGAGTACAAGTTGGAATCAAAATATTATATAAAACTATATCGAAATGGAGTGCTGATAGAAAGGGGAGAGGGAGCGGATATACAATCCCAACTATAGAGTATTGGGAAAATAAACTTACAAGTACTGAAAAAAGTGAAAATGGTTTCTGGATCATCCATAGTGAAATCCTATATGAAGGGTAGGTACACGTAGCCTCCATATCCCTCCACGTCTGTTTGTCTCCTCTGTGTACCGTCACGCCGTGTGGTCCACCTTCGGGTACCGTCCAATCCTGATGCTCTTAGCCTCCGTCAAAGTTGTCCGTCTTCTACATCCAACACATCAAGGTGCAGGCATAACCCGTGTACATGTGAGTATAAGGATACTCAATATGGACCATGAAACCCTCAAGATCACCCAAAATCCAACAAGGATAAACCAAAAAGTTTGAAATCAACAGATAAACCCACTTACGTATATGCCCCTTCATATACCTACATTATCAAATAATCCATCTCAATCCTTTGGAAAACACAAAAGTTACTAACATGGCTCAACCAATAATTTTATTCACATTATTGAAACCACAGTATCTAGAGAACTCCTCCAATGTTAAGAATAGTGGGCCTGACTGATCACACAGAGGAACTTATCACTAACCTTGTATTGTGGATGTACTCCTCCGGTCGAGTACCATGGGTCTACCGTGTCCCACAGAGGCGCTCCCCACTTTGGGCCTGCCACGCCACACAGAGGCCCTCCCTCTCATAGCCTGTAGAGGTACTCCTGCTGTTGTGTACTGTGGTTCTACCGTGACACCAAGATGCTCCCCACATTGGGACTTCTGCGACACCAAGGGGCACCCCATTGGTCTAGTCGAGTTACTCCGAGTCAAAACGGTGAGCAGTCGTTAAGTCTCAGCCCGCTACTTGGTCTCTGAATTATGCTCGCTCGTCTTTGGGAGGATCCACTACATGAAATACATTATGATACTCCAACTATCATGAAGTCCCATGAATAAGTATCTCAAAGGTATGCCACATAATATGGGTTTGAACGCAACAGACGGTGCGTCAATCGGATGCCCGGTCTGTGAGTTATTTGAAAATTAGTCTTGAGGGCCCACTTGGATATTTGCATGATCCAACCTGACCGAATCTCAACATTACCCCCAACTTCAGTGGGATATATTCATAGGGACTATCACACTCGATGGAAACCAGAATTTTTGATGATTTTCCAATCAGTAGTTTGGTGCCAAAGATATGGACAATGTAAGTAAAGGGTTAGTCCTAGATGGACTGGGTCCGGACCCACCCGGTTGGACCAACCCGGTCAGGGGTGACCTGGTCAGACTAGTTGGGTCTGGCATGACCCATTAAGAGGTTCATCCTGTTAGGTTCGGCGTGGCCCGGTGGGCCTTGCCTTGCTGGCCACATGGGCTATTCGGCATATGCATTGGGTCGGTTCCACCCGGAACGCCACGAGGGTGTGGCCCAGCCTAGACGGAGCGGCCAGGCCTATTCGACTAGGGAGCCACGAGGGGGGATGGCTTGGGAGGAGGCTGGGAATTCCAGGAGGCGTCTAGAGAGGGTGGAGGGGCGCGACCAGGCCCACTGGTGGATAGGCAGAGTGTGGCTAGGCCGGCATGGGGGCCAGCAGGCGGCCGAGCAAGGCGCCAAGCTGGCCGCGGGTGGCCGGGAAGGGCGCCATGCGGGTCGGAAGGTGGTTGGGGAGGCGGGCCGCTGGGGAGTGGGCTAGCACGGGGCAGCGGCTCGACATTTCAGGTGGCACGACCGACAGGGGAATGACAGAGGCCGCGCGGGATGCCTCTAGGGTAGTGCGGATCACAGTGGTTGTGTGTAGCGCTGCCAGTGTTTTTTCTACCTTTGTCGCCTCGTTGTTTCCTCACCATGATGAATATCATCCCAAAAGAGATCAAAAGAGGGAGTCGGGTCATGTTAGTTTGGCTCGCACCCTCCACGATTTGGATGATATCAATCAGTTCATCAAGGTAAGAGAATAATGAACAACAACTCACCCATCAAAAGAAAAAACATACTCATTCATTATTTTGAATGAAAATAAGAACATGGAACCTAAAAGAATACAACCCCTACCTTTGTTCATTGATAGCCGATGCAGTCGCTGGAAGAAGACAAAGGTGATCGTCATTCGTCATGTCCGCCAAAAACATCCAATCCTGAGATCATACGTCGGCTCATTGATGACGATGCAGAGGGATGGACGTTTAAAGACATCCCAAGTCGGTATAATCTTCGAGGAAGATGTCAAATAAGGTTGGAGTTCTTCATAATCGAAGGCGTTCTTCATTACATGCTTTATCCCACTAATACTTCTCTCAAAGCTGCCACCAAAATGAACAATACCAACCAAAATTAAAATATATTGTGTTAATCTATTATTTAATTTGTTTACATGAAATTCAAAATGGTGAATTAATTAACATGGCACCCCCTTAATTAATGTGGAGGATTTGGAACCATAAAATTTGGGGAGTTGGCACCAATAAAGGAGGGGGTCTGGAGATACTCTCCCTCATTAATGAGGGTACTTGAGTGGTTGTCCTCTCCCACCATTAATAGAGAGTTTTTCTTGTGTGGTCCCCATGTCATAACCTCTCGCGGGAGGTTATGTTCGGGTGGGACCCACCACTATAACCTCTCATGGGAGGTGAAGGTGTGGTGGTCCCACCTCCATCATCCATGAGTAGGATTTAACCAAAAAATAAAAATTATGCCACACACTTTATTTTTATTTAATTTATTCTCTAAAAACCTAAAAAATATCTTTTATTGTCAACCCACTACCATCGATTTGAAAGTCTCTTAAGCGAATACAAGTGCTGTGTGTTCAACGATATCCTCAGATTTCAATTTCGAGCACCGTTTTAAAGGATTTAAAATCCAGCTTGTACGTTTACTAAATGTCCCCAAACAAAACATCAGAAATTGATTCCAGGCACATCGGGCCCCAGAAACATGTACCATCAATTTTTGCGCACTCATAAAATTCCCATGTATTTAAGAAAAAAAATCCCCACGGATTTTCTGGGACATTTCAAAGATAAATTATATTTTTTTCATAATAATTTATCGTCAATTTTTAGAGATTCTATAATTAAATTAAATACTTAATAAGGGAAAAAACACACATTGTTTTTAGTAACCCACCAAAATAAATGATACTAAAAAATATTAAAAGGGATGAAAATTGACTAAATTACTGTGTCACATTATTGTTTAGATAAATATTCTATTTTACATATATTTTAACTAAATTAATTCAAATTAAATTATCTGGATGATAATTATATTTTAATAATTTCAAAGTTGGTATTAATTATATTTTTTATTAAATGATAATTTTTAAATAATTTATAAAAACTGAGAAATTAATATTATGTAATGTGTTTATATATATTAATAAATATAAAATAGAGAACAATCATTGAACAATTATTATATAAAAATGACTATATTAATCATTAAATCTTTAAAAAATTGGTCATTTGGCCATTTTTTAATTAATGTTTTTTTCATAGTACTTCTCGTTGTGTGAAATTTATTTTTTTACAGACATAAAATTTATTTTTAAAATTTAAATATTATTTATTAATATCTAGTAAAATTATATACAATGTAAAATTGCATTATTTTCATAATGGATAAAATACATAGGTCAGAAAACAAGTTACCTTAATAAATATTATAATTTAACAAGTGGAAAAACATTGAAGAAAAGAAATAAAATTATAAAAATTTTCATATTTTTTATTTTTTTACAGTTTTATACAACATTGTTATATAAAAAACATTTTTTAAAATGTTGGATCCACATGATTAATGTTATACACTACAATAATGAATTATAATGAAAATTTACAAGAATTCCACTCTTTATCAACTATAAAAAGGCACTACCTCCACCAGATCTGTACACATATTGAGTATAATTTCTAATAAAAAATGAAAAGGTCAAAAAAACTACATCCTATTATATTATAATCTTTTATTGGGGATACATTAAAATTATGGAATTATTTTTTATAAACAAAAAGCATTTACCTAAAAATGAGGTAATTTTATATAATGAGAACTTTTGTATTATTTCATTATACATTGAATAAACTTTTATTACATAATTATTATGGAATATCATTAGTTTAATAAATATAATTGTATGTTTTCCTGTTATAGGTAGGAATGAAACCTTCACACAATTTTATCTTATGAGATATGTAATCATCGTTCATGGGTATGAAAGTTTATCACATTGTGAACCAATGCTGATCATTATTCCATTACCACCATTAATGGTTTGTAAATAATATGGAATTGATATTTTTATTTTTTATATATTATATTTATTAGGTATTTATTCTTCTGAAAATATTATATATCACATATCATAATTATCTCCATTTTTGGGGAATATGCTAACATCGTTTGCGGACATGTGGACTACCGCCTCCACAAAGTTAAGTGATTTTTTTATGTTTTATTTGGAATATATTAAATATTAGTTTATTAAAAATATATTATATTTATATGATCATAACAATACTGGAATTATAATATTATCATATATAAATATTAATCATTTATTTTATTTTTTCCATATGAAAATAAAATGGAAATAACGTTCTTGCATACGTAAGACATACCATTTCCATGAAATTTTTATTTCATTTCCGATTAATTTTTTTGTTATAAATTTGAAGATAATTAATATATATGATATTTATATAATTTTTTATATTATATTTATAATTATTTCATGATATAATTAAGTGGAAGCAGAATAATAATTTAATGCTTGTATAAAAAACAACGCAGTTATTACCGCAAACATAACATTAGATTGAATTGTTAATAAATAGATAATATAAAGGAAAAATATAATTATATATGTTTTATATATAAGAAAATGGTTCTATGGTATGTTCATAATGAACTTATATTAATTATAAATTTTTTTTGAACATGTATAAAATTTTTTACGACTTTTGGTAAGGGTATTTCTAGTCCAACATAAATTTTTGTGAGGTATATTCAATTCACATCTGGTTTCTTTTTTGTGGGGTATATACTCCCCATGAATTTATTCAATGATTATTATTTTTATATATATAAATATACACATATTTATTATATAATATATATTTCATGGTGTTTACATTTCAAAAGATACCAAATCAGTAATGTATTTTTTCTCAATTTTCCTTTATTGAGAAAAATGATTTGTTATGCATCTAAATTATTTTATGACGTGTATAAACTACCATTTGAAATGATATATCATGAATAAAATTATTTTCATGATATTTTAAGCTAAATTTAATTTAAATATCTCATGGGTTTTATGATTTAATCGTACAAAAGTGGTAAGAGTTTATTGAAAAAATCTAATTGTTTCTCAAGATTGTTTATGATTACTCTTTCATTGATGAAATATTTTTATCCATATCTCAATAAATATCATTTATTTTATTCTCATATGTTAAATCATTATATATAAATATTTTATTATAATTTTTTCAATCTATTGTACTAATATGATTATGAAAATGTTTTTTTTGGAAAATATGACCTTATTTTTCTCTTCAGTCAAAAAATTGTTTTATTAAAAAAGTAGTTTTCTAAAACAAAATTAATTTTTTTATTGATATTTTATTCTAATTTTAAAATATAATTATTTCTAATTTATTTGATTTTAAAAAGTTGTTAAAATGGTTTTAAAATATTCAGTTTTATGTTCTCATGTATTTTTTCAAAGAAAACGGTTTAAAAATATTTTTTTTCATTTTAAAAGGCTTTTTAAAATAAGAAATGGTATTTTCTCTCAGAAAATGAATTTTTAAAAATATTTTAAAATTATATTCAATTTAAGATAATGCCATTTTATGTTACATGTTCTTTAATATATATTTGAATAATAATACCGTTTATATACATTATTGAATGGTTTATGTTTTGATGGTATGATGTTTATAACACCCTTTTATCTTACATGGTTTCTTCCATGATAAATCCCTTATTAAACCAGGTTCTATTCACTAGATATGGTTTGATGAAACGATTTTGAATCATATATCCTTTCAACATATTATTATATGATGACAGGTTTATGATAACAATTTAATTTCATATAATGATTATCTATGTTCTTGGGGAATATGTATGTATTATTTTATTATGTGATAGGTGGGACTTATATATGTCACTAATGCCTAGGGTAAAGAATTATAATGCATGATATATTTATGGGAACAATTCATTGCACTTGATAAACTATGGTATGAAACTATACCCTATTCCACTATATTGAATAGACTGCAACTATGGATGATGGTGTGTCCTTTCTAGTATATATAGTCCCCATGAAGTGATCTGATATGTATTCGAAATTATACTTGAATTATAAAGAATGATTTTATATACTACTGTGTCTTACACTAGTACCTATCTTATTCCAATGTTATTCTTTCATATATTATTCAATTAGTTCCCTTGTGATTCATATCTTATGAACTAAATATCTTTATTCCATGAATCATGATTATGAACTTTGATATGTATGGTATGATCATAAAATATTATGGCCAAGTTATCATAACCTTGAGTCAATGTTATTCTAATGTATATCATTTATTGTAATCCTTTCTGAGAATCTGATGCCACCTTATCTTATGTTTCCTTCCTACAGGTTATGATAAAAGGTTTTTATTTTGATTATTGACAGTTATATCATGATGAGAGATGTAGAATGTCATTCACCAATATTTGAATCTTTTGTTCCATCATTCATAAGTCAGTAATCTATTAGTTTCAACAGAAATGTACTTTTTTAAACATTATGAATATTGATTTAAAATTATTTAATACTTATGTATGATAAAACTGGGCTAGTATAATCAAACAATGAAAAATAAAATATCAATAAATACATTATTAAATGAATGAATAAAATTTCTTGTTACCAATATGCACGAGGGGAATCATTCTTCCTGATGCATGAATTTTTATAAAATATATTATTTTAAATATTTATAGAATTTTATAATATGAAATACAAAAATAAATGGGATGAATATACCTAGATTATATAAAATTCATTATAGAGAATAATCTTATCTCAATGAATGAAACATTATTTACTTAGAATTGTTATTAATGAGGAGATAACTGACTCAACAATCAAAGAAATATGTTAAAAATTTATTCATATTAAATAAAATTAATTATAATCTCAATGCTATAAATATATCCCTAGGAATTGAATACACCATACAATGACAACAAGGTACCTAGAAAATATTATTCCCCAAAGAATAAGAATTGGAACCAAGATAACACTTATGAATTTAAAAGCATTCAAATAAAATCCCTTGAAAAAGAGGGATAGAAATTCAACATTAAATATCATGATTAAAATATATTTCATGTTATGATATATGAAATTATAATTATATAAACAATACCAATGAAACTAAGTGAATAAAATCAAATATATCTTTAGGACAGAAATTTGAGTTGAGAACCCATACCTTATTCCCTTTATTCGTAGATGATACTCTAGATTACTATAATAAAACATAGAAACCATGCTCATCTATTTAATTATCATTTTTATATTTACTACATTTTATATCTTTTATTTATACATTTTAAACATATTTATATTTGTTAGTTATAACATATTCAACCTTTGGATTTTAATTACTTTAACCATTTATATATGTTTTATAATTAGTTTTTATAATTAAACCTTAATTATTCTAATTTTAATTATTAATATATCATTTATTATTATTTGATATATATTTGATTTATATTTAAATATCATAAATAATTTGACAATTTTTTCGCTCATGCTATTTGAAAATGGAATAATTGTGGTCTAAATATAGTGATTTTATTGAATGAAGATGATACCATAATAATGTTGTGAATAATATAGTATAATATTTCTAGAACCATATAACATATGATATTTTAATAATATAAGATAATAAAATTTGTATTTATGCTTCTTTTTTCATCAATTATTTCACTTTTTATTACCATTAACGAAGGCGGTTGAACATATCAAAACAAGAGGACACATTAACTCAATGGGTTAGCGTTGTCATGGGGGATCTATTTTTGAAATAAGAAAATTACAAAAGAAGAAAATGATATTATTACTATTTTTATATAATGGATAACTATATTTAATATTTTTTTATAATGAATGAAAATCTATATAGAAAACGAAAAATTATTGTTCATGGAAGAGATTATCGAACACAAACATGATTAATGTTCTATTATTTTTTGAGGGTGGATGTAAATAAATAATGGTTATAACATTAATATAATAACTTGTCAATATAATTATGATACATAATATATTAATTTATTATAGCGATTACATATTTTCAAGAGTATGGTTATATAGAAAAAATTAAGGGGTGATAAAACTTACATTAGAGGCCTGATATTTCTATTAAATTATCCTTGGAATATAGAGGCTTAGGATATATATGTTTAAAGTGGGGATTTAGGACGATGAGGTGAGAAATAGTGGGAGAAAAATTTAATATTTTAACATATTAAATATATGGTTATGTGTAACATTTAATGGGTGGAAATATTTATCATTTAATAAGAGAAGAAAATGATACTTTTTGAAAAACTCAACATTTTTCCATAATTTCATGACACTATTCAATGTAAAATTCCAAAAAAAGTATAAAATGTGGGTTTTGGGTTATGTTATTGTATAAAATTATCTCATTACTTAGTTATGATAATATTTATGAGTGATTTAATAATTTTAGGTTTTGTACATTTACCCTTCTACAAAAATTATCTTTTACTATAGTATGCAGTTCATAACTATGAAATTTTATATCTTATTAAATATAAAATTAAACCACAATTACAAATTTTTTATCTGTAAAATTGAAAATAAATATTCAATTAAATTAATTTAATTTCTATATGAGAGAAAAATAACAGGTACATAAAAACAAATTATATATAGAAAATATGTTTTGTTGAAAAATAGTGTCATTCATTTAATAGTTATTATATTAATTTCTATTTATTAACAACAAAATTATTATACATATATATAAATGTAATAAGACATTTATAAATTAAAATATATCAATTTAATTAATTAGATGAAAATTACACATCGTCATTTGAAAAATTTAAAAGTATCCTTTTAACGGCTTACATGGTCATTTTCATTAGTAATTGTAATCTAATTTGATATGAATAAGATGAAATTATAGTTATGAAATACTATTAATATAAAAACCACAAATATATGATCCATTGTTTTAATTTAAATTTTTATATGTAGGAAAATTAATATTAATGTTAGTGCAAATAAGTTATAAAAAACTATTTTTTAATAGTTTATTTTTAAGATTAAAGATTATAAATATACAAAATTATCAATGTTAAAAATATAAATATATTAATATTTTTTTTCAAATAATATATAGGTAATATTAAAATAAATATGGAATTTAATTTTATATTTAATAAATTTAATTAATGAACTAGGTGAAATATTGTTTTCATAATTCATTGCATGATATTATAAAATGATATTCACCAAATTTATAAATTGAAAATTGTATTTTTAAAATTTTTAATTTAATTTATAACTACGTTTTTTTATATCCAAAAAATTTCATGAAAAATATTTCATATTATAGTTACAGTATTCATAAAATTATTCTTTATCACTATTCATATAAAATATTATTTAATAAAATCATAATAAAATAATTTTATTTTGATATTGTTTTTCATTATCCAAAAAATTACATGAATGTTTTTAAAATAAAATCCAAATTTTATATATTTATATATTTTATTTTTTTAATAAAATCATTAAAAAATGGAAAACAATCATGATTCGAAAATTTCATTTTCAAATATTAAATTTTATTATACATATTTCAAATAATTATGTTTAAAAAAATTATAAATATAGAAAATAATCGGTAATTTTTTTTAAGTTAATTGAAATAGAAATTCATTTTAAATAGAGGGAAATTTTTAAAAAATACAATTTTCTAAATAATAAATGATCTTATTAGACTTCATTCGTAAAGTAATTGTATTTCATTTATATTAGCAGCTTAATTATTTTTATATATGTATACTCTATATAGTGGTTACTTTTATTCTTTCTCGTTAATTCAATAGTTATGTCTTAATATTCATACTCAATTTTTTTTATTTTGTGTAAATATTATATGTGTTTAATTAATGTTGTTATTTTATTGGTGTATTCTATCAAAAATTTAATTAATATAAACGTAATCATATTTTATGGTATAATCTTTTTACATTCCCCTATTAAATAAATTACAGCCTTATATTTTTAATTATTACTCACCAAACAACGTAGTAGTGGGTAATCTTTACATATTCATCATTTAGGGTGTACCCTCCAATATGTTATTTTCCATACTCTTTTAGGCCATATCATGTTACTTATAATTATTAAATAAAATTTAATAATTAATACAATCATATATAGATTTATGTATACAAACCAATCATTTATTACAATTATCATACCATTCCTAAAACTAGTATAATCCCGAATTTTAAAAAAAATAATAGAATATATATATTCCTTTTATAAATTAAATATATCATTAACCATCAAATGATGTTACCCACAAGTTTATACGGTTACCAAATAGTCAGCATATATATATAAATATATAATATATATATTAATACATAATATTTGATAAAAATTATCAATGAGTTATAATCAATCCTAAGGAAAATTAGACAAGAAAACGTTAAATTTCAAAATCACCCAACCATTTATTATCTCAACATCATACATATACTAAACAAAAAATGTATCCATCCCTCAAAAATGTGTTCTTGAGTAGTTATAACCAGAAATTAAAACCATACACATAAAATAAATCTTCAAGTTTACAGATATAATTTTATATATATTTTAATACCGTTAACATAAAAATAGTTATAAACTATTATTTGGGGGTTCACATAATACTTAATATAATTTTTATTATACAAAAATTTCATCAAAAAATATCAATTAAATAATTAAAATACTTAATAACTAAAAATGTAATCTATATTATAATATAAAGCTCACTATAATATAAATCACTAGGAAACTCACCTATTTCATAATAATAGGAATACATTTTTTTAACCATTTATGTATTCTCATGTATTTGGTTATAATATGAAGTGGATTCAAGATACATACCATTCTCAAAATAATATTCATTTTCCTATCAAATACATGTACTAAAACCATAATTATTATGATAATTCTTCAAATATTACTATAAAAACATTTATCTAACTAGTTCTTCCCTTATGAAAACTTTTTTTTGAAAAAACATTTACAATAAAATAAACCTATGAAAATATTTGTTCAATATTTAGTTATCCATAGTAATTTTTTGTGTGTTTATCAAAAATAATTTGTTAACTTGATGCACAAATCTATCCTAACTCTGTATTTTCTAAAGCGTGAAAACACATTGTATGTTCCATGGGATTGTCAAACTCGATGTGTAGTGATGAATATTTTTCATGCATCAGCTCATGATCATATTAATACCTTTTATATGTTATTCGGTGTTATTACCCCTATGAACATTCGTTCTATACTATATATCATATTTTTGTATGTAGAAATGGATTTAATTTCATGGATAAAAAACCAATTATCTTTCATAATACATTAGGATATTATATTATATATATTTCTCTCTTATATCTAAAAATTAATGATACATTAATCCACAAAAAAAATGTGAATTATTATATTAATATGAAATTGTGCACTATCACAAATTGTTAAATATCCCTATTATATATTGAGGGACCATAAATTATGAACCCCTGTAATTATGCTCAACAAACATCCTAATCTCCATTTTTATATTGATCCTTATCTGATATAAACATCGATTACATATAAACAAACTTCAGGATTCGATGCCATAATAAAATATATTACATACGAGATTCGATACAAAATTTAAAATTCCTAGTATATCAATATCTAATTGAATGACATGGAAGAAAATATTTCATTATATTCCTTTCTAATACATTTTATGTTTATATATTAAGAGGATATGGAAAAAAATAAATGTTAAAAACCAATTTCATCCACTATATATGGATAATGTTTTTCCCACTATATATGAAACTAATTAATCCAAAAATATTATTAAAATTCTCTAAATGATTTTCCAAAAGGTTGAATCCTTCAAAAAAATTTACATACACTAATTTTCATCATAAACATGGACTGGAAACATAATAATGAGAATAGTCCAATCATTTTTTAGTGGAAACATTTAACTGAAGGTGTATATATAGAAGCACATAATACATAATATAGATGAAATAAATAATCAAAAAACTGTTTATAATAAAATAAAACAATTTTCATATTATATCTATGATAATAAATGAAAAAATTATATCAATAATATTTATCTCATAAAAAGATAATATTTAATACAAATGTATCCAAAAAATGTCTTCATAGCCTTGTGTGAAAACATTATCATGTTATGAGAATAGATATACAAAAAAACACAACCTGTTTGGTATCTTGAGACCCATCGATGCATCAGGGGGATATATACATCTGGTTCCCACTCATTACATTATTAAGTCCAATGAATTCACCATAAATGTCAACAAGACCCACATACCATTTCTATGGAACCATTATATGAATAAAAACAAGGATGTCTAAAATAATGAAGAATAAAGAATATCGATATAGGATAAACACATGAGGAAAATTAATAATATTCTACAATTTTTACCCCTTTCCACATGTAAATAAATGGTACAACATAATTATAACTCATCATGATATAGATGGATGATGGTCAAATATTACATAGTTAACATGAAAATAATAGTTCCAATTAGAATAAAAAAATGTGATACACCAAAATATTTACTCTTTTCAATAAAAAGGATAAATAATGAAAACCCATTCATATGAATAAAATGGATGGTCTTAAGGATCATGACATTGGTATAAAAATAGAAACACTAATTTTTTTAATATGATTATAAATAACCATTGAAAAGGAATACTTGAATGATACCAACCAAGAAGTGATCATAGAGTAACATTTCAAGTAACATGAGTTCATATGAAAAAATAAAAATTATATATTAGAGTATAAATAGATGAAAATAACCCCTTTAGGGTAAATAATTTTTTTATATAAATGGAAAATAATGTGATAACATTAAATATAGGTTATAAAAAAATTACATTGACGTAAAAGATGATTTCACATTTCATGTCAAAAAAGATAGTTTTAAATGGAAATTGAAAACTATATGAAAAATATTATATTTTAAAAATTAAAAATATATAATCATTATCTTGTATAAATGTAGATTGATAAAAGAAAAAATATGATAATAAATGGGAAAAACTCTTTATATATATATATATATAAATACCATTATTTAAAACTAAAATTGTAAGAAGTATAATAAAAAATTATTTTTATTAAAAAATATCACTACAATATTAGAATATTATTTATTATTTAATAAAATATTATTGTGGGAATCCCAAACAGAAGAAAATTAAATTTTAATATGTAACAACCCAATATTTCATATACGTTATTTATTAAAAGTAATTAAATAACTTTCACTACACGCAACACCGAGTTCAAGCGCACCGTAACATACTAAACTAGCCATTCAAAAGCAATTATGAATAGTATTAATAGAATTTTGAACTATATATAATCCTTATAATTTTAGAATCCATATTATGAGTTTCTTAGACATAATTTAAGAACTAATTCATCTTTTTCAGATAAAATGATTATTTTTTTAAAAAATGCATTGTTACCGCCTTTTAATGGTAAACCCATTTTAATTCCAATATTTCAAAATTTTATATTTCCAATTTGAAAAAACAAACTTCTTCTTTAGAATTGGGATATAATAATTTAGTTTTAATAATTTTTTGGTGTTTTTCTGATCACTTTCATATTTGTGAGAAGATTGAAAAATAATATATTTTAACTAAAAAAATTTCTTAATCAAAGAAATTTATAGTGTTAATTTATAAATTTTAAATTTTTTTAAGTATAAATTTATTATGCTTTTACCATTTAATCCAATGATGGATATTTTAAGTAATTTCACTTTGAAATTGGATATAAACAAGTGTCAATCTTTTGATAGATATTGTTTCATAAAAATACGCCTTTTCGTTATGACAATGGGAATTAACATTAAATTAATAAATTCCACGTCTATGTTATTATTTTGGTAAAATGGTCCTTATTTTGGGATTCGGAATATCGAAACTATCTAATGGTGAATATTTGGTATTTTTCTGAAAACATTCAATTTTTGATGAATAGTGAATAACATTGAGTTATAGTTTAAAACTAAAATTCTATTTAAATATTTATTTATTCAATTTAAATTTATTTTAGGTCTAAATAGATACATGCTACCAATATAAGTTCAATGTAATTTAGTTTAGTCATTTTATAATAATTTTAGATACATAAATATTTTATTGAACTTTTCACCTTCTTTTACCCACCTCTAAGGAGAATTTTCTAATTCATATAAAACATAATTTTACCACTTCTGTGATTTGAATTTCGAAAATCAGAGAGACGCGGTTAATTTTATGGAGTAAAATTTGGTTGAAGAAGATAAAAATAATTTTGGGTGAATAGTAACTTTTAACTTTTATTTATCACGGTTAAAAGTAAATAGGGTAATTAAAGGTAAACAATATACTAATATTACCCTAACACATTTAATAATTCTATTGGACATTTGTATCTTGACTGAAAACAACCTTAGGAATAAAACATTATCATTTAGGTCCACTTGGATTAGATTAGGAAATTTATTATTATTTAATTCAAAGAAGACTTAAAAGAGTTAAAATAAAGGTTCAATAACTAAAATGTTTTTAATATAGGGATATACATAAGATAAATTATACTATAAATATTCATTAGAAAGATAAAAATATTTCATACATAATGGTAATTTATTCATTATTTTTAGAGATTATATAATTAAATTTATTAATGACACAGTAATGATGCAGTAATTACATTATTAATGTAATAATCAAATAAATGGTATTATAAATTTGAAAATAAATATAATATCAAATTTTTTATGAATTCCACTAATTTCATAGGATAATATGACATTTTATGATTGATTAAATGTATTTATTTTGAATTAATAATTCTGTTATTATTTTAACAAAAAACAAATACCAAATAGTGTCAAAATTGACAAAAAATATTTATTAAAACAAATATTATATTATTAATTGATATGATTGTCCTAAAAATATGAGGATCTACCAACAGAATTATATGATAATATAAATGACAGTAATTAACCAATTTGGGTTCTATTGGCAGTATATAGTATGCTTATTAAACATATAGTGTATGAAAACAAAAAGACACAGTAAAAGTTAAATTATTTAACATAGAGATAAATATAAATGATAAGGTTAAAATGGTTACCTAAACATGTCTAAAACCTATAGGTTTAGTTATTTTCGACCCATCCTCACCTCAAAGTTTAAATAATACATTTTTGATCCATTATAAACTGAATATTAATTTATTATAAAATAATATTTTATGTTTTTCGTAAGGTTTCCCTCGACCATCTTATAAAAGGGCACCCCCCATCATCAAATTCACACCTTCTAAGCCATTTTTCTTGGCCAAACCCTAGCCAAATACTCCCTAAACTATCCTCACATCATCTTAGATTCCTTAACATAGTCATAAATCCAACTTATGGAGCCCTTTTGATCAAATCCAATGGAAGAACCCAAAGAAGAGGTAATAATTCCACCACCCTCTTCCAAGTTCATTTCTTCTTCCAATTATTCATTCTTTGTTATTTCCATTATAAAATAATAAATCCAGTTTCTTATATATACTATAATGTTATTATAAAAATGGCACAACATTATTCATTATTCTATCGACCTTATGAATGATAATGTCACCATGCGTGCGTACATACGACTTACCATCTCCATGTTGTGGTGTAATTTTTTATTCCACACTATGTTATTTGGATGGATAAAATGAAAAGTAATATGTACATAAATAACTAATATAAAATTATAATGTCTCTGTAAAATTCATATACCATCCAATTACACACCTTTAATTAATTGATATTGTCAGTCGTGCGTACGTACGGATTACCGTCTCCACCACACGATGATATTTATTTCCACATTCACCTTTCATCGACAACTATAAAAATATATATATATTAAAATTAAGTATGTAATGTATTGAATAATAATTATACTGGAGATATATATATCTATGTGTGTGGGTTTTTGTGTTTGTGTGTACTTACATATATCTTATTCACATAGTTTCGTTCATCACAATATGACAACGGAAACATCGTTTATGCGTACGTACGGACTACCGTCTCCATAAACTATGTTTTTCATTTCATATATATGAATTTTATACATACTTATATTCTAATTATATATGATATATAAATCATGTTTTATATTATGGAATTATTTAAAATTATTTCTATGTGATGCAATCAAGAGTAACATGTTAAAACACGTATGATAAAGAAAGTCATTATTACCTGAAATGTTAATTTAATGTGGAAATTATTATTAAATGGGTCATTTAAAGTCATTAATTAATAATTTATGATATCATAAATATTAATATGGTTCTGGTACAATTTAATAAAATACTATGATCTTCATTCTAGATGTTAAACATACCCTCTACTAATGGAAAGTTCAAGGTAATGGGTTTTCATCTCACTCCTTATTCCCGTGAGATTCATGCCATATTGCTACTATTACCATTTGTGTGGTGTAGGTACTGTACATAATTGTATTATTTGAGTAATAAACATTAATTTATGTGTATTTACATATTCATTATATGATAATTCTTTCAGGGGGTGTATGTTTTGTATGTTACCAAATTTGTAAGGGTTTGTTCCTCAATCTCATTATTATCTGAGATTGTTTATGTGTTAGTATTTACTAGGAAATTTTTATCATACATGTCCATTTTTCATAAAAATGATTTCAAAATTGAATATTTTACGAATTTGTGAAAGGTACTCTTTAAAAATATCATAATTTTAAAATTATTAAATATTTATCTTTTTAAATCATTTTAATTAATGTACATGATTTCGAAACTATTTTAAGGATTTATTTATATGGATAAGAATTTTTTTGAAATGATAATTCTTTTCATTAGTTTATATGTGGTATGGGAGACATTGATTAAAAAATCTCTTTTAAATTACTTCCTTTAGAAATGTGTGACTTTTAAATGATTTTACAAATAAGGATATTTCTCTCAAAAAGTTTTACTCATCCTTTTCAACTATGTCAGCATCCATTACTGGATATTAGTTTTGATTGAGGTTGATTTATTATAATTCAATATTCCATATTGTATTGAATGATTTATGATATGTTTTACTGTGGATGTTCAATTTTTATACCATTCATGGTTTATGGTTAATGCATTAACATTTCGTATGCTAGTTTTAATACGAATGTTTATGTTATGTATCAATTATTCGTATAAAAATGCAGTGGACTTAGTAATTGACCGGTGGAGTCTGCTATAGCTCTTCGATGCATCGGTAGGTCTCATGAGAAAATATAGTGTCTTGGCAGAAGTCCTTGACAAAAAATTTATTTATAGTCTTGGAACAAAGCCTTGACTATGTGGTAATGATGTCAGGTATTAAGCTTTCCCTCATTGGGAAATTAGTTATTACATGTGATTATTCGACTAGTAGAATATCCATGTGCATGTTAAAATGGGAATTTTTCATTTATTTTTACCATATTAAATTATATTTTATGTTTAAAAGGCTTTTCTTTTTATTACATATCTTTCCTTAAAAGATTATAGCTTCCGCTAAATTATTTACCCTTACGGAGCATCTGAGCTCACTCCTTTATTATGTTTTATTTTCCCAAGATTCAAAGAAGTGTATTATGATTGATGTACAAGGTTAAGATAAAGGAAAAAATGGAATTCTAAAAGAAATATATATGCTGTGTTTTATGAATCAAATTGTAATGTAAAGATAATGTATGTAATGTATTTTCCAAAACTACTAAACTGGTCGGCCCTTCAGGACATGATTCCTTATAATCGTGCCAATTTATTATAATAATGCACCGGCTCTGGGTAACTAGGGTCAGGGTGTTACAGTTGGTATCAGAGTAATTTTAGCTATAACTGTGGAAACTAGATTTAGATATTATCTAATTAGAGCACATTACCCTAAGATAGACATTGAGGATTAGTGTAGTAGAACTTCATATAATTTTGGTAATGTAGAGATTTTGTGTGTTTTCCAAGGAAATACATCCCTGTCTGGATACGGGCAGGTAGAGACGGATCTGGCACATATGTACCTAGGGGTAAAAACTGAAAACACCGCTCTGAGCTAGACTCGAACGGGAACTAGTGCACGACAACAGGCCTTACTACATTATAAGTTACGACACTCCTGAGGGATATGCTTAGGATAATTATGATTTTAATTACAAATAATTATAAAGGATTTACAAGTATATATCTCCTCAATGAAAATATTTTTATGGATTATATCCATAAACTGTTCAATTTATGTTATGTATTTTACAAGTATGGAATTATTCATTGCAATTCTTAAACTGACCTAGTGTAGGCCATTGTATAGAAATGGAACCCAATAGATGGAATGTGAACTCTAGGAATACTTATTATCCAATGAGTAAGAATGATCATATCATTCATAGTATTAATCCAAAATTTAAAAAGGAAATAGTCTACCATGTATTATCAACATATAAAGAAATAATATCTTGTGTTTATAATATAAGTAAGGCCTATTTCATTGAAGGGAAGCAAGAGAATAAAAGGATGGAAGAGAGAATGATGGATAAAGGGAAGAGGGAAAAGAAGGATTTTCCAATATGAAATAAATGTGGAATGAATCACCTTAGTAAATACATGAAGGGAATTGGAGTTTGTTATATGTGTGGAGAAGAAGGAAAACAAGTACGTGATTGTAAGGGTAAGAAAAAGTTTTCAAATGTAAAATGCTTCATCTGCAAGGTGTTGAGACACAAGGCGAATCAATTCCCCATTCATAATAGTATACCAAAAATGTTGTTATTGGAAAAAAAATCAAGTTATGATATAACCTCTGATAAATTGGAATGACTATTGTTCTTATGATGTTATTATAAAATTATTTCATTTGAGTGTTGTATCCACATTATACTGGTTATATGAATTATGGTGATAAATATGGAATTTACTGCAGTACTATTTTATTAAGGATTTCAGATTATATTGTTCTAATAAAAGTGTCTTAATAGTAAGCTACACTTTATGGAAAATACATGGTTGAAGGAAAGGTAATTCTTAATATTGTCTTGATAATGAGGTAGGGATTTGGGAATAAGATATGGTTGATTTTGTTAATTCAGGATGTTGTGGTGTTGTAAAAGAATACATGATGAAGGAGTTCACATGTTATTAACTGGAAAAAAGGATCCTCATTATGTTAAACTTCCTTATAAATTTTGGATTGAGAGTTTGGATATAAGTATTTTGGATAATTCTATAGGCTGGAATGGATTACGTTTGAAATTGGATACTATTGTTTAGGTTATTTTGGGATTTCCAAAAAAAGGACAACCCAGAGGTCGGGCAGCAACCCGTCGTGTCTGGCAAGTCCGTGTGACTTGAACCCGCAAGCGAAGGGAGACAAGGGTGTATCAACTATCACTGACCCACTGGATGTCCTGGATTCACTAAGGATGTTTTTTAAAGGTTCTGGTAGATGAATTAGAAATTATGTTTTTTTGAACCCTAAACGAATCAGATAAATAGAATAATTTTTTAAAGATATATTATATTATAGAGTGAAAGATGAGTTTGTTGTAGAAATTAATAGAAGGATGAAACTCTACTTGTCAAGTATATATATATATAAATTCCTTTTATTTTATGGATAAATTAATTATTATCCTTTAGGGAAGGGATCTTACAACCAAAAATGTTTTATCTTAATACCTTATGTTTTGTTGAACCGATGGTATTTTAAATCATTATAGATTGGTGGCTTTGAGGCCAACAATTCTACAATTGTTTGTGATTGATGACCTCAATCACTCAATATAAATATTTATGTTTTTCCTCCAATTATGTGTCTCTAATTTCCACCAATGATCTCCTAATATGGATCATAATTTGGTTGTGACATTTTCATTCCCCCTTTCCTCTTATTAAGACTAAATTTTATTAACCCGATTTCCGATGTGGGTTTTCCCACTAATTTATTTTCTATTTTCAAACTTTTATTTTTCAATAAAAATTTCAAATTGTGAGGAAACAATTTATTGAATGAGGGAAGAATGTAAAACCCCAAGATTTCATAGTAAGTTATTTCTTCAATGTAATTTAATAACTTGCACTACAAGCAACACCAAGTTCAAGTCCACCACAACTTACCAAACTAGCGGTTCAAAAGCGATTATGAATAGTATTAACTGAATTTTGACCAATATATAATCCTTATAATTTTAGAATCAATATTATGAGTTTCTGAGACATAATGTAAGAATGAATTCATTTTTATAGATAAAAGAATTATTTATCAAAATGTGCACTTTTACCGCTTTTTAATAGTGAACCCTATTTAACTCCAATATTTCAAACGTTAATATTTAAAATTTGAAAAATAAAATTCTTCTTTAGAATACCTACATAATATTTTAGTTTCAATTATTTTTTGGTGTTTTTATGATAACATTCATATTTGGGTGAATAGTGAAAATACTATATTTTAATTGAAAATAACTTTTTTAATCAAAATAATTTATAGTGTTAAATTATAAATATTAATGGTTTTGAAGTATAAATATATAATATTTTTACCATTTAATTCAATGATGGTCATTTTAAGTAATTTCACTTTAGGTTGGATATAAACAAGTGTCAATCTTTTGATAGATATTGTTTCATAAAAATACACCTTTTGGTTTTGACAACGAGAATTAATTTTAAATTAATAAATTCAACTTCTATGTTTTTAGTCTGGTAATATGGACTTCTTTTTTTGATTCGGAATATTGAAATTATCTGAGGATGAATTTTTTGTATTTTTCTGAAAAAACATTCAATTTTTGATGAATAGTGAAAATCACTATGTTATAGTCTAAAACCGTAATTTAATTTAAATAATTATTTATTTAATTTAAATTTATATTAGGTCAAAATAGATACATAGTACCTATATATGTTCAATATCATTAATTGGAGTCAGTTTATAATAATTATAGATGTATAAAATGTTTATTAAACTTTTCACCGTCTTTTACCCATCTCCTATGAGATTTTGAGAATTTACATAAAACATTATTTTACTGCTTCTATGAGTTTAATTTTGGAAATTCAAGAGACACAGTTAATATTAATGAGTAAAATGTGATTCAATAAGATAAAAATAATTTTTGGTGAATAGTAACTTTTTACTTTTATTTACCACGGTTAAAAGTAAATAGGGTAATTAAGATAAAAAATGTTATTAATATTACCCTAATATGTGTCCTAATTTTATTGGACAAGTGTATCTCGACCAAAAACAACATGAGAAATAAAATATTATCATTTAGTTCCACTTGGATTAGATTGGGACCTTTATTATTATTTAATTGAAAGAAGAGTTAAAAGAGTTAAAATCAAAGTTAAATAACTAAAATATTTTTAATATAGGGTTATACAAAATATAAATTAGACTATAAATATTCAATAGAAATATAAAAAAATTTCTTGCATAATGGTATTTTATTTATAATTTTTAGAGATTAAATAATTAAATTAATTAATGACAAAATGATGATACATCAAATAACTTATTAATTAAATAATCAGATAAAAGGTATTATAAATATTAAAATAAATATATGAAAAGTTTTTATGACATACACTAATTTTATAGGTTAATACGACATTTTAGGATTGATCCAATGTATTGTTTTTGAAGTAATCATGCTGTTATTATTTTTGAAAAAAACAAACACCAAATAGTTTAAAACTTGACCTAAAATAGTTTTTCAAACAAATATTATATTATTAATTGATATAATGGTCCTAAAAATCAATGGTTCAGCCAGAAGACTTATATAATAATATATATGACATTATATAACCAATTGGGGTTCTATTGGAAATATATAGTATGTTTATTAACCATATAGTGTAAGAATACAAGATGACACGATAATTGTAAAATTATTTAACATGGAGTTAAATATAAATGATATGGTTAAAATGGCAACCTAAACATGTATAAAACCTATTGGTTGATTGTTTATCAACCCATCCCCGCCTCAGAATTTACATTATACATTTTTGAGCCATTATTAATCGAATATGAATTTTTAAAAAAATAATATTTTAAGTTTTTTCTAAGGTGCCCCTCACCCCTCTTATAAAAGGGCACTCCCCCATCACTCTAATTCACACCTTCTAAGCCATTTGGATCTCCCATACCCTGACCAAATATTGTCTCAACTATCCTAACTTTATCCTATAGTCCCTCCTTTATTCAGAAAGCCAAATTAAGTATCTCATTTGATCAAATCAAAAGGAAGAACCCGAAGAAGAGGTAATAATTTCACCACCAACTTTCATGTTCTTTTCTTCTTCCACTACATATTTATTTCTTATTTACATTATAAAATAATAACTACATTATATTATATATTCTGTGATGTTAATATAAATATGGAACATCTTTATTCATTATTCTATCCATCTTATGAGTTATAATTTAACCATGTGTGCGTATGTACGGCTTATCGTCTCTACACCGTGGTGTAATTTTTTATTCAACACTATATTATTTTGATGGATATAATGATGACTAATATGTATATAAATAATTAAAATAACATGATATTGTCTCTGTAAAATTAAAATACAATCCAATTCCAAACATTTAAGGAAATGATATCGTCGCTTCTGCATACGTACGGATAACCGTCTCCAAGACGCGATGAGTTTTATTTCCTCGTTCACCATTCATCGACAATTATAAATATATTTATATAACTAATAAGTATGTAATATATTAAATAATAATGCTACTGGAGAGAGATATATACATATATATGTACTTATATATATATATATCTTATTCATCTAGTTCCTTTCAACACGATATGAAAACGGAAACAACGTTTATGCGTACGTACGGACTACCGTCTCCATAAACTGTGTTTTTAATTTAATATATATTTCTATTATAAATACATATATTCTAAATATATATGATATATAAATCATGTTTTATATTCTTGAAGTATTTAAATATCTGTCTATATGATAGAATCAATAGTAACAAGTTAAAACACGTACGATAGAGAAAGCGATTATTACACGAAATGATAATTTAACATGGAATTTATTATTATATTGGTAGTACAAAGTCATAAATGAATCATGTATGATATTATAAATATTAATATGGTCCGGTTATAATTTAATAACAAACTACAATCTTCATAAAAAAGGTTAAACGTACCCTCGTCTAACAGAAAGTGCAAGGTAAGGGGTTTTCTTCTCACTCATTATTATCGTGAGATTCATGCCATATTGCTACTATTACCTTTTATGTGGTGTATTTACTATCCATAATTATATTATTTCTGTAATACACTTTAATTTATGTGTATTTAAATATTCATTGTGTGATACTTCTTTCATGGGGTGTATATTTCAGAAGTTACCGAATTGGTAAGGGTTAATTCCTCAATCTCATTATTATCTAAGATTGTTTATGTGTAAGTATTTACTGGGAAGTTTTTATCATCCATGTCCATTTTTAATAATAATGATTTTGAAATGAATATTTTAAGGATTTTTAAAACTTAATCTTTATCAAGTTCATAATTTTAAATGTTTTAAAGATTCATGTTTCTGAATCTTTTTAATTAATATCCTTGTTTTCAAAATGATTTTAAAGAATTATTTATAATGGGATGAATGTTTTGAAATGGGAATTCTTTTAAATAGATTCAAATTCATATGAGAAAAATTGATTAAAAAATATCTATTAAATTAATTCCTTTATAAATGTGTGAATTTTAAATGATTTTACAAAAAAAGATATCTCTCTCAAAAAGTTTTACTCATTAATTGTAACTATGTCCACAACCTTTATTGGATATTATTTTTTATTGAGATTGATTTATTATAATAAAATATTAAATATTGTGTTGAATGAGTTATGATATGTTTGACTGTGGATGTTATATTTTTATACTATTCATGGTTTATGGTTAATGTATTGACATTTCTAATGCTAGTTTTAATACGAATGATTATGTTATGTGTCACCTATTTATATGAGGAATGCAGTGGACATAGTATGTGACGGCTGAAGCCCTCTATAGTTCCTTGATGCATCTGTATGTATCAATAGAAAAACTAGTGTCTTGGCACAATGCCTTGAAAAAAATTATATTTTTAGTCTTGGCATTAGGCATTGACTATGTGGTAATGATGTCCGGTATTAGGCATTCCTTCATTATGAAATTAGTTATTACATGTGATTATTCAACTATTATAATATCCATGTGAATGTTTATATGGTAATGTTTCATTTAGTTTTTACCATATTATGTTCATGTTTATGTTTAAAAGGTTATTGTTATTATTACACATCTTGCCTTAATAGTTTGTAGCTTCCGATAAATTATTTACCCTTACTGAGCATCTAAGCTCACCCCTTTCTTATGTTTTATTTTCCCAGGATTCCAAGTAGTGTATGATGATTGATATGTAGGGTTATGCTAAAGGGAAAAATATAATTCTTAAAGAACCATCTATGATGTGTATTATGCTTCAAATTGTAATGTAAAGTTAATGTATATAATCTATTTTCCAAGACTGCTAAACTGATCATCCCTTCAGGACTTGATTCCTTGTAATCGTGCCAATGTATTGAAATAATGTACTTTCTCTGGGTAACTGGGGTCGGGGCGTTACATAAGATGCATCATTATAACTAAATAAATGGATACTTGAGGGAATAATTTATTTTATTGGAAACATACTCTATAATGAATGATACATTTAAAAATTGTGTTTAGTGGTATAAATGTCAAAACATATAGAATAAGGATAAAATAATTTCATAGGTAAAAATCATACCATCATATATAAATCATGTAAATGAGAATGATCATAAACGATTGTGTGAATATTAGGTTAAAAAAATACATTTTATTATCAAAAAATTAAATTAATAGCCACATAGAAATAGAGCATTATTTTATTATTTAAAAAAATAAATTAAAAATAGTATGGAAAAATATATCTAAGGTTATATAATTCACCATAAAAAAGAAATCATGTTGCACAAAATATATAATGTCAAAAATAATAATAAAATAGATAAAGGAAAGCATTATGAATTAAAAAAAAACAAATTAAAACCCATTAAAAGGCAGGCTTTGTATTTGATATTTCAATACCATTATTAAAATATAGTTCAAGATAATGTTCCTCAAATAGTAATTATATACAAATTATAAATGGAACCAGGTTCATACAACTAATCATATGTCAAAGAGATAAATTTTACCTGAAAACCCTTACCTTGATTTCTTTCATAGTTGATGTAATTTTAGCCTTCTATAAAAAAATAAAAATTGATCAAATATTTCATAAAAAAAAATATATATTACCTTTATAACAATAAATTTTAAATTTTTTATTGATATATTTATCACTTATACATTATTTTAACCGTCGTGTGTGAATAACTTTCACCATTTGTGCAAGTTTTATAATGCTAATATCTTAAACCATTTTACAATTCCATGTTAAATATTAATATATCATTTAAGATAATAATATATAAATTTTTTTATTTTAGCCTTAAATATGAAAAAAACACTTTAGGTAACTATCATAATTTTTCATAAATAATGTGGCACTATTAAATGGTAAATCAATATATAGTGAAAAACATAAAGGTTGAGACAATTTATGGTAGAATATCCTATCACATAGTCATTTTTATATAATATAACATTCATTTTAGAATTTTATTCTTAAAATTACCATTTTAACCAAATTATATGTTACTATAGTATCTAGTTTCTAACTAATTACTTTTATGTATAATTAAATATAAAAGGTAACCAATCATAAATAAATTATATCGAATGGTTATAAATATAATATCAATTTTATACATTTAAATATCTTAATTATATAAAATTATCTTTATAATAAAATACATTATGTATTGAAAAATTTGATTTTGTTAAAAAGGGTTATTTTAACATTATGTGTTCTTAATGGTTTATATTATTGATAAATATAAATTAGTGACAATATATATATATATATATATCAAATAATGATCATTTTAAAAATATATTTTTATAAATTATTTGATGAATATTCTACATTGCATTAAAATAATTAAAAAGTAACTATTTCACTGTTAACAATGAATTTATCATAAACCACGCAAATAAACTTTTTATTCGAAAAAACAAAATTTTATATGTAAAAATTTATTAACATTATAAAATTTCATATTATATTAATTTTGTAAAATTTAATTTGTAAATGTGAAATAATTAATTTTAATGTTACCCCATATAACCAGTAAAAAATTCTTTTTTTGAAGAAACAAATGTAGTTTTGATAATAAACATATATATAAAATATCATAAAATTTGTTTATTTTAATGATAATAATAAAATTATTATGATTCAGATAATATTTTTTTGAGATTAAAATAAATATAAAAGATAACTTTCTTATGTGTAAATTTAATTAAATAAAATTATTAAATATAACATTCATAAAATATTACATTATTTTCTAAAACTACATTAAATGGTTTTAAAAAAGTAAATATTTTGTTTTAAATTTTTTATTTTACATTATAAATTTATATTATTAAAATCCAAATCTTTTTAAAAAAATATAACTCCTAAAATAGTGATCGTATTAGAAAAATCAATACTTTCGAATACACATCTAAAACATAATTATTTTAAAATATCTAAAAAACAATCTTATGCTACTAATACGTATCTAAATCCAAAACTGATGTTAATTTTTTTAAATCAATCCCTAAAAATTTTTAATAAAATTTTATAATAAAATTTATTTAAATATTGAATATTTCGTCTATTGTAAAATTTCATTAACAAATAGTAACTATTATTATTTTTATTCCATATCATTTTCCATCTAAATATACTTCACCCAATTATTAATTTTATACATAATTTATCATTTCTAATCAAATATTTCATGAATTTAATATACATATCACATAGAGGAATATTTTAAATAAAATAATGATCTAAAATAAAAAAATTTATTAGTTTTTAGTTAAAGTTACATAATTGATTTCTATTAACATTAAAGAGACCATCATTTTTTATACATATATTTCATTAAATAATTAATCTTATCCATTTTCAATTATTAAATGGGTTATTTATAATATTTATACTAAAATATTTATATCTTATCTAAATATATGACAGTTTATTTTATATTCATTGTTGTGTGTGGTGAAATATATCCAACACAATGGATAATTAATAGCAGATAACATATTTAGATAATGAGGTATTACAATGTGGTATATAAATTATTCTAAATCATCTATATATTTTCTATATTTCCAATACGTTTCATATCTTCCAAAGGATTTCATAAATATGAACAATTTTTAAGATAGATAAGACAAATTTATTTAATAAACCAATCAATAATAAACTAATCCAGATGAAAAATATCAACATCATGTTAAATTTATTTATCATTACAAACAAAAATATGATATCAATTTTATGTATTAGTATAAATATATATTTTTATAATAAATTTCCAATATCGTTAATCATTTCTAAATTTGTATAGTAAAATGGTGAATAAAAAATCAATGAAAATGTTCTTAGATAAAATTTTCCACTGAAAAGTGATTCTAATCATTATGGTTGTATATTGTTGTTAGATGTACATATGATGATTCATAATCAATAAAAACATATGTCTGATCAATTAATTACATCAATAACATATCAAAATCTACAATTTAGGGTTCTCTTATAGTACATTATGTCTCAATTTTTTATTGTATTAGATTTGGTGGAACTATAATCTATTCATTGTTAATAGTTCAAAAATGGTTTAAATATTTTCATAAATATATCATGTAACAATGTTTAATTATAAACATGATGAATCGAATATTGAGATAACAATATGAGATAGCCCAATTGTTACTCCAGGTTTAATGAATTAAAATATTTTAAATTAGAAAGTAAATAATGATGTGATAAAATATAATGTTGGTTAAGAATATGTGAAAAATAAACCTTTAGTGATTCCATTTATATGTATATTAAAACTAGAAATCGATAACTATAATGACCATTCTTGTTTTTAGTTACTAAGATTCAATATAATTTGGAATATTGATTATAGGGAAATTGTTTTCTGATGAAATATGATTGATATAGAAATGGGGATGACCTTGTTTGGTTAAGGATCAAAATTTCAAATCGGTTTCTAATGGGTTTATTTGTAGAACCAGAAACATCCAATGATTATATATCTATTTGGTCATACTTCTCAAAGGTAGGTTCTCATTAGTTGTGGACCGATGAGGCTTATGAATTTGAATTGGTTGAGAGGAAGGGAGGTCAGGCTCATCTCACCTTTTTGAGGGGAATTATTGCCTACCGCGAGACTCTCATATAGATTTATGTTATGTTCAAAAATACTTATTATGTAACCAAGAAAAAATGAGTTTTCCTTTAGATTTGGTAATCCATGATTTATATTTATGGGATCCAGAGAATCTGTTATATGTATTTTCGGTTCTTCATTGATGGAGAATCATTTTTATGTATTCAAGATCCTTAGTCAATGGTATCCTTTAACACCCACTTGAATGGCCCGAAGGCCTTCAGTATTATTGATTTTTGAAAACTCCCCATTCAAGGGATGATGGGGAAACCTTACAAGGCCTATAGGCTTAGAGATTACATGGCCCGTAGGCTTAGGATATTACATGATCCAATGGTCTAAGGGAATTAAACCAGTCTATCTACATGGAACTACCCCTCTCTAGCATCTACATCATGATAGTAGCTCTCCACCTTTGCATAGCCATCTGGATAGGCTCCCTGTGCAAGCACAGGTTGGTACCGATGGCATAGTCATACCCTCTCATTCTAACAATCCATTTTCCTCTTCTCTGGTGAATGCACCTACTCTAAATCCTCTCTTGAGGAAGCTCCAATTATGTACTATTTCTGGGGACTTCAATCATGTGACCCGAAGGCCTTGGGGTGGCCCTAATGCCTTAAGGTGTCCCAAAGGCCTTGAGAATCAACTGACTCGACGACCTTGGGTGGCCCGAAAGCCTTGCCGGAACCGAGGACCGAAACGGTGGCCCGAAGGCCCAGATGGATGAATATTTTTTACTGCAACAGTACCGAACAAGGCCTACTACAGTACAGCTATATTAATGATACAGTCACCTGGAAATATTCCTCCACCAAGATTTGATCTTGGGTCTCTTGGATGCACCTAGAGAGTCTGCACCAACTGGGCTTAGGATCATGTGTGGTATCCTTCAATACATTATATAGAAATATCTTGGTCCTTATGACAACCATACTGGTTTTAAAGACACACAGTGGGGCACTTGAAGATTAATTTCATTCAGAAAGACATATATTATTTCAGATTTGGGATCATACTCGCAGATGGGATACCTACATATCGATGTTAAAAAGAAATCAAAACCCACATAGTTCGATAAGAAGGATATTGTTTAGTGTCATATAGGATAGAAAATGTATTGAGGAATGATGGGCTTGAACCTTATAAAAGCTTTCTATGTAATCAACTTTTAAGGCAGAGATCAATGTCCATGTAGTTTTGGTAAATAAATATGGGGTTTATGCATGGTTAATTTCACAAAAAGAGATGTTGTGATTACATTCACACTCTAAGCTCACGTGAGTCAAGCTCGGTGTGAGAAAGAAGAGGTATAATTAAACTTGATGATGCTTCCATGAAAGATGAAGTCATGAGAATTGATGTAGGGCTTACATATGTATGACGGACCAAGTAAATGAATACCATGAATTAATAATGAATCCGAAGAGAAGGCTCTATAATGGTATTTGTAATTTATGGAGATTTGGAATTTTAACCCAGGACATTCTATTGAAGTGGAAGCCCAAATTAAGAGGGACTCATGATTGTGTATTATTCCTGAGAAGGAATCCCAAATCAATAGAAATTAAGATTGGGGCTTACTTTTGAGGAGGATTCCCAAATCCAACGAAATTAAGATTGGGGCTTACTCCCGAGGAGGATGCCCAATTAAAAAGAATTTATAACCTGTGGATTACACCGGAGAAGAAGACCCATTGTTAAAGGAAATCATCACAGGGGATTACTCTTGAGAAAGAGGCCCATATCAAAAATATCTTCTAATCTCATAGGATTAGGTTATATTGGAAACCCCTAACCGTGGTGATATAAAGCTTGTATGTCACGAGGTTTTGGAAGAGGTTCTCACATAATTCCATTCAGATTAAGAATCCAACAAAGGAACCATGCCATAAATGGCATTGAAGATGGTTTTGAAGGCTATGTCTTAAAGAGGAGAGGTGGATTTGATGAAAGGAGGTGACTAGGAAGAAGGAACACAAGTATTGTTCTAGCATGAAAGTCCTACACTCCCATGTAGACTTGCGCAACATGAGTCACCTTGGGCGATGAAGAATCTATAGGGTAATACCTGGGCTACATTGAACTTGAGCCTTTAATATCATCCCTAAGGGATTCCAAAAGGGTGGTGTGCAAGTTCCCCGACGAGGGAAAGGTGGCACATAAGCATCTACATTTACCTGATGGAATGGACAATTTGCCGCTCAAGTATTGATTTGTTCTAACACTTAAGCCTTATTCTTCCTCTTTAGATCATCCATTATAGGAAAATATTTACATTTGAAGTGTCCAAAAGACATCATACATAGACTTGGGCTACAAGAGCATGATTTTGATTTTTGGAAAATTAGTCCTTGAAATGGGGGGCCCACCGGGGGTATTTATAGGCCTTCTGTGATTAGGGAGAAATATCAATGTGGGTGTGCTAGTGACCTGTGTGCCTCACATCAAGTGCGCAAGTAACATGCTTGCCCAAGGCTGGAGCGCAAGTGGCTTGCACGCATTAATTCCTTTGTAAAATTTTATTCTTTGTCACTCTCTCTTCTTCTTTTTGTTTTTATTTGATTTAGGTACTCTACTTTGTCATTCCATGGACTCTATAATGGAACAGAGCATCAAAAAAGTCCCCCCTCAGAGTTGGATCCGAAAAAGGAAATAGGATTTGACTCTGCGGAAAATGAGAAACCAGGGATCATCGACACCCAAGTTTTAGGCACATAGGTTACAGCGTGCAGGTTGTGGCACATAGGGTTGTGGGATCACCTATTTATATGTTCATCACTTCACGTGAAGCATCCTACCTCCATGGATTTTGAGTTATCATCAAGGAAGTGTTTTGATTTCACAGTCGATCACTCTTCTTTGTGTCACGCTTCTACAGAAAGGATTTTGACATGCCTTCCATTATTGGGGCACCATTACTTGTGTGGAAAAACATGTGCGGCTTAATTCCATAACCATTTCATGTTTACATCACAAATGTAACATAAAAACACACTGACTTAAAAGCTAACTGTTTGATATTTGTGCAGATTGAATGGCTCCAAAAAAGATTGGATCTATTGATGAGTTGTCCAACAATAGAATAGATTACACGATGAACATTATTGGACATGATTATTATGTTATATGTGACATCACTCTCACAGAATTGGCTATGTACTTGAATAAATATCATGCCAATTTCCCAAATTGCAATTACATTCCTTTATATGTCTGTGGTCATCTGCAAGGAGTCAACATTCCAAAGGCAAAGAATTATATTCCTCAATCATGGTTTCTGACATACACCAACTTCTCTTCAGAAAATGTCTCAAAATTAGGATAATTTTTCAATGATGGAATAATGAAGAAGGAATTCATAATGCATCATAGTCCATGTGCTCCATATCTGAAGCATCACAAGCATGATCTGCAGCTGCAATGCTATCCATCTTTTTTCCAAAATTCTCAGATTGACCAATCAAAGGGATGGAAAAAGAGTTTGGATTTCCATCCCCGATGAGATGTGAAGCTGACTTGGATATGGTCATATTGGGTGTGAGAAAACTGTGTAGAGTTTTTCAATGATCTGAAAGGAACTGCAATATATGACGTCTTTTGGGATAGGTAGACATATGTTTATAGGAATGAACATTCTGTTCCTGAGTTAATCAGTCATTGGAGGCCGGAAACAAATTCATTCTATCTGACTCATGGAGAAGTAGGCATCATATTATGGGATGTCTACAAGATCTAATGGGTTCCAATTTTGGGAGACATGTATGCTGAGTTTATCCCTCCCAAGGTGACCTGGAATGATTCAGAGAAGACTCCAGCTTTGGCACAAGAGTTATTGAAAATTTTCCACAAGATTAAGAATAACAAAAAAAGAAAAACCCACTCTATAAAAGATATCCATCCAGAGGAGTGGATGGACATGTTTCTCATTAAGAAGAAGGAGACGGGGCCCACCTGTACTCATCCTACCAGCTTCCCAGAGTAGAGAATAAGGGTGATCTTGGCACATTCTGGCCAAATTTGGAAGTGGGAGAGTTTGAGAAGGGGGGGTATGAAGTGGATAAAAACTTTCTAGAGAAGACCCATATGGTGGGTTTCTTATCCTTGTGGATCAGAATTTATCCTCCTCCAGTTAGGGATTCAAAAGAAGGCATTAGGCTAGGGACCTTCGTTGATGCAGCCATGTTGGCTAAGAGAAAAATGGTTGGTTTGGCCACTCTAGATTTTGTGAAGATTCAAAGGAGATTACTCCATGTCTATAAGGGTAAGTCTCCTTTGAAAATAGTGGGGCCATTCCATGTTTTGTAGGGATGGATCACCACTCACTTCAAGAAATACACTATATAGAAGAGATTATAGGTTCATGAAAGCTCTTTTAGACCATCGGTGAATTAATTTTCTAGAATTTCTCCATTGTCCCTTAATTCCTTTGATATGATGGTGAGGTTGAGAATGTTGAAGGAATTTCATTTCTCTCCTAATGGAAACCCGCCAACTGGGCATTTTGTTGATGATTGAATAGCTACCCTATTATTGGGGTCATATATGCTGGCTTCCATAGATTGTGTATTGGCCACCAGAATTGATGGAGAGATTATATGTGAGGCCTATGATTCATATAGATTTGCAAGTCAATTCACGTGTTTGTTGCAGATTGTTGTATCCCCTCTTCTGCATGTGAGGTCAGAATAGCATCCAATGTTTTCCCAACAACTATTGTTGCTGATAGCTATGAAGAATACCTAGGATGTTTTTGATCTACCACTTGCTGGAGCAGTGAGTAAATTGACGACATGGTATGCCGAGAACTAGGTAGCATCATAACCAGAAGGGGTACTGAATCATCTGGTCTCTCAGGTGGGGAGTAAAAAGACAAATGTCAGGAAATAATCCTATCATCTGGAAGGTAACTCTTCCTCACCCAGATCTGATTCACTGGGTTCTTCAACCGGGGCTGATTCACCGGATTCCAAGTATGGGGATGATGAGGCATGACATGCATCAAAACGGCCTCGTGCCTGATATAATTCCCCAACTATAATCAAGAGAAATACTCCATCGACTCATGATGAGTTATCATTGAGGAAATTTAGTTTCCATTATTTTATAGAGCAACAAGTTTCATTTTCTTATCCATTATCTGTGAATGCAGAAGCTGGGAAGAAGTTGAAGTCACATATTGTATGACCCTCATCACATCCTTCTAGTGCACATTCTGAATATTTATGACTAGAGGATGTCCAGTCATGGAATAGTTTATATTGTGATGATGAGACCCCATGTATGGAATTATGTGAAGGGCTACATATCCCTGGAGTAGGAGATCTCTTGGCTTCAGCAGATATCCACTTTGAGGATAACCCCAATGAAGTGCGGGATTTTATCAGAGAGTTGTAAATTCCCATATATTACACCGATGATTCCATTCATATAACCAAGCGGGAGAAGTAAATGATGGATCCAAGCACTACTGTGGGGATTGGTGCTTTAGTAGACTAGGAGTGGCAGAATTACATGGCTCCTGAAGATGTAAAATTAATTCCTTATTTAATTCTCACCTTGATTGCAGATAAATATTTGTTAGTTATGGAAATTACTTTCTTCATCCTGCAGCTTGTTCCGGTAGGAACTACTAAGGTCCCTTTACCGTGGTATAGCCCTGTTGGCAACGCTCTTGGAGCCACTGAATCTATACAAGAGCTGGTTAAAGTATCTCTAGGCCAACAATCCATGGATGAAGATTTTGAAAGGACGTTAATGTCTCCAATACCTGTTTTCACAGGTGACGATGTCAACACTCCCAAAAAATATAAGAAGAAAAGACATCGAAAGAAGAAGTCCATAGCTAGAAGCTTCATTAGTAGTGGTAATTCCTTGGGATAGTAGTTAATACTAACTCATGAAATGGTTGACCAAAATTATTTGGATTACAGGGGATTATTCTATTTCCCCATTCAGAGAGATGACAAACCCTACTCTAAGGACGCCAGAGGGTGTTGGTGAATAGTCACAAATTCATGCTGACATGGCTGCTCCTGATGAAACGATGAGAGAAGAAGATCCTGCATCTGTTCCAAGTACTGCTAGTGTTGTTGTTGCAAGGACAGTAGAACCTGCTTATGGTAAATTAATAATAATTCATATAAAACTGAATGAAAACAACAAATGAATCACATTCTATGTTTATTTAGGTTCAACATCTGAACCAGATCATTTGGGGAACACTTCAACTGACTCCTCAAGTTTCACTGAGGAAGTTGTCCGAGGTCATAGGTCGCAGGAGGGTTGCCAAGAAGACCTGTAAAATGATCCCACTTGTGAGGTTAACTAGGAATATGGGATATCACGAGATGAAATGATGAAACATGGCAAGAAAACTGGTGAACTTTTATATCATGTTAAATTACTATGTGATTTTCAATATTTTTGATGTGAGTGTTATCATTCATCCAGTTAATTTTTTTTATTATATATCTGACCATGATTGGTTGAAATGTGCAGTTCCGTATGAGTAAGTTGCTAATATTCTGATGCTTTAAGGGGGTAGAGACACCCTATCATTGTATAGACGCTAGCTCAAGTGGATCATAACTCGGTAGAGCTTTCTAAAACCCATCTTGAAAATCCTGTTGAAGCTAGGAATGATGGGGAGGAGCCTTCTCATGCAGCTGATCTACCGTTGGGTAAAAAATGAAAATATTTGTGGATGTACTTAATTTGCAAGATAGCTAATCATGTTTCTTATCCTTTTAAACTAACCTAATATTTCAATTGACTATGTAGTGTAGTCAACTTCAGTGGATATATTTGAAGGTGAGGCCTCAGCCTTAGCCCCAACGGGAGTAAAATGTGATGTACCAAGGGTCAGGGGGGAAGGGGCAGAACAAGGCATTTCCTTAGGTCCATTAATCCCAGACTATTTTCCCCCCAGTGATAGTGATGTTGAATCAGAACTAGAGGTTTAGAAGGCTCTCCAATTCAAACTTCTCAAGGCATGGCATACTATATGGAAGATTATATCAGAAGTGCCTCTTGATGAGCTGTCTTCGAAGATCCCATGTCTATAATCCTTGTTTATCATGATGGGACATGGCAGTTTTGGATATCAAGTGATCCATACCACGGTAAAACAAGTCATATAAAGGAGGGATCATGAGAAAAATTGTTGTCAATATCTGATTAGAGAAAGGATGCTAACCAATGTTGGTGAATTCGAGGCTATGGTGTGCCGACATGAGGCTGATCATGCTGCAAATCTGAAGGAGCTGAAGGAGAAGATCACAGAGAATGTTGTCCAGTAGATGCACCTTCAGCATCAACAAGATGTTGTTACTAGGGAACATGACCAGATTCACAATTGATTGGAATAAATCCAAATTAATGTTATGAAATCCATCACATATTCGAACAAAGCACTCCATCAAGATGAAAAGAGTGAAGATGGTCGAGTTAATTTACTTCATGTTGCTGCTGACGAAGCTTGGGATACCGTAAATCCAATGAAAAGTTACGTTGAATGCCTCTTGTAATTCATGAAAATGAAAAGATACTCTAATATGTAGATTCTCTTCTAATCTTGTGCATCGATAAAAAATACATTTCATCTTAAATCATTGGTACCAGAATTCTCTTTCTTACCACTTAAAAACAATTTACATAATCCAATGGGCTTATTAAGAATATTTTGATTTTTTTTAGGATTATACAAACAACCCCACAAACATTTCATATTTTGCTTCTAAATATTTCCAAAATCATACAAAATGTATGATTAGTGACCCGGGACTCGGCCTTTGTTCTGAGTTCCTTTTATAGGTTCCCAATTTAATGAGTTCTTTTTCTCTTGTTGGTAGTTTAAATTCACCCATTTCGGACATAAAAAGGATAATTTTTAAGTTCGAATAGCTTTGACCGAATGAATTAAAATTAACTCAATTACTTGATAATTTTTTTGAAATCATGTTAACAAATTCAAGTATGGGGGAAAACATATAAAAATTCACCTAAGAAAACATGAATATGAGGGATGATAAGAAAAAAAAGGTCAAAAAGGCATTAGAAGAATTATTTCCTAAGAGTGAAGTTACCACTATTTGACAGACCTGTTCAGAGGTTAAATTATGTAGAGAAACTTAAGGGAATTGGCTACATAGTCAAATAATAGAATCTTTTGGCTAACAGGTCTGTTATGTAGACTACTTACGCAAGGCCACCTAAAGTCATGTGATATATAATCAGGAAAAAGAACTCATAGAAATGATACTTTTCTATTGGTAACATCTAGTGAATGTTTATGAAGATTCAGATTTCCCAAATCATAGAGTCTTCTGTATGGAGATAGGTACTTGAATATGGAGAGGATATTCCGAACCAATATTGTCAAATAATTGGATGAATTTCACTCCTGCGAAGGTCTGACCCAATCATAGGGAAGGGAAATATAAACCATAGATTGACCACTTTTAGATCATGAAAAAGAGAATGGGAAAATATGTTAAGGATGTCTGTTTTTTTGGATCCCTACATATGGTCGTTAAGACCAATAAGGACAAAAGAGGTTTCCCCCCATGAATGAAGTTACCAGTATTTGAAAAACCTATTGGGGGTTGAATTATGGAGGTACACCAAATAGAATTGGCCACATAGTCAAATAATATCATATTTTTGCTGATAGTTCCATTATGTAGACTATTTATGCATAGCCTCCTAAGGGAACGTGCTGCATGGTCAGGAAAAATAATTCCCGGGTATCAGACATTTTGTGACCATAAGTCAATAAAAGGGTTATGGAGATCTGGAAGCATTTATGGTTATGAGTATGATACATGAAAATGGGTATTATCGAATGCATGAAAGAGATAAATAGACCAATGATGACCATAATCATGTTGTGGTTGGGTCCTTAATTGAGATGTTGGACATCACAACACATCTCATTAGGATGAGAATGAAGCCATATGTAGTTTTTGAAATAGTGTATAATGTCACGTGGGATGAGAGTGCCTAAGATCATATTTTAGGGTTGTAGAGCTAAGGCCATAATAAAGGAGACACATTGTGTTCTTGTCATAAACCTGATGTGAATAAAGACCAGCATTTTCATACCACATAAATATGCTCATAGGGTGACTTTTCAGACAAGGGACTGGAAGTGGAGTTTTGGGTTAGGCCCAAATACATGGGGCTTGATTTGAGTGATGCACGAACATTCCTACGTATCCCATAGGGATGGGAATCAAGCCATACGTAGTTCTTGAAATATCCTCTGTACATATTTGGTTTGTACATGTGAAGGGTGAAAGGGGACTTTAGTGCGATGATGGTTGGACCCATGATTAATGGTTTGGGCATTTCCATGTATACATGTAGTCCATTGAATATGAAAATATTGGTGATCAATTTCAATAATGATTCCATCTTAGGTGAGGGTGTCAGAGACTGTTGTAGTTTATTGTCAAACATGACAAAAGTGTGAATACTTTACGGTCATATGCATGGACCGGTGCTGCACGGTTTAACATCACGTAGATAGGGAGTATTTCTATGGAGTTTAATGTCTTACAGTGAGAACAATGGGAGGCTGTATATTTTAACGTCATATTGAAAGGATGATGGTGTTACACAGTTTAGTGTCATATAGAAGGGACAAAAGGGATTTACATAGTTCTACGTCAGGTAGGACGATGGTGAACCAATGTGAAGGTATTGGTTTCAGGGGGGCCTCATGGATCAACATCGTATGAGGTAGAGGTTAACCGATGTGAAGATACTAGTTTTGGGCTTGAACCATAAATGGTTTCTTACATACCAGGCCTAGTAAAGAAGGATCAAATTCTGTGTAGTTCAATTGAGGGTGATTTGGTGATCGGTTTGTACATGAAGAAAGTGACCCGAAGATGATGTCAGTACTTATGTATCATTAGTGGCTTATAGAGGGTGTTATGGATAAAGCATACTCTAAGCTCACGTGAGTATTCCTTGGTGTGAGAAACAAGAGGTAGCAGCAACCCAAATGATGCACAATTTAGCATCATGTGGGACAAAGGGTGATGTACCATTTAACATCATATAGCTAAGACATATTGTTGTGTAGTTTAACATCTTGTAGGACATGTGCATATTTTATCATCATGTAGGATGTATTAAAGAACTTTTTCACTGCTTAAATGTCATAAAGGACATACATGTACAATTTAACATCATGTAGGGCATATCAGTGACTATTTATAGTTTAACATCATGCAGGATGATGCACAGTTTAACATCGTGTTAAACAACAAAGGGGATACAGTTTAACATCATGTTGGACGAATAATGGGCTATGTATTTTAATGTCATGCGTCAAGGAAAAATGGTTGTATTTGTGTTACAAAAAAATACTTCTTCGAGAATCTTGAATTAGTGGGATTTGTAATGAGTTCTCCATCCATTGATATTAATGAATAAACTCATCTGGAGTAGACTCTATGTATTGTGTATGGTCCTTCTCACTTTTACTCAAAAAATCGAGGTTTCCTTCCCTGTATCATTGGGGTTCTGAGGACCAATACCAATTATCCTTGAATTAATGAATGAAGACGATCTTTTTTATTGAATTATCATACTATAAGAATATGATATACTTCAAAATGGTGCAGTGGGCACAATATTTTTTCATCTAATATTTTCAATTCATCAAATCGCTTCTGATATTGTTTATCTCTGGATGAATGATCACAAATGGCTACTCTGATCGAAGGTCATTAGACTTCATTAGGCAAGACTACTTCCAATCCATATACCATTGAATATGGAGTTGATCGCGTAGTAGTGAAGGTGGTTGTCCGATAAGCCCATAGAGCATGAAAACGTGTATCTTGACATGACTTCTTATCTTTATCCACCATCTTTTGAAATATGTTTGAAATACTCTTTTTGAAAGACTCTATTTGAACATTGGCTGATGCATGATATAGAGATGAATGGTTGGATCTTATATTTTATTCTTGATATAATTTTCATACAGCAGTTGAACAAAAGTTGGTGACATTATCTGTCAATATGGTATGAGGGATACCAAATCTGGTAATGATGTTAGACTTGATGAAGCTAAAAATTACTTTGTAAATAACTTCTTTGGGTGGTATTGCCTCTACCCATTTAGAAAATAATTTAGTATAAGTAAGAAAAAACTTAAACTGATAGGATGTAGGTGGAGGATAAGGTTCTACTATAAACATTCCCCATGTGGAAAATGGTCATGAGTATTTATCTATATGAAGAAACTCTAGGGTATGATGAATGAAGTTGGAACATACTTGGAAAGAATGACACTTCTTAGTGAAATCAACCCAATCTTGAAAAATTGAAGGCAGGAAGCTTCCAAGACTTAGAATTTTACCAGAATATCTATGTCCAGACTAGTGCGCACTGCAAACTCCTACATGTACTTCATTCATGAAAACTGTTGTTTCAACACCATCAATACATATGAAGTGAATTACATCAAAACATTTCTTGTAGAAAATTTTTTGGTGATCCGGGATATCATAATCAGTAAAATTGAGCACACATCGCTGGAAATGTTCTTTACAAGATCTATAAGGTGGGAGTGTTCCATTTTGAAGGTATTCCCTAATTGGTGTCATCCATCCTGTAGTATGAACATATGGTTCAAAATGAGACTAATTTCATTGATTTCCTCTATTATTATTTGAAATAAAGGTGAAACTATATGATGGAGGGAAATACTTATGACTGTTTCATCTCAGTTGGGATCTTCCATGGTTGTGGAAACATTATCCAGTGCATCGGATTGGGAATTTTGTGATCGCAGGACATAAGAAAATGTTGGTTCTGAGGGAAATCCTTCCATTAAGTCTCTGACATAATCCAACAAAGGGATTACCTCTTCCTTTCTAATGGAATAATCCACATTTATTTGATTGATTACCAAATACGAATCACGTTTTAATTTCAACTAATTCACTTTTTCCTGAAGCGCCAATTCCATTCCTGCAATGAGATCTTGATATTATTCTTCATTTTTTGTGCCACCTTCCTACAATAAGAAGGAATATGGTAGAATTGCCTTTTCTGGGGAAATAAGCATGATTCGTAACCCAATTTGTTGAATTTAGGATCTTCCATTTTCATCCCTATTAGAATTATGGAGACACCAACAAAGTACAATTAACATATTTGAGGATTATCTTCAATAGAGAAGACTTCCTCATCAAGAAGTTAAATATTTAAAGATGTATCTTCAACAGATGGGTTTTCGGGCTGGAAATCAGCAAGACCATGGCCCTTTATTGCATTTTGAGACATGTACTGGATATCGAACTGCTGAAAAATAACTGCCCACCTTTCCAGACGTCCTGTAAGCATTGGATGACTAATGATAAATTTGAGTGGGTTATTGCGAGATACCAATTGGACCTCATGATGTTATAGGTAGTGCCTAAATTTTTGAACTGTATATATTAATTCTAGGTAGCACTTATCAATAATGGAATATCATGTTTCTTCCTCAAGCATAGTCCGAATGAGATAGTAAAGGCTGTTTTCATTCCCAACATCATTATTTTAGGAAAGGAAGGCACCCAATGATCGCTCTAAATATGTCACATAGAGAATAAGTGGTCTTCCTTTAGCAGGTGGCATTAATACAGTTGGACACAAGGGATATTACTTGAGAATATCAAATTTTTATTGAAATTATTCATTCCACCGGTAGGTGACTCCCTTCTTCATTAATCTGGTGAAGGGAAAATACATGCCTGCAAAATTGGAAATGAAACTCTGAATATATGCCAAGTGTCCTTGAGGTACTCTTAATTTCATCAAATTTCTAGAAGGTGACATGCCAAGGATTGATTTTTTCTTCTCAGGATCAACATCGATACCACGATGGTGTACAAATAAGATGATAAATTTTCCTGAGGTTACCCCGAAAGCACATTTCAAGGTGTTCAACTATAAATTGTGTTGTCGATGTTTGTTGAATATGATTTCTAGATCGGACGACTGATTAGATAGTTTTCTAGATATAACCACCAAATTACCCACATAACATTCAACAAATATCCCTAAAAAGTGTTTGAAGATATGGTCCATGGAATGTTGATACTTTTCACCTGCATTCTTCAGGACAAAGGGCATTACCCGATAGAAAAACAGACCTTGATGAGATCTAAAGGTTATAAAATCTTCATTATCTGGGGCCATTCATATTTAATTGTACATATAATAAACATCCATGAATGAAATAGCGTCGTATCTAGTTGTTTCATCAATTAAATGTTCTGTGATCGGAACTGGAAAATCATCCTTGGGACAATACTGATTGAGATCTCTGAAGTCAATACAAACTCTTATTTTTCTATTCTTCTTTTTCATTAAGACAATATTATCCAGCCATTTGGGATACTTAACGTCTCTGATGAAGTTTGATTTGATAATCATATCAACATTAGCTTCAATTTTGGAGGCATATATTTGGTGTGTTCTTATTGCTTCTTGCATGAATCCTCGATGTTCTTTTGGAAATCCCAAATGATGAGTGGAAACATCGAGATCAAGAAGTAGAATATTTCTATAATTCCAAGAAAATACATCCTGCTTTTTCTTTATAAATGAAATATACATTTAATGATATTCAAGAGTCATGGATGAACTAATTTATGTTGGGAGTGAATCTTCTTTTGGACCCAAATTTATTTCTTTGAGTTCATCCACAGTGGAAGAGATACCCTCTTCAAATACTGAAGGAGCATCCCTGAGATCTTCCTCTTTTTCTCAAATATGTGTTACATCTTCTATTTCTTCTTGCATTGTAGATGATGAAAAAGAATTTCCATGGTTAGGGGAGATGTTAAAATTTGGAAATCTTGAAGAAGAGGCTTCCATTTCTGTCTTTATTGATAATGAAGGGTATTTAAGGGGTGATAAAGTGGAGATGATGGATTGGGAATCAACATCATTGTTTTCCTATAACATTTCTATACCTTCTTCTGACCTAGTTGATGATGTATAGAATTTATGGATTTTAGCGGAGGAAATGAAGACATCTCCATCTATGATATCATCATTTCTTGGTGAATCAACAATTTATATAATGTTTTCTGGCTTGATTTCCATAATTGACATTATGTTAATTTTCATAAGAGTGTTTGAATTTAGGTCTATCTTTTCAACATGACTGATAGGAAACACATAATCTATACTCATATGAATGAATGGTTATATTGGAATATTTTCCAAACCATATGGAGCATTAATTTTGGGGACCTTCTCTACCATGGATTTTTAGTTTCCATCCATGTGATAGAATTATGCCTCATTGTATTGAGATTCACATGTTCGGAATGGGTCATTGTCACCATAAAATGTTTCAATTTTACCATTGAAATAATATTTGAGTCATTGATGGTATGAAGAAGGTACGACCACATGATGATGTATCCAAGTTTTTCCAAGAGAAATTTTGAAAGATGTCTCCGGACAAATAACCATGAAATCTGAATTAGATACAATGTATCGAAACTAAATTCTGAGTGTAATTTCACCCAGAGGATCTTTTTCATTCTTTTCATATCCTTAAAACATCAAAGGAGAAGGAGATAAATCAGATTCAATGAGGCCCAATCGACGAATTGTATGTATATGAATGAGATTGGCTCCTGATCCATTATTAATGAATGCTCGTCGGATGTCTATATCATTGAATTTTCCAGATAGATACAATGGTCTGATATGTCCATGTAAAACATCATCTTTGTCTCCATCTGTAAAATGTATCACTTCATGGCATTATGCTGGATCATTCACTATATGGTAGACCTCAGCCATGAAAATTTCAGTTTTGAATTATTGAGGACTTGACAAAGCCTCTAGAAGTGCCTCCTGATAATCTATTGATAGATTCAAGGCATCCATAATTGATAACATGGCTGGTACTTTGGCCAAAAGTTTCAAGACATCATACTTTTGGTCGAACAGGATGCATCTCCCATCATGAAAATGTGGTTTTGCAGTTTCCTTGGATGTTGATTCTTTTTCATTAGATGCATCCCGTATTGGGGAAAGAATTGGAAACACTCCTAGCTTTGGAAGATTAGACCGAATAAGTCTATCTATTTGCGAAGAGGAAGAAGGTGTGTCCTTTAACTGGTCTTCCAAAATAACTGTGTTAGAACTAAATCTTCCATGTGTGGAAGATCTTTCTTGTTTCTTTTGAGCCCTATGAAGGGGTTTTCCACGCTTTTCTACCGCATTTACAATTATAGAAGGGGTAGGATTTAAATAGTGGCTTCTGGAATATCCACATCATCCCCTATATCCTAGACCACTGTCTCTTCCTCTAATTAACGTACTAGATGGAGGGTACTTTATCTCATCATGATCAAATCAATAATTGGTATAAAGATCTGTTGAATGAATAATATTAACATAACCAAAGATCATTTCTTTATCTGATGAAGGTTCATCCAGATTGACAAATTCAGGTTGTACTGTATTGTGGGGTGGTGTTGGTGCTTTTGAAGGAAATAGCATAAAATTTTCCAGAGTCAAAGACAACATATGTTTTGACACGAGCTCATCTTCTTTATGACTGCACTTCATTATTCAAATTGCGCTACTTCTTTGAGGATTTATCTTCTGATGATGAGTGTTTTATTATGGCATACATAGTAGAAGACACAATTTCTTGATTAAATTTATTTCCCAAAATCGCCCGAGTTTGGTTGATCGTTGTCATGACCATACAATCATCATACTTATGCATGTTTCTACTTTTTACCTTGTGTCATTTTCCTTCTATCTCTGTATCAATAGCATTAACATATGCTACCTAGGTTGAATAACCTTTAAATTTTACTTTTCTAGTGTCTACCATCTTATGTTGGAGGTATTTAATGAAAACTCACTCCTGAATGGGATGCCACAACATCAGATGAAATGGGAAATAGTTGGGATGGACTTCATCTCCTGACTTATTCAGACTTTTGGGCCTCGAAAATTGAACCATATTTATTTCCAGATAAGAGATGAAGTAACCCAGAAACTATTTCATTCCAGAAAGAATAAACATTTCTCTTTAAATCCTCAAACTCTTTCCACCATTGATCTTTTTTATCATCTTGATGATGCGACCATTGTTGATGACACTCAGGAGGTGGATCCTATCGATATGATGATGTTGTTTAAGTGGAAGTAGGTACATGTGCTTGTTTATGTGTAATTGTTGCAGTATCTGCATTCCCTATTATCCTTCCTGGAACTGATGGAATTACATGAGTTTTTTCCTTAGTCTTTGTAAAAGAATCATCTATATGCTGAGCGATTGAAGAAAGGTGTCAAAATTCTCCTAGGTATTTCAAATGGATCTATAGTGTGTGTATTTCGTCACACATATTTGGCACATAGATTGGTAGAAACTCTTCTTGAGGGAGTGCTAAACGTAAGGAATAAGTTAATCCCATCCAGCGAGCAATAAAATCTGAAACTCCTTCATATTCACTTTTCTTACAATTGGTAAGATAAAAAAATCTCGTCTTTTGTAATGATTAGAAAAATTGAAGAATAAATCATTTATGGAGATCTTCCCCCTAGTAATTGAATGAGATTGTAAACTTTTATACCAGAAAAAAGCAGGTCCTTGTAATGACTGCACAAAACAGCTGAGCATAACTGGTTCTTGTTGTTAAAGAGTTCCCATCGTAGGATCAAAATGAGAAACGAATTATGTCATGTGTTGTTCTGGATCTCCCAAACCATTATAAATTTGGAATATAGTATTCATAAAAATTTATGGGGAAGGAATTGCATCCACCCATTTAGGGTAAGATCACTTTTCTGGATGAACTTGTGCATGTTTTCCTTTCTTTTATTAAAATTGAGTTGTTAATGACTCAATTGTAGTAATTTATTTTTCAGAAATATATGGTAGATCTTGGACCTGATCAAGTGCAATAAATGGTGTTTAGACGGGTTTGGCAACCAGTACTGCCACTGATGGTAGTATTGTCGGTTACTATCACATTTGACCCATAGGATTGGACCTATGAGGGTGTACATGTTAAGGGGGATATTATTGATCCATCCTAGTAGTAGTAAAAAATTCCCTTGATTGATTAACTCCATAATGCATTGGAGGAAGACTACGTTGAAGTTATTCTGCATTTAACCTCTTCAAATCCTTCATTTATTCCTATTGTTGTGAAAAACATTCCTCTAATAAGAGTGTTTGGCCTTCTCCAAAGGTAGGGTGGAATGTAACCTGATTTTTACCCTTTTCCTTGGTATGTGCCTTTCTGGTGTATGGAAGGCATTACCGAAAAAAAATGTCTTGACCCTGGGAAACCCTCTTACTTCTTATACGCACACCTCCTTAATTTTTTTCAATGTGTACAACCTCTCAAAAAAGAACATCTTCATCTAATCCCTCTGAGTAAACCACCTCATCTGGGGTATCATTGATATTGACATTGATGGAATTTATTGATTCATAACGCATTGTAGCCCTTTTGTCAGTGCTTATGCGATAATGTCTTCTTCCATGTCCTTTTTGAGAAATTGCCTTTTGTTTAATTGATCACTAAGGATCTTTTTGGTGAACTGTAATTTGGAGTGAGTATCCTGATAATTCAGCTCTCAGTTCCGCTTCTATATTCTTCCCTAACCAAGAGAAGACTGACATTTATAGAGGAAGAGATTGAGAATTTGAAAAAGTTCCCAATCTAGTAGGTTGGGAATGTTCCTATTTTTCATGCTCAACTGCTTGAATCCTGACTGTTGATCCTAAGGGTTGGATTAAAAGAGTACCCAAACTCGCTAGCTAGGTGGCTCTTGAGCTTCTATATCTAAAACATTCTTAATATCCTTCCTTATTTTGTGGATTTTAGTCCAGAAATTCACCGGATGCATCATCCTACATCCTCTCAAATAACCTGGATCAGATGACCATTGTATTATTTATGATACCTCTGTCACCTGATGATGCGCATGATTTAAACGAGAAGTCTGTTCGATATTCTCATTTGATTGATGCCATAGTAATTCGACAACATGTTCTTTATATGCCTAACTTTGAGAAGAACCAGTTGATGAATGTTCTTGAGAAAGAATTTTAGTATACAGAAAACCAGTTTTATGTGGCCAACCATGGGAAATAACATTGCATGAGACCACCTTTGATGGGCTTTGTTGATGTGAGAGCACAATGAAATGAAATGTTCCATGAACACCTCATCCCCTGATATGAATACCATATGGGGCATTGGTAATTAATGGGTGCAACCATTTTAGAGTTCCAAGGGATGAACGCTGAAGGGATCTCTACTTCCTTTTCAATCATTGAATTTTGGGAAACTGAGAGAGATTCCATGTAAATTTGGTGTTGCAACCCTGCATTTACCCTAACATTATTTTGATATTCATCATAAGATAATATTTTATCCCCTAAGTGACCAATAGTCTTCCATATGTTGTGACGAATATCGTGAATACAATATTCTATCAACGTTTCTTGTATATCATACAGAGAGTTAGCCAAAGGCTAAAACATGACTCTCATTTCACCTTTCACCCGCTATTTTCTCATATTTATCACTTCCTCATTGTAATTTGATGAAGATTCTTCTACTTGATTGGACTAAAGCTAGTGGTTCTTTTTTGTTTCATCAGATTCAAAAATATTGGTAGAGAATTCATTTGTTAAATTAGAATATGAATGACCTAGGGGTAGTTCAAAGAATAAAATACACCTTGTGCTATCTTGTAATTGAGAGAGTATTTCACCTGCTACTGGTAAGGCATTATAAATGACTGGAATTACATTTTCATGTGCCTCAAGATAAGAGGGATTTCTCATTACATCATTTTCCATTGAATAATTTTCTATGAAAAGATAATCACTAATGCGGAGAGGAATTTCATAGCTAAATTCACCATCATATGGAGTACCACCATGGTGGGTTATAGCAAGAGATTAAACCTCTTTATCCTTATTCTTCTTGCCACACAAAGGGTTATCGTGGCTCTCATCTCAAGATGATACTTCTAGATTGACCGAATTGTCATGAAGAAGCCTTTATAAAAAAGTATCTGATGAAGACCAGGGGAATTATTTCTATTACTTCTGAAATTTTGAAATGAGATATTAGGATCTTGAGTTACAATAGACAATTTCTTGAGGGCTTCAAGAACACCAGAATTGAGTAAGGCCTTATTAGAGATTGGATCTTGATTTTTCAACTATGCTTGATGTGTAGTTTTTTAGAAAACCATCTTACTCACGTTGGAAACAACTTGTTGACTAAAGTGTTTACTATAGTTCAGTGTATGTTCCTACTTAAGAGAAATGGTCAGATTAGGTTGATTATCTGCATTTAAATCAGGTGTGTGTTCCTGAATTGATTGTAAGTATGACATGGGGGAGTATGTCCCATGACACTCTTGGACTGTAATAGAGCTGTATATCTTCTCTGGAGTGACATGTTGATGAGTCACTACACTCATATGGATAGATTTGTGTTTCTTTACCTGTGTTTTCACTAAAGTTGGTATAATATTTTGATAGGTTTCCAGAATATGGGCAGGGATTTGCTTCTTCTCTTTCACCATTATCAAAATGTTCTTGGTGACATTAGGTGCCAGAACAGAAATGTTGGTCCATTCCATGTTTGGAGTAGGTGTGGGTTCCTACCCCTGTCCTTCTTTTTCTGTCTGTGAATTCTGGAAGTACTCATGTGTGGGGGCAGAAAGGTGAGTCTACAGTCTGTTTGACATTGGAGCCTTCCAATTGAGATCTCCAGGTGCTATCGAATGAGACTATTGGTTATCCTGATGAAATACAGGTGTATGTGCCTGCTGATTGATCTCCACCAAATATGATTTATGAAATTCTTTCAATAATGCCAGACAAGACCACTGGCAGAATTGATGAGTGTAAGCAAGTGTATGTGCCTGTTTACAGGTGGTCACTACATTTGATTGGACAATTTCTTTGGATTCTGTCAGATGAGCCCGGTGACTAGATTATGAATTATAAACAGACGTATGTGCTTGCCTATAGTACTACTCTGGAATTTCCTAGTTGGAATGATGTGTATGTGCCAGATGAGTATGATGGGGAGTGAAATTAGGACACACGGGTGTATATGTATGCTGGTTTTTTGCAATAAAGATATATGTATGGACTTTTCTGGAGGTGTAAGAGGTAAAAACCTACTCCCTATTGACTGAATTCCTCTTCTGACAGTTCTTCTTTCCTGCTCGGGTCTGAGGAACCTAACCCGAACACCTAGAGGTGATACCATCATCATGTTGAGGGTGCACTACAACATGATTCTGGTAGTGATTGTGGGTGGGAGTCCTCAAGAAGGACTCATGTATTCATTAACTAAGACCTTGAGTGACCTATTCATTTTCCTACCTATAATATGGGAGGGACTGTTTGTTGCGTTCCGGTGATAACGACCCGAAACGGTTGGAACCGGTGGTTGGCACCACCTTCTTCATAACCACTGGTCATCGCTAGCCGGACAACCAGGGTGAGTTTTTAATATCGATTTCATATAGAGAGGCCTCCAAATTCAGGATGGTACCATGTTGAAAGTATTACCTCACCAACGTATTCGAGACCCAACGTTGAATATGTTGAGTAGGTGATTTCGTCCAGAGAGTGTATGAGGATCCTGCAGGAGTAGCAGCCGAGGCACTGACAGGTGTGAAGATTAAATAATCCATTCTATGTTTCAGAGAGATCTTGGAAAAGGGTGAATGTTTAATATACTATAAATAATCAAGATAGGATTGGATAGAATACATATTTTGGATAGGCACATATGTTATTGACTGCTTTGTTGGCCCTCATATTGAGTTTAATATGGGCCTAACAAATAAGTTAAACACCATTTAACATGGTTAAGGATTGACGTGTGGTTCGCCATTTTATTATTCTTCTGGAAATGGGGATAACCTTTTTTGTTTAAGTTTCAAACATTCCAATCAGTTTCTAATGGGTTTATTCATAGAACTGGAAACATCCAATGATTATATATCCATTTGGACATATTTTCAAAGGTAGGTGCTAATTAGTTGTGGACCGATGTGGCTTAATAATTTGCATTGGTCGAGAGGATGGGAGGTTAGCCTCATCACACCATTTTGGGGGGACGTATTTCTTAATCCAGGACTCTCTTATAGATTTAAGTTGTGTTCACGAATCCTTTTTAATTCACCAAGCACAAAAATGAGTTTTCCTTCAGATTTTACAATAAATGATTTATATGTATGGGATTTAGAGAATATTTTATTTGTATTTGAGGTTCTTCATCGATGTAGAATCTTTTGTATATATTATAGATCCTTATTCATGATATCAATCAGTACATTATATAGAAATCTCTTGGTCCTTATGATAACCATACTGGTTTTAATGCCACTCAGTGGGGCACTTGATGTTTACTGTTATTTTAAAAAATGGATTATTTCAGAGATGGTATCATACCCGTAGATGGGATACCTACGTATCCTTGGTAAAAATTAATCAGAACCCACGTATTTCAATAAAAAGGATATAGTTTAATGTCATATGGGATGGAAAATGAATTAATGAAAGATGGGATTGAACCATATAAAGGCTTCCTACGTACATTACTTTTAAGGAAGAGATCACAGTCCATGTACCTCAGGTAAATAAATATGATGTTTATTCGTGGTCAATGGTCCAAAAAGAGTTTTTATGATTACTTTAACACGCTAATCTCATGTGAGTCATGATCATTGTGAGAAAAAAGAGGTATATGTAAACTTGGCGATGGTTCCATGAATGATGCAGTCATGAGGAATGATGTGGTACTTACTTATATATGGAGGCCCAAGTAAATGATGACCAAGACTTAGAAAATAATCCCAAAAGAAGGGTTCATAAAGGTATTTGTAATTTATAGAGATTTGGTATGTTAACCCAGGAAATACTCCTGAAGAGGAAGCCCAAATTTTGTGGGACTTATGATTGGGTTTTATTACCGAGAAGGAAGCCTGAATCAAAAGAAATTAAGATTGGGATTTATTCTTGGGGAGGATTCTCAAATGAAAATAAACTAAGATTAGGGATTACTCTTGAGGATGAAGCCTAAATAAAGGGAACATATAACCTGGGGCTTACTCCTATGAAGGAGACCCAATGTTAATGGAAATTATGACTGGGGATTATTCTTGAGAAGGAGGTCCAGGTTAAGGGAAATTATTATTGGGGCTTACTCCTAAGAAGGAGGCCCAGGTTAAGGGGACTTCTAACTTGGGGATCACTCTTGAGAAAGTGGCCCATATTAAAAAGATATTCTCATCTTAGAGGATGAGGTTATATAGGAAATCCCTAACCGTGTTCATATAAACCTTGTATGTGTCGAGTCTTTGGGAGAGGTTCTCAAAGAATTCCTTTTAGATAAAGAATCCAACAATGTTAACATGCCATAAATGGATTGGAAGATGGATTTTAAGGTTATTTCTTGAAAAGGAGAGGTGGATTTGAGGAATGGAGGTGACTAGGAAGAAGGAGTGCATGTATTGTTCTGGGACACAAGTACTGGTCGCACAAGTAGACTTGTGCGACATGAGTCACCTTGGGTGACGAAGAATTTACAGGGTAATACATGGATGATGTTGAACTGTAACCCTTAGTATCAACCTTAGAGGATTCTAAAAGTGTGGTGCGCAAGTACACCAGAGAGGGAATGGTGGCACGCAAGTGTCTTCATTTTCCTTAAGGGTTGGACACTTAGTAACTCAAGTATTGATGAGTTCTAACACTTAGGAATTATTCTTCCTCTTTTGATCATTAATTCTAGGTAAAGAATTACATTAGAAGTGTTTGGAAGATTTCAGAAAAAGACATGGGTGACCAGAGCTTGAATATGAGTTTTGGAAAATTCGTCATCGAAATGGGTGGCCGACAAGGTGTATTTATAGTCCTCCTGAGATTATGGAGAAATTTCAATGTGGGCGCGCAAGTAACATGCGTGCCTCACATCTCGAGTGCAAGTGACATGCACGCCCAAGGCTGGTGTGCTATTGACCTGCGTGGCATAATGACTTTGCAAAATTTTATGCTTCTTCCTTCTATCTTCTTCTTTTTGTTTTTCATTGCTTGAGGTACACCCCTTTTTCATTCCATGGACTCTGTGATGAAACAAATCTTCAATAATGGTTGTATATTTACATTCCAATATTCTTTTATTTCCTATTTATTTATTTCATTATTCTCATGTATTTTTTATCCCAAAACATTTTGAATTCCTCATATATAGTGTGGTAGTTCATATGAGTGATAAAAAATGTGGGATGATAAAGAATTAATCTCTGTTTGAGTATTTCACCTAAATAATTCAAATAACTTCTTCTTCTTTCACCCTGGTATCAATTTATTAGTTTATTTTTAATAATGAATTATACTACCTTAGGGATATATTATTTATTATTATTTTCTTTGGTACATGATACAAAACACTCTCCCCTTCATTCCAATCTATTTTCATCATAGAAAATTAAGGTTGGGTGTTCAGTGCTTAGTGATTGTTGGAAAATGGGGAGAATTTTTACTGGGAATTTTTCTAACTAGAGAATAAAAATACAACATTTGTGGTGTAAATAAATTTATAAGAGGAAAAACAATGATTCCTCATACATTAAAATATTGATAAAATAATTGAGTCCATTATTTGGGATTTCTTCACCATAAACATCCACTAAGTTGGAGAGAGGAATCGAAAAAATATATCCATTTTACCTGTTTAGTACAGGAAAATAGGTAATAAAGATTATAATATAAATTCATTGATTTAAGTTCATCGTGGCCTATTTTGGTCATCATATTTAATTAATTGTTTTTAATCAATCAAATTAAACAACATTATATCTCCAAACTATCAAAAGAATAAAAAAATATTTTTCAAACCATCAATTAAAAGAGACAAATTGTTTTTCATGAACACCCCTTCATTATAGTAATTTGGGTTCTCTACTTAAATTGGTATAAGTCATTAAACAATTATTTCATCACACCCCATGATAGGATTGTATACCATAATTATTATATGATTCCTTGATTTTCATAGAGTAATGGTGGCCTCGTTATAATAATACATCTGGTGTTATTTTGTGAAATGTATATTATTCTATGTATATGTGCATGTGATGAAATATAAGAGTTTAACTTGGAGAGTCACTATATAGATATATTTATCACGCACTATATAAAACCCTAATTCTTGTTCTACAGTTATTTTGATACATTATGGTTTATCATAGGATGTGTAGAGGTTGGGATGAATGTGCTCGATAGTTATTAATATACTGGATTGGTGAAGACTGAAGAATGTAGTAAGACCAAATGTGAAATTTTTTATCCATTAATTTTATATATAATCATCCCATTCAATGATTAGTTGTTGTATGAATGCACGATTCCATAGTGTATATATTGAAATTAAATCTTATTTATTGATTTACCCATACCCCAGTTATAGATTTTTTTTGGATGTTTTCTACTATTTTATTACTCTAATATGATATAGTTTAACTATTGCATAGATTAGTCCATTACCAGTAGTTAATAGCATTTGGAATATTTGGAGGAATTCATGGGGCCTGTGGCCTTCTCAACCCAATAATTAGCGAGTTGAATAGGAATTTTCCATAATAAAATTGTATTTTTGTGTTTTATTTTATCTTAGTATTTTGGGATATGGTTGATAGGTTGTCAAATGATGAGTAATATCAAGTTATTAACCTCTAACAGGTGTTTCATAAACTCAATTTATTATTTTAACTCATAATTTATATGCATATGGATTATTTTTTACAGTCAATTTTTTATTATTGAGATGCTAGTTATATATTATTCACTCACATTGGCAATTAATTATATAATTATCAGTTTGATGACAGGAATGAAGCCCATGAAAATGAATCATAAGTGTCATATAGAAATTACATAACATGTAAAATATTTTTGAGGTTGTTTTTTTACAATAGTTGGAGGAGGGTACAATGTGGGTGGGGTTAAATAGATTAATGTATCAACGAAAAAAATATACTATTTGACCATATAACGTAATAGTGGAATTGCACTTATCTAAACCAAAATATTATTAATGATAATTGGCCTTGTGGATCAAGGATAGAGATCATCATTGGTAGTGGAAACACAGTTACATTATACAATGGGTGTCTTCAGACACTCTGTGGGTAAATGTTGGCATTTGATATTTGGTTGATTACAAGATAATGGTGTGTTATTAAGAGAGGTAATATTGGTATTAACATGAGTTTCCACGAGGATGTGGAATAAAGTTTCATAATGTGTAATGAAAAATTTATATTGTCTTTTCCTATAAATCATATTGTTATAACTCCACATAAATAAACCATGTTAATAAGGAAATGGATGTTAAATGACATATTTTTTTTTTCTGGTTTGAAAGCATGATTTTTTGGATTCACAACTAGTTGTTTATGGGTATAGTTTTAATCAAATTTTCAGTGGTGATAAGAGAAAATCCAACCATTAATTGAAATATAATGGCCATAAAATCATGTTTTTGGTATAATGCTCATGTGTGAGGTTATCATGAGGATAAATTTGAAATGAATCAGATTCAACAAATTTTTAGGTGAAATATACATCTGATGATATAATGGTTAGTGGGTTTTGAATGTTATTAAGGATTTGAAGAAATATGATTCCTGAAAAAATGATTAATGGTTTTCTATTGGTAATTGAATGAGTATAAACATATTGGGGTTGGTTTAGATGTTGGTATATAGTGGGTGATAATATGTGTTAGGCTTCATAGAGAATTAGTCGAAAATTATCGAGGACAGTGTGTGTTGGTGGATATTTCTTGGAAGAAATTGTAGTTTGTAAGGGAAAGATCACATTTTGGAACACTCAATGATTATTTTTATTATAGATTAGTGAACAAGAGTTTTGTAGGTTTTTCGAATATTATTTGGGTTTTGTTTGAACGTGAGATGTGATGAAAAGGCTGTGAAGTGGTAATATGCGAGGGAGGATGATGTAATGATGATTTATTCCTTCATATGGGTTGATAAGATGGATGAGTAGGGATTGGAAGGAGTTACAAGACTATATAATTAACCATATGGTGGGAGTGAGTGCCACTAGTTGTTGGAAGGTGATCCTCATTATCGGTGGATTGTTGAATGAAAATGATGGTGTACATTTTTGGTTGAACGAAATCAGTGTTTTGAGTTTGATGGGTTTGAGTGGGCTAACCATTTCTTATTATTAAAATTTTATATTCATTGGTCATAGGGCATAGGTTTTGGGTGATTTATTTATTTTAAAATTATAATATTACTTTTATATTTGGTAGAAATGTATCAATAGTGGGTGTATAAACCTATTGTTATAAGTTTCATTGGTGTGTTGATTTCGATTGGGTAGATGATCGATGTCATGTCATGGTACTAGAATATTTGAAGATATACGATCATATGGTTCATTGGTGAATACAATATTCATGATTCTGATATAGTGTTGGGTGAAGTCGGTGTGTTGGCATTTACATCAGTGATTCTTTGGGGTGATATGAGAGCAATTCAAATCCTAGTTGGGTGCATACATAGTCTTAGAGCATAATTCTTAGTTTGACTTGTTTTTTTCCCGAACATGATATTAAATAATGTATATGATTCAAAAATTATTGTGATAATTTTTATAATATATGAATGAATTTGGATGTTTGGGAATCATGATCGGCTTAAGCAATGTGGTTGTGCATGAACGTGGGTGGCCAATTATTGTTTGGGATAAGTCAACCATAGATGGATTGAGCAATTATCTTCAATGATTTTTTATTTTTTTGGAATTTAATCCAATTTTTGAACGTCGAAGGAATTCATGATGTGTGTTTTGAGTAAGAAATTTTTATTATGGGGAACATTAGGGATTGGAATAAGAATTTGTGAGTGAAGTATTATTGAGGGAAGGAAATAAGATTTAAGATGATTCAGCTGACTACAAGAAGGTTTCATGAGATTGATGGATTCAATTTAATTGTTTCTCAGAATTAGAATAGTTGTCTTGTAGATGGATCAACTTGTTATTAATTATTATATTGGGTGTTTTGAGTTCTGTAATGGAGGAATATTTTGCATTTATTGGGGGAAATGGATGAGTTCTCATTAAATTGGATAATATTATAATTTTGTATTATAGTATTAGGGACTACTATAGATTATATGGGATGATAATCATTACATTCAGAAGTATATAATAATGAGAATCATTAGGAGTTGATGGAATTTAGATGATTTTGAAATTTTGATCCTAGAGAAGCAGTTATTTAATGAATTGGTATTTTGATAAAAACATTGACCACTAGAATATCTAAAGATTTTTTTTATATAGATCAACTCCAAGTAAGTTTGTGATTATCCAAATGTCTGAGAATTTTATGATGGAATAGATTAAATACTGAAATTGTGATAGGCTATTATGTGACATAGTAGCTACACATTGATGGAATGCTATAGGGAATCGTTCTATGGTGGTATGAGGAACTAATGTTCCAGATTTTTTTGGTCTTTTTGTATACCTATTATTGAGTTTATAAACATGTTTTCAAAATATATAGTTTCTTGTGTGGATAAAATTCTCTATTTCATTTTTATTGTTAATATTTCATGATATTCTAGAAAAAATCGAAAATCCTGAGTTATGAGATAAAAAGATCACATATACACAGTGTGTACATTATCAACACAATTTGTGAAAGCTTGACCAGACATTGTTCGACCAAATTTAGAAGAAACTCATGAAGCCAACTAGATCATACACACAATTTACTTCATGTTTACACAACATGAATATCCTTCTAGATTTGGTTAGTGGATGAAGGTGATATTACATTCCATGCGTGGGGTCATAACAAGATGTATACACCAACCAAATAGTTGTCAATGTTTTAATTGTCAATGAGCAGTGCACCTCTCACCTACCAATAGAGAAACCAAATAAAAAATATAGTTTTACAAATTTACTGGCCTTTACTTTTTGGTAAATGACATGTAATCCATTTTTTTATAAATATGGGTGTATCTCTCCATGTTCCTGGCTGGACATATAAGTGGGAAGTGATGTCTCCCTTCTATTCGATCTACCATAAATCCATTTTTTGTTTCCATTACTGCATTGAATCATATTTAGCATAATTATAAACATTACATGATCTCATCACATATCCATTGTAAGGAATGGGATTCTTCTCAATCCGCATAACTTGACCTTGGTTATAATATGTTAGTTTTCTTTCATTGTTATAGTAATGATATTATGGATTTTTTTTTCATTTAAATTCCAATGTGTTGAATCATTTTTAATTATTTTATTAATTATTTAAAAATAAATTACAAAATAATTTTTGGTGTTGTATTCGACTAAGAACATCCAAATTGAAGAAATATAAAAGAGTTATAGTGGGTGAGTCCATAACCATTGGGTGTGCCCGTTGTCACAATCTTTTGTGGTAAATAACATTAATGTGTTTTTTGTAATTAATCTCCAGACCAAGGGATTAATATTTTAATCAAATAATTTTTTGTTTTTAGGCCATGATATAATAATTTAATATAATCACTATGGTAAAATATTTTCATAAATAATTGTAGTAACAATGAATGATTATTTCAATAATCATTAATTTGAATTGAAACCCCAACATGTTTATTTTTGACAGATATATAAATACTTTTATGGTAATTTATCTTTCACAAAGTGTATAAATGTACCACAATTTTATTTGTGTTACCTTTATTTTTTAATCTCGATTATCAAAATAATCTATCCAACTTATGATGATCCAATTTCTTATCCATTTTTTCCATAGGGTCATGCCTGACTACCACTAACAAAAAAGATAGTCAGCATATAATTGAACATAAAATATCATCAAATTCGACCACACCTTTCAATGGGATTGGTCAGGAATCACGCATTGAAGGATGAAGGTAGTGAAACCACCCCTTTGTATGTCTGTTTTAGGCTAAAAATCACATTCGTAAAATAATTTTCTTAGAATAGGGAGTGAACCATGCCATGACCTCTTTTTCATGCCATGCCCCTCATGGTTGTGCCGAGATGGATTCTTGGATGATTTTTCTAAAAGCTAGAAAACACACAATTTCTATATTTACATCACCCCAATAATTTGATCCAAGCATGCATAGGATTTTAATGTCTCATCATGATATCCACTCCCTTATTCCACCTAGGTTTTATAATTAATGGGGAGGGTTCTATGCACATTTCTGTGGTTATTCTATGTGATTTCTTTCTCCATCTACCACTTAAGATGGTTTCGATTCATTTTCCCTAATTCAATGGAATTAAGCATTTATTTCTATAAAAATTTCATCTTACCAAGGTCATTCTAATTAATATTATGGGGATTTAATAAGTTGTTTCTAAAAAAGACACAATAATGTAGAATACATGTTGTTAATTATATTTTTGGTGAAACAAAATTGGTCAGTGGGTTTTATGATGAATATTCCTCTATGGTATATATTATATAATTAAATATATTTTATATAATTATTTATTTATATCATATTAGTTGAGATTAAAACATATATGGTGATATAATCTTAAAAGTTTCAAGTATTGGCTAGGATAGATTGATCATTACTCGGAATGGATGGTAATTAATTTACTTGGGATGGTGGTCACTATAATATGAATTCATATGCATGTTTTTTTATCAATTTTCATATTTCATGTGTCCTGATAGATATATTTTAATATATATTTATTTATAGAAATATATAATATGATTTTGGGACTCTAGGTCTTGGGTTATGTGTACTCCAGATGATTGGGAAATTGTGACCATCCAAAAACAATATCATGAATGCAAAAGGGTGTTGAATTGTTTGATGACAGACCATTCTAGTTTCTTTGTGTTCAATTAGAAACATGGGTGCCGTAGGTGAGTTATCCCATGTCTAGTCGATTATACATGAGTGGTTTAGTTTTAGTGGAAATATTTTATATGGTCGAATGTCTATAATAATCTAAGGGACACCCTATTATTGGTTGTGACGAGTCTATGATTGTGATTAGGATGCCGAAAAAACTATGGGTATTGACAACATGTGATGGAAAGGTTATCAATTTAGATTATGGATTGAGGTATTTACCTTAGTATATTTGATATTGGACCCATGTATGGATCATGTGAATTTTCAGGACATTGCATCAAATTTCCATTGGGTTTTGAGCTATATAACATGGGAAGAACCATGATTATTGAAACCAATATATTATGAGGTATTTCCATGAGGATGGACTAACCTTTTAGTTATGGGTAATTGTTTAATATAGGATGTATTTTATTGAACGATGATATACATTAGTTGGTATAAATGAAGTAGTGGGATTTTTTAATGTACTCTAAAAAAATTTCTGTTACTTTAATGTGTTCATGATTGGTAGTGAATTTTTGTGTGGAACTATGGATCTTGAGGTAAGTCTCCACTGAGAGTGAGATGGAAATGATAAGATATCTATGAGTGATATGGGATCTATATGGACTTGATGTTTTTGAATACCATTGGTGAAAAGTCATTACTTGATACTTGTTGAGAAATACTGTGAGTGATAAGGAATTTTCAAGGACATTCGCTTGATTGAGAAGGAATGATTTAGGATTTTGGATAACCTTGACAGATAATTATTGACCATTTTTTCTGTGATGTGTGACATGGCTGATTTAATTCACACTAAGTGACGTTTTTGTGGGGGAATGATACATAAGAGGGCCCCTAACTTGAGAGATATGGTAGGGGTTATTTTTTTAATATACAAAATTTCATCAGAGATTAGGGTTGATCTTAGACTTTGATATAGGGTGAGACCATATTTCATAAGGATGTGGTTGAGTATTTTGATAATTCCCTACATGAGACTTAAATTATTTTCTAGGATACATGTTTGGTAGAATAATGGGATAATAGTATTCAATTATTCCACTAAATAATGAATGATTAAGTGTCATTGTTGATTAGTTATCACATGATTCCCTAATATGTATTGTGTCATGACGGTCCTTTTTTAAAATAATACATGATATTATATTTAAAAATTATTACATTATTGATGTATAGATGTTTAATATAGTGTATACATGGGGTAATTGGTGATACATTAATGATATATATTTCAAACAATTATCATTGGAAAAAATCCATACATGAAGACAATTTTTTAATTTAATTTTTAGCATTGGATAAAAAGTGGTTTGAGATAAATAATATCAATTTGTATTTAGAGACTATATTTTTTAGTTCAAGGGATAGAAGTATCATCTATTGTGTATTTTGATATTTTTTTATTCTATTTATTTAATCAGTATATTATATGATTAGTTAATGAATGTCTTTATTATTCTATAAAATATAATTTGTTATATAATTATTTTTATACATTTACATGTACTCCAATTATTATTATTCATGTATTGGTTATTTTATTTTTTATTTCATTTCACTTATTTGAGGTAATTGTCTCCCAAATATATGTATTATACCCCTGATTCTAGTTGAAATCCACTATCATATAGGGTGGGGTGCAGATCATCTCATGGAATCATTGTTTGATGAACTATATAGTGTCTTAGATTTGAAAAATTACAATAACCACTACCAACTATTAACTTCATTTGTGGTCAGAATATAACATGAACAATAGATTGATTTTAATTTCATTAAACATGTAGTGAATTATTTAGAATTGTTTGGAAGACATTTTATACAACTGATGACAAATTATCATGATTAAATGAATTAGAATGTAAAAGTTCATTAATAATGTTTTCAAATAATTCCATTATAAGATAAAATATTAATTTATGATTTATGAGTCTGAAAAAAATACATCATTTTATGTAAAAAATATGAGATAAAAGGTATTTTTTTCATGAATATAATATATGATAAGTTTATTTATGTTAGATAATATCATGGATGGAAGGGCCACCTAATCATGTGAAACTAATGCCTTCACAATATCATTCTATAAAATGTAGAGAAATTATATTGACTATAATTATTCATATAATCTATAAATATAAATATTTTCATACATCCATTTAGAATACTGAAATCAATAGTTATTATCTATAATATATTCTATTGAAATATATGGATAAAAATATAATGGAAACTATAAATGATTAATTTTATTGGGATGATTTATAATATGTTTAAATGAAACTAATAAAATTTTTTCTCTCAAAAAATTTGTCATTTGTATCCTCGAAACCATTAAGCATGTCTCTAATGGGAGATCATATTTTATGTTTTTTGACCTAAATTTCAATTGATGTTAACACAATAATTTATCTATAACATAAGTAATTAATTCAAATATGATTATTTTTGAAATATTAATTTAAATGATAAAATCTTCGAATCATGATTTTAATATGATATATACATATCGAGATTTAATTTATAAATTTTTACAATAATTTTAAATCCATAATTTTAATTTTTATTATGATTTTAATTATAAGATTCATTTCATTAATTTACAATAATATGTTAAATAGAAAACAAAAATTCAATGATTGTTTTTGGGATTTAGGGTCCCAAATAAAAATATTAGGAGGATTTTGAATACTTTCTAGTATTTAATTAGAATTATTACTTGGGTTCTATATGAATTCTCTAAGACAATCATCTTTAATGAAAAATAGACTTGTGATTTCATATGTAATGCATTAATTCATAGGAATTCCTCACATAGTATCTTATGTATTCATCTAGCCAACTATATGATATAAATGAAATCTTAATACACCACCATGATACACTATATGTTTTATCATCATTTTCTGTCACTTTAAAATTTTTATGAAACTAATTTACAATCATAGGATTATATTTTTTTAGAAATTTTTTGATTGGGGAATGAAAATATAGAAGTTCCAAAAACAAATTAAATTTGAAATAAAATAAAAAATAACATATCTCACATGATCATATTAGAAATGGATACCCTAATTCTTCAAAATGAAACATATCCAATATATAATGGTGTTAATAATTTATATGATCTATTCAAGGAATGTTTGAGATACCCAACTACTGAATCCATACCCTTGGACTGCGCACATAATATCCATCCTTTTAGTGAGAACAGTAGTAAAACCCATGAAGTTTTTAAGTGAGAAAGGTTTTTTATGGGAAAATTTTTATTTTCATTATACTCATGTTGGATTTCAATATTTTATTTCATAGTTGGATACATGTATCACTATATGGAAACAATATAAATTAACGTGAGGAAGTGAGTTTTCAAGTTGTTATGAATCCGTACTCAGATACTTCTATAGATTTATTTAATTTTAATCCATTTTTAAATTAATTTCAATATATATTGATGTCACATTAGATAAATAATGTTTTAGAAAATGAAAATATTCACATCGTTGTTAATTAATTAGGATTTTAATTATTAAATAATTTTTATTAATTTTATAAAAAAAATTATTGTTTTTGATAATATGTGTTTTCCATTATTTTTTAATTTAATTATTATTCATTTATCACTAGTTTTCACAAAATTCCCACATAAAAATTCATCACTACCTATGATAGTTCACAGTGGGTTGGTTCAGGAGTGATTACAGATATAGAATAACCTATCCTAGTATCTATAGTGAATGAAGTTATTATTTCTCAAATACATTCAAGAGAAAATCTTTTGGTAGGGTAATAGGTTGCTATTTCCATTGATTTGATATAAAAAACTGTATTTAATTATAATTATGATTTAATAGGTATTTGAGGAATGGTATAAATTATTAACCTCAATGGTTTTAAAACTAAATTATTTCAATCATATAAATTTAATACTCAATAAAAATCCATCACAATTTCAACACAATATAAACCTACACAATATAGGAGAAAAAAATACTAAAACCACATCCTCTCTAAATAAAAATAATGTAAAAATATTTTTTACATGAAACTTATGATAATTTTTTATTTGATCGGATCCCTATGAAAGACACCTCAACATCCTGTCACTATTTAAATAGAGGCATGCAATTGTTTCTATTTTAATTTTGTTTTTTATTTAATATTTGTTTCATACATGACCAAATAAGGTTTATATTAGGTATTTTGTTTTGATTCATGGGATAAATGAAATATATAATAAATAGATAAATATAAAAGGATTAATAAGAATTTTGATATTGATTTTTCACAATTTCATTTACTAACATCCCATACACCTCTTTTTCCTCCATTATAGTTAATTTATATAGTGAAAACAATAAGGATAATATTTCCCTAATTAATAGATAACATATATTGTAATTAAATGTTATCATTAATAATAATAATAATCATGATGTGTTTAAACCAAATTATTAGAATTATTTTGATTTTAAAACTATAATGATAAAATTATTTCAGAAATTTTCTTTCGTAGAAGGAGAGGATACCAACAAAAATTTAAGGGAAATTTGCAATCTCTCTAATTATCTCAGACATAGTAGATTCAAGGGAATTAGATCAGTTTGTTGGACTTTTCTTTCCCTATATAAATTACCACCGTGAAGTTTTTTTATTGCTTTAATATTTTATAATTTACTTCATAAGATTATCTACCAAGGGACCTTCCCTAGAAACTCTTCCCTTCATACAGAATCACCCAACTGAGAAACGACATTTATATGATACTGCAATCACATGTTAAAATTCTATATGAATTTTTGGTGAAATTCAAGTGTCAAACATTGTTATTCTCATTTAATCCATTGTAAAACGTCCTTTCATTTTATTAATTTACTAAGTATTGATGGTTAATGATATAAATAATTATTAATACCATTTTGTTGGAGATATACACAAAATGATACCTAATAAAACTATAAATCTCAATAATAGGATCAAATAATTATATCAATATTTCAATATATGATCCAACACTAAAGATGTACATGAAGTGAAGTGGTTAAATTACCAATTTTATAAAGGAAAAAATATATAAATAACCTATCTTGTGATAATGTTTGTAGTAAATTATGTCAAAATTCATTACCAACCATAACTAATTGATTCTTCTAGTTGTTAGAATCCATATATCATTTCACTATTAGAAACACTCAGGTTTAATAGACTCAATATCATGAAGTGATGTACAAGAGGATGTTCCAAAAACCAATTAAAATCTATGGATTCAAAGAATAATACAACATCAAGTATAGATACTAAAACCAGTATGATTTAAGGACACCATTCTACATTGATTTTCATTATCCATTCCATCTCCTCCAATTCAAAAATAATATATCATAACCATTTTAATGATATAATTAATCGAGCGACTTATAATATTATTATAAAGACATTTTGATACATAGCGTGGGGTCCCAAAATACACCATAATCCAACATCATCACTTAGGGATAAAAAATGATGTAGTTTGATGTTCTGTTTGGGAAAATAATTATCCCCCCCCCCAAATATTGTAAAAAAGGATCAGGTAAAATCTCAACACAATCAATTTATAATCATAAATGAAATGTTATTTATATATCATTTAGTAGTGTAGTGGAGTTGAAAATAGTGAAAACAGACCCGAGGATTGTGGAAAGGGATTTATATAGACCATGAACAAAGACGTAGCAGATCTTGAAAAGTAACTTGAACAAATGCCTTTTGGTATGAAACTTAGGATCATGGATGAGGGAAAATACAATAATAGGCAACATAACAAATACATAACCACCCTTAAATCGAAAAATGAATCCAACTATGTGGACCAATGAATCAATTCTATATTAATTGGTTTTGGAAAAATTTGTGAATGTTTTGTTCAACATAATTTTTTTTATTTCATCCCCAAAATTCTAATATATGAATGGTATCTCAATGTGATGTGTATCATGGTGTGAAATATTCAAGGATATGGAATGGTGAGTATAGGAATAAATATTTCTTCTCTAATAACACCCCAAATACCAATTAAATTTGAATATTTAGGTACTTTCACTCTCCCTCACTCTTTATGGGATCTTACAATTAAAAATGAAATATATTATTCCGTATCCAGAATTAATGTAAATAATTATTATTTTTTTATTATTTATATATTGGAGAACATAATAAAAAATGAGTGGTTTTTGAAGTATCTATATTAACCACTTCCTACCCATTATGAAATTCAAAAGATGACATAGAAAGACTAAATGTGTTTTTATTATCATCTAAATTTTATATCGTTAACATAGAATAAGAAAGAAGAAAATTAAATTGCTATTCCATGATAGAAAATACCTGTATTAAAATTATTAAAATCATGATATATATTTATGTGGGAACACTTTAAATGGTTTTTATGGAGGTGACCAAAAAATTTACTATCCTGGATTCAATAAAATATCATAATGATGAATAATATTTTTATTATTTATATCACATTGAAATTTTTTTTCTCTAAACAATATTTATACATTATAAATGATATAATAAACATTGGTGATGCCTTATAATCACATAGTTATTTTTGACAGTTAATAAATTTTAAAATAATTTAAATATTAAAATAGATCTAAGTTGTTACCAATTTTTTTAATTTAAATGTGTAATTTTTTTGAATAATTAATTATACGTACAATTGAAATAAATTTCTTGTATATTATGGTTCAAATAATGGAAAATAAAAATCTAAAATCAGCACTGAAACACCTCTTATTCGAGCACTCATGATGATTCCTTGTAATCTTAGTCATTCTTTTCCAATGTAAAATGTCTTTATTATTATTTATTCTTCATAAAATTTTTTACCTAATTAATATTAAGAAATAATGAATATTATTTTGAAAAGCTAAGACCGCAGTCTGTTCAATGTGAGAAAACCCTAAGATTATTCTGATATCATGTGTGTACTATATTTTTTCAGACTATGAAGTTAATACTATAATATAACCCCAGATAAAGATAAAGACCACAATAATAGAAGTTGGAATTATGGAAATTGAATTTTTTTGAGGATTTGGATTCATTTCACTCATTTTAGATTCTATATGGGTGACCACCATACAAATATTTCGAAAACAATACAAGAGTCACCCCTGTGAAAAATGAAAGTAAAAAGTTATTAAACATTATGATTTTTATTACCTTCACGGTCTATGTTGACGATGGTAAACTAAATATTTTGAATTTAGAAATACAATGTCAACATCTCTTTTAGAGACTATATGTTAGAGGGGATAACTAAAATGGTGTTTATTTTTTCATGATGGATTCTATCATTATTTGTTTGTTCTAATATCTCTAAAAGATCAGTGCATGACCACATTATCTAATAACTATGTATGTTTTCGTACCAAAGAGTACATTTTTATGCAATTCCATAGAAACTATGAAATGATATATAGTAAGTATATTTTCAGATGATACTGTGTGATTCATGGTTGTATTTATTGATGCATCTACAATGTAATTAACATAATATTATTGATTTGAATATTTGTAAAAGAAATAATTTTATATGAAGTTTTTTTTGAAATAATGAATAGTTACATTTCTTAGTTAATAATAAAAAATTCTAGGGAACATTAATTCTTATTATAGAATTGAAGTAGACATGGACAAGGATGGATATATTCTTACATTACCATACCCAACCACCTTGATTTACATTAGATTATTATTAGCCCGTGAACAATTTAAATGAATACTTATTGGGAATTTTGGAATATTTATTTCTCCCATATAGCCTATTTAAGAAAGTTAGTGATTTTTTTATTATTCTTGTTTGACTAGCTTTGATATAATAATGGAATTCCTAAAAATCTCATATAATCAATACATAAGAATTGAATGAATACTTCTATGTGGTACATGATGACTCTAATAAACATGTGAGGTAAATATTGTCTCAATACATTAATGGGAATAAACAGATAATAGATTAGACAAAAAATTGGATAAAACCCAAATATATTACACAAAAAAAAGACAATATGTTTTTGATATTTTATTTTATTTCATGTAATTTTATTTATATTTTTAAGGATGTAAAATATTTAATATTTCTAATCAACAAATTTATATTATTGAATGAAAACTAATTGTAAGATAATATAATTTAGAATGATTCTATTATTATACAATTTTAACATAGAAATCATTCAAATAAAGGTGAAAGAAAATTTTAAAAAATTCACCAATAGTATGATACTCTGCACTAATGAGGTAGAAAAATACACATTGACATTATTAAATGTTTTATTTCATGGTAAGTAGTTTTAAAATGTCACCAAATTATTATTATATAGAGGCATGATCACTTATTTTTTAGAATAATATATTCACACATTTATAATCATAAAATTTTTATGATAATATCTTGATCAATGATTTATATATTGTAAATACAATTATGTGTAAAATTTATTTTGATCATGTAATTAGATTGTGTATACTTTAAGAATTGGTAAAATATAAACATTAATTGTTTTCAAACAATTGATTATGGAGGAAACCACTTACATAAAAGTATATTTTGAATATATTAGAGTCTATTTTTTGGCCAATTATTTTTAAACACTATCTTAAAATTTACTATACATGTAAAAATTTTAAATTTATTGGAGGAATTTTTTAATGACAATAATTTCAATTAAAAAATTTATTTTCTCTGATATATTTCATTTATATGGATTGTATTTCATGGGCCTATTTAAATGTTACTAGGTATTTTCATTAATCATATTATCATTATAATATGCGTTGAAGTATATTAAAGGAAAAACAACCCAAAATAGTAATTTAATTATTTCTATTGACATTTTTAGATCACATATTGTTTGTATATTTTACGGGAATGGAGAAATAATTAATTATAAAAGAACAAACATCAATAGGAAGAAATGGTTTCTGTAATTTGGTGATATAGAGTACACCATAAGACCTCATCAATATATGTCTCAAATAATATGTTGGTCATGGTTTCCATTTATCAAATTCAAAGAATTTTATAATTCTTTGTGTATCCCAAACTGAATAACTAGATAGATAAACTATAAGATTAGAAATGAAAAACAAAAATATTTTTAAAACACCCCTAGTTTTGTCCCATTATAAAATTAATTAATTTAAAATTTTTCACATTCTTTTTGAGCTATAAAAAAAGAGAATACAAGGATATAAATATGATAAACTTGAAAATTGGAAATTCTAGGAAAAAATGTAAACTCCAAATGATAGAACTAAAGGAGTTGAGAATGTATTCTTAGGATTATTTTACTCTATTCAATTTGAAGGAATAGAAATTCAATGATATATTAATATAATGAAAATATGCAAATATTTGTTAATAACAGATGGATTTTTTATTTAAAAATTATCAATCTATTATTGTTTCATTACTAGTAATGTAGATCCATTTATTAAAACTAATATATTCTTTTTTTAGTAGAGATAATGGCATATAAATCACGAACCCACTTTTAAATTAATGGATAACAAATTATACAAATACCTATATATTTTTGGATCAAACTAAGGGCTATGTTTAGGAACCACCCTACTAATTATAAATAACAGACCATTATTTATATATTTTCTTCACCATAACATGGATTTTATCTTTTTAAGGTGATTATTCCTTAGAAAATATGTGATTTAAATTTTTGAAAGTGAAGAATAAGATAAGTGTGATGAATAAAAAATATATTTATATGATAATATTTTTTGTTTTATTGTTTTTTATGTCTAGGATTTTATATCATAATATAAAAGATAAGATCATTATAATAAATGTTTTTTAAGAAACAATAATATTTTTTGATGTTATCTTGATTTTTCTTTTTGTTTTAGGGTGTTTTTAATTTTCAAAAGATATGGATTAATTATATCTGGCCTATACAAGTTGTATTATAGTTTTAAGGAGTGAGTAGTTATAAAATTTATGAAATTGATTATTGTAGAGTGAATTTTCCCCCATATTCCATGAATATATTTTTTTCAAACTAAGAAAAGGAGTTTTATTTTAAATATTTATTCATAATAAGAATTATAACATGAGATAAGTAGATATTTGAACATAATACAATAATATATTTATTTTTTGAATATTGACACATTAGAGAGATAACTAAAATTAAATTACTTTAAGTCCATTGAAACAAAAGTAAAATGTAAAATTAGGATCCTACATGATTTTCATTGATAGTTATGAAATATTTTCAGACAAATAAAATACATTGAAAAATCAAATAATTGATTTTGACATATGTTTATGGGAATAATTCAACAAAATCAAAATCGTAAAAAATGAATAGATTTAGGTTAGGGGAATAATTAACCATGTCATGAAATGGGTAATTGACTAATTTTTAATTATGTTTTATAAAGATCTTGGAAAATGGAATATGGGTTTTAGGAACCTTGAATAATGAATAAATGAATGTTCCACATGTTAATATTATAATTCAACTTAAATATATTTTATTTATTTTTTAATTGAACAATTTTCATTAATGGAAGAATGGGAAGAGGTATGTAAATTCCTTGAGGAGGTTTGATATTCTCAAAAAATGAACGAATATCTACTTTATCTATTTTATATTTAATGTATTTGGAACTCTATAGGGTATACATTTTTAATTAATAATTCATATTATTTCCCTTGTTTAAAATATTTCATGTGTTTCGAAATGATGATAACCATCATTTTCAAATTATTTGTATTCTTTAAATAAAAAAACCCTATACTTGGTGGTATAGAAAATTACTGCATATATTTTTCTTTTCAAAATCTAATGTTATATTATTAAATGCATTGAATAAAGATTTTTTTATATATTATATTTCTAAAATTGATTTATTAATCCATATGTTTAGTTAAAATTTTAAATATACATTATTAATATACCATTAAATCATAGTTTGATGGATTTATATTATTTTAATGTTAACTTGAGAGAAAAAATAATATATGTAAATGGTATTCATGGGTTATATATATTTAATTAATAATGAAAATTTATATGTTGGGACCTATAGAATATTATAGGACTTATTCCATAATTTTCATATGACATCCATAATAAAATTTCCCAAAATGATAATTACAAGAGGATTTCATTTTACTTCCCTCATTTCATTGGAATTGTTATACAGGTTTGATAAAACATACCATTGATGACCACAAAACTTTAATTATTACATAAGTATTTTCTAATCTATCCAATATCACATCACATTATTTCATTTTACCAAAAAAATATGATATAAATGTCTTGACATTTGACTTTATGAAAATTCAATTTTTGGTTTCATGAATGAAAATATTGAAATTCCCAAAATAAATATATTTCACCCATAAATGAAAAAAAAATCATTGGTGTACCAAAACAAGGATATTATACTACCAATCATTGAAGTGGAACTCATCCAACGTAATAATGTGTTAATCATATATCTCGGTAACGATGGTAATGTTAAATATACATAGTTGGAGAATCATGATCCTCAATCTATACATTTTTTATCCATATAAGAAATGTCAGATTGGAACAAAAATCAAATAGGGTGATCAATTCTTGTGGATGGTTGGTGGAATATAAAGTTAGTGTGACCCACATGCGATGTGAGATGGGGAAATTGTGGGGGATCCAAGGATGAATCTATATGAATATAATATTTCACTTGAAAAGAGGTGATATCGAGCTACCACTGATTAGTGGATTGAAATATCACTATTATATTTCATTAATTAATTTATTTGTTTTATATTATATACTCTACAATGGTGATATACTAAATATTTAGGGGTGAAGATAATGATTATTACTCCAACACTATCAATTAATTATGTGTTAAATGTTAAGTCTCCTCTACTTGTATTCTCGGAAAATTGGTATTGATTTCTTTAATATAAGTGTCTTCAGTTTCCTCAAATTTAGTTAATTTTCATCTCATCACCTGCTCAATCACATAGGCCACTTCAAGATACACCCATTCAAATGATGGTGAGATATTGGATGGTTCAGGATATAATAAATATTTATAATCAATCAACTAGGAATTTATATTGAATTCATGGGTTATTTCATTTTACTATTCATGAAACAATCATTAGGGGTTGAAAATCAGTGGATGGTTCAATTGATTAGATAGAGAAATATAACATGTGAATTTTTTGAATCATGTTTTACAGGGTAAGTGATTGTGCAATTATGATTTCTTAACACCAGATTTAAATACTAAATTTTAAAAAACAATTAAACTAAATTCAAAAATGAAATCAATCATTATTTTATAGACACATTTGACCTGTAAAATAAAATAGACACATAATAAAAATAGCCTCTTATATGGAGATATAATGGGTCCCAATAATCACTATATTGAACATGGGTATTTTTTTTTGATAATATCCCTAGAATGGGATACAAATAAGTTTATGTGTATATATGGGCTGATCAAATTAATGTTATGTTCCATTTGTTCTTTTAAGTATTCATTCCATGTATGTAAAAGTTTAATTAATGAAAATAGTTCATTCAACATGATGTAGATCTTCATTATAGAAATTATACAGGTCCATTACTAATTTATAACTTATAGGATATTATTCATGAACCCATCCCCCTTTAATAAATTTTTATACAGAACATTAAAGCATAGAGATCATTATTGGATTGAGTATAGACACATGTTACGAAACCAAATTGAGTGTGCTTAATATCCAATCATCCTTGAGAAATTATAGAGGTTATTAATTTGAAGGAATTTAATCATAGGATCCAAATACTTATCATATTTATTATGTCAGAAATATTTTATAAAATTTCCATAATATGTTTAAATATTAAGAAATAAATTAGTTCATCGTAAAGGATTTTATTTCTAGTTTACATATAAAAATTTAAATAATTTTTTTAATCTTTTTATAAAATATTTTATACTCATTTTGGAAAATGAATGAAAATATAGAGAATTAGATGAGTGGATAAAAGTAATTTTAATGGATAATTATGAAATTTTTATTTATAATATATATATTTAAATGGATAAAGGACTTTTTCTTATGAATATGGTTGGATATTTAGCTATAAAAACCATAATATTATAGAGTGCATGAACATGGGGATCAATGGTGTGGGAAAAATATTTATCATATTCGTAGTTTAAAAAAAATTATCAATGTATGATGTAATTTTTCAAATTCATTCTATTATACTATTAGGCAATTCAACAAGAGGTAAAATTTTGCAAAAAATTCAATAGAGATATTGATTATATTTTATAGGACCTGTCATTATTTTTATTTTCATGATTTTATTGGTAAGCAAGTTTCTTTGTGTTAATGGTTTATCATGACCTTGTGTTTGAAATATATTTCATGTTATAATTGTCTTACTAGAACACTAGTAGAATAGTTATGATTATTTCCTAAAAAAAGTTATCAATATTCAAATTTAAATATATCTTTTTCATCAACTAATCTATCTTAAGAATTTTTTGATCTATTATATCACATAATAACATAGATATTATTTTGTTCTATCACCAAGAATTACTAAATATAATCATATAAGAAACCTGATAGACCGACCATAATAATGAGGAATGAGACTAATATTCACCACATGTCATTAAATGGTAATATTTATTAATAATTCCCAATATGGAAAAAAGGATATCAAATTGGGAACAGATTTAACTATTTTTTGTGTAATTTCTCAATGTTTTGTAAAACTTTTCTTTTATCACATATTATGTCATATTTTATTCTGGATTATTACAATTTACATAATTTCAATATTTTTTATTTGATAAAAAACAATTATAAAAATTATTTCATTATGAATAAATATTAATGATTTCATCCTATATAGATATGGAAGAAAGTCTTTTTCACACCTTTATGGGTGGAATTATTTCTCATATTTCCATGGAGGTTTTCACATTCCACCACTATATATACACAGGTCACAGAAATTTAATCATTCCACAAACCATCCTATGGATTTACATTATCTAGGATGTGTATAGTTTTTTTGTGTAGTGATGCTAGGCATCAAATTTTTATATCACAGCGTTATTAGGGCTATTATTAAGAGATAGAGTTTGAAGATTCATATATTCAATTTATCATAGGGATATATGACTATTACTCCTCTAGATATATATTTTTTGTTTTGGATTATCATCATGGTTGTGGTAGTAATAGGATAATGGTTTAGTGATTTATATGAAATGGCACATAGGCTACCAATAGTTTTTGTTTAAGAAGATACCATTTCAATAACAAACAATTGTCTATGCATACCATTGAAAGATGAGAACATCAATTATCTAACTATTTTAGATGATAAGATAAATTTCATGAAATTATAATGTGAATATATTCTTTTTCTTTATTGGATATTAGATCATTGAGGGTCTTATAACCTATACTCGTATTTCTTTTGTTAAAACCATATTCCTTAAAAATTATATGTGATTCTAGGTAAGATAATCCAACTTAGACATATATTTTTTACATCATCTTATATGTTAAACCATAAAACTCATAATAATAAAATGATCCAATTAATTGAAGTTGTAGTGTCTTTAATGATAATATATATAAAACAACAATTTACATTAATTGTGTAAATTTTTGCACAATTTATCCACACAAGAATCCCTTCATGTCTTGTCATAAGTTATGCTCATCTACATTACCTAGGGAAATGAATCATAACAATGGTATGATCTAAATTTATTAGAAAGGAAAAAACCTAACTACATTTCAAATATTGATTGACTATAAGCATATTAAAAATCATGATATTGGGATAAATATCATATTCAAAACAATATGAAATAATATGAGTTTTATATATGTCCTAATACGATGAAAAGAAACATCAATTGAAAATAGCATTCCATTATAATAGAGTGTGAAATAATGAGATAGAAAACATGATCCATGGATCATAATCAATTGAATATAACATTGAAATAGAAAAAATTCATTTTCATAAGGATCTATAAAATTTTTAACCTAGATATCTGGATCATGTCCATGTGAATTCTTGCAAGTCATTTATAATCATCATTGGGTTCGCACACAATATTTCAAACCTTGTAAATTCTCATAGATTTTATTGTAAATCATATACTACTAGGTTTAAATCTTCATTTTCAAGTTCAATATTGTGAATATAGCATACCGAGAACGATTTCACAATATGTATAATTATATAATGATATAAAAAATATTAACAAATTATCTACGATTAAATTTAATTCCCTACCCATAAATCATTTTTACATATGTGTTCCACATTAAATAAATAAATAAATAAATAATAATTAATCTATGGAATGATAATTTTCCTCTTTATCATTTCTCTATAGTATTAAGAAACTTGACCCGAATAATGTAAAAGATTAATACCCAAAAAATAATCAGCCAAAAATATTATTTAATACAAATATTTTTATGGTGATATATGGAAAATAATATCTATGAAAATAAATCAATTATATATTATTTGAGAAATTAATGTTTAATCATAAAAGAGTTTCTAGAAAATGATTTAATTTTTATAAGAAAAGATTAATATTCATTAATATTTAAATGTTATTTTTGAAAATTGAATGTGAAATAAATTGAAATAATTTTAATTAAAAAGTAAATTTCAAAAAAGTAACATGAAAAAATATAAAAATATTTCAAAATGGTAAAATAATTTTTTTAGACATTTAAATTTTGAAAATAATATTCATTAATATACCATTAAAAATACAGAAAGTATTTTTATGGAGACGTTATTTTGGTACATTAAATGATTGATTTTGAAAGGACGTGAAATCATTTTAATATTTTAAAAAACAATTTTTTAATTTTCACATCAAAAAATGATGTTGTAAAATTTAACATTAAAATGTGGTAAGGGAAACCAATATGATAACATGAGTTAAGAATTATTTTTATTTTAATACAAGATTTTAAAAATATTTTTTATAATATATAAAATGAAAATTGATGAAATAATTTCTTTTAAGGAGACATAATTTCAATTTCAAAATGTATAATTTTATGATAATGGAAATAAACGAGAATTTTTTTTTTCTGTAAAAATAATAATTTTCACCAAAAGGAAAATATGTTATATAATTTAAAACATAAGAACAAGAATTTATTAAACATAAATAATTAATCTCAAGGAATAATATATTAACTCAATGAAAGGAAATTTTAGTAAAACTAAACTTTTATGAATATCATAATTCATGATGAAATATTAATTTTCGAGGGATTTATTTGATAAAAATAAATATTTAAGGAAAAACGGTAAAATAAAACATAATACCATCAAATAGAAGAATATACATATATTAAATGAAATTTGGTTCAAGAATAATAATCATACATTGATGAATGAAAATTGACATAACAAAAACCATTATGACGTCAATATTTTATAAAATAAGAAACTATGAAAGGTAAAAAATGAGATGTTTTTTTAAATACCTTATATTTAAATAAATATTTTGATTTATTAATTACATGAAAAATATACACTCAGATAAAAGTTATCATGTGGTTAATACACAACATATCTCAACAACGAATAACTATAATGAAAAACCATATACCCTAAATCATGATCCTATTAATTTATGTGCCTAATATCATGAAAAATGAAAATCTATGTTATGATATAAATTATTAAGAATATTTTTTATCATTCTCTATGCTTAGGAACCTCCCTACTAATTATAAATAACAAACCATTGGTAATATTTTATCTTCACTAGAGCCTGGATTTTAACATTATATGATGATTATTCCTTAGAAAATATGTGATTTAATTTATTAAATATGAATACTAAGATAATTGTAACACCCCAAGCTTCCACGATACATTTCCCTTTGAATGATGCAATGGCGTGCATTGTACGCAACTTCGAGATTCTAACACACCACAACCAATCAAACTAGCCGTTATGAAGAATAATACCTACTTTTTGAAATTTTATAAATTTTATCTATCAAAATGGACTTCATTTTTGGATTAGTAATATCAAAGTTATCGTGGGGATAAATTTTGGTACTTTTCAGATAGCTTTCATATTTTGATAAATAGTGAAAATTACAAAATTTTAATAAAAAACAAATTTTTTAAACGAAATAATTAACAGTTATAAATTATTAATATGAGTGGTTTTAAAGTATATTTAGAATATATTTTACCCATTTAATAAAATTTTGGTCATTGGATGTAATTTCACATTTAAACCAGACATAAACAAGTGTCAATCTTTTGATAGTTATTATCTCTTAAAAACACGCTATTTGTTTTGACGACGAGAATTAATTTTTAACATAATTAATGCAACTGATATGTTTTGAATTTTTTAAAATAGAAATAATTTTTTAATTCATAATATCATATATATATTAGGACTAATTTTTGGTATTTTTTGGAAAATTTCATTTTTTGATGAATAGTGAAACCGCTAAGTGGTAGTTAAAAAACTGAATTTTTCATAAAACATAATTTTACCGCTTCTGTGAGTGGAATTTCAAAAATCCATGAGACACCGTTAATATAAAGGAGTAAAATGTCGTTCAATGAGATGAAAATATTTTTTGTTGAATAGTAACTTTTTACTTTTATTTACCACGGTTAAAATTACATAGGGTAACTAACGGTAAAAATGTTATTAATATTACCCTAACAAATGTCCTAATTCTATTGGACAACTGTATCTCGACCAAAAACAACCTTTGGAGTAAAATATTACCATTTAGGTCAAATTGTAATAGATTAGGTCATTTATTATTATTTAATTCAAAGAAGAGTTAAAAGAGTTAAAAATCAATGTTTATTTACTAAGACATTTTTAATATAGGGTTATACATAAGATAAATTATATTGTAAAAATTTATTAGAATAATAAAAATAATTCATACATAATTGTATTTTATTTATAATTTTTAGACATTATGTAATTTAATTTATTTATGACACAATGGTGATGCAGTAATTACGTAATTAATGAAATAATCAAATAATTGATATTATAAATATCAAAATAAATGTAATTTGAGGCTTTTTATGAATTAAACTAATTTAAATGGTTAATATTACATATTAGGATTGATTATATAAATTTTTTTCTTAGTAATAATACTGTAATGAATTTAACAAAAACAAAATACCCAATAGTGTCAAAATTGACAAAAAAGAGTTTTTAAAATAAATATTATATTATTAATTTATATTAAATTCCTAAAAATCTAAGGTTTGTCCAAAAGGCTTATATAATTATAGTTGTATCATTAATGTACATCTTGGGTATCTCTTGGATGTATATAGTAAATTTATTATCCATATAATATAAAAATACAAAGAGACGTTGTAAAAGTGAAACTAATTAACTATGAGTTAACACTTAACGATAAGGTTCATATAATGACCCAAACCATCTAAATACTATTTTTTGAGTTGTTTTCGACCTATAACCACCTTAAACTCTAAATAATCCACTTCTTATCCCTTATAAACTGAATATGAATTTATTATAAAATAATATTTTTAGCTTTTCCAATGGTTCCCCTCACCCCTCTTATAAAAGGACACTCCCCATTCTCACAAATTCACACATTCATTTCCTTTTTTCTCATCCAAACCCAGCCAAAATACTCTCTCATCTTCCCTCACTACAACCTAGAGGCCTTAGTTTTATCATAAATCAATCCTAATGAGCCCTTTTGATCAAATCAAAAGGAAGAACCTGAAGAATAGGTAATGTTTTCACCACCCTCTTTCAAGTTCCTTTCTTCTTCAACTTCTTCTTTCTTTGATATTTATATTCTAAAATAATAAATACATTATCTTATATATACTATGATGTTATTATAAATATTTTACAACCATATTGAGTATTCTATCCATCCTTTGAATGGCATGTCACCATACGTGCGTATGTACGACTTACCGTCTCCACGTCGTGGTGTAATTGACATTAAATAAATTATTATTTGGATGGGTATAATAATGATATGTAATTCATGTAAATAATAAATAAAACATGATAATTATTATGTCTATATTATATTCCATCCAATTATATATTATTTTAACATCAAAAGATTGATATTGTCTCTCGTGAATACGTACGCACTACCGTCTCCACGAACGCAATGAGATTCATTCTCCATCGTATCCATTCAAGTATAATTCTCATTTTATGATTAAAAATAATTTTTAAAGACTTTATATAATTATGGATATGAATAATATACAACCTATCCTTAACAAAAATGGCTTACGTAACAAAGAATATAAAGGAAAACATGTAAGTTAACACCCTAAATGACGATAATACTAAGATATTATTAACAAATCAATGTTAAAAGATCATATATGATATGATATTAATGTAAATTATTCTTGTATAATTAAATAACAATTATTTCACCATTATACAGGATGTTAACTTACCATCGGCCAAGGAAAATGTACAAAGTAAGGGGTTTCTTATCTCGCTTTTAATTCCGTGAGAATTCCATTGTTCAACACTTATTTATTACATGGGGTGTGTGTACATACCTTGTTTCTATTTATTATGTAATATAATTTAATTCATTTATATTTACATCACCATTTTATGATCCTTCTTTCATGGGTGTATGTTTTGTATGTTACCAAATCAATCAGGGAATTTTAAATTTCAATTTCCACTCATTTGGATTTACGCATACATCATTGATTATTTTACTCCAAGATTATGTGTAGAATCACTATTCATTTTATTATGTCATAAATTCCACTACCCTTTCTGTGGATATACTTTTTATACACATAATAACTCCATTGATAAATTCCCAAGTCATCGGTATGAACTTGATAAGAGTAATTTTAACTCAATCTCTAGTTGTTGAGTTAAATATCCAATTCATTGGTGTTGTTTTTACAAGAATATGTGTGAATGTAATCTGATTGATTCACACTAAATATCCAATAATATTGAGTGTATTTATATTTTTCACACATAATTATGTCATTGATTTATCCTTAACCTAAGGATATGGTCTTTATAAGAGAATTCATCTCAATTTACATTCCATTGAGACTTATTTGTTGTTATACACCAAATCACTTTTATATGGTGTATATAATGTACTTTTACATAGTATATCATGAATCCCTTTATTCACATGATATTATAATGTTTTTATTACCTCAATTATTTGTATTCAAGTGTCTTTATTTTGGTTAGAAACTCTAACTAAAATATATTTTAAAGTGTTTTAAAGACTTATTCATCTAAATATTTCTCATTAATGTCCATGTTTTAAAAATGGTTTTAGGAATATATTTATATGGACATTAAAGTTTTAAAATTAAAATTACTTTTAAATGATTCAATGAGGTATGTGTCACTTTGATTCAAAAATCTATTTTTAAATGGATTCTTGAAAAATAGTGTGACTTTTAAATGATTTCAAGAAAAGGGGGATATTTCTCTATAATAGTTTTGACGATAATTTTCATCTATATCAATATCCTTTATTATTCATGATTGAGATTAATCTGATACAATAAAATCTTCAATATTGTATCGAATGAGTTCTGTTTGTCTGTGGATGTGTTATTTTTATACCATTCATGGTTTGTCGATTAAGTATTGACATTTAGTATGCTAGTTTAATATGAATGTTTATGTCATATTTTAAACTTTTCATATGAGGAATGCATTGGACTTAGTATGTGACGGGTGGATCCCACTATAGCTCCTCGATGACACGGTAGGTCTAGTTAGACAAAGTAGTGTCTTGGCACGAGGCCTTGACAAAGTCTTATTTGTAGTCTTGGAACGAGGCCTTTGCTACGTGGTTATGAAAGTCTGGCATTATGAATTCTATCATTATGATAGTGGTCATTAATATTTTCGTGTGATTATTCGACTAGTAGATAATCCATGTGAATAAGTACATGGAATTATTTCATTTTATCCTTTCTATATTATTCTTAAGTTCAAGTTTAAGAGGCTTTTGTTTTAGATATACATTTCCTTAAATTTTTATTATTATTTATGAAAGTTTCTGCTATATTGTTATCCTTACTGAGCATCTGAGCTCACCCCTTTCAATGTTTTATTTTTTCCAGGTTGTGAAGATGTATTCTATGAATGTCCTACAGTGATAGTATGAGGGGATATGAAGACAATATGTTGTTGTAGTTTTTCACTTATTGATGTAATGTAATCTTTATGAATATATCTATTGATTCAAAGGCTACTAAAGTAATCGATCTTTTGAGACTTGATCATTCTTGTGATCATGCCAATGTTATGTAATAATGCACTGACTCTAGGTATCCAGGGTCGAGCGTTACAGTTGGTATCAGAGGAAGTTTAGTACAAACTTTGGAGGCTAGATTTAGAAAACTCTTATTAGAGCATGTAGAACTAAGACGAACTTTGAAAATTAGTATAGATGATCTTCCTAGAATTTTGGTACTGTAGAGATTATGTGAGTTTTCCGAGAAATACATCCCTGTCTAGATACGAGCAGGCAGAGGCGGCTCTGGCACAAATGTACCTAGGGGTAAAACCCGAAAACACTGCTTTGAGCTAGAATCGAATGAGAACTGGTGCACGTCAATGGGCCTTGCTGCACTCTTGGTTACGACACTCCTGAGAGATATTCTATGGATAATTTACATTTTCTTTACAAACTGATTTGATGTATTATATATATAAGATGAGAGTAAATTTCCTTGGATAAACCCAATGTTTTTCAAATTGATAATATGGTGATATTTTAATCTCTAAATGATTTTATGACTACTATTACTCACACAATGCTTTCTGGTTTTAGTCAACGGCTGGATTCCAAGGATGTCATAGTAAATTTGAGAATGATGTATAAGGTGCGAATGGTGGTGGAAATGAGGAACAAAATGGAATGTTAATAGGAATAAAAGATATCATCTTTATTCCAAATCAATTTTCCAAAAATATGATCAACAATATATATATTAACCAATTCTCGGACTCAACAAAAAAGAGAATGTTGATGAATGATAAGAGCTCTAACAGTGGAGACCATGGAGAAAAGAATCCTCAATTTCCATCATGCAGGAAATGTGGAAGGGGACACCCAGGAAAGTGTCTCAATGGGACAAATAAATGCTTTACGTGCGGGAAGGAAGAACATAAAGTGAATAATTGCCGAAGAAAAATGAAGAGTACTATGGAAGAAGATAAAAATGGTCCCAAGAATCCATTTACAGTCATTTTCTGTAAATGTAGGGGACCTGGCCATTACCCAAGTGAATGCCCTATTCTATAGGATATTTTCTTCATCATAGAAGAAGCTATATGGAAATAAATTGTTGGAGAAATGATTAAAAATTATTACTTCTCCTTATTGATGGGTTTACTTTAGAATAATTTTCTCTTGAATTTTTAACCATACTATTTTCCATGTGAGAATGATCTTTGAGGAAGATTTATTTTTGTCTCTTATGGATATAGTTATAAACAACCATTTGTTTTTATATGATCGTTGGGTTTGAGGAAATTATAAGTAATTAAAATTTGGGATGAAAATGCAAGGTATGAGATAATATTTGTTGTTAAATTATGTTATGGTTATTTTGAATAATTTATCTCATTTTGTAATGTTATAAAATATAGTTTTTGAAAAAGGACAACACGCAAACTGTTTGACAACCAGTCACATCGGACAATGATGTGGGAATCGAACCCACAACCAAAGTGTGATTGGGATTTATCACCTAGCACTGGACTACGGGAAGTCCATGGTTAGTGTGACTATTATTTTTAGTTAAATGATTTTATTGATCAATAATAATTTGATTTGGGATTTTATGTCTTATCAAATGAATACCATTAGTATAGGAAAATGATTTTGTGATTAAGTGGTAAATTTTTTTTTGAAATTTTTTTTCTTTGTTGTGAACACTATATGCCCAAGAAAAATAGAATATTATGGTAATTCATTTGAGAAGTAACAGTTGATTTTTATCAATGTTTTTAGTGTGGATTTATAGTGATTTGGGTTATTTATGGAAATGAATAGGTTAATTACTTTTAAGTATGTGACTTTAAGAGGAATTAATGTAATTTGGAGATACAATTTAATGTGGAAGACTACATTCTCATAAGTTTTGGGTTTCAATATTATTTTGGATTATATTAAAGGATTTTAAGGACAATTGATTATTGAATGGTATTTATTTAACTTTGGGGTATTGATGGTTTAATTTTAGAAATTAATATTAGTGTTTTTTTTCTCTAATCGAATATCCATTTGGGGGATCATCAGATATTATACTAACCATTTGGTTTTGATTAATCTCTAAAGATAAGGTAAATATATAATTTATCCTATGTGGATCATGTATTTTTATAGAAGTTTATTCTAGCTCTTCCATTGTGACCAAGTCTTCTTGAATACTCATTGCTGAAAAAATTTGAGTTAGTGGAAAAAATTTATTAATGAATGAAAATCTACTTAAAAAGTAAGTATAGATCTTTATTTTCTTAGTCAATATTAAAAATGAATTCCTCTTCCTTATGTAATGTACATTAAAACAAAAAATGTTGTCCGTTTACTTTTCCTAATGGGAGATTAATGACAATTTTTTCTAACACAAGATTGTGATTTTATTATTGTTAAATTTCTCCAAATCATGTTTTCTATCCCTCTCCATCAGAACATAACACTTAGTTTATCGTCCATATCAATGTTTTCCTAAATTTAATCCTAGTATGGGTTATCATAGGTGACCTTTATACCTCTCTTCCTTTCTTTTAAAGTGATAGTTTTATTGACTCTTTTTCCGATGTGGGACTTTCCATTATATTCTCATGCCCAATTTTTTTAAAAAAATTGCGAGGACGCAATTTATTGAAGTATCAGAGAATGTAACACCCTAAGATTCCATAGTACATTTCCTTTTGAATAATTCAATGGCGTGCATTGTACGCAACTTCGAGATTCTAACACACCACAACCAATAAACTAGCTGTTATGAAAAGTAATAGCTACATTTTGAAATTTTATAAATTTTATCTTTTGAAATGGACTTCATTTTTGGATTAGAAATATATAAATTATCTTAGGGTGACATTTTGGTACTTTTCGGATAAATTTCATATTTTGATGAATGATGAAAGTTACTCAATTTAAATTAAATACAACTTTTTTAATCAAAATAATTAATAGTGATAAATTATTAATTTGAGTGGTTTTAAAGTATATTTAGAATATATTTTCACCATTTAATACAATGTTGGTCATTGGATGTAATTTCACATCTAAACCAGACATAAACATGTGTCAATATTTTGATATTTATTATCTCTTAAAAACACACCATTTGTTTTGTTGACATGAATTAAATTTTAAATTTATTAATGTAACTGATATGTTTTGAATTTGGTAAAATAAACATCATTTTAGAATTCATAATATCAACTATATCTTAGGCCTAATTTTTGGTATTTTTCTGAAACATCCATTTTTTGATGAATAGTGAAACCACTAAGCGTTAGTTAAAAAACTGAATTTTTCATAAAACGTAATTTTACCACTTCTATGAGTGGAATTTCTAAAATCCAAGAAACACGGTTAATATCAATGAGTAAAATGTGGTTCAACGAGATGAAAATAATTTTTGGTGAATAGTAACTTTTTACATTTATTTACAACAGTTTAAGGTAAATAGAGAAATTAAGGGTAAAAGTGATATTAATATTACCCTATCACATATCCTAATTCTATTAGACAAGGGTATCTCGGCCAGAAAAACCTTAGGAGTAAAATATAATCATTTATGTCCACTTGTATTAGATTAGGACATTTATTATTATTTAATACAAAGAAGAGTTAAAAGGGTTAAAATGAAAGTTTATTTACTAAACCATTTTTAATATTTGGTTATACATAAGATAAATTAGATTGTAAATATTCACTAGAAATATAAAAACATTTCATACATAATCGTATTTTATTTATAATATTTAGACATTAAATAATTTAATGTATTTATGACACAATGGTGATGCATTAATTACCTAATTAATGAAATATTAAAATAATTGATATTATAAATATCAAAATAAATGTAATTTGAGATTTTTTATGGATTCCACTACTTTTCTAGGTTAATATGACATATTAGGATTAATTATATAAATTTTTTTCGAAGTAAATATGTTGTTATGAATTTATCAGAAACAAAATACCCAATAGTGTCAAAATTCACATAAAAGAGTTTCTAAATTAAATATTATATTATTAATTTAGATTCAATTAATAAAAACCTAAGGTTCATCCAAGAGACTTATATAATGATAATTGTATCATTAATGTACCACATGGGGATCCCTTGTATGTATATAGTATTTTTATTAACCATATAATATAAACGATACAAAGAGACATTGTAAAAGTGAAACTAATTAACTAAGAGTTAATACATAAAGATAAGGTGAATATACGACCCAAACCTTTCTAAAGTCTATTGGTTGAGAGGTTTTAGACCCATCCCTACCTTAAACTTAAAATAATACACTTTGGAGCCATTATAAACCGAATATGAATTTATTATTAAATAATATTTTTAGCTTTTTCAAAGGTGCCCCTCACCCCTCTTATAAAAGGGCCCTCCCCCTTCTCACTAATTCACACATTAAAATCGTTTTTTCTTGGCCAAACCCTGACAAAATACTCCCTCAACTTCCCTCACTAAAACCTAGAGGCCTTATTGTGGTCATAAATCCATCCAATGATCCCCTTTGATCAAATCAAATGGGAGAACCCGAAGAAGAGTTAATGGTTTCACCACCATCATTCAAGTTCCATTGTTCTTCAACTACTTCTTTAATTGTTATTTATATTCTAAAATAATAAATCCAGTATATTATATATAATGTGATGTTATTTTAAATATGTTACAACCATATTCAGTATTCTACCCATCCTTTGAATGGCATGTCACCATACGTGCGTACGTACGACTTATCGTCTCCACGTCGTGGTATAATTTTCATTCAATAATATATTATTTGGATGGGTATAATAATGATGTGTAATTCATTTATATAATAAATATAACATGATAATTATTCTGTATATATGATATACCATCCAATTATATATTATTTTAACATCAAAATAATGATATTGTCGCTCGTGTGTACGTACGGACTACCGACTCCACGAATGTGATGAGATTCATTCTCCATCGTATCCATTCAAGTATAATTCTCATTTGATTATTAAAAATAAGATTTAAGGACTTGATATAATTCTGGATATGAATAAATACAACCTATCCATAAAAAACACGACTTACATAACAAAGAATATAATGAAAAACGAGTTAGTTAACACCCGAAATGACGATAATACTAATATATTATTAATAAATAAATGTTAAAAGATCATATATGATATCATAATAATGTAAATAATTCTTTTATAATTAAATAAAAATTATGTCACCACTATACAGGAAGTTAACCTAGCGTCGACCAAGGAAAATGTACAAAGTAAGGGGTTTCTTTATCTCACTTTTAATTCCGTGAGAATTCCATTGTTCAAAACTTATTTATTACATGTGGTGCGTGTACTGCCCATGTTTGTATTCATTATGTAATATACTTTAATTCATGTATATTTACATCATCATTGTATGATAATTATTTAATGGTTGTATGTTTTTTATGTTTCCAAATCAATAAGGGAATTTGAAATTTCAATTTCCACTCATTCGGCTTTACACATACTTTATTGATTATTTTACTCCAAGATTATGTGATGAATCACTATTCATTTGATTATGTCATAAATTACACTCCCATTTCTATGGATATACTTTTTATACACATAATCACTCCATTGATAAATTCTCATGTCATCTGTATGAACTTGATAAGAGTAATTTTAAATCAATCTCCATTTGTTGAGTTAAATATCCAATTCATTGGTGTTGTTTTTACTAGAATATGTGTGAATGTCATCTGATTTATTCACACTAAATATCCAATCACATTGAGTGTATTTATATTTTTCACATATAATTATGTCTTTGATTTATCCTTAACCTAACGATGTGGTCTTTATAAGAGAATTCATCTCAATTTACATTCCATTGAAACTTCTTTGTTATTATACACCAAATCACTTTTATATGGTGTATATAATGTACTTTGACATAGTATATCATGAATCCCTTTATTCTCATGATATTATAATGTTTTTATTACCTCAATTATTTATATTCAAGTGTCTCTCTTTTGGTTAGAAACTCTATGTAAATTACATTTTTAAGTGTTTTGATGATTTATTCTTCTAAATATTTCTCATTAATGTCCATGTTTTAAAAACGTTTTTAAGAATTTATTTATATGGAAATTAAAGTTTTAAAATTAAATTTACTTTTAAAATTGTCAATGTGATATGGGACACATTGTTACAAAAATATATTTTTAAATGGCTTCTTGACAAATAGTGTGACTTTTAAATGATTTCAAGAAAAGGGGGATATTTCTCGCTAATAGTTTTGACGATTATTTTCATATATGTTAATATCCTTTATTATTATTGATTTAGATTAATTTGATACAATACAATCATCCATATTGTATCGAATGAGTTATGTTTGACTGTGGATTTGATATTTTAATACCATTCATTGTTTGTCGATTATGTATTGACATTTTGTATGCTAGTTTAATATGAATGTTTATGTCATATTTAAAACTTTTCATATAAGGAATTCATTGGACTTAGTATGTGACAGGTGGAGCCCTCTATAGCTCCTCGATGAATCGGTAGGTCTAATGAGACAAACTAGTGTCTTAGCACGAGGCCTTGAAAAAATCTTATTTTTAGTCATGGCATGAGGCCTTGGCTATGTGGTTATGATAGTCTGGAATTATGCATTCTGTCATTATGAAAGTGGTTATTAATATTTTCATGTGATTATTCGACGAGTAGAATATATATGTGAATATGTAAATGGCATTATTTCATTTTATCCATGCAATATTATGCTAAAGTTCACATTAAAAAGGCTTTTGTTTATTTATACATTGCCTTAAATTTTTATGTTTATTTATGAAAGTTTCTGCTACATTTTTATCCTTACTGAGCAACTGAGATCGCCCCTTTCAATGTTTTATTTTTCTTAGGATGTGAAGAAGTATTTTGTGAATGAACAGCAGGGATAGTATGAGGGGATATGAATACAATATGGTGTTCTAGTTTTTCACTTATTGATGTAATGTAAATGTTATGAATATATCTAGTGTTTCCAAGGCTACTTAACTAATCAGTATTTCAAGACTTGATATTTCTTTTGATCATGCCAATTTTATTTCATAATGCACCGACTCTGGGTATCCAGGGTCGGCGCGTTACATAAGTGTGTTCAATTAAAAATATCTTTATATGTTAATAGTTTTATTTTTTTTTAGTTTTTTGTTTCTTGGGGTTTATATCCTAATATAAAAATAGGATAATGATAATTAATGTTTTTCAAGAAACAATAATAATTTTTGATTTTATATTGATTCTATTTTTTGATTTTAGGGTGTTTTTTATTTAGAAAATATAAGGATTAATTATATCTTGCAATACAAAATTAATTATAGTTTTAAATAGTGACTAGTCATAAAATTGATGAAATTGATTATTATGGAGTGAGTTTTCCCCCATATTCCATTAATATATTGTTTTCAATCTAGAAGAATTAGTTTTATATAAAATATTTATGTATAATAAAATTTATAACATAAGGTAAGTTGGGATTTGAACATAATACTATAATATTTTTCTTTTTTGAATATGAACAAATTAGAGAGATAAATACAAATTAATTCCTTAAAGGCCATTGAAACTAGAGGGAAATGTTAATTTAGGATCCTACAAGATTTTCAAAGATCGTTAGGAAATATTTTCTGACAAATAAAATAAATTTCAGAATCGAATAATTTATTTTTACATATGTGCATTGTAAGAAACCAATAAAATAAAAAACATAAAAGATTAATAGATTTAGGTGATGGGAATAATGAACCAAGTCGTGAAATGCGTATTTTGCTAATTTTCAATTATGTTTTATAATGATGATGGAAAAAGAAATATGGGTTATATAAACCTTGAAAATTGGATAACTGAATGTTCTCCATGTTAATATTTTAATTCCACTTATATATATATATTATTTTTTAATTGAATCATTTTCATTAATGGAAATAAGGGAAGAGGTATGTAATGTCTATGAGGAAGTTTGATATTCTCAAAAAATGAATGAATATTTACTTTATCTATTTTATAGTATTTTAATTAGGAACTATATGGGGTAGATATTTTTTTATTTATAATTCATATTATATCCGTTGTGTAAAAAATTTTATGTGTTACGGAATGATGATAACTAATATTTTCAAATTTTTTGTATTATTTTAATGGAAAATACCCCTATAATTGAATGTATGGAAAATTCATTCATATTTTTATCCATTCAAAATCAAATTTTAAATTATTAAAATCTTAGAATAAAGATTTATATATATATATTATTTTTTCTAAAATTTATTTAGTAATCCATATGTTCAGTTAAAATTTTAAATCTACATTATTAATATACCATTAAATCAGAGTTTGATGGATTGATGTTATTTTAATGTAAATTTGAGACAAAAGCTGCTATATGTAAATGATATTCATAGGTTAAATGTATTCTAAAAAAATGAAAATGGATATGTTGTGACTTATAGAATATTATTGGACTTATTACCCTATTTTCATATGAAATCCCTTACAAAATTTCCCAAAATGAAAATTTGCAGAGGATTTCATATTACTTCACTCATTTCATAGGAATTGTTATAATAGTTTGATAAAACATACCCTTGATGACCATAAAAATTTAATTATTACATAAGTCTTTTCATATCTAGCCTATATGACATTACTTAATTTTATATTACATAAAAAATAATATTTTATAAATGTCTTGACAAATGACTTTTTGAAAATTCATTTTTTTGGTTCCATGAATGGAAATATTGAAATTCCCAAAATAATAGATTTCACCCATAAATTTAAAACATATTCATTGGGGTACCAAAACTGGGAAAGGATACTCCCAATCATTAATGTGGAACTCATCCAACTTAAGTATGCATTAATCCTGTATCTAGGTCAACATGGTAATGTTAAATTTGCATAGTTGGAAAATCGTTTACCTCAAATTACACACTTTTTATCCATATAAGAAATGTGAAATGGGAAAAAAAGTAAAATTGGGAGATGAATTCCTGAGGACGATTGGAGAAAGAAAGAGTTAGTGTAACCCGTATGCAATGTGTGGTAATGAAATTGTGTGGGGATCCAAGGATGAATCAATATGAATATAATTTTTCACTTAAAATAGGAGATATCAAGCTACCACTGATTAGTGGATTGAAATATCACTACTATATTTCATTAATTAATTAATTTTTTTTATTTTCTATACTCTACAGTGGTGATACATGAAATATTTAGTGTTCAAGATAATGATAATTATTCCACCACTATCAATTAATTATTAGTTAAATGTTGAGTCCCCTCTACTTGTATTCCTGGAAAATTAGTATTTATTTCAGAAATAGAATTGTTTTCACATTCCTCAAATTTAGTTAATTTTCATCTCTTCAAGTGTTCACACACATAGGCCACTTGATGAAACTTCCCTTTAGATGATGGTGAGATGTGGGATGATTCCCGATATAATAAATATTTATAATCTAATAAACTAGGTAATAATATTTAATTCAAGGGTTATTTCATTCCACTATTCATGAAACCGTCATTAGGGGTTGAAAGTCAGTGGATGGTTCAAATGATTAGATATAGAGAGATAACATGTGAAAATTTTGAATCGAGTTTTACTGGGTAGGTGATGGTGAAATTATGATTTTTGAACACCAGATTTAAAAACTAATTTTTTAAAAATAGTTAAACTTAATTAAAAAATAAAATCATTAAAAATTTTATACACACAGTTGACCCACATAATAAAATAGAAACATAATAAAAACAACCTATTATAAAGAGATATAATGGGTCCCAATATTCACAATATTGAACATGGGTATATTGTTTTTGATAATATCTATAGAATGGGATACAAATCAGTTTATGAGTATATCTATGTTGATCAAATTAATGTTAAGTTCCATTTGTTCTTTTAGTCATTCATTCTATATATGGAAAAAATTTATTAATGAAAATAGTTCATTAAACTTGATGTAACTCTTATTTATGGAAATTATAAAAATCCATTACTCATTTATAACTTATAGGATACTGTTCATTAACCCATACCCCATTAATAAATTTCTAAACAGAAAATAAAATAATAGAGATCATTCTTGGATTCAATATATACAAATGTTAGAAAAATAAATAGACTGTTCTTAATATCGGATCATAATTGAGATTCTATAGAAGTTTTTAATTATAAAGATCATTAATCATAGAAACCAAATCATTATCATATTTATTATTTTAGAAATATTTTATGAAATTTAAATAATATTTATAAAGATGATGAAATAAATAAGTTGATCATAAAGGATAATATTTTTAGTTTACATATATCAATTTGAATAATTTTTTAAAAAAATTTATATAAAATAATTTAAACTCATATAGGAAAATGAATCAAAATATTGAAAATACAATGAGTGGATGAAAGAAATTATAATGGATAATTAAGATATTTTTTATTATAAAATTAAGATTTCAACAGATAAAGGTTATTTTCAATTGATTACGGTGGGATATTTTTCTATGAAAACCCTAATGTTATAGAGTGCATTAACATGGGGATCAAAGGTGTTGGTGAAATACTTATCATATTCATAGTTTATGAGAATTGTTATCAATGTGTGATGTAATGTTTCAAATTCATTATATTATAATATTAGGCAATTCAACATGAGGTAAAATTTTGTTAAAATTTCTATTGAGACATTGATTATATTTTATAGGACCTATCATTAATTTTATTTCAATGATTTTAATGGTAATCAAGTTTCATTGAGTTAATGGTTGGTCCTGACCCTGTGTATGAAATATATTTCATGTTCTAATGGAATTAATAGAACACTAGTAGAATAATTACGATTATTTCCAAGAACAAAGGTATCAATATACAAATTTAAATATATATTTTTTATCAATTAACCAATTTTAGGAATAGTTTTTTATCTATTATATCACATGATCACTCAGATATTATTTTTTTCTAGCCCCAAGAATAACAACCTATAATCATATAAAAATAATGATAGTTCGACCATAAGAATGGGGAATGATACAAATGTTCACCACATGTCATTAAATGGTCATAATTATTAATAATTCCAAATAAGGAAAGTAGTATATCAAATTCTCATGAGATTTAACTATTTTTGAGGAATTTATCAATTTTTTATAAAACATATATTGTATCAAATCTTGTGGAATAATTTACTCTAAATTATTACAATGTACATCATTTCCATATTTTTTAATTCAGAAAATTATTATAAAAATTATTTACTTATGTATAAATATTAATGATTTCATCTTATATAGATATGGAAGATAGTATTTTTCATTCCTTTATGGTTATACTTGTTTCTTATATTTCCATGGAGGTTTTTCATATTCCTCCACTATATATACATATGTCACACAACATTAATCATTACACAACCCCTCTTATGGGTTTACTTCATCATGGATCTGTTTTGTTTTATAGTGTAATGATGTCATGTTTCAAATTTTTCTATCACAAGCTTATCAAAAAAATTATTATGTTATAGAGTCTGAAGATGCATATATTAAATTTATCATAGGAAGAGATGAATATTCCTCCTCTATATCAATATTTTGGTTTTGGATTATCATCAGGGATTTTTTATTAATAGGAAGAGGGTTTAATGAGTTATATGAAATGGAACATAGTCTACCAATAGTTGAGGTTTAAGAAGATACCTTTTCCACCACCACCAGTTTTCTATGCATACAATAGACAAATGACAACATCAAATATATAGATATTGTTGTTGATAAGTTTAATTTCATGATATTTTAATGTTCATACATTCTTTTCTTTATTAGAGATTATATCATTGAGGGTTATATAACATATCCTCTTATGTCTTGTGCTAAAACCATTTTCCTTAAAAATTGGTTGTGATGCTAGGTGAGATGACCCAACATAGACATATATTTTTTATATCATCATATATTTTAAACCATAAAACTAATAATAATAAAATGATCCAATGAACTTATGTTTTAGTGTCTTTTATGATAATATATATTATAAACACATTTTACATTAACTGTGAAAAATTTTGCACAATTGATCCACACAAGAATCCCTTATTATCTAGTCAAAATTTATGCTCATCAACATTACTTGGGGAAATGAATTCTAAGAATGGTATGATCTAAAATTATTAGAAAGGGAAAAAATCAATTACATTTTGAATATCTATTGACCATAAGTATATTTGAAATAATGATATTGGGTGAAATATCATATTGAATATAATATGGAATAATTTGAGTTATATATATGTGATAATAGGAAAAAAAGAAACATCAATTGAAAAAAACCATATCATTACAATAGAGTGTGAAATTATATGATAAAAATCATGATCCATGGATCATAATTAGGGGAATATAACATTGAAAAAGACTCATTAGCATAAGGATCTATAACATTTTGAACCTATCTATATAGATCATCTCCATACACAATCCATTAAACCTTTTATAATCTTCATTGGGTTTAACCTAAATATTTCAAACCTAGTAAAATCTCAAAGATTTTATGCTCAATCATATACTACTAGGTTCCTATCTCTATATTCATATTCACTATTGTGAATCTAGCGATCCCACAATGAGCTAAAACTATGTATCATTATCTAATGATATATAAAATATTATCAAAATAAGTAAGATTAAATTTAGTTCCCTACTAGTAAATCATTTTTACATATGTGTTCCATATGAAATGAATCAATAATTAAATTATAATTAATCTATGAATAGATAATTTGGGTCTTTATCATTTCTATACAGTATTAAGAAAATTGATCAAAATAATGTAAAAGGTTGATACCCAAAAAATAATCATCCCAAAAGAATATTTAATAAAAATATATTTATGGTGATATACAGTAAATAATTTCTATTAAACAAATTTCATTAGATATTATTTTAAAAATTAATGTTTAATTATAAAAGAGTGTTTTGAAAATGATTTAATTTTTAAAAGAGAACATGACTATTTATTAATATTTAAATGTTATTTTTGAAAATTGAAAGTGAAATAATTTGAAATATTTAACTTGTAAAAATAAATTTCATAAGAGTTACCTCAAAAAATATAAAAATATTTCAAAATGGAAAAATAATTATTTTTAAACATTAACATTTTTAAAATAATATCCATTAATAGATCATTAAAAATACATAATGGATTTTTATGGATAATTTATTTTGGTATATTAAATGATTTATTTTGACATGATGTGAAAGAATTTTAATATTCTAAAAAAAAAATTGAATGTTCAAATCGAAAAATGATATTGAAAAATTTATCATAAAAAATGTGGTAATTGAAACCAAAATGATAACATGGGTTAAAAAATATTTTTATTTTAAAACAAGATTATAAAAACATTTGTTGATAATACATAAAATAAAAATGGATGAAAAAATTTCTTTTAATGATATGTAATTTTTTTCTGTATATAATGAATTTTATGATAATAGAATTAAACGAGATTTGATATTTGAGTAAAAAAGTAATTTTCCCAAAAAAGAAAATATGTTATATAATTTGAAATAAAAGAACAAGAATTTATTAAACATAAATAATTAATATCAAGGAATAATATATTACCTCAATGAAAGTAAAATTGAGTAAAAATAATCTCTTATGAATAACATAATTCATGATGAAATATAAATTTTCAATAGATTTATTTGATAAAAATATATATTTTATAAAAAAAGATAAAATACAACATAATACCATAAAATAGAAGAATATATCAATATTAAATTAAATTTGGATCAAAACTAATAAAAATACATTGATGAATGACAATTGACTTAACAAAAACCATTATGAGATCAATATGTTATGAAATAAAAACCCTTTAAAGGTAAAAAATGAATTAGATTTTTAAATACCGTATATTCAAAGAAATATTATGATTTATTAATTACATGAACAATATACCATCAGATAAATGGAAACAAGTGGTTAATATACATCATATCTCAATAAAAAATAAATGTAATAGAAATACATACACCTTAAATTATGATAAAATCAATTTATGTGGGTAATTTCATGAAAAAATAAAATCTATGTTATGAAATAAATTATTAGTAAAATTTTTTATCACTCTCTCTATTATATTAATTATTATATGTTATTTATTTATTAAATAGTTTCTTTCCTATGGCTGTTACTTATGGTTTTTCATTATATGTTTATATAAATTATTTGTAATATTTACCATGAAAAATGTGTTCTAAAATACAGTTATAATCTATATAAATTTAATTATATTTATAGTTTTTTATTTTAATATTAAAAAATTTATATAGTTTCATAGATTATTAGAAAATAGTCTCAAATTAAGAAAGGGTCAATGATTTGAAAATTTTAGGAGGTTATGTTCAATATAAATTTTATTTGTTAATGTCACTTATGGATATAATATTATTATATTTGGGGAATATTAATAGTGTGAAAAATATAATTTATATTAATTAAATACAGTTTTTGTTTATATATTTTTTGTTGTAATGGAACACTAGAATACACCATTCATAGAGGTAGTAATCCACCCGTATACAAGATGACATATTCCATTTCTAAATGTTTTTGATGATAGTTGAAAATTTATATTCAAATAGTATTATAATATTTATGAATATTAATATTATTTTTATTATTAAAATTTCATGTATATAATATATTTACAGGGTAAAAATATGGAATCAATTATGAATTCTCAGTTGAGAAAATTACCTATCCCTTTGGATGTTCTCTCTTAGGTAACAAATTAAGGCACATATGATTTATAATTTCAAAATTATAAATAATGTAGAACATGGGGAGTGAGTAAATATTATAATATCTATGAGTTTTGGATTTTTAAAACCTCTTTAAAAGGGGATGAATATTTTATTGAGTTATCTTTTTTTAAAATTGAATAAAAATAAATTTTTTAAAATTACTAATTCCTTCAAAATAATGTCAGGAAAATATTTCACGTAGAAATGCATTATAATTGAAAATAATTTAGTGAATGAAGTGTGTTGGGAATTATATGTCATATTTCTCTCTCAAATAATCTTTTTGATATAGTACTCAATCATTTTTCACATTTTTCTAATTGTTTGGGATCTTTTTAATTTTGTTTTTTTACATTGGATACAAGTTTTTACACTAGTATCAAAATTTATATTGGAAGTAAAAGATAACAACTATAATAAAATTTAATGAACTAAACATATATTTATACTAAATTTAATCTAATTTAAAACCAAATATGTGAAATTTATTATTTAAAATAAAACATAAAAATTAAAGTCATGAATTTTAATTAAAAATGAATTTTCAAGATTAAGTGTTTTTAATAATAAAAAAAATTAAGTCTCAATTAAATTTGGGTTATTACTGTTTTATATGTTTCTAAATAATATTTTATAGTCACTTTATAACATACATTAAATTATTTTATTAGTTAGAAAATTTACCACATTAATAGAATAATACTTTAAAAATGGACTTTTCAACATTATCATTATTATTATCTACAATCTTTTCACTAAGAATGAAATTTATGATAGTAAATAATATTAATTTTTTATAAAAAATATGGAATCAATTTTTATTTAATTAATCAATACAGGTAATGAATTGTTTTAATACAAGTTAACAAAAATTGCCTTATAGTAAAATATAATTTTTTTAAAAAATATAAATAATTTGATTAATAAAATAAATATATAATATATAATTTATTTATTTTAAATTATAAATGTATAATTTTATTGGATATGTTTTCCCAAAACTATTATTTCATTATTCTATTATGTTAATATTATTAATGTGATAGTGGTAGAAAATATATTTTTCTCTATTCACCTAAAAAATATTTTATAGAAAAATTAAAAATATTCCTCATAAGATATTTTAGAAATAATGTATTAAAAAATTATTTTAAATTTATAATTTTTATTCTCCAAATTTATATATTTCAATTCTAAAAAAAATACAATATATAATAAATAATTAATTTTTAAAAAAACCAGTTATAAATTTTTAAGTACTCCATAACTATTTTTTATGTATTTATAATTGACTATAAAAATTTATTTAATATATGTCTCAATATTAATACAACTTCGTAGTATTAATAATATTATAATATGATGTGACTCATTTTAGTTTGGTGAATTTTATGAATGATGATAATCAAAATAATATTTAATTTATAAAAAATAGGTGGCAAAATCCTGTGGAATTAACATCTCCCAAATTAACAAATTATATCCAAATAATTTTATTAAAACTCACCAATGAAATAGTTAATAGTTTATATATGATATAAATGAATCATGATGTAATTTCTAATTATACATATACCTCCCAATCATTGATAACACTAGTAGTTCTTTCCAAATAATATTTATTTGGGGTTATTATAAATATATCCTTCATATATTCATTTTAATGATCTTGTTATCAACCAAATAATAAATTAAAAATGTATATAACAATATCTGATAAAATAATAGTTAAATATATTTTCAAAAACAAGTTGTATGTTTTTCACTCTAAGGATACCTTCATTTAAAATTGTGATACATTTTCTCAATTATATCATAACTAGACCCAACTATCAAAACATTTTTTTATCATATGTTATAATAGGTCATCTTAATATTTGGTTTTAAAACCTAAATCTTTTGTGAAATTATATAAACATTATTCATTTATTATTTTTCATATAGTTAATTCAAATTATCTAAAATATTTATTTGGTAGTTTTTAGAAATGTGTTTAGTATTATTTCAACTTGTTCTGCGTCCTGTGAAGGTAAAGATAATACTCAACCAACCATATTTACTATGAGTGCCCATGGGTTTATGTAGGATACATATGTGTCTAATTTTCTGTATCCTTAAAGGGTTTTAATTTTTAGGGAAACTACATACATTAAAATTATACAAAATATGATGATTTTATACTAGAAATAGAATTATACCATTGAAATATCCACAGGGTTTACAACAAATTTAAATTATACTTATCCACAAAAAATATAAATTTATTCATAGAGTAGCTAAACCCTGCATTGATACTAATCAATGAACCCCTGACTCACACTCTCTATATTGGTACGAAAATATTTATGAAAACACTCACATCATTTCCATGATATATTATCCAAGATAAAAATATCTTTTTCTACGTCATTTCCACAAGTTAGGCACTGAATCTCATAATAATCACATATTCTAAAGAACAAATGAATTATTTTATTTGAAAAAATACTAAATTAGAAACGTATTTTAAAATCATAGTAAAAAGTATACATAATTTAGAAAAACTAGAATCTATTCTATAATTCTCATAAGTTAAACACATCATTATACCCTGAGTATTGGAAACATAAGATGGCGTGATTTGAAATTATCAATAAGTAAAAAAATAAAATTCTTGTCATTAAGGGTGACAAAAAAATAATATGGGAAAACCTGATTATGGGAAAAATATATTATTAAAAAGAACATGAAACAATAAGTGTTCTCCTTATGTCATGATAATGAGACATGTAATCTCAAATGAATAAACAAATATCATAAAAAATAGTGCGGAATGAAGATATAATAAATATGATCCATTGAGTGTCGTCGCACAAATTTAATTTTGAAATACATTATAATAAAATTTAATTCGAACTATAACACACTAATTCTAGGTATATATATATATTCCCAGATTTATATTGAGAATATAGATAATACATATTGAGCTAAAAAAAATCTTGTAAACTTATATAATTTTTATCTGGTATAAACTCAATTTTTAAAAACTAAATATCCGACATTAGTTTCATTATCAATGTGGTGAATCTATAAACAAGAATTAGGTTAATGATCAATATAATTAATTCATTATATACAAAACATTGTCCAATGAATTGTGTGAAAATATATGACCTCCACCATTTAGTAATTTGTAAATATCTTTTCAACATCAAAATAATAATTCATCCCATCATAAAGAATACTTATAAAGGAAAATTTGTTTCATAATATTTCAAAATGGCAACAAAAAGTGGCTCATCAATTATATAAATAGTTGATACCAAAAGTTGAATCACCAAAAGGATAATTTTATAATAATATTTAATTGTTTATTTAAAAAATAATTATAATATTGAAAATAAATTCATTACTATTATAAAATTTACTTTAATTTATAAAAGTTTGTGCTCAAAATTATTTTATCAAAAGTCAAAATTACAAATTTATTATTTCTTTGAGAATTAATTTTTGAAATGGTTATGTGAAATTTTAAGAATCATATATTATAAAAAATTATATTGATAATCTATAAATATAAAATAATGATTTCAATAATGTTATGTGAATTATTGTTTAAATGTTTTAAATTTTAAAAAGAATATTTAATAATTGTCCATTAAAATGTATATAAGTATATTTATAATCTTATAATCTAAATAAGAAATTTTTTAATACAATGTCACTAGATATAAGATGATAAGAATCTTAGTATGTGATTGGGAGAAAAGAAGCCTCATAGCTCTACTAGGTTCACCAATTCACAGGTGAGCCATCACCGACTGATTGGTGAGCCATCATCTGGTGGATGACATTATTGTGGATGACTAATCGACTAAGAGGTGATTTTTTATTAATGGAATTAATTTAATTTCATCAAGACATGTATTTTCAATTTCTCACTCTTCCCTAAACCCTAATATCATTTTTATGGATATTGGGGTCTTTCTTTGCGAATTCATGGCATCTCACAATCAATTTAGGGCCATTTTAATTGTCATTGGATGTGTTTGGTTAAAACTTGTAGGTCTAACCTCAGCTATTTTATAGATCCATGTTTCATTTGAGTTATATTTCGTAGAACAGAAATCCATTTAATTTTTTTCTAATCTATGTTATTGTCTCATTAATATTGATTCAGTCACCAATAATTGGAAATTAGAACATATTACAATTTATGTACATAGTCATGATCATACCATTGATTTTTTGTTTATTTATTATACATATATTATGTGGTAAAATGCATTCATAATGAATTCTAGGATGTTTTAGAATAGAAATTTAATTTAATTCTAAAATTAAATGGGACAAACATTCTTGCTAACCCTGAGTTTTCCATTAGCATGTAATGACTAATAATTAAGATGCCCATTTTGGCGCAACAACATTTGAATGTTCAAACGGAATTAATATAGTGAAAATGTTAATTTCCTGGCAAGAAATTAAGATTAATTGGTTTCTAAATATTAATAAAATATAAATTTGATTCAATATAAATAGAAAATGATTTATTTTATTATTTATAAATAATTTTGTAATTTTTTAATCCTTTATTGGTGGGTTTTATTGATTAATTGGCCAATAATAATGAACTTTTGTTTGGGAAAATGTAAAAATGTGATTAAAAATTTGAATATATATCATTTATTATATATTGTTGGGATATTATGAAATTTTTCCATGTATCTTGTTTATATTTTGTTACTATTATATATAGAAGGGGTATATGGACGTGTTTTCTAAGATATTGTGTTCACCATTATTATTACATGTAGTTGGGGTCCCTATACGTGTTTCCTATGATATTTTTTCCAATTATTATTCTTAGATATAGTCGAGGGACCTCAGATGTGTTTACTTCAATGACATATTGTTCATTATCAAAATATATTTATTGGGGAACATAGAACGTGATCCTTTTATCATTTGTGACCATCAGATATACAGGGGAAATTGAACAAGATACTAATGGGGAAAGTAGTCCAAATGTTTAGATGCTGATAAATTCCATTATAAAATGATTTTATACGAAGATAAAAAACTGATATTTTATTGGTACAATTTCATTTAGAATTAAAAAAATTCTGATTGTATCATAATTTCATAGTTAGTAAAATATTTTAGGGGTTGAAATAAAGAAATATTTAGGAGACCTTAGTTGAAACCATTAACACTAAATTTAGATGTTCTCCCTTGGGTATCACCTTAGGTCTCCATTGCGTGGAATGTTTTCAATAAAATGGAATATATGACATAGGGAGGGTGTGAATTAATAGAATATAGAAGTGTTTTTTAAGGATAAATACTTTTAATTAGTAGAGAAAGGTACCGTTAGTGATCAGCGTTTGTAAGTGATGAAAATGGAATTTTCATAACTACTCATTACATCGCAATAATATCATATCACTATTACAAGGTAAAATGATTCAAAATAGATAAATAATACATTTATAAAAGAGTATGGGACAAGGGATGATATTAATTTCTCTAAATCACTCATTTTGATCCTTTTTAGACATATTTGTATACATTCTAGAGAGATGTTTTTAACATTTACCATTTTATGATTTTATTTGGTAAATTGTTTTTCCTAAGTAACATAATTTAAAATAAAAAATAATATAACCCCACAAATATTATTTGATGTTATAAAAATTGAAATAAATTCATGGTAATATTTTCAAAATTTATATATTTCATAAATTTCATATTTAAGTTAGATCATAATATATATATATATATATAACTGTTCTTATAAGAAGAATGACGTTTTGACCATTATGTAATTATAAAATTATATAAAATTAATTTCCAATAAAATTACTAATAATACATTTATATATTGTTTGAATTATAAGATTATATTATTTATTTAAAATTGACCAATTTAATTCATTTGATAAAAATTATTTCATATTAATAATAAAATTCATCAAATATAACTATTTCTACATTATCATGGTCATTAACATTAATCATAGCAGTAATATATTTTTTTCATCAAAATTAAAATGAACATGTAACATAGTATGTAAATATTTAAATAAAATACAATATCTATTTTATCAATATTTTCGTTATATAGATGACGAAAAGTAATTTTAAATATAAACAAATTTGAACTTTTTAATAGTATAATATTAACGATTTTTCCAAAATGATTAAAAATGTATTTACAAATCAAATTTAAAACATTTATATAACTTATTTTACATTATAAATATAAAATTTATATAGAAAATGGCTTCAAAAAAGTATAATTCATTCCAGTATTATGACACTGTAATTAGTTAATGTGTTATCAAATTATGTGTTTTTCAATATTCACATAAAAATGAATTATTTTTAAGAAATATGATAAATATACATTAATTTTTTTTTATTTGATGAATTACAAAATAAGTTTATATTATATTATAAATTTATTCATATTCATAAATTTTTCATTGAAAATAAAAAACAATATATGAAGTAAGTCATCATTTTTTGAAAATGACCATGAAAAACATTAGGTGTACATAATATGATTTTTTTATTTTTTATTTCTTAATAAAATTATTTTATATAGGTTTTATTTTCAGAAATAATTCTTAATAATAATAATCTTATATATTGTGACACATTTTAGTTCAATGTTACGTATGAGAGAATCTATTTAAACATAAATTTATTTAATGAAAAATAAATACTAAAATTTTCACATTGTTTCCATATATGGAGATCATTCTAAAATATCCTTTATCTAATGTATATAACTTTACATGTGTAATTAAGACATATATCGATATATATTTTGAGGTTTACATGTAATTCTTAAACATATAGAGTACTATGCAAAAATTTACAGATTATTAAAATGTAGATTATTAGAATTGTTATTAACATTGAGATGTTTAATGGAAGGACCACCTTCACATTTCACTACATGGACATACATTATTTACGATGATTTTTATGTAAGAATCCCCAAGTAGATTGTGGTATTTTTATTTTAACACCTCATCCCTTCTCCTAATGTACATTAAAATTTATTTTTTCTAGACCAACTGTATTAAACATAGATATGTATGTTTTCCAAAATAGGAGATTCTTTGGGAGTGTTCGAGAGTTTAGGACCCATGTTTTCAAAAATATATGTAAAATATGGATCCTCTAATGATCCAACATCTGGATAATGACAATCCTTTTCTAGTTGGTGGAAAAATAGATTCCCAATAAATTTACTAGGCTTACATGTCGACTGGTGATCCAACACTGACAGATTAGTGAAGAACTAGCTATCGAATAAGATTATATCATCCAACTAATGGTAATTTGGAATATATATATATATATAATCATTATAATATCATAATGATTCCCTATTTTATATTTAACTCTATTTTTTCAAGGTTAATTTTATTTTTCAATAACTATTGTGAGAACTTTGTAGACATTGGAATTCTCCCTCACAAATATTTTCCATTTGATGTTTCATTTTATGATTTTGGTTTGTATGGGTATTTCTAACCTCATCTATAACATATATCCATGTATCCTCTTGATTCTTCTTCTTAAAACACAATTCGTAGAAAATATTTTTTGATCTGGGGTCTGTGCCTTATTTTGATTCATTCAATTGGTGACTAATTGAAATTAGTACTGCTTTCAATTAATGTAGTTGAAATCAATTAATCCATTGGAGTATTGATTCATTTATAAGAAAAAATTTTTTTTTTGATACATCATAAAAATAAATGCATGTAATTTTTTATTTAATAATTGAATTGTGACCCTTAATTATATTTTCTATAATTTCCAATATATTTTGATTTTTATTGGGTCATGTAATGATCAAGACAAATGGAATCGATTTCAATGCCCAAAACATTTGAAATTAAATGGGAATTGATGTGGGGAAACTAAGAGTGTCCTTGAATTGACTAATTATTGATATTATTCCAACACTCTTAATGATTTTCAATAAAGTTAAGAGAAATAAATTAAATGATTTATTTATAATAACTAGATAAATTTTTAATTGAATAATCTTTGGTAATTTTCTATTGGTGGATAATGATGAAATGAATTGATGAATTTTTTTTGTGATATGATATAAACATGATAATGAAATTTCAGTAATTCCTTTTATTATACATTTATGGGGGACATTATATTTTATTTAGGGATCTACTTTTACAATTGTTATTATCATATATAGTTGGGGGGACCTCATAAGTGTTTTCTTGGGTCTTGTGTTTCACATTATTATAATATAATATTTAATGACCATAAATTTGGTTCCGTGGAATTAGAACTTCTTATTATTATTATAATATACAATTAGGGGACTATGGATATGTTTCCTTAGGTCTAGAGGTTCACATTATTAATAAATATAGTTATGGAACTCTGAACATGTACTTATATATAAGTTTCATGTTATTAATTCAATTTCATAAATTGTTTAGGGGTCTTGAACATTTTTCCATGGATACAATGTTCCCATATATATTTTTAATTTCAATTTTTTTTAATTTGGAAAAATAAATCTAACAGTGGATGATGCTGGTACAAATGTCTTATAATAGAACCAGGAATGGGATGGTTGACAGTTGACATTTTATTTTATTACTTTTACATGCTTTATTTCATTATTGTCCCATTAGTATATAAATTTAAATACACAATATATTCTATAAAAATTGTGAGTTTCTTCAAATTTAGTGGTACTTACACAATTCTTGGGACTACATTGTTACATGAGAAGAGACAATTGTTTTTAGTTAAGGATAAGGGCAATACTTCTTATGATATATGTTTGATTTGGTGTGTCCGCAGTTTAGCAAGGTTTGTGGTACTAAGCATGGCCTCAGAACCAATTCGATTTAATGTTTATTATTTATATAATTTTTTATATTAATGTGTATATAATATTATCTTAATTTTCTTTCATAATGGTTATTTTTTTTATTATATGTAACTTTCTATTATGTCTACTAGTGATTATAAGTGAAGGATGGAATTATTTTTATTTTCAATGTAATTTCTACTTTAATAGAGTACATACTCTAAATATGATCTTATTAGAGAGTATATACTATTTTTGGAATCATTTTGCTTATGGGGGGCATGATTAAGATAATTTATCCAAATAATTTAGTTACATATCATTTAATCTAGTTAGAGATGTGTCAAAGTGTTATTATATATATAAATATATACATATATTTTGATATTTTTCGCTATTTGGGGCTCAATAGATATATGATATGATGATTTCATGTATTTTTATGGAATCTATTTCTAGGAGTATCTATCCCACATATTAGGAAATCTTGTGTCACTTGGGGAAGGAGTTTTTATTCCTTTTTTGTTTTATAGTTGATATATATTTTTACCTAGAGTGATGCGCATGATTTTTAATGTTTAATTTTTATTGGATTTTAACTATGGAACTGTATCTAATGAGGGTGAATATGAATGAATAATGATAGGAACATAATAACTATACATTGAGGGTTTTTAATTATGATTATAAATTCATCAATAAATTATATAATTAAAACTTATAAATTATTAGATATAAATTGCATGATGATATTCTTATTTTGACAACCCCAATGGTATTCCATTCAAAAAATTTACAATTTTTTAAAGGGATGTGTTTTTAACTAAGAGAAATTCCTCCCTAATTAATTATGGTAGGGTGATGGGAGATTTTCCAGGAAAATTATTGTATAACTATTAGACCAGAGAAACTGGTATCAATATTGAATATACAAGCTAACTGTCTTAATGTGATTTAGCTATGAGTTATGTGGTTGATGTTTAAAATTACTCCATGTGTAGAGAAACTAATTTAAAACCTTACAAAATGGTTTTATCTATAATACCCACTAACCATTACAAGGTTAGGGTTTCTATAATAAGAAGAGTTTTTGGTGAAGTTGATGCAATCTATCATTTATCATCTGTTGAATCTCTTAGAGAGTAGATCAAATCCTATATTTTATGAGCTTCAATGATTGGAAAAGATATGTTGGATAATTTTATTTCATATAGACCAACATGTTTCCATAACCTAAAAGGATTTATAATTTATGTTAAATGATATTTTTATATGATATCGTGAGGGAAGGCTAGGTTAGAGAGTTCATGAACCTTGAGAAAATTTGTATGATGTTGATTTGATTTATTATTCCTCATTATTCACAGATCTAATGAATTTCCTAATGGAATTTATTGTGGATTATATGGATTGGTTGGTTATATATTTCTAATGCCTCATATTTGATATTTGTTAAAAAGTGAATTTTTTTCATTAGGGTGATTTTTTTCACAAATCAAAAATCAAACCCTCATCACCACAGGAACCCGAAAGTGTCATTTAGAAGAAGAATAAATTCTTATATGAAAGTTATAATCGGATATTCTAATAATATGTAATTTTTCTGTTAGAAACTTTTTAAAGGTAGTTTTGGGAAGGGAAACTAGGGTAGTAGGTCCTCACATATCAATTTCAATGTAATGTGATTTTATCAGTGAGTATTGGCTAGACACAAGATGCTTCATTACTATCTGTCACCCATAGAGTGTTGAATATCTGGAAATATGGGGAACTTATAAATTTTCTATTGGAACCATTCATGGATTTCACGAAATTAGGTACTCATGAATATAAATAATTCTATAATTTTATCATCCAAACCATAACAAATAAGACACATTATTTCGACTAGTTGTAAAGGACTAGGGGGGTATGTGGTACCCTATGGTTAGGGTTATAATGATAGTATATTAGTGAAGTATTGGGGGAAAATATTAGGCTCATGGACGCATTATTCTATATATTAATGTCATTTATTATTATACATCTCAAAAAGAGGCCATACCTTCCACATTTCAAGGAATAGTTCTAATATCTTCTCCATTATTATCAAAATTATGTGATATAGGATCCTCCAATTCATTTATTATTATTTTTATAGTTCATTGAATGTTTATGGACCATTATTTAGTAAAAAATTGGAACAATTTCTATTTGTATGCCACTAGGTATGTGGTTTTATAGAATTCATTTCTATAGGTAATGCACCATTGAATTTGGATTAAATCTATTTGTTTCATATTTCATTATGATCAAGATGTACAAAACATATCGAATCATTAGGATGGATTTGTTAGAATTTCATTGGGATTGTGTATACCATTACAACTAATAAATTAAATTCACATATCATAATGATTTTATTCATGTTCATGTAGGTGACTGGGATTTAAAAGTGGGCATTAAGGACCTAACTATTACATCATGCTAGGAATTATAGTGTAGGTGATGAGGATCGATATTGGATGTTGATATAGATCAATATGATTTTCCCCAATTTTTATTTATTTTTGAGTTATTTTTACCAATAATATATTATTATTTCTACCAGATATTTATGTGAAGTTCACCATAGAGCTCATTTTGGAGGTGGGGACAAAATCTACCCCATATAGAATGTCTCATTTAGTGAATTAAGAACTCATGGTTCTATTGGAGGACAAATAATACTTTGGATTTATTCAAACATGTACATCACCATAGGGTTAAAATTAAAGTATAATGGTTATTTTTTTCGTTGTTCAATGATTATCAAAGATTGATCTAGATAATGATCATGAATACATGCCCCCATCCACATATAAATGATTTGTTCAACCAACATAGGTATTCCCACATGTTTTTAAAAATGAATATAAGATTGATATATAACTAGAAGAGGATGAGGTTATTAGAAAACCACATACTAATAATAAAAGAATGTAATGATTGCATTATTACATGGAAAAATGTATGATTTGATGACCATGATTATAGTGTTTATAGACATGATGAAATGGGGTTTATTAATGTTTTGTATGATTTTTTTCATATTTTATGTAGATAAAGTCTTGTATTCTATGAAAAAGGTTGATGATTATCTATATATGGATATATATTTGGGAAAATTATGATAACATCGACTATTTGGTTTTTTGTTTACATTTAAATTTTGGAGTAACAATGTACACTTCATAGGCTATGGGATATCTAAAGTCGGTGTTTTAGTGGACCTTGAGAATGTGAGTGTAGTAGTTTGTTGGGAGTTTCCAGGAAATATGTTTGAGTTTCATAGAAATTTGGGTGTGGATGGAAACTAAAAATTGTTAATCTGGGACATCCATTCTTTGGTTTCACCAATAAACAATTTTAAAGAGAATCAGTTAATGGTTTTGCGGTTTGATGATTGTGACAATTCATATCAAGAGTTAAAATATAGGCTAAACATAAAAACAATTATGTTCATACCTAAAATGTGTAAGTAGTATAACTTGTAAAGGGATGAATCTAGATTTCGGTTGGGCACAATATTAATAACAAATGAACAGGTGTTCAAATATAGATCACAATAGTTATGGAATATAAGAATAATTATATGAATCGTTGTTTGGATTCGGTATAGTTTATTCAAAAATTAAAATGTTGGTAGCGTTAACTATTGGGATAACTTTTTACAGTGAATATAAACAATTAAATCATAAAATAAATTATATCAAAATGTAATTTAAATATTCTTAAAAAGGTGGATATTCGTATCTGATGTGTTTTGAATTTATGATAGTGTTTACCTTTGGAAAAGAAAATATCATTATTGATAATTTATATAGGAATAAACATTATTTTGTTTTATAGGAGTCATGATGCGAGTGGATGATGATGGATCCATATACAATTATACAATTCAATGTTCAATAATATTAGGGATTATCATATCTTACATCCATATCCATCACATCCATGTTAATCAGTAAGATAAAGGTAAATAAATTATATATTTTATAGTGGATATCACTAATGGAAAACATATATAGTGGGGTGATACAACTAGAGTGGACAATTGATGAAAAAGAAATTAATTAGGGTTATGGATTTATACAAGTTCCCACAAGGATGCATGAAGAATTGATGATTGAATTTCAGGCCTATACATTGATAGTACACCTATGATTGGCATATATATATCCTGAAATTTGTAGGGAGTACTACTTATAATGGATGTATAATGAGATAATGATTTTTCTGATGTGTTTCTTTTCCTATCAATAGGTGATGAATTAGAAGTAGTGGCCAACTAATCTTTTCTATCCATTTCCAAATTTTAGTGGAAATGTGATGATGTCACTATAGTCATCATTATAATTTTATAAAGGAAGCCCACTAAAAATGATTCGATACGTTTTATCATTTATCTTTTAAAATAATTATATTTGTTTTGCTGATATAGTAGACCTCCAATATTATTAATATTTTCGTGTTCTATGTTTAGAAGATGATAAACTCTCAAGGAGTTACTCAAAAATAATCTTAGAATGGGATGCATAACATACATAAATTTTATAGTGGTGATTAAAACTATTATTAGTACAGAAGTACACTATAGTATAATTTTTCATGAACCAATTGATCGATGATCTTAGTATAATATTTAGATTCATGAATACATGTTATGATCATTCACTTTAGACTTCAATTTTATTTGGTAGATCAAATGGACTTAGTAGAATTCACCTATACTAACAGATACAAGACACCAATTTTGATTGAACCATTTTAGGATATGTATCATATACCTCTTCTTATATAATTAGATTGTTTGGAAGATAATGAGTTTATACCTATGATAATTAGTCTTGTAATGTATAGTTATGAGATTTTTCAGTTGATTACAAAGTGGTTGGAAGCTACCTGGAGCTAGTCAATGTTATATGCTAACAGTCCATTGAGGCCTATAAAATTTCAGGATGGATATTAGGTAATTTAATGGGTTTTTGTGGTTGGGGTATATTGATATTTAGAAGTTGGAATTAATAACTCTCATTTATGTTTAAATGATTGAGATTATCGAACTAAATTGTTTTGTGGATTATAAATCATCAATTCCATATATTTTTATCTTTGGTAAATGTTATCCATGTGCTATGACTTTAATTGTATCACCCCAATCATTCTCATGTGATTGATACAAATGATATCAAGATTGATACTCATTCATATTCTATGATGTCTCTCATTTATTTAGTGAATCAGATGGAGAAGGCCTTATGATAGAAGAATATTACTCTAGTATGAGTGTAGTGATAATATATATGAATCCACAGGGATCCATAGGAATATGAATATGATATGTGGGCCCAGTGACATGATTTATTCACATATGAATATTGTCGATGCTTCATGGGGTATCTATTAGATGAATTAATGAATGGTGTGGTTTATTTAACATTGTGACCCTTCTATTGGTCATGAAACTATTTTTTTTAATCCTCTTGTATAATCCATTGATATATATGTTTTAAAAAATTGGACATTCCAGGGGACTATTTAAGAGGATGGAAAATTTGATTTTAAAAATGTATTGTAAATATGCCACACCCGGACCATGGATGCCCATGTATTTATTATTTTCTAGGTTCCGCGACTTTAGGAAAAGTTGTGTTGGGTCTATTTATGAATTTTCTTTTAAGATTTGATGTTTTTGGTGGCTTTACGGTCAGTGCGCAGTCACCACACTACTATCGGTCACCGCGCATTCAGTCAAGGTGGTTGCGCGGTCTGCGCACCGCTAGCGGCGAGTGTGCACTCTAACCCGATGAGTGCGCGGTTGCTCAACTGTTTAGATAAATCATAAAATTATAAGAATAAATTAAATTAAAATGAATTTTAAATTTTTTTTAATAATAATAATGACAACAATTTATAATATTGTTATTATTATTATTATCATTATATTAACTATTATTATTATTATTATTATTATTAGTCAGACACTTATTATTATTTTCTAATAATTATTTACTTTATCTTTTTTCCCTTTCATTCACCTATTTCTTATCTTTTTTCCTTCTTCTCTCCTTTTCTCTTCCACGTGGATGTTCCCCTTACCCGTTCATCTCCCGTGCGACCCGCTCCCTATTTCACTTCTCCCTAGCCAAACCTCCTGCTACCCCACACAGCACCCACTGTAACCAGAAGCGCCTGCCCGACCTCCCCCTTCCTTCACATAGCGCGACACCCCTGCTGCCGACTCCTCTATCTGCCTTGCTCCCTGCAGCCACGTTCCATCACCACCCACATTCCAACCCTCTTCCGATCTAGGTTGCGCAAAACACATGCTACCCAACACCCCCCTCTCCTCCAGCCTTCTGCGCTGCATGAAACCCGTCCAGCACGACTCCTGTTCGGCCAGCGCTTGCATCATTGTAGTTCCCCCAAGAAGGATCTCATTTCTAGTAGGTCTTCGTCCAACCTCCCTTCTCCCTCCCCCACTGCCTCCCTCGGCCTCCTGCCCGGTAAAAACACCAGCCCGACAAGCATTGGTGCCTCCTGCCTTCTACAGCCTTATGCTGTCTAGCAGCTCCTGCTGCACCTTCAGACATCGCCTCCTCTCTGAAGTCATGGTGTTACTCCCCCTTGGTCCATCGCACGCACTCCAAGACACGCCCCTCACTGGCCAGCCATACCACAGACCTACTCAGATCGTTGACCCCCCATGCCTCCCACATTGAACCTACTGTATCCCCTTGCAGCGGCTCCCACGGCAGCCCCCTAGTTTTCCCTGTTCCAGCACCTCCCCATAGTCACCTCATGTTTGTCGCACCCTCCTTCCGCCTTCGGACTACACGCACCCAGCACAACGCCCAACATCCTACTTCTTCTCCCCTACACCCCGCTCCTCCAGTCACGAACTTAACCAGCCTATTGTGGCTCGTTTTCCCACCGCCGCATCACCCTTGCTCTGCCTTCCTTCCAGCTGGCGCACCTGCTACAAAACTCTTCTCTGGTAGCACCTCCTCCCAGTAGCTCTGTCACTCTCTGCATGTCGTTGCTCCCCCTTTCATCTCCTCCTGTCACAGTAGATAGTAGCTATCCCACTTGTAGCGCCGCCTTTCACAGCAGCTTCCCAACACCCTGGCTTCCATCCGCCTCACCCGCGTGTTTCCCGCACACTACCCACCGCTGTCTGATGGCCCATGCTGCCCCCTAGTCAGAACGTGTCCAGCCGCGCTGACGCCTTTCATTGTTCGGGCATGACGCCCTCCAGTGGTGTTATTATAGTCGCGACCCCCGTTGGTATACCTATATTATTTGATTCTTCTTTAATATTTATATTATATATATATATACTTGTGTGCCTTGGGTTGATTAGATAATATTTAATTAAATATTATTTGGGTCGGTTTGAATTTCTAGGACCCGCGCAGGGCATTTCCGAGTAACCACCTTCGTCGCGCCTGGTTTCGGAGTTTGCGTCATCATCACGCATCAATTTCAAGGTGAGAGTTTCATCCCAACCACTTGGCTTTGTATACTTTAATTGGGGTTTTTAGTTTTGTTTTGATTTCTTAGTGTTTTGTTTGCAGTACGTTGGACCATACTATGTGGGGTTTGACAGGTATCTTTCTTTTCATCTCTGTCTCGAGGTAGGTCCCTCACTAAAATCACCTTTAAATTTAAAATTTATTAATTGATTGATGTTTTATTATTTTTAATGAAACATAAATAATATAAGATAATTAATTTTTAAATTCTTTTTTAGTGTCAAAAGAGATTTTTATTTTATACCGAACACTTGAAACATTTTCATGATGAGTGGACACCCAGTATTGAAAGAATTACCCTTTGGCCTTTAAACATAATTCACAGAATTTCAAATGTACATTCAGTTTAAGAGATAAATGATTTCGTCTGAACAATTGATTTGGTTTTTCTCGAGAAATTGTGTTATTCTTTAAAATTGTTGAAGGCCTGTTTGGCACTTTAGTAAAATAAATTATTTTGGAAAACCCATTCAGGGGTGATCTTTGGTGTGCATTAATTATGTGAGCTGTATGTGATATTTGTTCATCGTTACTGATTGATTTACATTGTGGATTCACCTCTTTTATTAATTTTGTTGACATGGGAACCTTAGATAGTGAGTGAAACTTTTGAAAATGATTGTTACACTAGGTTAGATTATGCACTGGCTAGTGGCCCCATAGTAGGGGAATACTGAGTTATTGTTGTTATGGGGATTGGGCCCCTGGTTAGTCCATGTATGGATATGCCGACCATTTGGGAGTTATGACGTCATCGTGTTAGGGCATGCCTTCATGATGATTCAGATTTATAGTACGTTATGGATTTTTCACAATCTCCTCGGTTCGACCCATGTTTCTTTTATTGTTTATTTGTATTCAGCGGACGATTGAGAGGTCTAGTTCGGTATTTGGCCCCTATGTGACACTTCATTTCAATTTCCATAGTGTGTGTGGTGTGTTGTATATGGTATTCCCTTTGAATAGAAACTAAAATTTGAATTACTAAACTGCATTCAGAAATGTTTTAAAATGTGATACACCTATTCAATTCAAACATTAAACTTGTTTTAAATTAAAAAGGGCAATGTGATGATACTTGGTTTAGAAATTAAAGTGTGTGTAGATAATAATATTTTATATAATTTATTTTAAACCTGAAATTGGTAAATTCATCATTTAAAGGTAGGGTATTGGAATGAGATATCGGGCTAGCCTACTGAGTTTTAATACTCACACCTATAGTTATTTTATGTTTTTAGCGATTGTGTAGGTTGCATCTTGGGTGCATTTGCCTTGGGCGACTTTTGTTCGTGAGTTGGAGAGTGACCTGTGAGGCCACACAGGGATAGTGGGTTTTTCTTTCCGTTAGTTTTATTTTCTTTTGTTCTTGTTTAGTTACTTTACTCTATTTATTTTCCCCGGTTCAGTTTTATTTTAGCTACTTTATTCATTTATCTATACTGGGGGAAATCATTCTCATAGCCACTGTTGATGCCTTGGTGCTTGTCAACATCATGGGTGGATCCGGAATGCCTCTTGGGCCATGTCACGGACCGGCTCGGGTGACCGAATCAGGGTCGACCCGGGTTGGTTCATGACTAAATGGTATCAGAGCAGGTCAACCCCTAGTGGACCTAACTTTTCAGAGCACCCTTTGTTATTTGGGATGTTTAGTAGATAATGATTAGGACTGTCGGGGATCAGGAGGTAGGTTATGTGTCGGTGCCTGATCACCAATGCTCGTGGAAAGACCTAAGTTACGAGGGTTAGTCCGGGATTTGAGTCACTTGTCCATGGTCGTTTCGGGTTGAGGGATGACAATTGAGGCGAATCAGTTCACTTTGCGGCTTCACATGGGGTGGTGACCCTTGTGGAGTCCAGGTTTCTGGATTACGGTCCTCTTAGTGTTATGCATTACTTGTGGCATGGCTCACTGCCATGTTGTTGGGTTAGCCTTATGCAGTAGTTTCTAATTCCATTGGGTTATTACTACTGGTTTTTTTGTTAATCTCTGTTCATTTGAGTTCTTTAAAAATTAAATTGGGTTTTAAATGAAAAATTGTCTCTTCCAAATAATTTTAGAAATTACTAAAGTGGGTTTTTAAATAGGTGTATATGTTTGAAATTTTTTTTAGATTTGGTGAGTCAAATAAGTGTTTTAACCTTGGCACTTTTTACAGAGGGTCAAACGTTCAAGGGTGTGTATAGAAAGTGTGTGGGGGAACATGTTCACAAATGACATGAGAGGGATTAGATAAATGCACATGTTACGGTTCATAAGGTTCCATAGGTGAGTTTTTAAAATTATAATGAGTTAATGGTTTTGGAAATGTGATTTCTCCTTGTGGTGTATATGTTTGGATTATGGGCTTATTAACCTTATCTTATGTTGTTTCTTTGATTGAGTTTTGTCATGATGCCGATTTCGATGGTATTTTTCCTATTATTATGAGTATGCCGCCTAGAAAGCCTCTCAAAGTTGACAATGAGTTATGCTCAGTTAACAGTTCCATTTGTGTGTTTCTCTCTTATCGAGGTAGTCAATGTCTGTAAGAGGTAGTTTTATTGTTATGAAAGATAGTGTGTCTTCTGGTTGTTGGGAACTCCTATGGTAGTTAAGAGTCATCCCACCCTAGAGTTATTTGAGGGTTCAGGTTTGGACTAGTAATGATGAGATGTGTCATCGTCGTTGGAGTTTTGGGTGTGATTAATGGTGGTCGACTTCTTCGAAGGTTCCCCACTCGGCAAGAAGTATGGTCCGATGGAACATGTCTCCAAGGAACCAACCTCGTCGGTACCGGCACTTAGTTCATTGGACCGCTCTCTTATGCACCACAAGTATGGCATGTACAAACATTCTATGTCGTCTTGTTTCATCCCTTTTAAAATGTACGAACATCATTGTTTTTTGAATAATTGAACGAAAGGGGTTAGAGACAAGAAGATTAAAATACCTACTGTGAGGCAGGAGGTGCTTCTGTTATCAAGGACCCCAACCACATGTCTTGGGGTGAATCTTGCACACAGTTAGAAGTTGTCGAGGGTGTGTGGAACTACAGTTCAGAAAAATGTCTTCTACTTTGGAATGGAAATATCCAAAATTTCCCTTGTTCTATTCTCATTGCTTTCGTAAGCTCATCCTTGTTGTGGTGTCATGATGAGCTCGTTCCTCCACAATCCATGCTGTCTTATCTAATCTTAGTGTGGTTCTTAAGTTGTTTGGTCTCGTTTATTGGTGTGGGCCCATGAATAAATGGACTTGTTCAATTTTTTAGTAGGTCCTACATATTTTCAAAAGGGTAATGTTCATTTCGTGAAGTTTATGAGAGTTGTTGAGTTAACTTCTCATCCTCTAGTTGATGGATTGTTCCGTAACAAGATTTTTGTCAAGTCTCAGGTATGTTGTTCGGTACATGTGGGGAAAATGAATGAGTTCTACTTGGGAGTTCTCGTGTCCCCCCCCGGTGGTGGTTTGTTCGGGTTTCAAGAGTTATTATATTAGTGAATTATTGGGGTTGGGAGAACCCTCTCATGTTCTCCCCTCAATATCTGGAATTGGATTTCCTTGAATTGGTCGGGTCTGATGTTTGTTGGAAATGGTCACCCAGAAGCTATAGATTTTCTATAATTTTGTCTGGGAATGATCTCAAGTTGTGTCAACTATTTGCTTGGTGACTTTCTGGGGGCAGAATCTGTCCATGGTTGGGAGAATTGTCATACCACGACCACGGATACTCGTGACTTTATTCTTTTCTCGGTCCATTGATTTTGGGCTGAGTTGTGTTGAGTCCATGTTTGAATTTCTGTTGAAGCATTAATGTATTCAGTGGCTTTCAGGTTAGTGCGCAGTCACCACACTACTAGCAGTCACCACGCATTCGGTCCGGGTGGGTGCGCGGTCAGTGCACCACTAGTGGTGATTGTGCACTCAAACCAGTTGAGTGTGTGGTTTCTCAACGGTTTAGATAAATCATAAAACTAAAAGAATAAATGAAAATAAAAACAATTGTATAAAATATTTAACAATAATAATGACAGTAACTTATAATATTGTGGTTGTTATTATAATTATTATTATTTTAACTATTATTATTATTATTATTATTATTATACAGACCGTTATTATTATTTTCTAATATTTATTTACTTTAGTTTTTATTTATTTATTTTTTTCCCTTTCTTTCCTCTATTTTTTTTCTTCTTCTCTCCCTTTCTCCTCCACCAGGATGTTCCCCTACCCATTCTTCTCCCACGCAACCCGATCCCTATTGTATTTCTCCCCAATCGAACCTCCTACTACCCCGCACAACACCCGATACAACCAGCAGCACCTACCCAACCTCCCCCTTCATACGCACAACGCGTCACCCCTGCTTCCAACTCCCCTGTTTGACTTGCTCCCTACAAACACGTTCCAGCACCACCTGCATTCCAATCCTCTTCTAATCTAGGTTGTGCACAACACTTGCTACCTGAATCCTCCCTCTCCTTCTGACTCAGCGCCACATGAAAATAGTCCATTGTGACTCCTGTTCGGCCAGTGATTGCAGCAGTGTAGCGCCCCCTAGAAGGATTCTGTTTCCTATAGGTCACCGCCCAGCCTCCCTTCTCCCTACCCTGCTGTCTCCTTCTACCTCTTTCCCTGTACAACACCAGCCTGGCCAGCAGTGGGGCCTCCTTCCTGCAACAGCCTTACGCTATTTAGCTGCTCATGCTGCACCTTCAGGCTTCTACTCCTCTTTGACGTCATGGTGTGCCTCCCCATTGGGCTGCCACACGCTCTCCCAGCTGCTCCCATCGCTGTCCAGCCAGACCGCGGACCTACTCTAATTGGTGACCCCCATGCCTCCCATTTTTCTCCTTCCACAGACCCTTGCATCAGCTCTTGTGGTAGCCCCCTCGTTTTCCTTGTTCCAGTGACTCCCCATAGTCGCCTCCTTCTCGACATGCCCTTTTGCCACCTTCAGCCTACACGCACCCAGTAAGATGCCCAGCCTCTTGTTTCTTCTCCCTGACTCCTCGCTCCTTAGGTTTCGATCCTAGCCAACCCTTTATGGACCCTTCTCCCAGTGACGAATCACCCTCGCTCTACCTTCCTTCAAGCCGACACACCTGCTACAATGCTCCACTCCGGCAGCGCCTCTGCCCAGCTGCTCTGTCACTTTCCGCATGTCGTTGCTCCCCCTTCAATATCCTCATGTCACGGTAGATAGAAACCCTCCCCCCTTGTACCACCACCTTGCACTGTAGCTGTCCGGCATCCTGGATTCCGTCTACCTCACCCACATATTTCCCGCACAATGCCCGCCACTGTCCGACGACCCTTGCCTTCCCCCCTAGCCGGACCGTGTCCAGCCACAGGGATGCCTTCCGATGTCCGGACGCGATGCCCTCCGGTGGACTTGTTCTAGTCGCGACCCCCCATAGGAATACCCCTTTTATTTGATGCTCGTTTTATTTTTATATTTGATATATATATATATATATATGCTCCATAGTTTGATTAGGGTTTTTTAATGAAATTTTATTTTGGTCGGTTTTAATTTCTAGGACCTGCACGGGGCGTTTCCGAGTGAGCGCCATCGCCGCGCCTGGTTTCTGAGTTCACGTCATCGTCGCGATTCAATTTTGAGGTGAGGGTTTTTCCTTACCGCTTGGTTTTGTATACATTAATTGGTGTATTTGGTTGTGTTTTGAGTTCTTAGTGTTTTTTTTTCAGTACATTGGACCATACTATGTGGTGTGGGACATGCGTCTTCCTTTTCATCTCGGTCTCGAGGTAGGTCCTTCACTGCACTCACATTTAAATTTAGAATTTATTAATTGATTGATGTTTTATTAATTTTAATGAATGAGAAATAATATAAGATAATTAAATTTTACATGTTTATTTATTGAGAAAAGAGCCGTCTATTTTATACCGAACACTTCAGACATTTTCTTGACGGGCAAACACCCAGTATTGAAATAATGCTTGTTTCTCCTTTAATAATTTTTCACAGAATTTCAAATGTACTTCTTGTTTTAAATATAAATCATTTCTTCTCAACAAGTGTTTTGGGTTTTCTCAAGAAATTAGGTTTTTCTTTAAAATCGGTGAAGGCCTGTTTCACACTTTAGTAAAATAAATTATTTTGTAAAAACCATTCAGGGGTGATTTTTGGCGTGCGTTGATTGTGTGAGCAGTATGTGATGTTTGTGCATCATGACTGATTGATTTACACTGTGGATGCACCCATTTTATTTCTTGTATTGAAATGGGAACCTAGCATAGTGAGTGAATATTCTGAGAACATTTACTGCACTAGATTACATTACGCACTGGATATTGGCCCCATACTAGGGGAATACTGAGTTATTGCTTCTATGGGGATTGTGCCCCTCGGTTAGGCCATGTAGGGCTATGCCATGCATTAGGGTGTTATGACATCATCGAGTTAGGGCATGTCTTCAGGATGAGTCAGATGTATAGTACATCTTGGATTGTTCACGATCTCTTAGGTTCGACCCATGTTTCATTTTTGTGTTTATTCGTATGTGGCAGATTATTGAGAGGTCTAGTTCGGTAGCTGGCCCATGTGTTCCACTTCATGTCTATTTCCCTTAGTCTGTGTTGTGTGTTTTGTGTGGTTTTCCCTTTTACTAGCAACACAAATTTGATGTTCTAAATTGCATGAATAAATGTTTTAAAATTCGATACACATATTCCATTCAAACATTAAACTTTTATTAAATTAAAAATTTCAATGGGATGATAATTGTTTTAGAAAATAAAGTGTGTGTGGAAACTAATTTTTTATTTAATTTAGTTCAAACCTAAAATTGGTAAATTCTTCATTTAAATGTAGTGAATTGGGAATAGATATCAGGCTAGAATACTGATTTTTAATACTTGTGTCTATATATCTTTTCTGTTTTTAGTGTTTGTGTAGGCTGCTGCTTGGGTGCATTCACCTTGGGTGACGTTTGGTCGTGAGTTGGAGAGTGAACCGCGACGTCACATGGAGATAGTGTTTGTTTCTTTTGGTTAGTTTTATTTTCTTTTGTTCATGTTCAGTTACTTTACTCTTTTTATTTTGCACTGCTCTGTTTTATTTCAGCTACGTTATTCAATTATCTATACTGGGTGAAATCATTCCCACTACCTCTTTTGATGCCCTAGAATTTGTCTCCTACTCGGGAGTATTGGGAACGCCTCTCGAGCCATGTCGCGGAACGGTTCAGGTGACCAGTTAATGGTAAACCCAGGTTGGTTCGGGAAAAAATAGGTCTAATACAATTCCATTGGATGGCCGATAAAAATAGACCTACTAGATAGTGGAAAACATTGATTACCTATATCTCTATTATGCTCACCAGCCAGATGGTTGTATCACTGCAGCTAGTCTGTATGATTGTAAGAAATATTTTTATTTGAGGAAACATTGAAATTTCATCTTGATTAAATATTTTATATTGACATTTATTCCCTAAACAATTATTTTAAATATTTAGACCTAGGGGTATCCATTTGGTTATTTTAAACATCCCTATATCACTGTCTCAATTCATGGCTGCTTGATGATCTATTTTTTCCTTCCTGTTGTTATAAATAATTTCAACTATATATTAGATCACTGTTTATTATTGGTTATTATTCTTAGGACTCTAATCCTAGAAATTTGGGGTTAATATAGAGTTCATGGTACGTTAGGATTCATTCAATATGTGATACATGGTAATTATAACCAAATATATGTTTTTGTAGGAGGTCACAAGATATCATGTAATGTCTTCATGCTTTTACATGTCTATGTGATGAAAAAACAATTTTAACATAAGGATAGATTTTCATTTTAGAATTTTTAATTTATCTATGACATTAAATTAAATTATTTAGAATTTAATAATACCCCTAATTGGTCTTCTGTCACATAAATAAAGATAAATATTCAACTAAGTGTTTTGCAACAACAATATATAATTTAATGGAATTAAAGTAGTGAAAATATTAGTTTAATATAATCAAATAAAGATTAATTGTGTACCAAAAGTTAATAGGGTGTATCCTATAAATAATTTAATTAAAATAAATGATTATTTATGATATAAGAATAAATATTTAATAGTTTATTCCATGGTTAGTTGATTTTTATGGATAATAAATTAGTAAAATTAAGAACACTTATTTCTGAAATGATAAATATGTGATTATAATATCATATAAATACTCGTTATTATGAATTTTTTTGGGACTTGATTATTTTTTCCATGATTCACTGTGCATGTTAGAATTATTATATATATTTTGGGGAATGTGAATGTGTTTAATTTGGTTTAGAATTTTCCATTATTAGTTTATACATTTGAAAGTCCTTTGACATGATTCCATGAATATGAAATTTCCCAATATTTTTATATATAGTTGTAGGACCATATACCTTGATACATGGATCATTTTTACATGTTATTATTATTTTTGTTGCCACAAATATGCTTTGGGGTACTTTTACACTGTTCTATGGAGCTGATGTGATCACATATATGATTTAATTTATAATTATGATGTTATTTATTGAAAACTATAGAACTAGCCAATGAAGGTTTGTTTTACCCAAGTTCCACCACAGACCCAAATATATATGAATGACATAGTCAATAAGTATTATTTCATAGCTTATTTTCACACATTAAAATCATATTATTCATTTACTCATACTATATATGATTTAGACACCATAAGTGGTGGCCCACTTTATTATACATACATCATTCTTAGGATATCATTAGTATCAGAAAAGATATCATGATTTTATTTTTGGATAAGGTTAAAGTAACTGTGACTGATGGCTTATCTTGTTTGTCAGAACTGTATTATTGATGGTTGGATTGATAGTGGCCTTGAAACATGTTTGAGTTAATTTTTTCATCTTTGGACTATTTTGGAGTTTGTTATATATAGAGTATGAGTTCCATTTTTCTGAATTATTTTATATTTAGGGTTGTTTTGTACATGTCATAATACATGTTTGTGATGAAAGTTAATGGATGTTTTTTATGTTTTCCACTAATATTTGTACACTAAACCGAGGGTAATGTATTCTTATGATATCCTCATTTACCCTCGATACTTATCCACTAGCTTTTTCATATGGGGAGGGGTTCTTGAGATGATTAATGATAGGATTCAGTTACTTAAGAGTTAACTATGTATCATATAATACATCATTCAATCAATCACATGTGAATATTAATAGTTAATGTATATTTTATGAAACTAAAATTTTAATATCTCAATCTAGTAGTGTAGCCAGACCCATATAAATATAGAAATTTTAATACATGAATTTCTCTCTTATAGGGTTTTTCTATTTAGTCTTCACCAATATGATATATGTGATTAGAAATTATGTAATTACTTTTTTATTTTCAATCTTAAAAAATTTTCTTATTATTTTTATATTAATTTTTTTTCGAATATATTCATAATAGATGATATATATTAGGAAAATTATCTAGAGAATCAATACATACTATATAATGATTCTTACAAAAATTAGATATGTGGAACCCCAAATTACTTTTTATATTGTTTCATGAATGCATGTCAATGAAATTATAGGGTATTTGATGTTACTTCAGCCCATTACTACAAAATCATGTTAGATTTGTTGACTTCATTACATTAATATTCTAGGGAATAGATGATAGGACTGGACATGATATCATGAGTGATATATAGTGATTTGGGACAGAAATCTCAAGTATTAATTTATAAGGGGAATTTATCGTGAATATGAATCTATCACATCAGCTGAATTATAAACCATTGTACCTGAAGAGATCATTGTCATGTCTTATAAGAAATAGGTGAGTCTATCATGAAATGCTTATAACTATTTCCCCTTTTGTTTATATATTTTTAACTATAACTATTTTCATGTTTCCTAGGATACTCATATCACACACCTCCTACACATATCTTGTCATATAAAGGGATTAACACCTGACCTTGTTTATTTTCACATAGAAATCACATAGAGGAGCATATGAGCTTGCGATATTCAGATGGATGATACTTTTTTCCACTATTAATTATTTTTGAATTGAAATATATGTCACATTGGGATTAGATTATTATGAATATATTATTCAGATAAATTATAATTAATTAATGAAATTGAAAATTAAAAATATTATTAATAATATTAAATATTTAATTAATAAAATGGATAATTAATATTATATATAATAAATGAGTTTGTAATAAATAACAATACTAATAACTAACTTTTTATTTCATTAATTAAAAATTTAAAAATAAATATTATTAATTAGAACAAAATTAATATAATTATGAACTATCCATAAAAATTAACAAATAATAATAAAAACTAAAATCATATTTAGTATTAAATAATTATAATTTTTTTTGTTATTTAATTATTTAATTATTGATAAGAACACATGTAATATTAACTAGATTATATAATAAAAATATTTAATTTTAAATTTTTAATTAAATAATTAATTTTTACAATCAAAAAAATAAATATGTTTTTGTGAATTTCTATTTATTATAATTTTTTAGTAAATTATAATTATTAGAAGTAAATTTTTTTAAAATTTTCTTTTTGTATTAATAATTGATATTATAAACTTTATTATGAAATATTTTTAATTAAAATAAATATATCAATAGTTTATAATTATAATAATAGTTAATGATTTTTATTTATGTTCTCATTTATTAATGAGAACATTATATTAATAATGTTATTAATTAAATAAATATAAATTTACGATTTTATATAAAATAATTATTTAAAAATTTATGCATAATATTTATATTATTAATTATTTTCTATATTCACTATTATATTACCTACTCTATATATAATTTTAAAAATAATAATATAATTTTTTAAAGACCAAAAATAAGAGTGTGAATGCATTTCATGCTTCATGGAAAAAAAGGAAATGCAAACTGAGTTCAAGCATTAGCAAACACATGATTCAAAATATTTAAACACTAACCCACTATCCATTTGTTTTCAAAAACCCAATTAAAACCCCAGAATAAAATACCATCTAGTGGTGTCCATGTTGATGATAACTATTCAATATTGTGATGGGAGTTGATGATATATTGTAAAACATTTTATAGATAGCTTATTATGATTTAGTGATAGTTCAGTATTGTGACATGCACTAGATTCACTACATGGGTAAAGGTTATGTGTAAGTGCATATTTTTTAGTTGAATTTTCAGGATGCATTATATATGATATGAAATTATTAACTAACTTGATTTTTTTGTGTCTTATTATTAATTTTTTTCATTTTTATAATGATTAATATATATATTTTTTGTTGTCATCTTGATAAAAGTGATAACATTGATGGAATATTATTTTACATTCCATTATTATATATTTTATGATTGACTTCCAAATGAATTTTGTTTCTAATTATATTTTTCTCCAAAATATAATGATCTATATTTTGAATTAAATATTAAATCTAGATAATTTGATTCTCTATTATATGAGTCATTTTGAATAAGTGTGGTTTTTCAACAGGCTATAGCATTAATAGGTTACTTGGATATGTGACAAATGGGCCACAACATTTTATAATATAATTATGTACATAAATAATTCTCCCTATTTATATACATCATCATAGAATTATAATTTAAATATAATTATGTGATAAAATAATCATATAAAAATATAATATAAATCATCTATTTAGGATAATTTAACAAGAAAATTATTTATGAATTTAATATTTTTATTTATTTCATAATATTTTACTATGTTTTTATAACCCTATAAAACTACTATTGATTATAATTTGTTATCGTTTAATTTTTTTGTTTAAATTTCATCATGAATTTAAAATGTTATGATTAAAATAGTCATAAAAAATAATAAATCCATTATAGATTATAAAGATAAACATTAATTAATGTAGTTTTTATAAGTAACCTAGAACGCATATTACATATGCAATTACCCTACATACCACTACTATAGTAGATAATAAGATAATGAAATATTCTAAATATAGAACACTGTGATAACACATACCATATGTCAACATAAAAATCATTATATAGTGTAATCACTAGAATAGTATAAATATAACCCATAATTTTGACAGTAGGTAAAATCTCATGCATTTCCAGTTCTTTATTATCCATTAATAAGGGTTTATTGAATAATGATTAATCTATTATATCCTCAACATACTTTTCAAAGAGAGATAAAATTACATTACAAATAACTAAAAAATAACATCAAAACAAAGAAAAGACTCTTCCCCTTATTTTCTAGTTACATACGAGGATGTTCATTATAAAACATTATTTCAAATATAAATAATTGATCATTTTCTGTAATCCAAAGGAATATTTTGGTGGTTTATTTTTCGTAGTAAACTAATCAAACTATATGAATGATTTCGAAGCCTACTAATGTTTTGTTATTGAGTTATCATACCATAAATGCACGTATATTTAGACACTAATGTAAATAAATCCATTGAATTTTGATACTTAAATGTGTGTTCCATGATTAAAATTATATCTTATCTTGTAAATCATATTGGTAATAACCAAAACCATATTCGAATATATTATTTTAATCCTTCTAAAAATAATAATGATCTGCTTATTTTATGAAATATTTTTTAGAATTTATGCATTTAGATCAACCAAAAATGTATCATAATATTCATATCAAATAACCCCATTATGATAAGGGATTAAACTTTTCACATCATCTATAAGTGATCTATTCTTCATAAGGGTTTAATTTTAATAAATTTTCTCTTTATTTATCCCCCATAACCACCTCAATGGTCCTAGACCACATGAATTTATTTTCACCCTTTAAAATTCATACCTTGTTCCCTAAATAAATAATATTCAATAACTCCTAGATCAATATGTCTTTTATAGTATATTTTACGAGAAATAATGTATGTACATGGTAATTTTCATACCAGTTTTCCTTTATTAAAATGATGAAAAAAAATATTTTATTTTTCTTTTTAAGATATATTCCTATTGAAATAGAGTTAAAATATTCATTAATATAAATCATTTTATACTAGTAGAAATTTGTTTTTAGCCCACGTGGGATACAATAATTAAAGAAACTATTTATTTATGTTTTCAAATCTCACATCATTAGGTAAAAAATATATTGATTAAATGCATATAATATCTTAATTTCTAAATCCTACTAAAAATAATCTCACTTATAGCATTAGAAATAATAGTAAACATATTTAAATTATCACGAACCTGCCCGGGTCGACCCTGAGTCAGTCACCCAAGCTGGTCCGCGGCAAGTCCCGAGGGGCGTTCCCGATCCTCCCAGGATGGCAACTAGTTCCAGGCATCAATGTTAAAACATTGGGAATGATTTTTCCCAAAAAGATAAATATATAAATAAGAATAAACAGAACAAAAGAACTAAACTATAGTAGTGGAAAAAAATAAAACCAAATAGCAGACGTACCTCCATGTGACCCTTTGGTCACCTCCCAACCAAGGCCAACATTGCTCCGAAAATGAGCAACTCAGTCAAGAAAGCTTGAACGAGGGAAACCTACGACTGAAATGGTAAAAATAGGCATGATAATTAAAAATACTCAGAAAGAATGCCAAAGTAAGCCATATAATCCAACCAAAACCACATTCCAGAAACAATCCCAAAACACTAGTTTTCACATACAAAGATATAAATTAGGGTTTTAATATTTTAAAGGAAAGAAGGATACCTTTTTACCATCTCAAAAACTAACACACGCCACAACCCGTTTTCCCCAAAACAATGAATTTCATGAAAACTGAAATTTCAAATTCATGTTTATCACATTTGTTCAAAAGAAGAACAGGTAATAAGTTAATGTTGGAAACTAAGTGCAAGTAAAATTAAACAATAAGATATAAGAAATAACCATGGGTGATCCAAAACATCCCTAGAAAACCTGTGGACGTACTCGGGTTCAGACTACATGTCAGCATTGTACTCTCCATTCAATAACCAATTGGCCACCCTAACAGCCAACCAGTGTCATGCCCCACAAGGCCTACCTACCAAGGGTGACTAACCCGTCTAATCGGGGTTAGCCAGCAACCGTCACTCGATTCTCTAAAAGATGCCCAGGAACCCACAATAGTTTTAATAATACGATGTAATTGGGATGCCCTCGCATGCGTGACTCATCTCACCGCACTTGCCAACCGCTTACATGGACACCACTACACGACAATCCTCGGAGGGAAGTCCCCCTGTAGAGGTTCCCAATAAAAATATGAATATATGATATTCTTTCACATTCGACATTGTTCCAACTGGGCCTTAACTTCATGCACAGTTTCAAAACATTTCGTAAATGAGTTATGTTTCCAATCGGGCACACATATATTTCCCAAAAGTCAGTGCAAACACATTCGTCTCAAAGAGTCAACACAAATATTACAATTGTGTTGGAAGAGCCAAATGGGACTTTAAGTAAAACGATCATCTAACTTACACCAAAATCCAACCATGCCAGCTTCTTTTAATTCCCATTTAAACAAAATATTAATTTCTATTAAACCTAGTGTAATGAAAATATAGCTTTAATGTGTCATCTTATTTTAGAGGCACATCCTTGTGAGCACCTAGTGCTCCCATGGATGTGCCATCATCCAACGACACATCTAGTGTTTTTGTAGAATCACCTTAAAACCATTTTCATAAAACACTTAGAATTTAAACCAAACTCATTTCCTTAACAACTCTTTGTAAAATAAAACCGCATCTTTCAAACCAACCACCCATTCCATGACTTTTCAAAAAAACCTATTGGTTCATCATTTTGTCGATAAACACACCAAACCAAATCTTACATTTTCAAAACACAATCACTTTCAATAAAAAAAAACATCACAAGGAACTCAATTTGACATTACCAAGAACCTATTCATTTCATATAAACCAATAGAAAAAGCCACTTTCATAAATTTAAAACAATAATATTGCTATATCAGATGCTTTTCATAAACACAACAGAAATTCAACAATATAAAAGAATTAATTGAAAACATTCAAGTGCTTTAGGATTGATTCAAAAAGGGAAAATGTTTGGAAACACCTACCTCAAGGAATTGACCGATTCAACACTTTAAAACACACAAAACCACCTGTTCATGTACATGCACTCCCACAAAAGTGAACACACTAGAAAAGTAACATCGCTACAGCATAACAAAACAGTCGACACCCAATGTCAGTGTCACGAAGACCAACACACAACTAAAAAAATACCAGGGACTCAAAACAATACAAGACACTAAAATAAAATTAATCCAAACAAAGGAATAAAGATGTGATTCAAAAACCAACCCTATAGATTTCACCAAGTTCAAAAGTAAAACTCAAATCACATCTTCAAATTTTTTATAAAATAACTAAAGGAAAACCCCCCTAAAATCACATCAATTTACTTTAACATATACATAATTAAACAATAGAAACAAAGATCAATTTTAACCAATTCTGCCAATGAAAAATCATCACAAAAGATGTAAAAGGATACCATAGGGATGAAAATAAAATTTTAAAATTTAACAATGAAATATTTTTCACTTAAACAAGCCTAACACCATAGATGCATGCTGACATAAACCAGGAAACGACTCTAGACCAGATAAAGACCTCAAGGGTCGTAAATTCAATTCACATCTAAATTAGCATAAGAATATATAATAATGTATAAATATATCCTTACCCATATATCGGTGAGGGGAAACGAGACTGTGCCCGAGAAATGTGGAGGTGCTTCGAAGAGGGTCGAGTCACTGGAAAAAGGGTGTGCAAGGGAGGTTCGAGGCAGCGGTTGCCGGAGATGGCTACGGCCGGTATGAGGGATGCCGACGGAGGATCATGGGAAGGGAGATCTGACGTGGGGGCAGGGGTGAGGAGGCACAGCGGAAGGCCGGAATTCCGGGAGGAGTATGGGGAACGGACGCTAGGAATGACAAAGGGGAAGTGGGAGCCAGGATGGCCGGCGGGCACGTCGACTAGATAGGGGGTGCATGGGGTGGCTCTGATGGGAAAGATGGGAAGTGTCTAGGTGGTTGCAGCGGTAGCCATAGGAGAGGGGGGAGGAGGCTTCACGGTAGGGGGGAGAATAAATTATAGCGGGGGGGGGGGGGGGGTGTTTTGCGCGGCAGATAGAAGGAGGGGGGGGGGGGGGGGGTTGCGCGGGGAAGAAAGGGGGAGAAGGGGGGAGGCAAGGTATGCTTAGGGTATCTATTTTTGTATCTTAATAACTATTATTATTATTATTATATTACTTAATTGATTATAATACTAATTATAATCATAATACAACAATCCTAAAAATAAAAATAAAAATAATATTTATAACAATATAATACTAATAATTACATTAATGTCATCATAATGATTTTAATATTTAAAAAGGTCGGGCGAACGCACAGTCAACCGAGCCGAATGCACGATCACAGCAAACGATGTGGTGACCGTACACCGGGGCGAAATCCATCAACACAAATAAACTTTGACAAAAATTCAAACCAGGACCAAGAAGGGAGTAAAATAAGGGCATCAACGGTCAGGTCTTGACAATTCTCCTCACCACAGAGAGTTTCTGCCCCCAGAAAGTCACCAAGCCAGAAGCCGGTCAAGATTAATGTCCAAGCCCAAACGGAACCAGAATAACAAAAGAGAACATAGAATGTCGGAATGATCTTACTCTACACAGGTCACACCCGGGCGATTCAAGAGAAAACTGAAGCCCGAGGTTGCAGGGAGAACAAGGAAGGGTTCTCCCCACCATATAAATTTACTAACACAGAAAGCTTGAAACTCAAACACACCACCCCATGGGGGGAACACGATAACTCGCCAACTGAACTCATCCTACCTTCTCAATGCTAACATAACAACTCCACCACTCGGATTAAAACTATTCTTGAAAGAAACAGGAAGACCGAGACACTGGGAAGGATGAATCCCCTACAAAACTCAATCACACTAAATGAAAAGCCACGGAGAGGCATCCGGTCTATGGAAGAGCCCTGAAATGACACCCATTAATTTTGAAGAACCAAACATCCCCCTACGGTATGCAACTGAGTCCATCCTCAAGATCGAAACAGCTTCGTTTAGTCACAAACCCGATGATTTTCAAAGAAACTAAACGATTGAGAAACTAAACAAAATGCAAATGAGGCCACATGGATTGCGACAGAAAAGGATCATAGCGTGACCACAACAAGGATGAGCTTACAATGACGACAAAAATAGGATAAGAATACTTTGGATATTTCCCCTTATAAAGCATAAAACATAATCTGAAGTGAGCTTCTACACACCCTCGGACTCCTGACTATGCGCGAGCTTCACCCTGAGATATGTGGTTGGGGCTCTGATGGCTGAAGCATCCATTGCCTCATAGTCGGGCATTTTCATTCTCCATTCCCCATCTTCTTCCCCTTCTCGACGATTCAAATGACCAAAATGGTGGAATTTTTTAAAAGAGATGAAAGATGGTGGCATAGAATGCCCAAACTGTCCATACTGGTGGAACACAAGAGAATGGTTAGACAATAGGATGTCAACATCGATGAAGATGGTGTCTTGGCGACAGGTTCCTCTGACATGCACTCCATTCTAGAAGGGGAACCTAAACCATATCCAATTACCATTAAACACACCCTAAACTTCAACGATGGCGAGACATTTTACCTTTACGAGTCCAAAACTGGACCCTCAAATAAACCAGAGAAGGTACGAACCCTAACAACCCTGGGAGTTCCATCTACCTGAAGACCCACTCTAATTTCACAACCACACAACTGCCTCTAATGGTATTTGATTACTTTTATCGATAAAAATCATGCAAAAAGAACTGAAAACTGAGCATGAATCATTAGCAACCTTAGCGACCTTTCTGCGCGGAATACTCAGAACAACACAAAAAACACAACTAAAATCTACATCTAGCCAAAAATCAATCAAAAAAACAACTCGAGCCAAGGGAACACAAACTCATAAGCTAAATATATACAATCACAAGAATAAATCACCTTCCAAAACCATTATTTCCTTAAAAATGTAAAACCCACCATTGACACATTATGATCCATCACATTTGCGTTCATTCAATCCCGCTCACATCATCTGCAAACAAGTTCCCCTACGCACTCTCCGTACATACCCACGCACATGTTACCCTCCATAAGGAGTGCCAAGTTTCAGACACTCATTTCCTTACCAAATACAAACACATACCATATGGTTCTGAACCAATACACTTTCTATTTAAAAACTCACATTACTAATTTCATAAAAAATTTGGAAGAAACCATTTTTTCTTTGCAAAATCACTTTCATTTTCAACACACACACATAAACCGAGTTCAAAACAAAACACAACCAACTATAAACCATCGGAATTAGGGACTACTGTCTGTGCTTAACCGGGTGACATGGTGGTGAGCCATTCCCCAAGTAAGACATAACACTAAGAGGATCTTAAACTGGGAACTTGGACTCCACATGGGTCACCAACCCATGTGAGGCCACAATTTGAATCGACTCGCTCTAATTGTCATCCCTCAATCCAAAATAACCAAAGAAAAAAGGCTCAAATCCCAGACTAAACATGGAAACTCATGTCTCGTTGCGAACAGTGGTGATCAGGCACCAACCCCTAACATACCTCATGAGCCCCAACAGTCCTAATCTCCTTCTACAAGACAACCCAATAACAAGGGCCTACTATGATACCATTTTTTCATGAACCATCCCGGGTCGACCCTGAGCCAGCCACCCGTGCCGGTCTGCGGCAAGTCCCAAGGGGTATTCCCGATCCCACCGGGATGGCAACTAGTGTCGGGTATCAATGTTGAAACATTGGGAACAATATGGCACAAATAGATAAATAAGAAATAAGAATAAACAGAACAAAATAACTAAACTCTAGAAGCTGAAAGAAATAAAACCTAGCAGTCGACGTACCTTCATGTGACCCTTCGGTCACCTCCCATCCAAGGCCAAAATCGCTCCGAAAATGAGCAACGCATCCAATAAAACTTGAATGAGGGAAACCTGCGACTGAAATGATAAAAATAGTCATGATAATTAAAAATTCTCAGTAGGAATTCCAAAGTAAGCCACAGAATCCAACCAAAACTACTTTCCAGAAACAATCCCAAAACACTAGTTTCCACATACAAATATAGAAAATATGGTTTTCATATTTTAAATGAAAAATGATCATGTTTTAAAATCTAAAAAACCAACACACACCACAACCTGTTTTCCCCAAAACAATGCATTTCATGAAAACTGAAATTTCACATTCATGTTTTTCACATTTGTTCTAAAAAAGAACAGGTAATATGTAAATGTCGGAATCCAAGTGCAAGTAAAATTAAACAAGAAGATATAAGAAATAACCATGGGTCATCCTAAACATCCCTAGAAAACCCTTTGACGTACTCGGGATCAGACTACCTACCGGCATGGTACTCTACAATCAATAACCAATTGGCCACCTTAATAACCAACTAGTGCAATGCCCCACATGGCCTACCTACCAAGGGAAGACTAACCCGTCAAATTTTGGTTATCCATCAACCGTCACTCGATTCTCTAAAAGACACCCAAGAACCCACAGTGGTTTTAATAATACTGTGTAAGTGGGAGGCCCTCGCACGCGTGACTCATCTCCCCGCACTTTCCAACCCCTTACACGGACACCACTACACGACAATCCTAGGAGGGATTTCCCCTATTGAGATTCCCCACAAATATGTTTATATGAAATTATTTCACATTCGACAAGGTACCAACCGGGCCTTCACAGCATGCACAGTTTCAAAACATTTCATAAACGAGTTAAGTTGCCAATCGGGCACACACATTTTCCCCAAAATTCAGTGCAAATGAAATGTTTTCAAAGAGTCAACACAAATATTACAATTGAGTTGGAAGAGTCAAACATGCATTTAAGAAAAATGACCATCTTACTCAAAACAAAATCCAACCGGGCTAGCTTCTTTCAATTCCCATTAAAACAACACATTATTTTCTCTGAAACCTAGTGTAAAGAAAATATAGCTTTATTCTGTCATATTCATTTAGAGACACATCCATGTGAGAACCTAGTGCTCCCATGGATGTGCCAACATCGAACGACACATCTAGATTTTTTGAACAATCAACTTAGAAACCATTTTCATAAAACACATAGCATTGAAACCAAACCGAATTCTTTCACAACACTTTATAAAAGAAAACTGCATCTTTCAAACCAACCACCCATTCCAATACATTTCTAAAAAACCTATTGGTTCATCATTTTTTCAAACAAACACACCAAACCAAATATTACATTTTCAAAAAACAACCACTATCAATTACAACCAAACACATCACAAGGCACTCAATATAACATTACCAAGAACATATTCATTTTATATAAACCAACATGAAAAGAAACATTGAGAAATTTAAAACAAAAATAAAGCTATATCAGATGATTTTTATAAACACAACAGAAATTCAATGATATAAAAGAAATAATTGAAAACATTCAAGTGCTTAAGGATTGAATCAAAAATGGATAATGGTTGGAAACACTGACCTCAAGGAATTGTTTGGGCCAACACATTCAAACTCACATGACCACATGTTCACGTACACTCACTCCCACTAAAGTGCACACACTAGGAAAGTAACATCGCCACACCTTAACAAAACAGTTGACACCCAAAGTTAGTGCGAAGAAGACCAATGCACAACCAAATAAATACCAGGGACTCAAAACATCATAAGACACTAAAATAAAATTAATCCAAAAAAATCAAGATATTATTGAAAAAAGAACTCTATAGAAATCACCAAGATCAGAAGTAAAACTCAAATAACATCTTCAGAATTTTAATAAAACAACTAAAGGAAAACCCCCCCAAAATCACATCAATTTACTTTAACATATACATAATTAAACAATATTAACAAAAACGAATTTTAACAAATTCCACCAATGCCAAATCATCACAAATGATATTAAAGGATACCATAGGGATGCGAATCACATTTTAAAAATTATGAGAGAATGATTTTTCACTTAAACAAGAATAACATCATAGATGCATGTTGTCATAAACCAGGAACCAACTTTGGACCAGATAAAGACCTCAAGGGTCCGCAACTCAATTCACATCTAAATTAGCGTAAGAATATATAACAAAGTATAAATATATCCTTACCCAAATATCACCGAGGGGAAATGAGACCGCCGCCGAGCAAAGTAGAGGTGATGTGAAATGGGTCCGTTCGCGGGAAAAAGGGCGCATAAGGGAGGTTCGAGGCAGCGGTCGGCGGAGACGGAAGCGGCTGGTAGGAGGGACGCCGGTGGAAGAGAGGGAAGCCGATGGAAGGGAGGGAAGCCGGCGGAGGAGCGAGGGAAGGGAGATCCGGCATGGGGGAAAGGGTGTGGAGGCACGGTGGAAGGAAGGAATGCCGGGAGGAGGCCGGGGAACGGCAAATGGGCGCGGTGAAGGGGAAGCAGGGGCTGGGATGGCCGACAGGTGCAACGACTGGACAAGGGGTGCATGGGGTGGCTCTGATTGGAATGAGGGGAGGTGGATTGGTGGATGCGGCGGCTGCCAAAGGAGAGGGTGGGCTGGCCGGAGGCGTCTCTACAGGGGGGAGAGGAAATTCTGGCCGAGGGGGGGGGAGGGTTTTGCACGGTTGACAGAAGGAGGGGGGGGGATCGCGTGAGGATGAAAGGGGGAGAAGGGGGGAGACGTGGTATGCTTAGGGTTTCCCTTTTTTTATCATAATAACTATAATAATAAAAATAATAATTATTATTATAATACTATATTGATAATAATACTAATTATAATAATAATATAACAATCCTAATAATAAAAAAATAATATTTATAACAATTTAATACTAATAATTACATTAATTTTAACATAATGATTTTAATATTTACAATGTTCGGGGAACACACAGTCACCCGAGCCGAACGCACGGTCACCTCTAACAATGCGGTGACCTCGCACCGGTGCGAAACCCGTCAACACAAACAAACATTGAAAAAATTCAAACCGAGACCAAGAATGGAGTAAATGAAGGGAATATGCGGTCGGGGTGTGGCATAAATCCTCTTACAAATTGAAGATGTTATTTCAAATTTTATATTTCTATATAAATATGGGAACTCGTTTTTTGGAGGAACTATAATTGGATTCATCCTTAACCCATGAGTTTAGATTAAACATTTCACCAAATATGACTAATTTAATGATAATATCCGTCATTTAAAATATATATTCCACAATCAATTGATGTTTACTTTAAAATAAAGGTTTCAATACCTTATTATTAATTTTAAAATTCTATTAATATTAATTAATAAAATTACACGAAACAAATCATAACACATAAAAAATCATTAAATTTATTATTCTCTATATATTTACCAATTATAAATTTAAATTTGTATTACAACCCACAGATGTTGTTAAGGTATCTCATTAAATATAATAACTATTTGCCCTTCTATTTATTATATGAAAAAAAATCCACTTTCATGTTTACAATCCCATTAGTTTCAAGTATAATAATGTGGATTATTTGAGTTTTTTCATTAGAAAGGGATATAATCATTTTTAATGTTCATAAAATAATTTATTAAATGGTGATTAGTATATGTTAGAAAATAAATTAATTTTAAAATTATTTAAATACAATTCAATATGATTTCTTCTAACACCCTGAAATGTTAATGGGTTAAATGAATAAATGATATGACTCATGTCAAAAAGGTGCACCTTACTTTTCGAGAGCCTATCTTATTATAACTAAACAGTTAAGAATGCTTGGCTGGGAGTAGTGATCAAGATGGATGACCTTCTGGAAAGCTTCCTATGGTGTGTGTAAGTGAGGAAAAAACACACTAAAAAGGATGTGTGTTGGACTATGGGGAATGTCATTAGTCCGATGACTTGTTCAGGCATGTGGGTGGACCCTTATGTGGGTACCACATGTCTATAGGGAAACTAGTGGTACCTAGTGGGCCAGGACCTGACGATCATGTTAAGGCGGGGTGTTTGTGCTGTCACTGGGGCCCAATTTTCACATTTGGTATAAGTGGTGGTACCCAGATTTAAGTGTGTTGCACTGCCTGGGATGAAATGTATGGCACACAACGAGGACATTGTGCTTAAAAGGGAAATGATTGTAACAACCCTAAATGAGAAAGGGTCAAATGACTAAAATGATATGATTCATGTCAACAAGGTGAACCTTCTTTTTCAGTATCCTGTCTTATTAGAACTCCATAGCGAAGTGTACTTGGCCTGGAGGAGTTATCAAGATTCTGACCTTTTGGGGCGATTCTCTGGGTGTGCGTGAGTGGGGACAAAACACACTGGAAAAGACATGTGTTGGCCTATAGGGACTCTCATTAATCAGATGACATGTTCCGGCATGTGGGTGGACCCTTGGGTGGGCACCACGAGTCTGTGGGGAAACTAGTGGTGCCTTGCGGGCTAGGACCTGAAGGTCTCATTAATGTGGGGGTGTTTGTGCTGTCACTGGGGCCGAGTTGTCACATTTCAAAATATAATATTTCTAGAATAATTTTTGAAAATAAATTCTATAACCTAAAAAAAATTGAATAACCATAGTAAATACCACCTAATCATATAGTCATTGCCTATATTGATAATAATTATTATGACATTAAATTTATTTTTCCATATAAATTTTGGTTTTATGTAATTTTAAGATAATAAAATAAAATAAAAATAATAAAAACCATTACATGGACATAATAATGACTTTCAAACTTAGTACACTATAATGTGATTGTTTAATTTGATTTTTTTTATATAATTAAATTTTATTATTATAACTAATTGAAGTAACAATTAACATTATATAATCTATTTAAACTTATTTTAAGTGAAATCATGTGAAATTTTTTTTGAAAATCAATACCATAATTTTTATAAATCAAAATATAATGAAACATTTTCAATATTATGTAAATTTCATTCTAAATAGATTTTCAAAACATATGAAAATGGATATATTGAGAATTTTTTACCTCTTAAAAAATAATTTATTCAACCTAAATTCTGTATATTAATATAAATCTTCAAATTATAATAATAGAAATGGTAGGAAAATCCCAAATCATTCGTAAACATTTAAAAAAAAAATAATCCCACCAGTATATCATGAAATGTTATAGTGTCTTATAATAAATAAAATATAGTGTAATATTTTTAAAACATATAATTTACGCATTTCATTGTAATATAAACTAGTGGTTTTTCATTAGAACCATAAAAAATATTAATAATTTGAAAAAATAATTATTTTAATTATTTTGATAGCATTTAATGTAAAAATGTAATTCATAAGAAATTAAGATTCTGAAGGAATTATTCATAGATACTATATTAATGGAATATTTACAATCAATTAAATTTGTTTGACTATAAATTTTCATAACAATAAATTCTTTATTTATAACAACTACATTACTTATATTTAATACACGTTAACCCTTTTATTAACAACCAAATTTATGTCTATATAAGGGTATTTCTTGGGTGTTTCAACTAGTTTCAAAAAATTTATTCTTCCAAATTGCTTCATATCAGATCGTATAGGAATCACAGATTTACCTATAACTAATTGGAATGGTAATGTTTTTATGTTCATGTTTTGACAAGTTATATTTATTTTTTACTCTATTTTTTAATGAATCCATTATTGAAATTATTTTCTCAAAATAATATACACGTATATCTAATGAATAACTATTGAGGTTCCTATAGATTCTATTTGATGATGAGTTAGGTTATTCCAGGTATCCATCAAGGTTTGACTGGATTTATAAGAGACATATATAAAAAACAAGTATTAAATAAATGACATGGTTATTATTATTAAAGGATATAATTGTATTTAAATTTAATATATAATCCCTATGACCATTACCAAATGTTTTTTACCATATGGGGTTTTCTCATCAAATAAGATATGAAAACATTATTCCAAAAACATGGTTATTTTATTAATTATTTTTTGTTATTTAATATAGGTTTAACATCAATATAAAATGGGTTGTCATCATTATTATTTTTTTCAAATTTCTCTTTACAAATAAAGTTATGTTCCTTACATCTGAAAACTCAGAATTAATTTATAATTATTTTTCTATATTTATATTATTCATAATGATTTTTCAGAATTTTTATTTTAAAAAATAACCAATTGAAAACATATCTTTTTTATTAATTGTATAATTTTGATAATAAAGAGGTAAATCATACTCCATAAAAATGATTGAAGATAATTCATATAGAGTTCTATTTCTTATTTTCCCATCCCTAATCTATTTAAATTATATAAAGGTAGATTAATTATAATGTTATCATTGTTGTGGTCATATATTATTAATTTTTTTAGACACATATCCTTATATACTTATTTGAATTCTAATGGTATGTCTGCAATAGTTTTCATCTTATTTTTAACATTTAGTAAATTGAGTAAAAGCTTTTATTGTTTGATCTACAATGTAATAAAAGGTGAATCTTGAATATCCATCAAAAATGAAATATTAATAGTAATTATAAATATTGTAAGGAAATTAAGTGAATAAACAATCCATGTTTAATAAATATATGATTTTAGAAGTAGAAACCTAATTGTTTTTATCGATAGAATATTTGGGTATAAACTCTTTCATCATGAATTTTATTCTTCATACAGAATAAAATATTAGATAGGATCATACTTCAATAATATGTATATATTTTAATTTTTTTGTTGATTTATATTATAGTTTTACAAGACACATATCTCAAATCCCTGACACTAAAAGGATAATAATAAGGCATGAAATTTTATTTGATAGCTTATTATTAGTTTAAATTTATAATAATTTTTATTTCTCGTTAATATAACAACGTATTAATCAAAATATATGTAAATATTTGGTGATGAATTCTAAAATTTAACATCATTACAATCATTACATAATTGAATAATTCCATACAAGTCAAATAGAACTTTATTTAAAAATAAATCATCATAAACTAATATAGAATTACCGATAATATATTATCATAGAAAAATTTAATTTCCTTTCCTGATCTATCTACACATTTAATTTCTACCATTAAATTTTACTTTAATTTTAAATTGAGATTATCAAACCATAATAATATATAATAATCTACTGTGAATGTACCATTAAATATTATGAGACCTTTTATAGAATATAACCACTAAATACTCGGGAATTACAGATTTGGAATACAAATATTATTGTTCCCAAAGAATATACAAATAAAATCCAGTAACACCCAATATTTTCAAAATAGTATTAAAAATTGTAATTAATATTATTGAAAATAAACCTAACCTGGGACAAAACAATATGAAGTGTTTTTTAATAATAGATTTACCCATGTTTAAAATAAATCTACACATTATTGAAATGAGATTGTATTCCTGTAGTATTTCCTATTGTCTAATGAAAATTATTCATAAATAATTTTTTTATGCCCATTATTATTTCCAAATCAATTTTTTTACTTTCATTTTATATGATAAATTATAATATTATTCATGGAACATTCATCAAAAGTGAAATTTTATGGAAATATATTCATTTTTTCATTTTCACCTCAAGAGGTTGGATTCTATTTTTAAACAAATTTTTTTCAATAATAATCCACTATTAACAGAGATTTCAACATTGAAACTATGTATTGGGTACATTCATATTTCAGAAATTATAATTTACATAGTTAATGAATTATTAAACTATATCAAAATATAATTATAATTATTTTTTGTAACTAATTTTTGCCACGTTAAATTCACCTTAAAATATTACATTAACAGAATGAACCTTAGATGAAGAATTTATAATATAAAAAATAGATTTATCATTTTATTCGTTATTAAAACTAAAAATAAAAAAACCCTGATATGTTATATAAATAACTATTATTTGTACCATATATGGACTTATTATGAAAAATCCATTTACTATTATTCTTGTTAAATTTTATCGTAGGAAAGAAATCCTCAACATATCCATTATTTTTATATTCTTACTATTATAATTATTATAATTACCATTTTGTATTTTAATCATTTTCTCTATAAAATTTATTTATAAAATTATGAATCATTATAAGGGTCTATTATTAATGTAAAATTTGAGAAACATTATGGCTATTGAAACCAAATATTAATCACATCCACCTTAACTTTTAAAATTATTTGACCTTATTTCGACTTTTCCCAACATTATGATGAGAAAAAAATAGTTTTCTTCTTAGTTTAATTATTATATTCTTTCATCAGCCTTATATCATCTTAATACATAATTTACTTTTTAATAAATAGTTTCACCTTTATTTTATAAATATTGAAAATAAAGAAATTGAAATAAAATTTTAGATTATCTTCTCTAAATGCCACCTCTCTATAATAAATTATCTTGAACATTGAATCAGCTATTATGAAACGATATTATACAAATAAGTTAATGATTAAAATAATAATTTTTTAATAAAAAATTTACTTATATCAATGGGATGTATAAATTAGATCTTTTAATAAATCCATTTCCAAGAAATATCTAATCATCAAGACATTTATTTTAACAAAAGAGGTGATACCAAAACATATATAATCATAATCAATAAAGACAAGATACCATAGTCCAATACAAATATTCATATCCAAGGTTATTTTATATGAAAAATATAAGAATTATAAAATAATAAAATGAGTATAAATAATCTTCTTGATATATAAAAATATTGATTCAATAAATAAACAAGTTTTCACTAGATATATCTATATAAAATAAATGAAAATATATATATAGTGATTGTAAAGTATAAATTTAATGTTTTACATATAATTATTTAGATAGTGGAAATGCAATTTTATGAAAATTATCTTCATCAAACCACAATCATTTTTTTAATAAATATAATTTTTTGAAGAATAATGGATATTATAAGACCCATAATAGAGGTCCTATAACTCAATGTATGAATAATAGTTTCTCAGGGTCTCAATTATGATCCTTAATATCTAATTGTTTTAATCAAGTGAGATGGGTTGAAATAAAAAATTTGAGGAATGAATTTCCCCCAAATGCATAAAATCAAGAATAATAAAAATATATATATATACTTGAAAATAACATATATTTAAAACCATCCACTTATTAGCTTAAAAAATTCATCTTTTATAGACCAAAAACTATTTAATTTTAAAATACTCTAACCATAAGTAATAAATAATTGTATCTCAAAACTAGACTATATACTCACCCTCTAATCTATCCTATATTGAATGAATAATCTCTACTAACGAATTATCAAAAATTTCCTTTATTTAAATCATAAAAGTTCATATGTTTTTTTAAATCAAATTGATCATGTAATAAGTGAGTATGTACTTAGTATGATCACCCATATTGATTAATAAATTTCGATTCTTATAGAATACCAAAATCCAATTATAATAAATGAAGGTAAATTAGAAATAGTTTTACCCAAAAAAATGAATTCTCCCTAATCCAATAAATATATAAATAAATTCATATAAATAAATTTTTTAAATAGTAAGGAAAAAAACATAAATTCAAATTTTGGATTCTATAAATTTTTAAATTCTTTTTTTCCCAATGAAATATTATTTTTAGAATACACTTTATTTTCTAAATCTACAACAGAAAAAATCCATATTTTAGAAATAATAAAAATATCCCTATCTCATGAAATCCACTATGGGATCTCTATTTCATAAATATTATCTTATGGTGATGTTTTATAGACCATAATTTAATCATGTTGTTCTAATGATTTCTATAAAATTTAAATAAAACCATTATTTTACCTTCCAAAATGGATACACAATTCCCCCAGTCCCATTGTGACTAAAAATAAATTAATCCTTCATAAAATAGTTAAACTATTTAATTAAAAATGAAAAAGAGCGAGTTGTTTCCCTTTAACCCTGGTTATAATGACTATTTACCAGCTAAACTCCTGATATGTAATTCTGTAATGTACTAGATATAAATCCTCGTGGATTTACTTATTGTTTTCACTAAAATTAATATTCTAATCCAAAAAACATGTGAAAATTACAAAAATAATATAATATGATCATTTGAAAAAATACCATTTTTTTTGTTTTTTTTTGAAAAATCTATTTATTTATTATTTATATATTTTAAAAAATAATTATTTCATGAAAACCCTAAAATAATAAATATTTTACATATCATTAATAATTAATAATAAAATAATTATTTTATTAATCTCATGGAATGTATCAAAACCTCCATCTTTGATTATATTTCCATGAGTCTACAAAAATTACAAAATATATGAATATTTTGAGGTAAAATATTATGTCCTGTAATTAAAATCGTATAATAAATCATATTTTAAAAATAGATGAATAAAATCAACCTTATAATATAAATTGGACAAACAAATATGTAACTCCTTTAACCTAATCATCGAGTTAGAGTAAGAGTTCTAGGTGATCTTAAGAACACCTCCATATATTTCAAACGTTCTTGACGAGCATTGAGTGTCTAATCCAGTATTTTGGGGAGACTGTACCCTAGACCATCAGTATTAATGTATTACATTTTTTATGGTGAGGCATGCATGTGGTGATACAGAATTCTCGACTAGGCCTGGTGATTCAATTCATGGTGACAAAATGTGGTATTCGAAATATCTGTTTTTCTGATTTGGGGATTCAATTGAAAGGATATATTGAAATTTTTTATATCATATGATGAAATTTGATATAGTTCATTTTGAACACCTTTATAGAAATGTCTATATTAACAGGGTATGTGATATATGTTATTGTTTTTCTATGCAATGGTTATAGGATTTCACCTCATGTGATACCCATGGGTTTATTGGTTTTTTATTTCTAATGGATTGGAATCATGGATGTATTTGAAGGATACATCGTCTAAAAATTATTTGTCATATAAGGTTCACATAACATATTTTCTCACTGTGATTTATGGCACTAATGAATGAGCACATAGATTATTATGTTTCAAAAACAAATAATTTATTTATACATATTATTTATTTTGAATGTTATATACTGCAGAACCCATGTTTATTCGTGCATACGATATATAGTCTTGTGAGATAATAGTTTGTTGTTCTTGGGTGAAGATGATGATGATGATGGTTTTGACGATGATGATTTAGTCCCCTTGTACAAATACAATATATTAATCCATGATATTTCATTTTCTGGAATTCGTTTCCTTAGTAAAAACCTTGTAAGATTAGACGTTATATAAACATGACTAATTATGTTTTTATGTATATCCTATGTAAATTTATCATTTTAGAACCTACTATTATTTTGTTTAATAGATGTATGAATATTCACCCCCATGATGTGTTTAGTCAAATAGGAAATAAATAATTTCAATCCTTTTGGGAATGGTCTAGATGAATTTTTGTGAGTTGTAACCCTTATGGAGACCTTTTTTTTGGTTCCCTGGTATTTGATATACTGTTAGTGATGTGAAACTTCTTAGTAGAGACCTATGTCTCATTATATGAGATGATAACCTACTTGATGATATTTCTTCTGATAGTTTATTAAAGGATTATTATTTAGTGGTAGTTTTCATTTATAAATATACCCTGTTCATGTAAATAATTATGGAATGTGAACATTGAAGGTTTTTAATTTTCCATATATCCCTAGAGTGTAGATAACCATGAGTGGTATAAATCATGATACAGGGAAGGTGTTTAGAGTGTTTGGATGCTTCTGTCGTCAAGGGAGGATAGATTATTACTAGACTATTAGATCAGAATGTAAATCTCATTATACAATGAGAAATAATCAAAGGTGGTCATATGTTGTAGGGTTAGAGACAGGGTCTATTCTCTCTCATTCTAACATTCACTCATATGATTGGAGGTTCATGGATAACAAAGAAGATAATTTGTTAAAACTATAATGAGTATTTTTTTTGTGTTATAATGTTTTGTGATGATAGGGACATTATGTGCTAAAGGCTAAACTGAAATTTGAGTTAGGGGTCTGGGGTTCATGAATTACGTATGAAAAACATTTTTTTTCCTATAGATAGGTTTTTCCATGACAATATAAAGAATACATAATGCATGATATTTAAGGAGGTTGATCCATAATGTTCAATGAATATGTAGAAACATGGTGGTGAGAAGACTATTTAAAAATTATCAAGTTTTATAGATGAAACTTAAAGATGTAATGGGGATGGTCACTGATAAAATTAGTTTTGATACACCCTCATAATTATTAACTAGAACATTTAGAATTATTCTCATGGGGATTAGTATCCTATAGGTTAATGTGAGTAGAGATGTTTTCATGGTCGGATATACATCAATAATGGATAATGGTACTATTATATGGTCATCCAATGATTGTTGTATACTGGAAATAATTTGGTTAAATGTAGTGGATTTTTGAGGAAAAAATAATTATCTACATCAATAGTCATAACTCACGCTTATGGTACTAAAGGATTTAGTTCATGATGGGAATAGATCCATGTGCATTTTTAGTAATACAGGTACATATATTTCATGTATATTTTTCAAAATTTATATTTGGAAACTAGAGAAGGATAGTCAACATGTTTAATGATGGATTACATAGGGTCCATTATTCCATTGTATTAAATAAAATGTGATGATATTGACACTAATATAGTGAGTATTATTTATATGGTCACATGTGAAATGAGAATACTATTGAAAGGGTCATTGGGTTTCATAAGATTTACTATTAAATAGTTGGGTGAGTCTATAAGATAGTTGTTTATAGGACTAAAGATTATTGGGTTCCATGATGAATATTTTGTGTTTTATATAAATGTAGCACTAGATTGAGACCAGATGTGTGTAATAGACAAACGGATAGTCAATATCAATTAGGATTGAGATGGAACATTAGTTCATTTAAGAAAGGATGAGGGTATTTTGGATAGGGTAAGTAGTTGATGAATTAATCAATGAAATTCCTTCATTGTTGGTTCACATTTAAATAATTATGTTTGCTGAATTTAAACAATGCATTTGAGATGTCCGGAATCATTATTAGTGGATCATGGAGTGTTTAGTATTCTAGTTCAAAGGATAACAACATGTGTTTCTTTTGATCCAAAATGTGGTGGTAAGATCCATATTTATATCATTGTATTTGATATGAATGATTTATTATGGATTAACATGGAACAAAATTTTATTATACTATAAGGTTTTTTTTAGTCTAAATATAATCAATAGTTCATCATAGATACATGAACATGGTTTTGTAAAAAACAATTTACCCATTTTTCAAATTTTATCAAGCAATATGGAATTTTACTAAATTAATCAAATCGTTATAATTCCAGAACATTGTTCCTCATGTATATTATTATAATAGGGATAGTCTTATTTATTTTGTAGGGAATGGCTATAGGAATCATTTTGTGTTGATTTCAACTGGTGTGGTGATCATGGACTTGATGTTGTGTGGCAATGAGTGTTTGTCTAGGAAAATTTATTTTTTTATCATTGTTTCACAAAGAATGAGAGGAAAGGGTATTCAATAATGAGTGACACCTTGAGGTCATGTGTCGGAATTTGTGTATGGAATTCATAGTTATCCATGTGAATGAAGATCAAGGTAGATTAAATGCTATGACAATCATGCTTGAAAATATTCATGAAGACGAGAAGTAAAATGGGGTAATGATTATAAAGACACAATTTAATGGGATTAATGATTTTGGATTTTATTTTCTATTTTGATCTATTGGATATATTGTTCTGAGATTTGAGTGGGGACCAAATTTCATCTTATTTACACATATTTATGTGATGATTGACGAGTTTTATAAAAACATTAGGGGTTACTAATTTGTTAATATTTCACTATATGAGATTTGCATTATTAAGGTATTCTTCTGCCGCCATAGGATACCAGGTATCCCCTACAAGCAAGGCTATGATGAGGCATTTAGAATACATTCCAAAAGGTCTGACCATCATAGTTACTAAAACATCACTAGACAGGTAGTGACCCAAAAAATAGCAGGTATAACCCTTCATACTCAATAGTAGGGAAAACATAGAAACACTATAATGTGGGTGTTTTTTCATTTTTACCAATGATATCATCTAATTATTAACATTATAGGCTATAATTTTAATGATACATTCATCTAGGATCTCCTATTCTACAACCTCCATCATTTTCCCATGATACGATGTGTATCTATATGGGAACATTTAGAGAATCATGAAATTATATGAAAAATAACATTTCCAAATTTATGGCATATCTTGACCCTTTTGTTAATCTAAAGGTTAGGGATTTATTTATATTTGAGTTAACGAGTCTAGGAATAAATTTTTCAATGGATTTTAATAGTGATATTTGTATTCATGTTCAGTTAGGGGCCATTTTTAGTTTATATGTTTATATTGTTTGTTTACTATCTACAATATAAAATTCTTGTCATTAATTAAATTTAGAATTATAATCCAAGGCGTAGAATAATACATGAATTAGTTTCATAATGTGAAAATTAATTATGTTGAGAATTTTTTTCAAGACATGAAATTCATATGATTGGAATTTTAACCAGCCACAATGCCATTATTGGAATATACATAACTATGTATATTCATGAAATTATTAGGGGATTCATGATGTGAATTCACTAGATCCAATAAGTTTTTTTGGTAAATCATGAAAATTATTTCATTCACATAGAATCCTCTCATATCGAAACCCTTAGGATTTTTGATGATTTTTTGGTGAATTTATTCTTACATACACCAACGAATGAATTTTAGTCATCAGAGAGTTTCTTTGTTGTGGATTTATAGTAATCTATGCTAATATTCATTGAAGGTGGTGTGATATCTTGGTTTCTGATAGAATTTTAGAGTGATGGTGATTAATTTTGATATATTATTATCTTTTTTTATCTATCTTTATTTTTTTACATTGTAGATTCCTTTTATGGGTGTTGATTTGATTAATAAATAAATGTAGGTGTCTTTATTTGGATTTAAAAATTATTTAATCCATTAATTTAATAATTGTATTTAAATGATCTTATAAATGATTTAAAATCATGGATTAGTGATGATTGATTTCTGATATGGATAATAAAAATAAAATTATGAAAAAACCCTAATATAAATGGATTTTATATTGTTGTGTAGATTTAAAAAAAATTGGATTGATTTGGAAATTTATTTAATGATTTAATTTGATACCGATCATTGAGATAAATAAATTAAATGGAATGGTGATTTTAATATGAAAGAATTACTTAAATCCTAATATATTATTTTTAAAGGATAAAGGAATGTTAGAAACTAAATTTTTCACAATTTTACTTTGCACTAATTCGAAATTATTTATTTTTCAATGATTGATTACTTTTATGATTGAGGTACATTTGAGCAAAGGTATTTTGTGGAAAATTCACACTATGGTTTGGGCTTTATGAAATAGATTTACTACAAGAAAACAGAAGTGAAATAAATGCGTAATGTTATCACCATTAGGGATTTGATTTTTAGTGGTGTGAGCCAGCGGATTTGAAAACACATTGATTTGAGATTACATATTTATTATTCTAATGATCCTCTTTATAGAATATATCAGACCTTGTGGCATATCACAAGGTCCTTTTTTGTTTCTATTTGACAATTACATGAAAATGATTTTTGTTCTATTTTTTTATACCCACATCATTATATAATTTTATTATATAATATTTTCATGTAAGAATCTTCTAATATATCAACCATATATATTATTATAGAGGAATGTATTATTGAAAATATTTAAATAACAATTAATTATTTTATTATTTAAAATGAAATAATAAATGGATTTGTTTTTATGGAATTTATTATTGATCACATGGTGAAACCCTAATGGGATATTTATGTCAATCCCCTATGCTAACATCTTGTTTTTTGTAGATCATCTTATTCAATGTTCTATAAAAGGGATTGAACAACATGGAAGAAGTTTATGATCATGATCATTGTAGCCCAAAGGTTTGGAGGTGATTGGTGGAGATGTGATCCACCTATTACATGGAATTTGTCTATGATTTGACTTTAGAAGTTGTTGTGTAATTTTATTATGTTCTATTGGGTATTATTTAATAGAATTTTTTATTTTAATCAATTTATTTATTGTATTCTGCATATTAACATGTATATTTTTTCCATTATCTATTTTATTAAAAATAATTTCCATTTTTATTCTTATATGAATCATGGTAGCAGTCACCAAACTATGGGGATTGGAGTTACCATTTGGGGCACGTCAGGGCAGGCTTATGTGTGAGGGTTTCAGGATATCATGTTCATTTCATGACAAAGTAGTTTCAACTAAGTAGTTTGTAAACATTCCTTTGATATTTGTATGTAGTATAGTTTGTTTAGTTATATTAGATGTATGGTGAATGGGACATAATAGGTTGTTGTGTGATAGTTCTTTGAATGATATCATCATAATGATCCATAGGTGACCAATGGTGTTTGGGAAAACTCACTTTCTAGAATAATATGATTTGATTTATATAATTTTCCATTATTCTGATATGTGTTTGATGAAGTCTAAATCTATAATTCTGGTTGATGGAATTGATATTCATTTATCTATTGTTTTAGTTGTCATGTTTTCTATCCTTGATGATTTATTCATTATTGTCGTGTAATACATTTAGGAGGAAGATGTGGTTATGGAATAGAAGGTGAATCCTCTGATAGACCAATAGCTTGCCGAGATAATATTTCATGTTGTCCAAACTTTTGAAAAAGTACGTACACCCATTATCATTCATACTATGTTTGTGAAACATCCAAGGGATGAATATATATATCATTCAGTAGATAATATTCCTAATAACCCATCTTTAAATTCTTTGAATAAACCCCAATATTCTAAGGACGAACTGAAAAATATTGGATTCACTTTTTTTATTATTTTAATTCTAAAAGAAAAAAATGTAAATTTTTTTACAATCATGTTTGATGGACATAGAATGAAATAGTAGTATTTGATGAAAAAAATGCATAATCATGATTTTATCGCGTAGAAATAATTTTGTTTAATTTTCACTGACCAATTATATCTATAATGTATTATTTTGGAAAATGTTTTCAAGTTTATTAAACTTCAACTGGTTTATATGACTCTGATACTGTATGTGATCAATTTCGACGAATTTAACCAGTTTTTCCTAAGTTGTATCCAATGAGAAGATGAGGTCTTTATGTTTTTATATGGGTCTCCAAATTGATATATGATCATAGGTATTCTTATTAATGTTCACATCTATTACTAAAGAGTTAGATAGCATAATTATGGTCGAGCTTGACTTGGGCGATAAGTCATTCTAATGAACGTAAATTATATCAATGAAATTTACCTTTGTATAATTATGATATATTATATTAATAAAATAAAATTCATATAAAAAACACAATAAATTATTTATAAATGAATAATGATCAAATAAGAGGTATTTTTATACACTAAAAATTAAATACCAATGGAATGTTAATGTGTAGTTTGGAATTATAACAGGACCACTTTGAAAACTGAACATAAAAATATAATAGATTCCAACCCAATAATGGGATATATAAAACAATTCTATATTATAAATGGTAATATCAAATAATTATATAATACTATAAGTATAAAAAATGTTTTGAAAAATATTTATTAAATGTTTGCTTTTTTATAAAAAAAATATTTTTAACATCAATTTTATATTTAATATAATGATCTAAAATTGAATTTTTTTAATATTTATTTATAAAATAGAATTTTATGTCTTAATATTATTATATAATTCTATGAGAGCTTAATTAATTGTTTAGAGGGTATTAAAACCAGATATAATTTTAAAATTTGTATTTTCAAAGTAAATGATGATTTTAATTTATAAATAAATTTAGAATATTTTGAATATTGTTATCATAAAATGTCCTTCATTTATTAATTCTACATGTTGAATATTTTTTAGGGTATTTTTTTAATTTTTATAATATACTTGTATTTTCGGTGAATATTAAAATATGATAATTTAAGGTATGTATGAAATATAAATAAAATACACATTTCCATGAGTCATGAATGATCTACGAAAAATTATATCTAAATACCTTTAAATATTTTAGTATATTTTGTTATAATCATAAAACTATTGCTAATATTGAGAGAAAATATTAATCTAATGAACAAAATAGTGAGAAAACACCCCACTTCTCCCCTCTAAAATATTATCCCTCATCACATATTCTTCTCACACTTCTCAAGAATGTATCCTTGCCCAAATTATTATAAAATATCATCCAAATAATATCCCCCTCTTATATAATCCTTTGGTCTCATGAGATGTCCAAATAAAATCCCATAAAGTAAGTAATCTGTAAGAATAATTCAAGAGATAAAATCTAATTTTTTTCTTTTAATTTTATTTCAATTTCCTTTATTTTATTGTTTTCTCTCATGACACGCCCTTATCCAAATTTTATGATTACTATATAATGTTATATACACTATAATTTTATAATGATAATTGAATAATCCATTATTATTTATTTCCCGTCACATTTTTGTTCTAACAATTAAAACATCACCCATGTTGTGTTAATTTATTTTATTCAAGGAGGACGAGTATTCAATTTATATTATAGAATTCATGGATTTTCATAAAAACATTTATTTGGATAAAAAATATTATAATATATTTATTATATTTAATTTATTATTATAATACCATTTTATATATATAATATAAATTAATTAAAGAAAACTATGTGGTGATGGTGGAAAATATAAAAAATTATCTAATTGTTATCATGAACGTATGTTCTACGAATTCTCCATAAAAATAATTAAATATGAATAATATAATAATTTAATTATATTTATTTAAATTATTAACATATATTTTAAATTTTGAACAACCATTCTCATTTTAGATGATTTTACATACATGTATATAAGTAATCTGATCACGAAAACCATCAAAACCAATGCCTCCAAATAATAAAAATGAGTCACATAACCCATCAAAAAGGGCCATAAACGAAATTTAAAAAATTATAATAAATAAAAAATATTTATAAAAGTTTAATAATTAATTAATTTATTAATTAATTAATTTTTTATCCATGTCTTTAAGTAAAAGTGTTGAACACATTCAAACATAATGTAGGGGATTCTACCTGAACCTCCATTTTTCCATCTGGTCACAAATTCCCTCTATTTACCATCGTCAAATGCTTCATTAATTTTTTATTAATTCATATAAATTAGGTTTATATGTTCTAAAATCATGTATATAGATCATATCATAATTCCTTTACGAGGAAATTAATTTTTTAAAAAGGTCCCCTTTACATTTATTCTCGATATGTAAGACCAAATAATGTAAACTTCATAACTTATAACATATATTCGAGTACAAAAAATTATATATTTTATTCAAAAAATATTTTTATATAATTAAGTCACTTATCATTAAAAAATATCTTGGTTCATTTAAGGATTTTTAAATTCAATTATGGCTTTTCTATTTTAAATAATCATTAATTATTTCCTTAAACTATACAAAAATATTTTAATTATATAGAACCACAAACATTATTATAACATGATATCACATAATTTTTTATATATTTTACTGATCTATACCAATTTAACATTATTAATGTCTGTGTATGATTTTTATCCATTATTTCATGGACACAATTATGATATTTTCTTTTTCTATTCCTATGAGATGATTATGGTACCCAATTCATTCCATTCGTAACAAATATGAATTTTCTATTACTTATCTATGATTATTAATGTGGAACACATATTCATGAAAAAATTTTGATGGTTTTTCAAAAATATCAATCTAAATAACTGATTAATGTTTATTCTCATGAGATTTCATGTGCAATGGTCTTCGTGGTTATCCTTACCACAGGCTACATGTGCAATGATCATGGTGGTTCTCCTAGACTTCTGATCCCTATGATGTGGTCTGCATGGTTATCATTGAATCATGATAATCTATATGAAATTATTATTTAATCATTCATTATTCATGTTTTAATTTTATTCCACATATCCTATGATACAATAATTATATATATTATGCCTCTTTAAGTATACTCATTCATTTTTATGCCAATGTGTTTTTTCATCTGAACAATGTTTTATTCATTATTCATTTACATATCACCTCATGTGACTTTTTATCTCATAAATTTATGCATTAATTCCCTAGTTTATCCTATGCAGTGGTAAGGGATCAAAGGAATTTATGATTTAATTTTAGAGATTTAATTTAAGATGTTTTTTCAACACACTTTTTCAGTTTTATATACTTAATATTCCAAAGACACTAGACTTTATGATCCGTGTATGTTGTTGATGTTTAAAAAAACATTTAATTATATGTGTAGAAGTTTAGGGTCTCTAAATATGGTATTAGAGAATGGAACAGTCATTTTTGGAGATTCGTAGTAGAGATCTTTAGTAGAAACCCTATGAATAATTCTACCACCGTGGTTAAACTGGATTGAAAAAATAGTGATTCAAAAGATTGGACATTATTTTATTTAAATGTTTATACATTAATGTTTAATTTTTCTTTTTTACAATGTTATTTACTATTTATTTATTCCAATATAATTATACAATTTTTTACAATGGCTGGAAATATAAGATATCATTCCAAGAATCAATATTACAGGAAATGTGATGATAACCCGAATGATATGAAAAATATGATGGGAATGTGTTCTCAAAAAAACATGACAATATATTCTCAACTAAATAATTTTATTAAAAATTACTTGAATCATGTGGATTCCCTCGTTATCATAATAAAGATCAATTTTCGGTCGAACCCTTAATGGACAAAATTCCCCCCATGTTTTGTGGGTCATCAAATAAACTCCTATTAAAAAAATGGAATATCTCCATTAAAAAGATATTATATGTCCTCTAGTTATTATAAGAAGGGAACTTTTTCCAGTATTCTATCATTTTTCAAGGGGAAGCTGATCAGTGGTGGACACATACAAGGAGACAATGTCAATTAATGAAATTTATTCCATTGAATGGGAATATTTGAAAGGAAATATGTTTCAATAAAAGTTTCCCATGAACACTCTATATTATGATGGAAATACAGTTCCCTGAGGTAATGAAAATTAATGATGAGTATATTATAGTGTATGAGGGAAATATCCAAAGTCATGCATATTATGACCCCGTCTTTTCCATGAACACATATTGCAAGGTGGGACTCCAATTTAAAAGATTAATGTCGAGTCTATGAAATGAATTAGAAATTTGATACATTGATATATATGATGATATTGTTAGTTGTTCCCTCAATGTTTAAAGGAAATTTAGATACATCTAGTGGTCTCTTGGGATGATGAAAAAATTAGAAATTGGAATATAATATGGGAGGATCTGGAGATAATTTTTATACTGGAATGAAAACCCAAATTTCCACGTGTCATAATTTTGGGAAGAAGCATACATGGATCTGTCTGAAGGGGACCACGATATGAATCACATGTGAATATGATTGAAATCTATTTATTAACAACTGAAAGAATATAAAGAATCCCACAAATATGATAGAATAAATAATTTTTCTTACAAACACTCAATATTTAGTATAGAATTTTGGAATAAAGGGAAATGGGATCAATGAAAACCATTTCTCTAAGCCACGGTTGGTTAGAGGAAACAAAAAAATTCCTCCATTGAAAAAAGGGAGGGAATATGATATCACTACAAATGAGGTCGTGCCCAAAAATGACGTGGTGACAACTATTATGGTTATTCATTCAAGAATAGATAACATATTATATGATTCTAGTGCTATGAATTCATTAATATATTTAATGTTTAATAGAACAATTGAAACAGAAAAACAAAATATGAAGGTTTAGTAACATTTGAGAACACAATATGGGGACGTTATTACATAAAAAATACGTAACACTTATCTGGTAAATGTTTGTAGAATGAACATCATATAGAATATATTTATACTCCCTTTTGTGGATCTTGATGATATTTTGGGCATGTATGATCTAAAATTATATAAATCCAACAACAAATTTTCAAAAAGGTAGATCAATTTTCACATCATGAAGCATCCTCTAATTATTTACAATTGTATAGAGGTAGATGAAACTCTTTCTGAATCATCATATAAAATATGTATATTATTTACATATAGTAATGAAAATCAATTTCAAATTATTTATAAAATAGAGAGATTCATGGTTGAATACATACCTATTGTGAGGGACTAAACTAATGTGTTCCATAAATACTTTAATAGTATTCCTCCTCACTAAGAGGTCGATTTCTAACCTGATCATAATCATGGATCTCTAGATATATAAAATACAACTTATACAATAAAAACCATTAATCTAGATGAACAAAATAAGTATTTACAAGAGAATCAAAAAAAGGGAATTATATGCTTGAGTGATTTACTATGGGTTTCACCATTGCAGGTTTTCCATAAGATATATTGATAAATGTGCCCCTAAATCCACTATCCCGAACTCAATGAAATTAAAATAAAGAAAAATTATCCCTAACATAGATGGATTCCTTGGTTAATTAGCTATGTAGGACATGTTATTTCTAGAAGGTGGGCATTTGGTCAGGATATCTCCAATTAATGGTGAAGAATTATGTTATTTCCAATAATTCCTTTCAAAAAAGGTATAAACATTGTGAGTTTATAGTGACTCCCTTCAAACTAAACAATTCTCCATTAATATTCATGGACATAATGAATAGTTTGTTTATAGATTATATTGAAAAATCTATCTTATTCTTTATTGATTATATTCAGATATTCTGCAACATAAAAGTGGATGATGTGGAGAATTTGAATACATTTTAAAAATCATTGAAATGGGATAAAAGTTATGAAATGTTTAGTAAATGTGAGTTCTAGATATTGAAAGTATCATTTAGGGAGAATTTTATCACCCTTCAATGAATATCTAATAGTCAATTCCAAGTCTGTGTCAATCATAGAATAGCCTAAACCAACACATTTAATGTAGATATGTAGTTTTCATTGTCTAGATGGGTACTATACAATATTTTTGAAAAAATTATAATTATTATAAAACCCAATTTCTGAGATGACTTTTAAGTGATTGATGTTTTTCTAGATTGGTGAATGTGGAGACTGCTTCAAATAGTTTAAAAGAATCTTATCACTGTACTAGTGCTCACACTACTGACATATTGGGAACTATTTGTGGTGTACATCAATTATTTAAATAAGGACTTATTATTTTCTCAAATGAAAAATGACTTTTTTGTAGACAATCCATTAATACATTAAAATTTTCAAAAGAAATATTATCCCACACATTATTTGGAGTTGGAAGCTGTGATCTCTACATTGAAAATCTAGAGGTATTATCTCTTTTGTGATAAAATTGAGATAAATTCTGATAAAAAGAGTTTAAAATATATATTAACACAAAAATAGAATAATATGTTCCACAGAATAGAGTTTGATCTAATCATGGATTATTAATTATCTATCCCCTATCATCTTTTTAAGGAAAATTAGGTTATATATTCTCTATGTAGGAAGAATGGTTCATCATTACCTGTAATTTGAGTTGATAATGATCCAATCTTATTAGAACATCCAAAGGTGGATATGGGAATCATTAAAGATGTGACATCATCAATACTTTCTCAAATGTTTTCTCAACCATCACTTATGTAGAAAATAATGGATTCTCAATGAATGATGTTTAAATTCCGAAAATGGTCGATGCAATCATTAATTTAAAATTTGTTGAGTTCAAGTCCAATGATGGTGGAGTCGTAAGATTGGGGTCATGAATATATGTACAATCCAATTCATAGATAAAGAAATATCTTTTGAATGTTTCACATTGCTCAACCATCACTATTTACATTAAGGGAACCATAATTTATCAATATATATATGAAAACTATTAGTGGGACCACATGAAGAAGGAGATCAGTAAAAATAAAACAATGTTTCTAGTATTTCAAAAATTGATGGCTGAATGGAAAAATTATATGGTGATGATGAAATAATTAACCATACTGACATGGAAATTGGAAAACATCATCGTAGACATGGTTTTTGGGATTATAATTATATCAAAGGGAAATAATGCTATATGGGATGTTGTGGATCTCCATTATATTAAATCTCACTTCATCACAATTTTATTGGAAATCTCACTATATAAATTTAATGAATGTCCATTAGAGAAGTGGTAAGGTTGTATGGAGTACCACAATCTATTTCATCTGATCAAGATCCATGATTCACCATCATGTTCTAGAAATGTCTCCCACATGCTCTAATATCATATCTAATCTTTAGTAGGGCCTATCATCAATAAGTTGATAGCAAATCTGAATGGACTATTGAAACATTAGAATATATGATGATTGAATGTTCTATCAACATCATGTTAGGATGGGATGAACATCCACCTATGGTCAATTTATCTTATAACAACAGTATACAACCAAGCATCCAAATGGCCCCTTTTGAATCCCTTTGTGGGAAAAGTTGCAGAAAACCAACGAGAATAGATGGATCCAATGAATGCAACCTGCTAGGACCTAAAATGGTTTAATAAATAGTATAAAAGGTTAATGTAATTCAATAGAACATCATGGTAGACGATAGTCTTCCGATTATCTATATAGATAATTATAGATATAACGTGGAGTTTATGGTTAAATGCATGGTATTCCTTCCCATATCTCTATTGAAGAAGATCATGATATTTTCGAGGAAAATAAATCTATGTCCTAGGTACATTGGCCAGTTTATGATCCTTGATCATTTCAGAGTTTTTTTTATAAAATATCACTTCCACTTACATGTCTCGTGAACAAAATGTATTCCACATATTCCTTTTGAGGAAGAACATACCAGATCCCTCCCATGTACTAAATTTTGAGTTGGTACTATTGGATAATGATATATCATAGGAGGAGTATCCATTGAAGACCCTAGACTATAAAGAAAATGTTCTATGTATCATGAATACACAGCAGGTCAATGTACTATGGACGAACTATATGTAAAGGGAGGAAACATGGGAACCAGAGGAAGTAAGGAAGGATATGAACCGTAATGTGTCTTACAATTAGTTGTAAAAATAAATTTTGAGGAAAAAATTTAATAAGGGTGGAATAATGGAGAGTCACTGCATTCTATCACTGAATTTTATTATCTAATAATTACGTAATATTTTATAAATGAAACTTTCATCATACATGGAACACAATAAAAACATTATCAACGAAGAATGAATGAAATAATAGCTATTTTTTATAAGTTAAGAAACTTATACCATTTGAATAATAACTGGACCTATGGAATAATAATGAGTCGCTTTAGAATTGTAATCCAGATAATGGAATTTTAACTTCAAAATCTATACTATATATAAATCATAGCCTCTTTATGAACAATTATATGATAGAACTATATAATTGTATTAGTAAATAAATTTTGAAAATGTTAACTATGTGATGATATTTTTATAAAACCAACATTTTTATTTTCATTTATATAAATTATATAATTCTTTAAAATAAAATTTATATACATATTTTGTATTCATAAATTAATATTTTTTATCTGACTATTTTAATATAATTTTGAGAGAACATACTAAATTTTTAAAAGGGTTATAAAATCAGTTTTATTTTTTAAACTAGTATTATAATAGAAAATAGTGACTTCAATTAAAAATTGAAATTTTAATATTTTGATACATATTTTAATATAATAGTGTTAATTTTTGAATTATAAACATAGATAAAATTTTATAGTGAAATTTTAAGATTTTTCAAAATTAACTGAATTGTTTGTTATTATTCAAAAAGAGTAATTTATTGTATATATACATTATAAATTAAATACAATGAGCCGTGAGACATATATAATTTAAAAACCATAAACTAAAACTCCCCATATTTATTTTAGTATATTTTTTGATAATTCAAATATATTCATATTCTTGGGAAAAATAACAATCTAATGAATAAAATAATGCGAAAACACTCATCTCTTTCCCTATAAATACAACCCATCACCACACTTTTCCTCACACATATAAATCTTGTATATATGTCCATATTGTCCTCAAATATATTTTTGATTACTTCATCCACTTCTAAGAGACTTTGGAATCATCAAAACACAAAATCCAATCCTCTATAAGAGGTTCTCAAGAAAGAAAGATTCAAGAGGCAATATGCACTATCTTTTCTTTTAATTTATTTTCATGTTAATTTCATTTGTTATTGTCTCATCACCCCACTAATTCAAATGGTATGGAAAATCCATTTACATATAATTACTATAATTTTATTGTTCTAATGAAATAATCAATCATCATTTCCCATCCCATGTTTATAATTAAAAAAACATCGTCTTTGATGTGATAATTTATCCCATTCAAGGAAGAAATTTTTTTAATTTCCATTATTGCTTTCAAGACAGGTCGTAAAACCATTTTTATGGATAAAATAGATTATAATATATATATTTCAACCAATTTAATATTTTTTTAACCATTTTTTATATAATATTATTTAATAAAAACCTATTTTATGATGTTAAAAAACCTTAAAAAATCCAAACAATAACAACTTCCATGTTATGTAAGGTTTCATCCTCACCATATATTACCAATTATCTATATAATAAATTAATATTATAGACTTATTTTTAAAAAATATAACTTCAATTCTCAAAGATAATTTTTAATTTACATGAATTTTTTTACATGTATACATGTAAAACAATTAGGATAACCGTGGAAACCAACACACCCAAATGATTAAAATGATTCTCATAACCCATCAAAAAAACCATAAATTAACCAAATAAAATTGTAATAAATTATATATTGGTATAAATGTTTCTTTATTCATTAATTAGTCGAATTAATATTGTTATCTAGTATATTAATTACAATTTCAGGACACATTCAAGCATATTGTAAGGGACTCTAACCGAACATCCATTTTTCCATCGGGTTCATATTTACCTATATTTACCACAATATAATACAACTTTATTTTTTAAATTATTATAAATTATGTTTATATGATCAAAAATCATGTATCTAGATCATACAATCTTGATTTTATTGGTAAATACATGTTTTTGAAATGCCCCCATCTCAGTTATTCAAAATAAACAAGCTTGAGTAAAGGTAACTTCCTATCTTCTTACATGGTTTAATGAACTATCCATAATATATTTTAATCCAACATTAAATTAATTAAATCACTCATTTTATCATTATATACTATCATGGTTTATTTTTTGTTTTACATAAACAGTTTTTACTTTTCTATTTTAAATAATCATTAATATTTTCCTTAAAACTCACTAATTTGTTTATTTATAAATCATTTTAAGTCCTAATTTTAAATGTCTTCACTTCATATTGACATAACATATCATGATATATTACTATATACCTTATTAAATTCTAATTATTATTTATTTATTTTATTTCATGTAAAGTATTATAAAATTCTCTTTTGTTATTCCATCAACATGATTTTAATACCCAATTCATTCCATATGTACCACTTATGTTAATGATTGACAAATTATATATGATTAATCATGTGGCACACATATTCATGAAAATGTTATGATGAGGGATAATAGATATCTCTCCCATGAATTGGGTTATTTTTAGCCCAATTATATTTCCTTTACAATTGTGTTGGTGCTTAACCATGACTAATTATCCTTATGAAACATTCTTGGATGTTAGCCATGACTCATGCTCGATGTCAAACTATCATGTGGGCTGGCCATGAATCATGATCCTATATGTTCAATGATCCTTAATAATAAATATTATTATATGTATCATGTTGTTTCAACATCTCTTATGATACCATAATTATATATTTTATGATTCCTTATATATAATAATTCCATTTTATTACATCATGTTATGACTTGTAACCCATGTGTTATAAATTACTATTATTCTTATTCTCATACCATTAATTTTAGATAATTCCTTTTTTCATGTATTCCCCAGGTTATCCTATGACGATTTGATGTCTTAATGGAAGATAATAGCACATTATAGAGTTAAAAGTATATTTTTTAGCATGATTTCAGTTTTATGTACCCAATCATCCAAGGAAACACTAATTTATAATATTTTGTTTTATTTAATTTTCAAAATAATGTAATTTTATTTGTAAATGTATATCGTCGATATAATAATTATTTTTAATTGTTCTTCTTTAACCTAGTAGTGTTTATGTGAGTTACATTAAGGGAAAAATAAATGGTGACAAGTCTCACAGTTTTTATTGATGTATTTCATCATCCAAAACTCCTTTATTACTTGTGGAATTCCCTTTGACATAATTTTAGTGTCAATAGGTTGGGAGTTTATAACATTTAGTCATGAGGTAAAAATGATATATAGTTCTATTAGTTTCACAAGACACACATATATTTTCTTCTATTTCATTTATAATATACATTATAGAATAATATAATCTAAACCAATAAGTATTATGGTGCAATCAGTTTCATTAGAAACTAATGAGTTTTAATTATATGAATGTAGAATGAATAATATTCATGTAGTTAAAGAGTATAAATAATATGATGATGCAGGTACAAATATAGTGAGCTTTATTATCACTATATATTCATCTTTAGTGAGAAATTTTATTGAAACTGGTTCATCATATTCATTTATATCAACCCATGTTTTTAATTTAATGAATCACGATACAGATATTTTGTCTTATCTTATTGATACAACTATGCCCCTCTAAATGAAGAATGATATGGGTAATCATTTTCCTTCTGGGATTTTCTTTTTATTATAATTTTACATTACATTCCATTTTATAGTTATAATCATTAATCCAGTGGACATAATTATTTGGATGGATTCGATAATTTATCATATTGAAAAAATTTATTGTTGTCATTCACAGGTTTCCAATACTACTCATGATGGGGTGTTATGTGTTTTTAGAGGGAATGCGACTTATATTTGAGTAGATCCATATATCTTTTTCTATGGATGGTTAGTGAAATATTGGCATGTACCTTCATTATGGAAAATAATAATTAATTAATGATATCCCTTTAATTTTATTTATTTTAATGAGATTTGTTTCATCAGATTCCACCTTTATGACAACAGTAAGAGAGGTGGATTTTTATAATGATTTATAACCTTATATCCCCCAAGTGTCTATTATTTTTAAATGTGTGTAAGTATAAGTGATGAAATATTTGAAATCATATATGGATAATATTTTAGAGAATAGTTTCATATAGCTGAGTGTGTTACCATGGGAGGAATCATCTTTACTTATAAATAATGATTATGGAACACATAAACTATGTTTTTTTTACAAGAAAATAATACAAGATTAGATTATGAAATAATATCAGTTTCTAGGGAATGATGACCAATTTGAATAAATAAAATGGAATATGTGGTTAATGATGATTAAAATTTTATCTGGTTGTCGTTATTTTAGAATATAAGAGTATATCCTTTAATATAACACCATCACAAGTAGTAATAGTAATTATGACTATCTAGATATTCTAGTTTTTCTAAAAATATTAATTATTTTTTATGCCTTTTATCAACTTGTTATTTCTTGATTACCTGGACATGTTCATGGAAGTATTTTTTAATGACACCATAAAATTATTTCTAAATGAGGAGGATCCCTAGAATTATTTTTTAGTATTTCATGAGACCATGATAAATCACTAAATTTACATGAATATTTTGAAATTCAGTTTGGTATACAAGAAGTGAGGCTCAAAGGACATGTGATTTTAGAATATGTTATCTTTATTGATCCTGAGATGGTGAAAGAATTTATGAAATCTGTGAAACTGTGTGTTGTATTAGATATAAAATTATTCTCATGTTTTGTGGGATATTACAATAATGTTTTTAAATATTTATTCAATTTTTCCTCTCCAATGATATCTTTACCATATAAAGTACTGATGTCCATTCGGGAAAAAATGATTGAGTTTTTTTATGACACTCCATTTGAATTTTACACTGGTGTTTAATATTCTAATGGATGGGAATTAAAATATGGTCATCTATGATATATTGGTTTTTGGAATGGGTTTTATCATTATCAAGGATGATCAGTTAGTGGAATTTTTTTTAAGATAGGTTATGCTACAAAAAAAATTATCTAAACGATGTTCATGAACTCATAGCAAAGATTTATAATATCATTATTTTATTGAGCTACAATTTATTTTACTACTGTATTATAAATTACAATAATGATATTTTGAGTTTTATTTTGTTATAAACAAATTATAACCTTTGACAATGGTATTGTCTGGATTATTTATAGTTGTTTGATTTCAACATTTCCTACAACCCTAGTAAGGTGCATTTCCTTGAAGAATATCTAAAATAGTAACATATAACAGGGTCATGAATGATTCTTTAAAAAAGTGGAATATGATGACTCTAATTTTTTAGTTCAATATCGGATACCAGGAGAATGAGTCCAATGTCATTTGGTGACCATTCAGTTGATATTCTCTCATATCAACTTAAATTTTTGGTGTTGAATTTGGATAATCAATTATGCGTCTTCAGGGACCCTCTGTAACATGGGGAGTGTAACGCCCTAACCCAAGTAACACAGAGTCAGTGAAGTATTACATAACATTGGCATGATCACAAGTAAATCATGTCTCCATAGACTGATTAGTTTAATATTATTTGAAACAAGATTCATACATTAGTTCATATTTACAACTTGAAAAGAAATACAACACGAATTTATTCCATGGGAAACATCCAAACCTCTTAGATAATTTATGCAAGACACTCATTACTAACTTCTTCATATCATTGGAAAATGAAACATATGAAAGGGGTGAGCTCAAATGCTCAGTAAGGGTAAGCAATACAGTGGATGATAACATAAATATGAAGCATGGTGAATAATGGAAACCTCATGCATTTACCAATAATAAACATGAATACTTTTATGTAAGGAATATGAGATGAGTAAATAATTCTATAATAATTCATAATCAAGGGTATTCTATTAGTCGAATGAGCACATGAACCATCAATATTACTTTCATAATTAGGGAATGTATAATACCATACATTCTATAACATTTTGTCAAGGCCTCAACCAAGACGTCTAAAAATGATTAAGGCCACAGCCAAAACCATATATCTAATTTGGGAACGCATTTAAAAAATCCACATCTAGTTGTTTCATAAGACCTACCGATGCATCTAAGAGTTATAGTGAGCTCCACCCATCACTTACTAAGTCCAATACATTCCTCAAATGAAATGGTTGAAATATAACATAAACATTCATATTAAAACTAGCATATCAAACGTTAATACATTAACCATAATCAATGAATGGTATAAAAATAACACATCCACAATCAAAAATATCATAAAACCGTCAATACAAAATAGATGATTTGTATCATAATGAATCAACTTCAAACAACTATAAAATCCATCAAAGGATATTGACATAGATGAAATTAAAACTATTTGAGAGAAATATCACTTTCATTTTTTTAAAATCATTTAAAGTTACATAATTATAAATGAAAACGTTTATTTTGAAAATATTCTTATAATCTTCTAAGGGAATCTTATACGATTTTATAAAGGCAGAAAATAGACACATCGTTCGTATAAGTTAATAAAAATGCATTCTTACCTAAATTTTCTCGAAATTTTTTTAAAGTACCTTGTTTGGAAAATGACTGGAAGATTCCTTTGAAAACATTTTATAATAATTAAAATAAGTGTATAAATGACTTTAACCCATTGTCTATTAAATATTAAAAATGTTTTGGAATACATTTTTAAGAAACATGGATGTGGATGAAAAATAGGTCTTGGTAGATACTTACATAAAAACAACCTCGGATAATTAAGAGATTGTGAAATTTACAATTACCTTGTAATTTTCCTTGGTTGAGGGTAGGTTATCCTCCTGTATAATGTATAAATAATTGGTATTAAATTATCCAAGATTCATATACATTATTATGATATGATATATGATCTTTTTACATTTCTTTGTTAATGATATCTTAGTATTATCGTTGTTTTTGGTGTTAAATAATTCATTTTCATTTCTTTTCATTGTTATGTGAGTATTTTTTTATTGATAGGATGCATCATATTCATATCTAGAGTTATATAAAGGCTTTAACCATTATTTTTAATCATCTAATTAATGTAAGACATGAATGGATATGATGGGGAATGATTCTCACCTCGTTCGTGGACACCGTAATCTATACGTACGCATGCACAATAATATCAATATTTTTTTATTCAAATAATATATAAGTAGATTTTATATCATATATAAAGAATAATAATCATGTTATATTTATTATTTAAATCAATTACACATCATTATTTTACCCATACAAATAATAATGTATTGAATAAAAATTACACCACGACGTGGAGATGGTAAGACGTACTTACGCAAGTATGGTGACATGTCATTGAAAATATGGATAGAATAATGAATATAGTTGTAAAATATATATAATAACATCACAGTATATAGAATATACTTTATTTATTATTTAATAATGGGAACAACAAAGAAAGAGGACGTGGAAGAAGAAATGAACTTGAAAGAGGTGATGGAATATTTACCTCTTCTTCGGGTTATTCCTTTTAATTTAATAAAAAGAGAACCATAGGTTGTATTTATGACTAAAGAAAGGCCTCTGGGAAAAAGGTAGGAGAGTTTAGAGGGTATTTGGGTAGGTTTTGGCTGATCCAAAAGGCTTTGAGGATGTGAATTTTAATGAAAGTGGAGTGACTTTTATAATTGGGGTGAGAGGCACCTTAGGTAAATCTAGAAATAATATTTTATAATAAAATCATTTTCAGAATATAAAGGCTCTAAATGAAATAAATAAATTTTATGGTGGTTATGGGTAGAAAACGACACAAAAAATAGGTTTTAGACATGTTTGGGTTACTATATTAAATTTATCATTTAGATTTAACTCTTAGTTTAATAGTTTGACATTTACCATGTATCTTAGTTTTTTTATATTATATGGTTAATAATCATATCATAAACATAAAATACAACCCCAAGTGTTTCTTTAATGATACACCTATCATTATATAAGTCATTTGGATGACCCTTATATTTTTAGTAATATTATATTAGTTAATATTATAATATTAGTTTTAAAGAACTCCTTTATGTCAATTTTGACACTATTTAATAATTTATTTTCTAAAAGTTCAAAAATATTTATTAATTTGAACTATATTCATTTATTAAATACTAACATTTCATATTAACATATAAAATTAGTGTATGGAATAAAAACATTGAAATTATATTTATCTTAACATTTATAAAACCATTTATTTGATTTTTTAATTAATAAAGAAAAAATTACATCATCATTGTGTAATAAATAAATTTAATTATTAAATTTATAAAAAATACAAATAAAATACCATTATGTATGAAATATTTTTAGCTTTGTAATGAATATTTATAGTTTAATAGATAACATTTATATCCTTATGTAAAATATGTTTTACTAAAAGATATATGCTTATGTCATTTTTGTATTTACTTTAACTTAATTAATATAAAGTGTCATTTTCACTTAGAAGTGGTCCCATGGGGTGCCATAATCGACCCAAATATTCCCATGGTCGTAAAGTTATCATAAAATAACATAGTTTCATGTGTTATGGTAATTTAATATTATTATAATATTATTATAATATTATTTGTTACCCTTATTTACTGGATTTACCCTTTAACCATGGTAAATAAAATATTTACCAAAGAAATTATTAAAAATGTTTAAAAATAAAAGATACATGTTTACACAATTTGGACCTCCTCATTCTAAATATGGAATCAATTTTTCTTAAATTAAAAACACAGAAGTGTAAGAAATTAATTTAAAAATAATTTTTGTTGAATAACAAAAAGCAAGTTTTTAAGAAATAATAACTATCAAAAGATTGACACTTGCTTATGTCCTGTTTAAATGTGAAATTATGTCCAATGACCATGATAGGATTAAATGGTTAAAATATAATATATTTATAATTTAAAAACACTCAATAATATAATTTATCACTATAAATCATTTTGATTAAAAAGGTTGTTTTGAATTAAAATTTAGTTATTTTAACTATTCGTCAAAAACTAAATGTTTTCAGAAAAATACCAAAAAATCACCCTAAGATAATTTCAATACTGCAAATTTATAAATGAAGTCCAATTTGAAAGATAAAATTTAAAAAATTCAAAATGTGGGTATTTCTATTCATAACAGCTAGTTTGATTGGTTGTGGTGTGTTGGAACTCGAAGTTGCATACAACACATGTTGTTGTATTATTCAAAGAGAAGCGTATCGGGGAAGCATGAGGTGTCATAGGGAGAATATTGATTAGTTTTCATTATATTTATATGCTATCTTATGTTTTCAAATTCAATAAATTGTTTCTTATTCATGGAAAAAACGCACATGATAGGGGATTTCTATAATTCCAAGGTGGAAGGGTGCCCAAGAACCCCAATGTTGTTCTATGATATACAATTTTGATTTTGTTAACCTGGCATGAGAGAATACCTAAATGAAATTTTATCTCAATTTTATATCTTCTATAGGTTAATGATTAGAAATAAAGACCACCAAGTTTACATCTACCACGTCCATTTTCGTCATGTATATAGGAAGATATTTCTATGGATTTTGTTGTTGTGTTTCTACACACCCCTAGGAGGAATAATGTGATATGAGTTGTGGGTGATAGGATGAAAAAATTGTATAAAATTATACATATTAAAGATACCCCCAATTTATATGATCTTGGACATCTCTATGTTACAAAAATTTTCATATTAAATGGATTTCCCTTTACTAAAGTCTCTTATAAGAATCACCATTTCAATTAACAGTTTAGGGGAGTCCTCCAATAGGTTATGGGATCCCATTTATTTTTTATTATGATGTATCTTAAAAAAAAGTATTTATAGATAGGGATATCTATATATATTTTTGATGAATTTCTACATGCTACGGTCCTTCACTAATGTGACGATTAGGATGTCCAACTGGGGCTGCATAATTTTTACAACAATACAAATTTGCAGTCCACAATCATAATGTCTTGTTATGATGATTTCTATAGTAATCCATGCAATTCTCTTTTGTGTATGTTTGATATTCAATTATATACCTTGTTTGGACATAGTTTAGTTCAAGAGAAGACTTTGAGTAATTAGTTGATTCATTATAGAATGTTGACAGTATAGAGCCAAAAAAAATATTGTGTTGATCATACTAATAAACATTATATTTTTCATTCCATGAGTATGTGTTCAAGATAATTTCACATATGTTAGGTAATTATCTTCTGAGATATTAGGGAATGACTTTGTTGAGTATTATGGGTCCTTTTTATGATTATTGAGAATATGGGTAATGTGTCCATACATTTGGGAAATCCTTTATTGTTTAATACAATCTAGATCATTTTTTGTGTATTACATAATTGAAAGTATCATTACAGACCATCTCATTTTTTAACTAGGATGATATTGATGTTTTTTATAATTTATCATTGAATTAGCATAAAATAGGGATTATTGATTTTGAGAAAACATTTTTTATGGGAATATGCTATATTTGGTCCATGTGTTACATAATCACAATTATTATTTTGTTTAGACATGGGATATTACTCCTTGACGAGACTGATGTGGTCTGATCACATTGATTTTGAATATTCATGACATGTTTTCTTTAAAAAAATAAGGATTTATGATGGGTAGGTTGTGACATCACGTTACCATCATATTTATATTTCATGGCCAAAATGTTTATATAATATACAAGTATGTATGGCTGTTTGAATTCATGGTTTCATGGAATGAGTCTTTTAATAGTCTTAGAAGGTTATATATGATTCTAGGTTGAAGGGGAGGCATTTTTTTAGTTTTTAATAATATATTGTCTATGAACTATGTCACGACCTCCTCCCACAAGTGTACCCCTCCTGGGTCAACGATGTAAAAAGGGAGATGATGTCCCCCGAGTCCCGCCTCCAGTAGGCCCCGAGATGGCGACTAGCACCGAGGGTATAATAAAAACACAAAATGGAGGCATTACCCTCTAAGAGAACACATGCGGAAGAGAGAGATAAGATAGACACCAACCAACTCCAACTCAGAACTAAAACATAAAATAAACCCATGTAAATATTTGAAATTCCATACAATAGTACTAAAAAATAAAAGGAAAACTAATAGTACACAAAAGAAAGTAAACGGCAGCGACCACAAGCCCGAACAGCTCCTCCAACCACAATATAGTAGTAACCAGCTTGATCTCAAAACTGCTCCAACGGACCTGAAAAACAATGTATATATACGTAGGGTGAGTATAACAGTATACTCAGTAGGATCCTCCCCAAATTATCTCATGAAAAAGTATAGAAGGCATGATAAAGCACATTGAAAAACAAGTGAAACCAACACATCACCTAAATAGGTATACTATATTCCCATCCTCACCATGGATACTCTCATCAAGTAATTTATTCAAGAATATATCATACAGGAACGAATATCAAGGGTACCCCGCTACTACTTCCCCACTAGTTTTCCACTTTTCCCCAACGACATACGTCCTGTACATCTCTCCCCAAAGGCTTTCCCATATACACCTAGGCTATGCTCTACTATCTGCACCACGTTCACCACAAGGCTTGTCCACAGACACCTGGTCTAAGCACCACACCATCCTCACAACCAATAGTAACTAGGTAGTTTCCAGGAGCCACCACAAACTGCATAACGTGTAACATACGTCGGGTATTATACCTCAATCCATTACAACTCATAAACCGAGTATGGATCCTCAAGCCATCACATCTTATACATGCTACACCTATAGTAGTCCATAAGATACTATATCTACAATATATGTGTGGAAATAACCACAAGGCATTACATCCCTCTACACACATATATGGGGAAAACTAACCGTTTGTCAATGGAACAACTATCTACCATGATAAGAGAGGAGGGATGAAGGGGGTAGTCAGCCATTCAACCTCCCATCTGAATTTTGGGGAAAACATTCCCCAGGGCTCAGAATCCATGTGGTGTCAGTTTCCCTTACTAACAAGGTTGATTCGCGTATAGAAACACAAAAAGTACAGAATATATATATAACTCACAACTACACTATGGTCATAATGTTGCCTTAGTCTCAACTACAGCTAACGTATCTCGAACTCCGGGCTTCCATTTCTAAGACTAGGTGTCCTATAAGCACACAACTAATTAAAGAACTTCATTAGGTCACTATATTATATTATTCACCAATTCCAATTTACGTTATTTAATTATTTTCACATTAATTCACCATGAACACAACCACATTAAACTTTAATGGCATCACCTCCATTATCAACTGTTCCCTTAAAAGTTACAACATCACCATTAAATTCCAGCATCTCCATCCCCGTGGATTATCACCATTTAATCTAAATATAATTACAGAATTACTTTCACATATTCCCATACATTCTATAAAATCATCCTATGTTACTAAACACAAGGGAACACAATGAGTAGAAATACTACCCATCGAGTCTTTGCCACCTATAACAAGAGCATAGACACATTATCCCATGAGAGGCTAAACACGGAAATCACATGACATATCTCATGTGTCATCACCTCTTTTGGATGGAGGGTAAGCATGACCAACTACCTTGATCAGTGGGAAAAGTTAAAGCAGATAAACACCCAACAAAACTACCAAACATCCAACCATCACATCCATCCCGTACCATCATCCCTTGTGTCCCCCCTGACACCCACATGCATAACCTGATGCTCCTCGCCGCTATATGCTTCATCCGTTGCCACAACCACAAGGCCTCCATGCCTCCACCTATCACAACACCCTCCCAGGGTCACATCATAGCACAACTTATCACATCACCCCTCCAGGGTCACAACAGAGCAGAAGATATCACCACACCCCTCCAGGGTCACATCACAACACAAGCAGCAGGAAAACAAACATCACATCTAATTGGGATCTTGGCCCTTTAACAAGGCATCTGGACTTCAAACAACAAGAACTAACATATTTCAGGTTTACTAACAAACTATTTTAATCATGAAAATCGACATCAATTTTATTAACATCAATTTAGAACAACTACAACAACGGGAACAACCAGATTCATTTACACACCTCTTTATCTTTAGCCAATTAATTATCAATTAATTTCGGCTTTACGTTCTTTATCAATTTCCATAAAGAATGAACAACTAATCAAAGCAAGCATAGATATCACTCTATCTAGCAAAATATTAGGCAAACTGTTATCATGGTATAAAGGAACAAAATGCGATCAAACAAATTCTTTTAATATGGTTCAAGTATTTAATTAGGTCAATTTCATTTTGATCCAATGGGATAAATCATGCTAACTCTACGATTGCACATTAATAATTTGAGAAGCCACAAATCCCCTACCTCAAAGGTTTTCGAGGAAAACCACAACGGTCGATGAATGCCCAAGAAGACCAGGCTGATTCACTAAGGATCCTCCCTAGATCTCTTCTCCTAACACAACAAAGACCAAAGCTCATCATCATTGAAATCCACACACTTAGTTCTACCATTAACGGGCGTAGATCTTAGAAACCAAGAGAAGATGAGGAGTATATCTAGGTAGATCTATGAAACCAACAAAAATGACCACAAACCTCGGAAAACCGGCTTCCATTTGCAAAGATAAGCCTCTAGATCGCCTCCAAAACGATTGAGAGAGGTCCTCCTATCTCCAAGGAAATGTAATCCCATGTTATGGACGATTAGTGTCCTAAACAAAGAAGATAGTGGCTAAACTGTCAAGAATCTAAATTTTAGTATATAACATTAAGTGCCCACACGGTTAGTCAGTATGGTTTAACAAATGATGCGCTAACTGTGTGTTAGATTATTCCTCGAAAACAACCCTCACACGATTTGGCTGCATTGTTTAGGCAAACCGTGCAGCTCCCTTGCGAAGGATACTGCCTCCAACACCAACCTCGCACGGTTTGGATACATGGTTTGACAAACCATGCGCCTCCCATGCGAAGGCCCCTATAGTTTATATTTCCTTAAAAGCCCACCCAAATGCACCCTCAAGTCGCCTTGACATCCCAGAACACTTCTATCACAACACTTTCACAAAGGAATGGACCAGAGAGGTTCGGGCCATTACATCAGATACCTCTCAAAACATTCTCATCCTAATTAATCCAAAACCCACCTAAAGAAAAACAAAACAGGGTCTGAAAAACCACCCACTGAGATACCTCTCAAAAGAGAGAAATCCAATAATGCAACAAAGAGTGTGATCTCATAAACATGAAAGTTTCATAACCAAATCAGTTACAACCATACATGGAAAGTGTTAAACATCAAACAACTCTGGGTACTGAGCACGTATCTGCGACTCAAGTTCCCAAGTACTCTCATACATGCTACCATGTCACCACAAAAGAAGAACTAAGGGGATAGAATGTCCATACAACACCTTCGCCTTGTAGTCTTGGGTATCCACAGGTCGCTCCACAAAGGTGGCATCATCATCAACATCGATCTCTCCCCAATCGATGATGTGGGAGTCTTCATGAAGATAACAACGTAGATGTGATACATTGAAAATATCTTTTATCCAACTCATCTTAGGGGGAAGTTCTACTCAATACGCCATATCTCCAACAAGAGCTAACACCTAGAAAGGCCTAACAATGCGGGAGAAAGGTCACGCCCCCGACCAAACCTTCGCTGCCCATGACGGGGAGTCACATTCAGAAACACATGGTCCCCAACATTAAACCCCAAGGGTCTCTTACTTTGATCATCATATGACTTCTGACGATCTTACGATGCCTTCATCCTCTCATGAGTCACCTGAACCATCTCTGTTGTATTTCGCACTAGTTCCTATCTGAGAATTGATGACGCTCTCACCCATGTCTAGCACAACGGGGAACGACAAGGCCGGCCATACAAGGCTTCAAATGAAGCCATACCAATGCTGGAGTGGAAACTATTATTTTAGGAAAAACTCCACCAATGGTAAGTGAATCATCCATGAACCTCCAAAATCATTGACACAAGAGCACAACATATATTCAAGAGTCTGGATGGTTTTCTCTGTCTGATCATCCGTTTGATGATGAAAAGCAGTGATAATGCATAAGTGAGAACGAAATGCATGTTGGAGACCTCTGCACACCATGGAGGTAAAATGAGGATCTCGATCATAAATGATCATCCTAGGGACTCCGTGAAGTCTCACCACTTCCTCCAGATACAGCCTCAACAAAACATCCACTGAGCTTGACTCTCTGATTGCTATAAAGTGGGCAGATTTTGTTAAGCGATCCACTACCACCCAAATAGCATCATGACCTCCCGGAGCTCTAGGTAAACCAGTAATAAAGTCCATTGAGATGTCCTCCCACTTCCACCGAGGAATCACTAATGGATGGAGAAGACCTCCCAGAACATGGTGTTTGGCCTTTACCTTCTGACAGACTAAACATCGAGACACAAACCCCGCACCGCATGCTTCAGCCCAGACCACCAAAACTGACTCCTAAAGGATCAGTACATCTTTTTCATGCCAGGATTCACTTCTATGGGTGAACTATGGAACTCTTTGAGAACCATCTCACGCATCGCCAAGGGAACAAAAATAATTCCATAATACAACACTCTGTGTTGTTCATCCTCAGACCAACCATCAGGGGCCTCACCACAAACTTCTCGGTCTCTCCAAACCTCCACCACAAGATCTCCCAAAGGGGACTCTTAAGCATTCTACATTAGGGATGACTGCGCCCTCATCTATAAAAGACAACCTCTATCCCCAAATTCTCTCATATCAAGATGTAATACTGACAGTTCGTCCATTACTCGTCGGGAATCACCAGATTCATGCATGGAATCAGTACATGACTTTCGGCTCAACATATTAGCTAAAACATTCTCTTTTCTAGGTTTATACCATATTTTGAAGTCGTATTCCTATATGAACTCTATCCACCGATGTTGTCGTGTGTTCAAGTCATTATAGGAGAAAACCTACCTTAAACTCTTATGATCAGTGAAAACCAAAAAGCGTTCACCAATGTGGTAATGTCTCAAAAACATTAGAGCAAACACCACGACATCCCACTGAATATCATGGGTGGCATAATTGCATTCATGTGGATGCAACTACCAAGACCCATAAGAAAGAACTAACCTCTTCTACATAAGAACACAGTCTAACCCCAGACGTGAAGCATTGCAGAAGACATCAAACTGAACTCTTTCAGCTGGAAGACAACCGACTAGAGCACATACTAAATTCTCTTTTAGATACTCGAAAGATACATGACATGGATCAGTCTATATGAATGGATGATCATTCTTGTTCAAAGATGTTAGGGGAGTCGCAACCTGTGAGAAATTGGCCACATACCTCCTGTAGTAGCCTGTGAGACCAAGGAAACTTCACACCTCTGATACCACTTTGTCACGACCCCCTCCCCACAATGTGTAACCCTACAGGTTGGAAATGTGAAAAGAGAGTTAATGACCCCCATGTCCCGCCTCTAGTAGGCCCCAGGTTGGTGACTAGAACCGAGGGTATAATAAACACACAAATGGGAGGCATTACCCTCTAAGAGAACACATGCAGAAGAGATAGATAAGATAGACACCTAACAACTCTAACATAGAACTAAAATATAATAGAAACCCATGTACATATATGAAATTCTATAATAAAGTACTAAAACAGATAGGGAAAACTACATGTACCCAAAAGAAAGTCAAACGGCAGCAACTATAAGCCCCAACAGCTCCTCAAACCACATGCCAGTAGTTACCAGCATGATCTCCAACATGCTATATGTGACCTGAAAAACATTTTATATATACGTAGGGTGAGTATAACAGTATACTCAATAAGATCCTCTCTGAATCCTCTCGTTCAAATGTAATGAAGGCATGCTAAAGGACAGTGAACAACATGTGAAACCAACACATCACCTAAACAGGTATACTATATTCCCAACCTCACTAAGCCTACTCTCACCATGTAATGCATACAAGAATATATCATATAGGAAAGAATATCAAGGGTACCTGGATACTACTTCCCCACTGGTTTGCCTCTTTTCCCCAACAACATACGTCATGTGCATCTCTCTCCAAAGGCATGACCGTATACACCTGGGCTATGCTCTACAATATGCACCATGTGCACCACAATTCTTGCCTGCAGACACCTGGGCTAAGCAACACACCATCCTCACAACCAATAGTAACCTTGGTAGTTTCTAGGAGCCACCAAAGCTCGCATAACATGTATCACACGTCGGGTATTATACCTCAATCCATTACAACACATACATCGAGTGAGGATCCTCAAGCCATCACAGCCTATACACGTTACACCTATAGTAGTCCATATGATACAATATCCAGAATATATGTGTGGTAATAACCACAAGCCATTACAGCCCTCAACACAGATATATGTGGAAAAATAACCGATGTGCCCATGGAACTAGTATCTTCCAAGAGAAGAGAGTGGGGATAAAGGGGGTAGTCAGCCATTCAACCTCCCATCATAATGTTGGGGAAAACACCCCCCAGGGATCAGAATCCCTAGGGTGTTAGTTGACCTTACTGACAGGGTGGATCAGTGTATAGAATCACAAAAAGTAAAGAATATATATATAACTCAAAACCACACTATAGGAATATCCTATTCTTAGTCTCAACTCCATCTAACGTCTCTCGGACTTTGGGCTGCCATTTCCCATACTATAAGCACCAAACCAATTAAAGAACTTTATTAGGCCACTTCATTCCCTTTTTCATCAATTAAACATTACGTTGATTAATTATTTTAACATTAATTCACCCTGAACAAAACCACATTAAACTTCATTGGCATCACATACATTATCAATTGTTCCCATAAATGTTACAAGATCACCGTTAAATTTTAGTATCCCCATTCTCATGGATTATCACCATTTAATCAAACATTAATTATAGAATTACATTCTCATTTTACCAGGAATTAAATATAAGCATCCAATGCTACTAAACACAAGGGGGATCAACACAGTGACTAGAAATACTACCCATCGAGTCATTTCCACCTATAGCCAGAGTGTAGGCCCATTGTCCCTCGAGAGGATAAACATGGAAACCATGTGGCATAACCCGCATGTCATCGCCTCTCTTGGAAGGAGGGTAATAAAGACCATCTTCCTTGATCAGTGGGAAAAATTAAATCAGATAAATAACCAAACAAACCCACCAAACATCCAGCCATCACATCCATCCCATACCATCAACCCTAGTGTCCTCCCCGACACCTACATGAATAACCTGATGTTGCTCGCCGCTTTAGGAATCATCCGCTACCACAAACACAAGGCCTTGATGCATCCACATATCACAACACCCTCCCATGGTCACATCACGACACCAGATGTCACAAAACCCCTCCAGGGTCACAACACAATTCAAGATATCACAATACCCCTCCAGGGTCACATCACAGCACAAGGTGCAGGAAAACAAACATCACATCAAATTGGGATCTTATGTCTTTAACAAGACATCCATCCATCAAACAATAATCAACAATTGATTTCAGGTCTACCAACCAACTATGTTAATCATGAAAATCGACTTCAATTTGATTAACATCAAATTAGATCAACTACAACAACGACAACAACCAGATTCATTTACATGCCTCTTTATCATTAACCAATTAATTATCAATTATTTCTAGCCTTACTTTCTTTATCAATTTCCATCATTGAAGAACAACTAATCAATGCAAGCATAGATATCAATCTATCTAGGAAAACATGAGGCAATCTATTATCATTGTACAATGCAACAACATGAGATCAAACCAATTCCTTTAATCTAGGTCAAGTATTTAATTTGGTCAACTTCATTGTGATCTAAACGGATAAATCATGCTAACTCTACAATTTCATATAAACAATTATAGAATCAACGAATCCCCTACCTCAATGGTTTTCGAGGAAAACCACAACGGTCGATGAACGCCCTTGAAGACCGGGCCGATTCACCAAGGATCCTCTCTAGATCTATTCTCCTAACACAACCAAGACCAAACCTCATTATCTTTGTCATCCACAAAAATAGTTCTACCCTTAACGGGCGTATATCTAAGACACAAAGATAATAGGAGGAGAAGATCTAGGTGGATCTAAGAATCCAACAAGAACAACCACATACCTTGACAATCCGGCTTCGATATGCAAAGAGAATCCTCTGGATCACCTCCAAAATGCTTGGGAGAGGTTCTCCTATCTCCCAGGAATGGTAAGCCCGAGTTATGGCCGATTAGGGGCTTAAACGATCAAGATACAACCTAAATAGTCAAGATCCTAAATTTTAGGATCATACTTTAAGTGCTAGCATGGTTAGTCCACACGGTTTAACAAACAGTGCGATAACCGTGCATTTGCTTATACCTCGACAACAACCCTAGCACGGTTTGGTCGCACGGTTTAGGCAAACTGTGCGCCTCCCATTCAAAGTCTACTACCTCCAACACCAACCTCGCACAGTTTGGCAGCACGATTTGACAAACTGTGCACCTCCCATGCGAAGACCACTACCCTTTAGATTTCCTTAAAAGCCCACCCAAATGCACCCTCAGGTAACCTTGACTTCCCAGAACACTTCTATCACCACACTTTTACAAAGAAATGGACTGGAGATGTCTGGGAAATTAAAAAATACCTAATGGAATGATTTTCAATGTTAATGTAATTCCCCACTCAAATAAATCACTTATAAAATCCATTAATTAGTTTATTGGTGTGAAAAATATTTAAGCCCTATTTTTTCACATATTCAAATGCATAATATCATGATTTTAACTTGATGGAATTCCTTTTTTTGGAATATATTATACTAGAAATATTCATGTCATGAATAGAGGATTGATGATTTGAATATCTTAGGCCTTGTGAGTATTTTTTTGAAAAGAATAAAAATTATTTTATTATTTTTGAATCTTCTTCTCTCGTACCATTAAGGATAAACAATGAAATGTAAGATTGATTTTACCCCTTCCAAATGTATGTGTATAAAATTTTCCCTATGAGGAGACTCATCTTTATTTTTTTCTCCTTTCATCCACTACTATTATATTACAATGTTGTGATCATCTGATTTCCTATTGAATTGATCTCTGGACTTGATGATTTGTGATCTATTAATTTTAAAATATCTTTAATTTGTTTTCATCATTGGTGTTTCCCGTTGAGGGTGTTTATTTGATCTCTAGTTTAAGGTAGGTGGTTCCATTTTATTTTCCAATATAATTTAACACTTAATTTATTGATGGATTTGATATGAATTTTTTGATTATTAAAAACCATGAAATGGTATTATTTATTTTTTATTTCTAAAAGATCTTTGAAATTTTGACTAACCCCCCAATTTCAATGGAATTGAAATTGTGAAGTGTATTTGAGATAATTAATGGCCTAATTTTGAAATATCAAGGATGAAATATTTTGTTGCAAAAAAGTGAGATAAATTAATTTAATTGAATGATAATTTGAAACACATGAATGGATGAGAACCTATGATTGTGTTTAGGAATGTAAAACTATTGATTAAAACATAAATATTGGGAAATTTTATTTTGATAAAATATGAAATGATTTAATTTCCTAATATTTATAGAATAATTTACTAAAATACATTATATTCTATGAATTTATTAGGTAATTTTGAGAACCATTATATGATCTAACTGACTAGAATTGTATCCATTTTTTCAAAACTATCATAACAAAACTTTTACATGATTTCCCTGAAAGGGATTTGAGTCTAGATAGCCATAGATGAGGGAAAAATTCACACATTGAGACATTGTAACTAACTGAGTAATTTGAATATAGTATTAATATAAAGCAATTTACCATATTACTTATTAAATGGTTCTCAGATATGTTGGATTTGATTATTAAATACAACTAATTATTGGACTGTATTGTTATTCAATGATATATCATATAAATGTTTTATATAACATTAACAAAAAATTAAGTTTTAATACATTTTAAATCATTTTGATTATAATAGAATTTTTTTTAATATATGCAAAATTCAATGCATTGAGTTGTTTTATATAAATTGAATTCATAATATGTTTTTCTTTTAATAAATTTATATGGGAACCCTAGGAAATACCCTACTAATATATTTAGATCATGCTATACATTTTTCTTTAGGAATTTATAGACAATCTTATATAAAGTCCATGGAATAAGAAAGCTCCACTTGGATGTAGAATATGTTCTGAATCCTTGGAATACATAGTGATGGAGGTGATCATTGGAGATGTCATCACACAATTACATGGGATATGTCAAAGATTTTACAATGGAATATACTATGTCTTTTGATTATGTACTCTTCAGTATTATGTTACCTTAATTTTTTGGGACATTATCCTTTTATATTGATGATTATATTGAACTTTATATTTTATCTTTAATTATTATATGGAATAAAATTCCCTTGTGATTCAATTTTGATTATTGGGGCTAGTTTCTGACTTATGGGGGTCAGGAACACCCATCGGGCAATGTATAGACAATATAGGGTAATATGGTAGCTGGGTATTTAGGCTGGTTCATGAAAATTTCCCTTTTTCATTAATAATATTTGTTCACTTCTATATCATATAGAGGAGGGTATTTTTATCATTTATTTTGGATGATTCCTCTTGAAATGTATTAATTCTTGTGGTCTATTGGAATATTTATTCTCTTCGAAACCTTTTTTTTCGGGACATGATTTATCATTATCCAGATCTATATGAAAGATTTTGAAAAACATTTCTACCATATATTTGTGGAGTTTTATGAGGAAAAATGGGAATTTGATTATCATGGATAAGGGATGTCCTATGATGATTAACAGGTGACATTGACCAATGTTTCATTGAATTTTTTCCATTGTGTTTCCATTTTTCTTTTTTATTGAATTTAGTTGAACAAAATATTACAACTTGTAATTTTAATCGGTATTTTTCCTTACTAAACATCATTATTTTTGTTGGACATTCCCAAACACCATTGGATAATTTTGTGGATAAGCTATTCCACCTGGTAAAATTATATTATATGTTCTAATATGATTATATATAAACAATATGTTTTTTATTATTGATCAATATAGTTTATGTATATAGTGACATTATATTGGTGTTATGTACTACCACATAATGTTGGTCATGGATCCAGCAAGGCGGTGATACCCCATAAATCCTTCTTTAATAATTCCATTTTCCTTCAGTTTTATCATTATCAAATAAATTAATTATATATAATTTATTATTAATAACTGAAATGGATCGGATAGATATGAGTTAGGACATTTTGTTGATCAATGGAGGTTGAATGGACATGTATGACTCAAAAATTAAGTTTTTATTTTCTAGGATGGATGTTGGATCCATGTAGAGGTGGGTGGTCCCAGGTATTCTAAACTAGGAAAATATACATGGTTTATTGGCTTATGATAAGAGGTTTTCCACATTGATATAAAAATTAATAATTCATAAACGATTTATAATATACATTGTATGAATAATTGGATAACATTATCTATGTATTTAAATATAATTAATATATTGATATTATATCTGATCAATGTTATATGGGCCACAATAGACCCTTCTTCTATATTTTGACAGCTAGGGACTAAGGCATGATTACATATGTGGGAATGTATATCCCATGAGACAAAGTATGATTCTTGATCACATGTATATTCTTATGCATAGAATGATACAATGTTAACTTTTTGATCACATGTGTGTTTGTGTCCCATGATACAATGTTCGATGAATGATTACTTGTGTGACATGTGTATCTCAGGAGACCATCATTGATTCTTAATAACCATTTTTCATCCCAAGAGTCCTTGATTAATTCATTTGTTTTCATTAGTAGTTTGAGACACCATTATTTTTTCCTTGTTCATATGTGTGTTCATGTGTATCCTACATGTTTAAGCATGTTGTTAGATCACATGTGTCTGTATGGATACTGCTACTCATACTTGATAAAAATTTATTATGCATATATGTGTGATGAAAATATTTCCATGTGAGGTATATATATTATTTTATTTGGTTCAATTCCATGATTCATATTTATAAGAAGATATTAAAATGTTTCATGGTCCTAAAGAGGGATCATGTTCAGAGGAATCACGTGACATGATGACATGACCGATTTAGTTGTGAAGGTATAATGGATTTCTCGACTGATCATGTGGAATGATGGTATTGTATGAATGGTCATGAGTGGAAATAGTGGATTATGATGATATTAAAATATTTTACATAGGAAACATTGTTAGGATATTATTGCCTTATGCCCTGAATTGAGGGAGTTTTGGGGCGTGATGCCATTATGGATTCATCCATAAATGATGAAGTTCATAAAAATTATAATAATCGATAAAGAACTTGTTATCCTATGGAAAATTTTGAGTTCATGTGGTGAAACTGTGGTAAAATCAAGTTCATAACTACATTTATAGTATAGAGGTGATACATGAATATAAGAGGGTTCATAAAGGATTTGAAAGAGTATAACCATTTAATATTTGAGTATTTTATTCTTATTTATTTGTTGGAAATTTTATGTGATGCATCCAAAAATTTTGCAATGATTTTTTAGTTCTTTTATATTATCCCATAAAAATAAACCCAATGTACTGATTATATATTATTATGCATTGTTGGTGGCCTAAATACTTTTACTCATATGATGCTCGGGTGACCCACAAACCTGGGTACCTTACAAACCAAAACATGTTGTTGGTACATGTTTAGATGAACCCCATGGTTAATCATTTAAATATATAGCTCAATATTTTTATATATACATGGATGATGTGATTCTTGGATATGGATGTAATTTCTTGTTTTTTACAATTATGTTCTTTTTCAATCATTTGTATGTGTTCTTCCCAGTGGGTGATTAGTTTCATATATTTTGGTCTTACCATTCATGTTGGTTTTTTAAATATTTAATCATTATATATGAATTGTTTTTGGTTTTTGTGTACCTTTATTGATTATATTTATATATTTTTTTATATTTCATTTATTTTTCACTCTGAATGATGGTATTGTTGTCCAAGATTATTACGAATCAGTGACAAAATTCTTGTAAAGGTAAAAGAATAGTCAAATAAATGTTTATAAAAATATTTAGTGTTTTTGTTTTAAATATATTAGACTACATAACTATTACAGTGGATAAGTATGGTATATAATGTTTATATTTAAATATTTATTATTTATTTACACAATTTTCAAGATACTATAAATTTCGTAATACATTAATTTCCATAAAATAGACATTAAATTGTATTTAATGTAAAAATTAATTACTAAATTAAAAAAATAACATAAAAATATATTAAAATTAAGAAGGTTGTGGTAAATAATTAATTTCATTAGATATTATACATTTATGAACACTATTTAATTTTAAAATTACATTATTTTCTAATATAGATTTTATACAATGAAAATTCTATTTCATTTTTCATATAAATGGGTATTTGTTATAACCATTCACATACTCATTTCATGTTCAGTTTTATCTTCATATTCTAGCCAAATTTCCATTTAAAAATTTGTTTTTACATTTATTAGGCTTTATCCTCAGAAAAAGTCTTTTATTACAAGGATTTGGACTCAATCCAAAGAAGGAAATTCAAAGAGAACGGTAAGGGTTTTCAAGGCTCTTTCTCTTTTTTATTTATGATACAATATCACAAAAATATCTTAATAATTCTATTATTTTCTCAAATAGGATTCCATTACATTTATATTAGAGTAAATTTTATCCATAAATTATCTTATATTTTCTATTTCCCCTCACTAAACCCTTTTCATTCGCATCAATAAATCAAAATATGAGTTATAAAAGTAAATTTTCTTGGTTTTAACTATCATCTTAATAATAACAATAACATAAGAAAATATATAAATATTACTCAAAAATATTATATTATTTATGAAATATTATTTTTAGAGGACCCAAATATTTATTTATTTTACATTATTCTAAACAGTTATCTAATATATTTATAAAAAAGATGGTTTTATGTGACCTGAGTGAATGATGTTGATTTCATAAAATTATTAAATTCAAGTTTATTCCAAAAAAATTATTTTATGATTTAATATAATTAATCATTATAATTGAGAAATGGTAATGTATCCATAAAAATGATATTTAAATTTAACAATCTTAGTTTTTTTACCATTAAAAAATCTCACCTAGGAGGAATGTAGGATTGGTAAATATTTCTTATCCTATTGAACACCTATCATTATAGAATGATATTGAATTAAATATATTAAAATTTAGGGTGTATAAATAAATTTTAAAAAAATTCATGTCTATAAATATACCAAATCGTTTTTGGATATTCTTAATTGAAAAAAATCAAAAATTTTGATGTGAAATATATTAATTTATTAAATGAATGAAATTCGACAAAAAGTAACTGAAAGGGAATATAATTAGTAAATAAATTTAAAAAAGTTATTGAATAAGTAAATATTTTATATAATATTTCTATTTAGGATGATATAGGCTTCTTAAATAAATAAAAAATCATTAAATTATATTCTCTCTTTAAAGACTCTATTATTATAATAATATTTAAAAAATTAAATTTGTATATTTTCAAATTTTACCTCTCTTATTTATCTGGATGTCTATATATTTCTACAAATAAACTGATTTTTATATTTTACCTTAAATGTTAGGATATTTTTAAGGGTTCTTCATATAAAATTTCTTGTTATGGGTTTTGTTTCATACTATGCATCTATTTTCATTTCATTGGTTTATATACTACCTCACTAATATTTTTTTATTATTATATTTTTTCATTATATATAAATATTCCATTTCATGTTCTATTATTAAATTGACTTTGAATACTGTTTTACCAAAGTTTCAATGATTAATTTTTTAATCCCAAAATAAAATTGATATTATATATAATTAAACTAAATTTTTGTAATATTTTACAATTTTACACTCTATAATCAAAATTTTCAATATATTTTTACAAATAGGGTTTACAAGTCTTACATACTTTTCACATTTCATTGTTTTATAATTTAACTGAAAAAATTCATGTCTTTGGGGCACACCTCGTCTATTTTATTATAAATAATCATTATCCTCCATTTACATATTATTTATTTTATTTTATGGATTCCCATATATCTACTTATATGATACAATTATTTATTATTTTTAAATAATTTTATTTTATTTATAAATGTATTTTTCTTTTTACAATTTTCATAATGGTCATTCTCTCCCAACATTTACCTTCTTTAAAAAAGTTTAAATTTAATTTGTTTTATGAAAATTTTCATCCTGATTTTATATTAATTTTCTCAACATGAGTTTTAATAGAAAGCAATCTTCTACCTATTATCATTGTCTTAAAATTTACTTTATAGTAACATTTTTTTAAAATTTATTCTACATTAAAATAATGTTTATTAAAATTAATTGATATGTATTTCTATTTTATTAATAGAATTTTTTAATACATTTATAAAAGTTAATTTCATCAACGGTAATGTTCATAAATGTTTATTACAATTAAATGTGGATATAATATATTAAATACCAAATAATCATTTAATTACATGAATAAAGGAATATATTTTAGCAAATCACTTTCCTATCATCTTTTATGTTCATATGTTTATAGTATATAAGAAAATATAAAATAAAAACCTATGTCTTTAAAACCCCTAAAATTTTAAAAGTAAAAAACATATTCAATAGCATGTATAACATTAAAAAACAATATTAGAAGATAATATTTCACTCCAATTCTATAAAATATATTTCATTGATAACAAATTTATTTATTTATTCATAACATAAGATCAATGTCACACCGAGTTTAATCATAACACAATACAAATATTAAAATATTTCTTAAATAGGAGAAAAATAAACAATAGGTCATGTTGGTGATTCTAAATATTAATAAATAAATTATAAATGAGAAATATTTTAGATACCTTTAGTGGTTAAATATATATATATATTGTGTTTGTGGGTACAATTAATTTTAATCCCACACATACTACATACACAGGAACGAAAGAATGGCCCTAACCCCCCAAAGTATAAAACACCCATAAATTCATATTTATTAATCAAAACACTTGAACATATAGTGGTCCTGAATCCAATTACATTGTCCATAGGTCTAGTACGTATGAAATCCCATTACATGGACTATTTTCCCAAATTTTTGACCTGAAATCCCCTTGGTGAGTGCTGATACAATACATATTCTATTAAAGGACTTACTTTAGTTATGCCCCCACAATAACTCCAACTAAAATTCCCACCATTGCTATTGTGCCTCTAATTATACAGTTTTTCCACAGCTACAATACCACTACATTGTACGAGGCAATGTAATGGGTTTTCAGTATAATGGAAATACCAAATATTAATTGGAATCCACATTTTAATATAATATATTTCTATTTCTATTATATTTTTTATTCAATATTAATTATTTTTTGTTTAATTATATATCTATAAATACTATTCATGTCATTATTATCATTTCATATTGAATTTTGATATTAAAACATTGTAAAATTTTAAATATTTTAAATTTTAAAACCAAAATTCCTCTACAGGATTGAGGGAATAATTTTAAATTAATATTTCACACATTTTTTAACGAAATTTATAAAAAGGGACACAATATTTTAGATCAAAAATAATAAATATTTTATAAATTGGTAAAATTATTAAGTTACCAAAATAAGTAGTGTAATTAGTAAAAATTATTTACAATGGTTAAGGTAAAAATTGGTTGTATTGGGGTTAAACTAAAATGATATGGGTTAAAATGATGAAAAATGTGTCATAAAATATATTTAATAGAAATATTCCTAAATTAAATCATATATTTTATAGAATATCTCATTTTTGAGACCTTGTAATGATATAACAAGGTATATGATTTAATATATTTGAATAATAAAAAATTTTCCATGCGCATCACTTATAAAGCCCACCACCTATCCCCTCTTCTTAAAACCATTGAAACATTTCAGATCATCCAATACCTACCAAATAAATCAAAATTTTCCTCCACTCATCCTAAAGGAATTAGTCTAGGTATAGAGCAATCATTCAATGGTTTTTAGTGAAAACCTAAGGAGGATAAACTAAAAACATGTAATGTTCTTCAATGATATCTATTGTATAATTTCTTCATCAAAATCCATGAATTATTATTTAAAAAATGTTATATAATAACATATATATATATATATATTACATAAAATAGTATATTTTATGTAAATTGTATTACCTACAACCATCCCCACTTCCATCAAAAGGGTTGTGAAATCATCATTTGTGTGTACGACAGACAACAACCACATAAACTGATGGATTTTGTTATTTCATTTCCACATACCATGGATTGATATGATGATGGATATATAGAATAGGTATGATAAATATGATATAATTAAACTTTTTAAGTCATTAAATCATTTATTCCTTTCCCACTTCTCCTTTAATATAGTATATTATAACGTTACTCATATATACGATAGACTACCACCTCCGAAAGCGATATGATACATTTTTCCATAACACATTACATTAAAGGTCATAAGTTTAAAATAAATAAATATATAAAATAAAAGTAAATATTTTTTATATTAATTACATATTTATTATTCTTCAACGCAAATATATAGAATTTTATTTCATATATTTTCAGCTACTAAAAATGACAATGTTGTACATGTGTGTGTGTAAGACCATCCTCACAAAGTGACGTGACTCCTTATATATCACCATCCTAGTAGAATTATATACATATTTATATTTAAATTAATAGTATGATATATTGAAAATTATTGTCTTATAAAAAATTACTTACTTTTTTCCATAAGGATCATTGATAAATGCAAATTGTACTCATGTGTACGTACAACATAACATCTACATGATAAAAAAATACACCTTTAATAAAAACCAAAATTCAATATTGGATTAATTTTATAATGGATGAAAAAATAATATAATTATACCCTGATTATTATTCATTAAATGTTTAAATAATGACTTTATTGACCATTTTCAACCTACCAATTTCATTTTCAACACATAATTTAAATATCATCATAACATTTGATGCAAACATAATTGAATAAGTAATAATATATGAAATGGTATTAATTGAAATAAATGTAATATTAATGTTTAAAATGGTTATTAGGACAAGAATAATTAAGAAATCTATATTATTATGGATAATAAAGAATATACTTGATGAGTCAGACTCATGGTAAGGGACTTCATCTCGATTTTCTTCATTGAGGTATATTATAATGTCATGCATCTAATGTTTTCTATATAATGTAAAAAATTAACCTTTGACAAGTAATATAATTATTAATTAATAATTAATGATATTTTATGTTGCAATTTTCACTATTTCATCAAATTGGGTTTTGAATTAATAATTACTAAATTGTAATGAATTTCCAAACAGAATTTTGATTCAAAAGATAATATTACTCTATTATGGTCTTTGATATTATATGAATATGAGTATAATGGAATTTATTTTTGTTTTATTTAATGTTATATTTTTTATATTTAGTTATTGTTGATACACATTATTGATTAATTTATTAATTCCCACTTCAATTTCATGATCATTTTAAGGGGTTTTTTCCAAATCGCAATCTTATTAAAATTTATTATTGATGAATTTATGTTAATTAAAATTATTTTATAATTAGGAAAGAAACACAATAAATATTATTCTATTCTAGTTATTCAGAATATTTTTTCTTTAATATTAATATTTTCCACTCTTTGGTTTTTAATATAATTGAGAATTTTCTTTGAGAAAATACGACTTTGTTTCATTCTTCAATTAGAAATTTGTTTTATTCCTAAAAAATTATTTCTAAAAAATATCAAAAATATTATAAACATTAATTTTTTATTTTCTAATCACATTTTTACAAAATTTTATTTTTAAAAATTTTGAATGAAAAGTTTTAGTCATTTTCAAACAAATGTATATGTTATAACACTCTAATAGTAATAAAGTAATGTTCTTTTTATCTTGTGTGACATTTATTTAATTACCAAAGATACTGAATTTAATTTCATTAATGAATATTTTCTATTATAAAATTTATAATTATAATGAAGAAATTTTCCATAAAATTTTTGAAATTCATAGTTTTTAAATGTTCTTTTCAATGAATATGTTTTTTTGATATGTTTTAGTTTTCAAAAATTTATTTTAAAATTGAAATGTGTATTTTATCGAGAATGTTTTCAATGAACATATTCTATTATTTTTATGAGACAATAACCTTTATTTCAAATATAAAAGTTATGGGATATATGGTATAGATATAATACATATTCATGTGTAGGATAGTTTATGATTATTTTTACCAATGATAATATTGACATTAACATCCTTGAATAATTTTTTAATTCAATAACATTACATAAAAAAGAAAAATTCATTTGAAAATTGGACATTATATTTCTCCAAAATATCCATATTATTTATCATGTATATGATTATTATTTATTTTATATATCAGTTCTACAAATGGTATTTCACATGGAAAGTAATTAGTTTGTCCATGAAAATATCATTTAACCCAAATTGTTTAATCAATACAAATTTTATTATATAGAAAATTATTTATAAATTAAATATACTATTATATATATGAGGACTGATTTGAATATTAACGAAACACGTGGGACCTTATAAAGATTCCCCATTAATGCATTAGTTATCTCTAGGGAAAAATAAGTTTCATATCATGATTCAAACAAGAATCATTCCATCTATTTTAAACAATATTTAGGATTGACCATGATGGGGGATTCATTTTGTTCTTGGTAAACCTAACTTCCCCTTAATTGTTAATTTCCTAAATTATGAAATTGTTTATTATTATACATGATGTTTTTTCTATGATATTCTCCCTGGATACGTTTTATTCTCAATTTATTGGTAAAATGGAATGTGGTTTCAGTTATTTACATTACTATATTTACTTTTCCTTATATATTCATGATATTAATATTATTGATTAAATGTTATTTTTTCATTTTTTATGTTATAATATTTATTATGCCTTATCTAGTCATTGTAGTTATATTATTGATTAAATAGGACATTATTTAGTTAATTTCCCTTCTATATTGATTATTAGAGTAAAATTATTTTTAATGGATTGTTTTACATTTATTTTCCATTACAAGTTGATATTATCATTAATTCATTATAGCTTTTACTGTATATAACACTTACTTGAATTAGAGAACACTGGAATTTCGTTTCTGTTCCATTGGTTTCAATAATTTTTTCTAGGACTGATAAATATGGATATTGACTATTGAAAAAATATTTTCTAGAAAAATAAGTAATGTTATAATTTTTTTTCCAACTATTTTATGGATATCATGTTTTTATCTTGTATACCCATACAACTAAATTATTCGTTATATTAGAATGCAATTACATATATAATATTTCAATTTAATAGACTATACATTTTCTCAATGATACTAGGGTAATGGTCTCTTAATTTATTATTATATTAATTATATTAGAATCATTGGGATCAATATTTAAGAAAACATATATTATGAATCATAAACCCATGATATTATTAAAAGACATGTTTTGAATAACATACTAATTCTTTGATAAGGCAATGATTATATGGTTTTATAATGAAATAAATCTCTATATGGATAATATATGTAGACAATGTTTTGGAACTAAAATATATAAGGATAATATCTCTAAAAAACGGTTCTTTAGAATTCACTTGATCATCACATCATGCGTGACAATGGGCTTTACTAGGCACCTGGTTTCACAATCTTTGGGAATATGATTTGAATATTTCACATTTTACTTACAAACAATTATAATAATTTGAATAAATTACAAAAATGAATATCCTTGGTCAGACCTAAGGTTAATTATGTTGAAATTTATGTGGAATAATATATAAATCCTTCAATTTATCAGATGGTTATCCCACTAAGATTATTCTTTCCTGCACTATGTTTTTTATTTACTGTCAAATGATGGAACCTAAATGTATCATGATTTCATTGAATATAAAGGAAATGTTGGAGACTTTGAAAAAAATCAGTATGACGATAGGATTTAATGATATTGTCATATCATATAATCAACTTTCCTGAAATATGATTAACAACATATTCCTTAACCAGATCACATAATCACCAAATAAGAGAACTATTATGTACTATTTATTCTAATTTTATGTAGACCATTGGTGTGGTATTGATTGATTTCCATTATATAATAAATATTGAGGAAGAAACCCGTGAATTTGTCTCGATGGAATGAGAAAATTGTTTATGTTTAGAAAATATGGAAATAATGTGAACATTTTTCATGAATTTTTTTGGGTGTGATGGTGGGAATTTAATATAATCTTAGTGACCAATTTATAGTTCATTATATGAAATATATAGAATATGTGAATTTATTTAGTCAATTTCCACATATAATAAAAGAACCCTAGACCAATGAAGGATCAATGTGGAAATAAAATGGATGAATTTTTAATATATTGGGATTCGATAAATAAATTTTAAACTAAATTTATTACAAATGTTATTTGGTTATCGAAATAATGAATCATATGTGGATTATGTTATGTATTTTAATCATATATTTATTTATTATTATAAGGGTTTTTATACCATCACGGACTTTTGATTTTATCATTTACTAAAATTTGAAATTTCGAAACATAATTATTTATGTTATATATGATGGGATTAAATCAATATTATTGAATTTTTTGGTAAATTTATGAAAATGTTTATGTTTTGGGGGAATATTTATTTGAGGAACAATGCCATTAAATTTTATAGACATTATTTTCAATTTATTACTATCCTTTAGTGTTAATATGATGAATAAGTAAATTTTTATAACTTTTAAATTATAAAAGTATAATTTTTTAAAATATAAATTGTAATAAATCCATAGTATACAATTTTACATAATAACTTATTTAATTAAAAGGATTTCAATAATAAATTCTTTAGGAATCTTATAGGATTCATATTAATTTTTTTTTCTGAAAAGTGAAAACACTCGAGATTTTTGAACACCCATCATGGTTTTCATGTTAGTGGGGCTTAATCCCAAAAACAAAGGATGAAAATTTTTTAGAGCCTACAACTCACCTACATAGAGTCATAGTTATTATGTAATTATTTTTTAGTTAAATAATTCTATGAGTAAATATTAATGATGAACCCGTGGTTTTATTTTTGAGGTTCAAAGATGAATGTATCATATTTTATATCCTAGTCAAAAGTATTTGATATGGGAAATGTTTATACAAATATGGATAACATGTCACTATTTTATGATTATAATGATCTGTTAGAAGTTAATTTTTGAGGTTCATGGGAAAAAATTAATTTTTTGATCTTTAATTATTGGAGTAAGTGATCAATTAGAAATTTAACAATTATTTTCCATGAATATGAAATTTATCATAATAAATAGAAATGAATCATGTAAGTACATTTCATTTGATTCATAAACAGTAAAATAATTATTCAACTCCATGAATTAGATATTAAAAAAATATAATCCAAATACGGTTATTTTTTAAAAATGAATGTATTTTTAAATCATCACAAAGTTTTTGTTTTTATTACCCAAATTTCCATTTACCAGCTTCATTTATTATGATCAATGACCTCTTTGATTCTCTATAATTATCTACAATATCCTTCCATTTCCATATCTTCTTCTTACACCACTATTCACTTAGTAAAAATGGTATGTAACATTATTATTCCATTTTATACCATTTTATAGCATATTTAGAAGAATTTTCATTCTCTATATTATGAAATTGAATTTTTTATAATTATTCTTTTAAAAACATCAATCCCCTGATTTCTTTTATCTAGAAAATATTATATGGAATCGATTTATTTAATATGGGGAATATTTAACACTATGTAATTATTAAAGAATAACATTGTATTTGATTGATTGTATGACACAAAATAAAAGGAAAATAGATAATAACACCCTAATTAATTAATATATATATATATTAATACAATTAAATTTTTTATCGTGTAATATTTACGCAACACTAGGTTCAAATGGTAGTTAGGGTTTGGCTTAGTGGTAAGCACCCCGTAATAAAACATGAAAAATGGGTGTTCAAAACTCATTGGGCGCAGGTACTATAGTAGTACTGTAGTGGGTACTGTAGCAGTGGTGGTACTGTTGATCAGCGGGTACTGTAGCGGCGGCAGGGCACTGTAGCGGTGACAGTACTGTGCGGGTACTATAGCAGCCGGGTTACTATTCATAGTATAGGAATTTGGCCAAAAATTGGGGCCTATGGGTTATGTAATGGGCTTCAAACCCACTGGGCCTTCGGGATATGTAATGGGTCTCCCTCTTCCCAGTTAAAAGAGGTCTTTTCATTGCTTTATTAATTAAAATGAGGCTTCGGCCCCAACATTAAAAAAAACACTAGGTTCAAATGAAAAATGATAGTTTTTTAAAATAATATTTTAATATGACCATTATAAACCAACTATAAAATATGATGGTATGAAAAGTAATCAATAAATTATATAAAAAATAAATATTAATCAAGTTTTTTTTTCTATTTAGGATAAATAATAATAATATGAATCATGACAATGTAAATTAAATATGCCTTAAAAACAATATATTTTCTAAAAAAAATTATTCATTTTTTCTTATCAGAATTAGAACAAATTTTTTACCAATTCAAAAACATTTATTTGTGAAAATAAATTTATTTGTTGATATCATAATATCTAAATTATCTTATGGATAAATTTGGATATTTTTTCTGAAAACAATCATTTTTCGATGAATATGGAATAATAATGAATTTTAAATAAAAATCTCAATTTTGATTAATTATGTTTATAACATAATATTATAATATACAATTATTTTAAATGTAAAATTACTACAATAATATATAAATTGATAAAATTTATGTAATTGGAATCATTTTAATATTTAATTTTTATATAATAACATTGTAGACATTTGAACAATTTTCATTTAAAATGAATTTTTCATTGAGATGATGGGATTATTTTCATATAAATATTTCATCGTATTTTGTTTGAATTATGGAAAAAGTATTAAATATTCTGAATCAAAATAATTTATATTTTTTAATATGTTCAACTTCATTTTTGGCCAAAATGACTTCTGAAAATATAAAAATTATTTATAGTGCTTATGGAAAAAATAAATTTTCTAAAGGGTTAAAATAAAATGATATGTGTAAAAATAACCAATACATTGTATAAAATTAGTTTGACGACCTTATTTAAACATAGTATCATCAGTATTTGATAATGGCCATTTTTCGATTATTGTTTCATACATATGTATGAGCTATTTTCAACATGATCCTAACATATAAAATTTATCAAATCCATATTTTTTAGTAATTTTAAAAGTTGAATTGATTAATATATATAATTTATATATCTTTATTATTATTATTGAAAGGACTAAAAAATTATATCCCTGAAAATAGTTAACCTTCCAAATCCATTTTCACGAACCACCTTTATCGAGATGTGGAATGGTTCATAAAAGATTCCCTCCCTTTCATCCTCATGTTTAAGGAGTGATAATGAAACCCAAGTCCCGCCTCTAGTAGGGATATAAGTGGAAAATAAAACCAAGGGTTTATAATCTCACATAATATGGATGGAATAAACTTTTTTTATAGAACATGATCAGGAGATAAGATATTATTTCCAAGAAACACCCAATACTAAAAGTGAAAGTAAATCCAAAATCTATTCCCACATGTATTGTCAATAAGTAAATCTAATTTGAGGAAAAACAAAAATCCAATGTAAAGTACCAAAATAAAGATAATAATTAGCAACAACAACAAATCTGGATGCCTGAGCTAGTAATGTTCAACGCGGTCTTCAATGCCCTCCAAAAAACATGAAAACATTTTTATATACGTAGAGTGAGTATACAAGTATACATAGTAGGAAAATTAAATCCACATATACACAAGTTAGGGAACATTCTAACATCTATTTGAGAAAATAGTAGAACCCCAAAGAACCTACCAATGAAAACTAACAAGCCTAGAATCAACAAGGAATACTCATCAATTAATACAAGAAAGGTAAAGTTGTAGTATAAGAACTTCAATATTTGGGAACCCCACGCCACCTTCATATATGTTAACTTATCAGTCGTAACAGATAATGTCTTGATGCTACAAATATTGACATATAGAGTCTCATTTCCACAACCATCCGCCCTATACCTAGGATTCAACCATACCACACATCACGCCCGCAGACAGCTGGGCCAAAACAACCACACCTCTCGCATGAAGACACATGGGCCACAACAACCTCTCACCCAAAGAAAGCTTGGGAAGAACAATCACACCACTTACCCAAAGACACGTGGTCATTATCCTAAATACACATGGGCCTCATCAATAATACACTTAGGGAAAAAAATATTTTCTCATAAACACCTAGGCCTATCCTCTAAAACAAACCTACAAAAAGGAACTATGACTTTGGAAGGCCTCCGCACATTACAGCCTACCTAGATACTCTCTAGTGGTAAGAATCAAAAAATAGTGAATGTATGAAATTTAGTAACAAACCATCCATTCTCACAATGGGATGTTTGGAAGGAGACATCCCCAATGAATCTGGATGTACGGAAAATGGTGCTCAAAAAGGTAAGGGTGCATAGAAAAATCAAAACGAACGAAAAAATATATAGGTACCCAAACAGTCATCACAAAAAACAATTCCCCGCAAAAAACAACCAATTAATACCAAACCAGATTTACTACATCCCTTATATTCATAACCACACTAAATCCATGAACAAAGTATAACACAACCAATTTTAATCTAGCCAATTTATATATATTAATTAAAGGAATCAATTCCATTTCATCCAGAACCACTGGGAATCTACCAACCATAAACTCCCAAAAAACAAGATAAACCAAACTATTTTCCCACCTCACTATAGCAGATGACCAGATTTATTATCCACTACACAAACCCTCAATCTTCATATAGTGATCTTAAACCATAAAAAAATATCATTCTTCAAAATTATGTCTCAAAATCACTTTCTCACAACCTATCCATGCAACATCCTTACCCATCAATTCCACAAGGTAGTTCCACTACATAAAAGTTTATAACCACTCCACAGTATCACTGCCCAATACCGTTCGACGACCATGAAAGAAAAAAAGGTGTTTGGTTGCCTACAAGTCCATCCATTCCAAATTCAATTAGTCTCTCAAACTAGAATACCAACACACCCCCTTTATTTCCCCACTTGAAAACCCTACAAAAACTATGATTAACCCATATCACCGCTATACAAATAATCCACACGCTTCTCACAAGACCAAAAACTCTGTCAACCCTTATACCCACAACTGTTCTCCAAACTGCAGCACCAAAAAACTCACACAATGTCAAAAAACATAACAAATAATAGCACTTTACCACACCTATAAAAATTATGTGTATATATATTCATATTTAACCTTCATTGGTTTTTTGATTAAACATAATTATAAATAGGGTGATCAAAAAAGAAATTAGATCCCAAGGAATCCTTTTACATAACCACATATATATGATTTAATGGTATTCCATGTTATTACCATTTATCAAAGGATCACGGAAAAATATAACAACAGTAGTGCACAGTCAAAGAACACCAATGGTCTTTATTTTTAGGATACATAAAATCACAACAATATATTAAATAATCAATGATAACAGAAAAAATTGGTGATCAACATAAAACCACGCATTGCACCTTATTTTATTTACCCATTTTATATTTTAATTATATTTAATCCTTGTTTATTTCTCATTTTAGGAAATTCATTTATCCATTCATCCCAAGAAATCACCTGTACCCGAACCCTACATGATTCAAAATTAAAGGGAGATAGAATGAATCATTTCTGGATTACTAATGGATCAATGTTCCTCTTTGTACCAAGAATATGCGATCACACAAGAAGCCTGAAAAATCGTCAATAATTCTAAGAAGGATGGAATATCGGACCAGTGAATGAATCCCCTAGTAAAAACGACACTTGGAAACCAATAGAGAACAAACAAAACCCACAAAAGGGAAGATCCCAACATTGAATATCCAAATCCAATATTTAAGGAAGAATGCATTCAAAAGTTATTAATCATGAGATCATGGCCAAGATCACGTAATTTGAGTATCTGAAAAACCCTATAATGTTAGGATATTAAATATATACTTAATATCTTTCAAAAAATCTCTTAAAAACACCCAAAAAATGCTTTAAGCTTGGTTTACAAGAAATAAGATGTAAAATGGGAGAAATTAGAATACTTAGAAAAAATTAAGAAAACTACAAATGAGTCACTAAGGGGTGATTTATCAACACAAAGCCACTGATGGGTGATCTATTGATGTGATCTAATGATGTTGAGAAACCGATGTTCAGATAATGAAACAAAGACCTAACAATGCCTCGACCTATTGATGCCTCGACATACCAATGCCCTGACTCACCGACACCTCGACCTACCAACACTGTAACTCACCATCCTAGAGGCTCTTGAATCACAAATTCTGATGCATCTCACTTAGTGACTCAATTAATCAGTAATTCATTATCATGTCAATTCAAAGAAACATGATAATTCACTATCATGCAAATGCACTGACATGCTGATGGAAAACTAGATATGTTGAATACTTTTGAAATGAGCCCTCACTTCCTCCTAGAACACCCAAAACACTGGTTTTTCACAAGGATAGGGCCCAGAGAAATATTTATCATCACATCAAATACCTCTAAAACTATTCTTGTCCTTGATAACTCAAAAACAAAACTAGAAGGGAAAGGTTTTAAAATATTGGTCGGAGTGGATACTCAACAGGGGTGAATTGAGTTCCAATTAAAAATTTATGAATAAAAAGATTTCTATTAAATCCCCCCAATTTAAATAAACAAGACAAACTATAGGGAGTTTGTCAGGATTGTAAGTGTTCATTTAGTTTCTAAAAAGATGATTATTTCTCTTTTAACATTATCAGAAGATTAATCTACATTTTTAAACTAATTTACTTTCTAAAAATAATTACAAAAACTTTATAGTTCAACTGTCAGAGTTACTTTAAAATAGATTTGTATATCAAATTAATTAGTAGAAAAATATTGAAAGTATTTTAAATAGGAACAAGATGAACATCAATTTTAGAAATGAGGTCAAGTCTCAAATTGAGACACAATCCTCTCAAACAGTTTATAAAAATATTTGACCAACACCCTGGATCGTGGTTTACAATAGTACTCAGACTATCCAGGCCCTTATACCTCTACCACTGTTCTACGTGGGAAAGCAACAACAACAGCACACAGGCTGTACAGGTCCTCAGGCACCTACCATAGTACTTTATGGGATACACAAATGTATAAGAAGTTTCATGTGAGGATTTTATTATCCTCTAGTTCAGCGTAGGAGTCTATGTGTGTACAAACAGACATAATCACACACTTCTCTTAATGTGAAGAAACGAATGATCACAGGAGAGAAAGTATATAGAGATGAGTATAGAATTCTCTTGTGTGATGTCAATGCCACTATCGACTCCTTTGGATTAAAACAGATGAAGTTGTAAGTCCTCCTCTAGATGTTGTGTGGAGAACAGAGTGTCACGATTTAGCTTGTGTTCTTCGTGAGATTCAATCCAGAAAATATGATCTCTAGGCTTCAAATATGCTTCTTGTGTTCTTCTGTGTCTAATTTCATGCATTGTGCCATTCCATTTTGTTAATACTTCCTCCAGATATCTTCATTGTTATTGTACTCACGACCTTGATTTTTGTGTTTGTATTGTGCATGATGATTCTTGTCCACACTTCAATTTTAACATGGAATTCATCTGTTGAAGTCGACATGTTTCATGTGTTCTGCACCTCGTACCACGAACTTTCTGGTGATATGTATACCAAAAAACATTAATTATTTCGGTACATTAAAATCATCAAATTTTACTGTTAGACATTAAATTGAAAGACAAAAAAATTGTTTATGAAAATGGTGTCTCCTTCACACTGTGTCTGAGTGTCAAGGTGTATCATGGTCACGGTGTCTCATGGTCACGGTGTCTCATGGTCATGGTGTCTCATGGTCGCAGTGTCTCATGGTCATGGTGTCTCATTCACGGTGTATAGTTCATGGTGTCTTGTTCATGGTGTCTTATCTGCGGTGTCTTTTTCACGTTGTCTTGTTCACAGTGTCTGGATTCACAGTGTCTTGTTCACGGTGTCTGGATTCACAGTGTCTTTTTCACGGTGTCTTACTTCATGGTGAATTTTTCAAGGTGTCTGGATTCATGGTGTCAAATATAAATTGCTAGTGGAAATCTCACGGTGTATTAGTCTTTTCAAATTTACTGTTTTCAGGAATAAATAATGATGATAATAGAAAGGATTATAGTAACACATTAGTCAAAGAATATATTTTGAGAGTAGACCAAAGATAATATAAAGTGAGTAAACTAAATATAGAACACTTAATATCTTGATTGGCCCTTATTTAATCAAGAGAAAACATTAAACATAAATACGCATGATTGGATAAAATTTTTAGGAGTTAACTATGTTGAAAAATATTTGTGATCATTAAAACATGATTAATACATGAGGATTCCAACAATCTCCCCTTTTTGATGGTCACAAATCATGTATAGTTAGAGTGTATATTGGATTCAACTAGAGAGATAAAAGGAACTACAAGACTAGAATAGACGCACATATACCCCTTCTAGGATTATAAAAAAGTTTAAAAAGAGATGTCAAAAAGTGCACATTATATTAAGAGTAAACATAGTTTTTAGTACAAAGAAAAAGACTACTCAATAGAATCACTATCTATAAATGAGTAAGCACTATTCTTCTTCATGGTTTTTCCTTCTCTTATAATTTAGCAGTAGCAGAAGAGGAAGCCATAGGGGATGTGGATGATGTAGAAGAAGGATGAGAGGTGGTTGTTAAGGAGGGTAAAGGAAGGCCTTCACAGACTGAGGGATCCAAGGTATGAGTAGTAGAAGATCTATGCAGTTGATGATCAAGAATAAGATGCCTATTCTGACCGAGTTCATGTCTGATAGATAGGGTGGTTGATGATAGGGAAGAGGAGAAGGTAGGAAGCCTAGGTCTGAGAGGTGCAGCCGCATGAGAAAAAATGGTTGTACTCTGGACATGAAGATAGGGCTTCAAGAGTTTTATGAAATCTATAATGATATCTCCACCATACTGCATGGATTTTTCAAAATCATTTTTGTTCTCCATAAACTTTTCCAGTAATCCAGTAAAATCTATTAGATTATTGACTAGGTTCATGAAATCTTGATCAAAGGAGGAATCTGCAGATTTTCTACAAGGTACTTGAAATGGTTTTCCATATCAGCCATGAAGAAGATTATGTTGTAGTAGAAATATACTATCATGGAAATATATTTCTGAGAATCATTAGAAATTTTTGAGTGGATTTGTACTAGGTGAAAAACTCTATCCATGTTCCTGACCACTTCAAAAAAATAATCCACATTGAAGCCACTAAGTACATTTTAAATCTCTTCTTTGACTACAGTTCAGAGCAGATCATTATCCAAAAAGGGTCTAGTGAATTGACCAGATGCTCTGACTGCTATGGTCCGAGATTTTAATTGATTTAGCACCTTTTTAATACACTCTTTATATTCATTAGTGAGTATATTAAGATTGGAAACAGTATCTTTCATTTCCATTACAATTTGTTTGTTTTATTCAGTGATCTTTTCATCTAAGGATTATAGATAAGGTTGAATACGAGACACACAAACTTGTGGGATTTTTGGACCAGCAGGTTCGACAAGAGGAGAAATAGCTTCAGATCATGAATGCATCTATCTCTTCATGTCTTCAATCAACTTCTTAGGGTATTCACTTCATTACTGAGATGCTTATTTTCAGCTCTTACTTCTTCAATCTCAATGAGAATCTTAGGTTGTATTTTCCAAATAATTGTTACACCGTGATATTTTATTGGAAATTTATATATATTTTTTGTATGTCTTATGTTATACGCAACACCAAAGTATTTTTTCACTACACACAACACTGGCTTGGCTTTCGTTACACACAAGTGCATCCTTCCTCAATATATTGTGTTGTACACAATACAATGTTTCAATAAACAATGATATATTATTATAATATAACTAACTAGACATTATGAATAGTATTAATCAAATTTCCGATTTTATATCATTTTAATTCATCTTACACATTTTCTTGAATGAGATATGAAAATAAAATCAATTTTTTCGGATAAAAGATGTATTTCTTTTTAAAAAAAATGCGATTTTACCTCCATTTGATGGCGCATCCATTTTAAATATAATTTTTGAAAATTTTATAAGTTCAATTTTAAAAAATAAACTTCTTATTTTGAATTAGGACATAATAATTTAAATTGGATAAATTTTTTATAATTTTATGCTAACATTCATATTTTGATGATTAGTAAAAATACACTAAATTTTTCATTAAACAACTTTTTCATCAAGATAATTTATATGATTAAATGATAAAATTTAATGTTTTTAAAGTTAAATAGAATATATATTTACCTTTAAAAATAATTTATGTCATTTTCATTATGTTGACACTAAATTCATAGGTAAAAACATTTCAATCATTGACAATGTTTTAAATTTTAAAACCCATTTTCATAACAATGGGATTAATTTTAAAATAATTACTTCAACTTATGTGTTTTGAATTTTGAAAACTTTATTTCATATTTAGATTCAGTGGGTCCAAATTATGTTAATATGTTACTTTAATTATTTTGATATTATGAATAGTAAGGAAAGTAATTTTTATTTGATAGAGTTAAAGGTAAATCAGGTAATTAAGGGTAAACAAAAGATTATAAAATTACCCTAAAAACTGAAAAAATTCTATTGGATGGATAAAAGTCAACACATGTCACTTATGGGTTAGAATAGATTCATTTCATGGACTTTTGACCATGAAAATGGTATAATTATTTTTAAAACCAAAGATAGTTACATCATGTCACCATCTTATACCTTATAAGTGTAATAATTTCAATATAGTGATAAACATCATAAAACTTCGAATATAAATAATATCCATAAATCTAATAATATTATATACATCATCAAAATATATTAAAAAAATTTAGGGATTAAATAATTATCATTAATGGTGACACAATAGTGATGTAGAAATTATTTTATTGATTGAAATGTGTAATAAATGGTTTTAAAAATATTAAAATTAAAATTAGATAATCTAAGTAATGTTCTCCAACAATTTTACAGATTCATATGACATGTTAGGAATCTATTATATATATTTTTTCCAATATATCCTCTATTTGGATATTTGTTAAATTCAAATAAATGAATAGTGTCAATATTGACTCTATTGTTATTTTATGAAAAATAACATATTATAAAATTGATTAAAAATAACTAAAATATTTAAAAATTATAAATTTAAATTTATATGGTTTAATATGTAATAAATAATCCAATTATTAAAAATTCAAGACATAAGAGTTATTATTTATAACAATTTAAAATTTCGAATTTTATCTCTACAAATAAAATTAAATAGATTAAATGAGGAAAAATCTAATTGATATGTTTTAAACTAAATTACCAACATTTATATATCATATTGTATGATGTGATTACAACCCTATCACATCTAATATTAAAATTTGAGTCATTTTAGGTGGGTTTTAATGGGGGTTTGAGTTTATTATAAATTAATTTTTTAGAGGTTTCTAAAACTATCCTTTTACTCTCTTATAAATGGTCACCTCCTCCCTCTCCTCCTCACAACATTTTTAGCCATAAATATTGGCCAAAACCTGACCATTTCACTTCTAAACTTCCCTATAAACAAACTAGTTGTCTTGTATTTCTTCAAATACCAACATTAGTGCCCTTATAGGAGGTTTGGAAGAGGTGCGTCGAAGAAGAGGTAATATCTTTTACCGATTCTTTCAAATAAATTTCTTCTTATGCTTCATATTATTTGTTTTTTTTCATTATAAAGTAATAACATATGTATCAATAATATAATTATATGTTATTATAAATATGAAAAAACCCTATTTCACCTACTATCAATCCTACGGAATATGAAATCCCTACACTTGCGTACGTTTGTAATACCATCTCCATGACGTGGTGTAATATGTTTTCCAAAACCACCATACATGGATGGGTATAATGGTGTAAAGAATAACTATATATGAATATTATAACATGAAATTAATTTTTTGATATTCTATCATCCACTCCAATACAATTCATTAATTATAAGAATGATATTGTCGCTTGTGCGTACGTACGACTTACCGTTTCCACGATGCAATGTGATTCGTTCTACATGATATTCATTAAACATGATTATATAAACATATTGAATGAATAAATATGGTATATATTATACTTATTAAATTATTTAAATAATTTATCTATAACCTAATAATAGGAATAAGAATTTATCTCATAAAACATGCATAAGAACATAAAGCAATGAAGACCCGAATTACAAGTAGCAATGAAATATTACTAATAAAAAGATAATAATATGACCATATATGATATCATAAAATTTTATATGATTCTATAATAAGTCAATTTCATTATTTAAATCATTATATATGAGGATCAAATACATATAGAGCATATCAGACCTAATGTAAGGGAAAATCTCACAATATCATTTTTATCCGAGATTGTTTATACTTCAGAATTTACTGGGGAATATTTATCATCCGCATCCAAGTATCATCAATTTGTAATATAATTTATATCCTCCTATAATTTTTTAAACCCAATTTTACCTATTGGTGAATTTTTAGTAAAAGACATGAAAGGAATCTTATGTCGTGTTCAGTAAAAGATACTTTTTGACTTTTCCGGAAAAAGTACCAGAAGAATGTTTTTATTAACTTATATGGCATGAATGGAATTTTATGATTTTATAAAACATTATATCCATGAAGCTTCCTTTACATTTTTTCAAGTTTATTTTCAATTAACACCATTTTTTTAAAAATTCTATGACATATTGAGAAAGGAAAAATGTTTTTGAAGTTCAAAGGATATTTTACTCAATAATGAAGTTCAATTGTTTTATCAAAATTATTTTACATCTATGATAATATAGGGTTCTATTTCTATCCCTATCATTACATTTATTTGATTATGTTTTGATGACATGATGTTTAAGAATCCCATTTTTATTACATGGGTTATTCTATGATGACTGATTTATGATTTTGTGGCACACAAAAGAATGATTTCATTATGAGATTGGTGTGACCTATATCTCCCTCCAATTCATTGGGTAATGAATTATATCTGATGAGATAGACATGGATGGAATGACATGTTATTCTGGTTCAGTGATATAGGACTAGAACGAGGAGTGAACTTGGTTCAATAATGGACTTTGTCCACTATGATAGTCTTGGCAATGATTCTTGAATAATATGAAATTATTTTATTTGATAATGTGTGTATGCCAGAAAGTTTCATGTCTTATGTAATGAATAATGGGATTACATTTCACTACTATGATTTATCCCATATGATATATTTTCCATGATAAGATTTTCAAAATGTTATGTTCTTATAAATATGATATGATTGATATGTCCATTTTTCCCATAATGAACATTTGAGCTCACCCATTGTATGTTTTCTTTTCCCCAGGTTAGGAGGACGTGTATTTAGTAGTATATTCCCAAAGGGACTCTAGATATGATGAAATAAACGGGTGACAATGTAGATGAATAATGAATAAGTAGTTTATGTGTCCCAGTTTCTAAAGACACTATACCTATATGGTCATATCATGGTATTATTATATGATGTAATAAGTATTATTCGATTATGTATTAATAACATTGTATGTAAAGTATGGGTCGTTATAATAATTTTCTCCACTAATAGTGAGGTATATCTCTCACATTAATTTTTCACAGGACATGGTTGGGTATTCATGAGTTTCTCAACTCCGGATAAGGGAGTAGCACCAAATTCCATCAGATCATCCTTAATCACAAAGGATGGTTGTTCGGATAAGGGATCATGAGAAGGGACTGGTACAGGCTCAAGTTACATCTCAGGTAAAAAATTAGAGATTAATTTCAACAGAAATAAGGAGGAAATATCATGTTTGGTTGCTGTAACCTACTGAGAATCATCCACATCATAGAAACTAGTAAATTTATACTAAGAGTCTGTAGGACTTGACTCGGTTGGATATAAGGCTTCAATGGACTCATGATTTGGGGTCTTCTCCACCTCAACAGGTGCCTTATTCTCAGGACTGAGTGGCTTAGGATCTTGGTCTCATTCCACAAACTCATCTCTATGTTCCTCACTTATTTCATGTCTAGCCAACAGAAAGGTTAGATCTATCCTTTCTTTAGATGTAGGGATGATTTTAGGAACAAATTGTTCAACAGGGAGTTCCTCAAGATGTACTTCATCTAAAATGGGTATCTCATCCACTATAGTCTCATCTACTGGAGGCTCTACCATGGCATGCTTCTTAGGTTCTTTGGAAACTGATTATATTTCACCCTCAAGTTGAATTTCTAGATTAATAGCTTCTTTAAGAGAAGGAACTTCTTCTTTATGAACATCAAGAGGATCAGTTTTCCAGTCATCTTCAACAGTAACAGCTTCCCTAGGGGGAACAGCATCCTCATCTTCCACTTCTTTAGGATAATCATCAATCTCAACTGGTTCAAAACCATGATCAGAAATGACTTTCGGTTTTGATAGATAATCAAAAGGATCGAATTTCTCATAAACTCTATCAATGTTTTCCACTGATTTCTTTTTCCATGGGTTCCAATTTGTCATCATTATTTTTATAGTGGATTTTGAGAGACAGTACCCATAGTCATTAATTACCTCCTCATTACTTCCAACCACACATTTGGCAAGATGCATGGATGAGATTAGTCGAGAGTAGAATAGAGAAGTTGACTTGGATGTGCCTTTGATGAACCAACACATATGGGGAATGATATACTTTCACATGATGATTTTATGGCCATTTTTCATAAGATGAATGAAAACCACATCATGGTATTTTAAAACATCAAAATCACCTTTTCTTGAACTAATGAAATTCTCTATAAACTGGAACATATGTTTTAATTATCAGTCTAATTCGGAAGAAATTTCCGTCATTTGGGTGCCATTTCCTGTTACAATTATCAAAGAATAATCTAAATCAATAAAATCAGTTAAAGGTGGAGGTCCTCTCTAAAAATACTCACACTTGCCTTTTTTGAGGTATACTAAGTCATGTTGCCCATAACCTTGAAGAGAATGAATATCTATGGCCTTTGACCCAACTTCTTACAAGATAACTCTCACCAGAATCAAATGAGAACTATACGTACTGGTAAAATATAGCCACTGACCTAGGATAATTGGGTCTATCCTACATAAAAAACCATTATAACCAGACTTTTTGTTCTAACACTTTCAAAACCAAAGACATACGAGACAAAATCCATTTAGGAAAAATCACTTTCTCAGGTACAACAACGCGGTTTACCAGATTCAAATTTAAAGGACCTTCGGGTGTCACCTTAGGTGAAATATTATTATTCTTCGAGCTACACTTCTCAGGTGTCTTTGATGGCGGACGTTCCATTCTTGGCATTCACTGATGGTTCGGGCAAGATTAGGGTTTCATGGATGAAGATGGGCTCGAAAAGTGTAGGTAGAAAAAACCTCAAGTGAAGAAACGAGTGACACTTTGTTTTATCATTTAGGAATACCAAATGTCGCAAAAATGAAAAAGATGGAATATAAAAAGGAGAAAAATATAATTATAGCGATACATGTTTAAAAAAAACATAATGAATTTTTACGGCAAGACCATGTCTGGTCATTATTGTGAGATAGTAAACGAGCTTCATGGTGAGACCGTTAGCGAACTGTATAGTGTGTGTTACGGTGAGACAATAAACGTCAGACAGTAAGTACACAATACTAACTATGAGACCATAAACAAAAAACATTATGATGAGATAGTAAACATGAGCGATAATAACTTAGAAACCATATTCATGAAAAATTAAAGTATAACACAATATGATATCGAATAGTAAAACATGAAATAGTAACAAGTAAGATAACTATTTTAGATTTATCATTCCTAGTTCATGTATTATATAGTCTATTCTCTTATAATTTAATTGTTTAGTGAATATATTAGAAAGATGATATTATGTACCAATGAATTCCAAAGTGATATCACCTTTTTCATAATGATCTATCAAAAAGTGATGTCTTACATCAATGTTCTTTTTCCTAGAATGCGAAACAAAATTTTTGAGATGTTAATAGAACTTCTGTTGTCACGATTAATAGGTACATGTCTGCATTGATATCCATAATCTATTAAAGTGTGTTTCATCCAAAAAATTTGTGCACAACAACTACCGACAGCTATGTATTCATCTTTTGCAGTAGATAATGCAACATAAATTTTTTTATTACCACACCATGATACTAGTAACATGCCTAAAAGTTCACATGTCCCAGAGGTTCTTTTTCTATCTATCTTATATCCACTAAAGTCAACATCGAAATAACTAACTAATTCAAATGATTGTTCATTAGGATAAAACATTCAATAATTGGTTGTGTTCTTATGGTATTTGAAAATTCTCCTTACATAATTTAAATGAGATTTCATAGGGTTATCTTGAAAACAATTACAAATACATTCACTAAACATAATTTCAGGCAGACTAGCAGTTAAGTAGAGTAACTTCCAATCATTCCTCTATAAGTGGTTTGATGAATAGATATTCCATCTTCATCAAGATCTAACATACAAGTGGTACTCATGGGAGTGTCACTACTTTTAGTTCTATCCAATCCAAAACTTTTTAGAAGATCCATTGTATATTTTCTTAGATTTAAAATAATAATATTTTCATTTTCAAAAACCTGAAATCCATGAACGTATTAGAGTTCTCCCATTAATCTCATTAATTTTTTTTGCATCATCAGTGAAAAAGAAACAAATAAATATTTCTTCTAAGATACATAAATAATGTCATATACATAGATTTTTAAAACTAAAACAACATTATAAATTCGTTTTATAAAAGGGGTAGGATCAGCTATTCTGTTTTTAAAACCATTAAAAAAATATGAAAAGTACTCAATCTGTCATAAAAAGCATGGGGATCTTGCTTCAAACCATATAAGGATTATGATATTTTAATAATACTATTTGTAAAATGGCGGTTTGTAAATATAGGGTGTTGTTCAACAAAAACATCCTCAGCTATATACCAATTTAAGAAAGTACTCTTTACATCCTTTTGATATAGTTTGACCTTCAAATGTGAAACATAGTCAACCAGGATTCTGATGTCTTCATGTCTTGCTACTGGTGCAAAGGTCTCCTAATAGTTAATTCCCTCTTCTTGACTATTCCCTTGTGCAACTATTCTAGCCTTTTTTCTAACTATGTTTCCAGCTTCATCAACATTATTCCTTAAACCCAATTTAGTGAATATGGTCAAAGTGTCCTTAGGTATTTAAACATGATTCCAATATATGTTCCTTCAAAAATGATTCAATTATTCTGGCATATCCATCATAATAAAATAATCATTGATTTCATCATTGATATTTTTAGGTTCATGCTGTGAATGAAAATATTGATGTTCAACCTGGTTTCTTAGAGAAGCTCTAGTTTGTGTCCCTCTATCTAAATCTACTATAATAACATATAAAGGATTATTTTGAAGGGTCCTAGTTGTTCTATATAAGGTATGTATAGAAATTTCAATTTCATTTACCCATTTTAGATCGTCAAAAATAGATTCTAGAGAATTTCCCAAACAGGATGTCTTAACAACATATTCATTGTTCTTTCCATTAAGTTTTATAATGGAAATATATTATTCATGATTTTCAAGAGGGTTCTTGGGTTCATGTGAATCAGTTTAATCAAATTTGAGGTGTAAAAATTCTTCCACACATTTGGTTCTCTTATTTAATACTAAATTGTATTAACTCTATATTGAGTAACATAGAAAAATTCCTTCATCACTTTTGGAAGAAATTTTGACAAGATTATATTTAGTATTAAGGATAAAAACATTGCAACCAAAAACACTGAAGAAATTAACCTTAGGCTTCCTATTATTACAAATCTCATAAGGGGTGTTTTTAAGAATTGGTATAATCAACACTATATTGATAATCTACCATGTTTTATTAACAGATTCAGCCCAAAAGTAAATAGGTATGTCATACACATTGAGCATAGTTCCTGCAATCTCTTGAAGAGTACAAGATCTTCTTTCTATTAATCCATTCTGTTGTAGTGTTCTGGAAGAATAGAAGTTGTGACTATAGCTATTGTGTGATCCATAAGATTCAAACTCTCGATTTTCAAACTCATGTCCATGATCACTTCTCATGGTCCTGATCCTATGTCGACTAAGGATTTCTACAGACTTGGAATACATGATAAAATAAAAAAAAAGATTCACTTTTATGAGCATGAAGGTATAACCATGTGTACCTAGAAGAATCATCAAAAAGAACATAAACATAGAGCTCCCATTTAGACTTGAAACTCTTCATGGTCAAAAAAAATCTTTGTGAATCAACTAGAGGGGATGAGAAATATAAACTTATTTCTATTTTTTGAAGGAAAAATTCAATTGTTTTCCCTTTTGACAAGGATTTCAAAAATCGTATAGTGGGATTTATAGATTAGGTAAGTCTCTAACTAAACCATTCCTAGTCAGTTTGCTAAGTGAGTACACATCACAGTGTCCAAGTCTTCTGTTCCATAAACAAGATTCTTTATGAAAATTAGTTATACAAGTAACATTTTGTATATCTAATGAATTCAAATCTATAGCATAAACATTTTCATTTATTGTTGCAGTAAATACCAAAACATTTTTGCAATTAAAAACATTACAAGAATGATTTTCAAATTTTACATTGGAACCATCAACACACAACTGAGAAATACTAAGAAGGATTTATTTTAATCCTTCAAAAAATAAAACATTCGAAATTAAGATTGAATTAGTGTTACCAATCTGGCCTAAGTCGATTATTTTTTCTTTTGAGTTATCCCAAAAGGTGACATGTCATCCATAATCTTTGATTAAGATCATAAATCATGATTAGTCTCTTATCATATGTATTGAACATCCACTGTCCATGTACCATATCTTCCTAAGTGAATTTTTCATGTAAGTTTCCAACAAATCAGATTTAGATAGAATATAATTTTGGTACCCATATTTTCATGGGTCCATAATGGATAGAAAATAAAACATTAGGCACCCTTATTTATCTAATGGGTTTCCAATAATTAACAGATTCAAATAATTTTTTATAAGTTAACTTTTTTTAGTCATTATGAATTTTAATATCTATATATAGCATAAGAGTATCTAGAATTTTGACTAACAGTATACTGTCTAGATTTTGGAATAATTTTATTCTTAACAATCTGTATTTGTCCAAGTTGGTATCCTAAACCAGTAGTATACTTTTGTGCAACTAGTTTTTCAAGAATTTGACTTTTATTATTCTTTATATTTGTGAAATTCATTAAGTCTTTTCTAAGTTTCTCATTAGAAAATTTTTGTTCAGTATCCTCTAATAGTTTATATTTTTTTCCTTTTCTATACTATGATCATATTTAACAGTACTAGTCAAGGAATATTGTTTATTTAATGATTTGAACATATATTTTAGATCATTAAAAGTATCTTATAACATATTACAGTATTCAAATAATTCAGCTTTAGACATATTATCATCATTATTGGAATCACATTCATTCCCAGAATAGTAATCATTAAGCATTGGATAAATAGTTACCTTAAATGTTTTAGTCACGCAACACATGTTGGCATGATTCTTTTCTTTGGAATCAAGAGCTTCAGATCCACTTGAGCTCTCTTCTAAAGCACTCAATGTTGCCTTCATAGCTTTCTTATATTTTATTGTCCTTATAATCATATTTCCTTTAATCATTATTTTTGGGCAATCGGCCTTAACATGTCCTTTTCTTTTAAATTTATAACAGACTATCCCATCATTTTTTTTCACATTTCATCCAATATCTCATCTAATTAACTTGTTGGCCTTACATACCCTTATATTTTTATTTTCTAAAAAATTTCTTATTTCTATATAATTTCATGAATCACTTGGATGTATGATCCATATCTTCTTCACTATCTGAATCTGGACCTTCACATGTTGAGGTTTCTTCAGTTTTGTGAACTTTCTCATTGTCCTTCGTCTTTGAGGTAGTAGACTGAAATTCCACTAACTTCTTCTTAGGTTCATCATATTCCTCTTTGTTTACCTTCAACACTTCTTCACAAATAATCAATTTTCCAATCATCTCTTTGATAGGTATCTTTCCAATGTCACATTATTCTCGTATAGATGTAGATGTTCCTGTCCATCTATTTGGTAGGAATCTTAGTATCGTTATTGTTTTCTCCTTTGCTGGAAAATATTTACCATTGATCATATTGTGTTGACTATCTCATTAAACCTAAGATCCATATCATAAATACATTCATTAGATTTCATTTTAAAATTGTCATATTTAATTATGTATGTATTTAGTCTCATTTCCATAACATTGGTTGTTCCCTCATGAGAAAAAGCCAGAGTATCCCATATTTAATAAGCATACTTTCAAGAAGATATTCTATTAAATTATTTATCTCCTAAAGCACAAGATAGAGCATTCATTTATTTTCAATTATTATTGTAACTATATTTCATAGGCTCATCCCAAGTAGTTTTAACAGTTTATGGAATCATATAAGGAGTATCTATAGCTGTCCAAATGAAAAATCCCATACTTTCTTAATGGATTTTTATTTTCATATTCCATTTGGAATTATTGGAACCATTAAATATGGGTGGCCTTTTGGTAAAACAGCTTTTAATCTGTTATCCATAATTAAAATTTAGAAAATTTATTTAAATAGATAAAAATTAAAAAATAACAAAAATTTATGATTTTTAAGACACAACTAAAATAACAGATGAAATGTTTTCACAACCATATGATTTTAAAAAACATTTATAAAAATCCCCTTAATACCAAATGTTTGTCATGGTGGATACTCATGAGGGGGGTGAATTGAGTTCCAAATAAAATTTCTGATTAAAAATAATTCGATTAAAAACCCCCAATTTAACAACCATGTTAAACTATTGTGAATTTATAAAGATTTTGAGTGTTCAGTTAGTTTCTCAATGATTGATTATTTCACAGTTTAAATAATTTGATGATTAATCTTTCTTTTGTAACTAATTTACTATAAAAAAATAATTACTAACACTTTCTAGTTTAACTATCAGATTTACTTTAAAATAGGGTTGTATTCCAAAGTAATTAAGAGCATAATATTGAAAGTAGTTTAAACTGAAATAAGATGCAGATCAGTTTTAACCAAGAGGATCAGTCTCAAGATGATACGTAGTCCTATAAAAAAAGTTTATATGAAACATGGATACACACACTAGATCGGTGTTTAAAATAGTACTCAGACTATCTAGGTCCTCAGACCTCTACCACAATTCTACGTAAGAAATCAAAAAAAGCAGCACACAGGCTGTCCAGGTCCATGAACCTATTCCATAGTTCATGATGGGATTCCAAAATGTATAAGGAGTTTCGTGTGAGGATTTTAGTATTCTACAGTTCAGGGTATGAGTCAGTGTCTATCCAAAGAGATAGAAGCACAAATTGCTCGTAATTTGAAGAAAACAGTGATCAAAGTAGAGAAATAATATAGAGATGAGTTTATAATGTTCTTCTATTATTTCAGTTTCGACCTGGACTCCTTTGGAACGAAACATATGAAGCATTAAGTCCTTCTCTAGATGTTGTGTGGAAAACAGAGTGTCATGATTCAGCTTGTGTTCTTCGTGAGATTCAATAGAGCGAGGATGTTCTCTAGGCTTCAAATATGATTCATGTGTTCTTTAGTGTCGAGTTGCATGCACTATGGAATTCCCTTTTTTTAAACTTCCTAGAAGTATATTCATCATTATTGTGTGCACGGACTTGATTTTCGTGATTTTATCGTGTGTGATTATTCTTGTCCACACATCATATTAAACATGGAATGCATGTGTTGAAGCCGAAAGATTGCATGTTTTCTACACCTCATACATCGTATTGCTTGATGATATGTCTACAAAGAAAAGTTATTTATGACAGTGAATTAAAATCATTAAATATGACCATACGAGATTAAATTGAAATATTACAAAATATTTTATGAAAATGGTGTATCCTTCAAATGGTGTCTGAGTGTCATGGTGTCTCATGGTCAGGATGTCCCATGGTCACAGTGTCTCATGGTCCTGGTGTCTCACGGTCAGGGTTTCTAGTTCACAGTTTATGGTTCACCGTGTCTTGTTCATATAGTCTTGTTCACGGTGTCTTATTCACGGTCTGTAGTTCATGGTGTATGGATTCACTGTGTCTTGTTCACAGTGTCTGGAATCATGATGTCTTGTTCACGGTTTCTTACATCACGGTGTCTTGTTCACGATGTCTAGCTTAATGGTGTCAGAAATACATATCTAGTGGAAGACCCACTGTGTCATATACTTTTCAAAGTTACGGTGTTCAGACATAAACTATGATGACAATAGAAAGGATTAGAATTAATCATTTGTCAATGAATGTATTTTGAGAGTAGATCAATGATAGTATAAATGCAGTAAATAGAATATAGAGAAATTAAGTTCTAGCATGTCCCTTCTTTAATCTTGAGAAAACTTTAAACATAATTACACATTATTGGATATAATTTATAGGTGTTAACTAAGTTGAATAATATTTTTGATCATTAAAACATGATTAATAAATGAGGAGTCCATCATGAGAAATATTCCTTAAGATACTTCTCTAGATGACACCACTTTGTGTTATTCTAATGCCGGAGTGAAAACCTCAACATCCTAGAACACCATTTTGTCACCTGTCTTTTGAAAAAAAAACTAAGGCCCCATACTTCCCTTAACAACCATGAAACCACCAAAGGTCACACTATCTAGACACAGGTATAAGGTAGATCCTTCCTGCATTTCAAGACACAATCCACATTGGGGGGCATTTTCTCACCATGATGGGTGTAATCATATCTACGTTGATGTGTCTTGATTAGGGAACAAATCATCCTCAACCCATAGTTAAGAGACTTCAAAAAAAATAAAGAGTTGGGGAAAAACTTATAATTAAACATATGAGGTAATACAATACATCACATGAACGGTACAATGAAAAATTCAAGATAAAACTCATTACAAATCCAGGTACTGGGAACAAATCTGTGCTTCTTACTCCCATGTACACTCCTCGAGTCCATAATGCCTCCATAACACACAAACCAAATGAATGGTCTTCCCAAGAAGCAACTTCTCCTTACAATACTTGATTATTACTAGTCTTTCTATGACCATCACATCATCATAGACATCCAAATCTCTAATTTCTAGTATGTGGGAGTCATCGTGTATATAGCAATGGGTTTTAGAGACACAAATGGCGTTTTGGATCCTGTACATCCTCGGTGGAAACACCAGGTGATATTCCACCTTACCAACTCATCTTAACACCTAGAAATTTCGATTTTAGATGAGAGAAATCTTGATTCCTCTTCCAAACCTCCATTATTTTGTCGAGGGGAGACCTTTATGAAAAAGTGGTCCCCAACCTCAAACTCAAAGGGACTCCTCATGTGATTGGAATGTGACTTATGCCAGTCTTGATCCTAGTTCATACTCTCACACACAAGTTTAACATTATTCATTGTGCTATGCACGACCTCTGGTCCATGAAGGGTCACTTCCCCTACCTTTTCAGCATAGGGTCTTGTGACATGGTATTCCAAACATGGAATCAAACAGCGTCATGCCAATGCAATAATGAGTGTTAAAATTTTAGGGGAAATCTAGTGGGGAATAGTGTCGTACCTACGATCCTCTAATGTCCCGAACACTTTCTCGTATCATATCCTCCAACATATGGAAGGTCCTATTTGTATTCTCATCTATTTAATGATGGAATGAAGTGATAAGTTGTAACTGGGTGCCAAAGGAATGCTTAAATCACATCTAGAAGCACAACATAAAATGTGTATCATGATTGGTGAAAAATGATCTAGGAAATCCATACAACCATACATCCTCATCAATATACCTCTGCACTAAGGAACCCACATCACATGACTCTTTTACCACCAAGATGATCCCCAAATTCATCAAATGGTCCACCACTAACCATTGAGAATCACATAATCCCTGAGACATAGTTATTGCATTGATTAAATCCATTGAGATGACTTCCCACTTCTACTCATGAACATATATGGGCCACAAAAGACATGTAGGAACATTGTGCTCAGCATTCACCTGTTGACTAACTAGGAACCTTTCCACAAACTCTGTCACTTCCCACCTTATCCAGAGCCTCCAAGATTATTCATGTAAGTCGTGGTACATAATGGAAACACATGGGAGTAAACAAAAGGGTGAGCAATTGATCTAACAGAGAACTCCATCTCACATTTCTAGTGGGACAAATAGCTTCCCACGAAACTGTCTCAAATTATTTCTATCCTCTTACCATCCCTTAGTAATGTTACCATTTCCACACGATCACACACTAATTTAGTCTCTATGTCTCTTTAATTAGAATTTTTCACATTCCAAATTAAGGAATACTCAACTATCATCTGTAACATATATCCTCTACCACTTTCATCTCCAGCATTCCAGTGAAAATTGACCAACTCTTTCATTGACTTCCAAGTATTTATGGATTCTCGAAAAACTCATTCTTTAATTTTCTACATAGGTTATCGGCCACCACATTCCCCCTCCCCTGGGGTGTAAGAGATTTCAATGTCATAATCCTAGAGTAACTCCATACATGTTTTCTGTCGAATGATCAGGTCTTTTGGGAAAATATAAACATAAAGTTCTTATGATCCGTGAAGACCAAAAAGCACACCCCGATAAATTATTGTCACCAATACATCATCATTAACATTACAACGGAAATATATTGATCATTGGTGGCATAATTACAATTTTTTGACATGACTTCCTACACCCATCATAGATTACTCCTGATTTCTACATCAACACAATTCCCAAGCCTAGGTTGTAAGTATCACATTACACCTCGAACATCTCACATTCCTCTAGAAACCTTAGAATTGTGGGCACTAACCAGCTGCCTCATTAAATAGAGGAATGCTTTCGGACACAGATCACTCTATATGAAGTCCTGGTATTTTTTGGAAAATGATATCAATGAAGATACAACATGAAAGAAGTCAAGTACGAACCTATAATGATATCATTCTAATCACCAGAAACTACAAACCTTCGCCACTTTTTTGGGTACTTCCTAAGAATCAACCACTAAAACCATTGATGAATCCATTCGTATCCACTGTTGAGACACTACATGTACAAGGAATATCACTTCTTCTATCCATAACATCCACTTAGACCACTTTCTATTGAGCTCGTGGTGTTAGAGGACCTCCAATGTAGTCCTCATATTCATGGCATGCCTCTCTTATGACCTTTAGTAGACCTCGATGACATCGATTAACAAAACAATTAGACAGTCCAAGAATATATAGAAAACAATGTTATTGAACCATATGAAAATGGATGGAGAATTAATGACACCAAATGGAATGACCATGAACTCGATGTTCCTATACAGGTACCTACAAAAATCACTAGGATGACACCCTCTGTTATCCTAAACTAGTGATATCAAGACTGCGTGTTGATCATAGATAACCAACCTACTCAATTTAAATAGTGAAAAAGATCATCCATTCTTGGAAGGGGGTAATTTTTCTTGACCGTTAGTTGATTTAGTATGTGAAAGTCTATGCACAGTCTTAGACCACTATCTACCTTTTTGCAAAGAAGCCTAGAGCACCCCACAGAGATAGACATGGATAGATAAAACACTTCTTCGTTAGGTTTTCAACCTAAATCCTAATTTACAGAAACTCAGAAGGCACCATCTAGTTGGGAGTAATGAAAATCAGGCTAACATTGGGTTACATGTCTATGCCAAACACAATGTCACATTGAGGTGGTGGATTCACAACCTGTTCGAGGAAGACATCCAGGAACTCACTATTAATCCCCAGAACATCCACCATCCATGTATCTGTTGGTTCCATGGAGAGCTTAGCTAAAAAAAATAAGAGGATCTACATGATGGCTGCCCTCCTGATAACTTTTCTGTCCAACCAAAGCAATGAGATGACCTCCCATATCTAAGAACATTAACCTTATTCAAAATAATTCTATAACAACGTTCACAAAAAACAATAATTCGATTCCAAGGATGACATCGTATGGCTTCATCTGTAGAAGAAGTTGTTCTCTAGTGGACTAATGTGTTAATATCACCTGTCTAAACAGCTAAAAAATAGAAAAGAACCAATATATTCCTAGGAAGACATTGTATGAATGTATTTGTAGTAGAAGTAGTTCCCCAATGGACTGATGTTGTCACATCATCCGTCTACAACACTGAAAAAAACCTACAAGACTGGTCTGGCCTCCAATTTGTGTACTCAACCCTAGGTCTATGGAAAGTTTCTATACATCTATAGCAAGACTATGGGATGGGCTGGGTGCAACAGAGCATTATGAAGCTCCAAAATCAATAAAAGTGAACAAAAGTGTACTAAATAGAATGATCATTCATCGAATAGTCTATGGACCCACTGGAGCTACTGCCTCTACAACTTGTAAATTCTAATGCCCAGCTCCTCTTCCCATCTTCTATCAACCAGCTCCACTTCCAAGCACTGGTTGAGGTCCCTGAGGAATTACCTAATTTTAGCCACCTCTTGTAGATTCTACATTCAGTGGAGAGGGTGCTTGGTGCCCCTACCACTGGATGGGGCTGACCAAAAAATGATGCTACTAAGGTAGAAAGGGAACCTTCCCACCCCCACTATATAATGATCGAACTGGGAACTGGTTCCAACAATTTCCACAACCTCCGTAGACAAATCACTTTGGTCCTAGGACCATAGTGAATGAGAGATGTCCAGGAGATCAAAACTAGAACTATTTGGGCCTACTATATGATTGCCAAAACCTGAAAGACCATGACGCTGAATACCTAATGCTGTTGTATTTCCCGTTGGATGAATGTGGATGGATACCCTCTCATGGAACACCAACCATAATGGTAATCAATTACACGACCTTGGCTTTCTTCTAAACTTCTATGTGTGTCGAGAGAGTTAATGGAGTAACAATATACTGAAGGGAAGGCCAAAGTTCATCCTCTACGAATCATCCAAGAGACTCCTCGTCTAAGAAGAGATCTGGTAAGAAGCACATGAGATAATTGAACAAGATCCACATTCCCCTTCCAGACATACTCCCTTTCTGGAGTGATTGTTTCTCATATATCATCTTGGTCATTATCATGGAAGGAATGAATTCCACCAATAACTCCTTCTCAAATTCATCCCACAAAACCACAAACTCCTTACTCTCGCCAATTTAGTGTTTCCACCACTGAAATGATACACCTCATATCTATCTCACCACCAGAGGTACCCAGTACTCAGTCAAATCCTAGATCAAACTGAAAGCAATCACCAGCTCTTCAAGACCACTCTTCATCTCTATATCTAAGATACTGCCATCGTATATTCCCAGAATCTGACTATAGAAGGCATGAAGTGTCTTCTACAACTGGCCACCCTCCACCTCATGATTAGTCCTCCTATGATCAACTAGGTCACCCTTTTAGGCCATAAATTCTTGTACCAGACGTCAAAAACATCTACGTGCTATAGCTAAAAAAGTAGGAAAGTAAATCTAATGCCTCAGTAGTGTAGAAATTTTCTTATAATTTTTTAAACAATACATTTATTTTAAAATTCAAAAACACCAATGAATCAAAAGAAAAAAAGTAATTATGATTCATGTACCTATTTTAGGTTCTCAACCTTGAATTAGGTATAGCCTCACATGGTTGTTCAATAGGTCCAGTGTACAAGCATTGGATAAAAGTGGGACCTAAAATCATGTGTCCTAGCCTGTCTTCCCTAGTCTATTTCATGTTCTAGGTTTTCATAACACTGTTTCCATACAATCTCATAATGTTATTATTGTTCCTAAATCTAACTACATTATACATATCAAACACCCAAAACCTACCTCTGAAAGCATTTTTTCATGACCCTCCTTCTTCAAGATGATGTAAGGGACTACAATGTGCCATGCCATACTGTCCTCAAGATGAATGAGAGATAATGACCCCCGAGTCCCAAATTCAATATTCCTGGTGGTGGTGACTTGATCCAAGGCTATAGATTATCACATTATAAGGAAATAATTTCAATTTTATAGAACAAGATCAATATATAAGATGTTAGATCGCAATAAACTCCAAATAATAAAATTAAATGTAATGAAAAAATCCAATCAAACAAGAATTTTCAATATGTAAAGCTAATAAAAAGAAAAAAATCCAATGTAATGTACCAATAGACAGAGAATAAGTAGTAAAAATATCTAATCTTGATGGATGAGTTAGTAATTTCTAGCACAGTCCTCATACTCCCCTCAGAAACTTGATTACTAGTTTATATATGCAGGGTAAGTGAATATGAAAAACCAAATAAGAAAGCTAAAGACACCATGAATAATTGAGGGAACATACTAACATCTCTATTAGAATTCAATAGAACCTCAAAGAACCTACTAATGTATAAAAATTAGCCCTGCCTCAATAAGGAACACTCACCTGATAAAGAAATGTTGTAAAATAAAAGAATAATAATATTTAAATTTGGGTACCCCGCACAACATTTCCACAGGTCAACTACTCATGCAGAGGGGCTAATTTCACAACACTTCCAGTGTTCCTATACTATGTATCATTGACACAACCCACCCACATACACCTAGGCCTCAACCATAATTCACATCTCACCTGTAGGCACCTGGGCCAAAAAAAACCGGACCTCTTTCCCGAAGACACCAAGGCTACCAAAACTACTCCTCTTACCCACAATCACATATTCCTCATTGTGAAGACACATGGGAAAACAACCATGGACTGTAAACACCAAGGGATCTCATCAACAACAAACCTGCTCGAAGGATCTGAGACCATGGTTTTTCTCCATCAATAACACACTTCCAAAAAATGCATGACCATTAAGAACTAGAATAAGATGTAATGAATAAATTCAGTAACAAGACATCAATCCTCCCACGACGATGTTTGGAAAGACACCCCCCCCAATGGGGGTGTTCGACTCATGGTTCTAAAAAAGGGTGGGGTGCATATTGAAATCCCAAAAAACTAGAATATTTATGTGTGTGTGTGTGTGCCTCTGTGTAAGAAAACAATCAGCCAAACCTACGGTTCGCCACAATCGGCAACCAACTCATACAGAACCACATTTACTACTACCCTTATATTCTTAAATGCACAACAACCTCTACAAAAGCATAATTGATACCCTTTTCATCTGGAGACTTTCCATTTATTAATGTTCAATTTATTCCAACAATATCAGGACAGTAACAAACAGAACCACAACAAACCATCAATAAAATCCAAACAAAAGACACATGACACAACATGTCAATACCAGATTTACAACCCACTGCACAAACACCCAATCTTCCTAGTCACATGTTCTTCCATTTCAAACTATCATTATTCAAAATTATTATGTGCAATCCTTCTCATAGAACCCACCCCTGAAGCCCTACTTCCTAACAATTACTAGAAGCAGTCACATAACCTAAAAGTTAATACCCACAATGAAATCCAACTAAACATTTCCATTTGACAACAATGACAGAAAAAAATGCAGTTTGGCTGCCTACAAGTCCATCCATTCCACAATCAATTAGTATCTGAAACTATGATACTAAGACACCCCCTATAATAAAACACTAAAAATTCCCCCAACATATATAATTATACCACAACCCCATTGTACACACATACTACACAGTTCACACAAGACCAAGACCTCTTTCAAAACATGCACCCACAACCGTGATCCCAACAGCAGCACCTCCCAATTCTCACACTTTCACAAAACTTAATATAACACAAAACTCAGCCACAACATTCCACATGATGTGTATATACATTAATATTTAGCCAATTGAGGTTCTTTAATTCAACATAATTATAATAGGGGTGATAAAAATATTTGTTTCATCCTATATAATCTATTTATTTAACCACATATATGTTGTTTAATAGTTTTTCTTGTTATGGATGTTTATGAATGAATCCCAACAAAACAGAACATCACTAGTGCAAACAAAAATACCATGGATGATCGTGATTTTCTAGAGTCATACAGTGACAACTATCCTTGAAATAATTAAAGATAATGAATAAAATATGAGATAAACTTCAATCCACTCCCTACTCATTATTTCATTACCAATGTTATCCTTAGATAATATTTACTTCCTGTTTATTTATCATTTCAAGAAAAGTAATTAGTAATTCATAAAATGGAATAATATTTAAACCCACCCCTCATCATTCAAAATTAATGAGATTTAGAAAAAATACATATTTGGAGATCAATGTATCAATGTTCCTCTTAGCTCCAAGAACAGAAGATCATGCAAGCACCTAGAAAAACACCAACAAATAAGAGAAAGTGGGGATCTAGCACTGGCACCTGACTTATATCATGAGAAAAACTCTATGCACACCAGGAGGGGGTTAAAAAGGAAAAAAAATGAATTTAGGATCTCAGCATTGTAGATCAATATCCTATATTAATGGTTGAACGGTTTCAAAAGAAAATAATTGTGGGATAATGGTGATGATCACACAGTTTGAGTCCTCAAAGATACCAAAAACATTTGAATATTATATAGGAACTTAGTATCCTTTAGAGTCCTATTAAAAACGTCCATAAAAGGCTATAAACTTGATTTACATCAAATAAGACGTATGAGAGGTGATACTAGAAAACATTGAAAACCTGAGAAAACAGCAAATGCATTATTTACGAGTGAGTCACTGATGAAAAGCAATCAGTGGGTGAGCTACAGAGGTGACCTACTGACTCATAACCACAAAAACTGAGAAAATGATGCAATGTCCTCATAACACCTCGACCTACCGATGCCCAGATCTACCAATGCACTGAATCACTGACAGCTCAACCTAGCGATGCCTAACTCACTGATATCGATGATATATACTCATTGATGATGATACACCTAACTCACCGACATACTAACTCCTCAACATTCTGGCATTCTGATAGACTGACAGGAAGAAGAAAAATTGGATAGTTGTAAAATACTTGAATTGAGCAACAATTTACTCCCATAACACCGTAAACACTAGTTTTTCACAAAGGGAAGTTTGAGGGAAAACCATGTCATCACCGTCATTTTTGACACATATTCCAAATATCATAGAAATATTAAATGTAAACGTAATAGATTAAAAATGAAATATAAAATGATAATTAGTGAAATAATAAAGAAAATATACATGGAAATTGTTCTTCATAAAATAATTATATAACACAGTATTATTATTGAGAATGACAAAGACCATATGTGATGATTCTGAACCAAGGTAGGGGACTTCATCTCAATTTCTCTACATTGAGCTTTATTTTATAGTTATATACCATATTTTTTATATATGAAATACATGCAAAATATTTTTAATGTAAAATAATTATTAGTTAATAATTCATGGTATATTATGATTTTATATGAAATATTTCATCCATGTGGATTTCGAATTAAATGATACAAGCTAAATAACTTAATAACTCAATATAATTTCAATGGGTTATATTACTCATTTATTGTCATTAATAACGAAATATTATATTTATAATGAAATTTGATTATATTATGTAATATTTATATCTTTTATGTGGAAATAATGTGTATAAAATAAATCAATTAATTGATTAATTCTCAATCCATGATTTTATTATTCTCGGGATTAACTTTACAAACTGATTCTAAACAAGATTATTTATTTTTTAATTTTAGTTGAATGAAATTAAAAGATATGTGTCTATAAAAACATTATTTTTTATTATTCTTTTGATATTCTTGATATCGTATCATGTAATATTATTATTTTTATGTTTTTTCTTATACTAATGGACAATATGTTATTAAGAAAATATAATTTTTGTGCTCTTCAATTTGAACTATATTTTACCTAAAAATCATGTTTTTAAAATATATTTTTAATTATTTTAACCATTTAATAGGTGATTTAATAATGATATTTCTATAAATTTTTAATTTTTAAAAAACATTTTTAATTGAACAATCTCATTATTTTTCGAACTAATAACTTTTCTATCCTTTTATAGTAAATAAGAATTTTATTTTAATCATGTATAGAATGAATAAAATTAGAATCTATCATGACTATTATTTTATTGGATATTGTTTTTAAAAATTTCAATTTAATTTTTAATGAATTTTGTAACAAATATTTATGAAATTCAGTGTTTTTAATTTTTTGTCAATTAATATTATTTTCAATTCGTTATATTTATTGTAAAATTAATTTAAAAATGGAATATATATTTTACTCAATCATGGTTGTATAAATATTTTTATGGTATTTATTTTTTTCAATGACTCCAACCAAAAATTTTATATTTTCTCCACAAGTTATATTTTTTGATATCTTCTTTATTCATCTTCTGGATGTTTTATTATTATATTGACTGTTGATATTATTTACATTCACGTCATTCTTTATTTTTGTAATCAATAAATTTTCCATGAAATGTTCCTTTTTATATGATTATTGGATATTAAACACTTCCTATTTGTCCATATTATCTATCATGTATATATTTAGTGTTTAAATCATATATTTTTTCAAAATACTGTGCTCTATATTTAATGTCATTTTTTTGGGAAATATGGATAAATCCATGTTATTTTTTAAATATTGATAATGATAGGTAACATTATTTATGATTTAAATAGATTATTAAATATATGATGATTGATTTTGATATTCTGGACACAAGCGGGGACTGACTACATATAGCCCTTCGATGCATCAGTGGTCTCATAGGATGAATCAGTTGGCTAGACATAGTGAAATCTATTTCTACAAATTATTTTTAGACTATAACAAGGATAAATATTGGCAATAGAGTTATCATGTTCTTAGGAAACATGAAAGACAATAATTAATCAATAAATTCATAAAAAATAATGAAATTATTATTCATATGATTTTTTTCAATGATTTGATCTCTAGATTAATTTAATTTTTTTTATTGATTCTATGTAATTTGATTTCATTTATTTACATTAATATATTGAATATTCATTATAAATTAATTTTATTCATGTTATTTATTTAATGAAAAGTTTTTTTAATAATTCTCCACATAATAAATTTTATGAAAATAAAATTATTCAAATGGAATCTGTGTTCAATCGTTTACCATTCCATGTTTATTTTGATCATTCATTCATGATAGATTATGGTATATGTAACCCTTACTGATCATTGAAGATAACATTAATTTTGTATCCTCCCCAATATTTATAATGTTTACAATGCCAGATATGCAAGGATATACTATATAGAATGAAGTTATTCTTAAAAATTATTTTGTTTTTTTTTAATTTTATGATTTAGTATATGAGTCATGTATGTATCCTGATTACCAATACTACTAGACTATTCTGTCAGTTATGAAGAAATTAATTATATCATTTTCCATTGTAATAAATAACAAACCAACTCTAGGATACGGGGGTAAGGGTCTCCCAGATGTTATTGTGTAATTTCTTAAAAATATATGAGATACTACATAATATGTAATAATTAACTAAAATCACCCATAAATCCGCCACACATCTAATCCAATAATATATATCATGTGTTATATTATTCTTTATAACATTATAAAATGGAAACATAATAATGTGTAATCTCAATTAGTCTTCAAGGGTGAATATAATCAATAAATATAAAATATCATATGTGGTAATAAGACTGACATATTCCCGTGAGAATATAAATATGGAACATGAACATAAAATATAGAATTTATACGAAGTAAATGTGATGATTATAATCATTGAAAATTACATTAAGAAATGATATTATCAAATCATGGAATATTTAAAAAAAATAGAATACCTTGAATTATAATCATATGTCACGGATAAAATCAACAAATGTCAAAGTGGAATGTTTAAATTATTGGATTAGGTTATATACACATTCTCATAAACATAGAAGAAAAGGCCCCATAGTATATAGTGTTATCACTCTATCCTCATATATTACAAGTCTCTAGATATTATTCTATGCACATTTTATTGGAAGGATATATAATTCTAGGCAAACCCATATGATAACATAGTGCTGCTTTTGAAACCACCCATCTACCATACATGGAATATCCTGAGTTGAATACATTAAAAAACTCACTGGATTCCTATATAGTTTTGGGAAAACTTATCACATCATATAACATAAGTAAATAAATCTTCCATATAAATAAACATACATTATTTCATCAATGAAATATTAATCCCAGAAATAAATGGTATTCATTATTATCTCAAAAAATGGACTAAATCATCAATAAAAGTAGGTTTTATGAATAAAAAATAAATATACCTAAAAAATTAAAAGGATGATGTCATATATGAAAAATCAATTTCAAAATGAATAATTCAAATGATTCTATATAAGAGATTAAAATTTGTGGCTCATTGATTCAATGTGTGTAAATAGTTTAGAAAAGGAAATTAAATCTTCTAAATCATTGGGTGGAACATGAAATAAAAATCTGATGAGGAAAAGTACTTTTGAGAGTAGAAATGTTACTAGACATAAAATTTTAAATGAATTTTTAGAAAACAATTTAAAAATTTCCCTAAAATACATTGTTATTTGCCCCTTTCAAAAGAAATTTCCATAAAATGTGAAGTCATTTTTTTGGAAAAATTGGTCAAAAAAGATATCAATAAATGAAACATTGATGTGAAATAAAGGATAATATTTAGGAATTTTATGGTGGAAGTGAATCAATTGATAATTAAATTGAACAGAACTATTTTTAACTTTTTTAGAACCCACATTATTAGTAAAATGGATGTTAATATATTTTGAAATGATGAAAAGAGAAAAATAAATGAAATTTGTAATTAAACCTACCAATTATGAGAAATATTAAGGGGAAATAGAGATTAGAAATGTAAAATAAGGATGTTTATGATAAAAATATCATTTATGAGTATGTGATTTACTGTTATTATATGTTTATTTTAAATAAGTGATAGGATTCATCAATATGGATGATATCAATAAAAATTTATTGATAATGATATAAAAATAAAACATCATAGAGAATTAAAGTTAAATATTTGGGTGGAACATTGTAAATCAAAAAAGGAGATCATGTTTTAAACCCCATTATACCTTTGGGTAGATATGAATCATAAATTACATAAATGAAGAAAATGAATAGATATAAATTGTGAAATATCAAAAATATAAACATGATGTCACAAGACAAGGAGGATATGATTACCCTATATAAATTATGATTACTATATAACATCAAATCATGCCTCAATGAATGGTGATTGAGATGAAACACCCTTATGAGTTCTGTAGCATTAATATATTTTAAATGAGAAAACACTAAATAGAACTTCTGATATAATATATAATTAATTTCAATATATAATATATTAAATATAAAGAACATACACCAAAAATTGAGATTATGTGCATAATACAACAGAAGTATTAAGGAGGTGTATTTCAGACAAAACTATTAACAGTTATCATAATTTCAATAAACATACTAGTAAAACCTATATAAAAACATATTATATTATATATCAATTTAATAATTTAATGCAAAAATACTAACATATATTAACTTATTATATATTTATTTATAAGTATATTTTAGATTTTGTTAGATATTTTCTATATCTAGTGTGAGTAATCTTAAACATTTTAGCTAGTTATGTAATATAAGTGTTTTTTGTATTTTTTGGTATTGACATGAGATTTTATTTATATTGAAATATGTTATGACGTTCACATAAAACACCAAAAATAAACTAAAACATGATAGGTATAGGTAATATTTAAATATATAAGTTTTATCATCAAATCGAAGATTTTAATTGGAAATAATGAATGAGAGTAACAACATTATGGAAAATATGTATTTGTTAAATAATGGTTACATAAAATATAAATTAAATTATGTTATTTTTGAAAAAAATAATAATAATATCAATTATGATTAATAAAATTATTTCTATAAAAATATTCTTTTCATTTGATATGCATTAAAATTTTAAGAAACATATGATTAATGATGTTAGATTGTGTTTGATATTAATATGTATTTATCATATATTTAGCTGGTAATTGATATGAAATAAGAATACAAATAGTTAATATTTTAAGATGTAATTTTCAATTAAAAAGTTTTTATTTATTTATATTTTATTATTTTATAAAAAATATAATTATTAAAATAATTAATTTAAAATGAAAAAATTGAAATTATTTTTAATTCTTGATATTAGAATTGAAATAATATAAAAATTTGAGTTTTTTATAAAATGATTTTTTTGTCAAAAAAATTATGTTTTCTTGAAATTTGAATCTGTTATGACATTATCATTTTATATGAATGATCTATAAAATTAGAAAACATTTTTTCAGTCTAAAATATGAATCTATATAATAATAGTATAAATTTAATTTTTAAAACTTATACACCCTATGTAAAACATCATTAGAGCTATGACAAAATGTAACATTAATAAAAATTATTTTCCATATTTTATTAAATCATTTTTTTCAGTGGAGATATTTCGTTTTTTATTTACTTTCAAGATTCATACATTTTATTATTTTCAAATTAATCTATTCATTTTCATGGGTATGGATAATATTATTAACAATTTCATACATATAATATTTAAAAATAAGAATACACTTTTAAAAAAAACAACTCTTATGATTTATGTGTGTTAATATTAATATTAGTATATAAAAACCATATATATATATATTATAAAATTATTTAAAAATTTTATATCAAATGTTTAAATTTTTGTATGAGGATAAATATTATATTTTTTTTAATAAAATTCACCATTATGGTATAAAATTACCAATTATAGTAAATGCAAATTTGGATAGAAGGTTAGATATAAAACTAAAATCGACAATTAATTCTATGTTGTCTCTGAAATTTTTGTTAAATGAGATTATTTACCCAAAAATAATTTAATCCTATATTTTTTATTTATAAGCCCCTGAACCTGGAAAGGTAATATAAAATTATTGAAAATGTTAAGGATTCATCCAAAAATGCCCATTTCATCACTTATAAAAAGGAAGCACTGCCTTCACTTTAGGACTCATATATTAACAGAATTTTTATATAATATAATTTAATTTATATCCGCTTATAACCTTATGTAACTGTAAAAATATTTTTGTCACCATTAGTTAGCATAACACCCTTATTCCATTAACAATTCAATAGAAAATTCAGGTACTCACATTGATTATTATCAACTACAGATATTTTGACCTTCATTATCATCATTAAAAAATATTATATACATACTAATAAAATTATATTAGAACAAAAAATATATATATTAATTTAAATATATTAACTTTTTTCTATTTTTTATCCTTATATCCAATCTATTAGCAAAAAATGGATCTTTCATTAGTGCATTTCTGAAGACTATCACCACTTAGAGGACTGAATGTCAATTTCCATCCCTAATAACAATCTACTATACCTAGAATGCTTTAATGATATAATATTATTTCTATGTCATTAAAAAAATTATATTATGAAAAAAAATTATAACATACTAATTGTATGATCAATAAAATAATATCGATAAATTCTATCAATTAAAAAAAGAAAAAAAGATGAAAATGGAATATTCAATCTGTGTAATGAATTCATATAAATTTCCAAATATTTTAATTATTTAAAATTTCCATTTATATCTATAATAAATATGTGATAAGATTATTATACTTATATTATAATTACATTACAACTACACCCTCTCAAAATTCATCTATTAATCATTGTTGGTTTTTTTGAATGTTTTTAACCACATACTAGAATAATAATATTTTTAATCATAGATAAATATGATATCATATTTACTAGTATGATATTATTAAAATATGGAATTATTTTTTTGGGTAATATAATTTTATGTAAATATATAACTAATTAATTATAAAAATCACAATTCATTCATTAAGAAACCTTGAAACATTACCATCACAAACATTTTACTTATGAATCATCACATATATACCATGTAATGAAGTAATAGCAATATAAATTTCATGGAAGTTATAATATTGTAACAATAATTATATTTTAATTTTTCAATTTTAAATAATAATTAATTCCAACACCATTTTTATGAATCATTTTTGAAGTGATAAACATTACTTACACCCAGTAGTGATTATATGTAGAAACAAAATAATAAATATATGTATATAATTATAGTAAATTGGAAGTAAAAATGTTATTAGATATATAAAATGTTATTATGTATATAATTAATGAAATTTATTTTTGTTTTCAATACATTTGGAGGAATTTAATAATGGATTTGGATTGAGATAAGGGTTTTCATCCAAAATTCATCATTATGACACATGTTTGAGGTTATGCACCCAATTTTATTTATGTACTCTTTGTAATATTTATTTTAAATATCGTATCATGAATTATATTTTAATAATATAATTTTATGTCCCTTTATAAAATTATATATTTCAAGGAGTTATGATTCACATGTTTCTAATGACATAAGGGATATCATGGTCTCAATTCTAATTCCTTAAGACATAATACATTTTATGCACCATGATTTCATTATATGGTTTAATCATTTACAATGTATATATTTTCATCATAATCATTGTATATCATATGATATTTTTAGATAAATCATTTTCCCCTATTTAATTTTTTATTGATTTGGTTATTTTCTTGAATATTGTGTAGTTTTTGTAACTCAACGTTCATACATTGAGTTATGATCATATTATTGAAGTTATTTCATCTGAGATGTAACTTAGAAAGTAATGGTTCAATAATCATTTTTCTATCAATTAATAATTAAATATTAAATATTAATTTCATCTTAAATGTAATGATATTTATAATAGCATACCCAACACACAAAAAAGGTTTTCTTTGAAATATTTTGCTCCATGCAAGACTATATTGTACAATAATATAATATATTATTAATATTATTAGTCTGAGTAGTAGATATTTCCTAGATGTTTTATTAAATAAAATGAATATTAATAACTATATAATGTTTAAAAATGTTCATAAAATTCTTTAAAATTAATTAAATAAATATTATATTCATAATATATGAATAAGTATGATTTTAAGTGTAAAAAGGAGTATATTTCTTAAAATCGGTTTTTTTAACATTAACTAAAAAACCCTTTTAAAATATAATTCAATACAATTAATTATTTTTATACTAAAAAATAAAATTCTTTTTTGGAATATATATATATATATATCAAAATTTTATTTCAGCGACGTTTTGGGATTTTTTGAGAGAAATCATATTTCGGTGGATAAATAATAATTGAGAATTTTATTTCAAAATTTTTTTTGTCCAATTTATTTATATAGATAAATAATGTTTTTAATTGGATGTATAGTATAATTGGATATATTTAATACCATTTAAAACATTTTATGTCATTTTAATCAATTTAATGATGGTATTGTTTATGAAAACAAAGAAAAATATTAAACATTGTCTCTTTAAAAACCCTTTGTAACATCCCATTTGAAGCACAAACTTTAAATTAAATTTTACCTAATATGTGATTTTCATCTATGAAAATGGATTCCATATTATTAATATGAATAATTTTTAATTTCAAATATCTTAATCATATGATTTTCTCAAATTATTTGTAAAAGTGATCAAAATTATTAACTATAACTAATGATTAATTTCGATTACATTATGGATAATCATTAATATTATGTATTAAAATGACCTACACACTTGGAAAAATCCCATTTTATATAACTTATACGAAAATATAAAATATTATATATCATTATGAATATTATTTATGTCAAATTAATTAAGGGTGACTTCTCTAGTCTGTTAACTTTTTTATATTTACAATAATGTTACTCCCCATACAATACAAAAATGCACACACCCTTCCCATTTCCTCACACCTATATAGCCATTTGGATAACTAGAACCAAACCAAATATAATACCAACATCCTTACACTCACCCAATATGTCTCCCCATGTATGAACAATAACCATGAATTCATTTTTTGAAAACAAAAATGGGTTACCTGAAAAAGATGTAACATTATTCAATGTGACTTTTTCTTTTATTTATTTATCCACCACATAATATTTTATTAAAAAATTATAATATAATAAAAATATTATTATAAATTTGATGATATTTTTTTATTTTATGTGTTTTATCTACACCTACACACTCATCCTTCTATTGGGAAATGAAGTAATCCATCGTGTATGGCCAACTAATGCTTCACGTAATAATGTCATTTATATTTACTTTACAACCTCTCATGTTTATAAAGTGTGATTAATAAAATATTATTATTTTATATATATATATATGTCTATCATATTTTTTTTGTTCAATATTATGAAATTTCTATATACATATACAATTAGGCTTACATTTTGTGTAAATATGATAACATCCTTTGTGGCTGTGTGGACTACAACCTCCATAATGTAATGTGATACCTTCACACATTACCTAGAATGTATTAAGGAAGAGTTCAGTTAAATTTTTGTTACATAAATAAAATCTATGTGATATTAATTATATAATTATCATTCTTTAAATATAATATCTATTATTTTCATTATTACCCTTTCACACACTGAAAATATGATAACGTCTTTCTCGGGAATGTGGATTATGTCCTCCTCGATGCGATGTGATTATTTTTAACATCACATAAATTATATTAATTTTATTATACAAAAAATAGTATTTTATATATTATATAATGATCATTATTCAGAAATTAATTTTTCTTAGCCTCTTTCCATAACAATCATTGAATAATGGGAACATCACTCATGTGTAGGTAGGGCCTACCATTAGTATGATTGTAACATTGGTTAATATTTCATATCCAAATTTCATGAATGGTTTTATAAGAGAAAAAAATTATAAATATGAAAATTAAATATTGATTATTATTTACAATAAGTTTAGGTAACAATACCTCGGGCCATAGTTGATATACCAAAGTCATTTTTGACACATAAACCTAATATTGTCAAAACTTCCAACATAAACATTGTTGAATACAAAATATTAAAATTCAAAATAAATTTAACGATAAACATAAAAATAATTATGAATCAAGTAAATAATTAAAAGAAATATATTATTCAGGAAGATAATGAAAAAAATGTAATGTCAGATACATGGTAAGTGTTTTCATCTCAATATCCTGTCATTGATACATTTATTTATGATATGAACCATTATTATTTTATGTATCTAATATTAAACACATTTAAAATTCAATATTACTATTTTATATATTCTAATGATATTTAATGTTTTTTAAATCGTAATATTTTAGGTGTCTTTGATTGTATTGTTCAATGTGGTATGGGATTCATTTAATGATAAAAGATTTAATCTTTCATCCATTTCAATACTATTGATATTATTTTACATATATATATATATATATATATATATTTATATACAATTATTATAAATGAAATTTAATTTCTATTTTGGTATTTGGTTTCCTCTAGAATAATTAATGATTTTCAAATAAAAATGAACAGCACTTTCAATTTTTTTCTTCAGTATTTTTTCATTGAAAATGGTTTTGAAAATGGATTGAAAATTTCAATATATTAAACTACTATATTGTAATTAGAAATGAAATTTTATTATTAAATTATTGATATTTTATTATTGAATTTTTGAAAATGGATTTTTTATTTTAATTGAATTTATTTACTACTTTATAAGGATGAAAATTATTACTTTTTAATAAAGTTCCATGGATTTTAGTTTTTATCAATAGCCTATGGTATCCTTATTTTATATCACATAATATTATTTTTTTCTCATCTCATGATTTTAATGTTTCCTCACAATACATTAGGTTGTTTAAGGGATTGAATAATTCATGATTATAGTTGTGAAGAGTTTTCAATGATGGGTTCATTATTAATATTAAATGTTAATGATTCTGTATAAAACAGATACATTTATGATGTGCCCACTTTTTACTTTCTTATTTTAATGTATGAGTTATGGCTAAAATATCCAATATTATTAACATGAAAAGATCATCAGTGTGAATGAATGTAATATTATTGAATTATCTCATCATTTTCTTATGTTTAAGGATATTAACTAATACTTGTTATTAGTGGTTAATTTAGATAACTATATAGGTTAGTGTGTTATTAACATCATTCCCTTGATAATTTTTACCCTATGTCCAATTTAAATTGTTATAGAATTTAAACATTACCATGTTTCTTTATCTATAGTATGTTTGTTTGGAATTGTTTTCCATAAAAGAAACAAGGAAGATTTAATCGAAAGGAAATGAGAAGAACATATCCCCTATATCAGAATCCTATGATGGTTGGAATTGGAATTGAGAAGTTTGTTTTATTTATGGATCTGTTGGGATATTCTATAAATGGTTTTTGTGTCCATTTGTCATGACCCTTCCCCCAGGGCATCTGCAGTGACTACCCCAAGGCCGCTTTCCATACGACAGGGGCTAGTGAGTAGCACAAAAAGGCATATTCCCTAATCTTGGGAATGCATTTCCTTTATAACCTATAAACGCATGCAACAATGGACACAACAAGATACGAACATAAGTAATCTGTACAACAAAAACAACGTTAGAGTATGTAAAATATTCCAAAATACAATCCCAACTAAATTGTACAAGAATACTGAAAAGTACAAGTAAACTAAAATAGCTCCAATGAACACTCGCAAAGGATTCTACTTGAAGGGTAGGTATAACTCTCAAACAGTCATATCTGTAGTACACCTTGACTATTTTCCACCTCCGAGGTACCTCCAGTCCTGGTACTCTCATCCTCAGTCAGCGATGTCCATCTTCTGCACCATACACAACAAAGTGCGGGCATAGCCCATGTAAGGGTGAATATAACAACACTCATTAGGGACCCTGAGACCCTCGAAGGTCTTAGAAAATCCAGAAAAAATAAACCACAAAGCATAGAAGCAACAGTCAACCCTACTTATGTATATGCCCATACATATACCTAAGTGATCAATTATACCCATCTCATTTATGAGGAATCACAAGGCCCAAATCATAGCCAACGTAAACCTTTTCCATGAAGGAAAGAATACCAGGAATGTAACACTAGAAGGGTAAGTACCACAAAGGTAATACCATGTAGAATAATACCATGAATTTATCACCCCAAAGGTACGCCACCCAAAAAATACCATAAAGTTATCACCATGATGGTATGTACCACAATGGTATGCCACACAGAATATTACCATGAAACTAAAGTCTCATCTCACACTAGGTATAACATAGGTACATTAGAAAACATTATTATATTTAACTATTAAATAATATTACTCTGTTAAGAGGCAGACCCACATAGGATCCTAAATTATCAGACCCACATAGGATCTTAGTACAACATTCCCACGTAGGATCCTAGAGTAATCCCACGTGGATTCCTAGAGCGGATCCATGTGGGACTCTAGACCATAGTCCCATGTAATATCCCAAAGCATAGACCCACACAAGATCCCTAACCAAGACCCACATAATATCTTTTTCTTATGTAATAGCCAGCTACAGGGTTCCCACACTATTCTTGATTGATTCTGGGAGGGTCTGCTTCTCACGAAGTATTTTGATACTCCAATTGACACAAATGCCCATAAATAAATATTCCAAAGTACCAACATGTAAATGGGGTCTCAATGCAACAGAAAATACTTCAATCAGACCCTCTGTCTATACGTAATTTTCCTTTTAGTCTAGAGGACCCGGTTGGAATTGTGTACGATCTAACATGTTCGTACCTCAAATTTATCTGAAACTCGAGTGGGGTATACCAAAAACACTATATCGATCCAAGGTTTTTGGCACTGTAGACGGTTCGGAAAAAAGAATCCCATAGCTCATGTAATAATCAAAAGAGCGACAAGGGTCGAATCTGGTCCGTGTCTGATCCGACCCGTTCTTGGATGACCCGACCCAGTTCGGGTCCACCCAGCCCGTGGTGTTAGACCCTGCCCACTGGGTCCGGCCCGAAACGCCGGTGCCACCCACGATTTGCGGCCCTTAGGGCGGCCGGTGTTGGGTGACATGCGACTAGCCAGACGGCCATCCCTTCGCTGTGGTGTGTTCGCGTGTCGCGCCACCACTAGTGGCCGAAAACGAGTCAGCCACCCGCCTTCAATATTGCAACCTTGTGTCACGGATCCTATACCCCGGTTGCGTGGAAGCACCCTACTGCTTTAACATTGCGCGGTCGACCATGCATCGACTACGAGCCTCCACTAGCGGCACGGTTGCACTGCCATCATCTTCACATCCAGCTGGTGTGCCGACCACCACTCTTGAGTCCTACTAGAACTAGTTGGCGGTATAGGTCGATGTCATCCCCCATCACGATTAACTAATCAAAAATGACAAAGGTTGCGGAGAGGTCGGTCCTTGTTCGTTTGGCCTCCACCCTCCATGTTATAGGGGTAGCAAGTAGCTCATGGGAAGAGATTCAATATAAGAGAAATTAATGATGATTAATCAATTAACACCCCATCCTTGTCATTATTTGGAAGCATCGAGATGTATAAGATGAAGTCATTGAAGAACGTAATTGTTTTTTTCTAACAAAGAGCACTTCCAATATGGGCTCGGGTTCGGTTCCTCATTCATTATTGGTGTGGGAATTCATTGATGGAGGAAAATTTTCTCCAATGTTCTCCCCTTAGCCAAAAATTTCCCCAAGGATATGAAGATCCAAAAAAATAAAATTGGTTTATCGAATTAATTTACTTTTTATCAATTAATGTTGGCACAAATAATTTTAACAATTAATTAATTTGATAGTTAAGAGTTTTCCTCCAATTAAGAGGGGTTCGGGTGGTCCCCACCAACATGAATTCAAATTTGGAGGTTTTTCTAGCTCAGGTGATCCCCAACTCAATAAATTCAAAATGGAGGTTTCAAAATAATAATAGAATGTTAATTATTTTATTTTTCTTCTTCCATGAAAAAGAGAAAAATTAACTTCCAACCTCAACTTACTATTGTCCAGGTGAAGGTCTCTTTAAGAAGATATTAGTGTTGTGAGTTCAATGGTGTCCTAATATTTTAATTCTGAGCCCCATTTCAAAAGTTATAAAAACCCTCTCGCTTGTTAACTAAATGTATATAAAATAATTTCATAAATTCATTCTGAACCTACCGGGTCTCAGAATTATGTGCTGTCAATTTTTTCAGGTTAGTAATATTCCATATATTTAAAAAACACATGGAGATAAAAATATGGGTTATACAGTCTCCCCAAATCATGGATTTGTGAACTAGAAATCCACATCACAAAAACTAGGGAATACATTGGGGGTACTTAACATGAATATGAGCCTCCCGCTCGCATGTACTATCCGGGAGCTTGCTGTGTTTTCAACGTACAAGAACTAAAGGTATCAACCACCCATGAAGGACCCACTCCTGCCGATACTCAATCATTACCGGAACCTCTGTAAATGTCTCCCCTTTTTTATAGTCTAGCGCATCCCAATCAATGATGTGTGAAGGGTTTTTCACTTATCTCCTTAGCTATGATACGTGGAAAACGTCATGCATCTGGTGTAACTGAGGGGAGAGTTCTAGGCGGTATTCCAACTCATTAACTCTGCTGAGGACCTAAAAGGGTCTGATGAACATCAAAGACTACTTGATGTCCTGGAAAAATATATGGAACCCTCGTTGGGTTGAGACCCATAGAAAGACGTGGTCACTATCCTTGAACTCTATAGGTATTCGTCTCTTATTTTCAAAATAAAGGTACCTACTATGTGCAGTCTTCGTCTGCTCCTTGCTGATCTACACCTTATCTGTGGTATTCCATACCATCTCTAGTCCCATGAGTGCTGACTCCCCTAGGCCAGTCCCACACAAAGGTGATCTGCAAGGTCGACCATATAGAGCCTCAAAAGGTGTCATCCCAATGGTGGAGTGATAGCTGTTGTAGTATGAAAACTCAACCAAGGGAAATTGATCCCCCCTTCCATGACCAAAGGCATGGACACGAGAACACAATATTTACTCGATGGTCTTAATGGTCCATTCATTCTGGCCTTCCATCTATATATGGAAGGCAGTGCTCAGATGAAGTTGTGTCCCAAAAGCATCTTGTAACCCCTTCAATAACTAGGAATTGAATCATGTATCACGGTCGGAGACAATCGTCGAGGATACTCCATGTAACCACACAATCTCCTACACATAGAGGAGTCTTAATCTCTCTACTCAACCTTGTTCTCTAATCGGTAGAAAGTGAGTCTACTTGGTGATTCGGAAAACGATCACACAGATAGAATCATGACCCATGGATATACATGGAAGTACTGTCACAAAGTCCATGGATATCCCATCCCACTTCCACTATGGGACCTATAATGTCTAAACTAAGCCTGCTGGTACCAGATGCTCCGGCTTCACTTGCTGAGAAGTGAGGCACTAAGAGACAAACTCTGCTAATGTTTTCTTCATTCCCGGCCACCAGTGCAGTCGTCGGATGTCCTAGTATATCATCTCCACTCTTTCATTTACTACTAGTGGGGATGTATGGAACTCCCTCAACAATTCCTCCATAAGAAACATTGGTACCATTGTACATCCTCTAAAGAAGATGAAATGATACCCACCTTCAAAAAATCCATCTGGTGCATGTCAGGTGGATATCTGAGAATGTCAGGCCTCATAGTCAGTGTCCCCATGAAACGCCTCTTTGAATCACAGATGGATTGGGGGACTGTCTGTAAGAGATTGAAGAAAATATGCTATATCTTGATCCACAAAGGATATCTGAAAAGTGGCTAGCAGCTCTGTTGCCTCACCTAGCAGATCTATACCAATCTTATACTATCTTAATCTGCTACAACATTCCCCTTCCCAGGTGTATATACTATCTCAAAGTCATAGTCATGGAGTAACTCAAGAGAACATTGATGTCTCAGGATCAGGTCCTTACAAGTGATGATATACCCGATACAATTTTGATCAGAGTAGACTATAAAACATTCTCCCATCACGTAATGTAACCACATCATCAAAGCGATCTCCTCTACTGCTAACTCTAGGTCATGGGTTGCGTATTTCTGCACATGTTATCTCAACATTAATAAACCATACATGATCACTACTCACTCCTGCATCAAAACATATCTGATTATGGTCCCTGATGTGTCTCAGTAGACTATGTACCCATTTCCTACCCCTAGTAGGAACATGATGGGTTATCTACTCAGCTTCTTCCTTAGCTACTGAAATCTCCACTGGCATCCCTCCGACCACATAAAGGGTTGAAACATCATTTTCAATACTAATAAATGTTTTGCAACTATAGGGAAATCTGGAACAGACCTTCTGTAGTATCCGACCAAACTCAGGAAACTCTGTAATTCCATCACACTCATGGGTGGCACCCAAGAAAGTACCTCCCCGATTTTCACTAAATCCACGATAACTCCAAGCTTCGAGATGACATATCCGAGAATTTGATCCTCTAGGGTCTAGAACATGAACTTCATGAGCTTTGCATAAAGTTGGTTCTCCTATAGTGTGTCCAGAACTATCTAAAAATTATATCATGCTCCTCCTCAGTATCCGAGTAGATCAAAATGTCATCAAAAAAGACTAATACCAAGTTATCAAGGTGTGATAGAATGATCATGTTCATGAGTCCCATTAACACTGCTGGAGCATTGGTCACTCCGAATGACATGGCCAAAAAATCATAATGGTTGTACCAATATCTGAATACCTTCTTCTGGATATCCTCATCTCATACTCTGATCTTGTGATATCCTGATCTGAGGTCTATCATAGAGAACCACCATGCTCCCATTAGCTAATCAATGAGGTGGTCAATCCTCAAGAGTGGGTACATGTTCTTTAGGGTGACCTGGTTCAGGCACTGATAGTCAAAACAATGTTTCAAGATCCCATCCACCTTATTGGACAACAAAATAGGGGCTACACAGGGAGAAAGACAAGTATTAATGAACCCCTTCTCCTAAAAGTCCTCTAGTTGTACCTATATCTCCTAATGCTCCGCGGGAGCCATCCAATATACTGGTGTATATATCGGGGTCATCCTAGGGTACATGTCAATGTAAATTTCCACCTCTCTATGCAGATGTAGACCTTGAAGTCATCAAGGAAGACATATGCGTATTGTTCCACCACTACAGGATAGCTCAGACTCTCCACATCAACCGCACCAAGGGTAAGGCTAGCCAACGGATGAGTAATGGGAAGCACTCTCCTCCGAGTAAGTCCATCCTAGTATTTAAATGCACACATCGAAAATGATGAAAGTAAAACTTGTCCCATTTTTCCAGAAACACCACAATTTGTGCCTAATATAATCAATCTAAGCATTGAATGTAGAAAACCAATCCATACCAAAGACGATGTTGTAAGGTAACGATGCCACTACTATGAGATCTCAGCTGAAGCTCTCACCTCCTTGAGTAAGCTCACCCTCCTGGAACTAGTTTTTAATCATCAAATCCTCTTCCATAAGAGTCTTTAGCCTTAAGGACCTATCTTGTGACTTTTCTAGAATCACTGAGCTCCGAATTACAGTATTGGAAATTAAATAATGACTTGCACATGTGTCTTTAAGTTCTACAGATAAAGTGGAGTAGACACAGAATGTATCTTGTATCATCTCTAGGGCACCATGATCATAGGCCTCAGCTACCTAGAGCTGATCTCGCCCCATTCCAACTGCTCCCTATGGTCGGGGAGGACCACCTCTTGGTTGTGGAGATAAGAAATCTAATCGTCACCCACTTCCAGCTGCACAACCAACTCCTCTTCCCCGTATGCGTACTCCATGTGGACCTCCTCGTTCAGACCTCTGTCTCTACCCTACCGGTCCTTTTTCCATCTTCTGATCATTCGTACAATAGGTTGGGAAGTCATGAGCGAGGTGACCATTCCCGCCATAATCATAACATTTCCTCGTCCTCCCATGACTAGCTCTGTCTCCAGTTCCCCGCACAACCAACCTTGAATCACGTGCTCATCCATTTGTAGGTATGGTCCTCTTGGACCTAAGTGAAATCTATCTGCTTCTAGTAAGAGAAGACTCCCCAACATGATGCCTGATTATGGGTCTCGCTGCTGGCGACTGTTAAGTACGAAAACCCTCCACTAAGAGGGTTTTCACTCACACCCCCGCTTTCATCGAGATGCTGAGAGAAATCATCGAATCCTTGATCTCCCACCTGAGTCCCTACTCGATGGTTCGGGCCCTGAAGAATGGGTCCCACACCATATCCGTGGAGTTTCATGGGAGGTCAGTGAACCTCACTGAGTACAGAGCAACAGTCATGCTTCCCCGATGCAGATGAAGATGCCTCTATATGTGCTCTACGTGAAGGGTCATTGGGAAAAATTCTGCCCGAAACAGGATCTCAATGTCTGCCCAAGGAAGTGTCACCTCATCGTGAACCAAAAGAATCATGATCCACCATCATCCTACTACTGACTATGGAATACTGGTGGTAATGATCACCATGACATCAGATGGGGTTTCTACCAGTCAGAAGACTCTCACCATGACCTACAACCGATCCTCTGCCACCTGTGGGTCTGTCTCACCCCTGAACCTAGTTGGCCACTTGCGCTAGAACTCATGAAACATGCTCATGTAGTGTGAAAACTATGCTTATGGGGTTGGTGGCATCTTTTGCCCAACGGTTAATGGTACTGTTGGTGCCTCTACTAGTTCCTCTACTTATAGTGGGGACCATACTGAGGCCTCATCACTCGATAACATATCATCATGTACTATACCTGGATCCCTACTTGGCTATCTGTGAGGAGGCCTTCTTAAAAAAAGATCTTCCATAATAAATAGGTTATACCTAGTGAGCAGACTAAAAAAGAGCACAAAGAAAACATTATCAAAACACACACGTAATAAGTGTTTTTCTGTACTATGTCAGAAATTTGATGTGAGGGTCCTAGTGTATAGATAAGTCAACTACCACACCAACACTACATTCCCTAAATTGATAACGACAATCACTACACATATAACTAATTTCATTAAAAAGATCTGAGTTCAATGTTATACGATAGAAATGACTCCTCTGAAACCCATTTTTCATGACCCGTCCCCCTTGGCCTGTGTCGTGACTTCCCCAAGCCTGACTTCCATAGACTAGGGGCTGGAGACTAGAACAGAAGGATGTATTCCCTAAAACTGTGATGTCATTTCCCTTATAACCTATAAAGAGATGCATACAATCAGACATCATGATACAAACATAAGTACACTGTATAGAAAAAAGTGTTTGTATAGTAAGTAAAAGGGGCCAGAATACACTCCCAACTATAAAGTACAACAAATCTAAAAAGTACAAGTAAAGTGAAATAGCTCCTATGAATACCCTCCAAGGATTCTACCTGAGTGGTTGGTACGGCTCTCAAATGGTCGTCTCAGTGGGATGACTTGTCCAATTTTCACCTCTGAGCTACCTCCAGTCTAGGTACTCTCGTCCTCAGTTAGCGCTGTCTGTCGTCTTCACCAAACACAACAAGGTGCGGGCATATATTGTATTGGGGTGAGTATAAAGATACTCAATAAGGACCCTTAGACCCTCGAAGGTCCCAAAATATCCACAAAGGATAAACAAAAAACCATGGAAACAACATTCAACCCTACATAGGTATTTACTCATACAAACACCTAAGTGAACAAGTATACCTATCTCATTCATGAGGAAACATGAGGCCCAACACTTTTCCAAAGTACAATTATTCCATGACGGAAATAATAACATAATGGTTACACCACAAGGGTATGTACCACAATGGTAACTCCACACAGAAGAATACCACGAAGGTATAACCATTAAGATAAGTACCAAAATGGTATACCACACAGAAGAATACCACAATGGTATCACCATGAAGGTATGTACCACAAAGTTAACCACACATTAGATTACCACAAATGTAATGCCTCAATTAACACCTGGTATAACTTATGTATGGTAGAATAAATGATTACATGTAACTATTGAATCATCAAATTCTTCTAAAAGGCAGACCCATGTAGGATTCTAAATCATCCGAACGCCATAAGATCCTAGTATAGAAGACCCACGTAGGATCCTAGAGTAGTCCCAAATGGATTCCTAGAGCGTATATAATAAGGAAACTCAAACACAGACCCACAAATGATCCCAAATGATATACCCGCATATAATTCCTAAGAACATATGAACATAGTATCTTTTTCTCATGTAACATCCAGCTACATTGCTCCCTCACAATGGACGCTTGATTCTCGGAGGGTCTGCTCTTAAATCCAACGGTTGATACTCCACCGACACGAATTTCCATGATACATTATTCAAATGGCCCACTATATAAAAGAGGTCTCAATGGAACCTATAGTCTATCAATAAGACGTCGAGTCTGTAAGTTATTTTCCTTTTAGTCAAGAGGTCCTGGTTAGATTCAGGTTCAATCCAACCTAGTTGTACCAAAACATTATCTGAAACTCGATTGGGTATACCAAAAAGACCATCTCGATCCAAGGTTTTTCGATGTTGTAGATGGTTCACCAAACGGAAGGATGTAGATCATGTTATAGTCAAAAAAGATAGAAGGGTCGAATCTGGTCTGGATTCAGTCTGACTGGCTCGGACTGACCTGGCCCGACTAGTGTCATGGTTTGGGTCTGAACTAGCTGACGAGGTCAAACCCGGATCGCGGGCGTGGCACGACATGCTGGGCGGACCGTGAGGGGCAGATCGCTAGGATTCCCATGGCTGGCCGCGTGGCAAGCCCTCCTCAATGCAGAGGCCACGTTCCGCGACACCACCATCAACCAACATCAAGCCATCCACCCTTCTTAGCCTCTATAGGCTCATGCGCCGGCTCTAGCATGCTGGTGGAGTGGACATGCGCCACTGCCTCCCTCCGCACGGCCGACCGTGCGTCGGCCGCTGCCTTTTCTCCGTCATGGACGATGGGACTTGTCTGTCCACTAGATGTGCAGTTACACCACCACTATCATTGGGGTCAGATGGTGTGCCAGTCGCCTCTCCCAAGTCCTACTGATGCTAGTCGCTATTACCAGTCGTTGTCCTCCTCCATCGTGAAGAATGCATCAAAACCCACAATGGTTGTGGAGTGGTCAGGACTTGTTCCTTCGGAACACACCCTCAGCGTTAGAGAGATAGAATGTAGCTCATGTTAAGACATTCAACTTATGAAAAATTAAGGAATATTAATCAACTCACACCCCTACCATGTCATTCATTGGAGGAGTCGAGAGGTAGAAGATGAAGTCGTTAAAAATGTCGGTGTTTATTACTTCCGCAAAGAACTTCTGATCTGGGCTTGGGGTCAGTTCCTCTTTCTTCATTGGAGAGGGAATTATTCATTATATGAATAGTTTCTGCAAATATACTCCCTTTTCCTATTTTTACCCCATGAATTTAAAAGCCAATAAATTAAAATTGGTTTATCGAATTAATTTATGTTGGCATAATTAATTTTGGAACAAATAAATGTCAAAATTAATTAATGGGAGATTTGAGAGGTTTTCCCCCACTAATAGTGGTTTAGGTGGTCCTCATTACAATTAATTAATATTGGTAGGTTTTTCTATCTCCGGTTGTCCCCACCTCCATATCTTAAAAATGGAGGTTTCAAAAGAAAAATAAAATGTTAATTGTTGTATTCTTCTTCTTCCCCAAAATAGTTAAAGTCTATCTTCTCCCTCGACCTATTGCATTCTACGTGAATGTCTCTCTAAGATAATATCGGCGTTCTGAGTTCAACTGTGTCCTCATATTTCAATTCCGAGTAGTAGTTCGCATGTTTAAAAAACCCACTCGCACGATTACCGAATATACTTCAAAAAAGCTCAGAAATTTATTCTGGGCAAACTGGGCCTCAAAATTATGTGTTGTCCGTTATCATGGACTCATAATATCCGATATAATTAAAAGAAAATACAAGGGAAAAGTATAGGTCTTTACACTATATAAGATAGAAACTAGATTATCCATAGAGTTACATGAATAGAGTGAATAATTTTAGATAACAACATACCCTATTTTTCATATCATCATATCACCTTGCTATCGATTACATATTTATTAATGACCTATAAAAGATATTATCTGCCTTAGGTTTTTTGGATCACCAAAAGGAAACTCTTGTGATTTATCATTTTTATGGTCAAATAGACAAGTGGTGGTCAATGGTTATATATATAAAAAAGGTAGAATATCGATGCCTTAGAATGGGATGCGTTTCATAATATTTTCATTGAGAAATATTTTTATAAGTATTATGAATGTAGTATGTGAATATAATTATTTTAAATGAGAAAAATGAGGAAGGTTCAGTGGTTGTATATAAAAAAATTATTTTATTGGTAAGGTATGTCCAAAATTTTATTTGAGATATTAATAGAAAGGATAAATGTTTGTACTTAGGATTAAAGATAAGATATAAAATGGGAATGATTTTTCATGAGTTTAAGAACTATTGGAATCATTTTCGATGTGATGAAAGACTATAAATGGATTATCCCATGTTCATGTGTCCAAATATGACAAAAAAATATGTAGTCGATTTATAAGGAAATGTGAATCATTAATTAATGAAACATTACTTAACGAATACGTAATTCCAATGTTATGAGAAGTGTGGTACAAATTATCCTGCAACATATATCTCATGGTTTTGGATGTTTCTATGATATATTAATATAGATTATATGGTTTGTGAATTCATGGAATATGACCATGAAACAAAGAAAATAAACCTGCAAGATGTTGTTGTTCCAATGAGTTAGGTCATTATTCTAATGTGTGTCCGAAGATGATTGCACAAGATGGGAAGCATCCCGATAAAAATTAAAATTTTATGGAAATATCCACTTAATCTACTATAGTTGATGTCACTCTATCAAATGATGGCGTGATAGCTATGATACTTGTTTATCGAATCATACATATACCATGTTTGACCTGAATTTTCACATTATATAATTTCATTGAAATTTAATTTAAATTTTGGGAATATTACCTCAATATAATAATATATATCTATTATAAAAAATATTATGGGGGAATATTAAAGAGAAATAAATTTATATGAATATTAATATTTTCATTAGTGGTATGTTATTTCATTCATATATTGTCGAATGTCCAATATTTGAGTTTGATAACATTTTAGGTGGCTTTAATATTATCATTATAAAATAGAATGAAAATAAAATAATGTTTATTTAAATGATTTTAAACATTTAATAATAATCCAAGAATCCAAAAATATTTTAAAATGTGTTATTTAATGTTATCTTACTTATAATGTTGAAAATAGAGAAACTACTCTCATTTTTGACATCCTAGTAGTAAATGAATTTATTAATTTTTTTCTAATGTTTTCCTTGTATTCTCATTATACAATTTGGGGAATTTAATATTTATTTATTTCCAAATATGAATCGCATTTCTATACCACCTTATTTATTTTCTCAAGTGGAACTTCGTAAATTGAAAACACAGTTGCAAGTGTTTCTTGATAATGGATCCATTCTACCTAGAACATCGTCAAGGTGGGATCCTATTTTATTTATTAAAAATAAATACAACTCTATAAGAATTATCATTGATTATAGATCCAAGAATAATATCACATTTAAGAACATGTATAATTTTGAACATATTAATGATTATCTTGAATTTCTTGAGTGATATCAGTGTTTCTATAATATTGATATGTGGTCCGAGTACCTTGACCAAATGGTGAAGGATGAAATCTAAAATTCTTCATTTTGGATGAGATATAGAAATTATGTTTTTTAATTCCATTTGGTTAATATAATTATCCTTATATATTTATGAATGTTATTAATAAAGTCTTACATCAGTTTTTTAATTAATTTTATTTTAGATTATATCTTTTAATATTCTAAAATCCATAAGGAATATTATAGGAAAATAAGGATTGTTTTGAATAATATAATAGAAAATAAACAATATAGGATGTTTATGAAGAGTATATTTTAGTTTAAATTAATTTCATTAAATGGTAACATTATTTATAAAGAAGTAATAATTGTTGATCCATTGAAAAAATATGTTTTTTATGCGTTTAAAAGACCTATAAACATCAGAAAAAATTAATTATTGGGTTATTACTAACAGTTTAATGAAATAATTTCTTGGATGTCTATCTGATTCATTTAGTTAACTCAAAAAAGAGTTATGTTCTTCCGGTATGAGAATGTTATGTTGGTTTTTTATTAACAAAAAATATGAATAGTTAATTCCCTTATTTTATCCCCACCCCATATAAATGGTGAAGCACTCATATACAATGAGTCTAAATTGAAAGGATATGGTTTTATCCTAATGCATAATAAGAAGGTAATTTCTTATTATTAATTTCATTTGATAAATCGTGAGATAAAATACCATATTCTAGATTTATATTTATCTACCATTATTTATTTATAAATTTAGAGGAACTAATTTTATGGACAAATGTGTAAAATATATACTGATCCCAATAGTTTAAAATATATATTCACATGGAATGAGCTGAAAATGTGTGGAAGAAGATGGCTAGAAATAATCATGGAATATTATTTCATGATTTAATATCATTTTTGAAAATCAAAAAATGTAGATGAGGTATTGTGTTGAATAAGTACTAATACATTAACCAAGAATTTTAAAGAAATTGACTATTTGATTAATTCTTTTATGATTTTTTTCTTAAAAGTTAGGAATTCATGGGAATCCTTTAATTTGATTCATTTTATCAATGCAATATAATTTGATAGAAATAATTTGGTTAAAACATATGGTGGATCAATATTTTCAAGAAAAAGATATATCTATAATGAATGTCATGTTTTCTGGTTTTTATATAGATGAAGAATGTGTTTTACAATTTATAAAAATATAGTTTATGTCATTTAATTCACATATGAGAAAAGAAATGTTCACTAAAACTCAGTTTTTTATATTCTATTCACTAGGTAATTATAAAGATATACATAAAATCCCAGGGTATTATTGTTGGGTTTGAATGAAAATAGATATAATTGAATTTATAGTGATGTGTTTGAATTATTACATGCGTAAAGGAATATAATAGTTACCAAATGGGATATATCATAATAAAATCATTCAAGAGTGAAAATGGGATACTCTGTCAATGGATTTCATGGTAGTATTGACTTCCCACAATAATATTTCATTTTTGGGATATTTTTGATATATAAACCATATATACCCATTACCATACCATTCAAGATATAATGTTTATAGACCATCATTTTTTAATATATTTATAGGACATTATTATGCAATTGGGATTTCCACTCACTATTGTATCTGACAATGATCCCATGTTTATATTAAATTTTTTAAATGCAAATCATAAGTCATTGGTAAGTGAATAAAATTTATCTATATAATTTATTTCTATATACAATGGATTGGTTGAGTAGATGATACAAGAAATTGAATATAAGATCTTTGCTTTCTCATTTGATTACTAGGGAATCAAAGAACAAAATATTTATTTTGGATAACTCTTTATATAATAATTTTTTGATTTTATTATACAGATGGAACCATCAGAGTATTATATGGAACAAGGAGTCAAAAGCCATCATTTTTTTGGATAACAATGCAGAAATGATGTTAATGTGACCAGAGTTGGTAGAGGAAACTATAGGGAATGTCTAGTTAACTCAATGAAACCTCAGAACATCACATAGTGGGTAGAAAATATATACATATATATATAACTATATAAAATATCCTTATATTGAAGAAGGTGGTCATTTATTTGTCATATAATTTCAAGGAAAAAATGTGATGTGTTTTGGAAATAAGTGGAAGGTGATCCCATGGTTCATAACACCATATGAAATCATGGATAATGTTGGATCAATTACCTATTAAATGGAAATTCTAATGATTTTCCCCAATTGAAAAATGTGATTCATTATACAATGTTAGGAAATTGTGTATATCATTTTTCTCATGTTTTGGGTCCTGAAGTAGTTTTGCTAGAAGAGAATCATAGTTATGAGGATCAGCCAATTCTGGTTTTTAACCACATAGAGAATGTGTTACTGATTATCGAAATTCATTGTGTTATGGATTTATATAAATAATATATTGTTGAAGATGAATCATTTTAATCTAAAAAAGTATATGAGGGAAAAATAGCCCCAATTATTTGATATGTGAATAACATTTTGAGGATGTAATAATAAAAAGGAGGGAAAAATGTAGCATCACAGATAATTATAGAACAAGTTTTTTAAAATTTATTAATATTTATGAATATGATAGTAATTTTTCATTAAAATGAATTATACATCCAATAGAATACCCAATACGTGACAATGATTTTCTGAAAAATATTTTATTTCATGAAAGACAGAGTAATACTAAAAAAATATAATATATTGTTTATAATATTATTTTTTATGGTAGTTATATACTAAAAATTGTGTAATCCCGAATAATTATGACTAATTATATTATATTTATATATATTTTTAAAATGTGTTTACATACATCGAATAAATTTTATAGGTTTAAACTATGAATAAATTATATATTAAAAATAAATAGGGTTATATTTCTAAAAGGTAGTTTTACAACATTTTAAATGATAACCCATTTTAAATGTAAATTATGACACGTTTATAATTTTTACATGAAAAAATAAACACATATTTTGAATGATGAATAACAAAAATTACTTTCAGAGAATTTTTAGTAGTTTACGAAGAAAATTTATATTTCGATGATCAATGATTAATAATGAATTTTTGTCCAAAAATTATATTTTCATCCATTTTATTTATATCGTTTAAATAATTGTTTTTAACATAAAATTCGATGAATTTTTTAAAATTTAATTAAACTTATTTTATTGGAATCAATTCCACATTGAAATTCTATATGAAAACATTGCAAACTATAGACCATTTTCAATTTAAAACCCCATTGTCGCATCCCATGTGAAAGATTATTTTTAAATTAATATCTCCCACTTATAAGATAGGAATTTAGAAAAATGGATTCCATATTTGGAATCAGTATAAATTATAATGCCTAATAAAATAAAATCTATTTTTACCGAATGTATTAATGAATGTGAATAATATTAATTTTAATGATTAATAAGGAAAGGAAATAAAGTAGAGTACAGTATGAGAGATTGGGCTCCTCTCTTTAACCCAGCGGAGATCTAGGGTTTCCTGGCGTCAAAGAATGGATCTGATATGGACTCTGAGGTTGAGGGTTGTTATGCTGGTGGTGTTGCTGCGAACAGTGGGGCACTGGCATCAAAGGCCGTGCAGTGAGTTGCGATAGTGACGATGGTAACCGGTATTTCTGAAGTCTTGGATCGTGATGGTGGTGGTAGTTCTGTGAAGACCCGTGGAGTGTCGGTGCCATAGGTTGTGAGGAGGATTGAAGTGGCGGTCGAGGGTTCTGTCTATGAGGTGGCTAGTACCTCCCATGTCATTGAGACGAAAACTATGATGACATCCGAGGGTGTGGGCTGTGAATTTCACAGCGCAACTACGAGAATTAGTGACATTTTGCAGCATCATGTTGAGCAGATTTCTGCACCTGGTGGAAATACGGGGATATCTAAAGAGACCCGCTTTTCTTTGATTTCTAATGATATCCAGATGGATCCCTTTCATCTAAAAATGGATGCACTGCCACAGGGGGTTCCCTACGAAGGATCCTCCTCCAACCGCTCATTTTCCTACATTAATGGTATGTCTGATTATTCCATTAGAAGGAAAGGGAATGTTTCTCTTATAAAAGAGGATCTTCATGTTGTTTCCGAAAGACTCAAAATGGGATAGTTTTTAATCATTGCTAGAATTTTTTTACCCAAAGGCTCCCGGACTCTGAAAATTGGGGAGGTTAAAGACCGAATTCCATCTTGTTGGGGATTCTCTTCCTGGAAATGTATTTTGTTGGGAAAATGGTATTTCAATATGATTTTCCCACAGTGGATCTTAAAAATAGTTCTTAGGGTTTTGGTTCTATTACACTTAAACCCGGAATTATTCATCTTCGTGAATGGAACAAGAAGTTCAATCCTTTTGAAGTGGGAAACTCTACAACTCAATTATGGGTAAGAGTTTATGGATTAAATTGGATTTTGTGGCATCCCAAAATTTTATATGATATTGAGATGTCTATTGCAATTCCAATTAAAATCGACATGAAAACAGAAGTTGCTCGCTTTGGACACTTTTCTGGATTCTTGGTTGAATTTGAATTGGGTTCTACTCTTGTGGACAAGGTAATGATTGCCACGAAAGATGACATCATTTAGCTGAAGATCATTTATGAAAAAATGCCAAAAAATTTATAGGATTTTATTGTGGTTGGTCATGATCAATCTACATTTAGGTGCTCCACTGTTTGTATCTTTTCTGCTCTACGGGGACATGATGCAAATAATTGTTATAAGAAACACAAAACCGCACAGGCTCAAAAGGATGCTGAGAACAACAAACAGTTCGAAGAAATGAATGATCCTGTACCTAAGGAAGTGAAAAAATCCACAGGTGATGAGAACGGGGGCAGATCATGCAAGAAATCTTGGGCTTACATCTTTTCCTCTGAGACAAATGCTTGTAATGACAAAATTTCATTAAGTAGTGCTGATGATTTAATGGGCGAGGAAATGGTTGAAAATAATCTTCAAAATGAGATTGATCATCAACTCTCGTAGAAATTGATGGTAATATTAGGCAATCCAAAGGCCAAGAAAATTTTGGACCCTGACTCTATAGTTTCCAAAAATTTGCATGCATCCCCAAAGTAGTTTGTGGAAAAAGATGGATATCAGCTTGTTTCTTATAAAAAGACAAAGTCTTTGGTTGTTCAACCAATGGGGGCTAAAAAGGTTACTACTAGTAATCCCCCCCCCCTCAGACCAAAATTTCAACGGTGTCGATAAGTCGCAGGTCTCTATTTGGGGAAAAACTGAGGAGTTGATCCAGCAAAAGATTATTGCACCACCTGAAGCAATTAAAGATAAAGAAGAGATGGATCTAGTGGCACATGGAGTCTCTCTTGAGCAAAGTATAGAAGATATATCTGATGATATCACTGACGCTGAAACATTACTAGAAATACTTCATTGTTTAACCTCCAATAGAGGGAGAGTAAGAGGTCGAGGTCGCGGTCGAGGGAGAGCAAGATGGCTTGTTCTTCAAGATGAGGAAAGAAAACTCACTGACAGACTGATGAAAAAGATAGGCAGGTAACTTTTTGTTATAGACATTTTTTATTTTGATTCTTTTACTCTCTTGCAATTTTCCATTTATTTTTAATTAAAGAGGCATAGCCTCTAACCTTTTCATCTTAAAAAAATTATAATGATTAATGTAAAATTTAGTGTACTTAATGGTTAATCATTGATTTTAAGTGTCAAAATGACCTATAAACATTTCAAAAACCAATTATATGGACATTATTAGACCATATACCATATTGTATCTAATCTCGACCATTAATTTGGTCACATTATGTATGAGATACCTCTCAATAGTGTTACCTTTTGTAAATTTACAAGAATCACACTCCCCATCCACTATAAAAATGCATGCATCCATACCACTTATTTAAACCAGTATATCCCTTTGGTACATATAAAACCATCTAATATAATCTAGAAACTAACCTTTAATAACCCTTGTGGAGTAAAATTTGTAATAAATCAAACAAAAAATTCATTTGGTGCCAACAAAAATGATTTATCTGGATAAGATTAATCATTCTCCGGTGCACATTTATCTTTTATTTTTTTATCCACAACATAAATTCATAATTTTACATAATTATATAATTAAATTTTATCCTAAATATAATTAGATGTTTTTATATTATTTAATGTAACTACCCCTTCACAAACATCTATAAAATACGTAACAGAATTATTATTATTTTGCATCAAACTACCTACTCACGTACCGATGTCATTATTTTTACAATTTCCACCACTCATGTTTTGTAAATATGATTTATTTTTAGATTAAATATATATATATATATATATTATATTTTTTATTTTTTATTTTTTATCAATTCTTTAATATATATATTAATATATATATTTATGCTTCCATTTTGTGTAAATATGATAATACCGTTTGTGGAAGTTGTGACTACAGCCCCCTCGAAGCGATGTGATACGTTTACTAATTAGAACGAATGTATTAATGATGCGTTTAATTAATGTTATGTGAAACAAAAAAACATATATATCACAATTATGAGATAATTATGTTTATGGAAATATAATATATATCATTTATTTTATTACCCTTTTACATATTGAAAAAGTGATAACATTGTTCGTGGATGTGTAGACTATAGTCTCTTCGATGCTATACAATTCTTTTTGACATCATAATAATTATATATATAACAATATATAAAATTATAATATAGTATATATTTCATAATGATAAATATTTAGAGGTAAATATTTCTTACCCTCTATCAATAACGACAATTGAAAGATGTCAATGTTACTCAGACGTGCATATGGCCTACCATCTCCATGATTGTAACATTGGATAATTTTTCATAACCATCTCTAAAGATTGGTTTTATAAGTTAAATGTTTGTATAAATATGATAATTATGTATTGATAATTAATTTTTAATCGTTTATGTAATGACCCCTTTACCAATTTCAATGTAACAACTCGAGGTTTTATGAAAAATATTCTTTTTAATTTCATTAATGTCTTGTGTTGTACGCTACAGCAAAAAGAGCATGCACAACACGCATCATTGACTTTCCTTACATTACACGCAATCGCGACCTTCCTCGTTAGTGTTTGTAGTACGCAATACCGAGTTTCACTAAACAACGATATGTTATTAAAATATTATTAAAACTAGCCGTTATGAATATTAATATCCTCTTTTTGAAATTTTGTAAATTTTAGTTTTCAAAATGGGCTTCATTTTTGGATTCGGAATATTGAAATTATCTTAGAGTGAAATTCTGGTACTTTTCGGATAACTTTCATTTTCTGATGAATAGTGAAAATTACTAAATTTTAATTAAAAACAACCTTTTTAATCGAAATAATTAACAGTGATAAATTATTAATTTGAGTGTTTTTAAAGTATATTTAGAAAATATTTTTACAATTTAATACAATTTTGGTCATTGGATGTAATTTCACATTTAAAACAGACATAAACAAATGTCAATCTTTTGATAGTTGTTATCTCCTAAAAACATGCTATTTGTTTTGAAGACAGGATTTAATTTTTAAATTAATAAATTAAACTGCTGTTTTTTGAATTTGGTAAAATAGACATCATTTTTGAATTCATAATATCAAATATAGCTTAGGCCTAATTTTTTGTATTTTTCTGGAAAGTTTCATTTTTTGATAAATAGTGGAACCACTAAGTGGTAGTTAAAATAATGAATTTTTCATAAAACATAATTTTACCACATCTGTGAGTGGAGTTTCAAAAATCCGAGAGACACGATTGATGTCAGTATGTAAAATGTGGTTCAATGAGTTGAAACTAATTTTTGGTGAATAGTAACTTTTTACTTTTTTTACCACGGTTAAAAGTAAACAGGGTAATTAAGGGTACAAATGATATTATTATTACCCTATAACATGTTCTAATTATATTGGATAAGTGCAATTAGACCAAAAACAACCTTAGGAATAAAATATGACCATTTAGGCCCACTTGGATTAGATTTGGACATTTATTATTAATTTTTATAAAGAATGTTTAAAATAGTTAAAATCAAAGTTTAATAAGAAAATCATTTTTAATATAGGGATATACATAAGATAAATTCAACTATAAATATTAATTTGAAATCTAAAAAAATTTAATACATAATGATATTTTATTTTTAATTTTTAGTCATTATATAATTTAATTTATTTATGACACAAAGATGATGCAATAATTATCTTATTAATGAAATATTGACATAATTGATGTTATAAATACCCAAATAAATGTAATTTGAGACTTTTTATGGATTCCAAGAATTTTATATATTAATAGGACATGTCAGTATTGATTAAATTAACTTTTTTTGAAATAATCATTCTGTTATGATTTTCACAAAAATCAGTTACTAAATAGTGTCAAAATTGACATAAAATAGTTTTCAAAACATATATTATATTATTGATTGTTATTTTATTCCTAAAAATCTAAGGTTCGGCCAAGATACTGATATCATGATAGATTTATCATTAATGGACCACTTTGGGGTCTCTTGGATGTATATGGTATGTTTAGTAGTAATATAATATAAAAATACAAAGTTACATGGTAAATGTCAATCTAATTAACTAAGAGTTAAAACTAAAAGATATGGTTACTATAATGACCTAAACGTGCCTAAATTCTATTGGATGATCTTAGTTTGACCCATCCCCACCTTATCTTCGAAATAAATCAATTTGGAGATATTTAAAACCGAATTTGTCTTTATAATAAAATAATATTTTTAGTTATTCCAAAGGTGCCCCTCTCCTCCCTTATAAAAGGGCACCTCCTCCCTCTCTTCCACACACCACTTTGAGCCTTCATGCTCGGCCAAACCCTTCCCAAATCTCTTCTCCACTTCCATAGAAACATTATAGATATCCTGGTCTCCTACAAAGACCAATTTTAGTTCCCTAAGAGGAGGTCTTAAAGAGGCGCTTCAAAGAAGAGGTAATGTTCGTTACCGATTATTTCAACATTATTTCTTCTTCTACTTCTTCATCTTTATTTGTTTAATTATGAAGTAATGACATCATTATCACTCATATACTGATATTTAATTATAAGTATTAAACAACCCTATTTCACCATCTATCCATCCTACGGAAAATGAAATCACAGCGCGTGCGTACGTACGGAATACCATCTCCACGCCGTGGTGAAATCTATTTTCCACCATCACCTTACTTGGATGGGTATAATGGTGTATATAATGAATATATATGATTATTGTAAATTAATATTGATTATAAAATAGTATACATGCACTCAAATAAAATTCCACTATCATGAGAACGATATCATCGCTCGTGCGTACGTACGGACTACCGTCTCCACGATGCGATGAGATTCATTCTCCACGTTAATCATTCATGAATGATTATAAGTATATATAATAAGTAATCATGAAATATATGAAATAATAATGATACTGTATTTATGTATATATATATATATGTATTTCATATACTTAATTCCATTCAACTTAATAAGGAAACGAAAACATCGTTCATGCGTACGTACGGCCTACCGTCTCCATGAATGGTGTATTTCTTTCCATTTATCGATATAATATATATATGTATATTCTGAATATATATTATATATAAATCATGTTTTATATTCTGGAATTATGTAATCATGATCTAAGTAATCATATGAATTATTACAAGTCAAAACACGGATGACAAATGAAACGATTTTAACCAAAACGCTCTTTAACATGAAATTTACAAAAGAACGGGTAATATAAAGTAATAAGTTAACCATATATGATATCATAATAATGAATATTATTATTTAATAAGTAAATAACATTATTCAAATCATTATACAAGAGTTTCGGACACTTACAAAGAAAATCGGACCTAAGGTAAGGGTTAATTTTTCAAATCTCATTTTTATCCGAGATTGCTTATTCGTAAGTATTTACTGGGGTAATTGTTCTCATCCATGTCCATGTTTACAAAAAATGGTTTCATGTATGTATAATTTCCTTTTTACCCATTTTTTACTTTTACTACATGGTATGTATGGGATCTTTATTTTACGATGTACTTTTTGACTTTTCCGGCAAAAGTACAAGAAGAATGTTTTTTTAACATATACGGCATGAATGGATTTTTAAAACATTATTTCCAAGAAGCTTCCTTTACAAGTTCTCAAGTTTATTTTTAATAAACTTGTTTTGGTTTATAATTGTTTGACATGTTAAGAAAGGAAAAGTTTTTTTGAAGTAGAAAATATATTTTCCTCAAGAATGGAGTTCAAGTGTTTTATCAAAATTATTTTCCATCTAAGATAATAAAGGGTTCTATTATTATTTCTATTATTACATTTATTTGATTATGTTGTGATATAATTATTTTTATGAATTCCTTTATCATATATGAATTTTTTATGATGTCATTATGTTTAAGATTCCAATTTTTATTACATGGGTTATGCTATGATGTATGGTTTATGATTTTGTGGCACACATAAGAATGGTATCATTATGAGATGGGTGGGACCTATATCTCCCTCCAATGCATTGGGTAAAGATTTTATATCTCATGAGATAGACATGGAGGGAACAGTAAGTTAATCCGGTTTAGTGTTACAGGACTGAGACGAGGAGTGAACTCGATTCAGAATGGGACATTGTCCACCAAGATGGTCTTGGCAGCAATGCCTTCGCTACTATGGAAATCATGACATGTGGTGAATGGTTTCCACAATTACATGTTTTATTCCCATTCTATTTTATCATTATTAATGTTTCTTTATGATCTATGCTTTACGTACTTCCATGTTTTATGTCATTGCTCAATCTTTTGATGTTTAAACATTATGTTCATGTATTTAAGTTCAACTGTATATGGTATGTTTTATTTTATCCATGTTTAACCTTACTGAGCATTTGAGCTCACCCTTTTTATGTTTTCTTTTCCCCAGGATATAAAGATTGGTTTTAGGTAAGAAAAAAGGGGAAGATCTTTATTGCAGATGTTGAAGATCTTTCACCACGATTAGAAGGTTTTATTCTGAGTTTCCAAAGACACTATACTATTACGGTCCCTATGTGTCTATTTTTGTTATGTATTAATTATTCCACAAAAGTAATGTAATGTCCATGTACGTCAAGCTTCGGGTCTCTACAGTTGGTATCAGAGGAAAGGTTTAGTCAACCTTTGGAAACTAGGATGCGAAAACGTTAGTGAGATCCCTAGAGATATTTCTATGTTATATCTAGGGATGCCCCTAAGAATAAGAATACGTATAGGATATAGTCCAAGAACTACGGTAACGATCATAGAATTTATCCTAAGATGTTAGATATTGAGGATACTTCCCCTTTACTAGGTTGTTTTCCCTAGCATGATTTTTTCCTCTCACACTATTCTTTTTCGATTAAAGAAAATGGCTGGAAATAGAAAGATTCACGATAATGGAGGATATGATACACAATGGAATGATTTTCGTCATGAGAAACCAAATGAAACGGGATCTGGAAGTCCAAACATCGTTATTATTCCTAATCATCAATCTCATAATATGATCAATAATCTCAACTTTGGTAAGTTTCATGACTCAGATAACAAGAGAAAGATGGAGTTTCATGATGATCATAGAGGAAAGAAAGTTCAATTTCCCTCATGTAAATCATTTGGGAAGAGGCATCAGGGAGATTGTTTCAAAGGAACTAGAAGATGCTTTGGGTGAGGAAAATAAGGACACAAATCCAGTAAGTGCAAAGGAAAAGTTTTAGTTAACACCGTGGACATGGATAATGGTATTTCTACGACATCAACAATGATTAGATGATTTAAATGTGGAATTTACGGGCATTATACAAACCAATACCCTAATGGAAAATCTCATGAAGAGAATCAGCATGGTCATATGGGTAGTATTTATGTGGATGATGATGAGGAGACTAATAATGACATATTAGCTGAAGGAAGTGTTGAATCTCAGTCAGTCAGTGGAATGATTGTATGTTTATCGAGAATTATGTTGTATAGTTAATGGTATTATGGAATAAATAATCATCTAAGGATTGTTACACTATTTTTTTTCTAAAACTATTTGAAAGTATATATTGAATGGTACCAGTAACCATGGAAGGTTAGTCAGATATTTTTGTAAAGTAGATGATATGCGCATAATAAAGGAATAATAAGATAATGAGATGTTTGATTGTATTCATGAGCTCATGATTAATATAAGGACTAAGTGATATCATGGTTTGAGTATATAGAATTTTTAGGATTTTGGTATGTGGAATGCGTTAACTTTTAACTGCATTCATGTTTTCACTAAAGTTCAATGGGTATTCATTTTTCAAGAGAATTCATGATTAATGCCTTCCAATGTTTGGAATGTGACCAAAAAGGCATATCTTATGATATATGGGGATCAATGATGGTATTAAATCTCCGGTAATCATTTTCACTATATTATGAGAGTGGACGGAAGTATTATGGATAAGACTAAAGATTGGAATGGATTATTTTGGACATAAGTTAGTATTGTTTAAGGATAGAAGTTTTTTTTATATTATTTATGGGATGTTATAGTAATATAGTTTTAGAAAAAGAACAACCTGCAGGACGGGAGACAGCCCATAGCGTCGGAAAAGGCTGTGGGAATTGAACCCTACAAACGATGTGCGACTAGCCTTTATCGCCTACCACTGGCCTACAGGAAGTCCATGTTTAGTATAAATTAGTTTTCTTATTTTATGTAGTATGATATATGAAGTGTAAGTCCATTTTAGGAACCATATATGATTAATCTCACTATAGATGGACTTATGTATTTTTTGATAACTTTTCTAACGTTTTGTTTGAGATAGATGGAATGACCCATCATTCTATCACATGATCTATTAACACATCACGAATGACAAATTCAACTTCATTTCTTTTTGAGATGAAGTGGAAATTGTACAAAGAATGACCAATGGTGAGGCTATACCAAAATCACGAATGTATTTATTCTAATTCCAATTTCCTCAACTTTAAGGAAATTATCTTGAAAACCAAAAATGTTGTCCTAGTGATCTTATATCTGATGAATCAGATGGTACCTTAGATCACCACAAATTTATGTCTTTGTAATGGCCGGCTTTTCTATAGCCATGTTCTCTACCACTCTCCATCAGAACATGATGATTAGATTTCTCTTCCATATCTATATTTTCACCTATGTGGAAACCCAGTGATTAGTTTATTTGGGTAACCATTACATTTCATACTTTTGTATTTAAATATTGGTTTTGGTATTCCTTTTACAATGTGGGTGTCTATTAAAGAAAATTTATAGTAGTAAACCATTTATAACCCCGACGAATTTCAAGGGCAAAATTCATTTTAAGGGGGGTAGAATGTAACACCCCGAGATTGTATGAAAAATATTCTTTTTAATTTCATTGATTTCTTGTGTTGTACGCTACACCAAAAGGAGCTTGCACAACACGCATCATTTACTTGCCTTGCATTACACACAGTCGCGACCTTCCTCGATAGCATGTGTAGTACGCAATACCGAGTTTCACTAAACAACAATATGCTATTAAAATATTATTAAAACTAGCCATTATGAATAGTAATAACCACTTTTTGAAATTTTTTAAATTTTAGTTTTCAAAATGGACTTCATTTTTGGATTCGGAATATCGAAATTAGCTTAGGGTGAAATTTTGGTACTTTTCGGATAACTTTCATTTTCTGATGAATAGTGAAAATTACTAAATTTTAATTAAAAACAACCTTTTTAATCGAAATAATTAATAGTGATAAATTTTTAATTTGAGTGGTATAAATGTATATCTAGAATATATATTTAGAATTTTATACAATTTTGGTCATTGGATGTAATTTCACATTTAAACCAGACATAAACAAATGTCAATCTATTGATAACTATTATCTCTTAAAAACACGCTATTTGTTTTGACGATGGGATTTATTTTTTAAATTAATTAATTCAACTGATATTTTTTTAATTAGGTAAAATAGAAATTATTTTTGAATTCATAATAACAATATATCTTAGGCCTAATTTTTTTTATTTTTCTGGAAACTTTCATTTTTTGATGAATAGTGAAACCACTAAGTGGTAGTTAAAAAAGATGAATTATTCATAAAACATAATTTTACCGCTTTTGTGAGTGGAATTTCAAAAATCCTAGAGACACGGTTGATGTCAGCAAGTAAAATGTGGTTCAATGAGGTGAAAATAATTTTTGGTGAATAGTAACTTTTTACTTTTTTTACCACGGTTAAAAGTAAATAGGGTAATTAAGGGTACAAATGGTATTATTATTACCGTAACACATGTCCTAATTCTATTGGATTAGTGTAATTCGACCAAAAACAACCTTAGGAATTAAATATAACCATTTAGGCCCACTTGGATTAGATTAGGACATTTACTATTAATTTATTTAAAGAAAGTTTAAAATAGTTAAAATCAAAGTTTAATATAAAAATCATTTTTAATATAGGGTTATACATAAGATAAATTCAACTATAAATATTCATTATAAATCTAAAGATATTTCCTACATGATGATATTTTATTTCTAATTTTTAGATGTCACGACCTGCCCTCGGGGTCCGTGTCGTGACTACCCCAAGCACACCTTCCATAGGCCAGGGGCTGGCGACTAGCACCAAGGCGTAAATCCCAGTAAAAAGGGAAGGCATTTCCTTTGAAAAGTAAACAAACACCATAGAGTAAGCAAGCAGAAAAGTAAACACTAAGTAAAAATAGAGTACAACTGAAAGTGCGGAAAAGTAAATGGGCTAGTATATAAACCCAAACAGAAAGTAAAGTACAACTCGAAAGGGAAAACATCAACTGTAAAGTTAAAGCCGCTACAACGAGCTGTCCACTGGAGATCCAACCGGAAGGGTGGGTACAGATAGCTCCACTGCTCCTCGGGTCCCGCCTTCCGCTCCAAGTACGTCCCGCCCAGTGGTCCACCTCCAGGTACCGTCCTCCTCTGCACACCTCAACCACGATCAACGATGTCCGTCATCTGCAACCAACACAACGTAGTGCGGGCATAGCCCGTGCAGGGGTGAGTATAAGCTACTCAGTAGGGACCCCAAGACCCCCGAAGGTCTCCCAAAATCCACAAAGGATAACCACAAAGGTAATATACAATCACGAAGTAATAACCGACTCTGCTTAGGTATATGACCATACATATACCTAAGTCAACATTTCAATACGCTCCAACCTCCGAGCCCAAGTACAACTCAGTCTACACAGGAAAGTATACGTATTCCACACAGGAAAGAAAAATGAAGTCCACACAGGAAAGCACAACACAATCCACACAGGAAAGAAACAGGATTCCGCTCACACAGGTATACTTCTTTGAAAGACGATAAAGGTGATCTCTGATCCATCTAAGTTGTCGGACCCACGAAGGATCGATAGGTAACTAACCCCCGCAATGACCCACCCAGGATCGGGCCCACACAGGACCTGTAGGCGCTGGTTCACACAGGACCGCTGAGTGCAGACCCACACAGGATCGGACCCACACAGGATCGGGCCCACACAGGACCTGTAGCACTGATCCATGTAGGATCGCTGAGTGTTGTAGTCGTCGTCGTCGAATCCACTAAGGATATCTGTACTGTCATCGTCGCAGTCACAGTAGCAGTAGCAGTAGCAGTTACAGTCGCAGCCAGCTCTAGGGTTCCCGCACACAGCAAGCTCGTTCGGGAGGGTCCGCTCCACGAGCCGAGAGGCTGATACATCAAATGTCACATAGTCCAGAGTTGATGTATCCAAATGTTCTGTATCGTCAACAGGAACTCAACGCAACAGACGGCGCGTCGATCAGACGCCCGGTCTGAGAGTTATTGGCGTTTTCATCCCAGGGGCCCGGTTGGTTTTTAAGGCAAAACCGACCCGACCATACTCCACCTGCATCCAAACCTCGGGCGTAGTATGCCAAAAGATCTGTCTCACTAAGAGGAACTCAACAAAGCTGACGGCACGTCAATCGGACGTCCGTAGCTCAAGATATGAGTGTTTCCGCTCCGAGGGCCCGGTTGGTTTCGTGTAAGAACCAACTCGGCCGAACTCAAAGTATTCCGAAACTTTAAGTGCGATATACCTAAACGACCGTCTCGATCCAAATATCGCGTTACCGCAGACGGTTTGTCAATCGGAGGTCTGTAGCTCATGTTATGGGCAAAAGACCGAAGTCAATTCGAAAACGGGGGGTCCGGGTCCGGGCCGACCCGACCCGACCCACCTGGATCTGCCCGAACCGGGTCGACCTGACCCGGGACGGACCCGGCCCGGCCGGCGGCGCGGCCCAGCACAGCGGCGAGGTCCGGCGCCGCGGAGCGGCCGGTGCGCCGATCGGGTGCCACGCGTGGGGGGCAAAGCCCCCGCTTCTCTTGCCTGGCGGCGCGTCAACCTGCCGCGCCCCATTTTAATAAACGGCCCCCCCTCACGTTGGGGGCCTGCTTTGAGGAAAACGGGGGGGCGCTGCCCCCCCCCCCCCCCCTTAGTGTAACCGCGGCCCCCCCATTATGGGGGGGGGGGGTTGGCCAGCCGGGGGAATTATTTCCCCCGGTCCTTCTCCCTTCTGGCCGGCCCAACATGGCCTGCCTGTTCTTCCTCAACGGGACCGGCAAGGCCGGTCCCCCTTCTGGCTTCCGACACCGGTGGCCCGGATAGCCGTCAGTCTTCACGTCCCGCCGCGGCCCGGAACCGGCCGCGGTCTTCGTCGTTCGGCGCGGTGCGACGGCACCGTGCCCCTCTGCCGCGGCCCCGCTCCGGCCGCGGCGCCTTCAACTTTCATCGACGCGGCGCGACAATGTAGCTTCCTTGCATTATTTTACGCGTGGCGCGATGGCGCCACGCATTTCTTGTCGTATGATCCTGCACGGTGCGACGGCACCACGCCACACCCGTTTCAATCCACAACAAAATCAATATGAAAAGGAGGAGGGTCGGCTGTGTTCGTATGGTCTGGCCCCCTCGCGTTAATTGATAACAATTGGATAAATTTCACGAAGAAATATTCTCGGGTATAAATCATGAACAAAAGTAACAAATAAACCCCTACCTTGAATTCAAGTGCGGAGCACATCAACAAACCGCGGAAGTCAAGCGTCGCGGTAATCGTTTGTCGATTCCATTGACGAAGAGGTACGCTCGAAGAGATACGTCATTGGTGAATCTTCGTAAGACGATGAAGAAAGTCCGAGGAGGAAGTGGTGTTCCCTTTCGTTGACACGGAAGGCGTCGTCGATATTCGGAAACAAACCGGCTACGAAGAAGAGAGAAGCGGTGTTCTTGAGTGTTCTTCGTGTTCTTCTTTGTGTTTGAAGAAGAAGAAGAAAGCTCCAAACTCTCTCAAGGTGGCTAAGGAGACCAACCAAAATAATATAAACTAAGGCTTATTTTATTCACACAATTAAAAATTTGAATTTCAAAGGTTTGAAATTCAAACAACTCAACTCCATTAATTAACCAAGTTGTCAAGTTCATTAAAAGAGGAGTTTAAGGGAGTTTAAAAAAAAGAAGGTGAAGAGTTAGGGTTCGTGTGGGCCCCACCACACTTAATCCTCTCAAGGGAGGTTATGTGGATGTGGGTCCCACCCCTAACTCCCTTTGGAAGATGTTAACCAACAAAATAAAAATAATAAGTGTTTCCACATTTTTATCTAACTTCTTATAATTTCTCCGAAAACTAACTTTCAACCCGCATAAAACGCAACCTCGGAAAAGGTCTCCTTAAGCAAATATCGGTGCTGCGAGTTCATCGGTGCCCTCAGAATTTGATTCTGGGCACCGGTTAAAAAGATAGAAATTCGCGCTCGTTCGATCACTGAACGTACCCGAGCCAAACTTCGGAAAATGATTCCGGGCACTCCGGGCCTCGGAATTAGGTGCCGTCAGAAACCGCGCTCTTATAAAATTCAAAATAAAATTAAGAAAAAATCACCCTTTAATTTTACGGGTCTTTACATTACTACCACCTCAGGGATTTACGTCCCCGTAAAGATACATCAAAAACTAGGGAAACAAATGAGGGTACTGAGCACGCATCTGAGCCTCCCGCTCCCATGTGCTCTCCTGGAGGTTTCTGTGCTGCCATCTGATGCACACAAGAGGAATCGATCGCCCACGTAGGACCCGCTCCTGTCGATCCTCTATCTCCACCGGGACCTCCGTAAAATTCGCCCCATCGTCAACGTCAAGCTCCCCATGGTCAATGATGTGTGTCGGGTCGTGCAGGTATATCCTGAGCTGAGATACGTGGAAGACGTCGTGCACCCGGTGCAACTCAGGTGGTAGAGCCAGGCGAAAAGACACCTCGCCAATCCTACTGAGTACCTGGAAGGGTCCGATGAAGCGCGGAGATTACTTTCCGCCTCAGCCAAATCTCTGAATACCACGTTGAGGTGAGACCCGCAAGAAGACGTGGTCGCCATCCTCGAACTCTAGTGGCCTCCGCCTCCTGTCAGTGTATGACTTCTTCCGGCTCTATGCTATCCTCATCCACTCCTGGATGACTTGGACCTTCTCTTTCGTGGCATGGACCATCTCCGGTCCCACAAGTGATGACTCCCCAGGGTCTGTCCAGTACAAAGGAGATCTACAAGGTCGGTTGTACAACGCCTCGTACGGTGCCGTCCCGATGGTGGAGTGGTAGCTGTTGTTGTACGCAAACTCCAGCAAGGGTAGGTGGTCCTCCCAACTACGACCAAAGTCGAGGACACATGCGCGGAGCATGTCCTCGAGAGTCTGAATGGTCCTCTCCGTCTGACCATCCATCTGAGGGTGAAAGGCTGTGCTCAGACGTAGCTGCGTCCCGAACGCCTCCTGTATCCCCTTCCAAAGCCGGGAAGTAAAGCGAGCATCTCGATCGGAGACAATAATGATGGAACACCGTGGAGCCGCACAATATCCAGAATGTAGAGACGTCACAAGCCCTCCACTGAGCCCTGCTCTCTAATGGGTAAGAAGTGTGCCGACTTGGTGAGTCGGTCAACAATCACCCAAATGGAGTTGTGACCTCTGGAAGTGCGTGGATTTCCAGTCACGAAGTCCATATATATACCATCCCACTTCCACTCCGGGACCTCCAAGGGCTGTACGAAGCCTGCTGGTACCTAATGCTCTGCCTTCACCTGCTGGCAGGTGAGGCATCGAGAAACAAACTCTGCTACAGACTTCTTCATGCCCGGCCACCAGTGTTGTCGTCTGAGACCCTGGTACATCTTCACCACTCCAGGATGTACCGCCAAAGGAGAAGTGTGAAACTTTCTCAGCACCTCCTCTCACAAAGCGACTTGTACCATGGTACGTCCTATGAAAAGGATGTCGTGCTCTTCTCCATGGGAGAAACCATCAGGTGCCTATCCCGAGGATATCTTTGCACGCTGTGTCTCACACTCAACGTCCTCACATTGTGCCTCTCTGACCTGCTGTAGTAGAGGAGGGGTGACTGTGAGAGACTGGAGGAAGGCTGCTCCATCTCTATCCAAAAAGGATATCTGCAAAGAGGCTAGCTGCTATGTCACCTCCTCAAGTAGCTGAATTCCCATCCTCCTGCTGAGGGAATCGGCTACTACGTTCCCCTTTTCAGGAGTATAGACTATCTCAAAGTCATAGTCCAGGAGGAACTCAAGCCATCGCCGTTGTCTCAGGTTCAGGTCCTTCTGCGAGAAGATATACCTGAGACTCTGATGATCAGAAAAGACTAAAAAGCACTCGCCCATCAGGTAGTGTCGCCATGTCTTCATAGCGAAGACTAGTGCTGCTAGCTCCAGGTCATGGGTAGCGTAGTTCTGCTCATGCGACCTCAACTTACGTGATCCATAGGCGATCACTGCCCACTCCTGCATCAGAACACATCCGAGTCCGGTCCCTGAGGCATCGCAGTAGACTACGTACCCTACTCCCTCCTCAGGAAACCTCAAGATAGGTGCGCTGGTCAATCTCTGTCTCAGCTCCTGAAATCTCTACTGACATCTGTCTGACCACACAAAGGGTTTCCCCTTCTTTGTCAAAGTTGTGAGTGGTGCCGTAACTCTAGAGAAGTCTGGCATGAATCTCCGATAGTATCCAGCTAGTCCCAAGAAACTTCGAACCTCAGTCACGCTCTTGGGTGGCTCCCATGCTAACACAGCCTCGATCATCGCAGGATCCACTGCAACTCCCGCCTCAGAGATGACGTCTCCCATGAAGTGGACCTCACGTATCTAGAACTGGCACTTCGAGAGCTTACCATAAAGCTGGTGCTCTCGGAGTGTGTCTAGTACAACTCACAAGTGGTAGGCGTGTTCCTCCTCAGTCGTCGAGTAAATCAGTATGTCGTCGATGAAGACCATGAAAAATCGATCGTGGTATGGCTGAAAGATCCTGTTCATGAGGGACATGAACATTTCTGGAGCATTGGTTATGCCAAAAGGCATAACCAAGAACTCATAGTGGCCATACCGACATCTGAAGGCCGTCTTCTTCACATCCTCGTGTCTGACTCTGAGCTGATTATAGCCTGACCTGAGGTCTATCTTCGAGAACCATTGTGCTCCCTTGAGCTGATCAAAGAGGTCATCAATCCTCGGTAGCGGATACTTGTTCCTCACTGTCACCTGGTTCAGGCGACGATAGTCAACACAATGTCGCAAGCTCCCGTCCGCCTTCTTGGCGAACAATATCGGGGAAGCCCAGGGTGAAACACTGGGTCGGATGAACCCCTTGCCCTGCAAGTCCTCCAACTATACCCGTAGCTCTCGAAGCTCGGCGGGGGCTATCCGATATGCTGGAGTGGATATCGGGGTTGTCCCGGGGTATAGGTCAATATAAAATTCTACCTCTCGGCGAGGAGGTAGCCCTGGGACGTCGTTCGGAAAAACGTCCGCAAACTGATCCACCACTGCCGGAAAACCAGGACTCTGCACGTCAACTGCTCCAAGGATGAGTCTAGCCAACTGATGAGTGATGGGTTGTCCTCTCCTCCGCGGAAGTCCATCCTATGCTGCAAAGGCTCCCTTCTCGCCGGTGAAGGTGAACCTTCTCCCGTCGGTGCGTACACATCGCACCATGCGCCTAAAACATTCAATTTGTGCAGGGACCGTAGATAGCCAATCCATGCCCAAGATGACGTCGTAAGGCCTCGACACTGGTACAAGAAGATCCCATCTGAAGCTCTCGCCTCCTCGAGTAATCTCGCACTGCCGGCACCAGTGCGTAATCGTCGAGTCTGCTCCCGTAGGAGTCTCTAGCAGAAAGGATCGAGCCAACGGCTCTGTCGGAATCTCCGAGCTCCGAACAAGGGCAGCGGTTATGAAAGAGTGACTCGCTCCTGTGTCTATAAGTACTGCAGCAAGGGTGGAATAGACACAGATAGTACCTCGAATCATCTCAGGTGTGCCGTGGTCGTAGGCCTCTGCTGCTTGGAGTTGTGCCTCTCTCTCCCCGCCAGCTCCTTGTGGTCGGGGTGGACCTCCTGGTGGTGGTGGTGGTAGAGCCTCAAAGCGTCACCCACCACCTGCTGCTCGTCCAGCTCCTCGGCCTCGTCCGCCTCCTCCCTGCGGACCGCCACGGTCGACCCTCTGCCTCTGCCTCGGTGGTCCCTCAACCGTTTGCTGCTCCTCGGCACGACGGGTCGGGCAGTCACGAGCCATGTGGCCCTGCCCGCCGCACGAGTAGCAATGTCTGCCTCTCGAAAGAATGGATCCGCACTGTGTGCCCCGCACTGCTGAGCCAGTGTCCAGAGGTCGTCTGCCTAAAGGCCTGGTCTGCCTGGACCCCTGAGTCATCTGTCGACTGCCTACTGCAGATGACTCTGCCATGTGCCGCCCTGCGGTGGGTCGCTGCGCTGGTGTAGACTCAGCAAGGAAACTCTCGATCAAAAGGGCTCGCTCCAGTACTCCTGTCTGAGTCGGTATGCTGAGGGAGATCAGCGATGCCCTGATCTCGTGTCTCAAACCCTGCTCGAAGGTCCGGGCCCGGAAGAATGGGTCTCGTACCATGTCGGTCGAGTAGGGCGAGAGATCAGTAAATCTCGCCGAGTACTGAGCGACCGTCATGATGCCCTGCCGCAGCTGAAAAAGCTCTGGATAAGCACCGCACGAAGGGTGGCTGGGACGAACTCCGAGCGGAAGAGGCTCTCAAAGTCCGTCCATATAAGAGATGCCTTATCGTGCACCTGGAGCATCATGCTCAACCATCGGCCCGCTGCTGCGTGCAGTAGGCTCGCAGCGATGGTCACCATGAGGTCAGCAGATGTCCTCAGTAGCCTAAAAACTCACACCACTGCCTCCAGCCAGTCCTCTACTGCCTGGGGGTCCGTCTCCCCATGGATCCTAGGTGGTCCCTGGCGCTGGAACTCGTGCAGAGCTCCAAGGAAACGTGCATCGTCAGCGGTTGGTGCTAGAAGAATCGGTGGCTCGGCGGGAAGAGCCACCGCCAGTGCCACTGCTGACAAAGGGCCCTGCACCGAGGCCTCGTCACTCGGTGGGCTGTCGTCACGCTCGACTCTCGGAACCCTAGCTGGCTGACGTCGTGGGGCCATTTTGAAAAGGAAACTGGTGCGCCACAGTCATAACAGTATACCTGGTGAGCTGATATAAAGTAATCACAAAGAAAACTTTGAAACACACATGCAATCAATGTTTTCGTGCATTAAGTCGGAAATCAGTAGTCAGGGTCCTGGTGTACGGATACGTCCGCCGCCGCACCAACACTGGACTCCCTGGACTGATAATCACACTCAATACGCTGAACATTATTGCTTCACATAGAAAAGATCAGAGTTCGCGGTAGAACCGAACTCCTCTGATACCAATTTGTCACGACCCGCCCTCGGGGTCCGTGCCGTGACTACCCCAAGCCTGCCTTCCATAGGCCAGGGGCTGGCGACTAGCACCAAGGTGTAAATCACAGTAAAAAGGGAAGGAATTGCCTTTGAAAAGTAAACAAACACCACAGAGTAAGCAAGAAGAAAAGTAAACACTATGTAAAAACAGAGTACAACTGAAAGTGCGGAAAAGTAAATTGGCCATTATACAAACGCAAACTGAAAGTAAAGTACAACTCGAAAGGGAAAACAGCAACGGTAAAGTAAAAGCCGCTACAACTAGCTGTCCACTGGAGATCCCACCTGAAGTGTGGGTAAAGATAGCTCCACTGCTCCTCGGGTCCCACCGTCCGCTCCGAGTACGTCTCGCCCACTGTTCCACCTCCAGGTACCATCCTGCTCTGCACACCTCAACCACGATCAACGCTGTCCATCATCTGCAACCAACACAATGTAGTGCGGGCATAGCCCGTGCAGGGGTGAGTATAAGAAACTCAGTAGGGATCCCGAGACCCCCGAAGGTCTCCCAAAATCCACAAAGGATAACCACAAAGGGAATATACAACCACTATGTAATAACCGACTCTGCTTAGGTATATGCCCATACATATACCTAAGTCATCATTTCAATACGCTCCAACCTCCGAGCCCAGGTACAACTCAGTCCACATAGGAAAGTATACGTATTCCACACAGGAAAGAAAAACAAAGTCCACACAGGATAGCACAACACAATCCACACAGGAAAGCAACAGGATTCAGCTAACACAGGTATACTTCTTCGAAAGACGATAAAGATGATCTCTGATCCATCTAAGTCGTCGGAGCCACGATGAATCGATAGGTAACTAACACCTGCAATGACCCACACAGAATCGGGCCACACAAGACCTGTAAGCACTGGTTCACACAGGATCGTTGAGCGCAGACCCACACAGGATCGGATCCACATTGGATCGGGCCCACACAGGACCTGTAGCACTGATCCATGTAGGATCGCTGAGTGTTGTAGTCGTCGTTGTCGAATCCAATAAGGATCTTTGTACTGTCGTCGTCGCAGTCACAGTAGCAATAGCAGTAGCAGTCACAGTCGCAACCAGCTCAAGGGTTCTCGCACATAGCAAGCTCGTTCGGGAGGGTCCGTTCCACGAGCCGAGAGACTGATACATCAACTGTCACATAGTCCAGAGTTGATATATTCAAAAGTTCCGTATCGTCAACAGGAACTCAACGCAACAGATGGTGCGTCGATCGGACGCCCGGTCTGAGAGTTATTGGCTTTTTCGTCCCAGGGGCCCGGTTGATTTTTAAGGAAAAACCATCCCGACCATACTCCACATGCATCCAAACCTCGTTCGGAGTATTCCAAAAGATCCGTCTCACTAAGAGGAACTCAACAAAGCTGACGACACGTCAATCGGACGCACGTAGCTCAAGATATGAGCATTTCCGCTCCGAGGGCCCGGTTGGTTTAATGTACGAACCATCCTGGCCGAACTCAATGTATTCCTGAACTTTGAGTGCAATATACCGAAACGACGGCCTCGATCCAAGGATCGTGTTACCGCAGACGGTTCGTCAATTGGAGGTCCGTAGCTCAAGTTATGGGCAAAAGACCGAAGTCGATTCGAAAACGGGGGGTCCGGGTCCGGGCCGACCCGACCCGACCCGACTCGGCCTGGCCGGCGGCGCGGACGGTGCGCCGTTCGGGTGCCACGCGCGGGGGGAAAAGCCCCCGCTTATCTTGACTGGCGGCGCGGCAACCTGTAGCACCCCATTTTAATAAACGGCCCCCCTCACGTGGGGGGCCTGCTCTGAGGAAAACGGGGGGGCGCCCCCCCCCCCCCCCCCACCCCTTGGTGTAACCGCGGCCCCCCCATTATGGGGGGGCCGGTTCTGGCCAGCCAGGGGAATTAATTCCCCCGGTCCTTCTCCCTTCCGGCCGGCCCAACATGGCCGGCCGGTTCTTCCTCAATGGGACCGGCAAGGCCGGTCCCCCTTCCGGCTTCCAACACCGGTGGCCCGGATAGCCGCCGGTCTTCACGTCCCGCCGCGGCCCGGAACCGGCCGCGGTCTTCGTCATTCGGCGCGGTGCGATGGCACCATGCCCCTCCGCCGCGGCCCCACTCCGGCCGCGGTGCCTTCAACTTTCATCGACGCGACGCGACGGCGTCACATCCTTGCATTATTTTACGACGCGGCGTGACGGCGCCGCGTGTTTCTTGCCGTATGATCCTGCGCGATGCAACGACACCGCGCCACACCCGTTTCAATCCACAACAAAATCAAAATGAAAAGGAGGTGGGTCGGCCGTGTTCGTATGGTCCGGCCCCCTCGCATTAATTGCTAACAATTGGATATATTTCACAAAGAAATATTCTCGGGTATAAATCATGAACAAAAGTAATAAATAAACCCCTACCTTGAATTCAAGTGCAGAGCATGTCAACAAACCGTGGAAGACAAGCGTCGCGGAGGTCGGGTGTCGCGGTAATCATTCGTCGATTCCGTTGACGAAGAGGTACGTCCGAAGAGATACGTCGTGGGTGAATCATCGTAAGCCGATGAAGAAAGTCCGAGGAGGAAGCGGCGTTCCCTTTCGTTGACACGGAAGGCGTCGTCGATCTTCGGAAACAAACCGGCTACGAAGAAGAGAGAAGCGGTGTTCTTGACTGTTATTCGTGTTCTTTGTTGTGTTTGAAGAAGAAGAAGAAAGCTCCAAACTCTCTCAAGGTGGCTATGGAGACCAACCAAAATAAAATAAGCTAACGCTTATTTTATTCACACAATTAACAATTTGAATTTCAAAGGTTTGAAATTCAAACAACTCAACCCCATTAATTAACCAAGTTGTCAAGTTCATTAAAAGAGGAGTTTATAGGAGTTTAAAAAAAAGAATGTGAATAGTTAGGGTTCGTGTGGGCCCCACCACACTTAATACCCTAAAGGGAGGTTAAGTGGATGTGGGTCCCACCCCTAACTCCCTTTGGAAGAAGTTAACCAACAAAATAAAAATAAAAGGTGTTTCCACATTTTTATTTAACTTCTTATAATTTCTCCCATAACTAACATTCATCCCGCATAAAACGCAACCTCAGAAAAGGTCTCCTTAAGAGAATATCGGTAATGCGAGTCCATCGGTGCCCTCGGAATTTGATTCTGGTCACCGGTTCAAAAGATAGAAATTCCCGCTCGTTCGTTCACTAAACGTACCCGATCCAAACTTCGAAAAATGATTCCGGGCACTCCGGGCCTCAGAATCAGGTGCCATCAGAAACCGGACTGTTGTAAAATTCAAAGAAAATTAAGAAAAAATATCCCTTGAATTTTACGGGTCTTTACATTAGACATTAAATAATTTAATTTATTTATGACACAATGATGATGCAGTAATTTTCTTATTAATGAAATATTTACATAATTGATGTTATAAATACCCAAATAAATGTAATTTGAGAGTTTTTATGAATTCACATAATTTTATTAGTTAATAAGACATGTTAGTATTGATTTAATTAACTTTTTTTTCGAAATAATCATTATGTTATCATTTTCACAAAAATAACTTACTAAATAGTGTCAAAATTGACATAAAATAGTTTTTAAAACAAACAATATATTATTGATTGTTATTTTATTCTGAAAAAACTAAATTCGTCCAAGATACATATATAATGATAGGTGTATCATTAATGGACCACATGGGGTTCTCTTGGATGTATATGGTTTGTTTATTAATTATATAATATAAAAATACAGAGTGACATGGTAAATGTGAATCAAATTAACTAAGAGTTAAATCTAAAATATAAGGTTAATATAATGACCTAAACTTGTCTAAATTATATTGGACGAGAGTATTTAGACCCATCCCCACCTTAGCTTCAAAATAAATCAATTTGGAGCTATTTAAAACCGAATTTGGATTTATAATAAAATAATATTTTTAGTTATTCCAAAGGTGCCCCTCTCCTCCCTTATAAAAAGGCACATCCTCTCTCTCTTCCACACACCACATTGAGCCTTCAAGCTCAGGCAACCCCTGCCCAATTATATTCTCCACTTCCACAGAAACATCCTAGAGGTCTTGGTCTTCTTCAAAGACCAATTTTAGTTCCCTATGGGGTGGTCCCAAAGAGGCCCTTCAAAGAAGAGGTAATGTTCGTTACCGATTCTTTCAACTTCATTTCTTCTTCTACTTCTTCTTCTTTAGTTGTTTCATTATGATGTAATAACATCAGTATCAATCATATACATATATTTTATTATAAGTATGAAACAACCCTATTTCACCATCTATCCATCCTATTGAAAATGAAATCACCGCGCGTGCGTACTTACGGAATACCGTCTCCACGCCGTGGTGTAATCTATTTTCCACCATCACCTTACTTGGATGGGTATAATGGTGTAAATAATGACTATATATGATTATTTTAAAGTGACATTAATTCTAAAATAGTATACATACACTCAAATACAATTCCACGATCATGAGAATGATATCCTCGCTCCTGCGTACGTACGGACTACCATCTCCACGACGCGATGAGATTCATTCTCCACGTTAACCATTCATGAATGATTATAAAGTATATATAATAAGTAATCATGAAATATATGACATAATAATGATAATGGATTTATGTGTATATATATTTATGTCTTATACAAAATTCCATTCAACTCAGTAAGGAAACGAAAATAGCGTTCATGCGTACGTACGGCCTACCGTCTCCATGAACGGTGCATTTCATTCCATTTACCGATATATTATATATATGTATATTCTTAATATATATTATATATAAATAATGGTTTATATTCTGTAATTAAGTAATCATGATCTATGTAATCATATGAATAATTACAAGTCAAAACACGGACGACAAATGAAACGATTTTAACCAAAACACTTTTTAACATGGAATTTACAAAAGAACGGGTAATATAAAGTCATAAGGGAACCATATATGATATCATAACAATGAATATTATTATGTAATAAGTCAATAACATTATTTAAATCATTATACAGGAGGTTCGGACACTTACGAAGTAAATCGGACCTAATGTAAGGGATAATTTTGCAAATCTCATTTTTATCTGAGATTGCTTATTCGTAAGTATTTACTGGGGTTATTGTTCTCATCCATGTCCATGTTTACTAAAAATGGATTCTTGTATTTTTAATTCTATTTTTACCCATTTTTTTCTTTTACTACATGGTATGTATGAGATCTTTATTTTACGAGGTACTTTTTGACTTTTCCGGAAAAATTACGAGAACAATTTTTTTTTAACTTATACGGCATGAATGGATTTTTAAAACATTATTTCCAAGAAGCTTCCTTTACAAGTTATCAAGTTTATTTTTAATCAACTTATTTTGGTTTAGAATTGTATGACATGTTAAGAATGGAAAAGTGTTTTTGAAGTAGAAAGGATATTTTCTTCAAGAATGGAGTTCAAGTGTTTTATCGAAATCATTTTCCATCTAAGATAATAAAGGGTTCTGCTTTTATCTCTATTATTACATTTATTTGATTATGTTGTGATGTAATTATTTTTATGAATTTCTTTATCTTATATGAATTGTTTTATGATGTCATGATGTTTAAGATTCCCATTTTTATTACATGGGTTATGCTATGATGTATGGTTTATGATTTTGTGGCCCACAGAAAAATGGCATCATTATGAGATGGGTAGGACCTATATCTCCCTCCGATTTATTGGGTAAAGATTTTATATCTCATGAGATAGACATGGATAGAATGTTATGTTAATCCGGTTCAGTGTTACAGGACTAAAACGAGGTGTAATCTCGATTCAGAAATGGACTTTTTCAACCAATATGGTCTTGGCAGCAATTCTTTGGCTACTATGGAAATCATGACATGTGCTGAATAGTTTCCACAATTACATGTTTTATTCCCATGATATTTTATCATTCTTAATGTTTTTTTATGATCTATGCCTTACGTACTTCCATGTTTTATGTCATTTCTCAAGCTTTTGATGTTTAAACATTATGATCATGTTTTTAAGTTCAAATGTATATGGTATGTTTTATTTTATCCCTGATTACCCTTACTGAGAATTTGAGCTCACCCTTTTTATGTTTTCTTTTCTACAAGATATAAAGAAAGGTTTTAGATAAGAAAAAATGGGAAGATCTTTATGGGAGATGTTGAAGATCTTTCACCACGATTAGAAGATGTTATTCTGCGTTTCCAAAGACACTGAACTATTATGGTCCTTGTGTGTCTATTTTTGTTATGTATTAAGTATTCCGAAAAAGTAATGTAATGCCCATGTACGTCAAGCTTCGGGTCTCTACAGTAAACCTACTGATGTTTTTTTTGACACGTATAACAAATCCGGTCAAAACAACTGAGGTAAATATAATTTTTTAAGTAGTTGTTAAAAATATTGTTAAAATTTAAATAAAATAAATGATAAATTTACAAAATTTTATAATGTATTTAAATAATGTACATAAAATTATTATTCTGAAATATAAATATACACATGATAGTTCAAATTCATGGTATATGATTTCGTCTCAATCTATTTTCATTGAGACATTTCTTAATTATATGAACTTTTATTGTTTTATAAAGAATATATACAAAACAATTACCATTAAATATCCATATTTTATCAAATTGCATGTTATTTATTTTTTTTAGAAAAATTATAATCTTTCACATGGCATATTATTTGAATTCGAAAAGTTGTATGGGATACATTAAATGTTTAATGATTTTATCTTTTCTCAATTTTAATATTTCTAATATTATATTAAATAATTAATATATGGATATACAATTATTAAATAGGATATTTAATTTTTTAAATGGTAATTTTATTCTTATACATTTATTCATTTTTCTGAAATAATAAAACCCACCATTCTACTTTTTTCATCAGGTATTTTGATTATAAATTTTTTAGAAATGGATTTTTATTTAGATATTATGAAATGAATTCTTGTGATTGAAAATGATATTTTATGAGAGTAATATTGAAAATTTGAAATCATTTATTTGTCAAAATTATATAATAGTACATGGACACTTATCAGATGGTTCCTTGATAAACCAATGGAAGGTAGTTCCGTGATAAACTAATGACAATTTGGTTTGTAATAGCCCTCAAATTCATTGGGTATAGAAATCGGATGATGAGATATAATATTTTTAATGGTGACATGTATGAAATTAGACCATATTGTTATTCCATTTATAATATTGACATGTAAATTGATTTCTAATGATACCTATATTTATTTTATATTAATTCTATATGTTTTATTGGAAATATTATTATTTTAAAATGTGGTAAAAGTGATTATTTTTTAAGGATTGTATTTATAATAATATAATGCTCAAATTTAATACTTTTTGTAATTTGTTTTGGATTTTAATGTTAATGAATGGAATAATGGGTTTCATCTTTTATATCCCTTACCATGATTTTGATGCTCATATCCTTATTTATTTTTTTCACTAGACATAATGTTTATTAAGAGATTATAAGAATTTATGTTGATAGTATGGAAGAGTTTTCATAAAAGTTAACACACATAATTTTAAATATTATAGATTAAGGATAAAATAGATACTATTAATAAGTTAGCACATTATATTTTATTGTTTTTGTGTGTATGAGTTATGGAAAAATTATTTAAGACAATAATCCTAAATGGATACTTAATGAGAAATAATGTAATATTCCTGACATAACTCTTGATTATTTAATGTTTTTAGGTTATGTCCTATATAGGATTTGTAACTCTTCATTTTGATTATAATATTCACTATGGTATAACTATTTTATAGATACATACATTCCTAACACATAAACCCTTTGAAAAATATTTCTCACTTATTAGGTTATGTTTTTTTACAACCATCCACCATAATTACATACATGGTTATGATCATGATACTACTTTTACTAATATTGGTATATGTATAGGTATTATATATTTTTTCCAATATAGATGATTATTCAACAATATAATATGCATTTGTTTCATTAACCTTATTCCAATAAATGAGATTTTATTTTTTATCACATTTATTAGCATGGGGAAAACTATTGGAATTAACTTTTTTGTAATTCCAATATAGATGAATCATTTAAAACTCAAAATATATTATGAACCCATCCACCTTATTCATATATTTGAATTTTGAACAAATTAACAATTTATTTACATATGGAATAGTTTTTGTATTCAATATGTTTTTTAACATGTATAGATGATTGTTGGCATGGTAACATTGTATTTTTTTTACCATCAACCTTTTTCCCAGGATACGATATTATTATGTAACCACTTTTAATGAAATATGAAAAATATTTTCTTATTTATATAGGTATTCAAATACAAATTATTATGGGTTATGTTAATTGTGAATTCCTTATTTATATTGTCACATGATCAATTAATTGGTCATAAAAAAGCGATGGGTATGAAAAATAGCAATACAACCCATCAATGCAATGAAATGTCTTATGAGAAAAAAATCATATTTTCTTATTTGAAGTATTTGATACCTATAAATAATTATGTCCTAATTTTAGTCTCAAATAAAAAACATTATTTTTAAAATTCCCTATGAATATATATTTTTCATTTCATTCCTTATGTATTACATCATTATGAGATCGGTATTATTGATATCCATGTTTTAAATTTTCTTCATGGATATATAATGCTCCAAATTTATATTGATTCTGATTTAATTCTGTATACAAATTAATACCATGTTATTTATTCCATTATTACATCAATTTTATATTTCTCATTACTAATAATTTTATCCCACCCCTTATAAGGACCTCAACATAATCATTATATATACTTTTTGATTTTAAACAAAAAACCACTATTCCTTTCAAAATACATATTATGTTTAGTGTATAAGTGTATTTGGTCACAAATATTACATACCAAACCCTTATATTTCAATTTGATAAATATAACTTTTAATAAATTTTCTCCAAAATAGTTATACTTTAAAATAAATCCTAACTTATTTTCATGAAAAATAATAAAGATTATAATTTTGAACTATTTTTTTCATTTACCACCATTAAACCCTTTGAAAATATGTGTAAAATGTTGTACGAGAAAAAAATTCTTTAAAGGACATAAAAAAGAAGGTTTTTTTATTTCATTAAAATTTAAAAATACCCAAGAAACCATTTTTCCTAAATTATTACCATTTTACCCAAACAGTGAATCATCTTTTTCAATAGGATCACGATCAATCCTTTTAAAAAAAATTATTTCCATTGAAACATGTTAATAAATATTAAATCTATGTATGATTATTTGGAGAAAATTAATATATCACTCATAGAATAAATGTTAAAAATGGAATAACCATATCGTCGACTTCCTCTTCTTGAGAAGACAATTAATTATAGATCTATCTAGATGCAACCATCTAATAAGATATAATAAGATTACCATTGAAAAATAAAGGGGGATCCAAACGACATAAAAAATTTCCATTGACCATTTCAGGAATAAAAACGATGAGATGTTATTTTAAAAAAATATATAAATACTTCAAAAATAACAATACAAGATTCTTTTAAAAATCACATTTTGAATTCTAATCATTGAACATAAAAAAGAAACCATTTCTTTAAAAGATAATTGGATAAATAAAAAATAAAAAACCATTGAATTTATTATTTATTATAGACATAAATTCAATTTATTTCATAAATGTAAAATAATATATTTCATTTGACATTGGAAAAAAGAGTGCACAGGGGTATGTTAAAAAAAATTTTAATATAAAGTCTGTTACCTTGAGTCTGACTCATCATGTACATTTTTTATCATCCGAATTAAAAAAATGATAGTTATTTACATTATAATGAAAAAATTTAGGTTTATTATTTCGTTAATATAACATTTTACAATGTTACATACAATTAAAAAAATCATATATCATTTCATCAAACTTTTTTATGATATTCTTAATATATATTGAAAATGATTTTGGTAGGTTGACTATGGTAATATAGTTTATTATTTAATCATACCAAGAGTAAATATAATGAAAAAATTATCCTTTTTTACATAAATTATATTATTAAAACCAAATATAAAATAATGTTATGATAAATGAACTACGATATAATTAATAAACAGGAAGTCCATATATAAGCCTGAGTAATGTTTTTGTTGTCCAATAATAATAAATGGTCACAAGAAAAGAATGAGTTTATATTTAAAAAATTTGAATAGTTTAAAAAAAATGTTAATCGTTGAACTAAAATTATATAAATTATCACTTTTTTTGGGGATGAAAAAAGAATCACATCGATTCATGGTTGTGGTTGTCCACGCGTTTACACTAACGACAATATTTTTTTTAAAGAATGTAGTGATATGATGTTAAATGATCTATTTTAACTTTTTAGAAATAATTTTTTATTATTATATTATAAAAATATTAATTAAATCATTATAACAATAATTGAGTGATGGTGATCGAAAATGCATCACATCGATTCGTGAGGCGGTAGTCTGCCATACATATGAATGATGGTCAGATTTCCCATTTGATGTAAGTAGGTAAGGATAATAGATAAATTATAAAAATAACAACATATAAGTATACATATAATATTTATATTGTTACACTATCATGGTTGAATATTATTTTAAGGCTATTGATGTTGATTTGATACTAAAATATTCAGTTAAAAATATATTTTTTTGGATTGACCTCATTGATATACACCTCAATCCCTATGAAGATGTTATTATTCTAAAAATAAGACCACTGTAATGAGGGGTGTGCTTTTTAATAGTATTTATGTTTTTTTTCTAATCCAAATGGGTATTAAATTTTGAAATAATAAGAATATGAGGATACCTTTTATAAGAGCGGGGAGGGGCTTTGTAAAAATTGAAAAAAATACTAAATTAGTATAAATTAAATATCAATAATAAGAGTTCAGAAATGATTTATTTTTTGTATAGGATAATAATGGGTCTAAATAATCTCATAATATATTTTTTCACAATTTTAGGTCACATTTTTACCTTTATAAATTGGTTTTAACCCCTCAATTACACTTTTTAAATTCACCATGAAAACACATATTTTTAAAATTTATTGAAAAATAATGTATTGAAAAGTAGAATATATGACCAAAACAATAATGTTTTGATAGTAAAAACAAACCCATATAGTTTTTCTTAAATTATTATTTTTAGGAATTTTATGTCATCCAATGAAATATTATTTATAATAAAGTATAATAATTATCAATTTTTATAACTATTCACTGCATTGATTTTAATAACATCATAAAACATGTAAAATTTTGAGAAAACTATTTTATTATATCCCAAACATATATTGGATAGATAAAAAACCATGGATCACATTATTTATAGATTTCATAGTAATTTCTTTAGTTTAAATAATTTTTTTTCATTATTGGAATAATTAATGAATCAATATTGGGTTACCAATTAATTTAATTATATATCCTCTAAAAATAAAAATCTATTTAATATTATGAAGATGAATTATTTATAAATAAATATAATATTTATAAATGAGTTTATCTTTTATTCATTCCCATGTTAAAAATATTATAGTTATTAGAAACAAGAGTTTCATTTTTGAATTTTCGTGATATAATGTACTATAAATGTCATAATATCATCTAAATAAAATAGGAAATATCGTTTACCTTTAAATTATTATGGATGATAGGTTTTCATTCAATAAATTGTTTAAGTGTTATGGTCATTTTTTTGACCCTATATTTTTATTTTTAACTCTTAATTATCTGATTTAACATATACCATGGTATAAAGATTTCCTAACATACTATTTGTAATTTAAAAAAAATTAAAATTTAAAAAATTTTACCAAGTTATTAACAATAATGGATCCATATTTCAAATTTCAATACATAATGGTGGAAGAAATAAAATTAAAATTATACTTGAAAAATTCAATGAAAAACAATTTTTCATTAATATGTCCATTTAAAATATGAAATGTTTTAATGGTTTATTGAGGGAAGATATACTTCTCAAAAATATAAATGAATAATTATAAATCATTTAAAAATAATTAAAATTAAAAAATAAACAAAACCATAATTCATCTTTGTAAATACTTTAATTGAAAACACAAATTTAAATATAAATAAATTTTTTTCAATATTTATTAATAATAATTATTTTAAAAAAAATCACAAAAAATAATCCAATTAATATTTTAAAATTATAAATTAAAAAATCATCTTAATTTTTGAAAATTATAAACATAAAATTTGGTAATAGTAATTCTAAATAAAACCATATAGTACATAAAAATCATATTTTTTTAGAAGTAATTCTTAATCATTTTTTATCAAAAAATTGTACAAAAATTTTATTATGTATATAACCAGATAATATAGTAATAAAGAACATATTAAAATGTTTTATATATAATTTTCTTGTGATTTTACATCATTAACCCATTTTTTAATTTAAATCCTCATAATGTTATTCACATATTAAACAATCAATGATATGGTTCTCTCGTTTCATTTTCAGAATAACAAGTTTCTTTTTCAATGAGATTTTTTTTTTAAAAACCAGATCTTTTTTTATTTCCTTATTCTGAAAATTATTTATCTCCATAATAAATAACATGAACATGTTTCTCATAATATAAATTAATATTTTCTAACAGAATTACCTCAGGTCTAACCACATGAGATGAAACATGAACATATATCATCAATATTGAAATGTCAAAATATGATGTGTACATTGGAAAAAAATAGATAAAAATCAACTAGATAGGAAAATGATCTATCTTTATCTATGTTTTAATACAATTTAATGAATCAAAAACATAAATTCCTCTATTATAGAAAACACATAACAATTTTCAATAGAGATAATTTAATAAAAATATGATCACATACCTAAAAAAATGATATTTTCTATAGACATACTTATAAAATTTCTTCATGAAATGATTTATCATTATATCTTGATTAACTACCTTGACATTCTAAACCGTTTACACTAATAAATATAATCTTATTATATTTAATTTCTATTACTTTATCAAACAATTATGGAGCCCGAAATCAATTTATTACTAAATCCTCAAAAGTATCCGTATTTCTATTGGAATGAAAACAATTATTATAAGAAAACTCAACCAAAGAAATATGATTATAAAATAAATATCTGGTAATATATTTGGAATGCCTAACACACGCCTTTCATTGTTGATTTTTATTTTTCCATCTCTCTATCAGATCGAGGATAAATATATATATAGAAATTTAATTTAGTTCCCAACCAATTCTAATGTACTTTTCAAATATTTGGAAAATAATTAGCATCAAGATCAAATGAAATTGAGAGGGAAGATCCATGTACCAAGACTAGATCCTTTTGATAAAATCCTAAAATATGATTCGAAGTTATATTTTTTCAAATAATAAAGAAATTAGTATATTTAGTTAATCAAAAAAATAACACAAATAAAATTATTAACTAAATAAATATATGAAATTTAACAATAGAATCGATGGGTACATTTTCCCATTTCAACTATGATACTAGAAAAGGATGATGTTTCCCCTTCATTAATTTTCATTATGCATTTACAATTTGAAAAGTCAGACATTTCTTTTTAAAGTTAGTCATACATTTTCTCATTTCAACCGACTATTAATGCTCTTTATGGTCTCTATAAAACATAGTTATTCCATGATTAATGAAAGAAAATGAAATATTAGATTAAATCAACAATTGTATCTTTATCTTTGAAAAAACAATACACATAATATCTTTCAATATTTAAAACCACATTATTATTTAACATTACAATATGGAAACATACCCTTCTTAATTAGTTATACATTTTCAATCAATGCATGATTATCCTTCTATGCATTCATAATACTTTCAAAAAATTTCATCTTCTCTACAAACAAAAACAAAATATAGTAATTCCCTAAATTCAAAATATCTATAAAAAAATCATCATGTCATTAACCAGATAGTCATGTTAGAAACATAAAATTGTTAATGTAGTATTAATTTATTAGTCAAATAATAAATTGTTTCCCTTTATAATATGATAATAAATAATGAAATCACAATCCATGATCACTTCCCATTATCTTCTATGACTCGTGATCAATTCATTAATTATGAATAGAAACATCAATATTATATGGCCATTATATATTTCAATATTTTATCATTATAAATAATTCCAATAGATTTTTACATAAATAATTGGTGTCACTAATTCCAGATCTTGTGTAGGGAAATTTATATAATTTTGATTCAAATTACATTAATAATTAGAAATTACCCAAAAATAATGTATCAGGACACATCAATGTCTCTTCCATGAAGAATCAATAAATATGATAAATTACCCCTTTATGGGAGGTATCGAAAAATATGTCATTTCAGTAAAATTAATTTTATTTATTGAAAAAAGTATTCACATTTTATGTCCAAATACACATAAATACTTTTCATGTTAACTAATCTATTGGGCCTATAAACAATTTTTTTTTTCAAAATACACAATTAATAACATGATAATCCTTTAAATCAAATATTATCAATTAATTTTGTGGGTCATGTTTTTTAATCAACTACTTTTGTCTTATCAATGTCAATAGTTATACCATTTTTAAAAATAGTATGTCCAGGAATATATATTTATTTAAAAAACAACATATAATAAACTTTTTATATATTATTATTTCTTTTAAGGTTTGAAAAACATTCCTTTGTTGTCTTTCATTATCCATATGAATTATAGAATAAACTAATATGTCACCAATAAAGCCAAAAATAATAATTTTTTGGGAAATCATGGAATTTATATTCATTTGATCAAAAAATATTTCTGATGAATTATACATCCCAATGAGAAAAAAACATAGTTCCCATACATAGTTTGAAACATTATATTTTGAATATCATTCTCATTCAACATCAGCTAATGGTACCCAATATAAATTTAATCTCCATATAGTATTTTTATACCTAGAACTAATCAAACGAGTCATTAATATAAGAAAATGGGTAATTGTTCTTAATATTAATCTTATTAAAGGGTATATAATCTATGATATTCATCATTTAACATTAATAATATTTAACAAATAAGATAGGATAACCTCATCGTAAAATACATAAAATATTTAATCCGTTATCTAGAAACTATTTTAATTTAAATTTTATTTGAAAATGATCCACATGATGTATTGGATATTGTGGGGGGGGGGTTAAAATGACATAGCATCAAGTGCTACGTCAACCACAAAATCCACCATCCAGTTTGGAATAGAACATAATAAATAATTAAGAAAAACATTCATATAATCATTCACTATATAGAAATAACTGATTTATATTATTTTTTAATTAAAAAACATTATCTATTTAACATTATATTACATTTGTAATAATTTTCACAAATTCTAGGTATGTTATCAAATGTATGATATCCTTGAACAAATTATACATATCTCTGAAATCTATCATAGAATGGTAAAATGAAAGATTATCAATACAAAGTATAATATCATACTCTTCCATGAGAATGTTAATATGATTTTTAGGATTCAACATTGCACAGATAAAAATTAGAAGATTACAATAAAATATTTTTCCCCTAATGTATCTACATGATGTTCTCAATAAAAGTTCTTTTTTACTTTCATTAGTTTATATTAGAATTTTACATGAAGTTTTCAAATAAATAAAAGATTAAAAAAAATATAGTCAATAAAGGTATTATCCTTATTCTAATATACAGGTAACAAACATGTCACTACATCATTAGATATCCCAACATCAACCGTAGTAGTATCAAATGATATTTTAACACCATTATGTTTACAATTGTGATGATTTCCCACTAGGTTGTTGTCTTTGGATGAATGTTATCAAAATGACCCAAATAATTGTAATTGAATCATATTATCATTGGATTTTCTTTATTCTACTATTCATTTTCATTGTATTATAAGGCTATATGTTGAAGATTTCCACATCAGTAATAGTTCATTTATTTTACAAGGAATTATATATGATTTTTGTTTGAATTATTGTCAAAAGAGGGTTAATTGATCTTCCTAAATGTAAATTTGTGTTATGTTTGATTTACCCTCTCTTTATAACATGGAAACTACATATTCATTTCATAAAGAGTCACTATAATTTTAGTATACCCTATATCCAATTTCTTAATACATAGAATAAATTTATCATACATTTTAAATTCCCAATTAGTTAACACACTTTGTAATACTGGTTTTAAACCAGAATAAAATATATTTATTTTAATACTAATTTCTTGAACAAAATCAGTCACATAAATGAGAAGTCATTTAAAATGTAGTTATATGTAGCTAAAAAAATTGGACTATATGATTATTTTTTATGTATTCTTTCTTCATATTTACTAAAACAATCATAGGTAAATATTCATGAATAAATATGCTTATAACAAAAAAAGTTTATATAATCAATATTATCATTCTATATGGTACTATATACCAGATACCAAAATATATTTTATTTTCCCTAAAAAAATAAATATTCATGGTTACCATTTGTCATTTTAAACATTCCATGAAATAAAATAAATTTTCTAGTGTATTGATCTATTTTTCAACCACACCTAGATTAGTGGATACAATAATATATATACTATGTTTTGGATACTATTCCTTATTACCATCATGTTACAATAAGAAACATCTAGCTATTCTCATGCAAGTATTCCAAAACTATTTAGGTCTAGAGTTAACATATACATCACTACAACAAACGTATCTACTCCAATTCCATCCTTTTTAAGATAATAATATTGATGATTATCGTCCTCTAGGTTCCTTTATTATAAAAAACTTCCATTTCATATACAAAAACCATTCTTAATATAAATTCATTATAATTTTTATTATTATTAATATGATATAATTGTATAATAATAAATTAAAATCTCCTAAGTGTACTTAATTACTTATTATAACTACTATAATTATCTGAAACATTCTCTAATACAAACATTAAAGAACAATCCTTACTCATCACATATTCTGGTGATATTAAAATAAAAAACACATTATTTTACAAATTTCCATTATGGTTTATATTTTTAGATAATTATGTAATAAATATTACATAACAACCCTAAAACTAAAAGGTGTACACTTAATCTTCGTATCCATTTTTTGATAATATAGTACCTTTAAAATTAAATGGTTAATTTTCATGAAAAATATTCACAATTTCTATCATTAATTATTAATATCTATTACTCATACATAATATATGTGAATAAATTTTAACAATGTTAGCTGTTAAAGAGTCAATGTAATTGATATAAAATAGGATATCACTAGTTTATTTAAAAACATGAAAAGTCATCAAATTAGTTTTATAAAAAATTTAATTTGTACCCCTAATGGGAAATGAATATTTCAAAAATGTCATTATATTTTAATTTAAAATAAATCTATTAATATGAAATCATATTATAATGCATAGAAATTTCATTTATATTCCTTGGGACATCATTATGATATCACTCTTACAATCACTCTTACAAATGGAATAACCATACTGGTGACTTCCACCTCAAAATAAACCAATTTGTTAGATCTCTATCATTTTGAAACAATTCTCATACCACTATATCGACTTACACCTCCATAAATTCAATTCAGTCCATATATTAAAAAAATTATATTCCTCTTAACAATAGTATAAAGGGTTGGAAGGGGATATTAAAAATATGAATTTTAAAAGAAATTCCATTAAATTTTGTCTAAACCACCATGTATATAATTAATCACCCCAAATAATAAATATAGTGTAATTAAATAAATGATTAATATCACTATATTGTTTAATATTCACTTCATTTCACTTGTTATACTATTATATAAAATTATTAAACCATTTAAGATCATGTGGAATCTTTTAATGATATTCCGAATATAAGTCCCAAATTACATTGGTTTGTTATCTATGGTAAAGGGGTTCAGTATTACATCATCTCCAAAATAATAATGATAAAATAATTATAAAATTTTTATTTACTTATAAATTTAAAAGATACTATTAAATATGGTTATCAAAGGTTTTTTATGTTATAATCATAGAGATTGTAGGTCATATGTATTCATGAGTAATGATTCCATTTATCTAATATATTTATAGAAATATGGAATGCATTCTTTTATATTACTATAATATTAGTAATATCTTAAATATTCTGTTAATACATAAATATATTTATATATATCATCAATTTTATGTGGGGATGATAAAAAATCTCCATGTTTCATGGTCGTGGTAGTCCATACATATACATGAACAACATTATCCATTTTCACTGAATGGAAATTTAATAATGTAAATAATATATTATTTTATATAACAATTAATATCTCATAATATAATATATATATATATATATAAGTATTAATTCCATTATTTTAATCCATTTATGATACATGGTGATTGAAAATGAATTACATCAATTTGGGAGGAGGTATTATACTGTACACATGAATGATGGTTTTTTCCCATTTGATGGAGGTGTTGATGGATATTGATAATGATATTAAAAAAATAAAATATTATAATACATAAGATAATGATGTTATTATTTTATCATCATTGAAGAATAACTTAAGGAGGATGAAGAATAAATGAAACTAAAACATACTTTTAAAAACTATACCTTTTAATTAGAATGCCTCCTTGGATTTGCACCTTAATCAATATAAGGCTAGTATTCATCCAATACTATGAATTATAAGAATCCGTTAAGTATACTATGATGGGTTATTGGTATCAATTTACAAAACGAAATGTGGTTTTTGTGTGTGGATTAATGAGATGAATAGGTTTCACATTAATATAGTGGGGAGAGGAACTCTTGGAATATCATAAAATATTAAATTAATATATCAAAATTACAATTATAAATTCCTTCAATCTGATTTATTTTAAATGTTCGATGATTATAGTTCAAAAATATTTCATCAAATATGTCTATGACATGTTTAGGTCACATTTTTATTATTATCATTTGGTTTTAACACGTAATTAATCTTTTTTAAAATTAAAGTAATAACCATGATATTTAATCGTTGAGGGTCAGAATATTTATTATAAAAAAATAATGGCCTATAAATGGACTGAGTAATATATTATAAACATTAACAAAATCAATCGTACAAATATAATAATTGTATTAATTTTATATAAATTAATAAAATATAAATTTTTATAAAATATCATTATTCTTAAATATTAGAACTATTCATTAAACTGATATTAATTATATCATATACAAAATAAAAAATAAAAAAAAATATATTTTATTATATCCATAACATGTCATTATAAAATATGAAATTCATATGTTAAATTATTCAAATAAAATTGATTAACTTTTAATATTTTTAATACCATTTATTTTTTTTCAGTTAATTGAAATATTAGTATGTAAATTTTATCTAAGAATTCATGCTAATTATATCATAAGTAAAAATTCAAAACAAATTACTAGAATGATGATAAATAATTTATATTAAAAACACTTTTTATAAACAAAGATATATTATGTATGTCAACCTGCTAAAAATATAAATTTTTTGAAAAACATGACTGTGGTATTTTTTTACATTCCCTGAAATAAATTATTATAACATTTATAATCTCATTCAAATTGAATAAGGAAATATATTCAAACATGGAATTATTTTGGAGAATATTTACTGAAATAATAAAATATAGGCGTGTTTTATTTCCATTTTATATTCATTATCATTTTATTTTTCACCCTTAATAAACAAATATAACCTTAAGTATGTTATAAGAAATGAAAGAGGATACTATTGATAATGAAAAAAAATTAAATGAACGACTTATATAATTTATAAAATCCATTTAAAATTAAATAATCAATTTTTTAAAATTTCCAAAAAAAACAAGCTGAAAAACAACTATGAAATTAAACTATTAGTATGCACTAATAAATAATTTTAATGAAAAAGTAAATATTAAAAAATAAAATGTTTTTATACTTGATTTGAGAATGAAATTAATTTCAAAAAACATAATTATATTACTTTAAATAATAAGGTTCTAATGGAAATTTAAAAATAATCAAATATTATTATTATTTTTGAATACATTAATTGAAAATAATATTTTTATATTTTTTTAATATTAAATATTCATTCAAAAATAAATATTTTATAAAAACATTATTATGGTGGAAACTGAGTGGTAGACCACATAATCATGTATAAAAAATTATACGGTTTGATTCCTGGTGAACCATATAGGGTATGTATGATGTAAGAAGTGATGCAGGCATGATGTCTATAAGACGTGACAGAGGTATGATGATGCACTGGGCCTTGGGCCATGTTAATTGGTAACTCAGCCTTGGGACAATGTGATATTTAATGAGTTTCCCTCTAGATAGGTAAAATGTGGTTCATGACTATATACCAATTTTAGAAATCTTCCCCATTATTAAAAAAATTATTTTTGAAAAATTATTAATAATTAATCCTAAGTTAATAATTAAATTATGTATTAAAAAATAAAGTTAATTTGACTTAATTAAAAATATTTTTTTAAGAATCATTTTAAATAGTACAAGATTTAACATAAAAATTTAATTTTGTTGAAATAGTTATTCTTACTTTTTTACCAACAAATTTTCTTAATTTTTTTAATGAGTGGAACTATATGAAATAAAATTAATTAATATGTATAATCTCTTTATAAAAAAATTACACAGTATTTGGACCCCGTTTTGATGTTTATATTTAATGAATCTATGAATAAAAATAGTACTCATTATATATATCAAATTATAGCCTCTATGAAGAATTAATGGGACATGTTGAACACTTATTAGAGATTAAATATATTCCTATATAGTGTAAAATAGTATATAAATCCGTTTAGAGACTCATGGTTTATTTAGTAAATTTTTTTTGCACCAATTCAATAATACTATAAAACTAAATGTTTTTAAAAGGTTAGAAATGTATATATAATAATGGTATTGTACATTTGGTATCAAATATAGTATAGAAAGTATGTGTTTACCACCCCACATTCGAGAGCACGGGTTTATGGAATCACATATGGTGTCTATGTATGGTTTATAGAAATTTATAAGTTATAATTTTTGTGGAGGATAATTTTATTGTTGATAAACTTATTTTTATAAAAATATTAATGTTATCGATGACTATTTGGCATATTATAGGATAATAATGGTATGGAAATGATTAACATTTTATTTGGGTATTAGGATATGAAACGATTAGTGAAAACCCACAGGATATTCATATACAAAAATATTAAGAATATAATTATATCATGTGGTTTGGGTATATAATATATTATATCATTCTATTTAAAATTAAAACCTTTTGTAGATATTACAAGTGAATACTGGCTTTGGAATAGATATAACAAGGTGGAATAACATTGAAAAGGATTTTATTTTATTAACACCTGTGTCACATGGTTCATGGAAAAGAGGCCTAACTGCAAAATTGGTTTCATACTCTTGGGTGGTATTCTTTGTTTAATCACATTCAAAGTATACATCATTTTAAATAATTTAATAATGATTTAAGGTAATTAGATTAGATAACATTATATAAATATTGACACAGATAACTATAGATTGAATAACAGTGTCATAGGTTGATATAAAAGAATATTTTTTTAAAAAAATGTTTCTTATGTGAAGACATATTTAGATTTATTTTTTCAAATATATATTTTGGATAATATAATGACCATTTTTTGGTATTTGTTTGAGTTATGATTTTGAATATGAATCATAGGAAGATATGTAAATATAAACTGCATTTCTTATAACCAAATATGGGGTTGTAAATTAACGGTTATGAATTTGAGTATCTACCCATTATGATGGGAAAATGTGATTTTCTGATTATTACCCATAGTTGTGTGGATGATATCATAATATAAAATAATTTTTCATAGCCATATATATTTTATTTAGTTATGTGATATATATCGAAGAGAATTTGTCTTATTGAGGATTACGTGAAACATATCACGATCACCCATCTATATTTGTCCCACTAATTATAAGTATATATATATATTAAAGTTTACAAATATACATGAGAATATATTTAATGGATTTCCAATTTTAGGGATAATTATTGATTAAAACTTTTTTTTGGGATGAAGAAGTGATTTAATTATTTTATGATTAATGGTGAGATAGTAAATGGTTGGGAGGTTTTGAAAATATCTGATATCTAGTTTCAATGTCCATGTGATTTATGGTGATTCATTGGTAATGTTAATATAATTCATGTGGTTATGACATATATTTACATTTGTGTTTCCTTTTGAGCTTTTGGTAAATAGTATGTGAGGGTTAAAGATAGTGTTAACTTCATAGAGGAATATATAACATTGTTTCAGATTACAGACATGGAGGCACAGAAGGATTTTTGAATGGTATGTTATAGAAATAATATTATTAAGGTGATAACATACTTTGACATATAATTGTAAGAATAGATACAATTTCTTTACTAATGATAAGTAACATGTTATAGATTAAGAGAGTATGAAAGATGTGACACTAGAGGTCTTAAACCGACAGATGAATATATTAAACATATAATCACCTACATTCATCTATAAATTAAAACTAAAATAATGAGTACACAATTCTTAAGAAGATAATAAAAAACCTATAGATTTTAATTTCTTTAAATACTCCAATATGTTCCAAAACTACGTCAAACCTAAATGAAACACTAATACATTTAGATAGAATTGAAATATTTATCTTTTACCATTAAAATATAGAATTTAGATTAACATGAACTAATAGGAATATCTATATTAGAAGATATACATATAAATAAAATAATATCGACTTTTAATATAAATGATATCCAATAAGTATACATAAATTGTGTAATAAGTTACCTAATTGTATAATTTTCTTTTCATAATTCATTTTTATGTGAAATGAATTTCTCTTGAAATAAATATATTATTAATGAGGAAAAATAATGAATTATATTAATAATCAGTGAACAAAAATCTTCTTTCTATGTGTTATTAAGTAAGAATAAAAATATATAATATTTAAAAATGTCATTTTCAAATAAATTTTTTATTATTTTTTATTATTTTATTTAGAAATTGAATTTAAATATGCTTTAATTTTAAAATAATATAATTAACTTAATTATAAATTTCATTATATAAAAATTGACTTTTTGATTTATTTCGTAAATGTTTTTAAAAAAAACTGGTTTTTACTTGAAATATACTATTTTGATGAAAATTGATGTTTTTATGTATTTATAATTATATAATAATTATATATAACATTTAAAACCAACTAGTTGATAATATATGAATCTATGGAGTAATATTATATATTTTAAAAAATAATTTTTTTGTTAACAAACCGATTTTATATTTATAAAAAGAGACTTAAAAAATCTACTTTAACAAAATTATCGATATTTATTTGAATAAGTAATTTCTAGGTGATATTTTTTGAATTCAAAAAGAAGTATCATTAATTTTATATTTTTAAATAATTATTGTTGTGTATTGATAATTAAAATAATTATTTCTTCAATTTAATTTCTAATATTAATAAAAGATTTTTTCATGTAAAAATGTTTTATGCATTTTGTGCCCTAATGATAAAATTAATTTTTAAAATACATAATAATTTTATTTGATAGAATTATTTTAAAATTATAAATCATAAAAATTTATTTGAGTAAATATATTAATCATAATTTTTACATTAAAATAAATAACTATATTTAAAAAATAATTACCGTAGTAAAAGTAAACATTGGTATATGTTGGAATTTAAACTAAAATACTCAAGAATATAGATATATCAACAAATTATTTTTATAGTGCATTTCAACCTTACATCACTTTCCCAACAACTATTTATCCTTTTGGTTCCATTTCACATGAAATAGTATCATCCAGTTATTGAAAATTCTATGTGTGATTAAAAAATATTCATTCTCCTCACTTATAAAAAGTTAACACTACCTATAATTTAAGTCTATCTTTTTTTAAAATTTATTTTGTAAAATCATACAATTTTATACTATATATTCCTCTAGAATTTTTAAATATCCTTCTCACCATTATTTAGTATAATGTATTCATTTTACTAGATAAATAAAAAGAATATTCAAGTAGTTGACATTAGTGATATCAAATACAAATAACATCTTCTTAAATATATTAATAAAAATTTACTCTTTTCATACTTATATAATTTAATTAGAATCATTAATATGCATCGATTTTAATATATTAGAATTATCACTATATTTTATCCATCAATCACAATCATTAATAAAAATGATATTGATCATGTATATGTGCAGAAAACCTCCACCATGAGAAACAAAATGAAATTTTATTCACCACACATAATAAATGTTTATTATCATGGATTACCGATTCAATTTTAGTTTTATATAATTAATATTTTTAAAGAATGATATATTGGATAACGTATTAAATATAATATAAAAAATTAGTTACATTTTTATCCAATCCATCAAAATGAGAGAAATAATAAAAAATGATCAATTAATTCAATGTAATGACTTCATATAAATAATTAAATATATTTAAAAATTTAAAATTATAATATATCACTATAATAAAAATTAAATAAGATTATTATTCTATGTAATAATAATATTTAAATTAAAACCTGCTATAGTCTTCCATTAGTTATTATAGATTCGTGTTTGGGTAGGGTTAACCACTTACATGGACAATATAATGAATTTATATAATGGATAACTGTGAGATAATATTGATTGGTATAATATGATATTAATATGAAAATAATACATTTTTTTCTTTTAGTATTGTTATTTTATTATCTTACTCATTAATTATGAAAAATCCATTCATTTGTAATGAATCTCTAAGAAAGACCATTTTCAATTTTATCCCCATGGATCGTAACCAAAACTGCCATTAAATAAAATAATACCTTTATAAATATCATGAAAAATAGAATAAATATCCTTTAATTACGAGGAATGTTGAAATTTTTAATAATAATTAATATCCACACTATTTTTATGAAAATAGTTCAATTATTTAAAAATTTCATACGCATGGTAATGAAAATTGGAAAATAAAAAAATAGTAATATATATAATTAATATAAATTAAAAATATAACTGGTTATTATTATGAAAAGTTTCATGTTAATATATTTAATAATGTGAACGTAATTATTTAGGACAATATATACAAGTTAAAAAAAATTTCATTATCGAGTTGAGTGTTTTTTTCTAAAATTTCACTATTTTAGACATGTTTGTATTTTTGTGTAGTATATAAATTATATTTTAGATATCATATCTATAATTATCAACTTTCAATTCTATTTTATGTTCAATTTCATTTCCCCTATTTAATGTTATTTTGATCCTAATATTTTTTTAAATTCGTAAGGGATATCATGGTCCCAATTCTTATTTCTTATGGAATAATACATTTTATAATCCATGTTTTCTTTTTATAGTGTATTAAATACGCATATATATATTATTATAATAATATTTTATTTCATTAGATATAATATCTTAATAATTTTCCTTTATTCCAGTGGATATTGATTTTATAATTTTCATAATAGTAAGGATGTTTTATTACTCAAATTTCATTTAATGAGTTATGATCAATCTATTGAAATTGTGCCATATAATATAGGTAATGTTTTCTTTTATATCATATTATATGGTATTATGTATCTATTTTTTAGGGATATGTATTCCTACTATAAAAATCCTTTTATATATATACCTCACATTATGGGATTTTTTTTTCAACCAACTACCTACTTCCTTTGGATGAGTTATGATCCTATGAACCATTTTATTGATATGTGGAAAAAATATTGTATTCCATTTGTTATTAAAACAAAATAAATGTTTATTGAAAAAAAATTATATATTTTTTATGAATTCACTTTTATCCTTTATACATTCTATGTTTATGTTAACCATTTCATTAGAAGTGGAAAATTATTATTGTTCCCTATATTGTTATTCAAATACAATTAATTATTTGAATGTTTTCTATTTGTTGTTTTTCCTTCAACCTTATTATAATCGATGGTTTATGAACAAGTAACATACATTAAATGATTGTAAATTTTTCAATTTATTACATCCTAATATCATATGGATTAATTTTGGAGCTAGTATCTAAGACAATATGAGAATCCAATGTTCGTTGAGACATAACATATAATTGAAAATTATAAAAAATATTAACATCACACAAGTTCTATTTTCTTTAGAATGTGTAGTTATTTTGAAACACAATGGTGGATCAGAAAGATTAGGCCATATTTTTATTTAGATCATGGGACATAACCTTCCCGTTAAATAATCAATATCGTTATTTGGAATTTGGTTAAAAACCATAACATTAATAAATAATAAAATAAATTAAATATAACTATTTATATTATTATTGAGACACAATGAATTTTTTTCCACTATAAATTTAAGATAATGACGTGGACTCAGGGCTAGCTACCTAAAACTGTTCATATAGAGGACTATTGGAAGAGATAATTCTTAGAGGATGACATTAGCCCAGATTGATATCGATGATCATTATGCCATAATTGTTTTTGGATCTCACCAATGACAATAATGTTGGGATGATATTTATTATTTCTCAATAAAATCTATTTCTAGGATGTTTTATTTGTGTGATTTTATCTTTAATTTTGTCCAAATTGAATATTGGTGAATTCTAAAAATAAGCATTTATTTAGGAATCCTCTGTTGATTTATTCAATGGTAGATTTATTTTTTAATAAATTAAATCCTCCTTGTTTATGTAATTGTTCGATAATGTAAAAAGGCTTAAATTAACTAAAATGATGGTTGATTCCTAATGATTTTGGTTAATTGATTTGTGTCACCACTTCATTGTATAATCATCAAAGGAATTTTATTTAGACCATAGGTCAATAAATACATGGTATTTGATCATTGTGTGGCCATTATTAGGCGCAACAGACCTTTACCATGGGATTGGGTTGTGATAGAGGCTTTTATTTTAGTATTGATATTGTTAAAGAGAGAATCAAGATGGAAAAATGCAAGTTTGTAAGTTTATTTTTTCACAATTATTCGCATCGTAGAGGTGAAATGACATCAGTGGATTCATAATAGAATTTCGTGGTTTGAATCTTGTAATAACATGACGAAAGAACTCATATAAATTAGATATGAGATCCATTGGTGGGATTAGAGGAAGAGGTAAATGAAGTTGGTGAAACCTTGATAACATATATTTTTTTGGTAATTTCTGAAATAAAATTTTTATATTTTGGTGAACATAGACCATATAGTCATTTTTTAACACCACTATGGTTTCCACGCAGAAGAAAAGATGTCATGCCGTGTGAAACTATCACAACCCATAAGACAAATGATGTTGGTTTTAAATTTATCAGAGATGATACATGTTTATGACTTGTATGGGGTACATGGACATAGTTATATTATATAGGAACATTAGTGTACTTAGATATGGAATGGTGTACAAGACCACAACTAGGGGTACATCGTCATGGTTAGAAGTTCATTGGGATGGACCAATGGCATGGGTAGTGTTCTAGTAGACATCTACTTGCAGCGTATCCTTACATAAACAATGTTCATATGATGATATAAATTTCTTGTGATATGGAATAACATGGGAAGACCAATGGTTGGATAGAAACTTCACGTACCCCTAGTACATGCTATGTACCACTATTGAGGGTGTTTGGAGCACTTTATTTCTTTAGTTTGGACCAATGTCTGTTATGTGTGTTCCATTGGATCCTAACCTCATGGGTAAAATAGATAATTGTATCCAAAGTCCATATAATAATTCTGATTATAGTATAGAACTTAGATATCATTTTTGGTCTCCCCCATGTGATCAAATTGTGATCCCATATCAGTCGTTGTACACTAGGTGGGGATTTCATAACCAGAATTAACACCTCATACAGGGAGGTGATCCATTTGATATAAGTTCTTTTCAGTAGGGTTAACATTATTGTTTTAATGTGGTCTCAACATAGTAAGATGTTTCATATTTGGTTTATTTTATGCCACAATAGTTTGGGTTGTGATCCCCTATTTGTGTCTCTAGATATTGAGAGACCAGTGAGTGTTTCTTTGGAGGGGACAAACAATCATGATCTTTTGGATGTGTTTATTTTGGGATAGAAAGGTTCATGGTATTGGTTCTCCATGAATGATAATGGAGAAAAATATTTTATTTTATTAATGGGGAATGATGTTTTGTTAATTCTGTATGGAGTCTTGATTTCCTTCCTAAGTATATAAAGAATTTTATTGATTAAAATTTTAATTTCATTAGATAAAAACATAAGATGATTTTTGTTTTTTTATTTACGTTTCTTCAACTAGGAATTGTTATAATCTCACAATAATAGGCTCTTTTTACACATATAATGTGTAACCAAAACAAGTTCTCTTTTGACAATGCCCTGGGATGACTTAGAGAATGTGGAGCATTGTTTGACCTAGAGATTCCATGGTGTTCTCTAGGATGTTTCATTTGATATTTTCCCCTCATTTTGAGCAGGACAGACTCTTATTTTCTTTTGGGAATACAATTTTTCCCTTTATCACTATTTTTACATTATAAAAATTTAAAAATTTTGGGATTATAGATACCTTTACTCATTTATCATGGTTCATTTACATTTATCGTGTTCTTGGAGATTTGTTCATGTGTACATGTAGTTATGAAAATTACCCCATGTGTGGGATATACTTACTGGGTGCTTGTTTCAATCCCTATGATTACCGGAAGCTGGTCTGAGGATGTTTTGGCTTGAGACCATGTGAGTTGTGTCATGATAGAGTTTAATAAAAGGATTTGGTTCTACCAAAGGATAAGATTCTATTATGTTGGATTGAATTTACATAAGCGATGTTAAATTATTTGGAGTTTTTATTTCAAGCTATGGACCCCCAATGTTTGTGTTCTATTAGAGTTATCTATTTCCCATGACTCCAATAACCAAAATGATGACTATGTACATGTTTACATTTGTAGTATATATCAACATTAACTCATGAATCATTTATGAAGGATTTTTGGATTCCATGTATTTATTTATTAATCTTCCTAAATTTGATATTTGCCTATGGCACATCTTATTTATTTCTACATTCCACCATGAGGATTGAATACCCATATTTGACTACATTAACATGAGGAAGACCCACTTTGTGGTGAGGCTTCAATATAGGCCGTTATATAAGAGATAGTACCTCCATGTTGTTTACCAGCTATGCCACAACCCATTTGATCAATATCTACAACTGTAATATCTAGAAGAGGTTACATGTAGGTTGACTATACAAAATGATTCGTAGATACAACAACCTCATAGGATTTATGATGAACTAGATCCCTATGTGGTTGTGGTTGTGAAAGAGGTTGTCACGTGAGCATTCCATATTCCAAGCATTCTTATAATTCAGATGGATTTTATTTCATTGATTCTTCTTAAGGGTTCTTTTGGTTGATTATGGATTTTGGTAAATCAATCAAAATATGAGGAAAAAATATCATTTTTATACATCATGAACTTCTTTTAAACATTTTTGAGATTAGTTCTCATCTAGGAGATTTTTCACCTACAGTAGTGATGTATCGACAAAGGGGATTATTAGGTGAGGTTTACTACTCTATCATAGTACACCATGTGACTTATTGGATTTTTATATTCATTTATGGACCCTTTGAGAATAGAATAAACATCGATATCAGATACTCTTGGATATATCATTACATTTTTTCCTATCTAGGTGTTCATTAGATAGCCTTTGAAGTTGATGTCATACAAAAGGATTATATGTTGGTATGGGGATCTAGGTGTGGGAACATATGATATGAGACATTGGTAGAAGGTAGTCGATGGTAGTCACTGGTATTCTCACATGACATAACCTTCAAGAGATGATCCCAGAAAATAATTATTGTCGGTTTAAGTCTCCAATTATAAATCGAGTCAGCTGAGAGATGTAATGATTCTCCTAAAATATTTAGGGATATATTTCATTATATTTTCTAACCCATAGCATTTATGATTAAAATATTGTAAAGGAACTGCCCATGTTTAGGAAGATGAAGTATTAAGGTTTTATACAGATTTTTCATTGTGGAAGTATGGTAGGTAGAGTTTATTTATATTTAAGGATGTTTTACATATTACCACCATCACCCTAGGTGTACAAATTCAAGATTCCGAATTTGGTGGTCAGGAATTAGTATAACTATATGAAATAGAGGCTGATAACACTAAGGATACATAGATGATATGTGTATGATCTATGACTTTAATATTATAGATAATGCATGGATTGTCATTGGTGTGATTCAAACATATCTTTACAACTATCCAGTTAAAGACATTGAAATTATGTTTTATCCATTTTATTATTCATTGCACATTGGGACTCCAACAGCCAGTGACTCAACAATTGAAATCATCTTCTAATATGTAAAACTAACTCTTATAGGTGATAAATTCTTATGGGATGTATTCATAGTGTTGATGAGTCTTCATGAAGTCATCTTTGGTATGATACTACTATAGAAAATTCATGCATATATTGAATGTGTTTATTAGAGGATACAATGTGTACATAGTGATAGGAATTTGTTTTCTATTATGGGTGGAAAGAAAAAACTAACAGAGAAGTACATGATTTTCCATATGCGAGTGCAGCTAATTACTCACTAGTTAGATATAATGACACATAGAGTAGTGGATACTATGGGCTACTAGTTTATGATGGTGGGTATATAGTAAAAGATTTTATTTCCTATTGATGTTCTTGGATTCAATCCCACTTAATATTATATTGTATACATTTACATACACTCCTCGAATAACCTCATATCTTCACGAAAGGATCATCAAGATTATATAGATATTATTTGGATAATGGTTTTATGGGTTGATTTATATAATAATACATTTGAGTGATGTAATATTTTCTTGTTTGGAATCCATATTGTTGTTCACTATGAATAAATATGGGAGATTGAGATTTTGGGTTTTCTAAAAGTTCTTGAATTCAGTGACTATGAAGATTAAATATCCACTTCTTAATATTGACGAACACTTTGATCTGTAGATAGGGGTGTGAAGGCTATCAATGATTGACCAAAAACCAGGCTATCACCAGCTGAGAGTACAACATGATGATATACTAAATATGCCATTCATTGGTCACAATGGTCACTGTAACTACTAGGTGATGACATTAGGTATGAATAACACACAGAAAATTTTCCTGGGACTCATGAACTAGATTATTCATCCTTTAATAGATAGGTTTTTGGGTCTTCATTAATGTGATATTCGTGAACCAGAAATCCAAAAAGGATCATACTAGACCCTTGACTTTGGTCCATGAAACACATAGAGAAAACCAACATTATTGAAATCACAAATTTTTTTAGTATTGGATTCATTTTTTCCACTTGCTAGATAAATTCATCATATATGTAAAACTTTCTTTCAAACAACAATATGGTTAAGAAGTTATTATGTGGGATCAACCATGAGTGTTATCTAGGTTTGGATTTTTCTTGGGTTAGCTAGGTATCATAAGAGGTTTGTACTGAATTTATCCAGTATTTAGCACTTTTAATAGATTTTACCTATATGGTGTATCCTTTCATGTGGATAGAAATGTTCATGGATTTATATTAGGAGTTGAGGTTTTGATTCCTTAGTGACCAGCCATGGTATCGTTCTGATTTGGAGGCATACATTTATTACCTATGTGTTAATGATATTGAGACATATGACCATTAGTATATGTCCCATGACCATGTGATAGTAGGGATAGTAATCACCATAATTATTTTTAGACAATACCATTTGGGTGGGTGGAATAACATTTATATAGACCACATGATTATCATGTATATTCGGTTATATATGGATTATAAAACGTGATAGATTAAAAGGACACAGTTCTTCACATAATAATTAAATGTAATTTTTTATACTCCTTGAAAGGGGAATATGTTGGAATTTTCTCTCAATAAAATATCATGATCTATATTATCAGATGATTCCTTGGAGAAGGTTGAATCATTATAGTTTTCCACTATATAAAAGGAAAATGCAGCAAGTCATCATTAAATGGATTTTAAAATAACACTTTTAAATTCTATAATTGATTCTAAACAAGTATATTCTATTCGTGAGTCCTTATTTACTATTTTACCCACTTGAAATTTCTCTTGATTATTATTTTGAGGTTAAAAAAATGTTTCGTTTTTTGAGGATGTATGATGGAACAGGTGATGTTTCAAGAGGAGGTGATGAGGAAGTTTCATAAATCCAATTTAGAGACATAAATATATGGATAATATGTAACAAGACATCCAACATTGGTTTTTTATCTATCTAGACATAATGAAATGTGTTTAAGAGATTGTCTCGATATTCCTCATTTTTCAATAGATGAGGCCTAAGCACTATGATCCATGGTGGTATAGATCAAAAAAATTAGATGATAGAGGGGAAATTATATGATAGATACATGGACATTATTACAATGTTACCATGTAAAATAGGAAAATATTTTTCCATTTGGTTGATCATAGAATGACCCACCAAGTCACCCAACTTATTATTTTTTCAATTAAAATGTTCTGTAGAGGTCATTGAAGGTTTGTATGTGCATGATGTAATTATAATAAATGAAGTTACATTGATGATAATATTATATAATGATTATTGCATCATAATAAAATTCATGAGATGATTATATAAGGCTTTAGGGCTCAGTTGTGTTTGAGAATTATTGTTTAACAAAAAATAGATGGCCATACTGAGCCGAAAATTCAAGTCTTAAAATACATGATGCCGGATTATATGATGGATTTGGGAAATAGTTTGGAGGATCACCTAACCATGAATCAGTTATCATGAAATAATATCTATCATCCTACCACTAATATGAAACCATTGACAACATTCTATGGGAAACCATGCAGGAAGCATATTTGTTGTAATGATATATCGGAGTAAGCATAGATGAACCCATAGTTTGTAGAAGCTAATACAAAAAAGGTTTCTAATATCCAAGAGAAGAAGAGGATTTCACATATCCATAAAAATTCCAATGTTGACCCATAATAGAAGCCATTGATATTTATGGTGGGTAACCATGTGTTTTTCAGGGTCTCACATTGAAGTGGATTATATTGATTTGGACAATGAAATATGATCACTCTGATATTAATTTTACCATTCCAGATATTTTATAGATTTGTTGAGTTGTTATACCAATTTTTTGTACAATTATAGTTAGACTTGGTTGATGATGTCTTTCATGTATTGAAACTGAGAATGTACTTGAACGAATCATCTCATGTGATTAAATATGGATATTGAGACATCAAGAATGGGGATACCTTTGATGAGTTCCCAATGGAGATAAAGGAGTGGTATTAGTGGAGACATTATTGCAGATTGACCCCCATTACTGTGTTTCATGACACCATGATAATCATCATGAGTCCTATGGGGCTTGGGATACCCAAATGCGAGTACAGAACTAGCATATTTATGGAAATGTTTTTCATCATTCATGATGAAAATCACTAAGGAGAGGAGATTTCAACCACTCTAATTTTTCCATTCATTAATTCACAATCTTATATATAGTAATTTAATATCCAGATGATGAGATGACTTGTGTTTCTGAGGTATAATTTTATGGATATTGATATTTGAAAAATATTAAAAATACTAAAATCACACACATCGAGTTTTCAAAAAAAATGTCGAATGACACCATAAATGAGGATTACATCATAAATCTGGGGCCGCTATAGTTTTTTCTGGATTTAATTTACCCTAGGTGTAACATAATCATTGTATACATTGAGGGTATGGTTAAAATCTTCCAATTGTCTAAATTATAATGTAAATTAATTAGATTTATTTATTTTAAAAATTTGAAAAATTAATTTATTTTCCCATATAAATGTATGGTTAGGATGAGGAAATAGGCTTTTACGAATAAATCTATAGATATAGATGATTTTTTAGGAGTTCATTTATAGAGGATTGTCATGATTTAGAAATGTTGTTCCAACGTACTCCATGGATCATGGCAACGATGCTGATGTTTGATCTTTCTTTATTAGAGATCTATCAAATCATATTGTAAGATTTTTAATTTATGTGGTTCAATCAAATTATTTTATATCAATGGTACATTTATCAATTCCATTAACACAAATTGAATGATTCATTAATGTTTTGATTTATTTTATGGTAGATTTTTTTTATTATTCCCTCATCTAATGTATAATTCATCGACAACAGATCAATGTAAATATGAAAAAATGTTTAGGTTCATTCCTCAAGCTATAGGTTTTTGGATTTCTTTATAATTTCATTGAGCATTCATCACATGTAATTTCAAAGACATGTGGTTCAATAGATACACACTATTCAATTAATAAATGTCCATTCCTTAGTTAAATGGATCATTATCATGTCTGAGGCTTTTCATTGGGTAATATATTTGTGGATCTCATTTATGATTAGTGATTTGTGGATGAATAATATGTGAATGGATATCCCACATTTTACTAAAGGGGTTCACTATTATGATATAACAATTTTTGTTGTTTCCTGATCCAATTTTGTGGTTGATATCTATTGAGCATGTGGCTTTTTGACTCAGTTGGAATAGATATGAGATCCTTGTGTGTCGTTGGATTTGAATATGGAAAATTTTAATGATGTGTTGAAGAGTTTGGAATGTCTAATAAATTCTTCACTACATAAAATTTATTAATAAAAACTCATAGATTTTCGTCCCTTTTCTACATTTTTTGGTTTCACTAGATAACAAATCATTAAAGGTTTTGTGAAACACATCACATTATATGTGACCCCTAATGGAGGCTCAATGCATATATTAGAGGAGATATGTGAATGGGATAGATGATGTACATTGATACTTTTAGAGTAAAGGATAATAGAGATAGGTGTATAAGAATAATTATTAGTTATACACTATTTTTACATAATCATAAATAGAATTACATTAGTATTGAAAAATGAAACATGAAGGATGACTAATGACCTTTACATGAAATGTTTTATCATGAAAACATTGGTTTTGTTGATATCAACATGTAGTGTGAGATGGAAACACTGTGGCTCATTAGTAGTTTTCTAAACAAATTATGTAAATGAAGTACATGCCATGTACCCACATAGAGGTTGTTTGGATACATTATTTTATTCATTTTATACAAGAATAAGTTTAGTGTTATCCCTCGATCTATCCACTTGAGGGTAATGTGTGTCATTGGGTCCAATTAAAAAAAAAATAAGATCCCTTCTAGAGGACAAGCCTCAAATAGTGTTTCTGGTGTCCCTCAATAAGACCAAAGTATGATCCTCTATAATATCATCATATACCCTTTTTGGACTTCATTGAATAGGTGTAACCTAATTTTAAAGGGATTTGACCCCCAAATATATGTTCATTTAAGTAGTGTTCATGATATCATTTACATATGATCCCCTACATAGTAATTTTATCCAGATTAGGTTTGTGGTGTACCCTAATGGTTTGGTGTGCGACACACTATCTGTTTATTAAGGACATCATATAGTAGTAATTTTTTATTATGTGTTACTATTTATCATTAATTATTATGCTATTTTCTGTGATGATATCTTGGCCCGTGGAGTGGGTTCTCCTTGAATGATTATTTCCTATAAGATTTAAGTGGAATCTAGTGTCTGGATGTTTGATTATGGAAGCATAGGGATGTTTTGTACATCCTAAGTAAATTTTTTCATATTTGATTAAAATATCCATGTTTTTGTCGAATACTAATAACTAACTATGCATAGTCTATTTAGGGTGTCAAACTAGGTATTTTAATACACACTCATGATGTTTTGTTATACTAGGAGTCATGTCATATACAAATGATGGCCCTTGGGATGGTGTCTTATGAAGATAGGTAGAGTGTGGAGAATAATTTGATATAGAGAGATCAATGTTTTTTAGATAGTTTTTATTGATAGTTTCCCCTCCTTCGAGGATGAATATAAACTCTATAGTTATTATGGGCTTCTATTTGGAAATTTTTTTAACTTTTATTATGTTATATACAAATTCTTATTATTGAATTATAGTTGTATAAAATTTTTAGTTTATTTTGGCCTGTATTTTATTATTTCATGTGATTAGGGATGTGTATGTGTGTGTAGATGTATATTATGTTAATTCCTCCCCTGCGTGGGATATGCCTGCATAGTTTTGGTCACCATCCCCTAGTCATTTTGAGGTGGGATTGAGGTAGTCCTGGATCAGGCACTAGAGGTTTGGGTTGTGATAGGAATATACAATACGACATGTTATTTTTTAGGAAATATAGTGATTTATATGTCTGTAGGATGTTTATATCTGTTTAGTTATAGAAGGGAAGATTTTGGATGTGTTGTAGAGTAAAAAATGGTGTTTTGAGGTTAATGGAAACACTTTAATGTAGTTCCATGATAGTCGTACATTATGGTAGCACAATGGATACATCCACTAAAAGTAGAACCCTTGATGTAACACCTAATGATAGAAAACATATTGTAGAACTAAATGGTAGCACCCTAGTGGCATCACCTGATGGTAGAACCTTAGTGATAACAAATGAAGGTGGATCCACAGTCGTAGATCTTTATAGTGGCACTTATATTGATAATTATGATGGTGGCACCATAGAAATAGATCCTGATGGTAACACCCATGCAGTACCACCGGATGGTAACAAACTTTTGGTTTCACCAGACAATAACAGCATACAGTGTCACCATAGAGGTAGCAACCTTGACGTATCACATGAAGATATCACAAAACAATATATAATAACATTACAATGTTCCAGATGTTATATAATATTATTTTATCCCTTTTGATGTCTTCATCTGATGAAAAATGGAATAAGACCTTAATTACTAGAATTAAAATCCATTTTAATGGAGGATAAATATACATTCAATTTCATTAATTTCTAGATCCTTTTATATATATATATATCACATGGAATTAATGATATCCTCCTTTAACGAAAAATTAAAACCCTAAAAAATCCCAATGATTTAGATATTTTTAATCAGAAAAGGTTATATATTTCAATTTTTAGTGTATTTTCTCATGAGAGACAGGGGGTTCCAAATCCTACACATTAGAGTTGTGGATCCCTATTTTCATAATTGGTTCATGTTCTTCATATTGAGGATTCATTCTATTTTTTTCCATTTATTTTTGTGTTGAAAATAAATTGAAGATTATTTCTTCTTGGTAGTGGATCCTTCATTTCTAACATAGTGCACCATGTTGAATAAGTTTATTATTATAATATATTGATAATATGGTTTTGTATCTACATTAATTATGATAAATGAATCAGTTAAATTAATATTAAAATTTGAATGAGAATAAATTAAAATTATTTTTACATTTTCGTAATTACTGATGTTATAATGTGTATGGTATAGCCCAGTTAAAAATTTCAATTGTTGGGAATATTTTGGTTACAATTTAGTTTTGGTTTCATGAAGACAATATTTTTATTATTGTTTTACATCACCATAAATGTAATTGTTAAATAAATTATACATAAAAACATATTATTTCTCTTGTAAAATTATTCTTGTTTGAGAGTACCTTATAAATTAATGTGAAATGAGATAAATCACCTTTAATTATTCAATTTTTTTATATATTTTGTGTTAAATGTTTTTTCTATAGAGGATGTGTGGAGTGTTTTTTTATTTTTTTTGGTGCTTACATGATTTCATTCTTATAAAATACATTAATGGATGATGAATTTGGGGGATGAATGTGGAATTTGGTGGAATGTTATAAATTTTTTTCAATTTTCTGGAAAGTGGTTATAGTTTTGAAATGGTGTTTTTTTGATGGATTATAGGCATGATTTTGAGGATAATGGTCTTTTCGGTATTTTTTGAATTTATTTATTATGTTTTCTTTATAGTCTCTCAATTAGTGTTGGAATTAACACCATGTAGCTATTCAGATGGAAAGGGTAAAAAATTGTATAATAGATGAATAAATTATAACGATCTCTATTATTAAATGGCAGTATGTTAAATATAAATTGATGGTTAAGAAGAAGTCTAATCAATGAGTTGTATAATTTAAACAGGGTGGAAATATAAATATATGAAATTTCATAGCAATTTATGAGATGATAAAAAGTATCTTGTTCTTTGCAGCATGTAATTTTTAATGGTGCATGTCAAAGTAGAAGAGAAAGTTGTGTTTTATGAGTTAGATGTTTCTTTAATAGGTATTCCATAGTTTTATTTTTCCATTGATACATTTATATACATTTTTTATGATTCCCTACATGGCCCACCCATTTCATGTACTTATTACTGATAACAATTAGTTCTTAGGGTTTTGTCAGACATTCTCTTAGTGAGGGTGTATAGCTAGCCACATAATATTCCATAAGACCTAATAAAGAATATGACAGAATTAATGGGATGGAATGGAAATAAATTAATAGTGATACTATTAATATATTCTTTGATGTGCTGTGATATCACATTTTTCATCAGAGAAGATATGGGGAGCTTAGATGATATGGATAATGGTGGGGTTTTCATTATTATTGTAGAGAACTAGGTTTACTTACTTCTTTTAAATGATAACATTATACTCTAGATAAATTATGAAATGTGATGTGATGTCTCTCCATTCTACTATAATGATGTGATGTGTTCTGTGATAATGAAAAGGTGGGTGGGATTGGATGCTTGTTGTTGGGGGTATCAGATGGGCTAATAAGTAGGAAATTTTAATAGTGTACCTTTCATCAATATGATTCATATTACATTAATAATTACCCAAGATTAACATAAATTGACATAACATCATTTTAGATTAATTTTATGTACATTACAAAATACATGCCTAATGAATATAATTTTTTAATGTATTTGGAAACGTGGAAGAAAAATATTATATCGTAGTTAATGTTCTTCAATATAACCCATAATGATCTCAACGTTTTGTACATCTAAATAAATTCATTCTTCATAATATATGGAAATGAAACAAAATAATTGTGTGTGATCAAATTATCGGTAAGGGTAAATAAAAAAATAAATAAACCTATCATGATCGAAAGGGTGTGTAAATTGAGCAATACATTTGAATATCATCTCCTTCATATTAGAGAACATAATAAAGATTAGTAGTTCATAAGACACGTATAATAATATAAGTAACATCATATGTATTGAATTCATAAAATAGGAATAAGTCACGGAATTTGTGTCATGTAAATTGATTTATTACATTGGGAACATGTATAAGTAGAAAGAGGTACACCCATTTAGTTAAAGACAGGAAATTAGGCATCAACACCAATTTGTGGAAATGAAACTAGGTCCATGAATATCATTTTGGAAATTTAATAAGGGTCAAAAATATAATTATTGATCTAAAAATAAGTACACGCCTAACATTATAAATATGTAATCCGGTTTATTCATAACATTGTAAACACATAATAAGGGTCACACATTGGATTATGATCATGTTATCAGGTTCATTTGTAAAGATATGGAAATGAAACCCTGTCTGTGCCTACCATTTTGAACATGTTTTTTTTGTTTTTTCATATCATTGTGAGCACATAATAAAGTTCAATAGATACATTGTGAACATGTAATCAGGTTCACAAGTAAGCTTATGGAAATTAAACCAGGTACATGCATAGCATTGTAAACATGTAATCAGGTTCACACATAACATTTTGAACATGTAATCAGGTTCAGACATGAAATTAGGGACATGAAACCAGGAATATTCATAACATTATGAAAATTTAATCAAGTTCATATATAACATTGTGAACATGAAATTTGGTTCATGTATAACATACATACTCATGAGTCATCAATCTTTACCCAATACATTTGATGAAGATATATATCCAACCAACAACATAAAAAATTAATAAATTATAGTTCCTCAAGATTATAATCAATAATAAAATTGTAACCCCTAATATGAGATAATCATTAGATACATTTAATCACTTCATTACATATGGAAAATATGTAGGTCTCATTATGACCACAAAAAAATAAGTGTTTTTCAAAATCATACAACCCGTGAATGTGAAGTGGGTTTGATAAGCATTATAAAATCTAAACATTAACCATTAAAAGAAAAATAATTAATGTTTGCATTGAATAATATCCCCATAAATTTATGAGTTATAGAAAAAAAATTTATCCTTTATTGGAAATAATTTTTTAAGATCCTTTAAAATCACATCATGAGGAATTTATCATCTCTCATTTGAAAAATGATCTTAAAAAATAAATGATTTTGAAATGAATTTATTTAAAATTAATATAAAAAAAATTAAAAAAAATATCATTTATAAATGTAATGAAATCGTTAAGGGATTTATAGTGTATGAATATGAACAAGTCATATGAGGATAAATGAACATTAATTTTACATTGTTAAATGGTTAAAAAAAATTTCTTTTTCGAAAAGTGACAAGCATATTCCATTTAAATAATTTTAAAATATAGAAAGGGTAAATTTTTTTATTTTTCATAGTATATTAGTAGAATAATCAGGGAAGCAATTTTCAGAGAACATTGTTTTGAAGGAACATAGATTTCCAACCTAAGAGTGGGTAATTTCAAACATTCTTAAAAACATATTATTTGATATATTATGTACAATAAATGGGAATAAATAGTGTAATATATAAATGTATCATTATAACTATAGGATAATATGATTAATGAGTTTTCATGAGGTATGGATCATAATATTTCAACAGATTATGAATAATCATAAACTATCTTGAAAGACTATAAGATTGTTTCAATAAAATCTTACCACATGGTAAAAATAAAACATAATACCAATTTATTAAAATGAAATTTAATGTTTCATAAAATATAATGAACATAATAATATTTCTAATATAAAATTTCAATGGAAGTATATACACATCCTAGATGAATATATGTGCATAACATTGCATGTGTTTCAAAGAAGGTAAATTGAGACAAAACTATCTTAATGATTGGGTATCTTTTGAATCATAATATCCATGAAATTAAGATCTTAGAATTGATATGTAATTTCAAATAAATTTTAGAATAATAATAACACAATATATGACTGGGAATTATATACACAATAAATGGGAATGAGCAGTGAACATGCCATTTATCTTAGAAAAATAAAAAGAGAGGTGAAAACTTCATACCTTGTGTATTGACTCTCAAAGTACTTATCCAAACCACCTATATAATAAATATAAAATTATAATAAATAATTTATAGAATAATACATTTTATAAAAAATAAAATATATTGTTTTATTATGACATTATATTACCCACAATTTTCCAATCCTATGTTATGTTATCAATTCGGGTAATATTTGTATTGTTCTGCACATGTGTCTTAATTTGTTGTCAATTCAGTCCTTATATTTATATCATAATTCAATAATAATATAAATGATATAAATATAATATATATATATATATATATATATATTATAATAATCTATGTAATGAATAAGCACAAAATTTAATACATTATTCATAGAGATAGTAAGTCGTATGTACGCATGAACGTTTTTTACATTTTTATTGTCATATTGAAAGAAAGAAATAATGTGAAATATATGTATATAATTATATATAATAATTATAGTAGCCTTATAATTTATATATATAATATATGTTCACTAAACCCATCCTTACTACATTTCATGTAATGTGTGAACATATAACATCATGTAGAGGCGGGGGGGGGGGGAAGTCCACACTTCCTCAAACAAATTTATCATATTTAGACCAAATTTTAATAAAAAATGTTTTTTGTTGTAAAAGGAATATAGATTCAGAAAAATATAATAAATATAATAATTTAACTATATAAATTTAGTTTCAATCATTATTTCTACCATGAGATATGGTAGAGAAAAATAACAATATTAGTTTCGTGAGGTGGTAGTTCGCCTTACACGCTAACATTATGCCAGTTACCCATTAGATGGAGGTGTTTGTAAAAGTAGGTAAAAAAATGTAATAATGTATTCATATAATATTTAAGATAATATTTATTATGATACAATGGAATTAATATTGTTTAGGATAATGAAATAAAATAAAATAAAAGAGATTGAGAGAAGATATTACCTCTCAAATGGGTAACTCCTTTTGGTTTGTGCCAAAAGGATTTCTTGTGTTGATATCTATCCAAGGGGAGGAATATATGATCAATGGAGTTATTTTTGGAGCTTTTTTACATAATATTTTTGTGATCTAGTGGTTTTATTGATTAGAAGAAGTGGGAAGATAGGAATCACTTTTAGAGTGGAGGAGGAGTGCCACTCTTGTAAATATTTGGAGAGATATTTCCACCCAAAATTTTCATGTTTCATGTGGTCCCAATAATATAAAAGTGTATATTGAATAGATTAAATGGTCGAAATATCATTATCCAATGGAACTTTTATAATTTTTATGGTCTTCTTAATTCGTATATTTAAGGTTGAGTCCATAGTTAATCTTAATTCTACTTTAATTGATGTAATTAATAATAATTATATTCAATTTTTTTGGTTCAAAAAATAATTTAACCATATTATCAAATATAAATTTTTATGACTCAAAATTTGGAATCAAATTTCCAAAATTTCTTTTACATCAGTAGTATAAATTAATTTCAATATAATCCCACAATTGAGAAGATATTTTTGTTTTTTAATGTTACAATAATCGAGATGTTTCAATGTATTAATATCCAATTTCAGTGTGAAATTGCATTCAATTACATATATTGGATTAATTATTATTACCTTTTATGTAATAATACTTTCAATAAAATTTAAAACATTATTCCTTAATTAAAAATTGAATCAAAATGATATTTTTATTTAAAATCCAGTATTTTTAACAACTCAATAAAAAAATAAACCATGTAGAAAAATTTTGAAAATTTATCATAAGCTAATTTTAATATTTAACATTCAAATATAACTTTTATTTTGAAATATAAAATCCATAAATGTTTCAAAATTTTTACATAAAATTTTTTCTCTATTAAAAGTCGGTAAAACGACATTTATAAAATAATTTTTTTTATACATAAAATTCAGTTTTGTTATTTTCTTATGTCTATCGAATCTATTAGATTTATATAAAAAATAATTTATCGAACATAAAAAATATATATTACATTAATATAATTCACGAATTTTAATTAATTTATCTTATTATGTTTAAAAAAATTTGTGTATATAAAAATAATATTATTTTTTATTATATTCAATCTGTTAGCATAATAATTTATAAATAATTCATTACCTATAAATTCAACTTGTATTTCTGTAAACCATATATTTGAATATAATTTATAAAAATAATCATAACCACTAATTTAATATCCAGATAATATATAATTAATTTAAATAATTAAATTTTAATGATGTACTATTATTTGGTAAAAATCAGTCTTGTGCGTTATGAAAGCCATTGAGAAAATTCATAATTGTGTGTAATTATAGTTAAAATAATTGTTCTATGTAGAGAAAAATAATATTATTGTTGTGTGAAGTGAATGATTATCCTGGAGTTGTTTACAATTCATTTTAATAATATTTCTTTAATATAATTTATTTTCAGTGTTGCGTTAAATGAAAAGGATCAAAAATGATAAATTAATTCAGGAAAAAATAATTCAAAAATATGAAGGAGTTAAATTATACCCTCGTTTAATTGAATATCTCCCTCTAAATTCATATAGGTTATAAAAGGTTTATTATATCAGTGTTTCATTCATAGAAACATACATTGTAAAAATGAATACAAAAGCATCCATTAAAAAGGGAAATTTGGATACATAATAGTTACCCAAAGTATCATAAGACCGAATCTCCATAAAGGAGAAAATAAATTGGGATTGAGGATTAGACATGTACGAAACATGTAAATATTTATAGGGAGTGATTTACGTCATTGATAGTAAATAATTAAATGATAAAATAAATGAATGGGGCCTCAATGTCTGATATTTTTGATTTAAATAGCCATTGGTTCAACAAAAATAAATGTATTTGGACCACACATTTTATACCATTATCCAAACGTTGGGTAATTATTATAATGAACATGAACATAAGGAAATATACATAAATGATATATTTCTATAAACATAATTTTATTTTTTAGTTGAGATTTTATTTATTTATAACTCATCCACTACATCATGAAATGGATGTCCAAAAATTAACATTGACTCATAAAGTACTAATATATACATTTAGTAGTTCTTAAAGCCCATATATGATTGAAATGTGTAACTATTGCCTCTACCTATTGTTTAAAATAAATTTTGTTAATAAATTAATCATAAAGATTAATAAGTTACATTACATTTTCAACATAAATATTTATTCAAAAAATACTAATTTCACATCAACTCGGACATCATGAATGCATGTGGTAGGCATGAAACCATTATCGTCCTTCGGTGATGGGTCGAGGACCTGCTACCTTGCTGGAATTGATTGGTTGTCACCAGACATACATTATCTTTTCTTCTAAAACCGGAATATTATAACTTCCAAAATACATGTTATAGACAAAATGGAAATATTTTTAATAAATAAATATATATTATTACAATGATTCAATAAAAAATAAGTACATAAATACTTATACTAATGTCTAACATAATATTTTCATTAATGTAAACCATTATAAACCTTCAGAAAGGTGAAAATCCAAAATCATAGAAATACTTTTAGGAAATTAGATTAACATTTATCAAACATATATCACTCAATACCATTGGGTTGTCACATTACCAACATGTTAATACCCTCATCAGGTTTTATTTTCATACATGGTAATTTTAAAAATTTCCATAAATATGTATTGAAAAGCTATTTTCTTAGTTATTCTATTTTATATTGGATATACTCTATATATAAAAATAAATCTTTAAACATCACCAATGATAGAACTAACAACCTATAAAAATCACAATACATAGTTCCAAGGTAATCATTACTATTTAATTTAATTATTTATAACCCACATATCATTATCCAAAAAAAAATATTATCTTGGTTTCCATAATTATTTAAGGGAATCCTTCACTTAATCAAAAAATTTCCTTTCTATGTAATAAATGTTTTATATCTTTGTGACTATTGAGAAATTCCCTTTAAAAAATTTGTTAAATATTATATTTGATATACATATAACTATTTTTATTCCTATAAATCATCATAACCTAGTGAATGTGGAACATTTGAAAGGATTCAAAAAAATTGAAGATGTGGAATGAAAATTACTTATGATTTCCAACTCAGAATGTATTGATAATTATTTTCATTATGTATTTCATATTAAACATTTATATGGGTGTTATAAATTTTTTACGTGAAATTTAAAATGTTTTTCATTGGATTGTGTGAATGATTTTTTCATTTTATTGATACATCATATTAATTGAAACCCCAAAATGATATGTGAGAGTTTTTAATAATTATTTCCCATTTATTGTAATATATAGAAAACATAGAAATTACTTATTAATTCTCAATCATTTATTGACTAGGTATGGAATACGACTTTTTATTATATAAGATTACATGATATTTTAAAAATAGAAGATATTTAAAGTCTACTGTCTTGAAAAAAAGGTATATAATATATGAAATCATATAAAATTATATTAATCCTTTTTAAAGGTATAGTAAAAAGCTAACATATGTAAAATTACTACATATGATAATCTTGGTACATAAATCAATGTAAAGGGTGATCAAATGGTCCGATTAGGGAAAAATGTGGAAATAGTTTACATGTGAACACACGAGAATACAATAAGACAATAATAAATATCATACATTTATGAGAAAGAGGCATAACATGACCATATGAACATGAAAAATATCATTAATTTTTTTGTAAATCATTTTATTTATACAATTCTATACATATCCATATGGTCCATCCCCACTGTTCCATAAAAATTACCAAGGTTATTCACCAACGAATCATAAAACATGTCATCTCTAGAGATTAATTTCTTTACCCAATGCATTAGAGCGTTATTATGGAAAACAATAATATTTATTTATTTTAATGTGATCCACATAGATAATAATCAATCATTTCATAAATAAACCATATAGAAAATATAAATGTGTTTCGTATCAAAATCATAGTGTTTTTATAAAGTGCTTAAAAACGATCGTAGTGTAGTTTATATCACACAGAAATGGAATTTGGATTTTATATATGTCAATAATAGAATAAAAAATATCATTTTTAACTCTTTATTAATACCCAAGGATATTAAATAGGGATTAGTAAATATAATAAAATAATTTCTTCAGAAAAAGTGAGATATTTTGAGATGAAAATTCTGCAACATAACAAGTATCAATCATTTATTTATAAAACATTAAAAAGGGAGGGGATAGGTGTCACCTATTCATAGAAAATAATGATATAGTATAGGGATATAATAAAATTTAAATTATAACATTATATAGAATTTTTAAATACGTACATCATAAAATGGAACATGAAAGGAGAAGAAAGGTTTGGAATTCTATTATCTTGAAGAGTAACATCATTATCTATAGGATTGTGAGCTTTATGGATTGGGGAAACATTGGGAGGACAACATGGGAGGTAGTAATATCATATCATCAAAGAAAATAAATTTATAATTAAAAAAATATGGAATGAATTGGTATATATTGTAAAAGAGGTGAAGTTTTATTATTAATTTTCAAAGACACCTCATTGGTGGTATTTGCATAATCTTAGGCTTTCCCATGGACTATTCCCACGGTTTTGTCCACATAGATTTTCTCATTTAGTATTTTAATACAAAAAAGTTGACAAAAATATTATATTAAATATTACATCATTATAATGTCATAAGAGAATATAAAAAAATTCAGAAACTGTATTTTTACAAAACTCTAAAAAACTAAATAAATATTAAAAATATCACAAATTAATGGTAAAATATTAATCATCATATGGATAAAAAAAGAACTCCATTTTTTGAAAATAATTTGCTAAAAATGATAAATTTAATTTTTTTTGAAATCATTATTTAGTCGAAAAAATGGGTATTATGAAAAATGATTAAAAGATGGTGGATTTTATGCTATTCAGGAAATAGTCTTCCGACATGTTTTTTTAATATATTATTAAATATTTAATTGATCTATACAATAATATCTATGTCTGTAATTGTTTTGGGTTCTTTATGATATGAAACATTGACATACTTCATCAAAGAACCAAAAAGATTATGATATGTAATTCAATTAATTTCATAGATAAACATAATCTACATGTATAGATTCCAAGGTATCTATTATATATTATTGAGGTTGAAAATACTTTTGATGATTAATTGAGGTCGAGTCTTATATATGTAATTAATTTCATTGACTAACAACATTTGTAGGTTAATCCATCCATGGAATATATTAACATAGATATCTGGTCTCAGCATCCTCCAATGATCAAGAATGAGGACATAACCTTGAAAATTGACCATTATATAGAGTTTGATAAAACAATAGTTTATTATATCATTACATCACTATGTTCTCATATAAACATAGAAAATAATATTCTCATTGAGATAGTTAATCATTAGCTAAATTTTTATCTACATGTTGATAGATAAGAGTGAATAACATTGAAATACATTGATGAAATTGTTTTGGGGATTTCATTCCGAAGAATTTTAGGGTAGATCACACCCATGATTTTATGTAAGTGTTTTAGAAATAGAAATTGTCCAAGGATTTTAATATTATGTTCAATGACATATTACATATTATTTTAGTATCTTAGGGAAATGATATTAGTATGTTTTAAATATTCATTGATGTTTTTTGACATGTGAATTTTGTTCTGGAAATTTTTTTCCAAATAAATGTTTTTTGAGGATATAAACAATTATTTAATTTTTGAGTGTAATTTATTGATGGTAGCTTATCTAGTCAGACAATTGTTCTTCGTGAGACTGGTATGTGGACTTTTGTCTTTTGAAGAAGTGGAATCACGAGACCATTTAGAGCAGTCAGTGTAGGGTGTCCTAATTTAATTCTCTGAGTGCGTATTATTCATTATATTTCCAATATTGGAATATATAAAACATCTATATGTAGTGTGAACATCCACCCATGGATTTTCAGGGTTTCAAATACATGGGACATCTAAAGTAGTTTTTTAGATGATATTATATTGATGAAGAGTTCAGGAATCTAATTAGACATTGGAGTTTGTGGTAGGGAAAGGATTATTTGAGTGGGGAAATCATTGTTGTAATTTTTAATAAATATTAAATGTTGTGGAAAAATTCATAAAAATTTGGATGATGGATATTATATATCGTGACCACTTATGGAGGCTAATGGTCTAGATCTCAGTGATTACTCCCAATTCACATAGTTGAGTTCATGTATTATTTGTATTATAGAGAGTCAGAAGTGGTTAAATTTAATTTTTGATCATATTAACATTGGTTTTTCTTGATTAATATTGTTAAACAATATGTTTTGTGTTTAAATGGATTATATACAAACTTATAAATGAAATTAATTCATGTATGTTTTGTCACTATGTTTTTTGGTATGATAATGATTATTGAATGTCTCTGATGGATAGTACATCGGGAATTAAAGAATATTTTTGGGCTGGCACAATCAAGATTATAAGTATCTTGTTAGTGGAGTGATGAAATATGTGAATCATATAGTTGGGAGTTCCCAAATATATAATTTATTTCCTTTTATCTTTTTTCCTGATGATTTAGATAAGAGGTATGTTGTAACACCCCGAGCTTCCACGATACGCATCTCATTCAATAATGCAATAGCTTGCATTGTACGCAACTTTGAGTTCTAACACACCGCAACTAATCAAAGTAGCTGTTATGAATAGTAATAACCACTTTTAAAATTTATAAAAATTTTATATTTCAAAATGGACTTCATTTTTGTATTCCTAATATTGAAATTAGCCTATGTTGAATTTTTTGTAATTTTCTGAGAACTTCCAAATTTTTATGAATAGTGAAAAAAACATAAAACAACTTTTTTAATAAAAATAATTTATAGTGATAAGTTATACTATTGAGTGGTTTTAAAGTATGATTAGAATATATTTTTACCATTTTATCCAATGGTGGTCATTAGAATTAATTTAACATTGAAAATGGTCATAAACAATTGCCAATCTTTTGATATAAATTGTTTCTTAAAAACACGCTATTTGTTGTAACAACAGGAATTAATTATAAAATTAATTAATGCAACTTATATGTTTGTAATTTTGTAAAATAGACATCATTTTTGAATTCGGAATATCAATTATATATTAGGGTGAAATTTTGGCCTTATTCTAAAAAACTTCAATTTTTGATGAATAGTAAAACCACTAAGTGGTTGTTAAAAAATGATTTTTTCGTTAAAATGAAATATTAACACTTCTGTGATTTTATTTTCAAAAATCCTACATAAATGGTTGTCATTAACATGTAAAAAGTGGTTCAATGAGATTAAAATAATTTTTGGTGAATAGTAACTTTTAAGTTCTTAATCGCGATTAGAGGTAATTAGTGTAGTTTAAGGTAAAAACAATGTTTGACGAATATGAGATGAGCTTGACACTTGTCATACTCCTATTGGATGAGTCATGGCCGACCGAGACAACCCATGGGTCAACTTGGGGACCCCATGGAGCCACTTTATTTGGAAAATGACATTAATATATATTTATTTAATGTTAAAATTAAATTGACACAAACATGAGTTGTTTTACTAAAACAGAATTTAAGTGGGGTTAAACAAGTCCAAATTTTGACTATAAATATTCATTAGAAAGATAAAAATATTTCCTACATAATAGTATTTTTTTTATAATTTTTATACATTAAATAAATTAAATTATTTATGACATCATTATGATGCAGTGATGACCTCATTATTTAACGATTTTAATAAAATGAAAAGATAATGTAAAATCCAAGGCTTACACTTGTTAAAAGACTATTGGATGGGTATATTTCGAACCCTTATCACCTTATCCACGAATTATATAAGTTTGGGACCTTTAGAATCCGAAAAGCCTTGTGTAATAATGTAACATTCCAATCTTTCCAAAAGAGCCCCTCCTCTCAACTTATAAAAGGCCCCCACCTCTCCCACCTTATTCACACCTTCAAGCCATTTGGATCGGCCAAACTCTGCCCAAATAATCTCCCAACTTCCCCCTATTACTCCTAGAAGCCTAACTTTGGGCAGAACTCTTCCCAAGGAAGCCTTTGGCTCAAATCAAAAAGTGTTACCCGATTTTGAGGTAATGTCTTCTCTAATGTTGTTTTGTTTTATTTTTCTTCTCCAACCCCCTAAACTCTTTTTATTCATTTCTTTTGTAACAACGCCAGTATACTAAATATACTAGTATGTTTTTATAAGAAGGATTCGAGCTACACTTACACACACCTACATCTAATGGTTAAAGAACATACAGTTTCTGTGGATGGCGAATTTCTGCCTCACGAAACGATGATTGTTCAACACTCATATAACTCCTTCAAAGGTGGCCATTAAGATTTCACTATATTTATATATGATATAAAATATGTTTATGTTTTACTTATGCTTCTGTATTTCTAATTTATGGCATACTTTATGATTTCCATTATGGGTAAAATGCGATAATTTCATTTTAGGAAGTGCGGACTACCGCCCCCTCAAAGTGATTTGAATCGTTAATGCCATATGTGGGATGTATAAAGGATGGATTAAATGGTATTAAACACTATATTATATTGTAATTATATTATAAATTTATATCTTTATGATTTCATTCCATTAAATACGAAATAGAAATGAAAGTAGCGTTCATGCGTACGTACGGCTTACCATCTCCATGAACGGTGCATTTCATTTCTTACCTCTAAATGTTACGTGACATTATGAATGAATGTATATACTGTATATATATGATATATATGATATCTACATCATGAATATAATTCTGTATATAATGTATATTTCACCACATGAACAACTTGTAATTATAAGAAGTTTATTTTTGACTCAAGTACCAAAGATCGACAAAACGACCGTTATTAACTTAAATAATTAAATAATGTTCATCACATGGTAATAAGGGATATAAAAGGAATAATGAACATGAAAAGGTTCTTAAGTAAATATACATTACCTCTAGTTTATTATTCAGGAGTTTAAATAACAGTCGAGTCAGGACAGGACGCAAGGTAAGGGAACTTCTTAACCCAATTTCCATTCTTTGGGTTAATCTCCTACTTTCAAATTATGTCATGATATTATTATGTCTTATCCTATATTTGTACTTTATTTATGTGTAATTATTGTGAATACACATAATAGATCTATTTTATTTTAAAAAATGATCTTTTTAAGGACTTCGTCTCAATCTCCTTTCATTGAGGCATATTTGGTTTTATACATAATTTCTTTTATATGGTGTATAAACCCCTTTGACTTTTACGTTTATTCAAAAGGAATATTTTTTATACGAATTGTTTACTAAACGACAAAAGAAAATGTTTTTCTTTCTGTACTTATGCGGCGACAACGACTTCTCCGCCGCCGTGACCATTATTTGAGTTTCGGATTCCTCTACAAGCCATCATTTTTTTTAATGAAAAATAAATAAAAAGTTTTAACATTCTTTTATTTTGGTATTGAAAATGGTTTTGAAAGCGTTTTTATCAATGTGTTGTATTGATATCTTGTGATTGAAATGTGGAAATGTTATGTTTCCTTTATGCATGTTTTATGTGATACGATTATGTTATGGTTTATGATATGTTTAAACCTATTCATATGAGGAATGTATTGGACTTAATAAATGACGGGTGGAGCCCGCTATAGCTCCTCGATGCATCGGTAGGTCTCATGAGACAACTAGACGTGGAATTGGCCGAGGCCCGTTCCCAATTTGATTTATGGTTTTGGCCGAGGCCTTAATCATTTTAGACGTCTTGGCCGAGGCCTTGACAAAGTGTTTCAGAATGTCTGGCATTATACATTCCCTCATTATGAAAGTGGTTATTGATATTTCAGGTGATTATTCGTCTAGTAGAATATCCATGTGAGTAAGTAATGACATTATTTTATTTTACTTTTTCCATATTATGCTGAAGTTCAAGTTCAATAAGGCTTTTGTTTTAGTTATACATTGCCTTAAATTTTTATGTTTACGTATGAAATCTTCCGAAATATTGTTATCCTTACTGAGAATCTGAGCTCAACCATTTCAATGTTTTAATATTTTCCAGGATGTGAAGAAGTATTTTATGAATGACCTGCAGGGACAGTCAGAAGAGGATATGAGTGTGGACTATGGATACTTTGTTATTTCAGTTTTTCACTTTATGATGTAATGTAACGTTTACGAATGTATCTAGTGTTTTCAAGGCTACTAAACTAATCGGTCTTTCGAGACTTCATCTTTTGTGATCATTCCAATGTTACGATGTAATGCACCGACTCTGGGTAGCTGGGGTCGGGGCGTTACAGTTGGTATCAGAGGAAGTTTAGTACAATCCTTGGAAGCTAGATTTAGACAAACTCTGATTAGAGCACGTAGACCAAAGATGAACTTTGAGGATTAGTATAGAAGAACTTCCCAAAAAAAATTGGTATTGTAGAGATTTTGTGAGTTTTACGAGCAATACATCCCTGTTTGGAAACGAGCAGGTACAGACGGCTCTGGCACAGATGTACCTAGGGGTAAAACCCGAAAACACTGCTTTGAGCTAGACTCGAATGGGAACTGGTGCACGACAACGGGCCTTGCTGCACTCTTGGTTACGAAACTCCCGGGGGATATGCTTAGGATAATTTCCATTTTCTTTACAAACCACTATGAAGGGTTACGAATATATACTTCCTCAAAGAAAATATTTTTATAATTATGGACTATATCCATAATTAGTTCAATTTATGTTAAGTATTTTACAAGTATGTAATTATGTATTTTGATTCATAAACTAATCTAGTTTATTCCATTGATTAGAAATGGCGCCTAGTGGAAGGAATGGAAACTGTATCAATGCACGCACTCCGTGTAGGGATTGCCCTCCTGCTCAAGATAATTATTGTGGAGCTAGTGATACAACTGGTGCTGATCAGCTTCTCACCGTACTGGGACAACTCACGTAGGTTATGAATAATAACCTTACTCGTATGGAGCACCCTGATCCGCAATGTGGAGGATCAATGCTAGACCATTTCATAAGGCAACAACCACCAACTTTCAATGGGAGTACAAATCCTATAGTAGCTGAGCAATGGATAAATTCCTTAGAGAAAATATTCCATGCCTTGGGGAGTAGTGAAAGGGAGAAAGTTGTCATGGCAGTTTACCGCCTCACTGGAGATGCCGATCAATGGTGGTCACTAATTCAAAACACAAAGGAAGATGATGAATTAACAGACATGGAATGGCAGGAGTTCAAAGAGCTGTTCTTAGAAAAAAACTTTCCTCGAGACCATCGAGCAGATATGGAAAGGCAATTTCTATGTCTGAGGCAGAAGGAGGATGAGAATGTCGCAAAGTATGAGGCCAACATTACAAGGTTTGCGAGGTATGCTACAGATTATATACGTAACCCACGGAGTAATATTGATCGTTTCTTTGATGGGTTAAAACCATTTCTCCGTCGAGCTTTAGTATCACAATCCTTCTCATCATACGAAGATATTATCTCGTGTGCTATCAAGAGAGAAATGGAATTCTCTAAGTATTATGACAACAAAGTAAAGCAAGAGAAGAAGAGAACGGTGGAACAAGAGACAGATGAAGGGAAAAAGGGAAAGAAGGATTTTCCATTATGTGATAATTGTGGGAAGAATCACCCTGGTACTTTCCTAAAAGGAATGGGAGTTTGTTATAAATGTGGAGAAAAGGGTCACCAGGCTCATGATTGCAAGGGAAAGAAAGAGGCTATCAAAGTTGAATGCTACAATAGTAGAGAAATGGGTCATTATGCAAATGAATGTCTAAGCGTCAGGGAAACTTACCTTAGAAAAGGCCAAGGGATCAAGGAAAATCTTATGATGTTACTACAGTTAAAGCGGAGTAATTAATGTATTGGTGCTTTTGGACTCATGGATTATATTCTGGTTATTAGAATAATGTGATATATATATATAAGGATTGTACTGCATTACATGTTGTTTTGATTAAGGTTTTAATATGATTAAGGTAATCATATTTTTAGTACGTGACAATAAGAGAAACTTTTCTTTGTTTGGGGAATCTGATGTTACAATTGACTTTGGAATTTAGAGACCTTTTAGGGAAAGTCTGGATGGAGGTATTTTGGATAACTATTAAGGTTGGAATGGATTAAGTTGAACCATGGATAGTATTGTTTAAGGTTAAAAAATTTATGAAGATTATTTTTGAATATTATAATACTATAGTTTTAAGAAAAGGACAACCTGCAGGGTCGGGCATAACCCGTCTCTTCGGACCAAGCTGCATGAATCGAACCCACAATCATAGTGTGATAGGCCTTTATTTCCTACCACTAGCCTACAGGAAGTCCCTGGTTATTACAAAATAATTTTACTAATTTAAATGGTATGTGTTAACATTTGGAACCTTATACAATTAGGATAAGTATAATATTTTTTTGGAGTTCTATTATCCTTTTGAGTGAAAGATGAGTTGAAGGTTGAAACTCTAATTGTCAAGCATAAATATATATATACCTATCTATTATTAAATGAAATAACTAATTCTTAAACTTTAGTAAAGGGATATTAAAACAAAAAAAATGTGTTATCCTAATACCTTATGTTTTGTTGAACTGATGATATTTTAAATCAACATAGATTGAAGGCTTTGAGGCCCTCAATTTGACAGTTGATTGTGATTGATGACCTCAATCACTCCCTACAAATATTTAAGTTTTTCCTCCAATTATATGTCTCTAATTGCCACCAATGTTCTCCTAATCGAGATCATAATTGGGTGGTGACTTTTTCATTTCCCTTTCCCTCTTATTAAGGCTAAATTTTATTAATCTTATTTCCGATGTGGGTTTTCTACAATGATATTTTCTATTTTCAACCTTTTATTTTCCAAGAAAAATTTCAAATTGCGAGGACACAATTTATTGAAGGAGGGGAGAATGTAACACCCCGAGCTTCCATGATACGCATCTCATTCAATAATGCAATAGCTTGCATTGTACGCAACTTTGAGTTCTAACACACCGCAACTAATGAAAGTAGCTGTTATGAATAGTAATAACCACTTTTTAAATTTATAAAAATTTTATATTTCAAAATGGACTTCATTTTTGTATTCCTAATATTGAAATTAGCCTATGTTGAATTTTTTGTAATTTTTTTAGAACTTCGAAATTTTTATGAATAGTGAAAAATACATAAAACAACTTTTTTAATCAAAATAATTTATAGTGATAAGTTATACTATTGAGTGGTTTTAAAGTATAATTAGAATATATTTTTACCATTTTATCCAATGGTGGTCATTAGAATTAATTTAACATTGAAAATGGACATAAACAATTGCCAATCTTTTGATATAAATTGTTTCTTAAAAACACGCTATTTGTTGTAACAGCAGGAATTAATTATAAAATTAATTAATGCAACTTATATGTTTGGAATTTTGTAAAATAGACATTATTTTTGAATTCGGAATATCAATTATAGCTTAGGGTGAAATTTTGGCCTTATTCTGAAAAACTTCAATTTTTGATGAATAGTGAAACCACTAAGTGGTTGTTAAAAACTGATTTTTTCATTAAAATGAAATATTAACACTTCTGTGATTTGATTTTCAGAAATCCGACATACATGTTTGTCATTAATAAGTAAAATGTGGTTCAATGAGATTAAAATAATTTTTGGTGAATAGTAACTTTTAAGTTCTTAATCGCGATTAGAGGTAATTAGTGTAGTTTAAGGTAAAAATAATGTTTTAATAATATGAGATGAGCTTGACACTTGTCCTACTCCTATTGTATGATTCCTGGCCGACCAAGACAACCCATGGGTCAACTTGGGGACCCCATGGAGCCACTTTAGTTGGAAAATGACATTAATATATATTTATTTAATGTTAAAATTAAATTGACACAAACATGAGTTGTTTTACTAAAACAGAATTTAAGTGGGGTTAAACAAGTCCAAATTTTGACTATAAATATTCATTAGAAATCTAAAAAGATTTCCTACATCATAGTATTTTTTTATAATTTTTAGACATTAAATAAATTAAATTATTTATGACATCAGTATGATGCAGTGATGAACTCATTATTTAACGATATTAATAAAATGAAAAGATAATGTAAACAGCAAGGCTTACACTTGTCCAAAGACTATTTGATGGGTATATTTAGAACCCTTATCACCTTATCCACGAATTATATATGTGTGGGACCTTTAGAATCCGAAAACCATTGTGTAATAATGTAACATTTCAATCTTTCCAAAAGAGCCCCTCCTCTCAACTTATAAAAGGCCCCCACCACTCCCACCTTATTCACACCTTCAAGCCATTTGGCTCGTACAACATCTGCCAAAATACTCTCCCAACTTCCCCCTCTTACTCCTATAATCCTAACTTTGGGCAGAACTCTTCCCAAGGAAGCCTTTGGCTCAAATCAAAATGTGTTACCCGATTTTGAGTGAATGTCTTCTCTAATGTTGTTTTGTTTTAATTTTCTTCTCCAACCCCCTAAAATCTTTTTATTCATTTCTTTTGTAACAAAACCAGTATCCTCAATATACTATGATGTTGTTATAATAAGTATTAGAGCTACACTTACACACACCTACATCTAATGGTTAAAGAACATACGGTTTCTGTGGATGGCGAATTTCTGCCTCACGAAACGATGATTGTTCAACACTCATATAGCACCTTCTAATGTGGCCATTAAGATGTCACTATATTTATATATGATATAAAATATGTTTATGTTTTACTTATTCTTCTGTATTTCTCATTTATGGCATACTTTATGATTTCCATTATGGGTAAAATGCGATAATTTCATTTTAGGAAGTGCGGACTACCACCCCCTCAAATTGATTTGAATCGTTAATGCCATATGTGGGATGTATAAAGGATGGATTAAATGGTATTATACACTATATTATATTGTAATTATATTATAAATTTATATCATTATGATTTCATTCCATTAAATACGAAATAGAAATGAAAGTAGCGTTCATGCGTACGTACGGCTTACCATCTCCATTAACGGTGCATTTCATTTCCTACCTCTAAATGTTACGTGACATTATGAATGAATGTATATACTGTATATATATGATATATATGATATCTACATCATGAATATAATTCTGGATATAATGTATATTTCACCACATGAACAACTTGTAATTATAAGAAGTTTATTTTTGACTCAAGTACCAAAGATAGACAAAACGACCGTTATTAACTTAAATAATTAAATAATGTTCATAACATGGAAATAAGGGATATAAAAAGAATAATTAACATGAAAAAGGAACTTAAGTAAATATACATTAACTCTAGTTTATTATTCAGGAGGTTAAAGAACGGTCGAGTCAGGACAGGATGCAAGGTAAGGGAACCTCTTAACCCAATTTCAATTCTTTGGGTTAATCTCCTACTTTCAAATTATGTCATGATATTATTATGTTCTATCCTATATTTTTACTTTATTTATGTGTACTTATAGTGAATACACATAATAGATCTATTATATTTTAAAAAATTATCTTTTAAGGACTTCGTCTCAATCTCCTTTCATTGAGACATATTTGGTTTTATACATAATTTCTTTTATATGGTGTATAAACCCCTTTGACTTTTACGTTTATTCAAAAGGAATTTTTTTTATACGAAGTGTTTACTAAACGAAAAAAGGGAATGTTTTTCTTTCCGTACTTATGCGGCGACAACAACTTCTCTGCCGCCATTACCATTATTTGAGTTTCGTCTTCCTCTACAAGCCATCATTTTTTTAATGAAAAATAAATACAAAGTTTTAACTTTCTTTTATTTTGGTATTGAAAATGGTTTTGAAAGCGTTTTTATCAATGTGTTGTATTGATATCTTGTGATTGAAATGTGTAAATGTTATGTTTCCTTTATGCATGTTTTATGTGATACGATTATGTTATGGTTTATGATATGTTTAAACCTATTCATATGAGGAATGTATTGGACTTAATAAGTGACGGGTGGAGCCTGCTATAGCTTCTCGATGCATCGGTAGGTCTCATGAGACAACTAGACGTTGAATTGGCCGAGGCCCTTTTCCAATTTGATTTATGGTTTTGGCCGAGACCTTAATCATTTTAGACGTCTTGGCCGAGGCCTTGACAAAGTGTTTCAGAATGTATGGCATTATACATTCCCTCATTATGAAAGTGGTTATTGATATTTCACGTGATTATTCGTCTAGTAGAATATCCATGTGAGTAAGTAATGGCATTATTTTATTTTACTTTTTCCATATTATGCTGAAGTTCATGTTCAATAAGGCTTTTGTTTTAGTTATACATTGCCTTAAATTTTTATTTTTACTTATGAAAGCTTCCGAAATATTGTTATCCTTACTGAGCATCTGAGCTCACCCCTTTCAATGTTTTAATATTTTCCAGGATATGAAGAATAATTTTATGAATGACCTGCAGGGATAGTCAGAAGAGGATATGAGTGTGGACTATGGAGACTTTGTTATTGCAGTTTTTCACTTTATGATTTAATGTATCTTTATTAATGTATCTAGTGTTTCCAAAGCTACTAAACTAATCGGTCTTTCGAGACTTGATATTTTGTGATCATTCCAATGTTACGAAGTAATTCACCGACTTTGGGTAGGTGGGGTCGTGGCGTTACAGTTGGTATCAGAGGAAGTTTAGTACAAACCTTGGAAGCTAGATTTAGACAAACTCTGATTAGAGCACGTAGACCTAAGATGAACTCTGAGGATTAGTGTAGAAGAACATCCTAAAAATTTTGGTATTGTAGAGATTTTGTGAGTTTTCCGAGCAATACATCCCTGTCTGGTTACAAGAAGGTAGAGACGGCTCTGGAACAGATGTACCTAGGGGTAAAACCCGAAAACACCGCTTTGAGCTAGACTCGAACGAGAACTGGTGCACGACAACGGGCCTTGCTGCACTCTTGGTTACGACACTCCTGGGGGATATGCTTAGGATAATTCCCATTTTCTTTACAAACCACTATGAAGGGTTACGAGTATATACTTCCTCAATGAAAACATTTTTATAATTATGGATTATATCCATAATTAGTTCAATTTATGTTAAGTAATTTACAAGTATGGAATTATGTATTTTGATTCATAAACTAATCTAGTTTATTACATTGTTTAGAAATGGCGCCTAGTGGAAGGAATGGATACTGTATCAATGCACGCACTCCGTGTAGGGATTTCCCTCCTGCTCAAGATAATTATTGAGGAGCTAGTGATACAACTGGTGCTGATCAGCTTCTCACCGTACTGGGACAACTCACGCAGGTTATGAATAATAAACTTACTCGTATGGAGCACCCTGATCTGCAACGTGGAGGATCAATGCTAGACTGTTTCATGAGGCAACAATCACCGACCTTCAATGGGAGTACAAATGCTATAGTAGCTGAGCAATGGATAAATTCCTTAGAGAAAATATTCCATGCCTTGGGGAGTAGTGAAATGGAGAAAGTTGTCATGGCAGTTTACCGCCACACTGGAGATGCCGATCAATGGTGGTCAATAATTCAAAACACAAAGGAAGATGATGAATTAACAGAAATGGAATGGCAGGAGTTCAAAGTGCTGTTCTTAGAAAAATACTTTCCTCGAGACCATCGAGCGGATATGGAAAGGCAATTTCTGAGTCTGAGGCAGAAGGAGGATGAGAATGTCACAAAGTATGAGGCCAACACTACAAGGTTAGCGAGGTATGCTGCAGATTATATACGTAACCCAAGGAGTAATATTGATCGTTTCTTTGATGTGTTAAAACCATTTCTCCGTCGAGCTTTAGTATCACAATCCTTCTCATCATACGAAGATATTTTCTCGTGTGATATCAAGAGAGAAAAGGAATTCTCTAAGTCTTATGACAACAAAGTAAAGCAAGAGAAAAAGAGAACGATGGAACAAGAGACAGATAAAGGGAAAAAGGGAAAGAAGGATTTTCCATTATGTGATAATTGTGGGAATACTCACCCTGGTACTTGCCTAAAAGGAATGGGAGTTTGTTATAAATGTGGAGAAAAGGGTCACCAGGCTCCTGATTGAAAGGGAAAGAAAGAGGCTATCAAAGTTGAATGCTACAATTTTATAGAAATGGGTCATTATGAAAATGAATATCCTAAGCGTCAGGGAAACTTACCTCATAAAAGGCCAAGGGATAAAGGACAATCTTATGCTGTTACTACAGTTGAAGCGGAGTAATTAATGTATTGGTGCTTTTGGACTCATGGATTATATTCTGGTTATTAGAATAATGTGATATATATATAAGGATTGTACTGCAGTACATGTTGTTTTCATTAAGGTTTTAATATGATTAAGGTAATCATATTTTTAGTATGTGACAATAAGAGAAACTTTTCTTTGTTTGGGGAATGTGATGTTACAATTGACTTTGGAATTTAGAGACCTTTTAGGGAAAGTCTGGACGGAGGTATTTTGGATAACTATTAAGGTTGGAATGGATTAAGTTGAACCATGGATAGTATTGTTTATGGTTAAAAAATTTATGAAGATTATTTTTGAATATTATAATACTATAGTTTTAGGAAAAGGACAACCTGCAGGGTGGGGCATAACACGTCGCGTCGGACCAAGCTGCAGGAATCGAACCCATAATCATAGTGCGACATGCCTTTATTTCCTAACACTAGCCTACAGGAAGTCCCTGGTTATTACAAAATAATTTTACTAATCTAAATGGTATGTGTTAACATTTGGAACCTTATACAATTAGGATAAGTATACTATTTTTTTTGGAGTTCTATTATCTTTTTGAGTGAAAGATGAGTTGAAGGTTGAAACTCTAATTGTCAAGCATAAATATATATATATACCTATCTATTATTAAATAAATTAATTAATTCTTAAACATTAGTAAAGGGATATTAAAACAAAAAAAATGTGTTATCCTAATACCTTATGTCTTGTTGAACTGATGATATTTTAAATCAACATAGATTGAAGGCTTTGAGGCCCTCAATTTGACAGTTGATTGTGATTGATGACCTCAATCACTCCCTACAAATATTTATGTTTTTCCACCAATTATATGTCTCTAATTGCCACCAATGTTCTCCTAATCGAGATCATAATTAGGTGGTGACTTTTTCATTTCCCTTTCCCTCTTATTAAGGCTAAATTTTATTAATCTTATTTCCGATTAGGGTTTTCTACAAAGATATTTTCTAATTTCAACCTTTTATTTTCCAAGAAAAATTTCAAATTGCGAGGACGAAATTTATTGAAGGAGGGGAGAATGTAACACCCCGAGCTTCCACGATACACATCTCATTCAATAATGCAATATCTTGCATTGTACACAACTTTGAATTCTAACACACCGCAACTAATCAAAGTAGCTGTTATGAATAGTAATAACCACTTTTTAAATTTATAAAAAATTTATATTCCAAAATGGACTTCATTTTTGTATTCCTAATATTGAAGTTAGCCTATGTTGAATTTTTTGTAATTTTCTGAGAACTTCCAAATTTTTATGAATAGTAAAAAATACATAAAACAACTTTTTTAATCAAAATAATTTATAGTGATAAGTTATACTATTGAGTGGTTTTAAAGTATAATTAGAATATATTTTTACCATTTTATCCAATGGTGGTCATTATAATTAATTTAACATTGAAAATGGACATAAACAATTGCCAATCTTTTGATATAAATTGTTTCTTAAAAACACGCTATTTGTTGTAACAGCGGGAATTAATTATAAAATTAATTAATGCAACTTATATGTTTGGAATTTTGTAAAATAGACATCATTTTTGAATTCGGAATATCAATTATAGCTTAGGGTGAAATTTTGGCCTTGTTCTGAAAAACTTCAATTTTTTGATGAATAGTGAAACCACTAAGTGGTTGTTAAAAACTGATTTTTTCGTTAAAATGAAATATTAACACTTCTGTGATTTGATTTTCAAAAATCCGACATACATGGTTGTCATTAAGAAGTAAAATGTGGTTCAATGAGATTAATATAATTTTTGGTGAATAGTAACTTTTAAGTTCTTAATCGCGATTAGAGGTAATTAGTGTAGTTTAAGATAAAAATAATGTTTTAATAATATGAGATGAGCTTGAAACTTGTCATACTCCTATTGGATGAGTCATGGCCGACCAAGAAATCCCATGGGTCAACTTGGGGACCCCATGGAGCCACTTTAGTTGGAAAATGACATTAATATATATTTATTTAATGTTAAAATTAAATTGACACAAACATGAGTTGTTTTACTAAAATAGAATTTAAGTGGGGTTAAACAAGTCAAAATTTTGACTATAAATATTCATTAGGAAGCTAAAAATAGTTCCTACATCATAGTATTTTTTTATAATTTTTATACATTAAATAAATTAAATTATTTATGACATCATTATGATGCAGTGATGACCTCATTATTTAACGATTTTAATAAAATGAAAAGATAATGTAAAATCCAAGGCTTAAACATGTCCAAAGACTATTGGATGGGTAGATTTAGAACCCTTATCACCTTAGCCACGAATTATATAAGTGTGGGAACTTTAGAATCCGAAAAGCATTGTGTAATAATGTAGCATTTCAATCTTTCCAAAAGAGCCCCTCCTCTCAACTTATAAAAGGCCCCCACCTCTCCCACCTTATTCACACCATCAAGCCATTTGGCTCGGCCAACCTCTACCCAAATACTCTCCCAACTTCCCCCTCTTACTCCTAGAAGCCTAACTTTGGGCATAACTCTTCCCAAGGAATCCTTTGGCTCAAATCAAAAAGTGTTACCCGATTTTGAGTAATGTCTTCTCTAATGTTGTTTTGTTTTATTTTTTTCTCCAACCCCCTAAAATCTCTTTATTAATTTCTTTTGTAACAACACCAGTATCCTAAATATACTAGGATGTTGTTATAAGAAGGATTATAGCTACACTTACACACACCTACATCTAATGGTTAAATAACATACGGTTTCTGTGGATGGCGAATTTTTGCCTCACGAAACGATGATTGTTCAACACTCATATAACACCTTCAAAGGTGTCTATTAAGATGTCACTATATTTATATATGATATAAAATATGTTTATGTTTTACTTATGCTTCTGTATTTCTCATTTATGGCATAATTTATGATTTCTATTATGGGTAAAATGTGATAATTTCATTTTAGGAAGTGCGGACTACCGCCCCCTCAAAGTGATTTGAATCGTTAATGCCAAATGTGGGATGTATAAAGGATGGATTAAATGGTATTATACACTATATTATATTTTAATTATATTATAAATTTATATCATTATTATTTCATTCCATTAAATACAAAATAGAAATGAAAGTAGCGTTCATGCGTACGTACGGCTTACCGTCTCCATGAACGGTGCATTTCATTTCTTACCTCTAAATGTTACGCGACATTATGAATGAATGTATATACTGTATATATATGATATATATGATATCTACATCATGAATATAATTCTGGATATAATGTATATTTCACCACATGAACAACTTGTAATTATAAGAAGTTTATTTTTGACTCAAGTACCAAAGATCGACAAAACGACCGTTATTAACTTAAATAATTAAATAATGTTCATAACATGGTAATAAGTGATATAAAAGGAATAATGAACATGAAAAAGGTTCTTAAGTAAATATACATTAACTCAAGTTTATTATTCAGGAGGTTAAAGAACGGTCGAGTCAGGATAGGACGCATGGTAAGGGAACTTCTTAACCCAATTTCCATTCTTTGGGTTAATCTCCTACATTCAAATTATGTCATGATATTATTATGTCCTATCCTATATTTGTACTTTATTTATGTGTACTTATAGTGAATACACATAATAGATCTATTATATTTTAAAAAATGATCTTTTTAAGGACTTCGTCTCAATCTCCTTTCATTGAGGCATATTTGGTTTTATACATAATTTCTTTTATATGGTGTATAAACCCCTTTGAATTTTACGTTTATTCAAAAGGAATCTTTTTTATATGAAGTGTTTACTAAACGAAAAAAGGGAATGTTTTTCATTCCGTACTTATGCGGCGACAACGACTTCTCCGCCGCCGTGACCATTATTTGAGTTTCGGCTTCCTCTACAAGCCATCATTTTTTTTAAGGAAAAATAAATACAAAGTTTTAACATTCTTTTATTTTGGTATTGAAAATGGTTTTGAAAGCATTTTTATCAATGTGTTGTATTGATATCTTGTGATTGAAATGTGGAAATGTTATGTTTCCTTTATGCATGTTTTATGTGATACGATTATGTTATGGTTTATGATATGTTTAAACCTATTCATATGAGGAATGTATTGGACTTAATAAGTGACGGGTGGAGCCCGCTATAGCTTCTCGATGCATCGTTAGGTCTCATGAGACAACTAGACGTGGAATTGGCCGAGGCCCTTTCCCAATTTGATTTATGGTTTTGGCCGATACCTTAATCATTTTAGACCTCTTGGTCGAGGCCTTGACAAAGTGTTTCAGAATGTCTGGCATTATACATTCCCTCATTATGAAAGTGGTTATTGATATTTCACGTTATTATTCGTCTAGTAGAATATCCATGTGAGTAAGTAATGGCATTATTTTATTTTACTTTTTCCATATCATGCAGAAGTTCAAGTTCAATAAGGCTTTTGTTTTAGTTATACATTGACTTAAGTTTTTATGTTTACTTATGAAAGCTTCCGAAATATTGTTATCCTTACTGAGCATCTGAGCTCACCCCTTTCAAAGTTTTAATATTTTCCAGGATGTGAAGAAGTATTTTATGAATGAACTGGAGGGATAGTCAGAAGAGGATATGAGTGTGGACTATGGAGACTTTTTTATTGCAGTTTTTCACTTTATGATGTAATGTAACGTTTACGAATGTATCTAGTGTTTCCAAGGCTACTAAACTAATATGTCTTTTGAGACTTGATCTTTTGTGATCATTCCAATGTTACGAAGTAATGCACCGACTCTGGGTAGCTGGGGTCGGGGCGTCACATATGTTCCCATCACTATTCTCAGTATTTTTGGGTGATGTTATTGGGATGCTGAGTAGTTGGTTATGTTTGGTCAAGGTCATTATTGATGATATCTCAAGGATGTTTTGTCTCTTGGTGGAGAGGTTGTGAGGACGCAAATTTATAAGTGAGGTAATTTGGGTCTCATTTCAATCTAAACATATAGGTTTTGATGTGTTTAAGGGTATGATGGAATAAGAAAAGACATGTAATTTTTTTACAGGATAGTATCCTAAGATCAAAGTTCAAATTCTATATCATATAGAGGAGAAAACAATTTTTAAGAGAATTAAAATATGTGGAGTTATTGTGAAGGAGTATATTATTATGAGATATATGTTGATCATGATGAATACCTTGGTGTATCATCTTTTTAATCATATATAATATATTAATTTTTATTATAATTTGATATAGTTCCATATCCATTGGGGAATTAATTATGAATCCTTTGATAATATGGGATTTGATTAATAAATGGAAGGTTTAGGATATAATGTGACCCTTTAAAAGGTTTATTTATTCATAGAGAATAGTGCTTATAAAAATGGAAGATGAGCCACAGTGATGTGGGATATTTAGTCTTTATTTTATTTAATTGGATTATATCATTGTTAAATGAAACATTGGTGTCATTTTTTATAAGAAACATAAGTCCCTATCTTATATTTTTCTCTCCCATTAGTATAATATACCTAATTTTCTGTAGATTTATGATTATATATATTTTAGGTGGTCACCTCATGAAAGGATAACACACCACTATTATACCACAGTTTTAATTTTCAGATTTATTAAACAAGGGGTGAGTTTTGATTAAATATTTTTTTCTTATTTTCTCTCATTCCTTGTCATTTGCCCTCGATTGAAATCGAAACGTGAGATTCAATATACATTCATGTACTTTAATATATCGGAGTTCCCCAGTATATTTCATTTACAATAATTGTTTTTTTGCAACTTTTGTTTTCCTCCACAGGTAAGGTCTTTTATGTTTGTGGTAATAGAACCACTGATGGTATCAATCATTCATGTGATATTCCTAGTAGTAGTCTCATATGGAAATTAGGATACTAAATGATGTATCAATCAATCATTCATTTTATTTGGATTCATGATATCATTTAATGTATTTTTTCATGTGATAGTGATGAATCATGTGACGTAATTATAAATAGAGTGCTTTGGAAATACAATGCGTGTGGCATCAGTATTCGTGGGGTGATGTGATTTCCTGTTATGAAATGGGTCATAATAAAAGGATTTATGGGTAGTTATTGAAATCCACATTTTTATTTATAGTCATGGGATTCAGGTGATTTTAAATCACCATTATCATGGGGCCAATAGGATTGTATAAACATAAAAACAACCCACAATGTAGTGTACACCACTAGTTTTTAGGTAGAATCAACCATAGATTAGCTATTTAAAAAGATGTTGTTTACCAATAAAATATATAATTTATAAAACATAGATATGCATGAGAAAATCATGGTTTCTGAGGTAACAATTTTGGAGTGAAATTTTTAGTATATGTGACAAATATGTTGTGGTCGATGGATATATCGTGTGTTATGTGTGAGATATTGTTTGTGGTTATTATATCAATAAATTTAATGGAATGGTTATGGATTATTGTTTTTGATGCCATGGTCACCATAAATTTATGAATAAATAATTTTCTTGTTTTTTAGTTATGAGTTGTTATATGATTCATCATTCCCCTTAGAGGTGTGTTTACACCATGGGTGAATCATCCAACTTCAATACTGGTCAAAGAAAATAAAATTCTCACTCATTCCTTATTATAAAATTAACAAAAGGGGTTATTTGAAATTTTATTGAACTTTTTTTGCACTTTTCATACACAGGTATATATATAAATATTATCTATAGACACTATTTGTGGTGAGTTAAAAAAATTTATACTCAACAACATCATCAAACAACTATGACACTTTAATACGTTGTTAATCAAGGAATAGGAAAGGGAAATCCCATATGACTTTCTTATAGCTATCTAGATGTATAGTGTAAGGATTAGTAGGACATCATTATATCATTAGGTTGGATCAGGTGGATCCTTGCCATATAGCTTGATTCATTTTTAATCTATATTTTCTATCTTCCTACAGTTGATGCACTTCATGTTTACATGAATTACATGACATAATATATATTGTTTTCTTAATATGTGATATTTTGTTATTTTTTCGTGATTATATGGTTTTATATTAATCATATTATTCCACCAATGTTATATTTTGATTCCAAAGGGTATAATACCACCCCCCCCATTTGACATCCGAAACCATTTATATTAGTTATATTCAAATGGAATACAAGGTGGAATGCTTGAGCATAGTGTCTTATTGGCTTCTGTTTCGTTCTTGTTTTCTTGGTTGGGGATTCTATAGGAATGGACCCCCTCTACTTCATCGATAATTTTTAAAAATGTTTTATAAATATGTTTACATGATATTAATTTAATATTTATAAAATTTTAATTAATTAAATAATGAATAATATATGATTTAAACAAAATGTGATATTAAAAAACTCATTTTTCATTTTATAAATTATCAAATCACTTTAAATATTTAATTTATAATTATTACATTTTAAATAATGGCTATATATATACATGTTCTAATTATAGAGATATCGATATATTAAATATTTGAAGGCATTGTGATATTATTGACAAATAATTCAATCTAAGAAGACATAAGTTACTACAACTCATAAATTTATACATGTTATATTATTATTTTGAAATATGTAAATATTGTTTTTTAATATAAATTAATATCACGAACATTGACAATAATATTTATATTATTATATTCATCAATCAAAACCATTACAATCCTCTATTTTTGGATTTTATTTTTTGAGCACGTCATAGGTTGAGTTATTCCTTTTAGTAATCCAATGAATTTGTTAATTAATCAATATCTAGATAAAACAAGATTATGATAACTTTTTAAATAACAATGGTAATATTTGTTAGGATATCTTTTTGATCAACCATGGAGATATTATTAGGAATGAATCATCTTTATGTTTTAGAAACATATCCATGTCATACCGCACGTAATTATGAACACACTCTTATATTTTTCCGCATGTATTGTTGATATTTCTATCATCAAATTTATCATGTACTAATGATCATATTGTAATGATATGCACCATGTATTTATAATGACGATCTACTGTTATATATCAGGAACTACCCATCGTCATGTACATCATATTTAATTTTTATCACTTACTAATATTTATGCTAACAATTCTATTGATGCATCTCTTAATGAAAGAATATGTCATGAAGTGAAATAGGATGGGATTAAATGTTTACTTTTAGAGTATAAAATAATTTATGTATTTTTTTTATTTTACTTTATTTTAAGGTAGTTTTTTTCTAGTTTTACCTATCACTAAACATATAATTTTTTAAAGTCCTTAATATAATATTTTTTAAGAATTAATGTAAAAAATGTTGTATTTAAAATATAAATCTCCATTTTTTGGTATCATAGAAATGTTTTAGTTACATATATTAATTATTACTCGAAAACATCAGAATGAATTCTATGGATATGTCTAAATATCAAAAATTAGTTGAATTCATTTTTAAATATAAAGATATTATTTTCAAATAAATTTTATGTAACACCCCATGTAAATAAAGAATATGATATTTTTATATTTATCCATATTTGTGAATAAAATGTTAATATTAATTTAAAGGTAACACTATTATTGATGGCATACCCAATACACAACAACATGTTTCTTGGAAATCTTACGTTGCAATCTGATAATAAAATAATATTATTTTAAACGGTAGTTAACGCCTAGCCATTGTAATGGAGGGAATGAACAGAACTAACAACAAAATGATTATATATATCAAATATTTTTACTTTTATCCAATAAAATATAGAGGCTTCAAATGTGAATGAATCCAATTTTAAGCGTAAATATACTAATATTCATTAAAAGGTGGATTAACCACCTTTTGAAGGTGAACCCTTCTTTAAATCCACTTGTTGAAATTTTTAAATGTTATACTGGACCAAATAAAATCCTTCTTTATAATCGGGATATCAAAATTTACTTTGTGTAGGTTTTTGTTATTTTTTTTGGATAAAGTCCATTTTTAATAAATAAGTGAAAAATGTTGTATATTAATTAAAACCCTATTTTTCATCTAATTTATTTATATGATTAGATCATATATTGAATGGGTTTTAAAGTGCAATTAGAATATATTTTTACCATTTAATCCAATGCTGGTCATTGGAATTAATTTCAATTTGAAATTTGACTTCAACTAGTGTCAATATTTTACGAGGCATTGTTTCTTTAAAACAGGCTATTTATTTTGAATGCTGGAATTAAATATTAAATTTATTAATGAAACTTATATTTTTTTTAATTTTTTAAAGTAGACATAATTTTTGAATTCGGAATATTAAATATAGATTAGGGAGAATTTTTGGTATTTTTCAGAAAAATTTCAATTTTTGATGAATAGTGTAACCACTAAGATGTAGTTACAAAACAGATTTTTCGTTTAAATGAAAAATTACCACTTCTGTGATTTTAATTTCAAAAATCCAACATACATGGTTGTCATTAGGATGTAATATTTTGTTAAATGTGATTAAAATAATTTTTGGTGAATAGTAACTTTTAAGTTTTATTAATCGCGATTAAAGGTAATTAGTCTAATTTAAGGTAAAGATAATGTAATTATAATATGAAATGTTCTTGAAAAATGTCTTGACCTTATTGAATAAGTCATGGAATACCAAAAAAATACATTGATCAACTTGGGGACCCCATGGAGCCACATTGGTAGGAAAATGACATTAATAGCTTTTTTTAAAGATAAAATAAGAATGTCGCAAACATGTATTGTTTTACTAAAACAATTTTGACATGGTGTTATACAAGTCAAATTTTTTACTATAAATATACTGTATAAAGATAACAATATTTCCTACATCATGAAATTTTTATATTATTTTTAGACATTAAATAAATATATTTATTTATGACACCATGATGATGCATTGATTACCTCATTATTTAACGATTTAAATAAAATTAGAAGATAAGACAAAATATAAAACTTACACATGTCAAAAACCTATTGTATTGGATAATTTCGAACCCATATTACCTTATCATCGAAATATATATTTTCCGGACCTTTAATATCTGAAATTCATTTTATAATAAAGTATCTTTTCAAGACATTCCAAGAGTTCCCCTCCTCCCTCTTATAAAAGGGCACCACCCTTACCCCCTTTCAAACACATCTCAACCATTTGGCTATACCAAAATCTGCTTATTTTGTCTCTCCACATCCCTCTCTTACTCCAAGAAGGCTCACATTGGTTATAAGTCTTTCCAATGAAGCCTTTGAGGTCAAATCAAAACGAGTTACCACATTTTAAGGTAATGTCTTCTCTTATGTTCTATTGATTTATTTTGCTTCTCCAACCCCCTAAACTCTTTTTATTTATTTATTCTGTAACAAAAAAAGTATCTTAAATATACTAGTATGCTGTTATGAAGATGATTCGAGCTAAATCATACACACCTCCATCTAATAGTTAAAGTACATACTGTTTCTGTGGGTGGCGAATTACATCCTCATGAAACGATGATTGTTCAATCTTCTTTTAACACCTCTCATGGTGGCCATTAATATGTCACTATATTTATATATGATATATAAAATAGGTTTATTTATTCCTTATTCTTATTTATTTTTCATTTATTCCATACCTTTATGGTTTCCATAATGGGTAACCATGATATTTTCATTTTATGAAGTGTGGACTACCGCCCCCTCAAAGTGATTTGAATAGTTAATACCTTATGTGGGATGTATAAAGGATGGATTTAATGATTTAATATATTATATTATTCTGAAATAATAATATATCTATGTATCGTTGTTTTTTTCATTCCATTAACGTATGAAATAGAAATTAATGTAGCGTTCAAGCGTACGTACAGCTTACCGTCTCCATGAACGGTACATTTCATTTCTTATCTCCAAATGTTATGTACTATTATAAGTACATATATATAATGGATGTATATGTCATATATTACATCTAACTGATCGATATCATTATGTAATTATAATATATATATCTATTGTTTTGTTTTAATTCCATTAATATGACAAAGAAATGAAAGAAGCGTTCATGAATACGTACGGTCTACCGTCTCCATGAACGATGCATTTCATTTTTTATCTCTAAATGTTATGGAATAGTATAAAATCAATATATACTAGATATATATGATAGTTAAATCATTAATACTTTTCTGGAGATGATGTACCTATAACTACATGGAAAACTCTTTTCCAACAAGTTTAATTTTGACTCATGTACCGAACATCAACAAAACATTCTGATATGAAATCATATTATTAACCATTAATTATAACATTATAATATGTGATAAGAACTGAATAATAATCTTTAAATTTTTTCTTTATGGAATTATAAATTAACCAATGTTTATTATTCAGGAATATAAATAAACGATCAAGACAAGTCGGACTTGAGGTAAGGGATCCGACCTCTCTCTTACTTTTCAAGTACTCTGTTTTATGTCCTTTCTTTTATTCTCCATGTTATTATGTTGTAGGATGTTATTTTCTATTCACCAAACTGTAATTCTTATTTTTATAAGATTAGATACCCCCTCTTATTCTCATCAAATAATTTTATTAATTTTTAAGTGGCGTCGTTAGGCTGCCGAATTTTCATAAGGGATTTCTTATCTCACTTTTAATTCCGTGAGATTTCCATTGTTCGCCACTTATTTTTGACATGTGGAGTATTGTGAACCTCTATTTGATATATATTATCATTATTATATCTATATTCATGGTGTTATGTAATTAATTTGGTGGTTATTATCTTTTTTTCAAAGGACTCGATTGATTACAGCTAGGTATGTGGTTTTTCATCTCACTTTTATTCCCGTGAGATTCATGCTACATTTGACACTGTTTCCTTTTGTGGGGTGTATGTAATTTCCATGATTGTATTCCCTGTGTAATATAATCAAACTTATGGGTATTTAAAAATTCATTGTATGACCCTTATTTCATGGGGTGTACTTTTTGAATGTTACCCAAATCGGTAAGGGAACCTTTCACCCTCCTCTTTTTAAAAGAATTCTTTTGTTATGTCTTTTAATTTACATATTTTTATGTGGGGAAATGTTATTATATATTTTTATTGATTTAAATGCTATGTAAAAGTTATGAGATAACCTTTTTACCTCTCATCGACTCATTTTTTGAATTTTAAAAGGACGTCATTAGGTTGGCGAATTTCTGTATGGTAACTTCATTACCCAATTTCAATTATTTGGGTTAAACATCTACTTATAGATTATGTAATACTATGAATATGTTTGGATGACCTCTGATTGTTTTAAACATAATATCCTCTTCTATTGGTTTTATTTATATTTTTCACACATAATTATATCATTGATTTATCCTTGCACTAATGACATGATCTTTGAAGGGGATTACGTCTCAATTTCTCTTACTTGAGACACTTCTTGATGATATGAACTTTTATTCTTTTTAAAGTGTATATACAGCCCATTAGACATTCCATATCCATAATATGTCTATACTCAAGTCATTTAAATGTTTCGAAAATCTTTTACTTTCATGTGGCTTATAATTTAAATGTTCAAAATGGAAGAGGACTCTTCTATTAAAACATTGTTTTAAATGGTTCTAAAGATTTATTCTTTCAAAAATTCATCATATATGTCAATGTTTTAAAAATGGATTTAAGGATTTATTTATATGGACATGAATGTTTTAAATCCCTTTCAAAAGTTTCTGAAGTGGTATTAGACACTTTGATTATAAAATCTCTTTTAAATGTCTTCTTTTAATATTTTAAAAGTATAAAGGGATATTTCTCGCATATAGTTTTAATGAAATTATTATATGTATTTATTTATGTGAATATCATGATGTTATATATTGTGATTGAAATGTGGAAATTTTTCTTTCCATAATATTTGATTTATGTATTCTGATTTTTATTGGTACGTGGACATTTGACTGGTGGTTATGTGATAAACCATATGACGGGTGGTGCTGTGAATTCCAGGATGGGTGGTTATGTTATAACCTCCAATTCATTGGGTATGGAAGTCGGTCGTATAGCTATTCCATTTAGTTATATGTGCGGAAGTTGACCATATGGTTATTCCATTTAAGTATGTTAATGTCCCATGTTACCTTTATATGTTATGTGTTCTTTATATGGGTTTTATGGTAATATTTTGGTTGGAAAAGGGTAATTGATGATCTTTAATTCATTGAAGAGTATTTACTACTTCTTAAAGGTGAAAAGTATTACTTTGATTATGTATTCATGGTTTACTTGATGTTTTGAAAAAACTAACAGTTTTCCTTCATTGTGTATCCTTAACTGGGCTTTTTATTCTCATCCCAGGTTTTTGAATTGTTTTCCACATGACATAAAGTTGAATAGGGTCAAGGATGGTATCAAGGAAATATATTCTATCTAAAACATAGAACTGTTCATTTTTTTGTCAGAGTTTTTATTTTATGGAAACTTAGTAGAAGTGTCTACTTTGTAATCTTTTGAGATGTAATAGTTATGTCCTAATTCTCTAAAACTCTAAACCTGAAAAGATCCTCAATTTTAATTATTCATTTAATTCATTATTATGTAATGTTTTAAGGCTGAGTACTTATAGTTAATATGTATCATGATATAATAAGTGGATGTGCATCTGAAATAGATGTACATAGGGATTATAACAATGAAAGGTATAATTGGGTATTAACTAGACCTATAACATATCCATGAAAAAGAGTATGTATTTAAATCAAGGATTGATACTCTTAAGGGATATTCATTGTTTAATCATATTCTTGTAATAATCTAATAATTAATATTTATAGATAATTTATGTAATCAAAATATAATAATATAACATCATATAAGATTTTTGTTAGAAAATTTTAAGATTAAAATTTTATTTAGAGATACTATCATATGATTGAATGTGTAACTAATTTTCTCATATATATTTTATATATTTATAGAAATAACATGAAATTGAAGATAATATATGAATAATGGAAGTTATGTTAAATCAAACAATGGTATTATTAATATGAAGGATGCTAGAGTTGAAAACATCATGATGATAATGATTAAGTTAAATAATTTTATGAATAAAATCTTAAACCATGTGGGGAATACAAATTCAATGGGGATTGAAAAACTTGAATTTAAATCCTTAACATGATCACAAACATCAATTACTAGACAATCCAATATGTGGTGTGTAATGGGAACATTTCAAATGGGAATATTTCAAATCATATAATAATGAACCAATACATGGTGTGCAATGGGAACATTTCAAATCATATAAAGAAGAACCGATACAGATTATTGAGGAATAAAAAAATATATTTATGAAAAAGAAAGCACAACTCATGAAATTCTTGTAGTGAAATGAAATATTTGAAGATGAAAACATAGGGCATGAAGAATAAATCAATAAGAAATTCCCCACTTAAATTAAGGAATGAAAGAAATTTTAATGGTTAAATTTCTTACGTTGTGGAGATTATAACGATTCAAAAATATATTTAATAAAATTACTCATGTTTCAAAATAAATATTTTCTTATATTTTAAAATCGAACCACATAGAAGATATTTTACAAATTATATCATCAATTAAAATTGACTTTTCAAACTAAAAATTATATATATAGATAAAATAAAATGAATAAGTAACACAATATTATAAACTCAATGGATTAAATTATAAAATAAAGAGTGGAAAATATATTAGAACATTAAAAATAAACATATTAATTTAAAATTAATATACATTTTAGATGGGATTTTAGAATCATTATATGTAATGTATAAAATGATGATGTATCAGAATGGTGGTGTTTATATATTGTGTTCAATGTGAAACATTATTGTTAGAATTTTATTTTTACCGAACCATTATTTAATAATACCGTTGGTCAATAAAATAATTTATCAATATTTACATTGATCAATAAGACCATTGGTCACATGGAACATTTATCATTTTAAAAAATGATCATTATAATTGATTGATCAATCACATATTATTTAAAATGATGAGAAATATTTTAGGATGAATGGAGAAGAAGTGGCCTCAACTAGGAAGATAATTCCTTTTGAAACCAATTTATCTTATCATGGTAGAGAGGTAAAATAATTGGGGTTGTTCCCTAACCATTCCCATGTATTATATCCATTAGTATGGATTTAGAGGAATCGACTATGAGGGAAGTTATTTTTATTCGATATAACCACTGGATTAATGTTAGCTAATCCACCCAATAAAAGAATGACATTCAAAAACCATTCTCATAGGGAGTATACTAGTGTAATAAGGGGTTTTGTTTGTAAAATGTAGTATTAAATGGAATAATTTTTATTTTATAGATGATATATTATTCTCTTAAATACCGATATATCTATTATTATATTTAATAAACTTTTCAAGAATATATTATCAATGTGAAAAAAAATTTGGATAAAAATAACATTATTAAATTTTTCAGAAAATATATAATTTTAATTACAATACAAATTTTTGATAAATTTTGATATTTTAAATTAAATATGTATTCATGTATGTTTCTAATAAAACATTAATTTATTAATTTATCTGATTATATAATAGTAAAATTTACCATATATTTTTTCTATGGTTTAGAAAGGTGATAGAATCATTAAAAAGTTAACTAATTTAAAAAAACATATTATATTTATAGAATTTTCGAGATAAAATTGATATCATTTTTGAAATTACAAAATAGAAATTAACATTCTGTTAACATTTCAAAATATTTTAGGATATTTAAAATTTATTTAATAACTAAAATTGGTTTAAATATATAGATTATATAATGACATTTATAATGATATAAAATTAATGTAATAAATACTTCAATTGATTTCTTGACCAAATATTTTTATCATCAATATAATGAATTTCAATTTAATATGATTATTTTGATAAAAAAATAAAAATATAATCTAAACCTAATATATATTTTAATATTTTAAATTAACTCATTTTCAACATGACTCAATAACACATGATAATTAATGTAATTTTATAAGGTTCAGTTCATAAAATATAAAATTATAAAAACCACCCATCCTTGAAATATGTTCTGAGAAAAAATCATGGGAAGGGAAATGGGTTTTTTATTAACTATATTTCTATGAAATCATAAATTTTTAATGATAATAAAAACATATTTAATAATATGTGATGAGTTTTTTATATAAACTTATAAATTTTCAATAAAAATCACAATTAATATTTTAAAATATTACCGTAAAATACCTCTAAGCATATTATAATATTCTACAGAATATTATTATAGTTAGACACAAAGGTATCATGAGATTTTGGGGCCTGTGGAGAATCGGTGAAGATAGAATTAAAATATTAAATACATTATATGACTCATGTGATATCTTACAAAAATACTTGATTATACCCTAAACATTGTCACATATGAGAAATCAGTTACAATAATTAGTTCCAGGAAGTTCATTTCACCTTATTCATAAAATAATATTGAAGTGAATCGGTTGATTGATAACATTGTACATGAGGGTAATTTATTTAATATGCTTATTTTTGTTTTTTTACAAAAAAATTATGTATCTCTTGAAATGTGATTCACATGAGAATTTGAAGACAAATTTTAGGTTTGGAATGTGTTTTTTATCCCAGATACACCATAAATTTTGTACACATCTGGTGTTTACATAAATCAAATGTGTGGATAAATTATTTAAAATTATGTGTTATATTATTATAATTTTAATTAATTATATTCGTTTGTCCAAAATCATATTCAATGCATGTGAATGCCATCATTTTTAGGTGTTCTCCATTGAAAACATTTAGAGAATAGTAATTTTGAATCATTAATGTATGAAATTCCAATAATAGGGGAATATACAGTCTCCCCAATGAATTTTTAGTTGTTCATGGATTTAAACAGGTATTATAATATTATAGTATAAATACAGCGATTTCACGCTTCTAAAATGGTTGAACCATTGATCCATCCTTTTAGTTTTATCCCACAAACTGCAATTAACCATAGAAATCTCTCTAGTGTGATAAGTAAAGGTTTTATGATATTATTTAGTCTATACATATAGTTTTAAATATATAAAAACATTAATTTTTTGGTTCCCTGTGTGCAGTGCCACTTGATAACCATGTTTGTTTTATTATTTAATTTTTCTAATAAATTTACTCATATTTTCATATTATGTTTTATATTAAATTAAAATAAAAAAAACAAAACATAAAAATTATCTATGATAATATCAATCCATTATAAAATGGTAATTCTATAATATTACCATAGAGAATATAATATTTTTAAAATTTATTTTATTCATGAAATTATCATGGATAATCGTAATGTTTTTTCAAAATAAAATTTCATTCAACTTTCATTAATAACTAATATAAAATTTTAAACGATTATTTTCAAAAATTACCAAATTATAAATGTACAAAAATATCAAATTTATAATTACACTCAACTATGATTTTATAATAAATAATAAAAACAATGTTTAAAAGGTTTAATTTATAAATTAAAACAGGATAATTATTAAAAAGGGAATTTATGAAAGAAAAAAAGTATCATTTTAAAAAAAAATAATCAATGGTAATTGATGAAAAAACTATCAAAAGATAATGATTTAAAAATTATAAAATATAATTGTGGGATGTTATAAGAAGATATGAATGTAACATTTCGGATCCGGGTTCCACCGAATGGTGTCCCAAACCCCGTTGGTCACATAACCTTTGGCACATTTCAAAAAATTCCAAAGTCCGCCGACTATCATTGATGGAAATGGTGTAATAATGGGGAAACTATTCCCTCATTGGATGAGTATACATAGCGAAAAACAATTAGTAAACAACAGTTGAAATAGTAATACCATACAATAGAAGTAAATAGGTGATGACTGATAGAAATATAACAAATGGATAAAATATATGTAAAAGATTCAAGTCACATAAGTCTAGTAAATAAACCAAATAGGTCACAATGATGGAAATACATTTCAGAAACCCATGTATAGAAAATAATGTAAACTCTAATAGCATCAAAAGCCTTAGCTAGGTCCCATTCTCTCTATCTCAAACAGAAATCATGTATCAGATCAAGAAGGTTGTTTCCCTTATCTATACCTACAATCATTTAATCTATTAGGGTCCAAATCATTACCCAAATAATTTGTGAGAATAATCCCATTAGGAAACCACCAAAATATATGTGCTTAACTTTAACTGAATATATATAGTAGGTAATTTAAAAAATGAAGCAATTGACTTCGATGTACTCAAAATTAAACAATCATACATTTTTCATTTACATCCATTTTCCTTTAGAAACTATTCACTCTATTACAACCCTATGATATAGAATAAGCTCTATATCCCCTATGTAATGTAACTAGAACATATGTCTCATAAGACCGCCAAAACAGGGAAGTATGACATAGTCCAAGATTGTGATTTTCTTGGATGGATAGTCATACTCATTAAATAATTCATAAAAAACTATGATAAAGATCTCACATTCATACCCATTTGATTTAATATTGAAAAAATTTATTAAATAGTGACCCTCTGGGATGATCTATTGGTCTAACCCTATTGGTACCACATATCACTCAGTCAGTCACAATGACCACATAGGTATCCCGCATAGTCCATACCGCATGGTAAAAATAACATTAATAAATTATAAAAGACATCCAGGCTAGTTGCCACTATCAATTCCCCTCGGTCAATCATCTACACCAAGGCTCCCACGGTGCTGTGTAAATAAGATGGATGTCCCCTCAGTCGACCTAGTCCATGTCTCTCAAGGTCCATTGAAAAAAAAACAGTGTGCATAACATATCAAATCATCTAATGTAATATATATGTACAACATAGATAACAATTATCAATTCATAACACATTCATTTCACATAATCAATAAAACAGAATCCTAATCAACAATGGCATGGAAAACAAAATATCAAGATATACACATAAGAAAAAAACTCCTTTTCAATTAATCAAACCATATATGGTATTAAACACTATTAAATTCCAAATCAGAAAAAAATCCCAAATGTAGGTATGTGGCACATTTTTCATATGTAATCCAAATAAAAAGTTCCAAAGGCACAAAATAGAATCATGTATGTCCTATAATGGATGTACCTGAACATCAGCCCTGGAATCAGCCATGATTGTCATATATCTACAAAAAGGAGAAAAAATGACAACCTAGAATAACTAATACGAGATGAATAATCTGGAATAAATCATCTATTTTAATAAATAAATGATTGGTGGGATTCCAAAGCACCTATAGAAGTATCAATCAGAAGTCAGATAAAGAATATAGATTCTTTCAAAGTTTATCAGTCTTTTTGTCACTCTCTTGTACGAACAATGGGGAGGAGAAGATGTTTCTAAAGTTGAGACATGACCCCACTCTGATTTATTATTAAAAATGAACATTGTTTTCACTAAATATACCCAATTTGTAGTAGCCTATGTCAGCCCTCTCCTTAATTTATCTCCTCATTCACCTATAAAACCATTAACATGGTCATTACATGACAAGTACAAGGATGCACGTAGTACCTGGGTACACAATGTGTACTCATATGTACACAATGTGTATGTAAAAAATTCACATTCATCATTTTTCTTATAAATCAATAAAAAATCAAGATCCATACCTAAATTGAATATCTGGTATCTTAAAAACTACCTCCCTTAAATCAAATTTCCCTCAAATTTCCCTTCCAAGGGTGGGGAAAAAGAATTTTCGAACATCTTAGGATAGTGTGATCATATGTCAGCCTTCCTCTCCCAAGTCTCACCCTGCACTCACCCGTACTACCATAGCACCCATACCATATGAACTGAATAACCCGGTAGAGACTTCATCCTGTGATCCACTATATGAATAGGGTTCTCCTCAAATAATGTATCCACCTCCATCTCAACCTATATTGGTTGAAAAACATGACATGGGTCTAAAAAGCAAAGTTTTAGCTGATAAACAAGAAGGACATTGTGCATAACCTGATATCTATGATGTATCATCAACTAGTATTTATTCGGCCTAACCCTATAAAAACCATAAAATGACTTGATGTATCTTGGTAAACACTTCCCCTGCCTCCTAATCCTTTTGTGTCCCTACATCGATGTGACACGTAAAAAACCCCAATCACCTGCCCCAAACTCTAGAGGTTATCTCCGTCAATCATCATAAGATTTATAGCAAGACTATGTAGTATCCTTCCTCTTATGAATCAACTCCTCTGGATCAGTGGTTTCCAAGACACGATGAGTTCCCCTCATAGATTCCTATTCTACCTCCATCCAACATAAGGGTGATTGGTGTGGCCTACCATATAATACTTCTATAAGGTACCATTTGAATAGTTTCATGAAAAATATTATTATAGGAACACAACTAGGAGTATGTGTTTCTACCATGATCCCCCGAAATATTAGAGGCATGCTCCAATAATGACCCCAAAAACATGAATCATTCACTCATACTGGTCATCCGTTTTGGGAAGGAAAGATGTATAAAGTAGTACCGATGTACCCAAATCCCTCTTTAGTCCCTACCAGACATGAGTAAAAAAATGGGACTCCTAATCTGAAATGATAGAGTGTGGATCCCCATGTAAAGAAACTACCTCTCAGATGTAGAAAATTTCATATTCATCAACACTAAAGGATTCCATAATTGGTAATAAATGTTCAATCTTCATGAGCATGTTGAAGAAAAACACAAACAACAACATTCACTTGAGGCGACCATAGTAAACCGGTCACAAAATTCATCGTTACATCATTCCACTTCCTCTAGAGAATAAGAAAATGTTGTAATAGACATGATGGTTTTTGATTCTCAACCATCACTTGCGTACATGTAAATCATCTCATAACAAAACGAAATATATCCCAATTCATACATATCCACCACTTCTGATGATGAAAATATCAAATCATCTGGGTGACTCCAGAATGAACTAACAATTCTTATGTATGAAAATATCACAATATATCTTCACGTATGTCTGCAGACAACTATATGTTCCCTTGAAGATGAAAAACATCATCCTCACATATGGTCCCCATATGAGTAGGTTCCTCACCTGACACACTCATAAAGGACAAGGGATTCATAACCGGATAACAACCTCATTTGTGTTGGATCCTACAGAGTATAGGTAGCTTATATATAATAAAGAAACATCTCCCCCTATTTGTTGTGCACCTCCAAATGATACTTAGAGAACATAGCCATAAGCAGCCACTCACAGCTAGCCTCCTAAACTACATGTATTTGAGTCCTCATTCTTAATACATTAGCCATTGAACTGCGATTCCCAGGTTTTAAGTCTAGCTCAAAGTCAATATATTGATGGAACTCAATCCACCATCACATTCTCAAATTCATATAACACTTAGTAAAGATATACATGAGTCTTTTGTGGTCAGTTTTTAACAAAAAATGATCTCCTAAAAGATAATGTCCCCAAAAGTGCAGGTCATGCACAACTACATCCATCTCGAGATTGTGTTTCATGTAATTCCTCTCATGTGGCCTTAGATTCCTAGACCCATACAAAATTTCTCATTCCACCTGCTTAATCACAGCTCTCATCTATATAGGTGATGCATCATAGTAAAAAATTTAACTCTTGTCGGAATCCAAAAAAATAAGCATTGTTGCAGAAGTCAATCTCCCATTCAACTCTTGAAAGGATGGATAACAAGAATTTGTTCACATGTAATTCATACCCTTCTTAGTCAAGCATGTCAAAGGTGCTTCTATGCATGAAAATTCTAAAATAAATCATCTTTTGTAATTTTCCTGACCTATAAAACTGTATACCTCATATACATTCTTCGACTTATCCGAGAAAACTATTTCTCTCACATTCTCTAGGGCTACTGATACTTCTTTCTCTATGATTACATGACCTATGTAGTTAATTTAGTCCATCCAAAAGTGGAATATTGAGATCTTGGAATATAAATGATGCTCATTCAGTTTAGTCAAAATGCTATTAGGGTAGGTGGAATGGTCATGTCGAGTCTGGGAGTACACCAATATATCATCCAATAAGGCTACAACAAAATAATCTTAGTAAATATGGAACACATGGTTCATTAGTTCCATAAAAACTTTCCGGACATTTTTGAGATTGAAAGAAATAAATAAGTACTCAAATAGTCCATACCTTCTCCAAAAACATGTATGTTGTATATTTGATGATCTAACATGAAACAAATTATAACTGGATGTCATGTAAATATTTGATAACACCCAAGAACCTCAATTTTGATCAATGATGTATTCAATACTTGGTAAGGGATATCAATTCTTGACTGTCAACTAGTTCAACTTCTAATAATCCACATAATTTCTGAGGGTACTACGTTCATTATTTCCAAAAATATCTAGAGAACACCAAGGAGTATTAATGGGTTGGATGAATCCCTTTTCATGCAACTCGTCCAACAGATTTTTTAGCTCTTATTACTCTGTTTTATCCATCCTATATATAAGAATTGACATCAGTGATGCTCCTAGAACAAGCTCAATAGAGGAATATACCTCTCTCTGTTCGTAAGATTGAAAAATACTATGGATGGAAATATATGAAATGATCCACCACTGATGGAATTTCCATCTATTAAATTATATTACCTACATATATATAATAGATATCTGGGATACAATTCCTTCCAAACCATCAATCTCTGGTTGAAATATACTCACTCGGACATCCCAATAGCCCTTGTTTAGTAAAGACCCACCCTCTGGTGATGTCAAACTCACCAAATGTTGATAGATATCAAAAAAATGCCTGAAAATAAACCTACAGTCCATTCCATGAATGGAATATAAGCCTATCATATTTTTGAAATATAGATCCTGTAAGAAATGACATCCACCAATCTCAAGAGGGAACTCCATGCATTGATGTACAATAGCTATTCTAATTCCCAATATAGTGACTATCATAATAACAACATAAAATGTAATGATACATATCCCAAAGATCTCAACAAATGAAATAGGTATAAAACAATGGTAACCCCCTATATCAAAATGTGAATAAACTAAAACTGAGGCAACTAGAATTGTCGCTTTAACCGTAAAGGGTCCAATATAATGCCAATGATGGCTCTGCACCAATGTAAATTTATAAACTATACTGTGACCCTAAGGCATTTTTTTACTCCCCTGAGCTGATCCAAACTTCAATCCTTAAAAACCTGTCATCTGGATACAACGACCATGACTATCTTCTCTGCCTGAACAACCTCACAAACTCCAGTTCCCCAAATGATGAGAAACTGGTGGTCCTTCTTCTGAATGTATATTTATAGTAGATCCCATCTCACTCACTGCGAGTGATTAAATCCATGAAAAACAATGAATTTGGCTCATCCAACTACATGATGTACACTCTACTGGGTCCTTTGGGAAATGTGTGATTGTATTCCCACTCATCCTGCACTGGTTACACACCACTAGTATACCAAAAGAAGTATCCCATGAAAGCTCCCTACGGTGATTCCGGCTATCTGTCGGAACATTGACAACAATGGATGATGACCCATCATGGCTCAAGGATCTTAATTACCTCATATTTCACTCAGTAATAAACTCATGATTCTCTACCATAGTCACTAATGTAAACAAGAAAACATTCACTTGTGATCATATTATGTACGTGAGATCATCCTCGAATATCCTTGCCAATGAAATCTCATCAGCTCCCATAACTGGTGAGAAGCACTATAGTGTGGTAAGTGGAGAATAATAATCAATAACATAAGGAGAGACCTACTCCAAATGCATGAATTCCTGGGTTGGATTGTCCCACAACATATCGGGGTAGATGTAATCATAAATGGTCCTCTTAAACTCTTCCCAAGTCATATCCCATTGATGTCCCACATATGTGAAAACTTCCCACCATCACCTGGCAGAATCACATAGCTTGTATGTCGTGAGCTTCACCCTCCTCTACAAAGGCATCTCCATATGTTCAAAGATAGAATGAGTGGCCTCCAACTATGACTCTGTATCCTGTGGTCCTTCGTACGCTACAATAGTGGGAGGGCACAGTTGCTGAAACACCCACGTCAACTCATCCATATTTGGGGAATGATATGGTTCTCACTAAAATGTATGCATCAACCTCATAAATACTTCATATAATTGTGCATCAACACAATTATCTAGTATAATAGTTGGATCCAAGATGGGAATGATGGGAGGATCTGTTGGGTGTCCCTAATCTTCCATTTCATGTGTCAGATCATTACAATGTACCTTTTGTACAACCAGAAGACAATTTTATTATCATGACTCTATATGTTCAAGAACACACCACATTTCAATATTTATCAAATAAATCAACTTATAAATTCATGAGTGGATCACGAGAATAAAAACATTAAAGTTTATCAATACTGGGTAACATAACCTATATGAATACTACAGAGTGTGTTCTCGTAAGATTTTACCATGGGGTTGTACTCGTGCAAACCTGGTCATGTAACACCTCCAACACACAACCTGTCCTCATGGGAGAAAACATGTTCATGAATTTTCCGTCTTACCTAAGTACTTATACATGGCTCGAACTACCTAGTCCTGCTGGTGTAACACTATATGGCGTGTTCACCATTGACTAGTGTCTACAACCTCTGTTATATCAACCTTTTTCATTAGTCACATAGCCTGATACACTGTCTTGTACATCAAGTCATATACTTCTAGTACACTACATGTTCTAGGAATCATTTACTAGCACCATGTCTCTGCTCACCCAATCAGTCAAACGGTCTAAAACTATATGGTGTGTTCACATGGTACACAACATGTACTTATAAAAAGTCATTTCTTCAAAACAGAATAACACTTGGCATGTGATCATAACATGACCAACCGTGTTGTCTGGGTTACTAGATAGTAAGCCTCTCAAACTTCTCTAAAACCCCCTAAACATTAATATTTTTTCCATGGAATGCCATGTTCTGATCCGACAGAGCCCATAATCCAGGTGAATCAATGTTTAATATCTTAATCATGTCATTCCTTTTAAGAATTAGATTAATGTTCAATCATGGTCCACTAAATTCATATCCATGAAATCCTATAAAAACTCAGGGGCCAAATCTAGGTGTCCATTATATGAATCATTATATATACCAATAATCTATCAAAATTCTAGGTATTTTATCAACACATATATCACAATAACAAGAATATCTAGCATCACATATTACAAAACATCATTCAATCAGTAATGCACCATAAACGACATGAAAATAATTCATGACATGTGATATCTAGAAAGTGCATACATGTTGCATGAGATGGAATAAACAAATATCATCATGTTAGAATATTAATGTAACCACAATTAAATCAATACTAATATAAATAAAAAAAGTGAATCACCCAATGATGAAATTAAATAAACTATAATAATTGTAAAACTAGAAAAATTGTAATATTTGAGGTAACATTTCTGTTTTTCGTGTACACGTGTTAGCTACTTCTGAGACCATCTTATTATAAACTACCCATTCCATCCTATCTCAATCTATTGGCTCCAAATATTAATTCAAATCATAAAAAAAATTATCCAATACCACATTGAAACATTCTGGATCTGAGTGCCTTGCAAAGGACCCCCGAACCCAGTTGGACATGGATACTTAACAAATTTTTTCCAAATTCCAGAGGATACTAACTAGATTCTAGGGCCATGGTGTGGTAATGGGGAAACTTTTCCCTCATTGGTAGAGTATAAAAATGAAAAAACAATTAGAAAATAATAGAAGATGAAGTAATACCGTACGATAGAAGTAAACAGTGGAAGAATTATAATAATAAAACATGCGGAACATACAAACACACACACACACAAACATATATATGTAAATGATTCCGGTCACATTTGTCTTTGAATGAATCCAAAAAAGTCACAATCATACAAATACAATACCAAACCCCATGTAAATAATAATAAGTTACCTATAATAGAATCACATCCTTAGCATGGTCCCATGCTCTCCTGCTCCAAAAACAATAATGTACCTAATGAATAAGGAACATTACCTTATATATACCTACAATTATATAGTCTGTTTGGATCCAAAATCCTTACACATAAATTGTGATAGATGAATCTTAGTGGTTAATATCTAAAATATCAATGCCTAACAATCAGTGAATATATATAAAAGGTAATATACAGAAATGAAACAATAGGCATAGAAATAATTAAATGTAAACAATCATAATCTTTTCAATTACATTCATTTTCATCAAGAAACTGTTAAATCGGTAGTACCCTGGGTTATAGACTAAAATATGAATCCTCTATATAAATTAACCAAAATATATGCCTCATTATACCATATATAAAATCGTATAAGACAGAGTCCAATCTTGTGCTTTTTCTTGGTATTCTTGTCACAATCATTCTATTATTCATAAACAATCCTTCGGGAAAGTCTTCACAGTATAACCCCTTTAACATAGCACCAATTCATAAAATAATGACCCTTTGGGGATTTCTCTCGGTCTAACCCCTTTGGTCCTACAAAAAACTATGTCAATTAAAAAATGAACATCTTGGTAGATCTCATGGTTAATACCCCTTGGTCAAAATTACATCGATAAATTAGAAATGACCCCTTGTGTATCTCTCACGGTCAGTACCCATGGGTAAAACATCTACACCAAGGCTCTAACGGTCCTGTGTAAACAGGTGAAAAGTCCCCTTAGTATTATAGGTCCTATTCTCTCATGATCCATTGAAAAAAAAACAACAGGCATTACATATCAAAACAATTCGGGTAGTCTATAGGTACTACGTGGCTAAACATGCACAAGGTAGTACACATACATTCCACATAATCAATCAGACCCCATCCTATTCATCCAAGGATTATAAAATAAGGTATCTAACCTTATTCAAAAAAAAACAACCCATTTTCAGTTAATCAAACCATTGTAGGAATTAAACATGGATAAATTAAAAATAATGAAAAATCCAAAAGTGGGTACACAACACATTTATTATATACATACCAAATACCAATAATGAAAGGTACAAAACTGCTAAAATAATATTGTATGATTGATATATTTGATCATCTGCCCTTGAATTTTTCTAGATCGACATTGATCTAAAATAAAAGGTGAAAAAAACAAAACTAGAATAACTCAACTGAGAGGAAGAATCAGGAACAAAGGCTCTAGGTGAATCAAGAACTCACCAGTGGGATTCTAACACACATGATGACCTCTAAATCAGAGTTTGAATGGAGAATTGAGAGGGGTTAATAGTTTTTTAATCATTTAAATGCACTTTTATATAAACCACGAGGAGAATAATTTGTTTTTGATGATGAGATTGAACCCTGATCTAATTTATGAAAAAAACTACAGTATGTGTTCATTAAATGTACACACTATGTAGTAGCCATAACAAGCCCCCACCTTAAGCGGTCTGTCTTGTCACCTAAATGATCATGTAATCGGCCATTAAATGTCCACAATGAGGCTGTATGCAGTACCCAAATACACGACATGTAATAATAGGTACACAAAAAATTCATAAAAAATTTCACATTCTTCCATTTTCCTACAAAATAACACAAAATCAAGAACTATACCTAAAATAAAGTTCAATCTTCTTAAAATTTACCTATTTAAAAAAGTTGTTATATTTGTTTGACATTGTTTTCCGGAAAGAAAATTTTCAAAGTTTACATTTTTATAATTTCATATAGGGATAATTAATGAACATTTTTCAAAATATAATTATTTAAAATTATCAATGATAATTGGGAAACATTATCATAGAAAAGTACACAGTTTTTCTAAATATGTTGATTATTTTTCAATGAAGAATAATTATTAGAAAATTATCAATGGATAATTTATTATATATTATGAATGGATAATTTAAATAATTTTATATTAATTTTCTTATTGAATTAATAAGGATTGTTTATATTGAAAATTTTTACAATATATTTATACAAATTATAAAAATTCAATTTTAATGAATTTCACAATTTTTATTCATTATTTTATAGATATAAATTATCAATTTTGGGGTTATAATTATTATTTATGAGAATATTTAAATATAGTGTGACTTCTTTAATGACAATTTAGAAATTATTCAAGGTAGAGATAGTATCACAACTTTTTTAATTTTATTTATTTTAGAAATAAAATAGATGGTTTTGGTTCTAGTAACCATTGTTGAACTCCATATTTTCAATACAAAAAATAGGATATCAAATCATATGAGGATGTTCTCTTGATTTTAGAAGTTTTAATCCTACTTTTGAACCACAAATGGTTGTTTATTCTTATCATTTCAGTCGATGAATTTGTGGTAGAATGTTCCTTTCAATTATAGACCATGTATATATAATTTATACCATGATGTGAAATTTATTCTCGATTTATCTATACTTATTATGAGATGCATGTGAATCTATGAGTGGATGTGGGATTTCATGATTATTACTATGTGATTATGTCTGACTCATGATTTTGATCGTGGTGTTCCTTATAATTCATTATTATGAACAATATTGTTTTTTTGTTTCATAGATGATAGAATTTTGGTTTATCTGTTGTGATATTTAGGATGAGAATTTAGGTTTTCATTTATACAGTCATTACATCATTATAAGTGCTCATGGATATCCCTTTAGATGGAAAAGAATCATTGTCTGGTTAACCAAACTGAATGATTCCAAATATCATTAAAGGTGGGTGTTGTGGTCCCTATAAATAAAAAATAATAATGAGTTTTTTGTAGAAATAATACATTGAATTTAATACACTTCATACATGGGTGATAGAATGATTATCTAAATATGGATTTCACTAATGGAACAATGGTTATTCTTCTGACAACCACCATCGATGATGGGTGAGATGGTGTCATGGTGGAGTGTACGATATTCCTATGAAAACCACTAACTTATGGGGGTGATACATGCCTCCTTTATAGAAGTATGTGACCTATTTGGAATTCTTTCAATGAATGAGATAAATTAGGTGGGGATAGGGTTTCAAGATAATAGATCAATGCATTATGAATCCACATATTTTGGGTTTTTATGGAGGATTTAATTATGTCATAAAAAATTATTATAAATATTTTTCATGTATAATAAGGAAATATTAGTGGTTTCATTATAATTGTTGTACTAATGCTCTATATTGTAATTTTAGTGAACATATTTATTTTATTCATATAGATCCTACAATAGGATAGGGATCAATGGTGGATAGTTGAGTAGTGAACCATGGAGCTAAAATTGACAGAGATAGAATTCAGATGACCAAAGTGGTTTTTTTATTTAAATTTAATTTCTTATATGATTAATATACACTCTATAGGTATACCAAATTAGTTAAAATTATTTTTCATATCATTTAATACTGATTATTTATTTTTTCTATGATTATTATTATTATTATTGATTTATTATTTTCGTTAATGACATGATACAATGGGTATTGTCTCCTCACAATCATAAATATACCCTCACAGATAGTCTTCATCAACTTGCATATAAGGAGGGGCAAATTAAGATATGTGGAAATATGAATTTGACATATTTGATTAAGATACAATATTACAAAATAGTATCAATATTAAATTAATAATTTCATTAATTTTATATTATTTATCTCATAGTAGATGATATATATAATAGATGGGACTCAGGAAAGGGGAACTTTGATAGTGCCTTTCTAGAATTTTGTGGTGGACCATCAAAATGTATATTAATTGGGTAAATTATATTTTGTTTTTATAATTAATTAAAATTATCTCTGGTGATTCACATTGTGATGATATGTGTTTTATGATATTTATCATTCATTCATGAAACATGACTAGGCACCTAGGGTAACAAAAATACATACATAAATAAATACATATATATATATATATATGATTCATATTTCTTCATTAATTAAATTTCATTATTTTTTCCAATTTGGGAAATATATTCTATTATGTGATATATATACGTGTTGTAGTAATATTATATCAATCATGAATTAATTAGATGAACATAGAATAATTTTTTTCGTTATATATTTGCTCAATTTGACTAATATGAAGGGATATAGACATGGGTTAGTACATTGAAAGTTATACCATGGGTGGTTGACAGACTCCTTTTGAAATATTTTCATAATCCCATAGATGGGTTGTAATATAATATGCTTTTAATGTTCTCTTATTTACAAAAGAGTCCACCTCTTAGTTTTTTGGTAGGAAAATTGGATGATAAGAATACTTATGATCACATTCCCATACCCTGTTGAGTGGTATATGAAGTAGTACCACCCCATTTAGGACACCATACTCCATGGATCATAGTCATCTATGGTTGAGGCATTTAGATTCTTCACCTTCCATACATTCCAGGAACTGATGGACCACATAAGTTTAATGACTAGAAATGCATCATTGAGGATGTTTTTGATCTCAGTGTGACACCTATGGTCCAGAAGGGGGAAATTGAAGAGTCCTTATGAAATGGATGTTCTATGAGATAGAGGGGTTTGGTGAATTTTTTTGATAGGTATATATTACCAATGTGAATATAATCAAAGAAAGTTTCTTCATATAAGTCCTTTGGGGTGCCCTAAAGACAAACTATTCCAATGAAATCATTGAAATTATTCAAAAATACAAGGAGTCGTGATAGATCAGGAATCCTTCATTATAATATATGGGTAACAATTTCAAATGAAATGTGTTTTGGGAAATTATTGTAGTTCTTTTTAAATTTCATCTATGGAATTCCAATATTGTGGAAACATTTTTCTTCTTTGAATCTATTTTACTAAGGTCTGTTATATGGGTAATGGAATACATGGACAATATTGGGAGTTGGGAAACTCAATAAAAGAACAAGACTTCCCAGAAAATGAAATTTTGTGATAGGTTTTAGTGTACTGCTAGGACATGCATTTTTTGTGGATCATGCTCAAAAATATGAAAAATGATACGTGTTAGTACATGATTTACATTACCAATTTTTTTTGATCGTTTACCTGACATATTTTCGATGTATTAATATTTGTATGAAATTTTTCTAGATTTGAATGTCCTGTATTATTTTTCATAACATACAATTCTTTGGAATTTTCCTTAGGAAATGAAAAAAATACATGTATATATGTGATAGGTAGTCAATGATTCCCTTTGTTAGAGACAAATCAAGTAATTCCATATCACTATGTAGGATCATGTCATTATGGGTTTATGATGGTGTCACCTATGTTAGTGGGGTATCGTGATGTATAATCGGTGATTGTTGGTCATATGAACAAAAACAATTTAAATTTTTTAACTCATCCACATGACATAACTAATAGTCAAATTGGACATTATATTCATTCATGAGATAGTATGATCACGTGGAGTTCCCTTGAGGATTGTTTTATAAAAATAAATACATTTTACATTGTTGTGTTTTTAATGCTTCTAGATATTCATTTAGATATAGTTTAGATTCATCACATCATATAATAACATGAATGGTGTAATGCCCGAGTTGGCTATAAACATACTATAATATATCCATCATGATTTCATCTAGAATATCTATGGAGTGTTAGATGATCACCCCACCTATTGACCATTACAGTGTCGTTATAGTAGTTTGTTTCATTTACATACATTAAATAATGAATTTGATGATGTATCGGTTGTGGGGCCTAGTTTGTTTTGAGATACATCCAAGATAGTATAGTTTATAAATAAAAGATTCATCACCAATCACAACATAAAAGGTATCATAAAAATCATAACATGATACCCTTGGATTTCATTGTGCACGATCATGTATTTCATATGGGCGACTTCTCAGTTGGAGAACCTACATATAACTGTGGTGGTCAATTTTATCCATGTTTTGTGGGACAAATTGTGATTAACAAATAGTTGGGGATAAAGGATATCTTTTTGGGGGAATCCTACATATTATTTAGGAGTTCCAATTTTTTTAGATATTTCTTCATATTAGAGATACATGCCCAATTCTACACGTGTAAAGGACTATGATGATATTGATTTCGGTCTAAATGGATCATATGGAATGATTTTAATAAAAATTTTACACTAGTGTTAGATATTTGAATGAATTAAAACATTATCAAAATTCAGAATTTAGTAGCGGCATGGATCGATCAAGGTGGAAATCAGGTATTTTTATTTTTATTTTTAATATTAGTGCCATGATTTGTATGAGAAAGTGTACCATAGAAGCTTCTTGATTACAACAATTTTAATTAGTGGTTTAATAGTAAAATCATATTTTAAATGATATTAAAAACTATTTTTGAATATAATTGATGTGTATTTTTATGTTAAAATATTGTTTTTTAATTAATATCATATGTTGACTGATTGAAATCATTTACATAATTAAAAACAACTTGTTAACATTTTTTAATATTCTATGAAATTTATGTGTAGTTAGGTTTTGAGATATCAAGATATTTCGAGTCTCGTAGATCATTGGCGTAGAAAGAATAAAATATTTACAACATTCATTCCCTCACACACATTTGTTCTTAAATAATATAATATCTATAAAATAGTGTATCATATGTGATATACAATACCACCTTTCGGTCGTGGTTATATTTTTACCCTAGGTGTGGTATAAAAATTGTATGGATTGGGTGTTTAGTTTCATAAAACATGAGGGTAATTTATTTAAATTTTTTATTATAATTTTTTTTCAAAAATTATTCATCACCCAAACAATGTGTTATATTGGAAATCTAAGACAACTATCATGTCTAGAAATAGGTTTTTATCATATGTGTGAAATAATATTATTACAATTGTATGATTGCTTAAATACCTGGAAGGGATAAATTATTTAATATTTTGTATTATAGTATTATAATTTTAATTAATCAAATTTATTTTTCTTCAATATTCATCTTGAACACATGGATAATCCACCATTTTTATGTGGGTCACCATAAAAAACATTCTTATTTCAACTGTTTTTAAGCAATCCATTATGAAATTTCTTAAATATGGGAAATTTTTCCATCTACATTGAATTTTATATTGAATCATGAATTAAAATGGGATTTTAATTTTGAATTTTTAATAATATTAATTTCGCTTTAAAATTGACTAATAGTTTTGATATTACTTGATGGTCAATATCATTGAGTTAAAGAAACCAAATATCCCTCTTTCATGTCATTGGTAAAGGTCTAATAATTTAATTTAATCTCCTCATCTGGATCACAATTCAACAAAAGACCCAATTTTTTTCCCTATTCTCAATACCCCAAGATCCTTATTTATGTTTTATTTGTTTTAGACATTTACTTTTTAAAATATTTTTTAATTGTGGAAAATATTTTGAATTTAGTTAAAACAATATAAAAAAATAACTATAGATATTTCCATCAGTTTTCAGAAAAAAATTTCTCATTTAAAAAAAGATAATAAGAAGGTTTTTTATTTTGATATCTACATTAATATTTCATGGTTAAAAATATATGTTTATCAAAATATAAGGAAATTCAATTATCAGTCATAATTAAAATAAATTTTGAAAAAAAAAATTTCCTCAATTTACCAAATGTTAAATGGAAAAAATTATTAACGTATAATTATATCAAATAATAATTTTTTTTAAAAAAAGGTAATTATCGAAGGATAATTTATATGGGAATAACATGATATAATAATAAATTCATAACTAAAAAATAATCATAATATAATTATGAAAATAATATTTCTTGAAATATAATCAAAGGAAAATTTATGAAAAATTATCAGTACATAAATAAATAATAAATATAATAAAATTATAATTAGTTAATAATTATCATAGATAATAGGATGAGATTATGATTGGATAATTATAATGTTTTTTAAAGTATAATGATATCTTTTTGCAGAAGGATAATTAAAGGAATACCATAAAATAATAATTTATGAAAAATTATTAAATGATAATTTATAAAAAATACCAAAAGATAATTACAGATTTAAAAAGGAAAATTTATAAAGATTATTTTTAAAATATAATTAAACAAATAATGTTACCTTAATTATATTAAAATTATCATGTCATAATGACATAAAATTATTACAGGTTAAATATAAAAATTATCATGAATAATTTTATGGGTTTATTAAATAATAATAATAAGGAATACCACTTGAGCTATTGAATTAGTTTATAGATATAAATAATTTAATGTGGTTATATAATTATTCTTTATTTGAATATTTTTAGTGCATATGTTGACCTAAAAATAATGTAGAATTTATCATGGAGTAAGAAATTTTCATCTGATGATATAATTAATTTTTTATGAAGTAAAATAATATGTGATGGATCATGGATCCTTTTTTTAACCATTAGTTTTGATGTTTCATAAATTATGATACTAAGGCACATGATGATATGCTCTATACTGTTGAGGTTTCCAATTTTAAATTCAATCTAAAAATAGTTGTCTATTTTCACAATTGACATCAATATCTTTGAGACATGATGGTGCTTATCATTATAGACCATATATATATAATTATTACCATGATGTGATGTTTATTATGGATTAATCAATTATTATTATGTGGAGAATATGGGAGTGTGTGTGTGGATATGTGATTTCCCTATTTTGACCAGGTAATTATGTGCGGCTCTTGTCTTTGATTATCGTGTGCTTTATCAATCATTGTAATGACATGTATTTTTTATTGTTCCATTATTCGTTTAATTTTCCTCAAGGGAATTAGATATTAATTTGGATGAATGGGTTTAAGAGTTATGTAGTTCTAATATCCTTAATGGTGGGTGTTTATATCCTTATAGAGGGAAACACATCATGTTACGATTACCCAAATAGAAACTATTCAAACATACTTATAAAAAGGAATGTATATCCCTAATGAAGTAAAGTCATAATGTATAGACTGATGATTCAATTCCTAGAAATTTTTTGGATTGGTCCTTGGGTTGTTAAATAAATAACCTAGACTAGGATCAACTTGAGAAAATTTGTGGCATTTAATTGACATATACTAACTATTTGGGACGATCTAATGACATTGAAGAGTGAGTGGAATTCCTTTAAAAACCATCAACTTTGTGAGGCTACCTATGTAAAATTCACTAAGTTAAATGAATTATTTCCCTTCTATTCATATAATAACCCAATGTTGGTGGGGATGGGAATCATGGTTTATTGGTCCTCACATGATGGATAGAAATATACAACATCTTGATGGAGAATTTAGTTGCATCATGATATATGCTGTTATTTATTTTGTACACTTATGGTAAGAATAATATTGTGGTTTCCTACATATGAATATACTCTCATCCTAATCAACTATTTCGGTATGAATGTAGATTTTATGATAATTGATCTAGAAAAGGTAAATGACCTTATGTTGGATGGCCGAGTAGTGGATTATGGAGTTAGAATGAAGAGATATATACACATGTAGATAAAATATGTTTTTTCTTTACATCTTATTTATTTTATATTTCTTTTACTAAGGACATGATTATAACCATATGAGATCTTATTATGTATGTCATTTATTCAGTTTCCAAATTTTTTACTCTAATTATTTATTGTTATTGTTTTTTATTATTCATATTGATGATAAAATATATAGGGTATAGTCTCCTCCCTATCATACCAAGACCCTTAGTGCTATTTGGATGGCTCTTGTATAACTAGAGTCACGTATAAGGTCACGTTGAATTATTATTCTAACCTGTTGGTTCAAGATGGGATGTTAAAATGTCCAATGCTATATTTAGAAATTAATGAACAATTCCCCCACTATTTCAATAACAACCCACCCATTATCTCATTAATCCCCATTCTTAAGACATAATGAATTCATTTTCCATACTTCTTACCATGATAGTCTTTTCAAAATGATATTATGGTTCTAAAACGATCTTTGAAATACATAATGTGAAACAAATTATGGTAAGGTTTTCTCCCCTAACACTTTTCAGATTAATAATTCCCATTATTGTAGGCCATATTTATTTACAAGTAATTATGTTTTTGTATGCTTATATACATCCTCTATATCCAAATTATTTATTGACTACCTTCCTCTTTCATTAAAATATTCCATGAACATTTATCTACACTCATTATGATGATGATAATTTCCATTGATTTTACATGCTCAAATTTTTTTATTACCCAACCAAATAATTAATAAATTTTCTTAATCAATATATAACTAGGATTTAATTGTGAGGGGCATCCATTTATGAAACCAACATTCCCTAACCATGGGTTAAAATGGATAATATCAATTTTTATAATATGATTCATATCATAAAAGGTTATATATGCACATGAAGGGTGAGACAAGATAAGGATCCAATGAATTGGATAAAAATTTATTTTATAGAGAAAACATGTTAATGAATCCTTGTTGAAAACCATAGAAATATATTTTTAGAAATGTTTTTTGGTAAAAAATGAAGATATAATTATGAATGTTATATATTTATGTAGTCTATAAATTTCTTATGTTTTGAATCACATATATATGTCCATTAAATTATGTTATTATTAAAGTACTTAGGATCATTCGTTATTAATATACATTATTGGAATTGGTTTTTCTTATCCTCTAAATTTAATCCACGGACATAAAGCTCCATGTACATTGGTTAGATGCATGGGTTGATGCCTTATTTAAATATAAAATCACCAAAAGGATATCCTGATCCCTAGAGATGGTGGATATATACCATAGATCCCTTTTAAATTTATAAAACACATTAAATATTTTGTTATTTTATCCTAGGAAAATGAAGGTATACATGTCAAGGTGTTCAATGATGAATATGTACTCAGTCATCCTATTGAAGGTTGGGATTTTTTATTTAATTATTTTCTTATGCGGTTAGGTTGTATGTAGTAAATATTTTGTGCTGACTACAAGAATTATAACATTGTATGTTGATTCATGGTTTCATATTTACATAGAACTGCATTGGTTAACTATATATTTTTAAATCATAGTTTTTTTACATTCTTCTACATTTCATTTAATATTATTATACTATATTTAGTATTAATAATGATGGTAAATTCTTCCAACCATATGACCATCAAAATGTCTCTACTAGTCGCCCAACTCTAGTATGCGCATATGGGGATGGTCGCTTGAGGAATTAAAACCTATCAGTTTGGTTACTATTTATAATATGAAGTTGATCGAGGCATTCCATGTTTTATTTGTATTAACCAAAAAAATTCCATAAACAGCATGAGTATGATATTTCCAACAATATACCACGACAATTTTGGTTCATCATAAGGCTAGTACTTTGAGTCTAATATAGATCAATGTCATCAAGTGGATCAAAAAATTAGAATATAAACAAAACTATCAAGAATAAATTAAAACTGTAAACAATACGGTTTTCCACATCAAACTCAATAAAAATATAAAAACACATTAATGGGACAATCAAAATTACACCAAATAAAAAAATATTTCATTTCATACCATCCTAAGAATATTTTGGTTAATATTTTATAAAATTATTATAAAAAATTATTTAACAAAACGCGTGTTGTGATTGGTTAATAATACAGGACACTGGTAGATGGTTCTATATTTTTACTTAGTAGTTTTCTATCTTATTTCTCAAAAAATAATATCAATACAATTTTCAAAAATGAAAATAATATGTTGTATTTAATAATTTTTTCAGTTCAAAATATGTAATATTTCATATAAAAATATTCAATATTATCTAACTATTTTATCTTTTTAAAATTATTTCCATGCATATATTTTTATGATTTATCATTTATATTTAAATTTATCTTCTATTATTGTGTAGAATTTTTAATTATATTTATCAAATATTCATATATATTTTTATGTTTACAAATTGTGTTACATTCAAATTATTTTACAATTAATATAAATTTAAAATTTGATTAGCTTAAAAAGATATAAATTCGATATTTTTATAGGTAATAATGAGTTGAAGATGGATTATGGAATATATAATGAGTGATGAATATGTGGAATGCAATGATACTTCTCTATAATTTTCTAAATAAAATGTTCCAAAAAATTAATAAAAATTTTATATCTAATGATAATGATATTCTTGATGGTAAATCTGATGAAATTTAGGAATATTTCATTATATTTATGAAGAAAACAATTTAGAAATAATCAAAAAAATTAGCATTGATATGGTGATGGTGAATAACCAGTGTATCATAATTTAATAGATTTTATTATGTTGTCATCGATGTTAATATTGGTTAACATTAAGGTGAAACATTTTGGAGTGACATCATTTTATAGAGATACTACAATTATTGACATGAATTCTTATTAAAGTGGAAAATCTTCAAGATAAACATTATAAAACCAAAGAAAATATATTCCTGATGCCATTAGGGTGTATTAAAATACACACAATTCCAAATACATGTGTGATATATATGAAAGAATATGATTTTCTATCAGAATGTCCAAAATGTGGGATATCATGTTTTAAGTTGAATAAAAAATCACATGGTGTTTTTGTTATTACAGAGATCCCTTTCAATATATTTTGGTCTCTTTATATAATTCCTCATTTGAACTTTTTATTTTCTAATTCACATTTTTCATAATGGTAAGATAGAATGTTAATGAGGGGGTATGTGAGCTAAAAATTGGTCATCCAACCTATTTTACATAGTGGAATAAAATTTTTAACATATTTCCACCATTCTAAAATGCTGTTATAAGTCTCAGACATGGTTCGTTCAGGGATGTAATGATTTACTATTGAAGCCATAATATCACACATAGTCCATGGCCCATAATATTGGTAATTACAACTTATATCTGGATTTTTGTAGGAATCACAAATATCTCAGGCTGAGTCTCATGATCTTTAGAACGATGAATCCTTGAAATTATATTTAATTTTTCTCATCTCCATTATTTGATTTTGTGAAACACTTAGAAGAGGATGGTATTAGGGTTTATAATTATTTTAAAATTGAATATTTTCAATAACATTCATTGATTATGTACACTAAAAGTGGCATCCCAATGTATGTAAATTTTTCTTGATACAGTGTTAAGGGGCATGAATCATATCCATTTTACAAACAAAAGGCTTCATATTGTCCACTTCATAATGGGGGTAAAATAGTATACATGTTTCATCAAATGTTTGTATCTATGGATCACTCTTATTGAAGATTAAAAATGTAATTAAATGGCTCATATGAATTTTATATTGGTCAAAAACTTTTATACATTAATTATTATTTTTAGTGGGTGAAAAAATATGATGTGAAATTTGTAAGGACTCATATAACTTGTAATGATATAAATATTTGGATGAAATGGTCAATATTTTTTGAGCTCCCATATTTAAAATATCATGATGTAAAATATAACATTGATATCCCACATATGGATAATAATATTTGTTATAGTTTGATCGGAACATTGTTATATATTAAAATAAATACAAAATATGGTTTGAGTGAATGATTAGACTTACTATCTAGGGGAAAACCATTGGAGTTACTTCTCACTCCTGATGGAAGGGGAACATTTCATACCATGGCTTTTAATACATTATCCAAGAGAGAGAAATTTAGAATTATTTAGTGAAATCATGTTATTAATGTGACACATGGTTAATCTTAAAATGTAACAAATTTGGTCTCTTTAACGGATTTGATGTTGACAGGTTTGAAATATCATTATTTTCACGATATGATGCAACAACTACTACCTGTTCCATTGCATGGAATATTTCACATCTGTGTCAGAAATACAATAATGAAGGTGTTTTATTTTTTTCATTTCAATTTTTAATAAGGTGATTGATCTATATGCTTTTAAATTTCAAGAATACGAAGAAATGTATATATATTATCAATTAGAAATGTAATTTCTTCTATCTTTTTTTATATAATGGATAATTTAATGGTTTATCTACTTCATGAAATAATTCTTTTTTGACTTATATAATTTTGTTGGAAGATTTCTTTTCAATGTTATATAATGATATTTAATGGGTATGTGAAAACTAATTATCATCTTGAGGCATCCATTGTTCAAAATTATATTTCTATGGAGGTTGTAGAGTTTTGTACGAGCTACTTTTCTATGGTAAAGCACATTGTTATGCATCCATATCTCCATGAACAAGTTAATAGTATGGGAAAAAGGGATTAATGGCTTGAAAGTCAAATTATTTTTAGGATAATAGATAAAGAATAAAAATTTACACATATTGAATGATATACATCATGAAAAACTTTGTATAATATTACATATTAATGAGTGAAACAATGTCACTGGTAAAATAATGTATTGTGGATTTGAATGTGTATACTAATTTTTTAACCATGGTTTAAAAAGGATCTATTTTTTAGATCAGATGCTTCAGAGAAATTAATATGTTTAGTGGGTGGTCCATTTTTACATGGGAAAACATTGTCCTAGTATGAATATAATGGCCATAAATTTCATACAAAATCTCAATACAATAGATGTGCAGTTCAGAAGAGTGGTGTATTGGTGGAAAGAGAAACAATGCATTTTTTCAAGTTCAAAAGAAAATATATTTATTTATCCATAAATTATATATTATGGATTCATTAATGAAATATAAGAGATTTATTACATTAAAATAAATGTTCTAATTTTTATCTGTAAATGGTTTATCTGCAATAGTACCGTCAGACACGATGAATTTTGAATGACATTTGTTAATCTGAATAGATTGGAAGGCATAGTTGATTATTTTCTAATTTAAACACATGAAAAAATATTTATACATTGTTACAAAATCTAATATGTAGTGGTCTAATGATTTAAAAGGAAAAAACATTTTTGATGATCTAATTGATGATGATTATGATTTATGTTAGATCCCTACATCCATGTAAATTTTAACAGATAATAATGATGAGAATGTCATATTCATGGTTTCTTCTATAAGGAATGATCGTGATGAATTAATTTTTGAAAATAAAAAACCATTTGTAATGTTTTATTATTAGAGGTAACATATGTTTATATATCATTTACATTAATTAACTTCCTAAATTTCAGATAATTTAATATATGTTCATTATTAAAACATGTATTAAAAATAATATGTAAATATATTTTCTTATATTAGTTTATTTTTATTAGATTAATTTTTTTATAGTTAAGTAACATATATATATATATATATATATATTGAGTTCGTTGAATTACAATTATTATAAATCTAATGCTTTAAAAAAATTGTTCTTTGTATAAAAAGTATTTATTTTGTTGGATCCCTTTTAATATTCATACACTAATTTTGGATTTGTTTTCAATAATTTACATTACATTTCTTATATTATTATTATTATTATTATTTTTAGCTATACAAAATATAAATAATATTGTTTTTATGTTTATGTTTTCTTATTTGTTTAAATTTTATTCATTTTTTGATTACATTAGTACTATAATAGTTGAATTTTTATATTCTTAAACGAATTGTTTGTTTCATTGATTTTAGGATAATGAAAATTAAATCACTTGATCAACCGAATTTATATACAAATGTTGCTTAGGATCATAAATCTAGGGAGGAACAATCACAAACCCCATGAGATGATCCCCGATATCCTCCATATACTCCCACAGTGGTAAAGAATATTTCAAGGGTTAGTAAATTTGGACGAACACATTTACGAAATTTATCACTAACTCATTGAATGGACAAGAGAATAATGATAGAATTTGATGAAAATGATATTCCAAGACATCCTAATGCCAAAATATTCAATATCGTTGTATCAAAACAAGTTCAATGAAAATTTATCAATTTTTAATGATAAAATAACTATTTACAAAACAAAACATTCCCGATTGTGGGTGGAAATTTTTGGATGCTCTTTTGTTATTGTTTTAAAATCATTGAATTTTTATAGTATAATATGTTTTCCATATTCTTATCAGATGATAATTGATATACACGACACAAGAGGAGTCATGGGGAAATGATTACTGATGGCTTATTGAAGATTGGGGAATTTGAAAGAAACCCTCTATCTAATTTAATTTATCCGAAAAGGCCACATTACAATACATTTCACATGTATTCTTTCATTGATGAACACACATGGAAATAATTTGGTGGATTTATAATTCATAAAGCAATATTGGATATTAAAATGTAATATTTCAGAAGATTTATTATTTTAATGATATTAATAATAATTGATTAATGAATTATTAATGATTTATTATTATCTATTAATAGAAATTAGCGAGATGTAATTAGGATATCCAATATAGAAATTCATACCCTAATACATTTTCTCAGGAGGGTGTGGTGGGGGAATAAATTATTTGAAGAATAAAATATGGATGAACAAGTACACAAACATAGAACTGATTAAATCTATATAAAGGCTTCCCCTATATAATTTCTATCTAGAAATGAAAAAATTAAGAGGGTTTAGATGTGAAAAAAGGGGAAATATCATAATGAAAAATTGAGGGTCATAGCTGAGAAGATTTTAAGATATTTATTTTATTTAATTATTTAAATTAAATTATTTATATAATTAGATCATTGAATTATTTTTTAAATATTACATACACGATTCTCGTGAGGAGTAGAGAACACATGGGGTATTTTTATCTAAATGGAGGCATGATATTTGACCTACAACATTGGGAAATACCAAACACACAGGTTGTGTAGTGTATCAGTGAAAAAATTATTACCACATTCTCCAGATTCTTCTATTGTGGTTTAAAAAAGAATATTTAGAGAGTGATGCTCAATATATTATTATGAGAGTAGAGGAAAATATCATAGCCTGGATACAGTCTATGGTTAGAGACATGAAATGACAATTTAAGACTACAACTCCCACTCTATCTCTCCCAACTCTGCTTGTAGACCCCATTATTTTTCCTCCACCTTTGCAAGCTGCCCTATTTTTTATCATACTCCTACAATCAATCCTACATATCTTCCTACAAATACCATTTTTTATCATACTACACCACACCTCCAAAACATCCTAATTAATTATTTGTATGTTGATTAATCCCACTATCATATAGTTGCATATGTGCATATATTTTATAAAAGAGATACAATTCATTGTCAAAAGTTAAAGGTAGACCAGAATAGTGTCATAATAAATGATATTATAAATATAAAATTTTGGGTGTCATTACTTATTGAGGAGGTGAAAATAGTTGGAAGAAGTATAAAAATATATTTAGGTTTGGTTTCTATACTTCTATGTCATATTACTATAGTGGTGTGTGTATATTTTTTCTTCTATTGGATTTTTCATATTAAATTTGTTTAAATATTTGAAGGAAAATATATTAAACTATTTTTTATAGGAATAGATTAATGGAAAATAAATACTTTATAGATATTATAAAAGGTAATGGGATAGGACTTCAGATACAAATTCAAGTAGTCATGATAGATTGTCAATATATTGATATTTGTTGTTGGGTGTTTATAAATTTCTAGTGGACGCTCTTTTATGTTAGAATGAAAAAAATATTGTTTTTGAAAAATGATATCATATAGATTGTAACTATAAATAAGGTGGGCATAATCATTATGCTTGTTTTTTCTATGTATGTGTTTACATAAATTTATCCCTGCATTAAATTTATTTAAAATTTATATATATTTCTATTTTGAATTATGTATTTTTATCAAATATTTGAGGATAATAAATTTAAATATGTATATGTATTGATGGAACCATATTTTATTTCACATGATGTTCTGAAATTGACTAAGGAACAAAGAACAGTTTATATTGATTAAATATTTAAATATAATATAATTACACAATGATTGATGTTTCCTTATATTGAGATTTATGAAACACATATCTCACAAAGAGTAATTTATAATTTATCATAATAACCATTAACATGAAATATTTATTTATATAGTGAACATTGGATGTTATCTGTTTTTTTTTCATGGGACAAGTCACTTTATAAGACATTCCCTATCTATGGAGCTGTGCATGGAAATATTACAAAGATGTTTGAAAATAATGATTTAATTTATTACTAGTTGTTTATATTATAATTAATTTTCAATATATTTCATACACATAATTTTATAAAAGCTGATGGGATTTATTTTGATAACCCATAATGAAAAATATTTCCAATTTAAAATATGTAAAATTAAAGGTGAATTCCATTTTATAATTAGAATATTATTTATATATTACATAAAAATTTTGTTTTGAATTGAAAAACACGTTTAAAAGGAAATTTCACAAAAAAAGGTGTCAAATAATGTGGATATTATGGGTTATGATTTATGTATGAAATAATTACAACTATATTAGTTACGTTGTTCAAAAAGGTAAGATTTTTGTATAAGCTTTTCCGTAATATGTCATTTGGATTATTCAATATGCATTTCAACTATGTTACATTTTAATTTTTAGCTTTTTGGTTAACATTACCCTTATAGAGCAGAAATGGACACACTTTTACAAGTGTAATGGGAACATAATTTTCTAGGATTGATTGGATTTTATATTTTTTAGTAAAAAGGAATGTATATCCCTAATGAAGTAAAGTCATAATGTATAGACTGATGATTCAATTCCTAGAAATTTTTTGGATTGGTCCTTGGGTTGTTAAATAAATAACCTAGACTAGGATCAACTTGAGAAAATTTGTGGCATTTAATTGACATATACTAACTATTTGGGACGATCTAATGACATTGAAGAGTGAGTGGAATTCCTTTAAAAACCATCAACTTTGTGAGGCTACCTATGTAAAATTCACTAAGTTAAATGAATTATTTCCCTTCTATTCATATAATAACCCAATGTTGGTGGGGATGGGAATCATGGTTTATTGGTCCTCACATGATGGATAGAAATATACAACATCTTGATGGAGAATTTAGTTGCATCATGATATATGCTGTTATTTATTTTGTACACTTATGGTAAGAATAATATTGTGGTTTCCTACATATGAATATACTCTCATCCTAATCAACTATTTCAGTATGAATGTAGATTTTATGATAATTGATCTAGAAAAGGTAAATGACCTTATGTTGGATGGCCGAGTAGTGGATTATGGAGTTAGAATGAAGAGATATATACACATGTAGATAAAATATGTTTTTTCTTTACATCTTATTTATTTTATATTTCTTTTACTAAGGACATGATTATAACCATATGAGATCTTATTATGTATGTCATTTATTCAGTTTCCAAATTTTTTACTCTAATTATTTATTGTTATTGTTTTTTTATTATTCATATTGATGATAAAATATATAGGGTATAGTCTCCTCCCTATCATACCAAGACCCTTAGTGCTATTTGGATGGCTCTTGTATAACTAGAGTCACGTATAAGGTCACGTTGAATTATTATTCTAACCTGTTGGTTCAAGATGGGATGTTAAAATGTCCAATGCTATATTTAGAAATTAATGAACAATTCCCCCACTATTTCAATAACAACCCACCCATTATCTCATTAATCCCCATTCTTAAGACATAATGAATTCATTTTCCATACTTCTTACCATGATAGTCTTTTCAAAATGATATTATGGTTCTAAAACGATCTTTGAAATACATAATGTGAAACAAATTATGGTAAGGTTTTCTCCCCTAACACTTTTCAGATTAATAATTCCAATTATTGTAGGCCATATTTATTTACAAGTAATTATGTTTTTGTATGTTTATATACATCCTCTATATCCAAATTATTTATTGACTACCTTCCTCTTTCATTAAAATATTCCATGAACATTTATCTACACTCATTATGATGATGATAATTTCCATTGATTTTACATGCTCAAATTTTTTTATTACCCAACCAAATAATTAATAAATTTTATTAATCAATATATAACTAGGATTTAATTGTGAGGGGCATCCATTTATGAAACCAACATTCCCTAACCATGGGTTAAAATGGATAATATCAATTTTTATAATATGATTCATATCATAAAAGGTTATATATGCACATGAAGGGTGAGACAAGATAGGGATCCAATGAATTGGATAAAAATTTATTTTATAGAGAAAACATGTTAATGAATCCTTGTTGAAAACCATAGAAATATATTTTTAGAAATGTTTTTTGGTAAAAAATGAAGATATAATTATGAATGTTATATATTTATGTAGTCTATAAATTTCTTATGTTTTGAATCACATATATATGTCCATTAAATTATGTTATTATTAAAGTACTTAGGATCATTCGTTATTAATATACATTATTGGAATTGGTTTTTCTTATCCTCTAAATTTAATCCACGGACATAAAGCTCCATGTACATTGGTTAGATGCATGGGTTGATGCCTTATTTAAATATAAAATCACCAAAAGGATATCCTGATCCCTAGAGATGGTGGATATATACCATAGATCCCTTTTAAATTTATAAAACACATTAAATATTTTGTTATTTTATCCTAGGAAAATGAAGGTATACATGTCAAGGTGTTCGATGATGAATATGTACTCAGTCATCCTATTGAAGGTTGGGATTTTTTATTTAATTATTTTCTTATGCGGTTAGGTTGTATGTAGTAAATATTTTGTGCTGACTACAAGAATTATAACATTGTATGTTGATTCATGGTTTCATATTTACATAGAACTGCATTGGTTAACTATATATTTTTAAATCATAGTTTTTTTACATTCTTCTACATTTCATTTAATATTATTATACTATATTTAGTATTAATAATGATGGTAAATTCTTCCAACCATATGACCATAAAAATGTCTCTACTAGTCGCCCAACTCTAGTATGCGCATATGGGGATGGTCGCTTGAGGAATTAAAACCTATCAGTTTGGTTACTATTTATAATATGAAGTTGATCGAGGCATTCCATGTTTTATTTGTATTAACCAAAAAAATTCCATAAACAGCATGAGTATGATATTTCCAACAATATACCACGACAATTTTGGTACATCATAAGGCTAGTACTTTGAGTCTAATATAGATCAATGTCATCAAGTGGATCAAAAAATTAGAATATAAACAAAACTATCAAGAATAAATTAAAACTGTAAACAATACGGTTTTCCACATCAAACTCAATAAAAATATAAAAACACATTAATGGGACAATCAAAATTACACCAAATAAAAAAATATTTCATTTCATACCATCCTAAGAATATTTAGGTTAATATTTTATAAAATTATTATAAAAAATTATTTAACAAAACGCGTGTTGTGATTGGTTAATAATACAGGACACTGGTAGATGGTTCTATATTTTTACTTAGTAGTTTTCTATCTTATTGCTAAAAAAATAATATCAATACAATTTTCAAAAATGAAAATAATATGTTGTATTTAATAATTTTTTCAGTTCAAAATATGTAATATTTCATATAAAAATATTCAATATTATCTAACTATTTTATCTTTTTAAAATTATTTCCATGCATATATTTTTATGATTTATCATTTATATTTAAATTTATCTTCTATTATTATGTAGAATTTTTAATTATATTTATCAAATATTCATATATATTTTTATGTTTACAAATTGTGTTACATTCAAATTATTTTACAATTAATATAAATTTAAAATTTGATTAGCTTAAAAAGATATAAATTCGATATTTTTATAGGTAATAATGAGTTGAAGATGGATTATGGAATATATAATGAGTGATGAATATGTGGAATGCAATGAGACTTCTCTATAATTTTCTAAATAAAATGTTCCAAAAAATTAATAAAAATTTTATATCTAATGATAATGATATTCTTGATGGTAAATCTGATGAAATTTAGGAATATTTCATTATATTTATGAAGAAAAAAATTTAGAAATAATCAAAAAAATTAGCATTGATATGGTGATGGTGAATAACCAGTGTATCATAATTTAATAGATTTTATTATGTTGTCATCGATGTTAATATTGGTTAACATTAAGGTGAAACATTTTGGAGTGACATCATTTTTATAGAGATACTACAATTATTGACATGAATTCTTATTAAAGTGGAAAATCATCAAGATAAACATTATAAAACCAAAGAAAATATATTCCTGATGCCATTAGGGTGTATTAAAATACACACAATTCCAAATACATGTGTGATATATATGAATGAATATGGTTTTCTATCAGAATGTCTAAAATGTGGGATATCATGTTTTAAGTTGAATAAAAAATCACATGGTGTTTTTGTTATTACAGAGATCCCTTTCAAGATATTTTGGTCTCTTTATATAATTCCTCATTTGAACTTTTTATTTTCTAATTCACATTTTTCATAATGGTAAGATAGAATGTTAATGAGGGGGTATGTGAGCTAAAAATTGGTCATCCAACCTATTTTACATAGTGGAATAAAATTTTTAACATATTTCCACCATTCTAAAATGCTGTTATAAGTCTCAGACATGGTTCGTTCAGGGATGTAATGATTTACTATTGAAGCCATAATATCACACATAGTCCATGGACCATAATATTGGTAATTACAACTTATATCTGGATTTTTGTAGGAATCACAAATATCTCAGGCTGAGTCTCATGATCTTTAGAACGATGAATCCTTGAAATTATATTTAATTTTTCTCATCTCCATTATTTGATTTTGTGAAACACTTAGAAGAGGATGGTATTAGGGTTTATAATTATTTTAAAATTGAATATTTTCAATAACATTCATTGATTATGTACACTAAAATTGGCATCCCAATGTATGTAAATTTTTCTTGATACAGTGTTAAGGGGCATGAATCATATCCATTTTACAAACAAAAGGCTTCATATTGTCCACTTCATAATGGGGGTAAAATAGTATACATGTTTCATCAAATGTTTGTATCTATGGATCACTCTTATTGAAGATTAAAAATGGAATTAAATGGCTCATATGAATTTTATATTGGTCAAAAACTTTTATACATTAATTATTATTTTTAGTGGGTGAAAAAATATGATGTGAAATTTGTAAGGACTCATATAACTTGTAATGATATAAATATTTGGATGAAATGGTCAATATTTTTTGAGCTCCCATATTTAAAATATCATGATGTAAAATATAACATTGATATCCCACATATGGATAATAATATTTGTTATAGTTTGATCGGAACATTGTTATATATTAAAATAAATACAAAATATGGTTTGAGTGAATGATTAGACTTACTATCTAGGGGAAAACCATTGGAGTTACTTCTCACTCCTGATGGAAGGGGAACATTTCATACCATGGCTTTTAATACATTATCCATGAGAGAGAAATTTAGAATTATTTAGTGAAATCATGTTATTAATGTGACACATGGTTATTCTTAAAATGTAACAAATTTTGTCTCTTTAACGGATTTGATGTTGACAGGTTTGAAATATCATTATTTTCACGATATGATGCAACAACTACTACCTGTTCCATTGCATGGAATATTTCACATCTGTGTCAGAAATACAATAATGAAGGTGTTTTATTTTTTTCATTTCAATTTTAAATAAGGTGATTGATCTATATGCTTTTAAATTTCAAGAATACGAAGAAATGTATATATATTATCAATTAGAAATGTAATTTCTTCTATCTTTTTTTATATAATGGATAATTTAATGGTTTATCTACTTCATGAAATAATTCTTTTTTGACTTATATAATTTTGTTGGAAGATTTCTTTTCAATGTTATATAATGATATTTAATGTGTATGTGAAAACTAATTATCATCTTGAGGCATCCATTGTTCAAAATTATATTTCTATGGAGGTTGTAGAGTTTTGTACGAGCTACTTTTCTATGGTAAAGCACATTGTTATGCATCTATATCTCCATGAACAAGTTAATAGTATGGGAAAAGGGGATTAATGGCTTGAAAGTCAAATTATTTTTAGGATAATAGATAAAGAATAAAAATTTACACATATTGAATGATATACATCATGAAAAACTTTGTATAATATTACATATTAATGAGTGAAACAATGTCACTGGTAAAAGAAAGTATTGTGGATTTGAATGTGTATACTAATTTTTTAACCATGGTTTAAAAAGGATCTATTTTTTAGATCAGATGCATCAGAGAAATTAATATGTTTAGTGGGTGGTCCATTTTTACATGGGAAAACATTGTCCTAGTATGAATATAATGGCCATAAATTTCGTACAAAATCTCAATACAATAGATGTGCAGTTCAGAAGAGTGGTGTATTGGTGGAAAGAGAAACAATGCATTTTTCAAGTTCAAAAGAAAATATATTTATTTATCCATAAATTATATATTATGGATTCATTAATGAAATATAAGAGATTTATTACATTAAAATAAATGTTCTAATTTTTATCTGTAAATGGTTTATCTGCAATAGTACCGTCAGACACGATGAATTTTGAATGACATTTGTTAATCTGAATAGATTGGAAGGCACAGTTGATTATTTTCTAATTTAAACACATGAAAAAATATTTATACATTGTTACAAAATCTAATATGTAGTGGTCTAATGATTTAAAAGGAAAAAACATTTTTGATGATCTAATTGATGATGATTATGATTTATGTTAGATCCCTACATCCATGTAAATTTTAACAGATAATAATGATGAGAATGTCATATTCATGGTTTCTTCTATAAGGAATGATCGTGATGAATTAATTTTTGAAAATAAAAAACCATTTGTAATGTTTTATTATTAGAGGTAACATATGTTTATATATCATTTACATTAATTAACTTCCTAAATTTCAGATAATTTAATATATGTTCATTATTAAAACATGTATTAAAAATAATATGTAAATATATTTTCTTATATTAGTTTATTTTTATTAGATTAATTTGTTTATAGTTAAGTAACATATATATATATATATATTGAGTTCGTTGAATTACAATTATTATAAATCTAATGCTTTAAAAAAATTGTTCTTTGTATAAAAAGTATTTATTTTGTTGGATCCCTTTTAATATTCATACACTAATTTTGGATTTGTTTTCAATAATTTACATTACATTTCTAATATTATTATTATTATTATTATTTTTAGCTATACAAAATATAAATAATATTGTTTTTATGTTTATGTTTTCTTATTTGTTTAAATTTTATTCATTTTTTGATTACATTAGTACTATAATAGTTGAATTTTTATATTCTTAAACGAATTGTTTGTTTCATTGATTTTAGGATAATGAAAATTAAATCACTTGATCAACCGAATTTATATACAAATGTTGCTTAGGATCATAAATCTAGGGAGGAACAATCACAAACCCCATGAGATGATCCCCGATATCCTCCATATACTCCCACAGTGGTAAAGAATATTTCAAGGGTTAGTAAATTTGGATGAACACATTTACGAAATCTATCACTAACTCATTGAATGGACAAGAGAATAATGATAGAATTTGATGAAAATGATATTCCAAGACATCCTAATGCCAAAATATTAAATATCGTTGTATCAAAACAAGTTCAATGAAAATTTATCAATTTTTAATGATAAAATAACTATTTACAAAACAAAACATTCCCGATTGTGGGTGGAAAATTTTGGATGCTCTTTTGTTATTGTTTTAAAATCATTGAATTTTTATAGTATAATATGTTTTCCATATTCTTATCAGATGATAATTGATATACACGACACAAGAGGAGTCATGGGGAAATGATTACTGATGGCTTATTGAAGATTGGGGAATTTGAAAGAAACCCTCTATCTAATTTAATTTATCCGAAAATGCCACATTACAATACATTTCACATGTATTCTTTCATTGATGAACACACATGGAAATAATTTGGTGGATTTATAATTCATAAAGCAATATTGGATATTAAAATGTAATATTTCAGAAGATTTATTATTTTAATGATATTAATAATAATTGATTAATGAATTATTAATGATTTATTATTATCTATTAATAGAAATTAGCGAGATGTAATTAGGATATCCAATATAGAAATTCATACCCTAATACATTTTCTCAGGAGGGTGTGGTGGGGGAATAAATTATTTGAAGAATAAAATATGGATGAACAAGTACACAAACATAGAACTGATTAAATCTACATAAAGGCTTCCCCTATATAATTTCTATCTAGAAATGAAAAAATTAAGAGGGTTTAGATGTGAAAAAAGGGGAAATATCATAATGAAAAATTGAGGGTCATAGCTGAGAAGATTTTAAGATATTTATTTTATTTAATTATTTAAATTAAATTATTTATATAATTAGATCATTGAATTATTTTTTAAATATTACATACACGATTCTCGTGAGGAGTAGAGAACACATGGGGTATTTTTATCTAAATGGAGGCATGATATTTGACCTACAACATTGGGAAATACCAAACACACAGGTTGTGTAGTGTATCAGTGAAAAAATTATTACCACATTCTCCAGATTCTTCTATTGTGGTTTAAAAAAGAATATTTAGAGAGTGATGCTCAATATATTATTATGAGAGTAGAGGAAAATATCATAGCCTGGATACAGTCTATGGTTAGAGACATGAAATGACAATTTAAGACTACAACTCCCACTCTATCTCTCCCAACTCTGCTTGTAGACCCCATTATTTTTCCTCCACCTTTGCAAGCTGCCCTATTTTTTATCATACTCCTACAATCAATCCTACATATCTTCCTACAAATACCATTTTTTATCATACTACACCACACCTCCAAAACATCCTAATTAATTATTTGTATGTTGATTAATCCCACTATCATATAGTTGCATATGTGCATATATTTTATAAAAGAGATACAATTCATTGTCAAAAGTTAAAGGTAGACCAGAATAGTGTCATAATACATGATATTATAAATATAAAATTTTGGGTGTCATTACTTATTGAGGAGGTGAAAATAGTTGGAAGAAGTATAAAAATATATTTAGGTTTGGTTTCTATACTTCTATGTCATATTACTATAGTGGTGTGTGTATATTTTATCTTCTATTGGATTTTTCATATTAAATTTGTTTAAATATTTGAAGGAAAATATATTAAACTATTTTTTATAGGAATAGATTAATGGAAAATAAATACTTTATAGATATTATAAAAGGTAATGGGATAGGACTTCAGATACAAATTCAAGTAGTCATGATAGATTGTCAATATATTGATATTTGTTGTTGGGTGTTTATAAATTTCTAGTGGACGCTCTTTTATGTTAGAATGAAAAAAATATTGTTTTTGAAAAATGATATCATATAGATTGTAACTATAAATAAGGTGGGCATAATCATTATGCTTGTTTTTTCTATGTATGTGTTTACATAAATTTATCCCTGCATTAAATTTATTTAAAATTTATATATATTTCTATTTTGAATTATGTATTTTTATCAAATATTTGAGGATAATAAATTTAAATATGTATATGTATTGATGGAACCATATTTTATTTCACATGATGTTCTGAAATTGACTAAGGAACAAAGAACAGTTTATATTGATTAAATATTTAAATATAATATAATTACACAATGATTGATGTTTCCTTATATTGAGATTTATGAAACACATATCTCACAAAGAGTAATTTATAATTTATCATAATAACCATTAACATGAAATATTTATTTATATAGTGAACATTGGATTTTATCTGTTTTTTTTTCATGGGACAAGTCACTTTATAAGACATTCCCTATCTATGGAGCTGTGCATGGAAATATTACAAAGATGTTTGAAAATAATGATTTAATTTATTACTAGTTGTTTATATTATAATTAATTTTCAATATATTTCATACACATAATTTTATAAAAGCTGATGGGATTTATTTTGATAACCCATAATGAAAAATATTTCCAATTTAAAATATGTAAAATTAAAGGTGAATTCCATTTTATAATTAGAATATTATTTATATATTACATAAAAATTTTGTTTTGAATTGAAAAACACATTTAAAAGGAAATTTCACAAAAAAAGGTGTCAAATAATGTGGATATTATGGGTTATGATTTATGTATGAAATAATTACAACTATATTAGTTACGTTGTTCAAAAAGGTAAGATTTTTGTATAAGCTTTTCCGTAATATGTCATTTGGATTATTCAATATGCATTTCAACTATGTTACATTTTAATCTTTAGCTTTTTGGTTAACATTACCCTTATCGAGCAGAAATGGACACACTTTTACAAGTGTAATGGGAACATAATTTTATAGGATTGATTGGATTTTATATTTTTTAGTAAATATAGTAATTTTGAATGTTGTAACTATAAATGCATATTTGGTAGTTTTTTTGGTTCGATTTAGATTTGTTAGATAATATTGTATATTTTTGATGTTATATCTATGAATGTGTAAGTTGTTTACTATATATTATTCTTATTTCTTCATTCTATATAATATTGTTTTGGTCAGTAGTAGAGAGGAAGTGTTTGAAGAAATGTAATGAAAAAGTCATTACATTGGTTATTTTATAACGAATGTTAAAAATATATGAAATACATTTTTTATGATGGTTCTACTAGAACCGATGTGGTATAAGGTTTTTTACATAGGTTATAAAATAATTGACATAAAAATTCTTCCGCGGGACACCCATTAACATCCATTAATTATTAAACATTGTAAAAAATGATTCAAGGAGGTGATTTTCCACAGAAACTTTTATATAGCTGAAGTAAAATAAGCAATATATGTCGATTATTTAAAAATTTATGTATAAACCATTCATCAAAAAATGTTTTTCACATCTCTCATATAAACAATAAATTTAATATATTATGTTTTACACTATTTATTTAATACTCGATGTAAAAAATCTAGTCCATTATTGATTTCTAACATCGGTTTCTTTACTAATTTTAAATACATTATTTAAAAGGTCTGCATTAATAAAGATGAATATGAAGTGATGTAAAAAAGAAAAAAAACCAATGTCTTAATGAATTTTTTCACTATTTATGTACTATGCTTTGTAAAATACATTACTAAGATTTATATCTTCTACCATTCTAATATACATCGATATGTTATCCCATGATTTTTTAGAGGAACCATTAAATATAAGAGACTGTAAAGGTGTTTTAAAATATTGTTTTTGCATTTCATTTGAATGTTTTTAAGGAATGTATGAAATTACCAAATAATACTAGGCATCATGATAATATAGGGTTGTAAAAATTATATCATTATATCATAAATCATGAATTAAAATGTATTAAAATATGTGTTTTCATAGTTGATATCAAATAAATGTATAGTAATTTTTGGTCAATCAGATAATAAAACTATTGTAAATCCTATTTGGATAAGACTAAATGAAAAAAATATTCCATAATTTTTTTTGATGAATTTAGTAAATGGTTTTAAATAACATATATATATATATATATATATATATATATATTTGTGTGTGTGTGTTTATTTTTATGTATATTAAATGTGGATGTGTCTTTGATAGAAATTTATATAATGGTAACAACCCTAAAAGAGTGTTATTTTATTGAATCCAACACCACATTGTGCAAGATAACATTTATTGTAGCAATGATGGTTTCACAATCATAGAGGGTATACATTGGTAAACTCTAAATCTCATTGTGAACGATTATTATGTGGAAATTAATAACAATAATCCATTATGATTTTTTCAATAGAACATGGGTAACTAATATTGAATCGTTTAAATTTATGGCTTAAGTATTATATTTAATTTTTGATTTATCCTTTAATTGTCTAGGGTTTCTCATTTATATTTTTAATATTGTAAAAATTAATATCCTTAAATACTCTATTATTTTATGTAAATGGATAGTCATATGAGAAATTTATTCAATAACATATTTTTGGGCCAATGGGATGACTTCCCAAATGTGATTCCTAACACTATTCATGCTAGACTAATAAATCGTGTGATTATTATATACTATATTTCACAAATAATGTTAAAAAACTTCCACATATTTAGATCCTAAACCAATATAATGAAGATGGGGGTTTCGTCTCAGGGAATACTATATGATAATGTGGATAATGGAAATAAGATTCAATTTAATATGTGTCATAAATGTGGAAAGAGTAACCAAATGGAATGTTGCAATGGAATATGATGACATTTTAATTTTATAAAATTGGAAATAATGTTTATAATTTCCATTTAAAAATTAAAATATTAGATGAAATAATTAATAGAAATAAATTTCAGTATAATGCACAGTTATCAGTTCTATGTCATAAATATTATGATGTTGGGAATTATCAAAGAAAATAAATTATTTTAAGGGCCAATAATATTGAGAAGAATTCACAATGACCAATGCCTTTGGATCAAGGTATATTTTATGTTGACATGGATCCTGATGGCGAAAGTTCGCATAAATTATACTCCAGGGGTTTACATTATTTTTTGAATTATGTCCCTATTAGAACTAATTTAACATTTTCATGAAAATTCGAGTCACAACCCCATATTATTTGATATCATTGGTTAAAAAAATGAATTATATTATCAAAATTTCAAATTTTTTTGAATTTTTTGAAAAATATTACCATTATCCCGATAGGATAATATTATTTTATTCTCGACATTTATTTTATTCCATGTATATTTCCACCACAATTAATTGTGAGAGGGTATTAACCCTATATATCATGAATAACCCATTGATTCTACACACATGTATGGAGCAGGATGAACTCTTTTGGTATCACCATCTCATGTATTCATATTCTTTTCTTTTTGAGTAATGATATTTAGAAAAAATGATTTAGTTAAAGAAATTATCATCCATTATGGAATGACAATATTATTGAAATTAACTTATGTGTTCCTTAGAGAACGGAATTGAATTCTTTCTAAACTGGATGTTGAGTTCCCGATAGATATTATACATATTCGATGTAACATTATATGGGAATTTTATTACAATAAAAGGGATTTATATATATATGCGCATCCTTAAGAAATGGAGATAGTTGGTGGATGTCCATAATAAACATTGTGATGGAAATATGTAGTTTTATTGGATTAGATTATTACTAGAAACGTTCTTTAAGAAACCTATAACAAATTTCAAAATAATAAAAATAGGTAAAGTTGATCGGTGTATATTTTGGGAGGAATTATGAATTTAAGTGTGTATTATGGTATTTTAGAAGAGGCTAAATACTTCCACAATACTCACATTACCCAGTATCATGGAAGTATTTTAAATCCAAAAAATTCACCTAAAAATGTTACTAGTTTTGTATTCACGAAAGATGAAAAAACAGCCTAAGAATATAACTAATTATATATTAATGAGATTAACTAATGAACTAAATATCTATAATTTTTAGTAGTGATATTCAAATTGAATATTTGGTGAAAATATCACTATATAGAAATGTGTATAATATAAAATGATTATAAAATAATGAATTATATATTCACATAAAACGATTCTATAATTTTCCAATGAAGGTTTTTAGAGCTACTCAATTACTATGAATTTTTAACTGGTTATTGTCCTGTGTTGGAAAAAAAATTAGAAGATTGTCAATGTAGAAATGGTACCACAAAACTATTCATGATTATGATTGAAAGGACTCCAACATTCACGGTCATTAAAAGGATTGATATGGGATTAATAAATTTGATCTTCATGATATGTTTTACGTATCTTAGTTGAGGATATACATAACTGGCCAATGACATGAAATAAATCATGGGGTGGTACAATTGGAGATTTATCCTTCATAAATGGATCAAATATTGATGATATTTGACCATAAAAGAAAAAATTATATGAAACAATACATCTCATCAATTAACGTGTTGTGGTGGAACCATATGGTTTGGATAGCAACATAATAACTAAAGGAGGTGATGAAAAAAAATTACTGATTTATATTAATATGTCAAATGAAAATTTACATAGAGAAATTTCTAAAGGGGGTAATAATTTAATTTTTACAAAATTTATAATATAAAATACTTTTTAAAATGAGTAAATTTATTTTTTAGAATTGTGGTTAAAGAAAAAACTTTAACAAAAGTAGTTATTTTGGGCAGCTATTTAGCCATTTAATTTTAAAATACTATTAATCATCATAACCATTAGTAAGATCATTTTTTAAAATGAATATTAATACAAGAATATTATTATTTCTGGTAAATTCTATATGAAATAAAAAAAGAAGCAATAGTCATGACTAGTAGGATCATACCATATGATGGCTATTTTCAAAAAACCACATATGGAGACTGAATCTATCATATTTTCCCATAACCAGGAAATATATGAGATTTTTATAAATGAATATGTTGAGTAATTGTTTGCCAAAAAAGAACAGGCTCATATATATCCCTTCCCAATCATTCTTTTTTGAACAACCCCATGAAAATCCTAGCATATCACACCTCTCATTTTTTGGGATTATTCTATTGTAAAAATGGTATATATAACTAGACAATAACATCATGAATTTAAAAACATTCTTCCTAATACAAAAAATATTATTTATATTACATTTTAAAAATAAAATAACATGTTTGATAATATTTGGATTGTGATACTATGAGCACAATTTTTATATTTGGGAGATGTATAGTTTCATTCAAGAATATATTTTCTATGAATTTATAAAATTCTGAAATAAATGATATATTAATAAATTACTTTTATTTACTTATTTTTATTTTATATAAATTATATTATAATATTATGAATAAAAATATAATTTCAATAATGGTAAAAAATTTATTATTTCTAAAAACTAGTATTTTTAATAAATGAAGGATTACGATTTAAACATGTATGTTGTGATATTTATAAAAAAAATTATAATATAAATAGTATTTTGGAAATTAACCTGTAAAAAATAACTAATGGTTATTTTTTTAATAATTTAAAAAAACCATAATATTTATAGTTAAAAATTAAATAAGATATAATTAACCATTATTTATTATAACATCATAAAATCATCAATGAGATATAATACATATTATAAATTATAGGCATTATTGAAATTATATTTCACCTTTGAAATTATTTTTTATGTAATTTTATTTATTTTATAAAATATTAAAAAATAATCAGAAAAAATATATTATATTTTATGGATTACAAATAATTTATTTATAAAAATGACACATTTCCACATCTCCACGGGAATTATTTTACCGTTTTTTAATTCATAGACAAATAATTTTTTGAAAAACATATTTCTAGAAAACATGGGGAAAACCATGATGATGTATCTAATAATGATTATATCATCATAGAGAGTCAAAACCCTAATATTGTAAATTAATTAAAAAAACAACCCCTCATTTTCTGTCTAAATAAACCAAACCTCCCATTTGTCTCCACTAAAAACCCATAGATAATAATTTCACTCTCCCTACCACTTTCTAAATTTATCAAAAGTATCATAGAAACTATCATGATTCTCTTTATATTATTTTAGAATATTACTCTCAAGGTTATAGATCTCATCTATCCTATATTTATTTAGAAACAATCATTGAATTCTTTATTTTTATCAAAATATTAATGTTTTGATATGTTATAGAACATATAAATTATTATTCCTTATGATTCTAATTTAATTATATACACATTACACTTTCATTTTACCCTACCATGATCATATATTCTTCCCCATTATTCTGGTGAAATCATTCTAAACATTTTAATAATGAATATACATTCTAATTTCCACTCAAATGTATTGCTAATGTTTCACATATAAAATATTTAAATTTATTTAACATGAAATCCTTATCATGGGTTTATAACTAATGAATGAAATTATTATGTTATATGAAATATATGGAATACATATTCATGTACATGATTGGAATGTAATGGGTAGGCCATAAATTATATATCAACTAATGAATTGGGTAATTTTATTTATCTCATGAGATGTAATATATGGAACGATATTGGTTATAATGAGAATAACATGATTTATTTTATTTAGTGGTCATCTCTAATGTATGTTTATGGTGTCATGTTTTTTTCTTCCTACATTCTTATATTGACTTTATGTTATAACATTACATCATTCCTCATTGTTCAATGTTATGATTCTGACCCCTCTTATATTAACTTGATATAAATTTTAGAACACATGTAATAATTTAAATTATTCAATTCTCTCTTATTTTATAAGAGGGATTTATATATCACATCATTCTTCTGTATGTAGTTAGTTTATCCCATGTCTCTCATGAAGCCCACAGAATATAGGATCATGTTATGGAGTTTTAAATATTAATAATTTAATTCATTTTCAAGTTGGTTTTGTTTATACCTATTTTCAAAAGGCACTAGGTATCATGATATTATGGTGTTATATTTTTTATATAATTTTGTAATTAATCATTAATTAATGTTTATTAGAATATGTGATGTCATATTTATATTAGAATAGTATGTATTAAATTAAATATAATTAAATATTAATGATTTTTATCTAATATGAATGGTTGGTTGGCATAAAACTGTTCTCTCTTTTATTCGAAAATGGAAATGACATGAAAGACATAGTTAATACAAATTATTTTTATATATAATAAATATATTTCATATTATTTTATAATTTATAAATTTTAAATTTATCTCAAAATTAGATATTTTTATTTATAAAAATATTAATTTCAATGAATTTTCCAATGTGGTTTATATTAATAACATGGAAGGTAATAAAGTCAAAATTTATTATATCTCCAAATGATATTAAACGAGATTTAATTATTGATATAGGATTTTTAGTGGTGTTTTCAAATTGAAAATACTAATGTAAATATTATATGATTTGAATATTGCAATGATATATAATAATGAAAAGTTTATGGGATGACTACAGTCACCAAGAAGATGTTTTCAATCAGAAAAGAGTGAAATAATTTGAGATGTAGTTAGAGAATAATTGTTTATCAGTAAAATACATGAACAATCACGCCATGATAACCAAGATAGTGATGGATACTAAACAACAAAAGGAATGATATATTGATGTTGAATAATAGTTTAAGTAAATTACTTGTCTAAATATGGAATTTAGAATTAGAAATTTAATTCAGAAAATTACTATAGATATGAATTAAAATAATATAATATGTACCTTTAATATAGATATTTTCAATATAATTTAATTATAACATTTTTTAATTTGAGAAATAGGATAGTACTTGATGAAACGCAAGTAGACTAGGTAATGGAAGGGGAAAGGAAACAGTAAAAAAAAACTCGATGAATGTGTTGTTTAGTTTCATAATATCATGCTATTAAACATATTTAAAAAAAATTATATTATGTGTTATCACTCTAATAAATACATCATATTTTTTTTGAGTTTCTAGAGTTCATGGATTTCAAAACTCAATAATGTACCTAATTAAGATACAAGTGGACTATAAAATCATTCGATTCATGATCCTATAAAGAATTAGCAACATGTTTTGTGTAGTGAACAATATTTTTCTCATGATTTTTTGTTTGTGATAAAAAATGTGATATTCATTTGAATATGAACTGCTGATTTGATTTTAGAGTGAATGTTTCCCAATTTAGTTGGTTGATTTAGTTTTTTTTAAATTTACACCAAAAATTTAGAAAATGCTAATGAATTTTGATCATTTAATATAAAAATTTAAAAAATATGTAAATATTATATTCCTCCTTACATGATTCCAATTAGTTTGGTTATAGTAATAGAATCTACTCATGGATTTTATAGTAATTTATTATTTTATTCTACAGTAATAATTGATAAAATGAATTTGGAGACAGTTTATCTAGTTAATAATTCTATATTTTTTTCCAAATTTTTATAAATTATTTATTCAATGTATAATTAATATAGACACAAATAGTTTTTGGAATTAATTATAAAATAACTATGTGGTTAATATATAAGTGAATAAGAAACTCAAGGTTTAGAATTTTAATTATTAATTCCTCAAAATATTTTTTCCCAATACAATATATGGAATATTCAATTGATAAAAACAAATTATGTGTAATAATAGATATTTTTATTGAATTTTTGGAATATAATACAATTATTTAGAAAATACTATTTATTATTCTAGATATGTTTTATATATAGGACTTGAAGAATGATGTATTTGATCTACGTATATTATCATTAGATTAACTAAAGTATATTCTGGAAATATATCAAATGGGTGAGGAAAATTAATGTAATAATAATAATAACTGAAATATAATATTATTTCTTAAATCTATTATGGATGAATATATAAATTAATAATTTTTTTTATTTTTTAAAATAAATTAAGGCGGTGATGTGAAACTTTCGAAACTATAGTCTCTTATTTCTAACTGTGTGAGAAGAGGTAAAATGATGTTTAGGGTTAAACTACCACTAATATATTTCAACATTGACTTTATTCAATAATTTTATCAAATTATAAAACACTGAACTATTAAGAAGAGGATAGTATGTATTAATATTGGTCAAAAAAGAATTCAAATAAATTTTATTGTTCAAAAAATAATTCAAAGTGAAACAATATATTTTTTGTAAACCTAAAAAGGTAATTTCATATAAAATTTTGAGGATAATGATTACAAAGATGATGATACGGTACATTAGAATTCTTATGATGTTGATGAAAAACTAATAAGTTCTAATTTAAATGAAGAAGTGTTCTCCAGTGATCAATGTAGTGATGATGGATGTCAAAGGGAACCCAAATATGAATTTATCTAAAATTGAAATTAAAAGAAACAATTTTCAAAACATTAAAAATTTGACATGGAGATAAAATAATGATAGAAATAAAATAACTCATCAAGAAATAATGGTTATTTTTATTCTAAAAATTATTAAAATATGGTGAAGGATTTTGATAACATAACGAAGATTCTTAAATAAGAGAAGAATTATAAGGTAGAAATTGAATTTAAGGATAAATAAAAATCTAATGATCTTAAAATTGTTAAATAAATATTATCAATAGGAGAAAAAATATATATTTAAATTCAATATCAATATAAAAATAATGTGTATAATATTATTAAAATTATAAAGGAGAGTGTTACTGGAAGACAAGATTATTCAAATAAGGATGAGAATTAGTTGTGTCCATAAATATATTTTTTCACGGTTGGAAAGGGATATAAAATTATTGGTGTAGAATCTAATTAAATATCATGCAAGATTAATATCAAATTTCATCCAAGAAAATTATTTTATAGAAATATAAAAATTAAGTTAATATGGTTTTGAATTTTAAAATCGATAAAAATGGTGAATTGAAAATTTTTAAAGGAAAATAATGAGTGATGAGGAATGTGAATGGGGCCTATCAAAATTTGGGATAATAAAAGGAACAAAATTGAGGATTAATTATGGAATAAAGTTTGTTTCCATAAATTAGAGAACATTATTTCTTAATACAGAGTATGGATTTATATATATATTGTTAGAATTGGGAAGTCTTTTAGAACATGATTAAGAGATATTTTATTAATTACATATATCAATATGAATAAAAAATAATTGTGGGAACAAATTAATAGGGAAAGTTATAATGGAAATAAATTAAATATACTTCATTTATATTCATATAATTTAGTTCTTTAATATTTATTAAATTATTACGATTTATAGTATTTTGAATTAATGAGTTATACCATGAATTATGTAAATATTTAATTAAACATATAATTTTTTTATTTATTTTATTTTTTTAAAAAAAACTATAACCATCTACTGGAAAATAATTATATTATTTTAAGGATGGTGAATAAGGTGGATATGGATTTTAGGGAACTATACTGTTTTAGTTGTGGATATGATATTTAGATTAGTACAAGAACATATAAAATTCTTTCTAAATCTACAGTTTAGATAGTGTAAATGGAGTGGGCCATACATAAGATTAATTCTACCATGGATTTAGGATATGTAAATGTATTTAATTTTTCAACTAAATGAAATCATGAGCTAAACTATATACATTTGAGTCATCTACAACCATACATAATGGAAATTCATAAGAATTAGAGGGAAGTTAGATATCTTTTTTTAGGAATAACATTCAATAAATGATATCCAAAACTATTTGGAAGCACCCATTGATATTTGAATGTTACCAAATTTAATACATGTATATGTACAAGCCATCATTCATGAAAAATCATAGTAACATTGGTTGAAATATAATTGTAATAGTGTATCTAACCCAATCTTTGAGGGAGTAATTTTATTGGAATGTAAGAGTCATACTCCTCAAAAAATTTAGTGGGATGCTATCACCATGGGGGGTATTTTTTACAATGTTCTGAAATAACCAAGGAAAATATTATAATCTAGATAACACATCTCTATGAGCACTATTTTTATTTAAATCTGTTTTTCATTTATTTTTGAAGTATTTTGAGTAAGTCGAAATATGTTCTATAGGTACTGAGTTTACTTTTATGATCATTATAAATTAAAAAACAGTTTTTGCAGTTTTTTTGCTTGTTATTTTTGATGTAGTATTTTGAATCTATTCTTGATGAATCTAGCCATTGAGATTCTTAATGAAAAAATAGTGAAATTCCGCCTTTGTGGGGTGTTAATTCTCAAGCATTTCACCATTTGAAATAGGGAAAACACATAATCTCTTGATGGATTTTGTGCAAAGATGAAAATAGTGATGTCAATTCACCTATGAAATTTTCTTTTTTTATTGGAACTATATTCAAAGATTCCATAAGAATGTGGCTACTAACCAAAAATGGCCTAGATTAAATTTATGTTAAATAAAAAAACCATTAAAGAGGCATGAATATTGGAATTTTATAGGCCATGGTTTCTGGGTCTATATTTGAAATGAGACATCATGTTCATGGATGAGTTCTCCATAATATATTGAATGCCAAAAATGTATCCTTTTTAAGTAATGGTTCATGTTTCTTATGTTATAACTTCATCCTCATCATAAAAACCCTAGTTTACTGGTTGATTATATTTGGTTCCTTCTTGATGTCTCCTAAATAATACTACCAACGGAGTTTATAGGTATCGACTTTGCTATTAATCTAAGGCATCCATACTCCCTCATTTTGTATTTATTTTTATTCTCTTCCTTCATAGTGGTTCTGTAAATGTGTTTTCCTTAGTATGGGTCGATTATATGAACATGGTTAATGATAATTATTTATTAGGTTCTCTATTTGTTTTCATCGGTTTTGGGAGTGGTTGAATCCTTTCCTCTAATTTGTTAGTTTTTTTCTATGAATATTTGTATTGATTTACATAGTCCTTATCTTCATTTGTTTATATATGTTAATATATATTATCATTCCAAATATTCATTGATTTAATGGTGATATTGACCATCATAATTATTATAAAAAAGGTAATGATTTTAGAATAAATATAAGTTTCTTTTGATTCATATGCATTTATATTTTAACCATGACCAATGAGACATAGGATTCTATAGATTTTATAATTTAGAATATCTATAAATTTTTCAATTTTCATAATGAATTTACTTGAATAAATTGTTAAATATATTAATACTGATAATGTGAGGTGAATAATGATTGATTATTATTAAATGAGTGTAACCATATTCTAAAAAAGATTAAACCACTGTATTCTTATTCGAGAATTTATATTGACTATCGTAGCTTTTCTATCTATTGATTATTGTATTTATTTTATTAAAACCAAAACATAATTCATTGATGATGTGATGATGGAAATGGGTAATATTATTTTTTGGAGTTAACTGGTTTGGGTTATTTTATAACCCACCCATCATTGAAATATATTGTATAAATGATATTATGATCGGTGATGCCATATGAATTTGATATATTCATGTTATTTTTTTACCATCCATGTAACATAGGATGGTAGAGCTCTTACTATGGTTAGATATATATATACTATTATGTATGTATTTTTTTCATATGGATGATATATTCATTCTTGATGGTGGTATATGTTTGATACAAGAGGTAGATTAATAGAATGGATGGTCTTGAACAGTCTCATTGATGAAAAATATATCATTGGAATAGGTTGAGAGCTTAGATTTGCTATTTTTTTGTTAATTAGTATCAGTATACATAATTTAAATTATATTATTCATTATGATCTCATATTTCTTAAGGTATCTCATGTTATTTCATAAAATACCTATAATATAGGAATGGTAAAATATTTATAAATGAATTTATGGGAAGTGTTGTTTATCATTATCAAGAATATTTAATTAGAAATAATGAAATTAGATTATATTTATACTCTATGATCATTAATTTTAATAAAAAAATACAAATGATAATTATAAAATCACTATGGATTTTCATGGATAATTTAAATGAATATAATAGAAATTATGACCGTTTATATAAATTATATGGTAATTCATAAATTTCATAATGATTCATGATGATGAAAATTGATTATTCTGATCTTATTAAAGAATTAGATTTCAATCCGTAGAGGTAGTAGTCAGTTATTCATTTTTATGACAACTATATTTTGAGCATATGGCTGGATAACTTCCCTTAGTGCTATTGTGTATTACACTATTATTGGTTTTTTTCATATAAACAACAATAATGTCTGGTAATAAATTCGACACACAAATGTTTTAGGTTCCTGTTTCATTACCCAACATCCATGTTGGTGAGGGAATTTATTAATAATGACTCCCTCTTACCTACCATAACTTCATATCTAACATTATATGTGGTCATATCTAGGATTATATTTTTACGTATATGGTATATTCTCAAATTGGCATGGGTGGATCTCAATTTTATTATAAGTTAATATATGTGTTATATCAGCTATAGGTTATATAATATACATGTTTCCCAACAATAGTGAGGAAAATTATTTTAGATGTATCAATTGTTTGGATTTGATGGATTATATTGTAGTTATTGATACATGTATTTTCATAAATATACTAATTACTACGTTTCTATGGGATGTGATATAATTTGGACCCAATATTAGATTTTAGATGGATATTTATGCTTGATTCCAATGAGAATGTTAGAAGGTGTGGGAAGTAATGAAGCTCGACCGACATTATATATGGAAGGATAAAAAAATATTTATATTTATATTTTTATTTGTATTCATTTATGAATGTATGTATGATAGTATTAATGTATATATGTACATATGAATGTATGTATGTTTATATGTATGTATGTACTTATTTATGTATAAATAAATGTTTATATGTATGTATTATTTTATGATTGTTTCTATGTATGTTTGTATATGTGTGCTTATCTATTTATTTATTTGTGGTGTGATTTCAAAGGTATGGAAGGGATTGAGGAAATATATTTCGAGTTTGGGAATAAGAGTTAATAACATTGGTGAAATGGATATGGGGTAACATTATTATGTTAATCACTTCAAAATATTGTACCTGTTTTTATCAATTACATAGTTATAAATAAATTTTCATTTTAGGATTTTCTTCATCTAATTTGGTAAAAAAATCAATCTATTTATTTTATTTCATTAGAATTATTCATTCACATATTACCAAGGTGTTTGTGGGAGGATCATTTTAATTATACTCATATTCTCATCCATATATAATTACTTGATGTGGCCATAATGTATATGAATATTGTGAGGATCATGAAACATGATTTTATTCTTTTATCATTGAATTGGGTAAAAAAGGTAATTAATAATAATATGATTTTATTAATATTTTCAATTTTATATTTTATTTTTCGGTAGTCCCGAACTATTTTTTGCATGACTTCCATAGGTCAAAATCCCCATTAGCATTGCAAATGTTATTTATAATTGGAAGAACTACCACCTCATTATAGAGTCAAGGACGATTATGATGATTCATGGGGGGAGATTAATTTGGAGTCTTAGTTATTGTTATTAATTATGTATAAAGAAACTATTTTAGATATGAATTCCAAAGAATGGTAGGATAAGTAATATATGTATTTTAACTTTATCATTTCATAGATTCATAATTGGATTCCATTGGTTACGAGTAAATTTTTTATTGTATATTTATATTTTTTCCTTTATCTATATAGGGGTCATGATGAGTTATCTATTTTAATGGTAATGTTTCATTATACATTTGGAGATGAATTCAATTCATCAACTATGAAGGTGTAGTATTGTCAGGGAATTTTAATCTACCCTACAAAATGTTTAGAAAATAAAACTTTTTATTCAATATATAAACCTCTTGTATTATGATTTTGGGATTCTTACAAATGAAGAGGCTAGAGAAAGATATTTTAATGAGTCATTGCATCCCATTATCAACATTCTGACAATATATTCATGTTATTGATGTATTTTTACGTTATAGATAAAGAATGGTATATTGAGATGATACAATATAAGAAAAAATTATCACTCTAGGTATGTTATCTAGACACTCGTAGGAGTTTATCTTTGGGAGGAGGTTCATAGTTTTCTTTCTAGGTGATGTCTTAAAATGTGGGGAGATGGTTTCCACCAATTATTATCTCATTACATAGGGGAAGGTAGTTTTCATAACCCACATAAGATATTTAATGTGTTACTATTTTGTTGTGGAGTGCATTAAGATTAGAATATTCAGTTATTAACCTTCCTATGTAGTAAGTGTTGAGCTTAGGGTCTTCATTAGTGATATTTTTTGTAATATACACTATAGTTATAATGGTAGCTAGGTTATCTCAGATATTATTTGTATTGAGTGGAATGGGATTATAGAGGATGAATTTTTGGTTCACTTAAACAACATGGATAATAATAATAGAGTATACCTAAGGGTGTTCACCATCATGAATAATGAGATCATTGAGTTGTACATGGTAATATGAATTCCATTGTGTTTTAAACATAAGGTTAACCCACATTATTGTTAGGTTCTATCTACTAAAATTATTCCTTTTTTATACCACGTCTTATTTAGGAGAAACACAATCCATTATTACAACCAACATTTTACATTCATTGAGTCTTATGGTACAAAGGATTATATTACCCAAGTTATTAATAATTTCATTGTTTGATGATAAATATTGGGAGATATATGAATGGACTATGTGCTTATGTTTTAAAATTAGAACTCTTCATAGAATTCATTTGATTATGGAATATTATATATATGAAATTATCCTTGGAATTTAACTGTTGTATTTGGTAAGATTTATTATTTATTTATTCTATTTTTTTATTATATCTTCATATATTGAGGGAGAACATGTGGGGGTTATTTATGAAAAATGTCATTTGATTTGTTGGAGGCATACCATGTTCTTATCTTCATGGATGGTTGATCTGATGTTTAGTTTTAGAGATGATTTTTTATTGGTGTTTCATAGAGTTTTTAAAGAGTATAATAATCTATTTAAGGAAGAATTTGTGGTTTAATAAACTCATGTTGATATAGATGTTGGGTTATTGTTAAAATAACATTTTACTACTATACTTATTTCCATGAATATGATATTTGTTTTGGAGTTTCCAGAGACATGGATTAATATTTATTATATTTTATATAGTGGATTTATTTGGATTAGTGTGTCTCTGTAGGGTGCACACATTCTATTTGTGAATAATGTGGATGATACTCTATGATTGTTTATTAATTATCATTTCTTGAATTAGATTATAGTGTAGAACCACAATACTCTTCCAGAAATGGATGATCAATTTTATCTGGAGAAGGGAAATTTATTATTCTAAAATATTGATTAATTATATAAATGTTATCAAATATGAGTAAATGATAATTATTATTTGAATAATGTATTTAGGTGTCACTCTGGGAAGTACAAGTACTTGAGGATGTCATTTTTGTTATGTGAACACACATGTAGTCTTCATATGCCTAATGAATTCCCCATTTTATGAATTTATGGAAGAATTAAGAAAATTTCAATGTTATAAAATCCTTGTGTATTTTTATAATGTGCATGAGTATGTATAGTATCATTGATTTTTAGGGACTATTATTTTTCATCAATTATATCAGATTTTTTATGTAAATTATTGGGATACTAATTTTAATTTTATGGATTTCTTATGGAAGGGTGATATCATAAATCAATTAATTTTTTAGGTAGTTATTTCATGTTTATCAACCCATAAAGTTTGAAATTTGTAGGTATTTATTGGTTTTTTAATGAAATTATATGATGGTTTTCCCTAATTCGTCATTGATCAAGACTCCTATGATAAACCTATAATAGATAAATTAGGCATTTGTTTGAATAATGTAGAAAACATATTCTTTAAAATATATTAAGAAAAAGTTTTTAAATTATCTAGTTTATAATCTTCTATAATTGGATTGTGTGATTGATATTCATTTAAATGATTAATATCTTTTCATTATTATGTTTATGTTTTGTAAGAGATTTATTTTCTCTTATGGGACTTGTTAATAACTAACTATAAAACCATATATATGATACTGATGACCATGACCATAATACCTTTGTGATTTACTTGATATTGTGGAACCATTAAATTATTGGATATTTCATAGTGGGCATTAAAATAAATATATTTATTTATGTTAATCCTCTCCCATAGGTTTTTATACATTCATCAGTGGTGGTGGATGGAATTTTTATAGTACTATGAAATTGATATATCTTATACATTAGAAAATGGAAACATTGTAGTTTATGTGGTGAGGTAGAAGTCATTTGGTGATGTTTTGAATTAGTCAATTAATTATTTTAGCATGGTATAGGATCTCTTTTGAGTAACCCATATATATTTGATGTAAATAGAATATGGTTTCATTATAAATTGATGGTAAACATAAATTTTTTATAGAAAATTTCGAATAATTGTTGTGTAGTATTTATGTTTGTATTTAGAGTAATCATTTTTTGTTTTTATTATTATGAGAAGTGGTTTAGGGAAGATAATCGTCAATTATTTATAAAATTAGAGGCTCTTTTTTCTTTTTGAGATGTATGAAATTGTTATCCTTGAGTTTCATTGTTCCAATTTCTCAATAATATCATCTTAAAATAGTATAATGATTTAAAATATATATAACACCCATGTAAATAGAAATGTTACCTATGGTTTTGGATTAGTTTGGACTAATAATTTATGATAATAATAAATTTTGATAGAGGATTATTAATACATGAACTAGATGATAAAATCTTCAATCCATGGTACCATTATACACTTTTGTAGTTTTGTACTATATAACTACAATGATCTGATTATTATTTTCTTAGCATAATATATAGAAATAAACAATGAATATTAACCCTAGTCAGGTAACTAATCGAAAAATCCCATATATTATCTATATGTGGTTATGATGTACCGTGAATTAAATGTCATGTTTTATATATTGAAATGAATATAACATTTCGACTATATTTTTTTGTGATGTTTATTCCTAAAAAGGTGAAATCTAATAATACTATTCCTGGGGAGATTCACCAAGAATTAGATCTGCCTTGGTGTTAGTGTGCGGGAATCTAGATTTACTTCAATACAATATTAAATCATGATTTTTTATGTTGGTAACAATTTTTTGGGGTGAATACAGAACTTTTGACAAACTGGGCACACTTCTTCAAAATTAATGATACTAGATTAGTGGATTTTTGTCATGGAGTTAGGAGGTTATGAAGATTAATAACATCTATGATGGATGATTTAAATATAATTTCCATTAGTCCTCTACATGATCATTCAAGGTGAACCTCCTCCTACCTCATCCTTCTATTTTCCAAATGATTTTCTCACACCCTGTCACCCAATAGTGATCAAATAAAACCCTATGATTAGGGTTTGACCGATTTTTCGATTTAATATGTTGTTCTCTTGTGTGAATGGTCTCTCGAGACCCTTCCATGAGTGTTCCATTATCCTCCATTATAGTTTAATATGATTGGGTGGGTTTGGATTTTCTCTATCATATTAATGTAAGGTGGTATCCTCTTCCTCTTGATTGTCAATTAAATTTGATGGCATTTGGGGTTTTCTAGTCCTCTGAATATTTTTTAGTGACATTTAAATATCTTTGAAGGATTGAAAAAAGTTACATAGTTATGTATATATATATATATATTCCATGTATATATTCATTCATAGATATGAGACTATGTGAATTGGGTACAGGGATATATTTATATATATGAAGGTATGTGTCTTTAATTGTGGAGATTTTTGGATGGGATATAGGTAAAACTATCAACATTTGAATGTTTGGTTTGGTTTAATTCAAGAGGTAGGATCTCTATCATTTCCAATTATTTAATAAATCATTATATTTCTGGTTAATGATGCATTTATAAATGTAATTTTTATTCTGTAATTAACTGTATAATTATAAATAATGCTTTTTTGAGAATCAAAGTCTTGTTTTTATAATAAAACCTCTCCAACAACGGTATTTTATCTTCTCATCCAAAAAATATTGAATTTTTTTATATAATATTGTCTTACTTCTTTGTATCTTTTTCAATGATTTTCTAGTTATAGAGATCTTGATTATAACAAAACTGAAATTGTTTTCTTAATAAACATCACTATTTCCTTCCATTCATGATATTTCACATGGATTAAATGGTTATATTGAACATTATTTTTATAATTTTTCATTTGGAAAAAGTGATATATGGGTTGGAATACCCATATAATAATAAATAATTATAATGTTAATAAATGGTTAGGTAAAATCATGTGGCATGGTTGAATTTTATTAGCTTTATCAGTTGGTAATGTCATAGGTTTTCTATATATATGAATTTTATACAAGGTAAATATATGATTATTGGATGTATTTAGATATAGGATTATGAATTGGTAAACGTTAGTGTGTAAAATCATGAGAAGTATTTGGATATGAATTTTGATTAATCAGTGCCATATACTCATGATATGAATAGAGTGTAAATGATTATATATGAGTGGGTAGAATCATATGGTGTTGAACATTTAATTATATTAAATGAATGAATTATTGTACATATTCTATGGATGGATCTCCATGAATCATGAACATGGTATTATACCCCTTTGGTTGTGTATTTTCCAAGGGTCTTGATTTCATGGGATTCCATGGGCCTTTCTTCCACTTGGTTTCGGCTTTCATGGACTCATGTAGGAAATGTATACTGTGGAAATATACTAATATGTCATCAAGTGCCTAACTGAGCTTCCATCTAGATACTCATGGGGATATATGATGATTCATCTATCTTTTATACCATGGATATGAACATTCATTGTAAATTTTTTTGTACATTAGGAATGTTGGTGAGGTATATGATAATTTTGGTTATACAGCTTATTTTTGGTATATTGTGACATATGTGATTATACGGATTGACTCTGATTATTAGGACTATTCTGATTATATAGAATGATTTTTAATAATATGATACATGGGATATAAAAAAATTTCATGGTAGTATAACATTTTGTCTAAAATACATGCCCGTGGTGAATTTTTTTTTCAATGTTTGTAGCTTCCATGTTATATATTTTTGAATAACATGTGCATATAGAATTAAAGGTCTAATTTAGTATTACAGGATTAAAATTATACATGCGATGTCATATTTAATTTACTTTATTGGATTACTATTTACTTGAACATTTTAATAATTATATATAACATGAAATTGGATTGGGATAGACATTGTGGGTGATAGCCTACTCATATTTATCTCACACCCTTATCAGATAACATTTTTCCCGAGTCGAGCTTCTTGTTTCATAGTTACAGATCTTTCATGGGATGTTAGTCATGTATTTGATAATTTGTGAGTAAAGGATTAATCAATATCATGATGGTTGTAGGGATAACATTTTGTATTTTCAATTCATTTCATTACATGAGACATGTTTTGTAAAAGATTATAAATCATTTTTTATGTTACACTTTTGTCTTAGGTATCAATATTTGACATGCATTATTTTTATAAAATTTATTTAACAACTTCTATATTCCGTGATATTACCTTTCTCTAATACTTCTTTATCATTTCTTTACACTACATTTGTGATTTCATTATATTTACTACCTCTTTACAGTAATGAAATTGTTAGTATTATTGTATAACCTCCCCATAAAACTATCTTGACACCCTTGCGGCATGTCAGTATCCCACAGCTTATGGTGAGATGTCCATGAGGCTTTGTGTTGACTAGTCTAACTACTTGTTTAGTGGCCAGTCAGTGTGGTATGTTACAAAGTTGCATCAGATCTATTTTCCATTTGGATTACTATTTTTGGCATGGTTGATAGGAGACTAAGAACGTATAAGCACATGATAAATATCCATTTTTGGTAATGATCAACCCGCGAATATGAAAAGATCATGTGGATAGGGATTGGAATAGTTGTTTATTATTATTAATATTATTGTTGGTTATTATTTAACATTATCTAAAAGGTGTATTTTCCACTACAGATTGAATTATTGGATTTATGGTATTATTACAATTACTTTTTATGACAAGTATAAAGCATTATATGAATCATATTTGGCTTATATAAATTAACATTCCATGCTTATTCCATTCCATGTAGTGGAATTAGTAGGTTTCCTGGTCATTTTGATTGTATTTTTTGTTGTTATACCAGGCTTACTTGTACCTTTTTAGGTAATGTTCGACATTACTCCTTGTATAACATGTTTAGGTGATCATATTCTATGTTTCCAATACATTTATCATATTTCCCCAATATTCCATGTTTCATTGTTATAGAGTTCATTATATGTTACTACGAACGACACCATTCTATATATGTTTCAATGTGTAAAAGGATTAATGGGATTACATGCAGTGTATTGATTTATTAAGGGAGATAGTTTTCAGTTATAAAGAGAATGGTAACCCTATAACATTGAAAATGTAACTCGTGTATAAATAAAATTGTGAAAAATGAATACAAATTAATAATTCTTAAGTGGATTGATTTCGATCAGTGGGAATTTTTTTTAAAATATTGATGTTTATGGCCACTTCATGAATTGGGAAATGGAAATCCAAATTTAATTTAAAATAATGATGTGTTTTGAGATAGTGTAATGTGAAAAAAAATATATCCCAAAACAATTGGGAAATTGATAAATTCATAATAGGTCCCCATAATGTCAGAATGAAAATATTTTTATTGTTTAACTATCTAAGGATTTTTTAAATCAGTTAATTATTAACAACTTATAGGGGTATCCTTTTTAAGAACATGGTTTTGGTTTAATAGAAAAAACATAAGTCGTATTATCTATTACAAACTATTTATGTTATAAATCTCCTAATTATGATGGGATATCAAAGAGTGTATAATGTTTTAATGTATTTTTGATATGATAATAATATTTTTTTTTCACAGGGTGTTAGCTAAAATATAGTTCATAGTGTATTGTTATAAAATGGTACTTTATGTTTTGAATATAAATAAATGAAATTAGTTCAAAATGTAACCTATATTGGTTTCCTTTTTTTAAACCCTTGTGTAAGGGTAGTTTGAATGTTTCATGTGGTATGACCTTGAATGTAGACATGATCATATGTCTATAGACTAAATATTTTTTCATCAACGGTAAAAATGAATGGTTCATGACACTTGTGAAATCTGTTTCACATGATATAGTGATAGGTTATATTCTTATTCATCGTATGTTTCCACCTCATAGTAGGTATCAACACTAGAGAACGATAATACTTTCTAATAATTTTTATATTTCTACCACATAGTTCCATTCAATTGTCATTTTCACTTGAGGGACATTAATTTTTAAATAGATGACCTTTTTTGATGGGTGGACATTACATCATGACTATTGTTATGTGAATAGGCATTGATGAATGCTCGATTCAGCTGATTAGATGTGCCTCTAGCATGGTTATCTCTTAAGGATGTTGTGTGAAAATATATTTTCATTAGTGATGGATTACTCGATATGTAAACATCATTGCGAACAGTTGGATGATATGATATACTTATGATCTAGATTTAATGTGAGCCATCTAATACATGATTGTATAGGGTTTTTAGTCTTATATTTTTCTATGGATATTCGTTTTTCTCTTGTAATCATGGGGTATTATGTGTTGACAGATTTTGTACTTTTTTATTTTTGAATGATGTAATAAACTAGTTGAGTTAAGTTTAGTTTTTGTGACTTAAACTATTGAGTTATTTATCATGTTAAATCTATAGTAGATTATTCTAGACACTAATAGAATCACATTTGTCCCAATTATCAAGTTTAATTTCTAAATTATTGTGTGTTTTTTCATGTTGGTCAAATTGGTTTTGGTTTTCATAAAAATTCTTTGATGTTGTGATCATGGCTCAGAGTAGAATTAAATGTTCATTTCAGGTGTTCTTCGAAAATATTGTTTGTGAGTGGCTCTTCTCCCCTTAATTTTGATGACATGGACACTAATAAGGTGGGGAGCATCATGTCAGTTATGTTAAATGTTCTCTTCCACATAAAAAGAACTCATTTAGGGGATACCATTAAAATGGATACTTTTATTTTAGCATGCAAATGATGATTCCAACTTTTATATCAGGTCAGTTATTTCAAGGAATCATGATGTTGACAAGGTTGGCTATGTGTTCAACCCTTTATAAACACAATTATTACTTGAAGGTTTTGGGTTGTATGGACTGCAAAATAATGAATTCCTCAGGAGGTATAAACATCACAGTTTGGTAGAAATTTCTCCAACAAGTGATGTCGAGCATCTTTTAACGGAAATTAAAGGTAATAAAATTTAAATTATCTTTTAGTTTTCATGGTTTTATATTTATAAACACATTGGAAGGAGACAAGTGTTCCCTTATATTGACGTCATTCCAAATTCACTATGTGTTAATTAGTCTTAATATTCCCTAATGTTTTAAAATATTTTGGGATATGTTTACATCACTATCTTTTTTGAATGTTGAATGCATCGTTATATTAATTCATGGTTGTTTTTAATTGATACATGGGTTGCCTCATGGGAAATACTCGAATGTGGTATTTGGATCCAATCCTTTCCTTCTAGTATGACCACCGGACAGATGCCACTCTAGGATCATTCGATGCTCTGATGTGGATGTTTTGGCATTGTTCCAATGTCTCACTTGTAAATATAGAGAATGTGATAACTTGGGATATATCCATTAACTTTAGCTTTATGAATCCAAGGTTACTCTGGAGTGGTTTTGTAGGTACATAGGTGTGTTAAAAAGCGTAACAAATTCATGTGGTCTAGATTTGGGTTATGCATTTTTGAGTACAATGGAATTATATATTTAAATTTCCTAGTGATGGATTGATCTGGGAAAATTTCCGGATGTCAGGTAAAGACATTAGTGTATATTATTGTGTTAACTACAAGATTCATTAGAGGAAAAATAGTAGTTTAGCTTGAAATGATACAAATTTTTATTCTAGGAATTTATGAGATAATTCAATCAATTTCGGTCTACATATTATCCATCTTGTTATATGTATGTAGTCGGTGATAAACCATTTTTAAAATCATGTTTCTCATTTAAAGTGTATGTGGTTTATGATTAGTGATTCCTTTCGAGCAAGAAATGTTTGACTAGATTTTTTGGTCAAATGAGATTTGAATATTTTCTTTTAGTGATGTCTCTAATATGAACACTGATGTAATCAAAATTTTCTACTTAAATAAATCACATGAGAAGCATTTCTAGGATTCTTAGGGCATTCCCTCTTAGTAAATTTTAACATTATAAGATCAGTTGATTGGAATTTAGCATTAAATACTAAGACCCTTGGTGGAAAGCACAAACATGTTATATTTTAAGAGATGATGGTGAGATCATTTATCTAGTTTAGTGGGATCTACTATGCTCAACATTGATGATTCATTTGGAAATTTTTGTTTTATTGACTTTTGATAGCCTAAATGCATCATGGTTGTGAATTTTTTATGGTACATTTGGTATTTAGAAATAAAATCTGACCATTTGAATGTGACGTTGTTACCCTTTTAGGTCAGGTGATGTTTTAATTTCTCTAGAAAGATCTTTTGTGATGTGATGATATAAGGTGGAAAGAATATATAATCCTAGGTTTTTGGAGTTGATGGAACTCATGTGAATTAGAACTTTTTCATTTACTGGATAGTTTTTTTTCCAAAATAGGCTTTGAAATGAAATTTATATAGTTGAAATAGATTAATGGGTTGTTTTTTGGGATTGGTAAAAGGCTCATGAAGTTTCATGGGACGTGTGCGGAGTTTTGGTACCACCAATCCATGAAAATCACGTTTTTAATAATTGTAGCAGGTGAACGATTTTTATAAAATTGTACATCCAACAATAAGAAAAAAGAGGCCCTATGTAGGAGGACATAGAATATCGTACAGAATATATATGATTTACCAATCCATGTTCCTAGCCTTCATGGTTATCAGAATGAGGCAGTACCTAAGAACTATAAAATAGATTGTTTTCACATGGTTAGGTAAAAAATGTGGGGAAACCATATGAGGTACATCATGTGTCAAGTGTAGGGATCACCATTGTAAAATGGTTTTCCAAACGGTTTGGCTCAATATTTCAGTGAAATAATGTTTTTAAAATTATAATTTATTTTCATTTAATTAAAAAAATCATTACTTATCATCTCTCCCTCCTACGTTATGACACATCCCTCCATGGGCTCCTCTATAGACCACATGACATACCTCCCAACCACAATGTGGATGGCCGATTTCAAACAAATTTCCACTGGTATTTCCAATGACCATTCATGGTTAGCCTCCTCCATTCTTGTTCACTTTTCTAATAATTGTTCTCTCTCTCTGTCGCCCAGTGAGGATTGGTCGAAACCCAAGTTTTTGGGGTTTACTAATGTTTTCGTTTCTTCCATTTTGATGTCTTGTGATGGGTCTCTCAGGGTCTCTTACTAATTTTTATAGAATACACCAACAATGATGATTTGTATTGGTTTGGTATTCTTTCCCTCCCTCATTTTATGTTTTGGTATATTCTGCAAACTCTCGTTTCTCAATGAAATTTCATGTATTTGTGGTTCTTGAGTCACGTGTATATATTTTCGTGACTATTGATTATCTTAAAATAAATTAAATTATACAAAATGATATATATATATATATATATTTCAAACATGTATGTATTACCTTGTTTTTAAGGGAAACCATCGTTTCTATTACTAGTTATATATATATATATATGAAAGAATATGCAGGAATGTTTGGAGAATTTTCATGTAGTAACCTATAAAACTGTCCAATGTTGAGTGTTTGGATTGGTATACATCATAAGATATGACCTATTTTCTTTTCAATTTAATTAAAAATGAATTATTTTTAAACTTAATTCTTCTTTGATAATTTTTTTTAACTTTTAATGAATAGATTAATTATAAAAAATGATTTGTTTGAGAAATAAATTCATGTTTTTTATAATGAAACTCTTCCAAATGATGTGAAATCTCTTCTAAGAGAAAAGGTTTTAGTTTTTTAATACAGTTTTTAATCAATTATTTTTATTTTTTCATATTATTTCTTGATTAATAGAATGTTAATTATAACTAAAGGGAATTGGTTTTCTTATCTTCATGATGTGTTTCCACCATTGAATGTTTTTTTAACATGGGTTAGATAGTTTTATTGAAATCACATTATATAATGGTTTATCTTAAAAATGTTATGGATTTCTAGGCATAAAAATGTGATTTGAATAAAGATAATGGTAATAAATGGGTTTCTATACCATTGTGACATTTTTGAATTTAACTACTTAAACGAGTGGGTAAACTCTATGGTTGTCTCTAAATATGATTTTTTAAAAGTGAGAGGGTATGATCATTTTTTGTAAATTGTTATTTGATTATGAATTATTATACATGAGTTGGAATAATCATGCGATGTATTTAGAAAATAAATTTTATTAATTGGTGGGTATAATAATCATATAAATATAATGTAACTAATTATACAGTAGTTGGTAGACTCATATGATGTTGAACATCAAATGATATGAAATGAATGAATGCTTGTATAGATGCCATAGATGTCTCTCCAGGGATAATGAATGTGGTGGTGGATGACTTGGGTTGAGTATTCCCCTAGGGTCAAGATTTTTTGGGATTCCCTGTGACTCACTACTCTTTGTTTCTAGATGGATTGGATGAACATAGGAGAATTATGGTATGACATCATCCTAGGACTCCAACCAGTTCCTAACCATTTTTACATTGATATTATCTTTGGACTCAATGGGGATTCCTCCATCTTCAACACCTTGGATCTAACCATTCATGTTCTAACTTTTTGACATATGGAATGATAGTGCGGTATGTGATACATTGGTTATAAATCATGTTTGTTGTCATTTGTGTCATGTGTTATTAAAATGCATGTCTATAAATGTTTGGAATCATCTACTTTTATGTAGAGGCAATAAATAATATGAAATTTGGGATATACATCATGCATGTGGTGGTATAATATATTTAGATGAACCAAAATGTGATGTTTTTATTTTTGAAATTTTTGTATCTTCCATGTTATTGTATCATGAATATCGTCCATAGGGACCATTAAATGGCCGATTTAGTATCACTAGATTATTATTTTTCTAGCCATGGAATCATTACTTGCATTTATAGTATAACTATTTTCCAAAAAATTCCATAATTATATATTGAATGAAATAAATTAGGCTAGAAACCATTGGTGTCAACCTAGAAAATTTATATCACACCATACTCTGGTATAAATGGTTTTCTAGTAGAGCTTATTGTTATCGGCAAATGGACTTTACTTTTGTTGTTCTGATTATACATCAAGAGTTTGGATCACAAGATGGAGATGGCACTCATGATCCTCTTATGTATCAACTTTTGTATTTTCAGTTATTTTCTTTGCATGAGCCCTATTTTGTATTATATTACAAAGCATATTGGTATTTACATTTTATTTTATGAATCATCATCTCAAATGCATGCATTGTATAATCTAGAATTTTACTTCTACTAAAATCAGTGAAATGGCTTTTATCTTCTACTACATTATCATTACTTTATACTGCATATATATTTTCAGGATATTAATACATGATTATAAAAATTGAATTGTATATATGTGGTTATATTCTCCCCACTAAACTACCATGTCACTCACACTTCTAGTAAACAATATATAGAATACAAAGCTATACACTTGAGTCTATTTGGTGATAAGTTTGGAAACCATTTTAGTGGTCAATCATGCTGAGATGTTATAGTAATGGAGAATAATGTTTGTTATGATACCAAAATTTAACATTTCAATATATGTATGGTAGTTATTTTATCATATGAGTAGGATTAAAGAATATATGCATGATTATTATGGTGAATTAAAATGAAAGAAGTCAGTTAATAGTTAGAAATATTCTTCAAAAATAATCATTGGATTCAACATTATGTTTTCTAGGATAGTAAATAGTTGATACCAGGGACTCTAGGTCATGGGTAAGAGGTTTTATGAGGGAAATATTTATGGATGGGTTGATATTTGTTTGTTTTTAATTTTTAGTAATAGAGTATGTGTTGTGTCCTTATATAAAAGAGAAGACAATTAGCCTAAGGATTATTTAATGTAAAAAAATTTATGTAAATTAATTTTCATTTTCATGTTGCACAAAATTGAGGTATTTTAAATTTTTAATAGAAATAAGCTTAAATATTTTTATAAAATAAAAATTTTCAGGTTTAGGTTATTATTTAACTACTCTCTTTGTTTTAAAACTCAATGGTTTCCATTTTCATGATGATAACTATAATAATGTTTTTTACTATTTAGGTGTCTAGACTGCTACTACAAAAGAATAAGTGACCCATAAATTGAATTTTTCTATATGATATGTCATATCCTCCTAACATTTTACAAAATTAGTTTTTTATGAATTTTAAATCATTTAATAATATATAATTTTATAAAAATACCATTAATAAAATTTTCATGTCTATTCACATTATTTGACATTAAAAATAATAAAAATATATCTTCTTTTGAATATTAACATTTATATTTTTTTAAATAATCATTGCTTATATAAACTATTCCAGTAACAAAACATAGCATCAGAAATTATTTCATTTAGTTTTTTTAGAAATCATTAATTTGGATTTTCTTCTTCTTTTATAATCATTATTCTAGGTTTTTGTATCATTATAAGAAAATTATTTAGAAACTAATGATTAAAAATAAATTATCCTAACAAAAATTCATATTTAAAATACAATTTTATATCAATTCTTAATTTTTTACACAAGTCACAAAATATAATAGATATTTAAAAAAGAGATGAGCGATTTTGGAATTTTCCATCATTTAAAATAATATAATCGTCTTTATTGAAGCAAAATGAAACCAAAATGACAAAGTTAAAAAATATAACTACTGATCTCATGGTAAACTCATAAAATGGATTATAGAAAATTACATGGATATTTTTTAAGAATTATTTAATATTTTGATCTTTTTATAACCATTTATCCAATTCTATGATTACAACATTTTCCCCAATATTACAATTATTTATGAAGGTAAATAATGTCGAATAATTTAAAAAAAATATACTGGATGATTCAATTAATTGAATCTATTTTATCAAATTCAATTACTATGATTATGTGAAATTAATTTAAAATTAACTCATTAAACTCGATGAGAAAGTAGTTTCCATAAAATTTCATGTTTTTGTATAAAAATATATAAATAAATACTTTAAAAATATTTTCAATTAAATAGAAATTAATCAAACTAATTTTAATGAAAAATTTAATTACTTTTTATGAATAGATAAAAAATGTGACATTTTAAATACCTTTAAATAAAAGATGGGTCCCTATAAGATCTGTATTTTTCATCGTTTAACTAAAAAATAATATTTTCCAAAAAATACCAAAAAATCATCCAATTTTAATTTTGAATTGATTTTTATGAACAATATGTCTATATTAAAAAATCTATATGTTGCATACAATCATTATAATCATCACACGCATGAATCAATAAAACTATTTTTTATTGAAGCTTATTTTTGATATATTAAATAATTTTAATTAATATTGACTTCATATTCTATTAGAAATAAACAATGAATTTGTTTTGTGTCAATATTATTATAAATAATTAAATAAAATTCAATCATATTCAATCCCACAAACTCAACATCTAGGTTATAATGGTTATGTATAAAAAATTAAACTTTTATAGTGTATCTCTATTTTTATAAAAGGAAATATTGGGTGTTGAGAATGATATCATGAATAATGTAATTATAAAAACTATTTTCATGATTATTTATTGATTATTATAATCTATAAACCTTTTATAATTTTTATTAAATTTATTTATGGTATTTTCACCTTTTCTCTTGGAATGCAACTTTTTTCATCAATGTCAAATTCCATGATGAAATAACTTCTTAAATAAAAATATAATCATTAGAATGAATAGTTGACATTCCGATGAATGGATATTTTCCTCAGTGTATATATTATCTATCTAATAAAATTCAGGTCTTCTGGGAAAATTTAACATGGTTTAATTTCTATTATTCTCATAATTATCATTACATATTTTCAATGGATATTGTAATAAACTTTTTACCATATGGTTTTTGGATATTTATATCTCAAAACATTTAAAAATGATTTCTATTAAATATATCGAAATATTTTATCTTACACCAGACATTTATTTATATAACTTGTACGTATTTTCAAGGACCTATTATTTAAATATATATTTTTTTAAAATGATATTTTTTCCAATATTTTAACATAATAATTCAAAAAAAACTATCAAAAGGTCTTATAACATCATCATATTATAATGATCTGAAAATTGTTTAAAAAAATATAATTGTACATTATCATCCATGTTAATAAATAATTCCACATAACTATTCATTTTATAAGAATATTTTTAGAAAAATCATCATGGTAACAAAAATAATATACTTTTATCATATTTTAATTTAATATTCTCATTTCTATTATATCAAAAAATATTAGATATTTCTTATTTCCAAAGTTAATTTTCTAAATGTCCTAAAAAATATTTTCATCAATGTCACTTTTCATTAATATATCATATTTTTAATCAATTATATTCTATAAATTTAACTATCCACCTAAATTAATAGAATAACATATGATGTGTTATTTTATATTGTATATATTATCCATCACTTCATTATTTTTGAAAACCATCCACTGAGAATAATCATAATTATTTATCATAGAATGTTTACTTATTCTACGTCATGTCATTTAGGGGATATACACTTTCTAGGAAATATGTGTTCTCCACCCCATGTTCGTGTATCTATCAATATACATGACGAAACTAAAGGGAGTAACTACACATCATGATACTGGGGTCAAAAATCATGTGATATTTAACTATTCCCTAAAACCTATCCACTACTCAGTTGGAGCCACACACTCTGTAACCCTGGGTTAAATGCCTTGTTCATCAGGTTTTTCAAGAATGTAACATTCTTAATCTTCACGCCTTGGCCTATCTCCTGGGTTCTGATACTATGGTATGATTAACTGTATACTCTAAATCTAGGATCGTTTCATCAACCTAACTCAAAATATATTTGTTCACGGAATTTGGTATTCTAAAAAAATATGTTTAAACACTTTTCAATGATAACACCTCTAAGAAATGTTTCTTCAGATTATCATCGATTTTTACCTTAAAGGCACTTACACGCCTCCCTTAGGTCATCCAGAGGTCTGATATTCAATTTCTGATCATTGTTCCATGAAAAAAAGGCTCAATGATCATTCTTTTATAATCAAAATAAATAATTAATTACACATGTAGAAAATAGGAGAGAGATAAGAACAAGGATCAAATTTGGGGGAAAACCCTTGACTTTTGTTCATTACGACCTCAATATTTTCCATTATGAATGGATAATAAATCAAATCAATAATCTATGCAACCAAACCGTGATAATCATGAAAATGAACACATCTCACAATGTTACGATCGATCCAGGTATCAGAAAGTTCATTGGATTGTCCACATTCATCATTGAATTCATGAACAGGGAATGAAATCTAAAATATGTCATATTACATGTGAATTAGATCATTTTATACTGATGATCTATTTCTACTTGACAGATCCATCAAGAATGTTATTCGATCCAATTCACTTCTATTTCCATTAAGATAAATTCTCCCAAGTTTCCCTCTAGAGCCTACATGGAATTCAGTGTTATGAGCCTAACCCTAAATCATGTCCTCATGGATAAAGTAAAGGAATCAGTATTGTTATGTGACTGTGTAGATTAAACATAGAAAATAAAATCAGTCATAAATTTATTTTATTCATTAAAAACACCTGAAACAAATTTTCACAATCGACTAGTGCTAACCAATGATAGGTCACACCTATGGTAAAGACAATGTTCTAAATTCAATAGTGACCACATATTTTCGACTAGGAACCTATTTATATGTAATACCACCTTTTCAGGAAAACTGAATGCATGAAATATTTAGGATATTTATAAATTTCTAACAATTAATGAAGGTATTGAATGCCTTGGAATTGAACGTCACCTCAGTGACTGGTCATGAATTTAATCCATATAATATTTATAAATAAATAATAATTAGAGAAAATACTGGGATTGAGAACCTCAATGTGATGATATTATGAATATTAATTTCATATTAACACAAATATGCAGTTTCATAATAAAAGTGTTTTATGTCCTGGATGATGTATTTGATCTGGAGTAAGAGATTGTTGTAGACTTCAAAATGTGGGTTTTACACTTGGTTATACAAAATAATTTTCGCTGCTAGATGCCTTGGTGAGGTTATTTTACAGTATATTTGATAAAATTATGTTATTATATGAAAAAAAATATTCACCCACCCATTATCATGCATATAAAAGGGATACGGTGACTTCCCCGTTGGGGAATAGATGAGTATAACCTGATCTGAAATGATGAGGTGTAATTGTTCTTTATTTTTAAAATTTATCATAATCAGATTGGGCTTCATTTTCTCTCCATCATAATTTTAAATGTAACTATATGAAATTACACCAATTGGGAGGTGGTCATTATTTTTAAGTCAAAATCATCATTTTGATATATTTATTTATGGTTTTATATTCTTATTATGATGGATATGGTTCCTCAGGGGGTCTATCTGTACCTTTCGTCCAAAAATATGGTGTTTCAGGTGGATCATAAACAATTTTCATTTAGAATCATTTATCGCATGACATGTGGTATAGGGGAACACTATGTCTGTTCTTCATATTTGGAGTAGATGTACTTTGGGGACTACAATTCAGGTACTAGGGGTATACACCATGTAGTGAGCCAAGGTATTGTGGTCGAACGATATGGACAGAGAACCTATGATATGTTATATTCACATGTGTATGTGTGAAATATGAGACACCAAGACGAAGAGTCATACTCAATAATAGGAATAGGACATAGCCATGAGGAATTTTATAAGTGACAACCATATTTTTGGGGTACACACTGAGTAAAGGATATTTATGGTCGAGTTTTGTCAAGAAGAACATGGTCAGAGGCCTGGGTGAGGTGAGACACACCATGTACACACTATGTAGGCTTACATGGACAACCAAATATTGTGGAATAGCACGTAGACAGGTGTTCAGATAGTTCACAAACCATGTGGACTCAAGTACACACCATGTTCTATTCTTTATATATTCCAACTATTATAGCTCCATCATTTTCGAGTTTTATTTTTGCATGTGAGTTACCTATATTTATTATTCTTTTAACCTAATATGTGATGGTATAACATATTGTGTCTTTGGAGATAGAAATGGAATGATTATATAATGACACTATATTCAAGGAGCATAATCATGGGTAGTGACTACTGGAGAGAATTCTGGGTCAATACATTTTCATGTAATCTCATGAGGCGGGTCATATAGATTCTATTGGATAATATAGCGTTTATTATCTTTTTTATCAGTGAAAAGGTCGCCTATATAAGGAATGTTATATGGAGTGATGCATTAATTGAATTACACTCCGTTTAGTCACTCTTGACCAATGTAGGAAATAATTTTGGATTATTAGAGAGACTATGGGACTGGTTCAAACATATCATAATAGTTAATGGGTCTCCCTAACCTCTCAGATCAGTAGAGTGAAAAACCCCTCACTAAGGGTGTGAGTCCTCTAGTAAAAAATTAGTCATACTGAGGATTCTAATCATATAATTACTCCTTAATGACGGTCCCTAATTTCATTCATGTGGATAGATATAGATATCCCTTTCTATATTAGGGTGTGTGGCATTCACACTCATTTTAAAGAAAGAGTCGGTACTACCCAGAGGTGTCATTGTGCAGGTCCTCTATCCCTGGAGTTTTTACTCCACTATTTCACTAGGTCATGGGACCAACATATGTGACGTTCATAGATATTTCGTACATAAATTTCATACTATTGTGTGGCTTCACTAATCTAGGATCAACAATTCAAGGTTGTTTCATGGTGTCGATCCCCTACTATGAACAGTTCAGTAGATGTATATCTCTACTCTATATATGTTTGGGGTCACCTATCATTGGATTAGTGGTCCTATTTCATTGATTAGCGGGGAGGAAAAGGCCCTAAACAAGAGTCAGAGCTCCCTCGGCAGTGGAGAGTAGTGTTTAGGAGTTGATCCCTCCACTTTTTAGGCATTAAACATAGTTAAGAAATAACTATCCCTTAAACAATTGAGACTCCTACCTCTACCTATGGACAATTCACTGGTATTACAAGATGTATATGTGTTTATACTCCCTCAACAATGAGTAGTGTAATGGTGAGGGTCCCTTTGAATATCATTAGATAGAAATAATTTTGTGGATAATAATTAGTAACAGTCTTTATTTTGTGATAAATGGAGAGGGGAGTTATTCTCTATATGGTTACCGCTGATCTTGAGTCGGGAAAAATATTGTTTTGAGATGATCATGGGTGTTGCACATTGTAGGGGGGCCGAGGGTTCATCTTTGCGAAGTATATCCTTCCAATGTTCCATTTTTCTTGGATAGGATTATGGTTTGAAACCTCCTATAATAGTGTTTCCCAAGTGTCACGAGTCGAATCATGTGGATAGAATATGAGGTGGGTACCTCCTAAAAATTTGACTCTGAGACTAACATATATCAGTGGTTTTGGGAGTCCTTGCAGGTTGTTCACGTATATCTGTTGGTAAACCAAGGAGTACCCATAGTAGGTATAGCCTTGATATATTTTTAGACCAACGTGTCTACTGATACTCAATCGAGAAGTATTATCTTGTTTTTATTTTATAGTGGTCCCCTTCTTATGTGTATTTTATAATCAATTACAGATTTTGTGGCCATTTTTTCAATCATTATTATACTTCTGTTGGTCTATGGTAGAGGGATAGATGTGTCTATTAATTATTTTGTTTTATTTATTATTTTCTATAAAATTTCATATATATTTTTTCAGTGGCATTTGTATGAGTACCTAGTATAATAAATCCTTAGTGATTGATATACATACAAAACATTGGACATCATCAATTGTCCTATTAGTGACAAGCATTGTTTGTGATTGTTCGGTCTTCGGATGGTTGGGTCATTAAAGAGTGGTATTAGAGATGTATATACATTGGGAACTCAATGTAGTATTTATATAGAAGTGATCCTGGTATTTGATTTATAGTGACACTATTAATGTGTTCTGAGGTAGAATTTCATTCAAGGATCTCAAGTTTTTGGGTGGAATCTGATGTATCGTTTCACCACCACTACGATAACATTATTTTTTACTCAATAAATTATAGAACTAATATAATAGAAATTTTTGTACATAAATCATATTGGAAAATTTTGTGGGTGACATTTATTTCATGGGTTATCTCCCCAGATATACTATTTGATCAGGGTGAATTGTTATTTTATTTCTTGATGTCATATCGATGAAATCCAAAAGGATTCCATGTTAGCATTCTAATGGTGATACAACAAGTGATGATGATTCAATTCATTGAACATGAACTAAGGTAGTACCTCTAGGAGGTCCACCAACTGAGCCACAACATGTTGAGAAGCTGTATTTGTCATCAGATCATGTCAAGTATATAGACAGGCTGAGTGTTCTGATTTAGTTATAAAGGTAGATAAATCAGTGGTATCTAGTTAAATCTTAATAGGATATAGTTAATGAATTTATTTAGAATGTCACAAGTATTTACCCTATGTGAGTAATCCTCTTTATCAGATGGGGGTCATAGTGGTTAGTTTTTTGTTGTGCTTGTCTATGTGATGGTGGTGTTTAGTGATGCAGTCAAATAGTATGGATTTCTTCACCTCGTTTGAGTTTTTTCAGTTCATTAGGAAATAGTCTACATATCCACATTGACATAATCATATTTCTATGAGATTATTGAGATTACGTTGGGTTTCACGACCATGTAAGTGTATTCAAATGGGTACATAGACAAATCATGATACTCCATAGGTATAGTTAAAGACCATTTTTTAGAGCATAGACCATTTAGCATGTCCTATAAAGAGACAACCAAGAAGGTGTGGCTTCCATGTATCAACCCTATTATATGAGGGTGATAAAGAAATATATAGTGATATTGAGATTATTTTGGATGTTTAGGAAGTTGTGGAAGATATTTTTTATCATTGTGTTGAGACATCTAAAGAATGTGAAAAAGAAATTTGATAGGATCATGATGTAGGAGGGAAAATAATTCCAAGAGTTTGAAAGTTGGGTTTATAGAGAAGGAGTCACATCAGGGATATAAAAATCCACAAGAGAGGTAGTGTCTATCTTGTGATTTGAAGGGTCATTTTTCATGATATTTTACAATATTTTGTGTTTTTGGGAGGGAGACAGTGGATGGAACACCCTTATAGAGGAATCATCCATAGAATAGGGTTCTGGATGATGACATTTTTTTCGGGGGACTGGGAAGATAACAATGAGGTGGAATAGGGTATTATGTGTTTCCACCCTCACCCCCATGTCAATTTTTCCAGCCCCTTAGGGAAGGAGGATGAGGAATTAGGGTGAGAACAATTTTCATTCACATTGAAATTTATCCTATAGTCTACGATGACTGTTAGTGGTATTAATTGTTTTAATTATTAATTTATTATTGTTAAATTTTTCCTTGTGGTGATTCAATTTATAATATTCACATATTGATAAAATTTTATATAGGTTTATACAAGGAATAATATAACCCCATTTTGTAGTTTTTTTAAATTTTATTGGATGCACAAGAAATAATGATTCTTCCTCCATTAAAAAAAGTTTTTTTATGTAATTAAATTCATGAAAGTGATTCAGTTCCTCCAAAATAGGATAGAGGTTTGGTGGATAAGTTCACCTAACATGTGTGTTTTGGTGTAGTTTCATTTAGTTGTGTCATAGTAGGTCATGTAATTACCAGTGGAAAGGATCTATGTTGTTTTCTTAAGTGTGGGTCAGTTCTCAATTATTCAAGCTCATATAGTTTGACACTAGTTGGTGTGGTAGTGTTTACAACTTTGTGAATATGTTGTAGATAAATGTTTTTTATGGAGGGCCTTTTAATACATTATGTGTACACATTGAAACCCCTATGATGTTCATTTTTACCCACATGTTCTCGATGTCATAATTTCATGAGATACACATGATTTTGATGTGGTGTAGTTCATCTAGTGGTGGAAGAAACCTACAAGGTTTTATTAGACGCTAAATCAAGTTATCATTATGGTGTACCGCTAGACCCTATGAATTTAAATGTAATAGGTGGTTAGTGTTTCCAATCCACTGTATATGAGGATATATGTCTGTTTTTGGTTTGATTATGTCAGCATCATTTGAGCTGAACATTGTGTGATACTTTCCATTTGCGGTTTCTTGAAGTATGTTCTTGCCACATCATGTGAATCCCTTGGTGACATCGATAGCAAGGGATTCAGGATTGAGATATTGGTTTTTATCTTTTTTATTTGGATATCTCTATTTGGGAAATTAATATCTTATATTAATAGAATGTAGAGACTCATTTTTTCATGTATTAGTTTTGAATTTTTATATGAATATTTCAAAAATCCATTTATGGAATTGGAATATGATTCTGGGGCATGAAGATCCTAAATTTGATGATATTAAAAATAGTAAATATATTTTATCACAAGTGTGTAGATTCCTTGTAAATATGGATTATCTTTTTAATGGACCCTTGGAATGGACAAATGATACCACAGTTAAGTTCAGTATGTGGTTTTTACGATTGGTGACAAAAATCATATCAACACATTGTGCATAAATGAGGATGTGTTCCCATTTGAGTTAATGATATAATTTTATTAATAATAATCTAATATCTACCACCTCCCCCTTCTCGTGTAGAGTAAAGGGATAAAAGGTCTTCCCTTGCACAATGAATGACCTAAGCCTAAGCCAAAGTGAGGAGGAGTTATTGGCCCCCATTTTTGATATCGTTCATCACTATATCAAGATTCCGTAGATCCCAAGAATCATTATGATCATGAATCATCAGTAATTTTTTAAACTTATGATATTTTGAGATTTATGTCCCAGACCCATTTTTATATGTTTTTTTAATCATTTAGATCACTATTTTGTCAGTTATAGATACCATGAGGGTGATTAATAGGTTTTTTTTGGAAAACTGGGTTTTTATGGTGGATCAGAGTGAATTTCCATTTAAAATTTATAATCACAAAATGTATACTGGATAGGAAGAGATATTATTTCTTTCCATTTTGGGAATATAAAATTTAGGGACTACGTGCAGTTTATCGAGGGTAAATGCAATTTAGATAGGCCAAAATTTGAGGTCTATGTACATGGATATAGAATATGTGTCATAGGACATGGTGATGTGGGATTAAATGACCTAAGTCATAGACAGATGGTGTCATAAATGATCATGATTTGGTGACATGAAAATGAGTCTACTTATGGTGGACACATTGTATACCAAGGGCACACAACATGTAAAATGCACGGCTGGTCGTGCAGTATGGGGAATTACATGAACGGTGACCTAGGTGAGGAGATACATACCATGTACACCATGTACACACTATGTAAGATCATAAAGATAGTAAATCCATGATGAATATGACATTTCTTGTTGTTGATATGGGTTTAGATGATGTGTGCACCAAATTATATGCCACATACTATTATTTGGTACATAAACATAGAATATAACATTCATTAGGGCTAATATTCATTCCTATAAGTACCCTTTCTTGTGTAGTTTTATATATAAAATGTGATGTTAATACAATTAGTGGATATGGTGATACAATATATCATTATTCTACAATGATGTTGTGTTCACGATTCATGATCATGAAAAATGATGAAGGTGATCTAGTAGAGTGATGTCGAGTTTGGTACGTTTCCCTATAATCATAGGTGGGGTGCCATATATCCTTTAGGACGAAAGAGAAATACATGATTTTTGTATTAGGGTACAATTATCTTACCTAGGTAATGTTTTTCAATGTAAGGTGTACTGAGCATGACACTCCTTTTAGTGATTCCTGTCTGATGAAGGAGATCATATTAGTTTGTAAATGTGATCCTGGGACTAGTAGTCATCTATTGTAATAGTGAGTGGGTCTCCATAACCTCTAAATTATGCAGTGTTGAACTCCCCCAAAAATTGTGTTGCTACTCTACCTATAGATTAGTTCCTTAGAGGTTTGTACTCCCCAAATTAGACACAGGTGTGGGTCCCCAATATTGAAAATGTATATGGAGACTAATCTCCTCATTTGAAATTAGGGTGGGGTATCTCAACACTTATTGTGGAGATAGAATTGGTACTCCCTTGTGGTTTCAAGGTGTGTGTCTTATATCCATGGATTTTGTATTCCCTTATTTCACTAGGTTCTAGGTCGTCCATATGTGATGTTCATGATAGTTGGTTCTCTCCTTTGATACTGGGGTGCATGTCCTCTATTCCTAGGTCAGTACTCCCCTATCATGTTTTGGTGTTGGTCTCATATTCTGATCAATTTGGTAGAGTCTTAACTCTCTTAAATATAGGGTGCATTTCATCTATCTATGGAGTGGTAACCCCACAAATTCTAGTAGTGTCATCGTGCAAGTCCTCTTCTAGTGTCAAATATACCTTAACTGTGGATTATTGTTGTCAAGAGTGGGCCCCTCCACACTTTATTTGTGGAACTTACATAGAAGATAATTATTCCTCAATATGGTGAAGTGTGGTTCTCTCACTACATATACATCTGATGTTTCATGTAGTTGATATGAGTTACTACTCCCCTGATAGCTAGCAATGACAAGGTGTAGGTACATCATCACACCCTTTAGAGATTATTCACATTGTGCATATGATGGAGGTGTGATCCCTCATTTTTTGCAGTGGTGAGTGGAGGGCCTATAATCTTAGCTACCACTAACATTGTGATGTTTGAATGAAATCATTGATCAAAGATTTGGTTCTTGGAAATAGTTGGAACAATGATTTTTCATGATGGATCATATCTCTTGGACATTATATCATTGATGTTACGACTCTTGATGGGTGTTCTCCAAGGCATGAAATTTTATTTATCCTTTCATAGAATCATTTTTATGGATATGATTTGTGACATCAAAATCCTTGGAGATTAAGATGGGTATATCAATGTAATTATGGGATTCCTTGATGTGTGGTCATGTATCTTGGTGAAATTACATATAAAATTACCTATCATGATGTGTATATCCAAGGAGTGGTTTAGATGAAAATTTTCTATCATTAGGTTTTTTATGGCCTTGGTTCGGTATACTATATCCCCCCATTTTATCAATTCAATTTTGGGGTTTGGTAGAAGCCTACTAGAATTGTTATACTGAATACTTAAAGAGATTTTCCCATACACACCCCATCTTTTTACATGATAGGTATTTTGAAAGAGTCCAAAGATGATCGAGATTAGGTGGATCAATGATATATTTTGATACTGATGTATTTATCTATCCCGGATTGGTGTAAATTTTTGTTTATGAATTTGATTTTTCAATCATACTATTGAGAATAGTTGACAGTTTTATAATTTTGGGGGTCTTTATTTTCCCTTTTATCACTTATTCTTTACCTAGGTTGTGGCATAATCTAATTATGTATATTTTTTCATTATTATAATATCTACAATATCATGGAATTTTTCGATAATATATGAATATTAGTACCTTTGGTTATGTAATCCATTGTGAGTGACATGCATACTAAGCATTGGACGACATCCCCTGTCCTATTAGAGGCCAACATGGGGAGTCACGTCTTGGTCCTATGTGGGTTTGATTGTTGTAATTACTAATCATAATCTCATTATTATACATACCATCAAGTTCTATTAACAAAACAACGAAAAAATGTATAGTATCAACGATATATAACTCTCACAACTATAAAGAAACATTAATATGGATATCTACCAAGACAATATGTTTGGGATTATGTTGTTTTATAAACAAAAAACCACAAATCATAATTGATTCCACTTTATTCTCTTTATAAAACATGAAAATAACTCATTTAAACCACAAAATTAACATAACACACTTTTAAAGGCATACATTCTTTAATGCTAACTCGAACACGTTTTTTCAACACTATAAAAGGTTGAATGTCCTCTATAAATAACTATATCTAGATGGGGATCAATATCCTACCATGTTAGGATTTTATCATCATGGGTTTGTGAAATTTATCTATTACTAATTTTCCATTATTCTATATTTTAAACTCAATAAAAAACCAATCATCTCTCCCATTAATTTTTTGTTATATATTGAATTGTTTGTCCCAAACTCTAGTCAATCCACTATCACTTCAGGATCAATCTTACCATGAAAAATGTATAGCCCTATAATCAATCATATGAATTTTATCCATTATTTTGGTCATCTTTTGAAATAAATTGGTAATTTTAATCCCCTTAATTAGAATGAAACAAAAATTTAAAAATTGGGAGAGAATGATCATCATATCATGAGGTAAAAACCCTATAAAATGAGTCTTGTAATTAATAACATGGTTTATAAAACTAGTCATGATAGGTATATCAATAAGAATGGCCCACCATAACCATTTATTACTATAAAAACTAGCATTTTGTGGTTAGAACTATTCACTACATATGGTAAACACATAATGAAATTGAGAAATTCTGGATCACCTGACATGGGAATCACCTATAAAACCACAAAATGACAATTATATTTTGTATTAACCAACAAAGTTATGCACCATAATAATTTTATAGATAACTAGTTTATCTTTTCAGTTATCAAAGTCACATAGAAATGATCCATCCTCCATAACACATATAAAACATTCTTTTTTCCAATAATAAAACTCAAGAAATCCTTAACATTGTTTTATTTTAATCTAAAATGATTTCTCATGTTACTACTAAATCCTATAATCATTCATATGAAATAAATATGTTGATAAAATATTGAATGAACCTAATACATAGAGGACCCACCCGAGCCGATGATAAGTGGAGTGTGTAACAAAATAATTCCTCTAAAAAACATGAATCTATTAATATATCTACTTGGGAATATCTCACAATTTGGTTGGTTTGGTCCCATAATACCATTAATTAAAATAAATTTATAATAAATAGTATGATTCTTAATATCATAAAGACATACATAAATAACAAATTGAACTATTAACAATTCAATTTATGTGTAATCGAGTACAATAAAATTCAACATGATAAAAAGAATGTAATCAAAAAACATTAGAAAAGTATGTGATCCAGAAGTCATCAGGTTAAATCTATATTATATGCACTCAATTATAGTTTAATATCTAGTGTAGCCATCATCATCATGATTAACCATCTATATCCCATGCACACCCCAATTTAGAGCAATGATCTTCATGGAATGCACTCCAAACAAGACCTCCCAGTCTCCATCCTCACTTAGACCATCTCTAATAATGTTCATTTGATGCACTTAAAAATAATATCTTGGAACAGGTGTTATGAATTAATAATAAATGTTGTACTCTCAAGAGTGGTTAGTTTAAATTTTTAATTTTTTTATACAACTCAATATAATGTTATTGTAAAATAAATAGTCGGATACTATGAAATTTTGTTTTTTATAGTAGGTTGGAACTAAATTATACTACTCCACACATCAACTCACTCAATCAGTGAGATAAATGAAACACAAAATAATAGAATTTATTAATTTTTAATGGATTCAAAACCCTTTTAATCATTCATTTTTAACCCTCGAGGAACTACCAATGAATGGATTATCCGCATGTAAAATCACAACCACACTATATTTCTGTTTTCTAAATGGAGGAACTAGAAGAACCATATGTCCCTTTTATACGTTGTGAACTAAACCAAAATACTAGAGCTTTATCTACACAGACTAAGAAAAACAATTTCCATGAATTTTTTTAACATTGTGGCACTGTTTAAACTACACTTCATATTCCCCAAGAATTAACAACAAAAAACATACATTTTATGTGTAATACAATAGGAAATGATTAATAACTAATAATAATAAAAAGAGTTATGAACTATAGTAACCGACTGAGAAAGAAATTATCTGGGTTTAAATAAATATTTTTCATCACATAAAAATTATCTAAAATGAATGATGTTTAGTGAATAAAAATATCATATCACCAGGTTGTACCACATAGTTTGATAGATAAAATATCCTCAAACTACTTTTTTGATTTTTCTTTATTTAACTCAATATATTGAGATCTTTTTTGAATATTAGATTCATAGTTTTAGTTCTATTTCACCTCTTCATTTCCAAATAATGCCAGACATGTAATTTCAATGAACAGATTCATATATGATCAATGTTGACATATCAAGTGACTGTTCCATTTAATATGAATATAATAAATATTATAATGGGATCCCTTTGATAGTATGTAAATAAAAATATCCAAGATAAATAAAATGAAGTAACATTTAATGAATATATTAATATAATTAATAATTAATTTTATATTACAAGTGATCACTCCAATAATTGTTTTGAGAAAAAATGGTCAAAATTAATAACCTTTAAATTAAAAATATTAATGATACATTATAGTAGTTCACATATTATAATTTTTAATATTGTTTCAATATATCATAAATTATCAGTAAATAAATTTATATTGGATAAATTATTTTTTCAATAATGATGTAATAGTTGAAATAAATAACAAAGAACATTGTAATTCAAATCATAATAGAGTATGACAAATTTATCATGATTAGAACAAAAAATATATAAAAGTAAATAAAAAATTTTGACTCACCAAGGATGACCACTCATATATTCATTAAAATTATCATCATTTATGATTCACTCTAGAAGTACTATTTTATCTCATATAAAAGACATTATTGAAGTTCATTCTCAGAATCTTTGTACTACATCTCTTGAAATATCAATTTCCCCATACTTGTGCACCATTTTTCTATCAGAAACTAAATATCTTCTAATAGATGAAATTTTTTTTCTAGCCTAAAATCCATCTCATCTAGATAAGAATAAGATATCTCATGTACGGTATATTTTACTCACAGAAGAATAATTAAAACTCATGAAAGTACCAAATCCCTCATAGATGAATACACACAAAAGCATAAAATAAATCATGAAAGAATAATGAATTCCCTTGTATGTTTATAATATCTAATGGAATCATACAAAAAAAAGAAACAATAAAAATGGGAGATTCGTTAGTTCTCACAAAATCTCAGGACATTCCAAATTATGGGTAATAGACTAAAAACATGTAACATTAGACAACTTTAACATAATATATATTGAATAGAGAAGTAAAATTAGTTGAATGTGAAATTATAAATGTATTTTAAGGAAATTTATTTATAATAACACAAATAATTGTTGACTAAGGAGCAACATCAATTATCTCCCGTTTATTTAATATAACAAAACAATATACAAAATTTTCCAGATTTTCTAAAAACATCAACAATATTAAGAAAATGACTCATTATTAGATGTATCAATTGTTTAGAATACATTAAAATGAATAAAAATAATGATTATAATGTTAAATTTGAATAATAATAACTAAACCTTAATGATCACTATGAATAAAACTAAAACTAAATCATATATCAAACACACAATTATGCTTCCAGTAAATATAATTGTTATTAATCATTTTGTGAACACATAAAAAACATATTTTTAATAATATAATATATTAATTTGGTAATTTTTTTCAAGAATTAATGATGTAATAAAACATATAATTATTTAAAAAGATGGATTTCTAATTAATTGTGTTTCAATTAACTATTATTGAACATACTCGAAGTAATTATATAATTTTATAATTAATACTACTAGAATATATATTAACCCAAACTAAATTTATCTCCCAAAAAAATTATTTGTAAAATTAATATTTCTATAACACCAAGTATAAATTGGGTTTAATCAAACATATTTAAATATAAGGGTTTTGAAAAAATATTATTATATTTATCTTATTTAGAAATAGATTCTAAAATAATATTTCCTCTTTTAACCTAATATATAAAAATTTGATATCTGAAATAAATGTTATTTGTTAGAAATTAAAGAAATTTTTTAAAAATATATAAATCTAAGAATTATGATGATAATAAATCACAATCTTTATAAAAATTTAAAAATATATGAACATATTTTTTATTTCATAATGTCTGTTTATAATAAGATGCAGAATAAAAAGACAAAAATTTAATAGTTGATAAAAAGATCGAATTTTATTTCTTATATCTCCAAGAAACTAATGATTTAAAAATAATTTGATTCATACAATTTTTTTATCAATATATTTCATAAACTCAAAAATAAGAATTTGGACAACCATTTACATTAAATGTGGAATGTGTGGGATAAAATATTATATGATTAAAATATCCTTTAACGTACATAATTAATATTTTATTTCCAGTTAAATGACATTATATGGGTTTATACTGTATTTTTTAACCCATACAAACATGAAAAAATGAAAAATATGGTCTAGATATGGTCAAAAAAAGTTTTCTACAAATCAAACACTAAATTTAAAATAACAACAGTATTTAAGTCATCATCATAATATTTCTTATAGTAAGTAATTTTTTTAATATTTATCATTATACAACAATCAATAGGATACATTTATTTAATTACATATCAATTTTTATTGATTAATACGAATAGTAATTCTCATTAAATGACATGAAATGTAAATTATAATTTATGTTGACTCATAAAAACCATATAACACTCTAAATGCATTAGATATTAAAATTTATTCCAATGTAAATCTCTTATGGTCAAAAATATATTATCATCAACACTTATTTAAAAAAGTATACCATCCTTTGAATATTTTTAATAAATTATAATGGATACAGTTTTATTATTTCAAACCAATTTTTCAAAATAAATAAATAATATCACTTATTGAAATAACAATATTCTTTTTCCAACCCATAAATATAATATGAATGTTATAAATAAATATTTTAGTATAATTAAATAATCAAAACATAGGTTAAAAAAAATTCATTCGCATAAAAATCTCCATTGAGAAAATTTTGTTTTCTTATTAATTATAAATTGTAGTTTCATAATGTGATACATACTCCGAAATAATTTATGTTGATTTAGATTAATAAATAGGGTACAATAATTCTTCAAAAATCCATTCCAACTTCCTGATTGAAACCTTGAACCAATAACAAGGAATTGTTACTAATTATTTGTATAAACTCTTAAAATTTATCTCAAATGGTATATTTGGTAACAAAAATTGTATTATTCATTGAGGATTAAAAAAAGGTTAAACAAATTCCTATAAAAATAATGCAAATCACCATTCATTGATATAAAAAATATTTGATCATATAACGATTCATCATTATTTAGAGGGAGAAAATCCAAAAAATGATAATTAAAACAATATGTAAAGAATTTCTATTCATAACTATTTTAATTATTTCCCTGATTACTCCTTTTAAATATTATTATTTATATATATTTAATTTTTTTCATAATAGATACACTCTGGCTTAATAGATGAATAAATATCTGCATTTTTAGGTTCTTCAATGTTATAATATTTGATTATACCTCAAACATTCTTAAATAAAATTTTAATTCCCTTAAATAATTATCATCCAATTAAACATTAATATATTATTCAACTACCAAATATTTTATATTTTAAATTAAATACATCCTACTAAAATACTATTACCATGAAAATCACCCTGATCTTTTTTGGGATCAAAAATTTTAATATAACTTTTTTTATTAATAATAAATACATTACACCTAAATAATATGAAAAAAGACTTTCATTGGAAATAATTCAAAAAAATTCATATTTTGTTATATATAATCAATTTCTATGTTAAATTATATAAGAAATGATATAATTTGATATAATAGCTTATTCCGTGAATTTTTATTTAAGATAGTACTCATTTATCATTTTCCTAAACCTTTGGGTAAAACATTACTTTTTATTTCAGCTATATCATTTTTGTGGGGGCATCCTTGGGGATAAAAATTATTATTATACAAATAAAATTATCTAAATTTATAAAATTCTTTATTTTAGACACCACCACCGGTGTCGCATATAATTAAAAAATAAGATAACATTTTTCATGACTAATAGATATGGAATATGGAAAAAATTAAGAAATATATAATATTAATGTGGACGAAATAAAATCCATGTCAATCTAATATAAACATAAATACTAACAAAAATATAATATTTTCCCCAAGAATAAATTTTACATAGATCCAAATAAATCCAAGTGAAAAAGATGAAATATATTGGATATTTTTACCTCTAAGATAGATATGAAAGACAAATTGACACTTATTACATATTACTTAGGAATCTCATTAATAAGTGTATTATATTTTTGATTTGGGTATATCCAACTTGTTTTGTTTCATATAGTGATTCAATTACTACCTCATATTTTCATGGCCCAATATTATATGAAATAACACATTTTCATTTCATGCAAAATTTTAACATGTGATAATATTCTTATTAAACATTAAAAAATAAATTAAATATATATCAGGAAGTATTTTTCCCAATAAAATATATATTCTTCATTAAAAACAATTTAATGCCTTTTTTAAATTTTATATTTATAATAAAATTTAAATTTTTTGATATGTATATTGAGATATATTTTGTGCCATTAAAAAATAAACCTATAAGATGATAATAGGATTTTAAATCCCAACTTGTTTATAGCCTTTTAGTTTTCTCTTAAAATTATCATCGAATATAACAAAAAAAAATTCAAGCATAATTAAGGATACATGTTTATAATTATCACTAGTCATGTGTCCTTAAAATCAATTATTCATGTTCCACACATCCTTTTTATGCTTCCAATAAATTTTTCCAACAAATAAATATTTAATAAGGCATTGGTGTCCCTAAAAATTTGGGACATCTTTGATATATACAAATATTTCATGGAAACCCAACCATATTTGAATCCATATTATAAAGGTAATCTATAAGGTAATTATTTGGATGTAAAATTATTATTATGACCATGTGACTATGTAGTCTTTCATAAAAAATAATTATTATATAGAACCAAAATTTAAAAAATAAATCAAAACAAACTAGAAAAATTTCCAATTAAAACATTAAAATAAATATATATATATATAATAAAATAGTATCATAAAAGTGATTTTATCATAATATATTCATCCTTGGATAAAAATAGATATATATTCCTTCAACAAAAAATTTTCATTTCTATGTTTATCATTTTTTCAAAAAAAATAAAGTTATTTTTTCTTTTAGATTCTTCATATTTAAAATGTTAATCATTAAGAGTTATATTTTAATGTTAATCATTTTGTAGACGAGTATATAATTTATCATTTAATCTTGAGGGATTATTTTAAAAAATATATTTCCATAAAAAATATCTTTATTATAACTTTTAAGATTAATTAATTACCCAGTACTCTTGTTAACATTATGATTGATTCTACTAATCTCTTCATTCCAATAATTATTAAAATTTTTATAATTTAAATTAGAATAGGATGAATAGTAATATTCACATGAATATTTTTTGGATTCCAATAAATAGAGGTTTTTTATTTCTTAAAAAACATAGATTAATAAAAAGTGTTTGAATCTAATGTTTAACTCCAACAAGATTTCACTGATTTCAATTCCATTTTTTATTGTTTTCAATTTTACTTTGCATTCACGAGTCTTGGTAAGTCATATGTAATTTTCCATCATTCTCTTAATTTTTAATCAATGACTTATTTATAATTTTTTTCATTTTTATTTCTTGATTCAATGGGTAATTACTTGTTTTCTTCAAGAATAGAATATAATTTTTATTCATTTTGAATCCTATACAACAATCTCTATTTAATTTATTTTCAATTTAGAATTACTAGAGTCATTGGGAATATATTCCATTTGTTATAAAATTTTAATTTTTGGAATTTTTTTAAATTATAATAGATATAATAATAATTAACTAATAAGATACTATAATTCTTAATATTTGACATTTTTTACTTTATAAATATATATATATATATAGCGTGATATCTATTTGGTAATTCTATTAAAATACTATTAACCATAATAGAATTGTCTTCGATTTATCCTAATGAACTCATGTCATTAATAAAAATTTTAAATCTATGAAACTTTTTATTTATAGTCACTTATTCTGCCATTTTGAATTATTTATACTAACATATTGACATTACTCATTATTTTCTTAAATTTTTATCTTACCAAAAATGACTATATTTTAATATATTAAAAAAATTGGTAGTTTTCAAGAAAAAATATAAAATTAATAAACCATATTGATTATAAAATATAAATATTTCCTCACATTATGTTATATCATATAATTTAATTCCAAATTATGAGCTTTTATTTCATTATCAACTTAATTATATTTATATTGTTTTATAATGATTTCATAAATTTCAATAATTATATGTTTATGAGAAGCATCAATCTTAGACTACAATTATCCATAATCAATTCTATCAATCATTATATGTCATGGAGGTGTCCGACAATAAATTACAATGATTCCTTAAATCAAAAAATAAATAATGTTTCCATTTGACTATTTATGTTACTATTTTATTAGAAAAAATAATATTTTAAATTATATTGAATCTAGGGAACCTAGTTTGATAATAATAGTTAGGGCGTAATGATAATTGATTAGTAGTTAGGGGTAATCGTACACGTATACATTTTGTAACCATTTATAAATTTTATTTTAATGAAAGGAAAATATAATGAAAAATATATATTAATTTTTATTATATTTTAGAACTAAATGAACTAACTATACTCTTCACACCTATCAAATGAAAAAATAGATGGATCCCACTATAGTGTAATCTCATCTATTTTAAGGGGGTTATAATCATTTATAGTTACCTTTTAAAGCCTAAATGAAATACTAAATATAATTTTTAGAAAAAATATGTCACAACAACGATATCCTTCTATCTTTTACAAGGGAACAAAACCCAAAATAACTACTTTTTATACCAATATACATAACCCAAATTAACTAACAGTTTTTCAAGGTTTTTGAATAACCCAAATTACCCTTCCATTATTCCTTAGTGGAAAAACTAAAAACATAAATTTTAGGTTGTATAACATATCATGATTATAGTTGGAAAATAATATATTGAGGTAAAGACCTTATAAAGTATAATAATAAGTAATTATATGAGTGTTGAGGAAGCATGATTTTCTACATTAGAAAATATGGTAGATGATTGAAGTTCATTTGATAGTTTTATTTGATCACCAAAGTGATTCACATAATAAAAAAAGAATATATTATAACTCTTAAATTTTTTCAATTTATGATTAACAAAATATATAGTGTTCATGTATACACAAAAGTTCAAAATTTGAATATCATTTCATATCATCTTTTCCAAATTATCACATGATTGATGGCCCACAAGTGTGACCATATCTAACAAAAATATATAAATATAATATTTCATTACAAAATATTCATAAGTAATATTAAATTTTTATTTTTATATAACCTGAAAAAAATAAACAAAAAAATCATTGTTAGATTAATTAAGTGAACACCATGTTCTTAATTATATGAAACTACTCATTCCATAATGATGCTTCAACATCACCCATAAATTCAACACATAAAAATGCATCTATAAAATTAATATTTTTCTAATAATCGAATCTTAGAGGAAATGGAATTATATTTAGGGGTGATCATATATTCTCATAATGGATAAACATGAGAATTGATTATAATATATCACTGGTGTGCAATAGATAATAATATGGGTACAATAATAATACATAAAAATATATAATGAATAAATGGTGGATCATAAATCATTACATAAGCATTAAATTGCCAAAATAAATGAATCAAAAAAGTGTTTAAAAATTATTAGTAAATATGATCCATTAGATAATAACAATTTCACGAGAACAAGATTAATACAATGGAACGTACTTCAAATATTGCATAAATATATGTATAAGAGAACATTATATTTAGGGATTACGTCCTCAGTTACGAAACATAAAATAAAAATAAATGTATTAATAAATTTTTATCTCTTATCAAATAAATTCCTATCCAATTCATTATATGGGTGCATAGGTCCATAACAATTATCATTGATACATATTCATTCTACTTCAAAATCATTCTCATATCACTTCCTGAATAATAAATAAAATAACTTGGTTTGATAAAACAATAAATGAAAATCATTAAAATTTATAAAGTAAATAATAGATTGAATTAAAATGAGTTTCATATCAATTTGAAATGGATTATCATAAAAAAATCAATAATAATTTAAAAAATATCCCCATGGAAATAAATTGGAAGCCTAAGATATTGAATGACATTCTAGTGACAATTCATTCATTCAATATAATAATGAATATGGAATCTACAACACATATCAAGAAAATATATATTTATAGAAATACAATCCCCAAATAATTTCATAATGGATTCTACGTACACCAAATTATTTTATTGAGATAAAAATATAGAATTTAAAATGGAATGACATGTGGTTTAATGAGAAGATTATATGTAGAAGATGATTGGAAAATACCAAGGTAGTGAAGGATCATCCATCAATAATATAAGGAGATTATATAATATGTCATGATAAATAAGGTGGATAATTTCATTTCATGTATTTTTCTAATCATGTAAAATATATGTCAAATAAACATAAACATGACCAGAAAAACATGTTCATTATTTTAGAAAACCCACTATAGAAATTACAATTATTCTTAATCTATTTAAAGCATTATAAAAAAGTTTATCTAAAACATAGATAAAAAATATTTCATTTTGAAACAATTAAAACCTATAGGAAATAATATATATAATATGATAAAATAATTTGAATGATGTGTTCACATTTACATGTCAGAATGTTATGATTTTCATGGTTTTATAAAAATAACCCATACGAGAAACATTAATAATTACATAAAAACATATAAAACAAGATAATGTAGTATAAAATGGAATTGATATGTTATTTATGCATAGTTAAGGAAATATTCAATATCATAAAATGAGAAAAGATACTGAAAAAAGGATATTCTCGGCTGAGAATAAGAGACAGAGACAATTTCACTGATATTAAATGCTTTGTGTAAAATATAATTCTTAATGAAGTGAAATTTTAAGGGGAAATATAAAATAAGATTAATATTAAATAGAAATGATGTGTTTTTTAATGAAATTAAAAATTATAAAAAAATTATTATCAATATAAAAACATAATTATTGGAAATATGATTGGAAATCAAAACCCTTATGTTTAGAGTAGCATTTTAATGAAAACCTATTTCATATTATGTAAATTTTTAGTTGAATAAAACATTAATAATGTATATTATTTGTATATTTAGACACCATAAATATTGAAAAAGGAAAAAATTATTTATTAATAAAACAATATTAATAATCGACTGAAACATAGTAAGAAACATGTTTCACGAAATTTATTTTCAAATAGAGAACCTCTTACAACTTTTGTAAATTTGGAATCAAAACCCTATAGATAATAAACATGGAATAAAAACTAAAAATCATGAAATATAAGTAAATATTGATAATAATAGATAATTTAAACATGTTTTTACTATAAAACAAAAACAATGTGTTTAATGTAAATATCTTTCAATTAATTCAAATTTTAGGAAAAGAACCCCTTACCCCATTCTATATCAGATTAAATTTTCTCTAACCATCTATATAGAAAAATTAAGAATCCTAATAAAAAATATCATGAACCATTTTCATATCTATATAATTGCATAAAATTTATATATAATTATTTTCTACATAAATAATGATGATTTATTTAGACAAATTTCATATCGGGAGTGGGTAATCATGACCATTTTGAACAAGTTCGGTAACAAAACTATTGTTCTTAATTATTCTACCAAAGATCAATAATTACATATCATAACAAATCTAAAATATTTTTATATTTATATATAATATTTTAATTTAATGTAACCTATGTTTTGATTATGATCCTCAAAAATAATTTTGGTGATGATCATGTTTCCGTGATTGTTAGTAAATGATTGGTCTTATTAAAATTAATGAGTTATATTTTAATATTATGAATATGTTACGGGGATGATATACATGTTTATCCGTCACCATTACCTATATGTTTATGGCCAGTATGACCTCTTATCCCCTTTGGTGGAATATAGACCACCACCATCCATTGAAGGAGACAAGTCTCATCCCTTTTTCCAATTTTCTAACCTTGATTATATTAATTCATTCCCTCACACATCCATTAGATATAAATTCAATGAGTTATTTCATGGATCTCTATAATTTTTTATTTCATCCTTGTATTTTATCGATGATTCATCATTGCGGAAGCCGACATTAATAGAATAGTGCAAGAAATATTTTGAACTAAAGGACACCATTGGACACCTCATTTTATCATCTTGGGGTTTTCATGTGTTTGTTATGGTGTGACATATAAACTTCAATATCATCATGGTTATTTTTGTATTATAGTATTATATGGTCTTGTTTTAGTTTATATCTCCATTCACCATCATCATATCAATGTTCTTCCATTATATGTGAATTTACAACCATCAAATAAAACAATAATCACTAAATATAGTTATTTGGGTGTGATTTCAAAATTTCATACTTACATTACTAAGTCCCTAAATTATTATAATGATTATAAATCACTTAGGGAGTTATATTTTCTCTAATATAAGAACAAGATCATTTTTCACCATATTTCATTATGAATCAGTTTTGAAGTGGATTTTTATTGATTTTTGGTTGTGCCAATTTGGTTAATGTAGGATAAGTGTTTCAAAAAAAATAGTTTTTTTCAAATTGTTGTTATATTTATGAACATTATGTAAGAGAGTGGGGAACATGTGGGAATCTACATAAGAATATGGTTGTGGGGTTGGAAGGAAATTACAGTTAAATTACATCTGCTACTAGTGAAAATTAAAAATCATGGGATCTTGCTGGAGTGTCAATTGATTGAGTAAGTCTCTCATATGTGGTTCATAGTGGAACTCATGATTCGATAGAGTTGGATGAGGCTATGTTTATTTTTATAAATTATGTTGAAAACCTAATATTGTTTAGATCATTTATGGATTTCCCCATCTAGTTGATGGAACATGTTTTACATCCTCATCTAATAGTTGAAGATATTTGTGGAAGGATGAATGGTGACATGGATGGGTTAGTGGAAACCAGAGATGGATAATGTGATAATATTTTTTCTATAGGTACTAGGTGACGAAATTTTGCCAGCATTTTTAAAGTGTGGGGTTAGCGGGACTATGTGCATAAAAAATTAAGGCATGGTCATGAAGGACTAGTCTGACAATTCATGTTTTCAATATATTTAAAAAATATCATGAAATTTCATAGGTAATGATCAGGTGGAAAGACACAAGAAGTAATGGGATACTAACCCTAAGACATAATAACAACATCTCTATTAACTAGGCAGTTTATGGGACAAATTCATTGGATGAGTCATCTAGTTATGTTTATGGAGACTAATATGATGTGAAACATGAAATTTCCCTATAAATACTTAGGATGTAGAAGGGGTTCCAAGGTACAATATATTTATGATGTTTCATTATGATAATTTAGAAGAATCAAAAAGGTAGTAAGGACTACTCTCATCTAACCAAGTCTATGTAAACAACATTTTCTTAAAAGAATAAGGAGATTGAAATTGAATCCTCAACCGATGATCAACACAAAAAATATATTTTTTTGGATGAACATTAGGATAATGTGGTTTTCGTTGGAATGGTAATGGTAGATGATAAAGAGGATACCGAAAAAGGGGATTTGAAGCCCATTTTTCATTCTAATGATGAAATGTTAAAGGATGAATTTGAAGCTATTTTGACCCAAATGTATTTTTATATGATGGTGGAGAAAATTATTTGAGTGTCCGTTTATTAAGAATATATTACATTGATAGACCTATAAAATATCATTATAACACATGGATTCAATGAAAGGAATATTATAAAGGAAGAGTTTATACAACATTTAAACAATATGGACTATATCATTAAAGACCCCATCATGGATGATCTTGGTGTAAAGAGCACTTCACATTAATGTATTCCCTATAGGTATTAATATCAGTATCAATAAAGTAGTTATTTCTCATGTCATTGACTGATTTCAAATTCTCAATATTATGTTTTCCCAATTTATCAAAAATAGTTCTTTGTTTTATAAAGTAGTCAATTTTCACTCAGTTATTACCATTCTAGAAAAACACATTATTTTCATATTTATATATTTTATTGCATTTTTTATCATAATAATCCTTCACATATACTAATAATATTGTTCTATAATGTCGTTAAGACAAAAAAAGTATATAACCTAATTAATATATTATTATGATGATTTTTAATCATAATATTATTATAAAAGAATTGAAATAATATTATTTCGAGATTATAATTTTAATATCTAATAATTTCATTTATTTTGAAGTATATTATAACATATAAAAAGAGAATATATAGTACAATTAAATAATTTTTTATTATAGAACACCTTTTTAGAAATCTGAATTTATCATGTTGTCTTTTTATTCAAATTTTTAATATGTTCTCTAATTTTCATTCATTGAACATTAATAGATTTATAAAAATAATTTTTATCATTTATACCCATTCTCATGATTAGAAATATAGGAAAATTATGATATGAAAAACATGAATCATTCCATACAAGGATAAAGATGTACACCCATATGCGTGGATAATAAATTAATTTTCTAAATAAGGGGAAAACATAAATACGGTTAATAATTTTATAAAAAATAATTTATATTTATATAATATTAAGATATTATTTTCCAATTTAGTGCCAACTTTTTAATATATTGAAAGAAAATGAAACATGTTGTGTTTTACAGGTGCTAGTCTATATAATGATAGAATAATTTTAACATTTTTCATTATAAAAAAGAAAAAAATAGTTAATTATTATACAGTCATTAAAATGAAATAATAGAATAATATTAATACTTATTTTTTCATTTAATGTTGATGTGATGTATATTTGGATGAATAAAATAAAATAAATAATCTAAAATGAACAACGATATATTATAAATTTACACCTCACCTCTTAAAATATTTCATTCCAGGGGGTGGGGTATTCCTTTGGTAGATGGTATTAAGAGTTTCCCATAACCAATTAAAGGTGTATATGGATCATGATGAGATGGTTGTTAGTGTTTTGGATGAACTACATTTTTTTCTAGAGATTATACATGAGGATAGTATTGTCAATTTTATAAGAGAATGATTTTGAATAATTTTTGATCACCCAAATCATTATAATAATTTGATGTCAATTTCATGGAATTTAGATAAAAAATTCGTTAATAATAGACATGGTAATGGATATAGTAAATATTGAATTCATCTAACAATTCTAGGGGATCTGTTATCTTTCTGCGTATATCCCTTATTTAGATATTCATTAAAAAAAATTATTTTTTTATTTTCTTTCATTTAACCATAGTGGTTAAGAACCAGAAATGTATGGATATACACATCCATGTAAAATGAGATAATTATTTGGAATTTATGTTAATTTTACATCATAGTCTATAGTTATTAAATTTTTAAATGGAATATGTAATTTCTTCATGGTTTTAGAAGTATTAAGAATTTTTTTGAGTTATTTGGCAGAAAATGGCCTTATATCCATCTGTGAGAAATATATATGAATTATAGATATTTTGTGATGTGTAAATGTAACCATAATGATGTGGTCAAGTCGGTTTATATCAAGAAATTAATTCACATTCTAGACCTATTAAATTATATGTAAAGGTTTGTTGGAATATTTTTGAACTCTTTCAAGGTGTGAATTTGTTACATGCCATAACATGTAACATGACGTGTAAATGTCACAAGGAATACATCATGAATTTGATTATAATGGATTCTTTTTTTCTTTTGTGAATTATTTACATGATAAGTAATTTTCAAGAAGGGTTATTTCAACTCAAGGAAATTTGAATTTTGGCAGGGGTCTTAAATCAAGAATAAACAACACTAATGGATTAAATTCTTTTTATTTCATAGTCTAAGGGGGATTTAAACTATAGAAAATTTGATTTTATAAATTCTCAGTGTAGAGTTCACCTATATCTATCCCGTAATGATTTATATGCACTTTTGTATTTCCTTCATCCATTCTATAAATGTTTAGGAATCAATCATTCATTAGAGAGTGGTTTTCTTTAGGCTTTTCCCATTAATTACACAAGTTTCTCTATATCATTGTTTAATCCTTTAACCATTGTGGAAATCATATTTGAACATGTTCTTGTGTGATCTAGGTTTAAATCATGATCATATATGTCGTCACCTTTTTTTCCCTCGATGATGTGTTTTCTACTTTTACAGATAACTATAGGTATCCCATAACCTACCCAAATAGAATTTTTAATTTTTATGTATAAACAATAATGATATTACACTGAAACAACTTATTAATTAATAAATTGTGTAATAGATAGTATTAAATGTATATTTAGATATTTCATTGGATCCCTTGGGACACAATGGTGTTAGGATGTGGTTTGCGGCAACTCGTAAGGTGGAATTATATTTGAATAATAATATATTCGAATATTACATAAAGTGTATTTAGAATTACATGAGACATCCATTGATTTAATGTGTTAGACTCTCCTTAAAAATGGATAAATATATTCATTAAATATCTAGAGATGATATGATAATAATAGGTTTTTCAAACTAGCACGGTGTCAACATAAGATATATTTTAATGAATTAATTTTTAAATTATTTGAAAAGATTTAATAGAAGAACATAGAATTGTTACATTTGATATGATGTTGTGTTTTTCATTCAATTTGGATTTTGGTTTCTCTTGACACTGAATTTCTATTATATAGGGATTGGCCCTGAGGCTAAAATTTTTATATATTAGTATTAGCCCAGATGTTTAAATGATTATATATAGGGATTTGTTTAGTTATTCTATAATTTTTTATGTCATGTACCTATTCTACATTATTTAATATAGGTCTTGGGAACATTATTATTTAATTCTTATAGGAATGAAATTTACTAGTTATCTAACTATGTCATGGTTTTGTGTTTATGTATGGTATGGTTGTTCTATATACTTAGAAATATTCCCTCATGGTTTTAAATAATTCGTTTCATCTATTATATTATATTTATTAATTAAGAAACTATTTTTCTCATTATTATATACAATTAATATCAGATTTTATTTAGACTTGATGGTGTCGACCTATTGTTATTTTTTCTCACAACGTATTCATGAATCTGGTCGATACATGATAATATTACATGATTGCGGGTTTGGAAAATAGAAATTGAACTTGTTTTTGATTGTTTCTTTCCATAAGGGTTCCACAATTACGTAAGAACCATCATGGGTATCAGGATCCTAGATTTTTATTGATTTTTTTCATTGTGATATTTTATCAGAATTACATAATTATTTACATTTCGATACATTTCAGTCATACTTTTCATGGTTCACTATTTTTTGGTTAATTGGTTTATTCTTTACTTTCTAGTTTAATGTTATAATGTTGACCTTTTTTGGTTAATTATTATAATATTATTTTTTTTATTTACACGATATTGTAACTCTATACTTAGGTGTATAGTCTCCCTAGAATTTACATGACACCCCATATACTAGTCAGAAGCCTCTTCAATATAGGGTGGTGTTTTTGGCATCCAATAACCAAATTTTTTTTCCATATGATATAGTTTCAGATTGGAGGGTATTATAGTTTGGTATCATAGCTAACAGGTTGTTCTATTCTATTTATTTATTATTTTTTAACGGTATAAAAGATACAAGTAAATTTTGGGACATGGTAGTGAGCTTGTACATGAATATAGCATACCCATGTATGGTGGAAATCTGAGATCCTATAAAAGATATTTTTGTTCATGATTTCCATTATTATAGTTGATGTTATTTTATCTTGGGGTGACTCGCATGTTTTGTGATTTTATTATTTATTTGGACTTATAAACATTTCATTACATGTCATGATATGATATGAGTTTGCTATCATCATGATAAGAACATTGGTATATATCTTTACCTGAATTTTCCATTATATGGACATGGTAATTTCATGTAAAATATTTTCACATATAAATTTTGAAATAAAATAAATGTTATAAATGATAAAATAAAACGAATTAACAATTTTTTATTATAAAATACTTCTAATAAATTTTTATAGAAACTATGAGCCAATGTTTCTGTTTTCATGTCACATGTAATGGTTGGTGTTGTTTTAAGATAGTGTTATGAGGAGTGGGTTTTTATTGTAAAACAAATTCCACCTCATCATATTTGAATTGAGAACCCAGAGTGAAATCAACACGATCCTTATGATGTTCAGGTAGATATTCCAATATCTCCTACGGATAATGTGTATCTTTAGCCCTGTGAAAAAATACTGGGTGTTATGCGATTAATGTAAAGGTATATTAATTTCATTGTTCCTTCAATGTATGAGCTAACCAGAGAGTTTCAGCTGTAGCATCATACTTTAATCATTGAGGAGGGATCGACCGAAGAAGATGGGATTGGATAAAATTCAGTCAATATAATATATGAGAACCATGATACACCTACTTATAAAAGATTGAATCTTTTTTCAAATATGTTCCCTGGACATTCCAATAGTTGGTGGGATGTTTTAATGAAATCTAGACAATAATAGGGGGTTTCCAAGAATTAAATTGATTCAATGTTGATGATCAAAATCTATTTTGAGAAGTATTGGAATAATAAGGTTCACATTTTATTTCAGATGAATTCAGAGGGAATTTCAGTGATGGATTATTCTGGATATTTGAGTTACACATATCACATTGTTCTAACCTTTGCTGATAATAATATCTATATGGGATAGTGTTTTTATGGTTGGATTAAATGTGGGAATAGGTCATAGGTGAATATAATTCTATTGAGTAGATTTTTAAATCTAATGAATAAGGTACACCTCGGGAAAAGGAATCTGAGATAGGAGCCATGCTTTGGTGTGGATGTTTCAGAAGGTCGATTTGGGATCACTTCATCTAGTGTCATGAAGTGCAACTATGACTGTTATCACCATATAAACTACAGGAGAACCAGTCAGGGATTTTGGAATCCATATCAAGCATGTGTTTCATTACAGTGATGTTGTTATGGGAAGATGGTTCACAGGAATCCCCAGTGACTATACACATCTTTGGAGTTCCATTATTTTGGTAGGTTGGTTCAACAAGATAGGTTTTATTTTGAATAATTATAGTAGAGCAGTTGAAGGGGATAAAGAAATGTTCATAATTTTGGGAAAGACTCATCTACCCCATAGTATACATGTAGATATAGTTACATAGTACATTATTGTCATGGATAGGGACATGGTACCAAAGTGATGGAGCAGTTGTTCCAGGAAGATGAAATAACCAAAAAACGGTTTACAGGTGCCTATGAAAATGGTTAATGTCACCAACATTCTGAAAGACTACTCAGGCTTGTGTTGATGTAAGACCTTCTATAGTTAGAGCTATTATTTGTTTATCATCTATCATTATTTGTGTTTTTATAGAAGTTTGAAATTCCACTTTATCTACTATTTTTAATACATTTTGGTCCTTCTTTAGGATATCATGAATAGTTTTTGACCATCAATACAATGTTGGGAGTGCAATTAGAGAATAACACGTTTTTCAAGGTGTGGTCACTAAAAACCAGAGATTAAATTTTCTTTGGGAACCATTTATTCATGAAATGAATGGTTTCGATTTAAATTTGGGTATTGATTTGACATTTCTAAATTTTTTTAATATTTTATATTATTTGAAGAGGATAACATTCTATATCCAAATATAGGTAGGTATACTCACATGGGTGAGTGGATCATCAGGGTGGTCCTCTGGGATCAATTTCGTAAATAATATAATATCACAGATCTAAGATTGAATGAGTTTTCATATATTTTTGTGTAAATTAATAGGATACTTTTAATAATGTGGATGACTATTTTTAGGATTACATTATTAAAGAGTTTTTTGGATTACCAATTGAGTAGTAGATTGAGATCCTGATCATGTTTGTGTTTTATGTATAGAAAGTTTGTATCCCACATTATAGGATTTTACAATTAGTGAATTAGGAGATGAAAATACAAATTGATGATCTAGTAATAAATGGTTTAATAAATTATTATATATATATATGGTGTTATCAAGATCATTTCACCATGAAGGAAGATTTAAATTTGTTCTTATGTGTGGATTATTAGAGATCGACCCTAAGGAAGCTCAGGAATCTTGGTCTATATCCATGAATTGATGTTCTCTTGAATCAATTGAGAGGTTATAATATATTATATAATACATATTTTAGTTCAGGATACAAAATTATGAGGTGGTGACCTTCATAGATATCTTATTATAGTTATAAGAGTAGGTATGGAATGTATGTGTTCATGCTGATTTCATCCTTCCTGAGGAGAACACCATCAATATTCATAGAAACGATTAATTGTATCATTCATTGTTTCATATATTATTTGGTAGTGGTTTTTTCAACTATATCCTCATGTAATCCCAGTCTGGAGATAATCATTTCTGAGACCATGAAATCAACTTGAGTACATTGAGAGTGCATCATCTTTACAACAAGCTAACTAAATGTAATTTAGTATTGATTAAGTGATATTTTTTTCTCTTTAATTTAAAAGGATAGTGTATAAGTGGAACAAGAGAATTTTAATTTTTTTAGGTTGGAAGGGGGAAATTATTATTATTATTAGATATGGATTCTTATGTATTTAGCTATTTATTATCATTGATTTATCCAGGACTCCTCACATCTAGCTTCCCCAATGTTCGAGACGACCATGAAAGGGGCATTGATTGTCTGTCTACAAGCATTAGTGTGACCATTTTGGGATGTGAAAGGATGGTTGACCTAAAAAATATCCTCACAATACATGTTATAGAATAATCATATAACTTGTACTTTTATGAATCCATAGTTGGACATATACAAATTCACATATTGGAGGATGGAGAGTTTTATTATATCTATAAAAAGATAAGAACACATGATAATAATTATCCTACAAAAGTATAGATTTAGATATTTTGGTAGATACCATAAGATTTAGTAGTGACTATCTTTTTGGAGAGATGTATGTGGTGTACACAGACCATAATATCCTGTGGTGTATATTTCATCTATGTGACTTGAATCTTCCACAGAGGAGGGGGTCAATTATGAAGATTACCTATTTTTGATAGGGATCCTTGTATCATATCTCAGTTATGGAAGAGGATTTACAAGGATCTATGATCACAAGTCCATATATTCTTATCATACCATCCTTGGATTGATTGAAAATATGAGAAGACAATTCAAATTTTGTAGGATATGTTACAAACATTTTTTTTATTTTAGATGGTCTTGGGAACATCATATCACACTCATTTTGTATATGTAATGTAATAGCATCTATACATCAACCAATAAATGGATTTATTTGAATCCTTGAATGGATATCCATGTTGTTTGAATATTTATCGGATGAATGCAGGTGTGTTTGTTCCTATTAGTCATAGTCACAAGAATGATATTCCTAAACTCGTTTAATGATTGAGAGATAATTTTTGACTGAACAGAAAAGGTAAAAATAATATAATAGCCATAACATATGACATATAGTGTTTGAGTATACAAAGGGTACGTCCAAGGTTGGGGAAACACCACATCCAAAAATAATATATTTTAGGACTCATGTATTTTGTGCCATTTGAGATAGTGGAATGATATGTGCTTGTGGTGTACTTATTATACCATCATAGCACTACAGTTTAATGAATAACATGGATAACTTGTCTAACATCAAGTATTATTATTATAATCATTCTCATATAGTATATAATTACAAAATTTATTTTGGTGTAAATCAATCAATTTTGGAGAGTTTTATATGGAATTTAGACTGTGATAATAGCCTATAACCCATGCTCCAGTATCCTATACTAAAGTCCATAACATTACATTTTTATATTTGATGGTTAAAATAATGAGAAAATGTTTTTCCCACCAAACCAGACAACATCAAAATGGAAACTTTTATCACTTGGATACTGTTGGTACTATTTGGGGTAAAATTTTAGATAATTATATATAAACATTCCATAAACAATTCACACATATTTAATAAAACATTTCCCCCATTTTGTTATGCCTCAACCCTAGAATCCATGAACTGGTGTATTATTTTAATACATTGTCATGATTACAAGGAATCAAGTCCCTAAGGGCCGATCAGTTTAGTAGTCTTGGGAACAAGATACATACATAAGTTCAACATTACAAGAAGAAAAGAAACACAACACAAATTTAATTTATTAGAAACATCCTAGATTCCAAAATTATTTCTGTATGTAACTCATAACTAACTTCTTCATATCCTATGAAAATAAAACATATGAAATGGGTGAGACCAAACGCTTAGTTAGAGTAAGAAATACATCCGAAGATAACCAAAACATTAGGCATGTTGAATAATTTAAAAATCACACATTTATAATTAGTAAACATGAACAATTTATGGCTGGAATATGGATAGAGTAAATAATGCGATAATAAAACATAGTCATGGGAATTCTACTAGTCAAATAACCACATTAAATATAAATATCTAGTCTCATAATGAAGAAATACATAATGTCAGACAACATAACCACATTGTCAAGGCCTCGTGCCAAGACTACTAGTAAGCATTTTTCAAGGCCTTTGCCAAGACACTAGTTTGTCTCATGAGACCTATCAATGCCTCAAGGAGATATAGATTCCTCCACCCATCACTTACTAAGTCCAATACATACCTCATATTAAAATGATGAAATATTACATAAAAATTCGTAATAAAAGAGCATACGAAATGTAAATATGTTAAACATATACCATGAATGGTATAAAAATATCACATCCACAGTCAAACATAACCCATTAAATACAATATAAAATATGGTATTATTATAAATTAACATCAGTAGATAATAATGATGGATATTGACATAGTTGAAAATAATCATCAAAACTATTTGAGAGAAATATCCCCCCTTTTTTGAAAATTTTTAAAAGTAAAATTATTTATCAAGAATCCATTTAAAATTGATTTTTTAATCAATGTTTCCCATACCAATTTGAAACATTTAAAAGGAATTATAATTTTAAAACATCAATGACAAAATAAATAAATCCATAAAAACATTTTTAAAACATGGATATTAATGAGAATGATTTTGAAGAATAAATCTTTAGAAAATTTAAAATTATATTTTTGTTAGAGATCATAATCGAATGAGAGGCACACGAATAAAAAAATTGAGGTAATAAAAACATTATAATATAATGATAATAAAGGTAATCATGATATAATATGTAAATTTTCGTTATATACACCATATAAATGTGAATTTGTGTATATCAAAAATAAATTCTTCTTGGAATGTAAATTGAGATGAAATCCCTTATAAGGAATGTATATTTGGTTAAGGATAAATTAAATACCTAATTATGTGTGAAAAATATAAATACATTCTATATGAATGGATATTTTGTGAAAATAAATCCATGTACATTCAAACATATTCATGAAAAAAAAACCAATGACTTGGATGCTTAACTTAATGAATGTGAATTGATTTATGATTACTCTTATCAAGTTCATATCAATGAATTGAGAAATTATCAGTGGAGTGATTTTGTGCATCAAAATTACATCCACACAAAGGATAGTAGAAATTAATATATAAATAATAAATAGTGATTACACACATAATCTTGGAGTAAAATAATCAGGGAAGTATGCATAAACCCCAATGAGTGGAATTTAAAATTTGAAATTTCCTTACCAATTTGGTAACTCACAAAACATACACCCCATAGAAGAAGGATCATACAATGAATTGTAAATACTGATAGATTAATGTATATTTCAAAGGGAATACATTCATTTTAAGTACATACACCACACAAAAGGAAATAGTGGAAATACATTATTAATCTCACGAGAATAAGATGTTAGATGAAATACCCTTACCATGTTGTAATCAATTGAATCGTATGAGAGAAAGTTAATAACCACCAAATAATTCATTAAATTCCATGAATATAAAGATATTCAAGATTCTATATATCAAATTTCTATACAAAATACACCACATGAAATAAAAAAATTGGGGAACAAGGGAAATCACATGGAATTAAATGTGAGATAAGAAACCCCTTACCTCAAGTCCAACTTATCTTGTACGTTCCTTGTTATTCCTAAATAATAAAATTAAGTTTATATCTAATTGATTAAGAAAATTTTTCAAGTTTATTATTCCTTTTATATCACTTATTATCTTTCTATAACAATTAGTTTGTTATTTTAGGACATATTGGATATTTTATCGATGTTCAGAACTTTAGTCAAAAATGAACTTGTTAGAATTATAGTTTTTCCATGTAGTGAAAAGGCAGTTATCTCCATAATAATACACATGATTTAGATAATATATATTATATTATATATATCCAGTATACATATGAATTTATAATAGTACATAACATTTAGAGATAAGAAATGAAATGCACAGTTCATGGAGACGGTAAGTTGTACGTACGCAAGAACACTACATTCATTTCTACTTTATATTTTAATGGAATTAAAACATAATGATACATAGGTATGTTATAATTCCAGAATAATATCATATATAATATCATTAACTTTATATTTTATACGTCCCATGTATGGCATTATTTATTCATATCATTTTGAGGGGGCGGCGGTCCGCACTTCGACAAAAGAAATTATCGTGTATTACCCATAATGGAAACCTAAATAGAATGATATAAATGTAAAATACATATTAATAAATAAAAAATAAATATAATATATATCATATATAAATACAGTTCCATCTTAATGGCCACCATGGGAGGTGGTAGGATATAATTGATAAATCATTGTTTCTTCAGGCGTTAGTTTGTCATCCATAGAAACAATAAGTTATTTTCCAATTACATGGAGGTGTGTGTAAGTGTAGTTAAAATATTTCTAATAAAAAAATACAATTATATTTATGATACCATTATTGTTATTAAATAATGGAATAAAAAAATTTTAGGGGTTGTTGAGGTAAAATAAAAGAAAAGATGTTAGGAGAAATTGTTACCTTTAATTTGTGTAACTCCCTTTGGTTTGAACCAAATAGACTTCATGAAGTGACATAGGCCTAAGGTATGGCTTCTAAGTGAAAGACAGGGGTCTTCAGAGAGCATATTTTGATAGGTTTTGGATGAGCCAAGTGATGTGAGAGGTGTGTGGAATGTGTTAGAAGTGGTGTCCTTTTACAAGGGAGAGGATGGGCTCTTTAGTAATGTTTGAAAATGATATTTTATTATAAACATTTTTTCTTTTTAAAAAGGTCCAAAGAAAATTAAAGTAAATGATAAGATGACTCATGTTTGAAATAAAAACTTCCAATATGAAATATATAGGTTTATGATATTGTTAAAATATTAATAATCTTATTTATTTAAATCAATTATTAATGAGGTAAATATTGTATAATTAATGTGTCATAAATAATTTAATTTATGTGATGTCTACAAATTTAAAAAAAATATTTTGGAAATATTTTGATATTTTCAATGATTATTTATAGTTGAAAATATGACATATATAACCACATGTAAAAGCTGATATACTAAATGATATTTTTTAATATCATTTTTGTTATTACTTCAAATTAATTAAAATAAAGTGTCATTATCATTCTTATGTGGCTCCATGGGGTCAAAAAATAGACCCTAGGATGCCCATGGTCGGCCATGACTCATTCAATAATGTTAAGACAAGCTTTTAGGTAATGTTTTTTATTATAATATTCTTTTTAACATGAATTACCCTATTAACATTTAATCACAGTAAATAAAAGTCAAAAGATACTATTTACCAAAAATTAATTTCATCTTATTGAACCAAATTTTAATTAATAATAACAAAAATTTATGTTGGATTTTAATAATTAAATTCACATAAGCGATATAATTTCATTTAAATGTAAAAGACAGTGTTTTAACTACTACTATGTGGTTTTACTATTCATCAAAAAATTAATTTTTTCAGAAATATAACAAAAATTCAGCCTAAGCTATATTTGATTTTATGAATTAATAAATGATGTTTATTCTACCAAATTCAGAACTAAGATTATGTATTAATTAATTGAAATGTAATTCTTGTTGTTAAAAAAAATAGTGTGTTTTTAATAAAAAATAACTATCAAAATATTGCCAAATGTTTTTGTATAATTTCAAAGTGAAAATAATTCCAATGACCAACATTGGATTGAATTCTAAAAATATAATCTAATTAAACTTCCAAACCATTCAAATTTATAATTTAGCCCTATACATTATAATGATTAATAATTTTTTTTTCAATAATAATTTTTTATTTTTCACTATTCACCCAAATATGAAAGTTAATAGAAAAACACCAAAAATTTATCGAAACTAATATTTATGTCATGATTGTAAATAATAAGTTTATTTCATAAAATTTAATTTATAAAAGTGTAATATAATGTATTTTATAGGGTTCTCCATTAAAAGGTGATAAAATTCCATTTTTGAAAAATACTTTTTTATCAGAAAAATTGAATTTGTTCTTATATTATTTCTAAAAAACAAATAATATGAATTCTAAAATTATATGTAGTATATAAAATTTAATATATAGTTAATACTATTCATCTCCACTTTTTTAACAGATACTTTTGTAAGTCAGGGTGTGCTCAAACTCTGTGTTGCGTATAGCGCAAGTTATTTGAATTTATTTAAAGAGATAACATACCATGAAATCTATGATTGTTATATTCTCCCCTCCTTCAATAAATTTAATCCTCATAATTTTAAATTGTTAATAGGAAATAAAAGGTTAAAAATATTTAAATATCTATGTGGAAAACTCACACTAAAAATTAGGTAAATAAAATTTACTCTTAATAAGAGGGAAAGGGAAATGAAAAAGTCACCACCAAATTATGATCTTGATTAGGAAAAAATAGGTGGAAATTAGTGGCACATAATTGGAAAAATACATAAATATTTTTAGGGAGTGATTGAGGTCATTAATCACAAATTAGTGTAAAATTGAGGGCCTCAAAGTCATCAATCTATGATGATTTAAAATATTATTGGTTCAACAAAACATAATGAATTAGAATGACACAGTTTTTGTTTTATGATCCTTTACTCAATGTTTATTAATTAATTTATTAATAGAATAACGAAAATATATACATAACAATTATACTTTCATTCTTCAACTAATTTATACCACAAACTCATCTTTCACTACAAACGATGAGTATTCAAGATGACTTAGTCACACTTGAATCACTATAATAAAATTATTTAGAATGACATTATCCACAAAGGATGAACTATATACTTTTCTTTTCGTTAATGATTATCCAAAAAAAATGTCCAGTAAAATATTAGATGATCACCAAAAGGATAATACTTTAGAAAAATAAATATGAATCTCAATTTTTAAAATTAATCCAACAATACCCAACGTACAATAAATACTATTCAATAAGCAATTTTCTATAAAATATTTCAATAAAATAAAAAATAATATTCAAACCCAAAACATTGAAGAATTTAGCTATGTAGACTTCGACGATAACGTGTATCTCCAAATGACATCGAGTACTCTTAAAGTCACATACTTTAAATTAATTAACCTTATCACATCTTCTATATGATTGGTTAATAATTTCCATAAATAACCAAAATAACTATAAATACACAATAAGAAAAAGATAAAATCCAATGTTACTCCTCAAATTAAATCTCATAGTATTCATTTTTCCTTAGGCATGGAGTGTTCCCAACAGAGCGATTGTCTTCAAAAATATCATTTATCACCTAATTACCAAATTATTTTCCTATACTAAGGGTATCGATTTGATAAGACATAAGATCCAAAATCAACTTATTATTGATCAATAAAATCATTTCACTAAAAATAATTAGTCACACTAACTAGGGACTTCATGTATACTAGTGGTAGACAATAAATCCCAATCGCACTCTGGTTATGGGTTTGATTCCAACATCTTTGTCCGATGTGATGGGTTTTCACACTGTCTGCATGTTGTTCTTTTTCAAAAACAATATTTTATAATATTACCAAAATGAGATAAATTCCTCAAAATAACCATAACAAAATTTAACCACAAATGTTATCTCATACCTTTCATTTTCATCCAAAAATTCAATAACTTGTATGTTGGGAAAAAAATCCCTCAAGGTATCATTGAAGCATTTTTGAGGTGATTGTGTTTGTTGAAAAAGTGGTCATCTGAGTGGTGAATGTTGAAAAAGAAAAACAATGAAATACAAATTTGGAGACAAAGAGGAATTCATGATGGAATGTCGAGTTCAAGATCTGAGGCCAACGATCCATGTTTGATTCAAGAACTTCGACAACAGTAATGGATGTTCTGGAGGTGGTACAAAAGAACAGATACAAGGTGGCACCGTTTTCCAGTGTTTGCCAAATTTTTGGGCCTGAAAATCATCAAATGATGAAAAGTGGTTTTTGGAAAAGGGACTTGCGCGCCATTACTTGAAGGATTAGAAACATGCACACCATATGTTTTTCATGATCAGATCGTCAAAATTTAGCAAAGGGTCAATTGTCGCGCAAGTATTGATGGTGTCGCGCAAGTGACTTGCGCACCGTGAAAGAGACTTCTGTGTCGATGCCTTGGAAGCTTGAGAACTTGCGCGCCTGTGTTTTTTCAAGATCATAATATCAAAATATGGAAAATGAAAGTGGTTCATGCAATTTTGTAATTATGTCGCGTAAGTGACTTGTAGGAGAAGAGATCTGTGTGCCGAGAATTGCGCACTAAGGAGAGACTTGCGCGCCGTCGCGCAGGAGTGACAAAATGCCTATAAACACTGGACCACCCCACTTCATTTTTCACCAGAGTTCAACACATTGAAGATTCAGATCTCTCGTCACGCAGGTGTGGTGGTCGTGCAAGTGGCCATGTGTCGTGCAAGTGGGACTTGCGCGCCAGTGTTGGAAGTTGCGCTCCAAGTGTTGGTTGCGCGCCTGAGGTGGTTTAGGCGAGGAAGGAAGTGAGTCGCACAGGTTTGGAGTTGCAGAAGCTTCAGTCACGCAAGTGGTTGAAGAAGAATTGTGCGCATGTAGTGACTAGTGAACAAATAATTGCACGCTGGATTAGACTTGCACGCCATGTAAGATTGAGTCTTCGGCCGTATTTTCGGGCTGCATGGAAGCTGAAGTTTGCTCGATACCTTCGGTGCAAAGAGAGATTCATCCACGGGTGAACGTTGAACTTCAACAGAGCATCTACAAATTGAATAAGATTCATTATTTTATGTAAATGAGGAGACCTATAGGTCTATAAACTGTGATTAGATCCTTTATAAAGCAGTGAGAGAAGGAAGAGAAAGAAGGTGATCCTCTCCACCGGTAGTGAGAAATAGAGAGAGAAACAGGGAGTGACTATTGGGAAAGTAGTGAGATGACCCTAAACATTGTAAAGGCTGTGAGCCTGGGCATAGAAGTGATCCCGCCCGAACCTTGTAATCCACAACTAGTGATGTTTAGTGGAATTTGGTACGAACGACAACTTGTCGGCGTATGCTCCTTGGAATGTAGCCCAGTGAGAGTGAACCAAGTAAAAATCGTTATGTCCTATGCATGCTTAACCTTCTGTTTATATTTTGAAACAGGAAAGAGAGGGAAGTGTGTTTTTCTTAACAGTAAAACAAGATCAGAACGGGGTTTAATTTTAAATTATTCATACCCTGATGCACCCCCCCTCTCAGGGTATTCATCATTATGGACCTAACATTGTAATTACTTAAAAACTCAATTGTCATATAAAACCAAATAGTTATTTATAACTATATCTACAAGATAAAAGATAATTCTTCCTCAAATATTAATTTCACATGAAAAAATAGAGGGTTAGAAATACAATAGAAAAGTCTCCCAAAGTAATAACATTAACAAAGAGCACTAATACTTTTAATCATTTCGCCATCCATTTATTTTCACATAGCTTCTTCTGTGACTAAGATGATATCCTATTGAATAAGGCATTCATTAGGTAATGGACAGGTACCCTACATTTATGGAAAATAAATATAAATGGATTCTTGGGACCATTTTTATTTTCTTCCATAGTACTCTTCACTTTTCCTTGGAAATTCGTTATATTATGTCCTTCTGTCCTATATGTAAATAATTTTTTTCTTCCATTGAGACACAATACAAGGTGTATCCTTCCACATTTACTGCATCATAGAAATTGAGGTTTCTTTTCTCTATGGTCTCCACTACTGGAGATCTTATAATTCATCGTATTGGTCTTATTTGTTGCTTCTGGGAGTTAGTAAATATATATATTTTTTGATCATATTTTTTGAAAACTGATTCGATATGAACATGATATCTTTTACACCTATCATTATTCCATTTTTTTCACATTCCTCCCACCATTCCCACCATGTAAGACAAGCTCAATGTTAATATGAATTCCATGGAATTAATCCATTGACTAACACTAGAAAAAATTGTGTGAGTAAAAATAGTCCTAAAATCATATAGAGAATATCATGACACATTATTTTTAAAATAAAACACCTTAGGATTAACAATGTTCATAAATTCACATGTTATATTAAAATAAATATAATCAGTTTGTAATTAAAATTTATATTATCCTATGCATATCCCCCATGAGTGTCATATGAAAGAGTGCAGCAAGGTCCATTTTCGTGTACCAGTATACCCTGGGTTAAGCCCGAAACTCCTTGTCAGAGTTTTCACTCCTTGGTACATCTGTTCCAGAGCCACCTCTACCTGCTCGTATCTAGACAGATATGTATTTGATGGAAAATACATAAAATCTATACATTACCAAAATTATAGGAAGTTCTTCTATACTAATACTCATTGTCTATCATAGGGTAATGTGTTGTAATCAATGTTTATCTAAATCTAGTTTCTAGGGTTTTTACTAAACCTCCCTCTGATACCAACTGTAACGCCCCAAACCCAGAATCCAAGAGCTGGGGCATTATATTAATCCATTGGAATGATTACAAGGAATCACATCCCGATGGACTGATCAGTTTAGTAGCCTTGTTAACAATATACATTCATAAGTTAAACATTACAACACGAAAATCAAAACAACATTAATTTTTCCCATTAGAAACATCTACGCTTCAAAGATTATTCCTGCATTTCACTCATGACTAACTTCTTAATATACTGGGATAATGAAGCATAATAAAGGGTTTTGGTCAAATTCTATGCAAGATTAAGCAATACAGAAGAGGATAAATTAAACATTATGCATTGTGAATATATGAAAACGCATGCCATTACAAAGAGTAAACATGATCACTTTATTGCAGAAATATTGGATGGGTATATAATTTTATAATAAAACATAGTCATGATAATTCTACTAGTCTAATAACCACATGAAATTTGAATATCTAATCACATAATTATGGAATTCCTAATGTTGGACTTCATGACAATATAGTGAAGGACTTATGCTAAGACTGCAAATAAGATTTTGTCAATTCCTTGTGTCAAGACACTAGTATGTCTCTTGAGACCTACTGATTCATCGAGGAGAAATAATGGGCTCCACCCATCACTTACTAATTCCAATGCATTCCTCATATAAAAATAACGAAACATAACATAAACATTTGTACTAAACTAGCATAAGAAATGTAAATAATTTAACCATAAACCATGAATTGTATAAAAATAGCACATCTATAGTCAAACATAACTCATTAAATACAATATGGAATATTCCATTACAATAAATTAACCTCAATCGAAAAAATGAATGATATTGACATAGATGAAAATAATCATCAAAACTATTTGAGATAATTATCCCCCATTTCTTGATAATATTTAAAGGTCGCATTATTTATCAAGAAGCCGTTTAATATAGATTTTTGAATAAAAGTATCCAATTACACTTTGAAGCATTTAAAAGGAATTTAATTTTAAAATAAATAATTTCAATATATATAAATCCATAAAAAAATTTAAAACATGGACATTAATGGGAAATATTTAGAAGAATAAATCATTAAAACATTTAAAAAGATATTTTAGTTACATTTCATAACCCAATGATAGACACATGATTACAAATAATTGAGGTAATAAAAACCTTACAATATAATGAGAATAAAGGGATTAAAGTTATATGATGTCAAAGTACATTATATACACAATATAAAAGTGAATTGGTGTATAACAACAATGAAGTCTCAATGGAATGTAAATTGGGATAAAATCCCTTATAAAGACAGTAACCATAGGTAATGGATAATTCAATGACAAAATTATGTGTGGAATATATAAATACACTCTATATGATTGGATATTCATTGTAAATAAATCAGAGTACATTCACACATATTCATGATAAAACAACACCAATTACTTGGATTCTTAACTCAATGAATAGAAATTGAGTTAAGATTACTCTTCTAAAGTTCATATCAATGAAATGAGAAATTATCAACGGAGTGTTTATGTGTATCAAAAGTATATCCACACAATGTAGAGTTGAAATGGATACATAGATAATAAATAGTGATTCAACAAATAATCTTGGAGTAAAATAGTCAATGAAGTATGCGTAATGCCCATTGAGTGGAAATTGAAAATTGAAATTTCATTACCGATTTGGTAACCCACAAAACATACACCCCATGAAATGTGGATCATAAAATGAAGTTTTAAATAACCATAGATTAAATTATATTACAAAAGAAATACATTCATGTCCAACACATATTCCACCCAAAAAATAAATAGTGGCAATACAGCGTGAATCTCATGGGAATATAAACTGAGATGAAATCCCCTTACCACGTTGTAATCAATCAATTCGTATGGAAAAAAGATAATAACCACAAAACAGTTCACATAATACCATTAATATAATGCAAATAATGATAATATAGGTCAAATGACAGTACACAATACATCACATGAAATAAATAAGTGTCGAACGGTGGAAATATCTTAAAATTAAAAGTTAGATAAGAAACCCCATACACCATGTCCGACTTGTCTTGTATGTTCCTTGATCATCCTGAATAATAAAAATTAGTTCATTTATAATTTATTAAGAAAAATTTTCAAGGATATTATTCCTTTTATATAACTTATTAATTTTCTATAACAATTAGTTATTTATTTGAGTTCATATGGGATATTTTATCAATGTTCAGAACTTAAGTAAAAAATGAAATAGTTATAATAACAATTTTTCCATGTTGTAAATATTAAATTATCTAAAAACTGATATAAATTATTTATATGACCTATATATATTATATATATTCAGTATATATATGTATTTATAACCGTACATAACATTTGGAGATAAGAAATGAAATGCACTGTTCATGGAGATGGTAAGTCGTACGTACACATTAACACTACTTTCATTTATATTTTGTATTTTAATGGAATTAATAAATAATTATACATAGTTTTATTATAATTAAAGTATAATATAATATATAATATCATTAAATCCTTCCTTTATACTTCCCAAATAAGGAATTAATTAGTCATATCACCTTGAGGGGGCGATAGTCCGCACTTCCTCAAATGAAATTATCGTGTTTTAACCATAATAGAAACTATAAAGGAATGATATACAAGGAAAATTAAAAAGCATAAATAAAAAATGAAAATAATATATATAATATATTAATACATTTCTATATTAATGGATACCATGATAGGTGGTAGGATATAATTGAACAATCATAGTTTCATGATGCATTAGTTTTCCATCCACATAAACAATATGTTCTTTACCCATTAGATGAAGGTGTGTGTAAGTGTAGTAAAAATACATATCATAACAACATCAAAGTATATTCAGGATACTTTTTTTGATATAAAATAATGGAGTAAAAATATTTTAGGGGTCAGAGAAGTAAAATAAATGAAAAGAAGTTAAGAGAAACCATTACCTTTGATTTTGGTAACCCCCTTTGGTTTGAACTAAACAGAATTCTTGAAATATCTTATTCATATGGTAAGGATTATAAGTTTAAGAATGGGATATATAGAGATTATATGGGCAGTGGTTGGATGTGACAAGTGGCTTGAGAGGTGTGAGGAATGGGGTAGAAGTGGTGTCCTTTTATAAGGGATAAGAGGGGCTCTTTAAGAATGTTTGAAAATGTTATTTTCTTATAAACATATCTTCAGTTTAAAACCATCCAAAACTCATTAATGTCGAATATAAGATGACTCGTGTTATAATTAAAATCATACATTATAAAATGGATCGTTTTTTAATATTGTTTTAATATTAATTATCTTAATTATTTAAAACATTTACTAATGAGGTTAATACAACATCATTATTGTGTCATAAATAATTTAATTTATATGATGTATTAAAATTATTAAACAAGTAACATAATATAAGAAATATTTTAATCATTCCAATGATTATTTATATTTTAAATATGACTTATATTACCCCATGTAAATATTGATATACTAAAAGATAATTGCTAATGTAATTTTTTCTTTACTTTATGTTAATTAAAATAATGTGTCGTTATCATTCTTATGTGGCTACATGGGGTCCCAAAATTGACCCAAGGATGACCATGGTTGTCCATGAATCAAAAAATATGGTTAGGACAGGTGTTAGGTTAATTTTGTACTATTACAATATTTTTTTACCTTGAATTACCCAATTTACCATTAACAGTAGAAAATAAAACTCAAAAGTTACTATCCACCAAAATTTATATTCATTTTATTTAACAAAATTTTGCATAATAATAACAACCATGAATGTTGGATTTTATAAATTCAATTCTAAAAAGTTTTATAATTTAATTTAAATGAAAAAGTCAGTTTTTTAACTATAACTAAGTGGTTTTACTATTCATCAAAAATTGATGTGTTTCAGAAAAATTTCAAAAATTCATTCTATGCTATTTTTGATATTCCGAATTCAAAAATGATGTTTATTTGACCAAATTAAAAAAATAGATGTTTAATTAATTAATTTGAAATTAATTCTCGTTTTTAAAACCAATAGCTTGTTTTTAAGAAGCATTAACTATCCAAAGATTTACATTTGTTTACGTATAATTTCAAAGAGAAATTAATTCCAATTAATCACATTGGATTAAATCATAAAATTTTAATCTAATTATACTTCCAAACCATTCAAATTTATCAACTAACACTATAAATTATACTGATTAAAAAAGTTGTTTTCAATTATAATTTGGTATTTTTCACTATTCACCGAAATATGAAAGTTATCAAAGAACCCCAAAAATTTATCAAAAGTAAATTTTTATCTCATGATTATAAATAAGAATTTAATTATGTAAAATTTAATATATATATATATATATGTGTATAAAATATTTGATTTAAAAGGGTTCACCATTAAAAGGAGTTACAATTTCTTTTTAAAAACATACTTCTGTATCTGAAAAATTGAATTTTTTATTATAATTTGCCTAAAAAACACATAATATGTTTTCAAAAAATTTATGTAGTATATAAATATTAAATTTTAGTTAATAAAATTAATAACCACTTTTTTTATCAGCTAGTTTGGTATGTCGGGGTGTGCTCAATCTTAGTGTTCTGTATAGCACAAGATATTTCAATTTCTTTGAAGAGATAACGTACCATGAAATATTAGGGTGTTACACATTTAACCCATGTTTTATTATTTCTAAATAGTGAATTAACATCATAATTTTAAAATCCTTTATTGAAATAAATCATTGAACTTTATTCTTTAAAAACATAGAAAGAAGAAACATAATAAGGTTGATATAAAATGTTCAGTGAGAGAAAATTTTTGTATTTGAAAATGAATTTCATCAACGTGCATTAGAATGAATAAAAATATGATGACATATTCAATGGGAATGAGATGTTGTTAAAATAAATAAAACCCATATATACCTATATCATTAAATAATAAACACCTAAAAGAAAATTTTCATCTAAATAATTAATAAAAATCCTTGGTATATAAATCACAATAATTAGGAACATTATAAACTCATTAATGGAAACTAAAAAAATTATTTTTTAACTTGGAAAATAAAATTTTAAAAATTATTCAAAATCGATTTTAAATAGAATAATCAAATGGAATACTTATAACATTTTCATTATCAAATTCATTGGATATATATTTATAATGTGGATTACCCTTCATATAAGCTATAACAAGCTCACATGTGAGATATAATGGGGATCAACCATTCATATATGTTGTATTATTATAATTTATTTTTTAATGTTAATGTACCATTTCATGAATACAAATATTAAATTGTAAAACTTCTATAATCAATCATGACTCATTTATAATCTGATAAAGTCATGGAAATGATATTGGTTTGACGTAAATTCTTTTGAAAAATGATTAAACATTGTAAAGAGAAATGGATTACATAAAATTATCATTGAAACATTATTAACCTATTTAAAACAAATGGTTTCCATAAAAAATAACATTGAATCATGAGTGTCCCATGGAAAATAATCGGGATCCTAAATAATCTATTAGAAAAATTAACAACCAATGTGAATGAATATGGTATCAATAAAATATATTCCCATTTTATGATATGTAAAAAAATATTTTGACATTAATGAATGGAAATTACATTTAAATATCATTAAAATTTATGTAATAAATGAATATTTAAACATTTAGTGTCTACCGTACCACTTTGAAATGCTTGAATCATAATCATCATGAATGAATATAATTAAATAAAACATATTACATCATGAAAATAAAATGATACACTATTTATCAGATCACATCGTACAATATATTCTACAGAAAATAAAGAAGTGTTGAATATGGAATTTTGTCTCATAGAAATTGAAGTGACACTCTAATCCCCCTTGAAACCTATAAAACATATGAATCAGAATTACCAAAGGTAATAAAAATAAAATAAATAATTTAAATACCCTGAATATAATCTAATTTATTATATAATATATTAAACTCTAAGTACATACAATATATAAAAAATGTACATGGTGAATATGACATTTTTCACCCATATGAAAAATGTGAAATGAAAATCTATTACAACATCAGTAAATTTTGAATCATTAAAATAATAAAATAATAACTTTAATTGAAAATTTTAATATCATTAAATATATTAATGTTATGATATTAAATGTAATTTTGTAGTATATACACAGTATGAACAAAATTTGGAGAAAAAATAAATAAGTATCAATAGAATTTAATTTTTAACAAAACCCATTAAAATTGGGGACCATCTCAAATGGAAACCAAAAATGAAATAATCATTAAATGAAATATTTAAATATAATGAAGACAAAACTATTCAAGATATAATATATAAAATGGAAAATAAATACACTGTAAAAATTAATTACATTCTGTATTTTACATTTATATCACATATGTAAAAAGTTAGATGAATGTACCATACTACTTGAGTATCATTTGAATAATATGATTCATTAATTGATAATATCAATTGAAGATTTTAATTTCATTAATTAATTTAAATTCATGATATTACAGGTAATTTGATAGTGCATGTATCATATAAATGTAAATTGGTGTATGATAAAAAACAAGTATTAATGGAATGAAATTTATAAAGAAATCATTCAAAAATATTGTAGAAACTGATTTGAAAACCAAAAAATTAATAATTATAAAATTAATTAAATTAAATAACATGAATATATAATAAATCCTGACATAACATATCCATATATTAGTAGATACACAATGAAAAATAAATAAATGGTAAAAATAACATTTATCTCACTAATGTAAAATGTGAGATGAAAATATATTCTTATATGAGAAAATTTTTATTCATTTGATCCATGAATGAATAATTTAAATTGAATATTTTTATACCAGGAAATTAATTATATCTATAATATATAATTTCAAAGGTCAAAATATACATAATATAATTGTAATGAGGTGCACAAAAACATACAATTCAAAATATTATGTTATTTGAGTTAAAACAACTTACAACTATGCCTATATATGAATTGATAACCAAAAGAGAAAATGTAATTAAATGTAAAATCTAGATACCATAATGATAAAATAATTCCTAATATAAAATTTCAAGATTCTTGGGAAAACGTCACAAATTATAAGTGGGGAATATGATATTTTTCTCACAGATGTTAAAAAGAGAGATGAAAATCCAATACATTGACTCAGATTATTCAAGATTAACCTTTGTATTCAAGAATAATAAACTTATATTAATTATTAAATTTCATCAGAACCTTTTATAGATGTATTATTACTGTTATTTTACTTATAAAATTTTTATATATAATTACCCAATTAATAATGTTTAAGTATGATTTTTGGACCATATTCTCTTTATGTGTCAAAATTAAAAATGATCAGTAAAATATGGTAGATAAGGTCAATATTGAACAATTTATAGAATAATAAAAATAAAATATTTATTATAATTTACATAAAATATTCTTCTAAAATCTTATATGTAAATTGGTTATGAAATATTAACCAATATTATGAACATGGTGGCAGTAGGCCATATGTACACATGATTAATGTTCCCATTCTTCAATGATATTTAGGTAAATATGTTATCTGACATTTAAAAATAAAAATTTTCCATTAAACCATAAATATGATTTTCTTTATTTATATATACTTATATAAAATATTCTGTTGATGTGGTGATGAAAAATGAATAATCACATCATTTTATGGAGGCAGTTGTTAATAAGTCCATGAACTGTGTTATCAAATTTTTAGTGTGAAAATTGGAAAGAATGAAATGATATATTATATTTTCATATATTAATATATATAATTATCACATGAATATTATAATTATTTCATCATTATAATTTTTTTTTAATCCAAACATTAATACATTTCTAGTAATGTGTGGATGAATCACGTCTCTCTTAGGAGGGGGTAGTCCACACATCCCCAAAATATCTATCATACTCCAATAAAATAAAAAATCATAAAGGTATATAGTATTGTTCTAGGAAATCCTAGTTAATTAGATTTTATATTTTGGTTGATGGGATTGTTTGGTGGTGGTTTTGAGACTTTTCGGTGGAATGTGGAGGTGTTGTAGAACTCCTGTGGGAAATACATGTTGCGTAAATATATTACCAGATATGAATGTTTGATTCATGGAATTTCCATGGTTGGTTTGTGAAATATATTTTTTTGATACTAAAAAATAAAATGGAGATGTTCTTTTCCGTGAAACATAACATGAAGGATTGCATGATGTGAACATGGATTACATGTCATGTAATTCCCAGATGTTGTACTTTTCAAAAGTAATCAACCGCTTGAGTTTTATCCAATCCCTACCAAAAAATGCATATTTTTGGATTCCATGCTTCCAAATACATCATTCTTCCATTCTTTGAGATTAATTTCAATGGGGATCGATCCTTCTGTGGTTTTCTCCTATTTGTGTTGATTTCTATTATCATTCTCATCTATTCCCTTCCGTGCATCTTAGAGTTTTCATAACAGTGGTGTGGAATGGTTTCAATTTTTTTTAGGATTCAATTTGATAATATTTGGGTTTTTCATAGGTTTAATTATGGTTAATTGTGTAGTGTTTTTTAATTTCTTCCTTTCTTCATCACCCTGTGGTGTACAATGATTTCAAAAGATTCATTGATATATGAATTATGTCGTTTATTCTTATTGTGTATCTAGTGGGAGGAGTTTACAATAATTTAATTTTAGGTTATGGTTCTGATTCATTAATAAAAGATAAATAATTTGATAATTAAATTTAATGGTAATTTTGGGTGTATAATTCATATATTGTTATATATTTGATATTTTGAATTGTATGGGATTTATGGGCCATTAAAAATTTTGGTCATTAGGGATTTTTTTCTGCTAGATACATGTGATGTGATTTCTGATTTGATTTTAATTGTCGTGATATCAACCTAAAAAGAAAAAAAAATATTTACATATACTTGGATAATGAAGTGGTTACCACGTTATTTTGGGTTTTGTGATGATACAACTATATTAATGATGAATGCGAAAAAATCCCATTATAAATCTCTAAAAATGGATCTTGATGTATTCTGATGTGAGGTTTTTCTTATACGATGGAAGTATGTGGTTACAATGGAGTGTGGGGGGATATGTGGTTTGTTTTTTCTTGCTTGTGGGGTGGTGTGGTAGACAGAATATATGTGAGAACTGACACATGTGAAGATTTGTGTTAAAGTGTAATACTACTGGAAAGGTCTTGTTGGGTACCCATACAAATTTGATTCATATTTGAATATATATTTTTGGTGTCATTTTGTGATTATACATTATATATTTTGCTATGGTTAATATACCATGATAGGTGTTGTTTGGTTTTTCTATTTTCTCACAGTGGAATTAGTATTCTTCTTTCAAAAATTCAAGAGAGACATTGGGTATTCGACTGAGTATAATTGTATTACACCCTACATAATTTTTTTTGTTTTTTAGATTAATACGTGGAATTTTATATACATTATTAGCTCATTTACTTAAAAGTTTTTTTGTCACTACTTTAGATTTACTTTTGTTTATTTACATTCGATACATTATTGTATATGTATTAGTTTTGTTTATACATGCATGTGGGTGGTTATTTTCTATCTTTTGTATTGTGTCATGGTGTTATTTTTTGGTTATTCAATATTTTATCTTAATCAAATTTATAGTATAGATTGTAATGCCTCAAAAAAATGTTTATATACACTATGGGATAATCACCAACATGGGGCCTACCGGAAGAGGGACTCGAGAGGTTATTATCACTCTCCCCTCATTGTGGAATCTTGGGAGGGGGAGGTCATCATAGAGTTGTATGAGAGTGGATTTTTGAGATAAATTAAGTAGATTTAGTTTGGATCAATGTTAATTTCATGATATGGTATATAAGTACTTATTTTTTAACATAGTTTATGACAATGTCTAGGGATATCCGCTTTGAAATAGGATTTTAGGGCCCCTTGTGATCATGATCACAGACTCTGAGATTATTGAATAGCTTAGTGAGATGGAAATTCTTATAGGGGGGAGACCAATGTAAGGTACATGAATCATAATGACTAGTTTTCTTCTTTATATTGGGTTTTTTAGAATATTTAAATGTATATCAAATTAATTAAATGAGATAAAATTAATCTTAATAAATTTCCACACTACTAGTCTTAGGAAGTTATTTTATTACCTTTCTGTTATGGCTCCAGTTCATCATGCATATGTGGATCAGGCAGTTGAGGTTCATCTAACTAATCTGGTTGATCATTGTAGGGTTAATCCAATTGAGGATGATCATCAATGTACGAAGATATTATGTTCTTTCTGGCACAAGGCTTTGCAGAAGTATGAGGGAACTGTTTCAGATGTGGAGATAGAGAGCTGTCAGGAGGATATGGAGATCGATGTTTGTTTGATCCTATCCCAAATAGATTACTAGGTCCCTTTTTTAGTTAAACATATTTTGGGAGTTTAACATCACTGGTGGATTATGTATATGTTATAGTATATTAAGGAAGATGATTTGTGGTCTAACTTCCAAAAATAGTTCTGAGATGGTTCCTTTCATCGTCCATGATGTTATTAAAGAGGCTTGAGCTTCATTCTCATACTCAAGGGAGCATGTCAGTATGAGATCATGGATTTATGTTAAAGGAAATTATTTTTTTACCTATATAATTTTCTAGATGTGGAGTCTCATTATAAATGTCTTGAAGATGCTCTTCATTCGTCTATCCATTATATAGTTACTTTTTTTATATTGTCGACATATCTAGACTTTCTGATGAAGGTATAATTCATCAAAAAGATTCACTGACAAGTAGTTTTCCATAATATGATATCTAGTAGGGTTCCTTTAGGTTAATAGATTTATGATTCATTTCTCAGGTTCCAGTACCATTAAGGTTTTGAACAGAATAGAATCTTGCTTTGCAAATTCCCTTCTGGCCTTTTTTGGCCAGTCGATTCCATGATTTTTTCTGGAGCATTATGAAATAGTGTTTTAGTTAAGGGATATGTTTTCATCACTAGAACAAATTAATAGTGGTTCATTGAGAACATTTTGGTGGAGGTTTATGGGCTCAGTTCCAACCTCAGGAGCAGTTATCAGTGAGACGATTTCATCAGTAGCGGAAGCAGGCTTATGCACAATCAAAGGGAGATGTGGTAGGATGATTTTTACTCAATATCTTCCCCATTTTCATGGGCTTAAATTTGGTAATTCATGTGGATGTTGTCATTAGAAGAGAGGAAGACAAACTGGGAGAGGTATGTTTCACACAGAGGAGGTAGTACTTCTAGAGGGGCTAATATCATCAACGGTATGAACAATTTATTTAGTACCCTTTTGTGCCTGGTTTTATTTGGGATTATCATAGTACTTTGTTTCACACATTCTATCTCATGCTCTAGGGAATACATAAAGACGCTTCCCATTCCCTTGGTGATAACTATGCCAATCATAGGCCATACCAACTTGTTCAATGTTTTTTGGGAGTGTAGACTAGTAATGTGGCTACATTGTCCTGGTGGGGATCATTCCATACTATATTTGAAGCCATAAAATTTCATCATTATAATCTAATTGTGTTATTCCATGTGTTTTATTATCAAATAATTTATAATATGATTGTTGAATTCATATTTTGATGACCAATGTTTGGTTTTCATCGGAAATTTGCGTTGTTAGGTGGGCAGTTAGAATGAGGATCCCCGTCTTCCCAGGTTGGAAATGATATTAATACAATCCATTAACACTAAGATGGTATAGGTTGTTGAGTTAATTGGGTAGTTCCCGGAAGATTTTCCAAAGTAGGTCATGAGGCTACCCTATCAATGGGATGTTGAATTTAGGCTGGAATTGATGACGTTTTCTTCTCATATTTCAGTGGAACAATAAAAATGGAACATTTTTAGTTGTCAAAGATGAATATTTCGATATATGATTTGATGTGGTAGGGTTTTTATGGAAATTTGTATCACTATGGGGTGATCCAGCGTTTTTTTGCAAATAATATAGATTCTGTTATATGTTTTTTCATAAACTACCAGAGAAAGAATCAGGTGATTGTAAAAAACCATAACCCTGTTCTGAGAATAGACAATCCTTTCGACTGAAAAAGTTGTGTGGCCTGGTTTTCAATTATTTATATGTGGTATCGATATCCCTATATGTGGTTCATATAGGAGATATACTAAATAAAACCTTCAGATAAAGGTGTGAGAATTTGAAGTTTTAGTCATTCCATTTGGTGTTACGAATGCACTATCCATGTTCATGTTATTTATAACCTTATTTTCAATGTGTTTTTGGATCAGTTAATTATAATATTAATTGAGGATATATTAATTAATCCAATGTCCTAGGAGGAGCACAACTAGCTTCACAAGGTTATCTTTCATGTTTTTAGATTCTACCATCTCTATGGAAATTTGTGAAAGTGTATGTCCTTTACAAGTAAGGTGCAATTTATTTGGCTTGTGGTGTCTCAGGAGGGAGTCCTAGTATACCATCAAAGGGTTGAGATATTCTTTCATTGGAAACATGCATGAAATTTCTATAGCTTTGTAGTTTAATTGTTCTCAATGGTTATTATCATGGGGTTTTTACAGATTTATCTCAGTTTGAATACCTTTTTCTAAATATTACTTCAAAAGACCAATATTTTGTATGGAGTGAACAATTCCTGGTGGAGTTCGGTTAAATGATGTAGATTTTTTTTAGTGAGCCAATCCACCAATTGGATGAGTATTTGGTGATGTATGTGATGTTTTCTATCATTCATATCTATGATCAGGATGTGTGATGACGCAGTAGTGTGTAATGATCTATTATGTTTCTAAACAGTTATCTCCCCATGTGTGTAACTAAGCTAGACACTATTTGGAGATAGAAGTTTTTTTGTTTGCATTGAATATGTTGAGGCATTACATCATTTTTGAGTTTTTTTTCATTTTCACAAATATGAAGAGATCAAGGTTTATCTTTTCCTAGAGTGATTTGATATTTTGGCAGTTGAGGTGGATAGATTTTAATCAGGGTTAAGAATTTGAGATCTCTTACACCTCTATAAAAGGATATTTTGTGGCTAATGCATTGAAAAATAAATAATTTAAGGGTTTTTCCAAATATTATAGGGATGTATGGATATTAATTAAAGAGTTGGTAACTATTAAAATATATTCACGAGTGAAAGGTTGTTGAGGATATATATTAAAAATGGTGGTGTAGTCTTCTCTAATATAGTAGGTGGAAAAGTTATAGTGGGTATACTCACAGGTAGAGGTGATGCATGATCATGTTTAATGTTGTGAAGCTCTGGAGTGATGGTTAAAGGATAGTTAGAAGTGGTTGTTGTTTCAAGGGATATTGTTTTTCCCTATATTAATTCAAGAGTAAGTCATTCATGAGTCTCATAGACCACTATTGGTGGTATACAGAAGTGTTTCCAAGATGTATCATGGAATGAGGATGTAGTTTTTATATCCTCTGAGGAAATGGGATGTGGCATTTTTGTTGAAACGTTATTGGTTTTCTAGAAAGTAATTGTCGGGAATCGTAATCCTGGTGGTTTTTTGAAAAAAGTAGATGTCAGTGAGTATAAATGAAATTAAACCAATATGGATTTCATCATAGGGTTACGAAGATATTGGGGAGATCATGATGCAATCTACCCGGTCATGGATCAGTTATCAAAATTCGATCACTTCTTTACAATTAAGGAGTCGAGTGCAATGGTTGACCTGGATAAGAGGTGTGTTTATTGGTAGTGTTGATATATGGAGTTTTAATGTATATTGTATCAAATTCGTATATAGGTTTTACCACTTGAGACTCAATGTATTTGGATCATGCTTTTGGAATTTAGTTATGCCTCAACACTAGTTTCCTCTCTCATAAATATATGAAAATGGAGTGGACTATCGATCTGATGGAGGATATATTGTACACATGTGTCTTGGGGTTTTGTGGATATTTGGTCTAAATCCTTATAAAATTTGAGTATAATTATTATAATAGATATCAATAAATTTATTACAATTTCCCCATTTTAGGATTTTATGGGTGAAAATTTCAATCTCCATTATGTCGGATAATGGTTGGGGAGACAGATTTTGTGACATCCCAAGTAATTAATGAATAATAGATATTTTTATCTATTTCTATTAATGAATTAGATAGTGTTTTAGAGTCTTAAAATGAAAATAAATCCAATCTTTAGCATGGAATACACTAATATTTTTTTAAAAGATTGTTTTACTGCCTTTTGATGGCAAACCATTTTTAAATCTATCTTTTGAAAATTTTATAAGCTATGTTTTTCAAAATAAACTTATTCTTTATTATTGGGACATCAAAATTTACTTTGTGTGAATTTTTGGTACTTTTCTGACAATGTTCAATTTTAATGAATAGTGAAAAATACTCAATTTTACATCAAAACTACTTTTTAATATAATTTATTTGTATGATTAGATTATCTTTTCAATTGGTTTTAAAGTGAAATTAGAATATATTTTTACCTTTTAATCCAATGGTGGTCATTAGCATTAATTTCACTTCGGAATTGGTCATAAACTAATGCCAAACTTTTCATAGATATTGTTTCAAAAAAACCCGCTATTTGTCATAACAGCGGGAATTAATTATTAAATTAATTAATGTTACTTATATTATTTGAATTTTGTAAAATAGAAATCATTTTTGAATTTAGAATATCAAGTATATCTTAGGGTGATGTTTTGGTATCTTTCTGAAAAACTTCAATTTTTGATTAATTGTGAAACCACTAAGTGGTAGTTAAAGAAACAGATTTTTCATTTAAATGAAATTTTACCACCTCTGTGATTTGATTTTCAAAAATCCGACATACATGGTTGTCATTATTATGTAAAATGTGGTTCAATGAGATTAAAATAATTTTTTGTTGAATAGTAACTTTTATGTTTTTAATCGCGATTTGAGGTAATTAGTGTAGTTTAAGGTAAAAATAATGTTTTAATAGTATGAGATGAGCTTGACACATGTCCTACCCTCATTGGATGTGTTATGGCCGACCAAGAAAATCCATGGGTCGACTTGGGGACACCATGGAGCCACTTCAGTTGGGAAATGACATAAATAACTTTTTATTTAATGAAAAATTAAAAATTACACAAACATAATATGTTTTACGAAAACAATTTTTAAATAGGGTTATAAAAGTAATATGTTTTTTCTATAAACATTTATTATAAATCTAAAAATATTTCCTACATCATAGTATTTTTTTATAATTTTTAAAATTTAAATAGATTAAATTATTTATGACATCATGATGATGCATCGATTACCTCATTAATAAAGGATTTAAATAAAATGAGAAGATAATGTAAAATCTATGACCTAAACATGTACAAAACCTATTGGGTGTGTATATTTCGAACCCTTATCACCTTAGTCTCTAATTATATCAATGTGGGACCTTTTAAATCCGAAAATCATTTTCAAATAAAGTAATATTTCTTTACATTCCAAGAGTGCCCCTCCACTCCTCTTATAAAAGGCCCCCACCTCTACCTCCATACCCACACATCCAATGCCTTTGGCTCGGCCAACCCCTGCCCATTTTGTCTCTCCACTTCCCTCTCTTACTCTTTGAAGCCTCACTTTGGGCAGAAGTCTTCCCAAGGAATCCATTGAGCTCAAACCAAAGGGAGTTACCCGATTTTAAGGTAATGTCTCCACTTGAGTTCTTTTGTTTTATTTTGCTTCTCCAACCCCCTAAACACTTTTTATTTATGTCTTTTGTAATAACTCCAGTTTTATCAACATACTAGGATGTTGTTATAAGAAGTATTCAAGCTACACATACACACACCTACATCTAATGGTTAAAGAACATACTGTTTCTGTGGATGGTGAATTTATGCCTCCCGAAACGATGATTGTTCATCATTCCATTAACACCTCCAAAGGTGGAAATTAAGATGTCACTATATTTACATATGATATATAATATTTTTATGTTTTCCTTATGCTTCTTTATTTTTCATTTTGGGCATACATTTATGGTTTCCATTATGGGTAACATGATGGAGTGAAACATTAAGGTTTCTCTGAAGAGATTTAGGGAATATACTGTGATGGGTATTCCAAACGTAACCAAGAGGGTTACTCTCTACGTAAGAATGTTATGAATGCATCAAGTTACCTTTATCTCTTATGATTTCTATGATTTATTCATTATTTTATGAGGTATGTTAAAGTGCTTATGTTTTATGTGTAAAGTATAATCTCATTCTAATGTATATATGTACCCATGTTTCCTTTCCATATTTTTATATCCCTTACTGAGCTTTTAATGATCATCCCATGTTTTCTGAAATGTTTTTCATAGGTCAAGGTAAAGGTACATGATATGATGTTAGTGTCAAGGAAGTGTCAAGATAGAATCCATGTTTTATTTTAAATATGTTTCCATTGATGGGAATGAAGAATACTATCTTTATGTAACCACTTTGTTTATATGTGGAATGTAATGCATGTTTTATGATCTAATTCTCTAAAACCCTAAACCCGAAAAGATCCTCAATGTGTAATCTTCTAATAACTAAATATTAAGTATGGTTTGTGGTTGGGGCCTTATAGTTGGTATCAGAGGTCGGTTTAGATAACATTAGGAGCTAGAATTCTATTAAATGATTATACAAAAATATATTTTTAGGTCAAATTGAAGTGATATAGTTTTTGAAGATTACCATGTTGCTTCATCTAAGACATGTTTGTTCAGAATGGTTTTCCACAGAGGAAACAGGGAAGCAGTTCTAGGAAGGCATGCAGAAAGAAATAACCTTCTGAATCAGCATACCGAGATGGTCAGAATTGGAACTAAACAGTTTGTTGCAGTATTAGCGCAGTTGACTCAAGCGATATATGGTGGTGGTATCAATGAACAAGATCATCCAGATCAACCGCAGAGGAACATGTCAGTGGTGTAACATTTCATGAGGCAACATCCCCCATCATTCAGAGGATCATCTGACCCTGTGTTAGCTTAAGGGTGGATTAAAGCACTGGAGAAGATTTTTGATGTCATGGGGTGTTCAGAAAATCAAAGGATTAGTCTTGCTATTTACCGTTTGGAGGGTGAGGCAGATTAGTGATGATCTATGGTTAAAAATATCAGGGATGCCGATGAGATTGATGCTCTTGACTGGGATGAATTCAAAGGTATGTTTCTTGAGAAGTATTTTCCTAAGCCTGTTAGACTTAGGATGGAAAAGTAATTCTTGGAATTTAGGCAAGAGGAAGACTCAGTGGCTGCCTATGACGAAAGGTTCACTCGATTGGCACGGTATGCTCCAAATTTTATCCGAGACCTTGATAGTAAAATCAATCATTTTTACTGAGGATTAAAACTAAAATATCAAAGGGCATTAGCATTTCATGAGTTTAAATGTTTTGAAAATCTTGTCCGATGTGCTGAGATGGTGGAAATGGAGTTTGCTGATGATCAAGTGTTCTATAACAACCAACAGAAGAAGAGACCGAGGTGGCACGAGAAAGGGAAGAATTCTTCAAAAAAGTATGATGGTAAGAAAACTAAGTTTATAGTTTGTGATAAATGTGGAAAAAGGCATGCTGGGGAATGTCTTCTGAATTTTGGAAAGTGCTACCAATGTGGAAGGATGGTACATAAGGCTCGTGATTGCACTGGAAAAGATCAGGGTGATGGTAAGACCAAATTTGATTTACAGTTAGTGAAATGTTATAAGTGCAATGAGATGGGTCACTATGCAAACGAGTGTCCGAAAAAGAGCTTGAGTGATGGGAAGCAGTTAGACTACAAGAAGAAAGGGGTGGTGAAATCCTTTGCAACTACTTCTTCAGATGTCGAGCCATCAAATGAAGTTGTATCAGGTACTTTGTTTTTTCAGATTATTCCAGTGTGTTGTTTGATTCGGGATCTACACATTCTTTCATCTCTGAAAACTTTTCTAGTAAAATGGGAATACCATCTCAAGAAATGACTCATGAACTTTTGGTAAAAACACCTGGGAGAAATTTTGAGGCAAAAAGAATTTATAAGAATCTTCCTATCCTTATTTGTGGAAAGAAACTACTTGAAAACCTTATTGTTCTACCTCTAGTAGTGTTTGATGTTATCCTGGGTATGGATTGGATCTCTATTTACCATGCTAAGATTGACTGTAGAGCTAAAGAAGTTTCTTTTCAGAATGACTTTCAGTTTGTGTACAAGAATGAACCCTTACTGTTGATAACTTATCAAGAGGCCAAGAAACATGTAAAAGATGGAAATGAATGTTACCTTGCACACATCGTTGAAAATAAAGGAACTGTTCAGATTAATGATGTGCCAGTGGTAAATGAGTATCCTGATGTTTTTCGTGATGAGTTGCCTGGAATAATACCAGATCGGGAAGTGGAATTTACTGTTGACTTAGTTCCTAATGCTAATCCATTTTCAAAACCCCCTTATCAAAAGGATAAAGTTGAAATTTTAGAGTTAAAGAAACAATTCCAGGAGTTATTAGATGAAGGTTTCATTCGACCTAGCACATCACCATGGGGTGATCCTGTCTTGTTTGTTAAAAAGAAAGATGGCTCAATGAGACTTTGCATTGATTATAGAGCCTTGAATAACATCACTGTTATTAACAAATATCCTTTGCCTCATATCGATGATTTGTTTGATCAGCTCCAAGGAGATTAGTTTTTTTCAAAGATTGACATGAGATTGGGGTACCATCAGCTGAAGTTAAAGGATTCAGATATTCTGAAGACCGCATTCCGTACAAGATATGGCCATTATGAATTTGTAGTAATGCCTTTTGGGCTAACCAATGCACCTGCTGTATTCATGGACTTAAGGAATAGAATTTTCCATGAGTTCTTGGATAGGTATTTTGTGGTTTTCATTGATGATATTTTGGTGTTTTCTAAATGTAAAGAGGAGCATGAAAGACATTTAAGGGTTATCTTGCAAACCTTAAATGAAAATAAACTGTATCGAAAATTCAACAAGTGCGAGTTTTGGTTGCAACAAATTTCTTTCCATGGTCACATTGTTTCTAAAGATGGGATAATCGTTGATCCTGCAAAAACAAAGTTTGTTAAAGAAAGGCCAAGACCCACAAATGTAATAGAGATTCGTAGTTTCCTTGGTTTGGTAGGCTATTACCGAAGGTTTAATAGGAAGTTTTCTCAGTTATCTAGTCCAATGACTAAGCTAACTCGGAAGGGTGTTAAGTTTAACTGGACAAAAGAATGTGATGATTGTTTTCAGGAATTGAAAAGAAGATTGGTGAATGCTCCAGTTTTGGCACTACCATCCAGGAATGGGGAGTTTGTTATTTACAGTGATGCTTCATTGAAAGGACATGGTTGTGTCCTAATGCAGAATGATCAGGAAATTGCTTATTCTTAACGACAGTTGAAAACTCATGAGGTAAATTACCCTACACATGATTTGGAATTAGTTGTTGTTGTTTTCACTTTAAAAATTTTGAGGCATTATTTGTATGGAGTAAAGTGTGAAATATATATCGATCACAAAAGTTTAATGTATATATTCACTCAGAAAGAGTTAAACATGAGACAGAGGAGATGGCTGGAATTAATCAATGATTATTATTGTACAATTCATTACCATCCGAGAAAAGTAAATAAAGTGGCTGATGCTTTGAGTCGAAAAAAGTAATGCTTCATTAACAATGTTGCGTTTGGAACGTTATCCTTTGGTTAAGGATTTGATGATCTTTGGCATAGAAGTTGTTAGTGCAAGATGTCCTTCTGTTTTGTTTCAGGTATCAGTGAAATCTTCCCTATCAGACAGAATCAAGCATGCACAGAATCAAGACAGTGAGTTGCAGAAAAAGGTAGAGCTGGTTCAGAAAGGTAAGTTTCCTGAATTAAACATTAATAATGATTATGTTTTGAGATTTGGGAAGAGGTTGTGTGTGACTTGTGATTCACAGTTGAAGAGATAGTTGTTATGTGAAGCTCATAGTTCTCCATTTTCAGTTCATCCTGGTAGTACTAAGATGTACAAAGATCTGCGGGAGTATTACTGGTGGGATGGAATGAAAAGAGATATTGATGATTTTACTGTGAAGTGTTTGACTTGTCAGCAGGTTAAAGCATAGCAGAAATTACTGAAAGGGATTCTTCAGCCTCTACCAGTTCCAGAGTGGAAATGGGAGAATATATCCATGGGCTTTGGTGTGGGATTACAAAGACACCTCGAGGTAATAATGCAATGTAGGTTATTGTTGATCTATTGACCATGTCTTCTCATTTCCTTGCTATACGAGATACTTTTTCCCTGGATCAACATTCTCATTTGTATCTTAATGAGATAGCCAGGTTTCATGGAGTTCCCCTCTCCTTTTTATCTGACCGTTATCCCAGGTTCACTTCTAACTTTTGGAAAGTCCTTCAGAAGTCCTTGGGTACTGAATTAAATTTTAGTACAGCTTTTCATCCTCAATCAGATGGGCAGTCAGAACGAACAATTCAGACCTTGGAGGATATGCTATGAGCTTGTTCGATGAATTATCATGGAATATGGGACCAACATCTTTCTTTGGTTGAATTTTCATATAATAACAGTTTTCATTTCAGTATACAGATGGCACCATTTCAGGCATTATATGGGAAGCGGTGTCGAACTACAGCTTTCTGGGATAAAGTGGGTGAAAAGAAAATTAATGGGACCAGATTTGGTAGAAGAGTTGGCAGAAAACGTTTAGATGATACAGAAACACATGAGAACAGCTCAGAGCAGGCAGAAGAGTTATGCAGATAACCGGACAAAGGATCTATCTTTCGAGGTAGGTGATCATGTTTTTCTCAATGTATCACCATCGAAAAGTGTGATGAGATTTGGTAAGAAAGGAAAGATGAGTCCAAGGTTCATTGGACCATAAAAAATTATAGAGAGAGTTGGATCAGTTTCTTACCGAGTGGCTTTACCTCTGAGTTTATCTCAGGTACATAATGTTTTTCATGTTTCAATGTTAAAGAAGTACATGCCAGATCCATCTCATGTTTTGAGTCCAGAGGTAGTTCAGCTGGAAGAGAACCTATCTTATGAGGAACAACCGGTCCAGATTCTTGACCACATGGAGCAAGTGTTATGGAATAAGGTGGTTAATCAGGTAAAGGTTTTATGGAAAAACCACAAGATGGAAGAGGCAACATGGGAATCTGAAAATGCAATGAGGGATAAGTACCCCCATTTATTTGATAAGTAAATAAATTGTGGGGATGCAATTTTCTAAATGGGGGAGGATGTAACATCCCATGTAAGTAATGAATAATAGATATTTTTATCTATGTCTATTAATTAATTATATAGTGTTTTAGAGGCTTAAAATGAAAATAAATCCAATCTTAAGCATGGAATACACTAATATTTTTTTAAATGGTTGTTTTACTTCTTTTTGATGGAAAACCATTTTTAAATCTATCTTTTGACAATTTTATAAGCTATGTTTGTCAAAATAAACTTATTATTTATGATTGGGACATCAAAATTTACTTTGTGTGAATTTTTGGTACTTTTCTGACAATGTTCATTTTTTAATGAATAGTGTAAAATACTGCATTTTACATAAAAACTGCTTTTTAATCTAATTTATTTATATGATTAGATTATATTTTGAATTGGTTTTAAATTGAAATTGGAATATATTTTAACCTTTTAATCCAATGGGGGTCATTATGATTAATTTCACTTTGGAATTGGTCAAAAACAAATACCAAACTTTTCATAGATATTGTTTCAAAAAACCCACTATTTTCCATGACAGCAGGAATTAATTATTAAATTAATTAATGTAACTTATATGATTTGAATTTTGTAAAATATACATCATTTTTGAATTCAGAATATCATGTATAGCTTAGGGTGAAGTTTTGGTATCTTTCTGAAAAACATCAATTTTTGATGAATAGTGAAACCACTAAGTGGTAGTTAAAGAAACTGATTTTTCGTTTAAATGAAATTTTACCACCTATGTGATTTGATTTTCAAAAATCTGACATACATGGTTTTCATTAAGAAGTAAAATGTGGTTCAATGAGATTAAAATAATTTTTTGGTGAATAGTAACTTTTATGTTTTTAATCGCGATTAGTGGTAATTAGTGTAGTTTAAGGTAAAAATAATGTTTTAATAGTATGAGATGAGCCTGACACATGTCCTACCCTCATTGGATGTGTCATGGCCGACCAAGAAAATCCATGGGTCAACATGGGGACCCCATGGAGCCACTTTGGTTGGGAAATGACATAAATAACTTTTTTATTTAATGAAAAAGTAAAAATGACACAAACATAATATGTTTTACGAAAACAATTTTTAAATGGGGTTATAAAAGTGCGATTTTTGACTATAAATATTCATTGGAAAGCTAAAATATTTTCTACATTATAGTATTTTTTTTATAATTTTTATAATTTAAATAAATTAAATTATTTATGACATCATGATGATGCAGCGATTACCTCATTAATAAAGGATTTAAATAAAATGAGAAGATAATGTAAAATCTATGACTTACACATGCCCAAAACCTATTGGGTGGGTATAATTCGAACCATTATCACCTTATCCTCAAATTATATCAATGTGGGATCTTTTAATTCCGAAACTCATTTTCAAATAATGTAATATTTCTTTACTTTCCAAGAGTGCCCCTCCTCTCCTCTTATAAAAGGCCCCCACCTCTACCTCCTTACCCACACTTACAAAGGCTTTGGCTCGGCCAACCCCTACCCATTTTGACTCTCCACTTCCCTCTCTTACTCCTTGAAGCCTCACATTGGGCAGAAGTCTTCCCAAGGAAGCCTTTGAGCTCAAAACAAAGGGAGTTACCCGATTTTAAGGTAATGTCTCCACTTGAGTCCTTTTGTTTTATTTTGCTTCTCCAACCCCCTAAACTATTTTTATTTATTTCATTTGTAACAACTCCAGTATCCTCAATATACTAGGATGTATTTATAAGAAGGATTAAAGATACACATACACACACCTACATCTAATGGTTATCGAACATACTGTTTCCGTGGATGGTGAATTTATGCCTCCTGAAACGATGATTGTTCAACATTTTTTTAACACCTCCAAAGGTGCCCATTAAGATGTCACTATATTTATATATGATATATAATATGTTTATGTTTTCCTTAAGATTTTTATTTTTCATTTTGGGCATACCTTTATGGTTTCCATTATGGGTAACGCGAAGGAGTGAAACTTTAAGGTTTCTCCGAAGAGATTTAGGAAATATACTATGATGGGTATTCCAAACGTAACCAAGAGGGTTACTCCCTACGTATGAATGTTATGAATGCCTCAAGTTACCTTTATGTCTTATTATTTCTTTGATTTATTCATTATTTGATGAGGTATGTTAAAGTGCTTATGTTTTATGGGTAAAGTATGATCTCATTCGTATGTATATATGTACCCATGTTTCCTTTCCATATTTTTATATCCCTTACTGTGCTTTTTATGCTCATCCCAAGTTTTCTGAAATGTTTTTCACAGGTCAAGGGAAAGGTACATGATATGATGATATTTTCAAGGAAGTGTCAAGAAAGAATCCATGTTTTATTTTGAATATGTTTCCATTTATGGGAATCAATAATACTATCTTTATGTAACCACTTTGTTTATATATGGAATGTAATGCAAGTTTTATGATCTAATTCTCTAAAAATCTAAACTCGAAAAGATCCTCAATGTGTAATCTTGTAATAACTCAAGATTAAGTAAGGATTAAAGCTGGGGCCTTATATTTTTCCTTGGACCTAATGTGGTTCAGAGAATGAAAAAAATTTCATCATGTAGTGAGTGAATGAAAGAAGAAAAATATTTCCATTTTTTTAATCATAAGAGGATTCCCTTGGATTTATACATTAGGGATCATGTGTTGTTGAATATTTTTCCACAATTTGGGAATGATAGGATTGGCTGAGGGAGTATGCCCTCTTATAGTTTTGTTGGGACATCAATGTTTTGGGTTGAGTTGGAAATGATGGGCATGGGTTGTAGTTTTAAATAGGGATGTAAAAGCATCCATGATATCTTCAAAATCACTCAACATCATCATTATCTTAACAATTGATCTCATCTCATTAAATGGGATGTGTTTGATATCAAGGACAACGTGAAATTCATGGCAGGAATAATAGATATCCAAGGTTTTGAAGAGAAGTTATTGTGTGGAAAAACCATTCCTTTGGTTCCTATGTTGTGGAGGCATATTGGAAAAGTGCAGAGTACTTAGGGGAGACATAATTTTTTCCAGTTTTCGGAGTTGTTTTGAAATATTAATTGCTTTGTTTTTTCTTTAGTATGTGGTGTTTGGATCCTTTTTTTGATATGATAGGTTTTCCTTGGTTTGTGATGTGTGTAGTATAATGTGTGATACATTATTGGCATATTAAAATGGGATGATAAGATTCCTAATGAAGATGCATTAACTTTAATGTGAGTAAACTCGTGCGAGTGAGTTTGTGTTTCTTAGAGAGGATAATATCTTGACAATGATGATAGAGTTTCCTGATTCATGTGTTTAGGATATTTGGTTACATTGGATATAGTATTTGTTTCTTGGGATGACTGTAGGTTGATATGGTTGTGTTGTGGTCATGGGTCATTGTAGTTTCAGTTTCCGTGTTAATGTAGTTTCAGCATTTGAGTAATGATGATATCTTTGAGTGGTATCTGACATGGATGTTATTTGGACTGTCAAGGATTGGTTTTGAATTTTAATGGGTGAGAATAAATTTAGACGTATATCATATAATTGTTCATTCCTTCTTGGTCCATTAATTTTTCATTATTGTTTGTTAGAGGTGTTTGGGGGGTCTTCTAGTAATTTGATATACATGTTGGAGGTTCATTTGAACTTCTATAGTAAGTATACATCATACAAGTTTATTAAAGGACAGAAATTTTAGTTTCATGTTTCTTCTTGGATTTGGTAATGATGTGTATAATTTTTGTGGTTAATTAATAAAATGGTGATGTGTTATTCGGGGAAATTGATCACTACGGATTACATGACATGAAAGGGGACTACATGTCATATAATTCCCCGGTGTTATAAAATTATATAGTTTTCAACCAATTGGGGTTTTATCAAACCCAATGAAAAATACATCTTCTCTCATTCCAGGCATCTGATGACATTCTCTTTCAAATTTTGAATATTTCTTTTAATGGGGATCAATATTTGAAATTCTCTCTTCAATCTCTGTTGAGTTCTCTTTTCATTATAATAATTTCCGTTCCATTCTAATTTGGGGTTTCACTACGTTGGTGTGGTTTCGTTTGGGTTATTTTTTTGGAATGCACATTGATGATATTTTTCAGAATTATAGGTTGATTTTTGGTTTCTTGTGGTGCAGTTGTGGTTTGATGGTTTCCATCTTTTCTCCATTGTGTGAATTGATTTTAAAAGGCTTATTTGGGGTATGAAATTTCGTGTTTTTCAATATTATGTGTCATGAGGGGAGGTTTTACTTTTTTTGACCATATGATATAGATTTTCCAGTTTACAAAATGATAAATAATGGGTTACTTAAATTGAAAGGGGAATGTGGGATTTCATTCGCATACTTTTAAAACATTCATATTATTTTTGATATTCTGAGTTTTATGATCTTTATGTATCACTAGAAATTGTGGTCAATGGGGGAGTTTTTTGTGCCATATATATGTAATTTGAGTGCTACATTGGATTTGGTTATTGTGATATCACCCTATAACGAAATTGGTAAATTATTTTTGCTTGGATAACGAAATGGTTTCTCCATGATTTTGGTTTGTGTCATAAAACCCTTTTAATAATGTTTAATGTGAAAATGAACATTTATATATCAATAGTAATTTTACATGATGTGTTTTAATATGAGGATGTGCTTGTGTGAATGTGTTATAAGGTCGAAAATGTGTGTGGTGTGATATGTGGTACTTTTTCCATTTTTTAGGGTGACGTTGATGTGTTTTGTGAACATTCTTGTGGCGAGGTGTGGTATACGAAAGTTATGGGAGTGATGGGACCTACAATGTTGTGTGTTAGAGATACAAAATAGTGTGAATGTAGTGTGGTTTACCATTTACAATGTGATTCGTTTTATGGAATGTTATATGGTTTACATTGATTGATTATTTTTCTTTGATGTGGTTGTGATGGTTAGTATACCTTGATATGTTATGTTTAATTTTACTATTTTCTCAGAGTGGAATTCATATGAATCATTCATATGTGTAAAAGACACATGATTTTTCCTACTTAATATAATATCATGATCACTCTATGTACAAAAATTGATTTTAGGTTTCGAGGACTACCAAGACTTTTCTTGACCTTATTAGTTTTGAACATTGACATTTGTTATGTCGGTGCTTTATCTTTTATTTTAGGTATTTACATTGAAAAAAGTATTGTAATTGTATCAATTTTGTTTATATAATCATGTGGGATAGTTTTGAATTTATTTTAATCTTGTGCCTTAGAGTGTATTGTAGATGGTCTATTATATCTCCGAATATTATTTCTGTTATATAGGTCAATGCCTCCCATAAATGGGAATTTTATACACTGGTGTTATTCACCATCCTGAGGCCTAGTGGAGTCAGGGCACAAGAGTCATTATCACCCTCCACTCCTTAATGTATATTTAAGGGAGGGGTCATGAAAAAACTTTTATATAAAAATTTAAAAAATTATGAAGACATTATATATATTATATATATCATATAAAAATAGTATGTCCATCATAATTCCTAACCATTAGTGGAGGTAAGAGAAAAAATGAATGACAGCATCTTCTAAGGTGGTAGTACACCATACTCAATAGAGATCATTTAATCAACCATTTAATGGATGTATGATTGTGTTTAGGTTATACCCTTTACACAAAACAACTTATTATATTTTTGATACTTACGTTAATATATAATGTTGATATAATAATAATTAAATGAGTAGAGAAAGTAATTCAACTAAAGTGGTCATTTGATGAATATTACATCTTATTTGGGAATATCTGTCTAGTTTTCACCAAATGACTTCCTTTTTTTAATTTCTACCGAAATTTAAGATTATAGAATTAGAGGAAGGCTATTGGGATTTTATTTTTTCCTGCTTTTCATAATCCAAATTTCTCTATTGGTATCAAAAAGTGGGTAGGGTGGGTGGAATTTTATAGTTGAAGAGGGGTGACATTCCTATCAATATTAAAGGGTATGTAGTATTGGGATGTATACCATACAAAACATGAACAAAAATATTAAATATTGGATTTTAGGGGCTTAATAGTGGATCTCAACATACAAATCAAATAAATACATTCATTGTTATCTTTTTTTCACTTCTTTGTGTTTAATCAATTATATCTTTATAGTATTTATTAAGGTAACATTAATCTTCATATTTACCTAGGTAATTTATCGATTAATAATATAATTAAAAACAAAATTATTATATAATATTATAATAGTTATTTAAAATATTAATTAAATTCATTAAATAATAATATTTGGTGTTTGTAAAATTAATTATAATACAGACACATTTCATCGTATAACACTATTTATACATTGATCACATTAATTACTTTTCACTATTTTCAATAATTATGAAGGTATAAATTATATTTCATAATATTGGAATATATATATGGTAATCATTTGATATTTTTATAACTTATTGTCTATATAATGTTCATATGAGTGGAAAAAAATTCATGACAATCCAAAAAAACACGGTGAAGAATGAATGTTTGTAATGTGAAATAGTTCAAAGGTATATTGTGTTGTTATATATAAATTAATTATAAAAATTATTCCAAGGAACAAAATTGGATCCATTGATATATAATTTTCCTTTTACAACATTAAAACCAATTCAAAATATAATATTACAAGATTAATAAATTAAATGAAAATGTACTCTTAAAATAAAATATAGTGTTTTTCTATATTCATAAAATATGAAATTTCATTAAAATGTAAAAAAATCACCCAAAGTAAAAAATTTAAGTTAATATTTCATAAATAATTTTTATTTTTTGAATAAATATTTAGTAAATTTGTTTTAAAAAAATTATAGTTTTCTTCCCTTAAAAATCTGTAAAATTGCCTTTTAGAGAAATACATCATTTTAAAAACAATTGGATTTAATATAATTTTATTCCCATAAATATATTGGATGGATTAATATTTATATAATTGTATATATGAAATTGAAATTTAATTATTACTTGTTTAGTAATTATGATTTATTTAATAAATATTTATGAAAATATATTTTGGGCATGAAATATTTTTTTATAAATCTTAATAGAAATACAAAAATATGAAACCAAATCATTCTCTAACACAGTATCCCATATAAAATGAATAGAATAGAAATTAATTTTTTTTACATAAATTGTTATATCATATATTATATATTTCAAGCCCAAATATATGGTGATCTTATTTTTAAGTAACATTATTCACAGAGTCACCAAATTGATTTATAATCATGTGGTGATAAAACATGTGTTCTCAATATCCATTATAATTCAATAACAAAGAATATTAATTCCCAAAAATATATTTATGAAAAAATTAAGGACATAATAAAAATTAATCCAAACCATTACACATAGTTCAACCTATAATAATGTCTCCCGAAAACACATTAATCGCATTAAGATATCATTTCGAAAAAGGTGAAGGGGTGTCTAAGAATTATAACTCATGAATGACATATTATGATCTTAATAACAATTAATATAACATAAAATGATAAAATTATAATCTGTAAACATATCTAGAATGAAATTTTATACCAACTATAACATCTTAGGACCCACACACAAAGATCCTGTGAATTATTCCATTACATGAATTTTTTTCTTTGAATTTGATAATTGTGAACCAATATTTTCAATAAATCCCTAATACATAAATAACTAAAATATTTTTATCTTTTATTTTAGAGGTCATTACATGTTTATAGTTTCATATATTTAGGAAAAATTACGAAACAAACAATTCATAAATCATTAAAAATAAATTTCTACCAATTAGCCCATCATCTATTATTTCCAAAAAAAGACCTCAAAATCTTCATCGTGAAACGAATTATATATATAATTTTTTATATATAATTATTTAATACATGGAGAAAATGAAACATAAGGAGGGTTATTTCAAATGATTATGAAGGGAAAAAATAATAATTAACAAATTAATGTCATCAATGATCATAAGAGTGTACAATTGTATGATGAAATAATAAACGTGCATGACAGAATAATAAATGAACATCATCCCATCAACAACTATGTAATAAAATATTAATAAATGGAAAATGAAATATTCATCAAAATCAATAATAAAAATCCTTATGATATCAATCTTGATCATTATAAACAGCCTAATCTGACAACATGAAATTAAATCTATTTTTTACCATTGAAAATCACATTAATAAAACCTATTAAATACCCTTTAAAATAACTATTAATTTTAATAATCTTATGGATGACTTCCAACATTATCATTACCCTAGGAATTTGATACGAACAAGTGGGATAATCGTTCGTATAAGGTATATTGGTATTACCCCTGAACTATAATGGGGATCAACCCTTTGTATAATCTATATTAGCATTAAATATATTATTTAATTATCATTTACACTATAAAAATAAACAATAATTTATCATAAAATTCATAGAAACAATCATCATTCATTTAAACCCTAATAAACCCATAGAAATGAAATGGTTTTAATGTCAATCCATTTGAAGCATGATTAAGCTATGAAAAAAACGACTTCCATAAAAATATCATTTAATCATGATTAAACCCTGTAAATCAAATTGGTTAAATTAAAAATATATTTGAAACATAATTTGACGATATAATATAATTTTATTCTATAATAATCACATAGAAACCTGATTTTCAAATTGGAATGGAATTGGTTATGTAACAATATCATTGAAAAAAAATATTCAACATAATAAAATAATTAGTAAGGAATAAATAAAAAATACCCCTATTTGAGGATTAATGAAAATATTATTTATGGACATTGATGAATATAAATTCACTTAACTGGTCATTGAAAACATTTTTAAAAAATATAATCTTAAAACATTTAATGTGTCTCATACGACTAGGAAACATTTGAACCACAATAACAATGAATTAATGTCATTTAATTAAACATATAATTTCATGAAAATAATTATTTTCATGATATAACATGTCATTGGGAAGAATACAAACCATGAAAAATAATAGAGTTGTGATAATGGAATATGTCTCGTAGAAATGAATGTGTGACTACCAATCCCATAATAATGGTTCTAAAATATAAATCAGAATCCCCCAATGTAGTTATGATAAAAATAAACATTTAAATACCATGAAGATAAAATAATTGCGGAAGTATTATATCAAAATGGTAGTATATACTACACACAAAATAAGTAAAATGTGAATATGACATCTATCTCACATATGTAAAATGTGAGATTAAAATCCCTTACTTCTTGAGTAACTTTTGAATATGATATCCATGAATGAATAACCATACATGAAACATTTGTTTATAATTAAATAAATTATATTCATTAAATTAAATTTCATATTGATGTATAAACCCCAAATAACTATAATTTGGTGTATAATAACGAATAAGTATCAATGAAATGTAAGGCGAGTCGAAACCCTATAAAACATGGAAACAACTCAATTGGAAACAAAAAATCTAACAATTATAAAAATATACATTTAAATCCCATGAATAAAATCTAATTCGAATTATAATAAATCAAATTGTATGAATATACAGTACAAAAATGACGTAAGTTGTGAATATGACATTTATCTCACAGATGTAAAATGTGAGATGACCATCACTTACTACATGAGTAAATTTTTAATAATGATATCCGTCAAAGAATAAAAAAAATTGAAAATTTTGAATATATTTAAAAAAACAAATAATGTTATAACATCTCATATAAAATAATATAAACACTAAAAATATATGTACGTTCAAAATTATTAACAAATCTATATTGAAAGTAATTTGAGACGTAACCCCTTTGAACATCGATAACATATGAATTGAAATTGAAAAAAATTTATAACGATCAAATGAAAAATATAAATAAAATGATGATAAAATAATTCTTCATATTATATATCATAAAATTTATTGAAAAACCACACTATAGAATTGTGTTTGGGTATATGAAATTTACCACATAGGTGCAAAAAGAGAGAGATAAAACCCAATACAACTTGATAAACATTTGAATTGTGAGATCTGTGGAAGAATAAAATCAATTGAATAAATTATTATCATGATTCTTTTAAATTTATTGATATTACCTACCATTCATATGTAAATACACACCATATAAATGTAATTAGATTCATAATAAAAAATATATCTCAATGGAATGAAATTTTTGATAAAACCATTTACAATAGCAGTAACATCTGAATTTGAAACCAAAAATGTAATAATCATCAGAATTGAGCATTAAATAGCATGAAGATAAAATAATTCTTGATATAATATATTATAATAGATGTATATACACTTAACATTAGACTTATGTATCCAATATGACATGTATCTCAAATATTTAAAAAGTGATATGAAAAACACATACATTGAGTCTGATTTTTCAAGATTCTTATCCATCATCTTTAATACCAAACATATTTGAAATATTTAATTTATTAATATCATTATAAATGTTTATTATTAAATTTATTTTGTTAAAAATTTAATATTCAATCATATAATAAATAATTTTTTTTAAATGTTTTGACCATATTAGGATACTCTGTCAAAATTTAATTTGATAGGTTGGGTATGGTCAATAAGTCCATTATTCAAACATATCAAGAATAATAAACACGAAATAAAAATCCAATTTATAATTTAACAATATTTGTAAAATATTACAAGACATATGGTTTTGATAAAACTATCCATCATTAAGATCAATGAGCCAGTAGGTCATACATACGCATGAGTAAAGTTACCATTTCTCAACGATCATCATTGAAAGAAGGAAAGTCACATTTAAATTTATATAAATACAATTATATCATAAATACCATATTATTAAATAATATATAATTATATTTACATCATTACTTTGATGTGGTGATAAAAAAGGAATAATCGTATCGCTTTGAGGATGTGGTCATCCATACCAGCACGAATGATGTAACCTCTTTTTTAGTGATGGAAATTGAAATAAAAAAATGATATTATTTAATAATATATAAGTATTTATTTCATGAAAATAGTGATGATTTGATTAATATCATATATTTTTAATTATATCCTTAATACATTCCTTTTAATGTGTAATTGTATGACATCACTTTGATGAGGTTGTAGTTCATAAATCCAAAAACAGTTTTGGGTTTTTATTTGTTCATGGTCTATATCATTTAGTATTATTTTCAGGTTTGATGAAATGGGTAGGGTGACAAACTTTTTATAGTGGATGAGTGTAATTATAATGAATAAAAAAAGGTAAGGACTATTGAGAGTTATAACTTTCACCATGTGCCTCAAAAATGATAAATAGTGTATTGGAGTGTGAAAATTCAATGAAAATTCTATTTTAAATGAAAATTCGGTGTCTTTTACTATTCAAAAAATAAATAAATAAATTTTTTTATAAAATTACTAATAATTAACAAAATATTAAATTTTCGAAAAAATATTTGAAAATTAATTTTTATTTTTTCAAATAAAAATTATATTCTTTTTGAAATTTATTTTTTAAACAATTATACCATTAAAATATACAAAAAATTCCTTTAAGTGAAATACAACTTCTAATGCTAAAAATTATTCTTACTCATATTTTATGATGAAAAAACATACTGGATGAATTAAAAATAATATTTCAAAATATATAACAAATAAATTTCATTATTATTATCTGATATTTGTAATTTATTTAATTTATTAAGATAAAATGGCTATGTGGGTACAAAAAGTGTTTTCTATAAAAAACACCTCATTAATATAAAATTGGTATTTATTTTTACTTCTGATTAATTGATGAAAAATGAACCTATTATATACACATTTATAACTATATATTCAAAATTTAGGTAATTTATTTCATTACCACCATTCTAACATCTTGATGATAACTATCATGATAAAATCATAATATTAATTGTATATTGTTTTTAGGTAAGACACAGACTTTCTTGAAATAAAAAATATTGAGGAAAGTCAATGTAATGTGAAACACAAGATTAACATGGTATTTCATAGAATACAAGATAAACTATAGATTAAATATAACATGATCTATAATATAATTTAAATTAATTTGAAGTAATATATTTTTTAAAATATTGAGATGTTACATCTATAGTGAGAAGAATAACTTTGGAAAGACTATACATTTAGTCCAATTGTAGTAGGGGAATGGACAATTAAAAGAGGTTTCCAGATATAGGGATTATTATATACAAACAATGTGACCTGAAATTTTCATCGAGGCTCCAAAGTGGTACATGGAGTAGCTTAGGGATGAGATGCTATATGGTGGGAAGGTTGTATGATCCCATATCATTTCATGTAATTCACTCTTTTAGTTTTTCATTAAACATATTTTTTTCTTCTGATTTTAGCCTTAGTGGTCAATTTTTTTAAGAGAGATATTAATTAATGAGTAAAATGATATACTATTCAGGGATGTTTTTTGTATTAATAGATTCTAGTTTTTAAACTTGTTATGGAATTATGAGATTTCTCTATGGGATTTGATGGCTTTAGATGTTATTTGGGATATTTTTTAGAAGGTGGGGTTAAATATGTTAGTACAGAATATAAATGACATGTATATGTTACATTACATGTCACTGTTTCTAGGAAGATGTTGTGAAATGGGATCAAAGGATTCAAACAATCTACAATGTAAATCTCTTTTATAACGTGTAAATTTCTCCAAATAGATATCGTGCAATACATAGGATCATGAATTAAATACATGTTGTAAACTAGTTAAACAATTTTTAAATTTTGTGAGGAAGCATTCATGGTGTAGTTAATTACATAAATTGTATATAAGCATTCAAAAATTTAAAAAAATATTAATGTTCAAATATGGATATGTGTACCTGAGGGGATGCATTTTTTCTGCATAAAACATTAATCGTGTATTACACGACCTTTAGGGATTACATGACATGTATTTCTCATGTTTAGTAGTTTCGAAACAGAATATTGTTTTATTTTATTCATTTTCAGTTCATCATGATCCTGTATTAAGATCATGTTGTTTTCTAAATGATTTTTGATTGCCTTCATTTATTCGAGATTTACAGAACAATCCATTAATAACTTGCAAGTGGTTTTGTTCTTTTCCCTCATCGTACTCTTGTTTTTCATTATTGGGGTGTAATATTTTCACCACTATAGATACTTCTTTTGATCAAGATCTCATGTGACCTAATTATTCAGTATGATTAACTTCTCCATATTCATTTTTCTGTAACCAATTTGAATAGTTTTTAGTTAAACAAATTAAGGTAAATTGTCCAAAAATAACACAATGGTCTGTTTAATTTCTATTTTTATATAATATGTTGGATCCATGGAAGTTATTTTTCTTGAAAAAATTATGATTTGTGTTCTTTTAATCCACATTGGGTAGATCAAAGGGTTTTAATGTCATGTGATGTTACAATAATATCTAGAGAGGGTATTTAATAGGGTCCAGTTTCCCAGTGTTTACAAAATTTTTAGCCAAAAATCGGTGTTTTGATTTTAGTAAAGGAATGAATTATATGTATCAGTGAATAGTATATGGACCATGAGGAAATAGTTTTCTCATATTGAATGATGTCACAATGACCATGAAGAAATGTATGTGGGAAGAATATGAGGAACAAATAATGGAAGGAAAAATGGTACATAAGAAGGTTTACAACTCATTGGAGTAAAATAGATCGTCGACGGCTGATGGTAAGTGGGATGGATTTTTATTTGTGAAAATGCGACGAAGATTTTTTCAAAAAAGAGTTTGGCACCCAAGAAGGAATAGTGGTGGTATGTGGACTGTTTATAGTATAATGATTCATAGGATATGCATGGTGCACAATAAAGGTGGTTTCGTATTGACAATTTGGTAAATCATTATTTAGAGGATTATGCGGTCATTTTTTCTTATATAATGTTAAAGAATCCCTTCATTATGGAATATAACATAGAATAAAAATAAAAGAGGAAATGGATGATTTCTAAAGTAGTTAGAGTTATGAAAACCCAACAAATGAGACTTTGATTAGTCATCTAGAAGGAATTTGATGAAGTCCAAAACATCTCATGGAAGACGATTAGTGGAAGATGGTTTTGGGAAGATGGCTTGTAGAAGATAGTTTTTAGAATACAGTTCATGAAATATGGTTCACAACTGATGGTTCACGATGGATGTTTTCTGTGGAGGATATGGTCCATAAATGAGATATAGTACACAAACATTTTTTGTGAAGTCCGTAGAGAGTGGTAATTTGTGGAGGTGGTATGCTGAGTAGTGAATTTTATGTCTGAACAGTTCATGAACTAACATTTCTTTCAAAAGATTATTAGATGTATGTATACAAAACAAATCACCAAAAGATCTATCTAAAATAAATTATTCATGATTAAATTCAAACCAATTGAAAATACCTTCATGTCAATCAACTATGTTTTGATTCTTCCCAACAATGTGGGATAGGTGGTTTCAAAAAAATTGATCTGATAGACTCAGTGACCAATCACTAAAAACTATTAAAGGAATTTATCCAAGAAAAGGTTGACTATTGTCTAATTTTGTAATCCACAACTAGTGAATATTATTGTTGTTTGGTATGAATGAATAACCATCGGTGTATGATCTATGGAATATCCATTTTTATGAACCAACTAAAATTTGTGTGTTTTTATTCTATGATTGAAAGTTTAAATTACTGCACATTACAAACCAAAATATTAATCAATTTTATACCATCATAGGAATAAGATCCATCACACTGAAATAAAATTTTCCCAAAATGATTCACCCCTCCCCTATCTGGGTGTTTTGTGGTCATTCACAACGTTATGATTTCATGAACACGACATGAGAATTAATTAATATAATAATGGATGATGATAATTCATTTGTCAAATAATTAACTGGATCCATTGGGATTCAATTATGTTGAGACCTATCTTTTGGATATAATAACTGTGAGGATAACCTAGATTAGTAATGAATTGGATAATGGAATAATGTGTGGTTAGAATGTCAGGAGACCTCAGATAGTTTATTGTGATATATTACCATTGAAATGGTTAAATAGAATCTAGAAATGTATAGTGATGATTTGATGATAATTTGGTTAAAAAACACCCCACAATAAAGTGTAAGATATATTTTAATGAATACATGTGTAATTTAATGGAAAATAATAATTACAATAATTATCTATTTTTTTCTTTTTATATGTTGTTTTGTTTTTCTTGATGTTATGATTTATGTTCTGATTGATGATGAAATTATTATATAGAGGGCGTAGAATGTATGATAAAATTATTATATAGATTGATTTTCAAGAATTATGTAATGATTACATAGAGAGATTTTTATAGTTATTCTATAATGATTATACATATGGAATTTCACTATCATGTAATTATTAGATGGTTTTTGGTTATGGATGGAATAGTTTTTCGAAAAACTGAGAGATATTCTGTAATTTTTCTAAAGTATGTTTTCTAATTTATTACATTATGTTTCTTAATTAGTATAAAATTTTATCACTTTATTACATGTATTTATTATCAAACTATATTTTTGATACATTTGTTCAACATATTATGCTTTACTCACACCATATATATGCCAAAATTTGGTACATGAGAATGTTACATGGAATCGTGTTTAGATATAAAAAAATTACCTTTTTATATATCGTTGCTTTCTAGATGTGATGGTGTATGGAAATATGACTTACATGGTGTCTAAGACATGATTTTTCGAGTTTTTAATGTATTTATGATATATTATATATAATATCTTTTTTCATTTAGATACTTTTTAGTATAACATAATTGGGTTTACTTATATGTTATTATTGGTTCTTCTTTTACAATATCATTGCATGTTTTAATTTTTCTTCTTTATCTGTTATTTTGACAGATATTTATTATTGTTTATTTATCATGTATTATTACTCTATATTAAGTGGTATAGTTTAGATATAATGCTCTTTACACTGACACTTCTAGTCAGCAGCATTAAGAATGTGGTGAGGCATGATTGGTGTCCTATAACCAACCTGATTTAGAGACAGTTCCATATCGGGTGATGATACATATTCCATCAAATTTTAGTAAACATGCTTTTGGTCATTCTCGCTTGGTTAAAAACTTTTTATCACAATTTATTTTTATTGATTTAATTATTTTTTATCTAAGTAATTTAAATTTAATGATTGAAAAACAACTTTTCCATTTTAAATAATCTAAAACAAAGGAACTCTAATTTAAAATCTATAAATATATATTAATTTTCAAAAAGTGTTATAAAAAACTTTTAAAATACCAAATGAATATAATATTAAATACATATTTTTGGGAAATATTAAATAGGTTAAAAAATATAAAATATGGGTTTAAAAATTAAATCCAACATTTTCAAAATGATTAAAAAAATTTATTTTTTTACATATTATAAAAATATTTCAAGAATTTTTAATTCATAAATGACTTCTAATAATGTAATAATAATAAATTTATTTGAAAAATAAATAATTCAATCAATTATATTAAATATCATACCCTATATAAAAATCGGAAAAATAATCTGAAATATAGACTATCATGTATAATAAAAATTAAATTTAAATTTTCCAATAATACAATTATAAAATTTATTAGTTAGATTTTAAATGAAATTATAATATATTAATTAAAACTAATATTAACAAAAATTACGTTTTTAAGATTTATTTGATTTTAATCATTCACTATATTGATTAATAAATATTTTAATACCAATATATTAGTTTATAATTCTAAATGTTCTCTATTATAAAAACCTTTTAACTATAATCGATCTATTAAGGAAAAATAAAATAATGAATTCTGAAATGCATCATTGCAAGGAAAAATTTGATATTTAAATTAATAAAGTAATAATATATAATAATTTTAGTATATTATTATTTTCTGATATTCTAATAATTATATTTTTCATATAATTTAAATATGTCATTGTTTGAGTAAAATGGGAGTTTCATTTGTTCAATTTGTGTGTAAAAGAAGTTATAGATGAAAATATTAATTTAGAGGTTACAAAATTGTCATTCATTCTATTATTTTGTCATAAATAAATTACATCATAAAAATTTTAATTTTTAGTCACCAATAAAATTAGATAAAATTAATCATAACATATCTATAATTTAAAATATAACTTCTAATTTGAAATATATCATAATTTCATAGCTTATACCATCATACATACCTTTCCAAGAAAACAAAATTAATCATTCATATAAACGTGTGCAAAAATAATTATATAACAAGAATCATATATTCTCGATTACATAACATTATCAAAACCACATAAATCTGTTATAGATTAAACCATAGTGATATATTATTTTCATCCAAAAATTAAATTTTAACTTCCACAAACAGTATATATGATCCCACAATAATCTATTTATATCATAATCCAAAAAGGAGATAAACATCACCTTAAATATTATGGAACACTTTCCTTTAAATTAGTAATCAGATCATTGTCTATCAAAATAACATGTCATCACTCCTTTCCCAAAAGGTACCCTTCCCGGATGGTGATGAGAAAAGGAGATAATGATTCCTAATGATCACCAATAATATACCCCATATTTTAAATATTCATTGATGGTATATCATATGTACATATGAGTGGAATTACCATCCATGGTCAGTGAAAAAAGAGAGATAGGATAAAATCAAAAAACAAATCCTGATAAAGAAAAATGTTAAGCATGATACTAGGTACATGCATGCAATTTCAAACAACTGAAACAAAATTAAAATGGGAACTACATATACCAAAGGATAATCCTAGGTAGTTACCATGACTGCCCAAATTAATCCTCAAAATCCCATGAGTACTAATGTATAACATGATCGTCATCAATTTGTGGATACCTAAAAAACAATATATATATATATATATACAGTGATGATAACAGGTATACTCAATATGATTTTACCAGATCCCCTTTTTAATAGAGTATAGGATGTTGGGAAATGGGACGACACAACAGAAGCCAGTGGGTTGAGAATTTAAATTTTTCTGCATCACCAGAGTGACATAACCCTATTAACTCTAGTGATCTAGTCCGAGTTTCCCAGTTTGGCCTGAGGATCTCGCAAGGTTTCAACAGAGCACAAAAATAAACTGAACATGTACATAGTTCAGAATTGACGTGTGCAAGTCTGTCACAAGACACTGGTGATTTTTGATCAAAGACACCAATGTCGAAGCCCTCTCGATCTTCCACACACGCCTCTCGAATATGCATGTGCACCATTCGTCGAGATCCGGGAGCTAACACTGATCTTCGACGCTCACTTCAACGAAACAATGATCACCTCATGGGATGTTGCATCAATATGAGATGAATGAACATGAAGATCCTCCATTACTTGAGAGACACTCTCTCAAGATTTGAGGAAGAGAGAGATGCTCTAAATCCCATTACATGAATATTTTTCATGGGAGTGTCTCTCTCTTACTTATATAGAGAGTGTTTAAAACACGTGGTATGGATTCTCAGCATCTGTGTAATAAACATCTACTATATAAGGATTATAAATAATTATTTATGGAAAATTAAATTATTCCATAAATAATATTTATAATTTATCACTTACATGTAATTTATAAATATATTACTTGATAAATTTGTGTCTTTAACTCAACTCACACCTCTTACAAATATTAAAAAAACCTAGTATATTAAAATCCATTTGAATAATATTAAGACTTTTATTTACTATATTACTTGTAAATACATGTTAAAAATAAACACAACCAGTTATTATAAACATTAATAATTAATGAATTTATTTATTCCTTGGTGTATCATAGAACATGGATAGTGGTCAGACCATTTAGTGTGGACCACAAAGATCAATATTCATATTCCTAGAATAGGGTATATTCTCAATGCGCTATTGTGTGTGACCCTCTAGGCCCATACCTCAATAGCAGTGAATAATATCCACTAACCTAGAGCGGGGTCTAGAAAACCATTGAGGACCCTATAAAGATAAGGCAAATTAAAAGCAATGACTGCCTTCCTATAAACATGGTCAGTGTAATATAATATCTTCGTCATCGATATCTTAATAAAGTAGAATTCATACTAGTGTCATCAGTCATTATTTTGATTTATTTTGTTTGTTGATTTGTCAAGAATTTCTTACCTTCCTCTAACATGGACATGGATTTAATGAAGGTGAAACTATACCAATTACCCAGGCCCAAGATATATCATCCTTAACTCAAAAGAAACAAATCATTTCTCCATCATTCAATCAATTCCATGTCATTAATGATGTACCTGATATAAACTAGAACGCCAATACTTTTTCGCCACAGTTTTCGCCTTGAATCAAATTTATGTAATTAAATTTCATCTATTTCCAGTGATCTACAGTCTAAATACCATTACACATGTCCATAGATAGGAAAGACAAATGATAACTAAAACATGTGGTGTTCCTATTATGCAGGTTTATCCTCATGATCTCGACTACTAGAGATCATCAAGTACGAACTTCATAAGAATAAGTCTCAATGCTTATGAGCCCCAACACCTTATGGTCACTCATCATATGTGTCCTTTAATAACGATGTAAATGGACCATAAGACATTACTTTAGGATTAATGTCACGACATATCAGGGTTCTCATTATAGCTTGGTATCTACAATAACCCTTGATGCAACATGTAATCTAATGACATTTCCATAAAATAAGTTGAAGTAGAAATATATAAACTATTATGTCTAGAAGAAAACATGTATTATGTCAAACATAATACATGTTGTGATAATCAATGTAAAAAAACAATTTGGGACTACATAACCCACATTAAACACTCTAACTTTCCCTAGAGCCAACTGCTAATAGGTTTCCATCTGCTAGCTCTCACATGTGAATCATGCTTCTACTGAGAAATGGATTTAGTCACAGTTTCTTCCATATTGTCCTCTGTGGATACTCTGCTGACTGTCACTTCACCTCTTTTAGTAAAATCCTTATAGAGATGAAAAATCCGAAGAAAATGATTTGTTCTCTGGGTAGACCTAGGCTCCTTAGCAAGAACCATTGCAGCAGTATTATCACAATATACTGGTATATTTTTTACACTGCTAGGTATAACACCAATGTCTAAGATAAATAAGTGTATCCAAACTACATCTTTTTTTGTATTGGTAGCTGTAATATATTCAGAATCTAGTTTAGAATCAGCAACCATAACTTACATCGAGCTTCTCCATCTCACTATACAACAATTCTATTATAATATGTACCCTGACTTCGATTTCATATCATCATGATCTATATGGTAACTAGAATCAATTTATCCCCTCACAACTAGTTCATCATCACCTCAACACACCAGGAACATATCCTTAGTACACCTCAAGTAATGTAAGATGGTTTTAATAGTTTTCCAATGCTGCACTCCTGGATTTGCATGATATCTACCCACTATGCCTAAAGAAAAGCCGACATCAAACATTGTACAGAGCATCACATTCATGATAGAACCCACTATCCAAGCTTAAGGGAGTGTACTCATTCTTTCAGTCTCCTCCTATTTTTATGGACACATTTTCTTGGAGATATTTACACCATGTGACAAATGTAACAAACCACTCTTGGATTGATCTATACTGTACCTTCTGACTAAATTTTCAATATATGTACATTGACATAGCCCAAGAATCCTTTTAGATCGATCTTGATAGATCTTGATTCCTAGAATGTAGGCCGCTTCACCTATATCTTTCACAAAGAAGCATTCATTTAACCATGTCTTAAATGATTATAAGACTTGCACCTATTTTCCCAAAACTAATATGTCATCAACATATAATACTAGGGAAACGATGGAATTCCCATCAAAATTTTTATAGACACAATGCTCACTTACATTTTTGAGAAAACCAAAATCTCTTATGGCCTCATCATGGTAATCATTTCATTATATTGAATCCTACTTCAATCCATTAATCGATCTCTTCCTATTGCATAATTTATTTGAATTAATTGACTCAACAAACCCTTTGGGTTGAGTCATGTAGACGTCTTCAAGAAACATCCCATTTAGAAATTTTTTTTGACCTACATCTTATAAATTTCATAATCTTGAAGGGTTGATATTGCAAGCAATATTCTGATGGATTTATTAATTTCTACTGATGATAATGTTTCATCATAGTCAATACCTTGACATTTCTGAAACCCTTTGCAACCAGTCTTGCTTTAATGGTATTGACCTTACCATCCCTGTCAAACTTCTTCTTGAATACCCATTTTCATCAAATGGAATTTACATCAGCTGGAGGGTCTACCAAAGTCAAAACATTATTTTGGTACTTGGACTCCATCTCAAAATTCATGGCTTCATGCCATTTCGCACCTTCAGTTCCTTATACTTCTTCCTTGTAGGATATAGGTTCATCATCTAAATGAATAATTTGTCACCTAACTCAGTGAAAAGAAAACCACAACACTCGAGTTCTCTATCCTCTTTCATAGACCTATGAAATATATGTGTCTTAGGAACAACTTCTCCTTCAACAAGTTCTTGTAGAGATTGTTCCTCTACAATATCTTGGGCATCTGGAGCATAAAATTCATCAAATCCGATCTTTCTCCCACTATTTTCAATAGAAATGTGTTCCCTTTCTAGAAATGTGGTGTATCATGCCACACTGAATTCCCTATCTAAAGTGTTTTATATGTAGTATCCTTTTGTATCCATAGAATAACATATAAAGATGAACTTTGTGATTCTGGATGCTAACTTGTCACTTGGTAAAGTCTAGAAAAATTATTTGAACAACCATAGATGCATCTGTGTTAGTTTAGGTTTCTTTCCATACTATAACTGATATGAATTTCATCTGCTGCTTTAGTTTGTACTCAATTAAGGTTATGTGCTTCTTTCTACAAAGAGTATCCCCAAAAGGATAATGGAAGGGTTTCATGACCCATCATTGATCTGAACATGTCAATAGAGGTCATATTACTCCTTTCACTAACATAATTCCATTATTGTGTATCAGGAGGAGTGAGTTGGGATACTAACCCACACTCATTTATGTGATCAATGAATTCTTGGTTACGATATTCTCCACCTCGGTCAGAGAAAAGTTCTTTTATCTTCATAACATGTTGGTTTTCTACTTAATTTTTGTATTCCTTATATATGTGGAATGAATCTGTCTTATACCACATTAAGTATATGTATCCATACATTATATAGTCATCAGTAAAAGTAGTGATGTATACAAAACCACCAATTTCCTCTACTGGAAATGGACCACATACATTTTTTTGTATTTATTCCAGCACTACATTATCTCTTTCTCCCCTTCTTGAGAGAGGTTCTTTGTTCATCATTCCTTGTAAACAATCATGAAATACATCTAAGGGTTCTAACTATACTGAGTATAGATACCCTTATTGATGGAATCTTTGTAATCACTTCTTATTTACATTTACAAACCTGAAGTTCCATAGGTGGGTGTTATTTGAGTCATGTTGGATGCTTTTTGTCATTGATTTCCATTATTGAGTTCTCTAGTTCCCTCATATACAAACCATTGTTCATATGTTCCATACCATAACATATTCTATCCCTATAAAAGAGTCAAAATTTATTTCAAAAAGTTATATAAAAACCCATAGAGTCTATACATGACACATAGATAATGTTTCTAGTAACATAAGTTATATAATAGAAATTGTTTCAAACTAGAACCAAACCCGTTGGCAAGGTTAAGTGATAGTCTCCCACTTCCAAGGCTACCATACTTGCACCATTTGATGCTCAGAGATCCACTTGAACTTTTTCAGTCCTCTTCAACCTACATGGTTATTGTATATGAATTCAAATGTCTGAGCCACATGTCGTATTCAATACCCTACTTTGGTATAACTATAGATTTCATTAAAATAAAAAAATACCTGAAGTAGATGCATCAGTTTTCTTCTTCTACCCATCACTGCAATTCTTCTTTTAGTGGCCTTCCTATCCACATCCAAACTAGGCGGATTCCTGCTATATACTTTGCCTCTGAATCTTTGGCTTCTCTGCAGTACGATGCATTGGTGTCTTTGTCCTTGACTTGGCCTTAGACCCATTTACATTGCCCTTGTTTTTCTTTTTCACCATAATTACAGATGAATTTTTATTTTTCATATCCTTATAATCTTGGCTAACTAAATCCAAAATGTCCAGGAGTGAATTTTTCATATCATTTGTATTATAATTGTCAATAAAAGTTGAGAAACATGATGGTAAAGGGGACGAATGATATCCAATTCTTGTTCATGGTTCAGTTTGAACCCAAGGGCTCCAAGCCTTTCAATATACCCAGTCATCATGATTACATGAGGATTGGATTGGTTCCCTTCGGCTAGCCTGCACATATAATGTGCACATGAGATATAATACCTTTCTTTCATGGACCTATCCTTATATAGTTATTGGAGATGTGAAAACATCTTGTATGTGTCTTCATCCTCGTGTATTTTTTACAATTTTCATTACATGGATGACAACATGATGCATTGTACATCAAGTGCACGATCTGCATGCTTTATCCAATTAATTATTTCTAACTTACTTGCTCCCTATGGAGGCTCAGAATGAATTGGGGATTCCGGAACATATCACTTCTTTTATAGGTGTAGTACTATGCACAAGCTCCTATACCACTACAAGAATTTATTGCCGGTAAGGATATTTTCTCTATCCAAGATTGATCACAATGATAATGTACTTGTGGTGTTGGTGACTTCCATTTTGAATCTACATCAGATAAACATTTAGCAGTTTCTATTATGCCATGATTACCTTTTTACATTTATGATTAATAAATTATTATATCATTTTAATGTCACCTTCTATTTTAGAAATCCATAATATCCCTCACTATTAGATTCAGAATACTCTATCTCTTGAGTATTATAGTGGATAGGATCCTTGAATCCACCCTCGTAGTCTACAATCTAGGGCTACGCTACTACTTGGAGGGTTTTATAGTAGGCACTGGACTGGCCAACTACTTGGTCTTGTAGATCCTTGTGTTGTTGAGTAAAGTCTCATATTTTGGAATTTGAACATGATTCCCTCTATATCATGCCTCTAATGTGATAGAAAGTTAGATAAGGCTAATCCTTGACTACTCACATTAGTTAAGTCCACCCATTTCTCTCATGAAAACTCCCCGGTAGTAACATACACACTCAACAATTGCTAAAAAGCACCCCAAACACCTGGTTTTGTTTAGATGGGAGAAATAGAAGCCTTTGAGACTTAATATAACATTGAGGGATTTTTAGATTTATTTATGGGTGACAATAATCCTTTTCTATTTATTATTCTCAAACTGGGTTGTCTCACTCACAATAGAACATGCAATAGAATATAATTCATCACATCATTATGCATTTTATCTTATTTACTATTCTATGTTATCATGTAATAATCATGGAGACACATAAAATAATAAACTATGCATAATTTAAATCATGCGATCATACTGTTCTTTAGAATTTTATAAAGATCGATCCATAACAGATGAATCTTGACCTCGGGGAATCCATTCCAGAGTCGTGACTTCACTCACGTCACTGCATCCCCAGTGTAATGTGCATGGATCTCGTCTGGTTTTCCACCTCATCATTGTGGGGTCTGTGTCTCATATAATCATTTATTTATGCATATAATCGCACGTAAGATAGGGGGTCTAGGTGTAAAAATACATCTTATGCATTGGACACACAATCCCTCATACATAATTGAAATTAAAAGGATGATTAACAGACCTTCATTTATCAAATTAATTATTACAATCATCGTACATATTTAATAAATAATTAAATAAATAAATAAACATAAGAAATACACAGTTCAGTCTCTTTCTCAAGAGCAGTTAGGGAAAACTATGAGCAAGGAAATTAAATTGAAATAAATTTAAATAGTGCAAGGGTTTTCTAATAAATTAAATGAATATTCATAAATTAAAATAATTTATTTATCGGTTCCATTTGTTTAATTTAATTTTAATTCTAATAAAATAAATTAAATGATTAATTTAATTTTAATCATAAATTAAATAAATATTTCGAATTAAAATAATTTAAACCCCCAAATTAATAGCACTTAATTTAATTTAAAAAACTAAATTAATTAAAATTAATTTAATGTTGGGTTACCTCTAGCCGGGTATTCTGGTAGGACTGCGAACTGTTGTGGGGTGTCATCCGGAAGCATGGACAATTACAGCATTACCGCAGTGTAACCGTGGTGTGATCACAGCATGACCACAGTGTGACCGCTCGTTCAAGTGACTCCCATGATGGCAGTAGCTTCGGTCGAGGTTCAAAGGGAGCAGGAGGAGGCCGGGGAGCATACTGGACATCCGCATGGCTGGCAGCCCGCGGCTCCGACGAGCCGGCGAGATGGATTCCCGGTCCAGAATGGCCGGGACTAGTGCTGTCGGGACCTGCGGCAGACGGTGTGGTTTGATCAGACATAGCTGGAGGTGGAGGTTCGGCAGTCGGAGTTTGGGAGCAGCGCGGGTGGTCCGAGGGAGATCTGTGCGGCATTACCAGGTGATCCAGTTGGGCACGAGGTGGTGGACCGGTGTAGCTCGTTCTGTGGCGGTATGAGGTAGATAACTGGCATGGCACGAGGTGGAGATTCAATGCTGTCGGAGTGGCACGGTCCGAGAAGGGGTAGTGGTCCATGGATGTCTAGCAGCCGGTGGTAGGGAGCATCGCGGCCAAGCGGTCCGGCGCATAGGGGTGGTGGATAAGGTTTCTAAGGGGATAATGCACCCCATGTGCACCGCGTGAAAGAGGAGACCACCTTGGGTCTTCCCATTCCTTTTTTATTTTGTCTTTATAAAAAATTCCACCTTTATTTAAAAAAATTAAAAGGGGGAAGACCCAATTTTGGTGCCTTGCCATCCCCTAATTTTTTTATTTTATTAAACTAATGGATTACTTGACATTGTTGAAAAATATTTTTCATACACCTTTGTGGAAAATATTTTATAATAAAATATCATAACATATTTTATAATAATAAAATATTACATTTAATATTATCTCAATTATGATTGATATTAACATCAAATGAACGAAAAACTACACTTTCGATCCGATAAAATTTTTATATGATCATAGTTTTATCATTTGACAACGAAAAAAATGAGCGATCAGATCTGAATCAGCCATTATAACAGAACATATTTAAATGTAATGCATCTTAATTTTATTGACTCAGAAAAACCATGAGATCACTCTAATTCCACTGTTTGGTAGCGAGACAGTGCAACAAAAGCCAGTGGGCTGGGAATATAAAGTTTATGCATTACCCGAGTGACATAACCCTGTGAACTCTGGTCATCATGTTCCGGTTGGGTCTGAGGATGTAGCAAGTTTTAAACATAGCACAAAATTAAATAGAACATGTAACTAGTTCGGAATTGATGTTTTCATGTATGCCACAGGCTGTCAGCGATATTTTCTCAATGACTCCAACGTCGGAGCCCTCCATATCATCCACACACACCTCTCGAATCTTCTCACGTGCTATTTGTCGAGATTAGGGTGCTTGTGTGGATCATTGATGTTCACTTCAGTGCAACGACAATCACCACAAGGGAAGAAGCTTCAATCCGAGAAGGAAGAACTTGAAGATTTTCCTTCACTTGAGAGACTCTGTCTCTTGATTCTAGGAGGAGAGAGAGGCTCTCCATTTCAACTCATGAATAGTTTTCTTAGGAGAACCTCTCTCTCAATTATATAGGGAGGTTTTAAAACACGCAGTATGGATTCCTGGTCACCGTGTAATAAATGTTTTCTATATATGTGTTATAAATAATTATTTATGTCAAATGAAATTATTCCATAAATAATATTTATAATTCATCACTTACAAATGATATATAAATATATTACTTGATAAATTTGAGTCTTTGAATCGACTCACACCTCCTGCTAATATTAAACGAAAAAAGTATATTAAAATCCATTCAAATAATATTAATACCTGTATTTTGTGTATTATATGTAAATACATGTTATAAATAAATTCAATGAATTATTCAAAACAGGAATAATTAATGAAATTTTTTATTATTTGGGGATCCCTAGAATATGGATAGTGCTCGGACCCTATGGTAGGGCTGACCATGTTATATATTTCTATTCATATAATAGGGTAGGTACTCAAGGCGCTATTCTGTATGATCCTCTAAGCTCATTCCTCAATAGTAGTGAATAATATCCACCGACCCAGAGCAGGGTCTAGAAACCCATTGATAGTCCTATATAGATAAGTCAATGTCAAAGAAACGACTTCCTTCCTATGAACACGAACCATGTAATATAATATCTTTGTCATTGATATCTCAATAAAGTTGAATGAATACCAGTGTAGACAATATTTATTTGTTTGGTTCATTTGTTCAGATGGTATTACCTTCCACTACCGTGGCCATTGATTTAAGGAAGGTTCAACCATCCAAATAAGCGAGGTCTAAGATATCTCTTCCAGAACGTGGAAGTGACAAATAATTTTTCTATCAATCAATCAATGTCTTTCTATTAATGATGTACTCGATACAAACTACCTCGCCACAAATTTTTCACCAAGGTTTTCACCTTGCATCAAATGTACATAATTAAATTAAATCCATTGAAAATGATATCGAGTCTAAAGACCATTACACTTGATCGTAGATAAGAATGACCAATGATACATAAAACATGTGGTGTTCCTATTATGCGGGTTTGTCCTCAGGATCACAACTACTAGATATCATCAAGTGCGAACTTCATGAGAAGAACTCTCAATGCTTTGGAGCCCCTAGCACCTGATGGTCACATATCATTTGTGTCCTTTCAGAATGATGTAACTGGACCATAGAACCTTACATTAAGATTACTGGCATGGCATCTCAGGGTTCTCATTATATCCTAGGATCTATTATAACCCTTTTATGAAAGAAGTAATCTAATGAAATTTCCATAATAAACGGATGCATAAGTATCTACACTATTATTGAAAGATAAACACATGTATTATAACAAACTGACTACATGTAGTGGTAATCAATGCACAAAAAAGATGGGTCTAGGGAACCCACCTTCAATAGAGGATGAATGCTAAATCACATGGAACATTATGTAAATCTATCTTTTCACTAAAATATGTATTATAATTTAAGTGATGTACCATGACTATCTCTGAAAATGTGCCAAATACAATAGATCATGTGATATAATATAATTATAAGGAACCCACCTACCAATTCCTAACTGGTTTTTTGACATGTCCCAATGTTACACATCTTAATCATCCTCTATGAAAAATTAATCCATCTTAATGACATACATGATAATTTTTTATTACCATAGGCCTCATTCATCATATCATATCATCACATTCATGTAAATCATATTTCCAGATCATCTCATCATCCTATGTCACATCTCAAGATAGTAACTAAATGGTTTATGGGAGAAACTATAGCCCTTATGATGTGTATTCAACATTAATCAATATTATCCCCCACAATTCATTACTATAATGATCCATAGTGTACAATATCTGATGATTTCTATGTTTGAAATAACCTCAACCCATCACACCCCTCTACACTTATATGGGGAAACATAAAAACTAAGCATACTAGAATATAATACTACAAGGAAAATATAGTCTGTGTAGATGTGGTGGTTAGCCATCCATTCCATTATTACCTGGATGATGGGGGAAATACTCTCCTAGAGTCCACAAGATGCCAATATCCCTACTAATGTGGATGGGGTAGTGTAAGAAATAAAATAAACTAAAATATGTATTGTTGTTAGTAACAAAACTATAGGAATTATCTAAACCATGGGATCAATTTCTGCCACTATCTCTCATATATATATAAAAAAGTATAAACAACTAGATATCTTATAAGCACACAAGAATTCAAAGAGATTCATTTAAAATAATTCTCTTCATTTAGCATTTTACATTATGTAAATAACCTAGTTAGCCATTAATTTACATTAATCTAGTAACATTTCATTAACCATCATGTAATGTCCATTCCCCCTCAGAATTATTCAATTGATTCTGTGGCTCCACATAATTATTGGTACTATCATGATCTCCATGAACTAACTAGATGAGTTAAAAATTTATTAATAATTATCGTTCTATAATTTTTTGGTACACTAGGGAGCACCATAAAATAATATAAAAGATATTCATAACAAAGCATAAATTCATTCCTCATATAGTGGTGTAAGGTTTAATGGTAGACAAGCTAAATGAACACTTGAACATTAATGAATATAATTATAAATTAAACATCCAAACTTCAATATAATAATGGTAAATCCAAGATTTAACTCATTTATTTAATCTTGTTGTCATCTATAAAACGATCATGCATATCACCATGGATATATCTGTTATTGGATTAAACATCCATAGTAGACCCTGATTGTTGATCCCATATCTATGTAAGAAATATCCATCTGAGTATCAAATCATCTTCTGAGGAAATGATTACATCTAATGGAACAGACAAGTAAAGAATGCTTAAATAGATTCATATATGTATCTATTCCCTAATAAAGGCATCCAACAATCATAAGAATATAATCTCTCTTACCAAAAATTAATATTTAATATAAAATATGTTATATAACATATTTAATTATATGACTTGATTTTAAAAGTAAAAAGTAATAATAACCCAATGTCAACATCAATTAAAATCTATAAATTATTTTAAACATTATTTCAATAAGAACATATAATTCAAATAACCATTAACAAATAAATTTGTCCTTAAAATTCCTATTTATTAATTCCAAAAAAATATTTTTTTGCATTATGATTTTTATCCAATCCCAATATCATATTCAAGGAAAATGAAATTAATCATTAGTAAGGTATCAATTAATTTCTATTAAATAATTACAACCACTATTTTCAATACTTGACTTTTTAATTATTTATCCAATCAACATTATATAGATTACATTATTTAAATCTTTCCATCAAATTAAACATATTAAACCACTTTATAACTAATATTATGACCAAATAAAAAATATATATAGAACAATTTCTAGTACATCAATATGAAAAAATATCACTGTTGAAAAAATCGTGATATTTAAATAAATGTAAATAATATCATTAATTAATATGAATAATTAGTTAATATAGTTAATTCCCCCCCCCCCAATGAGATAAATCATGGAATGTCTACAATTTCTCAAAAAACCATGGTTAAAAAATGAATTTTGTAACTTATGGATTCCCATGTAATTAAATCAGCAATGGAAGAAAAATGTATATAACTAAACACCTCTATTATATTTAAAATAAGTCCATATATGAACATCAAATGAAAACTTCACAAATAATATAATAATAACTCAATAATAATGCAGGATATCTAAATCAATATCATTTAAAAACCATTTAATGAAAAAACATAGCATAGAAGAAACTATACGTGTAAGATAAAAAACTCACCCCAAATCACCACATATAAAACACATGATGTTATGGATCAATCCTAATCGAAAGGGATTCAAAACTACATCAAAGAGATCCTCCATTATACTAGTTTTTCAAAATAAAAAGGGTGATGGACAAAAAAATAATGGTTTGATTTTATTTTTATGAACCCTTATATATATAAATTATAAGAGAGAATGGAAAATTCTTGTCATGAGTCCCCCATTATCTATGAATTTATTGAAATCATATAATTGATCTAGTAAAGATGGATGATTTCATGTCTAGAACATCATGTTCATAGTGTGAGTTCTTGGGAACATATTCATCAGGACTAGAAACCAATACAGTCACATTATAAACCAATGGTTCATGTCATGAATCACCCAAAGGTAATTTACAATCACATGTGGTGTATCAAAATTTAGTCAGAAAATTGATCATTCATCTTTGATATATATTTTACATTGTATAATTATACTATATCCAGATTCTGTATGCCAAACACTACTGATGATTCTCTAGGATTCCTCTAAGAATCATAGACCTCAAAAACACTCAATGTAGTGGGATAGAATAGTCTATCTCATATGATCACTGACAAACAATTGGTATCTTAAGGTATATATAACCAATACTAGAGATAAGGGGAAAAAATAAAAAAATTCTATTTTAAGATACAACCGTTGAGATACATCTCAAAAAAATCATCAACATTAGGTGTTAAACCTCCTCACTAAGTGAAATAAAGAATAAAAATATGAACGAGTTAAAACTAGATCCTAAAAATTCATTAGGGTGAGACAACTCGTATAGAATAATTGATAAAAGAACTCATATAGGAAATGGGAAAAAATTATAGCTAACGGAGTTCAATAATCACAAAAATTATCATTGATACAAGAGAATATCTAAACATCTAATAGACCAAGATAATGACCACATATCTCCAACTCATGATCCTTGGTGATTTACAAAATACCATTGTGTGACCATGTGAAATAATATAATGGAATAACATTCTTGAGAAACATCTTCTCATATTGTTCAATGATATTCCTATAACAATTCTCTAAGGTCGCATCATTTCAACCACTGATCATGCCCCAATCATAGATGTGACACTTGTCAAGAGAATTAACATGAAGCATTGAAACATGTAAAACATATATTATCCAACTAATATGTGGGGAGTGGACAATATGATATTGAATAGATCCAACATGATTGATTATTTTTACAGGATCAAAAACCCAGATAGAAATATTACTCCCAAATCCAAACATTCACTCACTATGGTGAGGATAGAATATAAAAATGTAATTTAGTGAAAATTATTTTACATTAGTTTCATTTAAAAATTATGGTAATTAATTTACATATATTCTTGAAATGAATTAAATAATTATTGTTCTCTAAGTAAAATGGTTTATAAACATTGTTAATTATACATTTATTTTCACTTGTAGTAACGCACACAGTTAAAATTTATTTGATCTGGTTGATGAAGAAAATAGAGAAAATGTATTGTTTGTATTTAGTGAAATTTATGATTTTTCATAATTAGTAACTTATCTACAGTCCTAAAAATATAGGTAGAAGCATATTATCTCCCATGTTTTAAAGAAACATTGGAAAAATTATTCAATTTGACTACATATGCACTCCCTTCTCCCAAATCACCTACCAACCCAACCCATTCATATTTCACTCACCCCTAATGGTCATCCCCTTATTCCCCTCCTCCCAACTCTTACAATGCAACATTTCATTGTTGAACTTGTGGAGCCATGCTACCTATCCCCTAACCACGTGTTCCATGTGACCCTGCATGATCACCCCCCCTCAAACTGGTGACCCCATGAGACCCTACCACTCCTCCCCCTCTCCTTGTGTGATCCCTTACCCCACACTCCTATTGTGCGGGTGATTGACCAAACCCTTCTCATTTCAAATCCAATGATATCCCCTCCTTCTTTCCTCCACCTCCTTTCCCCCATAACCTTATACAAATTCATTCCACTATTTTTGTTATAAAGAGCTAATATAATATGTCGATTTTTATTGTGAGACTCATACCCATCACACACACAAATATATATATATATATATATATATATATATGATATTGTTGATATATTATTAATTTTTCTAATAATATAAAACATATATATATATATATATATAATTTATTATAAAATAACTACACATATTTTTAATAAATTATATGTGAATGTATTAAGAATAAATTAGTATTGTTATATTATATAATAGTATATATATATATATATTATTAATATATTAAAATCATATATATTGTAAAAAATATATATCATTACTATTATATATATGTATGTATATATATTGTTACTATATTATAAACAGTTATATTTTATATTTGTAATAAAAAAATATTATTAATATTACATTATATACAAAAATATATATTTATATTATGTTTTATTTAAAAAAGAATATATATATATATATATGATTTTACTAATAATATATATAAATATATTACTAATAGAATATAATCATATATATATATATATATATCTTTAATATCATTCACACACACACATTTATATATATATTGGTAATAAAAATATAATAATATTAATAATATATATAACAAAAAAATAGATTCATGTTATATATTATCTTACAATATATATATATATGGTTAATTATATTAAATAAAAAATGAGATTTAAATGTTATAAACGTATACATATATTTATTTATATATATTATTAGTAAATATATACTATTAGTTATATATTATATAAAAATAATAATAAATTTATCATGTTTGATGTAAGATAATATTCACACCTGTATATAAATATATTATAAATAATAATAAATAAAAAAATAATTTATAATAAATTATATATATATGTTGTATACAATTTTCAAAAACACACATTTATATTTATATTTATATTGTCAAAAAATCATAGTTATTAATATATTATGTAATGAGATATATATTTGTCTTATGTTATATAGAAAAAATATATATATATATTGTTAATAAATATAAATAACAATATATGAATAATATAATTTGAACATATATTTTTAATTATTTATAAGTGTTTATATTGTTAATATATTATAAACACCCACATAGAGGTATATATTTTTATTTAATAGAAATATATTATTATTAATAATTTAAAAAATAATAAATATATATTTATGATATATGTTATAATAAATATATTTATATATATTTAATAATAGTAAATAAAAATATATTATTAATATTTTATAAACATATATATATTATTTGTATATATATAGTTAATAAAAATGTATTATTTTTAATATAATATATAATTAAATAACTATTTTTGTTATTTTTTATACTAATATATATATGTCTGTGTGTGTTAATAAAAGAATTTAATTTGTCATTTTCATATGTATCTATAAATGAATGTAATTTCATATTATTTTCCAACATTTCAAGAAATGATGTGAATCATATATTTTTGTGGTAAATTTTATTTTATTTATTTGTTCTCCTCTTCTTATAATTTTGGAACCATTCTCATTTTTTGGGCTCCCTCCCATTTTTTGGGGATTATTTTTTTCGTCCTCCATTCTCTAGCGATCCCTCTCCAATGACCCCCACACACCTACCCCCTCTCTATCCTGATGATCCCGATGCAAGGCCCCTTATAGACTACCCCCCAATGGCCTTCCCCACACCCTCTCGATGACCCCATCCATCCTGTAACCCCACACCCATGACTCCCAAACACTAATGTCTATACACCACTAATTTTTAATTGATAAATGGCTTCCCCCATTATCTTTCCCGATGAAAACCAAAATCTCAAGGCTGCAAGCCAGAAACAGCCATGTGTTGACCATCTCCCTCCCATGGACCCTTACCACCAACCCCAACCCAACTGCTCCCTTTTCCATGTTTTCTTAATAACTAGAGGACATTACTAACTCTATTTACATGTGGCACTAACTCTATATATGTATCCACAACTTATATTGTTAATATATATTATAAGAAATATATAATATAAATGATATCATTTTATAACATTGAATATATATATCATTTTTTATACAAATAATATATATTATTAATTTATTATTAATATTTACAACATGTAAATTGGAAAAAAATTAAATAAATATTATTAATTTTTTTTAATATTATATATACATAGATAAATATTATCGCCAAAATTATAAATTATTAATTTTTTAAAACGTTTCCAAAATAAGTCTAAATTTCACATAGTTTTAAATAATTATTCTGAATTTTTACATTAGTAACATTTTGAGAAAATGTTACCAAAACGTCGTAAAATTTGTTTTCTAATGATTTACCTTGATGAACACATTTTCCCAACATTTAACTCTATAGGATTACTCTTATGATCTAAAGGGGGAATCTATGAATGTTATGCTCCAGTAATCATATCATATTTCACTAGAACCAACTCTATAACTCTCATCAGAATTTCATTCTTGAGAATTTCTAACTAACCAACCATAGTCCAGCATAATGGGGAACATAATGGTAAGGAATAAAATGATGGATACTGTGTTATACCAATGGAATATAATAAAATTATTACTGTAATTCAAATCCTCCAAAGGTGGGTGCCACATCGATGAGGCTCTAAAATCAAGGACACAAGTGAGACACAAGATATCAAGATTCAAAATATTTTTTTTTCTATACTTCTATTTTTTGAATGAGAAGATTTTATAAGGAATAAATGCTATTAAAAATAATACATGAGACCTATATACACATAAGAGGTAATGTATGGATCAACATTTTAGATTATCATCCTTAGGAATATATAATTTCTTCCAACCTCCTCTAGTTACTCCCTCACAAAAACCTCCACTGATATATACTCATTGATTTCTATAATGTGTGTTTATTTAATAAATTAATACATTGTCACCCAAATTACGTCAATGTCACCCCATAATATAAGTGAATCATTTCAATATTAAATCAAAATTTTCAGCCATCACCACTATGAATAATTAAGAACTATAAAAAACCACTTGGAACCTTGTGATTAGAATTTATCATTTGAAAGACCATATATCGATACACAAACATTTCAACATAACTATTTATCCCATAAAAATAAAGATGAACTCTCAATGTTTCATGATACATTATCACACTAGGATGTATTACTAAGATTTAATTGTTATACTCAGGGTGAAAAAACGTTTTCATCACCAATGGGATGAAAATAATCCCCTAGATCTATACATGATATTTCTCATCCTATGAAAACCTAGTAGGGGAATCAATAATGATAAATCATTCACACCATTCCTATACCATGGAATATTGTAGCTGGGAATCATACTCTAACTACACTGTAGATGAAATAATTATCATCTTATAGATGGAATCCTTTACCAACATCCTCCCCCATATGATTTTACATCACTATGATATCCTTAATTATTCTAAAATAATCTCCAGAATCATTCACAGTGTCACTATATGACATCATTTTTAGTGAATTTACTAAAAAATACATGATTCTATTTTATAATAAGTATTAATGAAGAAATATTGTAGGAATTTAAACCACCATTAATGTTGAATATTTTTTTCATAATGGGAGAGGAAATAATTTTGGATATTATGATTAGTAAAAACATAAAAACCCTTGTAATTAGGTAATTTTAGTAGAACATCACAAAAATTGAGACTATTGGAAGCTTGAGATCATTAGTATCATATCTATGATCATTGTGACAAAAATGATAATATCTATAAGAAATTATTGATCTCTATTTCATAAGTACATAAACCAAAACATGATTTAATGAATTATAAAAATCCAATAATTGGACTTTCTCTTATATGAAATAGATGAAAATTGAATTGAAAAACTCTTTGTTCAAGTACATTAATACTAAAAAACATTGACAAATTTGTACAGACTACAAATGAAAACAGACCGAATAAATTAGTGGGGTAACGAATGATAACATCCCATTATAGATGAACTCTTAGGAAACCAAACGTGGTTGGTCACATGGCCTTATGTGTGCCTCCCAATATGCCATAGGCTATTGAAAAGAAGTGATTGTCAATAGTATTAAAATGGGGAGACAATACACTCATGATCAAATTGTAGAATAGTTGAATGATAAGGTTAATAATAGTGTAAAAATATAATAATGATCATGAAATCCATATTTTTCATCCATATAAATAATATAGATAAAATAAAATAAAACTAAATAGATATATATTATGATGTCATGTATGTATAATAAATAAAGTGGCATACATGGAAGAGTGAAGAAAAAATAATACATGTAAAAAATATTAGAAATACCAATGAATATCTCATCTGTATCTCAAAAACAAGATTAGTCATCTTCCAAAAAGCTTCCATACTAATAGAAAAGTAGGAATCCACATCTATCTGTTTTTCTTTTTCCCCACATTCAACTATTATAATTGGTTGGGTACCAATTGGTCATCCTAACTATGAGTGAGTAAAAAAAAGTATGCCCCAAATAATAGTCTCTAGTAAAACACAACTAGTATAAAAAAATGGGTTGTGTGTAGCAATATTTAATTTACTATAATAATGTAAATTTTAACCATGTAGGCTCATTTTCCAGGTGGAAACCCTTCCAAATGTACATTTTTTTTATCCAAATAGAGGATATATCAAATCCTATTTCATTATATATATAGGTGTATTTATATATGTTTATTATGAATTCACATCAATATGTAGTCATATATATAGATATTCAATATTATCTAAGACATGAGGTGTTACCAATGCATCAACGTATAAACAAAAATTTCTCATACTATAAATAAGGGAATCAACCTAATAATATGATTATAGATCAACATTCCAACAATTTCCTCCCAATGAATGAGGTTAAAGTTTATGTCAATACTATACAAGGGAACATGAAGTATCATGTCAATTATCAAAATAATTTATAAACAACATCAATCCCATCATTAGAGGTCATGGGAGATTGACTCATCTGGTCCTACACTAGCTGTTTATATGAATAAAAAACCATAATAAGGTTATGTAATAACCATAATCAATTATTCTTGTAAATCTAAAATATAATATAAAATGGTTTTCAAAAATTAAAATTTTTTATAATTGTTGGGGGATGTTGTTTACCTTCCAATTTCACCTATATTAATCAATTCAATTCAATAAGAGGTAGATGAAAACAACTTATAAGGTGATTTGGTAACAATAGTATATATAATCTCACTTGAATTCATTGTATCAATCTTAAATGGGAAGTACTAACCATTTTATGTGTCCTTAAATATTCCAATGGTTATAGTTGAGACTTTCTAAATTGGTTAATAATTTTCAATAATGTTATTTATTGAGGAATTGTGCAGAATGCATACCATGAGGAAACATTAAAATTGATGTAAACAACTAATCTTTCTATTAAGTGTATGTTAAAACTACCCTTCTTTTGGTAGAAGGATACCTACACAAAATTTTCCTCCAATCTAATCTAAAATGGGAGAAATTGGAAATATATATGAATAACCAAAATATCATGTATTTATGTTTTCATGGTTTTTGTCATCCATATCACACAATAATTTATGAAATGATTGAAGAAGATCAACGAAACTACTAATCAATCTCCAGTATGATGATGGGATAGTGATTTCGACATCGATCAATAGAGGAGGCTCCATGACTATATAATTGGGGAGGATGTAGCTTTGTCTGTGAGTTCTACAATGTAGTTTGTCAGATGAAATTTGGAGATTATATATTAAATAAAGAATAAATGAAATGGAGTTTCAAATTATTTTAGTATTTAACATGGTTTGGATGCATGGTTGGCCAAATGAGTGACAACATTTAACCAAAAATACTTGAGTTTCTCCCCCTCACGTGGGCTAGATTCATAGTTTGAATAACTAGGAGCTACCTATACGAAAAATCATTTTCATTCTACATGATATAGATATTATCATACAACCTTACATGCACTTGTTACAAAACCCCAAAATTCCTCATTGGGATTTCATGGTTGTGTTACATGGTTACTACTATCTGTTTTTCAAGAAAGCGTATCATCTGTTTCCTTAAAAAACTAGTGCACTAGGATATGGACATTCATCAATCTCTCACAAACCCTTCTACTAACCATTAGTATTTTTTAATATAGAAAATAATGAAGTGAAAATCGAAATGTTATGTATTTATACCCCTGTGAAAATACTGGATTTTAAAACCTCTACTCATTAAAATATCTCATCACAAAGATGTCCTTCTGTATGTGGTGTGATTTTTTTTTCAAATGTTTTTCACATTAAACATGTATTTCATCCTCTTCCTTTTTTTGCTACATATTGATGGCTATAATACCATATAACTCAACCTATATAAACTGGTCTAATTCATAGAACCTTCATTCAGTGATTAAAATATATGTTATATTCTCCTCAAAAAATGAATCGACATGTAACTAAACCTCATCAAGAAGAATGTCATGAAATGTGTCAAGATAGTAATGATGTAACTAAGAAGTGTTAAAAATATAAACATAAAGATGTTTATCTATGAGGGTTTTTTATAAGATAATCCATTGATCACACCCTCTTCAAAAACTCAAAATAATTGATGAAATGATGCGATAACATACACAACCATTTAAAACATCATTGTTTGATAATAGTAAAAACATTCAAGAAAACCAAATTTGAAATACCAAACACTATAGGTCTTCTATTGTGATTGAAAAAAGACATATTCAGAGACTAATTCCTATCCACTAGCTTCTAAATAAGTATTACTTGGACATAAGTCTCCTGGATGAGGTCATGTCCTAGTAGTGATGACCCACATGCCATGTCAACACATGGGTGAATGAAATGGGCTACCATATAAGGCTTCATATGGGTTTATATTTATTTTAGTGAATCATTTTTTTCTTTTTTTCAATTGTAAAATATATAGGTATATTTCGGAAGGATGTTGTTGAGTTAGTGTTGGATTTGTGGGCATAGAGACACTCACTATGGTGATGTTAATGAAATTAAATATATTATATAATTCTTTTTTAGTTTAATTTAAAATATGGAATATATTAAATGAGGAGACTCGTCTTGTAATTCTAATAGTTCAGTTGAGTTTGGAATTTCGTGTTTAAATAGGTGCTATATAAATTTTTTTGGCCCCTAGTGTTTGGTTAGGGAAATGTGTTGGTAGGGGTTTAAGTAGAAGTTTATTGATTCAATATGTATAATCTTTAACCCCTTCGCCTTGTGGGTGTACAATGTAATAGAGAATATAAAACACTACCCCTTCGACTAATTGATGAACCAATTCTAAATCAAGGGGATGAGGTGTCATTGATCTTCGATCATGGCGATGATCACCCCCAAATTTCACTACAGTCGATTCAAAGAATGTATCTACATGCAAATATTTGTTGTTTCTCGATGAGGTCAGAATATTTTAGATTCAAGTTTTGATATTTCTTTTTATTAATTATTTTAGATTTTATATCCCTTAGACTACTTTTAGCAACCCCATAGGGATCGATCTCTGTGTTTTAAGGGATTTTTTGGGAGATTTGGCCTTGATCTGTGTTTTTTGGGACTTTTTGGGGGAGATTTGGCTATATCGTATGGTTTTTTAAATGATATTCGAAAAGAATGGCATGTAGTGCATGGTAACATGTTGTATGTTCCTACGATTTGACGAATTTTACATTGGGGGACTACATGCCTTCTACCAAGGCTAAAAAATGTATATTGACCATAGGTGGTGTGGCCAAGGGACCTGAACATTGTATCCATGTCACGGTATGTGGAAATGTGGAAGTACATGTGCAGGTGGTTTTATACATGGTAATGGTTTCATGATATGGCCAATTGGCCAGTTGGCCAGGACATGTCATGTACCAGGGGGTTCACGCCATCTGTGAGACATAGATGGTCTCGCTATGTAGAGAAAGGACACATCATGTGGATCATGTGAGGCGAGACACACCATTTACCATCAATACATTCTATTTATGCCCACACAACCATCCTATACATGATATCAGAGGATATTGTCATGTGATTTGGTGGGTTCACACTGAACACCTTATGCATTGTGTAGTCATTTTTTGGTTATTCCCCTTCCATTCATATCTCTTTCGTTGGAGATCATATACTATCCTGAGAGTAGCCAAACATGACCATTTATTCATGTAGAACATGATGGTGTCCATGGTATGGGCCTTAATGATTTTTTATAATGTGAAGATTTGTGTTTTTAAATTATCGATGTTCTGAGTAGTTGTTGTTCAGGAAGTCCCATGGTTTTTCCCTATAACAGTTTAGTGTGACATTACGACCCAAGTAATAGACTGTGATCCCCTCGACGTAATGATAATGGATAATTGTTTTGTATTCCTCTAAAGAGGATGAGTCATGATCATCTATTGTATCATTAGAGTTGGTGTATCAACCTAGAGTGGTCTAGGAAAGATACTCTAAGATATAATTTTCCCTCGATTGAAATCTTTGTATCATTTTGTACAAACACTACAAGGGTGGGGATCTTTTATCTTGAAAAATAGACTCATAGGGTTGGTGGAATCATTGGATATATTATCCACTATGAATCATGCGGTATTAGTATATTTTTGACTTCATAAAATAAAAAATTCCCCACTTAGCAGACTCTTTCTATTTGGTTTGTGTTATCATAGATTATCTAATCCCCATATTTTCATGTTTTACCTACTGTTGTTTTTGGAATCTCTAAGTCCAACTCAACATTGGTGATTATCCCATATCAAGGAGACATGAATTTTTTGATATCACATCAATTTGTATTGTCACCCAAATCTCTTGGAGTGATCCCTTTCTAAGAGATCTTTTTGTTTTCAGTTAGGGTTTCTATTGTCCACAGTTGTATTGGGAGTGATCCCTTTCCCAAGAAGGTTTGGCCTATAGTATACAAGAATAGGATATTTGTTTTCCCCAGTGTTTATTGGTGTAATCCCATTTTTTAATGAAGATAGAATTCATGGTTCTTATATGGTAATTAGTATCTCCCATTTGGGATGATTGAGATCCTATATATCCGTATTAATATCCAATGGGTTCTACAATGACCTTATTCATAGGGATGTCCGATGAATGTGTTTTATAAGATGTGTTCCTCCATATATGATGGAAGGGTGCCACTATCTATGTGGTTCTTGGTGGATTGATGTCTCTCATATGTTATATCCAATTTTTCAATGTTTTTCCCTTTGGTATATGTCTCGCAGACGAGTGACATCCTATATAAGAAATCTCAATGATTGTGTTCTCCGAGATGAGTGGAAACTTTTGAGTCTCGAGTATAATCTTGTCGATAGAACATTGGTCAGATCATCCTAATACATTGATTCTATGATTAGTATATCTATGTGATTATGTGATTTATTTAGGTGTTTCCATATCCTAGTTGGCACCTCTTGTGGACTATGATGACCATTCTATTATATTTGAAGATATAATTGATGGAGTTTCTATCTTCTTTAGGCTCACTATGGCTGGTTTATGATTATTGTTGACTTAAAGTTTCCCATTTTATTTGGGGATTGGGGGGATAACTGATTATTTCTATAGTCGCCCCTGAATGGTATTTATTCACTCATGTCATTCTTGGGCAGACTATATGCTTTTACATAGTGTCCTATGAGGACTTGAACTAAGTGGAAACCAGTCATCTAGACGGAGCGAGGTATTTTTCACAATTAAGATAATAATATTTTTTATAGTATGATTTAATAGTGATCCCCTCTATATGAGTAGGTCTGATACATTAGTAGTTTTCTATTAGTGGGAAAATATTTTTTCGGTTTTGTATTTATGTTGTGATCCTGTTGTGATAGATGTACTCTTAAATTTTAGTATTATCATTTGCTGTCAATGAATTATTTCATAGAATGGTTTGTGGGAATGTGAATATATATAGGATTAAATGAAGAATCCCATTTGGGAAATATTCCTACTGGGTGCTAGATTCCATATTATAACCTATTTTTGGCAGGCTTTTGGAGGTCATTGCAAGAACCCCATTGGGTCGGGTTCTGACATGTATGGTATCTTAGATGTTGTTATTATAAGTGAACCCAGTTGGATTTTGGTGTTTCTCCCAAGAACCATGAAAATAAAGGAATCATTCTTAGATCATGACCATTAGTATGTGGATGATATACTATACATAGAAGTACATATTAAACCAAATCATTTCATAACCCCTACCAAAACTGAGATGTATAGAGTGTTTCTCTTTACAATATAATAGAAAAAGGGAAACCATGAGGTCTGGTAATGTCAAATATTTAGACCCCATCTAGTTTTTCTACAAATAAGGACAATAATATTTATAGATCATTATTTAACTTCACCATCTAGTGAATTATTACCCACTATGCATTACTACGATGATAATAAAATGGTAAAAATGCCAAAAAAAATACATTGTAGGATCAGCCCATTTCAACCTAATAATTGATTGATGATTATAAAATACCTTTTGGCCGATGGTTTTCTAACATCAATTTCATATATGTTTTACACTAAATAAAAAATAAATATTTCTATATTTTCATTTATATCCATGATTAATAGTGGAATATTTCATGGAATGTATTCATTAGACTAGGATTTACAACCCAATAAAATTCATGGTTCTCTTGTATCAACTCTACACAGACGATTGAAAAAATATATACACATTTCATAATGTATAATATCTCTTTTTTAAAAATAACATAACCAGGTGGCAGGGTTTGAAATAAAGTTATCTCTTTTAAGACCAATCATTCAGGGTCATAATAACACCTCATCTTCAATATATAGATATGGGAATAGGTGACTAATAAATATGTATGAATAATCTTATTATACCTATCATAAACCTCCACATTCATACCCAAATGGATAACCATGAACCCCCACTCTCAAGTTCCCCCCTAAAGTTCTATGAAAATTCCTTCCATTATAGTGAATTATCTATTAAATTTTATTTTCCCAAGATTATATAATTTCTCAATGTTGAAGGAATGATGTTATTCATCCCACCCTCAGAGTCTAGGATATCATTATCATTGTGTAAAGATGTAGTTGAATTTTTTTTGATTCATGTTAAAAATATTCATTGACCAAATAAATAGTGACTCCAATAAAATCACGATACATAACATGTATCTTGAGATCATGTGTTGTTTAATATGGATAATAATGTATGAACCAAAATTATCGATATTCCATTAATCAATTTCCCTATAACATAATATCTCCATGAATAACTCTTAAGGAATCAAAAAAAAACATATATCATTTTCCCATTTATTAAAGAATCGTGATCAGATCTAAAGTCAACATTACATTTAATCCCTAAAAGGATACCTCACATGCATCAAAATATATAAATATGACACATTTTGTTGTTAATACTATGATTTTTGTTATAATATGGGATAAATCTAGTATGAATAACATATAATATACTACAATACCTATGAAATAATGAATATAAAACCTATTTTTGGGATACACCGAATAATTTATAGCACTTAGGTTCTCTCGGTAAACTGATACAAATGATTCCATTATGTTGTGGCCCATGAAGATTACTTTATTGGTACAAAAGTTGAGTTTTTTTTGTTTAGAAAATAGCTAGTTCTCCCTCAGTGTTCTAAAAAAGATATCAAAATGTTTGGCATGTTCATGTTGAGTATTTGTGTACAGTACGATGTCATCCATGAAGACCACCAAAAAAGAATATGTATATTGTTAGAGAAACAAATTCATAATGTCTGTGATAATTAAATCCATTTTTGTAAAACTGAATGGAATTACAAAATACTTTTATAGGAAATATAAACTGTAGATTTGTATATGTTGTATTTCTAATGGCGTATCATGTACCTGATGAATTTCTGATATGAAATAAATAATTCATAACACCATATATCCTTGGAGATGCTCAAACTGGTAATCCATATGAGGTATTGGATACCAATTATTGACCATATATTGATTAATCCATTATTAACTAAATATAAATCTAAGTCTCATGTTCTTTTTTTTATAAAAAGCATGGAAAAATCCCATAGAAATGTACTTGGTCATATAAACCTCTTGGAATTCATGTACTATTACTATATCTTAGTTCAGGAGGATTAATAGGATTCATATTTTATGAAGGAATGAACATAGTTTTTTATTGGATTTAGTTCAATACTAAACTCTACCACTCCCTCTTGAGGTAACCCACAAAAACTAAAAGGGAATTATTCCTTGAAACATTCCACTATATTAGGGATGTAACACCCCGAAATTCAAATGTAGGAACAATTTTTTCAATAGCTTATAGGACATAAAAAACAAATAATATAAAGGAATGAAATATTCAAAATTACTAATATTTTTATCATTTTAAAAAAATTTAATTTTTTTCAATTCATGCAATACCGAGTTAATTATGTTGCATAAAATGACATTCTTCGATGAGAAGCGTTACATTCATGATAATGATTTACTGAAATAAAAAATATTATTAATGAATTATTTTTTATTATAATAATAGATAACGAAGACATTAAAATGGTATTTTTAATAGTATTAAAATCATATTAAGGTATATAGTTGAATTAATTGCATACCAACTCATTTGAAATTAATATTAGAACCAATCGAATGCAGAGGGGTGTTTTTATTCTTATCTGCCCAATGTATTACACTATTAAATTAATTTAATTAAAATTAGTGGCTGATATTATGAAATTATATATGTTATATATTTTATCAAATATTTATTATATTCTTACAATAGGTTTGATAAGAATAAAATAAGAATAAAACTTGTTTTATGCATTCAAATTGTAATTTTCGAAAGAAAATTTTACTTCTTTTTAATAGAGAACCATTTATAAATATAATTTATAGAACTATTATGAATATTATATGTAAATAAAAACATTATTTTTAAAAATATATATATAAATTACATTAGTAATAATTTATTTTTATGTTTCACTATATAAATAATAGTGAAAATACAAAATTTTAATTCAAAATTGATTTCTCATATAATTTAATTATAAAGATAAATTATAGAATTTATTTATTTAAAAGTATAATTAAAAAAATTTTGTATATATTAATTTAATTAAGGATATATTATTCAATTTATGATTTATATTGAATATGAAAACATATAAATAGTATGAACATTTACATTAAAAAGATGCTTTGATGTCCTGTTAGTGGGATTGAATTTAAAATAATTTCATCCAATTATATAAATAAAAATATGAAAAATGGATTAGATATTTGGAATAATCATATTTTTAAATTTATAATAACTTTATCATAGTTTTTTCAAAAACATTATTGAATGTAATAATGTTTTATTATAATGATTATGATTAAATCAGAATAACAAGGGACTAAGCATTAAACAATAGAGCCAAAATGACCTAGAAAATATCCAAAATCTATTTCATTTCATATTTAGAACCTATAATTCATTTTACATAATTTTTATCTATTTTGGAGCTACATGTAGATAAAATAATATGTTTGGAATTCCATTTCTAATTTTTTTTCAAGAATACCACTCTTCATCTACTACAATAATCCACTCACCCCTATCTCCTCCTCACAATACTAATGGATGAAATTGTAAAAGGGATTCCATGAGGTCTCCTAATCTCAAATTAATAGAGAATAATTAATTTTTCCACTGAAATTACTCAAATATATTTAGAATGATTGTGACCTTCACCATATAGTTAATAATTACCCATGATGCCTTACTACCATGAGAATAACCTTGTAAAAATGTCAAAAAATTCATGGTGGGGTCATCCCATTTCAACCCAAGAATTGATTAGTGATTTTAATATTCTTTTCAGCTAGTTTTTTCTAAAATCACCAACTGACACGCATAACACTATGTAACAAAGACATCTATCTATATTTCAATCTACAAACACGAGTACTTATGGCATAATTCATGGAATTTATTCAGAAGACCAGAATATAATACCCAATAAAATTAATTGGAATCATGAGACAATTGCACACTGATGTTTTTACAAACCCATACACATCTCTAAATGTTTAATATCACTTTCTTAAAAATAACCCAACCAGCTATTGGGTGTTCACATAAATTAACTCCCTTAGGACCAATCCGTCCAGGACATAATCATACCTCATCTATACTATGTCTATAAGAGAAGAAGTCACTAATAAATAGGTATTAATATGATATTTTTTCCTATCTTAAACCTTCAAATTCATACTAAAATTGAAAACCATGAAATCCCATTCTCAAATGGATCCTGAAGAGCCTATGTTCGTGACTTCCATCATAGACAATTATCCATGAAATTTCACATCCCTCGATTATATGCCTGATCATTGTAGATTGATTGTTGTTATTAGAACATCCCATATAGTCTAGAATATAATTTATATTATGTAACGATATATTTGAGGATTTTTTGATTCATATATAAAAATATTCATTCCCCCAATAAATAGTGAATCTACTATCAAAAATCATATAACATAACTTTTAGTATAAGATCATGTGTTTATTAATAAGGATCATAAAGTATGGACTATCAATATCGATATTACATGACTTGGTCTTCTTATATGAAAAAGGATCCTAGAATAACTCTTGATGAATCACAAAAAAACATTATAACTTCTTCCCTTCTATGAAATAAACTGGATCCCATCTACATTAAACATTACATTTAAATCTTTAAAGGATGACTCAAAAGCTTCATACTATATAAATAAGACACATTTCGTGGTCAAGGATACAATTGGTGCTATAATATGTGATAAATCTACTTTAAATCACATATAATTCCATAGTATACCTGTGTAACGATGAATATAAAATATGTTCTTAGGCTTCTATGAATAATATATAGCACTCATCTTCTGTCGGTAAAGTGATAAAATTGATTCCAATATGTTTCGGCCCATTAGGTTTAAATTATCAACTAAGAAGTGGAATTTTTTGTGTATAATATATAGATAGTTCTCCCTGAGTGTTATCAAAATGATATCAACATGACTCCCATGTTCATGTTTAGTATATGAGTACACTAGGATGTCATCCATGAAGACCTCAATAATAGAAATTATATACAGATATAAAAACTTATGCATAATAGATATTAAAATTGAATCCAAGTTTGTGAAACTAATTGGAATTACAAAATAATTTTACCCGAAATACATACTACAGAATTTTATATGTGGTATGTCTAATTCCCGATCATGTACCTGATTACAGTCTGATCTGAAATAAATAATTAACTACACTATATCACCATGAAGGTGGTCAATATGGTAATCCATATGAGGTATTGGATACCAATTATTGACCATATATTGATTAATCAATTATTAATTCACTAATATTATAAGGGTCACATTCTTCTTCTTAGAAATAGCATGGCAAGATCCCATGGAAATGTATTGGGTTATATAATCCACTTGGCATACATGTCCTTGAACTGTATCTTAAGTTTATGTCGATTAATAAGTTCTAAATTGTAATAAAATCGGTACATGGTTTTTTTATTTGAAAATTTTCAATACAAAAGTTTTACATTCCCTCTAAAGGTAACCCATACAAATTTCTAGGGAATAATTCCTTAAAATGTTCTACTATATGAGGGATGTAATTCCCTAGAAATGAAATGTAAGAACGTTATATTCTATATAGTATATGAAACACACCACTAAGAGGATAAAGGAATATAATGTACCCATAATTTATCATAAATTTATGATTTAAAATATATTTATTTTCTTGGAATTAATGAAATACTGGGTTTTTTTGTTGCATGTAACAATGACTTTCATCGATGAGTTGTGTCACAAGAAAGATAATGATTTACCAAACATAAAAATAATATTAGTAGTTTTTTTATTATAATATCATATAAAATAGAAATTAAAATGTATTTTTTAATAGTGTTAAATACATATTAGAATATATAGTTGAGTTCATTGGTTTCCAATTCATAAGAAATTAATATAAGAACTAGTTGAATATAGAGGGGTATTTTTATTCATATTCTAAAAATATATTATCCTTTTAAATTATTTTAATTAAATTTAGTGGGTGATATTATTAAATTAAATATGTTATATATTTTTTCAAATATTTCTTATATTCTTAAAATAGGATACCTTTTAATAATATAAGAAGCAAACCGGTTTTATGTTTTGAAAATGTAATTTCAAAAATATAATTTTACAGCCTATTAATAGAGAACCTATTTTAAATCAAATTTATATAAATAATTTAAATATTATACGTAAATAAAAACATTAAATTTTTTAAAAAATATATAAATTATGTTTAATATAATTTTATTTTATTTTTTTGAGGTTTCATAATTTTAAGAATTAATAAAGGTATATATTTTTAATTTAAAACTGATTTTACATCTATTAAATTTATAAAGTTAAATTATATATTTTATTTTATTAATGATAAATTATATAAATATTAAAAAAATTAATTTAATTTTGGTTATATTATTCAAATTGTGATTTAAATTGTATATAAAAATATAGCAATCTTTTGAACATTTTACATTAAAACACCACTTTTTCATCCTTTCAGAAGGATTAAATTTAAATTAATTTCATGCTATTATGTGATTGAAATTTTGAAAAATGGATTAAAATTTTTGAATCATAATAATTTATAATTTATAAAATGTTCTACTATGATTTTTACCCAAAAAAATAGTTTAATATAATTTAGTTTTATTAAAATAATTATGAACAAATTAGCATATCAAGGGATTAAACATTATAAAAATAGAAAAAATGAACAAGAAAATTTTCCATAAGGCATTTTTATATAATATTTAGAACATAAACTAAATTTCACCTAATTTGGATAATTATTTCATCCACAAGTAATAGATAAAATGTGTGTGGAATTCCCACTTTTAAAATTTTTCGTGAATACCACTCCTCATCCACTACAAACAACCACTCACTGCTCTAACTTCCCCACTCCACTCATGACCCATTTATATACCAATATATTCCCAATAGATCCTAAAAATCCATCATATAAACCCAGAGTAATCAATTTGGGCATAAATCCATACAAGGAAACCCTTTTTGTGCAAAACAAAAGGTGTTACCCAAAGAAGAGGAAACATCCTCTCTTAATCTCTATAGGATTATTTCATTTCTCCACCCACTAAACTATTATTTTTACATTGTTATATAATTAACTGATAATCCTAAATATACTAATATTTTTTAATTTTATTTTTCCCACTAACACTAACATGATCCTCCATATAATCGGTAATGAACATACCATTTGAGTACGATGAACTATCTCCATGTAAAACGATGAATGCTCGATTCTACTGTACCTCTACTAGTAGTTAGGAATTATGATGGATAATATAATTATATATGATACATTTTTTATTATTATTATTTAATTCATATATTTTACATACCTTTATGATTCTCTTTTTTGAAATTACGATAACATCATTTGAGAATTTGTGGACTACCTCCACCAAAAAGTGTTGTGATTTGTTCACTATATACATAGAACACATAAAGGATGGTATTAGTAAACATATACTAAATATATGAATATAATAAATCAATTTAATTATAATATAATTATTGACATACATATTTATATATATAATTTTCTTTTCCTTCTTTAAAATGTGTTAAAAATGAATGTAGTGTTCATGCATACGTGTGGCCAACAGTGTCCATGAAGGCTGCATTTGATTTCATATCTCAAAATATTAGTTCCTTTTTCAATACAAATATAATGAAAATATATAATATTTAACTTATTTTTTAAATTCTCGATATGATAAAATCATGATCTAATTAATAGAAACAACATGTAACAATTCCAAACAGACATGAAAAACTAGGTATTAAACAACAGAAACAGAGATAATAATGAATTGATATTAATGAAAGTGTAATGAGATTTTGTAATAAGATAATATATAAAATAATAAACATTAATATAGTTATTTAATTTAATATCTCCACTATTAAAACCATTATACATGAGGTTAAAGGCCATTCACCAAGAAGGAAACATATGGTAAGTGAGTTTCATCTCACTTTTTACATCAGTGAGATAAATGTCATTTTCACTAATTACTTTTGTTTGTGTATATAATGCACATTTTGAAATATTATTTCAATAATAATGTTATCTTTGTGGTATTTTTTTGTTCAATTTTAATTATTTCACCTATGGGATTTTAATTATTCGTAACAAAGTGAAAAATTATTTCATAGCCCAATTTTTTTTCTTTGGGTTATATTACATCTAAATTTTCATTAATATTATCAGATAATGTGTGTAATAACTTTTTACTATAATTTTTTTTCAACATGTTTCGTGAGGACTAAATAGTGACAGACATTATTTATTATTTGATTGATTCTCACACAAACATAATGGTTTTTTTAACGGCTTACTTCATAATATCATTTGGTTTGAGGTAGCTTGCAGTTGAAATTTCATTATAATAATTTTTTTACAATTTTCTTCTAAAACATTTTATTTTTTTTAAAATTATTTTATTCATGACCACTTCCAATTAATAGTACTAATTCTACACTCATTCTTACTCAAATATTAATAAAAATTTATTAAATGAAAACCCATCTTCATTTTTCTATTTAGTCAGAGAAAAAAAATTCTTCTTAGAACTATGTATTATTGAAAAAAATCAAAATTGTTTTAAACCATTCCAAAAGTATTTATTAAATTAATTATTCCCTTTTTTATTTTATTAATGTTTTCATTGAAATCATATTATCTATATCCGATAAAGGTATTTGTCTATTAATTATTTAGTTAAAAAGGAATGTTATCTTTTAAATTTTATTGATTTTATGGATTTACCAACCATAATTTCATTAAATCATCATTTAAAAGTTTAAATGGATAATTTTAGGCCAAAATATTTTTAAAAATATAATTTGAAGGAAATTAATTTTCAATTTTTTTTAATAAGATGATATTTTTCATCACTAATATTTTTGAAGGACTTTTATAATGTTTTTCTCATTAATTAACAACCATTTATCATTATTACACATGGGATTTGTTACATTGATACTATTATTATTATTACCACACAATTTTTTGTGATAGAATTTTCTAAGGATACTATTTTATTTCACTTCATGGATTCATTTTTTAGTCTTATTTGAAATATTAAATTTCTTATGATCAATTTAAATTTAATTTTTCATGATTATCAATATCATTTGTTATAGATATGTTTATTTCATAAACTGTATATCATTTTTACATTTAATTTTTACATTTACATGTAATATCATGAATCTCTTTATTTTCATGATATTCTAGTTAGTATTTAATTCATATGGAATTGTGATTCAAATGTTTCAATGTGGAAGGGGTAATTTTTTTAATGTTTAATGATAATTTTGTTCATGAATATCTTCATTATCTTTCAATGGTATTTCCAATAAACAATGTACATAACCCTTGTGGATAGTTATCCTGCACTCTGGAATTACTGATATATTTGTATTATTATTTCAATATGGATATTAGAATCCTAGATATGCGGAATTATTTGGAAAATTAGTCATATGTGGAGACCATTACTTTATAAATCTCATAAATTCCTCAACAGGTTATCATGAGACAAATTAGTTGTGAAAAATATATTGGCTTGTACCAGTAGTTTTATACATTATTTTGAATGTTATTGATGGTGTAGGTTTTCCTGTGCTTCAGACATGACGTAAAAAAACTAAGCATTACCTTTATTTTGATTCAGTTATTATTCAACAATGATATATGGCATCGAAATATCTAGGTATTCATTTCCTAATCATTTCATTATTAAATGGAATGTGTTTTATTTATTACAATTCCATATTTCTTATAATTTCATTTTATTGGTAACATGGCACATGTGTTCAATTATTACCATTCTATATTTACAATTATTAATGATTAATTTTTTCGACCACTATACATGACAGTTCAAAAGAATTTGATCTCACCATTATATTGGTTACCTTGAACTAAAATTAATGACATATAGTAATAATGAAATGAAAGGATTAGATAAATTGAATAAAGATATTATCCATGAATGAAAAAAATTATGATTTAATTATTACATTAGTTTATAATAAAGACGCATGTATGTTTTCTTTTAAAAATGTATATTAAACAAATAGACCATTTGGGAATTAATTCCTTGTAATCATGCCAATGTAGTGGTAGTGGACATCTTCATTTTACCCTCTTGGTTAGGTGACTACATTTTATATCATAGTATGTTTATTAGAAACCCTAGGATCTAGATTTAATTATAAATTTATTAAAAAACCTAGATCTAATGTTGAATATGTGAATAATATACAAGAACATACCAAAATTTTGGGAATGTATTTATTCTGTGGATATTAAAATAATTACATATCTTTCTTGATACTAAAACTTGATAAGGTCCTGCAAAAACATTTATCTAGGATTAACAACTCTAAAAAGGTTTTTCAGGCATAACTTACCATAACCTGACAGATGACAATGGGACATACTATCGATCAAGTTTATGAAACCTTGGGGATAAACATAAGATAATCATCATTATCATTACAAACCATTATGTTGGATTTTAATAGGTAATAAAAATAAATAAACTAGGTTAAACCACATACCAATGAAAGAGAAATGTTGAAGAAAAATAATAATGTATTTATGTATTGAGGTCGTATTGAAAACCATATTTGAAAGTCAATTTAGTGATTAACATTATTTACAGGATTTTCATAGTAATTATAAAAATGTGATAATAATTATATAAATATATTTATAGAAAAGAATAACATGTATTCTTAAAGACAACCCATCCTGTCCTAAAAGGCTCTGTGACTCGAACCCATGACAACGAAATGATTAGGGATTCATGCATACCACAGTCCTACGTAATGAACTGGTTAATTTTTCATTGTTTGTAGTTAAAAATTTTATGAATAAAAATTAATGTTGAACCATTTTTGATACATTTATGATTAATTTCTTATCTATATTGGTTTTATAAAATAGTTATATAAAAGTATTTTGTGTCTTCACTATTTTATGGGCCTTACAATCAATTAATCATGTATTTTAGTACATCAAGAATCAATGTTAATTGTTGGAAATAAATTTCATTATGTAAAGTAAGAATTAAAAATTGATCAATGTAAAAATATGAATAAATATTTTTTTTATATACATTAATCATTTATTTATAATTACATATATAATTAGGTAATAAAATTATTACACAACATTAAGATGATGATCTAGAAATAACATTCTATCCTAATACAATAATTTTAATGAACTAATTATCTATTTAATTCTAATAGATTTAGGTATTAGATATCCACATATTTCCATTTACCATTCAATGGTTTTTTATTTATTAACATAATAACTCCTTAAAAATATTTATGCTTTTCCTACATGTGCGTATGTATAATTGAGACTAATGTTGTCGTTCATAGAGACATAGATATATATTATTCCATGTGGAGTTTGTAATTCACATCCTCTATTTCTAAGTGTCTACATTACCAAACATTTTCCCAATATAGGATTTAAATAAATTAATTTCAAAATGTGAATCTATCGGCTACAAAGTTTGAGTTTAAATTTGGAGGATCCAATTAAATTAAAATTTGGAGAATGTAACACCCACACACTATAAAATAATAAAATTCTATGCAATAAAATGTATGAAAATCATAAACCATTTATTAAAATATAAATAATATCTCATGAATTTATAATATATTTAATATATTAAATAAATATTAATATATTTCAATTCATGTGATACTGAGTTATAATGTTATCCACACAATAACATCTTTCTTTGTTGACTTGTGTCACATACAATACTGATTCATACCAAACAACAATTTATTATCAAAACATTATAATTTCATATAATAATAGAAAACCCTAGAGATAAATTTGGATTATGAAAAAATTAAATATCTTATGAAAATATATAGATAAATTTATTGTCAACCCATATATAAGAAATGAATATAAGAACCAATTCACTATAAATGAAGTTTTTTTTACCATTATAAAATTTTATATACTAATAAATTCAGTAATCATTAATAGTAAAATATATTAATGAATTATATACAATATATATTATATATTTGTCTTTATATCCATTTAATGAGTTTGATATTCATATGATAAGAATAAATATAGTTTTCTGCTTATATGTTTTAATTTTCTAAAGGATGATTTACAACCTATTAGTGGGGAACTTTATTAAATCCAATTATTTTCACTTTTATAAATTGTATATATCAAAATAACAATAATTTTATTAGTATAAACTAAAAAATTAGGTGAAGTTTTATTTTTGGTATTTTTAAATGAGGAATCATTTTTTGAAGAAAAATGAAAAATAAATTTTTTTAATTCAAATTATCTTTTTTTATAATTTATTTATAATCATAAATAATATTTTTAATTGGTTTTAATGATTAATTAGATAAATTGTACATATATTAATCAAAAATAACATTTTACTTTAAAACCCTTCTTTCTCATCCCTTCAACAAAAATAATTTGAAATTATTTAATGAAACTTTTTTATTGGAATTTGGAAAAATAGAACACACATTTGAAAGGGGAATAATTTATAATGACTATTTTGTGAAAATTCATTTTTTACCAAAAATATATTTGAATGTAATTATTTTTAATTACACTGATTATGAGTAAATTTGGCTTCCATAATGACCAAACCATAACCATAAGAGCCAAAATGATATATAAACAAGTAATAAATCCATTTTATTGACATATTTCAACCCTATAATACCTCTTAAATTTTTTTATAATTATTTCTGTCTATTTTCATATGAAATACGTGGTTGGAATTTCATCGGGGAATTATTTAAACCAATGTCACTCTTCCACTATAAAAAGTCACTCACCCCTTCCCATTCATCAAACATATCAAAAAGTTGGATAGAATATGATTTGATTAAATATCTCCTTAAAATACATAATGAATCTGATAAGAATCACATGGGTAAAAAATACTTCCAATTAATCCCAATGGTGAAAACCTAAAATAGTTATACAAAGAAGAGGTAACATCCATCCTTAAGGTCTTTAGTATTATTTTCATTATCAACCCTATGAAATAATATTATTAAAGGATTATGTGATATAATAAGTATAATAAAGATAGTTATATTTTTTAAAAAATATCCACATAAACTTATGAAAACATCCATTTATTTAGTAGTGAACTTATAGTTTTTATATGGTGAAGTATCACCTCCAAAAAATATTTTGTTTTCTTATTTTACTTTACCATCTCTATAGTATGGAAATTTTTTAAGAAATTTTTATATATATGATATAAATATTTTTTATAATGTATTTATGAATATTGAATCCTTATATAACACATCACTTTATGCAATCTAGTTTGTTTAAATATAGTAAATTCATTTGTGTATGTGTGGAATGCCCCTCCTCAATGCTATGTGATTAATTCACACTATACAGTGTATGTATGAAGAATGGATTCCACAAATATGCATGGAATATATGAAAGAAAAATGGTACTATAATTATAAAATTAATACACACACATATATATAATTAACTTTTCAATGTCTTAAATACGAAAATGAAATGAAATTAGTGTTAATGTGTACTTAAAATCTACATTCTCCATGAACAATGAATTTAATTTATTATTAAAAAAACATATTGTTCTATTATAAATAAATATATTTAGAACATATATATTTCTTATATCATGTTTTAAATTTTCTATAGTGTGAAATCACAATCTAATTAAAAGTAAATACATGAAACAAGTCAAAACATACAACTGAAACACGGTAATTAACACTCAAAATAGTTAAATTAATGAAATATTATTAACAAAAGGTTACTTATATAGTATAATATGATAAGATATGAATTTATAATATTATATATCGTTATTTAATAAGTTACTAAAAATCATAAAACTCTTAAAACAACAATATAATAGGTTAACAGTTGTAAACACAAAATAAAACACACGGTAAGATATTTTCTTCTCACTATTTATACTTGTATGAAAAATATCTTATTAAACACATAATTCTTTTTTGTGGTGTGTCTACTTACCATTTTGATATGTTAAATAATGAATTATTTTCTATTCATTTTAGTTTTACTTTAAATTTTAGTTATTTCAACTAAGGGGACATGAAAAATGCATTATCATGTGAAAAAGAATTTTATACCCCTTTTTTATTAGGGTAATATTATATCCTCATTTTTAATAAAATTATATGATTTTTTTGTAATTGTTTTTTATAATCTATTTTTTATTTCCCTGGTATCATATGTATTTAATTTTTCACTCATAATATATTTATTTATTTATTCTCACAAAATCATTTGGGTATTTTCAGTGGATTACCTAACAATCTCATTTTTTACTAATTTGAATACGAAACTATTTAAATTTGAAGAAATTATTGGATCATAGATTAATAAAACACTTAATTTCATTCTATAATTTTTATTCATGGCCTTATCCATGTAATAGTATCATTTTTACATTCTTATGTACTCAAAATGTATGAGGACTGTTTTTAATAATATCCGACATCATTTCACTCTTATGTTATAGAACCCATTTACTTGATGAAGAAAAATTATTTAAATTTTTTAAAAACATTGGTACCATTAATAAATTATTTATTAATGATATAATTAGCCTCTTTTCCTTTTATTATTTTTTTCAAATGTATATTCATTAGGATTTTCAAACATGGTATTTTTATATCCATTTTACCATAAAAAAGTAATGTTATTTTTTAGTTGTATAGATTTTTTTGAATTTACCGAATATCATTTCATTGAATATTTACATCATTTTTTGGATGGTTAATTTTTATATAATATATTTTTGAAAAGTTATTTTGAAATAAATGTTTTTTATAATTTTTTTAAACTTAAATAATAAATTTTTGTCAAGAATGTTTTTAACACACAATTTTATAACATTTCTGATCAATAATGAAAACACCCATTTTTACTCTACATGGAATATGTGGTACTGATACCATTATTACTATTTCTATTAATGGATGATAAATTATGCTTAGTCTTCACATTCAAATCACTAATTCCATTTCTAATCCATGTTTATATAGTGAATTTCATTGGATCATTTGAAATTGAATTTCGCCTAATTATCAATGTCATTTATCAAAGATATGTGAATTTAAAAAACTCTATACAACTTTTAAATATAGTAATCAAATTGAAGAGTTATATCATGAATATTATTATCCTCATGATTTTCCAGGTTTGATTTTATTCATGGGGAATTATGATTTAAATGATTCATATTAGTATGGGAAGAATTAGAATATTTAAAGATTATTTTACTCAAGATTCTTTTAATAAATTTTCAATGGTATCTCCATTCATCAATGTCAAAAACAATTAATTTAGTTATCCTCCACTAAATAATTATTAATTAATATGAATTCTTATTTTACTATGGATATTTGATTACATAATATGTGGAATTATTTTTATAGAAATTGACAGGTAAGTCCCAAACATTTTATATCCCCTTGATGCATTGAAAGGTTCTCATCAGACCAATAATTTACAAAATTTAGGCTTGTTTCTACCTATAGCATTAAAGTTTCCATTGAATGGTCTTGATTGTATAGGTTTTCAGGTTCCTCATACAAGATTTCCAAAAATTATTCATTACCTTAATTTTTATTCAGTTTTTATATTTCCATGGGATTTTTCAACAACATAACTATAGATGCATTTCTTTATCCATTAATTAATTAAATGGAAGGTGTTTTAGTTATTAAATTTACATTTTTTTTACCCATTCAATTTATTTATTGCATTTCATGTGTGTTCAGTTATTACTATCCTAAATTTACTATTCTCAATGATTCATTATTGATTCTACTATAGATGACCATTACTAATCATTTGAGAACGCCCTTATTTTTTCTCTACCCTATGAATCCAATAATATTACTAATAATATACATAGGAATACAGTAGATGGAATAATGTAATTATCCATGAAAAAAATTATGTTGTAATTAGTGTATTTAGTTATAATACAAGACTCATTTATGAATCTTGCTTACCAATAATTATAAAGTTTTTTGTCTATTGAGAATTGATTCCTTGTAATCGTGAAAATATAATTGATGTAGACAATTTTATGGTCTTTAGTGGTAAGGTTTCTATAATTAAAATCTATACATAACCTTCTTTATTAATCTAGAAAGTCACTGACAATATGTTTTGTAACTCCACTTGTCCCATGATGAAAAGATCTAGCTCATCTCACATAGACATATGATTTAGCTTTGTGAATATAGTTATTAGTTTTGAGCGATGTGAATGAAAACCTCTAGTTATATTAATTTATATAGTGTTGATAAGGGACTATCCAATCCATCCGTAGAATTATTTTGAAATCATTTGTCTCAATGATGAAGAGATTTCACACAAAATGATATTTTCCAATTTGAGAAGGTCATTAAATACATCAAAATAAACTCTCTGATATAACCACTAATTGATTATTATGGGATATAACACTATATATATACTATAGGTCATGGTCCGTACAATACATAAAAGATGAAGATGTGAACTAATGTTCTCCTTTTTCAAATGAAGATGACATGATGAAAGAGACTCCTAATATTGTTCCTCATATAGTAGATGGAATGACTTTGTGCTCATATACTATTGTATGAACATCATGTAAATGGATTATAATATTTCATAAATATTAAAAATAACATCATAATATAGGGACAATTTCATGAAATTGTATATAAAAAATATTTCATCCTCAGTCATGACCACCCCCTCAGACCAAAAGGATGGTAGTACTTCTTTAACCAACCTAGTTTAGAGATAATTATTTTTTTAGGGAACAAATCTAGCGTGGAACATATTATATATGATAAATATGGTATGGTATTGAAAAAATTCAGAATATTTCATATTCTATAATATAATTGGTACTCATTTGGATCTACATTTCACTATGTTTTATTGTTTCCTAAATTCCCACACTAATAACATATCAATTATTTATGAGTATAAGTTGCATGACTTCATAAAAACCCATGGGTACACTCTTGGCATTTAATAATAACATCCTATGAACTACTTCTCTATGTAGGTGCTAACAAATTCTATTCCAAACAATTATCTTATCTTGTGTTCCACATTGTGAGGAGTTCCTAGTTCACTATATCTAAAATTTAACTCTATAATATTATATTTACCTGAGATAAGATGGTATTTATGATCCCTATATAAAATCAAATCACTGTCACCATCTCATAACTAGTTTGAATTATTGAAAATTCTATAGATTATGGATACAAGATGAATACTCAATCATTGACATAACACCGCCTTTTCAGTGTATATAATCCCTATCTTATTCATCTCATAGTTTCTATGAAAAAATATAGTTAGTGAATTTTATCATTGTGTCCCTATAGAAAATATAAAAATACTAACTAGACTAGGTAAAAATATCCCACATTTCATGGTATAATCCCCTATCTTGTAAGTTGTGTTATGGACCCTTCAATCTAAAGGAATCTTCAAGCAATCAAATATAGATATCATGGTTTCATGTCATAACCTAAAATGATGGGATACAGTATCTATTGAGATTGTAATTGGATGATATTATTGATACTCTTATTTAAGTTATTTGAATAATTGGGTTATTTGTTGTGATCTCCACATATACTATATAAATCATAGGTAGACATGTAAAAACTGAGCATTAAATCCCAAACTAGGGATAATAAGATGTACAACAAGTGGAACTACGAGAGGTAATATAGGTGGGTCATTTCCCACCACCTCAACATCATGGTCTCCTCCAACCTCTTAGCATACGACTCGTATACATCATGGTGTCATGATTATTATGTCATTAATTCATTACACATAACAATATTGGATAGAAAAAGAATGATATATAAATGAATTGAATAACTAAAACCTTCCTCTAGGAAAATTTGACACCCTATTTCCATATCCATGATCAAGGTCTTGGGGATATAGAAAATCCTAAAGGATCATATGATAAACTACCTACAAACAACTAATACATTAGGGTTTAGGTAGAGGTCTCACATAACATAGTATAGGTTTAGATATATAAATTTCAAATTGCTAGACATATTTGAAATCAACCTTTATGTTGAAATAAAAGTATTTATAAAAAAATTAATTTGTGAATCAGAATATATTTTTATTCATGAACACAATGATATATATATATCACATTCAGGTAAAATGATCCTCCATTCCCATGTTATACAGGATCAATCAATATATGTTTCAATCAATTTTTCAGGTAACTGAACCCCAACAGTAACTTCATGTGTTAGGATGTAAAAAGATATATATAATACTATCATTAAATGATTCACCACAAAAAATATATAAAATTACATGATTTGTAAAATATTATTGTAATTCACATAATATAAATGAACTAATGTTTTAGCTCTTTCAACCATAGTTACAATGATCAAACATGTGATAAATGGTCAATAATGGCCCCAACATCATGAAATATGGGTAAATAATATTTTGGATGATTCAAAAAAATTAATTAATCCATTTACTTTATCTATTCATGAAATGATATAAACTTTTAAAATTATATTATTCAAGTCCCCAAAAATATTCAGTACTAAATTAGTAATGTTTTATAAAAATGGAAATGTATGTGAATCCTTAGGTTCCTATAATGACGCATGAGACAACACATCATTTTAGTAACAACAATGGAAAAATGATAAAATCATGATATAAAAAATTCTATTAATCATTTATGGCATCAAATGGTGTAATTAATAAAACATTAAAATGAAAATTATAGAAATAGAAGTCTAAATCCTAGGTAACATGGATTTTTTTCATTTTTGTAGGCTTCAAAATCCAAGGAAATTGTTCATGAACAAAATTTACCACATTGTATTTTCCTTTTTACTAATATTAAAAATATAAGGAAAAGAAAATAAAAAAAAATACAAGAGGTAACATGCAATTTCTAGTTCACTTATATTTTTCATAACTTGGACGGTAATGTGGTCTCGTAATCACCACCCCTTACACTAGGGGATGTTGTCTACCATTGTGGAGATATGTTAGTATTATAATGTATCTATAACATATTTATCATTCTAGAGAACATGAGTATAATACATGGAATAATAGTATAAAAATATAATGTTTATTAACATAAACTGAATTAATCATCATGATAAATAATATACGTAAACTTGATTAAAATTAAAGACGTATAAATAATGGTGTCATGTCTGTATGATATATAATCGAAATCATGCATACATAGCTTCACGAGTAAAACCAAATAAATTCATAACATTGAGGTAAAATACTTAAAATTATCCCTTATTAATATCAATAAATAGATCTTTCATCTTCTACAAAACACCTATCCTAATAGATAATCATGAATCCATAAATGGTTGGTTTCCTTTTCCAAAATAACATCAATGGGATCTCTTTTCTTTCCAATAGATGGACCGAACAGTGTTTCAGAAATAATTATTAGGAAACCACTAATGGTGTCAAGTGAAATAAATCCAATTTATATAAAATTGTAACTGTTATGGTATAACGAATGTAAAATATTAATGTACACTATATCCATGTCATATTAGGTTCTTAAAGGACACTCTTACAACATTCCAGACTTCACCATAAGACAATATATTTCTGAACTAATATCATCATATATATAGGTATGCGTGTGTATATATATTTAATATTTTTTAATATCTTATGTAGTCATGTATATAAATTAGAATATTGTTAAGAGCAGGTGGTGTAACCAAGGATTCTATTTATAATCACAAGAGTCTCATATTGTATATAAGCGATTAATCTAAGAAAATGATCAACGATATAGATTTAAGAATATTCATCATCCCAATGATTGAATTGAAATTCCATATCCATTATTATCTAGAGTATCATGAATAATCATGATCAATATCCAAAAAATGATATAAGATATCATGTCAAATATCACATGTCAACGGATCATGATGCATCATGTCCAACACATGCCCTAACCATGTCTCAAAAATAATTATATGATCGTTATATTACCATAAAAAATCACGCATGTGATTATTTTATATAATTAAAAATATTTGTTTTCAATAATTTGAATTTTATATAAATTCCACTTGTCGCAGTTGTAAAATTCACATTCAATCAATTTAATCAAATTATTTAAATACTCTCAATAAAGACAACATAGATAGTGGTTAATTAATTATATAATTAATAAATTGAAGGTCTGTTAAATGAAAACACCAAACATAGTGTCATATGTGAAGAAGAAGGAATTTGATAATGAAATTGGCATAGAGGATTATTTATAACAAGGAAAAAAAATTAAATTATCATTAAATATATTTTTGAGGATACATATGTATGGTCCAACATGTGGTATTATGATGTGTGATATGAAATATCTAAAATCCATGGGAAATTTAAAATAAGACAAACCTCATATATATAAATTAATTATGAGGAATGATTTAGTCAGGTTGGAAATCTCTTCTTGGTGGACTGCAGTTTCCCTTGCATAGCATTTCTTCCTCATTCATCATCTTCTCTCATTCTAATCTTTTTTTTCTTATAAAAATGTTGTTTTTGATGGTTGGTTTATGCATTTCTTTTGTCATAGTGAGTTTTTAATCTCCTCCATTACCATGGGTTCATAGATGTGTAGATTTATCAGAAATGTTCCATTGTTATTCACGCTCCTCTGATGAAAAATATTGGCAGATCATTTCCCTTTCCACTACTTCGTACTCCTATGATTTTGATCCGGTTATGATAGTGGAATGTTCCCAGTTACTAATTAGTAGTTTTCACATAGTGCATGGTGCCTTATATTTTTTATACCTCATGTTATACATTATGGCTCCCTCTTAATGAATCCTTTACCATTGTTCACACTCATGTGAAAGTTCCATTAAAGGTATTACATTATGATTTGTCCCCATTTTAGTTATTTTTCTATTACATTTTTTCCAAGAATTTTTATTATAATATCTAGCCTCATATAGAATTTTTTTCTAGATCCCTCACGTAGGAATCCTCTTTGGTCTAGATAAAAAAATTACATTATGATCTTGGTGGTTTCTGTGACTTCTATAATGGTGGTGTGGTTAGGGTTTTTGTGCTGTTTCTAGTTTGGTGCATCAAATTCTGACCTAAAATGGTGTAACTTATCTATCATTGGATATGTTGACTATGTTTTTAATTATTCATTTTTTTTTTCTTCCTATCTAGTTTTTTGTATAGTTTGGCAAGTTGGATTATAAACTTTGGTGGTGGTCTTACTCTTCATGGTGTTGGAGTGGGAGTCACAGTACTCTTTGGTGCATACTGTCATCTGGGTATGATTCTTCTGGTTGATAAGTGGTAATTTGATGATCATGTTTTTTGGTGATGGTTTCTTTGTTCTCAACATCATTGGAGTTTTTCAATGAATGCACATCATGGATATTTATTGTGATTTCCCTAAGTATGCACATTAATGGAGCACAGAATGATTGTTTCTATTAATCTTATCATGGAATGAGGCATATTTTATATGATTTGGTTCAATATTGTTATTTATATTTATGTTAGTTTAATGGTCAAGTAATCCATTTACAATTAATATCAATTTTATAAACATATAAAATAGTATATTGGTGGATAGTTGATGTTTTTTCCACTGTTAGCAATCAATTCAGGTTTCAATTCCTGAAATTAGTAGAATATATTACTACCCTAAAAATATGGCATATTATAACTTAGATATTTATAATTAAATATGGATACATAAATGGTTAATGGAAGTATGTGAAATATAGTGAATATTGTTGGCTATCAAAAATGATGTTCGCCAAGATATTATAACACTGAATGAGGGATAAGGATCACGGCATATGGAAGAGGGATCTTGGGTCAGGGGATCTTATACATAGATTAGGGATAGAAAATGGAGGAGAATAATTATTAAATAAATGTAAAAAAATAAAAATTTCATTAAATTTAAGAGGGGGAAATGTTTGGATTCTCGGTTAGGATAAAATTACACCAATACTGAGCCCACAAAATCTTGGTTCCTCCCCCTCACATGAGCTATGTTCATAGTTTTAGAAACAATGTGCTACATGTGTTCCTTGTAAGTAGATTTCTATAACATGCATACATATCCATGAATCCTAGATCACAAATTTTCTAAAATAATTCACCACCACGTTTGGAATAAATGGTTAAGTTGCATGATTACTACTAACCCAAAAACAAGAATAAACCTCTTAGGTATTATAAAAAACCCTCTCTCCATGATATAAACTGGTACTAGAAACTCCAAAACACTTTCTCAATCATTTAGGAATGTTTAACAGAGTAATAAATGTTATTCATATTCAAATTTAATGGTTATGAACCACTATTAGAATTCATGACATTCCTAAAACTTTTAAAATTCAACTACCAACATCGTATTACATCCATTAATAGAATGTCAAATCCAGTGTCTATAAAGATCATGGGGGATTCCCAACAATTATCATAAATTATCATTAATGTACCCATATAAACATTGTTGCATTGAATGAAAAAACCTTAGAGTTAAACATCAAAATCCATAAATCATTCATTAAAAGATTAAATATTTTTTTTCATGGTGATGAACTCAAAAAATGGAATGTATATTATCTACATTCTCCCCTTATAAAACAATTTAAAAAATGATTTCTTTTATAAAAACCAACAAAAAATGTTCCAGGAACTCTATAAAAACTGTAATATTTAAAGCCATGATAAATTATGGAGAGTCCATAATACAAGATAATATCATAATAAAATTGTAATTTCTCTAATTACATAAGAAATAAGTCTATATAATTTCAACTTATGTTTTTCAAAACTAATGTTATAATGACTATAGATCAACCATCATGAACAATCTAACTAATATCAATTGATCGAATAAATAATTAATAAATGAATGTGGTTTTTATCTCAATATAACATGATTCATCTGCGGTTAAACAATAAAAATTTGTTTAATTCCATTAGTATTCATCTGAAATGTAAAATTTACACCCCCAGGTGACACACTCAACCAAACATAACCTTACTATACAATACCATCAATCAGTACAAATAACTCTCACAATAGAAAACAGACACACAATATAGATAGATCGATATCTATAACGTGTATGGATTTATCCAAATCTAATTTTTTTATCTCACATTGATGGGGTAGTGATAGAACATCCATAGGAAATTCATCATGGTACTATTTTGAAACATTGGAAACACCATTAACTGAAACTTTTATTTACATAGCATCAAGAAATCCAGAAATAAAATCACGGAACATGACTCATACTAATATAAACATCTTAATCACAAAAAACATGAAAAATACTCTATCAACATTGAATAAAACTATTTATCTCCTAACACAATACAAAATATTATACACGTAATAAATCTAGTTCATGATGAGGTTGATATTGTAAGGCTATATGTGTAATCTTGGGATGTCACCCCTAGTGTCATGCAATACTCTCACTAGATAAAATTTTTAGAAAAATAATATATATAATAATTTGATCCATCTAGTGTTGGAAACAAAAAGACAATTGTAATCCTCTCTATATAAACATCCAAATAAGTAAATGAGGAAGGTGATATAGAGGAGTTCATATAATATTTTTAAAAAATGCATTACTATAAGAAGAAAATAAGGAATGAGTACCTCATGTGATTCATGGATCACCTTGATCTAGGAACACCAAAGAATGTATCTGACCACAACGTGTCTAAAATCTACTCTATCTATGATATAATCCCCCCCAAAAATACAATATGATCTCTGAGGACATGGAGAATCCATTTTTCATCCTATGACTTCAATGTATCCACTATAAAGATCCAAAAATGGACCCTGGATCTTCTTATATATCATCTTAAACTACCTCAATTGAGGAAACTGAAGTAGAAAACGTGATACATAATTCCCAATTAAAATTTTAAGGTACTCCCACAATTTATTTTATCTTCCACCTCTTTAAAACAAATTTTGATCCCTTAGTAGGGGACTAAAAGCATCAAACTATGAAAAAAGATGATTATTAGGGGTATGACATACCCATGACTATTTGAAAATAGTTATATCCAATAATCGTAGAAACCTATTTAAGAAAACTATTATATGGAGATCATGATGAACCTGTTCTTATGATGATATAGTTCAATCATGATTCGTAAAAACAACTGCTTCCATTTCCATCACATCGTCATATGTTGGTAGTATAAATTTGTTACTGGGAATGAGATGTATAGATTTAATTCATTCTTAATATTGGCCACTCTAGCCTATTTATATAGAAAAGATATGATTCATATTGGATAAGTGCCTGAATGTAGTTTTTGAACTCCCATATGATGAAACAACCCTAACAAATTGTAGGAATATCCTACTGACCATCTTAAAAAAAATTCAATCAAATAAACTCTTCTTGAAAATGGTCTCACAACATCTCTAATGAGAAATATGACTCCTAAAATTCCCTAAATAAAAGGAACCACCACTATCTGATATCTCAACACAGTCTCATCACCATCAACAAAATAAGGTTCTCTTTTTGGGAAATATATAGAACATAGAGTTATCTAAAAATCCTCCAAACAGTCCTCAATAACTCATTCTGAGACGGATCACTCATAATTATATAGACACTAATTATGAATTTCCTAGAGTTTCCTTTACATAGTTTAACTATTGTTGATACCTACTTTATTTGAATTTGATTGAATGTCCTCTTGAACATATTTAGTGAAAACATGATGAGTAAAATGAACTAGATCCATACCTACAATTGAAATTTTTATTAGGGACTCCTACAACTAAAATATAAAATATTGAAGATTCATTTAGTTAATTATTTAGGGCTTAACCTAATCCCAATGTGTTCCCATTTAAAAAACAATCAAAAATAAAAATTATGAATGATCATCTCCATGGTCTACACCCCAAATATAGTATCACATCCTTTATTAAGCTCGATAATCATAAAGGATCATGAATCACATCACAGGGGACACAAAATACAGATGTTTAATATTTTTTCCCTTATTTACATCGCAATAGAAAATTAGGTGAATCCTTTTCCCCACTAGGCCATGTTTCTGTCTCTAATTCATTTCTACAAACATCATCCTAATCCTCAACTAGATCCATCGATTCAACTCTTCTATGAACACATTCCCTCAATGGTACAACTCCTAGGTTAACAATTATTGAAGTAGATATAGGAAACCAGTATCTCTCCTCCAATGGGCCATAGATTAGTGACAATCACAAAAGGTTTACTATACACACAAATTATAGTAATTAGGAAACGAGATTTGTGAATTGATATATATAAATATATATATATATATATATAGATGAAATAGAAACAAAACATAAGAATTTAAAATTAATGATAGATACATAGCACATTCTTATTATCCCATACAACTAACGGAGCAACCAAAGTATAACTCCAATTAAAAAATTATAATCATTAGAAGAGACAATGAAATTTGAAATTGATTAAAAATAATCCATGATTATGTAAATTCAGACATGATCACTAACCTTCTATTCAAAACCAAAAGACCATTTAAATATATTTAGTGTGAATATAACATTTATTATCATAAGGATCCTCTCTAGAGTCTCTTAAGAGAAACAAAAACGGAATCACGTTAAATCCTATTGAACAAATAATAAATAAATCTGGTAACGTAAATTTGTATATTATGATCATACAAAAAAATTCAAATTTATCCCAATATCTGTCATAATATTGATCATATAATAAAATATAAAAAATAACTTGACTAATACTTCCCCACTAGTTGGTCATTATACCATATTATTATACAACTTAATCTGTATCTATCATCAAATGTAAACTAGTTTTAATATGGTTTGAGATATTTTATTGTACAATGAAACTCATGCATAACATAATCTCGTCACTAAAAATGTACCACTTGTATTATATTATCTAACAATCCCATTCCACATCTCTAGATAGTTACCGTGTCGTTTCTGGGATCCACTACTGTGAATATTTTCTGTGTTATACCACAACCCATCATAACCCACACACATCATACTTATAAAAATCCATATGATACAATATCCATATAATAATGTGTTATAAATAACCCAAATATAATACATCACTTAATAAACATACTTTGGTAATGGTAAAAACAATAAATATAAGTATATAATACTACGAGGAGAAAAGAGTGGGGTTGTAGGGGTATCTAGTCATCTGTTCCTTAGTATCCTTGATATTTGAGAGAAGGCACATTGAGAGTCCATTGAGAATTGGTTTCTTATATAAATAGATGTTTTTTTACATGATATCATGTAACATACATTATATAATATATCTAACAACTAGGTTATGGGAATTAACATTGTATTGGGATCCACTTCAGCTATCATATCTTGAAAACATGGGTACCTCAATTTGAACTAGATATCATCTAAGAATAAATTAATTTGATGAGATTAATTTAAATTAATTATTTCTATTTTACATTTCATATTCAGATAATTTAATTGTTATAAATTAGTTAACATTTTTATATTAATATTTAATTAAACCACATGTTATATCTATACCCTCCAGGAATAATCCATCTTGTTCCATTATTTTAAAGGATAATCAATATATGAATTTTCTTCATCAACCAACCCCATAGAATGAAATATTTATGAGTAACTATTGCAAAATAATTCTATCTACTCTTGGAAACATAAAAATCATAAATAAATTATATGAAAATTCATGAATAAATATCCACCTCAGGATGTGGTGAATATAATACATGTAAAAATGAAAAAAGGTTACATATACTTTGACGAAAAAAATTCTATAGAAGGAATTTAGTTTTTAGTAAAACAATGGGTTATTTAGAAAGTAACTCATTCTATCAATCCACCTTCCATATCATATGTTTTCATACATATACACATGCCTCTCACTATCACATGAGTCAACTACTTTACGAATCCTAAGCCTCCATATCTATATCTCACAAACCAAAAACCATCATCAGATCAAGTCATGCCAAAATGAAAGGCTCACGTCCATATTAACACCTAATTTATTAATAAATATATATATTCATCGTTGTATCTAGGCCCCCAAAATGGCATCCCACCTTCACTGAAAATATGATCACTCATCCAAAAAAAATTATTTTTATCATGTAATCAATTATATTATATCTTTGATTAATTGTATCATTTATCCTAGTTTTTAAATAAAATAATCTTGATGAATCCTTTATTAAATTATTTAACATATTTAATAATTATTTCATTCGTGACATCCAGTTCTAACACACATTAATTACAATAATTCCAATTAACAACCTATTTATTATTTACAATAATATGAAAATCCGTTATTATATTTCTTGTACAATTATATTAACATGTTGAAGATAAATTCACTTAAAAATTCATAATAAACAATTTCAAACACAAAAAATTAAGAAAAATGTTTAATGAAACGCGAATTTTTAATTCAATGCCAACCAATATTATAATCTATACATTCTTCATATTATTTCATCAAATAAACATGAAAAACCTATATCATAACATAAATACTAAACAATGTATAACATTATTAGCCCACTATATGTAAAATCAGGAGGATATTTTCATCAGACTAGACATGTAGATGTGATCAATACCACCATAACCCATTTATTTAATTTATTTAGTTAATTCATTATTTTGTTACTTTCCATCATCAACCAATGTTATAAATAATTTAAAATTATAATTTCACATAAAAATAATGATTAATGAATCACCTACCAAGTTCTATAAATTTTTATCAGTGGAGAATAAAACAATAATAAAACTCTATAATCACCTCTCATTCACAGAATATCTAGTAATCATTGAATTTTGTGACACAACATAAGCAACAACATCAAAATAGCTCATAATAAAGATGGAAATCAAATAATGTTTTATAAAATGAATGAACTGGAGTAACAAGAGTGATTATATATGAAAAAAAAATAGTTAAAACCCTCCATGAAACACCATAGATTGGATATACGATCCTGGGGAAAATCCAAATTTAATGGTCTTAAAAAGGCCATTAGAGAGACCCTATGATTTCATAGGTTTGTGATAGAATTAAATGGTTTCTTTGAAAATAGAGGGTGTAATTAGTTTTATAAACATACTACCAAATATAGATTCATGTAATTAATTAGAGTTCATTGTTTAAAAGGTCCAGGTTGTAAGATTCAACAACACATATGTCTCCCTGATACAAAAAAGCTTGATAAATTAATATAATCCACATTATCATCTTTTCATTACTATTTTTGAACAGATTCATAAAATTGAAATCCTTATCAACTTGCATTATGAACCCACGATTCATTTCAGGAATCACAATTTGAGAATTTATCTTCTAAAGTTCTGAATTCATATTTGGGAAAAAAACAAATAATTTTTGTCTTGAATTACAATTTACATCATGAAATTATCTTACAACTGGATTTCATCACTCAAAAAAAATTTATCCTTCTTTAGTAATCCACTATGCACAAAACAACTCCAAACATACACATGTGTTCACGAGAAGTATCCATTCTCTTACGAAATCATACTCTCTTTTTAAAAAATATATCAACCATTTATTTCCTAAACATAATTACTATGTTAAAACCAAAGGTTATCTATAAAAGAAACATTTTTCCTTTAATTTTTATCTAGTAAATATTTATATATTTAAAAAAATAAATCACCATGTTTATTTATACCATATGATATATGACTCTATACATTTGAATAAAAACATTTTATTTAAAATACTCATATATTCACATAGTACTCATAACTTATAGAATAAACCATTATATAATTGATAAATCTCAATCACTAATAGATATTTATATGTGTATCATGATTTAATTTATATTTTGATATTAAACCCCCCAACCATGGTGAAACGGTTATATAAAACTTTTTTCATCATAAAAAATATTTAATAAAATTCCCAAACATTTTTGTAGTCTCCCTTATTCAGTTATAACACAATGTGGATCTACAAACCTACCTGTCATAGCTTTATTTTCTTATATTGTTGTAAAAAAATTGTAAAACCAAAATAATAATTAAAATATCTAATAAATTAAATGTAAATCATCATATAAATTTGAAATATGAATACCAATATATATTAAACAATTAAAAAATCATTTCAATATAGTGTAATTTTATTTTATCTATGTCGAAAATCGTTTATCCTGATATTCCATCAATTATTCAGAAGTAAAGTTAAATTTTCATCACATATAATTATTAATCTAATCCCATAATGTTATTTCGAAATAAATCCTCTGTAAGGATTCATAAAAAAAAATTTATTGAGGAATAAATATCCTATGGTGTATCTAGAAAGGCTTTTAGAATTAGATGTAATCATCATACACTAGAGTGAATACTGATTCAATTCTCAACAAATATTTTTATAAGTGATTACACATAGGATAATCAGAAACAAAACAGTACCGAATTTTTAGTATCCATACAAGGATATAATTTCTAGAAAAAACCCAGAATCTCAACTTTACCAAATCATCATCATTTTACCCTATATATAGAATTACCTCTTAAATTATCTAAAGATTTTTAATAAAATTTCTGTTATCCTAATACCCAAAATATTATCTCAACTGATATGAAGGTTTATCTTTAACTTTGAAATTATAATCACATGTAACTTATCAACATTTATTGAAACATCTACCATGGAATTTCTCCAAACTAGTATCAACATAATATCCAATATTAACTAATCCCTTCATTGATACCAATAATGAAGACCCATGTATATGACTATCTAATTATCATAACATATTTCAAATATATCAATACAATATATTCCAATTATCTTTTATATATGTAGATATATAGTAATATCATTATTGAATGAAATTAATATCTAGTGTATGAAGTATATTTTTTTTATATTAAACTATTCAATACATAATGCATCATAAAATTCTTCCAAAAACACTCCACATAAAATATTATTCTTTAAATTTATAATTTTCAAATATTTATAAACATTAAAAATGGAAAAAAAATTTGGGGTGATTTTAGATACACTATATATGCAAAAATAACCATTAACAATCAAATTTAATTATTGGTCACAATATTAACATATGTATGTAATAGTTATACTTAAGATCATTAGAAAAAAATTATGGATTGTAAATCATTTCATAATGTTTGAAAAAAATTAAATCTTGAATAAAAATTATTTTTAAACTTAAGTTAATAAACATTATCCAAGAGAGTATAATATGGTCATGAGAATAAGAATAAAAATATTGAGCATCATTAAAATATATCATTGATTTTAGAAAAGATAAACATTACTTTTATGATCCACAGAAATTGTTTCCACATCTATGATCGAAAAAATATAATCATGAATACTTATATCATGAGATATTATCATTTAACCACAGCATTATTAGGTAAAAATGATGACACCAATTTTTATATATACTTTTATGTGGCACCTAAAAATAAGTAACATATCACAAAAAATAATCCATAGAACTAAAATGAGTATCTTAAAACCATCAAATGAATATCAATAAATTTTACAGATTATATATCCCATGGAATTAAATTGGGATTAATATAATTTTCGAATGAATTCACATAATTAAATCATCTACAGTTATCACATGTTAGACTCTTAGAAATAAATGGGTTTCTAATCATATTCAGTAACTTATAGGTAAGTACCATTTAATAAATATAATAAATTATATAGTTTTTAAAATGTATTGACATTGGTTTTAAGGTAAGGAAAAAAATTACCCCATCCAATCAATTAATGGGATGTAGTTAAAAAACAAAAAATCAATTTAATTAATAATATGGTATTCATCAAGGAAATATATTCGGTTAAAATTTATGACTATATCTTGTGGATTATAATGAAATACAAAGGTAGTGAAGAATATTTCATCATGATATGAAGAAAATTATATTGGAAAATAATATAAATATTAGGGAATATATTTTAAAATTAATATCTTTGATCAAGATTGATTTATTTCAAATAAAAATGACATAGAAGGGAAAATATATTTTTTCATGTTTGAAAAAAAATCTCCATTGAAATAAGAACACTTATTGATATTAGGAACGAATAATAAATTAAATACATTATAAAATAAAAAGAATGGTAATTTATTTTATAAAAAACAGTATCATAGATATAAATAATTACATAAGAAGAAAAATAATGTAGACTATTGTTTTTCTACATAATCATTACAAAGAGAATATTTTCACATTTAGATGAAAACAATCGATACAGAAATCATTAAATTTGTTTTATAACATTTATAATATTTTAAACTAGTGATATAATAAATTTATAAATTAATATATCATATATAAAAAAATTCAAAATAAACTTGTGAATATTTATATGGGAAAGGTGGGTTTGCAACCAAAAAAATAGACAAGGATGGTTTCACTTAAATAAAACACTTCTGGTAAACTATAAGTCAGTGGGAAAAGATATTTTGAGAGTTAATAAAAAACCAATAATATAAAAAATTTATAGTTTATATAAATAATAATGATTTTCCAAATATATCATATTTTAAAAGAAAAATTGTTGTGAAAAAAACGATTTATAATCAAAACACATATGGAATAAGTAAAATTGTAATCAAACCTCTATTCTAAAATAACATAATTTGAATTGAATGAAAATAACTGATTATTATGGATATTTATATTAAAAATTTATAATATTTCCAAATAAATAAAATTTTTAGAATTTATATATCTATAAATATATGGTAATCACGCTAAAAATGATTATAGGGATTTATTTTCCCAATAAAAAATAAAACCAACTGTAAAAAATGAAAATCAATTTCTACATAGATGAAAAATACACAAACCAGGTGTAGAAAAAAATCTCTATCATAATTACCAATTTTAAAAACATTTTTATATCTATACACATTTATAAACATAATTTATTAGTATTCTATATATTCATATTATTTAGTCATTATAAATTTTTAATATCTATTGCAAGTAATTGGAACATTTTAAAATATATTCATTATATTAGTTTTTTTATTTCTTAGTTTCAAAATGATATTCATTTAGAGATTAGGAAAATTTCTAGAATTTTTATTTTAAAATTATACAAAATATTATAATTTCATTCTTTGTATTATTTAATTATAATCCTTAGATATGAAATTGGCTACGAACAACAACCAATAATTCTTATCAAATTAAAGATGTTATCTAAAATAATATGTTAAACAATATATTACCATTATTGAAAAAATAAAACCATTTATTAAAATATTTAAATGGTATATTACATAAAATTAAATATCCAAAGTAATCCACGATATCAATTTATAAAATTGATCATGTAAGATGTTAAATAATCAACAACAAGGAAGTACACCAATTAATGTATTATTATGAAGTGTTTTATTTCTAATAACATTATTATATAAGAATAATTAATTCCTTTAGTAATTATTAGAGTGATATATATCATAAATTAAAATAATTATAAGTGTAAGAAAACTTATAATAAGAGATTTCATTTTATGAATACGTCAATATTTTTTCTCGTACACGTACCTTTTGGATGGTAAAATTTATTAGGTTTGTTTATTTCTTATATTTTAACTAGGTTATCCATTTTTTAATTATATATAATTATAAATTTCATACCAAATTATATATTCAATTTAATACTACTCACATGACCTTCCATGTTATGTTGTGAAAGAAAAAATGGAATCCAATAATTCCATTTTGGTGGTAGTCTATACATATTCATGGATGATTATTTCTTCATCCATATATTTGGGAAAATGGTTAAATGGTGTATAATTATATAAAGTAATATATGTAATTAAATTAATTCATATAACTTTTTACATATAAGTACTATCCCAGTAAAATGGTGAAGAAAAAAAACATGTTATGTCCTTAGGGTTGTAGTTCACACAACAAATGAATGGCAGATAGTTTTTATTAAACTAAAATGGAATTATTGTTAATTCTTATACCATAAATATTATAATATTTCTATATAATAGTTATTATAATTTTTATATTTTATATTTTTTTTAATTTTTTTAAAAACTATAATTGATAAATAAATACAAATCATACTAGAGCGGTAAGAAATTCACACCTCACTTTTTGGAATATCTCAATTAGAAATGTGTTTAATCCTTTTATAGATGATATTTTGAGAGTAATAGAAAATATTAATGGATTATTGGTATTTTTATGTTGGTATTTTATGAATTTTGGGATAAAATAATTTGGTTTTTATCTTGAAGATAATTTAGAAGATGACTTCGCATTTTGTAATTGTAAATGTCGACATTTTTGGAAATACATAAAAAATATTAATAATGGGATGTCACTATCATGTAATGATTCTAAGAAATAGGGAAATAATGGATTTGGGAAGGTAAATGATTCGAAATTTTCAAACCACCCAATATCATCATTTTTATTAACATGTTTTTGTAATTTTCTTCTCAGTTAAAAGCTTTTTACCATATTTTATTTTACAAGGGCAACTAACTTATAAGAAATATATTTATATTTTATGCATTTAAAAAATAAGTACCAATTAAAAAAATTAACAACTAATTATTCCAAATTATAAATAAATTTTATAATATAAATTTTACTAAACATTATAATTAATTTAAAATTACAAATTGTATATTATAATAAAATTTATTTAAATATGATTATTATTTTAAAATATAAATAAGGGATTTGTAAAATAACACAAACATTAATAAAATTGTAAAATTACTTTTAAAATCAATATAACCTCTTATAAGAAAGGATCTATTAATTTAAAATTCAAACACACACACACACACATATTTATAAAATCGTAAAATTCAGGTTATTTGTAAAAAATGATTTTTTCACTATTTATAAATAAATCAATACTTTTTAAAAAATCCAACAAAATTATCCAAACCAATTATATATATTATTAATCAAAAAATTATTTTATTTTTGTGAAATTAGGATGAAGAAATTAAAAAAATTAGTTTAAATGACAATGTAAAATATATAAATAATTTCAATTGTTTTTTAAATAACCTTTTTAAACCACAAGTTTTTATAAACATATTTCATATATATATCAATATTATTAAATATTTTCATGTAGATTTAGAAATTTAAATATTAACTATTATAATTAATTTTTAACAATGATATTATTATATTTGTAAATTAAGGAAAAAAATTTCTAAAATATTTTTCATAATATATTCATTTTTAAAATAATATACAAATTAATTAAAAATAATTTTTTTTATGAATTAAAAAAATTTATCTACAAATTAATATTTTTTCATGTAATTTTATTTTATTAATTTTTGGTTTTTTTGGGTTCTGTGTTGTATTTTTGTAATGTGTAGAACACACTATTAAATATTGTACATTTATTAAAGTATAAACTTTAATGTCATTACAACCCGATTTTTATTAAAATAAACTAATTTACAGTGTCATAATGATTCTATTTAACGTGAATTATCCATTTAAATTTAATAAAAAACATATTCACAAGGTGTAGTACCACTAGTTTTTGGTAAGTAACCCTTTATTGATGCTTTTAGTGGTTTTAATATTAAGGGGATGAATGGGAGAGTCGAGAGAACTCTGAATGACGCTTTGAGGAAAATGATAAGTTGCATAGACGACACACAGTCTGTCAAAACCGTTCGGTAAACCCGTGCGTAGTTGGTCTTGGAGGAAGTATCTTCTGCATTGGCGGTGCACGGTTTGTCTAAATGTGCTACCATACTATGCGTGGAGGGTCTGTCAAGGCATTGGATAAAACAAGATTAGCACACGGGTTGTCTAACTGTGCGAGAAAATTGTCCGGCCACATAAATGAGATCCTATAAAAGTGGATCTCACTTGTTTTTTCCTTTAAGTTCATCGTTTGAGCTCCTAAGTGGACATAAATCGGGATTTTTCGTCACTTAAGGTCATAGAGGGCTCTCCCATCGTTTAGGAGGAAATATGAAGGCTTCTATTGGTGAATCGAAGATGGATTCTTGAGTTATGTGATCGTTCTTCTTCGTTCTTCATCAGTTTCATAGAGCTACTTAGATATACTTGTCATATTCTCTATTTTTCAATGATATATGATTTTTATGGGTATATATAAGTGTTGGGATTCAAAATATGATGATATTTTTTCTTGATCTTTCTAGGAGAAGATATCTAAGGTGGGTTTGTGGAGAATCTACCCGGTTTCATGAGCGTTCTTCGACCATTGTGGTTTTCATCAAAACCATTGAGGTAGGTGGATTCACTCCCGAATCCTCTTTTTAGAATTGAATAGAGTAGATTAATTTTTTTTTGTTTTAATGGATTTGATTTAGAAAATAATGGAATAAATCTTCGATAGTGATGATTTATTGTTTTGATGAAATTTTGATATCATGGTGAATTGTTTTGAAATGTGCTTTGTCTTTTTTAATTAAAAAATTTGATTTTAAATTATTGGTAATGAAATTGTATATGGATTGATGAAAAATGGGTTTTCAATAAAATGGGTGTTTTATTGAAATGGTTTGAGATTAAAATGACTTGGATGGGTTTGGTTTTCAATAAAAAGGGATTTTTGTTGAAATGGTTTTGAATTGAAAAGGTTTTTATGGAAATGGTTTTCAATAAAACGGTGTTATTACTGAATGTGGTTTTGGTATTACTATTTGGAATATGTGTTGTGTGTTCATGTTTCATATACGAGGCTTAGTTTAAATTTGACCTTGTGCTTGGTGCCAAACATTTAGTATCATAATGGTAACTACATGTACGAGGCATGGTTGAAATATGACCTTGTGCTTAGTACCATAGGTGTAATGGAACTTGGGAAAAATTACCTTGTGACGACTTGGTAGATCGATGAGAGAATGCTCATGAATAAGGAAGTTTTATAACGAAGAACACATGATTCATAGCATGGTTTGGGAAATGGATGGGTATGCCAAAAAGGATTGTTTGTGAAATGGTTCTAAATATTGTTTGGTTATTTTTGGGGAAATAATTTTCTAGAAAATTGGTTTAAATTTCTCTTAGAATGCATTTGGTTATGAATGGTTTTTGAAACTAGTTTATATTTAGTTATAAACTAATATTTGGAAAATGTTTCAAATAAATTGTTTTTATATAAATGTGATAACTCTTCTTTCTGAGTGGCGTGATTTGGGAAGACAATGGAGAAACCTACTGACATTTATACTCACCCTTTTGTTGGCACTTTGGAGATTTTGCAGATTTCGTGTAACATGATACATGTAGAGGGATAACATCTTATTGTTAATGGCTCATGGCGATGCTTGGGAGATGTTGTGGTGTTTGGAGCTTGTAAAGCATGGATTCATGGTGTCTTTTGACAGTCAAGAGTTTTTCATCCGCTGTTTACATTGATATATGGTTGTTTTTCTGCTGTTTTCTAAATGATGTGGTTTGACATAAATAATGTCGTTTAGTTGTCATTAATTTGTCCATGCATTATATATTGAATGTTTGGATATTTTTGGATAGTTAATGGGTTATTTCGTAAATGGTAAATCATCCCCCAACTTTTATTTGAAACCCTTCGGCATTTATTGACAGCCTTTGGCATCTTGGGGATGTCACTTAGGTCCATGTAATGACTCATTGTACTCTCAATTGAACGAGAATTGGCTGGTCATTAAAAATTTTATCATCTTGTTCGGTCCTCGCCAAACAAGTGGTCATTTATGTTCTTGGTCTTGGAGTTGAAATTCATTCTTCTCGATTCCTTGGGTTAAAATCTTACACAAGATAAGGATTTCCAGAACCTGAAATGTATAGCATAAAAGGATGTAGCTAACTAGTTTATGCTGAACATCATGTTACTAGGGTGTTTGGTACATAAGTGTTTTGGATACTCTTCATGAATCATGGAAATTTCTTTTTCATGGGTTTAGCCAATGGGATGAGCATGACATGAATTATTGAGGAACGATAACCCTCTAGGATTTCATATCTCATGGTGTGGAATTATTTTTGATTTTTTGAAAGGTGTGGATTTTTTAAAATTGATGAAATTTTTTTCAAAAAAAAGTTTTTGAAAAGGTCATATTTGGTGTATTTTGAAAATGGTTTGATTTTCAAAATGCATGTTGATTGTTTTTTAAAAAATTGAATATGGGAAAAAGGATGTTTTGGAAAACAATGTTTTGATAGATGATGTGATAGAATATAAAATTCTACGCCTTTAGTTGCTAGAGAGTGATATTGATAGAGGTCTTTGTTGGTTTTGAAAATGGAAGCTGGTATGAAACATTGAAACAAACCCGAAGAAGTTGCGGATAATGTGGTGGCACCTGAACCACACATGAACTAAGAGCAAGCTCAGAGTATCATCCAAGATTTTCTAGAAATGGATACGGGGAATCGGAGGAATGAACCAAGGCATGTGGATCATACCATCTTGTTCATGAAGCAGAATCCACCAAACATTCGGGGTAGTGCTGAAATTGAGAAGGAAGAGGTGTGGCTAAGTAGGATGAATCATATCCTCAATTTCATCAGCACACAATCAGATCTCAAGGTCAAGTTGGCGACATATATGATCAAGGATGTTTCACGTCAGTGGAGGGATTTAGCAGGGAAGGATAAATTTGATGAAGTCCTCACATGAGAGGATTTTGAAGAATTGTTCAACAGATAATTATATCATCACATGTTCAAGATCCATAAAACGGCATATTTCTTTAGTCAAAAACATGAGAGCCTCTCTATCACAGATTATACGGCTATTTTCATGAATTTAGATAGTTTTTCCCCATAGGATGCGGCAAGTGCGTCGTCGAAGGCACACATCTATGAATCGGGGATATGTAAGGATACTCGATCAAAGATTACGGTGCCCTATATTATGGATTATATAGAGATAGTAAACAGAGCCACTGTTGCTGAACATAATATATGGGGATTGACAGGAGGGGAATGATGATACCTAAGGGAAACGGTGGGAACTGAACTGATGGGAACAAGAGGAAAAAAGGATACCTATTTCCATGGTACAAGTGCAAATCAAAACCAGACGACATGATCAATGAACCATCCTCCATGACCCCAGAGCAATGCAGTTTGATTTCAATGTGGTTCAACTAACCACATAAAGAGAGAGTACACGAAACAACTTAGAGCATATTGTAAAAGCATGAAAATGGGAATCTATAGTGCTACTGTAGTAATACTCCGAGGTCGGGTGCACGTGAAACTTCCCACGCCTCACAAGCATCATATGATTCGATAGAATGAGGATAGTAGAGTCATTCTCGTAAGCATCATAGAGCTAGCCATGGTGATTCTCAAAATAACATGACTCCTCAACTAGTGCAATCTCAGCAAGGAAACAAAGAGAACAATGCAATGTTGAAGAAATTGTATGGAGATGAGAAGATGATTGTCGATGATCATGTTGGATCATCTACAGAGAGAGGTATGATTCATTTGAATTATACCGTTGTTCAAGTGTTTTTCTGATACTATTACATCGCATTCCTTCATTTATTCTTCTTCTGTTGACTTTCTATGTTTAAAAATGGAAATTATGCTTTCTGTTTTGAAAATGAAAACTCTTCTTGGTCAAAGAGAATGTCAAGCCTTTTTGTGTAGAGCATGTGCTATAAATTCTGATGGAGATGAGTTAAAATGGGACTTCTCATTGTAGGACACGTATTTCGGTGATGTAATCTTATGTATGGATTGGATGACAATGTTTAAGGCTCATATCGACTATTATAGGAGAAATGTTATTTTCACGACTGAGGATGGAATTGACCATCTCTTTAGAGGAGAGATGATGGTAAAGAAACGTGAAATGTTCTGGTTGGCACCAATGGTGGGAACGATATCTTACCAATTGGTAGCGTTGACTTTGGAATCAATGGAAGAGATTGAGGAAAATATATTTCTAGCTGTTGTGGATCAATTTCCAGATTTCATTCCCAAGATCCTCTCAAGGATACCACCTCTAGCGGAAGTGAAGTTTATGATTGATCTTCTTCCGGGGACCAGACCTTTTTCACTTACGTCTTATTGGATAGAACCAACAGAGTTACTTGAATTGAAATTATAGTTCGAGGAGCTGGAAAGAAAGGGTTTCATTTGACCATGTACTTCTCCAGGGCCAGCACAAGTTTTGTTTTTGAAAAAGGTAGATGGAACCCATCAGTTGTGTGTTGATTATCCTAACCTTAACCATGTTACGATAAAGAATATATATCCACTACCATGCATCGATGATCTGTTCAATAAATTAAGGGGAGCTCAGTGGTTCTCTAAAATTTACTTCCGTTCAGGATATCACCAATTGCGACTTTGGGATGAGGATATTCCAAAGACAGCTTTCAGAAGTAGATATGGCCACTACGAATATGTAGTCATTCCTTTAGGTCTAACAAATACACCATATGTCTTCATGGAATTGATAAATAAGATAGTTCAACAATATCTGGATTATTTTTTATGGTGTTTATTGACGATATATTAGTTTATTAAAAGACAAGGGTAGAGCATGAGGTGCACCTAGAAATAGTGTTACAAATCTTGAGAGATCATCTTTTGTGGGAAAAATTATCAAAGTGTGATTTTTTGATATAGGAAGTACATTTTTTTAGCCATGTCTTTTTAGAGAAAGGTGTTTCTATGGATCAAGAAATGATAGAAACCATTATCTCTTGGTACCCTCCGAAGAATGTGTTCGAGATATGCTATTTTCTGGGTCTAGCTGGTTACTACCGATGCTTTTTTCATGATTTCTCATGACTAGATTCACCAATGACAACTCTAACAAAGAAGAATGCGACATTCTAATGGGAAGAATAATGTCATATGTCTTTCTTGGAACATAATGTTCACCTTAAATCGGCACCTATCATGATATTTCCAGAATCCGGATAGGGGTATGTGGTATATTGTGATGCTCTGGGTTCATGGTTGGGTTGTGTTCCTATAAAATGAGATCATGTGGTTGCTTATGGTTCAAGTTAGTTGAGGATTCAAGAGAATAATTACACAACACATGATTTGGAGTTTGTTTTATTCTTCCATGATTTGAAAACATGGATACATTATCTCTTTGGTGAGAAATTTTTTGTATTTACGGTTCACAAAAGCTTAAAACACTTTTTTTAATAGAGATATTTTAATCTATGTCAATGGATATGGATGGAGTATCTCTAGATGTTTTTCATTGACTTGATGTACACACCAGGAATAGGGAATTTAGTGGTGGTTGCATTGAGTAGAAATTCATATGCTCAGTTAGCAAAAGAATCCTCAGACGAATGGTAGTTGATGTTGGTCCTAGCAGACATGCATGAGGAATGTGAAGACCGTGGTGGTGTTGCTAATTTTTTTAACTACATTTATTTTTCATTTGGTAATGATGATCAAAGAAGCAAAAACATATGATGTATAATGTCTAGTTATAATTTCAAAACTCAATGGTGGGGAGACCATTGATGGATGAAACTTGAATGGGGTTCAGTTTTGTGCTTCGGAGATAGATGATTGTACCTATGGTTTGTCATGAACAAATCCTTCATGCTTACCAGCATTCAATATGTGATGTACATCCAGGTACATAGAATATTTATAAGGCATTGAAGGCGCAGTTTTGGTGGAGCGGCATGAAAAGGATAGTGGCCGAGTTCGTCTAACGATGATTAACTTGTCTACATGTTAAAGAAGAGCATTAGAGACCAGCTGGTATGTTACAATATTTACCAATACTTTTGTGAAAATGGAATTAGATATCAATGGATTTTCTTACAGGTCTTCCATGAATGGTCCGGAAACACGATGTTGTTTGGGTTATAGTGTATTGTCTTACCAAGTTGGACCATTTCATTCCTATTCATGAAACCCATACGATGGAAGATCTCCCAAAAATATATATCCTAGAAGTTGTAAAGAAGCATGGTGTACCAGTGTCTATAGGCTCAGATAGATACCTAAGGTTCATATCTTGTTTCTTGAAATCATTATAGCAAACTCTTGGTACTCAATTGACTATGACCATGGCGTAACATCCTCAGAAGGATGGGAAATCCGAGTGGTTGATACAAACATTGGAAGACATGTTTCGAGCATGCGTAATGTATTTTGGTGCCTCATGGGTGGAGTATATACCCTTAGTAGATATCTCATACAATAATAACAATCAAGCCTATTTACACATGGCTCTATTTGAAGCATTGTATGGCCATCCATGTCATTCTCAACTATGCTGGGTGGAAACTGGTAAAACTTTACTAGTCAGACCAAGCCTTGCCTAGGAAAAAAACATAGAATATCTAGTTGATTAAAAATAGGATGGAGACAGACCAGAGTCATCAAAAATCTTATGTTGTACACTGTTGAAGATAGTTGTTGTTCGTATTGGGTGATCATGTCTTCTGGAGGTTCTCTACATGGAATGGACATCGTTGTATCAGGAAGCTTTGAAAGTTATCTCCAAGATAAATTGGCCCTTTTGAGATAACAGAATGGGTGGGAGTGGTGTCATATCTATTAGAACTACCACTATGGTTTATATTGGTACATAATGTGTTTCATGTATCTCATGTGAAAAAATATCAGCCTGATCCTGACCGTGTGATCAGATGGGATCACGTTGACCTAGAGCCGGATGCTTCATTGATACATATCCCGGTACAGATTGTGTATAGCCAAGAGAATGTCTTAAATCTAAAAACAATCAGTCTGGTGTAGGTTTTATTGAAGCTAGGTCATATTCAGGAAGAGTCTTGGGAACATGAAAAGGAAATGAAAGAGCATTAGCTAGAAGTCTTTCAGTTGGGTGAAATTTTTCTACTTTTCGAGGACGGAAAGACAAATGGTGAGGAGAATGTAGTACCCCTGGATTCTAGTATGTAACCCTTTCTTTATGATTTATTGGTTTTAATGTTAAGGGTGATGAATGATATAGTTAGGTGAACATTGAATGTTGTTTTGAGGCAAAGGAGAAGTCGCGTGGACGGCGCACAGTTTGACTAAACAGTGCGGTAAAACCATGCGTGGTTAGTCTTGGAGGCAGTAGCTTCTAAACAGGCGGCACACAATTTGTCTAACCATATGTCCAAACCGAGCATGGAGGGTCTTTCGAGGTAGTGGCTAATTCACGGTTAGGGCATGGTTTTTCTAACTGTGTTAATAAACTGTGCGACAACTTAAATGAGATCCTATAAAAGTGGATCTCACTCTTTTTTGCCATTGAGTGTCGCATTTAAGCTCTTAAGGGTCTATAACTCAGGATTTTTATTCTACTAAGGTTAAAGAGTGTTCTCCTATCATACCTTAGGCAATCCAAAATCTTCTCTTGGTTAATCTAGGCCAGATTCTTGAGGTATGTGATCATTCTTCTTCGTTCTTAATCAATTTCATTGATCTAATTATATCTACTTCTCTTATTCTCTCGGTTTCACAAATATATGCCCGTTATGGGTAGATATACATGTAGGGATTCCAAATATGATGATATTTAGTCTTTATCATACTAGGAGATGAAATACAAAGTGGTTATTTGGAGAATCGATCAGGGTTTCTTGAGCTTTCTTCAACCGTTGTGGTTTTTGTCAAAAACATTGAGGTAGGTGGCTTCACTCTCTACTCCTCATGATAGAATTGATTGGAATAGTTTTAAGTTGGTTTGTTTGGATGGTTTTGATTGTTAAATTAATGGAATAAATCTAATTTTGTGATTATTTATACTTTTGATGAAATTGTGAAATCATGGTAAATTTTTGTGCAATGTGATATGTTTTCTAAACATTAAAATGTTGATTTTAAATTATGAGTGATGAAATTGTAAATAGTTTGATGAAAAATGGGTTTTCAATAAAAAAGGTGTTTTATTGAAATGGAATGATTTCGAAATAACATTAATGGATTTGGTTTTCAAAAAAAATGTAGTTTTATTGAAATGGTTTGGATTTGAAATGGTTTTGATGGAAATGGTTTTAAATAAAAAGGGTTTTTTATTGAAAGGGGTTTTGCAATTGCCAATGGGATTATGTGTTGTGTGTTCCTATTTCATGTACGAGGCTTGGATTAAATATGACATTGTGCTCGGTGCCAAAGGGGTAATGGAACATGGGAAATAGATACCTTGTGATGACTTGGTTGATCAACGAGAGACCACTCATGAGTATGGAACTGTCATAACGAAGCATGCATGGTTGGTAGCGTGGGTTGGGAAATGGTCGGGTAGGCAAAAAAGAATGAATATGAAATGGTTCTAAAGCTTGTTTGGTTATTTCTCTGGAAAATAACTTGCTAGAATATTGGATTAGATTGCTCTTGGAATGCCTTTGGTTATGAATGGTTTTTGAAACTTGATGTTATTTAGTTATAAACTAGTTTTGAGAAAATGTTTTATTAATATTGTTTTTATATAAATTTTCTAACTCTTATAACCAAGTGTCATGAGTAGGGAAGTCAATGGGGAAACCTACTGAGTTTTATACTCACCCCTATTTTGGAACTTTGGTTCTTTTGAAAATGTTGTGTTCTGGTATATAGGTAAAGGTAAAAGGTCTTATTTTTATTAGCTCGTGGCGATGCTTGGGAGATGTTTTAGAGTTTCGAGCATGTGGAGCATGAAGTCGTGCAGTCTTTTGAGAGTCATGAGTTGCTCATCCGCTTTGTACATTGATTCTTGGATTAGTTTTCCACTATTGTATAATTGGTGTGGTTTGATATAAATAAATTTGTTTAGTTTGTCATTAATTTTTTCATGCATCATTTAATGAATGTTTGGTTATTCTTGGTTGGTTTATGGGTTATTTCATAATGGTTAAATAATCCCTAACTTGTATTTGAAACCCTTCGGCATTTATTTCCATCATTTTACATCTTGGAGATGTCTCTTAAGGCCAAGTAATGACTCGTTGTACTCTCAAGCCAATGAGAATTGGTGGGTCATTACACAAGGGATCTCTTTAACAATCTATATATTTTGAGAGTCTATTCAACTCAACATATTATAATATTCAATATAGCTCTTAATATACATAATTCTGCACATTAAATAAATTTGGAAGCCTCTCAAAGAGTGTTTGACGAAAAGAATGCAATATTAGTAGATTTAACATTTTATATTTAATGATCTATTAAATTAGTACATGTATAATTATATTTAATTTAGTTTTAATATAGAAATAATTATCATCAATTAATTTTTTCAAAATATTTTAGTAATTAATGATGAATTATGGAATAATTAAACAATTATAAATAAATGAAATAAACAAGATATAATTAGAAATATTCAAGAGTACCTAAAAATGGAAAATTAAATAATACAATGTGAATATTCATGGAGTATAATTCATGTACGATTTCGACTTTTCCCATTGAACTCTCCATTTTTTATGAACTATTTCATCTCATGGAACAATCATCATAGCTATTCATTTCATAGATAATCTAAAATTCATCTCATATAAGTCCTATTTGTCATTATAGAATTATTATTTATTTTCAAATAATCCCAATGGTTACAAATGAATAATTAATTTCATCCTTAAATATATATATATCATTCATGTAAGAATAATACATCTCAAATATGGTATGCTTCACTATCAATAGAATTATTAAAATATTGAATTTACCAAATCATTTATAAAATACTTCTAATATAAGCTTATAATTAATCATTCAATAATTATGATGTCATTTATTGTAAAAAATCACACATGGAATAATAATCAAATATTATATATTACTCTAGGAGAAACCATGAATATAATGGATTCTCCCAACTTTTATAACATTTAATTAATAGTGTATTAAAAGGAGCACATTAATTCATGTAACAGTTAATGAAAAGGTTGAAAAAGAGAATAATTAAAATTAAAAAATTGAATATATTTTTATTATCTAAACAAAAATAAAAATTGATCCTGGATCCCCACCACCACAGTACCTAAAACTATGCTTCAAATCATTTCACAATAACAATTGACCTCTTTTACGTGGGTAGGAAGTCCTGAAGAATTCAATTGTAGGCCATTGTTTTCCAAATAAGTATTCCAAAACATATTACCACAATATATACATTACTCTACAAGGTAAAAACAACTATTAATCATTCAAAAATCATTGATCTACCTTATTTTCTTGAAAATAACTCATGCACCATACTCTAAATTTTTTTACAACAACACAACACGAATATTGGTGTCCAATTATTATTCAATATATCCTATTAATATTTTAATGTCAAGATAAATCATGGATACTGATGAAGATTGTGAAAAATGGTGGGAAAATATTAAATGAAGGAAATTGTTAGTATCATCAATGGTCACTGTCGACCTGACCATAACAAATAGGCATGAACAAATCAATGAAAATATAAATTTTTTCTAATAATATAATCAAATCCAATGAAGAAATTAATAAAATTATATGGACATATATATAAAATAAATATAATTAATAAATAATATAATTTCCAAAAATAATAATTGAGATAAATCAAATGTAACAATTTTCTACCTCAAGGTAGATCATTTCCTCTTTTATTCCATCCTCAAAACTACTTTATCCATCCACTAAATTCACTATTAATATGATCTCATCCTTTATATCCATCATCAATTCTATGAACTATTTATCAATTATACCCAATTAGATGATTCTATATGTTCTAAAAGGTCATCCATAGGTAGATGTTATAAAATGTATTAAATAGTAAAATTCTAGAGGATTCATTTAAACTACCCATTAATTAAATTATTTAATTATTTAATTAATCTATCTTTGATTGTGAAAAACTGATATAATCTATGGGAAAAAATGTTTCATTATTTATATGGTAGACAACCCACTCTATACTAAACCATGGACTTATATTTCCCATTTGATTCTTTTATGAAATATAACCGTCATTAAAATAATAATCATTCACAGTAAAAAATTTAATTTTTTTATATGTTTTTTGTACGGATGTTTTACATTCATTTTAAACATTGACTCAACCTTATGGTAATAATTCCAAGTAAATTCATGTTATATATAATTATCAGTGTCGTTTCAATGATCAAATTTCAACAAAATACTATAACAAAACGTTTTATGATAATGTAAATAATAAATATGATAAATAAGACACTATCATTATCCAATTTTAAAAAACAATAAAACACAATTTTTGAGGAAAATATAAACAATATAAAAAATAAAAAAAACTATTAAAATATTTATTCCACTATCACATGTTCATTTTCAACATAAAGTACATTATATTAAACCTATGACTCTGTTTGTACGATCATTAGTATCTTGTGCTAAAAAAAATTAGAAATTAAAATTGATGAAAAATGAAATGATAAAAGATAAACATGAAAAATGTCACATTATTATCATGCCTCAAAATAATAATACATATCTAATAGAACCATCTGGTTTTGTGTCTCTGTGGACTAGTTATATATTAATCTAATATTAAAACCCATGTGAAAAGATTTCTATAATTGAGCCATTCTTTATTTTCCACTAGATGTATAATATGATACACCCTTATTTATAACTCATGGAAATGATTCATAAAAAAAATTATAACCTCAAATAATAATTGAGGGAAATGTTATCAAAATATCATGGATGGTAAGATTATATGAATATGAGAAAAAATGGGTAGGGTAAAAATGAATTTTTTGAAAAAGATAACTTAAAAGGGGTTGTACTTAAATCCTGATAAAAGGTTATGTAATATAAAATAAGAAACCATATAAAAAGGAAAATGTGTATGGAACCATGAGGTATAATAATGTTCTGTAAAGAATAATTGTAGTTTCCTTCTTCATATAAATATTATTGGGTTAGGAATTTAATGGCTTAATTAGGACTGGGATACATGTACATTTTATATTTTGAAGGACAAGTTATTGTTAATTTGTTAACATTGGTTTCACCAATGTTTCTCTAACATAAACTCATTTCACCTGACATTTGTTTATATGGGTTGAATTATATGAAATCATTTTTGTTTGGATCACTATTTTGGAAATGTTTTAAATGGGTTCATTTTTGGTACTAGAATCAACCTATGGTTCAATATCAATTGTGGACCTCCATTCCCAATCCATTGTCTAGTTGAAGAGTTTTCCTAAATATGATTAAGAAATCATATTTTTTGATAGTATGAGATGTCAGGATGATCACACCATTTAATGGGGTATTTTTTCCTACTCAATAACTCTGTTGTTGATTTATGACATGTTCATAAATCCTTAATTGTTTCTCCTTTATGATGTGGATCACCCTTGAATTAACCATAAATTTTTAATATTTTTGGATCTTAGAATCATCTATATATATCTTTGTACCTACATCAATGGAGGTATCAACATTTATCTGAGGATCTACATAAATTATTCCCTAATACGTACTAATTGATAATCTTTTTTGAGGATAATGCTGGTTTTCTATCCATGCTATAGGCTCTCAAGAGTGTGTTGTCATCCAGGGAGACCAGATTTGTTTTGATATTGGTTTAAAAATCAAGAGATGTGATTCATATGTATTATTCGGAAAGTAATCATAACCCATGTAGACTTTTTTCACTTAATGTGGAAAATAATTTTTTATATTGTTATGTGATGAGGACTAAATGGCATATTTTAGTTTCATGCAGTAAGGAATTCTATCAAGAAGGTTCTTCATCAATGTTTTCGTGGGAATTATGTCAATGTATCCCAGATAACCTACAATGTATATTAATTCCCATGTTGAATTATAAACTACTATGAATGTGTCCCTGAGTGAAGATGGTCAATTTGGTGTGTTGGGTTTCACCCCAGGGAGGCTTCCTTTTTATCCTATTTGAGCTGGAATCAAATCCCATGTAGTTTTTTTACGAGGACCCATGTCTATTATAGGTCCATAGATTTTACTAGAATGATATTATGACCCAATTAGAAGATTTAGTCTGGGTTTATTCATGATAAGGATACTATGACATTCTTCCTCATTATTATTTAACATTTTAATTGTATAGATCAAATTGAGGATCTATTGAATTTTGGTTTCATGGACATGAGGTACATAATACATGAAAACATGAAAAATTATTCTTATTCAATTGAAATTATTCATTAATGATTCATCATATGTACATTTACAAAATCACATAACCTGGGGATATACGTCGAAGGAAAGGGTTAGCATAATGTCCAGTATGGGAAAATAGGGGAAATAGAATACATGTGACTGTGAGATATATCAATGATAACATGAGAAATAATGGCATGTTAAAAGGAAATGGTTAAAAACATATGATAAATAACATGAATCCAAACATGGAAATGGTGGGATAAAATTTAGATGATATATTCATAATCATATCCCCATGTTTTTTCACTAAGATGTTATATTATTTACCATTGTTATTCACATAGAAATCGTAAAGAATTTCATCTCTATTGATTAAAGTCATTACCCAATGCATTGGGTGGATATTTTGGTGTTCCCTTTATATGTTTTAATTTTAATGTGATACAATTTTATCATAATAATACATTTAATAAAAAACACATAGTGAATAAAAGTAATGGGTTTCATATTAAAAATCTTATTTTTTTGAGAAGTGATAAAAGACAAGATCATTATGACATTATAAACCCATAAAAAAGGATTGAGAGTTAATTATTTCTTATTTAAAGAGTAAAGAAATAATTTCTACAACATTTTTAATAATAGTGTAAAATATATAGGTTTTAGTTTTCATAAAAATGAAATAAAAACCAGTTTTATTTAGAAAATGAGAGAACTTTTGATAAGATAAGTCAGAATCATAAAGGGTTTAAAATTTGGATTTAGAAAATATTAATATATGATTGTACAAGGGTATCCAATTCGTAATAATAATCATACTATAGTAATGTTATGGATACAATTGATAGAATAACATAGTTTTTTATTTTAAATACATTCTATATAACAAGGGAATGTGAATGAAAATGAGAAGTTGACATTTATCTTTCCATAAAGCGTAAATCATAAAACTAGATCTTTGGGACATTAAGCCATTTAGGACTCATTTGGAGGACTAAATGAATGTTAAAACTGTTATATATTAATGTATTTTTTTGGGTGTTAAATTAAATGTTTAAATGGGATTTTATTTATAGAAAAAGTTGAGGATTTATTTATAAATTTCTAAATAATGGATTTGGACAGCTAGATATGTGGAAATGAACAACCATGGGATTTACCATGGTATATTCCTATGGTATTAGAAACATGGAAAAAAAATTATGTTATTTTAATCCATAATAGTCATCTATGATTTTATATTACTTTTTTGAAATGTAAAATTATTTTATTCCAAATTAATAATTTAAAAGTTATAGGCATCATTTTAGATTTTGGAAGGTAAATAATTTATTTATATGCGGTTTAAAATCGATTAAAATACATTATATTAATAAAAGAACATATATTAAGTTTTTGATTATGGTTAATTATTTATTAGAACATTATGATATGATTATGATGTCCTTAACTTATATAAAAAGTCCTTCTAAGTTTTTACTATTCACAAAAAGAATGTATTTTAGAAAATTCTCATAAATTCTCCCTATCCTAATTTCAATGTGAAAAATTCGAAAATTATTTTTATTATTTAATAATAACTCTCTAAATATTATTATTTTTAAAGTTATGGTCTGAAGGTGTTCTGATAGAGGAACCAGAAACTCTGGTAAACAACATCTGGTGGAATCTTTTTATGGAGATATAAGCTAGTTGATTACAATGTCTTTTTAATGACTATGTATCCTCATTTTATTATTTAACTTGTGGTTCACACATTTTTTATTAAAGGTTTCTGATAATAAATTTTTAATTTTTATTGTGTCTATTCTAATTATTCTTTTTCATTATAATTTCTATTAATAAGTATTTATTAGTGAATTATAGATATTTTTATCTTTCATTTAAAGATAAATATCTATATAAAAATAAATTTATCAAATTACATATAAAATTAATTAAGAAAAACTATTAATAAATTAGAAAGGATGGAATAATAATTTTATTTACAAAAAATTATTACACATTATGTGTAGTATGTTGACAAATAAAAGCGCATATAACAACAACATATGACTTAGGGGTATGGTGTGAGATAGTTATTGATTCATGGGTTGGGTTATATAACATCTCTTGATTGGTAATTTCCACTAATATTAACTTATCCAATAGTAATTTTCATTCAAGATTCAAATGTTGAAGCTCAACATTGGAATGGTTAAGGGAAAAATTTTGTGATGTTACTTCTCTCCCATGTTCTAACAAATAGACAACATACAACACATATCTACTAGTTTAGGCTATTTTTTAGATGATACATTAATTATCCTATTTAACATATACTTATAAACACTAATTATACCATTAATTTTTTATATCAAAAGTATTGTATCCAAAAGAAGTTTGGAACAACTATCAAAATTGACCAATGGTCATATTACAATTTAAAATTTATGGTCAAATTTCAATTTATACTAACCTAAATATTAAAAATATATAGTTTTTTTAAGCACAAAAATAATATAACACACATTTTCTCAAGAAAGAAATGTCATTTAAAAATTTGGGGTCAGCATGTTTTCCCCCGTTAAAAAATTTTCATCCATAAAATTTCAACTCATTTTCTTAATTGAAAAAATCAATGGGTACTTCAGGTCATTGTCTACTCTGGTTCCCAAATCTCATCTTCATATTTATTTTATCCTTTGAATCACTTTAACATATTGGGTCATCTTGTTGGGTAGAAACATTTCACAATTGTCTAAAATCTCCACTGACTTCTCCTCATAGGAGAGGTTATGTTCCAGTTGTAACTATAAGGCCCCATCCTTAAACCTCACATAATCTTGAGTTATTACAAGATTACACATTGAGGATCTTTTCGGGTTTAGAGTTTTAGAGAATTAGATGATAGAACTTGCATTACATTCCACATATAAACAAAGTGGTTACATAAAGATAGTATTCTTCTTTCCCACCAATGGAAACATATTTAAAATAAAACATGGATTCTTTCTTGACACTTCCTTGACACAATCATCATATCATGTACCTTTCCCTTTACCTGTGAAAAACATTTCAAAAAACTTGGGATGATCATAAAAAAATCAGTAAGGGATATAAAAATATGGAAAGGAAACAAGGGTACATATATACATAAGAATGAAATCATAATTTACACATAAAAAATAATCACTTTAACATACCTCATCAAATCAGGAATAAATCATAGAAATCATAAGACATAAAGGTAACTTGATGCATTCATAACATTCTTACGTAGGGAGTAACCCTCTTGGTTACGTTGGGAATACCCATCACAGTATATTCCCTAAATCTCTTCGGAGAAACCTTAACGTTTCACTCCTTCGCATTACCCAATGCATTGGAGAGCTATATCGGGCTCATGCGCCCTTAGTCTATCACGGAACCACCCATCTTCATAATAATGCCCAATAACCTCAACATAATCGTATCACATAAAACATGCATAAAGGAAACATAACATTTCTACCTTTAAATCACAATATATCAATACAACACATTGATATAAAAACATTATGAAAACAATTTTCAATACCAAAATATAATAAAAGTAAAACATGGTATTTATTTTTCTTAAAAAGAAGGTATGGCTTATAGAGGAAGCTGAAACTCAAATAATGGTCATGACGGTGGAGAAGTCATTGTCTCCGCATACGTACGACAAAAAAATTCCATTTTGTCATTTAGTAAACGCTTCATATAAAAAAGAATCCTTTTGGATAAACGTAAAAGTCAAAGGGGTTTTTATACCGTATAAAAAAAATTTGTGTATAAAATAAAATATGCCTCAATGAAACGAGATTGAGACGAAGTCCCATAACTCGGGTCCGACATGACTCAATCGTTTTTTAATGACCTGAATAATAAAATTGATTTAATTTATACTTTCTTAAATACATTTTTTTAAGTTCATTATTCCTTTTATATCACTTATTCCCATGTCATGAACACTATGTAATTATTTAAGTTAATAACGGTCGTTTTAACGATCATTGGTATATGAGTCAAAAATAAACCCTTTATAATTACAAGTTGTTCATGTATCCATTATATCAAGAATTATAATCATGATGTATATATCATATATATCCAGTATATACAATCATTTATAATATTACATAATCATTTAGAGGTAAGAAATGAAATGTACCGTTCATGGAGATAGTAAGTCATACGTACGCATGAACGCTACTTCCATTTCTATTTCGTATTTTATAGAATGGAATAATAATGATATAAAGGTATATTATAATTCCAGTATAATATCATATATAATATCATAGTTCTATCCTTTATACGTCCCACATATGGTTTTTAACGAATCAAATCACTTTGATGGGGTGGTAATCCGCACTTCTTTAAATGAAGATATCATGTTTACCCATAATGGAAACCATAAAGTTATGCCCAAAATGAAAAATACATAATCTTAAAGAAAACATAAACATATTATATATCATATATAAATAATGTGACATCGTAATGGCCACCTTTGAAGGTGTTAAAAAAATGTTGAACAATCATCGTTTCGGGATGCATAAATTCACCATCCACGGAAACAATATGTTCTTTAACCATTAGATGAAGGTGTGTGTAAGTGTAGAATTAATCCTTCTTATAAAAACATCATTTTATATTGAATATACTGGAGTTGTTACACAATTAATGAATAAAAAGAGTTTAGGGGGTTGGAGAAGAAAAATAAAACAAAAGGACTCAAGTGAATACATTACCTTAAAATCGGGTATCTCACTTTGGTTTGAGCTCAAAGGCTTCCTTGGGAAGACATCTACCCAAAGTGAGGTTTCAAGGAGTAAGAGAGGGAAGTGGAAAGACAAAATGAGTAGGGTTTGGTCGAGCCAAAGGCTTTGGAAGTGTGGGTAAGGAGGTAGAGGTGGGGGCCTTTTATAAGGGGAGAGGAGGGGCACTCTTGGAAGGTAAAGAAAAGTCACTTTATTTTAAAATGGTATTCGGATTTAAGCAGTACCACATTGATGTATTTAGAGGATAAGGTGATAATGGTTCTAAATCCACTCATCCAATAGGTTTTTGACATGTGTAGGTCATGGATATTACATTATCTTTCCATTTTATTTAAATCGTTAAATAATGAGGTCATCGATGCATCATCATGATGTCATAAATAATTTAATTAATATTATTTCTAAAAATTATAAAAAACTACTATGATGTAGGAAGTCGTTTTATCTTTCCAATGACTATTTATAATCAATATTCTGACTTGTATAACCCCATGTAAAAATTGTTTTAGTAAAATAACACATGTTTCTGTCATTTTTACTTTTACATTAAATATAAAGTTATTTATGTCATTTCCCAACCAAAGTGGCTCCATGGGGTCCCCAAGTTGACCCATGGATTGGCTCGGTCGTCCATGACACATCCAATAAGTTTAGGACATGTGTCTAGGTCATTTCATATTATTAAAACATTATTTTTATCTTAAACTACACTAATTACCACTAATCGCGATTAAAAACATAAAAGTTACTATTCACCAAGAAATTATTTTTCTCTCATTGAACCAAATTATACATCTTAATGACACCCATGTATGTTGGATTTTTGAAAATAAAATCACAGAAGTGGTAAAATTTCATTGAAACGAAAAATCTGTTTTTTTAACTACCACTTAGTGGTTTCACTATTCATCAAAAATTAAAGTTTTTCAGAAAGATACCAAAACTTCACCCTAAGATATATTTGATATTCTGAATTCAAAAATGATGTATATTTTAAAAAATTCAAATCATATATGTTACATTAATTAATTTAATAATTAATTCCCGCTATCATGTCAAATAGCGTGTTTTTATGAAACAATAAGTATCAAAAGATTGACACCAGTTTAAGTCCAATTTCAAAGTGAAATTGATTCCAATGAACACCATTGGATTAAATGGTAAAAATATATTCTAATTTAACTTCAAAACCAATTCAAAAGATAATCTAATCATATAAATAAATTAGATTAAAAATAAGTTTTGATGTAAAATGCAGTATTTTTCACTATTCATTAAAAAAATGAACATTGTCAGAAAAATACCAAAAATTCACACAAAGTAAATTTTGATGTCCCAATCATAAAGAATAAGTTTATTTTGACAAACATAGCTTATAAAATTGTCAAAAGATACATTTAAAAATAGTTTTCCATCAAAAGGCAGTAAAAAAATCTTTTAAAAATATTAGTGTATTCCATGATTAAGATTGGATATATTTTCATTTTAAGCCTCTAAAACACTATATAATTCATTAATAGACATATATAAAAATAACTATTATTAATTACTTACTTGGGATGTTACATCCTTCCCCCTTTCGAAAATTGTGTCCCCGCAAATTATTTACTTATCGAATAAATGGGGGTACATATCTCTCATTGCATTTTCAGATTCCCATGTTGCCTCTTCCATCATGTTGTTTTTCCACAAACCTTTACCTGATTAATCATCTTATTTCGTAACACTGGCTCCCTGTGGTCAAGAATCTGGACCGGTTGTTCCTCATAAGATAGGTTCTCTTCCAGCTGAACTACCTCTGGACTCAAAACATGAGATGGATCTGGCATTTACTTCCTGAACATTGAAACATGAAAAACATTGTGTACCTGAGATAAACTCGGAGGTAATGCCACTCGAGGAGCAACTTATCCAAGTCTCTCCAGAATTTCATATGGTCCAATGAACCTTGGACTCATCTTTCCTTTCTTACCAAACCGCATGACACTTTTCCATGGTGATACTTTGAGAAAAACATGATCACCGACCTCAAAAGAGAGATCCATCCTCCTGTTGTCCACATAATTCTTTTGCCGACTCTGAGCTGTTCTCATGTGCTTCTGAATCATCTGAACATTTTTTGCCATCTCTTCTACCAATTTTGGTCCCATAAACTTCCTTTCACCCACTTCATCCCAGAAAGCTAGATTTCGACACCGCCTCCCATATAATGCCTCAAATTGTGTCATCTGTATACTGGAATGAAAACTGTTATTATATGAAAATTAAACCAAAGAAATATGATGGTCCCAACATCCCTGATAATCCTTCGAACAAGCTCATAGCATATCCTCCAAGGTCTGAATTTTTCGTTCTGACTACCCATCTGATTGAGGATGAAATGTTGTACTAAAATTTAATTCAGTACCCAACGACTTCTGAAGGCCTTTCCAAAAGATAGAAGTGAACCTGGGATCACTGTCAAATACAATGGAGAGAGGAACTCCATATAACCTAAATATCTCTTTAAGATACAACCAGGAAAGTTAATCTAGGGAAAAAGTATCTCGTATAGCAAGGAAATGAGCAGATTTAGTCAAGAAATCAACAATAACCGAGATTGCATTATTACCTCGAGATGTCTTCGGTAATCCCACAACAAAGTCCATGGATATATTCTCCCATTTCCACTCTGGCACTGGTAAAGGCTAAATCATCCCTTTCGGTAACTGCCGCTCTGCATTAACTTGTTGACATGTCAAACACATCATAGTAAAATCAGCAATATCTCTTTTCATTCCATCCCACCAGTAATACTCCCGAAGATCTCTATACATAATAGTACTGCCTGGATGAACTGCAAACGGAGAACTATGAGCTTCACATAACAACTCTCTCTTTAACTGTGAATCATAAGGCACACACAATCTCTTCCCAAATCTCAAAACGCAATCATTATCAATGTTGAATTCAGGAAACTTACCTTTCTAAACCAACTCTACCTTTTTCTGCAACTCACTGTCTTGCTTCTGTGCTTGCTTGATTCTGTCTGATAGAGAATATTTCACTGATACCTGAAACAAAACAGAAGAACATCCTGCACCAAAAACTTTTTTTCCAAATTTCATCAAATCCTTAACAAAAGGATCACGTTCCAAATGCAACATTGCTAATGAAGAATTACTTTTTCCACTCAAAGCATCGGCCACTTTATTTGTTTTTCCCGGATGGTAATGAATTGTACAATCATAATCCTTGATTAATTCTAGCCATCTCCTTTGTCTCATGTTCAATTCTTTCTTGAGTGAATATATACTTTAAACTTTTGTGATTAGTATATATTTCACACTTTACTCCATACAAATGATGCCTCCAAATTTTTATAGCAAAAACAACAGTAGCTAATTCCAAATCATATGTAGGGTAATTTACCTCATGAGTTTTCAACTGTAGTGAAGCATAAGCAATTACCTGATCATTCTGCATTAGGACGCAACCAAGTCCTTTCAATGAATCATCACTGTAGATAACAAACTCCCCATTCCTAGAAGGTAGTGCCAAAACTGGAGCTTTCACCTATCTTCTTTTCAACTCCTGAAAACAATCATCACATTCTTTTGTCCAGATAAACTTAACACCCTTTCGAGTTAGCTTTGTCATTAGACTAGATAACTGTGAAAAATTTCTAACAAACCTTTGGTAATAGCCTGCCAAACCAAGGAAGCTAAGAATCTCAGTTACATTTCTGGGTCTTGGCCATTCTTCAACAACCATTGTTTTTGCAGGATCAATAGTTATCCCATCTTTAGAAACAATATGACCAAGGAAAGAAATTTGTTGCAACCAAAACTCACACTTTCTGAATTTTCCATACAGTTTATTTTCTTTTATGGTTTGCAATATAACCCTTAAATGCCTTTTATGATCTTCTTTACTTTTAGAAAACACTAAAATATCATCAATGAAAACCACTACAAACTTATCCAATAACTCATGGAAAATTCTATTCATTATATCCATGAATACACCAGGTGCATTGGTTAGCCCAAAAGGCATTACTACAAATTCATAATGGTCATATCTTGTACAGAACGCGGTCTTCGGAATATATGCCTCCTTTACCTTCAGCTGATGGAACCCCAATCTCAGGTCAATCTTTGAAAAAAACTGAGCTCCTTGGAGATGATCAAACAAATCATCGATATGAGGCAAAAGATACTTGTTCTTAACAGTGATGTTATTCAAGGCTCTATAATCAATGCAAAGTCTCATTGAGCCATCTTTCTTTTTAACCAACAAGACAGGAGAACCCCATGGTGATGTTCTAGGTCGAATGAAACATTTCTCTAATAAATCTTGCAATTTATCCTTCAAATCTAAAAGTTCAATTGGAGCCATTCGATAAGGGGGTTTTGAAATTGGCATAGCATCAGGAAATAAGTCAACAGTAATTTCAACTTCCCGATCTGGTATTATTCCTGGAAACTCATCAGAAAAAACATCAGGATACTCATTTACCACTGGCACGTCATTAATTTGAACATTTCCCTTGTTTTAAACAATGTGTGGAAGGTGACCTTCATTTCCATCTTTTACAAGTTTCTTGGCCTCTTGATAAGTTATCAATATTAAGGGTTCATTCTTGTACACAAACTGAAATTCGTTCTGAAAAGAAACTTGTTTAGCTCTACAGTCAATCTTAGCATGGTAAATAGAAAGCCAATCCATACCCAAGATAACATCAAACTCTACTAGAGGTAAAACAATAAGGTTTGCAAGTAGGTTATTTTCACGGATAGGGATATGAAAATTCTCATAAATTCTTTTTGCCTCAACATTTCCCCCAGGTGTTTTTACCAGAAGTTCAGGAGTCATTTCTTGAGATGGTATTCCCATTTTACTAGAAAAGTTATCAGAGATGAAAGAATGTGTAGACCCCTAATCAAACAACACACTGGTATAACCTGAAAAAACAAACAATGTACCTGATACAACTTCATTTGATGGCCCGAAGTCTGCTGAAGTAGTTGCAAAGGATTTCACCACCCCTTTCTGCTTGTAGTATAGCTGCTTCCTATAACTCAAGCTCTTTGTCGGACACTCATTTGCATAGTGACCCATCTCATTACACTTATAACATTTCACTAACTGTAAATCAAATTTGGTCTTACCATCACCCTGATCTTTTTCAGTGCAATCACGAGCCTTATGTCCCATATTAACACATCGGTAGCACTTTCCAGAATTCATAAGACATTCCCCATCATGCATTTTGCCACATTTATGACAAACTGGAAACTTAGTTTTCTTACCATCAGACTTTTTTGAATAATACTTACCTTTCTCTTGCCACCTCGGTCTCTTCTTCTGTAGGTTGTTATAGAACACTTGATCATCGGAAAACTCCATTTCCACCTTCTCATCACATCGAACAATCTTTTCATAACATTTAAACTCACGAGAAGCTAATGCCCTTCGATATTTTGTCTTTAATCCTGAGTAAAAACGATTGATTTTACTATCAAGGTCTCGGATAAAAATTTGAGCATACCTTGGAAATCGAGTGAACCTTTCTTCATAGGCAGTCACTAAGTCTTCCTCTTGCCACAATTCCAAGAATTGTTTTTCCATCCTAAGTCGAACAGCCTTAGGAAAATAATTCTCAAGAATCATACCTTTGAATTCATCCCAGTCGAGAGCATCAATCTCATCAGCGTCCCTGATATTTTTAACCATCGACCACCACTGATCTTCTTCACCCTCTAAACGGTAAATAGCAAGACTAACCTTTTGATTGTCTGAACACCCCCTGACATCGAAAATCTCCTCCAGTGCTTTAATCCACCCTTCACCTAACATAGGGTCAAATGATCCTCTGAATGATGGGGGATGTTGCCTCATGAAATTTTCCACCACTGGCATGTTCCTAGGAGGTTGATCTGGCTGATCTCGTGCATGGATACCACCACCATTTATCGCTTGAGTCAACTACGCCATTACTGCAACAAACTGTTCAGTTCCAATTCCGACCATCTCATGATGCTGATTCGGAAGGTTATTTCTTTCTGCATGCCTTCCTAGCACTGTTTCCCTGTTTCCTCTGCGGAAAACCATTCTGAACAAACATATCATAGATGAAGCAACATGGTAATATTCAAATGCTATATCATTTCAAAAAAAATATTTTTGGATAATCATTTAATAGAATTATAACTCCTAAAGTTATCTAAACCGACCTTTGATACCAACTATATGGCCCCAGCCTTAAACCTTACTTAATCTTGAGTTATTACAAGATTACAAATTGAGGATCTTTTCGGGTTTAGAGTTTTAGAGAATTAGATCATAGAACTTTCATTACATTCCACATATAAAAAAAGTGGTTACATAAAGTTAGTATTCTTCTTTCCCATCAATGGAAACATATTTAAAATAAAACATGGATTCTTTCTTGACACTTCCATGACACTATCATCATATCATGTACCATTCCCTTGACCTGTGAAAAACATTTCAAAAAACTTGGGATGAGCATAAAAAGCTCAGTAAGGGATATAAAAATATGGAATGGAAACAAGGGTACATATATACAAATGAATGATATCATACTTTACCGATAAAACATAATCACTTTAACATACCTCATCAAATCATGAATAAATCATAAAAATCATAAGACATAAAGGTAACATGAGGAATTCATAACATTCTTACTTAGGGAGTAACCCTCTTGGTTACGTTTGGAATACCCGTCACAGTATATTCCCAAAATCTCTTCGGAGAAACATTAACGTTTCACTTCTTCGCGTTACCCAAGGCATTGGAGAGCTATATCGGGCTCAACTTCCCTTAATCTATCACGGAACCACCCGTCTTCATAATAATTCCCAAGAACCTAAACATAATCGTATCACATAAAACATGCATAAAGGAAACATAACATTACACCTTTCAATCACAATATATCAATACAACACATTGATATAAAAACATTATGAAAACAATTTTCAATACCAAAATAACAGAAAAGTAAAACATGGAATTTATTTTTCTTAAAAAGAAGGTATGTCTTGTAGAGGAAGCAGAAACTCAAATAATGGTCATGGCGGCGGAGAAGTCATTGTCACCGCATACGTACGACAAAAACATTCCCTTTTGTAATTTAGTAAATGCTTCGTATAAAAATGATTCCTTTTGGATAAAAGTAAAATTCAAAGGGGTTTATACACCGTATAAAAGAAAGTTGTGTATAAAATAAAATATGCCTCAATGAAAGGAGATTGAGACGAAGTCCCATACCTCTGGTCCGACTTGACTCGATCGTTCATTAATATCCTGAATTATAAACTTGAGTTAATTTATACTTTCTTAAGAAACTTTTTTTTAAGTTAATTATTCCTTTTATATCACTTATTTTCATGTCATGAACACTGTGTAATTATTTAAGTTAATAACGGTCGTTTTAATGATCATTGGTACTTGAGTCAAAAATAAACCCTTTATTATTACAAGTTGTTCATGTATCCATTATATCCTGAATTATAATCATGATGTATATATCATATATATCCAGTATATACAAGCTTTTATAATATTACATAATAATTTATAGGTAATAAATGAAATGCACCATTCATGGAGACGGTAAGCCGTACGTACGCATGAACGGTACTTCCATTTCTATTTCGTATTTTATAGAATGGAATAATAATGATATAAAGGTATATTATAATTCCATTATAATATCATATATAATATCATAGTTCCATCCTTTATACGTCCCACATATGGTTTTTAACAAATCAAATCACTTTGAGGGGGCGGTAGTCCGCACTTCCTTAAATGAAGATATAACGTTTACCCATAATGGAAACCATAATGGTATGACCAAAATGAAAAATAAAGATGCTTAAAGAAAACATAAACATATTATATATCATATATAAGTATAGTTTCATCTTAATGGCCACCTTTGAAAGTGTTAAAAGAATGTTGAACAATCATCGTTTCGGGAGGCATTAATTCACCATCCACGGAAACAGTATGTTCTTTAACCATTAGATGTAGGTGTGTGTAAGTGTAGCTTGAATAATTCTTATAACAACATCCTTTTATATTGAAGATACTGTAGTTGTTACAAAATAAATGTATAAAAAGAGTTTAGGGGGTTGGAGAAGCAAAATAAAACAAAAGGACTCAAGTGAATACATTACCTTAAAATCGGGTAACTCCCTTTGGATTGAGTTCAAAGGCTTCCTTGGGAAGACTTCTGCCCAAAGTGAGGCTTCAAGGAGTAAGAGAGGGAAGTGGAGAGACAAAATGATTAGGGGTTGGTCGAGCCAAAGGCTTTGGAAGTGTGGGTAAGGAGGTAGAGGTGGGGGCCTTTTATAAGGGGAGAGGAGGGGCACTCTTGGAAGGTAAAGAAAAGTCACTTTATTTTCAAATGGTATTCAGATTTAAGCAGTACCACATTGATGTATTTAGAGGATAAGGTGATAAGGGTTCGAAATACTCTCATCCAATAGGTTTTTGACATGTTTAGGTCTTGTATATTACATTATCATTCCATTTTATTTAAATCGTTAAATAATGAGGTCATCGCTGCATCATCATGATGTCATAAATACATTAATTTATTTAATGTATAAAAATTATAAAAAAATACTATTATGTAGAAATCATTTTATATTTCCAATGACTATTTATAATAAAAAATCTTACTTGTATAACCCCATGTAAAAATTGTATTAGTAAAATAACTCATGTTTGTGTCATTTTAAATTTTACATTAAATAAAAAGTTATTTATCTCATTTGCCAACCATATTGGCTCCATGGGGTCCCCAAGTTGACCCATGTATTTTCTTGGTCGGACATGACACATCCAATAAGGTTAGGACATGTGTCTATGTCATTTCATATTATTAAAACATTATTTTTACCTTAAACTACACTAATTACCACTAATCGCGATTAAAAACATAAAAGTTACTATTCATCAAAAAAATTATTTTAATCTCATTGAACCACATTTTACTTATTAATGAATACCATTAATGTCATATTTTTGAAAATCAAATCACAGAAGTGGTAAATTTTCATTTAAACGAAAAATCAGTTTCTTTAACTACCACTTAGTGGTTTCACTATTCATCAAAAATTGACGTTTTTTAGAATGATACCAAAACATCACCCTAAGCTATATTTGATATTCTGAATTCAAAAATGATGTCTATTTTACAAAATTCAAATCATATAAGTTACATTAATTAATTTAATAATTAATTCCCGATGTCATGACAAATAGCGTGTTTTTATGAAATAATAAGTATCAAAAGATTGACACCTATTTAAGTCCAATTTCAAAGTGAAATTGATTTCAATGACCACAATTGGATTGAATGGTAAAAATTAATTCTAATTTCACTTCAAAACCAATTCAAAAGATAATCTAATCATATAAATAAATTAGATTAAAAAGCAGTTTTGATGTAAAATGCAGTATTTTTCACTATTCATTAAAAAAATGAACATTGTCAGAAAAATACCAAAAATTCACACATAGTAAATATTGATGTCCCAATCATAAAGAATAAGTTTATTTTGAAAAAAATAGATTATAAAATTTTCAAAAGATAGATTTAAAAATTTTTTTCCATCAGAAGGCAGTAAAACAATCTTTTAAAAATATTAGTGTATTCCATGCTTAAGATTGGATTTATTTTCATTTTAAGCCTCTAAAACACTATATAATTCATTAATAGACATAGATAAAAATATCTATTATTCATTAATTACTTGGGATGTTACAGTAACACATTAGGACTTAGTACATGTGAAGGATAAGGTATATACATTATCAAGATGGATATGTTGAATACATCAGGAAATTGGGCTATATTTTTGGGAATTTAATGTTGATAAGCCTATAATCCTATGTAATCCCAGATTTCATTGGGGAAAATGTATATGAGGATAAGCTTACCTCTATTCCCAATCCACTTTCCCCTCATCTAATGTGAAATAATACTGAATTCTTTGTCACCATCATCAAAATCTAAGTTTTTATATGATATTGATAATAGATTTTCTTTCGAAAATGAGTACACATTATCTGTTGTTTAATGTTATGACCCTTTTTCATTTATTACTCATGATTGGGCCCCTGGATATTTCTCTTAACATGTTCATCTGAACAAGTAGGAGTTGTACATCACTTCCCATATAGACCATCATATGTTTCCATTTGAATACTTTAATGAATTGTTTTGTTGTATGAGATCTAAAGTATTGGGATATATTGATCCTATAATCCTTTAAATACCAGAGATCATGTTTTTATCCTGTAATTATGTGTCTGAATTTTCCATTTAGTTATTCCATTTTATTGGGGGTGATAGGTCATACTGAAATTCAATTTAGTATTCAAATCGCGTTGAAGAATTATTTAGAATTTTTATTTTAACCATCGATCATTATTAGAAATGATTGAAAATGGAACTCCATGAATCCTCACAACATCAATTAGGAATATATTGGATTGTTGTTCAAGAGATAAATATCCCCAAATTGTGATTAAATGGTAAATTTTGTTGAGAGTATCCACTATATCCAATATAGAGTTGTTTTCTTTTGATGTTCCAAGGATACTAGTGAAAATTTATATGTTGATATTATCCCCACTTCCATGTCAGTGTGAGTAGTTTTTGTTATACCAAATTAAGATGTTTTCTCTCTACCATCACTTGATTACACCTGAAACCCCATGTAGTGTAGTTTGAAATCATTTTTTTTAATTTTATCCCACCAATAATGATCATTAAAGACCCTATACATTTTAGTAACTCCCGAATTTATAGATAATTTAGATCTATGAGATACATCAATATGTTCCATTATATTAGGAATAGATAGAAAAAATATCCTTATATTAAATTTCAGCACAACTTCATGAACAATACTGATTGTAGGAAACTTCCCATTAATCACAAACTATGTATTCTAGGATAATAAAGGATCTTCTCTTTAATATTTCTTGATATTATCTGGAAATTATTGTTGAAAAATTATTTTGGATCGATTTGATGATTTATCTTCCCTTACGATTACAATGTCCATTATTACTCATTCATTGATCAAAGGATCACATTATATACTCATCATTTCCAACACAATAGGGTATTTCCAAAATAATGCATCAGGGATATTTTTTTCTTTTTTTAGGTATATAATCAATTGAAAAAATCATGTCTTTAAGATGTTAAAAACATAACATATTTCTCTATTTCGGTTATTTTTTTATTGAAAATATAATTCATACATTATTTTTTGTATATATCTTATTTCACCACAAATATATAGTGAATCCATATCATCTATGAAAAACAACTACAGCCAACTCTAGGTTATGTATAGGATATTTCTTCTCATGAGGATTTAACAGTCAATATGCATGAGCAATCAATTGGTTATTTTTCTTGGGTGACACCAAATCCCTTTCATATATGAATCGCTAAAAATAATGAATCATTCTAATATAGAAGATAGATTTAACACAGTTGTTCTATACATTCTTTTCTTCATCTCATGGAATCATTTTTCAAACTCCTTTATCCAGAAACATTTACCCCTATCGAGTTATAATGGTATGTGGATTATTATTTCATGCATTTTTTTCTCAATCAACATGTATCCTACTTATGAGTAGAATCAATGAATCTTAGTGACTAATTTTGAATGATTCCACTCTTCCAAAACCATTATCTACACAAGAGAAATGATATACCATCCCTGTATTCAATGTGTCCTAATAAAGTAGATTTTTTTATCTAAAAATTACAATTCATAAACATTCTGAATAGACTCTCCTTCTTCAGAGTATTCAATATACCTGTTAAATGATCCTCACACTCCATGAAAATTTGAATTATACCAAAATATCATTAAATCAAACAACAAAAATGTTACCAGGGTAGTCCTTAAATACATTTTTCTAAAAATCCATCAAATACCTAGAGCAATAGTCAAGCCAAATGGAATCACAACAAACTCATAATGGCCATATTCTTATTGGAAGTTAGTATTGGGAATATCTCATATCCTCAACCTCAATATATGATGACTAGATATTTGATCAATCCTAGAGGATAATTGAGCACAATGAAGCTGGTCAAATAAATCATCAATCCTTGGAAGATGGTACGTTTTCATTAATATGATCCCTTTAAGTTCTCTATTATAAATCCATATCTGCAATTATCAATCATTATACTTCCTAAATAGAAAATATTCTCCCTATGTAGGAATAGTTGGTTAGAGAACAACCATCTCCAAATGGTCATGGAGTTGTTTCCCGAATTACTCATGCTCCACAATTTCCTTTATATATGGGGTCTATGAAATATGGTTGGATACCAAAATGTGTAAAATTTAGAACTCTACATCTCTTTATGTTGGAGTTCTATGTAACTCCATAGGAAATATACCTATTTATTCTTGAATGATAGAGACATTATCTATTCGTATAATTTCACTTTTTTCGTCATATTAACCAATCATTTAGATGAAGAGGTTGATAAGAGGTTCTTCAAGAGAAAGCTCAGGTTGTGATAATATTCCATTTAAAACAATGTTTGGTTTTCCAATAAAAATTTTTAAGATATCATTGCTTTAGAAATTGATCATTTCATTTCACATTAATTGTCATTCCATCCTTATTATACTGTCGAATTCTATCATGGGAATGACTACAAGATTTTGGATTAGTTTGTTTTCTCCAATGTAAATACAAGAGTTTACATAAAATATAGAATCAGGGATAATACCTAAAAATGTATTTATTTATATCTTTACTTGTGGAAATTCAGGAATTGATTCTATATCATTTTTAATCATAGAAGGAAAAAGGAATGTGTATAACTGAAATCAATAAAATATCATTCTATCATTGATAGAATAATGAGAGTACCAGTAAAAAAATAATTCATAAATTGAACTTTAACATTCATGATATTAAAATAACATCCATTCTCAATTGTGTTTTTCTAAGGAAAATGGTGATTCGCCTCGATTAGCATCAGATATATACTAGGACTGGAAAGGTTTCCAAGCTGACAACACTAGTAGAATTGGACTTCAGGCTGGGCATGAAATATATTACATTTTTTTTATTGTTGATGTGTTGAGGTTCAACCTCACTAAGATAGTTCTGAGAAATATAGATATGTCTTCCATACATAAATTTTTTTTTATTCCTATGAAAATTAGTTATCCAAATGCTTTATCACACATTTGTTTCACGAGGAATGTTTCACATTCTTTCCTCCTATTCTATGATCAATTTTACTCAATATTAATGGTTCCATTGAAAACATATTCTCATTTCATGTATTGGACAAATGTGTATCTCCAATCATTATTCAACACTCATAACACATTTCACAATTTGCTCGTAGTATTCATTTTTTTAATTTGTATAATTCTTCCAAAGATGAGGAAATAGTCTTCCATTGAATATATAAACGTTTCCATTATGATCCATGAAAATTATGGAGGTGTAGTATGAAAATTAGGTAAATTTTATCAAATAACTACCCATAGATTCGTTTTCCTTAATCCTAATCTCTGGTAATTTGTTCGTAATTTTCATTCGCATCGAACAGTGGAAATATTTTTTAATAATGGTTCCCCTAAAATCATCTCATTCTATATCTTCAATCTCACTTTTTCACCGAATTTTTTAACCAGTTCCAACCACTAATCAGATTCCCCCTCCATAAGTTACACAACTAGGGTGACTTTCTCTTGTTTTGAACAATGCAGTCTGAAATAAAATCGTTTCTATAAAGATTATATACTATTCATATAAAGACCCATAATTTACATACATGGTTGTTAAATAAAAATTGATGCATACTTATTGAAACATATAACAAAACCATGAATGGACCGTATAGGTATAGTGTATTTAGAAACTTGGAAACATAAACAACTAGTTCATAAATCATCTATGTTGTCTCCCATTTATTTCATCATATCTAGAGTCCCTTTTTGGAATATCCTACTTAATATCCTTATTCATGTCCTGGGGAAAAGAATACATAAAATAGGGTGAGCTCAAATGCTCAGTAAAGGTAAACAAAATAAATATCAAACATATCTTATTCATAAGAACATAACATTTTGAAAATATTATCCTCCAAAACCGATCATATAATGGGATAAATCATAGAAGTGAAATGTAATCCCAATAATCATAACTAAAAACATCATGCTTTGTGTCATACACACATATTCATAGAAAATAATTTCATAGTAGTCAAGACTCATTGACAAGACTATCATAGCGGACAAAGTCCATTTATGAACCGAGTTCACTGCTCGTTTCAGTCCTGTCTCACTAAACCGGTTTAACCTGCCATTAAAACCATGTATATCACATGAGATATAAATCATTACCTAATGAATTGGAGGGAGATATAGGTCCCACCCATCTCATAATGAAACCATTCTTATGTGTGCCACAAAATCATAAATCATACATCATAGCATAACCCATGAAACATCATGACATCATAACATAATCCATATAAGATAAAAGGACATCATAAAAATAATTCCATCATAACATAATAAAATCAATGTAAAAATAGGGATTGAAACAGAACCCTATATTATCTTATATGGAAAATAATTTTGATAAAACACTTGAACTCCATTGTTGAGGGAAATATACTTTCTACATCAATTTTTTTTCCTTTCTTAACATGTCATACAATTTTAAACTAAAAGAAGTTGATTATATATAAACTTGAAAACTTTTAAATGAATTTTCATGGAGAAAATGTTATATGAATCCATTCATGCCGTATAAGTTAATATACATTCTTCTCATACTTTGGTAGGAATACTCAAAAAGTATCTCGTACTAAAAATGACAAAAGATTCCTTTCATATCACTTACAAAAAACTCACCAATGGTTAAAATTGGATTTAAACAATTGTAGGTGGATGTATATAATAATAAATATTGAGGAAACATGGATGTTGATGATAAATATTCCCCAGTAAATTCTGATGTATAAACAATCTCGGATAAAAATGAGATTGTGAGATTTTCCCTTAACTTAGGTATGATATGCTTCGTATGAATCCGAACCTCCTATTATATGGTTTAAATAATGTCAGTTGACTTATTATAGAATCATGTTCATTGTTATGATATCATATATGGTCATATTTGTATCTTCTTACTAGTAATTCTTCATTGCTACTTGTTATTCGGGTGTTTATTTCTTTATGTTCTTATGCGTGTTTTGTCGAATAAATTCTTATTACTCATTATAGGATATAGATATTTAATATAAAGAATGTTATTAGTGTAATATACATAATATTCATTAATTAAATTCATTTATATAATCATTATTCAATGAAGATCTTGTAGAACGAGTCACATCACATCATGGAGACCGTAGGACGTACGTACGCATGAGCGATGATATCTTTCCCATGATCATGGAATTGTATTGAAGTATATGTATAATATCTCAGAATCAATACCAATTTACAATAATCATATATAGTTATTTATTTTCACCATTATACCGATCCAAGTAAGGTGGTGGTGGAAAACATATTACACCACGGCGTGGAGACGGTATTCCCTACGTACACAGGCGTGGTGATTTTGTCTACCGTGGGATGGATAAGAGGTGAAATAGGGTTGTTTCATATTTATAATAACATATCAGTTAATTAGGCATACTGATTTAATTAACTCATAATGAAACAACTAATGAAGATGGAGTAGAAGAAGAATGTAACTTGAAGAAAACGGTAGAATGTATTACCACTTTCTCGAAGAGCCTCCTTTAAATATTCCCTTAGGGCAGTAGAGTTGGACTTTTGAGAATACCAGTACCTCTAGTAGGTTTCTAAAGAAGTTTTAAAGTGAAATGGGTAGGGGGCTGCTGATATTTAAGGCTCAAATTTGTGTTAGGAGGAGAGGGAGGAGGTTCACTTTTATAAGGGAGGAGAGGGGCACCTTTGGAAATATATGAAATATTAGTTTATATCAAATCCCAAACACACTTGAAAACTTCCAAAATGACTCATATACAAATATTAGATGATATCAAGTTGTAATATCATCATCCAATAAAATTTTGACATGTTAGGAATTTATTTTAAACATTATCAACTTGATTTATCCTTATTTATCAATTTAATGTTATTTGTGGTAATAATATTCTAAATTTTATGTTATTATAAATAATTACATATGTGTTGTAAATATTCCATAATTTGACAAATTATGACATTTTAGACCATATAAATTTTAATTTATAATTTTTAAATATTTTTGTGATTTTTAAACAATTTTATAATAAGTTATTTTTATAAAATAACAATAGTGTCAATTTTGGAACTATTCATTTATTTTAATTTAAATAAAATATATACAGAAGATATGTTCAAACTAAAATATTGAATAGATTCATAAAATGTCATATATATCTATAAAAGTTGTGGATAAGATTAAATAGTTCATATAATATTTATTTTAATATTTTTAGAACCATTTATTTGATATTTTAATTAATAAAATACTGTCAACATCACTATTGGGTCATAATTTATGATAATTATTTAATCCCTAAAAGTACTAAATAAATTCATAGGATGTAGATAATTTTATTATATTTCTGGATTCTATTTATATCCGAAGTTTCATGAAGTTTATCACTAAATTAAAATAATTATACTTATAAGACTTAAGAGAGTGACATATTGTCACTTTCCTTGGTTTTAATAATAATTATATTATTTCATGGTCATAAGTCCATGAAATAAATATTGTCCGGCCCTTAGGTTATATGGGTTGAATTTTATTCATCCTATATTATTTTTTTAGGTGTTAGGGTAATTTTATAATCTTATATTGACCCTTAATTACAAAATTTACCTTTAACTAAGGTAAATAAAATTTACTGTAGTTACTATTCATAAATCCCAAAAATAAAAAGTAGCCTATTAACATAATTTGGACCCACTGATTCCAAATATGGATTCCATTTTTCAAAATTCAAAACACATATTTTTAGTAATTAATTTAAAAATTATCCCATTGTTATGAAAATGGGTTTTAGAATTTAAAACATTGCCAAAGATTGAAATTTTTTTACCTATTAATTCAATGTGAAATTAATGCTAATGACATAAATTATATTAAATGGTAAAAATATATTCTATTTCTACTTTAAATCCATTAAATACTATAATTTCACCATATAAATTATCTCAATGAAATAATTTTTTTAATTAAAAATTACCATATTTTTACTATTCATCAAAATATTAAAGTTATCCGAAAAGTATCAAAAATTTATCCAAAGTAAATATTTATATCCTGATTTCAGATAAGAATTTTAATTTTTCAAATTTAACTTATAATCATTCCAAAAACTAGATTTAATGTGGGCACTCCATCAAAAGGTGGAAAAATTGCCTTTTTTTAAAAATACTTATTTTTCCTGAATTTTTTTTTGTTCTCTAAACATTTTCTAGAAAATATGTAAGTTGAATAATAATGTTATAAAATTCAATATTTAGTTAATAATATTCATAACGGCTAGTACATAATAATATATCGTAGTTTAGTGAAACCTGGTATTGCGTACTACACACGCTATCGAGGAAGGTCGTGATTGCGTGTAATGCAAGACAAGTCAGTATTGTGCCTTGTGAAAGATTCCTTTGGTGTTGCGTATAACATAAGACATAAAAAAATATTTCTCATAAAATCTCTGGGTGTTACATTCTACCCCCTTAAAATGAATTTCACCCTCAATATTTGTCACTTTCTTACAAAAAGATGAGGATACCTCTCCCTCATCATATCCTCAAGTTCCCATATAGCTTCTTCTAATTTGTGGTTCCTCCATAAAATATTCACCAAGCGAGTGGTCTTGTTCCGTAGGAATTTTTTTATATGATCTAGAATCTCTGTCGGGTGTTCATCATAAGAAAGATCTTGCTACAGTGGTACAACTTCTGAGCTGAGTACACGTGAAGGATCAGGTATGTACTTTCTCAGGAGAGATTCATTGAAAATATCGTGAACTTGAGAGAGATTCGGGGGAAGTGTTAATCGGTAAGCTACCTTCCCAACACGATCTAGTATTTGGAATGGACCGATATATCTAGGGCTCAACTTTCCCTTCGTTCCAAATCTCATTACCCTCTTCCAGGGAGATATTCATAAGAACACTTTATCACCCACTTCAAACTCTTGGTCTTTTCTTCGGTTATTGGCATAGCTTTTTTTCGACTTTGAGATGATCTTATGTGTTGTTGAATAGATCGGAACTTTTCTGCCATCTCATCAACAAGATCAGGTCCTAATAGATTTTTTCCAAAACTTCATCCCATCAAGTTGGAGTTCTACATTTCATTCCATAGTAGCCTTCATAAGGATCCATCTAAATACTAGAGTGAAAGCTATTATTATAAGAAAATTACACCAAAGATAGGTGTTGTTCCCAACCACCTTTGAAATCCATAGAGAAAGCTCTCAACATGCCTTCTAGAGTTTGAATTGTTCTCTCAGACTGACTGTTTGTCTGAGGATGGTAAGCACTGCTGAAACTCAACTCTATATCTAGAGCATACCGAAGACTTCACCAGAATTTTGAGGAAAACCTCAGATCCCGATCAGATATAATGTAATGTCGTACTCCATGAAATATTACCACTTCCTTTACATATACCCTGGTAATCTGATCAAGATAAAAATCTTCTCTAATAGAAATGAAGTGTGCCGACTTCGTAAGACGATCAACTATAACCCAGATAACATTATTGGCTTTGGATGTTTTAGGAAGTCCAGTGAAAAATTCCATACTGATGTTTTCCCATTTCCATTATGGTATGGGTAATGGTTGTAACATTCCCTTAGACTTTTGTCTCTTAGATTTAACTTGCTGACAAACCAATAATCGAGAGACATATACAGCAACATCTCTTTTTATGTCATCCCACCAGAAGTACTCTTTCAAGTCCCTATACATCATAATGCTTCCAGGATGAATAGAGAATGAAGAACTATGAGCCTCATCAGTAGCTCCTTCTTTAATTCTGGGATTGGAGGAACACATAACCGATTCCTGAACCTTATTATCCCAGTACAATCAATGTTTAATTTAGGAACATTTATCATCTTCTTTTGTAACTCTGCATCTTCTTTATGTGCCTCATTAATCTTCATGTGTATAGATGGTTGAACATTCATTTGAGAAAGATAAGAATTTTCTCCTTCCATTATAACTCTAAGATCCATCCTCTGTAAATCCATAAATATTGGATCTTTTCTGATCCTTATCGTGGATAAGCTAGCATGTTCTTGTTGACTTAATGCGTCTGCCACCTTGTTTGCTTTCCCAGGGCGATAATGAATTGAGAATTCGTAATACTTAATGAGCTCCAGCCATCTTCTTTTGAATCATATTAAGCTCCTTTTGTGTGAAATTATACTTTAAACTTTTATGATTAGTATAAATATCACACCTTTCACCATAAAGATAATGCCTCCAAATATTTAATGAAAAGATTACCGCAGCTAACTCCAAATCTTGATTTGGGTAATTTTTCTCATGGATTTTCAATTGTATTGAGGCATAAGATATCACCATATCATTTTTCATAAGAACACACCCAGTCCATTCTTGGATGCATCACTATAGATCACAAACCTTTCTCCACTGCATGGTAGTGTGAGAACTGGTACACTGGATAACCTTATTTTCAACTCCTTGAAATTCTCTTCACATTCCACCGTCCAAACATACATAACCCTTTTCCGAGTCAACTTGGTGAGTGGGTTAGATAACATTGAAAAATCATTCACAAAACATCAGTAATATCGAGCCAAACCAAGAAAACTTCGAATCTCAGTTACTGTTGTTGGTCTCGACCATCTTTTATTAACTTCTATTTTTTTAGGATCCATTGATATCCCCTCTTTTGAGATTATGTGACCCAAAAATGCAACATTTTGAAGACAAAATTCACACTTGGAAATTTGGCATAAAACTTCTCCTTTCTCAGGGTATTTAATACAATTCACAAGTGATCTTCATGGTCTTCCATTCTCTTTGAATATACAAGAATATTATCTATAAATACTACCACAAACTGATCAAGATAGTCTATAAAGACTCTATTCATCATATCCATGAAGATAGCATGGGAATTAGTAAGACCAAATGTCATCAGTATAAATTCATAGTGTCCATACCTTTTATGGAAAGCTGTCTTTGGAATATCATCCCTTTAGAAACTTAATTGATGATACCCTGAATGAAGATAAATCTTGGAAAAGTATTTACCTCCGCGTAGTTGGTCAAATGGGTCATTAATGCGTGGGAGAGGATATTTGTTCTTGATACTGATCTTGTTAAGTTCTCGATAATCAATGCAAAGTCTCATTGATCCATCTTTCTTCTTAACAAACAGAGCAGGTGTTCCCTAAGGAGATGCACTAGGGTGTATGAATATTTTCTTAAGATTCTCTTGGAGTTTCGTCTTCAATTCATGCAACTCAATTGGGGCAATTCTATAAGGTGCCTTTAAAATAGGAAAAGCACCCGTTAAGAGTTCTATTGAAAACTCAACTTCACAATTTGGTGAATGTCCTTGAAATTCCTCCAGAAAGACATCATCAATCTACCATACAATGATCATATAATTAATCATCAGTTTCTCTCCAACCATTTGTGATAAATGACCTTTATTTAGTGGAATGCAGACCCATATGATAGATGAAATTTCCACTGGAAGGTTATGTTCATCCATGCATCAATAGACGATCATAGATTGATCTCGAATATGAAATGTGACTTCCCTTCTTTGGAAATTGATATTATTTCCATATAAAGAACGCTAATCCATGCCATGAATCATATAAAATTCCACTATAGGAAGGATCACAATATTTTTAGGAAGCACATTCCCACAAACTTCAATTGTAGAAGAATTATAAACTGTTGATAATACTGTAGTTCCATTAGGAGTTGTCACAGCCAACTCAACATCTAATTGTTGCTGTAATAGGGTGATGCCCTTAGAAAATTATTCAGAAATAAATGAGTGGGTGGATCCAGAATCAAAAAAAATTCTACTTTAGAGTGGATGGTAAGTGTACCTCTCACCACTTCGTTGTCATACACCACATCACCGATAGTAATTGCATGTGAATTTCCTTTGTCTATGCCCTTAAGAGTTTGTTGACATCGATAATAATCATAAACCCTTGGATTTGGGTATTGATTAGCATAATTCCCCATTTCCTTTCACATGAAATATTGACGTGTAGTAGGTGCATTCTGTGTATCCCTTCCTTTGTTTGCATAATTTGACATCTTCTTCCCATTATATCGACATTAAATTTCCCGATGACCTTCTTCTCCACACTTATATCATTTTCTTGTCCCATTAAGACAATTTCCTCCATGTTTCTTTCCAAAAATTGAGCATAAGGAAAAACTCATCTTCTTTTTATTGTGGTCATTTGAATTTACATTGAATTCCATTTTCCTCTTCTTATCAAACCCATGTGATTGATGGGTTACACCAATCTCCATCTCATCCTTGAGAGCACATCGAATAATTTCCTCGTAGCTATTGAAGTCCATTATGTATAATGCCCTTAGAAGACATGGATTTAAGCCACTAAATAACCGATCGATCTTACTCTCATGCTGGATAATAATTCCAAAAGCGTACCTTACAAGTCTTGTATAATTTCTATCGTAGGTACCAATGGATTCATCATCCTTTTTCATCATTTCAAGAAACTCCTTCTCCATATCTGTTCGATGAATACAAGGGAAATTCTTATTGAAAAATATCTTCTTGAACACATCCCATTCCATGGACTCAATTTCATCCCTTTGCCTCGTATTCTTAATAAGATTCCACCATTGATCAGCATCACCTTACAAACGATATACTACTAAGATGACTTTATCATGTTCAAAACATTGGAGAACTGATAATATCTTTTCAATGGTACTGATCCATTGTTCAGCCACTAATGGATCAGAAGACCCACTGAATGATGGTGGATGCTGCCTCATGAAGGATTCAACAGAATGTTTCTCCTTCCTTGGCTCGTATGGAAGTACTGTATGATTTATAGCTTGAGAAAGTTGTGTGAACATGGATACAAGATTTTTCCTTCCAACTCCGATAATGTTTGGTTGATCAGAGGGACAATCGTTGCATTGCCCGTCGCATTCCGCATTAACACGGTTCATTCGGGTACCATCCATTGACTAAAACCAAGAATAATAGTGTGAGAAACACTAATTAGAATAGGAAAACCACATAATCAAGATTAAAAGTTCACACTTATGGTCTTATCATAGGTTTTTTATGGACATTTCTAAAACACTAAGATTGTGTTCTATTCTTAGACATATCCTTAGGTTTCTTATTAACGCTTTCACATCCTAGTTTCCAAAGTATGACTATACCTTTCCTCTGATACCAACTATAACGGTCTGGAATTACTTCCAATAGACTATAATTGATACCTATCATGGAACTCCATGGGTGGCTACACCCCCTGGGTGGGACACACCACCATCCCCAATGACAGCCATATCCTCATGAAGACCTTGGGCGGAGACCCATGCTTCGTCCAAAGATCACATGTGAGAGTTCATAGGGATCAGATTCATTCCTACCTCCATTGCCTCTGATACCAACTATAATGACCCATACATTACATACATGGTTATTGCTTAAAATTTTAAGCATACTAATTACAACATATAACAAAACCATGAAAGGACTGTATAGGTATAGTGGCTTTAGAAACTGGTAAACATAAACAACTGTTCATAAATCATCTACGTTGTCTCCGATTTATTTCATGATATCTAGAGTCCCTTTTTGGCATATCCTACTTAATATCCTTATTCCTTACCCGGGGAAAAGAAAACATACAAAAGGGTGAGCTCAAATTCTCAGTAAGGGTAAACGAAATAAATATCAATCATATCATATTCATAAGAACATAACATTTTGAAAATCTTATCCTGCAAAAGAGATCATAAAATGGGATAAATTATATAAGTGAAATGCAATCCCAATAATCATAACATAAAACATGAAGCTTTGTGGAATACACACATAATCATAGAAAATCATTTCTTAATAGTCAAGACTCATTTCCAAGACTATCTTAGCAGACAAAGTCCATTTCTGAACCGATTTCACTCCTCGTTTCAGTCATGTTTCACTAAACCAGTTTAACCTGATGTTCTAGCCATGTCTATCTATTGAGATATAAATAATTACCCAATTCATTGGAGGGAGATATAGGTCCCACCCATCTTATAGTGAAACCATTCTTAAGTGTGGCACAAAATCAAAAATCATACATCATATCATAACTGATGGAACATCAGGCCGTCATAACATAATACAAATAAGATAAAAAGACATCATAAAAATAATTCCATCATAACATAATCAAATCAAATTAAAAATAGTTATAGAAACAGAACCCTATATTATCTTATATGGAAAATAATTTTGATAAAACACTTGAACTCTATTCTTGAGGAAAATATCTTTTCTACTTCAATAACATTTTTCCTTTCTTAACATGTCATACAATTTTAAACTAAAATAAGTTTATTCAAAATAAACTTCCGAACTTGTTAACAAATCATCATGTAAATAATGTTGTATGATTCCATTCATTCCGTACAAGTTAGAAAAAACATTCTTCTCGTACTTTGGTCAAAAAAGTCAAAAAGTATCTCGTACTAAAAATGATAAAAGATTCCTTTCATATCTCGTACTAAAAACTCAACAATGGGTAAAATTGGATTTAAAAAATTGTAGGTGGATGGAAATAATATTAAATATTTAGGAAACATTTATGTGGATGATAAATATTCCCCAGTAAATTATGATGTATAAACAATCTCAGATAAAAATGAGATTGTGAGATTTTCACTTACCTTAGGTCCGATATGCTTCATATGAATCTAAAACTCCTATAATATGGTTTAAATAATGTCAATTGACTTATTATAGAATCATATTCGTTGTTATAATATCATATATGGTCATATCTGTATCTTCTTAGTAGTAATATTTCATTGCTACTTGTTATTCAGGTGTTTATTGCTTTATGTTCTTATGCGTGTTTGGTCGAATAAATTATTTTTAATCTTTATAAGATATAGACATATCATTTAAATAATGGTATTAGTGTAATATATATCAAATTAATCCATCCAATTCATTTATATAATCATTATTCAATGAATATCATATAGAACAAGTCGCATCACATCGTGGAGATGGTAGGTCGTACGTATGCACGAGCGATGATATCATTCCCATGATCGTGGAATTGTATAGAAGTGTATGTATAATATTTCAGAATCAATACCACTTTACAATAATAATATATTGTTATTTATTTTCACCATTATAACCATACAAGTAAGGTGGTGGGGGAAAACATATTACACCACGGCGTGGAGACGATATTCCGTACGTACGCACGTGTGGTGATTTTGTTTACCGTAGGATAGATAAGAGGTGAAATGGGGATGTTTAATATTTATAATAGCATATAATTATATTATATATACTTATATTATTACTTCATAATGAAAAAACTAAATAATAGGGAGTAGAACAAGAATGGAACTTGAAGAAAACGGTAGAAGGTATTACCACTTTCTCCAAGAGCCTCGTTTAAACATTCTCTTAGGGTACTGGAGTTGGACATTTGAGAAGGCAACTGCCACTAGTAGGTTTATAAGGAAGTGGGAATGTGATATGGTTAGGGTTTTTCTAAGATTGAAGGTTCAAATTAGTGTGAGGAGGAGAGGGAGGAGGTTCCCTTTTATAAGGGAGGAGAGGGGAACCTTTGGAAATATAAGAAATATTAGTTTATATTAAATCCCAAACCAAATTGAAAACTTCCAAAATGACTCATATTCGAATATTAGATGATATAGGGTTGTAATCTCATAAACCAATAAAATTTACACTAGTTGTAAATTTATTTTATTCATTGTCAACTTGATTTATCCTTATTTATCAATTTACTGTAATTTTTGGTAATAATATTCTAAATTTTAAATTATTATAAATAATTACATATGTGTTATCAATTTTCCATGATTTAACACTTTATTACATTTTAGACCATATAAATTTTAATTTATATTTTTTAAATATTTTTGTGATTTTTAAAGAATTTTATAATATGTTATTTTTATAAAATAACAATAGTGTCAATTTTGACACTATTCATATATTTTAATTTAAATAATATATATACAGAATATATGTTCAAAATAAAATCTTTAATAGATTCATAAAATGTCATATATATCTAGAAAATTTGTGGAGCACATTAAATAATTCATATAATATTTATTTTAATATTTTTAAAACCATTTATTTAATATTTTAATTAATAAAATAATTTCAACATCACTATTGTGTCATAATTAATGATAATTATTTAATCTCTAAAAATTATAAATAAATTCATATGATGTAGATACTTTTATTAGATTTCTGTAAACTATTTATATCCGAAGTTTGAATAAGTTTATCACTAAATTAAAATTATTATACTTATAAGATTTAAGAGAGTGACATATTGTCACTTTCCATGGTTTTAATAATAATTATATTATTTCATAGTCAAAAGTCCATGAAATAAATATATTCCTGCCCTTAGGTGATATGGGTAAACTTTTATTCATCCAATAATATTTCATAAGGTGTTAGGGTAATTTTAAAATATTATATTTAACCTTAATTACCTGATTTACCTTTAACTATAGTAAATAAAATTTACCGTAGTTACTATTCAGAAAGCCCAAAAATAAAAAGTAGCCTATTAACATAATTTTGAACCACTGATAGAAAAAATGGAATACATTTTCAAAATTCCAAACACATAAGTTTTAGTAATTAATTTAAAATTTATCCCGTTGTTAAGAAAATGGGTTTTAGAGGTTAAAACATTGCCAAGATTGCAATTTTTTTACCTGTGAATTCAATGTGAAATTATTGGTAATGACATAAATTATATTTAATGGTAAAAATATATTCTATTTATAATTTAAAACTATTCAATATTATAATTTAACCATATAAAATATCTCATTGAAAAAGTTGTTTTTAAATAAAAATTAGCGTATTTTTACTATTCATCAAAATATGAAAGATATCAGAAAAGTATCAAAAATTTATCCAAATTAAATTTTTATATCCTGATTCCAAAGAAAATTTTTAGTTTGTAATATTGAACTTATACACATGTAAAAACTAGATTTAATGAGGGTGTTCCATCAAAAGGCGTTAAAACTGTATTTTTTAAAAAATTCATATTTTACCCAAAAAATTTATTTTGTTCTCTTACCATGTTCTAGAAAATGTGTAAGATGAATAATAATATTATAAAATTAAAAATGTAGTTAATACTATTCATAACAGCTAGTCCCTAAAAATATATCGTTGTTTAGTGAAACCCGGTATTGCGTACTACACAAGATTTCGAGGAAGGTCGTGATTGCATGTAATGCAAGGAAAGTCAGTATTATGTGTTGTGAAATATTCCTTTGGTGTTGAATATAAATAAGACATAAAAAATATTTCTCATAAAATCTCAGGGTGTTACAATTCTACAATCAATAGGACTATAAATCCACAAAAAGATGGATATTGATACAAAAAGGACTCAGTAGAATGTTTTTCCATTAATGATGAATATTTTCACATGGATGGATTCAAGCTATTTCTCATAAATCAATTTACTTGATTTTTCATTCTCGTTATGTTTTCCATTAAATCTTCCATCAGTGGGCCATCACTTTTGGGTCTATAGCACTCACCATATATGAAGTTTCACATATTTCCTTCATTTTTCTAAAAGAAGAAAACCATAGTCAGAAAATTGATTAATTTTATAATATTATAAAAATAATAGAATTATATGTTATAAAATATCATGCATAAATAAGTTATTCTTTAACAAAAATTAAATTTTCTATAATTAATTTATAATTGTTAATAAAAATCATATGATTAACCAAACATATCCTCTATGAGTGTCAAATATGTAGTGTAAAAAGGCCCATTTTCAAGCACCAGTTCTTGTTTGAGTATTGAAAAAAGTGATTTTTCAATATTTTACCCCTATATACATCTTTACAAGAGGCACATCGACTAGTTCATATCCTTAATGGAATTTCATTTTTCTAAAACCACATACATAATATTTAACCAAAATAACAATATGTTTTTCCTATATTTGAACATTTATATCATGGTATTTTTAATGATTTCATATAATAAATTACTTTTTAACTAAACAATTCATTAATACAAAAAATAAAATCCCTCCTTTTTATTATTACACATTTCATCTACATAGTACAAATAGACAATATTTTAAAGTCTAGTTTCTTGCAAATAATTTATATAATACAAGAAAGCATAAAAATTCTTCCAATCCACTTAAAAGTCTTCATAAAAGGATTATCCTATGGAAATTTAGTATAACTAATAACCATTGGATATGGTTTTATATGCTTTAGTCGGGGAACACACATCTGTCTGTGGAGGAAGAACAATTGTTTCCCTACATTCCCTATTTCCAAAGTTCGGTAGCATCTGTTCTTTATTTAGGGATGTTTGGTCATTGATTGAAATGTAATTATTGGATGTATGTTCTTCCTTCCATGGATTCCTTCTCGAAACTCGTTACCTATTTCGGGTCACCCTAGAATATTAAGTCACAGTACATGAATCTCATTCCAAATACCACATCTCTGTGGATGTCGATTAATTACACAACATCCATCAGGACATTCAATGGGTTCTTGATATGGTAGCATCCTTCTGTCGGACTAGATGACTATATCAGGCATTTCGGGGAATCTCGGGATTCTTGTACATTGGGGAACCAGTATTCTTCATTATAATAGGGAATCTCAAGGGTGCAGAACCTGAGGCACCCCACATCAGTCGTGGGTTATCATATTCGAGAGGCATTTCTATGAGGTTTCCCTCAGCTTCCCATGATTAACGCATGGTATGCCATGAGTTTAATGTATTATAGAGACATTTATGCAAAAGTGGTTCCTTCTGAGGTTTTCCTCAGGAATATCATGTTTAACATGAGGTAAGTTGCAAGTTTAATGTCTTTCAGAGACTGAATGAGAGTGATCAGTATGTCCCATAGAGATGGATCATATTGGAACATATCTACGAGGGGTCTCTAGGAGTCTTTACATGGTAGATGGATCAGAACACTCAGTAAGAGAAGACCTATGATGCTGTGATTCATAAAGAGAATATTTCACACCATGAAGGCTGCTCTTGACCCCACTAATGGAGGATAAGAGAGAGGGAACCCCATTGTGGGGGGAACCACGGTTTACCATTTTATCAGACTTAACCTTGTGGAGGTTTCAAATGTACACTGTGTAGATGAAATTGATCAAAACCCATGTAGTTCAAAGGGGTGATGAATCAGGGTGTAGAGAAATCACAACAACCCAAATAAATGATCGGGATTATTCATGGAAAGTAGTCTATGTACTGTAAGGAGCAATGAGGTGGATGATTGGATGATAAAACCAGGATGTGGAGGCCTGGGTAAGAATCAATATTTTTTATTAAGAGTTGAATAACGATGAGGTAGAATGAGATGGAACTGATGTGAGGAAGACAATGATATTTCAGTTGATCCATGAAGAGACTTCTTACGTGTTATCATATCAATGAATCAATGTATGTGTCATTCAGAAGGACTATGGGACACCTGAGGAGGCGGTCGGTGATAATAGGTTCTTGGATGGGATCCAAAAGAAAATAGAACCTCCAGGATGGGGCATAGGATTCCTAGAACACATGGGAATGAGGGGTATATAATGATTATTCCAGAGTTATGGGATTGATACTCAAATAGTCTTCCTACATATCATTGTGACAGGGAATAAAAGTATACATACTTCATTTGAATATGGATTACCATTGGTTTGGGACTTCCACAGCCTACCATCGATTGGGGGAACAATGGCTTACCTCTAAATGGGGACACCATGGATTACCGTTGGATGGGGATGAAAACAGCTTATCACTTGATGTGGTCACAAATGGCTTACCATTGGATGGGGTCACAATGGCTTATCATTGGATGATTTTGATAGAAACTTTCCACTGGATGGGGTCACAATGTCATACCAATGGATTGGGTCACAATGGCTTACTACTGGATGGGGTTGAACCCCATAGAGGCTTCCCATGTACCATGTCTAGTAGACAATGATAAAATCCCACGTTGTTCAGGATTGTGGATGCAGTTTAACATAATATAAGATGAAATGGGTCATGTAGTTGAACATAATGGGGGACAATGGTGGTTTGATGTAAAGGGGGTTAGAACCAATGGATGGAGGGCATGAACCTCAGATAGAATTCCTACATACCATTCCATTGCATGGATCAAAAACCACATAGTTCAGATGGAGTGGGAACTAATGTGAAGATGGTTAGGACCAATGGATCCTGGGAATGAACCATAGAGAGGCTTCATACGTACTATAATTTAGAAAGGATAAATGTCCATGTAGTTTTCGATGGTGTTTAGGTCACACACTTTAGGATACCAAGAGATGATTTCATGGTCGATGCTTACTCTATGCCCACGTGAGTCGTGATCAGTGTGAGAAACAAGAGGCAGCAGGGACATGATGATCACAGCGCAAAGCTGCATCCATGAAGGGCGGTGAATGGGGATTACACAAGGAAGTTTCTAGGGTGTGGCTACGGAGCAGAAATAGTGGATGGGGCTTACACATTGATGTAGCCTGTGTGCTGTTATAGGGAGAAAATAGGAAATGTGGCTTAGGCATGGAAGAATCCCTAGTGCTATTATGGGGCGGAAATTGTGCATGGGGATTACACATGTAAGACGCTCGTGTTCAGCTATGGAGAGGCAATGGTGGATGGGGATTATGCAAGGAAGATTCCAGGGTGCCGCTAGGGAGTGACGATGGTGGATGGGGATTACACAAGGATGCTACCAGGGTACTGCTATTGAGTGGAAATGGTGGATGGGTCTTACGTAAGTAAGATTACTGGGTTCTTCAATGGAGCAAAAATGGTGGATAAGGCTTATGAAAGGAAGCTACTCGTGTTGTGCTATTGAAGGGAAATGGTGGATGGGGATTATGCATGGAAGCTTCTCGTGCACTGCTATGGAGCAGTAATGGGGAATGGTGCTTATGCAAGGAATATGACCAGGTGCATTTATGGAGCGGAAATTGTGCATGGGACTTACGGATGGATGTTTCCCCTGTTCCACAATTGAGCGGCAACAGGGAATGGGGATTAGGCATGGAAGCTGACCAGGTGCTGCAATGGAGTGGAAATTTTGCATGGGATTTATGCATAGAAGCTGACCATGGGCCGCTATGTAGTAGAAATGGTGGATTGGGTCTTATGCAAGGAATATAACTGTGTGTCGCTATTGAGCGGCAATGGGGAATGAGTCTTACACAAGGAATCCACTCGTAATGACTTCATCTTGTCTGGCCATGTAGGAATCCCAAATCCTTGGTGGGTTGGGGAATATAATTGGGGCTGACATCTATGCACAAGTACAATAGTGACATAACCCCAAGCGGAGTTAGATTAAGTCTGAACAAAGGGATATGAAAACTGTGAATCACATGCCTGAAATTTAGAATTCAATGAGGGTGGCGTGGCGTTGGAGGATAAATATTGACAGTGTTTAAAAAACAGCTTCCCTATCATGTTATTTTGAAACAGAGACAAACAAATGAGGGTCGACTTCTGACTAGGTTCAAAACAGAGGACCTGAATCGACGAGTTTTCCAATGTCTTTTGGGAAATTGGACCAAGACGGTAGGTTAGAAGATGTGGAATGAGACCAGGCTGTTAGTGGGACCCTTTAGACATGGAAGAGGATAATGATCCGAATAAAGGACACCCCAAGTGTGAGGTGGAGTTATGTAATGTTTGAACATATTGCAATTCTCTAGAAATTATTCCACTATAATCATGGCATTAGGTAACATAATATTTTTAAATAAGAAATCTCTTATATTGAACAAGAGGATTCACATTATTGAATGATAGGGCATGCTATAGTTAAAATTCGTGTTGAGAGGACTATTAGAATCTTATGCTTGGTGAATATGACATATCATGTTTTGAGCAAGAGGTATCATATGTTTGGAACAAAATGTGTACTAATGTTTAAAGCCATATAGATAAGACTGTATTCATCTCATTCATGGAGAATAAGGCATTTCTTGTATGGGGAAAGAGGAATCTTATGATTATCACATAGGGAGTACTATAGATATACTTATGTAGAGATGACTATCTGGATCTCATGCATGGCTCATAAGGGATTTCTTATTTTGAGTAAGAGGAATCCTATTTTTGTCACAATGGGTATACTAGAGTTTATAGTCATGTAGAGAGGACTATTGTCATATCATGGTTGGAGTATAAGGCATATATTGTTTGGAGAAAGAGGAATCTAATGTTAGGAACATATGGCGTACTAAAATTTATAATCATGTAGAGGGAACTATTGGCATCTCATGCTTGGAGAATAAGGTATCTCTTGTTTGGAGCAACAGGCATCCTATATTTGGAACATAGGGAGCACTATAGTTTATAGTCATGTAGAGTGGACTATTGGCATCTCATGCTTGGAGAATAAGGAATATATTTTTTGGAGAGAGAGTAATCTTATGTTTGGAACATAGGGTGCACTATAGTTTATAGTCATATAGATAGGAGTTTTGGGAAAAAGGAACCGACAAATGGCTAGTGTTGGGGCTTATGCAAGGGCAGCCCTTTCAGGTTCAACCTAGTACATGAGCCAAGTGATGGGGTTTGGATGAGTTACATGAGGAATGGTTTGGCTCAAGGTAATCAAGGAATTGATGATGATAATCTCAACTCATGACATGGAAAACAATCGAAGAAGAATATGTCGACTCATAGTGTTAAATGGTGTGAGTATGAGTATCTCAAATCATGGAATTCCATAGGTTGAAGGAGGGTGTGCATAAGGACCGTATGGAAAATGCTGTCAACCTAGCCTGAATGGTCTGGGGTGAGACTCTATAATTTTCATGGGGGTAAGTGGTGATATTGAAGGGGCCAGACTGAAGCTCATCACTGAACCCAAGCAGGGGTTCAGGGGCGCAACCCCCGCAGTATGGACCAGTGGTTGCGAAGGTAGGAGCATCACAATGTATAGGTCTTCGTGAAGTAGATTCACTATCCAAAGGGGATTTATAAGCATGGGGTCTCATGAAGAAGCTTCGCGAATGAATTCTATTCATGGGGCATGGACTCCCGAAGGATATTTGCGAAGGATGTTACTCAAGAAGCATGGGCTCGTAGAGAAGCTTTGGAAAGGAAGGTGCTTGCAGTGCATGGAATCACAGATCTACTTTGCGAAGGAATTGGCTCGCAGAGCATGGAATTATGGAGCAGCTTTGCGATGGAATCTACTCATGGAGAATAGACTCACATAGCTTCCTTGTGAAGGAATGCTACTCGACGAGCCTCTATCAACCTAAAGGTTCTCCCTCCTTCGCAAAGGGCACGAAGGGAATCACATCATGGAGCTCAGGAACTCCACGAAATGGGAGCGATTAGCCACCCAAGGGGTGGTGTAACCATCATCTAAAGGGGGGGTATTTATAGGTGGTAGGGGTCATCGGTGTAAACTGTAAATCACAAATGCACGCCACAAAGAAAAAAATGACATCATAGAGAAGATACGTTTGAGATCGGCTCATGAAGGGAATGGATGTCACGAAGCAGATACATTCATCATTTGATCATGAAGGAAATGGACACCATGAAGATGATAAGTTCCTGATCAACTCATGATGGAAATAAAAGCCACAATGCAGAGATGTTTATTATTGAATAATGAAGGAAATTGATTTCATGAAGCAGATGCATACACGATCAGCTCTGTGAATGAGCAACATGAATGAGCTTCACGAACCTGTTTTCTAGCCCAACATCAAAAATATATAACTCTTAATTCGTAACTCTGTACGGGATCTAAAACATATCAAATTGAAGCATATGAAATAGTTTATGGTCTTGGATCATAAATGGGCACATATGGAGTATTTTGGGGACGCATATTCTGTTCTCAACAGAGATACATCAAAGGAAAGGGTTTTATAAGGCCTAGTATGAGAAACCGAGGAAGCAGTTTACTTTTGACCAGGTTATACATCAATCTGAAATTAAAAAATAAAGGAAATATAAAAGAAAAAGGGGGTGTTTAATTTGATAAATAACATCTACCATACAATATAAATGTGGATTCAATATTTAAATATGCATTTATAGATAAAACAGCAAGGGCTCTTATTGAGGTGTCATAATAATTACAATGCTTATTCAAAGAGGAATCATAAAACATGTAATATATAGAGATTTAATTCTATAACCAATCCCTTGGGGAACAATCACAGACCAACATTCCTATGAATAAGCATTATTGTGAGCCACATATATCATAATAAATAATTTCAGATGTAACTTGTCTATAATAAAAAATGATTTTTGTATAAAAAATCATGTTGTTTTACAAATATCATAAATACTATATCACTATATCATTTTAACCCACATAAAGGAAGTGAGGGTTTTATATATTTCATTTCCATACTGAAATAACATATTTTTGAAATTTTTTGGGTACACTTAAAAATGATTGATGTTTGAGTATTAAATAAATAATATAGAAGGTAATTTTCATGACAATATTAGAGAAACACTGAGAAGTAAAATTAGAATCAAAAATGGTATAAAACTTGGTTTAAGAAAAAATTAAACTTATAGTGGAAAAATTTGCTCCCATAAATAAAATACTATTAATACAATAATGGGACAAAATAAAATGGATTGAAGATTATATTTTGTGAATATGAAAGACCTTCCATATTAAAAGGGAACTTATAAGGAAATGTTATGTTTATATTTCCCTTACCATAAATAGTAAATTCTAAACCGTGATGATTGTGAAATTAGTGGCATGAGGAAACCTTGGGAAGACTCATTGGGTGCTCAAGCTATATTAGATTATTACATGAGGAATTTGGATTGAATTGAAATTGAAAAGGGGGAGGGTATTTATATCAAAAGTGGGGGATTAGTTTATTAATATCTATATAAAGGTCATAGATTTCTAGGTGTTAGTAAGTAAAAAACCCTGGGATATACCATGATATTGGAAATATGGAATTAATTTTTTCTTATTGTAATACAATAGAGTCTTTAATATTTTTATATTACATATTTTGTAAAGGAAATATATTTTTTTTCAGAAAATACAATTTTAAAATATAGTGGTTATTTTTTAGAATTATCAAAGTAAATTATATGATTAGAAATTGGTTAAAATATATTAAAATACATGTAATAAAGAAAGACATATTTTAAGCTATGTAATATTCTAAATTCGATATCATATCATTGTGACATAATTATGATGTCATTAACATATAGAAAAACAAAAGTACTATATTTAAAATTCAATAAAAAATAATGTATTTTGTAAAACGATCATAAATTAACTCTAATATAATTTAATTTTTATAATTTCAATAAAGATTTTTATTTCACCATAAATATTCGATAAATATGATAATTTTACCTTTTTGAAATAAAAAATTATTTATTAAATATAAGGGTTGATTGAAAATTCATAATAACGTTTTTCATTATTGGAAAAAATACATTTCACTATTTATTTTAAAATAATAAATTTTTAATCATTTAATTTCATTAAAATAATTATTATTCCCAAAGACTTAGTGTGTTATTAATATTTATATATTTTATTTAAATAACATTTTCTCTCTAAAAAATAAATTTTTCAAATTCCATTTTAAAAACATTTAAATACTTGTTTCTAAAAATGGAATTGAAGGAATAAACATTTTATTTATAAAAAATATTTACACTTTATGTAATAAATGATTTGAAATATAACCCATTATAACACCGATATACAAACTAAGGGTATGATGATAGATGGTTATATATTCAAATGTTAACTCACCTAACATCTCACTATAGGTAATTTATATTAATTTGAACTTCCCCTGTAGGATATTTATTTCATGATTCCCATGATGAAGCACTACTTGGCCATTGTCTCGAGAGAAGACTATTTAAACTAATTATCTCCCAATTTCTGATAAATTGACTTCATTTGACATGAATATACTAGTTGAGGCAATCATATTACTTTTTTTTATTAATTATCTTTTTTCATTTCAACTTATATACATTAATTATAGTGTTAAAATTTTCATTAAGAGTATTGTTTCTAATGGTTTTTTTAGCAGTGGACATCAACCAGTTGGAACATGATAGTCAAATTTCAAAATTATAATCACATAAATATTAACTATATATATATATATATATTAGTAATAAAAATTTAACACTCATTTTTTTAGAAAAGAGATTACATTTTAAAAGTTAGGGTCCTTATAAATGTCCTATGGTGATTTAGGGGATTTTGATGGGCCTGAATCATAAGAAGGATTCCCATTAAGCTATAGACTTATCTTGGAGTCTTAATTATCCTTGTTATGTTGGAATCAGATATATTTTAGTTCAATTACCATGGGATTTCACATTGTGGTTGCCTTATTGAATGGTGTTCATGATTAGAGCTTACTCATAAGGAGGATTAAGATGAATTTTTTTAGTTTCATACTTTCATCAGAGATTGATGACCCTATTTGTGGTTGTGGGATACACTTGAAGGACATTCCCCTATCTTTTTTAGGATTACATGTTGAATGAGTCAAATGTGTTTTTTTTCACATGGATGTCATGATAATCATCAAAATTTATTCCCACATGATTCATTCTCGGGGTGTGAAACAAGAGGGTGTGGAAGATCGAAGAAATCACACAATCTAATTTCACATGATATTTCATACTTGGACATTAGGAATCACACATAGGGAGGCACTCTAAAGTAAGGTATGAGGAATATATGAATGAATGTTCTTCACTGAAACATGCATCAGAACATGTATGTGATGTGATAATAGATATCTTATAATCCCATATGATCCATGATGAATTATTAATATATGTATAGATTAGGAAGTAGAATACCAATAAAAACCCACACTTCTCTTCATCTATTGGTGGAAGAATATGGGGGTCCAGAGATGGGAATTTATCTAGTGATAATATCATCTCCGATCTCAATATCTTGGATAATCATGTCAGACTAACCACCCAAATACGACCAAAGAGGTGAATAAGGGAAAGATTGTATACTCGTGCAAAAATGGATAAAGGATTAATCAATTTGGGATGCCCAAAAATTTATTTAGTAGTGTGGGATGAGGTTCTCATTTACTTGAGAATGATAAATAAATCATAATAGTCAACCTTCTTGACCGGAACGGGAGGTTCCGAGTCATATATATGACATGGGTAAAAAAAATGTTCTGAATGTAATATCTGAGACTGGGAACTCCCATGCATTGTTCATTGGGTTTTGGTCATCATGACTATAGGAATTAAAATATACATTCACACAAATGACCTAATATATCCTATGATAATTGTGTGGAAAACCTCTAACCATAAGAATTAAAATATAATTGGGATACATAGTGGTGTTCCCCACTTCAGGTTATTGTTTTTCTGGAGGATTTACTGTTGGATTCAATTTAGTCCTTCTCAGATAGAGGATCAAAAGGAATAGAGGCCCTTCCATGGATCGAAATATTCCATGATCAAATTATCATGAAGGATAGTCAATTAGAAGCTCAAAATTATGGTCATGTAAGTAGGCCTAGGAATGGAAAGGATGGCTCGCGTAGGAGGTGATTCACTTGGGAAGACCTAGGTGAGGTGATGATACTATTGTTGATGAACCACCAAGGAAACAACACTTAGGAGCTTCTCTTTTCAATCCTTAAAGGTCCTCTACAAGTGATCTAGAATGTTTCTCCCATAGGTCCCTGGTCAGGTAAGGGGACCGTGCATGAATTTTCATCAAGAATAGTGAAGATACTACCTCATGAAGGTGTTTGGTGATTAAAACCCTAATTAGACATTAATTACACTACCCCTGTTTAATTTCCACTTCATCTATTTTTTTAGGAATACCAAAAAGGTATTGGAGGGCATGGGTGATGGACTAGTGTGAGAAGTGCATTTGGAGTTGGTTTTTTAAAATTTTCGTTCATCGGAATGAAGAATCATGGTCTAATTAAAATGAAAATATGATACCCTGGGTGAAGAGACTCTTTTTCTCATGACTATCAGCTCGGGTTTCTGCATAGTGTTGTCTTTGTAGATGATGCTCCGGTTAGTTGTGCAGTTTCGTATATAGGTACCCTTCATAACGACGCTACTTGGGGGAACATTCGTCATGCACCATCCATTCATTTTTTATCTATGGGAATTTTAATTTATGTTCCTCTAATTCCATTGATTACTTTTACTTTTATTTCATTTCATCATTGTGGAAAAATAGAGTGTCAAATAATTCCCCCTTTAGATTGGATATGATTGAAAAAAGAGGATCTAATTCAAGGTAAAGTGATGGAAAGGATGGAGGGATCGAAGAGTACATATGTGCTAGTTATCCATGATAGACACCCATTATTGCCATCTTCCTAGGTTATCTATGTGGGTGGGGTTTTATTCATGACATGCATGGGGTTTTCATCACCTATAAATAGTGACAGTCTTTCAACAACCAATCTTAAACTCCATTATCTTTAGCCTAACTATGCTAGCTTCCCACACAGGCTTCCCATATTATGATTCCTTTATAAATCAAAATTATTGCTGATAATATTTATATCACTCTATGTGATTCATATCAATTGGAAAGTGACTGGTTCATAGAACTTTGGTGAAGGTCTTGCATGAATTACATTATCGAGCACCTTTTGTAAATTCACACCTTTTCTAAAAACATTTCACTCAACAATTTTTTTTAATAAAAAAATCCATAATAAAAACAATGGAATGTTTCTATCATGTTCAAAGGTATCTAATAAGAGAGAATTTTTTAATGAACGTTGTAAAAATCTAATCATGTAGATTGTAAAATTCACATGATGTTACTACTATATCATTTTCATTTATTCTCTACCAGATTTAGTGAGTCATCAAAATTAATATAACGATGATGTTATAGAGAGTAATTATCTTCCATGTTATGTCCACTATCATATAAAGATGACCATAATTCTAGATTCCATGAATTATACACCTCTATCATAATTTAAATATTACCTAAATGTTTCTACTACAATCATTTCAGGCATGGTTGTATATATTAATGATGGGATATGATTCATTGTTTTTTATGACAAACCACAACCAGTGTTTCATATATTTGATGTTTCACATGATTTAAGTAATGTCGCAATATTATGTTTCGGTATTTTATGATAATGTGAATGATTAATCAAATAGTTGAATGAAATAATTAGACTTCTGTTCAATAGGGGTTGTTAAGCTAGAGCTGATATTGGTGTATTAGGTGTGAAAGAATTCTATTGAGTTCAATATGGATATGCAAGACATCCATATATAAGAGTCTTTCTAGATAGATAAAAAATATTTATATAGTAATGCTGATTTCATCCCTATGATGTTAAGCTAGTGGAGACCATAGATGTACTCTTTCTTCCGGAAGTAGTGGGATGTTGGTATCCGCATGCCAGATGTCCACAAGTACTTCGAGTCTCTAATTATTTGAGATATGTGGGATGATGATCATCCATTTGAGGTAGATTTTGGATAATTTACAATGAAACATCCTTTATTGAATGAGATAACAGAAATAGATCATGATAATATGAAGAATTAACCCTTCCAAAAGATGGATATACATCTCGATGTTTGGATGATTAGATTCCACAAGCTGGAGGGGAAAGTCCCCACACGAAAATATCTAATTCGATTTCCAAATATGGAGAGTTGGAGTTCTCCTGATACATTTTTATTGATGTTGAGTGAAGGGTAATACAAAAAATAATTTTACAAGACCATATAAAGTGTACCTACAATGACATTTCCCATGAGATTTGTATCCCTGATCATAAGTATATATTTGATGCTTTTATGTGATTAAAATGTGTTTTGAGGGAATGTACTATCATTATTGTGGAAACGTTGGTCAAAATGTTGCATGTGGTGTTGAAAATCCACATCCAAGTGAAGACTTACCAAATCTAGTTTCATGTTTTCTTGGGGGTGTCCCTATTTAGGATTGAATGAACATTAGAGGTTTTATGGGTATGGTTCATAGCCAACATTATATCCTATCTCATATTGAGTGGGGTCACAATTCGTGAGAACCATTTTTCAACTCATGATTAGGATGTTTTTGGTATTCTTCATTTATCTCAGAATCCCTACAAAACCCTCTGAGTATGAGCCTATTTAAAGAGTTTAATTTATTCCCATATTTGGACACTAAAACTATGAGATTTATATATTATAAAAATGATTGAAATGAGTGAATATCAATTAGGTGGGAATTTATGGATTTTTTATGGTGACCCATAACAATAAATATGTTATATATGATAAATATACTCCATATACGATCTCACATAAATTAAATTTCCTGAAACAAATAATTGTATCACTTATGGTGCATGCCTACTCAAAAAATCAACTTATGATAGCCTTTCATCTCATCATTATTACAACAATATATGGGACCCAAGTATTAATGAACCTACGTATATAAAATGAAACATGTTTATTGAACTCTTTGTATGATGGGAATATATTTAATAATACCTCGAAGTAGTATTGGAGAACCATTTCCTCGAAATCAGTGTTGGAAAAATTCCAAACATGGAAATTAGTGTAGAAAGGATTCTATTCCTATAGAACAAATTTCATCTCCCATGTGGGATGCCTCATCCCCATAAAAAAATAATTATGATGTACCATGTTCTCAAAACAACCATGTGTATGGTTCATTGTTTTGTATAGAGTCAAATGTGATACACTAACTAAGTCATTAGCCAAGTAGTCGAATTTTCATCATTATAAAGAGAACCTGGTTTCATTTTATCATCATTTATATAAGATTGATATGGTTTTAATTCCATTAAAATGAAGTTTCCTTGTATTTTCTTCTCTGTAGGTTGTGATTTCTTCAAGATTCATATGACTAGTGGTTTTCCAATTTGTTAGCACATTTACACTAAGAGTGAAAACATGTGGTCATTTCATCACACGAGGATATAGATTATACATGGGTTATTCCCAAGCCCTACAAAGTTTTCACATCATGGAAAATCCTATTAACATAAATATTTTATCTAAGAACTCTATATTTACATTTATGCAAATGAATACTGGTCCCATGATAATATATATGTGGAGGTCATTGAGCGACACGACAATGAAGAAGGGGCTAAACAACCATATTATACAAAATTAATTGTGTATGAAAATCTTGAAGATGTAAGTTCACATTACCCCATATCCTCATTTCCTTATCTATTATTTTATTTATAAGAAATATATATTTTTTAGAATAATTTTATTTAATTTTTTTGATTGATGAGGGTGAATTTAATGATTTCCATCAGTGAAATGTGTCCCAAATAGTACCAAAATCATTATTTATGAATATTTCTCCAATCAATGATATATATCCTTGGAGCAGAAAACTATAAAGGATGAAATAGTATGGGAAATCTCTTTGTACCCCTATGATACTTGTCATTGAAGAGGTTGGTACTATCCCTCCTCTAACAAAAAATAAAAATGTAGGTTGATAAAATAACCAAAAAAGAATTGTGCCACTAATGGTAGGTCTCTATGGTACCATTAAACACAATTTTATCTGACACATAATTCAAAACATTTTTATTACTGTAGAATCTACTTCTTTATCCTATCTCAAGGGGCCTATAAATGATCCTCTAGGAACTAAGGAGGGTTCTTCTAACCATGAAATGGTTCGTACTATCGAGTCAATTCCTTTGATAGAAGATGTGTTGAGGGTTGATGATATTTCATCCTCTACCATCACTATCCATAATAATGTCTAGTGGTTAAAGGATTACGGTATGTTAAAGGTTCATGATAAAGATTATGATACAGGTTTTTGACATTCATCCCTATGATATTTCATGGTCATCTCATCCAGTAGAGGACACTATAACAACTAATTTTGACCCTGTAGCTCTTAGTGAGGAATATATTAATAGTCTCAAGTCCATGAAAGAGGGTTATGTACTTGGTACTATAATTAATATTCTGGGTGTCTTCATAGGTTAAATTAAAAAATAGTTTTATAAATTAGAACATTCCATGAGAAATCTTGAAATGACCATTTAAAAAATTATTGGACATATTAATCATTTCACTACTTTAGAAGATTTTGAAGAACATAACAGACTGCTCAATAGACATTAGTCTTAGCATATTTCAATAGATTTATATTACTGTTTTGTTTTCATGACTGGTTGAACTATGCAAAATTGTCCATGGAAAATGTTGCACTGGTGGTACATGAACAATGTGTCAGAGTCCATAAAGATCCCATTGTTTATGTGTGTCTGATTAACATGAATCATGAAATTAAAAATCTTACTATTTCAACATTGATGACCTTAGAGATATCCTAGGATAGTTATCCTCAAAAATAGGTTCCAATTAAAAATATAAAGGACATGGTTGGTAGGGACAAATCCACCCTGACTGTTGACTCATTATTGAGAATGTTTCAATGACTAATTTAATAATCCAAAATGTATTCCTTCTTATATCATTTTAATTATAAATATGAGTCTATACCACTTTCCATCTCCATCATCTTCTATTGATTGGTATGAAATAAGATCCTTTGTGAGAGTACATTAAACTCCAAATCAAGAAGCTCTTATCGACCAGGAGGGAGTGGCTAGTTTTCCCAAATAAGTGTGCTAATCTTGGAGTACACTTATCCATAAAATAGAGTAACTGATTAATAATTTGAGATAAAAAATACACTTCATATCAAAAAATGTGGGTTATAGTGATATATCTAAAAAACAACTAACGATATTCCTTTTGATGTCCCTCATTCCCAAATCTATCAGATTCTATTTATGATAGAATGAAGGGATTTGGAGAATATAATTACAACCCGATTCATGTTGTTGGGAAGGATAACGTTAACTAATTTGAGTGAGAAGATGAGCTATTACATTTTCTCATAAAAGAAAATATGATCTTAAACACATATTATTTAGAGGATTCATTATCCTTGGAAAATGCCAACCATATCAATATTCAAGTGGAATGGAAAAAATTGATTATTTAGAAAATTATCCATGTAACACACCTTTATATGGAATTAGATAACTCTTTGAAGGAACTTGTACAACTCCATTATTCATTTGAAGGATCCAAAATATAAGGGTCAATTGCTATTGTTGCTTTAGTAAAATATTTTCATAGGCCTATGGATACTGAAGTTTTTTGGTGGGATAGGCTTCAACAGGTGGGTGATGGGGCTTAATAAGTCATTCAAAAAATGAAGAGTTGTGTTGATGGTATCTTGTAATGCATGTTGGTGAGAATCAATCTTGTTGATTCTCCACTAGTGATTTCCAATTTTATAAATGAAATATATTTCTTTTTCATTCACCTATGACTTCATCCATGTTTTGTTTCTGTGATCATAACAAAAAACTGGAACCAATTTGTGTATAAAAATATATTTACATAATCTAAAAGTAACCACCATGATATGGATGGGTATATGATCTATATTTATCAAAACCTTGGTGGACTTGCCTGTATAGTTTTCATACTACTAGGGTCATATACACAACTATACAAATTTTTTAATTTTTTATGTCATCACAATATTTTTTCACCTATGTATAATATATTGGATGCTTTGAATGTGAGACATAGATTTTACTTAGAATTCCCTTTTGGGTTCTCAGCATAATGATTTTAGTGTTTATTTTCTTATTATTTCATGATATTATGCCTAAAATATACAGGGAAATGATATATCAAGTGGGGACTAGAATTTCTATCTTGAGGGACCTTTTAGTGATTTGAATTTGGCGACCTCTATATCTCATTATTTTAGGGTAGTTTAGTGTCATCAAAAATATACTTGTGATAGTGGTTCTTTAGGTTAATCATTTTGACCATAAAATTTGAAATGATATCATAAAAAAGAATTATTGTCCAAGGATGTTCCATAATTACCTAGATACACCCATGGAGATTTGTAGGACAAGTTGTAGTTGTTTCTAAATCTAAAACATGAATTTTGGGAAATGAGGATGTCCTTAATGGGGAAGAAGTTACCACTAGTTTAAAAACCTGTTTTATGGGATATATTATGCAAGGACCAATGGTGAATGTTATTTTATTATCAAATATTGGAATAATTTGGTTGAAAGACCCATTTTTTAGGAATATTATGAAAATGAAACTAGGTAATGTTATAGACTATTCAGGTAAAGGTGTTTTAAGGAATTCCTAATATCTACTTTTGATGAGAAAAATAAATTTTTGTTGATTCAGATTTCTAAAGACCATAATTCCTGGTTTTTTCATGTTAATATTTCATAGAATAATGAGATTTTGTTTGGTTGGAATTGGATATAAACGGGTAACCACCAACATAAAAAATTATTTTCTGTGAAGGATGATATATGTTGTTAAATTGTGGATGTTGTGGGGGGGGGAGGGACCCCTTTCAGAAAAATTATAAAGTATCATCTAGGTTAATTCCATGCATCCATGACATTAATGTAATGAACCAAACAATCATTAATAAAACTCCCTTTCTTATAATTTCTTATGGATATAGAAAACACATTCCTATTTCATTATTGGGTTTAAAAAACCATTATGTAAAATTACCATTGATAATATTTCCATTGAATACTGATCCCATGACTAGTATGTATCTAATGCTTTAACAAATCAATTTAAAATAGAAAAATGAACTGGTGGACTCGACTAGTGAGATTTTTCCCTTTAAACCCCATTTATTGGATATTTTTAGGGACATATAATTTAAGGGATTTTCCATAGATAAATCCCAATCATATATCCAACATCATAAGCATAATAGAAACCGTTTATGGGATATGTTGAAGCTCGTCGATACCACATACCAAACCATATTTATCAAACAACACCAAAAATTCCCCACCATCACACACAATACTATTTGGTCATACGTTGGGGGTAATTAAGTAATTAGTAACAAGACCCTAACATTATGATTATTTCCATTATTTTTGTATAGAATAAAAAATATATATTTATTTTATTATTATTAATTTTTAATGATCGAATTGTATTTTTAGTTAATATTTAAATTGAATTAAGAAACAAATTTTTGATGAATTATTGGATTTCTTAATTAAATAATATTTTAATAAAATAATATGACAAAATTAATTTTTATTAAATTTAAATGATAATATAATTATTATGAATATAATTATAAATTTTTTTACGTTTTATTTTTTTTGTCAAATCCCATGAATTTTAATTAATGGACTATTTTAATATTTAAAAATTTTTAATTCATTTATAAATTTATTTATAAAATATGGATATATTATTTTTATTTAGGATATTGATGTTTTCCAATAGTGATTTATTCATTATTTTCTAAGGCAATCGAATTTTTGGGAAACAAATAAAATACCTTAAAAATATAGAATGTGTTTTATGACCTCATAATTTCCCAATAATGTTGTAATAAAATATTATTGAAGCGATATTTAAGAAATACATGTTTTTTAATTTAAAATAATTTTATTTTATATGTTTTTGAATAATTTTATAATTTCATAGTGGACCGTCCAGGATTTATAAAATATTTTAACATTTTAAAATCATATATTTGAGAGTCGACTCACCTCTACATAATCAAGCATAATATTTAAATAAGTTCGTCTGTTATCATTATAAAATATGGTATGTCAATCCCCTTTTCCATTAATCATGGTAAAAAACGATGACATGGTTTAAGATTTTGAATATTTTAGTACGTACTGTCCAAAACCAAAATAATAAAGAATTTCCCCACCATTCCAATATAAAACAACCCAATACCCCATTCCTATTCACTAAAACCATTTTAATCCCCACAAACCTCTTCCATAATCTCTATAAAATCCTCTCAATGCACCCAAAGCTCCCAATAATCATCTCCCTAGCCAATCTTAAGCCTTTGAGTTCACCCATCCAAGTAAGGGATCCTTACTTTCCTCTACTTCATTCAAATTCAATCATATTAATTGAAATTAGTGCTTGTAATTTAGGTTGAATATAATGTAATTCTATTATAATAATTTTATCACGATCAATTTTATGTTATTTGAATAATTTATTATTTATCCTCCCTCATTTTCACCCTTTCATAAGCTGTTACTATCTGAAATTTTGTGAAGGATCATACACCCTGCACTTTTATCAAGTATTCTTTTAATGTTATGTATTTTACATTCAATCATTCATATTTAGGATAATTTATTAAATATAATCATTAAACTTTTATTTATAAATTATTATATCCCATTTCACTCTAATTTATCCATTTATGAACCCTAATGTGCACTTGTTACCTTGCCGAATTTCTGTAAGGGATTTCATCATTTCACATTTTTTCCAAGATTATTAATGTTGTTATGCAATTTTATAGTAAATTAAAATTGTTGGACTGTGATTTTACTCCTCCACCATTATTCCATATTTTTTATGACGATATACATCTTTCAATCTCATTACACCCTCCCATGTATTCCCATTACAAGGCTGGGATTCCGTAAGAGTTATTCCATTTCTCCACCTGCTTTATGATTCTTCCTTATGTTAATCCATAATATTTCGAATTCCATATGTTGATAAATATATATATATGGTTCCCCCTAAATTACCATTTAATGTAAATATTATGAGATACTTTTTTCTCTCTTATCATCGATTTTAATGAATATTTATGTCACGTCATTTTGCTCCGAAAATTGCACCACAATTTTCTAAAACAAACCATTGTGTAGTGAATACCATACCCATTATTCAATAAAGTGTTTTCAAATTTATTAAAATATATATATTGAATGATATATACAGATATTTAATCCACAGTTCCTAATTGTGTAAAAACATATGATGTTGAATGAATCCATGTTATATGATCCAGGTCGAAGACTTATGCATCAAATGAAATGTTTGGGTAGGGAGAACAATAATAGTGCTCCAATTCATTGGTTAATGTTTAGTATCCATATATTCCATGTGATTGTTCATTAAAATTCTTGTGCAATGATGGTTTACTCTTTAAAATTCACGTGCAATGAGGTTTTAATCATGCCAATTCAAGTGGAATGAGGGTTTAGTCGTACTAATCCATGGGAAATGAGTCTTGTATAATGCTAATATAATGTTGTATGTTGATCCCAAATTTCAATTTTTTGATAATAGTGATATATCATGGAATTATGTTCATGTGTCTCTTATGATCCATTTATATTCCTATTTTATAACATCTATTGTATTCTTTATGTTATACCATGTCTACTCCCTTACTGGGATACATATCTCACCCTTTTCTTATGCATGTGATCAAGTTATCCCATTCAATGCTAGGTATGATGGAATGTTATTTTCATGTAAAATAATTTATCATTAAATATTTTTTATTTTATGTATTAGTTATTCATTTATTGTTCCTAATTTCCAAGGGAAGTAGAACTTTGGATCCTTAGAGTGGAAATAAGTGCATTTTTATGTAATAAATCATGTTTAAATTTGTAATAAAAAGTAGGGTTGTTATAGTTTGTATCAAATGATGGGTTTAGTTATTTTTCTATTAGGATTATAAACCCCTAGTAAAATCCTTATTTATATGACTAAGTATATGAAAATAATATCCCTCAATATTGGTGATAATATAGAAAGTGGTTTACAAAGAAAATACATCCCTATATAGATATAAAGAATTGGAGGTGGCTCTGAAATAAATGTATATTAGGATAAAATTAGAAGACACTAATTTGAGATAGAATAGAAAAAGTACATTTTTATAAAAAACTTTTTTACTCCCCTCATTGTTCAACATGACTAGGGGATACGTTTTGGTAAATTCATAATCTTAGTATAAGCCATTAGTAAGAGATAAAAATTCTCCTTCCAATATAAGTTCTGAATTAGATCAAGGATAAAATAGATTTATATTTATAAACTCATATACCAAAAAAATAAATGTATGTTAAATGTTATCCCTTTTGGTAATTTGATTCCCCTTTATGTGTTACCCCTAATTTTCCTTTTATTCTAACCAATGACTGGTAATATGAGGATTCGGGATAACAACCAATGTGACGATCAATGTGATGACTCTTCTAATGAGATGAAAAATCTGATGGGAGTAGGAATCAAAACCAATGTTATGATATATTCTCAGTTAAATCATGTTTTGAATAGAAACATGGGTTAGTATGAACAATCGACCCTCCCCCCCCCCCAAGAAGGAACATGATGCAATCGATTGTTTCATAAGAAAAAGACCTCCTTCCTTTAATGGATATTATGACCCCTCAATAATCGAATAATGTATGAACTTCAGTAGGAATATATTCCCCATACTTCTATGTTCTAAACAATAAAAGGTTCATATGGATTCTTATCATATGAAGGGTGAAGCTAATCAATGGTGGGAATTGATAAAAAAAGAAACCTGTGGAATAAATTAAGGTGTTGGGATGTAAGAATATTTAGAAATTCTTTTTTGATAAATATTTTCTGTTCACCATTAGACTTATTATGGAAAAAAATTTTGTTTCCCTCAAACAAACAAGATGACAAATACATCAAATACTACAAGGGAAATATCATAAGGCTTTCATTATACGCCTTTGAATTTGTCATTACACCTGATTTCAAGGTTGAATGCCTCTTTTGTGGGCTACATCCCTGCCTATGGAAAGCCCTAGTGATATGTGAATTTAATACCTATTAATAAATTTTCTGATGTTCCCTAAATATCAAAATGTTGATTAGTGAATCTCAAGGGTATCATGAGGATGATAAGTAGAAATTTGACTTTATTTTTCATGATTTGATGGATAAATCCAATGGTGCAATGAAATTCCAAAACCCCACATACAAAATGTGTGGAAACAATAACCTTAAAAATTTTCTGAAGGGGATGATGAAATTATTTAGGTGGTAAGGATATGGAAGCATTTCCATTAATTTCTGTCAAAAAATACCTACATCTATGATAGAGGAGTGGAATGATTTGTTCGAATGTCAACATATTGTACATTGCTTCAACTGCAGTGATCAAGGGTACATTAAAAACAATTTCCCTATGCTGAGGGTTTTTGGAGGCAACTAACAACCTCCAAGGCAATACGGGAGACCTTTTTTCATTTCAACCACTAAATTAAATCTTGACAATAAGGTTATGATAGTTATGCTAGTTATTCATTCAATAATAGAGAACATACTTTTTTATTTTGGTTTGATGAATTCTTTTAAATCCTGAATGTTTAGAAGAACAATCACAACACCACCACAAATCATGGAAATAGAGATGTTTGTGAGAATGGAAAATGGTGAAATTATTTCATCCCATGAATATTACTCCTCCCCTATCACAATTTATTGATTAAACTTCCAAGAAAACCTTTTCATACTCACTTTGGTGAAATTTGATGAAAATATTAGCATGGATTGGATTTCCCTATATAAATCCAACATAAATTTCCATGATAGGTAAATCGCTCTCCATAAAGTGAATCGACCCTTGATTCTGTACAAGTGAATGGAGGAGGATGAATCATCTTTAGCACTAGAATATCAAGCATGGATATGACATATTTATTAGAAAGTGTATCTTGTTCAAATGATTAATTCCAAGAAAATTTCCATACTATAAGACTATCTTATTTTGAGAGAATTAATTGACGTTTTTATTGGGGAATTTCCTCGTATTCCTCCTAGAATATAAGATTCTTTATTGATTGATCTTATACCCGGGGATTTTCCTAAATCCATGAATCGATATAGAATAGGTGTTGGGGATCTTGAGAAACCAATAAAACAACTACCTGAGAATATGGATAAAGGCTTTATATTCCAAATTTCTTCACCATGGGGTACACCAGTCATCATTGTGAAGAATAAGTATGGGTAAATACTTCATCGTGTTGATTATCGTGAGCACAAAAAATTCATGATATGAATAAATAATCATTTTCCATGAATTGGTAGATTTTTCGATCAGATATGTGGAGAACAATACTTTTTCAAGGTTAATCTATAGTAGGGATATAACTATGTAAGGGTAAAGAAGGATGATATCCCCTAGACTATATTTCATAAAATATAAGTGCATTATGAATTCATAGTACTTCCATTATATCTAACTAATGCACAATGAATCATCATGGACATGATGAATTGAGTCTTTAGATATTACCGTAGGAAATTTTTGGTAATGTTTATAGATGATATTCTAATATAATTTAAAAACTAGGAGGAGAATAAGGTGTATCTATGCATTGTACTAGAGACCTTTTTAAATGAGGATTTGTATGATAAGTACCACAAGTGAGAGTTATTGATGAAGGAAGTCTAATTGTTGTGTCATTTCATCAATATTAACAGGATGTATATGGATACCTATACGAAAACGATATCTATGGATGGTTGAGGCCAACATCTATGATGGATATAAATAGCTTCCTTGGGATTCTAGGATATTATCACCGACTTGTGATAAATATCCAATGATTTTGAAACCCTCTTACCATGATAACTCAGAAGGGGGTATTGTATTCATGGAGTGATGAATGGGAAGATAGTTTCAAGGTGTTTAAAAGGAGCATTATCTTTTCCCCTTGGATCACACTACCCAGAAGTTGAGAACTATTAGTGGTATTTAGTTATGCTTTGAAGAAGGTCATTGGGAAATGTGTTTATGAAAAATGACAAGTCATAGCCTATGATATTAGGAAATTGAATGTCCAGGGGAAAATACTCCCAACAAATGATCAGACGTTGTATACAGTAATATTTACATTAAAAATTTGTCATGATTACCTATTTTGGGAGAATATTGAAATCTATATGGTTCAAAAAATATTCATGTATATATTATCGCATAAATAGGTCAATATGCTGTGATGAATATGGATAGATCTAATCAAAGACTATTACTGCACAATCCATTCCCACCTTGTGAATGTCAATATGGTGGAAGATTCTCTATGTAGAAAGGTTTTAGTGATTATATCATTTATGAGAATTAAAAAGGATGTAATCTTCTTAAATTTGATTATGATTGACATGAGAATATTAAATAATGGACCATCATCAATACTTTCAAAAATTATTTCTCAACATCATATTTTTAAAGGGTTAGAGGATTCTCAAAAATATGATGTGAGAAATCAGAGGAAAGTGGAAACTATCAAAAATGAAAATCCTCAGAGTTCAATATTAATTATGATGGAATTGTGAGATTTTGGACATTAATATGTGTTACATTAAACATGGATTAAAAGAATGAAATTTGTGATAATTCACATAGTTTTAATTTCTCCATTCACCTAGGAAAAATAATTATGTATCTAGAAATCTCTGAGAATTATTGGTGGGATAACATGAAGAAGGATATTTCTGAGTATACATCCATATGCCAGTTTAGTTAGTAATTGAAGTCTGAGAGGCGTAAGTCTAAGGGGATAATGCATCCATTAGCCATACAAACATGTAAATTGGAGAGCATAAACATATGCATTATCATTGGACTAATTAATTCTTTTAATGGAAATAATTCTATCTGGGTTTTGTGGATCATATTTCAAAAATAGCACACTTCATTTCAAGTTTTGAGGATTTCTCGGTGGATAAACTGGTATAGAAATACATCAAAGAATTCAAAAGGCATCATGTAGTTCAACTAATGATTATATCTAATCGATATATGATATTCTCCTCTATTTTTTGGAAAAGACCCCAACATGCTCTAAATACTAAGCTAATCATATGTATGAATTATTGTCTTCAAAATGATGGGAAATCTAAGTGGACTATCGAAAAACATGATGACATGTTGAGAGAGTACTAAATGGACTTGAAAGGTGAATGGGATAAAAATATTCCTCTACTTGAGTTCTCTTTCAGTAATAGTTTCTAGTCCAACATTCAAATGTATCCTTCTGAAGCCCTTTATGGAAAATGGTTTAGAATTATGACATGTTGGGAGGATGTTGGGGAGATAAAATATCTTGGAAAGGAAATGGTCGATGAAATGGCCGAGAAAGTGAAAAAATCTATAATCACATTAATTCTACACAGAGTCGACAAAATATATATGATGATAATCATCATTGAGACCTATATTTTGATGTTAGAGAAATTATATTCCTCTGCATATCACCTTGGAAGAGAGTTATGATATTTGGGAGGAAGGGAAAGCTTATTACAAGGTACATGAGCCATTTTGAGATCCTTGATCACATTGGAGCACTGTTCTATCATCTAACACACCCATATAATGTGTCTCAAGCACATGATATATTCTATGTTTTCTTCTTGAGGATGTACATACCTGACTATTCACATGTACTCAATCTAGAGGTGGATCATTTTGAGAATAACCTCTCCTATGAAGAGATTCCAATGAATATCATAAGTATTTGGAAAAAAATTCTACAAAAATAATAAAATGATCCTCATCAACATGTTGTGGAGAAACTGCAATTTTGAAGAAGCAATGTGGGAACCAGAGGAATTGATGAGGTAGAGTTACTAACATTTTTCTTCTCATGGAAAAAGGAAATTTCATAGGTGAAATTTTTAAAGGTGGGATTATTGTAATGACCCAAACATTCATGAATAAAATTCAATTTCATATAATGTCTTATGGATATAGAAAACACATGCACATATTTCTATTGGGTTTAAAAAACAATTGATTGAAATTACAATTGATAATATAGTCATTGAATAGTGATCACATGACCAGTAAATATATAAGGTTTTTAAAAATCCTTTTGACACAGACAATGGAAGTTTTGGCCTCAGCCAGTAGGATCATTCCCCTTCACACAAATTTATAAGAACATTTAAGCGAGATAAAATTTTTGGGATTTTCCCAATACAAATCCAATGAATAGATCCAACAACATAAGCATGAGAGAAACCATTTATGTGAGAAGTTGGAGCTTATTAAGATCTCAACCAAAAACATGTTTACCGAACAACCCAAAGAAATCCCCACCATTGCACACAATACCCTTATGGAATATGCTTGTGTAATTAAGGAATATGTATCATGACCCTAGAATTATTATTATGGGCATTATTTTTTTATTGAATAAATATTATACATTCATTTTATTATTGTACCTTTTTTTAAAAAATTGTATTTTTAGTTAATATTAATTGATATTACGAAATATATTTTCATAAATATATCAATTTTTGAAATAAATATTAGTTTAATAAAATATTGTTATTAAATTAATATTTATTTATATAAATGACCATATAATTTTTATGAATACAACTGTAAATGTTATTAAGGTTTGAAAATTATTTTTCTCTCGACAAATGAATTTTTAATAAATGTCAGTTTTTATTTTAAAATTGAAAATTAAAATATATTGAAAATCATTTAGATAAAATGAATATTATTTTATAAAATTAGGAATTTGAAATTATCCAATGGTGGATTGTTCAAAAATTTCTAAGACAATCATTTTCTAGGAAAAAATTAAATACCTTATTAATATATAATGTGTTCTTTGACAACATAACGAAAAAATAGTGAAAAAATAAAATAAAATAAAAATATATTTGAATAATTTATTTTTAACCCTCAAAAAAATTAATTAATATTGTTTTGATTAATTTTATAATTATTTAGTGTATCTCCATGTCTTATAATATATTTTATCATTTTCAAATGATTTCTTTGAGAGTGTGACACACCTCAACATTAAAAAGCCAAATAATTTAATATGTTCAGAAATTGGCCTTATAAAATAATTTATACCACTTAATTATCTAGAAAAAAATTCCAAAAACCACGGTATGGTTTGTTTTTTTAAATATTTTAGTGTATAGGGTACAAAACCAAATTATTATATAATTTAACAAATTTTCCTATATTAACCAACCCAATATCCCATTCCACTTAACTCAAACCATTTGGAGATCGACCATGATCGTCCCTATTCTCACTATGATGCTCAAAAGGATCCCCAATATCACATTAATCCTCTCTAAATTCTGTCCCAAGACTTTTGGTTCACACATCCATGTAAGATATCCTCACTTTCTTCTCCTCCATTCAAATTCAAGCATATTATTTGAAAGTAGTTCTTGTAATTATGATTGATTATAATTTCGTTCTCTAGTAATAATTATATTATTGTATATATGATGTTATTTTAATGAGTTATTATTTATAATGTCTCATTTTAACCTTACCTATGCAATTACTATGGTTAAATTTCGTAAGTGATCTTCCACCCAATTCTTTTATCAAGTATTCATTACATGTTATGTCTTTTAGTTTCATTCATTTCTATTTTGGATAAGTTATTAAATATCCTAATTAATTCCCACTTGATTTATAAATGATGATATCCCATTTAAATGTCATTTATCCCACTTATGAAAACTTATGTTCACCTATTACCACACCGAATTTCAGTAAGTTATTTATTCATTTCTCAATTTTGTCGTATTTTCTATGTATTGGTATACCATTTTAATTTAAATTAAAAATATTGGGGGTATGATTTCTCACCTAAAAATACTTCCCTTACTATTTTTGAATTATGATAGAACTATTTCTCTACCATTAATCCATCCCATGTATACTTATTACAATGCTAAAATTTTGTATGAGTTATTCTATTTCTCCTATTTCTTCATGATTCTTCATTCTGTTACACCTTCAATTTATGAATTCCATGTCATGGGACATGTATATATATTACCCACTAGAAATAAATTTAATTTTAATATTATTATATAACCCCATCTATATCATCAACCATATTTATGTATTTTTAAGTCACGGTGTTATGCTGCCAAAAATGCACCACAATTTTCCAAGCCAAATAATTTAATAGTGAATATCATAGACATTTATATATCATTGTTATTCACCGTTATTCACATATCCATGCTTAATGGTACATACATTTATGTGATCCAAATTACCTAATCATGTAATAACATATGATGTTGAATGATTCCATGTTATATGGTCCATGTGTCACACATATGCATGAAATGAAATGTTTTTGAAGGGTTCCTCGGATCACACTCTAATACATTGAATGATTTTTAGTATCATGATAATCCAAGTTAAATTAAGGTTATTTCATGTTTATTAAAGTTCAATAAGGGTTTACTAATTATAATTCATGTCCAATGAGGGTTTACTCATGCCAATTAAATTCTAATTATTGGTTACTCATGCTAATCCATCCTTAATGAGCCTTGGCTCAAGATAATATCTTGTTGTTTGTTGTTCTGACATTTCCATGTTATGATAATCCTGAAATATGATGAATTTATGTTTATGTTTATCTTACTCTCCATTGATATACCTATTTCTTATCATGAATTATGGTTTTCATGTTATTCCTTATTTACTCCCTTATTGGGATTTATTGCTCACCATTTCTTATGTATGTCCTCAGGTTATCTCATGCAATGATAGGTATGAAGGAATTTTATGGTCATATAAAATACTTTTTCAATTAATATTTTGTTTTTTATGTCTTATGTTTTTATTTAATGTTTCTAATTTACAATGTCACTGGACCTATCGATCCTCGGAGTTGTCCTAAGTGAAATATTTTGTAATAAATAATGATTAAATTGGTAAAAAAAATTATGGTTGTTATAATTAACTAGGTAGTTTAATGTATTGTTATAAATAAGTTGACATATATATTTATTTATTTTGACATGGATATTATTCATTTCAATTTAGAGTCAAATAGTAAGTACATTATGCTATAATGTTTAAATTCATACATCATATAAATTTAGGGGGATATAACATTAGGTCATGATATTTGGTTGAAAGGTTATTGATTATATCAACATTTGAGATCAATCTAGAAATGTTATTCCATATTGAGGTGTGATAGGAGAAGTTTTTGTCTAATTATTTAGGGATACCTGTATCCGAAGATTGGTATGGGGAAAAGGTCTTCTGGAATTTGAGGAGGTCACCCTCATGGAAGAAGATTCAATTGATTGGCCACCCAATGTTGATTTATTTTTCATGAAAAGATAATATTGATGTATTATATAATATTCAATAGTTCAATTACATGGAATAAATGCCCTTTTATGGGATAATCAATGAAAACCCATATCGGTCCTATTACATCATAGTTAGGGAAATAATTCCTCAGGAATTCAATAATTTTATCGCAAAAAAATGTATAAATATTTTTTGGTGATTTGGATTTTTGTAATGATATATTTTCTCTTGTGGGAGGATATTACATAAATATAGAATAATAATTTCAGTTCAAAATTTAAAAAAAAATAGGAATAGGTTCTCTACTCAGGATTGATCCTTGTGTCAGAAATACAATTCAGGTAGTTTTATGTCATACAAATAGAACCATAATCTTATGGAAATGAAATTTTATTTGTGTCCAATCAATCCCTGATTGTTCCTGTATAATTTTACATGAAGGAGGATGTTTTAAAACTCTTTTGTAGAGTTTTTATTATTGAAAAATAGGTTATGATAAATATGTTTGAGGGATTACCATGGAAGGGATTTGAATCAGGGGATCTAGAAAAATGTAATCAAATCTTTCAATGTCAAAATTGTAGTCTTCAAAGGGAGATGTTTTACCTATATGAAAGTATTATTTTATGACTATTTTTTGAAATTACTATTGGGGTGTACTATAAAATAATCAAAAAGTTGAATCCTTTGGACGATAAACCATTTTTTGTTGTTCATTTTATGAAAATACAAATATGTACTGTTAAAGCATAGTCAGAAAAAGGATCCCTTAGGTATCAGAAATTATTATATTCAGAGCTAGAGAAAGTTAATGATGATACAAAAGTGTGGAAGATCAAGAAGGTGATATGCCGAGTGGATATTTTAGAGCACAAAGATGTCATTTTTATCAATATTTTCTATGAAGTGTGAAGTCCCCTGTATATATCTATATCATATGTATAAGTTGTACATCGCTGTTTCCTTTGTGGACACCTAATGATTGGTCACAAATTAAAATCTCTAACATGGGTCTTTTTTTGTATGTTGGGTAGAGGTAATTTATTTATACACCATGGTTGGGACTATGAAATGAATCTTATGAATCACTAAGTATCTCAATAGAAAGAAAACCAAGCAACATGAAGGTCTTAAATAATGGTTCCCCAAATTAATTGGATTATTTTTTTATGGGAAAGAAGGGGGTTTTTATCATTAGTTGACACATAGGGTGAGAACCTGTATAGAATCATCTTATATATTTCTAATTCATAAATTATATAATGGGGGTATTTCAAATATTATGTTTCATCTGGGCCCACGACTTAGGACCTGTACATCACTACATATCTCCATAGAATGATAATCAAGACACGTTTAGTCATAGAGGAAAATGGGTAGTTTATTTTGATGTGACGTAGAAATATAGTGTTCCTTATAAGGTATTTAATTGAAGAATATGATTATACCAAAAGAAATTGATATGAATTACTTATGAAAATAGATCAATTACTAAGAATCATATGCCCACATGTGCTACAATCAGTGTTTGAAACAATGGGTGGAAAATAATCTTCCATAACATAAAGGACACACTTGTAAAGGGTAGGTTAATTTGGATTTTTTTATTTTATGGGTTAGGAGGTATAATCTGACAATCGAGACGTATCTTAATTGGGTGAGAATCAATTCATAAAATATTTGTGAACTCCTATGTAGTTTAACGTCATGTGGTGAGAGAATTTGACATGAATTCAAATGTCATGATGTAAAGATAAAGATTAAAAGTCATGTTTATGGGGAAATATTGTGAATGGATCCAACAAATGTTGATGGGAATCCCTATGTTTCTCATTGGAATGATAATCATGTTGGACATAGATATATTATTCCATGATGTTTAATGTCATGCCGCATGGACAAGTGAATATCAAGGATGGAAAAGGGTATATGACTATGGAATCACATTTTATTTTTCTAAATTATGAGTCTAGACACACATAGTTCCTAGAATAAATCTCTTATATTAATTAGTTTTTGATTTGGAGAAAGGGGGATTTGATATTTTCTATGATGATGACTTGGCCAAAGACAAGAGGTTTGGGCATATATTATTCTGAATCAATAATCATGCCATGTGTAATTAAATATTTGATCCTTATGAATCTCTTACCCATATAGATGTAGTGGTTGATATTTCTATGTTTTGGTTGGACTCGAGAAAGGAAATATGAGCACCACTATGTACCTCATTGGAATGATAATAAATAAATATAATTTTGTTGAAAACTATTCCCCACATAAATTATGCTCTCACATGGGGAAAGAAATCTATATTCCAATTTTTTCAATATAGAAGGACCTAGGATATGGGATCCAGGTCTAATTATGATTTTCATTGGAGTGAGAATCAGATCGCACATAGTTTTTCAATTGATTACATATGTAGGTATATTTTCATAAATAGTGAGTAGGGTTTTTTTTATTGTCGCAGGAACCTATTAAAAGAATCATGAATCATGATGTATCTCACAAGAATAAAAATTAAGCTACACGTAGTTCATTAATCTATCATGTAGTGTAGTACCATGTCATAAGGATGTGATAATTCTACAAATCATACATATAAATGGGGTCCAAGTTCCACTCTAGAGTGGAAATGATGCAGGTGAGGATTTTACATCAGAGATACAAATCCTTTCGGCCTCATGTCTAAGAAAGAGGGAATCTTGACCTGCTGTTGGGTTGGACTTATGTTATTGGGAATTAAATCTAAGATGGAGGCCCATATTTGAGAGACCATAAAGAGTTTCAGCATTAGGTATTTTGGGGGTTTATTGAAATCAAAATTGGGATACATTAACCATGATGTTTAATGTCATGTGGTGAGGCAAATTGGTGTCTTAGAGTTTACGGTCATTCGATAACAACTATATGTCATGAATTTTACCATCATACAAAGAAGATGAATATGGAACCACTTTTAATTTTTTATAACATAATAATTATGTCATGCCTTTTTAAGGTCAACCAGAATTACCAATTTTATAGTTTATTCTCTGGTAGCTAGGAGATTATATGGAGTTATACAGTTTAATGTCCATTAGCAAGGATTAATACATTGGGTGATTATATAGAAAACTTCTTCAAGAACAATTAATTGGTTAAAGTCATAATGATTTCCCCATCCATTAATATTTAAGAATATTCTCCATTATAGTAGACCTTGTGAATATAGTAAGGTATCTCCCACATTGGCACAAGATTTGGGGGAATCTTTTATGATACCATTGGATTTATAAGGACATGTAAAATTTATATAAGGAATAATTAATAGAGGAGGTAATTGTTGTTAAATACTAGTTAAATCATATTTTTAGATACCTCAATGTGATCAAAGGTTTGTAATATAATGTCATTAAGACACTCTAATTCATCCTGTCATTTCTATGATTGATCAAATATTTATAGTTGGTCATATATAGAAATTAAAAGTTATTTCAATTGAACCACATTAGAAATTAATTCTTCTTCTCCATATAAAAATGACAATAGGGGTTCATGTTTGGTAATATGGGTTATAATCCATTAATATCATAAGGAATGCAAGGTGTTTTTAAGAAAAGTCTATTTTTTCAATGTCCACCATATTATGGAGTATGTTTTACATGGTCTTGTTGAGGGCCTCCATCTACCCATTTATAACTATGTGACAGAGGGATACATGGTTGTATTTCAGAATATATTTTTAATATAGCATTTACAACTCAATAGGACACAAATTGGGGACATTTTCTATAAATATTGTTTAAGGGAAAACAAATTGGGTAATAATGTTATGTTTTAGGAGGAAAACAATGATTTCACCCCAAATTCATTGAGAGTTATTATGTCAACCCATTAAGTGAAGAAAAAAATAATTGTTTGTATTTATTTGTACTACTTGGACATAGTGGGGGCATTTAGAACAACAACGTTCATTCCCTATATTTAAAATTTCTAAGAGTATTTGGATCTATATAGAAACAACTTGGTTTGATGGATGATGTTTTCCTACACCTTGATGGAATGAAATTTCTTGGTGAATTTTTTAAAATCATGGTTCATCAAATGAAAGATGTATCCAAGACATAATGTTTATTCTGAAATCATGTACCATCATAGAGTGAACTATTGGCTCCAAAATTTAATTATCCTGTAATTTTTTTATCATTACGTAATAAATAAATCATATAAAGAATCTATCAATGACATATATATATAAGAACATATACAAATTTTGGTGTATATAAAGAGTGGTGTTAATTGAACGCCATGGAATTTTATCATTCCCATCTATGTATGATGGGAGGAATCCATAATATATTTATCCATTACTATAATAATCTATCCCATTATAGGAACATATGGATCATAGATAGGAATGACTTTATTGATCCTCTCCATTGTAAATTGAACAAATTTTAGGACCATATAGAGATGGGAAATGATGATGATGATCTCATCCCAGTTTGGATCTTCTAGTGTTATAACATCATTTTCCAATTCATCGTCATGATTATTCTATGATTGTAGGAAGTGGGTCAATATTGGATTTGTATGGAATTATCTCCTTACCTTATCACGAATAGGGATTAAATATTCTTTTTCTAATGGAATAATCCACATTGATATGATTTATTTACAATATTGAATCTTATTTGACTAATACATGGTCCAATGGTATTTATTGTTCCATTTATAGGCATAAAATGAAGGTATGTTATTATAAATCAATATTGGTTCCACCATATAACAATTGGATGGAGTTAGAAATGACTGTGTTTTTTGGAGAAAGAATCATGATCCCTAGAAAAAAAGTGTTTATCATAGGGTATCCCATTCTCCTTCCTATTGGGCTATATGTTATAATTTGTAATACAATTTCCCATGTTCTGGGGCTTCCTTGAATATGGAATATCACTTCATCTTGATATTCAGCTTTATAATGAAATGGTTTCCACATATGGGTCTTTTTAATGGATGTCTCCCAATGACTGGAGTTTAATTACTTGTTAAGGAATAGAATAAAAATGAAAATAATATATTATAATAACCCACCATTTCAGGAATCATATCAAAAAAGTACATACATTGATATATTTAAATGGGTTATTGTGACATACCAAATGAACTTCATGGTGCTACAAATAGTGCCTTAATTTCTATACTATGATGATTAATTCCAAGAAGATCTTCTCAATATCGTACTAGTGGATCTCAATGTCGATCATAGATTGATTGAGAATATAAATCATATTTTCATTTCCAACATCATTTTTTGTGATATGTAGCCACCTGATGATCACTCCATGGTTTCCACATGTAGAATGAATGTCTTTCCTTCACTATGAGTCATTAATAATATTGGGATCAAGAGATATATCATAATGATATAATATTCTTCCAAATATTCATTGGTTAACTAATATTTGACCCCCTTTTGCATAAACTTTATTAATGGAAAACTATTTCATTCAAGGATGGCTATAGAGAAATGGATATAGGAAATGTTTCCATCTATTCCTCATTACACTTTTGGGTTTTGAGGATGTTACATACTAAGGACATATTTTTTATCCTAATAATATTTGATGAAATGTTGGAATATGCAAAGCTTATAAACATTTTTGATGATACCATGGTACCACATTTTTAGGGTATTATCTTCCTGCTACGTTATCATATCATGTAGAAGATAGTATATTGGATATCTAGGTGGTTAGATTGTTTTTTGGACATAACCAATGGATATTTAATGCATCACTATAAAAACATCCCTAAAAAGGGTTAGATATGATATTCATAGAAAATTGTTATGTGTCAGTGACATTCTTCAAACTAATTTGTATTACCTAACAGCAGGATACATGCTTGGGAGCCCAGAAGGTGATGTATTTTTCATTATACAAGGTCTTCCAAAAAAATTTATACCCTGAGTATCCATCCATGAAGAAGAGGAAATGATAACTATTAAATTCGTCAATTATTAGTTCTTTGTTTGGAAAGGGATGTAATCTACAAAATAATCCCTGTTGAGATCTTTGATGTCAATAAAAACTATGATAGTATTATTTATTGACGTCACATTGATAATGTTGTCTATCGATTTTGTATATTTTAACACTCGGAATAAGTCACCCTTCTTGAGTCTATCCTCTTTAGCCCCAATTTACGATATATGAGTTTGATGTGTCCTTCTTTCATCATATATTTATTGTATATGGTCTTATGGAAATACCGTGATATGGGTAGCCTCCTCAAGGCCAATTCCCCTAATATTTGTGTAATTAAATGATAACACATCTCGATGATTCATCCAAATGGACATTAAAGCCTCATTTTCTTCGAAAATCATGGGTGCACTGTTCCAAGTGGTTTTCCAATCATCATCTGTAACATTATATGTTTCTATGAGTTCATAAAAAGTGGAAGAGATACCTTCCAAAAATGTTAGGGGTGGATCCATAAAGTCTTCTTCCTCTTAAACATCCCCATTATTTTTCAATTATTTGTTTCTCTTAGAACTGTATGATGAAGAATGATTCTTAGAGTTAGATGGGGAGATAACATTTGGACATTCTTAAGTTGAAGTAAGCATTTATAGTTCCATTGATGGAATGAGGCCTTTCTGAAGCTCAGAAAGTGGGGAAGAGGGACAAAGAATGAGAATCTACAGTTTTTGTTGATGATGTGATATTCTTTTTCAATCCATCTGAGGGAATAAATATTTATTGATGTCTTGGTGATGGAATGAATTAATTTTATCTAGGATTACATCACTATTCTAAGAGGTGATGACTTCATATATGTTTTTAGGCTCAGTCTTTACAAGGGACATAATGGAAGACACTAAATGTGTCTTGAATTTTGGCTCACCATTTTGATTGATGGGTATAAATTAATCTTCACTGAGATAAATGAATTAATTATCCAAGATCATCTCCATCCCATTTGGGGAAATAATTTTAGTGAAACCATCATCCAAGGAATATTAAACTTTGTTATGGTAGAATCATATGCCAATGTGTCAAAATTAACATGATTTGAATTGGGATTCATCAGGTTGAAATTCACCACATATTCCATTGATAAAAAATTGATTTATTGGTGGTATCAACAAATTATATCTTCATAATGATTTATCATATCTCTTCCTAGTAGAACATTGAAGGCCATATCGTGCATGAAAACCATGAATTCTGAGTTAGACATAAGATTTCTGAACTAAATTATGTTCTACTATTATCCAAAAGGTTTTTACTCCATTTTTATAACCCTATAACATCAATGTGGATGGGGAAAAGTGAGATTCTCTATAACCCATCAAGAGATGTGTTTAGATTGGAATGATGTTTACTCACGAACTGTTTTCAACAAAGTCTTTATGGATATCAATGACATTTATCACACAACATATATGAAATGGCCTAACATGCACCTGTATGATTGAATCGACATCCTATTCTATGAAATAAATACCTATATGTCATTTTGTGGGATCATTCGTTACACAATAAACATCTGTAGCATCAACCAAACCTTCAAATTCCCAAAGGATTGAAAAGGACTTGATAAGTTATTATTGGGGATATTTTGATAAATTCAAAGCATTCAGGATATATAACATGCTCGGTACATAGGATAGTTTCCTAAAAAAGTCATAATTATAGTCTGATGGTCAGAACATTCAAGCACATGTGTGCTCCTTTTGGATTTTTTATGATTTCATTTACATAAAGAAGGATTGAAATTAGGAAGAGTAGCTGAAGGTGCCTCTACTATTGATGGGTAAGGTTGAATATGCTATCTTATATGCCAGTGGTGAATAGATGATGAAATATCCTATAATATATCGTTCATTATTCTTGTTCCAGGTAATACCATATCATTCTTGTTTGAATTCCCATTTTTATGATCTCTTTAGAGAGCCCTCCATCATTTTTCGGACTTGTAGATAGTTTGAGAAGTGGTGTGGTTAAAGTATTGACTCCCGGAATGACCATATCCTCTCTTGTACTCTTAACACTAATATACATACCCTCAGGTTTCCAATATAGTGTAGGTAATTATTGTTCTTAATAATTCTCATTTTATTCAAAGTGACCCATTATGAATAAATTTTAATTGAACTAAAAATCATCTCCTAATGAAATGAAAAATCAATATGGTGGTAGAATATTATTTTATGTTTTGGCGGTGTTCTTCATGTTCATTTGGGACTACAGGCATGATGTTATCTATTGTTGAGAACACTATTAGATTTCATATGGGCTCATACTCTTGAATTGTCTTCTCACTCTTGTGTCCAAGTCTCTTTTTGGATGACTTCATTTCTAGGGACTGAGATACTAGTGATGTTTTTATGATGCAACAGACTTATTTCAAGGTAAAATTTATTGTTTCAACTATTCATGTAGAATAAAATTATATTGTTTGATCATTTTTGGACCAGACACTCATTTTAATTCTATTTAATTTTATCTTAACATCTTTCTATTCGTTTTCCACCTCTAGATTGGTGGAATAAAACTAAACAGCCAAAGCATGAGAATGTTTCAGCTTCACTTTCATAGAGTCCAAGATATTTTTCATACGGATTTTAAAAATTATACAATCATAAATGCAGTGTTCTAGTGCTTGGTGGAAGTGGATATAATTTTAAAGATACTCGTCACCTTTTTTATAGACTAATGGGTCATTGGAATCATGACCATGTTGTTTTACAGTTCCAATATGAAGTAGCTAGGGACATTGTTATATCAAAATAAATAAAATTCTTTTTCAAGGACGTCAAATAGATTTCAGCTCAATTCTCCTTGAAAATTTTAATGGTTTGTGTGTCAGGATTTCGAACCACAAAATGTTGTGCAAGCATTAATGTGGAAGCATGTAGAGGGTCTTGCTTACATTTAACTGTACTAGCCTCTACATTCCATACATTCTTTACTTGAATTGATGTAATTACATAGTCATTTTCATTATTCTTTGAGATGGAAACTTCCATCCATTGAGAAATTATGGAATGGTCCCAAAAAAAGTCATTCATATTTCATTGGGATAAGTGGAATTCATAACACATCATAAATATTCACTATACTGATGGGTATCAAGCCCTCTTGAGGGAGTGGTTTGTTTTAAGAGAATTTCAATCCTTTCCATTTAAAACTATAATATGTCTCATTAATTTAACCATAGAATTTAGTTGGAGTGATAAACAAACAACATTATTCAAAATGATTAGATGAACTGAAAATGAATCTTCTAGTAGCGGTCATTTCATCTAGTTATCGACCATGACTATAAGTTAGTGTACCATAATAAAGTTGGACCCTATCTTGATTGAAAAGGGAAATTACGTTTCACCACCTCTTACTATTTAGATATCATGGGATCACAGGACCAGATAAAATTCGTCAAATGATTCTTTAGCACTCCCAATTCATTAATATATTGAAATTTGGTGTTCCTAATGTTTTGTGGGAGACGATTTGGATCTACCCACTCATGGTAACTCTACATTTCCAACAGTATTAGATGATCCTCCCCCATGTCTTGAAATCAATCCATTAGTCATTCAATGGTTTTTAGAAACATTAAGGGTTTGTCTGGATGAGTCGGAGCCCGTATGGGTGAATCGGTGGGGGAATGAAATGTTGTCATATATGAAGAATAAATGGTTGTGGTGGCTGGTATGAACATTCCTAGTTGCCTTATTGCTATAATCCCTCAGTAACCAATAGGTCCAATCCTATATGAAGGGGCTTGAACCTACTCTAGTGTCACACCTACTATAGATAACTTTCTATTTTCTATTGTGGGATCTAAATAAATTTGTTTTTGTATCCCATGTTGTGATGTTGTCCAGTTCTTTTTCATTTTTTACAGTAAATCCACATTTTTTTGGTATGCCAGCATGAAGTGAAAGACTAGGGTATTCTTATTGAAAATATCTACTTAGAAGGTTACATTAGAGTTATTCTTCATTAATCAATCACAATTCTACAACTCATCCTCTGCCTGAAAAAATATTTCTTCCTGTGAAATATGTTTAACCTATCTTGGAGGGAGTTGAGACATGATTTGACACCTACCCATTTTAATTTTTGATTCCTTTTGTGGGAGTAATGAAGAATTTTATTTGGGAATTCAAAAATTTTGGGTGGGATTCTAGTTTTTTAAATTTAAACTCCTAAAATTGTGTCTGTGTGAACCATATTATGAACAATAAAATCATCTTATAAAACTATTTAAATGTCCTCATGTTTTATAGAGTTTTCTAGGATGGCCTTGATGAAATTAACTAATGTTAAATGAATTTTAGTAATTATATAATTTAAATTTGGATAATACCTATTTATTTTCCCTCCATGAGGATTTCCTCTATATACTAATTCTCTAGGGTCCTCTTGGTGGATATTAATATAAAGGGAATATCTAGTCATTTTAGTTGTGCATGTCCCTAATGAGGGTGCCAGATCATAGAATGGGATGAACTGGGGGAGATCCATTCTATATATTTTGACCTCATTGGGAGAAAATTTATTCACACCGAGTAAGTGGTTGTTGAGGTTAAAAATCCAGAAGCCATGAAGGTTGGGGTTTTTCCCATTCAACATTCATAAACCATTGGGCCTGGTTTGCTGGCGTTGAGGGTTGAGTTAAAAAAACCATATCCCAAAAGGATGGGGTTACTCTTGATCTACCTTCATTTATTCTACCATATTCACCATTTTTATATTATATATTATTGTTTGAACATGGGTTGGGTGAATAATTAGGTACACCTAAAAATTTTCCACCTCTAAAGACAATTATACTATTTCTGAAATTTTCATTATCATATGGTGGATTTCACCGAAATGGGATGTTTGCGTTATATTATAATAATAATGATGAAAAATTCTCTCAATAGTTTCTCTATTCTGGGTGGATATTAGTTAGAGTCGGTCATATCATTTTTTTAGTTTAGAATCTTTTTGTGTATGAACAAATACAATTTGATTTAGTTGGCCTAATTCTCTAAAATTTTAGGCAACAAACGTAAGTGGAATTTGATTGCTTGAGGTAGCAGTTAATTTTAAGACTCCATCTATATCCAATCATCAAATATGAACATCCTATAAGGTATCTGATATTAGCTATCTCAATTTCATTAATTAAATGGGTCATATGTTTTGACAGGAACCTTACTTTTTCTGGATATTTAGATTTAAGAATGCCTGAATATATGATAAGTCAAATTTAAATAGAATACCATTAATTACCTTCAATATAATTTGATAATAATCATAGGGTAATAATTTTTAATTCAAATGATGATTATTTTTACCTATATTAAAAGAGGAGTTTAGGAAAACAATCTTCCATTAATGCCTCTCGAATGCTTTATTGAAGGGTAAAAAAGGGCAAGAACAAGACCCATATTCCTTATTGATTGATCTGTTTCCCCATTATTAAAATGTCTTCTTTATTAATTTTAGTGGTTCCACTACACATATTTGGTGTTTCCGAACCATTTTGTCATATGGAGAAATATTGGTAGGGAATTTGAATATCAGTTATGATGGTAGGTATCCCAGAGGTGGAAAATATAATGACGGTCACTATGGGTTATATTCTAGTACTGAAAGAATTTCACATTTCAATGATAAGGAATTAGAAATGGTAGTAGTGGATGCTTCAGGGGTGGAGCGGCCTCCCCTTTTCCCTCTAGTGGCAGTGAAGGCTGTGGAATGCAAGGAGGCTGATCGGTGGGTGATGGATTCTTTAAAGAGTAAAGAAATAATGCCAAGTGGGAACCCAAAGGTGTTATCTATGATCAACTATATAAAACAGTACCTGGGAATTTTGTTGCAAGATCCAGGAGCTGATGGATTTCAAGGGGCCCCAGGTAGTGTTTCTAAAGGGGTTGACAACTATGTGGAGGAAATGTTTTCAAGAAATTCAGTACAGAAGGTGTTATTGCTATGTGATGAAGAGTTTCAACTAGACCAAAGAAGCCTTGATGAGGGGAGGGAGGCTGAGCATTCTGGACCCAAGCAGGAGGAGACCCAACTGCTTGATGTAGTGGAATCTAGCAATGAAGAGGCTGCCCAACACATTGTTCTAGAGGAACACCCATCAATTTTTCAATTCATGGGTTGAGGGTTTGAATGGACAGGGTCTGCAGCTCCAATACAGGTCATGCCAGACATAATTTCTTATGCTGAGAAGCTCAAAGCTAGGGATTTGTCTCTGTATTCTCAAAACTGGTTTGCTGTTTTAGGGGAAGAAGATTTAGGGGGTATGGTTTTCTTGGATATTGAGGATGTCGGAGAGATGGACGAGGCAACAGAATCCACCGAGGTGAATGATCAAGTTAGAGGGGAGGAATACATTAGATCCTCCTCACGGAAGGGCAAGAACATAACTATGGATTCAGACGGCTTCATAACGGACAAGAGGAAGGAGAGACGTAATAAAGACTACTCCAATATTCTTAGTCATCTAGTTACTGGAGCCACATCCAATGGAAAGATGCCACCGAAGGCTCCTATAGTTGGTGACTCTATCCCCCTGAACAAACACAATAGTTCTGACCAGCATGAGGTGGAAGACATCTCCCAAGACCTGGTGGAAGCTGGATATAAGGATGTAGCTGCTGTTATCCCTTCAGGTGATTAGGGGCTGCTCGATCCTAGGCTGAAGCATGATACAGGCTCCACAGAAGTCCCTCAGCAACAACTGTCTTTGGTGATGGAACACATGGACCTTCTAATGCATTCAGATGAAATGGTAGAGGATGATCTAGATATTAAGGATTCAACTAAAATGAGACTGCTCTCGGTGAACACTACTAAAGATAATAGCGAGTGGATAGACAAGCAGGTCCGTATTTTTCTTAGAGGTATCAACATGGGTAAGATCAACAAGGAGGAATATAGACAATCATGGGACAATTTGACTCATCTCTATAAATACACCTTAGAGAACTCCCCTGACCTCCAAGCTCATTTTATCCCCAAGATATTGTTTAGGGAGAATGGCTTCAACCATCATAAACTCTTTTTCAACAAATATATTGTGCCCTTTGGTGTTGAAACTAGTATGATTTAACGATTCTCACTTCCCCCTTCAAAGTGTTTAAAAAAAATTAACGTTGATGATGATGATAAGAAATTAGTCATTACTATAATTTATTATTATGTGCCTCATGATAGGGGGGCCTTCTCATCCCTATACCTTCTTGGAGATAACCCTTTTGATGATGGGAAACACTACTATATTGTGATAATTAAAATACAATTAATCCTTGGGAGGAAAACCAAGGTGGATTATTACAATGGGAATAAACTCTTACTCCATGAACTTTTGTCCACAATAAGTGTACTATGGCTCTCATTCAAAGATAAAATCGCTAAATCGATCCAATCATGTCCATGATTCAATCATTTATAGTGAACCGTCTGAGGGGGACCATTGTAATTACTGCTACTTCTTCCATTTTTTTGTAATGGTTGTGTACGATCATGAGATACCACATAAAACGTTTGAGGTTTTCAAGACATACATCATTATGAAGAGTGGGATAACATATTTGATATTTTTTTCAGCTTTCCTTGGTGAGTCTTTTTCTTGGATTCATTATTGTGAGAAATTGAGACTACTTTCTTAGAGAAGTGGGTTTCATGGACGGTTGTTTGTCCAATCCATGGAGTGGCCATTGGGATATTATGATTACCAATATTTGGAGTTGGTGACTATTCCTCATCCAGTTGTCTATAAAATATGCGGGATGTTTTCCCCGTTACCCTCCTAGATAGAAGTAGAGTTGTGTCTCTGTTACACCCTTATCCTAGTTACCCAGAGTCAGTTCATTGATACATTACATTGGAATGATCACAATATATCAGGTCTTTATTGAGCGATTATTTTAGTATCCTTGGAAGTACTAGATACATACATAAGTTTTACACTACATTATCATACGTAAAACAACAACATTGGATCTCCTTTAAACACTCTAATATCACATAGCCTATTCCTACAGGTCAGTCATAATATACCTTTCACATCCTGGGAAAAATAAAACATAAAAAAAGTTGTGATCTCATATTCTCGGAAATGATAAAAATATATCATAAACTATTATAATTAATCATAAACTTGTAAGGGAATGTATAATAATAAAAAAAATACTTTTAAACATAAAAATCAGCATAATATGGAAAATATAAATCAAATAATTCCATTTACTTATTTACAAGGATATTATACTAGTCAAATAATCAAATTTAATATCAATATAGAATTTTCTAATGATGGAATGCATAATGCCGAACATCATAAAGACATAGTCAAGGCCTCTTAACAAGTTTAAAAATAAAATTATGTCAAGGCCTTTTTCCAAACACTAGATTGTCTCATGATACATTTTGATGCATTGAGGATCTATACTGAACTCCACCCACCACATAGTATGTCCAATGCATTCCTCATATGAAAAGGCTGAAGCATAATCTAATCATTTATATTAAAACATGCATATGAAATGTCAATATTTTAACCAAAAACAATGCATGTATAAAAATAGCACATCCACAGTCAAACATTACTCATTCAATAAAATATATAAGATTTTATAAATCACCATCGATCTTGAATAATGATGGATATTGACATAGATGAAAATAATAGTAAATTTATTTAAGAGAAATATCACATTTTTCGTGAAAATATATAAAAGCCTTTCTATTTATCAAGTAACTCTTTAAAATTAGTTTTTTGAATCAATGTAGAACATATCAATTTGAATATTTTGAAATAAATTTTATTTTTAAAACATTAATTCCATATAAATAAATCTATAAAACCATATTTAAAACAAGTACATTAATGAGAAATAGTTAAAATAATAAATTTTTATAACATTTGAAATAATATTTGAGTTAGAGTGCCTGACGAAATGGGAGACATTTGAATACATATAACTTTTGTAATAAAAATTTTATAATATCCTAAGAAAAAATGGATTCATGATATATTATGTTAATGTACAATATATACACCATATAAAAGTGAATTTGTGCATAACAAAAAAGATATTTCAATAGAATTTAAATTTAGATGAAATCCCTTATAATAACTGTATCCATTGGTTAAGGATAAATCAATGACAGAATTATGTGTGAAAATATAAATATACTCAATATGATTGGATATTCAGTGATAATTAATCTGAGGACATTCACACATATTCTTGTAACAACAACACCATTGACATTGATGTATCACATAATCAATGGAAATTTAGTTAAGATTACTCTTATCAAGATCATATCGATGACAGAGAATTTATGAATGGAGTGATTATGTGTAAAATAAATATATACACACCAAGGGGAGTGGATATTACTATATAAATAAATAATTAATTATTTCTCACATAATCGTGGGGTAAAAAATTCCATGAAGATTGTGTAAAACCTAATGAGTAGAAATTGTAATTAAAAATTCCCATACTGATTTGGTAACATACGAAACATATACCCCATGAAATAAGTATCATACAATGAAGTTCTAAACACACATAAATTAAATTATATTACTTAAGGAATACAATTATTTTCATCACATACACCAGACAAAAGGAAATAGTGGCAATATAGCATGAATCTCACGGGAAGGAAAAGTAAGAAAAAACCCCCTAACAATGTAAAATTTATCGGTCAAGGGCACGTTAACCACTTGTATACTTGTTAATTAATTGTTATTAAACTAATAGGAAATGACATACATAAATATGATATCATATATGATCATATTATTTGTCATTGTCTATAATATTTTAGTAGTATCATTGTTTCGGGTGTTAACTAATTCATTTTCCTTTATATGTTTTGTTATGTAATTAATGATTTTTATAGATAGTTTGTATTGGATTAAAATTAAAAATTATATTTAGTTTCAAAACCTTATCTTTAATCATAAAATAATTATTATTCTTGATTATTTACAATGGTTAATGAAACTCATCACGTTCATGGAGACGGTAATCCGTACGTATTAACGAGCGACAATATCAATCAATTGAAGGTGAAATCGTATAAAATTGGATGTTATATCATATATAAAAAGTCATTAACCTGATATATTTATTAATCAAAAAAAATTTTCATCATTATTATACCCATAAAAATAATGAAGTGTTGAATAACAACTACACCATGACGTGGAGACGGTAAGCTGTATGTATGCACGCATGGTGAATTTTTCATTCATAGGATGGATAGAATAATGAATATGGTTCTGCAATATTTATAATAAAATAACAGTATTTATAAGGTACTATAGTTACTATTTTTTTATGGAAACAAAAAATAATGATGGTGTGGAAGAAAAATCTAACTTTTAATGAGGTGATGAAATTTTTACCTCTTCTTCAGGTTCTTCCTTTTGATTTTATCATAATGGATACATATATTAGCTTTATGATCAATGTAAGGCCTCTAAGATGAAGTTAATGTATTTGGGAGGGTATTTGGGTAGGATTTTATTGATCCAAATGGCTTTGTATATGTGAAATTATGATAAGGTGAAGTGACCTTTTACAAGAGATGTGAGGGTCACATTATGAAAATATTGAAATATAATTTTATTTTAAATTCATTTTCGGTTTAAAAATGCTCAAAATGGATTTATTTAATATCTAATGTGGGGATGGGACGAAAACATTTTAAACAATAGGTTTTATACTAGATTAGGTAACCATATTAACCTAATCATTTATATTTAACTCTCAATTGAATAGTTCGACATTAAACATATCTCCTTAAATTTTTATATCATATGATTAGTAAACATAATATAAACTTCCAAAAGAACACCATGTGGTTAATTAATAAAATAGATTACATTATATAATTCCTTTGGTCGAACCATCAATTTTTAGGACTACTATATAATTTAATAAACTAGTATTTGTTTTACAAACACAATTATGTCAATTTTGACACAATTTAGTATTCAGTTTTTGATAAAGTCATATCAACTATATTACTTCAAACTAAATTTATTAAATCAATACTACCATGTCATAATAAACAATTAAATAAATGGAAAACATCAAAATTCTCAATTTAAATTTATTTTAATATTTATAGTATCAATTATTTTAATCTTTCACTAATTAGGTAATTACTGCATCATTATTGTGTCATAAATAAATTTTATTATTTGGAATTAAAATTATAAATTATATATCATGATGTATTAAATATTTTCATCTTTAAAATTAATATTTATAGTCGAATTTTCCTTCTGTATAACCCTATATTAAAAATGATTTAGTTACTAAGCTTTGAATTTTACCCTTGTAACTCTTAATTAAATGAAATAATAATTAATTTCATAATCTAATCCAAGTGGATAAAAAAGGTCATATTATATTTCTAACTTATTTTTTTTGAAATATACTTATCCAATAGAATTATGACATGTGTTAATGTAATTATAATATCTATTTTTAACATTAATTACCATATTTACATTTAACCGTGGTAATTAAAATTCAGAATTTACTATTCAACAAAAAATTATTTTCATCTTATTGAACCACATAATACATATTAATTTCAACCATGTCTCTCATTTTTTTTGTAATTCAAATCACAGAAGCGGTAAAATTAAGTTTTTTTTCAAATTTGAAAAAGTTCCAAGAAGGTGGCTAAAATACGATAAAAAGTTAAATAATATTTTATAGAGATTATATTATTATAAAAAGAATCCCATTAATTACACTGAATTTATATTGGTATTATTTATCTATTCTGTCACAAAATATATTAAATTTATATAAAAAATAATTTAAATATAAAGTTGGTTTTAAACAGTAATGTATTGTTTTTCTCTATTTATTATTAATCTATTGTTTTCAAAACAATACCAAATATAAACTTGAAGATAATTTTCTTATTATGAACTCAAAAACGATGTCTATTTCACAAAATTAAAACCATAAAAGTTATATTAATTAAATGGAAAAAATATTCCTGTTTTCAAAACCAACAAGAGAGTTTTTGGGAAGTAAAAACAATCTAAAGATTGATATCTGTTTATGGACAATTTAAATCTAAATTACTTACAATGACCAACATTTTATTAAATGATAATAATTTTATATAATTTTACCTCAGTACCATTCAAATGTATAATTTAACAATATACATTATTTTGATTAAATTTTATTTAATTAGAATTTAGTAATATTCTCTATTCATGAAAATATATAAGTTATTAGAAAATCACTAATAATTTATCCAAACTAAATGTTAATGTACCTATTCTAAATAATATGTTTATTTTTTCAAATTTTATATATAAAAGTGTCAAATGATGGATTTAAATATAGTTCTCCCTTAAAAGTGAGTAAAATTGATTTTTAAAAAAATTAATTCTTTTACCTAAAAAATTGTATTTGTTCATATATTATTTCTATGAAGCCAATAATATGGATTTCCTAATTATACAGAGTATATAAAATTCACAATTTAGTTAAAACTATTGGTAACCGCTTTTTGAACATCTAGTTTGGTAAGTCATGGTGTGCTTGAACTCAGTGTTGCATGTAGTGAAAACTACTGAATTACATTAAAGAAAATAACATAATATGAAATATTGGGGTGTTAAATTAATCACCTATTTTGGAAATTTCCTCCTCAAAATATTTAAATTTGGAATTGTAACTTCATGGAATGTCCCATATCAAAATAAGATTCAATAAAAGAATTATATTAAAAGAAAGAAAGATAAGTAAAATAGAGGACCCAAGATAACCCATACTAAGATTCCATGTAATAGAACATTGATATGGATGATAAACTAAGTGTCATGTTCAGATAGAGGATGATTGAAAACATGATCTAGAGAATTTCACCAACAAGAAACCACATACTTGTGATGGGTTAAACATTTATTAGTTTCCCAGTAGGAAAAGTAAACGAACAACATTTTTTGTTTTAAGTTCAATATCATAAAGTTGATGAATTTATTTAAGATATTTAATAAGATCATAAATATATATTCTTAATTTTTATGTATAGTATTATCATTTAATAAATTTATCCCACAAACTCTTATTTTCTCTAAATGATGAGTATTTAAGATAACATGTTCACACCTAAAGGGCTAGAATCAACTTCTTTGTAATCACATAATTCATAAAGTATTAACTATATATTTCCCTTGTATTTAGAGATTAACCAAATCCATATAGTTAGAATAAGATCATATGATCCTGAAAATAGATAATCCTATTTAGAAAAAATATACTAATTTTAATTTCAAAAATTGAACAAATTATACCCAATGATCAATGAATACAATTCAATAAACCATTGTCCTTAAAATATTTTAATATAATCCAATCTAAGATTAAAACCCAAGAATCATAATAATTTATCCACATAGTCTTTCATAGTAAAATATAACATTTACCTCCATATAACATCAACTACTCTTAATGTATCATACATATGTTTAAGTAACAAAATCACATATTCTCTATGATTGGTTAGACAATTACATTAATAACATGAATCTCTATGAAAACATTGATGCTTCCAAATTAAAAAAACTATCATTACTACTAAAATGAAATTCCAGAGTATTTAATTTTCCTTAGTCATATAGTTTTTCCAATCGAGTATAATTATTTCAAAATAGCATTTATCACTTCATCACCAAATCATTTTCCTACACTAAGGATATCCAAATAATAAAACCTAAAATTACAAATGAACTTATTATTGATCAATAAAATCATTTAACTAAAAATAATTTGTTGCACTGACAAGGGACTTCATATATTCCATTGGTGGGTGATAAATCCCAATCGCACTCTACTTGTGGGTTTGATTCCTGTAGCATTGTCTAACACGACGGGTTTTTACATAGTTTGCATGTTTTCCATTTTTAAAACTATATTTTTTAACATTCCCAAAATGAGTTAAATTTCTCCAAATTACCATAAAATAATATAACTAAAAATGTTATATCATACATCTCATTTTCATCCAAAAAATTTATAACATGTAATTGCCTTAAGTTCAAGGATCATATAAACACAAATGGTTAATTATGACTTTATACCTAAAAAAAGACAATTTTTTCTCAAATAGAATTTTCACATAACAAACTCCATGGTTACACATACCAGATAATGGTCGTACAAAGTAATCGTATAAACAAAGATCATTTATACTTTTAAACATTTCCCCATCCATTTAATTCCACATAGGTTCTTCCATGACCTATATTTTATAATATTGAATAGGTCATTGAGTTGGGTAATTTCATGGTCCCTTTCATATACGAAAAATGACTTTAATTGGATTTTTAAGATCATTTTTATTTAATTACATAGTAATATTTCTTTTCATTCGGTAATTCGTTATGTTATTCAATTATTTCCCACACATAAAGAATTTATTTGATCCATTGAGACAATTTCTGGGGTGTCTCCATCCACATTTCTAGCATGATAGAAATTGAGATTTCTTTTCTCCATGGATTCTCCTGCTACAGCTCTTATCATTCCCTTCCTTTCTTTTCATTGTTTATTTTGGGAGTTGGTTAATGTATATATTGTTGATCATATTTTTGGAAAACTGCTTTGTCATGAACAAGAAATATTTTACGCCTATCAACAATCCATTTAGTTTCTTATTTCCATCATTTTTTCCACCTTTCACATCATGTCCAATGATACCATGACTCCCTTGGAATCCAGTCATTGACTAACACAAGAAATCATAGTGCGTGTAATAAAATAATTTAGCGAATCTCAAGACACCTTATTTTCAATATAAAACACCTTTAGATTATCCATGGTTATTTATTATCATCTTATATTAAAATAATTCAAATATATTTCTAATGAAAATGTGAGTTATCATAAGAATATCCCCTAAATGATCCATAAAAAATAGAGTAGAAAGGCTCATTGTCCGGTACAACAATACCCCGGGGGAAACCCGAAACTCCTTGTCAGAGTCTTCACTCCAAATTACATCTATTACAAATCTTCCTCTACCTACTCGTATCTAGAAATGGATGAATTTCATGGAAAAACCACAAAATATTTACATTACCAATATTATTGATAGTTTTTCTATACTAATCCTCAAATTATATTTTCAGATAGTGTTTCCAAATCAGATCATTTCTAAATATAGAATCCGTGGTTTGTACTAAACTTCTCTGATAACATCTGTAATGACCAAACCATTGTTACCCAGAATGGGTGTATTTTTACATAACGTTGTAATGATAACAATAGATCATGTCTTGAAAAACTGATTATTTTAGTATCCGTGGATGTACTATATACATACATATGTTATGCCTTAAAATATCATATATATTGTGTCTCTTTTGAACACTCTGATATCCCTTAGACTATTTTTATTGGATGGTCATAATATACTTTTTCACATCACGGTAAAAATAAAAATAATAATGGGGTGAGATCGAATTCATAGTAAGGGTCAAAATATAGTTGAAACTGTCATATATAATCATAGATGTTTAAGGGAATGTATTAGACTAATACACAAGCCTTTTAAACATAAACATCAACATAATATGGCAAGTATAAATCAAATAATTCCATTCAAATATTCACATTGATATTATACTAGTGGAATAATCACATTAAATATCAATATCTAATTTTATAATGATGGAATGCATAATGTAGAACATCATAACCACATAGAAAGGCCTCGTGCAAAGACTACAAATAAACCTTGGTCAATGCACTGGGCCAAACACTAGTTTTTCTCATTATACCTTTTGATTCATTGAAGAACTATATTAGGCTCCACCCATCACTTATTATGTCCAACTAATTCCTTATATGAAATGGTTGAGGTATAATCAAAGAATTCATATTAAAAAATGCATACAAAATGTAAAGTTTTTTACAAAAAACCATGAATGGTATAAAAATAGAACATCTACATTAAAACATAACTCATTCAATAAAGTATAGAAGATTGTATAAATCAACCTCAATTATGAATAATGAATGATATTGGGAGTGATGAAAATAACCAGTAAAATTATTTGAGAGAAATATCCCATTTTTCGTGAAAATATTTCAATGTCTCACTATTTATCAAGAAGTTGTTAAAAATTAGATTTTTGAATAAAATTGTCCCATACCACAATTTTTCATTCCAAATGAATTTTAATTATAAAAAATTTAGTTCCCTATAAATAAATCCTTAAAACCTTTTTTAAATCATGGACACTACTGAGAAATATTTAGATGAATATATAATTACATCATTTAAAATGATATTTTAGATTTATTTTATAACCAAATTATAGACATTTGAAAACACATAATTGAGGTAATCAAATAATTATAACATAATTAGAATAATGGGATTCATGATATAATATTTCAATGTATAGTATATACAGCATTTAAATGTTAATTGGGGCATAAGAACAACGAAGTCTCAATTGAATTTAAATTGAGATGAAATTCATTATAAAATCAATATTCTTAGGTTAGAGATAAATAAATGAAATAATTATGTGTCAAAATATAAATAAACTCAATATTATTGGATATTCAGTATAAATAAATAATAGGACATTCACTCATATTCTAGTAACTATAACACCAATGACTTGGATATTTAACTTAATGATTGTAAATTGAGTTATGATTACTCTTATCATGTTTATATTTATGACTTGAGAATTTATCAATGGAGTGATTATGTCTATAAAATATTTATCTCTTCAAAGGGGAGTGTAAATTACTAAATAAATAAATAAATAGTGATTTAACAAAGAATCATGGAGTAAAATAATCAATGATATTTGTGTGAAACCCAATGAGTGGAAATCAAAATTAGAAATTTACATACCAATTTGGTAACATATGAAACATTCACCCAATGAAATAGGTATCATAAAATGAAGATTTAAAATAGCTAAATTAAATTATATTACACATTTAATACAATCTTGGGAAGTGCATACACCACAAAAATTGAAATAGTGGCAATATGGCATGAATCACAGAGGAATACGATGTGAGATGAAAACCCCTTACCATGAAATTTTCCTTAGTCGATGGTACATTATACTCCTTTATAATAGTTAAATAATTATTATTATATTTTTAAATAAACACATACATAAATATTATATCACATATGATATTCTAGTATTTCATTGTTAATAATATTTTAGTAGTATCATTGTTTAGGGTGTTTACAGATTCATTCTCCTTTATATGTTTTTTTACATAAGAATTGTTTGTTATGGATAGGATGTATTTGATTCATATGAAGAATTATATTTTGTTGTTAAACATTATTTTTCATCCTAAAATTAATATTTGTTTTGAATGGTTACGATGGGGAATGAATCTCATCACGTTCATGGTGGCGGTAATCCATACGTAGTCACGAGCAACAATATCATTATATTGATGGTGAAATAGTATATAAATGGATGTTATATCAAACATAAAGAGTAATTAATATGTTATATTTATTATTTATATCAGTTATAAATCTTTATTATACCAATCCAAATAATTAAGTGTTGAATAACAACTACACGACGACGTGGGGAAAGTAAGCCATACATACACTTGTATGGTGACTTTGTCATTCATAGGATGGATAAAATAATAAATATGGTTGTAAAATATTTATAATAACATAAAATATTTTTTAAAGAAATATATTTTTTATTTTGGTATGGGAAAAAAGAATGAGGTTGTGGATGAAGAGGATAACTTTGAAAGAGGTGATAAAATTACTACCTCTACTTCAGGTGATTCCTTTTGATTTGTTCAATAGGGATCCATAGGTTGTATTTATGATCAATGGAAGGCCGCTAGGATGATGTTATAGTTGTTGGTAGGATATTTTTGTAGGGGTCTTTCTAGGAAACTGGCCTTGGAGATGTAAAATTAAGAGAAGGGGAAGTGACCTTTTATAAGAGAGGTCAGAGTCTCTTTTTGAAAATCGTGAAATATTATTTTACTACAATGGATTTATTTCGAGTATTAAGTGGGTAAGGGTCTAAAAACTCGCAAGAAATATGTTTTAGACAGGTTTATGTCATCATATTAAACTTATCTTTTAAATCTAACTCTTAGTTAAATAGTATGACAATTACCATGTCTTCGTGTATTATTATATTATATGGTTAATAAACTTACTATAAACTTCCAGAAAACCCCATGTGGTTCATTAATAACATATCTATCATTATATAAGACCTTTAAATGAACAATATATTTTTAAGACTATTATATAATTTAATAAAATAATTTGTTTTTTTAATACACAATTATGTCAATATTGACACTATTTAGTATCTAGTTTTTGATAAATTCATATCAAATAGATTACATAGAATAAAATTCATTTAATCAACCCTAACTTGTCATAGTAACCTATAAAATTCATGGAATGCATCTTAAGTATAGATATAAATATATTTTAATTATTATAAAATCAATTATATTAATCATTCATTAATTATGTAATTACTGCATCATCATTGTGTCATAAATATATTTAACTATTTAAAGTTTAAAAATTATAAATAAACTATCCGGATGTATTAAATATTTTAAAATTTATAAAAAATATTTATATTCTAATTTATATTATGTATAACCCTATATTAAAAATTATTTTGTTTTTAATCATTGAACTTTACACTTATAAATCGTCTTTAAAGAAAAGAATAATAAATGTCCTAATATATTCGAAGTGGATCAAAAGGATTTTATTTTATTTCTACGGTTGACTTTGGTAGAAATAAACATATTTAATAGAATTATTACAAGTTTTAGGCTAATTATAATATCATATTTACCATTAATTAACCTATTTACTTTTAACCATGGTAAATATAATTTAAATGTTACTATGCAGCATAAATTGTTTTCTCCTAATTGAACCAAATATTACTTACTGATGTCAAAAAATTTATTCTATGTTTCAAAATTAAATTCAATGATGTTGTAAAATTATGTTTTATGAAAATTTTTAAATTTTCCAAGAAGGTGGGTGAAAGACGGTAAAAAAGTTCAATAAAAATTTATACATATAATATTATTATAAATTGAATCCAATGAATTACATTGACATTATATTTTTATTATGTATCTATTTAGACATAAAATAAATTTATATTAAATTATTAATTATTTAAATAAAAATTCGGTTTTAAACAATAACAATGTGTTTCTCAGTATTCATAAACAATCAAATGTTTTCAGAAAAATACCATAAATTCACTCTAAGATAATGTTGATATTTAAAATTAAAAAATGTTTTTTATTTAAAAAAATTAAGAACAAATAAGTTATATTAATTCATTTAAAAAAATATTCTCGTTGTCAAAACCAAAAGGAGGGTATTTGAGAAGTAAAAACAATCAAAAGATTGATTTGTGTTTATGTCTAATATAAATGTAAATATACTTTCAATGACCAACATTAGATTAAATGATAAAAATATAATGTAATTATACCTCGAAACTATTCAATTGTATGATTTAAAACTTTAAATTATGTTAATTAAAAATTTTCTTTTTAATTAAAATGTAGATTTTTTCACTATTCAATAAAATATGAATATTATCAAAAAAGCACCGAAAATTTATCAAATATAAATTTTATATGACCCTGTTCTAAAGAATATATTTATTTTTTCAAATGAATATATAAAACTGTCATATATTGGATATAAAAATTGTTCTCCATTAAAAGGTGATAAAATTTCATTTTTTGAAAAATACTTATTTTTTAAAAAAATTGAATTTTTTCTTATAGTATTTATAAGAAACACATAATATGGATGTAAAATTATATGGAGTATGTAAAATTAAAAATACAATTAATATTATTCATAACCTCTTTATGAAAATCTAGTTTAGTATGTCGTGGTGCACTCGAACTCGGTGTCGCGTGTAGCCCAAACTATTGAATTGCATTAATAAAAATAACATAATATGAAATCATGGGGTGTTATAGTCTCAACACTAGGGTTAAATGATGAAATTTCCCCACACTTTTGGGGATGGGGTTTTGTGACTGACTATCGAGTATTATCTTCATCATTACTATGATGTATTGGAAAGTCTCTTGGATGTTGGATAGGATTTGTGTTAGTCCTTTAACCATTTAAAAGATATTATAGATTACTTTAGGGGTTGGAATTGGAATATATTCACATTCCATATTTGGATTTGGGGTGTGTCCATGCTCCTTTAACCCCATTATTTTTAGTGTATATTAATAGTACTCATTTTTAGTGGAAGTGTTTCGGGTATTCCCCCTATCATTATGAAATTCCGACTAACTGCAATGAAGACATAGTAAAGAAACTAGTGGCAGGATTGATGAATGCATCTATGTGTGTGCACCTTATTATAATTTTCACCCAAATATTGATGGGGGATTCTTAATGTGTTGTTAGACATGTCGTATGAATGTATAAATTAGTGTGGTCATGTGTATATTGATTTCTATAATTTTCATATTGATTTGGATGTTGGGATTCCATGCATTCTTCGAGATGAGTCATTTGGTCTACATTATTAAGGCAGAAGGGTAAATGTTCTCACTCACAGGTTTAGGCCAAATTGGGTTGGTTGGATTTTCTGGAGGGGAAGAGGTGTGAATTTACTCCCTATTAAATATATATTATCCCATGTTGGAAATATTGCACGCCCAATACTGGATGACTATGGTTGGGCCACCATGGATATAGGCCTCATAATATTGAGAATTTACTACCATGTATCATTGATCATGGTGATTTTTGTGTTGTGCCCAAGAGAAGGACCCCTGTTTTTTTAGGATGGGGCTATATGTGGCCTCTTGATTTGCTAAACTAAGATAATAGATGTAATATATTTCTCTTTATGGGGAGAGGATCCTTAAATAGTCGAATGTGATTGTTGGTTCAATTTGTGTTAGGACCACATGCCATCACTGACCAGATGATCAATTCGGATTTATGAGATAAACAGAATTTCAGTAGGACTCATGGATCATGATTTTTCAATTATGATACTATTCTTGATCCAATGATATTTAGACTCAGGAATGAGGATTCTAGGTTGGTGAGGGCATCCTCTATGTTGAAGAAGACCGAGCCTGAGTATTATTCAGGGTATTCATTCGTGAAAATTGGAAGGATTCCATTAGTTCAGTTAGAGTTCTATTAGGATGTTTTTTGATATACGAAAATCACAAACAAGAAAACCCCATAAAAAATCATCCCATTTATATGAACAAATGCATGAATTATTATTTTTATCTGGATGATATTATGTTTTGGTTGAGGATTGACATCAGTTTCACTATTTTTTTCTCATAGAAATATGATTTTTTAATGAATAGAATTATTAAATAGGGATTTGGAAACATACCCTTTTTATCATGTGAAAGAGTTACCATATTGAATCCATTTATATTAGGCTCTCAATTTTTTTTGTTTCTGAAGGATATCGATTTTTCATGAAAGTCGATGTGATGCGGTTGTATTATGTGTAATCATTCATGATATATTCACCATTCCCAAATGATTTCCAATGGGTTTTTTCATGTAACTAGAAACACCATATTTTTATATATTCACGAGGGACCTGCATTCCAAAAGTACGTGTTAGATTTTTATTTTGGCCAACTATTATTAATAACTCACAATATTCAAAAGGATGATAGGTCGGGCTCATCACACCCTTTTGGGAGAATATTTTCATTCTTTTAGACTCTATTATAGATTTAATATAAGTTCTTGAAACCTTTTTTTATTCCAAAATGTAATGTGGATAACCCTAGAATTATCAATCAACTAATAACATGGTTGTAGATTAGAATAACATGTTTGTATCTAAGGTCTTACATTGATGGATATATCTATACGAGGTTATTTTTCATTAATATCATAATATGTATTTATTAGATATTTTGGGTTCTATGAAGGATGCTAGTTTTATAGCAACATAGTGGGGAACTCAGGAGTGTATCTTCATCCATAGATATGGGAATTTTTTTGATATTGGGATTAGACCCATGAGATTGGCTTCATATGTGTCCTTGTGAATGGAATCAAAACCCTTGTAGTTCGGTGCCACTTAATGGTCAACATAATCTATTTTAAGGTCAATTTACAAGTTCCTAACAATGGAATTTATAGTCTTGTAGAATTTAATTCTGGGTGATAGGATCATATTCAATGATTCGTGCAATAAATATCCTTACGCAGCCTGGGGAACTTATAAGGGATATATATTCCAATGTTGAATTAAACAACCATGGGAATGTTTCCCCAAGTGAGTATAGTCAATTTGGGGTGTTGGTGATGGACATCAGGGATGATTCCTACATATCACATTTGTAAGGTAATCAAATACCATATATTTTGGTTATGAAGACCCACATCTATTTGGGGTCCTTAGATTTCTCTCACAGGAGAGAATGACCCTTTGAGATGATTAGGACGATTATTATTCCCGAGAATGACAACATATGGTGATTTATTTGTTTTCGTTAGGGATCCATCCTAAGAATCATTCTCATTGATCTTGGCCCTTATGTAGGCATCAAAAGTATCCTAGTTATAGAAGGAAATCGAGTTCTCATAGATGAATAATTCAGGTATTACACATTATGGATTCCTTGGTGAATGGGGGTTATGATATGGGATTACTCTTAAGAATGCTTCCCAAGGGTTTTATTGGTTTGGGGTTTAATAATGTGAATTGTACTCTTGGGATGGGATGGGGATCACAATTGAAGAGGATTACCATCAATAGTTGGGTAACAAACATAGAATGAGGCCCTAGGGTTTTGGAGTCATGGTGACATCTGGATCATCGTTTACATATAATATAACATGGTTAATTATATATGTGAGGAACGATAGGTAGTATAAGATTATAGATATCACATAGTATGCATTTCACAGAGGTTGGATACATGGCCCTGAGGACTATTGCCCGGATAGGCAGACTGAAGGAAGGTGATAAGAAGATCTCAAAGAAGGTTCTTCACAAAAACATGTATCTAGCCTTGTGGGTTATATGATCATGTTTTTACTCTAATCTAACATGATTCATGATAATATTTTATTAAATGTGAGAAAAAAGGGAAATTGGAATATTTGGAAATCCCAACTCTTCTCCTCCTCATCATGTGGATGAGAACTAGGTGATGAGAGATGATTTGGGAACATGTTCGCATCCCCTGCCCAATATTTATATCTAGGAAAAACAATTTCAAACTGACCACCTAGATATGGAATACGAGGAAAAGTGGAAGAAGATTATATCCTTTCGAATGAATGCCTACATGCATACTCCCAGAAGGATGCCCTAACATTATTTCTCCAATGAGAAAGTAGGTTCTCATTACATGTCTAATAGAAATGAAAGTGTGATCTATAAACTCCAAATAGATAACTAGAGTCCTAGAATCTATGATATGAAAAGGGTAGGACATGGTCCAAACCCTAGTATTTGAGACTAGAAACTCCACAAAACCATTACCAGGTTTGGGTTCCTCATGACCATATGATTGAAAATACACAAGCACCCTGAGGACTCTAACCATCAAGTGGGACATGTCACATTGGTGTGCCCATAAAAATGGCATTGAATGTTCATAGTCTTCCATGGACATGTTAAATTAGTCTATCTCGAACTGAGCACCCAATGTAAAATATTCTCTTCCATGGATTTATTTGAAGAATTCTCTTTCAGAGTTTCATGAACAATAATTATTTGGATGTTCCAATGGAGGGCCATGAAGAGTGGACTAGACGAGAAAAGTATGGCATTCAAAGGTGGTTATTTACTCAGCTAGACCTAGGATTGGTTATGGTACCTTGAATGATGAACAAACTATCATTCAACACATGGGATAGAATTTTATATAGACATAAAAGGCCTATAATGGTGATCCTGAAAGTGTCTTGGGTAGGTCTCTCATTAGGAATGTGGACCACATGAATTTTTTTCTAACCACATGGGATAGAGTTCCTCTTGCCAGTTTTTTGTATTTAAATTCCTCTGAGGAGTTTAATTACCCTACCCCTCTTTAATTCCCACTAATTCATGTTTTATAAGAATATCTAGATGGTTTTGGAGGGCTTAGTCGAAGTAATAGGGTGAGTAGAGTATTGAGAGGCCTTCTTGAAATTTATTCAATCAAAATAAAGACCCAAGGATACCATTTATTGGAAAATATGGGTCCATGGGTAATGAATCTCCCCCCTCTCAGGACTATCATGTATGTGTTCATTGTATGGGTGCTACACTAGTAGATTCTCAGGTTTGTCATGCAGATGGATGCATAGGTTCCCTTAACATCAACACTTCTTGGGGGTACATATGTGATGATCCATTAGTTGATTTTTATCCCTGTGTTTCATTATTTCACTAGTTATAAAACCATTTAAAACTTTTCCATTAACACTATTTCATCAATGTGACAAAATAGAGTGCCAAAATTTTCATATGAAATGAAATTATATTATGACCATGATTTATATATTTTAAAATATATTTGGGAAAATAATTTTCATATTAAAAATATAATTTCATGAACTAAAAATTTCCACACTTATAGTTATGTATAAATAAAATACCTTGACATCCTATTGAGAACAAAAATAATTCCCTTACATTACATTGTAAACTAATATAAGTTACATACTTCATGTTTTGAACATGTAGAATATCTATTATTTACATCCATTTCCAATGATATATAAAACCATAACTGTTTAATTATTTGGAAATATAATACCCAAAACATTAATCGCCCACAAATATATTTTATTATTTTAATAAATTATTATATTATAAATAACCCATTGAATGAAAAATGGGTTTCACAACCTTTAAATACAGTATGATGAAAATTCTCCTCAATAATTTAAATGGTAGATGCAAAAAATAAAATAATCACCCTCTAAGAATATCTCATAAGAATATGTATATATTATTCAATGAAATATAATTTCATAAGAGATATGATCATTACATATAATATGAATGTTTTAATCAAAATCATGATTTATTTTTTAGAAAAATAATATTATATTTCAATAAAAATATATTGTTATAGATACTTTGAAATATGTACATGTACACATATGAAAATTATTTCATATATAATGTTTCCTTAATTATTATAGTGCATAAAAATACTGAGTTCATTAAAAAATGTACAATGAAAACACATTAAAAAATTGAGGTAAAAAGTAAAACTCTAATAACAAATACTAAAAAATGATAGAAATATTTCTATAAATTGATTTGAAAATATTTTTAAAAATATTAATTTTAAAAATATTATTCAATAATATAAATATAAAAATAGATATAGATTATCAAGAAGGAATTTATAGTGTGATATAAAAAAATTTATTTTTGTTGGATGGTAATTCTATAGAATATTTTTAAATACCATTGATGTGAAACCCATAATGTAAAAAGGGTTACAAAATATCTTTATTAAAATAGGTTTGGGAGATATGTAGGTCAAAAGAGATAAAAATATTTTTGGGGTACCAAATAAATGTAGAACATTTATTGGAATGAAAAAAATATATAAGGTGGGGAATTCATTATTAATGTGGATTTGAATAATTATTAGCGATAATATAATTTTTATTAGGATAAAAATCATTGTGGTGGAACAGTTACAAAATATTTCTTACATGAATTGAGAAAAATATAAGGAAATATGAAATAAAATATTTTAGTGGAGGAAACGTGTCATAAATAATTATGTTCAAGATGATGCACTATAACTGAAGTAAGGTAGTTGAGTTAAAAATAGAAACAAAAATAGATTTGATAAATAAAAGAACATAAGATGGATACCACGTAATTGTTAATAAATTTTCATTAAATGAAAAATATTCAACATAATTAAATTTAATATTTTAGTGTATATACTTTATATGATAAATGATGGTTTCTACTATCAATCATGTCTCAGAAATTTGAAATTGAAACAAATAATCCCTTAACATAATTCCTGTATTCTACTAAATCCCATGAATATTCGAAATAATAAAAATTGCATAATTCAAACACCTATTTCATTAACATTTTATAATATGTAACTTTTAACTAAAAACATTTATAATTATTCATTAAATTTATATAATTTAGTTGTAATTTATTTTAAATTTAGTGTGTGATTTATATTTATTATTCAAGCATTATTAATAATATTTATTTTTTTCATTATTTTATCCCAAAAAATAATCATTCCCCAATCATACGAGGTACTGAAATTTATAGATTTAAGTTTTCATAATAAATTAATATTTTAAACTTCATTAATGAGTTCAAAATTAAAAATACCATTAAAAAAACAAAATAATTATTATTATATTTATAAAATATATCATTAGTAATTATACTATCATTTTCATCCATGATATTAATTTTTAACATCATTCTAGTATGAGGTTAGACCGAACCCATCTTTCATATACCATAATTACTATTTTTTTATTTTTATGGAAGTTATTTTTTATTGAATATCATCAATTTTAATATAGCATAATGATATAATGTATATAATTTTCTAATTTTGAATACAATATTCCGAGAGTTTAGTAAAAATAATGAAATTTGGTGAAAAATGAGATATGAATCTTTTTTATAGATGGTAGTACAAACAATGACAAATTGATGTTTTAATTTCTTAAAAAATAAGAATAAATAATAATATTTTCCAGCATAATAGATATTATATTATATATAGAATATTAATTAATTAATTTCATCCTTAGAATTATAAAATATAACCTTTCATAGATAATGGATGATGTCCCTTTGTGGAGGCATTAGCCATTCGAAATGCATAATAAACATTATTTATTTTTTTATGATTATGGAATGTAATAAATAAATTTTATTACATTGATATAATAACACATAAATATAATAATGATTCAATTCATTATATTACTATGAATAAAGAATGAATGGAAGATTAATATTAAGATAAAATAAGATATGGATTAAGCTATACCCATATTTTATTCTTGAGATTTACCTTAAAAGTTTCCTTTTAAATAAAATGATTTTTGTAAATAATTGAGGGAATATGATTATAACCATTAGATATGTTCCAGATGAGATAAATTTAATGTATTCAAGATTAAATTTGAAGTAATATGTTTAAATTTAAGTTGTACAATTGTTCATCTTTTAAAAGTGTAGAAAATTAAAACATTGTGAACAGTAATTATTTCTCAAAAGTTGATTGACATAATTCCATGTACAATTCCTCAAAAAGTAATATATAAAGGATTTTTAGGCGATATGCGGTAGATGGAGCCCAAAAATATCATTTCAAAACACAATTTCATATATTTTCATGAATTTTTTTAATGTTTATGGGAAATTATCGATTTTTATTCAAGCAATGTGCCTTATTGTTGTGGCAGTGAATGTAAAGACACATATTTTCCATGTATTTTTTTAAATATATGGAAATATAACGAGTCCACGAAAATTGACATTGCGTGATTCTGAGTCCTGGAGTGCCCGGAAAGAATTTCTAAACATTATTTTGGGTACGTTTAGTTTACTTCCGAGTGGGATTTTCTAACATTTGCACAGGTTCTTGGAATTGAAAACTGAGGGCACCGTTGAACTCGCAACACCGATTTTCTATTAAGAAAACATTCACCACAATAGTAGTTAGTCGCGAGTGAAAGTTTGTTTTTGGGATTTTTTCATTGAATAAAATAAAAATAATAGTGTATGAAATTTATATTTTTTTTGTAACCACACCCATGTGGGTGTCGGTAGGTGGGGTCCATTGTATCCAAACCTCCATGTGGAAGTTGGAAGTGGGGACCACCAGACCATAACATCCAATGAGAGGCTATGGCGGTGGGGACCACCTGAACCATAACCTCCCATGAAAGGTTATGGAGGTGCGGACCCCTCGGGGTTAAACCACCTTAAAACCCGCTCTTAATTTTTTTAAACACTCAAATCCCCCACAAATGTGTGGGGATCCTCTTCAACACCTCCAATATTTAATTTCTCCAACGCATCACATTAATTATACCAACTCTCCCTTAATCAATTAAACCATTTAGAATATTAGTCCAATGACATAATAGATATTATAATCTATTATAATGGGTTTCCTTTTCATTTTTGGTGGGATTTGTGTTGATTTGGAATTTGGGAGAAATCTCCCAATGAAAAATGCTCCACCGACAAAGAACGTTGAAGAGGAATGCCTTCGACTGTGAAGAACGACCACAACATTGAATTTCATTCTCATAACATCATTCGAAGTAGGATGTGTTCGTCCACAAGGAATCATCCTCATATTTATCTCACCAACCTCCTCCAACAATGAACAAGGGAAGGGTTTAATGTTGTTTTATTATTACTTCACAAATACACCATTTCTTTTCTTTTGCGGGTTGGGAAGAATCTTTGTGGGAGGGGTTGATGTGATTTGTTCTTGTGAACCTCTTGATACAACTCAAATTCAAGGAGTGAGGGACAAACTAACATGGCATGTACTCTATACAAACCTATTGTTGATTTGCGATGTTCTTCGAAGCGGAGGAAGGTAACGAAGGAAACAAAGGAAACGACATCGCGGACCGCACCCTCAACGACCCACGTCGCCCCCACGGTACCCTAGCCTCCTTGATGAATCATACCCACACTACTTCCAGCTGAACAGACGCTGGCCACACTGCACCCCGCGCCACAATCGGCCAAACTAGCCACGGGCTGCACCTCGCCCCGGCCATGTCGCCGCTGGCCGAACCGGCCCCGAGCCACACCACGCCCCACCGTGTCGCACCACAGTCTCCTGGACGAGCCGCCCTGGCCACGCCTTCCGCCATCTGAGCCACCCCCAGCCACTCTGGCCTCCCAGACGAACTGTCCTGGGTCGCTCCCCACACAGGTCGAACTGACCCCGACAACGACACCCCGACCCCCAAGCCGACCTTCCATGAGCAGCACCCCCACACCCTCCGAGCTAAACTAACCCTACGCCCCGGGCCGAGCCGCCATCGTGGCGCCCTATGGGCTGAACCTCCCTCATGCCAAACCGCGACTGGTCCACACCCTCACGGCTCTCTGTGGCCCCTTGTGTCCTGCGGGGATGGGCCCAGCAGGCCAAGCTAGACCCAACAGTTCGGTCCTACCAGGTCAGACCGGACCCAGGCCCACTATGACCCATTTATGCTCTTTCATCCATATCCTTTGAATCAGATATCCATATGAATAACTGTCAACAACACAAGAAATAATGGATCATCACAGTCCCTTTGAGTAATCGCAACTAGAGTTTGGTATATAGTTGAGATACAGACATGTTGGATCCTGTTCCAATCCAACCGGGCCCCCGAAACAACCCCATAGAATAAAATCCTTTTTTGTGATGAGTCATTTTTATTGTGTATTCCTCATGATTGCGATGGATCACTTGATAACATAGTTATATGTATGGGAATTTTTCTATGTAAGGTTATATTTTGATTTCATACTTTTTGGTTTATCATTGTTGGATTTTGTGAGACCTTGAAGGTCTCGCGGTCCCTACTGAGTATCACTATACTCACCCCTGCATAGGCTATGCCCACACCTTGTTGTGTTGGTTACAGATGACGGAAAATGATGACTGAGGATGAGAGTACCAGGACAGTATGGTGCCCAGAGGTGAACTATACTATGTGTCGGTATGTGAAGGAGGTAAAAGTATGAGGTTTGTTGGGGAGGCTATCTGTACCTACCCTATAGGTAGGAATCCTGGAGGACAACCCAGTAGTTACTTTTCATTCTTTTTATTCAGTTGTATTGTTTTCTGTTGTACTATTACCTTTATTATTGGGCATGTATTCTGGCCCCTTTTATATTTAACACTCTTTTGTTTATAATGTTTACTCATGTTCATATCTTGTTGTGTTTGTTTAAATGTTATAAAATAACCGCCTTCCCAGTTTTAGGGAATTACTCCTTTGGCGCTAGTCGCCAGCCCCAAGCCTATGAAAGGTGGGCTTGGCGTAGTCACAGAATGAGCCTTGGTGGACGGGTCATGAAAAAATAGTATCATAGGTGTCAGTTCTAATGCAAATAATTTTACTATAATCTTTTTTTTGAAAAATAGTGTTAAGTTGAGTGAGTGTGGTTTTCAGTTCAGGGAGTCTAGTGTTGGTGTTGTGGCCGACGTATCCATACACTAGGACTTCACCTTCTTATTTCTGACTCAGTGCATGAATACACTAATTGTGTGTGTGTTTTTGAATGTTTTATTTAAGTCATCTCACCAGGTCAGCTCACGATGTATATCTTTTAACCGTAGTGCAGCTATTTCCCTTTAGGATGCCTCAATGATGACAGCCGACAACTGTTCCAAGAGTTGTATGACTAGATAGACCACCGAACGATGAGGATTCATTGTAGGGACCTCTTCTAGTAGAGGCCCCAACGGAGGCACCAATGGTTCCTTTACCCTTTGGGCCAATGATGCCACATGCCCCAGCATTAGGGAGTTCATGCCGCTTGAGCATGCTGCACATGTTCTAGCACCAGAGGCCACCCAGGTTCAGGGGACAGACAGAACCACAAGCGACTGAGGATTGGATGGAGTCCATAGTGATAGTTTTCCAACTGGTAGGGACACCATAACACCTCATGGTGATTCTTACTGCCAGACTTTTACAAGAAGCAGAAGGAAGATGGTGGAGCTTGATGCTCCAGGTCCATGAAGTGGTGACGCTTCCCTAGGAAGAATTCACGAGCCTATTTCGGGCAAAGTTTTTCACAGAAACTCTTCGTTCAGTGCACATACAAGAGATACATCATCTGTACCAGGGAAACATGAATGTGTCTCAGTACTTAGCAAGGTTCATTGACCTCTCATGCTACACAACAGATATGGTGCGAGACCCTTTCTTTAGGGCCCAGACCTTGGATCAGGGACTCAAGGAGAATAATCGGGTTTTCTTATCTTTCTTAGCATACCAACGCAGGAGGGGGTGTTAGATAGAGCCCTTTTGGTGGTTAGTTTCCTTATAGAGCAGTCACCAGTAGCAAAACCCACTACCAGCCATCACGTAGCGGAGTCTTCTATAGCTGGAAATTGACAAATATGGGAGAGGTCAAAGATAACTAGACCTACGGGTGGATGACCGCATGACGCAGGATCAGTTGTGTGGGTCACCCAATGTAGAGACACACATGTTAGGAGCAGGAAATGTTTCATATGTGGGGGGCAGGGTCACATGGCTTGTGACTCTTCGGCCCACCATTCGGATGATCAGCATATGGTCGAAGGACCACCTATTCAGAGACCGAGGATCAATCGAGGTGGTCCGCAGGGAGTAGGTAGACATGGAAGAGGAGCTGGTCATGCAGCTGGCAGTGGCTGACGATTCGAGATGTTACCGCCACCACCACCAGGAGGACTACCCCGACCGTATGGATAAGTGGACAGGGGAAAGCTCAGATCCAGGAAGCTAAGGCCTATGACCAAGAATCTCTAGATATGATATGAGGTATGATCTATGTCTATTTCACCATAGGTTCCATCATTCGTTTATTTCCACTACCCTTATTCAAAGGTTTAAGATTCTGATTGATCTGTTGGCTCGATCCTTATGTCTAGAGACTCTTATAGAAGAAGATTCGTTGATTACGAACTACTGACAGTAGTTTGAGAATGCTCTATGAGGCGAGAGCTTCAGTTGGGATCTCATAGTAGCAGGCTCAAGGCCTTATGATGTCATCTTTTGTATAGACTAGTTATCTATAGTCCATTCTCAAATTGAATGTATTAGGCACAAATTGTGGTGTGTCTTCACAAATGAGACTAGGTTTACATTCACCAGCGAGATCGGAGCCTTTAAACCATCAGATGGACTTTCTCGGAGGAGAGTGGAAGCGATCACTCCTCAATTGACTACCCTTTCCCTCATATCTATTGATGTGGAGAGTCTGAGTTATCTTGTAGGGGTGGACCAGTACACGGATGCTTTCCCTGATAATGCCCAAGGTCTAGCTCCTCGTAGGGATGTGGAATTTTACATTTACTTGTACCCCAAAACGACACTGAAATCTACACCAGCATATCAGATGGCACCTGCAGAGCATTGTGAGTTGGGGGTACAGCTTGGGGACTTGTAGGGGATGGGATTCATTTAGCCTAGTGTTTCTCATTGGGAAGCCCAGATACTATTTGCCAAAAAGTTAGATGGGAGCTTGAGGCTTTATGTCGACTACTGATGCCTGAACCTGATGATCTTGAATAACATGTACCCACTCCTTAGTATTGACGACCACTTTCATTAGCTAAAGGGATCACAGTGGTTCTCGAAGATATACCTCATATAATTCTATCACCAACTCATAGTATGAGACAAGAATGTGCAGAAGACAGCCTTCAGGTGTCTGTATGGACACTACAAGTTTTTGGTTATTCCATTTGGTCTAACAAATGCTCTAGTAGTGTTTATGGGACTCATGAAAAAGATCTTTCAGCCATACCTTGATTGATTTTTCATAGTATTCATCGACGACATTCTGATCTACTTGTCTACTAAGGAGGATCATGCCTATCATTTGTGGGTAGTACAGGACACACTCCGAGAGAACCAGCTTTATGGTAATCTCTCTAATTGACAGTTCTAGATCTGAGAGGTTCACTTTATGGGACATGTCATCTCAAAAGATGGAGTTACAGTGGATATAGCATATATTGTGGCGGTACATGCTTGGGAACCACCTAGGACTATGATAGATGTACATAGTGTCATGGGTTTGGGTGGATACAAATTGATATTGGTTCCAGATTTATATAGAATTGCAACACCACTATCATAATTTACAAAGAGATGGAATCTCTTTTTGTGGTCAGAGAGATTCCAGCAGAGCTTTCAGGAGCTGAGGTAGAGGCTGACTAGTGCCCCCATCATGAGGCTTCTAGAGAAAGGCATATGGTACGTAGTCTATTAGGATCCATCAGAGACAAGACTCAGATATGTCCTGATGCATGAGCGTGCAGTGATCACATATGTTTCTTGACAGCTGAGACAGTATGAATATTACTACACTACCCATGACCTGGAGTTAGCAGGAGTGGTCTTCGCCTGAAATATGTGGCGACAATGTCTGATGGGATAAAATTTTACCATGTACTATGATCACAAGAGTCTTAGGTATATATTTTATCAGATGGACCTCAACCTGAGACAACAACGTTGTCTTGAGTTCCTCCAGGACAATGACTTAGAGATAGTCTATATTCCATGGAAGGGGAACGTTGTAGCAGATGCACCCAGCAGGAGGTCTGGTATACAACTACTAGGAATGGCGATGAAGTAGCTGGTCTCTTTGTAGATATCCTTCATGGAACATGATGGAGAATCTTTTCTTCAGTCTCTTACATTCAATCCCCCACATCCTCAGTGACTCGGGGAGGCAAAACATGGTGATGCTGACTACAAGACATGACATTCTCCAATATCCACAGGCGATGCACCTGATGAAGTTTCTGAAGGTGTGGAGCATGTCATCCTCTTCAGAGGACATAATATGGTACCAGTGTCACTTCAACAGGAAGTTTTGAGGGAGTACCACACATCCCCTCTAGCGGTACTTCCAGGAGTTGTGAAGATGTACCAGGATCCTCGACGATATCGCTGGAGGCCAGGAATGAAGAAAGCTGTTTCATAGTTTGTATCTTGATGTCTCACATTTCAGCAATTGAAGGCGGGGCATCTGGTACCAATTGGTTTATTTCAGTGTTTAGAGGTCATAGAGTGGATGTGGGATGGCATATCATAGGACTTTGTGATAGAACATCCACATAAATCCAATGGACGTGACTCTATTTGGGTGATCGTCAACTGACTCACCAAGTCATCCCAATTCCTACCGATTAGAGAGCAGGGTTCAGTAGAGAGCATGGTAGACCTCTATGTGTAAGAGATTGTGTGGCTACATGGAGTAGCCATGACTATTGTCTTAGATCATGACACATGTTTTACATCCCATATATGGATGGGGTTGCAGGAGGCTTTAGGGATGCAGATTCATTTGAGCAGCGCCTTCAATCCTCAGATGGATGGTCAGACTGAGCGGACCATTCAGACCCTCGAGGACATGCTCCGAGAGTGTATCCTCAACTTTATTGATAGCTAGAAGGATCTGTTGACTTTGGTGGAGATTGCGTACAACAAAAACTATCACTCAACCATTGGGATGGAACATTTTTAGGTGTTATATGGGAGACCTTGCAAATCACCCTTGTGCTGGACAGACCCAGGGTAGTCAGCACTAGTTGGAACAGAGATGGTACGAGAAACCACAAAGAAGGTGCATGTCATCCAAGAGAAGATGAAGACTACACAGTTCAGGAAAAATTCATATGCCGATAAGAGACAAGGACCTATTGAGTTTGAGGATGGTGACCACACCTTTCTACAAGTCTCACCTCAATAAGGTTTGTGATGATTTGGCCGAGGCGGAAAGTTTTCTCCGAGGATAAACAGATCTTTTCATGTCCATAGTTGAGTTGGCAAGGTGGAATACCACTTAGCTCTTCTACCTCAGTTTTATGGGGTTCACGAAGTCTTCCACATATCCTAGCTAAAGCGATATGTGCACTATCCTTTTCAGATCATCGTCAATTGAGAGCTGGACGTCGATGATGGGGTGACTTTTACAGAGGTTCCAGAAGTGATTTGGGATCGACAGGGGTGGGTCCTTCATGGAAGGTCCAAACCTTTGGTGCGCATTCGCAGGTAGCACGAGAACCTCCAAGAGAGCACATGGGATTTGGAGGCTCAGATGCATGCTCAACACCACGAATTGTTCCCTTAGTTTGAGTTGTGGCTTATGGGGAAGTAAAGCCTGATGTGGGGTGAATGTAAATATCTAGAATATCCATGTATTTTGTTTAAATATATGGGAATATTACGCGTCTGTGAATATTGATGGCATGTGATTCCGAGTCTCGGAGTGCCCAGAATGAATTTTTGAACTTTATATCAGGTACGTTTAGTAAACGTGTGAGCAGGTTATTGTAACTTTTGAACCAGATCATGGAATTGAAATCCGAGGCCACCATTGAACTTGCAACACTGATTTTTTCATTAAAATACTATCATCTCACCAGCTGTTGGATGTTGGTGAAAGTTAGTTTTTGGGTTTTTCATGTGTAAATAAAATAAAAAATAAAAGTGCATGAAATTTTTAATTTTGTTGTAACGACCCCCTATGTGGGTGTTGGGAGGTGGAGTCCACCGGAACTAATCCTCCATGTAGAAGTTGGAAGTGGGTCCCTCCAGAACATAACCTCCCATGAGAGGTTATGTTGGTGTGGACCAAAAGAACCATAACATCCCAAGAGAGGTTATGGTGGTGGGGACCACCTCTGATTACACCCTTTTGAAACCCCCATTTAATTTGGAGAAACCCTCAACTCCCAAGTAAATGTGATGGTAGCCTCTTCAACACCTCCCCAATATACGTTTACCAATCCACCACAATAATTGTTCCATCTCTCCCATAATAAATTAATCCATTTGGAATACTATTCCAACAAATTAATAGATATTATAATCTATTATCTTGGGCTCCCTTTTCATTTTTGGTGGAATTTTGTGAGAGGATGAATTTTTTAGAGATCTCCCAATGAAGAATGCTCCACTGACAATGAATGAAAATGAGGAACTATTTTGACTACGAAGAACGACCTCAACATAGACTTTGTTCCTCAAAACTTCTTTCAACGTATGACGTGTTCGTATACAATGAATCAACGTCCTCCTTCTCATGCCAATTTAAACCAACAACGAACAAGGAAAGGGTTTAACACTGATTCATTATCACTTCACAAATACACCCCTTCTTTTTTTCGGATGAAACATTGCAGGAGGGTTTGATGTTCTTTGTTCTTGTGAACCTCTTGCTAACACTCTAATTCAGAGAGTGTGGTCCAAATTAACATGGCCCGTCCTCTCCGTAAAGCTTTTGTTAATTTACGATGTTCTTCAAAGCGGAGGATTGCGTTGAATGAGATGAAGGCAACAGCACACCCTCCCACGAACTTCACGACATCCTGCACCCCCATCTGCACTGTCCTTCCGGCCAAATCAGCCCAATGTCACCGTCAGAAGAACCAGAACCGGCCTCACCGCACCACCGTCAAGATGCGCTGTGGCCGTGCTGCACCCCCCGCCATCGTCGGCCCGAACCGGTCCTGAGCCATGCCATGCTCTGGCTGCGCCGCACCCCGGTCGGGCCGGCCACTGACCTCCTGGCCGGTATGCCCTAGTTGTGCCATCCACCAGTCAGGCTGCCCCTACCGCTCCGGCCTCCCGGCCCCAACGACCCTGGTTGCGCCGGCCGCTGGCTGAACCGGCCCCAGGTTTACCCCCCGTTCCCCAGACAGAGCTACCCCGAGCCACGCCCCTGCAGCCCTCAGAGCCAAACCGACCCAGGCCCATATGCCGAGCCTCCCTCATGGAACCCTTCGTGCTGAGCCGCTCATGGGCGCCCTTCGGCTGAACCACCCTCACGCCGACCCGTGGCCAGTCCGTACCCTCATGGCCGGTCCACGCCCTCACGACTCTCCGAGGCCCCTCATGGCCTGCTGGGTTGGGCCCGTCAGGATGGGCCAGACCCAATAGGTCAGGCCGGGTTAGACCAGACATGTGCCCACTATGACCCATTTACGCTCCTTCGACCATATGCTTCACCCCGAACGATTGTTTGAAGAACCGTCAGCAGTGATAGAAATCAGGGAGTGTGACTTTCCCTTTGAGTATACCCCATTGGAGTTTGGGATATAGTTGAGATACAATTAAGTTGGATCATGCATGAATCCACATGTGCCCCCAGGACTAAAAAGATAATAACTAACAGACCGGGTGTCAATTTTACGCGTCGTCTGATACGTTGAGACCCCTTTGACATAAGAGACCTAGGAAATACTTCTACATGGGAATTCATGACAGTTGGAGTGTCGAACAGTAGCTCATGGAGTGGATCCTTCCTAAGATGAGCGAGCATAGTGCAGTGACCTAGTTGCTGGCTGAGACCTGACAACTATTGACCATTTTGACTCGGAGTGACTCTACTAGCCTTGTGGGGAGAGCCTTGGTGTCACGGAAGACCCACAGAGCTGAGCTCATTGATGTCATGGTAGACCCATAGTACTCGATAGGAGGAGTACCTCAACATGCTATGAGGGGGAGCATGCTTGGGGACATGGAAGACCCATGGTGGGGTGCATGCATGGTGACATGGGAGATCCACAGTACCCTACAGGAGGAGTAAATTAGCTGTCCTTGGTTTGTGAGAAGCATTCTTGGATTCACAAGATGCCATCTATTCTCGATTGAGGAGGTGATCTCCAGAAGCTGTGGTTTAGACAATGTGGCTAGGAATGTTACTTGATACTTCCCCTTAGAATAAAATCCTGGTTTGAGCAGCGTCATTTTTTCTATGATTTCCTCATGATCGAGATGGATCACTTGATAACATAAGTATATGTGTGAGCATACACCTTTGTAAGGTTATCTATTGATTTCGTAAATTTTGGTTTATCATTGCTAGATTTTGTGATACCTTGATGGTCTCAGCGTCCCTACTGAGTGTCGTTATACTCACCCCTACACAGGCTATCCCCGCACATTATTTTGATTGTTGTAGACGAAAAACAGTGATGACTGAGGCTGAGAGTAATAGTAATGGAAGGTTCCCATAGGTGGACCATATAGGTAGGAATCCTGGGGATGACTGAGTAGCTGAGTTTTTTTTCTGTTGTAATTTTTTCATTTGAATATGTACCTTTACTATAGGGATTGTAATCTAGCCCCTTTTAATTTCAACACTCTTTTGGTAATACAGTTTACACGTGTTCATATCTTGCAGTGTGTAGTCGCCAGCACCTGGCCTATGCAAGACGGGCTTGGGCTTGTCACGACACGGGCCTCGGGGGATAAATCATGATAGGGAACCCAATACATAATCATTTGGTTTTTATATTTTAACATTTTTGTTTTTACAAAGGTAACTAATCTTTTACTAAGTGATATTTTTTTTATTAAAAGAATAAAATAAAAAAAATTAAGAATATAGGCATGATGAATGATATTTGATTCTTTATTTAGTAAAATTATATTTATAATTAAAAGAAAATACACTTTAAAAATAAAATATTGTATACATAGACACTATTATTGTAAAAAAAAAATTATATTTACCATTAAGTGTATGTAGTATTATTAAGTATATATGAAATATTTAATTATAAATATTATAGTTATATATTATTAGAAAAATTATATTATATATATATTTATAAGAGATTAATTAATTTAATTATATAAATACTACATATTATTAATAAGACCATTAATTTAAATTAAAACTTTTACCATTATCGAGTAATAATAAAAATAATTTTATTTTTATTTCAAAAAATTAAATGGGCTTTATTACAATTTCGGTTAATTTTGACCTAAATTATGAAATTTGTTTTTATAGACATAATATCTTCAACTAATGGAAACTAATTTTTTATATAGGAAAATAAAAAATGTTTATAGAGTATAATATTACATTTTTTTCAAAATGTTACACTTGTGTTTTGTAAATTACTAATACTATTTTTAATATATTTATTATTATTTATAAAAATAAATTTTTTATACAATAAATGATTCAAAATATATTATTTCATTCTTGTAATGTGATAATTTTGTAAAATTGGTGATATTAGAAAAATTCATGTTGTTTAAAATTCATATAAAAATAAATTACTATAAAAATTTTTGAAAAACCACTAAAAAATGATATTTTAATTGGACTTTAAAGATGATGTTCAGTTATTGAAATTGAAATTAAAATTTAAACATTAAAATAAATTATCAATACATATAATTAGAAACAAATTTTATTAAAAAATCATTATAAAGAATTCAATATTCATAATCAAATTGAAAGTGAATTTAAAATTGATTACAATATTTGTATTTACTATAAGTTTCATTTATCTTTAATTTCCATAATTATATTAATATATATGTCACAAATCGATTTTTTATTGTTCCATGTTAAAAAATCTATCAAACTTATCATTTTGAGTATATATATATATATCAATATTCTGTTGTGTTTAATGCCCTATAAATGATGTGGATTGATAGATACACACTATTTATAGATATTTAAATGATGGAAATTAAAATCATGAAGGGAATAAATCATACCTTTTCAAAATTATTTCTCAACCGTCCATTAATATATACATTACAGAGCTATAGAAAGATTCTTTGTATCTATAGAAGAAAAAATGATATATTTAGAATTTTAATATTAACATAAATATTTTTATGATATTTGGAACCTATATATGTGTCCCATCAATACCTAAATATATGAAACGTCTTTTGGATGATTCTCATATGTGAATCTTCTATTTTAATAATCGAATCATTATAATGTATAATGATTTTAAAGGTAATGTGTGGTGGAAAAATTTGAGACGTAGATTATATAGTATATATATGATCGGTATTCAAACATGTATAGACTAAACATAAAAAATATAAAATTTTGTTTAAGATATTAGTTACACTAGTATAAAACTTTTAGAAACTCATAGTATCTTTCTTCACTGATCATCCTTTTATTTTCATAGTATTTAATTCCATTTGGGAACTGATGCATAGAGTAATAAAATAAATTCACATCATTAATATTTAAGAAGATGACCCACTAAATCAATGGGTTATGATTTAAAAAAAGGATGTGGTATGTCTTCAAAAAACACCACATTCAACTATTTATAATCGATATTCATAGTTCAAATAAAATTTTTCGATGATATTTAAATGTTCATTGAAAACATATTTGAACATTATAATAACTTATCAACCTCACACTAAAGGTAAATTCGAAAGGAATATTCAAACATTAGATGATATATTAAGATCTTACTCGATGGATTTTATAGGATATCAAGTAAATCATATTTCTTTAGTATAATTCTAAAATATTAATATCTTCTACATTAACATCCAAATGGTTCCATATGAGGCTCTGCATGGGAAATATTTCGTACTCTAACATCTTTACATACATTATGGAATGTAAATTGTATAAACCCAAAATTGTCCAGGATATATTTTAAAATTTTCAAAAAGTTAATCAATATGTGAAAGTGTTGAAATTTAATATGTAGAGAAATGATGATAATTTTAGACAGGATACATATTTTTAAATTAGTGATAACATATTCTTTTATTTATTATCATGGAAATTGGTTGGGAGATATGGGATTAAGGGGATGCTGATCTATAAAAAAATTGGTCCCCTATATATTATTTATCATATTAGGGTTGTTTCTTTTCACTTAGTACTCCCTAAACACCTCTCATATAAGAATAATTTGAGCCAATATTTTTTGTATTAGGTGAAATACCAGATCCATCAGATATAAGGAACTCAGAATCCATCGAGTTATAACATGATATACCTTATACTGAAAAAATGTAGATATATGGTATCTAAAAGATATGGTTTAGTGGATAACACTAACCCTAAATGTTATTTTTCAATAAAGAAATCATTTTTTTGAGGAAGCCAAATGGGAAAAAAGGCGATAGAAGTAATAATTAACATAATTTTTTTTATTAGTGTAATAAAATTTCAATGGTTAGATTCTTTTATCTGGGGTACAATTTTGAACCACAAAATTTTTTATACATTGATGTTATAAAATATATTTTTACAAATAAACTAAATTAAAATAAATTATTAAATAAATAAAATATGGAAATTATAATATAGACATTAAATTAGAGTGTATAAATTGATGTAACAATATTATTAAATCAACAAATAATGTAGAATAAATTCAATCTAGTTATAGAGTTCTTCTATATTGGCTCAATTTTCTTAGCATTGAAATGAGGTAACATTAATAGGGTTTTCCATAGACTAAGCCCAATATGAACTCCAATATGGTCATCATTAGAAAAATATTTTATTAGAGAACATGAATCCCACTAAATTAACCAAAATTTCAATTTTAACTGAATTTATACTCATTAAAACAACCAAAACATATTATATGAATAGATCTTAAGTAAAGATTTTGATTTATTATATAAGTCGAAGTTAGGTTGTTATAAACACATATTTACAAATATTATAATATATATTTCAAATGTTATTGTAAATTTAAAAATAATAATTTTAAAAATAAATTTATGTTAATCTAAATCTGATATATTTAAAAATTTCAATTAATATATGTAAAAAACTAATAAAATCATCTAATGTTTTTTACTAAGAAAACTTATTTTATACTCAAAAAATTGTAGATTGTTAAAATAAATTTAGTATGGTAAATTTGGATAAAATATATTATTTAAATTATTTATATATTAGAACTAATGTAATTCGAAATTTATTAGAAATGAAAATGAGTATTGTTAATTTTTTCAAAATCTTTTTACAATGAAAACTATTTTTATTAAAAAAAATTAATTTAAATATAATATTATAATTTTTTAAAGAATTTGATAATTAATTGTCCATATTCATGATATGGACATTGATATAATGTAATAGGGTTTATATATTATTTTTTTTACAAATTTAATTACCATATTATATTTTTAGTCATAGATAAAAGACTAAAAAAGTATTCAAGCATGGATAAATGTTTACCAAATCCACATGAAACCTAAAACATATTAAATACCTTTATATTATAGAATTTTAATCCAATATTTATTAATAATATAAATTTTTTTTAACACTTATGACACCCAATTGATTCCATATTTCTCTTATAGGAAACATTATCTTCCAAATAAATGTATCACTTTTTTATTATTAACATGATCTCACATACACCGACCTCATTACAAACATCTTATTTAAAATTATTTTAATCCTATACCCATTGTAAATACCCTAGAATGATATTCATCATTTTAAATACTCTAGTTATAAGAAATATTCCCAATTATAAATTTACATGAGGCCCTTCTAGAAGAGATTCATGTCCTCAACATGAGTATTATCCACTCCAAAATTGATTCTTATATATCTATCGAATCAACCAGTAGTCCAATAATTTTAAATCCACACTAATATAATTAATTTATTATCATTTTTTAAAATAATTATATTATTTAAGGAACAACCCTTATATATCCCCCTCCCAACAATTGTAAAATGAAAATATTAACCTTTTATGTGTGCAATACTGGTTCTAAGAAAGACATGTTTCATTCAATAATTCTAGACTACATATAGGGATTTAAGAATATATTTAAATAATTTAAATTATATTTATTACATTATTAATGTTTTATTATGAAATTTTTAATATTAATAATAATTATTAATATATTTCGAATTTTTCATAAAAAAATTCTAATAATATATTTTCAATGATTTAATAATCATAAAGCTTAACTAAAACTCTCATTAAATGAAACTTGATCATTATGAATCCATATGTAATATTTATTGAGGTAATTTAAAAAAAATTACTTAGGAAATTGATATTAATTAATAAATATTTACACTGACATTGTGAAAAGTTAATGGAAAAAATAAAAATTAATAACATTCTATAATCAATTGTAAATTATATTTTTTAGGATAAAACACCTCAAAACAAAGCCACAATTAGTTCTAAAATAAAGTATCCTAGAGTAATACTATAAAAATAATAAATGTAAAAGTAGTTAATATAATTAAATAATATAAAATTTAATATATTTTACTACGTATCTTCAATAATTAATTAATATGAATATTTTGGTCATATTATAATTTAAAATTCACCCTACCAAGATGGAATCAATTTATGGTTTTTTCAATACAACTTTTTTTCAATGATAAAAAATTTATCTATTTACTATTTTCTTATATGCTTCATATTTTCTACCATATTTAATTTTCATAAAATATTTTATCTTTTATATCCAAGGAAAGTTTCATTGATATTTTAATTATCTATTGATGGATTTCATAATTTATTAAAATGAAACATTATTAATTTTTATTCTCATTATCTCTAAAAACATTTTTCCACAAGGTCAATGAAAAATGTTATTTCTCCACTTTTTAATTATTATAAATATAATTAGTTTTTATCCCTATATTTATAATTACCACTAATCTATTGGATTCATTATCACTATTTCATGGATGTCGATTTCAATACAGTGATCATAAAATACTGAAATGGAATTTCATCCGATGATGTAATTTTTTTAGCATACATTCTATATTTCCATTATGTTATAAATATTTATTCCTCAAGGCTCCATTAATTGGATTTTATTGAAATTAATATTATAAAATTTTCTCATGTGAACATGTAAAAAATAATACTTTTGAATGTGACTCGTAACATTTTCAATTTAAATTAATGTTGACAAATATGTCCTTAAATAAAATTTTATATCTCCCTTCCATATATCCATTTAAAAATAAAATATATACCGAATATTGTGTTTATTTAAATTAATCTATTATAAATATACTAATGATATTACTTTTTTTGGGTGATTAATATTTTTATCAACCTTTCTAACTCCTGTAGTCATTTTATGTGATATTAATTGAAAATCGAAATGAAACAATTTTCCTTCCATGATTATTTCATTTTATGAAGTAAGAATGATTTGATGTGGAACACATATGTATTTATTTTCATTATGTTATAGGTGTTTCTAATATATCCCTCAATATTATTTGTTAATACTTTTTATTTCGTGATATTATTATTTTAATATAGTGGTGATGCTTGATAAAATTTGAGAAATAATAAGTGCATACAGATCATTCATGATATTATTTCCACGGTAATAATCGTTAATATATTTTCTAATTTCCTATGATTACTAATGTTCCACAATATTATTTCATGGTATTATGAATTTTTATACTATTTGGGTCCAGTTTATTTTCTTATATTTCCCCAACATTTGAAATTGAATATAAATTATAATTTGAGTATACATGTACTTATATTTTGACATATATAATACTTATAGTATTACATATTTTTCTAATTTTTTATTATATTCTTATTATGAAACCATTTAATATATCCTTGATTATATTTTCCGTAACATATGGTTTAAGATAACACCATGGTTTTTCCCACATCCCTAGGTAATTGCATATAGTATTATGTATAAAATAATTTCGTGTACTGATATGTTATATAATATATTGAATCAATGATTAGAAATAAAATTTTTATTTAAATAAAATCAAAATACGCTGGACCATTGAATCGTAGTGTTGTGAGATTATTTGTGAGTACTATTTTTTCAATTATGAAAATTATGTGAAATATAATCATGTCTATCTTGGTTAATATCTCTTGGTATCAATGAATAAATTTAATTATTTATTATTTATACCAAACTAAGGTATGTGAGTGTGGGGAATCTAGAATACATATAAAAATTAATACAACTACTACCATTTTAATAAAACCAATTTAAATAGAACTAAAAAAGATAAAAACAACTAATATAAATCCATGATTTTCAAGAGGAAGAGTAAATAGTAAATGAGTTAATGAAATTTAAGAATCAATGTGGATGTGTTGTATAAAGACTATCTAAAAATTGAAGAAAAATTGACAACAAAACATTTTATAATCTTATATGGTAATGTTAGTCTAGTAAAAACTAGGAGTGGAATTTATATACATAGTATTAAGAAATTATGAATAATTAATCTGATTATAAAAAAATAATGAATAAAGTTCAAAATTAACTGAGATAGAATATGAAAAGTTATTTGTTAAATAGAATAAGAATAAATGGAAAAATAAGTAAATTAAAATTATTAATTCAATAAGAATTTATAAAATTACAATTTTATATATATTTGTGGTGAATAAGCATCACCCATGGTAAATTCCCAAGAAAATGATCCAATCAAAGATGATATAAGAAAATGTTATTTAAAATAAATTCATGGAAAATGTTACAGAATTAGAAATAAATATGCTGATATTATAATATCCTAGAAAAGTTCCAAAATATTATACATTCCATAAGGAATTATACAAAACGAATGATTCATTGAAATGTTAGAGTATCCAAATAAAGAAGTTCATAAACCTTGATCTGAAAAATATTTATAAATAAAACTTCAAGAAATATTGGAATTTTTTATCCCTAATGGAATAAGTTATTTTCCTTGTAAGATATATTTTATGATTTGAAATATTATATTATTATAATTGATTGTTATGAATTTATTATATGTTAATGTGAAAATTCAACACCGTAATATTTTTTTCATTTTAATAGATCTATTGTACTCCAACGTCTATCTAATGAATACATTCTTGTTAATGATTTGAATTTTATATTTTCTATATATTATATGTGTTGATTGTGGAGTGGGAGAATAACCTTGTTCATTCACTTTTTGTCTTCATAATTTCATTAGAAAAAACAACTATAGAAATAAAAAATTAAAATAAATTAATTCTACGAATGGGGATTAGTGAAAACATTATTAATTACTATATTTATGATTCAAAAATGTATCCATAATAAAATAATTTAATATTGGAATTATCACACACCATGTATCCTAATCACTATAAATAATTTGGTATAATAAAATAAATTTATGCATGTGAATGTAGTTAGGATTTGAATGTTATGTTAAAAATAATTTAGAGAAAAAAAATAACTATGTAACTGTCTGAATGTGACGTGACTTATAATTATTTTTATAGAATATATTACCTATAAAATTATTTATGTGAAAAAATTTAATATTATTTCTTAGAATATATTGGACTAGGACTACATATACCAATTCATATTTCTACATACTGTAGCCCCCAAATAATGATGTAGGTCCCACTACTGTTGTAATAAAATATATGTTTTTACAATTTGAAGAAAGATTATTATTTCCATATCTATATATTTGTCTTATACTAATTAAAATAATCTAACACACACATTGAGAGAAAATATGAGGGTAATATGATGGTTCTTAAAACATATCCCCCAAATTAGTCCATAAATATCCATTTACAAAAAAATTATAACCAATATTTCAAAACCATTTAGACCAGCTAATTGGAAATGAGTCCTAACCATGATAATGGTATTTTAGAATCTGATTTAATATTTTTTGGAATATCGTATTTTATACTCAATTTGAAAATCCTCATGGTTTTTCATCTTCTCATAATGGTGGAAAAAATATTCATGGTCATGGGTAAGAATGAGAAAATAAATCTGTTTATACAATACACAAGAAACATTATAGATTACACATGGTTTTCATTGAATTGAACTAGGATTATAGAGAAGATAATTTTACCATTTATTTTTATTACAAAAATTATGATATGATAATTAGGTAAACCTCATTATTATCTCATACAAATATTTTAATGGATCTTATTGGTCCCTTTCTAACATAATGACCATGAAATGTCATCATTCACATATCTATATAGTTTCCCTTCCAATTGGATAATTCCATTTATAGTATGGATTTCAGCATGTATATTTTAGAGATTCATGGTGAAAAATGTATATGAAAATACGTGGTAATAGCTGATAAATTTTCAATATGGATTCCCAGATTCATGAAATTCAATATTACACTATTTAGGAAATTAAAACAAACTCATAAAATATTTATCTGAAAATAATTATCATTTAAATATCTAAAATATCCACTTCATGGTAGATAGATTTATTATTCATAGTTTTGTAATTTCGTAATTGGGTATTTCGGATGAAATATAAAAAATTGTTTTTTTCATATATATTACCATATACCAATTTTTTTGAACTTGTTAGATCATTTCCAGAATAAAGAAGAATATATATAAGATGTATTCATGATTTTAAAAATATTTATTTTTTATTATCTAGATTTATTTTTAAATATTTTGATATTTCTTTTTATATTGATCCCATGTATAATTTTCAGAATTAATAGTGTAAACTAACAACACCACCAGTTTTATAGACACCAAATTGAGAGAATACATTTTATTTATATTATAATGTTTTACACCATGCTATTAGAGGATTTTTCTCTAAAAAAATTATGAAATATATAATTTCATTGCATATGATTCAGAAACATTGGATGAATCCCAAAAACAGAGTACAACCACTATAGTAGTTTTTTAACTATATTGTCTCCAGATAAACATATGTTATATATTTTGGATATCAATGTTACTATTTTATTTGATCATATTTCTGTCAGTTAACTAATGATGAAATTAGATAAAAATAACGGTATAAAATGATTTCTTTTATTGTTATAAAAGTTCTATAAATATATTAAATATTAGTCATGTTTATAGAATGATGTGAAAGACCACTTCAATTAAAGACCCCATATAGGAAATGTTTATATACTAAAAAATATGTATTAAATAAAACTATTCAAGGAGAAAAAATTATTATTAAGGGAGATGTATCCGAGTACTATGATATGGTAAAATTTATAATACCCTCTCAAGTAACATATCACCTAATGAAAAAATACCCTTAAACTAAACACTAAATCAAGGATTTATTTTTTCTGTAATCCATGTCTTTAAAATATTTGTAGAGAACAAATGAACATGAGATGTTTTACAGAGGGAGATGTTTAATCTACCCAAGAATTTATCAATAACATTCCTTTCGGTGGAAACAATAGATGTAACACCCCATGATTTTATAGTACATTATTTCTTAAAATTAATTCAATAACCTGCACAACAGACAACACCAAGATCAAGCGCACCAAAACTAACCAAACTAGATGTTATGAATAGTAATACCAAAAATTTGAAATTTTATCTTTCAAAATAGACTTCATTTTTGGAGTCAGGATATCGAAATTAGTTTAGGGTGATTTTTTGGTATTTTTCTGAAAACTATCAATTTTTTATGAATAGTGAAAAACACTGAGTTATAGTTTAAATCCGAATTACTATTTAAATAATTATTTATTTTATTTAAATTTATATTAGGTCAAAATAGATACATAATACCTTATATAAGTATGATTTAATTAATTGGTGTATGTTTATAATAATTTTATATATATAAAAATTTTATTGAAGTTTTCACCATCTTTTACTCATCTCCAAGGAGAATTTGTGAATTTACATAAAACATAATTTTACCGCTTTTGTGAGTTGAATTTTGAAAATCTGAGAGACATAGTTAATATCAAACTGTAAAATGTGTTTCAATATTATAGAATTTTTTTTGGAGAATAGTAATGTTTTACTTTTATTTACCATGGTTAAAATTTAATAGGGTTATTAAGGGTAAAAATGAAATTATTATTTCCCTAAAAAATGTCATTATTCTATTGGATAAGTTTAATTTGACCAAAAAAACCTTAGTAATAAAATATGACCCTTTAGGTTCACGTGAATTAGATTAAGACATTTATTATTAACTTTTTTATAGAATAGTTAGAAGAGTTAAAATCAACGTTTAATAATTAATCCATTTTTAATATAGGGAAATACATAAGATAAATTCTACTATAAATATTCATTAGAAAGCTAAAAATATTTCCTATATAATTTTATTTTATTTATTATTTTGATATATTAAATAATTAAATTTATTAATGACACAATGATGATGTTGTAATTAACATATTAATGAAATAATCAAATAATTTGTATTATAAATACTAAAATAAATATAATTTCAATGTTTTTATGACATCCACGAATTTTATAGGTTACTATGACATTTTAGGATTGATTCAATGTATTTTTTTGAAGTAATCATGCTTTTATTATTTTAACAAAAACTAATATCAAATTGTGTCATAATTGACATAAAATAGTTTTTTAAAACATATTATATTATTAATTGATATAATGGTCTTAAAAATATATCGATCTGCCAAAAGACTTATATAATAATATATATGACATTAATAAACCAATTGGATTTTTATTGGAAGTATATAGTAAGATTATTAACTATATAGTGTAAGAATACAAGAAGACACTATAAAAGTTAAATTATTTAACATAGAGTTAAAACTAAATGATAAGGTTCAAATGGTAAACTAAACATGTCTAAAACCAATTGGATGAGAGTATTTCGACCCATATCCACCCTATACTCGAAATAAGTCACATTTGATCCATTATAATCTGAATATGATTTTATTATAAAATAATATTTTAAGTTTTTCGAAAGGTGCCTCTCACCCCTCTTATAAAAGAGCAGTCACCCTTCACTCTAATTCACACTATCTAAGCCATTTGGATCGGCCATCCCCTGCCCAATTACCCTCTAAAATATCCTCCCTTCATACTATAGGCCTTATTTTGATCAGAAAGCCATCCTAATGAGCCCTTTTGATCAAATCAAAAGGAATAACCCGAAGAAGAGGTAATGATTTCACCACCCTCTTTCAAGTATCTTTCTTCATCCACATCAATTTTTTCCTTATTGTCTCCATTATAAAATAATAACTCCAGTATCTTCAATATAATTTAATGTTATTATAATTATGATACACCCAAATTTATTATTCTATCCACCCTTTGAATGACATGTCACCATACGTGCGTACGTATGGCTTACCATATCCGCATCATTGTGTAATTTTTAATCAATACATTATTATTTCGATGGGTATATTAATGATGTGTATTTGATTTAAATAATAAATATAACATGATAAATATTCTTTATATATGATATACCATCCAATTATATATTATTTTAATATCAAAAGAATGATATTTTTTCTCCTGCGTACGTACGGATTACCGTCTCCATGATGTGATTAGATTCATTTCCAAGTTCACCATTCATTGACGATAATAAAAATATATATTACTAACAAGTATATAATATATGAAATAATAATTCTAATATAGATATATATATATATATATATAAGTATTTATGTACTTACATATATCTTATTCACTGACTTCCATTCAATACTATATGAAAATGGAATCATCATTTATGCGTTCGTACGGACTACCATCTCCATAAACGGTGTTTTCCCATTAATATATACGTCTATTATACATATTTATATTATAAATATATATGATATATAAATCATGTTTTATATTCAGGAAGTATTTAAATCATTATCTAAGTGATACATTGAAGTGTAACAAGTTAAAACACTTACGATTACGAAAAATATTATTACCTGAAATACTAATATAACAGAGAAATTATTATTAAAACGGTAGTATAAGGTAATAAATGAATAATTAATGATATCATAAATATTAATCTCATTCTGGTATAATTCAATAACATACTATAGTCTTCATACATGAGGTTAAACTTACCCTCAACTAATGGAAAGTTCAAGGTAACGGGTTTTCATCTCACTCCTTTTTCCTGTGAGATTCCATCCATATTGCAACTATTACCTTTTGTGTGGTGTATGTACTGCCCATAATTGTATTATTTGTGTAATAACCATTAATTAATGTGTATTTACATATTCATTGTATAATAATTCATTCATGAGGTTTATGTTTTGTAAGTTAACAAATTGGTAACGGTTAATTCCTCAATCTCATTATTATCTGAGATTGTTTATGTGCAAGTATTAACTGGGACATTTTTATCATCCATGACCATTTTTCATAAAAATGATTTCAAAATGAATATTTTAAGGATTTTTGAATGTTACTCATTATCAAAATCATAATTTTAAATGTTTTAAATATTTATCTTTCTAAATCATTTTAATTAATGTCTATGTTTTCAATATGATTTTAAGGATTTATTTATCTGGACATGAATGTTTTGAAATGATAATTATTTTCAAAAGTTTCAAAGTGGAATGAGACACTTTGATTCAATAATATATTTTAAATTACATCTGTTATAAATTTGTGAATTTTAAATGATTTTACATAAAATATATTTCTCTCAAAAAGTATTACTCGTCATTTTCAACTATGTCATCATCCTTTACTGGATATTGTTTTTGATTGAGGTTGATTTGTTATATTACAATATTTCTTATTGTATTAGATGAGTTATGATATGTTTTACTATGGATCTTTTATTTTTATGCCATTCATGGTTTATGGTTAATGTATTGAAATTTTGTATGCTAGTTTTAATATTAATGTTTATGTTTTGTTTTAACTTTTTCATATGAGGAATGTAGTGGACTTAGTAAGTGATGGGGGCCCGCTATAGCTCCTCGATGCATCGGTAGGTCCATGAGAACAACTAGTGTCTTGGAATAATTCCTTTACCAAAAATTTATTTGTAATCATGGCAAGAGGCCTTGACTATTTGGTAATGATGTCTGGTATTAGGCATTCCCTCATTGTGAAATTAGTTATTACATGTGATTGTTCAACTAGTGGAATATCTGTGTGCATGTTTATATGGTAATGTTTTATTTATTTTCTCCATATTATGTTCATTTTTATGTTTAAAATTTTGTAGTTTTTATTACATATCATTCCTTAAAATGTTTATATCTTCCGTTAAATTATTTACCCTTATAGAGCATCTGAGCTCACCCCTTTCTTAGGTTTTATTTTCCCAGGATTCCAAGAAGGGTATTATAATTGATATGCAGGGTTAAGCTAAAGGGAAAAATGGCATTCTCAAAGAACTATTTTTGATGTGTTTTATGTTTCAAATTTTAATTTAATGTTAATGAATGTGATCTATTTTCCAAGACATCTACACTAAACTGATCGGTCCTTCGGAACATGATTCCTTGTAATTGTGCCAATGTATTAAAATAATGCACCGGATCTGGGTGAATAGGGTCGGGGCATTACAGTTGGTATTAGAGGAAGATTAGAAATAACCTTGGAAACTAGATTTAGATAAACATGGATTAGATCACATTACCCTAAGGTGGACATTGAGGATAATTATAGAAGTGCATCCTAGAATTTTGGTATTGTAGTGATTTTGTGTGTTTTTAGAAAAATTGAATCACTGTTTGGATATGAGAAGGTAGAGGAAGATCTGGCACAAATGTACTTAGGGGTAAAACCCAAAAACACGGCTTTGAGCTAGAGTCAAACGGGAACTAGTGCACGACAATGGGCCTTTCTACACTCTTGGTTACGACACTCCTGGGGGATATGCTTATGATAATTGTCATTTTCATTACAAACCACTATGAAGGGATTATGCGTATATATCTCCTCAATGAAAAAATTTCTCTGATTAAGGATTATATCCATAAACTGTTAAATTTACATTAGGTATTTTACATGTTTGGAATTATGAATTTTGATTCATTAACTGACATAGTGTATACCATTTTTTAGAAATGGTTCCCTGAAGAAGGAATGAGAACTCCAGCAATAGGTTTGATCCAAAGAGTAAAAAGGGTCATATAATTCATGGTATTAATCTAAAATTTAGAAGGGAACTAGTCTCCCATGTATTATCAACATATGTAGAAATAATTTCATATTATAGTAAGATATGTAATGAATTTTCTCAGTCCTATGGGTTTGAAGGGATGCAAGAGAAGAAAAGGAAGGTAGAGAGAATGATGGATAACGGGAATAGGGGATAGAAGGACTTTACCATATGTGATAAATGTGGAAATAATCACATTGGTAAATTCTTGAAGGAAATTGTTTTTTTAATAAGGGTGGAGAAGAAGGACACCATGTACGTGATTTCTTGGGTAAGAAAATGTGTTCAAATGTAAACTACTTCATCCGCAAGGTGTTAAGACACTACGCGAATCAATGTACTAGTCAGAAGAGTATACCGCAAATGATGTTATTGGATAATAATCAAGTTATGATACTATCTCAAATGAAGATTAATGACTAGTGATCCTATTTTGTTATTATAGAGTTATTTCATTTCAGTGTTTTATCCACAACATACTGGTTATAACCATGGAGATAAATAAGGATTGTATTGGAGTACTATTTTATTGAGGATTTTAGATTATATGGTTCTATGAAATGTGACATAATATTAGGTTACACTTTTTGGTAAAATATAGGGTTGCAGGAAATGTAATCCTTAATATGGTCCTGATAATGAGGTAGTGATTTTGGAATAAGAGATTGTTGATTTGGATACATTATATTGGATATTCTTGACTACCTTCAAACTAATTAATGATTTGTATATTTCATAATTCTTGGAGTTTACAACATTTTTAGATAGAATTTATATATCCAGTATTCTATAAGGAATAATAGAGCATTAATGTAATCAATAAGGTTTTATTGTAATTCAGGATGGTGTGTTGTTTTAAAAGAATACATGATGAAGGCGTTCAAATATTATTACCTGAAAAAAAATATCTTCATTGTGTTTAACTTCCTTATAAATTTTAGATTGAGAGTTTGGATATAAGAATTTTGGATAAGTCTAATGGTTGGAATGAATTAAGTTTGAAATTGGATACTATTGTAAATTTTATTTTTGGATTGTTATAAAAGGACAACGCAGAGGATGGGCGACAACTAGTCTGGTTCGACAAGGCCGCGAGACTTAATCCCGCAACCGAAGGGAAACAAGGGTGCATCACCTATGACTGGACTATGTGATGTACTAGTTTGTATAATTTATATATTTTTTAAATATTTTGATAAATGAATTATAAATTCATTGTTTTTGAACCCTATACGATTTGGATAAATATATTTTTTAGAAATATTTTTGAGTGAAAGATGAGTTTGTGGTTGAAATTAGTTAAACGATGGAAATCTACTTGAAAAGTATAAATTTTTTTCTTCTCTTATTCTATGATGAAACAAATTCTTAAACATTAGGTATAATATTAAAACAAAAAATGTGTTATCTTAATACCTTACATTTTGTTGAACTGATTGTATTTTAAATCGTCATAGATTGGTGTCTTTGAGACCCACAATAATAGAATTGTTTTTGATTGATGACATCAATCACTTCCATTAAATATTTACATTTTTCTTTCAATTATGTGTCTTTAATTTCCAACAATGTTCTTCTAATCTAGATCATAATTTTGTGGTAACTTTTTCATTCCATTTTCCTTTTATTGAGACTAAATTTTATTAACCCAATTTCTGATGTGGGTTTTCCCACAATGGTATTTTATTTTTAAAAAACATTTATTTTCGAAGTGATATTTCAAATTGTGAGGACTAAATTTATTGAATGATGGAAGAATGTAACACCCCAATATTTCATAGTACATCATTTCTTCTAATTAATTCAATAACTTGAACTATAGACAACACCGAGTTCAAGCGCACCATAACTTACCAAACTAGCCAGTATGAATAGTAATACACACTTTTTAAAATTTTATAAATTTTTTCATTCAAAATGGACTTGATTTTTGGATTCCGAATATCAAAATTAGCATAGGGTGAGTTTTTTTTATTTTTATGAAAACGTTTAATTTTTTATGAATAGTGAAAAACACATAGTTATAGTTTAAAACCGAATTATTATTTAAATATTCATTTATTTTCTTTAAATACATTTTATGTAAAAATAGATAAATAATACGTAAATAAGTTCATAGTAATTAATTGGTGTCAGTTTATAATAATTTTAGATATATAAAAATTTTATTGATTTTTTCACCGCTGTTTACCCATCTCCTAGGAGAATTTGCAAATTTATATAAAACATAATTTTACCACTTCTATGAGTTGAATTTAGAAAATCTGAGAGACACAGTTAATATCAAGGAGTAAAATTTGGTTCAATAAGATAAAAATAAGTTTAATTCGACCAAAAACAAACATAGGAAATTAAAGGTAAAAATGATATTATTATTACCCTAATACATATCCTAATTCCATTGGATAAGTTTAATTCGACCAAAAACAAACTTAGGAATAAAATATGACCCTTTTGGTACACTTGGATTAGATTAATACAATTATTATTATTTTATTTAAAGAAGAGTTACAAGAGTTAAAATCAAAGTATAATAACTAAACAATTTTTAATATATGGTTATACAAAAGATAAATTCATCTATAAATATTGTTTAGAAAGATAAAAATATTTCATAGATAATGGAATTTTATTTATAATTTTTAGATATTAAATAATTTAATTTATTAATGACACAGTGATGATGCTGTAAATACCATATTAATGAGAGAATCATGTAAATGGTATTATAAATATTAAAATAAATATAATTTCAATGTTTTTAGGACATAAAAGAATTTTATATGTTAATACGACATGTCAAGATTGATTAAATGTATTTTTTTGAAGTAATAATGATTTCATTATTTTAACTAAAAAACATATACCAAATAGTTTCAATATTGACATAAAATAGTTTTTCAATCAAATATTATATTATTAATTGATATAATGGTCCTAAAAAAATAAGGATTGGCTGAAATAATTATATAACAATATATATGACATTAATGAACCAATTTAGGTTTTATTGTCAGTATATAGTAATATTATTAACCATATAGTTTAAGAATACAAGAAGACACGGTAAAAGATAAATAATATAACTTAGAGTTAAATCTATATGATAAGGTTAAAATGGTAACCTAATCTGGAAAAAAACATATCGGTTTAGAGGATATCGACAAATCTCCACCCTATCCATGAAATAAGTCACTTTGTAGCCATTATAAACCGAATATAATTTATTATAAAATAATATTTTATGTTTTTTCAAAGGTACCCCTCACCCCTCTTTTAAAAGGGCACTCAACCTTCACTCTAATTCACACCTTCTATGCCATTTGGATCGGCGGAACCATGCCCAAATACCCTATCAACAATCATCACTTCAATCTAGAGGCCTTATTTTGATCATAAATCCATCTTATGGATCCCTTTTCAACAAATCCAAAGGAAGAACCCACAGAAGAGTTAATGATTTCACCACACTCTTTCAAGTTCCTTTCTTCATCCACATCATTTTTCATTGTTGTTTCCATTATAAAACAATACATCCAGTATCTTCTATATAATTTTATGTTATTATAATTAATGTACAACAAAATTCATTATTCTATCAACAATTTTAATGACATGTCACTATACGTGTGTACGAATGGCTTACTGTCTCCACGTTGTGGTGTAACTGTTATTCAATACATTATTTTTTGGATGGGTATAATAATGATGTGTATTTGATGTAAATAATAAATATAACATGATAAGGATTTGGTATATAAGATATAACATCCAATTATATATTATTTTAATATCAAAAGAATGATTTTTTCGCTCATGGTAACATACGGATTATCGTCTCCACGACGCGATGAGATTCATTTCCCATGTTCTCCATTCATCGAAGATTATAAAAATATATATTACAAATAAGTATGTAATATATGACATAATAATTATACTGGTGATATATATATTTATATATATTATAATTTATGTACTTATATATATCTTATTCACTTACTTCAGTTCAATACTATATGAAAACGGAAACAGCATTTATGCGTACGTACAGACTACCGTCTCCATAAACGGTGTCTTCCATTTCATATATACATTTATTATAAATATTTATATTCTAAATATATATGATATATAAATCATGTTTTAAATTCTTGAAGTATTTATATAATGATCTAAGTGATACAATCAATAGTAAGAAGTTAAAACACGTACGATAGAGAAAGCGATTATTACGCGAAATATTAAAATAACATGGAAATTATTTTTAAATGTGTAGTATAATGTCATAAATGAATAATTTATGATATCATAAATATTAATATGGTTCTGAATATTTTAATAACATACTATAGTCTTCATACAGGACGTTAAACGTACCCTCAACTAAAGGAAAGGGCATGGTATGGGGTTTTCATCTCACTCTTTATTCCAGTGAGATTTATGCCATATTGGAACTATTACCTATTGTGTGGTGTATGTAATTACCATAATTGTATTATTTATGTAATAAACTTTAATTTATATGTATTTATATATTCATTGTATGATACTTCTTTCATGGGGTGTATTTTTCGTAAGTTACAAAATTGGTAAGGGTTTATTCCTCAATCTCATTATTATCAGAGATTGTTTATGTGTAAGTATTACTGGGAAAATTTTATCACCCTTGTCCATTTAACAAAAAAATGGTTTCAAATTGAATATTTTGATGATTTTTGAAAGGTAATCATTATCAAGATCATAATTTTAAATGTTTTAAATATTTATCTTTCTATGTCATTTTAATTAATGTCCATGTCTTCAAAATGATTTTAAGGATTTATTTATATGGACATGAATATTTTGAAATGATACTTTTTTTCAACATTTTCAGAGTGGTATGGGGCTCTTTTATTCAAAAATCTCATTTAAATTAGTTTTGTTATAAATGGGTGACTTTTAAATGATTTTACAAAAACTGATATTTCTCTCAAAAAAATTAACTCATTATTTTCAACTATGTTAGCATCCTTTACTGGATATTATTTTTGATTGAGGTTTATTTTTTATAATACAATATTATATATTGTATTGAATGAGTTATTATATGTTTGACTGTGGATGTTCTCTTTTTATACTGTTCATGTTTTATAGTTAATTTATTGACATTTCGTATAATACTTTTAATACGAATGTTTAAGTTATGTTTCAAATTTTTCATATGAGGAATGTTGTGGACTTAGAAAGTGACAGGTGGATCCCGCTATAGCTCCTCGATGCATCAGTAGATCTAAAGAGACAAACTAGTGTCTTGGGACAAGGCATTGATAAAAAATTTATTTGTAGTCTTGGCACGTGGCCTTGACTATATGGTAATGATGTCCGGTATTAGGCAGTCCCTCATTGTGAAATTAGTTATTACATGTGATTATCAGACTAGTAAAATATCCATGTGCATGTTTATATAGTAATGTTTCATTTATTTTTACAATATTATGTTCAATATTATGTTTAAAAGGTTGTTGTTTTTATTACACATCTTGCCTTAAACGTTCATAGCGTCTGCTAAATTATTTACCCTTACTGAGCATTTGAGCTCACCCCTTTCTTATGTATTATTTTCCCAAGATTCAAAGAAGTGTATTATGATGGATGTGCAGGGTTAATATAAAGGGAAAAATGGAATCTAAAATAAATATCTATGTTGTTTTTTATGTTTCAAATTTTAATGTAATGTTAATGTATTTAATCTATTTTTCAAGACTGCTAAACTGATCGGTCCTTCGGGGCATGATTCCTTTTAATCGTGCCAATGTATTAAAATAATGCACTAGATCTGGGTTACTGGTGTCATGGTGTTACATTAGACAAAAAAAACATCTAATAATAAAATTAAATTTATCATATACTAGCCCAACCTGTTTAATGGTGCTAATGGATAATGAGAAAAAGTTGACTAGTTTGAAATCACTGGGAATATCTCCAAAAAAAATTACCCACGGGTAGATAATCTTTTACAAAATCATTATGAAATGATTTATTGATTTCATAAAAACCATTCCCATATCATTTTTAATTGTGTATTTATTTTCGGTGTGATAAATTTGAAAATGAGTGAAATCGAAACCCACAATGAATAATGTTTCTAATATTACTTGTCCCTTATTTAGAAAAATAAATATTATTTATTTTGATCCCCAATGGAAATCATCAGAGACCAAGGAATAAATTTTTTCAAAATTATTATTGAACATTTAATAAAAAATAAGGTTTAAATTATAATACATCCACATATTATCCCACAAAAATGAAATGACAAAATAATTAATTCCAAATAGAAATTACGGGGATCATAAAGATTAATAATAAAAATTTGTTGATTTTGAGCCAATGGTTTGAAAAAAAGTGTGGGATTATTAGTAAGATTAAAAAATTCCAATCATGAATGAGAATATAATGGCAGACCAAAGGAATTAGTTTTGATATTCCAATGAAATTTTAATGGAAAGTCTATTGAGTGTCAAGGAAGATGAAATTTTATATGGAAGTATAGAGATAAAAAGAATTTCTATATATTTTTGAGTGAGAAAAAATAAATAGGGAGCGTTTTTAATCTCAATATTTTATAATGAGTGAATATAGGGGAACATTAAATGATAGTTCAGTAAAATAAGTTATATCCCAAAGGTATAATGATGCCATAAAACTCAATAAAAATAATATGATTCATAAAATTCATTCTATATGGTAAGGACCCTTTACTATTATTAATATGTACACAATTATTATCGTGATAAAAATAAAATGAGGACAAAAAATATTAACCATAGGAAAATTAAGTAATATTTAAATCTACGACGTGGACCATTGTAGAAGATTACATTCCAACGATTTTACTAATAAAACACCAATGTTTTAACATTATATAAAACTTTTTTACTGTTTTTATTGGAATAGATTCTCCTTAATTCATTACATCTATTAAAAGTTTTCTAATTTCATTGAACCGTTTAGGTATGGGGGTGGAAAAACTTACTATTTCAATAAATGTTACTATTCTTTTGTTTTCTCATTATATTTTTTTGTGTCTCTCACTATCAATATTTTATAGAATAAAATTTGTCCTCTCAAATTTAATTTCTTTTAAAAAATTTATCCTTTTTTAATTGACAGATATTTTTCGACATAAGAACTCAAAAAATTAAATAATTAAATGATTCTTTTTTCAAATAATAGTGTAGGAATTTTTTATGTGTCAAGTTATTTTTGAATACAACTTAATAAAATGAAACCCAACATTAAAAACACTTATTAAATGGATTCTAAACCAATTTTAAAATTTTATTTAATATACCGTAATTTCATCTGGGATATAAGGCCCCAGCCTTAAACCATACATAATCATGAGTTATTACAAGATTACACATTGAGGATCTTTTCAGGTTTAGATTTTTAGAGAATTAGACCATAAAACATGCATTACACCCCACATTTAAACAAAGTGGTTACAATAAAATATAGTATTCATTTTTCCCATCAATGGAAACATATTCAATATAAAACATGGATTTGTTCTTGAAATTTCCTTGACACTATCATCTTATCATGTACCTTTCCCTTGACCTATGAAAAACATTTCAAAAACATGGGATGAGCATAAAATGCTCACTAAGGTTTATAAAAATATAGAAAGGAAACATGAGTTCATATATACATAAGAATGAAATCATTATTTACCCATAAAACATAGGCACTTTAACATACCTCATCAACTCATGAATAAATCATAGAAATCATAAGACATAAAGGTAACTTGAGGCATTCATAACATTCTTACATAGTTAGTAACCCTCTTGATTACGTTCGGAATACCCCTCACATTATATCCCCTAAATCTCTTCGGAGAAACATTAACGTTTAACTCATTCGCATTACCCAATGCATTGGAGAGCTATATCGGGCTCACCCGCCCTTAGTTTATAACAGAACCATCCGACTTCAAAATAATGTCAAAGAACCATTACATAATCGTATCACATAAAACATGCATAAAGGAAACATAACATTTCCACTTTTCAATCACAAGATATCAATACAACACATTGATATAAAAACAATATGAAAACCATTTTCAATACCAAAAGAAAAGAAAAGTAAAACATGGTATTTATTTTTCTTTTAAAAAGATGGTATGGCTTGTAGAAGAAGCTGAAACTCAAATAATGGTCACGGCGGCAGAGAAGTCGTTGTCGTCGCATACGTATGACAAAAAAACACATTCCCTTTTGTCATTTAGTAAACGCTTCGTATAAAAAAGCTTCCTTTTGAATAAACGTAAAATTCAAAGGGGTTTATACACTGTATAAAAGAAGGTTGTGTATAAAACAAAATATGCCTCAATGAAAGGAGATTGAGACGAAGTCCCATACCTCGTATCTGACTTGACTTGAACATTCTTTAATCTCCTGAATAATATAAATGAGTAAATTTATACTTGATTAAGAACCTTTTTCAAGTTCATTATTCCTTTTATATCACTTATTACCATGTCATGAACACTATGTAATTATTTTACTTAATTACGGTCGTTTTAACGATCATTGGTACTTCAGTCAAAATATGCTCTTTATAAATATATATTTTTTATACATTAAATGATTCAAAATATATTATTTCATTATTGTAATGTGATAATATTGTAAAAGTGGTGATATTATAAAAATTCATGTTGTTTAAAATTCACATAAAAATAAATTACTATAAAAAATTATGAAAAATAAACCAAAAATGATATTTTAATTAGACTTTATAGATGATGTTCAATTATTGAAAATGAAATTAAAATTTTAACATTAAAATAAATTATCAATACATATAATTAAAAACTACTTTTATTAAAAAATCATTACAATGAATTCAATATTCATACTCAAATTGCAAGTGAATTTAAAATATATTACAATATTTGTATTTACTATAAGTTTTACTTATCTTTAATTTCCATAATTATATTAATATATATGTCACAAATCGATTTTTTATTGTTCCATGTTAAAAAATCTATCAAACTTATCATTTTGAGTATATATATATATATCAATATTTCATTGTGTTTAATGCCCTATAAATGATGTGGACTGATAGAGACACAATATTTATAGATATTTAAATGATGGAAATTAGAATCATGAAGGGAATAAATCATACCTTTTCAAAATTATTTCTCAACCATCCATTAATATATAGATTAAGGAGCTATATAAAGATTCTTTGTATCTATATAAGAAAAAATGATATATTTATAATTTTAATATTAACATAAATATTGTTATGATATTTGGAACCTATATATGTGTCCTATCAATACCTAAATATATGAAATGTCTTTTGGATGATTCTCGTATGTGAATCTTCTATTTTAATTATCGAATCATTATAATGTATAATGTTTATAAAGGGAATGTGTGGTGGAAAATGTTGACACGTAGATTATACAGTATATATATGCTCGGTATTCAAACATGTATAGACTAAACATAAAAAATATAAAATGTTGTTTACGATATTAGTTACACTAGTATAAAACATTTAGAAACTCATAGTATCTTTCTTCACTAATAATCCTTTTATTTTCATAGGATTTAATTCCATTTGGGAACTGATGCATAGAGTAATAAAATAGATTCACATCATTAATATTTTAGAAGATAACCCACTCAATCAATGGGTTATGATTTAAAAAAAGGATGTGGTAAGTGTTAAACAAACACCACATTAAACTATTTATAATAGATATTCATAGTTCAAATAAAAATTTTGGATGATATTTAAATGGTCATTGAATACATATTTTAACATTATAATAACTTATCAACCCCACACAAAAGGTAAATTCGAAAGGAATATTCGAACATTAGATGATATATTAAGATCTTACTTGATAGATTTTATAGGATATCAAGTTTAACATATTTCTTCAGTATAATTCTCAAATATTAATATCTTCTACATTAACATCCAAATGGTTCCATATGATGCTCTACATGGGACGATATTTCGTACTCTAACATCTTTACATACATTATGGAATGTAAATTGTATAAACCGAAAATTTTCCAGGATACATTTTAAAATTTTCAAAAAGTTAATCAATATTTGAAAGTGTTGAAATTTCATATGTAGAGAAATGATGATAATTTTAGACAGGATATATATTTTTAAATTAGTGATAACATATTATTCTATTTATTATCATGGAAATAGGTTGGGAGATATGGGATTAAGGGGATGCTGATCTATAGGAAAATTGGTCCCCTGGAGATTATTTATCATATTAGTCTTGTTTCTTTTCACTTAGTACTCCCTAAACACCTCTCATATAAGAATAATGTGAGCCAAATATTTGTGTATTAGGTGAAATGCCAGATCCATCACATATAAGGAACTCAGAATCCATCGAGTTATAACATGATATACCTTATACTGAAAAAATGTAGATATATGGTATCTAAAAGATATGGTTTAATGGATAACACCAACCCTAAATGTTATTTTTCAATAAAGAAATCATTTGTTTGAGGAAGACAAATGGGAAAAAAGGGTATAGGTGTAAAAATTAACATAATTTTTTTCATTAGTGTAATAAAATTTCAATTTTTAGATTCCTTTATCTGGGGTAGAATTAAGAACCACAAAATTTTTTATACATTAATGTTATAAAATATATTTTTACAAATAAACTAAATTAAAATAAATTATTAAAAAAATAAAATATTGACATTATAATATAGACATTAAATTAGAGTGTATAAATTGATGTAACAATATTATTAAATCAACAAATAATGTAGAATAAATTTAATCTAGTTATAGAGATCGTCTATATTGGCTCAATTTTCTTACCAATGAAATGAGGTAACATTAATGGGGTTTTCCATAGACTAAGCCCAATATGAACTCCAATATGGTCATCATCAGAAAAATATGTTATTAGAGAACATGAATCCCACTAAATTAACCAAAATGTAAATTTTAACTGAATTTAAACACATTAAAACCTCCAAAACATATTATATGAATAGATCTTAAGTAAAGATTGCGAGTTGATATATAAGTCGATGTTAGGTTGTTATAAACATATATTTATAAATATTAGAATATATATTTCAATTTTTTTTATAAATTTAAGAATCATAATTTTAAAAAATAAATTTATGTTAATCTAAATCTGATATATTTTAAAATTTCAATTAATATATGCAAAAACCTAATAAAATCATCTAATGTTTTTTACTAAAAAAACAAATTTTATACTAAAAAAATTTTAGATTGTTAAAATAAATTTAGTATGGTAAATTTGGATAAAATCTATTATTTAAATTATTTATATAATATAACTAATGTAATTAGAAATTTATTAGAAATGAAAATGAGTATTGTTAATTTTTAAAAAATCTTTTTACAATGAAAACTATTTTTATTAAAAAAATTCATTTAAATATAATATTATAATTTTTAAAATAATTTGATAATTAATTGTCCATATTCATGATATGGACATTGATATATTGTAATAGGGTCTATATAATATTTCTTTACAAATTTAATTAAGATATTATATTTTTAGTCATAGCTAAAAGACTAAAAGAAGTATTCAAGCATGGATAAATGTTTACCAAATCCACATGAAACCTAAAACATATTAAATACCTTTATATTGTAGAATTTTAATCCCATATTTATTAATAATATATATTTTTTTAACACTTATGACACCCAATTGATTCCATATTTCTCTTATAGGAAACATTATCTTTCAAATAAATGTATCACTTTTTTATTATTAACATGATCTCACATACACCGACCTCATTACAAACATCTTCTTTAAAATTATATTAAACTTATACCAATTTTAAAGACCCTAGAATGATATTCATCATTTTAAATACTCTAGTTATAAGAAATATTCCCAATTATAAATTTACATGAGGCCCTTCTAGAAGAGATTCATGTCCTCAACATGAGTATTATCCACTCTAAAATTGATTCTTATATAACTATTGAATCAACAAGTAGTCCAATAATTTTGAATCCACACTAATATAATGATGTTATTATCATTTTTTAAAATAATTATATTATTTAGGGAACAACCCTTATATATTTATCTCCCATCAATTGTAAAATGAAAATATTAACCTTTTCTGTGTGCAATACCGGTTCTAAGAAACACATGTTTCATTCAATAATGATAGAATACATATAGGGATTTAAGAATATATTTAAATAATTTAAATTATATTTATTACATTATTAATGTTTTATTATGAAATTTTTAATATTAATAATAATGATTAATATATTTCAATTTTTTCTTAAAAAAATTCTAATAATATATTTTCAATGATTTAATAATCATAAAGCATAAATATAACTCTCATTAAATGAAACTTGATCATTATGAATCCATATGTAATATTTGTTGAGGTAATTTAAAAAAATTACTTATGAAATTGATATTAATTAATAAATATTTACACTAACATTGTGAAAAGTTAATGGAAAAAATAAAAATTAATAACATTCTATAATCAATTGTAAATTTTATTTTTTATGATAAAACACCTCCAAACAAAGCCACAATTAGATCTAAAATAATGTATCCTAGAGTAATACTATAAAAATAATAAATGTAAAAGTAGTTAATATAATTAAATATTATAAAATTTAATATATTTTACTACGTATATTCAATAATTAATTAATATGAATATTTTGGTCATATTATAATTTTAAATTCACCCTACCAAGATAGAATCAATTTAAGGTTTCTTCAATACAGCTTTTTTTCAATGATAAAAAATTTATCCATTTATTATTTTCTTATATGCTTCATATTTTCTCCCATATTTAATTTTCATAAAATATTTTATCTTTTATATCCAAGGAAAGTTTCATTGATATTTTAATTATCTATTGATGGATTTCATAATTTATTAAAATGAAACATTATTAATTTTTATTCTCATTCTCTCTAAAAAAACATTTTCCCACAAGGTAAATGAAAAATGTTATTTCTCCACTTTTTAATTATTATAAATATAATTATTTTTTATCCCTATATTTATAATTACCACTATTCTATGGGATTCTTTATCACTATTTCAAGGATGTCGATTTCAATACAGAGATCACAAAATACTGAAATGGAATTTCATCCGATGATGTAATTTTTTAGCTTACATTCTATATTTCCTTTCTGTTATCAATATTTATTCATCAAGGCTCCATTAATGGGATTTTATTGAAATTAATATTATAAAGTTTTCTCATGTGAACATGTAAAAAATAATACTTTTGAATGTGAATCGTAACATTGTCAATTTAAATTAATGTTGACAAATATGTCCTTAAATAAAGTTTTATATCTCCCTTCCATATATCCATTTAAATATAAAATATATACCAAATATTGTGTTTATTTAAATTAATCTTTTATAAATATACTAATGATATTACTTTTTTGGGTGATTTATATTTTGATCAACCTTTCTAACTCGTGTTGTCATTTTATGTGATATTAATTGAAAATCTAAATGAAACAATTTTCCTTCCATGATTATTTCATTTTATGAAGCAAGAATGATTTGATGTAGAACACATATGTATTTATTTTCATTATGTTATATGTGTTTCTAATATATCCTTCAATATTATTTGTTAATAATTTTTATTTCGTGATATTATAATTTTAATATAGTGGTGATGCTTGATAAAATTTGAGAAATAATAAGTGCTTACAGATCATTCATGATATTATTTCCTCAGTAATAATCGTTAATATATTTTCTAATTTCCTATTATTACAAATGTTCTACAATATTATTTCATGGTATTATGAATTTTTATACTATTTGGGTCCAATTTATTCTCTTATATTTCGCCAACATTTGAAATTGAATATAAATAATAATTTGAGTATAAATGTACTTAAATTTTAACATATATAATACTTATAGTATTACATATTTATCTAATTTTTTATTATATTCTTATTATGAAACCATTTAATTTCTCCTTGATTATATTTTCCATAACATATGGTTTAAGAAAACACAAACATTTTTCCCACATCCCTAGGTAATTTCATATAGTATTATGTATAAAATAATGTCTTGTACTGATATGTTATATAATATATTGAATCAATGATTAGAAATAAAATTTTTATGTAGATAATATCAAAATACACAGGACCCTTGAATCGTAGTGTTGTGAGATTGTTTGTAAGTACTATTTTTTCAATTATGAAAATTATGTGAAATATAATCATGTCTATCTTGTTTAATATCTTTTGGTATCAATGAATAAATTGAATTATTTATTATTTATACCAAACTCAGGTATGTGATTGTGGGGCATCTAGACTACATTTAAAAATTAATACAACTACTACCATTTTAATAAAACCAATTTAAATATAACTAAAAAATATAAAAACAACCAATATAAATCCATGAATTCCAAGAGGATGAGTAAATAGTAAATGAGTTAATGAAATTTAAGAATCAATGTGGAGGTGTTGTATAAAGACTATCCAAAAATTGATGAAAAATTGACAACACAACTTTTTATAATCTTATATGGTAATTTTAGTCTAGTAAAAACTAGGAGTGGAATGTATATACATAGGATTAAAAAAATTATGAATAATTAATTTTATTATAAAAAAATAATGAATAAAGTTCAAAATTAACTGAGATAGAATATGAAAAGTGATTTGTTAAATAGAATAAGAATAAATGGAAAAATAAGAAAATGAAAATTATTAATTCAATAAGAATTTAAAAAAATACAATTTTATACATATTTGTGGGGAACAAGCATCACCCATGGTCAATTCCCAAGAAAATGATCAAATCAAAGATGATATAAGAAAATTTTAATTAAAATAAATTAATGGAAAATGTTACAGAATTTGAAATAAATATGCTGATATTATAATATCTTAGAAAAGTTCTAAAATATTATACATTCCATAAGGAATTATACAAAATAAATGATTCATGGAAATGTTAGAGGATCCAAATAAAGAAGTTCATAAACCTTGATCTGACAAATATTTATAAATAAAACATCATGAAATATTGTAATTTTTTATCCCTAATGAAATAAGTTATTTTCCTTGTAAGATATATTTTATGATTTGAAATATTATATTATTATAATTGAATGTTATGAATTTATTATATGTTAATGTGAAAATTCAACACCGTAATTTTTTTTCATTTTAATAGATCTATTTTACTCTAAAGTCTATCTAATGAATACATTCTTGTTAATGATTTGAATTTAATATTTTCTATATATTATATGTGTTGATTGTGGTGTGGGAGAATAACCTTGTTTATTCACTTTTTGTATTCATAATTTCATTAGAAAAAACAACTAAAGAAATAAAAAATTCAAATAAATTAATTCTACGAATGGGGATTAGTGAAAACGTTATCAATTTCTATATTTATGATTCGAAAATGTATCAATAAGAAAATAATTTAATATTGGAATTATCACACACCAAGTATCCTAATCACTATAAATAATTTTCTATAATAAAATAAATTTATGCATGTGTATGTAGTTAAGATTTTAATGGTCTATAAAAAATAATTTAGAGAAAACAAAAATAAATATGTAACTGTCTGAATGTGACATGCCTTATAATTATTTTTATGGCATATATTACCTATGAAATTATTTATGTGAAAAAATTTAATATTATTTCTGAAAATACATTGGACTAGGACTACATATACCAATTCATATTTCTACATACTGTTGCCCCCAAATAATGATGTAAGTCCCACTACTATTGTAATAAAATATATGTTTTCAAAAATTGAAGAAATATTCTTATTTCTATATCTATATATTTGTCTTATACTAATTAAAATAATCAAATACACACATTGAGAGAAAATATGAGGGTAATATGATGTTTCGTCAAATATATCCCCCAAATTAGTCCATAAATATCCATTTACAAAAAAATTATAACCAATATTTCGAAACCATTTAGACCAGCTAATTGGAAATGAATCCTAACCATGATAATGGTATTTTAGAATATGATTTAATATTTTTTGGAATATCGTATTTTATACTCAATTTGAAAATCCTCATGGTTTTTCATCTTCTCATAGTGGTCGAAAAAATATTGATGGTCATGGGTAAGAATGAGAAAATAAATCTGTCTATACAATACACAAGAACCATTATAGATTACACATGGTTTTCATTGAATTGAACTAGGATTATAGAGAAGATAATTTTACCATTTCTTATTATTACAAAAATTATGATGTGATAATTAGGTAAACCTCATTATTATCTCATACAAATATTTTAATGGATCTTATTGGTCCCTTTCTGTCGTAATGTCCTTGAAAAGTCATCATTCACATATCTATATAGTTTCCCTTCCAATATGATAATTCCATTTATAATATGGATTGAAGCATGTATATTTTAAAGATTCATGGTGAAAAATGTATATGAAAATACGTGGTAATAGCTGATAAATTTTCAATATGGCTTCCTAGATTCATGAAATTCAATATTACACTATTTGGGAAATTAAAACAAACTCATAAAAAATTTATTTGAAAATAATTATGATTTAAATATCTAAAATATCCACTTCATAGTAGATAGACTTATTATTCATAGTTTTTTAATTTCATAATTGGTTATTTCGGATAAAATATAAAAAATTGTTTTTTCCTATATATTACCTTATACAAATTTTTTTGAACTTGTTAGATCATTTCCAGAATATAGAATAATATATATAAGATGTATTCAAGATTTTAAAAATATTTAATTTTTATTATCTAGATTTATTTTTAAATATTTTGATATTTCTTTTTATAATGATCCCATGTATAATTGTAAGAATTAATAGTGTAAACTAACCACACCACCAGTTTTATAGACACCTAATTGAGATAAAAAAATTTATCTGTATTATAATGTTTTACACCATGCTATTAGAGGATTTTTCTCTAAAAAAATTATGAAATATATAATTTCACTGCATATGATTCAAAAACATTGGATGAATCCCAAAAACAGAGTACAACCACTGTAGTAGTTTTTTAACTATATTGTCTCCAGATAAACATATGTTATATATTTTGGATATCAATATTACTGTTTTATTTGATCATATTTCCCTCAGTTAACTAATGATGAAATTAGATAAAAATAATGGTATAAAATGATTTCTTTTATTGTTATAAATGTTTTATAAATATATTAAATATTTGGCATGTTCTTAGAATGATGTGGAAGACCACTTCAATTAGATACCCCATATAGGAAATGTTTATATACTAAGAAATAAGTATTAAATAAATATATTCAAGGAGAAAAAATTATTATTAAGGGAGATGTATCCGAGTACTATGATATGGTACAATTTATAATACACTCTCAAGTTACATATCACCTAATGAAAAAATACCCTTAAACTAAACACTAAATCAAGGATTTATATTTTCTGTAATCCATGACTTTATAATATTTGTAGAGACCAAATGAACATGAGATGTTTTACAGAGGGAGATGTTAAATCTACCCAATAATTTATCAATAACTTTCCTTTTGGTGGAAACAATAGATGTAACACCCCATGATTTTATAGTACATTATTTCTTAAAATTAATTCAATAACCTGCACAATAGACAACACCAAGATCAAGCGCACCATAACTAACCAAACTAGCTGTTATGAATAGTAATACCGAAAATTTGAAATTTTGTATTTCAAAATAGACTTCATTTTTGGAGTCGGAATATCGAAATTAGTTTAGGGTGATTTTTTGGTATTTGTCTAAAAACTATCAATTTTTTATGAATAGTTAAAAACACTGAGTTATAGTTTAAAACTGAATTGTTATTTAAATTATTATTTATTTTATTTAAATTTATATTAGGTCAAAATAGATACATAATACCTTATATAAGTTTTATTTAATTCATTGGTGTCAGTTTTTAATAATTTTAGATATATAAAAATTTTATTGAAGTTTTCACCGTCTTTTACCCATCTCCAAAAAGAATTTGAGAATTTACATAAAACATAATTTTACCGCTTCTATGAGTTGAATTTTGAAAATCCGAGAGACACAGTTAATATCAAACTGTAAAATCTGTTTCAATAGGATAGAAATAATTTTTGGAGAATAGTAACGTTTTACTTTTATTTACCATGGTTAAAATTTAATATGGTAATTAAGGGTAATAATGATATTATTATTTCCCTAAAAAATGTCATTATTCTATTGGATAAGTGTAATTCGACCAAAAAAACCTTAGGAATAATATATGACCCTTTAGGTCTACTTGGATTAAATTAATACATTTATCACTAATTTATTTATAGAATAGTTAGAAGAGTTAAAATCAATGTTTAATAATTAATCCATTTTTAATATAGGGTAATACATAAGATAAATTCTACTATAAATATTCATTAGAAAGATAAAAATATTTCATATATAATTTTATTTTATTTATTATTTTGATATATTAAATAATTAAATTTATTAATGACACAATGATGATGTTGTAATTAACATATTAATGAAATAATAAAATAAATTGTATTATAAATACTAAAATAAATATAAATTCAAAGTTTTTATAACATCCACAAATTTATAGGTTACTATGACATGTTAGGATTGATTCAATGTATTTTTTTCAAGTAATCATTCATTTATTATTTTAACAAAAACTAATAATAAATTGTGTCATAATTGACATAAAATAGTTTTTTAAAACATATTATTTTATTAATTGATATAATGGTCTTAAAAATATATTGATCTTCCAAAAGACTTATATAATAATATATATGACATTAATGAACCAATTGGATTTATATTGGAAGTATATAGTACGATTATTAACTATATAGTGTAAGAATACAAGAAGACACTATAAAAGTTAAATTATTTAACATAGAGTTAAAACTAAATGATAAGGTTCAAATGGTAACCTAAACTTGTCTAAAACCAATTGGATGTGAGGATTTCCACCCATATCCACCCTATACTCGAAATAAGTCACATTTTATCCATTATAAACTGAATATGATTTTATTATAAATAATATTTTAAGTTTTTCGAAAGGTGCCTCTCACCCCTCTTATAAAAGAGCAGTCAACCTTCACTCTAATTCACACTATCTAAGCCATTTGGATTGGCCATCCCCTACCCAATTACCCTCTAAAATATCCTCCCTTCATACTATAGGCCTTATTTTGATCAGAAAGCCAACCTAATGAGCACTTTTGATCAAATCAAAAGGAAGAACCCGAAGAAGAGGTAATGATTTCACCACCCTCTTTCTAGTATATTTCTTCATCCACTTCGTTTTTTCCTTGTTGTATCCATTCTAAAATAATAACTCAAGTATCTTCAATATAATTTAATGTTATTATAATTATGATACAACCAAATTTATTATTCTATCCACCCTTTGAATGACATGTCACCATACGTGTGTACGTATGGCTTACCATATCTGCATCGTCGTGTAATTGTTATTCAATACATTGTTTTTTCGATGGGTATATTAATGGTGTGTATTTGATGTAAATAATAAATATAACATGATAATGATTCTTTATATATGATATACCATCCAATTATATATTATTTTAATATCAAAAGAATGATATTTTTGCTCCTGCGTATGTACAGATTACTGTCTCCACGATGCGATTAGATTCATTTCCAAGTTCACCATACATTGACGATAATAAAAATATATATTACTAACAAGTATGTAATATATGACATAATAAATCTATTGGAGATATATATATTTATATATATAATTATTTATGTACTTACATATATCTTATTCACTTACTTCCATTCAATATTATATGAAAATGGAATCATCGTTTATGCATTCGTACGGACTACCGTCCCATAAACTGTGTTTTCCCATTAATATATACGTCTATTATACTTATTTATATTATAAATATATATGATATATAAATCATGTTTTATATTCAGGAAGTATTTAAATCATTATCTAAGTGATACATTCAAGTGTAACAAGTTAAAACACTTACGATAACGAAAAATATTATTACCCAAAATATTAATATAACATAGAAATTATTTTTAAAAGGGTAGTATAATGTAATAAATGAATAATTAATGATATCATAAATATTAATATCATTCTGTTATAATTCAATAACATATTATAGTCTTCATACAGGAGGTTAAACTTACCCTCAACTAATGGAATGTTCAAGGTAAGGGGTTTTCATCTCACTCCTTATTCTCGTGAGATTCCATCCATATTGCAACTATTACCTTTTGTGTGGTGTATGTACTGACCATAATTATATTATTTGTGTAATAACCATTAATTAATGTGTATTTACATATTTATTTTATAATAATTCCTTCATGGGGTTTATGTTTTGTAAGTTACCAAATTGGTAACGGTTAATTCCTAAATCTCATTATTATCTGAGATTGTTTATGTGCAAGTATTAACTAGGACATTTTTATCATCCATGACCATTTTTCATAAAAATGATTTGAAAATGAATATTTTAAGGATTTTTGAATGTTACTCATTGTCAAAATCATAATTTTAAATGTTTTAAATATTTATCTTTCTAAATCATTTTAATTAATGTCAATGTATTCAATATGATTTTAAGGATTTATTTATCTGGACATGAATATTTTGAAATGATAATTATTTTCCAAAGTTTCAAAGTGGAATGAGACACTTTGAATCAATAATATCTTTTAAATTAATTCTGTTATAAATGTGTAACTTTTAAATGATTTTACAAAAAAGATATTTCTCTCAAAAAGTATTACTCGTCATTTTCAACTATGTCATCATCCTATACTAGATATTGTTTTTGACTGAGGTTGGTTTATTATATTACAATATTCCTTATTGTATTAGATGAGTTATGATATGTTTGACTATGGATGTTTTATTTTTATACCATTCATGGTTTATGGTTAATGTATTGACATTTCGTATGCTTTTTTTAATATTGATGTTTATGTTTTGTTTTAACTTTTTCATATGAGGAATGCAGTGGACTTAGTAAGTGACGGGGGGGGCCCGCTATAGCTCCTCGATGCATCGGTAGGTCGCATGAGAAAAACTAGTGTCTTGGAAAAAGGCCTTTACAAAAAATTTATTTGTAATCTTGGTAAGAGGCCTTGACTATGTGGTAACGATGTCTGGTATAAGGCATTCCCTCATTGTGAAATTAGTTATTATATGTGATTATTAGACTAGTAGAATATCTGTGTTCATGTTTATATGGTAATGTTTCATTTATTTTTTCTATATTATGTTCATGTTTATGTTTAAAATTATGTAGTTTTTATTACATATCATTCCTTAAAATGTTTATATCTTCCGTTAAATTATTTACCCTTATAGAGCATCTTAACTCACCCCTTTCTTAAGTTTTCTTTTCCCAGGATTCCAAGAAGGGTATTATATATGATATGCAGGGTTAAGCTAAAGGGAAAAAATGGAATTCTCAAAGATCTATCTTTACTGTGTTTTATGTTTCAAATTTTAATTTAATGTTAATGTTTGTAATCTATTTTCAAAGACATCTACACTACACTTATCGGTCCTTCGGAACATGATTCCTTGTAATTGTGCCAATGTATTAAAATAATGCACCGGCTCTGGGTGAATAGGGTCGGGGAATTACAGTTGGAATCAGAGGAAGAATAGAAATAACCTTGGAAACTAGATTTAGATAAACATGGATTAGATCACATTACTCTACGGTGGACATTGAGGATAATTATAGAAGTGCTTCCTAGAATTTTGGTATTGTAGTGATTTTGTGAGTTTTTCAAGAAATACATCACTGTTTGGATATGAGAAGGTAGAGGCAGATCTGGCACATATGTACTTTGGGGTAAAACCAAAAAACACGGCTTTGAGCTAGAGTCAAACAGGAATTGGTTCACGACAATGGGCCTTGCTACACTCTTGGTTACGACACTCCTGGGGGATATGCTTATGATAATTGTCATTTTCATTACAAACCACTATGAAGGGTTTATGTGTATATATCTCCTCAATGAAAAAATTTCTCTGATTATGGATTATATCCATAAACTGTTAAATTTACATTAGGTATTTTACATGTTTTGAATTATGAATTTTGATTCATAAACTGACATAGTGTATACCGTTGTTTAGAAATGGCTCCGAGTAGAAGGAATGAGAACTCCAGCAATACGTTTGATCCAAAGAGTAAAAATGGTCATATAATTCATGGTATTAATCCAAAATTTATTACGGAACTAGTCTCCCATGTATTATCAACATATGTAGAAGTAATATCATATTATAGTATGATATGTAATGAATTTTCTCAGTCCTATGGGTTTGACGGGACGCAAGAGAAGAAAAGGAATGTAGAGAGAATGATGGATAAAGGGAATAGGGGATAGAAGGATTTTTCCATATGTGATAAATGTGGAAATAATCACATTGGAAAATGCTTGAAGGAAATTGGTTTTTTAATAAGTGTGGAGAAAAAAGACACCATGTACATGATTTCTTGGGTAAGAAAATGTGTTCAAATGTAAAGTACTTCATCAACAAGGTGTTTAGACACTACGCGAATCAATGTACCAGTCATAAGAGTATACTGCATATGATGTTATTGGATAATAATCATGTTATGATACAATCTCAGATGAAGATTAATGAATAGTGATCCTGTGTTGTTATTATAGAGTTATTTCATTTCAGTGTTTTATCCACAACATACTGGTTATATGAACTATGAAGATAAATAAGAATTGTATTGCAGTACTATTTTATTGAGGATTTGAGATTATATGGTTCTAAGAAATGTGACTTAATATTAAGTTACACTTTTTGGAAAAATATAGGGTTGAAGGAAATGTAATCCTTAATATGGTCCTGATAATTAGGTAGTGATTTTGGAATAAGAGATTATTGATTTGGATAAATTATATTGGATATTCTTGACTACCTTCAAACTAATTAATGATTTGTATATTTCATCATTCTTGGAGTTTACAAAATTTTTAGATAGAATGAGTATATCCAGTATTCTATAAGGAATAAAGGAGAATTAATGTAATCAAAATGGTTTTATTGTAATTTAGGATGGTGCGTTGTTTTAAAAGAATACATGATGAAGGCGTTTACATATTATTACCTAGAAATAAATATATTCATTGTGTTTAACTTCCTTATAAATTTTTTATTGAGAGTTTGGATATAAGAATTTTGGATAAGTCTAATGGTTGGAATGAATTATGTTCTATATTGGATACTATTGTAAATTTTATTTTTGGATTGTTATAAAAGGACAACCCAGAGGTTGGGCGACAACGAGTGTTGTCTGACAAGGCTGTGAGACTTAAACCCGCAACCGAAGGGTAACAAGGGTGCATCACCTATGACTGGACTACATGATGTACTAGTTTTTATAATTTATATTTTTTTAAATATTCTGATAAATGAATTATAAATTAATTGTTTTAGAACCCTATATGATTAGGATAAATATTTTTTTTGAAATCTTTTTGAGTGAAAGATGAGTTTATGGTTGAAATTAGTTAAACGATGGAAATCTACTTAAAAAGCATAAATTTTGTTCTTCTCTTATTCTATGAAGAAACAAATTCTTAAACATTAGGTATAGAATCTTAAAACAAAAAATGTGTTATCTTAATACCTTACATTTTGTTGAACCGATTGTATTTTAAATCATCATAGATTAGTGGCTTTGAGGCCCACAATAATACAATTGTTTTTGATTGATGACATCAATAACTTCCATTAAATATTTACATTTTTCTTTCAATTATGTGTCTCTAATTTCCAAAAATGTTCTCCTAATCGAGATCATAATTTTGTGGTGAATTTTTCATTCCATTTTCCTTTTATTAAAACTAAATTTTATTAACCCAATTTCTGATGTGGGTTTCCCACAATGGTATTTTCTTTTTAAAAAACCTTTATTTTCGAAGTGCTATTTCAAATTGTGAGGACTCAATATATTGAATGATGGAAGAATGTAACACCCCAATATTTCATAGTACATCATTTCTTCTAATTAATTCAATAACTTGAACTATAGACAACACCGAGTTCAAGCGCACCATAACTTACCAAACTAGCTGTTATGAATAGTAATACCCACTTTTTAAAATTTTATAAATTTTTTAATTCAAAATGGACTTGATTTTTGGATTCAGAATATCAAAAATAGCAAAGGGTAAATTTTTTTCATTTTTATGAAAACGTTCAATTTTTTATGAATAGCGAAAAACACATAGTTATAGTTTAAAACCGAATTATTATTTAAATATTCATTTATTTTCATTAAATTAATTTTATGTCAAAATAGATACATAATAATTAAATCAGTTCAAAGTAATTAATTGGTGTCAGTTTATAATAATTTTAGATATATAAAAAGTTTATTGATCTTTTCACTGCCGTTTACCCCTCTCCTAGGAGAATTTGCAAATTTATATAAAACATAATTTTACCACTTCTATGAGTTGAATTTAGAAAATATCAGAGGCACAGTTAATATCAAGGAGTAAAATTTGGTTCAATAAGATAAAAACAAGTTTAATTCGACCAAAAACAAACATAAGAAATTAAAGGTAAAAATGATATTATTATTACCCTAATACATGTCCTAATTCCATTGGATAAGTTTAATTCGACAAAAACAACTTAGGAATAAAATATGACCATTTAGGTCCACATGGATTAAATTAAGACAATTATTATTATTTTATTTAAAGAAGAGTTACAAGAGTTAAAATCAATGTATAATAACTAATCCATTTTTAATATATGGTTATACATAACATAAATTCGACTATAAATATTTTTTATAAAGATAAAAATATTTCATACATAATGGAATTTTATTTATAAATTTTAGAGATTAAATAATTTAATTTATTAACGACACAATGATGATGCTGTAAATACCATATTAATGAGAGAATCAAGTAAATGGTATTATAAATATTAAAATAAATATAATTTCAAAGTTTTTATGACATAAAAAATTTTATATGTTAATATGACATGTTAAGATTGATTAAATGTATTTTTTTGAAGTAATAATGATTTTATTATTTTAACAAACAACCATATACCAAATAGTGTCAAAATTGACATAAAATAGTTTTTAAAACAAATATTATATTATTAATTTATATAATGGTCCTAAAAAAATAAGGATTGGCCAAAATAATTATATAATAATATATATGACATTAATGAACCAATTTAGGTTCTATTGTTAGTATATAGTAATATAATTAACCATATAGTGTAAGAATACAAGAAGACACGGTAAAAGATAAATAATATAACATAGAGTTAAATCTAAATGATAAGGTTAAAATGGTAACCTATTCTAGTAAAAAACATATCGGTTTAAGGGATATCGACAAATACCCACCCTTTCCATGAAATAAGTCACTTTGGAGCCATTATAAACCGAATATGAATTTATTATAAAATAATATTTTATGTTTTTTCAAAGGTACCCCTCACCCCTCTTTTAAAAGGGCACTCAACCTTCACCCTAAGTCACACCTTCTATTCCATTTGGCTCGGCCAAACCATGACCAAATACCCTATAAACAATCATCCCTTCAACCTAGAGGCTTTATTTTGATCATAAATCCATCTTATGGATCCCTTTTGATCAAATCAAAAGGAATAACCCGTAGAAGAGTTAATGATTTCACCACGCTCTTTTATGTTCCTTTCTTCTTCCACATCATTTTTCATTGTTGTTTCCATTATTAAAAATAATAAATCCAGTATCTTCTATATAATTTTATGTTATTATAATTAATGTACAACCAAATTCATTATTCTATCAACCATTTTAATGACATGTCACTATACATGTGTACGAATGGATAATTGTCTCCACGTTGTGGTGTAATTGTTATTCAATATATTATTATTTGGATGGGTATAATAATGATGTGTATTTAATTTAAATAATAAATATAACATGATAATGATTTTGTATATATGATATAACATCCAATTATATGTTATTTTAATATCAAAAGATTGATTTTTTCGCTCGCGGTAACATACGGATTACCGTCTCCACGAGGCGATGAGATTCATTTCCCATGTTCACCATTCTTCGACGATTATAAAAATATATATTACTAATAAGTATGTAATATATGACATAATAATGCTACTGGTGATATATATATTTATATATATAATAATTTATGTACTTACATATATCTTATTCAGTTACTTCAGTTCAATACTATATGAAAACGGAAACAGCGTTTATGCGTACGTACAGACTACCGTCTCCATAAACGGTGTCTTCCATTTCGAATATACGTCTATTATAAATATTTATATTCTAAATATATATGATATATAAATCATTTTTTATATTCTTGAAGTATTTATATCATGATCTAAGTGATACAATCAATAGTAAGTAGTTAAAACACGTACGATAGAGAAAGCGATTATTACGCGAAATATTAAAATAACATGGAAATTATTATTAAATGGGTAGTATAATGTCATAAATGAATAATGTATGATATCATAAATATTAATATGGTTATGAATATTTTAATAACATATGATAGTCTTCATATAGGACGTTAAACGTACCCTCAACTAAAGGAAAGTGCAAGGTATGGGGTTTTCATCTCACTCTTTATTCCAGTGAGATTTATGCCATATTGCAACTATTACCTATTGTGTGGTGTATGTACTACCCATAATTATATTATTTATTTAATACACATTAATTTATATGTATTTATATATTCATTTTATGATACTTCTTTAATGGGGTGTATGTTTCGTAAGTTACAAAATTGGTAAGGGTTTATTCCTCAATCTCATTATTATCTGAGATTGTTTATGTGTAAGTATTACTGGGACAAATTTATCATCCTTGTACATTTATCATAAAAATGGTTTCAAATTGAATATTTTGAGGATTTTTGAAAGGTAATCATTATCGAGATAATTTTTTTAAATGTTTTAAAGATTTATCTTTCTATGTCATTTTAATTAATGTACATGTTTTCAAAATGATTTTAAGGATTTATTTATATGGACATGAATATTTTGAAATGATAATTTTTTTCAAAAGTTTCAGAGTGGTATGAGACACTTTGATTCAAAAATCTCATTTTAATTAATTTTGTTATAAATGTGTGACTTTTAAATGATTTTACAAAAACTAATATTTCTCTCAAAAAAATTAACTCATTATTTTCAACTATGTTAGCTTCCTTTACTGGATATTATTTTTGATTGAGGTTGATTTTTTATAATACAATATTCCATATTGTATTGAATGAGTTATTATAAGTTTGACTTTGGATGTTCTCCATTTATACTGTTCATGTTTTATGGTTAATTTATTGAAATTTCGTATAGTACTTTTAATATGAATGTTTTTGTTATGTTTCAACCTTTTCATATGAGGAATGCAGTGGACTTAGTAAGTGACAGGTGGATCACGTTATATCTCCTCGATGAATCAGTATATCTAATGAGACAAACTAGTCTCTTGGCACAAGGCATTGACAAAAAATTTATTTGTAGAACTGGCTTGTGGGCTTGACTATATGGTAATGATGTCAAATATTAGGCATTCCATCATTGTGAAATTAATTATTACATGTGATTATCAGACTAGTAGAATATCCATGTGCATGTTTATATAGTAATGTTTCATTTATTTTTAAAATATTATGTTCAAGTTTATGTTTAAAAGGTTTTTGTTTTTATTACACATCTTGCCTTAAAACGTTCATACCTTCTGCTAAATTATTTACCCTTACTGAGAATTTGAGCTCACCCCTTTCTTGTGTTTTATTTTCCCATGATTCCAAGAAGTGTATTATGATGGATATGTAGGGTTAATATAAAGGGAAAATGGCATCTAAAATAAATATCAATGTTGTGTTTTATGTTTCAAATTTTAATGTAAAGTTAATGTATTTTATCCATTTTCCAAGACTTCTAAACTGATCGGTCCTTCGGGGCATGATTCCTTTTAATCGTTCCAATGTATTAAAATAATGCACCAGATCTGGGTTACTGGGGTCAGGGTGTTACATTAGACCGCAAAACACTTCTAATAATTAAATTGAATTTATCATATACTAGCCCAACCTGTTTAATGGTGCTAATGGATAATGAGGAAAAGTTGACTAGTTTCAAATCACTGGGAATATCTCCAAAAAAATTACCCATGGGTAGATAATCTTTTACAAAATCATTATGTAATGTTTTATTGATTTCATAAAAACCATTCCCATATCATTTTTAATTGTGTATTTATTTTTGGTGTGATATATTTCAAAATGAGTGAAATCGAAACCCACTATGAATAATGTTTCTAATATTACTTTTCCCATATTTGGAAAAATAAATTTTATTTATTTTGATCCCAAATGGAAATCATCAGAGACCAAGGAAACAATTTTTTCAAAATTATTATTGAACATTTTATAAAAAATAAGGTTTACATTATAAAACATCCACATATTATCCCACAGAAATGAAATGAAAAAATAATGAATTCCAAATAGAAATTACGGGGATCCTAAAGATTAATAATAAAAATTTGTAGATTTGGAGCCAAGGGTTTGAAAAAAAGTGTGGGATTATTAGTTAGATTACAAAATTCTAATCAAGAATGGGAATATAATGGCAGACCAAGAGAATTAGTTTTGATATTCCTATGAAATTTTAATGGAAAGTCTATTGAGTGTTAGGGAAGATGAATTTTTATTTGGATGTATAGAGATAAAAAAAATTCTATATATTTTTGAGTGAGAAAAAATAAAGAGGGAGCTTTTTTAATCTCAATATTTTATAATGAGTGAATATAGGGGAACATTAAATGATAATTCAGTAAAATAAGTTATATCCCAAAGGTATAATGATGCCATAAAACTCAATAAAAATAATATGATTCATAAAATTAATTCTATATGGTAAGGCTCCTTTACTATTATTAATATGTACACAATTATTATTGTAATGAGAATAAAATAAGGATAAAAAATATTAACCATAGGAAAATTAAGTAATATGTAAATCTACGACATGGACCATTGTAGAGGATTAAATTCCAACGATTTTACAAATAAAACACTAATGTTTTAACATTATATAGAACTTTTTTACAGTTCTTCTTGGAATAGATTCTCCTTAATTCATTAAATCTATTAAAATTTTTCTAATTTCATTGAACCGTTCCGGTATGGGGGTGGAAAACCTTACTATTTCAATAAATTTTTCTATTTTTTGTTTCCTTATTATATTTTTTTTGTGTCTCTCACTATCAATATTTTATGGAATAAAATTTTTCCTCTCAAATTTAATTTCTTTTAAAAAATTTAACCTTTTTTAGTTGAGATATATTTTTTGACATAAGAACTCAAAAAATTAAATAATAAAATTATTCTTTTTTCACATAATAGTGTAGGAATTTTTTATGTGTCTATTTATTTTTAAATACAACTTAATAAAATGAAACCCAACATTAAAAACACTTATTAACTAGATTCTAAACCAATTTTAATATTTTATTAAATATACCTTAATTTCATCGGGGATATAAGTCCCCAGCCTTAAACCATACTTAATCTTGAGTTATTACAAGATTACACATTGAGGATCTTTTCGAGTTTAGAGTTTTAGAGAATTAGACCATAAAACATGCATTACGCCCCACTTTTAAACAAAGTGGTTACAATAAAAGATAGTATTCATTTTTCCCATCAACGAAAGATATTCAAAATAAAACATGGATTCTTTCTTGAAACTTCCTTGACACTATCATCTTATCATGTACATTTCCCCTGACCTGTGAAAAACATTTCAAAAACTTGGGATGAGCATAAAATGCTCAGTAAGGGTTATAAAAATATAGAAAGGAAACATGAGTTCATATATACATAAGAATGAAATCATTATTTACCAATAAAACATAGGCACTTTAACATACCTCATCAAATCATGAATAAATCATAGAAATCATAAGACATAAAGGTAACTTGAATCATTCATAACAGTCTTACGTAGTTAATAACCCTCTTGGTTACGTTCGGATTACCCATCACATTATATTCCCTAAATCTCTTCGGAGAAACATTAACATTTAACTCCTTCGCATTACCCAATGCATTGGAGAGCTATATCGGGATCACCTGTCCTTAGTTTATAACAGAACCACCTGTCTTCATAACAATGCCCAAGAACCATAACATAATCGTATCACATAAAACATGCATAAAGGAAACATAACATTTCCACTTTTCAATCACAAGATATCAATAAAACACATTGATATAAAAACAATATGAAAACCATTTTCAATACCAAATTAAATGAAAATTAAAACATGGTATTTATTTTTCTTTTAAAAAGAAGGTATGGCTTGTAGAAGAAGCTGAAACTCAAATAATGGTCATGGCGGCAGAGAAGTCGTTGTCGCCGCATACGTATGACAAAAAAACACATTCCCTTTTTTCGTTTATTAAACGCTTCATAAAAAAAATCTTCCTTTTGAATAAACGTAAAATTCAAAGGGGTTTATACACCGTATAAAATAAGGTTGTGTATAAAACAAAATATGACTCAATGAAAGGAGATTGAGACAAAGTCTCATACCTCGTATCTGACATGACTTGATCGTTCTTTAATCTCATGAATAATAAAAATGAGTTAATTTATTATTGATTAAGAACCTTTTTCATGTTCATTATTCCTTTTATATCACTTATTACAATGTCATGAACACTATGTAATTATTTTACTTAATAACGGTCGTTTTAACGATCATTGGTACTTGAGTCAAAATATGCTCTTTAGAATTACAAGTTGTTCATTTATCCATTATATCCAGAGTTATACTCATGATTTATATATCATATATATCATATAAACTAGTATATACCTGAATTTATAATATTACATAACATTTAGAGGTAAGAAATGAAATGCACCATTCATGGAGACGGTAAGACGTACGTACGCATGAACGCTACTTTCATTTCTATTTCATATTTTATGGAATTAAAACATAATGATATATAATATTATTTTAATTCAAGTATGGAATCATATATAATATCATTAAATATATCCTTTATACGTACCACATATGGTATTAACGAATCAAATCACTTTGAGGGGTCTGTAGTCCGCACTTCATAAAATGTAGATATCGCCTTTACTCATAATGGTAACCATAAATATATGCCATAAATGAAAAATACAGAAGCATAATTCAAACATATGAAAATTATATTTAATATATAAATATAGTGACATCTTAATGGCCACCTTTGAAAGTGATATATGACTGTTGAACAATCATCATTTCGTGAGGCAGAAATTCGCCATCCACGAAAACAGTATGTTCTTTAACCATTAGATGTAGGTGTGTGTAAGTGTAGTTAGAATCCTTCCTATAAAAAATACTAGTATATGAAAGATACTGGTGTTTTTACAAAAGAAAAGAATAAAAAGTGTTTTGCGGTATGGAGAAGCAAAATAAAACATAAGAACACAAGAGAAGACACTACCTTTAAATCAGGTAACTCTTTTTGATTTGAGCTCAAAAACATCCTTGGGGAAACTTCTGCCCAATGTGAGGTTTCTAAGAGTTATATAGGGATGTGGAGAGACAAAATGGGTAGGGTTTGACCGAGCCAAAGTCTTTGGAAGTGTGGGTAAGGAGGTAGAGGTGGGGGCCATTTATAAGAGGAGAGGATGGGCACTCTTTAAAAGTAAAGAAATGATACTTTATTTTAAATTGATTTTCTTATTTAAAAGGACCCACATTGATATAATTCTAGGATAAGGTGATAATGGTTCTAAATACACACAATAAATATGTTTTAGACATGTGTAGGTCATAGATTTTACAATATATTTTCATTTTATTTAAATCGTTAAATAATGAGGTAATCTCTGCATCATCATGGTGTCATAAATAATTTAATTTATTTAATGTCTAAAAAGTATAAAAAAACTACCATGATGTAGGAAATATTTTTATCTATATAATTAATATTTATAGTCAAAAATATGACTTGTATAACCCCATGTAAAAATTGTTTTAGTAAAACAAGTCATGTTTGTGTCATTTTTACTTTTACATTAAATAAATAGTTATTTATGTCATTTCCCAACCAAAGTGGCTCCATGGGGTCCCCAAGTTGACCCATGGATTCTTTTGGTCGGCCATGACACATCCAATTAAGGTAGGACATGTGTCATGCTCATCTCATATTATTAAAACATTATTTTCACCTTAAACTACAATAATTACCTCTAATTGCGATTAAAAACAAAAAAGTTACTATTCATCAAAAAATTATTTTAATCCCATTGAATCACATTTTACTTCTTAATGAAAACCATTTATGTTGGATTTTTGAAATTCAAAACACATAAGTGGTAAAATTTCATTTAAAAGAAAAATCAGTTTTTATAAGTACCACTTATTGGTTTCACTATTCATCAAAAATTGAAGTTTTCCAGAAAAAAACCAAAACATCACGCTAATCTATATTGGATATTCTGAATTAAAAAATGATGCCTATTTTACAAAATTCAAAACATATAAGTTGAATAAATTAATTTAATAATTAATTCTCACTTTCAGTGCAAATAGCGTGTTTTTATGAACCAATAAGTTTCAAAAGATTGAAACTAGTTTAAGTCAAATTTCAAAGTGAAATTAATTTTAATGGCCACTATTGGATTAAATGGTAAAAATATATTCTAATTGAACCTTAAAACCAATTCAAAATATAATATAATCATATAAATATATTAGTTTAAATATAGGCTTTGAATTAAAATACAACATTTTTCACTATTCATTAAAAAATGAACTTTATCAGAAAATACCAAAAGTTCACACAAAGTAAATTTTGAGGTCCCAATCATAAATAAAAATGTTTATTTTGACAAATAGAGCTTATAAAATTGTCAAAAGATAGATTTAATAGATGGATTGCCATCAAAAGGCAGTAAAACAATCTTTTAACAATTTTAGTGTATTCCATGCTTAAGATTGGATTTATTCTCATTTTAAACCTCTAAAACACTATCTAATTCATTAATAGACATAGATAAAAATATATATTATTCATCACTTACTTGGGATGTTACATCCTTCCCCCCTTTAGAAAATTTTGTCCCCGTAATTTATTTACTTATCGAATAAGTGTGGGTATTTATCACTCAAAGTTTTTTCAGATTCCAATGTTGCCTCTTCAATCAAGTAGTTTTTACACAAAACCTTTACCTGGTGAATTACCTTATTTAGCAACACTTTCTCTCTTCGGTCAAGAATCTAGACTGGTTGTTCTTCATAAGATAGGTTCTCTTCTAGCTGAACTACCTCTAGACTCAAAACATGAGATGGATCTGGCATATACATTCTCAACATTGAAACATTAAAAACATTGTGTACCTCAGATAAACTCAGAGGTAAAGCCACTCAGTATGCAACAGATCCAACTCTCTCTAGAATTTCATATGGTCCAATGAACCTTGGACTCATCTTTCCTTTCTTAAAAAATCACAACACAATTTTCCATGGTGAGACTTTGAGAAAATCATGATCACCTTCCTCGAAAGATAGATCCTTCCTCCTATTGTCTGTATAACTCTTCTGCCTACTCTGAGATGTTCTCATGTGTTTCTGTACCAGCTGAACTTTTTCTGCCAACTCTTCTACCAATTCTGGTCCCATTAGCTTCCTTTCACCCACTTCATCCCAGAAAGCTGGAGTTCGACACCGCTTCACATATAATTCCTCAAATGGTTCCATCTTTATTCTAGAATGAAAAATATTATTATAATAAAACTCAACCAAAGAAAGATGTTGGTCCCAACTTCCCTGATAATCCATCTAAAAATTACATAAAATATCATCCAATTTCTGGATCTTTCGTTCTGACAACCCATCTGATTGTGGATGAAAAGCTGTACCAAAATTTAATTCAGTACCAAACGAGTTTTGAAGGCCCTTCCAAAAGATATAAGTAAATCTTGGATCATGATCATATACAATGGGGAGAGGAACTCCTTGTAACCTAACTATCTCTTTAAGATACAAATGAGAATGTTGATCTAGGGAAGAATTATCTCATATAGCAAGGAAATGAGCAGATTTAGTCAAGCGATCTACAATAACCCAAATTGCATTATTACCTCGAGGTGTCTTCGGTAATCCAACAACAAATTCCATTGATATGTTTTCCCATTTCCACTCTAGCACTGGTAAAGGCTGAAGCATCCATTTCTGTAACTGCCACTCTACTTTAACCTGCTGACAAGTCAAACACATCAAAGTAAAATCAGAAATACCTCTTTTCGTTCCATCCCACTTGTAATACTCCCGCAGATCTCTGTACATCTTAGTACTGTTAGGATGAACTGAAAACGGAGAACTATGATATTCACATAACAACTATCACTTCAAATTTGAATCACAAGGCACAAACAATCTCTTCCCAAATCTCAAAACACAATCATTATCAATTTTGAATTCAGGAAACTTACCCTTCTGAACGAGCTCTACCTTTTTTTGCAACTCATTATCTTGCTTCTGTGCTTTCTTGATTCTGTCTGATAGAAATGATTTCACTAATATTTGAAACAAAACAGAATGAAATCCTGCACCAAAAACTTTTATGCCAATGTTCATCAAATCCTTAAACAAAAGATCATGTTCCAAACACAACATTTTTAATGAAGCATTAAATTTTCGACTCAAAGCATCAACAACTTGATTTACTTTTCCCAGATGTTAATTAATTGTACAATCATAATCCATGATTAATTCCAGCAATCTCCTATGTATCATGTTCAATTATTTATGAGTGAATATATACTTTAAACTTTTGTGATCGGTATGTATTTCACACTTTACTCCATACAAATTATCCCTCCAAATTTTTAAATCGAAAACAACATCAGCTAATTCCAAATCTTATGTAGGGTAATTTACCTCATGAGTTTTCAATTGACGTTAAGCATAAGCAATTACCTGATCATTCTACATTAGGACACAACCATGTTCTTTCAATGAAGTATCACTGTAGATAACAAACTCAACATTCCTGTAAGGTAGTGACAAAACTAGAGCATTCACCAATATTCTTTTCAATTCCTGAAAGAAATCATCACATTATTTTTTCCAGATAAACTTAACACCCTTCCGAGTTAGCTTAGTCATCAGACTAGATAACCAGAAAAAATTTCTAACAAACCTTCAGTAATAGCCTGCCAAACCATGGAAGCTACGAATCTCAATTACATTTGTGGGACTTATCCATTCTTCAACACCCATTGTTTTTGTAGGATCAACAGTCATCCCATCTTTAGAAACAATGTGACCAAGGAAAGAAATTTTTTCAACCAAAACTCACACTTTCTGAATTTCTCATACAATTCCTTTTCTTTTAAGGTTTTCAAGATAACCCTTAAATGACTTTCATGCTCCGCTTTACTTTTCGAAAACACCAAAATATCATCAATAACACAACAACCATTTATCAACTGATTCAACTGAGCCAACACTACAGTAAACTGCCCAATTCTTATTCTGACCATCTCAGCATGCTGATTTGGAAGGTCATTCCCCTCAGTCTGCCTTCCTAAAAAAACTTCTATGTTTCCTCTACGAAAAACCATTCTTAATGCTGAAATACCTTAGGTTAAGAAACATGGTAATCTTAAAATGCTATATCATTTCAATAATACCATAAAAATTATATTTTTGGATAATCATTTAATAAAATTATAACTCCTAAAGTTATATAAACCGACCTTTGATACCAACTATAAGGCCCCATCCTTAAACCATACTTATTCATGAGTTATAACAAGATTACACATTGAGGATCTTTTCAGGTTTAGTTTTTTAGAGAATTAGAACATAAAACATGCATTACATCCCACATTTAAACAAAGTGGTTACAATAAAAGATAGTATTAATTTTCCCCATCAACGGAAACATATTAAAAATAAAACATGGATTCTTTGTTGACACTTCCTTGTCACTGTCATCTTATCATGTAACTTTCCCTTGACCTGTGAAAAACATTTCAAAAACATGGGATGAGCATAAAAAGATCAATAAGGGTTATAAAAATATGGAAAAGAAACATGAGTTCATATATACATAAGAATGAAATCATACTTTACCCATAAACCATAGGCACATTAACATACCTCATCAAATAATGAATAAATCATATAAGTCATAAGACATAAAGGTAACTTGAGGCATTCATAACATTCTTACGTAGGGAGTAACACTCTTGGTTACGTTCGGAATACCCATCACATTATATTTCCTAAATCTATTTGGAGAAACATTAACGTTTAACTCCTTCATGTTACCCAATTCATTGGAGAGCTATATCGGGCTCACCCACCCTTAGTTTATCACGGAACCACCCATCTTCATCACAATGCCCAAGAACCATACGATAATCGTATATCATAAAACATGCATAAATGAAACATAACATTTCCACTTTTCAATCACAAGATATCAATACAACACATTGATATAAAAACATTATGAAAACCATTTTCAATACCAAAATAAAAGAAAAGTAAAACATGGTATTTATTTTTCATTTAAAAAGATGGTATGGCTTGTAGAGGAAGCTGAAACTCAAATAATGGTCACAGCGGTGGAGAAGTCGTTGTCACCGCATACGTACAACAAAAAAACATTCCACTTTGTCGTTTAGTAAATGCTTCGTATAAAATGGATTTCGTTTGACGAAACGTAAAAGTCAAAGTTGTTTATACACCGTATAAAATAAGGTTGTGTATAAAACAAAATATGCCTCAATGAAAGGAGATTGAGACGAAGTCCCATACATCGTATTCGACTTGACTTTATCGTTCATTAATCTCCTGAATAATAAACATGAGTTAATTTATACTTGCTTTAGAACCTTTTTCAATTTCATTATTACATTTATATCACTTATTACCAGGTCATGAACACTATGTAATTATTTTAGTTAATAACGGTCGTTTTAACGATCATTGGTACTTGAGTCAAAATATTATCTTTATAATTACAAGTTGTTCATGTATCCATTATATCCAGAGTTATACTCATGATTGATATATCATATAATTCATATATATGCAGTATATACATGAATTTATAATATTACACAACGTTTAGAGGTAAGAAATGAAATGCACCGTTCATGGAGACGGTAAGCCGTACGTATCCATGAACGCTACTTTCATTTCTATTTCGTATTTTATGGAATTAAAACATAATGATACATACTAGTATTTGAATTACAGTATGGTTTCATATATAATATCATTAAATATATCCTTTATACGTACCAATATGGTATTAACGAATAAAATCATTTTGAGGGGGCGGTAGTCCGCACTTCCTAAAATGAAGATATCCCATTTAATAATAATGGTAACCATAAAGATATGCCATAAATCAAAAATAAAGAAGCTCATGTAAGACATAAAAATATTATATATAATATATAAATATAGTGACATCTTAATGGCCACCTTTGAAGGTGATAAATGAGTGTTGAACAATCATAGTTTCTTGAGGCAGAAATTCACCACCCACAGAAACAGTATGTTCTTTAACCATTTGATGTAGGTGTGTGTAAGTTTAGCTCTAATACTTCTTATAAAAAAATACTAGTGTATTTAATATACTAGTGTTGTTACAAAAGAAATGAATAAAAACAGTTTAGGGGGTTGGAGTAGAAAAATAAACCATAAGAACATAAGGGAAGACACTACCTTTAAATCGGGTAACTCTTTTTGATTTGAGCTCTAAGGCTTCCTTGGGAAGACTTTTTCCCCCAGTGAGTCCTCTTAGAGTTATATAGGGATGTGGAGAGACAAAATAGGAAGGGGTTGGATGAGACAAAGGCTTTGGAAGTGTGGGTAAGGAGGTAGAGGTGGGGGCCTTTTATAAGAGGAGAGGAGGGGCACTCTTGGAATGTAAAGAAATGTTACTTTATTTTAAAATGATTATTGGATGTAAAAGGTCCCACATTAATTTAATTTTAATATAAGGTGATAAGGGTTAGAAATCCACCCATCAAATAGGTTTTTTACATGTGTAGGTCATAGTTTTTACATTTTCTTTCCATTTTCTTTAAATCGTTAAATAATGAGGTAATCGATGCATCATCATGGTGTCATAAATAATTTAATATATTTAATGTCTAAAAAAGATTAAAAAAATATGATGTAGGAAATAATTTTATATTTATAATGAATATTTATAGTCAAAAATATGACTTGTAGAACACCATGTAAAAATTGTTTCAGTAAACCAACTCATATTTGTGTCATTTTTACTTTTACATTAAATAATAAGTTATTTATGTCATTTCTCAACCAAAGAGGCTCCATGGGGTCCCCAAGTTGAAACGTGTATTTTCTTGGTTGTCCATGACACATAAAATGAGGGTAGGACATGTTTCAAGCTCATCTCATATTATTAAAACATTATTTTTACCTTAAACTACACTAATTATCTCTAATCGCAATTAAACACATAAAAGTTACTATTCACCAAAAAATTATTTTAAAACCATTGAACCAAATTTTAATTCTTAATTAAAATCATGTATGTCGTATTTTTGAAATTCAAAACACAGAGGTGGTAAAATTTCATTTAAACGAAAAATCAGTTTTTATAAGTACCACTTAGTGGTTTCACTATTCATAAAAAATTTATGTTTTCCAGAAAAAACCAAAACATCACCCTAAGATATATTTGATATTCCAAATTCATAATTGATTTATATTTTAAAATATTAAAAACATATAAGTTTCATTAATTAATTTAATAATTAATTCCCACTGTCAGAGCAAATAGGATGTTTTTATGAAATAATAAGTATCAAAAGATTGACACTAGTTTAAGTCCAATATCAATGTGAAATTAATTCCGACGACCACTATTGGATTAAATTGTAAAAATATATTCTAATTGAACTTTAAAACCAATTAAAAAGATAATTTAATCATATAAATAAATTAGATTATAAAGAGGTTTTGAATTAAAATAAAACATTTTTCACTATTCATTAAAAAATGAACTTTATCGGAAAAATACAAAAAATTCACAAAGAGTAAATTTTGATGTCCCAACCATAAAGAATAAGTTTATTTTGAAAAATAGATCTTATAAAATTGTCAAAATATAGATTTAAAAGATGGTTTGCAATCAAAAGGCTGTAAAACAATCTTTTAAAAATATTAGTGTATTCCATGCTTAAGATTGGATTTATTCTCATTTTAAGCCTCTAAAACACTATCTAATTCATTAATAGAAATAGATAAAAATATCTATTATTCATCACTTAATTGGGATGTTACATGGGAACTAATACATATTAAAATAACAAAAAATTTCTTAGTAATCTCGTAATAAACATGCCACATTTAAGGGATTTTGTTGTAAATTAATAAAATATTTCATTAATTGGAATGTAACATTTAATAATAACCATATAGTATGGTATAATATGATAAATAACTCTTGTAATACCCTCATAATAATGAATTAACATTTCATAATTCCATAATATATGTCAAAAACCATTAATCAACAAGATCTACATGTTAATAAATGGTTATTTATTAACATAATTGATGGAGATGATCATTATTTTCTTCTATATTAATGAAAAAGGATATTTGTAAGAAAAACTAATTAAAATAGTCGATCTGTTTGTGGGTATAATTAGAAATATTCTAATTTGTGAATTTATTTGAGGAGAATCATCAAATATTGGAACGTTAAAAGAATAAAACGCTTAAAATATAAATAAAGTACAAAAAATTTAAAAAAAATTAAATATTCATCTTTAATGAAAAATTACAATTTGAGAAGAATTGAAAAAAATGATGAGAGAAATAGGGAGAGTAAATGTATATTAATTCTGAAATGCTAAATGTATCTGATTTCCTATAAAATTAAAATTTCACTTTCATTGAATCATTTCTTGGGAGAGTAGATGAGGATTACATTACTGTTTGTAAACTATAAATAATTCTTTTTGATGAAATTATAATTTTAAGATACTTATTCTTCATTGAAACATTCTACCTCAAAATATATAAAATATCAACAACAAAATAACCAAGATATTGACCATGATAAGAAAATGTAACTAACCCGGTGGATGAGATTTAAAAACTATGCATGTAATTAGTGACCCATACATGTATTTGAAAAGTGAAAATATTTTCTTGAAATTTATAATTTATTTTATGAAACAAATAATTCAAAAATCAATGTTAAATATAATTATGGGTTGGAGACAAAAATGTTTCAACTATTATCGAGATCATGATTAATGTATAAGTCAATAAATGATTATTTGGATATGATATTTGTGTTGTTTTTTTTCAACTAATAAATTATGTTAAAAGATTCCTTTCATTGTTGATTCATTTGACTTCATGTATAATTGTTAATTTGAAAATAATTTACGAAATATTAACATTTATGAGAAGCGTATTAAGGTGTTTATGGTTAGGTTGAAATCATAGAACATTAGAAGAACATTAATAGTTATTAGAGATGGTCTAGAAAGTGTTAATGGATTGGTTGGATTGAACATTGAAATTTTTTATGGACATGGTATATAGAATAATTCCTCCATTATTGATGGTTATAAGTAGACTATTCAATCATTCTCTAGAGGGAGTATAATTATGTTTAACTTTAGAGAGAACTAGTATAACATGAATATAAAAATTTTACTCGAAGAATATAAATGAAGAAAAAAGGACTTTTAAATTATTACAAAATGTGAGAGATAAAATAATTAAACAATTTTATTAGTGGAAAATTAAAGTATAATTTTCTCATAGCCTTAAATATTAGACATAGGATATTATATCGCAAAGATATTGTAGTGGTAATGGTACATATTTTCCAACTCATAAACCATAAGATGGTCATGGAAATAAAAAATTTATTTAGCCTTCTAGTCTTACCAACATGTTATACATAGCTCCTTGATACATAGAGGGGACTCCCAAGTTTTGATGCATTGACTCAAACATACATAAAACACACTACTAAATTTATATTAAATAGATTAAGATTATAAAATCCAATAAAATTTTATTTAAGGTAGTATCCTTTCAATTCTACGACTTTTTATCAAATATTTTTTCCCTGATAAAGGAAAAAAATAATACTATAGGCAAAAATCCATCATGACTCATATAATGGAAGGATTATGACATGATATTAATTTCGTGGATATTCTGATATTCTATCGATAATATTATTTTATCCTTTTACATACCATATTAATATCATATATATTTTTAATAATTGATTATCATTTTTTCAATATAGTATTTATAAATAATCCATTAATTTAATTTAATTTTTATTATATTTTTATCATATCTAGAATATATTATTTTGTCTAATAAGATAATCATTTGTCACATAATAGTTGAAAATGGAATAAAAATTTGAATAAATAAGTTTAGTTGATCAAGATATTTCTAATGATTGATTTATGGGGGGGGGAATAAGTCAATCTATTATAGTAGGGGAAAATTACTCAATCTAGTTTTGATTGTATTTAAATATTCCACTAGAAACCATTAAACCTTTTGTGTTTATTTCACCATGTTTTTAGTGTTGAAATTCCTCCCGGCCTTGACATCCCATACTTTACATATAAATATATTCATAATATATAAAAGACAATAAATTGTTTGGTTATGGGGATTATCTAAAAGAAACCAAAGACACATAGTTAATACATAGATATTGGTAAGGGATAACACATACTATATAAATTTAATTTCATAATAATAATATCCATGATATTAAATGTAATGAAACGTATCAGATACAATAGTATGGTCAAACTAATTATTACTAAAAAATATGAAACAACTATAAAATTATAATAATAACATTATAATCCTTTCATATGTAAAATTTTGATTATATCATATCTCCATCACACTCACCCTTTGTGAACCTAGATAATTTCTAACCAATTCACTTGAAAAATTAGGGGTTGTCCATAATTCCATAATCTCACCATTTGTGATCTTTTTAGACACATAAGCAGTTCAAATAACATTTATATATTTTGATATATAATCCTTCAAAAGATGAATTAGAGAGAGAGATATAGGTAGAAACCATATCAAAACACATAATATTTTGTTCTATATGAAAATAAAACATGCCTTATCTCAAAAATAATACACAAGAAAATGAATTGTTTTCCTAATTCGTTCCAAAAAATCACATTAAATGAATATAAAAAATAAAAGAATATCAAAATTTCACATTATTCAAAACAAATAATAAAAAAATATAATTTAAATTGAGTTAAAAAAATCACATCATAAAAAATAATCCATGTTGCATAAATTTTTGTGAAATTACCAAAGTTTTAAAATAAATTCAAAAAATATATTTTTAATTACTTACAAAATGTTTTTAGGGAATGAGAAGACTGTTGAAAACATTATTATAATGATTTTTTAATGTAATTTTTTTAAAATTTATTATATTTTAACAAATTTGATGTAAATAAACATTTTTAATTTTTAATTATATGCAAATCACTAATGTAGCAATATTTAAAAGAGAATGATATTTTCATATAAGAGAAGGTAAAATACATTGAAAACATTTACTTTTAAAAATAAAATTTAATAGTTGAAAATTAGTAAATATATAATATTTTAAATAAAATCAGTGAAAAGAAGTTGAAATCATTAACTTTTAAAATGAATATTTTATAATTGAAGCATTAAAAATAAAATAGACCAAAACTTTATGCTAAAATACAATGAAATAATTATATTTTTTAAATAATATTAAATGAGTAAAACTAAAAAAAGGCATAATAATATCAATAAAAGATATGGAAATACTATAAAAATTAAATTTTAAAAATTATTAAATAATTTAATCTGGGAATAAAATATTATTAATATGAACAAAATGTGGAGTTTTTGGGAAGGCATTTATTTTTTGGAATGATGAAATAACCCATTAGAGAAACTTACGTTAATATAGTCAAATTCCAACATCAGTATAAGATTACTAATTGTTTTTCATTTAAAAATACATAATTATTAATTAAACTCATATAAAAAAGTCAATATTAGTTTTCTAAAAATACTGGTGAACATTGGTGGGAAGGAAAATATAAACATGTTAGAAAATATCTATTAGTAATAATGAAAGTTATTGTCACATAAATGAATTATTTTAATGTTAATTTCCATTAAATTCCCATTAATTCATTGTTTTGAGGGTTTCCCATGTTTTTATAGTGGAATGGGTGAGTTTTCATGAATTGGGCCAAACCGTGAGCCCAATTCCAGATTTAAAATTAAATTTCATTCCATTATAACTCACTCATTTTTCAACATTTTTCATCCATTAAAATCCCTAATTGTCATTTCCTGACCTATTAAAATTACCATATTAATTCTGACCATTTAGGAATCCATTATCATGGTGGATACGTGTTTTTATTTAAGAGATTGGGCATGCCCGAAAGCACATTTTCTGCATTAAAAATAAATATTCCTTCATTAATATAGCCTTCAATATTTGTGTTTTTTCAGTGATTACAACTCTCACCCGAGCCTAATTACCTAATGAGGGCCCCCATTACCTCCTACCAAAATTTGGATCTCAATCGAGTCGCAAAAGTGGTCAAAACTTCTATGGATTTTAGAAATCACCCAGATTTGGAGAGGTAAATTGATCCTTTCATAAATCCTTCTATTTTTACATTTTCCCCCAATTCCAGTTCCTAAATGATATCTTAATCCTTTTTCGAACCACCCATGATTGGTTGGATGTTTTCAAATTCAGATACTGGTGGATTTTGGGTCGTCTTCTTCAAGATTGTTTCAGGTAAGTGTTTCTATCTCAATTATTCCCTTCTCCTTAGGGTTTCATCCATAATTCATGAATTTATAGAATGTACAGATGTTAGGGTTCGAACCTAGTGTTTGATTTGCCGTATTTTTGGTGAAATATTTTGTTATAGGGCTGGATTTATCATCCTTGTGGTGCGGCCATCGTGCAGTTGATGTTTCACACAATGTTTTGAGGGATTCGACACTTTCAGTAAGTGGTTCCATGTGTATACAATTATTAATGAGTTACCTTTTTGTATTTATTCAATTTTCATATTCCAAATATGTTAGGTGTGGTGCGAACACTATTCATGATTAATTTGGATAAGTATTGAATTTTATTACTGCATTTTAACTTGAAATTTGGAGTTTTCATGTGTAACTCATGGGGTATTATTTGGGTGTATTTTACAAGATATGGAATTGGTTTACTAAATATTTTTTTGTCCTGAAAATTCTGTTTTGGTAATTTATTAGTGTCATGTGGGACTAAAAAGTGGTTTTGAATAGTTTTTATGTGTAAAATATTGTTATACTTCATGAGAGTATTTTATGAAAATGTGTGTTTTCATTTGGATCATTAATAGTATTATTCAAGGTTATTTTATTAAACTTTAAAGTGGTTTTATAAATGTATATAGGTCTTCCTATTATGTTTTGGATAGGAATTGGTATGGTTTTTGGTATTAAATTGGGGTTTTCAAATGAGTTTTGTGTGCAAGACATATTTACAACACATGGGTTCTTTTTATGAAAATTGTAAATGTTTTTGTTGGTTAAACACAGTGGGAAAAGGGTGAAAATTTATTGTTTGGTATGTGTGTTCACCTATTATTGTTTTTATAAAGGTGAAGTGTTGTTTTAATATGTCAAACAATTTTAGAGTGTTTTGTAAATTTCTGAAATGTTTTTTTGTATTGTGATGTTGGAGCGAAACTTGTTTGTGGGCTGGTTCGTGTAAGTTTGATGATAAAATGATTTTTAAGGTTAAAAGGGTATTATGTAACATGCTAGTGGGATGTTATGAGAGTTTTAATTAATTGGAATGGTTATATAAAATTGTTTAGTGGATTTGTGGCAGTGTTAAGGAGATGCAAAAAGTGTTGTGGGATATTTTGGTGTCAGTCAGATTTCAAAATCATTTTGAATGAAATAGGACTTTTGTGACTTTTGGTGTATAAATTTGAGTTTTTTTTCTGAATTTATGTTATTTAAATGATATTTTCATTTGAAAATTATATTCATTGACATGTTTAACTTATTTAAGCACAACGGGAAAAACTGGGTATCTAGGAAGATGGATGTGTACTAGTATGATAGTGAATCTGTGGGGTTTAGCCTCAGTTTCACTTTGCAATATTGACACTTACAACTCTAAATATACTATGATGATAATGATTGGGGACTACTAGGTTATGGGTATGATCCCTTCTAGTGTCTTGTGTAGGAGAATGGATATTTTTTGTGGTTACTCTCACTGAGATACGAGGTACATGGGACCCACAGCTAGCTATTGCCTATGGGTTATTTCCTATTACTTGTGCTCATTAGATCCTTTATACTTACCTGTGGAATATAGTATATTTGGATGGAAAAATTCAGTAGCTTTTGAATTTATATTAAATGTGTTGATTCATTAAATAATACAACTTGAAAACTTGTTTCTTTTAAGTTTCATCTTTTAGAAATTGTAACTAGAAATAACATCTTTTTGAAAACATGCTTGCTTTTCGTTATTGATTTTTTATCACATTGAATTTCTTAGTGGTGGTATCCTACTGGGCATTGGATCACACCCTACTTACAACCTTTTGTGTAAGTAGACTTTGTTATTTTTGTTTTCACAGGTTGGGTACAGTTTTTAGTGCTAGTGGTTCGTGTTTCTAGCAGGTCATTGGTGGTGAAGTCTTAAAGGGATGGCTTGAAGGAGGTGCATCTTGCCATGCAGAGATTCTTGGTCTGTCCTTATTTGGTTTTGTAACATTGTAATGGTAATTAAACATAGTTTTAACTTATGTAATTCAGTTCTGAAATTTCGTAAAAGATGGGCCCTTGTGCCAGCCCATGGGGATCGAGAACACCCTTCGAGCCTTGTCACCAGCTATGTTTGCAGCCGGGTTTGGTGGCGACCAGATTCAGTTCATGAAAAAATGGTACCAAAAGAGGTTCAGGTTAACTCTTTGGGTCATACTATTTGGGGAAGAGTCAGGATAGTAAGGATTTAGGATTGTAGAGACTTATTATTCTAGTTGTGGGTAGTGTTCATGATCACCACACCTCATGTAAGGATTCATGGTTTCAGGGGAAGTCTGGATTTATCTATGTCCTTTGGTATTCATGGTTTGATGATGGTTAAGGGAAATGAAAAGAGAGTTGGGTTAATGGTCTCGGTGATCTTGCAGGGCCGGGAAAACCATGTGGAGTCGGGGATCTTCCCTAGAACAATCACTATGATAGTGAAGTGATTGGAATATTGTCTCCCACCATATGTCCATCTCACCCACTGAAACTTGTTTCCACTCGCATTATCTTGTGTTCTTTAGTTTTGAAATCATGGAAGATTGGTTTTAAAGTGACTTGGTTTTAAGAAGCGTAAAGTTTTTGTGAAATTATTTTCAAATAATGAAGGAATGGATTGGTTAATGAAATGTTGGAACAGAATTTTCCGAATTTTTTTGAAATGGAAAATGGTGTTCTTACACCTATTTTTGAATGTATGAACTATTTTAGTGTTGGCTTTGGAAAGTGTTTACAATAGAGTCTTATAAACAATCAAAGGGTGTTTTAATGGGATGAGTTGTTTTGAAATTGAGGTGAATATCTTGAAAGTGAGTTCTTTTCAAAATGGTTGTGTCTTTATGAAAAGTTTTTTTAAGATTTGTGTTGGTATTTTGGTCTCGTGGTTAGCGGGTTTGAGAAAACGGATGTGTTGGTTTACTGTTTTGGTTTTGAAAAGTGGAAAGATTTATTTTTAACCATTTATATTTCCCTGAGCAAAGACATGCATGGGGTTATATGGGATGATGGATGGTTGATGGAATGATTGGATGAGTGTTGGGATGGATATGAGGAGGGTTCCTAGTGTGGAACAAAAACCAGCATGTGTAAGGCCCATGGGGTACCATTGCTGATACACACTCCATTGAACCATTTGTTTTAAAGAAATTTTTTTAAATAAAAACATCATGTCTTGATGAATTATTTGGGATGGCTTATATTATATGTTTTTGGATAATTTTTATGTTGTGGGATGTTTTGTGTCCAAGAACCCCTCCTATTTGAACTATGTTTTGGGTTTATGTTTGGTCGGTAAGCTGGGTAGAAGGACCGGTTAGTAGTCTCATCTGAGATATGTTTCGGGACACCTTTATAGTGGTTATCTTCATGTGATTGGATCTGGTTTATGGCTTTTTTGACCAATGGTCCAGCTTGGATGGGTCCTTGGGTTCTCTCATTGGATAAGGTATGCCCCCATTAAGGGTTAATGCATAACTAAAGAGCAACCCAGATTGTTTCTCCATTGGAAAATCCTCCATTTGATAAGTATAAGGAATCGTTTTTCAATATTTGTTGATTGATTCTACACCCATTCTTATGTTTGATTTTTAGATCCTCTTGTAGTGGGAGAGTTCTCGTGGAAGGTTGAAAGAGACCTTAGTTTCTTATGTTTCCTAATTCATCGAAGCTAGAAGTGGTCTAGGGTTGTTAGTGGGAATGAGTGTCTCAATGGTGCCTAACAAGGCCTCTGGGTTCTTCACAGTTTCTTTGAAACATGAGTTCATGTTAAACCACAAGTGTTGGAAATATGTTCATGATAGGATATTGTGACCACTTTCTAGAATTGTGTGTTGTTTGGGGAGGTTGTATAAGTTCTCTCTCCATGCATAGTTTATATCAGTTGCAATGGTCATGTTCGATGATGCCTTATGATGTCCTGTGCTTGATTGACCATTAAGATGAATGTTGGGAAATCATCTGAGAGTATCTATTATGTTGGGAGAATGTCTCCCTTGAAAACAAAAACCATTTTAGAGAATGGTTAGTATAGGTTTTCTTTACTTTTATTGTTTCTCACCCAAAAAAACATGGTGTGATGTCTGTGCATCTTCTAAGCCCTAGTTTTAGTGAAATATTGAGTTAGGGTAAAGTGAGATTGGAATGTGTTATGTCCTGGAAAATTTATTGGGGATTGCGTTGTAGTTGTTGGTTGCATCGAAAGAAGAATTCACGTTCATTGGGTTTCCAAAATCTAACTGTGAGGGCAAAGATGCTTTAATCATTTGAGCTCCAGCCATAGGTCTCAGTGAAAAGATGGCTCATAGTCAAGTGAAATCACATGGTCGTTTAAACCTTTTTACAATGTCATATCCTAATTATGAATGTTAGGAAGAGTTTAAACCTACGATGTCATCATCTTTCTTCTGTTGTTCATGTTCGGTGGAAATAGGTGGAGGGTCGTGTACCCCTGTCATCGCCCAATGTTATTCCCTCCCCTTTGGTTTCCATTGTGTTTTTGGAGAATGGTTTTGAAGTTTGGTTAGAATGGTGGAGGACATGTTTTTCACATGGTTAATAGTGACCATTCCCCAGAAAACCATTTGGATAGAAGGATCCACATTATTAGTTCATGATTTCCCAAACCACGCGGACTAACCATGTGACCTTCCAAACACATCAAATTTTATGGTCTTTCTATACTGTCCCATGATAGTTAGTTAATATGGTTGGTTCCAATGGTGGGGAGACCCTCTATGAGTATTATATATGTTCTTTCGTAATGGTCGAACAGATGTATACCCATTGTACTGGGGAGTCCATTCAGGACTCCCCCTATTAGTGTCCTGATTCTCTCTCGGAAAAAATAAAGGTTGTCTCTTATGGTGTGGAGACTATTTTTGTTCCCTCATACCAGTAACTCTGATTTATCAATGATTTTGGATTACTGGTATTTAGTCTCGTTTGGATATATCATGATACCTATATATTCCTTGGGTAATCTTTGAGATTGGATAGTGCCCAATGGTTTAGTTATATCGAGGTAAGTGTAAGATTATTCGATGTTATTGTTTGTTTGGGTGAATTGCTTGAGTCTTGTTCGAATAGTGTTCAAGGAGTTTTATTTTGGGATAACGGTTGAATGTGATTGATAATTTCAATAAAGTGGTGTATGTTTTGGTTGTGAGAGTAATCCTTCGTTAATTGATCACTAGAGGTTTTTTGGCCTTCATGGGTGAAACCTGATAAGGGAGTACATCTTAGTTTCTCAGTTGGGTTTGGTTGTTACTTTGGCCTTGATGTGACATTCTGTGGTGGAAAGTTTTAATTGTGGGTAGAATTTTTACATACATGACTTATTTTAATGTTAAATTCTATTTAATTAATATTCCTGTTTTGTTTTGAGGGTTTCCAAATCTTTTATAGAGGAATCGGTGAGTTTTCATGAATTGGGCCAAACCGTGAACCCAATTCCAGATTTAAAATTTAATTTTTAATCCTTTATAACTCGTTAATTTTTCAATATTTTTATCCATTACATTTCATAATTGTCATCCCCTGACCTATTAACACCACCATATTAATTTTGACCATTTAGGAATACATAATCATGGTGGATATGGGTTTTTATTCAAGGGATTGGGCCTGCCCAAAAGCCCATTTTCTTCCTTAAAAATAAATTTAATTATTTAATATCTCCATCAATATTTTCATTTTCTTGGTGATTCAAACTCTCACCCAAGAAAACATACCTAAGGCACACCCCCATTTCCTCATTCCAAAATTTAGAGTTCAATAGGGTCGCGAAAGTGGTCAAAACATCTCTGGATTTTAGAAATTGCCCAGATTTGGAGAGGTAAATTGATCCTTTCAGAACTCTTTCTATTTTTACTCTTTTCCACCATTCCAGTTCGTAAAAAATATATTAATCCTTGTTCTAACATCACATTAATGGTTGGATGTTTTCAAATTGAGATACTATTGGATTTTCGGTCGTGTTTTTCGTGATTTTTTTAGGTAAGTGTTTCTCCCTTCAATTCCACCCTTCTCCTTAGGGTTTCATCCTTATTTCATTTTTTTATAGAATTCCCGGAATTTTGGGTTCGATTTTACTAATTTATTTGGTGTATTTTTTATCAAATATTGTGTTCTAGGTCTGGATTTATCTTCCTTGTGTTGAGGCGGTGGTGCGGTTGATGTTTCGCACAATGTTTTGAGGGATTCGACAGTTTCAGTAGGTGGTTCTATGTGTAAAATATTATTGGTGAGTTATCTTGATGTATTTATTCATATTTCATATTTCTCATTGTTAGGTGTAGTGAGATAACTATTTATGATTAATTTGGATAAGTGTTTAATTATATAGTTTCAATTTAACTTTAAATCATGTGTTTTTGTGTGTAACTCATCGGGTATTATTTCGGTGTATTTTATAACATATGGAATTTGTTTAATTAATATTTTTTTGGACTGAAAATTCTGTTTTGGTAATGTATTACTGTCATGTGTCCCTAAAAAGGGTTTTTGAATACGTTTTATGTGTAAAATATTGTTATACTTCATGAGAGTATTTTATGAAAATGTGTGTTTTCATTTGCATCATTTGTAGTATTATTCTAGGTGATTTTATAAAAATTTAAATTGTTTTTATAAATGTCTCTATGTCTTCAAATTATGTTTTGGATTGGAATTGGTATGTTTTTTTGTCTTAAATTGGGGTTTTGAAATGAATTTTGTGTGCAATACATATTTACAACAATTGGGTTCTTTTTATGAAAGTTGTAAATGTTTTAGTTGGTTAAACAAAGTGGGAAAAGGGTGCATATGAACTATTTGGTATGTGTGTTCCCCAATTATGGTGTTTTTAAAGGTGATGTTATGTTTTAAGATGTCAAAAAAATTTAGAATTCTTTTTTAAATTTCTAAAAGGTTTTATTAAATTGTGATGTTGGAGTGAAACATGTTTGTTGGATGTTTTGTGTTAGTTTGATGATAAAATGATTTTGAAGGTAAAAAGGGTATTATGTAAAAAGTGAGTGGGCTCTTATAAGATTATTTATATATTGGAATGGTTCTATAAAATTGTTTAATGGATTTGTGGTAGTGTTAATGAAATGTGAAAAGTGTTGTGGGCAATTTTCTGATCATTCGGATTTCAAAATCATTTTGAATGAAAAGTGTACATTTATGACTTGTGTTTTATACATGTGGTCTGTTTGCTGAATTTATGATATGGAAATGATATTTTCATGTAAAAAGTATATTCATTGACTTGTTGAACTTGTTTGAGCACAAAGGGAAATCCCATGTATCTTGGTGGGTGGACGTGTACTAGTATACTAGTGAATCTGTGGGGTTTGGCCTCAGTTTCACTTATCATGATTGGTGCTTACAACTCTAACTAAACAGTGGTGATAATTATTGGGGACCACTAGTTTATGGTTATGTTCCATACTATTGGCACATGCACGAGAATGGGTATTTTTTGTGCTTACTCTCACTGAGATATGAGGTACCTGGGACCCACAGCTAGCTAGTGCCTATGTGTTATTTGCTATTTCTTGTGATCATTAGATCTTATATACTTATCGTCAAAATATGGTATATTTGGATGTAAAAATTCAGTACCTTTTTAATTTATATTAACAGCATTGATTATTTAAATTATCCTACTTGGAAACTTGTTTCTTTTAAGTTACATCTTTTAGAAATTGTAACTTGAATTTACATGTTTTTGAAAACATGCATATTTTTCAGGTTTGAATGTTTATCACATAGATTCTCTTAGTGGTGGTATCCTACTGGGCATTGGCGCACACCCTACTTACACCCGTGGGTGTAAGTAGACTTGGATAATTTTTTGTCGCACTTTGGGTACAGTTTTTAGTGCTAGTGGTTCGTGTTTCTAGCTCGTCCTTGGGGGTGAAGTCTTATGGGGATGGCTTGAGGGAGGTGACTCTTTCCATGTAGAGGATATTGGGCTGTCATTATTTGTGTCTGTAACTTTGAAATGGTCTTTAAACATATAAATAACTTATTTAATTCAGTTCTGAAATATTGTAAAAGAAGGTTTTAGATGAAAAATCCATATTTGTTTTATTGAGTTTTTTGACGTTTAATGTTTATAAAATTGGGTAAATTGTTCCCAATTATCATTATATGATACCAGGGAACTTGTTCCAACCCGTGGAGATTGGGAAAGACCTTCGGTCCTTATCATGGGCTAGGTTTGGGGCCAGGTTTGGTGGTGACCAGATTCGGTTCGTGATAGTTATTATTTCAGATGACACACATTTATTTGGGTGAAATTTAATAAAATAATGTTATATTGATAAATAGATGTAATTTACCTATAAAAGAATTTGAAAATACAACCTATAATCACTATATATTATAATAGATTTATCCTAAATGATAAAATTAAAAAACAGTTTATATGGCATGAGAAAGATATATTAGTCATGAAAATATATTCTATCCTTTGTAACATTAGAATCATAATTCAATAATAAATATAAAATGAAATTAGACAGTAAATATCATTACTTGTAATATAAAAATGAAATGAAAATATAAATGGTGATGTAATTACATGATACCAATATAAATTTTGAGTATAACATAAACATGTGTCAATGAATGAAAATTTATATGCAAACAAATAAAACTAAACATGTTAAAATATTTGATGAAAATTTATCATTTTTTGATAAATAAAAACATATATTTTATGACCACGAGAGCTTTATGATGATGTATTTCATTTAGGATATATTTATACATCATAAAAAATAAATAGTTCAAATGGTGAAATCATGCCACATTGAAAGGGTGTAAGAGACAAAACACCCTTACATTGCTTCCATTTATAGTTGATGACACTCTAACATCTTATAAAATAATATTGGAAAAATCTATATCATATTTACAAATATTACCCGTTAATATTATCATTTTATAATCCTTATTATAATTCATTATCATGAAAACATTAATTATTTATATTGTATAATGACACATGGGTGTTAATTATTTTTTTGGAACACCTATGTGGTAGCCCATATGATACTATATCCAAAATCAATGTAGGGGAGTATTTTTATGTACTTTAGAAACAATATAGTAATAATGTAGTTGGTGTTGTGGTGGTCCTATAGAAGAAAAACAATTTAACCAAATTGGGATTCTAGGAATCTAATTTGGGACCTCGTTCTATAGGTTCATTCCATTATCAATATATTATTAGCTACATGTCAAAGACAGAAGATATATTAGATCCATATAGACATTAGTTCATCGATTTTGAAATTAAAAGATTCCAGTTGTGGTATTTCCAAACTAGTGGAGGAATTAAGATGAAATTACATTATATAATGATCTATTGGGTTTGTGGGATAATACTTAATGATTTTATGATACACTTTTCAATGACTCTGATTAGGGAATAATCAATAAATATCCATGAAAATGGATTTTGAGACATCAAAAATTGAGTGCGAATAGATACAAGAACACATGAAGCTATGGGGCTAGGGTACGGTCGTGGGATTAAGACTTCATAGAATGTAATGGACACTATTCCACATGATATATGATCCATGTTATTTATGTACCTATGATTCATGTATGTTTTTACTTTAAAACAAGTTAAAATTATAATTATCCATGATATAATAAATTTAAGTGTTAGTCAGACCATCCAGTGTGAGTAACTATACCTTTTTATGTATCTATAATAATTAATTATATAAATACCCATGAATTAATTCAAATTTAACTATTTATTTATAATATAATATTCTATATTATATAAATTATATTTATTTTAAATTTTCTCATATTATGTCATATTTATTGTGGTCGTGTCATGTGATAACCAAATTGATAATGTCTTATTTTTTTAATTTTACTGATAAAAAAAGTTACATAAATAATAATATAAATATGGATTATAATAATTAAAAAATATAATAATAATTAATCCATTAAAATATTTAAATTCTATTATTCTTCATGTTCCAATAGTCATCAATATTAATATTTCCAAGCATTGATCACATTAGTGTTTTAATCGAACCAAACATAACAATGCTTTGTCCTGTTTCAAATTTATAGTGAAGGAGATGTTTATTTTTACAAAATATCATTATAATAAAATGATAATTATATAATTTTAATTGTATAATTGAGTAGAATTATTTTTTTCAATAATTAATTAGAATAAAAATGAAAAACAAAAATTATTTCATCATAATGGTGTTAATATGAACGTACGTGCAATTAGTTTTCATGTTTCACAACACATCAATGGGGGTAAATTAGGGTTCAAATTTTTTATTTTACATAAAAAATTATTATATGTATAATATTTATATAACCATTTAATCCTTTTAATCATACATGATCGGTGTTTATGATACAGAAATTATGTCACTTGGGGGAGGCAGTATTCCATACAACTCACTGGAGTTGTTTTTTTCTAGGTGGATGTAAATGAGTACATAATTGGTATAACGCTAATATAATAAAATATTAGTATACTTATGATACTAAAATCAGCATATTATTATTAGGATAATATATTTTTGAGAGTAATATTATTAAAAAATAATTTGAAGTATAAAACACTAAACTCAAAGACTTAATTTTCCCTTAAAATTTCCATTGAAATTGATGGGATTATGCAAACTGTGACTAACTGCGAGAAACTATTTTTGGAATAGGGTCATAGTATTAGTTATATGGTATAGTTACAATGATTAATTATTAAGGGATATATGGGGTTTAGTGGGAGTAAGTTATACATTTCAAAATGATATGGAAAAGAAAATTATAGAAACACCTCATATATATTAATAATTTCATGAATCTATTCTGAAGTTACTCTCCCAAAATATTAGAAAATATATATTTGGGGGGATTTTATGTATATAAATTCTCAAAAATTTATATCCATACATATTTTAATCATGTTATATGCCTTTTAATTTTATAATTTGACATTTTACACTTACTACTTAAAAATGAAATTATGTTTTAACCAGGTGACTATTATTTTTATGAAAAATATAACCTAAACCATATCCCCAAATTTGGGTGTGATAGAAATAAATTTATATTATATCTTCTCACATTAAATATATAATTATATTAAAATTTAATTATAAATTATAACTTATATAGTGTAGAAATTCTATTTCAAACGAATTTTTTTTGACAATTTATTATTTTTAATCCTATTTATTATTGAATACTAATTAAATTTGAGATAATATGTTCATTAATGTGGTTAAAAGTAGTATTATATCAATTATTTTAAATAATTGAATTAAATTGTTTCAATATATATTCATTGATATTAATGAAATAATAAATTTTAAATAATTACATCGTTATTATAGTGTAAATTTTCATTAATCAAAACAATCTAAATTTTATGACCAAAAAATGAATTAGATGTAATAAATTATAGTACTATTATTATAAAATATAATATTTTTTTTAATTATTTATCATTTTATACATGGAAAAATTAATCTTAGCATTCGTGCATGAAATGCCTAAATTTTTTTTAGAAATTTAATTTTTACGTGAAAGGATTTATAATTGAGATAGATTACTAAATTAAAATGATTTCTATGATATTTATATAGTTTTTATACATTATAAATTATTTATAAAATAAAATAATACAACCATAAATAAATATTATTATAAATAATTAATCCATAATAGTCACAAATTACTTTTCAGTAATAAACAACATAAATTTTCAAAATGTTTAGCATGACTTTTAGAATTAAAAATATTATTTTACAACAACAAATTATATATTATAATATTAAATTTTATAAGAAAATGTTGCGAAATGATTAATTTCTTCACCGAAGCAATGAAATTATTAAAATATTTACGTTTTCATTATTAAAAAAAATTCTTAATTTTCAAAAATATCAAAAATATATCAAATGATATTTTTCAGGAACTGAAAAATTAATTATATGTTATGTAATTAAATTTTAAATATTATTAATATATTGTATTTATGTGAGAAAATAAAATATAATTAAAACATATTTTACTAAAAATATCGTATTCAATATTAGCTCATTTTAATTATTAAAATTTTAGAACTAATAACAACAAATGGTTTTCCATATCATTATATATTACATATTTATTAAGAAAATATTATAAATATTTTATAGATACTTTTTTGGTTATAGTCTGTGAAAATTTTTATTTAATATATTATAAATTTTCAACGATTTAAATACATTTGTAATTAAACTGTCATCTTTTATGAGATTATTAACTCTATCATATCTTAGGGGTTCATCAACAAAATAATCATTACCTAATGAAGTTGAGGGATATAACAAACACACCGATCCATATTAAATAATTTTACTACACCTTCATTTATTATAATAGATCCACAAAACACATAATCATAATACATTCATATTCATACCACAAAATCATGAAAACATCTATCATTACATTAAAGCTTAACCATATAAGTAAAATTTGTTTCACAAATATATCATAATAATATTAATAAACAATCCATAAAAATAATAAAGATATTAAAATTTGATCATAAACCTATTAAAATACAAGATACCTAAGATTATGTTGTTATAGAATAAAATTACCATTAAAATACCACTAGAACATTTATTGAAGAAAATTAATCATTCATTTTTTAATAAAATTTTTATAATATAACATATTTTGAAATTTTTAAAAAATATTTTATTTTAAAAGAACCATGTAAACATATAATATAACCTTCATGGAAAATATTATTCAATATTGTGTAAGAAATTATTTCTGAATTGTATGTTAAAACAAATATTCCATTATCATTTTTAATAAATGTTAAAAGTACCTCGTTTAAAAAAATTTAAGGACATACCATTTAATACATTATAATTTTAAAAGAATATTATTAAAATTTATTTTATAAATACTAGGATAATATGAAAAAAATATTTAAAACTTTTCAAATATTTTATTGGCATTGAAGAAAATATTTGAAACCAAATAGAAAAACATGGTTAGTTTTCCTGAAAAACATATTTTCTATCTTAAGAGTATATAAAACGATAAAAGTGGAATGAAATTTTTTTATATATAAATAGACATTGGATAATAAAAAAATATATTATTTTGGTCAATATATATCAAAAAATCTCTTTATTAAAAAAATTTCCATAAAAAATCTCTCTAAAAATGTTATTGTAACATTAAACTATTTCTAATGTGATAAAATATATATCATAACTACCATGAGACAAATAACATAAAATTATGCATTAAATACAATGTACGTTATTATATTCATGGTAATATAAATCAATTGGGTAGTATATATTCTTCGTAGTTGAATATAGGTGTATAACATCAAGCATGCGTCAAGGAAACAATATTTTAATAAAGCACCCCTATGAAATTAGAAGTTTTTTTAACAAAATAAATTAGATTTTTGTAAATAAAAATGTTAAATAAATTAAATGAATTTAATTATTAGGATTTAAAATTATCATTCATTATCAATATATACACTATTGACATAATAAATTTGTTAATAACATTAAAACATATCTCAATAAAGGGAAATAGATCATAAATCCTTTGAACGTCGGTATTTTATAATTAAAATTCCACATAAATGGAGAACATGATATGGATATTAAATGTAACGCCCCAACCTTTGTTACCCAATGTCGGTGCATTATTACATAAAATTGGCATGATCACAAAAGATAATGTTTCAAAAGACCGATTAGTTTAGTATCCTTGGATGTACTATATACATTCATAAGTATTACATTACGTCTTAAAATAGAAATCTACAACAACATTGTTTCCATAGACAACACTGGGATCCCATAGACTATCCATGTAGGTCAGTCATAATGTACTTTTTTGCATCCTGGGAAAAATAAAACATAGAAAGGGGTGATCATAGAAGCTTAGTAAGGATAAAAATATAGCGGAAACATTCATAAATAAGCATAATCATTTATTTCAATGTATAGAACTAAAACAAAATCCTTTTAAACATTAAATTCATCATAATATGGAAAATATAAATCAAAATAATGCAATTTTCATACTCATATGAATATTCTACTAGTCTAATAATCACATGCAATATCAATAGAAACATTCATAATGATGGAATGCATAATGCCATTATTTCATTACCACATAGTCAAGGCTTTGGGCCAAGACTACAAATAAGATTTTTTTCAAGTCCTTGGGCCAAGACAATAATTTGTCTCATCTGACCTACCAATGAATCGAGGATCTATAGCGTGCTCTACCCATCACTCACTAATACCAATGCATTCATCCTATGAAACAGTTTAAACATAACATAAACTTTCATATTAAAACTAGAATATGAAACATTCACACATAATCCATAGACCATGAATGGTGTAAAAATAACACATCCACAGTAAAATATATCACAAAACCATCAATACAATAGGAATGATTTGTATCATAATAAATCAACCTCAAACAAGTTTAAAATCGATCAAAGGATGTTGAAAAAAATTAAACTGATTTTTAAATATCATTAATAGAAATATCACTTTTTCATGAAAACATTTAAAAGTACACAATCTAGAAACGAATACATTTAGTTATATTTTTCTATCAATGTGTCCCATACCACTTTGAAACTTTTGAATAGAATTAACATTATAAAAACATTCATGTCCATATAAAAAAATCCATAAATTCAATTTTGAATACTTGGGAATTAAGGAAAATGATTTAGAACAATGATTATTTGAAACATTTAAAATGAATTTTTTTGTAAAAAAAGTACCTTGAAAAATACCTTTGAAAACTCTTTTATAAAACATGTACATGGATAATAAATATGTCCCAGTAGATAATTACGTAAAAACGACCTTAGATTATAAAAATATTGTGAAATTAACTCTTACCTAGTACCATTCCTTGGTCGACGGTATGTTAACCTATTGTATAACGGTGAAATAATTTTTATTAAATTATACATTAATATGATATCATATATGATCTTTTAATATTTCCTTGTTAATAATATCTTAGTATTATCATCGTATTGGGTGTTAACTGATTCATTTTTCTTTATATGATTTATTCCTTAAGTAATGTTTGTTATGGACATGATGTATGTTATTCATATTTAGAATGATATCAAGTCTTTTTAAATTATTTTTAATCATATAATGAAAATTAGTCTTGAATGGGTATGATGGAAAATGAATCTCATCGTGTTCATGGGGACGGTAATCCGTACGTACCCATGAGAGACAATATCATTATTTTGATATGAAAATAATATATAATTGGATGGTATATCATATATACAGAATCATTATCATGTTATATTTATTATTTAAATCAATTACACATCATTTTTATACCCATCTGAATAATAATGTATTGAATAACAATTACACCACGATGTAGAGATGGTAAGTTGTACGTTCGCACGTATGGTGAAATATCATTCAAAGGATGGATAGAACAATGAATATGGTTGTACCATATTTTAATAATGTCGCAGTATATTTAATAAAATGGAGTAATTATTTTATAATGGAAAATATATAGAAATAATAAGTGGAAGAAGAAAATAACTTGAAAGAGATGAACAAATATTTACCTCTTCTACTGGTTCTTCCTTTTCATTTAATCAAAAGGGCCCCATAGGATGGAATTATGAATATCAAAAGTCCTCTAGGATGAATGGAAGATATTTTATAGGTTTTTTGGCAAGGTTTTATCCAGTAAAAATGGATTTGAAGGTGTGAATTAGAGAGAAGTGGGAGTGCCCTTTTATAAGAGGGGTGAGGGGAACCTTAGGAAAAGCTAGAAATTTTTTTTATAATAAATAATTTTCAGTTTTTAATGGCTCTAAAATGAATTATTTAAAGTATAAGGTGGGTATAGGTAGAAAACCACACAACCAATAGGTTTTAGACAGGTTTTGGTGACAATCATAACTATATCTTTTATATTTAACTCTTAGTTAAATAGTTTGACATTTACCGTGTCTCGTTGTATTTTTATATTATGTCGTTAAAAAACATACTATATACTTCCAAGAGAACCCCATGTGGTTCATTAATTATAACCAAATAGTTTTATATGTTTTTTTATATCCATATATTTTTATAAATATAATATCAATTAATATTATAATATTTGTTTTAAAAACACTTTTAATCCCATTTTGACACTATTTGTTTCATTGTTTTTTCTAAATTCATAAAATCATTATTACTTGGAAAAAAATTCATCCAACCAACATTAACATGTAATGTTAACATATAAAACAAGTGTAATTCATAAAAAGTCTCAAATTAAATTTATTTGGATATTTATAACATCAATTATTTTAATACTTCACTAATTAGGTGATTACTCTATCATCATTATGTCATCAATAAAGTAAATTATTAAATGTCTAAAAAATATAAATAAAATTCCATTATGTATGAAATATTTTTATCTTTCTAATTAATATATATAATCAAATTTATATTATGTGTAACCCTATATTAAAAATGGTTTATTTATTAAACATTGAATTTAACACTTTTAACTCTTATTTGAATTAAATAATAATAAATGTCCAAATCTAATCCATGTAGACCTAAAGGATCATATTTAATTAATAATGTTGTTTTTGGTCGAATTAAAATTATCCAATTGAATTAGTACACGTGTTAGGGTAATAATAATATCTATTTCACCCTTAATTACCTTATTCACTTTTAACAGTGGTAGATAGAAGCAAAAAAGATACAATTCACCTAAAATTATTTTCATTTTGTTGAACATAATTTTAATTACTTATATCTACCATGTCTTTCATATTTTTGAAATTACACTCACAGAAGAGGTAAAATTATGTTTTATGTAAATTTGCAAATGCTCCTTGGAGGTGGGTAAAAGACAGTAAAAAGTTCCATATAAATTTTATATAGCTAAAATTATTATAAACTTACTCCAATTAATTAAATTTAACGTATATAAATATTATGTATCTATTTTAAAATAAAATAAATTTAAATAAAATAAATATTTATTTGAATGAAAGTCGGTTTTAACCAATAACACATTGTTTTTCACTATTCATCTTAAAAATGAATGTTTTTGGAAATATACCAAATATTCACCCTAAGGTAAATTTGATATTACGAATTAAAAAATGACATCTATTTTACCAAATTCAAAACATTGAAATTGAATTTATTAACGTAAAATTAATTCCTATTTTCAAATCCAGAAAGCATATTTTAATGAAATAATAACTATCAAAAGATTGAAAATGTTTGTGTACAATTTCAAAGTGAAATTACATACAATAACCAGAATTGGATTAAATAATAAAATAATAATCTATTTATACATCCAAAAATTAAAAATTATAAATTTACACTATTAATTATTCTGTTTAAAAAAGTTGTTTTCAGTTAAAATATGGTATTTGTCATTATTCACCCAAATATGAATGTTTACAGAAAAACACCAAAAATTTGTCGAAACTAAAGTCTTATGTCCAAATTCTAAAGAAGAAGTTAATTTTTCCAAATTTAATATATAAAAGTTTCACATATTGGATTTAAAAAGGGTTCTCTATTAAAAGGCTGAAAATTTTACTTTTTTGAAAAATACATCTTTTATCTGAAAAAAATAAATTTGTTGTAACATTATTTCTATGAATCTCATAATATGGTTCTAAAAATATAAAGATTATATAATGGTCAAAACTCACCTAATACTATTCATAACTTCTTTTGAATGGCTAGTTTGGTATGTCGTGGTGCGCTAGAACTCAGTGTTGCGTGTAGTGCATGTTATTGGATTACTTTGAAAAAATAACTTACTCTAATATATTTGAGTGTTACATTCTTCCCTCCATCAATAAATTATGTCTTAAGAATTTGAATTTTTTTTTGAAAATAAATAGTTGAAAATAGAAAATACCTTTGTGGGAGAACCCAAATCGGTAATTGGGTTAATAAAACTTAGTCTTAATAAGAGGAAAAGGGAAATGAAATGGTCACCACCAAATTATGATCTCGATTAGGAGAACATTGGTGGATATTATTGACACATAATTAGGGGAAAATGCACATATTTATAATTACTGATTGAGGTATTCAATCACAAAGATGTTATAAATTGAGGGCCTCATATCCATCAATCTATGAAGATTTTAAATATCATCAGTTCAAAAAAAACACAAGGGATTAAGATAACATTATTTTAGTTTTATGATCTCTTCCCAAAAGTTTATTAATTAATTTACCCATAGAATAATAGAAAAAAATTATATATTTATATATATACATGACATGTATAGTTTCATCCTTCAACTAATTCCTACCACAAACTATTCATTCACTCCAAAAGATTTCTAAAAAAATTTCTATTTATCCTTATAGTATAGGATTCCAAAAATAATGAATTTATAATTACCCTATCAAACCCTTCAAAAAAAGATATTATAGAATAATGGGACTTCATGTTGGCCTGTGGTAGGCAATAAATCCCAATTGCTCTATGGTTGTTGGTCCAATTCCTACAGCTTTGTCTGACATGACAGATTGTCACACGGTCTGCGTGTTGTAATTTTTATAACAATCAAAATAGAACCCTAATAATAATAAAAAATTAAAACATAATCCATTCCAAAAAAAAATCTTATCAAAAATACTTTTATCCAAACTCAAATTCCAAAATTTATAAGGAAGTTAAACACAGAGAAGATCTTTTTTCCATGTAATAACATGTGATCACCTTCTTCGTGTATTATTTTAAAATAGTAAAACATACTGAATTAGCATAAAACCTTATTTATTACATTCATTCTCCATTATTCCATATTTAATACATGATATACTCCATCTATCCAAAAATTTTGTAGACTCCACCAATGATTGAATATACAATCCTTTAATCAATTTCACAGTAGTTAATAATATCCAATATAATTTATCCTAATCAATCATGTATTATTCCAAAAATCAATTCCTCTCTATCAGAACCATATTATTGATTATCTATGTCTCAACCATATATTTTCCATAAAAATAACCAGCTATTGAGTCAATTTCCTTGGTTCCACAAAATCTCGAGTCATTAATGAAATAGTACTATAGTATAATCCTCATATACTATATAATTCTTATAACATGTACATCATTAATACAATACTCAAATGAAACAATTCTTCAACAACAACGTAAGAAATAAAACCATTCTTCTTCATCTTTGGTAGTATCTGAACATTATTATTATCCAATAGTAGCATTTTGGGTATAATCTGATGATTTGGACATTGATTCGAGTAGTTTCCGAACTCTTTGCAGACGAAGCATTGTACATTTGAAACTTTTTTCATAAACTTGAAATCACGTACTTTGTGTCCTTTTTCTACAAACATATAAAAAACTCTCATTCCCTTGATGCATTAAAAAATTTTATTCTTTCCACAGTTATCACATATGGGAAAATCCTTCATTTCCCTCTTCCCTTTATCCATCTTTCTCTCTTCCTTCCTTTTCCTTTCTTGCTTATATTCAAATCCATAGTATTCAAGGAATTGTATACATATATAATTAACACATGATACTATTTCATCGTATGTTGAGAATACATCAGAGACTATTTCCCTTATAAAAGTTGGCTTAATACTATAAAATATATGATCCTTCTTAATCTTTGGGTCATACATATTGCTAGAGTTCACATTCCTTATATTGGGTGCTATTTCTTTACAATGACATACACTGGGTCATATTTTGAATTACAATGAATAATTCCGAACATGTAAAATACAAAACATAAATTGAAGAGTTTATGGATAAAATCCACAATCATAAAAATAATTTCATTGAGGAGGTTTATACTCGCAAGTCCTTCAAAATGAATCGTAATGAAAATGAGAATTATCCGAAGCATATCCTCTGAGGGTGTCGTAACCAATAGTGAAGCAAGGTCTATTTTTGTGAAAGAGTTCATGTTCAAGTCTATCTCAAATAGGTGTTTTCGGGATTTACCCCTAGGTACATCTATGCCATAGCCGCCTCTACCTGCTCGTATCTGGACAGGGATGTATTTTCTTGAAAAACTCACAAAATCTCTATAGAAAATAAATTCTCGGAAGTTATTCTATAATAATTCTCAATGTTTATATTAGGGCTATGTGATCTAATCATAGTTTATCTAAATCTAGTTTCCATAATTGTTTTTAACTTTCTCTAATACCAACTGTAAATCCCCGTCCATAGTTACCCCGATTCAGTGCATTATTACATAACATTGGCATGATCACAAAAGACCATGTCTCAAAAAACCAATTAGTTTAGAATCAGTTGAAGTAATAGATACATTCATTTGGTTTAAATTAAATCATAAAATAGAAAACTACAAAAATATTGTTCCCATAGACAACATTGAGATCCTATAAACTATCCCTACAGGTCATTCATAATATACTTCTTCGCATCCTGGAATATTAAAACATAGAAAAAGGTGAGCTCAGATGCTCAGTAAGGATATCAATATAGTGGCAACATTCATAAATAAGAATAAACATTTAAGGCAATGTATAGAACTAAAACAAATTCTTTTTAAACATTAAAGTCGTCATAATATGGAAAATATAAATCAAAATAATTACATTTAATAACTCACATGGATATTCTACTAGTCAAATAATAACATGAAATATCAATAGCAACATTCATAATGATGGAATGAAGAATTCCATACATTCATAACCCCATAGTCAAGGCCTTGTGCTAAGACTACAAATAATATTTTTGTCAAGTCCTTGTGTCAAGACACTAGTTTGTCTCATGAGACCTACCGATGAATCGAGGAGATATTGCAGTATCCACTCGTCACTTACTATGTCTACTGTATTCCACATAAGATAATGTTTAAACATAACATAAACATTAGTATAAAATATTTTACAGGAAATTTCAATATGTTATCCATAAACCACAAATGGTTTAAAAAGAACACAACAATAGTGAAACATATCACAAAACCATCAATACCATTGGAAATTTTTTTATCATAATAAATCAACTTCTAACAAGTTTAAAATCCATCAAAAGATGTTGAAATAAATGAAAATTATTTGTAAAAAACTTTGAGAGAAATATATCATTTTCATGAAAACATTTAAAATTTACACAATTTATAAAAGAAGATATTTAAATACATTTTTTAATCAATGTTTTCCATAACACTATGAAAATTTTGAAAGAAATTTACATTTTAAATACATTGATGTCCATATAAAAAATCATTAAAACCCATTTTGAAACCATGGAAATTAATGATAATGATTTAGAATAATGAATATTTAAAACATTTAAAATGTTTTTTAGTAAAAAATTACCTTATAAAATCCATTTTAAAACTCTTTTATGAAACATGGACATGGATAATAAATATTTCCCAGTAGATACTTATGAAAAAAAATCTCAGATAATAATTAGATTATGAAATTAACCCTTACCTTGTATCTTTTTGTGGTCGAGGATATGTTAACATATTTTATAATGGTGAAATAATTGATATTAAATTATACAAGAATAATATACATTAATATGATATCATATATGATCTTTTAACATTTCTTTGTTAATAATATCATAGTATTACGTTTCATGTGTTAACTGATTCATTTTCCTTTATATGCTTTGTTACATAAGTAATGTCTGTTATGGATATGATATATATTATTCATATTCCGAATGATATTAAGTCTTTATACATTATTTTTGATAATCTAATGAAAATTAGTCTTGAATTGATATGATGGGGAATGAATCTTATCACGTTCGTGGAGAAGGTAATTCGTACGGACACACGACCGACCATATCATTATTTTGATATTAAAATAATATATAATTGGATAGTATATAATATAAAAATAATCATTATAATGTTATATTTATTATTTACATTAATTACACATCATTATTATACCAATCTGAATAATAATATAATGAATAACAATTACACCACGACGTGGAGATGGTAAGTTGTACGTACACACATATGGTGACATGTCATTCAAAGGAAGGATAGAAAAATGAATATGGTTGTACATTTTTTATAATAACATCACAGTATATATAATATACTGGATTTATTATTTTATAATGGAAACTAAAAATAAATAAGAAGTGGAAGAAGAAAGAAACTTGAAAGAGGTGATGAAATATTTACCTCTTCTTCGGTTTCTTCTTATGGATATAAATTAAAGGGCCCTATAGGATGACATTTTTACTAAAGGATGGCCTTTAGGATAAAGGGAGGACATTTTATAGGGTATTTTGGTAGGTTTTGGCTGATCCAAATGGCTTTTATGTTGTGAATTAGAGAGAAGGGGGAGTTCCCTTTTATAAGAGAGGTGAGGGGCACCATGGGAAAAACTTAAAATAATATTTTATAATAATATCATATTTATTTTATAATGGCTCCAAAATAAATTATTTTAATTTTAAGGTGGGGATGGATCGAAAACAACATAACAAATATGTTTTATACATACTTGGGTCACTATATTTACTTTATCTTTTAGATTTAACTCTTTGGTAAATAGTTTGACATTTACCATGTCTCATTGTATTTTTATATTATATGGTTAGTAAACATACAGTATACTTACAAGAGAACCCCAAGTGGATCATTAATAATACACCTATCATTATATCATTATTTTGGCCAAGAAATATATATTTAGGAATAAAATATCAATTAAAAATATAATATTTTTTTTAAAATCTCTTTTATGTCAATTTTGTCACTATTTGTTAGTTTGTTTTTGCTAATTCTTAACAGCATTAATAATTTGAAAAAATCCATCTAACAACCCTAACATGTAATATTAATGTAGAAAATTAGTGTAATTCCTAAAAAGTCTCAAATTCATATTATTTGGATATTTATAATATCAATTATTTTAATATTTCATTAAATAAGTAAAAATGCATAATCATTTTGTCACAATTAAATTTAACTATTTAATATCTAAAAAATATAAATAATATATAATTATGTGGGCATTATTTCTATATTTGTTATGAATATTTATAGTTGAATTTATCTAATGTGTAACCCAATGTTTAAAAAGTTATAGTTATTAAACATTGAATTTAACACTTTTAACTATTCTTTGAATTAAATAATAATAAATGTAGTAATCTAATCCAAGTGGACCTAAAGGATCATATTTTATTCAGAACGTTTTTTTTTTGTAGAATTAAACTTATCCAATAGAATTGTGACATGTTTTAGGGTAATAATAAAATCATTTTCACAATTAATTACCCTATTTACTTTTAACTATGGTAAATAAAAAAAAATTTACAATTCCCCAAAAAAAATATTCATCTTATTGAACCACATTTTACATACTGATATCAACTATGTCTCCCTCATTTTTGAAATTCAATTCACATAAGTGGTAAAATTATGTTTTATATAAATTTTCGAATGCTCCATGGAGGTGGTTAAAAGACGGTAAAATGTTCAATAAAATTTATATATATATATATATATTATTATAAAATGACTCCAATTAGTTACATTGAACTTATATAGGTATTATGTATCAATTTTTACATAAAATAAATTTAAATAAAAATAATAATTATTTAAATGGAAGGTCATTTTTAACCAATAACGCTGTGTTTTTTCACTATTCATTAAAAATAGAATGTTTTCAGAAACATTCAAAAAAATCACCCTATTATAATTTTGATATTCTGAGTTAAAAAATGAAATCTATTTTACCAAATTAAAAACATTGATATTTAAATAATAAACTTAAAATTAATTCCAATTTTCAAAACAAAAAATCGTATTTTTAAGAAATAATAACAATCAAAAGATTGAAACATTTTTGTGTCCAATTTCAAAGTGAAATTACATACAATGACCATCATTGGATTAAATAGTAAAAATATAATCTATTTATACTTAAAATACATTAAAATGTTTAGTTTAAAACTATAAATTATTTTTTATAAAAAAGTTTTTTTCATTTAAAATATTGTATTTTTCAGTATTCACCCAAATATGAATGTTTTTAGAAGAAAATCAAACATTTGGTAACACTAAACTATTATGTCCCAATTCTAAAGAAGAAGTTTATTTTTTGAAATTAAATATATAAAAGTTTCAAATATTGGATTTAAAAAAGGGATCTCCATTAAAAGGTGGTAAAATTACATTTTTTGAAAAATACTTATTTTATTTGAAATAACATTAATTTGTTCTTACATTATGTCTATTAAAATCATAATATGGATTATAAAATTGTAAGGATTATATAAAGTTTAAAACTCAGTTAATACTATTTATAACTGCTTTTAGGTGGCTAGTTTGGTAAGACGTGGTGCGGTAGAACTCGGGGTTGTGTGCAGTACAAGTTATTAGATAACTTTGATGAAATAACGTTCTATGAAATGTTGGGGGGTTAAATTAAAACACAAATAATATCATGAATATTCCAACACAAATTCACTAGGATGAAATCTAAATTCAAAAAATAAATAATAGAGTATACTATCTAATATTTCTCATGAATTTTATAATAAGACAATGAAACTCTTACATTATAACATACATGATTAATAAGTGTTGAAAACCCCATTATAGTAAATTTAAATTTAATATAATTATATAGTGGAATCATATCCATGCATATTATTACAAATATTTGGCAAAAAATATATCTTCAACACCCTTATATTTCAATTTCACTTTTAAATTCATCATTTTGAGTATTAATTGGTTAATTTTTTCATATATGTTTTTGTTAGGAGATTGCATCCTCGCACTATGATCATGGATCATCAATATTATGAATTTTTTCATAATAGAAATTTCATATGTAATACTTATGTACATGTGCTTAAGTATTCATAATAAGGGGGGAATGAATTAAATAAAATCATGGATAAGGTAATCTACAAGTAAATATGAGTGATGTTTTTAGTATTTGATGGATGGAATACAAGAAAGATAAATGATTATTCACCTTTTAAGAATACCAATTAAGTAAAAAATTCATATTTTTTCATTATCATTATCCTTTTTACCATGTATATAACATGAAAGTTATAAATAAATCACATAACATTGTAGAGGTGGGCATCCACATGTATACACAAGCGACATAGTCATTTATCAGAGGATAATATTGTAATCAGATAGATAAAATAATAAAATAATATAAAAATAATTATTTTATAATTATCATATATAAACATTAAATTATCCATTATAACCACACATTATTGATAATTTTGGAATATAAGTTGTATCACTACATGGAAGAGTTAGTCCACACATACCCTTGAGCAATATTTTAATATCCCATTTAATCGAGGTGTTAAAATAATAGTAAATTAAAAAATATATTTATATTTATAATAATATATTTGTAAAATTTATTAGTTTCAACATTTTTATATATTGTAGAAGAATAAATAAAATTAAAAGATAATTTTTTATATTTATAACTTTTCATTCAGAGACCACAATTGGCATAAACCATAAGCCTTGAATGATTGGTTTGAAAAAAATTCCATTAGATTTAGTATTAATTAAAAAAAATGAATGTTTTTTATTAGATATTAACATATATATATATATATCAAAAAAAATTGAACATGGATAGATTATATGATCCCATATATATTTGAGAGAATGGACAACAATGGAATTTTGTGCAGGATTTCAATTATACAAGGTCAAGTCAAGGGAAAGTGGCACTAAATAGATATGGAATCAATGCTCTATAATTATATGGTAGAAATATATTAAACCAATAATAATTAAATAGGTTTTGTAAGAAATCCTACCCTTATTTCTTGGTTTAACGCACTATTAATAAACTCTTTTAAACCTCAATGGTGGTAAAAAAATCATACTATTTTGAATATTCACAATAACAAAAAATAAATATTTATTAAAATATTTTAATTAATATTAATCTAAATATGAAATATATTTTATATGAATATATATTGATTAGTGTATTAATATAATATTAAATAAGCGCACAACATACAGTGAAAACCTATTTAAGAAAAATGAATTCATAATTATAAAAAATAATTTACAAAAATTTATTTCCATGTTAAAATCATAAAATAAATTTCCAAATATGTTATGGAATAATAATGTATATATATTATTGAATATAATAACTTCTATAGATTAATTTAATTTTCTATGATAAAACACATTGCGTTCATAGAAATAGTATTTTAGAAAAATGTATTTTAAGCTCAAATAAAAACATATAATAAAATAAATAATAAATATTATTATTATTAAATTAATTTTATTTTTTCTAATTAAGTCTTTCTAATTATACATTATGTTCAAATTAAAAACATAATGCGAATTTTATGTGAAAGGAAATGATATTTTTTACCAAAGTAAATTTTCAATATTAATTACAAAATAAATACTTTTTGAAATATCCTAAAAATACACCCAAAGATAATATTTAAAATATAATTAACAATTTGACATTTATTTATTAAAATAAAAATTGTAAAAAAATATATAAATAAAAAAATGACAAAATACAATAAAACCCATTTTTTATATATATATATTTGGTAGCATAAACTGAATCTAATGAATACTTTTTATATATTTATTATGTATTAAATTAAAAATTACCATTATTTGAGAAAATTTAATTGTTTTCATGATGTGATTATTAATATCACTACTGTCTGATTTAGTGAATAAGTTATAATGGGTTCTAATATCAAGATTGATCTACACTCTGGAATGTATGAGAAGAAGTTAATTTAACACATTGAATATATTTTAATAATAATGTATTATAAAATATAGGGGTTTTACTCCCCCACCACAAATAAGGAATTTTTTTTGAGAATTGAAAATATGGACATGGATGATAATTATACTTTCCATAAAATATATTTTTCTATAGAATATGGTGAAAATAATGTTAATTACCACAAAATAAAAAATCTAATAGTGGTGAAAAATAACATCAATTAATAAATAATAATAAAACAAGGAAAATATTTTCTATTTAAATATATTTTTCCATTAGAGGGAAATTAATTTACTATTGAATGTAATATAATATATGTATTTATTTCCAAAAATCCCAAACGTAATTTTACCCTTTTTTTTGTTTTAATTTGATTCCCCCAATTTTCGTTCCAAACATAGAATTAATGATCCATTTTAATATTTCATTCTCAAATAACTAAAATTAACTTCTAATAGTTCATGAAATTCCTAGAAGAATAGAAACTCATTCATTATATCACTAGATATTTACAATAAAAAAAATTAGAATGCGTTATCCAATATAGATAAATATTATAAATATGAAATGATATATTAATATATAAAAACCCAACAATAACACATAAATATCAACTTATATGATTCCCTAAATATTTGACCTTATGAATCCTCCAAAATCAATCTAACAATATTAGAACCCAAAATTTTATAAAATATATCCCAAAAGTTCAAAAATCATGTTAACATTAATCACAAATTAACATAATGTATCTATTAATGTCCCATTCCAAACATGTGAAAACCTTGATCATATATTATCTTAATACATTTTAATAACAAAAATCACCTTAAAACCATAACAAATATATATATCTTCTTCAAAAATATTTTACTATATCCAAGTTGTAGAAATATAATCATAAACTATCAAATATTTTTAAAAAATACTAAAATGTAATAAACTTCATCAATGATAACATAAATTAATTTATTATCCTAACAAAAATAAAATTCATTTAAAAAAACAATACAATTTGAATCGTAATGGTCAACCATCACTCTATCATAAATTATCATTATTATCACATCCCTTGTAATGACCTGGAAATTTCATGGAATTTTTTTTAAATTTTATTTGGAATTTTACGAGTCTGTGGCTTCTTACATAACATGATTCCGAGGCCCGGTGTGCCCAGAATCAATTTCCAAATTTTAGCTCGGGTACGTTCAGTAAACGAACAAGCGGGTTTTTCTATCTTTTCAACCGGTGCTCAGAATTGAAATCTGAGGGCACCATTGAATATGCATTGTGGGATTTCTCTTAAAAAGAATTTCACCTCAACGGCAGTTGATTGAAAATGAAAGTTAGTTTCTGGGGTTTATCATGGGTTAATAAAATAATATATGTGAACAATTTATTTTAATTTTTTAAACACATGTCGTGTGGATAAAGTGGTTAGAAGCTCCACTTGGGAGTTGGCGGTGGGAACGACACACCCTAACCTCCCATGAGAGGTTATGGTGGTGGGGCACACTGAGATCCAAACTCCCATGTGAGGTTAATTGTGGTGGAAACCACACGAGCCCTCCCATTAATGGTAGGGGAATCATAACTCATTGACTCTTCCTCATTTATGAGGAGAGCCTCTAGGTTTAAATCCCCCTCTTAATTGAGGAGGATGAAACCTCACTTTTTAATGAGGGAACCACCCAATAATTAACCACCCCCTTTCCTTTTTTGGTTAAATAATGGTGGGGACCACCAGGAAATATCCCCCCTTTGGAGGATATTCTAATTTGGGGACCAATCGGGCTAATAACCCCCTTTTTGACTTCCTGCCCATTTTTATGTGCCGCCACATCAGATTAATTGGGTGAAGCCCTCTGTCATAAATCCTTCATTTATGACATGCGTGCCAACGACGAACCATCCCACTGTTATATAAATGAGTATAGGAGAAGGAGTTCTAGATGGCTTATTCAAGCAGCGGAACGCTAGCAGCGAAGCACGACACCCAGCACATTGAGATTTTTCCTCTTCCTCCAACGAAGAATGAATAACAAAGAACATCGAAGCCACCCTCAGCTCCTTCCTTCTTGAAGTTGACGAAATGACGCCTGTCTTCCGTGATGCCCATATTTCGCTACTCGCCATTGTTTAACACTATTTTACGAGGTAGGGGGTTTTCATTATAGTGTATATTTTATTTATACCCTCACGCGTGGGTATTTAATTTCAGGGTGTATGTATAATTTTTTTTGAATAATGTATACCCTTTTCATTGATAAATAAATCATTGAGCCTCTAATGCAGAGGGCACGGGCTAACGAACAAGGCCAGACACTCTTCTTGTTGTTCATTTGTCCATGGATTGATGGGCGATGATGAAACTGGACCGCAACGGCGTTTGGTAGCCTTCGCAGTAAAGTTCGGGACCCTCGAAGACTGTTGGCGCAGACGGAAGCTTAAACAGACCACCAGAGCAACTCTAGTAGCCTGCAGAAGCTCGAGGCAGTGCAGGTCGCCTGCACCGAGGCGTCAGCGACAGGAGGTAGTGGCGCCCCAGCGCGCTGCCAGAGGAAATTCACAACGGCAACATCTGCGGCGGTGAAGCATCGGAACCTGCGGCCACGCGGGATCCGGGAGGCGGGGAGATGCCAACGACGCCGTTGATGTCAATCAACGGGGTGGGGAGGCTCCCCCCGCTCTGTACAACACACTCATCAAAATGAAAGAGCCATATCCCCCATCCAGGCTATTCCAGCCGGGCCGAGCGCGCCCATTCGGGGCGACCAAGGGGGTGTTGGGCCGGGTCCGACCGGGCCCAGACCCCCTATTTTCAGACCGTTTCCAGTTAAATGGCCATATCATGAGCTATTGAACTCTGATCGACGCACCGTCAGTTGCGTAGGATTCCTTAGATCAAGGTGGACATTTTGGTATATTAAAATCAAGGTTTCTGCAATGTTTTAGTATATCATGGTTGGTTCGAACCTGAAACCAGCCGGGCCCTCGGAGCGGGAATGCTTATAACCCGAGCTCCAGACATATGATTGACGTGCCATCAAATATGTTGGATTCCTCATGTTGAGATGGTTCTTTTGGAATACTTCACCTATGTTTTGGACGTATTTGGTGTATGGCCATGTTGGATTGTACCCGAAATCCAAACGGGCCCATGGAACGGAAATGCTAATAACTCAAAGACCGGGCGCCCGATTGACGTTCCTTCTATTACATTGTGACCCCTATGACGAGGAGGTACTTTGGGATACTTCCATGTTAGATTAAATGACACATGAATGTATCTTCCCGTAGCTCGTGTATTGGATCCTCCCGGAGAAGAACATACGGAGTACGGTGACCTTGTAGTTGGCTGAGACCTGATGACTGCGTGTCAGATTAGATTCAGAGTGACTTATATAGACTAGGGGGGAGCTATAAATTGTGAGGTGGAAGACCCGTAGCAATGTAGCACTAATTTGTGAGGTGGAAGACCCGCGGTTCTCGATCGGAGGAGTACCCTTGTAGGCTATTAGGGGGAGCAATACTTTGTGAGGTGGTAGAACCATGCCGGAGGAGTACAACATTGTGAGGTGGCAGACCCGCGGTACTCGACGGGAGGAGTACCTCAGCAGTCTAAGGTTAGTGATTGGCACCTCAGAGTCGTGGAAGGACTATTACGCTCGACAGTAGAGGAGTTCACCAGCAGCCGTGTTTTCGTCATTGTGAATAAAAATCTTGGTTTGAGATGAGTCAATGGCCTTTGTGTTTACCTCATGATTGAGATGGGTTACTTGATAACTTAGGTATATGTATGGAAATATACCTAATTAAAGGTTATCTTTTGAGATCTTTCTTTGTGATTTATCTTTGTTGGTTTTAGTGAGACCTCGAGGGTCTCGGGGTCCCTACTGAGTATCGTTAATCTCACCCCTGTACAGGTTATGCCCACACCTCATTGTGTTAGATATAGATGATGGACATCATTGATTGTGGTTGAGGCTCGTAGAGCTGGACAGTACCCGGAGGTGGACTTCATGACGAGACGGTACACTAAGGTGGACATCACGAAGAGATGGTACCCGAAGGTGAAAGACGGATGTGGAGAGCTGAGGTAGCAATCTGTACCTACCCATCAGGTAGAAACTCTAGAGGATGATCTAGGAGCAGCTTTACACCTTCCTGTTGTTTTTTATTTTCCTTATACTTTTTTGTCGGGCTTGTATTCTGGCCCTTTTTTACCGTCAGCTCAATTGTTATACTTCTTACTTAGTGTTTGCTTCCGCTTATTCTCTGGTTGTGTGTGTTTACATTTCATGAAGGCAATGCCTTCCCATTTTATCAGGATTTTTTCTTATGGAGCTAGTCATCATGCCCTAACTTATAGAAGGTAGGCTTGGGGTAGTCATGACATGGGCCCTGAGGACGGTTCATGAAAAATTGGTATCAGAGGAGTCGGTTCTAATGCATAACTCAGGACTCTGATCTTTCATTTTTTGTGATGCAATAGTGTTAAGTGTACTAAGTGTGGTCTTTAGTTCAGGGAGTCTAGTGTTGGTGCGGACGGCCGACATATCCATAAACTAGGACCCTGAATCCTGATTTCCAACTCAGTGCACAAAAAAACTGATTGCATGTGTGTTTTCAAAAGATTCTTTTAAGTCAGCTCAAACCAGGTCAGCTCACCAGGTATAGTCTTTTAACCATGTCACATCTGTTCTTCCAGGATGCCTCCCCGTGGAAGAACAGCTAGTGCCCTGAGAGTTGTACGTACTGATAGCCCACCGAGCAACAAGGATTCAGTACAGGGCGCTCAAGTAGTTGAGACACCAGCAGAGAGTGAACACCACTTGAGCTAATTTCATGAGTTCTAGCGACAGGGTCCTCTGAGGATTCGAGGCGAGTCGGATTTTCAGACGTCGGTGTACTGGTTGGAGTTTTTAGCGCGAGCTTTACACATAGTTGGAACACCCACTGACTTGATAGTGTACCTAGTTGTTAGTCTCTTTCAGGGAGTAGCTGAGAGGTGGTGGATCCAAATGATCCAGTTTGCGACGAGACGACCTTCACCTAGGGAGACTTTGAGAGTTTTTTCAGGGTGGAGTTTATACCAGCGACACTACACTCTGAGCATGCCCAGGAGCTGCTACCCTTTCCATAGGGTTTCCGACCATAGAAGAGTCTTCTACAGTTTGAATTAGAGAGATGTGAAACAATTCTAAGCAGACTTGGCCAACAAGTGGTTGACCGCGTGACTCTGGATAATTAGTATGGGCCCCCTGGGGTGGAGTGAGATCCAGGCGTGCCAGAAACGGATAGTGTTTCTCCAACGGCGGGCTTGGTCACACGGAACGTGATTGTCTGACCCGCCGTGCAGACGATTAGAAGATAGATGAAGGACCCCCAGGAAGAGGCTGAGGTCCACCCTGACCGTAGGGAATGGGTGGATATGGGAGAGAACATCTTCATGGAGCTTAAGTATACGATAATGGAGCTCTAGAAGCAGGTGGACAAGAGCAGGACTAGTTCCCGGAATGGAGGCTGTTGTCTTTGGTTTTTCTAGTTTCCATGTTTTCATTGTTGAATTTTCATTGTGTCTTTGCACTTCGAGTTGCAGTAACAAAAGTCACTTATCATTGTGAAAATTAATTTCCTATCCTTTTGATGTGGTTGATACTCAGAGGTTCTAGTTAAAACTGTTGGATTGACCCTCACATGTGAGATTTCTACTGGAGAAGACCTAGTAACCATGCATTGATGCCGGCAGTGTGACTCGACCCATCGAGATGAGAGTAATGGTTGGATCTCTTGGTAGTTGTGTCGAGGCCTTACGATGTCTTCTATGGCATGAAATAGCACCGTTCATGTCAGGATTGACTGTATTTGGTGAAAAACATAGTTTATCTATGGTGGATGAGATCAGATTTATCTTTTCGGCATAGGATAAATCCTATAAGATCTTTGGTAGAACGTAGAAGAATAAGGGTGGAGATGAGTTCTTACAATTTTCTAGTCTCACCCATAGTTTGTTGAGTGAATGGTTTAAGGATCTCCCCAAATCATTTGTCTCATGTGTATCTTCTTTCTGAAGAACATGAACCTAAGACAACGGTGATGACTTGAATTCCTCCGGGGCTATGACTTCGAGATAGTTTATACTCCTGGGGAGGGGATTGTTGTAACAAATTCTCTTAGTAGGAGATCATGCATTCATCTGTTAGTTGTGGCGAGACAGTAGGTGGCCATGTTTTAGATATCCATTGTGGATAGTGATGGAGTCAGCACATGTAGAACTAGAGATTGTTCGGGCTACGATGGAGAAGATGCAGATCATCCAGGAGCGTATAAGGACTACACATAGAAGACAAATGACCCATGATGATAGGAGGTGAGACCACTGGAGTTTGAGGGAGGTGACCACGTCTTCTTACGGGCCTTACCTCGACGGTGTCTACGGAGATTTGGCTCGGGTGGCATGTTATCTCTCCATGTCATCGAACCTTTTCAGGTCCCCAACAGCGTAGGCAAGGTGGTTTACCACCTGGACTATCCACCTCAAATGCACTAGGTGGACGACGTAATCCACAAATCTCAGCTAAGGAGATTTGTGAATGACCTATCTGTCGTCATCGACCAGAAAGAGCTAGGTATAGATGACTTGGTGACTTTCATGGGGTTTCAGTAGAGGTTGAGGATCGACAGGAGTGGGTCCTATGAGGACAGTCGATTCCTCTTGTGTGCTTTTTCTGCCAGCATAGTGACCTCTAAGAGAGCACATGGGAGCGGGAGGCTTATATGCATGCATGTCACCTCCTTTAGTTTCAATATTTTGTGTTGTTGCTTTTGGGGATGTAAAGCCCTGAGGTGGGAGTAATGTGAAGACCCAAAAATTTAAAGGACATGTATTTTTTTAATTTTGTTGGAATTTTACGAGACTGTGGCTTCTAACAACACTTGATTCCAAGGCCCAGTGTTCCCAGAATCAATTTCCGAAGTTTAGCTTGGGTATGATCAGTAAACAAACGAGTAGGTTTTTCTATCTTATGAACCGGTGCTCCGAATTGAAATCTGAGGGAACTGTAGAACTCACAGCGTGGGTTTTCACTTATGAAGACTTTCACCTCGAAAAAAGATGATCGGGAATGAAAGTTAGTTTTTGGGGTTTTACGTGGGTTAAGAAAATAAAATAAGTGAAAAATTTATTTTATTTTGTTAACCACATGTCATGAAGAAAATGTTGTTAGAAGCTCCACTTGGGTGTTCGTGGTGGGATTGCCACACCATAATATCCTATGAGAGGTTTTGGTGGTGGGGCCCACCGAGATCCAACCTCTCTTGTGAGATTAATTGTGGTGGAAACCACTCGAGGCCTCCCATTAATGGGAGGGGATTCAGAACTCCTTGACACCCCTCATTTATGAGGGAGATCCTATAGGTTTAAATCCCCCTCTTAATTGAGGAGGTTGAAACCTACATTTTTAATGGGAGAACCACCCAAGCATTAACCACCCCTTCCTTTTTGACATTAATTAATGGTGGGCTCCTCCAGGAAATATCATCCCTTTGGAGTATATTCATCTATGGGGACCAACCAGACCAATAACCCCCTTTTTGGCTTCCTCCCCATTTTAATGCGCCACCACAACAGATTAATTGGGTGGAGCCATCTCTCATAAATCCTCTATTTTTGACATGCCTTCCAACGATGAACCCTACCAATCCTATATAAAAGAGGCCAGGGGATGGGGCTCTGGATAGCATATTCAAGCGGCGGAACGCTAGCAGCGAAGCACGACGCCCAACACTTGGAGTGTTTTCCTCTTACTCCAACAAAGAATGAATAATAATGAACGCCGAATCCACCCTTGGCTCATTCTTTCCAGACATTGATGGAATGACGCCTATCTTCCGTAATTCCCATCTTCCATGAAATTCCATCATTTAACACTGTTTTATAAGGTATGGGGTTTTCGTTATAGTGTATATGTGATTTATACCATAGAGCATGGGTATTTAATTGTAGAGTGTTTGTATAATTGTTTTTCAATAAATTATACCCTTGTCATTGATGAATTAAGGATTGAGCCTCTAATGCGGAGCGTATGGGATAACGAACATGATCGGACCCTCTGTTGGTTGTTCTTTTCTACAGGGATTGACTGGAGATGATGAAACGGGACCACAACAATGTTTGAAAGCCTTCTCAGTAATATTTAGGACCCGAGAAGGCCGACGTCGCAGACAGAAGCTAAAACCGACCACCAGAGCAACTCCGAAGGCCCGTGGAAGCTCATGGTGGCCCGCGTCGCCGGCGCGGCGGCACCGGTGACTGGAGGTGGTGGCCGGAGCCGTCCGGCCTCCTGGAGGTGGCACCACCCTAGCGCACCAAAAGAGGAAATTCTCTGTGGTGGCGAAGCTCGGACCCTGCGGCTGCGCGGGGTCAGGGAGGCGGGGCGGCGCCAGGGGCGCCGCTGATGTCAATCAACAGGGGGGGGGGGGGGCGGGGGGGGGGGGGGGGGGTGGGGGGGATGCTCGGCACAACTCGGTCGGCCAATTGGCCGAGCCAGCTCCCCGGGTCGGGCCGTGGCAGGCCACACGTGCCGGGCCGCACTGGTCGGGCCGCGCCAGACCCCGACCCGGGTCGGGTCGACCCGGTTCCGGTCGACCTATGGGATGTTGGGCCAGGTCGGACCGAGCCCGGACCCCCTATTTTCGGACCATTTTTTGTTATACGACAATATATCGAGCTACAAAACTCTGATCAATGCACATTTGGGTTAGTAGGATTCCTTGGATCGAGACGGTCATTTCTGTATATTACACTCATTATTTTGGTGATTTTGCATAAGGCTGGATTGGTTCAAACCAGAAACCAGTCTGGCCCTCAGAGCGGAAACGCTTATAACCTGAGCTCTGGACGTCTAATTGATTTGCCATTTACTTTTTTGGATTCCTTTTATTGAGATAGTTTTTTTTTGGCATACTTCACCTAAGGCTTGGATGCAGTTGGAGTATGGCCGGGTTGGATTGTACCCGAAGTCCAACCGGGCCCCTGGAACGGAAATGCTAATAACTCAGAGACCGGACGTCCGATTGACGCATCGTCTGTTGCGTTGTGACCCCTATGACGAGACGGTCCTTTGGGATACATCTACCTATGTTTACATGGCACTTGGAAGTATCGATCAGTAGCTCATGGAGAAGATCCTCTTGGAGGTGAGCATACAAAATATGGTGACCTTGTAGCTAGGTAAGACCTGATGACTGCTTCTCTGATTCGATTCGGAGTGACTTGTATAGCACAGTGGGGAGCACTAATTTGTGAGGTGGCAGACCCATAGTGAAAGAGCACTACATTGTGATGAGGAAGACACACGATACTTGAGAGGAGAAGTACCTCTGTAGGCTGTGATGGGGAGAACTAATTTGTGTGGTGGCAGACCCATGGCGGAGGAGCACTACATTGAGATGGGGTAGACCCTCGGTAATCGACGGGAGGAGTACCTTAGAAATCTAAGGTTAGTGAGTGGCACCTCAGAGTCGTGGTAGGACTACTGCGCTCAACAGAGGAGGATTTCTCAAGCAGCCGTGTTTTCTTCATTGTGAATAAAAATACTGGTTTGAGAAGAGTCAATGACCTTTGTGTTTACATCATGATTGAGATTGGTTACTTGATAACATATGAATATGAATGGGAATATACCTAATTAAAGGTTATCTATTGATATATTTCTTTGTGGTTTTTATTTGATGGTTTTAGTGAGACCATGAGGGTCTCAGGGTCCCTACTGAGTATCATTATACTCACTCCTACAATTGTTATGCCTGCACTTCGTTGTGTTGGATGCAGACGATGGACAACACTGGTCGTGGTTGAGGTTCGTAGATCAGGATGGTACCTGAAGGTGGACTTAATGATGAGATGGTACCCGAAGGTGGAATTCACAACGAGGCGGTACCCGGAGGTGGCAGATGGACGTGGAGAGCTGAGGTGGCCATCTGTACCTACCTCTCAGGTAAGAACATCGGAGGATGATCGAGGATCAGCTCGACACCTTCATGATGTTTTGTCTTTTCCATGTACTTTACATTGGGCTTGTATTCTGGCCCTTTTTTACTTTCGTAACACTTTTTATACTCCTTACTTAGTGTTTTCTACCGCTTGTTCTTTGGATCTCTGTGTTTATGTTTCATAAAGGCAATGCCTTTCCTTTTTATCGGGATTTACGCCATAGGCACTAGTCGCTAGTCCCTGGCCTATGGAAGGCGGGATTAGGGTAGTCACGTCACGGGCCCCGAGGACGGGTCGTGACATCCTGTGGAACATATTATGATTTTAATGTCCCCTAATAATGAGTTTTCAAAATATACAACCTTATCACAAAATATTTCTTTCTAGGATATCACTGATATTGAATGTATGATTGAAAATATATAATTGAAAACTACAATAGAATAATACATAGATATTTCATGGTTGTTATAAAAATTAACATTTATCAGAACCCTCAAAAACATAATTTGTGAATCCTAATATATATATATATAACTAAAAAATTCTAGGGGGGGGATGCTCGGCACAACTCGGTCGGCCAATTGGCCGAGCCAGCTCCCCGGGTCGGGCCGTGGCAGGCCACACGGGCCGGGCCGCACTGGTCGGGCCGCGCCAGACCCCGACCCGGGTCGGGTCGACCCGGTTCCGGTCGACCTATGGGATGCTGGGCCAGGTCGGACCGAGCCCGGACCCCCTATTTTCGGACCATTTTTTGTTATACGACAATATCTCGAGCTACAAAACTCTGATCAATGCACATTTGGGTTAGTAGGATTCCTTGGATCGAGACGGTCATTTCTGTATATTACACTCATTATTTTGGTGATTTTGCATAAGGCTGGATTGGTTCAAACCAGAAACCAGTCTGGCCCTCAGAGCGGAAATGCTTATAACCTGAGCTCTGGACGTCTAATTGATTTGCCATTTACTTTTTTGGATTCCTTTTATTGAGAAAGTTTTTTTGGCATACTTCACCTAAGGCTTGGATGCAGTTGGAGTATGGCCGGGTTGGATTGTACCCGAAGTCCAACCGGGCCCCTGGAACGGAAATGCTAATAACTCAGAGACCGGACGTCCGATTGACGCATCGTCTGTTGCGTTGTGACCCCTATGACGAGACGGTCCTTTGGGATACATCTACCTATGTTTACATGGCACTTGGAAGTATCGATCAGTAGCTCATGGAGAAGATCCTCTTGGAGGTGAGCATACAAAATATGGTGACCTTGTAGCTAGGTAAGACCTGATGACTGCTTCTCTGATTCGATTCGGAGTGACTTGTATAGCACAGTGGGGAGCACTAATTTGTGAGGTGGAAGACCCATGGTGAAAGAGCACTACATTGTGATGAGGAAGACACACGATACTTGAGAGGAGAAGTACCTCTGTAGGCTGTGATGGGGAGAACTACTTTGTGTGGTGGCAGACCCATGGCGGAGGAGCACTACATTGTGATGGGGTAGACCCTCGGTAATCGACGGGAGGAGTACCTTAGCAATCTAAGGTTAGTGAGTGGCACCTCAGAGTCGTGGTAGGACTACTGCGCTCAACAGAGGAGGATTTCTCAAGCAGCCGTGTTTTCTTCATTGTGAATAAAAATACTGGTTTGAGAAGAGTCAATGACCTTTGTGTTTACATCATGATTGAGATTGGTTACTTGATAACTTATGAATATGTATGGGAATATACCTAATTAAAGGTTATCTATTGATATATTTCTTTGTGGTTTTTATATGATGGTTTTAGTGAGACCATGAGGGTCTCAGGGTCCCTACTGAGTATCATTATACTCACTCCTACAATTGTTATGCCTGCACTTCGTTGTGTTGGATGCAGACGATGGACAACACTGGTCGTGGTTGAGGTTCGTAGATCAGGATGGTACCTGAAGGTGGACTTAATGATGAGATGGTACCCGAAGGTGGAATTCACAACGAGGCGGTACCCGGAGGTGGCAGATGGACGTGGAGAGCTGAGGTGGCCATCTGTACCTACCTCTCAGGTAAGAACATCGGAGGATGATCGAGGATCAGCTCGACACCTTCATGATGTTTTGTCTTTTCCATGTACTTTACATTGGGCTTGTATTCTGGCCCTTTTTTACTTTCGTAACACTTTTTATACTCCTTACTTAGTGTTTTCTACCGCTTGTTCTTTGGATCTGTGTGTTTATGTTTCATAAAGGCAATGCCTTTCCTTTTTATCGGGATTTACGCCATAGGCACTAGTCGCTAGTCCCTGGCCTATGGAAGGCGGGATTAGGGTAGTCACGACACGGGCCCCGAGGACGGGTCGTGACATCCTGTGGAACATATTATGATTTTAATGTCCCCTAATAATGAGTTTTCAAAATATACAACCTTATCACAAAATATTTCTTTCTAGGATATCACTGATATTGAATGTATGATTGAAAATATATAATTGAAAACTACAATAGAATAATACATAGATATTTCATGGTTATAAAAATTAACATTTATCAGAACCCTCAAAAACATAATTTGTGAATCCTAATATATATATATATATAACTAAAAAATTCTACTTCTATTATAAATGATCAACCTTAATTCATCATTATATTACATAATATAATCTATTGATAATATGAAATATGAATCATGTCAAAGTATTTCGAAACCGAAATATAATCATTCTTCTTACTTTTATAATAGGTTTTAAAAACTAAAATAATTGCTACCATTTAAATTTCAATAATAGTTTATTTGTTATTAAGAACAATAATTAAACTTTTACAACCATTGTTGTTATCTATTAAATATTTTTCCTGAGGAATTATTTTTTCATAATACCCCTATATTAAAATGATATAAAATTTATCCATAACTGATACCCTGTGAAAATCATTATATTCATTTATTAAATTGTCTAGATTTTTTTATTTTAATATTATGTTTCTGTGCCCTTCTTTTCAACAACCAAGACATATTATCGTTTCCCTAAGAATACCCCCATATTATTCTTCCTAAACTCAAAATATTTACTATGTTTAATCGTCATTCCTCCATAAAATTCATTAAAAAATTCTTTTTTGGTATATTCCAAACCACACATATTCTCATTTTTGTTAATAATATTTTTTGATAGCTGGTTTGGACTACTCACAATATTCATCATTACATATCCCAGATCATTTATCATATATTGATGAAAATCATCGAAATGTCTATAACATAAAATGATAACATGAGTCTTCATTATTCAAACAATTTAAAAAATCAAAAATACTGGAGTGAATAATATAACTGAGTAATCATATAATCATGATAAATCATTCAGAATATATATAAAAACTAAAAAAAATTAAAAATATTTCTCTATTAAAACATGGCCATTAATGGTCATTATATATCAAAATACATCATAATGGTTCCAAATGAAAATGTTATTTACCTAAGTGCATCCCTATGGAGTTTAAAAATTTGTGCACAATAAGGGAACATAAACTATGAACTATAATTACATTTGAGATATGCACAAAAAACTCGTATTGGGATTATTACAAACATATTAAAAAATTCCAAAACCTTGCTCACCTGTATTATCCAATCATAAATTTATTTAATGAAAAAACACATCACATATACCTTACAAATTGTTTAGGGTGAATTATTTTATATAGTATTGTTTGTAGAGTTCTCAATAATATTTCATTTTCATCGCATCCAAAAATAAAATATCCTGACTTTGATAGTAAATTTAATTTCCCAAAATATTCAAAAAAAAGATTACATATTAATAGAATAATTTTTGTTACATTATATTATGGACCCTTACAATATATTAACTTTCTAGTGTCTTTAGAAACATTGATACATATAACAATTGGGCATAAAAATTCTACATCATATCCCATTTACTTTATCATAACTATAACAATTATTAGATATATAATTCTAAAAACAATTCTTCATGTCATGGGGATATGAATCAAACGAAAGGGTGATCTCAGTGGCTTTGTGAGAGTGAACATAAGAAATGTTAGTTAATCATGGTAATAGAGTAGGATATATGAAAAACACCATGGGAACAAGATAAAAAATAACAATTATTATTCTAAATAAATCAACTATCAATAATCCAGAGTCATGGAATATTTGTTTTCAAATCAATATACATTATACAAAAGTGTGTAGAATAATAAAAAACCAACCATTATCCATGATTAAATATCATATACAAAGAACGTAATTTTGTGTCATTCATATAAGAGTATATACTCAATTCATATGCCATGGTTAACTCATAAGACTACTATTCTAGAAAATGTAACACAATAAAAATTCATACTTATCCATTAAAAACATTTTCATTGGATGAACATCCGTCCATTTAATTCCATTTTCTCATAGGTGTTTTTAACTATGTCATCTCTTAATATTTTCTCATCTTCTCTATTATTACCCAATGCATTTGATGGTTATAATAGGCCCACGATACATTGAATGGTCACATAACTACCCATCTAAGCTTTATAATGTAACCTCAAATCATATAATCTTAATCCATTCACATGTATAAAACATGATCAAGGAATCATTTATTACTACCTTAATTATTATCCCATTTAAAAGAAAATAGGGTTCATCCATATTTCATCATTATTTAGACAAACCATCTAGAGAATAAATATATATTGTATCATTAGATAATATCCATAGTAATGTTTAATAGACATGAATGATTTTTTCAAAGATGAAAATACCATTAAAATATCTCTAGAACATTTCTTGATGAAAATACCTTTTCCATTTTAAGACAGTTATTTAAAATTGAAAAAATAATAAAAAATTATTAAGAAAAATTATTTATTTTAAATAAATGAAGGAAGATTATAATATAGGATTCATTATAAAACTATCAATTATGGAGGGTAAGTTCCTTCATGTGGGGTATATTAAAATGATATTTTTTTTTCATATTTTGAAAAAATTTGTGAATTACCTAATTAAGAAAATGATGAGCATACACAATTTAATACATGGGATTGTATGTAAAATAATTTTTAAAATTAATTTAATTAATCATATGATAATATCGAAATCATTATAAGTAATATTTCGATGAATATATTGACATAAAAGAAAAAGATTCATGATCTAAGTCATTAATATAAAAAATTATCCTGAAAACACATTCTCAATATATTTGGTACATAATGAGAGAAAATTTAAATGAAATTATGAAATATATTTAAATAACTAATTAATAATAAATTAAAAAATAATTTTTATATAATGATTATATAATCTCATCTATGGTAATTCAAGAGGAACCAATCAATGTAAAAATGATATTGTTACATAAAACCCTTACTGTTGTAGTAAATTTTCATTCAAAGCTGCCATAAAGGAAACAGATTTAAATGAAACATTAAATACTATATAAATAATAATATTCATGATTCAAAAAATCAACATGGTAATATATACACCTCATAAATAAATTTTCGATTATAACATCAAAATATCTCAATGACCTAAAATATAGACAAAGAACCCTTGTGGATTTTGTAAATTAAAATTGAAATACATTTGAAGCATGAAAATAATATATATCTACTATAAAATTTCATTAATTTATTTTTTATTCCAAAAAATATTCATGGTTATTATAAATATCATTTAAAAAAAATATTCGCAACATTCAAACATGTCTTAGCGAAGATTAGTTGGGACGAAATCCTTACAAAATTGCAATCATTTGAAACGAAGACAAAGTAAATAGAGAAATTGAATTTTTGTTAAAACTAAGTGAATTTAATTAAAATTATAGAATAAATTCATCAATCTGTAAAAAAAATTATTAAAAAAATTATTTTATGGGATATCAAACATTTCTCAAGAATCGGAAAAAGATAAAAAGAAACGGTTACCTAATACTTGACATGATTCTTATAAACACTAAATACCTATATAATGAAATTTTATATTATAAAATTCTATATCAAATTCATATTAATTCATTTTGTCTCGTATTTTATCGACTTATACAATTCTAAATGTTTTTATTCACAATTCAATATTAAATTTATTATTTTAGTTGTAAATTGATTCATTTTTCATGTTTGTTTCAGTTTTCTTGTTATAGTATTTGTACATAATCCGTGGTTAATCCATCCACAAAATGTTTATCATTATATAAATAATTATATAATAATTTTATAAATATTTAAATGAAATTTACTGCCAATTAATTATTATTTAAATCACATCAGGGTGATGATAATCGAAACATACAGAAAAGCATTTTTATTCTTTTAAATAAATAGAATGAATGAATGTAAAACTATAATTCACCTATAAAAAATTATAATATAAAAAATATTTTATAAAATCATTAAATATACAATTTACATCTTCCATTTAATGTCGAAATGATAAACAAATAATTTCTCTATGTGGTGGGTATAGTCAACCCCCATGTACGAGCGATGATATCATTCACTAATAGATTAAAAAGTATGATTATATAAAATATCTTATGACTATGGAAGAATAAATATTTTATAAATTTATCATATAAATAATTAATCCAAAATTTTTACAACTAATTTGTTTTCATGGAAAATTATTTGTATCACTATTTGGAAGTAGTAATCTAGACGTACAAAGGAGAAAAACTATTCAATTCATAATTGATAGAGAAAGGTGGTAAAATAGTAGTTCCATAATAATAACAAAATATCAGTGTATTTATCATAACATATTAATAATCACAGATTGGTAAATAAAAATAGATAATTTTTTAGGATAAATGAAATTCAAAGAGAACAGTTAACAATTATACATTATTATTAAGATACCTCTGCTGTATTACACATCAACCCAATAAGGTTTTGTCGAAAAAGATGTTTTAGTGTATGAGAATGAATGTATGAAATCTCAGATATTTTTTGACATTTTTTTGGAGGAGATAAGAGTATTTACTAGTTTAAATAATAGAGGTTTAGAGGATACCTTTAATTAGTGGTGTAATGGAAAACAACATAATTTTTTTTTGAATATTTCAATTTTATTAAGTAATGTTGAAGTGAATTTGTCTCCAAATAACAATTTATTGAAATTTATTGTTAAACTATGTTCCAATAGATTCAACTAATTATTATTATCCATTTTTTGGTAAACACACCCTTATCTCTTTGATTATCCCCTCCCCCACTATGAAAACAAAATTAGATGATCCTATTGGAATATGTAAAATTTTATGTTTCCATATTTAGAATCAATTTTAATATATTTAGTATATTTATATAGTAGAATATAATTTCAAATAAGTTTATAAATCACATAAAAACACATTTTAGATAAATTATTCTTTAATAATAAACTATAAATTACCTACGTTAATCTCCATAAAACTCACCCAATTAAATTATATAAATTATGATTAAATAAATATTCTATAAATTTCCATAAAGCCTTTAATATAAAGAGATTAATTTAATTTATTAATATTGGAAAAAATTAAAAAATAATAAAAATTTATAAAAATTTGGTTTTAATCCTACGAATTATATTATTCCAAAATTAATTACAATGATGATTTTAATGAAATTGGCAATAATATTTCTAATTAATCAAATATTATGTTAATTTAATATAAAATTTATTACCTATTTGGAATTTTACTAGATATTAGATAATTTATATTTAATATTTCACTTTTCAATATTTATTAAAAAATAAAATGTTGAGAAAAATGGATAATAAAATTCATTATTTGCTAATATTGACATGATAATTTCTATATTGGTATTAATTACTTCAAATAAAATTTCATAAGATTATAGAAATTAATAATAATGGTCAATTAAAAAAAGAAATAATATTTTAACAAAAAACACAAGTTGTTGTGTAAAATAGAAATAATTATAATTTTGTACCTTTATATTATTTATTAATCAATATATAAGAATTATTTAATACCATTATAAATATTTTCCAAATTTTTTTATCATTATTAATTATTTCTAATTAAATGGAATGGCTATAAATTTTTACAATATCATAGTTCATCTGGAATCATGTTTTTTTGTAAAGAAATCAACTGACCAATTAAATTTTACAAAAATTAATGGTAATTTACATTATATAATATTATAAATGTCTTATCTGAAAGAGAAGGCCCCTAATGCTACATGTAAAAAATAGCTAAATATTTTCTCCCCCATATATTGTCTTTTTTTTATGTTTTCATAATATTTTACTATTGATATAGAAAATAGATGCGGATTTTTCATAATGATAGCTCTCACCCTACATCCTATTGCATTACACTCCATAAAAAATATCTCGAAAAATAAGGTTGAGATGTAATCATTTATTATGTTAGAAACTATTTCAATTTTTTAGTGGATTAATGGGATCTTAATGATAAATGAAACTAATTTTCATGTGATAAAATAGTAAATGTTTCAAGAATCCTTCCAAACAAGTTGATAATTTCTATGTAATTTTACGTGAGGATAAAAAATCCCTTGAACCCGAAAAAATCATTAGAATATGCCTTTTCAATATAGTTTAGGCCTTGGTATTACCCACATAAATACATATGTATGATATTTATTTTCTAAAATAATTCACTTCATGATGTTGGGGAAAACAGTTTACCAATTGGTGTTGAATTTTTTCTTACATTGTATAGATAAAAATACTCTTTGTTATTCAATATGAAACATCCATTCACAACAATAAACAACAATGTCATAAAAATAAGATAAATATATTTTTTAATGGATTAAAAATATCCTTCATTATATGTTGATTTGATAAACAAAATTTTTTAGCTTGGAAGGAATACCCAAATATTCATATGGTACTCTATGTGTTTGGAAAGTTATTTTCTCCAGATCCTCTTATTGAATTAATATATGTTGGTAACCATATTTCATATTTAATTAGAAAAATATGGTCACTCTATCATGTTCAACCAATAATTAATCTACTATTGGGATGAAAAATTCACCTTGAATTATCACATGATAATGAGTTATAGTTATATAAATCTTCTATGTTATGTTAGTTTTTACACATAAAATTGGTCTATAATAATAATTGAATTGGTTATTATAATTTTAATAAAAAATATTTCTCTTATATTCCATTTAATTATTTTTTATATGATGAAATATATATTTTCCCACGAAAACTAGATCTTTTACCATATACAAAACTACTTTTTAACACTTTTCTCGACAAGAGGTAATAATAGTGTCTCATTAAAATCTCTATTGTTCTTTATTACTTCACAATTTATTGTCTTAGGTTGGTACCTATATAGATATTAGTATTCTATACAATATGATCCAAACAACATCAACCAATGGAATCCCCTATGATAGGTATTGATGGATCAGTAATCTAAAGGGGAGGTTGTGAAGAATGTATAGTCTACCCCCATGAAGATGTGGCTAATGTATCCAATAAAAAAACATAGTCATTCAACCCTGTTGGTAGTCACCACTCTGGGTGTGTTTTTAAAAAAATATGTACATTTATGTTCTTCAACCATGTTATATAATTTGTGAATTGATTATTCAAGTGAATTATTCAACAACCATCTAAAACTGTTAACATAGCTATTAATTTTTAACCTAGTTCCCGTCACCCAGCTCAACAAGCATTAAATTATTTTATCATAAACAAATCCAATATTCTTAATAAACATGGGTTAAATAATATTATTGGTAGTTCCACTATAAAAAATAAAATTATATCTATTTAAACTATTAATTAATCCACCTTAATGATGCTTCATATCGATTTCTCAACCCCTATGATAATGAAGATGGATTCAAATGATAGTACACCCTCCCCCTAGTTCGCATGTTTTTTGTTTAATATATAATTATTATTCAATTATATTATAATTTTCATCATTCCATGGAACTTCTTCACCACCCTATGGTTTGGTTTCAACCTATCCCAGAATAATCACGCTTAATATTAAATTAGTGAATTTTGGTAGTGGGTTTTAAGGTAGTTCACATAGGAAACATAAGCACATTCCCCAGTAATCTCACCACATCTCAGTCGGTGGATAGTGATATCCTTATCCGCCTTGTGTATGATATCCCAAAATTTCCAAATGAATATATACCATGAAACCATCTCCTCTTTAAAGTATTCAGGTTTTTGACCCACACTATGGAGTCTACCCTACGTGGTTTATAGGCTACAATAGCTCCTCTACTTGTATTTTACCGTCAAATAAAGGATCAGATGGTTATTAATTAGTATCCAAACCAATCATTAGAGTATTTAAAACAATTTAAGTTACCTTCATCTCTTATAGTTGTGTCCACATATTTTGAATGCACACCTAACTCTACATTTTCCCATAATAAATGACTAAATTACCCAACATATTAATACATCAATTTTTATACGACATATTGAATCTAGGTGCTATATGTGCCTAATATTTAGGAATGTGACCATATCTACAACATTTATACATGATTATTTAATGGTTTATTAAATTTTTGTACTCTCTATTTTTACATTGTCTCTTCCAAAAAAATATCTATGTGATGTTTTTGTGTACCTAATTGAGTACCATCAAGTAATGAATGATAATTAATCAAAGCATTAAATGTACTAAAAATAGTATGAATGCATCAGGATCCTAATTTTTTATAAAATAAAACATAGAATTATTGATCTATTCACATAGATATATACAATCAAACACTTGGAGGAAGAATTTCATAAACAAATACAACATTTTAGCCACTTGAACAAGAATATGCATCACCCTAAGGTCTATGTTATTTATGTTTTCAAACAATTCATGTATATACAAGTGTATTTATAACTCCACCATCATAACAATTACTTGGAGTTCTTCCCACAATAGCTTTTTATCCGGGTTGTGCAATAAGAATCAACCTAATTTTTACTTGTCCCTAATATCGCACTCCAATTATTTTCAATCATTCTTATTAACCCTATTTAATTGAATAATATTTCGAATGAAATAACCTAACATATTGAAAAATAACTCCAAACATCCCAAAAATTATAATATGAACATGAGATACAGCCCAGTTGGTGTTGTATCATTAAGTGAATCCACAAGACCCAGGTTCAAAACTAGGTAGGAGCATATTTTTGTGTACTGGAGCAGTACTGTAGCTGTTACTGTAGCAGAACTGTACATTGTACAGGTACTGTAGTAGTACTGTACACTGTATGCGTACTATAGTAGAAACTATAGTAGATACTGTAGCAGGTACTATTCGGTACTGTAGTAGTTGGAAGTATTCACCTTGCGCCATCGATTTGGGCTTGGAGTGTTTAAGGCTTTCGGGCCACCGAGGCCTTCGGGTCAGTAGATCTTTTAGGCCACCCTTATAGCCTTTGGGCCACCTAAAGGCCTTTAGTCCACATGAAGTTTCCCTAGACACACTAAAGAAAAGAGACACCCCAGAATATGATTCAGAGCATGTTCACTCACCAGAGCAGAGCCAAATGGATTTGTTAGAATGAGAGGATATGACTATGCCACCAGGACCAGCCTGTGCTTTCACGGGAAGCCTAGCCAGACATCCATGTGAAGGGGGAGAACTACTATCATGATGCAGATATTGGGGAGGGGCAGTTCCTTGTAGTTAGTCTGGTAGAATTCCTTATGACCATTAGGCCATGTAATATCCTAAGCATATAGGCCATGTAATATCTAATCATATGGGCCTTGTAAGGGTTCCCCCTCATCTCTTGAAAGGGCGGTTATCAAAAATAAATAAAAATAAATCCCTTCAAACCATTTAGGCATTGTAATATTCTGTCAAATTTAACTAAATATCTATTATTCATGTTGATTTTCTCTATCGACTGATGGTACAAGAAAGTTTGACAAATTTTATTGAATTGAGTCCAGAATTATTGTAATTTTTATTATCCAGAGTGAGGACCAAGATTTAATAGTGTATCAAGAAAAGGGAATAAGAATATCAAGTGAGGTCCTCAACTATCCAACCCATTCCATTTCACCAGAAATATCATAATAAAAATACCTTTACTCTACCTATCTAGAACCCATATATTACTAATTATTTACCCCAACATGGATAAATATTTTTTAATAACTACCTTATCCCTTTCTATATTTTTATATTACACCTTTCAGTTGCTAGATCAATCCATGAATATGAAATTCCTTATCTAATCAAAATAATAATGATGTCTATTATAAAATAAAATTATTATAAAATTAATTTTGAAGATACAAGTGATTCCCTTCCTATTTTATTTACTTTTAAATTTATCTCTTCATGATTTCAATAATGTGTATACTGTTCTTAATTTATGTTACCTAATTTATTCCATAGGTGAATACTAATATGATGAACCTTGGTATGGATCCATAAAAAGTATATAACCTTAATGATTTGATTTTCATAAGTAAACCAAGGATATAATTTAGTATCATGTGTTATATAATAAGTATTCATCCAATAACATTCATGAATCCCTAATTATGGCAGGGTCACAAATGTTTCAAGAGGGTAAGAACACCCTTGGGGGTGGGGTGTCATGAGATCATTGTTTTATAGATGACATTTAAATGGAATTATTGAAAAGTTAACTCATGAAAACATTATCACTGAAAACATTTGTTTGGGGGTGTGAAATTAAGAAAACTTATATTATAATAATTTGGATTTACTAAAAAAAATCAATTATCTAAACTGATATGTTGTATTCCTATTAGGGGGCCTAATGAAAAACCCCTTCCTAATATGAACTAAACCCTATAATATACCTGGGAAATAGTTCACCATAGTTAACCACCACACATTGATGGATAATTCATCCCTAGTAACAAGATAAAGGAACTCCACCATTTCCACCCATCATATAAAATGAGGGGGAAATCATTAAAATAAGAATACTTTTTCGATCCCAACCACAATGGGGATGTTCCAATAAGTATATAAACATTAAGGATAAGTAGTTATAAGAAACTAATATAGGAAACACTATATTCATGAACAAGATCAAAGGAATACAAAAATAGGGAAATTCACATATATAGAATAAATTTATAGGGTGACAGCCAATGTAGGGGTAACAGTAGGGGATGCAAGGCATTGAAGGAACAAATATAATGTGGCTCACTAAAAATGGGACAAAATTTTATGGAATAATATGACAATTCAAAAGCAGATATAGATAAAAAATAGGGTGATTTATAGTAGAAACAAACACTACAAAATATTGACAACAATATGAGGATGAAATACCCAAAAAATTCCCTATGAATATGCTTTATATATGAAATTTACATTATGAATCATCAATTAATCCACATCAATTCTCATGAAATATTGTGTTTTTTAAATCATATTTTATGTATGGTCAGAATTTTATGGCTACGATCTCATTATGGGATGGTGAAATGAGTTGCTGAAAATTCCCTTATCATTATATTGGGTCACTCAATTTGATTTTATTATGATTCTCTGTCCAAATATTGGTCATGGGACATGATCCTATATTTTTTTCTTATCATTCATATGATTGATTTATTTTCTATTTTGTATGTAACTTTATCATCCATGGATTCTCAGCACATCCTCCTCTCACAGATTGAGTAGTTCAAATGTTTTTATTTAATAATTTATCTTAGGAGAATCAATTAATTTAATTTAGAAAAATATAATGAGTTTCGAAATTTATATACCCATAATATTCATTTGTTTTCGATAACTCTCGCATGAGATCAGAAAAAACCACAGATTCAAATATTAGAATTAGTTTAAATATTATAATGAAATTTGATGACATGAATTACTTTAGAGATCCTTGTAATAATTTCATCATACTGAATTGCATGTGTTTTATTGATCAATATTTCTTATATAGATATTGATATTTCTCTTTTTTCCTTCTACACATTTACATCTAAGATAAAATTTAATGAGTTTTAATGACGATTCATCAAACAAAAATAAATCATTTGTATGGTAACCGAAAAATATGTTTTTATTTTCATTTTATATTACTTTGTGAAATTTATTCATGTTATTCTATTAATGATATTTTTCCTTACATTAACTTATAAATTAATTCCATTTGATCAAGTATAAAATTACTATGTTTTGTTATGTTCTTGTTTGGCATATATGTTCAAAAATATTTTTAAGCGTGTTAAATATTTATTTCTATTAATAATTTCATTTAAATATTTTTTCTTGTTTATCACTTATTGACTTATCAAAATAACATAATGTTTTGAATTTTTTTCCTATATTAATTCATTATATATATATATTAACTCAGTTGAAGAAAATAAAAATAATATGGTGTTCCTAGGGCAATCATCGTTCCTTTCTACTCAACATCATCCAAAAAAATTAATTACCACAACATCCATATAAATTGCGGAATAAAATAAGAACAAAATAGATATGCTTGAGGGGGAAATTAAATCAATATTTTTACAATCTAGTGGGTATCCATATTTTTATATAAGGATATCCATGAACCCCTAAACAGTCCAAGGATGCTAATTAATAGTTATACCATTGATTGAAAACCCATATCTACTTACTAATATATTCATTTCTTATAAAAAGGCATATATTCTATAATTGTTTTCTATAAGTGAAAAACTCATGAAGGGATTATCTTATGAATGTCTATTGATAATATATGGTTTAAACTTGATAAAATATATATAACTAAAAATTTAGTTGTAATTTTTAATAAATTTCATAGATATTTTACCATTATAATACATCCATGTACTTCTATAAGAGCATACAATGATTATTTGAATAAAATAAAAAATTATATAACCATTTATGATACATATGTCATTAATAAAATCAAAAACTTCTTATTCCTATATATCTAGTTAATTATTAAAGCATACTATATTAAGGGATGATTCATTGTCATGAATCCTTAACTATGGAAGAGGTTAAGGTACCATTCTATTTAAATATGTTCAAAATATACCCAAAATTATGAATTATGTAGAGAGATTGTATGTTATAGTCAGACCTGAAAAAATCAAATAAAATTTAATCAAAAATAAATTAAAAGAACAAAAACAACATTCAATATTGGAATACTACGTAAAAGTCCATATCTACGAATGTAAAATTTTAAAATTTTGGAAGGATTGGTAAAATTAGTATGGAAATTTTAAATATTAAATAAAATCAAATACTTCATGTGTGTCATTCTCAATCCCTATTTTTATATGTTAGTAATTATATAGATAACTTTCTCAATGTGTCTAGGTATTTCCTCTCAAATGATTGAATATTAAACATTATATGTTTCTTCCACATGAATACCCATACATGTTCCTTTATAAATTTAATTAAGATAGTATATAGAGTATTTTTCCATCATAATAACAATAGACATTAATTGAAAGGTAGCGATTTTGTTTTGACAGAAAAAAATACAACTATTATATTGTCACATTACATGATTTTAGGAGTGAATGTGGAAATTATTGAAATCTAATCCTTCATGGGGTTCTAGACTAAATATTAATTTCTATAATGTTTGGATATAGTTGTTTCAACACATTTCCAAGATCTGAAAAATAGTTATTTGTCTCACTGTAGTAAATGTGGTATCAATGTAAAATGAGAAAATCCATTATCTAATGTTGGTAAATTCAAATATCACAAAGAAGTACTATAATATTTTATGGAAGTGGAGGATTGAGAATATAATATCCATGGTTCTAGATGAGTTATGTAGACAAGGGTTATTGAATGACATAACCCCAAGAAATATACTTTTCTGTGAATATTTTAATATATGTATATTTATGTGAGTGATTGTTAATAATTATTCATTAAATTACAAATTTCCACATGAAAATATTTAAACTGATTTAATTTGTAATTTTAGGAGTACCTATAATATTTGATCCATATATGATAACATTACTAAATTTTTATATATTTATTTACATTAAATAAATTTTCTTATTATATATGATTTTAATAATAAAAACATGTTGAAATAAATTTTAAGAAAAAAGGATGAAAATATATATAGATGTTCAATCAATATTTTAAACGATTTCAGTTATTATGAAAACTATATTTCATACATTATAATTTTTATTAAATATATATTTTTAGGCCTTTTCATTAATTAAAAATCATTCTTAACAAAATTATATTTCACATACATAATATTATTAATCACATAAAAGTTATTTTATGTTTTTTTGAATTTTTTTCTTTAAAATGTAAATACTTATTTTTATAATTGATTTACAATATAATATATTTTTCTTATTCAGAAAATATTATTTATACAGACATGTTTTGTAACATAGTCTTTATGAAATTTATAATTTAATAAAATATCATTTTATAACATTTGTGGGTAATGTTCTAATAAAATTAAGGATCAGTTTAAAATTATTGATAAATATACATTTAAAATATTTCTCTTGATATGAAATTTTTTTAAATGAATATAATAAAATAGGAATTATTCGAAATATAATTTATTTAAATTTTATAATATGAATTAATTATATGTTTTTTAGAATTATAATTATATAATTATAATCATTAATTGTTAAAATATTTTTTTCAATAAAAATTAATTCATTAAAAATATTATAATTATAATTGGAAAATATATATAAAGGAAATCATATACTCACTTATGGGTAAGAATAAACTCATGTAATGGTACATCTGAGGGTGTAAGGGTCATTGAAGGATTTCATAGCTTGATTATTATTAGATACATGGATTATTTTTCATGTATATGACATAATATTACTATGTAATGTTAAATTACACTACATATGTGACGTCTTATAGTTATCAAAATAAATTCCATTAAAAGTGTAAGGGTAGACCCACTAACACATTTCCCACATAATTTAATACATTGATTTACATAATGGTGTGTTTTAATTCAAAATAATGTAAAGGTATAAGTTGTGAATGCTGCATAAGGGTATACAACACATAATGTATAGGTGGTCCATGAAATAAACATGATATATAAGGTTTAACTTGTCTTGAATAGGGTTACACCTTGGATCATGTTAATTTAGAACTATACAACTAAAACCCATGTTAGTGTACTGGAAAAGCTATGTTTGGGTAAAGCCATGTTAGAAAATGATACTTAAGGGTATAAAAAAGATCAAAAGGTATCAAACAACATATATTGGGGTAATATTCATCATATAGAACCAAAATAATTTTATCCAAACTCTCATGTAATGGAAAATAGAAACCTAAAATTTTGTGTGAATGGTTCACGTGGCGAGATTGAAATCCTAAATATTAGAAAAACTAAAGGCATGTAATGTAAAGAAAACTAAGAGATTAAAACCTATAACCTAATATTATTCCTTTCCAGAAATATATAGATTTAATTAAAGTATATATATATATATATGCACGATATCATTATCATATAATTATACAATCCTTTATTGGTTGATAAATATGATCATTACCATTAACATTCAGCTTGAATAAGAAAACATGAATTTATAAAACCATGTCATTATACCATCATGACCTAATAATAAGATTCTTCATGATCAGCAAACAATTGAATATGAATATCCAAAAACACTCCACATGTTGAATTTTATTTATTATTAAATGTTTAGAATGACTTGAAATATTATTTCTAGTGGTTTTATACAAGCATTCACGATTACCACTATACATATGAGATATGGTTATCTTATGAAGGAGATTGTGTTTCAATACTGTATTATTAATTTCAAAATAAGTATGGTTATATATTACATAATAAAACAATATAAAATAGATTTTATGAACTCTCCTAGATTATGTGGATCATAAAATTATCTACAAAATATTTTTTATTTTATTACTAATATAATGTTATTGATTTCTATTTAAATATAAGCATTTGTTAGGATGTTAGACCATATTTTTTCATCGTATATCCAAATTTATAACCTTATAGTTTCAAGTGTCAGGTAGAAATTTCAAAACAAATAAATTATGTTAATATGACCCTATAGTCGAAAAATGATTTTCTATATATGAATAATTATTCTTATCAAGAAATGGTTTTCATCAAAATTTCCCTTAATTGGGGAATTTTCTATAAGTATACACCTAATTTACATTATATAGATTATATAATACTAAATTTAAATTTTAAATGATTAATCCATCTCAAATCTTGATATTATGTGTAACAATTAAAATTACATCAATCAAAGGGATTCAATTTAATGAAACAATGTTGTAAGGGTTTCTTAACCCAATTTTATTTAATTCAGTTATTCCAATTCATCATTTATTATGTTAATAGAGGATAATGTGAAAAATTAACATTAAATTATTTGTGTTCTATCTAGACCTATATTATATGGATTTATATTTTTTATACATAATCACTGCATTAATTAATCCCAAATTCAATGATATCATCTACATAAATATTTATCTCTTAAATATTCTTGTTTGGGGAATATGTTATGATATGAATATGAATTGTTTTTATAATGGTTATATGTCGATAATTTGATATGTAATATCAATTATATATTTAAAATCATGATATTTAATGTTTCATTTTTTATTCCATCATGGTGATTAGGATTCAAAATTTATGAAATAGTTTAGGGTTTTATGTTAAAAACATATTTTTCACATAGATGTTTGTGACTTTCTTTTTATGATTATATATCATGATCTACCTCATCAATCGAATGAATTTCTTTTAATATTTTTATTTATATATATTACATGGTTTACTTTCATTATTCTCATATTATATACTCAAGAATAATATATAATATTTTAATGGAAATAGGAATTTCATTTTCACTTTTGTTAAGAAACTTTTTCTTCCATAAATATATTTTTTAAATATATTTTCCTGAGTTTTTTAAATATATTTTCCTGAATTTTTAAATATAGCCAAAGGAATATTTATTTTAATTTTATCTGATGATTAATATATTAAAAAAGAGTTTAAAATTATTCTTCCCTTCATTTTTTCAGATGAGGTAATTTTTAAAATTTATTGAAAATGTGAATGTAACCTTTATTTTATTATACAATACATGAATGGAAATTTTCTATAATTATAACTAATCAATGATTTGAGTCATCCATTATATGTTTCATTAGTTTTTAGTAAGTAAAATTTATTATATAATATTTTTAGAAATTTTTTTTTATTAGTGAGGTGATTTCAATATTCAAAAGTTTATTTTTTTAAATAAATATTCTAGGTTATCTTTTAAGTTCTTGTTTATCAAATATAACTTCATTTTAGGATTATTATAATTTCCTAGGTATATGTGCAAATAATATCACTCCAATTTATACTCTAGATTCATTATTTTGATTAGGAAGAGGTATTCATGATACTTATAAATTTTTCATGGTTCTTTCTATGATGAACAAATTAACTTTTTTGGAATCCCATTTTAGTTATAAATGTATTTTTATAAAAAATGCATGATCTTTTTGAACACACAATAATTATTTTCATTATATCATAGTTGTAATCTGAAATATATATCCCGAAAATGAATTGCTTCAAATATAGAAATGTCTAGATGTAATAAGGACTATAATAGAGAGTTAACCGGGATCCGTATGTGCCCTATTCCAGTTGTATTATATTTTGAGGGATCCATGTAAATGGATACAATGAAATGGGGAGTAAAACAAGTCCCTAATGATAGTCACATAAGTAATAATTAATTATATAAATGATTTTATTTTATTTTTTGTACACCATAAAAATTTATAACATGTAAATTCTAAACTCTAAATTATCTTGTTTTTTTATTCCCTTATGATTCATGTCTTTTGAAATTAATACCCATCTTCCATAACTCATTAATATGATTTAGGATATGTTTTATTTGGTATTAAAATGTTTTTTTCTTGATCTAATGAACTTATGAACATTATATGTATATGTAATCATTAGTATCCCATTTTTTACTATTATCAGGAAACAATGATTACCCATTATTATGTTAAACTAACAAAGGACATGATGTAATAATTTATAAATGATATAACGATGAAGGGTGGTAGTAGGGAAGAAATATGTGGGAGAATATGTAGATCTACGGTGGATATATTTTTTATGTATCCATGTTTCCAAAGACAGTAAACCATTATGGTTCAAGAATGAATAGTATTTTTATGTATGGAATATTATTTTCAATTGATATGATATTTACATATGAAAAATATGTATTGCTATATTTTTTATAAGAGAAGGATTTAGTAAATCATTGGATATTATGAAAAAATAACTTTTGAGAAAAACATGGGGATAAAAATAAGTAAAGGATGGAATATTAAATTTTTATTAATGCAAAATCTATACGATATTCAAAGAAAGTCATACCTCTCTAGATAAAATAGGTTGATGTGGTTTTGTAAAAGATATAACAAGCTTAAGTAACCCCTTAAAATGAATGTTGGGTATGTCATTACCTTTATTATAATATATGGTTAGTGTTCAATTACTATACACCAGGTTTGATAGTCCCGAGGGATATTCAGTTTTTAATCAAATTTTCCTTATAAACCATGATGAATAATTTGAATGGATGATACCGATAGATTGAAAATGATAAACCAAATGTGTCATAAATTATAAATAATGTATTGGGATTTCAACATTATATTATTGATTTTTATTGATTGTTTGATTATTTTATATGGATATTATTTCTCACATGATATTTATTAGTTATATTTATTAGATATAACAAGGATGAATCTTTTTAAAATATAATTTAACAGATAATGTAATTCCCATCATCATAGAAAACCAAATGAAAATGGAGATAAATGGGTAAACCTTGTGATAATACCTAATAATATATTTTTTTATATGATTAAAAATCTCAAAATTGGTGAATTTATTAACATATATAAAATATTAAAAATGGACTATTTGAAATTTAATAAGGGGAATAATAATCAACTAAATAAATTTCAATAATATGGGTAAAACCTGCCTGTGAAATGACTCAGATAAACTAGAAAATATTTTATGTGTGAAAATTAAGGGAATATAGAATTTAATTATTGAGGTGAAATGAAGAGTTTCATGGAAGTATTTTTATTATATCATGTGGTACAATTTATATTTCAATGACTAATACATGGATAATATGGTCATTATCTTAGACAATTCCTAAATACTCGAGTTAACACAAAGATCGTTGAAGGAATAATGTTATTCTATTCTTATTTCTAACAGGAATGATGTATTAATATATTTTTATTTTATAATTATGTCATATAACTATTATAAAAATGAAATATTGGTTATTATACCAATGAAACCTAAATATATTGTTCAATAAGGTTTTTCTATATGTATTTTAAAATTTAATTTTTGAAAGTAATAGTTTTGGTAGACACGTGATTGATGGATATATAACCCTTAATATAATATTGATGTTGTTATAATAGTGTATATTTTTTATGAATATATGATTAATTAAATTCTATTTTATTGATGACATTGGAATTAATTGCTATTTAGAAGAGAAGTGAATTATAAGATCTATTGGGATGTATATTTTTTGGGATTTATGGAGTATATTTGATTTTTTGTAAACTTTTTATCATTTTACTTTTATTCGATGAGATTTTTAAGTCACACAATTTATTTTCATGATTTAGGATAAATACTATATTGTAGTTAAAATAAAACCTTTTGTAAATATTTGAATTTATGTTAAGATAATTTTTAAATATTGGAATGTCAGATATAGATAATCCTGATGGATAAAAAGTACATCACTAGAATGTTGAAATATTTGGATATATTTATAGTCATACTTAGGGTTTTATATTAGGTTACTATATAAATTTTATTCATGATATGTTTATGTGTTTCAATAAATTATAAGACTATGTAGTTATTTACCAAGGTTATTAATAATTTTTTTTGAGATATTGGATTAGGTTGAGGTATATATAAACCATTAGTTTAACATGTGATTTAACAGTAAATATTTTTTTGGAAGAATAAAATTATATCTTTGAAGATGTAATATCATATGAATGAGGACACCATGAGGATTAAACATTCTTTTATTATGAGTATATTGAGGTAATTGTTTATATATGGAAATTTAATTTTTTTGTTAATTATAATTAATCCATTGGAATTATAATGAAAATTTGGGGTTAAAATTTACTATTTAATAAAATATTATTTCTATATTTTTTATATTATATTACCCTGTGTGAAAAAAAAATTAGATTTATTTAATCATTAAATGTTGTAGGAAAATATTTTTATTCATCGATGGAATATTTTATCCATTAATTGTTTATGTTTTTTCTTCAAATATGAAAAAAAATTAATTTTTAACACTTATAGAATAAATAAAATTGTTTAATTGAATTGGGAATTCAATAAAGGATGAAATTATATATATTAATTACTATATTTCATTATGTTATAGACTATATAATAATGGAATTCCTCAACACTAGTAAAAGTATATTGAAGATAAATTTTTTTCCTATTGCATTTTATATCAATGAATCTATTGTCTTTTTCCCATATAATTGATTTTTTATTTTTTGATAACAATAATTATTATATTCCATTACTTCAAAGTAAACAATGACCTATATAACAGTCAGTCATTATTAGGAAAATAGTTTTTTTCCTCCAGGACCATATTTTATTTTCACACTACTCTTATCATATTTTGATACATAGTTATGTGTTTTTCGAGAGGACATTAATATATCAAATTCCTTCTTTTTAGGTGGATGTTTTATTAATCCATCCTTGTTGTAGGTATTCATCATGTATTTTTAAAATATCAAACTATTGATTACTGATCACAAGTTCAAAATACATAGATTATGTTAATTGAACTGGCGTAGAAAGAATCATCGAAAATAATAATAATTTTAATGCCCTTTAAATAATTTTTATAATTAAACAACATCTATATAATTAAATAGAGATGAAATATATGCTACATGAGTTTATGGAAAATATTTTTCGATATTCACTAAATATTTTAAAATATTTCAATCATTATGTTAATTGCATGTCGTTATTTATAATGGTAAATTATAATCTATTTTGATGTAATTTGATAAATTAAAAGTTATTCTTCGAAAATTACACATCAAGTGTAAGTCATTATTAATCATGTAAAATTAATTTTATTTTTTTAGAAAATATTGAATATTTATTAAACTATTTTTTTAAATTTTATAATATTTAATTATATTATTATTCATGAAATAATATGCACAAAGAACCATACTGAAGAATCATCATTTTAAAAATAATAATTTAATCAATAAAAATGATTATAAATTATTAAACTATAAATATAATATATTTAGTTATTCCTTTAATTTATAAAACATATAAATTTATAATATTAATATTTTCAATACAGAATTTGTTAAAAAATTATTGAAATAGTGTATGAATTATGATGGGTGGAATATATTATTATTTTGTAAAAAATCAGTGAATTAATTGAGTTTTATAATTTTAAATATAACGTTCTAAAATTAATTATTGTTAATATTTTTTTATAAAAATTAATTCTACATAATGGATATAAGGAGACTGGGATGTATATAAAGGTTAATCTGTAATCATTTATATGTAATAATTAACTCATGTAAGGGTACACAAGAGTTGAGTAAGGGTTATTCAAAAATTTCTTATGTTTTGTAAGGGTAGATACCATGATTAATTTTTGGGTAATGCTCATAATATCAATATGTGTAGGTCAATTATACAATGTAAGTGTGGTAATCATCTCACATAAATGTACACGTGACTTTAATAATGGTATTAATAATCATGAAAAATACAATGTAAATATAAACTATGATTTATATAATGGTATATTGGGATGCTATGTAATGGTATGATAGATTCTTTGAATTCAATATACAGGTAAAAAATACATCTTGTAAATGTAAAAAACAATTAAAAATTCAAAATATGGTTATAAACGCCTCGTATATTGGTAAAACATTACACATATAAGGGTATAAACACCAATCCATGAACTATGTTATAGAACTAAAATATGTGGGTAATGGTAATGTATAATTAATAAATAATAAATGAGGGTACAACCAAGATATATAAACAAATTAGACCACTTATGTAAGTGTATGCTGCTTTTTAATAATATATTTACAGGTATATTATCCATCTAATAGGAGTAAAATCAGCATAAAAGGAATTATGTTGTTGTCATGTGTTTAGATGAAAACCTATATAATAGAAAAACTAAATTCATATAAATGTAATGACATTGAAAAATTTAAACCTCACACATCATTTTATTTATTTTGTTAAACAAAAATACAAATTAAACAAATATATGATTGTATATATATAATATTTCATTATAATGTATGTATAAATTCTATTTTGGATGAAAAATAAGATAATGGTTTGGTAACCATGACTCGAATATGATCATTAGAATTTATAAAACCTGAATTTTATCTCTCTAGGGCCTACTAATTTTTTCCATCAATCATAGTCAGATTTAGTGGGTAGACATATATTAAGGCTTCATATATGAAGTGTAATATACATAAAAATGGTTAGAAAAATATTATTTGTGGGTTGATTTGGTTTTATAGGACTATACTTTAGGGAAGAAAAGAAATTTAGGTTGGGTTCTTCTATAAAGGAGTCATGTAGTTAATTATTTTTTGATTACTTTGATAGATAGATTGTAATAGAAATTATATTTTACCAAAATATCAATATCAAATATATTGTATCATCTTTAAAATTTTTATTTTAATTATGAACTCTTATTTAACATCAACTTTATATAAATAATAATGTATACTAAAAATGTCTGTATAATGGATACCATTCATTCAGGTTAAAAACTATCAAGGAAACTCATAAATCCTTTTTTGAATGCATATTTTTTCATTTAAGAGATTATATTCATGAACTAAGGATATTATGATATTAAAAAAACTATATTCTACAAAATTTGTTTTTATAAGAAGAATATGTGCAATTGAACTAAGGTATTTTATCTAAATCTATATTTATTTACGCATAATTTAATAGCATACACATAAAATATATTATACAATGTATATACTTACCGTTTGAAATTTAATGTCATGAATAATTCATAATTAATTTTACATTATTTTTTAATTTAAAATAAATAATTTAGATGTGATTTGACTATAAATTTAGCAACTGGTAAGGATTTTTTAACTCAAGTTTCATTTATTGGGTTACATCACTTCGTCGTTGATAATCTTATTCTAGGATTCTGTATAAAATTAAATTTGATTAATTTGTGTTATATTATTAATTATTTATTATTGGTTTATATTTTTTATGTGTAATGACTTCATTAATTAATTTTTAATTCAATTATATTATCATTGTAAGGGTTTATCATCATAAATTGTATTCTTTGGGACATATGTTACATTATACAAATATATTATTATTTTATTGTTAATATACATGCGATATGATATTTTATAACTTAACTAATCTTATAAAAAATATATTTAATTAATAATTTTGAATTTATTAATTCATGGATCATGTTATAAAAAATGTTACAAAAGTATTAAGACTTTTATTTTAAAATAAGATCATTTAACATGATTTTTTATGAAGGATATTACACTAATGATATTTTTTAAACTACCTGTCAAAAATATTCATAACATTATTATCATTTGGTTTCTTCTAAATAATTCCAATTTTATGTAAAAAAATTCCCTTTATATAATTAATAAACTAAAAAAACAGTTTTGTTGGAAGTGTGAATTTATTGTTATTTTTTGTTGAAAATATATTTCATCCACGAACATGTTTTCTCAACATATTTGAAGAATATTTTTACCATATTGAAATGACATTTTAAAATTTCCATCCTTAAATACCATTTCTAAAATTCAACTAAAATTACTATTATTTTTTCTTCTAGATTAGTCATTTATAAATTTCTGTAGAAAATATCAAATGAATATTTGTTTTAATAAAAACATCATGAGAGGGATTTAACACCATCATATCTAATATATGTTTTAAAGAATAACATAAAATTTACCTTTATTAATTTATATGAAAAAAATATAATTTTGTATATCTGTATATAGTTTTAATAAGTTGTTTAGAAAATTATAAGGGTATTTTCCTTGTGAAATATTCCAAGTTATCTTTATATGAATTTCATTTAAGTTAAAATCCTTTTTTGGTTTCATATGTTTTACTAGTGATATGTTCCAATTATATCATCCTAGTTACTTCTCTAGATAGTTTATTATTATAATTATTTTATATTTATTAAAACAATTTATTTTCTACAATTTATGATATGATGAAATGTTGAACTCTTTAGGAAACATTTTTTCATTATATTAATTGTGATATTTGATTAATGAAATATGATATTATGGAATAATTGTTTATTACATTAAATATGAATTGGTTGTTAAAAAATTTATATTTCCCTAAATTTAATTTGTAAAAGATCGGTATCTCATCAGATAATAATAAATCAAAATGGGAGTGAACCAAGATTATTAAGGGATATTGTCTACTACGATAGTATTAGGAGTTAAACTTGAATATGTAAATAATAGAATGGGGAGTAAAACCAATCCATTATGATGGTCTGGGATGTGATCCTTTACTAAAGAAATTAATTTATATTTTAATATATATACCAAAAAATATAAATCTTATGTTATTTTTATGATAACATGGATCATATACATTGAATCCTTTATAATTAATATATTTTATCTTTGAGGCCTTATTCCATGATTCATGATTTTGACATGTGAAATTCTTGGTCTTGTTTTAAAATGTAATGTTCATGATAGTATATGATGATATTAATTTAATTGTTTCCTGATAATTTATATTATTCCCCTTGTTCCCCATTTGGGGCATCTGATCACATACTTATTTATATTTCCTTTTCCCATGATATTAAAAAAAAATAAGTATGATTTGTATAGTATTGGTGAATGTTTCTAAAAATAATGTGGGAGATGATGTAGATCTTTTATGAACATGGTTTCTTATGTAACCATGTATTCAAAGGAACTAAATAATTATAGTTCTTGAATGGATCATTAGGATTTTTGGGAATAATTAATTCAAATTATGTGATATACATGTAAGAAACATATTTGTTTCTATACATACTTTTTTATCTTTGTATATAATTTATCCCAATAAATTTATTTATTACATTCTCAAAAATAAAATTGAATTTTTTTATATATTTAAAACCTATAATAAAGTTTTTGAAAATATAATTTGATCATTTATATTATTTATGAGAAGTGATAATGATATTGAATAATATTTATCATATTTTATTCAATTTTATGTGTATGAAGAAATTTTTAGACATCATACATTTAGTGATTCCCTAAAAAAATGTTCTACCTAAATGAATGAACAACACTATAGTAGAGTGAGCCTGTATAAAGCATCTATGGTTCATAATTCCATAATTATATTAAGATGAGACTATAACTACTACAATATAGATCATAAATATATTTTCTTCTAACACTATTCAATTTTGAACACAAGAATTATTATGGAATAATGGGAATCCATTATACAATCATTTCCCTTTTTTGGAGGCACATAATTTTTCCACCTTCAAACTATGATGTTAAAAGATATAAATATTAAATATATCATTTTAATATATCCTAAAGGCGTTAAAGAATATAAGACTCCAAGTTGAAAACCCATGTTATCAAAATTTAATGGTAAGGTAATGTATTTTATTTAATGAATCATTATTTTTTATTTTAGGTATCTAATTAAAGAGAGTTTTAATTCACTTTTGACGTAGAGTTTTGAAACTTGATAGTCATCCCATTTTGTGAATCTATTCGACCGTTATCTATCATATCATAAATTTTTGTCCCAAATTTATTTTGTATCGCACTTTGAGTGGAAAATTTAACCATCAATGTAAACAATGATTAATATCTCACGTTATTTTGAGATAAGATAGTGATAAATACTCTTTTTTGTTATTCCCAATTAGAGAAGGAATCAGTTTTCTTTTAATGTTTCCCATGAGATTATAACAGAGGATATATAAACATAAAAACAATATATTAATGATAGATATTCCATGTATTGGATCACTTCTATGAATGATGAAATTAATTCCATTAGAAAGAAACAATCATAATCTATTATTAATAAACCAGAAACATAAAAATTAATTGGTTGTAAGAGGATTTAAAAAAACTTAAGAAGGATACACATGTGATAATAAAATTAATTTTAATTCAAAATTGATATCAAAAGAATTCATTAAATGTGATGGAATTTTCTTATCAGTAATTTTATCCTCTATTATAAAGAATTCATCCATTAAACTATTATATATTTTCAACTTTATGTGACTATTAAATAAAATATATTTGTGATAAAACATTATTTGTTCTCGGAGATGTCGATGTGGAATTTAAAATGGGTTCTATTTATAAAATAATTAATGTTGCTAAAATGAACATGATATGAAAATTAAATAAATCATTACATGGATAAAAAAATCATCACAATAATGTTACATTCATTTTTTAATTCCTAATTTATAGTTATTTTAGTAATATTAAATATTATTCATGTCAATATATTAAACCAATTAAGAATTACATGCTTTATATGCTATGATATCTAGGTGATCTGTTGATGATATGAAAAAAATGAAAGTCATTTATTATTTTATGTCAATGTGAAAGAATTCATTTGAGATGAAAGTTCATGGTAATGCTTATAATATATTCCAAATAGGGATTATGAGAGATAGAAAAAAATAATTCATAACATCTCCCTAAATTCATATACTCTAAAATTAAGAAAACGATACTTTATTAAATAATTAAACCCTATTTACATACTTTTTCAAAACACATTAAATATTTCATAACACAATAACATACTACTAAGGTTTATACTAATTAAATAAGTACAATTAATTAGGCTATTATTATACGCAATATTATTTATTATATTATTTTAACCCTAACTAATGTAATATTTCTCCATTACATCATTAGTATTTTCATTGACTGAGGCTATCGTAGAGGAAATGTAGTTAATTGTTACAAATTTTTATCATTAACAGGAAAATTTAATTATTAATGTATTGTGTGATTGTAAATATGTATTTAAATTTATTAATAATTAAATTTTACATCTTAGGACTAAACATATTGACATTAGAATCTATTTTATTAAAGTAGTTATAGTTTTTAGAAAAGAGTGATTCAATAAGAGACACACAGAGAATAATTTAGTTGATATATTAACTAGGGTTGTGTCATTTTACAAAATTGAAAACAATTTATATAAAGTGGATATGTTAAAAATTATATAGAAATTGGAAATGAACATTTCCTAATTATGTTTGGAACTGGTGGATATTTTTGTGTTGTTTATCTGTATAAAATTTTATTTACTATTATACCATCTATATGCTTCAATTATCCAGAAATATTTAATTCATGAATTATTTCATTCCAAGTTAGAATTCAATTATAGGTTGCTTTTTGTGGGCGTTTTATAATGAAATTTTCGAAAAAAATTCAATAATATTATATTTAATAGATTTCCCCTAACATAACATTGAAATATGTGATCTATGAAAAATTAGATTAATATTATGAAGAAAAATATTAATAATAAATCATTTAGTAAATAAACAAATTTTAATTAATTGGAAATTAATTCAATATACTATTAGAAACTCTTAATGTTGTTAAACGATATTTTTTAATAAAAGATATTTCTTATATATATATATATATATATATATTTATATATTTCATACAAAAGCTGATTTTTTAAATTTAATGATTTTAATTTTATAAAATAAAAATAATTTTTCAATTTATAATTTAAATATTACATTAGGGTGAATGTTTAATATTTTCTAAAATATTTTTTTATTTAGTTTGAGAAGACTAATTTTTTTTAAAAAAATACTTTTTTATATTATTTATATTTGAGAAATACATATAGTTTAAAAAAATTATTAATGATTTATTTATGGATTAAAATTTAATTTTTTTAACATATTATTTTAAAAGTATAAAACCAATATTCATGTTTATATAACATCAATATCATTTCATTTTAATATAAAAACTCTTCCTCATCTTTTAATTTTACGTAAACATATTTGTTATAATATTATATTTTAGATTCGTTTGAATGCAACATAATTATTATATTTATTATATTAATCAAATTTATATTATTAATTTCATTGATATTTAAAATTTTACACAACACATAAAATTTAGTCATAAATATACACTTTCTTACATGTTCCCTTCTTGTTAAGAGGTTTGGGGTTTTCCTCAGACCATACCATTATTGTTTGGACATAATCACTATAACCTATCATAGTATGATAAATACCATAGTATCATCAAATGTGTATATGTATCACTTTATTTTTTATGAAACACAACATCTATGGGGGTAAAATTTTGAGTAGACTATATATTGAACATTCTGGGGGTGTTATAGTAGTCCATTCATAGTTATGTTTTCTTCTCATTCACATCTAAAAATCCCTTATTATCTGATCCAAAATCTTGTTATATACCTTCATACACATCAGTATTAATTGGATTTTAATACATTATAAAATAATGCACTTGTTTATGTGCATATAAATATTCTTACTTTTAAAACTAAAGAATGTATTCATCCAATATCTCCCTACTGTAATTCTTCAAATTCTTCAAAATAGTGAATTTGATTCAACATTATACATAATAAATTAATTTCATTGAATTTTTCATGCCTACACCTAAATAATTCTATCATTTATTTGGTGATACATCAAAAAATTGGAAAAAACCCCTTAAAAACATCAAAAACATTTTTTTCTTCATCTTTCTGCCCAAAAGGAACCTATAACATCACATGTTATGAGTCCATCCAAGTTAGTGGTACACCCATTTCTAAAATAAGGGTTCTCTTCTTTTATATCCATTTCTAAAAAAACTGAATCACAATCTAACATGACCCCATTCAATAACTCAATGTTCCCTTACAACCCTATATAGAAGTTGAGTGACAACATATAATTCATCTGGAGTAGAAAAAATGATGTTACTCACTGTATGTGGACGGAGATCAGTATGTGGTGATGTTTGTCCCATATTGGAATTTTTGGTAAAATAGATCAGCGAAATATTCCAAGTTATTTGAAAATATAAGAAGGGAAAATCCCATCATTATTGAGAGAGAAAATTCATTAAGAAAATATCTTTAATACATAATATTGTGGCTAAGTCCGAAATAGGTATGCATGAGGGACTCTGCGTGGGATGAAATTATATGTGAAATGAGAAATAGTTCACAAAATAGGAAGGGGTAGTCCGTAGAAGAGATTTTTCATAAATAAAAAGATCGTATACTAAAGATGAATGAATTCATATAATTTGAATAAGATTTCTACAAAAGGAAGAAATTTTATGCCAATGTGGTACGCTGAGGATGTACACAAAGGCAGTACATGAAGGAGGATTTCTAAGGCGGTATGTGAAGGAGGTACAAGAAGGTGGTACAAGAATAAGGTAATCTGTGGTGGTATGTAGAGGCTAGGCATATAGGCGGTGTATAGAGGTAGATAATGGAGAATGTGTGGTCCATGGAGAAATCATGGTGCGCGGATCTGGCATGGTGCATGGAGAAGGGGCAGTGCGCCGAGCAGGTGCAGTATGCAGAGCAGAGGCAGTATGTGGAGCTGAAGCAGTATGCTGAGCAGGGGCGGTACATGGAGCATGTTCGGTATGCCGAGCATGGGTGGTACCCAGAATACTCATGTTACATAAACTACTTGTTAAATGAAGAACATTCGGTGTACACTGATCAGAGACGTTCTACAGAATCAATAACAGTTCCTGAAAAACAAACATCATAAAGAGAGTTTGTGATTCTAGCGAATAAAGATAGAATATGTTTTTGTGCATTCAGTAATTGAACTAAATAAGAAAATTTAATATAAAAGTGCATAAATTCCGTACATGGATGAAAGAAGTTTCTCAAGTTGAATAAATACATTGACTTTCCATGCCAATTTGTTTAATTAACCTTAATGTTGATAAACTGAGCGAGACCTCTTCTAAGGAAGTGGTTTAGGGGGAGTCAACAGAAGTGATCTAATTGATGTAGTGGGAAATCAATGAACCATTATAAAGGTACTGTTCTTGGGATAGAGTTATTATTCAAAATACATTATAATCCATATCTAGTGAAGATTAGTGGTATTTGGTATGACTTAAATCCTCTCGGTGAATGATCTTTGGACATAGTCCTTAATAGTGACCAAATAAAAATTGATGAGTTGTCTTTCATGATGGTTTAATTACATTACATTTCCATCATACAGGTTTATACACGATGTAACATCCCAAGTAAGTAATGAATAATAGATATTTTTATCTATGTCTATTTATGAATTAGATAGTTTGATAGAGGCTTAAAATTAGAATAAATCTAATCTTAAGCATGGAATACACTGATATTTTTAAAAGATCGTTTTACTTCCTTTTGATGGAAAACAATTTTTAAAACAATATTTTGACAATTTTATACGCTATATTTGTCAAAATAAACATATTCCTTATGATTGGGACATTAAAATTTACATTGGATTTATTTTTGGTATTTTTCTGACAATGTTCATTTTTTAATGAATATTGAAAAAATACTGCATTTTACATCAAAACTGCTTTTTAATCTAATTAAATTATATGGTTAGATTATCTATTTAATTTCATTAAAGTTTAATTTTAATATAATTTACCATTTAATCCAATGGTGGTCATTACGATTAATTTCAATTTGGAATTGGGCATAATCTAAGGCCAAACTTTTCATAGATATTATTTCCAAAAAATCCCGCTATTTGTTTTGACAACATGAATTATTTTAAATTAATTATTTCAATTTTTGTGTTTGGAATTTATTAAAATGGATTACATATTTGTAATCAGATGGTCCAAATTATTTAATCAAGACTTTTTTGTTTTTGGACATTATGAATAGTAACGACGGTAATTATCTTTAATTATCTTGATTAACGAGTAATCGGGTAGTTAAGGATAATAAAATAATATCATAATAATTAAAAATGACACCTAAATGTATCATAATGCTAAGGGTGGTCTCATGGCAGACCATGGGATGCCTTGTTCCAAACTTGGGAACCCCATGGAATCACTTTTGTGGGAAAGTGACTTGTTATCTCTTTATTTTCATAAAGAAAGTAAATATAACAAAGAATGTATCACCTGAGTAAAAAATTATTAATTTTGTATAAATATATGAAATTATGAACTAAAAATATTCATTGGAAAATAAAAATATTTTCTACATCATAATATTTTTTCATAATCTTTATACATTATATAAATTAAATTATTTATGACATCATGATGATGTAGTGATTACCTCATTAATAAAGGACTTAAGTAAAATTAAAATATAATGTTAAAACTATAACTTAAACTTGACAAGGACCTATTTGATAAGTATATTTCTAACCCTTATCACCTTATCCTCATAATACATCAATGTGGAACCTTTAAAATCTGATACCCATTTGATAATAAAGTAACATTTTGTAACTTTCCAAGAGTGCCCCTCCTCTCCTCTTATAAAAGGCCCCCACCTCTACCTCTTTACCCACACTTCCAAAGCCTTTGGCTCGGCAAAACCCTGCCCATTTTGTCTCTCAACATCCCTCTATTACTCCTAGAATCCTCACTTTGGGTCGAAGTCTTCCCAAGGACGCCTTTGACATCAAATCAAAAGGAGTTACCCGATTTAAAGGTAGTGTCTTCTCTTGTGTTCTTATGTTTTATTTTGCTTCTCCAACCCCCTAAACTCTTTTTATTCCTTTATTTTGTAACAACTACAGTATCTTAAATATACTAGGATGTTTTTATAATAAGGATTTGTGCTACAAATACACACACATTCATCTAATGGTTAAAGAACATACTGTTTCTGTGGATGGCGAATTTCTGCCTCAAGAAACGATGATTGTTCAACACTCATATAACACCTTCAAAGGTGGCCATTAAGATGTCACTATATTTATATATGATATATAATATGTTTATGTTTTTCTTAAGATTCTGTATTTTTTATTTATGGCATACCTTTTTGGATTCCATTATGGGTATACGTGATATCTTCATTTTAGGAAGTGCGGACTACAGCCTCCTCAAAGTGATTTGATTCGTTAATGCCATACGTGGGACATATAAAGGATGGATTTAATGATATTATATATGATATTATACTGGAATTATAATATATATTTTTATCATTATGATTTCACTCCATTAAAGTATGATATAGAAATGAAAGTAGCGTTCATGCATACGTACGGCTTACCATCTCCATGAACGGTGCATTTAATTTCTTATCCTCAAATGTGTTGTACTATTATAAGTACATATATATAATAGATATATATGATTTATGTTACATCTAAATGATTAATATAATTCTGGAATTAAAATATAAATATCTCTCATTTAGTTTTAATTCCATTAATACGACATGGAAATGAAAGCAGTGTTCATGCGTACGTACGTCTTACTGTCTCCATGAACGATTCATTTCATTTATTACCTCTAAATGATAACATAATCTTATAAATAAATGAATATGATGGATATATATATGATATATTTGATATCCAAATCATGAATATCATTCTGGATATAATGAACCTTTTACCACACGAACAACATGTAATTGTAAGAAGTCCATTTTCGACTGAAGAACCAAGTATCAACAAAATTACCATTATTAACTTAAATAATTACATAGTTTTCATAACAAGGTAATAAGTGATATAAAAGGAATAATGAACTTGAAAAAGTTTCTTAAGAAAGTAGATATTAACTCAAGTTTATTATTCAGGACATTAAAGAACGATCGGGTCCAGTTGGACCCGAGGTAAGGGACTTCGTCTCAATCTCTTTTCATTGAGTCATTTTTCTTTTTATACCCAAATTTCATTTATACGGTGTATAAAGCCCTTTGATTTTTACTTTTATACAAAATGGAATCTTTTTCTACGAAGTGTTTTACTAAATGACAAAAAGGAATGTTTCTTTTAACGTACGCGGTGACAACTACCTTTTCCGCCGCTGCGAGTAATATTTGGTCTTTGGATTCCTCAACAAGCCAAAATGTTTTTAAAATGAAATAAATACCATATACTCTTTTATGTATTTTGGTATTGCAAATGTTTTTTATAATTGATTTGTTATGTCAATATATTTATGTGTTATATAGTGATCAAAGTGTGGAAATGTTTTCTTTCCCTTATATTTGTTTTATGTCTTATGATTTTATAATGGTACTTGGACATTTGATGGGTGGTTACGTGATAAACCATATGATGGGTGGTGCCGTGAATACTAGGACAGGTGGTTACGTTATAACCTCCAATGCATTGGGTATGGAAGCCGGCCATATGGCTATTCTATTAAGTGATATGTGTGGAAGTCGACCGTATTGTTATTCCACTTAAGTATGTTAATGTCCCAAGTAACCTTTATATGTTATGTGTTATTTATATGGGTTTTATAGTAATATTTTGGTTACAAAAGGGTAAGTAATGATCTTTTATTCAGTGAAGAGTTTTTACTATGTCATAAAGGTGAAAGTATTACGTTTATAAAGTATACATGGTTTACATGCTGTTTGAAAAACTAATAGTTTTCATTCATTGTGTATCCCTTACTGAGCTTTTAATGTCACCCCAATTTTTTTTGAAATGTTTTTCACATGACTTAATGTGGAATAGGGTCAAGGATGGGATCATGGGAAAGCCATTATATCTAAAACATGGAACTAGAGATGTTTTTTTAAGAGTTTTTATTTTATGGAAACTTAGTAGAAGTGACTACTTTGTAATCTTTTGAGATGTAATAGTTATGATCTAATTTTCTAAAAATCTAAACCTGAAAAGATCCTCAATGGGAATTATTCATTTAATTCAATATTACGTAATGTTTAAGGCCGGGGCCTTATAGTTGGTATCAGAGGTCGGTTTAGACAACTTTAGGAGTTAGAAAATTGTTAAATTATAAGTTAATTTATGGTATGATTGAAATGATATATAATTTAAAGATTACCATGTTGCTTCACCTAAGATATTTCTGTGTTCAGAATGGTTTTCCACAGAGGGAAAAAAGCAGCTATGTTGGGATGACATCAAGAGGAAGACAACCTTCCAATGCAGCATCCTGAGATGGTCGGAATCAGAACTGAATGGTTTATTGTAGTGATGGAACAGTTGACTCAGGCTATAAATGGTGGTGGTATCCATGAATGAGATCATCTAGATCAACCGCAGAGGAACATGTCAGTGGTGGAAAATTTCATGAGGCAACATCCCCCATCATTCAGAAGATCATTTGACCTCGTGAAAGATGAAGGGTGGATTAAAGCACTGGAAAATATTTTTGATGTCATGGTGTGTTCAGAACATCAAAAGGTTAGTCTTGCTATTTACCGTTTTAAAGGAGAAGCTGATCAGTGGTGGTCGATGGTGAAAAATATCAAGGATAGTGATGAGATTGATGATCTTCACTGGAACGAATTCGAAGGTATATTTCTTGAGAAATATTTTCCTAATGTGGTTTTTCTTAGGATGGAAAAAAAATTCCTAGAATTGCGGCGGTAGGATGATTTAGTGGATAATTATGAAGCAAAGTTCACTCGACAGGCAAGGTATGCTCCAAACATCATACGAGATCTTGATAGTAAAATAAACCGTTTTTACTTAGGGTTAAAGCCAAGGTATTGAAGGGCTTTAGCTTCTCGTGAGTTGAAAAGTTATGAAAAACTTTTTCGATGTGCGGAGAAGGTGGAAATGGAGTTTGTCGATGATTAGGTGATCTTTGAAAAACAAGAGAATAACAGTTCCAGTTAGCATGAAAAGGGGAAGAATTCATCAACGAATCAAGAAGGTAAGAAAACCAAATATCCATCCTGTGAGAAGTGTGGTAAAATGCATCCTGGAGAATGTTTATCTAAGTCTGGGAAGTGCTTTCAGTGTGGTATGTCAGGTCATATTGCTCGTAACTGTAAGGAATAGGATCAAGCAGGAAATGAAAAGCCAGCAGTAAGATGTTTTAAGTGTAATGAAATTGGTCATTATGAAAATGAGTGTATAAATAAGAACTCAATTGGGGGAATGTAGCCAGACTACAAGGAGAAAGGTGCGGTGAAATCCTTTGCAACAACTTCAGCAGATGTTGGGCCGTCGAATGAAGTAGTATTAGCTACACTGTTTGTTGGTTCAGATTATACCAATGTGTAGTTTGATCCAGGTTCTACACAATCTTTCATTTCTAAGAAGTTTTATAGTAAATTCGAAATTCCATCTCAAGATATGAATCCTGAACTTATGGTAAAAACACCCAAGGGAACGTTTAGACCTAAAGAAATTATAAGAACCTTCCTATCCTTGTGGGCGGAATGAATCTACCAGGAAACCTTATTGTTTTGCCTCTAGTAGAGTTTGATGTTAATTTGGGCATGGATTGGATTTCTGTTTATCATGCTAAGATTGACTGCAGAGCTAAAATGGTTTCTTTTAAGAAAGATTTTTAGTTTGTGTATAAGAAATAACCATTCATTTTGATAACATATCAGGAAGTTGAGAAACTAGTAAAATATGGAAATGAATGATACATTTCACATATTTGTGAAGATAAAGGAACTGTTTAGATTAATGATGTGCCAGTGGTAAATGAGTATCTTGATGTTTTTCCTGATGATTTGAATGGTATTATTCATGATCGGTAAGTGGAATTTACTGTTGACTTTTTTCCAGATTCTAAGCCAATTTCAAAACCCCCTTATCTAATGGCTTAAGTTTAACTTTTATAGTTAAAGAAACAATTGCAGGATATATTAGATAAAGGTTTCATTCGACCTAGCACATCACCATGGGGTGCTCCTGTCTTGTTTGTTAAAAAGAAAGATGGCTCAATGAGACTTTGCATTGATTATAGAGCCTTGAATAATATCACTGTTAAGAACAAGTATCCTTTGCCTCATATCGATGATTTGTTTGATCAGCTCCAGGGAGAACAGTATTTTTCGATGATTGACTTGAGGTCGTGGTACCATCAGTTGAAATTAAAAAAGCAGACGTTCCAAAGACTGCGTTCCATATTAGATATGTCCATTATGAATTGTTACTTACGCCTTTTGGGTTAACCAATGAACCTGCTGTATTCATGGACCTTATGAATAGAATTTTCAATTAGTTCTTGGATATGTTTTTGGTTGTTTTCATCGATGATATTTTGGTGTTTTCTAAAAGTAAAGATGAGCATGAAAGTCATTTAAGTGTTATTTTGCAAACCTTGAATGAAAATAAATTGTATGGGATATTTAGAAAGTGTGAGTTTTGGTTGCAAAAAATTTCTTTCCTTGGTCACATTGTTTCAAAAGATGGCATAACTGTTGATCCTACTAAAAGAAAAGTTTTTGAAGAATGGCCAAGACCCACAAATGTAACCGATATCCATAGATTCCTTGGTTTGGTAGGTTAATACCAAAGTATTGTTGAAAAATTTTCACGGTTATCTAGTCCAATGACTAAGCTGACTCGGAAGGGTGTTAAGTTTATCTGGACAAAAGAATGTGATGATTGTTTTCAGGATTTGAAAAGAAGATTGTTGAATGCTTCAGTTTTGGCACATCCTTCCAGGAATGGTGAGTTTGTTATATACAATGATGCTTCGTTGAAGGGACATGGCTGTGTCCTTATGCAGAATGATCAGGTAATTGCATATGCTTCATTTCAATTGAAAATTCATGAGGTAAATTACCCTATACATGATTTGGAATTAGCTTCTGTTGTTTTCGGTTTAAAAATTTGGAGGCATCATTTGTATGGAGTTAAGTGTGAAATATATAATGATCACAAATTTTTAAAGTATGTATTCACTCATAAAGAATTAAACATGAGAAAGAAGAGATGGCTGGAATTAATCAAGGATTATGATTGTACAATTCATTACCATCCGGGAAAAGTAAATAAAGTGGCTGATGATTTGAGTCGAAAAAGTAATGCTTCATTAAGAATGTTGTGTTTGGAACGTGGTCCTTTGGTTAAGGATTTGATGAACTTTGGCATGGAAGTTGTTTGTGTAGGATGTCCTTCTGTTTTGTTTCAGGTATCTGTGAAATCTTCTCTATGAGACAGAATCAAGAAAGTTCAGAAGAAAGACAGTGAGTTGCAGAAAAAGGTAGAGTTGGTTTAGAAGGGTAAGTTTCCTGAATTCAACATTGATAATGATTGTGTTTTGTGGTTTGGGAAGAGATTATGTGTGCCTAGTGATTCACAGTTTAAGAGAGAGTTGTTATGTGAAGATCATAGTTCTCCATTTTCAGTTCATCATGGCAGTACTAAGATATACAGAGATCTGTGGGAGTATTACTGGTGGGGTGGAATGAAAATAGATATTTCTGATTTTACTATGAAGTGATTGACTTGTCAGCAGGTTAAAGTAGAGCAACAGTTACCGAAAGGGATGATTCAGCCACTACCAGTTCCAGAGTGGAAATCGGAAAATATATCCATGGACTTTGTTGAGGGATTACTGAGGACATCTCGAGGTAATAATGCAATCTGGGTTATTGTTGATCAACTGACTAAATCTGATCATTTTCTTCCTATTCGAGATACATTCTCTCTAGATCAAATTTCTCGATTCTATATTAAAGAGATAGTCAGGTTACATGGAGTTCCCCTCTCCATTGTATCTGATCGTGATCCCAGGTTTACTTCTAACTTTTGGAAAGGCCTTCAGAAGTCGTTGGGTACTGAATTAAATTTTATTACAACATTTAATCCGCAATCAGATGGGAAATCAGAACAAACAATTCAGACTTTAGAGGATATGCTACGTGCCTAATTTTGAGATTATCAGAGAAGTTGGGACCAACATCTTTCTTTGGATGAGTTTTCATATAATAACAGTTTTCATTCTAGTATACAGATGGATCCATTTGAGGAATTATATGGTAAACGGTGTCGAACTCCATCGTTTGGGATGAAGTGGGCGAAAGGATGTTGATGGGACCAGAATTGGTATAAGAGATGACATAACAAGTTCAGTTGATTCAGAAACACATGAAAACAGCTTAGAGCAGACAGAAAAGTTAAGCAGATAACCGGAGGAAGGATCTATCTTTTGAGGTAGGTGATCGTGTTTTTCTCAAAGTTTCACCATGGAAGAGTGTGATGCGATTTGGTAAGAAAGGAAAGATGAATCCAAGGTTCATTAGACCATATGAAATTCTGGATAAAGTTGGAACAGCTGCTTACCGATTGGCATTACCTATGAGTTTATCTCAGGTACACAATGTTTTTCATGTTTCGATGTTGATAAAGTATATTCCAGATCCATCTCATGTTTTTAGCTCAGAGGTAGTTCAGTTAGAGGAGAATCTCTCTAAGAAGAACAACCAGTCCAGATTCTTGACCGAAGATAGAAAGTGTTGAGAAATAAGGTAATTCTCTAGGTAAAGGTTTTGTGGAAAAACCATATGGTTGAAGAGGCAACATGGGAATCTGAAAATGCTATGAGGGATAAATACCCCCACTAATTCGATAAGTAAATAAATTTTAGGGGTGAAATTTTCTAAAGGGGGGAAGGATGTAACATCCCAAGTAAGTATTGAATAATAGATATTTTTATCTATGTATATTTATAAATTAGACAGTGTTTTAGAGGCTCAAAATGAGAATAAATTCAATCTCAATCATGGAATACACTGATATTTTTAAAAGATTTTTTTATTGCCTTTTGATGGCAAACCAGTTTTAAAATAATCTTTTGACAATTTTATATTATCTATTTGTAAAAATAAACATATTCTTTATGATTGGGATATTGAAATTTACATTGGATAAATTTTTTGCATTTTTCTGACAATGTTCATTTTTAATAAATAGTGAAAAAATATTGAATTTTACATAAAAACTGCATTTTCTTCTAATTTAATTATATGGTTAGATGATCTTTTTAATTTGTATTAAAGTGTAATTTGAATATATTTGTACCATTTAATCCAATGGTGGTTATTAAAATTAATTTCACTTTGGAATTGGGCATAATCAAATGCCAAACTTTTCATAGATATTGTTTCAAAAAACCCCGCTATTTGTTTTGACAACAGGAATTATTTTAAAACGAAATATTGCTATTTCTGTGTTTGGAATTTGTTAAATGGATTACATATTTGGAAGCATAAGTTCCAAATTATGTAATCAAGAATCTTTAGTTTTATGACATTATGAATAGTAATGATAGTAATTATCTTTAATTATCTTGATTAATGAGTAATCTGGTAGTTAAGTATAATAAAATAATATCATAATAACAAAAAATTACACCAAAATGTGTCCTAATTCTACTCGTTCTCTCATGTCCGACCATGGGATGCCTTGTTCCAATCTTGGGGACACCATGGAATAACTTTTGTGGGAATCTGACTTGTTATCTTTTTATTTTTTTAAGGAAAGTAAATATAACAAAGAATGTATCACCTGAGTAAAACATTTTTAATTGTGTATAAATATATGTTATTATGGACTATAAATATTAATTGGAAATCTAAAAATATTTTCTACATCATAGTATTTTTTCATAATTTATATACATTATATAAATTAAATTATTTATGACATCATGATGATGCATTCATTACCTCATTAATAAAGGACTTAAATAAAATGAAAAATAATGTTAAAACTATAACATACCCGTGTCGAAGACCTATTAGATGAGAAAACATCGAACCCTTATCACCCTATCCTCATAATACATCAATTTGGGACCTTTAAAATCCAAAACCCATTTGAAAATAAAGTAACATTTTGTAACTTTCCAAGAGTGCCCCTCCTCTCCTCTTATAAAAGGCCCCCACCTCTACCTCCTTACCAACACTTCCAAATCCTTTGGCTTGGCCAACCCCTTCCCATTCGGTCTCTCCACATCCCTCTATTACTCCTAGAAGCCTCAATTTGGGAAGAAGTCTTCCCAAGGAAGCCTTTCAGCTCAAATCAAAAGGAGTTACCCAATTTAAAGGTAGTGTCTTCTCTTGTGTTCTTATTTTTTATTTTTCTTCTCCAACCCCATAAACTCTTTTTATTCCTTTATTTTGTAACAAATCCAGTATCTTAAATATACTAGTATGTTTTTATTATTCGTATTCAAGCTACACATACAACCAGCATCATCTAATGGTTAAAGAACATACTGTTTCTAGGGATGGCGAATTTCTGCCTCACGAAATGATGATTGTTCAACACTCATATAACACCTTCAAAGGTGGCCATTAAGATGTCAATATATTTATATATGATATATAATGTGTTTATTTTTTACATAATCTTTTTTATTTTTCATTTATGGCATACCTTTATGGATTCCATTATGGGTATATGCGATATGTTCATTTTAGGAAGTGCGGACTACTGCCTCCTCAAAGTGATTTGATTCGTTAATGCGATAGGTGGGACATATAAAGATGGATTTAATGATATTATGTATGATATTATACTGGAATAATAATATACCTTTTTATCATTATTATTTCACTCCATTAAAGTATGAGATAGAAATGAAAGTAGCGTTCATGCGTACGTACAACTTACCGTCTCCATGAACGGTGCATTTCATTTCTTATCCTCAAATGTAATGTAATATTATAAGTACATATATATAATGGATATACATGATGTATGTTACATATAAATGATTATTATAATTCTGTAATTAAAATATAAATATCTCACATTTATTTTTATTACCATTAACATGACATAGAAATGAAAGCAGCATTCATGCGTACGTACGGCTTACCATCTCCATGAATGGTGCATTTCATTTCTTAACTATAAATGGATATGTAATATTATAAATACATGTATATGATGGATATATATGATATATATGATATCCAAATCATGAATATCATTCTGGATATAATGAACCTTTGACCACACAAACAACATGTAATTGTAAGAAGTCCACTTTCAACTGAATAACCAAGTATTGACAAAACGACCATTATTAACTTAAATAACTACATAGTGTTCCTACCATGGTAATAAGTGATATAAAAAAGAAATAACTTGACAAAGGTTCTTAAGAAAGTGGAAGATAACTCATGTTTATTATTCATGACATTAAAGAACGATCGAGTCATGTCGGACCCGAGGTAAGGGACTTCATCTCAATCTCCTTTCATTGAGGCATTTTTCGTTTTATACACAAATTTTTTTTATACGGTGTATAAACCTGTTTGACTTTTATTTTTATAAAAAATGGAATCTTTTTCTACGAATCGTTTTACTAAACGATAAAAAGGACTGATTCTTTTAACGTATGCGGTGACAATGACCTTTTCCTCTGCCGCGAGTATTATTTGGTCTTTGGCTTCCTCAACAAGACGAAATGTTTTCAAAATGAAATAAATACCATATACTCTATTATATATTTTGGTATTGAAAATGGTTTTTATAATGTATTTGTTATGTCAATATATTTATGTGATATATTGTGATCAAAGTGTGGAAATGTTTTCTTTCCATTATATTTTTTTTATGTCTTATGATTTTATAATGGTACTTGGACATTTGAGGGGTGGTTACGTGATAAACCATATGATGGGTGGTCCCGTGAATACCATGATGGGTGGTTACGTTATGAACTCCAATGCATTGGGTATGGAAGTCGGCCGTATGGCTATTCCATTAAGTGATATGTGTGGAAGTCGACCGTATGGTTATTCCACTTAAGTATGTTTATGTCCCAATTTACCATTATATATTATGTGTTCTTTATATACTTTTTATGGTAATATTTTGGTTACAAAAGGGTATGTAATGATCTTTTAATCAGTGAAGAGTTTTTACTACTTCATAAAGGTGAAGGTATTATGTTGATAAAGTATACATGGTTTACTTGCTGTTTGAAAAACTTACAGTTTTCATTCTTTGTGTATCCCTTACTGAGCTTTTTATGTTCACCCAATGTTTTTTTGAAATGTTTTTCATAGGACTTAATGTGGAATAGGGTCAAGGATGGGATCAAGGGAAAGTCATTCTGTCTAAAACATGGAACTAGACATGTTTCTTTTTAAGAGTTTTTATTTTCTGGAAATGTAGTAGAAGTGTCTACATTGTAATCTTTTAAGATGTAATAGTTATGATCCAATTCTCTAAAAATATAAATCTGAAAAGATCCTCAATGGGAATTATTCATTTAATTCAATATAAATAATGTTTAAGGCTACGGCTTTATACAAGTTCATACCATGGTTGGAATAAGATATAGTAAATAAGAGAAAAATTTGACTCCCTGATTCACCACCCAAGGGTAGTCTACAGTACATTGACTGGTATCATATGGAAAAGTATTACACATGTTGGATACTATTCAGCAATTCAATTCTGAAGAGGATTTTAGTTTTATTTTCTATGTCAATAATGATGATCAACCTTGATTAATTTTTAGTTATCTCTGAGTATAATTCTATACCCAGCAAGACCATGATGGATAGTAGAAAGAAGAAGAAGAAGAGATAGTTGAAGAAGTCATTTTTATCCAAATATGATGACGTTTCTAGTTCTCCACGCCTTTCTAATAATGTAGAAATATCAGGCATTAAATTTAAAGATCAGGTGGATCATGTTTCCACCAAACATGTGGATTACATCTGATGTGGGGTTGTTGTTTGAATATTTACACCACATCAGTTTTCAAGTGATAAGGAAACATTAATAACCAATATGCATGATATTCCTCAAAGAATATATTGTTTCTGTTTGTAGAATATATCAATGCATGCAGGTTGTGATCACACGACTTGATAGATATTCTTACAATATAGGAAACAAATTATTAGGAAAAATTTCAAAATGTCCTATGATTTCCAAATAGATTAAATACTTTGAAAAGATTGGAGTCAATAATATACTGGATGAAAGGATCCATTCACATTAATATGTGATGAATATGGTCAATTAATACATAGAATTATATTTGAAATAATCTTCCAATAAGATCAAGAAACATGAATATTTTTTACAATACAATATTAAGATGCATGAAAATTAAAATGAAAGAATTAAAAATAGTTTTGAAGTAAATATAATCATGATTAATGATTATAACTTCATTATTATTAGTCAATATCTTGATTTGGATTCACTATTGACCAATCATGAGAAGACACATATTAAGACTTCAAAAAATTATGAATCAAATTTGGCAGGTAGTCAATACTAACTTGATAATTATACAATAAAAAGACCTCTAACATGTGATAATAATATCGTGACATCACTCAATATCTATCAAAAGCAGCTGAGAAAGTGAAGGTCACAACCATTCCAACATTTATTATTGTTTCTATATATATTTCTACACAATTTGAAGGATAGAAGAAAAATTATAATCAACAATGGATGAGGAAAGGTGAGGAGAATAAACCTAACATAATGTTTAGGGTGGATAGGAAGAAAAATATAGAATATGGTTCCCCGGATAGAGAATGAAAAATTAAAAAGAAGTCCTAACAAGCTTATACTGAATATATAATGAAGCAGATATTTGTGGGTCAATGTTGGGGTTGTAACCAATTTGGGAATTGTGAGATGGACAGTTGGTACAATCCATTCAATGAAAAATAACATATAAAGCCTTTATCAGAGGGAAGAAAGACATAGAATAAGAAGAAACATTGCAGGTACAGAAGCATCAGTTTACTGTAAACAGAATTGGGATAACATATTTGATGTATTCATAGAATATGTCACAAGGTAGGTACATGACTATCTCAACATGCATTAATTGTTAATATGAAAAAATACATTCGATGTCAGATGCGTATAAATAAACTAAATTTGGTAGAATTAAAAATAATATTTTGATCACACACTTCCCTAAGAATATCTCATGTATGGAATCTAAGAAGAACCCTAATTTTAGATCTATCAAATTGAAGATAAAATCATTGCAAAGTGAAACAAATATTGATGGAACTCAGATGAACCTGTGTAAAAGATCCAAACCTGCTGTAATTGTCCCAAAGAACATGGTGGTCAACTGGCTAGATAAATAGAAATGATTAAGGAAATGTGGCGATGAAAATTCCAAGGCTTATGATAATGAAAATGTAAACCCTTTATGTGATGAATAAAACTTACAAGAACGAATGAGAACAAAAAGAAATACATGTGATAAATAATTTCTATGTGAGAGATGTATAAAACCTTCCCACATTGCAAAAGTTTGTCAAACCTAAATACCAGAACAAGAAACAGACAATAAGACAGTTAGAATATGTCATTCATGATGGCTTTTAAGAAGAAAAACTCAGAACACAAAGAATATGATAATGTGAAGGGAACCACGCATCATCAGAACAGATCAGAAAATATGTTCAAATTTTTGAGCATGAAGAATAGAGAAAATGGTTCATCATGGCTGATAAAACCATCGTATCCTTCCTACTATCCTTGAATAACAAGATAAGAACCACGCTATTCCCTTAATAACTTCTATATTCTATTTGTGTGGATAATGTAGGGAAATAGAGGTGATGAATTCTCTTTGGGGGAGGCCCCGAGACGTTGGGTATGATATCATCTCTTGATAACTAATATGAAGAAGTTACAATCCTGGGATGAATTATTAATTGATATTAAAAGATTAAAAGGATGATGTATCACCCTTGAAAAATATGACAATGACTGTTTTCCTTAAGGGGGAGACAAATGAATATGCATTTAGAATTTTTATTTAAATCAATATCACCTTTAGTTTGTTTTAAATGCAATTACTCTAGAAATTTCTTGATGAATATTTAATTGAAAAAGTTATTCCATTTCTCAATCTCTCATAATTGGTTTCTCATAATGAAGATCATTTTATAAAGGGATTGTAACTGAATTAATCAGTGACCTAAAAAGAAGGAATGTTCCCCAAGGACACATATCATGCTAATTTCAAATGAATTTTTTTATTTATTTATTGAAGTGAGTGCAGAAGTATCTGGATGATTATTCCCTTTCACATTCATTTTCGTTAGCTTCAAATGAATGTGGAAACCTCTTTAAGAAAAAGTACAAGATTTCACATATCCTATTGTATATTGATCATTGAATAAGGGACAAACATATTGTTTAATTAAAATACTCTTGTTTTATACACCATGTATTTCTCATGTAGACTTAGAGTATTATGATTTATGGCACATTTCATGAGTATGTTCTGATACCCTTTTCCCATGAACATTTTATTTTTTATCAATAAGGGATTGAGAATTTAAATTAATGTAAATAGAGAGAGAAGACTCTCATTTTTATATTGACACATTTAATTGAGGTGAACATTAAAGTATTGACATCTTAATACAATGGGGGATATTTTTGGGACCACTATGTGTATAAGGTGGACTTTTTTGTCAAAAGTTTTCAATGAATTTCAAAATTATAGAAGGAGATGAAGAATAACTCCAATTTTATTAATCGACAATCATTATTGAATGACGGATCATGTTGAGAATTAAAGATTTAATAATTATCATATAATATTAGAAAACGATGCTAGTCATATTTAATGTTGATAGAAAAGAGTGGTGTTTCTAGAAGACATGGAAGTAGGTAAGTTGCAGTACATTCCCTTGATAATTTTAAAATGCTGGAACTGATTGATAAAAGAGTATATATCATGGTGGAAGGAGTTTGTGATTAATGCTGATGACTGTTGAAAAATAAAGAATATAGTGAATTAGCATGGGTGTTCATGTCAAAATTTATATTTAAGGTGGTGTCATTTACTATTGATTACCAAAATTTTGGACCTCAAAATAGGGGTTTTGTTTATTGTAATGCTATGATTTCTGCATATGAATGAATGAGATATATAAGGGTGAATGAAATAAAAAAAAGGAAGAAAACCACATACCTCGGAATATACACCACGTACCACATTCCAGGAATTGTTCGCGGCCAGATACCTAGAATCGGAAATTGTGTTTGGATCGGTGCATAGAACTGAAAATGATTTTTATTGATGGTATGCAGTGAAGGGTTGTAGTAAGGGTAAAAGGTATGCGGAACTGGTTGTGGTACCAAAAAAAGGTTCATTGTGGAAGGAGTTATGGTATGTGTAGGGGCTCATCATTGGTGGAAGTGATGTACTACACAGACTGCTAGACACACATTACGTGGTGAAGGTTCATAGTTCATTGGAGGCTCACAGTATGTGGTGGAGTCTCACTATATGCTGACAGATTTCAGTATGTGGTGATGTTTTTCCAACTTTGAAAATTTGGAAAAAACAATTTAGTGAAATTTGAATACTTATTTTCCTATATAAATAGTGTTAACCAAATCATTAATGAGATCATAAATTCTATAAGAAAATCTAATCACTATGGAAGATATCTACTAAGTAAAAAAGTGATAAGAAAGAGAGCTTCTACGTAGGATGAAGTGTTATGTGAAAGAAAAAAAAATTTGTGAATTTGGAAGTTATAGAACATAGAGGTGATTTGGAGAAATGAAATAAATGGTATGCAGGAGATTAAATTATTTTCATAATTTATAGAATTTGTCTGTAAAAGGAAGAAATCGTACTCCAAGGCGGTATACATAGGCGGTACTCGAAGGCGGTATGTGAACGTGGTACCTGAATTCAATACGTGAAGGAGGTATTCTAATGTAGTACGTACAGGCCATATGTAGAGGCGGTATGCAAAGGGGTATGCAGGAGTAGTTCACGGAGTAGGGATGGTGCGTGGATTAGGCACGGTCCGCAGATCATGAGTAGTTTTCGAAGCATGAGCTGTGTGTGGATTAGGAACGATATTTCGAGTAGTGGTGGAATGCGGAATGGGCATGGTACATAGACTAGGTATGGTACCCATAGAATGTGTGGTATTCAGAACAGAGACATTCCACAGAATCAGGGACAATTTGTGGAAACAAAAACATAATAAAGTGAGTTTGTTTTCTAGAAAATAAAAAGGAAATATGTTCTAGTGCATTCAATAATTGTACAAAAGAAAAAATTGAATATAAATGATCATCAATTCAGGACATCGAAGCAAGAAGTGTCTTGTGATAAATAGGGACAAAGAATTTTATTGAAAATCAATTAAAGTGAAATTTTGGTTGATAAACTCTGTAAAACCTCTTCAAGGAATTGAGCTATGGTGAGTCAATGGGAGTGATATGAGGGAGGTAGTGGGATATCCCTGAACTTATGTAAAGGTAGTGTTCCTTATATAGAGTGATTGTGCCTGAACTTTGTTAATCTATATATAATGAAATTTAGTGAAATTTATTACCACCGGATACCTTTTGGGTTATGCTCCTTGTTCATATCCCTTACTGGTGAACAATGTAAAAAATGATGTGTTATCATTCGGCATGGTTCAATTACTTCACATATTCATTATAATTGTTTAAAAAATTTCCTACCAATTTGGTAACAAGATTCAGTAAAGAAGTGAAAATGTTAACACCATAAATCACCCCCCTCTTAGGGTGGTCTTGTGTCCTTCATGTATTTAGTTTTCATGATGTTTCATGCTAATCCAAAATAAAATTTTTTTAGAATCAAAATTATAAATATCATAACTAATTTCAACTGACCTATATACACATAAATAAAAACACACATATATATATAAACATATAAAACATTTAAAAATTTTAAAATATATATATTAACTGATAAATTTTAAACAAAAACCATTAATAATTTTTTTTATCAGGTAAGAGATGTCATCGATTATTAAAAATATAAAAATTACTATTCCTGTTTAATTTTATTTAAATAATTAATTATAAATAATTGTAGATAACCATAGTAAATGAATGATGTTGTTTCTATGAAATTTTTTTTTTATTTTTTAAAATGATTATCAGACAACACTTCTTTTGTTTACCAAGATGCATAAAAATAAAAATCAATATTATTCTTTAATTATAACCTAGAGAAAAAAACAATTGATAATACCATTAAATAAATAAATTATATAATAAAAATATATTAATAGTAATTTATAATTAACTATCAAATGTTTAAAAAACAATTCAATGAATGAAATATAAAAAGAAAAGACAAATAATTTATCTTAAAAAATTTAACAAGACAATAATAAATTTGTGAGTTGAATATTGTAATATTGATTCCAAATATAGACAAAATCCCTTGAATTTTATAGTTTCATAAAAACTAAAAAAGTAAAAAAAAATTGAATAAAAAGTAAAAATAAAAAAACCTCTAATAATGGTGTTGATCGACCGTAATAGGGTTACCAGAGATAAAATATATAAATAATTTCACTTAAAATATTTTGAAATAAAAACACTAAAACAAACAATTATAATATTTTCAATAAACGATTAAGATAACTTATCAAAAAACATAAAATTGGGGTTCAAATCGGTCATAAATGAGTTACCAGGATGAAATAAAAACCAATAAGATGAAACAATGAAGAGAGTTAAATGATTGATGGTCTTGGATCATGAAAATTTAATTCATATTGATAAACAAATAACCACAATACTTGTCAAAAGTGTGTCCATATCTGTCAGAATCATCATTGTCTAAGAGAAGATAACATAATCTAAATACAAAATATTGATATTTTGGAAGGGTTTCTAAAGTGTTTTTACAACCATTATTCCTAATATAGTAGTCAATAAAAATAAAAATTTTATCTTCAACAATGATTTTCCATAAAATGGATTTCTAAAATCAGATATGTTGTATTTTTTATGGTTTTATTAAAAACTGATGTGAAAAACAACTCTCTAATGCATTTTTGGAAGTGTTATACAAGAATAACTATGTGAAAAATAATATATATATTTTTTAGTTTCAGTTTTTTATAATACCAATGTTGAGAATTTATTTTAATAATCTTTCGTGTTAGTTATTATAATAACTAACACCGAGCATTAAGTCATTTAAAATTATAGAATCAATTATATAGCACAGAAGTGGTAGACACGACATTAAAATTACATTTTATACTATTGGGGGGAAATTATTTTAATTTTGAATAAGATACAGGTCATAATATACAGAAGTACTATTTATAAATTTAGTCTTGGTAAAATATATTCAAACATAAATCACATATTATATATGAAATTATGAAAGAAAAAAACTATGTTAATGAAAATGTTATGCTCCATTGAAATTATTCACATATTCATTATTTATATCTTGGAGAAATGAATGAAAAAAAGATAGAGATGATATTCTAAATAAGTATTATTTATAGAATAATACATCATATGAAAAAAATGTGTAATCATTATTTAATAATAAATAAATGAAAACACATTCCAATTAATTTGTAGTAACTTAATTTATAATTATATAGTATGAGTAAATAATGATCCAATGTTGTCATGTAAATAATTAAATGAGCTTGAAAATTATCCCCAGATATTATTCAAAATAATTATGAGGACATTAATAAAAAAATTTCTAATGATGAAAAACAAAATTCCAAACATTTTAAATATACATCCAAGTCTTTATGCCATGATATTTTAATATATAGGTAGGTATGAAAAAGAACCAATTTAATAAGGATATCTAATGGGTTTTTATAATGATACATACTAAAGTATCATGTCATCATTATAGGTTTGAGTTATCACATACATTGTCCAAGGCATTCATTATATCAAAGAAGAGAATAATAATTTAATTCATAGTCGGTTTAAACATTCATATTAAAAAACCTGTATATGAAAAGCTAATACATCACAAGAAAATTGATCATAAAACATATATATAGAAAAAATAATAATGATATAATTACAACATATCGAAAGGTTTTCATACCCAAAAATTAATAATTATTATTATTGATAAATACCATATGAGATAATTAAATTCATACATTAAGAATATAATATTTTCACTCTGAAAATCTTTTTTGATATAATAAAACATCTAGTATTTTAGTTAAAACATTAGCTTTTCAACAAATTCATATAATATATATATTTATGTTACAAATAACTGAGCATTTTTTCGGCCTAGATATTTTGTTTATTCGAGGAATGATAAATAAAGTAAATCTTTTTCATTTCTAAAATCAAGTAATCAATTATGTCATTTAGAAAATGAGAATAAGATTAATTTTAAAACATCTTTTAGTAATTAATAGATTTTTTGAATTATATATAAAATAATACTAGCTAATAGAAAAAAATATTATTAAAAATAGATTACAGAAAATATTGATATTGAATAAAAATATTCCTGACGAAGTTTAAGAAGAATTTTTTCCTTTGAAACATGTTATCAGTACCTCAGGTATATTAAGAGTGAAATGAGATAAAAAAAATTTAATTTATTTAAAAAGAAGTATGATTAAATAAAACTTTTTAAAGATAAAATTATCAAATAATTCCACCAATGGATAAATTAACATAAATTATCCCAATAATGATGATATTGTAAAAAAAATATTACCACCTTTATAAATTTTGAATATTAACACCAATGAGATAAATATCATAGAATAAATTATTAAATAACATTAACATAAATTTAATCATGATATTTAATAATAATGATGCAATATATATTACATTAAAAGAATAAAAGGCATATATGACATATGTCCCACAAATAAAAAGTGATATAAGAAAATCCTAACAGTGTTCATATCATTGATGTGAGAATTAAAAAATAAAATAATTACGTTTTCAAAATGAAAATTTTAAAAATATATAAAAAAATATAAAAAAACTACATATCACATTATTAAAAACCATGGAATAATATTCTCACTGAAGAAGATTTATGACCCAATGAATGGAAATTGAGTTAATAAAATCCTTACTCCTTGGTAATTATCAATTTATATACCCATAGAACAAATAATATGAATTTTAACATATTATTCCATGAAATTTGAATTATTAATTATATAAAATCTAATACTCACTGTATATACATAATATAAAATAAATTATATGTATATCATAAAATATGCCACAATGATTGGAAATTGATATAGAATCCCTTATCCAAGGTCTGACAAGTAATGTATGTTTATTATCATCCAAAATAATTAACATTTATTAGTAATTTAATTTATTATAAAAAGTTTAATTTGTATTATTCATTGTATTTTATTTAAAATCATCTTATATTTTATTATATAATCAATTAAGTTCACATCTAACCTTTTGACGATATTCGATTAATATTTAAAAAATGAAAACTATAGGATGAATATATTTAAAGTGGTAGATATTACATCATATCTAGAATATTAATCATGTATTAATTATAATTTTTATACATAAATTATAATTTTAAAACAAATCATAAAATATTGTTATTGAAAATTAACTATGTTACAATCCTATAGATAAAAAGTCTTAAATACAAATGAGTATTATTTTAATTTTATGAAATCATGATGGGAATAAAATTCGCAATATTTTAAATTTATATAATTATTATAATTTAATAAATAGCATATTATTATTTAAATAAACTTCTATATTTAATTCACATGATACAACGATGGAAATGTAAGAATGTAGATGATATATTACATTTAAAAAATTATAAATATTATTTTAAAATCATATATAAATATTGAATCCATTATCCAGATTGGTTGTGTGAGGTAGTTATGGGAATCAAATTACATCGGTTTGTGTGGTGGTAGTCTTACATACACATAAACAACATTTTTCATTCCCATTGGATGGAAGATGATATCGATATTGGGTATTCAATTAAAAAATATATCTATAAAGAAGGTAATGTTGCTATTATTTCCTCATTTTTGAATTATATTTTATTGAGTTATACATGGAAATAAAAATAAATCATTTGGTTAAAAGTTATTTTTCTATTTCGGACAATATCCTTTACATTACACCATAAGAAATATCAGGGTACTATTATACCCAAAATAATACTGATAAATTACATTAGTGGATACTAGTATGTTATTTGGGTTATTCATCACTAAAATAAATGGTTATTTTAGTTTTAATAAAAATGTTGTGGGTGTGTCATTTTATAAGAGAAGTGATGGGCACACTTAGAATTTCATAATGCATTTGAGTAATAAAAATAACTTTTTATAGAAAATGATATTCAACCATATATAATTTAATAAAGAATTGGTACATGTAAAATTAATATCCTAAAATGGAATTTTTACATGTTTATAATATTTGTTTAACATTATCTTCTTGTTAAAACTCCCATTAACCATTTATGAAAATTATTGTATTAAATACGTGTTTACACTTATGAATTGGTGAAGTTAAATTAGAAGAAAAATTGGTCCATTAACATATCATAGTTTATATTTTAAAATATATAAATTTTACAGATATACTTTTTTTAGGACCATGTACTCATTTCAAAATATATTGTTTACTATAATATAACATAAACATTATTTTGTAAAAATCATTTATTTTGACGTTGTAAATGATATGAATGAAATTGAGTTGTAAACATATATAATAAGATATTTTTATATAAAAATTTCTGGATCATAATAATTAATTCATATAATATTACTGGTAAAATTTTTAAATTATATATTTTATTTTCATTTTAATTGATTAAATACGCAATTTTTGTTGTGTAATAATTTTTATAATTAATTAATAAATATTTTTTAAAAAATATTATCATGAATAAAATAATTTATATTTAACACTATAGTTTATTATCAAAAAAAAATTTCTTCATCATCTCCTAAAATAGTTTATAAATTAAAATTAAGACACTAAAATTATTGAAAATTGCTATTACATAATAATATAATGGATAAAATCCAATCCAAAGGGAAAAAAGTTATATATCCAAATATTGGATGAATATGAAAACAATATACCCATCTAATTAAATTATGGAACATGCTATGGTCATTTGTTAGTTCTTATCATATAAATTTTCACTTAAATTACTCAATTTACCAATAGATTACTAATAAATATTTATTATGGTTATCATTCATAATGAAAAAAAGGGAAGATATTTAGAAATAATATACCTCCAAATTAATATTAATGAATACTTTTTCAAGAATCATTTCCCATATGTGGTGGAAATTAATATAATACTATAACATCATATACAACAAAAACTAATTTCTCAAAAAATTCCTTTTATGAATAAATGTCATTATATCTAATTAAACGTTAAAATTGATTCTATTGAAATTAAGTGGATTAATAATAATAAAAATTAACAAATATTACTTTGGATCTATTTTAAAATAAAATTTTACTTCATGAATTATAGAAAAAATATTGTTTGTAATGAAAATCATTTTTTCACTATTAAGTGGAAAATCATTTTTTAGATAAATCTCATAAAATAAATATAACATAACATTTACATGATGGTCATAAATTTATAAAATATTTCTCAAATAAAATATTTATATGTTAAAAAAAATTTATATCATTTTCTACCAAAAACAAATAATTCCTATATTTAAGAGAAATATTTTTTGAGTAATAAAATAAATATAATAAAAATGATGGATTATTTACCATTCATATATCAATAAATTAATATTTATTAGGAAAATAATATCTATTTAAAAATATGGATAATAATAATAATACCAACTAGTTTGACATGTATTTTATAACTATACAATATACATAATTATGTTTCATAGTTCATTTAGGCTCAGTGTTATGTGTTGTGTACACAATCCAATATTCTGTAATTTTAATATATCAATATGTAACATTTTGACCCCTTAAATAAATTTCATCCTCGAAATTTGAAATTTTTATTATAAATCAAAGGTTTTACATTTTAAAATACCTTTTTTGGAAGCGTATTTACTAAAAAGGATTGATAAAACATTCTATTGAATAGGGAAAGGAGATGTATAAATGAATTTTGGATTAACATATACTGGGTATCAAAATATGATATCATTAATGCAATATGAAAATATGACAATATAAGAAAACGAAAAAGTCCATGAAATAATTTATAGAAACAATCAACATTGATCGCATAATTGTGATTGACGTTAGGAGAGATAAGGACCAAAAAATCAAAATCCATTGAGGTTTAAAAATTACAATCAATTCATTAGGAATCAATTTAATATAACATAATTATATTTCAAGAAACATTTCTTATTGCTCAATAATTCATTTTATATACAGACAAAAAACATAAGGAAATATTACTACTTTTAAATTATAATTTGAACCTATAATAAACTCTACTAAAAACAGATATTTCCTATAAATGAGGAGTATTAAAAATGATATATTCATGACCGAAACATTAAAAGAAACATCAAACTTACCACAAAATAAAAATAATTAATAAAAATGAATTCATTCTATCTATTCTAAAACCAAAATGGTTATAACAATGAAATATTACCCTAAAAAAAATAAAGCTTTATTACAATAATTAATATGATAATCAACTATAATTGGATAATATAAAAAAGTTTAACATTTAACATTAAATTAATTTATAAACCTATATCCCAAATAACCCCAATTACCTAAAAATTAAATAATGTTTTGGCCTCAATGTCACATCATAACCTCAATAAAAACAACTATTTAATGATAAAATTATTCTCATGTATTCTTTAATGATAATCCCAATATTTATATATACCTCAAGCCAATAAAATAACTCATGAAATATCCTTAATCACTTAAATATCATAAAAATTTAAATTGATTAATTGAAATTATATTTTTTCCAAAATAAAATTATTATTTGTCCATCAAAATATATAGGTAAAAATAATTTTTTAAAAACTAATAAATTAGATAGGGTATTTGAAGGCATTTAACCATTATTTCCACATGGTTGTTCTTTCATGACCTTCATCCTTTCTAGATGCGACATGTTGTATCCTGATATGAAGGTTTTCTTTTTTATAAAACTATATAATTCAAATAAAGCTTTCAAGTATATGAGTAAATCCTAAAATATACATTAAACATAAAATATTTTTTTAATACCAAGGTGTGCATTTATTTTATTAAACATAAAATCAAAATTATAATTATTAAACTAATATACTTTTTGATTATCCCATATCACTATGGTATGTCATAGGATTCCATAGGTACAATTATAAAATTAATCATAATGTTCAATATTGAATATGTGAATTAACTCAATAAAATCCCTTAGAGTTTTTCAAATCTGGGGCACAGTAAATCTATGATCACCATGCATCACATGGATATCTTAAATATAATTATTTTCATGGTTTAATCCCAAATTGAATCTAAGACAAAAAAATACCATAAATTAGAATATATAAATTAATTTATTTCTTGGAAAACCAAATAAGATCTACCTTTTAATAACATTAGGATTTATCATATACATAACCTAATCATTTAATTCATTTAATCGTATATATCACTTAATCATTTTATTCAAATATCTAGTTCCCCTTTATTCGGAAAAACTTATTATAATACCAACTGTAATAGACCCAACCATAGTATCCCATAGAGGATGGATATTTTATTACACTGAAATTAGATACCATTTATTTCCTTCCAATGGACTTATTAGTTTAGTACACTCTGTAAACTATATTTAAACATGAATATCACATTACATTATAAAATATAAAACATAAATTGAATGTAATGTAATTAGTCTAAATCCTCCAACATATTCATGGAATCATTCTTCATATTATTTGGAAAGGAAACAAAATAATGGTGGTCTAAAATTACTATTTAGGATTAGATACATCATAATATATCCTGAGTAAATAATTTAATAATAAAAATTAAAGAAAAATAAGTAAGAACATGGTCCATTTAATAAATACTTTATTCAGTAATAATTATATTTTTAGATTAAAGAATGATCAAATGATATAATTTAAACAATCACATCTGTATGAAAATTTTACATGTATTTCATTCAATATAATATTAGACAGATTAACACCTTATTTCAAACTAATTTAATGCATAATTCCTGATATCTAAAACATAACATCACAACCTTATTCCAAAACAATAAAACTATGGGAAACTATAGACAAATAACCCATTTAATTAATCTATAAAAATTATTTTCCCATGAAACCTACCTATTAATTGAGGTTATATAGTGGGATAATCCTATAACATACTAATTTAAATTCATTCATCCTATGAAATGGCATGATAACAATTCAATTCAAAATAAACAAACACATTTATATTGTGAATCTCACATAAGAAATGCTAATATTTCCATTGTAAAAAATGATCATACACAATTAATAAAACAATATGGATGGTATCATTAAAACATATACCCATTGGACTATTTTTAAAATAAATGTTTTTTTATTAATGAATACCATAAAAATATCATTAAAAATATTCGTGATGAAAATTCCCCTTTGACATCTAATATCTGTTTTGAAAACATAAAATTTTCAAAATGTAATTAAAAATTTTCCTCTAAAAGAACCTTTGGAACATATAAATAGTTATTCCAAAAATCATGTATTCATATACAGGTAAATTATTTTACTTATGATTATGTTAAAATAATTAATAGATTTATATTTTTATAAAAATATAAAAAATGTATGTTTTTTGAAAAAGAGGAAAAGTATTGTAATTTATATTTAGTAAAAAGAAAAAATAATATTTACAATGTGATTTATAAATAATAAATATAATATTTAATATAATTTTATTTAAAAATATGGACATGGAAGACAAAAATTTCATGTAGTGTTGAAAAACATTGTCAATTTTTTATAAAACGCGATTTTTGTATCTTGAGCACATAAATATTATAAAATAAAAAGAAAAAATGTAATTTATATATATATCCAAAGGATAAAAAATGATATTAGTTTTATGATAGAAATATCAAATAATTAACATAATGGGTATTTGTAAATAATAAATCCCAAATAATGAATTTTTTTAAACTAAATTCGTAATATTGTGTAACATTTGAATCATTTACCCAATGAAAAAAATAAAATCAAATGAAACTATACATTCAATGAATATAATGGTAATAATGATATGTCATTTCACATTGGTTTTATATACACCATATTAATGGAACAAGTGGTAATTTGACATATGTATCAGAAAAACAAAAGTGAGATTAGAATCCAATATCAAAGATCATATCATTGATATGATAATTAACTAATGAATTTCTTAACAATAAATATTTTAATTATACATAAAAAATTTGGAAGTAAAATTTAATATAAATATATATTATCTCAAATATAATCATCGATCAAATTAGTTAATGAAGAAGAAGTATAACCTATAGAATAGAAATTTATATAAGAAAATACATACCAATTGGTATGATTATTGTCAAATCACCTTCGGTAAAATAAATTGTATAGAAACAAAAAATATCATTAGTATGAAGTATTCATCACATAAAATCTAAATGTGGTATTATATTAACTATATGGAAATATAGGTTCATAAAATTATAATATGACTTAATAAAGTGAAATTGGTATGAAATCCATTACCTCTGGTTGAACCCATTACATAAATTCTTTATCATTATTAATAAAAAAGATAAATTTTTTACCTGATTTAATAATAATTATTTTTATTCCTTATCAACATAAATCCCCCAACTAGAGACCAAATGTCCCAGAAATATTCTTTGCATTACCATAAATAGATATGTTTCATAGTTTAAGACAAGTTATTATCCTCACATATACACAAAACCCTTTCAACATTTATAAGTAATACATAAAATGTATCCCTACTGATAGGTGATATATCTATAAAGACATCTAAATAATCCTCCACCATGTTATAGAATATTCCAATCATGCACTACAGGCTGGTACTAGGGGAATTTAAAACACAAAGGGCATGCCTATGAAGAAAAACCCACTTAATTGACTGGTGAATATTTTTTTCAAAGATAATCTAATGATAATTCAATTTTATTGGAATATAAATTTATATCAAAAAAAGATTAGAAATAATGTCACACATATCCCACAAAGAAATGATAAATAAAGAGAAAATATAAATGGATGATCATAGTTCATGATTTTATCTTCCTATGGTCAATGTGTACTCACCATATATTACTGACCCTTTTAGGTAGAATATCACCATTATATTTTGTATTAAAATTGATTCCATCATTTTTTATAACAACGTGAATTGGACTTATGCACTCACTATTATCAATGGGGAAGATGTTACCCACTTTCATCAGCTTAATATGTTCATTAAATTCAACATATAAAATGTGGGGATTGATTCTCTAGAGAGGCTAGTAGAATGTTTTGGTGTCAAATTTGAGAACAATCCTATGATTTCCTTTGATTTCGAAAATCCCTTGAATATCCGAAAGTATATATAAAATTTCATTCATATTATTTCCTAGATTATGTATAATAACCCTCTCTTTATTGGATTTATTTTAAGAATAAAAGAGAAAATGAAATATTTTATTATACCATAATTATGCATATTTCAGTGATGAAGGCATGACCTAAAATTTTATATCAGGTTGGTTAACACTTCCAAAAATAATATGGTACTTTTCATCAAATAAATTTTCATTTTCAATTTTTATTTAATATAATTGGATTCTTTGGAATAGATGCTTCAACCACCACATTGGATTGATCATTTATATGAATGGTTATGGAGTTAATTTTTTTATCAAATGGTATCATTGAATGGTGGTTCCAAAAAATCATCAAAGCATCCATCTGAATGAGATACATGCTAATGAGTCAATTTTACATCATGTGAACAATGGAAATCAATAATATCTTGAAAACAAAATCGTTCAACTTTTATTTTATTTTATCAGGGTTCTATTTCAATACTACCCATCAAATTTATTTAATGGTTCCCTTCATCATCTTTAATTTGAGAGTTTTCATTATAAATGACTTGATTCATGATCATGTTTCTTAATGTAAATAGCATGTTCCCTTTTCTAAATCATATTACATACATTGTTGTTTATAATAAGAGATTAACAAGGGTGATGGGGATTTCTAACTAGGACAAAATCATGGGTTATTTTCAATGATAATAAATTTGTCATGGAAAATGAAATTTTAAACATTCACTGAAACATCCATTACATTCCCCTTGAAAATTCAAACACTATGATCAGAATAAAGAAGATATAATGATTTGGTTTAGTGTTCCATGATCCCAAACTCACATTACATAAAATTTGGACGGCGTTTAATAGTTTATCCTAGATCACAAAGGGCATTGAAAATAGTTTTTTCTTCTAGTTAGACATTGATGAATTTTAATACATGGTCTATCAACATAGGGGTAAGGGTTCCATGGATAGTGGTACTAACATATTCTATAAAAATAAATATTTAAGTTAAAATTTTATTTTAATAGGGAAAAAGTCATTAATGTACTATGATTAGGTAGGTATGGTTTGTATATCACCAAGAATCAGTATTTTCAACATAAAAAAAGAGAATAGTTACATCAAAATTTCATTTATTTCTTAATTTTATTAAACAATCATGAATTGAGGGATGTGAAATGGATGTTTTATTTTTCTTTTTGTGGTTTATTCACATTCTCATTGGATTTTTTTAGATTATGAGGCCGGTTTATGAACATTATCATGTGATATTGAATCTTTTATTGGTACTAGAATGGGTTTTTCATGTCATTGATGGATTTAACCCTTTTTAAGACTGTCTATACTTTTAATTATTCGATTAATGATTGTGTGAAGGTTTATTATCAACATGAGGTTGGTAAATCCTAAGTCGGTATGGGTGGTTTTCTAGTTTTAATGGTTTTAGTTTATTTTTATTTGTTGAATATTCAAAATTAATTCTATAATTTTATTACACAATTAAAATAGGAATAATAGAGGGATAGATTATGTTGGGGATTATTTTGGATTGTTAATCCCCACCATATATTTAATCTATTGGATGAGATATTATTATTGGATTTAGACCAGTGTTTTTAGTATCAGAACAATTGTCTTTTGAACTTGATTAGGGGGTTTGCAAATATTTTTTAGGGTTTTAGTTCAACACTTGTGGATGACAGGGTTATTGGATGGTTTTTTTATATGTATAAGAGAATAATGTATAGACAATATACCATAGATTAATAGTGTATTGGTACTGTGAAATCAAAAAAAATTAGATCATTGATCTATTTTTGTGTTCCTAGTAAAGTAAAATCTTTTATGTATGCAATGGTTGGGTAGGTTTTTGTTTCTCATCCATGATTTTGATAAATTGTTCCAAAATGGCCAACAGTTTGGATTTCATGGACCATAATAATTTATACCTCCTAGATATTATTATTTAGTGAAAACCGTTTTTTCTTATGGATTTATTCTTCTATAATGGTGTCCATTGTGATTAATCACAGTAATGGGGTATTTTCTCTTACTCCATATAGCTTCCTCCAAATGTCTATGGGCTGACCAATAACACATAGTTGGTATATCACTAACATTAGATGCCTTAATTTAAATTACTTTTATACATTCACAAATCTCTATCCCAAAAATTATAATATGTAGAAAAATTAATAATTCGAGAATGAATATATAAATATCCCACAAATAGTGTATGAAAACAAAAAATATAATGTAAATGGTGACAAATACAATCCCACCACAAATAGACTAAAAACATTTACAAACTGAATGTAAATATTGGGATTCAATTCAAGATAACCATTTGAACACACCGCGGTTTAACTGGGACACTAAGCACTACGTGGTACCGACCACTCTTGGATTATAGCATAGGGTCAATCACCAACATAAGACATGATGCGTGTGGGAAAATCCCGGGGAGGGGAGAATATATAAATAGATAGTATGAGACCCTAAAAACGATATAAATATTAAAAAATAATGGTAATCTTCATATAAGTATATAAGAATAAAATGCATATAACAAGAATATCTAGATATAGTCAACAAGTACACATGATCTAAGGGTAATTCCATTATCATAACGCTTGCCTTGGATTTCATATCAAAGGATACAGACAGCACTCATCTTAATGAAAAAACAACACAAGTCAGATAACATAGATAAAATCCATTCAAGGAAGGAAAATAAATATGTCATACAATATGATGTTTATATTGTAGGACAAAATATAATAATTCACATATGAGAATCAATCCTAAGAACATGGTCTATACCAACAACGCAATCTGGAATAACCCACATAGTTAAAAATCAACACCCACGTCGTGTTAGTCATGATGATACAATGAAATTATCCAAGGGAATGGAGATGATATAAGAACCCTCTATACCTCCTCAATTGATTTAAACAACACTATCCCAGAATTCCCCATGAACGGATCAATATCCACTGTGTAGGAAATGATTCCGAATTAACTCTTCAAAAAATTGATATAGAGAATTCACCCTATCAAAAATTTTCCAAGATGATGATAGTAAGGGATAGAGGAAAATTTTTACGTACTACACAATTTTAAAAAGTAGTAAACATAGTATCCCTTTGGAACTGAATCCTACCCATGTATCAAAGAGGATTTCCATTTTTTATGTGAATATTCAAGGAATTTTTGTTCCAGCTAATGAAAAATTTCAATGAACAATGATCTATCTATATAAGCCTAGTATATCCTTTTCTGTGTTGTAATAAATGGAATATACATGACCATGTACACCCAGTCATGTTAGTGTACCCTCAAAGGTTCATTCCAATATTATATCTCACAAAATACACTATGTGATTAAGTCACATGTCATGTGATATTTTACTTCACCATGGAAACCCTAGCCACTATATATGGATCCCACATAGAATCATCCACTAAAACATGCATCGTGTAATTAAAAATATCAAAAATCACATGGGGTTCTCGAATAATCTTCATCCATTCCTCTGACCCTTACATCATCCATGAATTTTTCCAAGAAGCAGAGATCTACTTTGGCTCAGAATCTCTAACACAACAAATAATATCCTCATAACAAAAACATTTGTGTAAAATTCTTTCCATTGTTCCTCATCCCTATTTCTTGACCCACTCAATTTTTTTGGACCCAAATCTATCAGTGATCAACCATATCAATCATAGTAGATTAATCCCATACACCATGAATTCCCATATATATGGTATTTAATCATTTCACCATGAAACAAGTGGGAAACAATAAATTTCATGTAAATATATTGAACAACTTGTGAAATGACATGTAATTGATGAATGAATATATTAAAATTGGGTAATTACAAAAAATATATAGTATGTAGGAGGCATTTCCATTTTCTATTGGCCTTGATTTTATGTTTTTTGAATGATGAATGAAGTGATAAATTAAGAAATCTCCCACTAAAACCACACAGGAAAACCAGTTACACAATATTACCAACCCCTAGAAAAACCTTGGGTTTCTTCCTAAAAACATTATTCAAATGAATAATTGGGTAGGAAAACCAACAAAAAATTTCATAAATTTATTTGGATTGATCCCTGATGAATAAAAATGTTGTTTCATTGTCATTGGAGAGATATTTATATTTATTTTCCCGATAGTATATGATTATTGGTCCATTCATCATTTTCTAATGGTTTTATTACCAACATCTCTCCAAGAATTCTATAGGTCTACTAGGTTTTGTGGCTAAACAAGAGAATCCACCATAACCATGTACTTATATATCTCTTCTTTTTCCATGAAATAAAATAAAATAATTATTATTTTTTTTTTTCTTAAGCATCCACCCATAATCACTCCTCAAAATGAATGCCCAATAGGTTAAAAGGTTTTATCACTCCTCATGTAAAACCAATAAACTTAAACCAATGGTGCACTCATATTTCCCTTCCAATATTATTTTTAAATATTGATCAATTTTTGGAAGAAAGTTTTACATGCCTGATACATATTATGTTTAATATATTTAAAACATTTATTTTTGCACACCATACCTCAAAATCACACAATTTCATAACACCTTCAGTTAAAAACAATAGATACAGTATCATAGAATAATAAATAATAAATCTATGTCATTAAATTCACTACACATCAGGGAATTTTCCCTAAAAATCCAAAACATGTCTCTAAAAAAGAGATGTGGGTACTAAGAATTCATCTGAGCCTCTAGCTTCTAGGTTCATTCTTGAGGATTTTCATATTGAAACTAGACATGAACAAATGTAAATAATTTACCATGAATTATCATATCATATTGATCATCAATATCAACTATGTACTCAGAAAATGTTGTTATACCCTCAATATCTATTTCACCCAATTCGATAATGTGTCACAGATCACGCTTGTACTTCCTCATCTACGACATGTGGAATACTTGATTTAACTAGTATAAGAAGAATTCCGACTCACCAACCCTAATTATTATCTTTAAGGGTCCAATTAATATCAAAGACATATTTCCATCCCAGCAAAATATATGCAATCCACATCTAGGATAATTCTATAGGATTACATGGTCTCCCTCCTTGAATCCCAGAGGCCTATATTTCCTTTTCACATAAGAAATTTGATTTATTTTTGTAGTTGTCATCTTCTAGTAGATAACATACAACTTTTTAGTAGTGGCATTCACCATCTCAGGGCCCATGAATGATGACTCTCTTAGGTCAATTTGAAAAAATGGTGACCTACAGGGGTACCCACACATTGCATAAAATGGTGCCCTAACGATGTTGAAATGGTATCTATTTTTTTATGAAAATCACACCAAGTAAGTATGATCCTCCAAAAAATGGAAGAAATATAAGACATAATCCTTTATCATATCCTATAAAACAAAAATGTCTTTCTCAGTGTGGCCATCATTTTGGCGGTGAACATATTTTCTCAAATTCAATTGACTAAAAAAATCCTATTATTATCCTCTCCACATCCAATATGTAAAGAAATCAACAAAATAATAATTTTTTTATTGAGTTATTTCTATATAATCAAAAAATATCTATCACAAGGAGGGTTCTCATGCTATAAAAATATCCTTTCATTCAGAAATATAGCATGTCATCATACATGGTAAGTCTGTCAAAGGTCACCATGATAACATCATGTTCTTTTTACCAACATGGTAACAATATCATGAAGTACATATATATCTCACACCCCATCCACATTATAACATTAAGGGGTTGAGATAAACATACTGGAAAATTTATCATAGCCATTACCTGATTACATGTAGGGAATATGGAGAAAACTTCTTCAAATCCCTTATTCATCTGTGGCCACCAAAATTTACATCAGATTTCCTAGCACATATTTTATTAAAATGGAGGTACCTAAAATTTATATGTATGAATAATTCTCAAATATGCCTCAAAAAACCACACTCATACCATCACACATTATCTAGAATGAATGGAATAATCCAAACCATTATAAAATTAATCAGGAGCTTGTCTAGTATATTTCTGAGTATGTAGGGTATCTTAGTTCTTATAAACATGTTGTGACTCCCTAGAATTCTGTAAAAGTGGACGCAAAACAACAATTTAAAACACGAATTATAATTTATCCCTTTTAATTAAGGATAACTAAAATGAGGCCATCCGTTTTTATTCATTGTTCAGAAACTACAAAAAATATTTCTTTTTTAGAGAATCTGCTACTATGTTTCCCATCCCAATGGTATAAAAATTATAAAAATCATAATCCTATATTATCAATAACCATCTCGTCAATCTCAATTTATGATATTTCTTATATAAAATTTACCTGAAACTCTTAGTTTAGAATAGATAAAAATACAATTACCCTTCTTGTAGTGTCACCACACCATTAGTGTAAATAATACAACTACTAACTAAATATCATGGGTCAAATAGTTCTTCTCATGTTGCTCCAACTTCACTAAACCATATGAAATCATCTCCTACCTCTGCATCAAAAAATAATGAATCCCATTTTCTGATTCCTAGTGGGCGACTATGTAATTTTCACCCTCCTCCACAAATATCATCTTTGGAGAGCTCTTCATCCTCTATCTCAAATATTAAAAAGCCTACTATAACCTCCCTATCCAAATGAAAGGATCCCCCTTTCTGGGAAAATAAATAATGGTAGATTATATCATAGGGAAATACGGTATGAATCTCTTGTAATATCCTTCCAAATAAAAGAATATTCACACCACCATTTTTCTATTCATTTAATCCCAACATAAAACATCCTCAAACTTCCCTAGGTATATTACAAAACCATCAAATGATATAACGTTTCCCATAATGTGGAACTCCTATATTTAGAAACATCACCTTAAGATGTACTTTAAATGTGGGTTCTCTAATAGAATATCTATAATCGTAAAAAATTGTCTCATATGACCCTCCTCGGGAATTTATTACTGTATGATTTCATCACAAAATACTACAATGAACTAGTATAGGAATGTCTAAACGATCCAATACATGAGTCCCCTGAACTATTTTAGGTATTTTATTGGCTTAATGGCATTATCATGTGATCATTATGACAGTAGAGACATTATAATTATTCATTATTATATCCCCGTATCATACTCATAGAAATTGATATCATGATCTATGATCAATCATTAAAAACCATCACACCCTCTTAAAAAATTAAAGAGATCATTAATCCCTAATAGTCGTTTCTTTTTCAATATTTTCAATTGTTTTAGGGGAGTGAAATATATAAAAATACAAATATCCTCTACTCATTTTTGGAAAAAACACTGGGGATGTCTTGGGTCATACAATAAGTCTAAAATTCTTTTCCACATCATGTCCTCAAACTGCGCCCTCAACACCAAAATCTCTATGGGAGACATATGATATAATGTTGAAGATATCATGAAAGTCTATTGGTATTGATCAATGCATAATTATCTCTCTTAGTAGGGGGTAAGCATAAGAAATCATTAGGAAAAATGTATTCATACACCACAAATACTATAGGGAACCTGAAACCAATATCATCCACGAAAACAACGGTTATTCTATCCAAATGATGATTAATTGAATTCAACCTCCTCTGAAGGTGTCCATCCTTCACATCATGGGTTTCTTTTTCACCCATAATTTAAAACCTATTACGATTGTAGTGGACTCACCACATCCTATACAATAAAAATTATATCTGGGAATTAAATATAGATATCAATTTCATACCTAAATTATTTGAAAATGACTCGTCACTAGTAAAAATAGATCCCAACAATAACTCTCACCTCCAAGAGTTACGTCTCACTCTAGGAATATGTTTGTGAATGTTGATTCATCTCTAGTTTGATTCCCTTTGTGCAGGGGTAGAGTGAAGGGCTCAACTGGAATATCTTTTTTTACACCATATATGTGTATATAATAGAATGAATGGATCTATATCTCAAGATTTGTTCTATTCATATGTTATAAAATACACATATCATATATATTATCATCCCTAGATCCTCTTGGTCATATGTATCGACCAATAACAAATTTGACCACCAGGGCCATCTCTCTTAGGAAAGGTGTGTTCCACCTAGGGGAGGTAGTGATAAAAAGTTGATGTGTATGAAACCTACAGAAACTCTCTTATATTCTCTCCGACATCCACCACATTGAATACTGGTCTTTTCTTTCCACTGCCTCTAATTCATTCCCACATATTCTATCATATTTTCAACCATACAACGAGTTATAAAATATCGAGGAAGACGTAACCTTCCATCACATGGGTAGCAATAAATCCCTCTCGACTGATTAGAACCATTTTGTTATCCCTAAACAACATACCCTCTTTCATGGGACCTCCTAAAATTTTATACAAGTTTCGATCCCTAGGACTAACATATGCTCTTCACTGGAAATATCTCCACTCTTTGGGGACCATTGATAGTAACCAATATATATTTTTACTAATCCAAGAATTTTTTGACCACCAAATAATTTTTTATCAACACATTATATTTATTTATTAATAGATATATAAATATTTATCATATTTATCTACATATTCCTTGATTGAAATACCAACATAAAAATAAATTTTTCTTTACAATATCCATAGTGTAACTTGAATTGTTGGTTAATCGAGATGAATACTTTGGTATTGTCATTATGCTTTGATAAATATGTAGAAGATCATGGGTGTATAAACCACTCTGTATAGATATAAAAAAATCATATTTTAAAAGGTGATCAAAATATGAACATGATATATTTGAATCATTTTAAGATGGTGTCACCAAACCATACCAACATTATGAAGATCCACTGATAATGATCACTGGTAGAACCACCATGTAATATACAAGTGTCCATACAATCATGGAAAATTGATTCAATTCAACCAATACTTTTCTCATCATCATAGGGTTGGGATCTCCTCACAACCAAATGGGCATATTGGAAAGAATCACTTGAAGTGTGCTCATCAATCACACTTCATCTTATAGTACTGCTGGTTCAATATACAACTAAACAGGAGATGTTACAACTATTACACCACCTGTAAGTAAATTCCCTATAATTGGTCCCTCAATTAATTAGTCATAACTTATCGGAGAAACCTCATGATTCTATTGTTAATTTCTATTTTCAATAAATCACAGAGGCATTCAAAAATAAAAAATAAATAACAATATAAATGATTCTATCTATATAGCTGACTAAAGAAATACATGGAAACCAAAACACAATAATATATGATGAATGAACAATTATTTTCTGTTGAAACTAGTGCCCTGAGGTACTAATTTTAAAAGAAAGTGATTAGAGTCCTGGTGTACTAATACGTTGGTCACTCCGAAAAGACTAGAGTCCCTACCATAAATGATAAATATAAAACAAATAACACTATTTTCCCAACCTAATATCGTAGACTTTTGTCCTTGGTTATGACTTACTACTCTAGTAAAACTCAGTCATGAATTGACCGAATGGTTATTCTGCCATGACTTCGGAATTCATCCTCTAATTGGTTAGGGGCTTCGTACTAGAATTTATTATCCATATACCTTATCCTGTTGTACATGTACTTGTATACAAAAATCAAATCACATAAAATGATGAATTGAAAAGAAATTGATAAAACATTAATTCATATACATAAATCCCACAGTAAGAGTGCGAAAAGAATTACTTGGAAGTAAACATGGCCAAATACAATCCCACCATAATGATTTTAAAAAAAAGGACAACATAAATTTAAATATGGGGATTAAATAAAAAAGACCAAACAAAAAACATTTTTTCTAGATAACTATATAGAAGAAAGTCTTGGACCATCTAGAATTTCATAAAATGTTTGATCATCACCACTGGACATGACACAAGTGGGTGAATCCTATCGAAGGGTGAGTATAGAAATTCCCATTAGGGAAACCCCAAATAAATACATGTTTATAAAATAACTACAGTTAACAATACATAGGGATTTATATATAGAAGATAAAAAATAAATAACTATATATACATGAAAAATGCACGCACTCTCAAGTAAATTTATTAACTATAATTCCACCGGGGATTCCTTCTCCACAGATCCACATATCACTCATCTAGGATAACACACTCAAACAATTAGAGAACACTAATGTCATCCATATGAGATGTATATCTTATAGAATAATGCAAAATAACCATACAACTGATGTCTAAAGATAATGAAACATTTATGAATATAAAACCCAAGTCAACTGGGTATAAAAAAAACTAAATCTAAAATAATAAGCTAATTAAAGGATCGATTCATGCATTGTGTTTGTAATGATGATTCTAATAACTCCACCTATAGAAAGAAGATGTTGCATGATCTCACTTCAGGAAACACATATGTCTTTTGACAAATTTATCCAATAATTATTTATAAAGGGATCATATTTCTATGTGTACAATGTTATTACACACTAATCCCTATAGAAATGGTTATAGAGAACACACACTAATAAAATTTATCTGGGATGAAGAGCTCATATGATCTATGAATGTATTGATGGATTACAACATATTTAATATTACTACACTTCATGTCTCTTCAACAATGGGTCCTTCTGGTGTATCGTGGCACATTCACATGTCAATGTCAATGTACATGGTTTTTCTATTCCAAGGTACTTATGACTATGTCCAAGTTAAAATTTCTTTTCATGTATTCCTACTATGATCATGTCTTGGTTAGAGTACAAATTGTTTCCTTGACCATGTACTCTTGGCCATGTTCGTCTAAACTATGTGGTACATACTGAACATATAGTTAAAAGAACACACCATGTGATGGAGTAACATTAGATGTGATATTTAACATCACTGTGTAAAAACTAGCTATGACAGTGATGTCATATAGGGCGTCTTCCTTCAAAAAAACATACCATGTACCATAGGATTTCAAAGATCATATGGATTTCTCTAATGTATTTTCGTCCATTCCTCAATCCTACTTATTCACCGTGAATACCACTGAGATTTTTATATATAATCCATCTAATCCACACCATGCTCACTTGCTAGATTACTGTCGCCAAAATAGATTTGAAAATTCCTACTGTAGGTTCCCATCACTATCTCACTCTAGAATCCAACACAGGGTAACAAATCCATCAACAATATTCCATGTCTCTAATTATATATTAATACATCCTTTGATCCGTGATTGTATATATCTTATTTAATCTTAATTCGATGAAATATGTTTCCAACATTCAATTTATAATGAAGCTATCGACCCACCCGTCAAATGAAACCCTGATCATGAATGCACCTAAAAATGAAATAAAATAATTAAACACAGAAAGAGGTATGGACCTTGGATATGATTGGTTTTCCTCGATTCATTTCCATTATAATGATTAATTGAGAGATAAATAAATAAATCTCTTAGTAAATACTTTATGATTAACCCATCCCACATTATGACCAATCTATGAATATATCTATTGGTTGATTGATTCATGTTCAGTGTTGAAATGAATAAAAAAAGTCTCCCAATAAAAAATCTTAAAATTATTTATATAGATCAGTAATGAAGAAAAATTTTGGGGTTTTTCCGTTGGATAGACCCTTGGATTACCTTTGACAACAGTTATTGATATCTAATTCGAAAGATGTTTTCCATCAAAAGGTTGAACAACATCTAAAAAACTGTTATCAAGATGAATAGGGTTTAGCAGATAAACCTGATAACACAATACAACAATTTTTATAGGAAAATATTATTAAGTTGGTATATAAAAAAATTATTTTAATCATTCATTTTATTTTTCTAATCATATTCCCATAATTACACCTCATCTCAAATGATGGATTATTAAAATGGTAAATCCTGTATATGGTAAAACCCATACTCTGAACTTAATGGTTCCCTTGGATTTAGGATCTGATACAAAAGTTTTATGTTATTCAACTTTTTATATAGTATATGATCATTTTCTATTTAATATATTTATTATATTTCAATCATTTATTCTGGGAACACTGAGCCTTGGAATAACATTTCGTATCAATGCCTGGTGTCAAAAATAATACATAAAGTATCCCTAAACAGTACAACATAATTCAAATTCATTTCATGAATTCTTCCTGATTTGGGTGTCTTCTCATAGTATGGTGATGGTCAACGTGTTTTTAAAAAATACCTTCTAAATAATCATAAGCATCATTTCATTATTTTTTTTATGGTTCCATTACAAATCATGTTGGTAAATGTTTTGTTTATCAAACCAAACAATTCATAAAATTTATGAAATTTATTTGTGATTAAAACTCAATGGTGTGGTGTCATTTTATATGTGTAATTTATACATCCCCATTTCTCATAAAAGGACTACCCTTATTTAAAAAAACCGATACTATTTTTATCTATAATTTTTTTGTTATAGAGGAAGTAGTTTTGAATAATCATCATTGAAATTTGTCCCAATAATGTATTATTGTAGGGAATATATTATTTACCAATTCATAGTATGATATTTTTGTGATAATGAAATGTGAAAAATCACAGTTGACTCAGATGGATATGGGGGGAAAGGGATTTAATAATGTTATTGGATACTTTATAAAAAATGTACAGAACATTCGAATCCATACTATGAAATGATGTAATGTGTTTTAGGAAACGAGGTTAGAATAATTAATGGACTTCAACTATGGAATAATGTCTAATAAAATGGGTTTAATTGGTATATATAGTTTTGGGGTAGTCATTCGTTGTTTGATTGTCTAAATTACATATTTTAGGAGCTTCATTATTAGGTTTTACATTTTGGTACTCACTTGGGTTTATGGGTATATTTCCATGAAGACCCTTCATGGTAATTGGATAAATTTTCTAATTTAAAGTGTCAGGTATATTAATATTTTATGAGAATATACCCCTAGGTTTTATTAACTCTCTATCCCTAGGACTAACCACCTGGACAAGAACATTTGATCTGTTATGGTTATATGATCACATATGATATGAAAAATGAAAAAACTAAGTGTATGATATAAGTAAAATTTATTTGAGAAATGTTATATGTGGGAGAATATAATGAGTGATAATATGAATTACATGGTTCTTCATATGGGGAAAAAATTGGTATCACCAAAATTTACAAAACTTTTGCTTTCAAGAAGTCTCTTGTACTATATCAAGGGATTCCAAATCATTCGAGACCTAAAATGATCATATGATGACCTATTCTATGTTGATTAATTTTCTCTAGGATGTGGAAAAATTTATTGTATAATTTATGGAAGATAAAAATATACAACAAAATATAATGGAATTAAATTTATGATAAATTGATGAATGTATGTTATTATAAGGGGTGGATTAGATGAAATTACTTCTTAATGATTTCAATTTATTTGACTCCATAGTGGATAATTTAAAGATATTAGAAAATACATTATCACTTATGGGACTAATACTAATAAAAACATAATTAAATTTTTCTATACACTTGGAGGACTATTTTTATGATCACCATAAGGTAATGTTTCTTATTATCACCTAAAGTGTGTGGGCTTAAAATTTAATATGGAGTAAGATGTATAATGATCATTTAAATGAATTTTCAATTTAATTATGTGATTAAATATTAATATATTTATAAATAACTTCCAGAAAATACCCTTTATACTTTATTAGATAAACCCCTAATATTTTTATCATTCCATTTTTGTTATGATATCAATAGAAGATGGATGTAGGATTGTGGGGAATGAATTGAAGAAGATAAATAGTGAAATAATGATCACTCCACCATTGTGTGAATTATTTATGATATTTTTAGGTGAATAGGTTCAATCCATGAAGAAAATGTATCATCAAGGTATCCATAACAATATAAAATTTAAAGAATAATATATTATAAGTATATATTCGGTTTTTTCTAGAAAAAAATAACAATGAATGAACGTGATTTAAATAACAAATGGATAGAATTACATTATGAATGAAATGAACCAAATTCATCATCAAATACATTATCACCACTACATTAAATAGGAATCTATGGAGACCATGGTTGATATCAAAATAGTATAGTATTTCATATTTATTATGGTTGGCCTAGATTCGTGGAATTTTTGTGGAATGTGGACTTTTCCACCCTTTGAATGGAAAAGGGATATAGCTACCATTCCTATGATTGATAATTATAAATAAACTTCAAGATGGAAATATTTATATTAGAAATAGAATAATGAAATAAATAAAATGATGTATTATAACTTCCTATTAAATTTCATCCCAATTGGACATTGCATTTTCGATATTTTACTAAAAGGATGGGATATCATTCTAAGACATAGAATTTGGCCAATAATTTCATCATGATATTGGGCTTCCTGGAACATCCATCAAAACATAGAATTAATCCTCGGAACATTGTAATTAAATGTTACCCATGATGTTATGTAACTCCAGTTAATATTTAATCTTTATCGGTCAAGGATTATATCCACAACATTTATTTTATTGGGTTTTTATCCAGTTAACTTCACCAAGAATGATCTATGTTCAAGGCCAACATCAGTCAATATCCTAATTAAATATTTAATAGCTATAGAAAGGTGTACTATTCCTTACAGAATTTGGAGTCTTAAAATGAAAAATTAACATAAAATCTTGAACATTGGGTATTTTAGGGGGTGTTCAAAAATGTACCATGTAATAGTTAAATTATATAATGAGTTACACACAAGTTAAGAAAATAAAATCAATTTCTAAAATGAACTAGTATATGTGTTTATGAATATATAATCTCTATGATAACATTATATAAAAATTATTAATATAATATTTTATTGTATAAATAGTGTATTCAACAAAAAACATATGTAGTACGTTGAGTTTAAATGATATACTCAACATTTATAGTTTTGAGATTTATTGAACTTTTCTTCTTTGTATGCCAACTCAATCATTTTTTTCCCAGAAAGAATACTCTGCTATATGTGGATCTATTTTCATTGTCACAAACTAAATGTTATTTATATGTCTATCAAAAAAATTTAAACATTATTTTATTTTCCTACTTTATCACATAATATATATTTCCCATAATGAATATTATAATTCATTTTCTAAACAACGTATTGGATATTTTTTCATTCATTGAAATTTTGAATAATTGAAAAATCATAGAGAAAGTATGGTCAATAATATTGTAAATATTTTAGACTTACATTCAATTTATAAAAATTATAGGATAAACACAACATCCATATTCATCCATCAATATATTTTTTCCCCTAAAAAAGGTGTGTGAAATTTATTTTAATTAGTCATACAAAATCAGATAAGCTGTTAATTGGCATGTCATTATTTTGATAAAAAAATTTACCCTTATCTTATAAAATATTAAATATAAGAACATAATTCACTTCTTCCAGAATAAACATTTCAAAAAAAATTATTTTACCTTTGTATAACCCTTCATAATAATCTTGATTATTAGCCAAAGATAGTATTCCATCAAAATAAAAAATCATAATAAGAATAAACTTTTAATTTTTTTTAGTAGAAGTTGATATAAACAATTCCTTTCATGATGTTAGGAATCATTATATAGTACTCTATCTTGGGTACCATGTTATTTTTAGTCATGGATATTTCATTTTCAATTATTCTTAAACATAAAATTAATGTTTTATTATTTACAAAATATAGAATACATATTTTCTAATCAAATTAATCTTTTTCCAAAGCTCTATTTAGAAAATAGAACGTGAAATCCATAGGTTAAATCTTATGTTTTCTTTTATAAAATATCCCAAATAAATAGTCAAAGGGTACAATGGTTATAACTAGATAAAAAATCTCATAAAAATAATTTCACCAATATAGTATGTATCCCTTGTAAACTATCATTTCTTTATTTCTTACGAAATAAAAAATTTTATTTACATTGTTCTAGAAAATAAAAATTATTTTAATCACTTATTTTTATGATGTTAAAGGTGAATGGTCCCCTGTATCATTATTCTGAATTTGATCAAATTACACATTCACGGAATCCCCAATCTTCACGCTCTAATTATTATTTAATATCCCTCAAATCAAGATATTGAAAAATCATTTTTATAATGATTTTCACAAATATCATTTGGTCTATTCTTAAATTATTTTATTTTCAAATATGTTCTGGATTTTTACCTAATTTTCTAACATTTAATGTGAAAATGTGGTTGTTATTAATCAAATTAGAAAACCCATTCATCCTCTCCTCCATACATAGCCTCAATATAGTTATTTATATTAATTATTTCATCATAGTAAAAAATATGAATATATTCATCATATCCCCCATTAAATTATAATTCTTCTACTAAAATAAAAATTTAGGAAAATTCAAATTATATGAATCAATTATTCATAAAATATCCATGTTATTTTATCTCTATCCCTAGATATTTGTTGGGAATACATGGATTCTAAAATAAATACCACATTAATACAAATTCCAAGGATTTTCAATATTTAAATTGATAATGTGGGGGCTAAAAAACAAATATAAACATCAAACAAGTGAACATATGATAATAAATCCACAAATGATAAATTTATGAATATTTTCTATAGAATAAATCATTTTTAATTTGGACTAATGAACCAATATATTTCAATTAATGTAACTAAGAAATATTATCTTTCATTAACATGGTTACATCAATTTCAAAAATATACTATTTTCATCCACCATGGAATTTTTTTGTGGAAAATATGGAGCACTAAAATCATTAAAAATAAAATTCTTATCAATATAATTATAAAATTTACTATTTTTTACTCTTAACTATTATTAGTTTAGACAATATTTATAGAGTTCCCACTTCCCATTTCACCACTTCTGTTGAAATGTTTTGAACATCTTCAGATCCTTGATTTCGGTATTAAAAACATAAAATATATAATATGAGTGAATTCAATAGTGATGAAATTAAAATACTTATACCCATTTATTTATTTCCTCATCCTTGGTCTATATATGTGATAATGAAAATGTCACAATGTATGTGCGGTAATTTTATCAACAATATTTTGTAAATATTATTTTTATAATTTTTCTTTCTCAAGTATGGAATGAATCTTATTTGTATTACATAACATTTCATGAAAATCACATACACACCCTATATGTGTTAACTTGTATGGGTTTCTCTAAGAAATTCCCAATCATCTATAATATATATTATTTTCCTTATTCATGCCATAATATCAATAATTTTATATGTCACAAACACAGATCAGGTTTATCTTTTTTTATTATCATGTTTTCAAAACAACCCCAAAAATATATATTTAAAGATAAATATTTATATTCTAATTATGTATTCGTTTCTTTATAAACATGTTTTCAAATTCATGACAGGTTATGTTTCAGACCGTGACTAAATAAGGCACATAATGATTTCAACATTTATTTTATAATAATATTTGATTCAATACCTTTGATTTTGGGAGAATAATTACCTCATCACGTAAAAAAGATATTCATTATAGTGTTTCAAATTAGTCAACTACTTCAAATATTTGGTTATTTTATGACAAATATTTGTTATTAAAAATCCAAGACCATTCTACATTTATACCCTTATGTATACATTCAACCATGAAGCCATCACTTTTTCCATCTCTTTATTATCTTGATTCCATTTATTTTTTTGTAAAAACGTTTTTGACCTATTAGTTTCATACGAAAAAAATATTCAAGGATTCCATATGATTACATCTATTATTAAGATAATTCACACGCCATAATTTTTCCCAATATTCATATATAAGATTTCATAATGTACTTAATTCTAACTTTTTTGTGTTTGATGACTCCCCCTTAATCAAAACCTCTATTAAATTATTTGTGCATTGTATTATAAAATTATGATCTAATATAGTTTCATCATATTTATAAATCCATCACAACATTATAAAAATTTATTGAATGAATATCATCTACTTTGACATGCATGTTGTAGATAAAGTTTCATCGATATTAGATTTTTTTTGAAACATTAATCATATATTTTTTTGGGAAAAATATTTCTTAAATGTATAACATATTCATATTAATATTGTCTACATAGTTATACTAAATACTGTATCTATTGATAATATTATTTCCCTTTATTTTTTTTCTCAGTGATTTTGTAATTCTAAAATTTTCACATTTTACCTTCATAAATGGTCCTCTTGACATGATTCTTATTTTGAGACCCTTTAAAAACAACTTCATATTTGTTAATAAACATTAAGGATGGTCTCTAATGATATTTGTTACCTTTACATAATATATATATTTCTAAAAGTTTTGAAATATAGTTTCTTATTGGTATTCAATATTTTACTCATCCAATTTTCTTTTAATATGATAAAATAATTATCATTCCCCCACATATTTTATTTATGAATCATGTTCACATATTTGTATCCATAAAATATTTTTTCCTTGCTTTAAATATACATTATAAATTAGTATTTTTCTTCCACTTTGATAATTTTATTATTGATATCAAGTGAAGAAAATATCATTGACTTCCTATTCTATTTCTATACCATTGAAACTTTCTTTATATAAAATTTGAAATATATTCTTACCTTGAACTCCATATGAATTTATTCACTTTCTCTTTTATATTGTATTCTTTTATTATTTTTAAATCTATATTCATTTAACATTTCAAAAATAATCTTCTTATCATGTACATCAGAAGAATATTATACTCCTACATCTTCATCACTATCATTATCTTCTTCAAATTTTGATAAAACTTGTTTATATTATTATTTTTTAAACAATTTTTATTCATTTATTTTGAAATGTATATTTATTCTATATCTTCTTATATAATTTTATTCTTGTAGATCCTTGTTCTTCATAGTTTTCTTAATCTTCTATCATTGTTCATTAATATTCTAAAAAATGTCCAATTTCTCTAAATGTAAGGAAAAAAATGATTTCATTCATTTATATATCTGTATGAATCAATTCATATTTCTTGAAAATTAATATATAAATTAATAAAAAAAATATTTATCCCATCATAAAATTAAATAGATTAACTAGTCACCTCATTATAACAAATTTCCGTAAATTTTCATTAATAGTGGATTTAAAGAAGATTATATAATATTCCAATCCTATCATTTTGAAATCATTCTTTTTTTTATCAAATATTATGATCACACTGTTTAAATATTCTAGATAGATTATTTTTCAGATCATTATATTCCAATGATGAATATCATTAATCAAATCAATTAGGAATAATTCTCTCTATCATAACAACGCCTATTAGTATTTTGATTTTTCACCAAGGCTCTAAATGGTAGTTATGTAATAATTTGTGGTTTTATGAACAAACCAATAGAGTAATCTTCTCTAATTTTAAAATATTAATATTTATGTAAACAAAATTATATGTTTTATTTCATCACATTCATGTTCTTATTATAAATATTCTTCATCTTATTCCATATACATTTAGTTTTTCTAATTTTGATAATAAGTTGAAATTAAATTTTTGATATAGGGGACATAATAGAATTTATAGATTTCATATCATTAACTAAAATACACTTATATTTGGATATTATAGAAGAACCCTCTGTATGATGAGTGATAGAATCAATTGTCACATCTGGAATATCACAATTAATTAATAAAAGATTTGGAAACATTATTTTCATCACGATATGATAGTTATTCTTATAAGATATATTAATCATATTACTATTTAAAAAAATTCAATAATCCATAATGAAAAAATTCATTTTTATCCACAATATTTCTTATATTCAATGAAGTCTCATTTTCTCAGATACCATATATAAGAACTGGTCAGGAACACTATGGCCAAAGAGAGATAGAGTTAATGAGTAGATAATTCTTATTTAATGGTTTCATCGTTTTAGAGAAAAATGCACATCCATTTACAGATTCATGAAACATTCTAATGAAGAAAATAAGAAAACCTATAGGAACACAATTATATTCAATTTTCACTACCTAATAATAGTATATAGTTTTTGAAATTATAAAGAAATAAATATGATATCACATATAAAATAGAAAATTACCCTTATGGTTTTGAGAAAGCATGGTATATCCATTAATTTTGTTGAATTATTATATTTTGATACTATAGTTTATCATAAATTAGATGATATGGAAATATAGATATTATATCAATGAAATAACCTTTAAAAAAGAAATTCTACACGTCATTACCATGATTCTTACATTTGATACGCATGTGCTTAGATAAATTAGACTATTTTATTTAATATATTATACATGTGGGAGTAAAAACCCCTCCATCTTATTTATCCGCCTCTATCCATCATCGACAGAAAGGAATCAACAATAAATGATCATAATGTACTATATATAACATATCAAGTTGTTTTGGCTAATAATTCATATTCATTTTATTTTAATATTTATAACATCACATAAATAATGTCAAATTTATCTTACCAAAATTATCAAAATTTTCTTTATAATATTATCCATAAAAAACCACTTCAATATATTATTTTAAAAAAGTTGTAAAATTCATAAAATGTCATTTCCACTTTATTAAACATTAATACTATACTTATTATTCAATTAAGTTTCTTTCATGATTCAATAAATTCATATTATATTTAAGGGACCATTCCAACATTATCCATGGAATTTTTTCCCATTAATTCTATGAAAACCATACCACCTTATTCCAATGATAAGTAAAATAGTTATGTATCTACCTATAATGCATATATTTATGCATCAAATATAATGAATCATCTTTCATTTGAGGTATAAAAATCACATTTATACATTCTTACATATTCTACTTAAACTAAATCCGATAACTATTAAATAATAATCACTTCATGGAAAACAAATCAAATATTTCATCGTCTTCATTTACAAACAAATATACACAACACATTCTCCACTTCTTCATTTAATTTTTAAAAATGAAATTTTGCATTGGATTTCTCTTTTATCTTCTAAATTCTATATTCATCAAAAAACACCTTTGAATAAATCATGAAATTAATTTTCAATATGTTTAATCTTTATTATATCACATTACATTATATCACAATCATTTATTTACTTTAGTCATAAATTTGTCTCCAATTCACCATAAATATGTCGCTTATGGTAGATCATCATATTTCATGACTCAAAATTAATACTTCTATACATAATAGATGGTTTTTTATCAAACTCATTTAGGATCCACCCTCATAGAATAATCATTCTCATTGAATAAATATTCTAAAAAAATATCCTTAATGTTCTCATTTATTCATTAAACATAAGAAATATCAATATTATTTTCTTTTTTCCCATGTTTGATACATTCTATTCAAATTTATGTACTAAAGATCATCGAAAATAAATTATTCATCTCATGTAGGATGTTTACATATTACATGGAAGCGTGAAGACACATTGGAGAATACCACATAGTAGCCTAGTTCACATAATAAATGTCCAAAAATAAGAATTAATATCAAATGAATCATCCTATCATAGTAAAAAAAATTATTTTCTTAAATATATAACCATATCCTACCAAATTTCCAATTACATGCTTCTTATCAATATAAGCGAAATTATCAACCCCTTGGAGTCAACACTCTATGTCCTAAAGGATAACCAAATAGTAATAGATGTTAATATGTGGTGTTTGTTCCATGCTAATATAACTACCCTATATACTGTAAAAAAAATTATTTTTGTTTTAATTTTTTTTCTAGGGAGAATTTTCCTTACTTGATTCACAATATAGAAAATAAGTGGTTCACACCATAAAGAATGATTATATATTATATATTATTTTATTAATTTGTTTCTATGCCACTATATTATAGAAGATATCTAATATTTAGTTCTATATATTACATATATGTGTTAAATTATTAAAAACATACCATTTTTAACTATCATGTTATGCCCCAATGTAAGAGTCTATGTAGTGATTCGTGGAAATATGGGTATTTTGACCAACCTTGATGGAATGGCTTCATCTATGTTGTTTTGTGGTTAATTCATCCTATACTATAAACTTTTTTTGTCTTGGATGGTGATTAAATGATGAATGATCATATAAGGTATGTGTTTTATATTGTTGTCTTGAATTTTAACTTGAAATATATACATGAAATAAATGATTTGGAATGATATTTTTCATGAACAATTTAGAGTAGAGATATTAATTTAAAAAAAATAATGATTTTTTATATTCATAAATATGAATAATAAATATATATTATACATAATGAGAGTGATATGAATCTTATATTAACTTAATGAAATAATATATATTAATGAATATGAAGAATCAGTAGAGTATTCCATGTTTGACACTGATGTGGAAGTTAGAGAATTAATTGATCAAATTCAATATTACTCTGCACTAATGTTTAATAAGAAAATAATTGATGAGTATATGATAGATAAATTTCTGTTAATATTTTAATTGAATAATAATTCATAAAACCTGTGAATGAAATGAAGTCATCAATTTCAAATATGATGTCAAAAATGGATGTCTTTTTCATTTCCGTTTTTATAGGAACGATAGTCAAAGAAGGGATTATATAAATTTAGTTTTCTTGTATGAAGAATAGAAAGTATAATATTTATTTATTTTATTGAATTAAATTAGAAAAAGGTATTTTTTATCCACAAGAGGAATAATAATAAAAAGAAGAACAATGTTACATCCAATCTATATCAATGTGATATTATAAATTGATGTCGAGATATATAATTGTTACCATTATATTTATTTTAAAATTATATGATGTTAATTAGTATGCGATGAACCAATAGGTTTCTAGGATGAAAAATCTACACTTTTGGGATACTATGGTGAGAATACTATATGACGATTCCTCTTTGATTTTAGAGGAATTCAGTTCAAACATTGAATTCTCCTTATCATACAGTTAGGCCAGACTTATAAATTGTTGTGAATTTTGTGTGTGAGATAGTTTTTGTATTTTGACTAAAATATATAATGTACTGAGATATAACAAGAGTGATAAATTCACCATAAAAAATAATTTTTTGAATGAAAAGTTAATAAATGTTGTATGTACAAATTTTATTTAAAATTAACCAAGACAGATTCATACCCATAGTTTAGTTAATATCCAAATTGTTACACTCAATTGGTATATGTTCTTTATTCACCTCTTATTAGACTCTAATTTATATTTAATAAAATTTCAGCATTTTAAATTTCTTTAAAAATTAATAATTTTTTTAATATTTAATTAATGTATATCTCTAATTCAAAAACAGATTTTATAAATATTATAATGAATAAATGAAATAAATGGAAAACTATGATTAATACATTATAAAAAATGTAAAAATAAAAATATATTTTATATTTACCACGAAATAATTGTAATGTTGAATGATCTGGATGGGAATTAAATTTAGTTCAATGTAACCCCACAATAATAAACTATATTTTCAACAGAGTATGATCATGTAAATCAAATTATCAAAAGCTGTCTAAAAGTTCTTCTGAAAACTATACCCATGTAGAACTAAGTGAACATTATAAATCATATTCTGATTCATATGATTATAAGAATTCAATAATAGGATTCTTGTAAAATAACATTAATGCCAATGATATTCAATTGAAAATTAATTATAGGAGGATTAATGAGAGTGAGAAATTAAAACATCATAAGATGAAATTTAATGATGTTGAATTTATTATTGTTAAGAATAAATATGATGAAAATTTGAAGGCAGTGGAAAATGAAAAATTCATTATCAGCATGAAATATCATTAACATGATCCAATGATATAAATTCTAAAATGTTCCCTAGATATATCTTAATAAGGAATATATGATGATTTTTTTAATTAAAATTACTATTAAATATAATATATATGTACTATGTGACCTCTGTTGTGTAGATATAAGATTTATACATCACCTAATGGTCATTATCATATAGCATTAATGAAATAGGTACAATCAATATCCAAATTTAATGAGTTTACTAAATTTCATTTAATTAAAAGTATAATATTAATGTATACAATTATATAAATTTAGTTGAGAATAAATAATGAAATTTATGTCACTATAGAAATGGTATATATAGAAAATATGTGAGTGTTTTTGTCCAAATATTGGACCGATTATGGGTGGATAAGACACAAAAACATCTTCATGTCATATCTATAAATATCACTCATTATAAAATATTGATGATAATATCAATGTCTGTTTGAAATTTCTTATTGTGCAACAGATTTGATAATATATGAAAATATTATTTTAATTATCTATAAATATTATTGTTCATAAAATAACTATTCGATGGCGGAAGAAACCCTAACATAGTGAAATATCCATAGATTAATAAGAACCAGTCAAAATAAAATTGGATCCTAAGTCTGAAGATATATGTGATCTGTGAAAAGGTATTGTTCATAAAAGTACTTCATGATCTTATCATCATTTATCAAATGTAAAAATAATGAAAATAATTTGAAATAAAATGAAGAGTGATCCATAGGTAGGAATTTGAACAATGTTGTAAACCATATTCCTCTAAATATGTTTCATAAGAAATATTGGTTTTTATTATTAAAAAATTATAATGAAAAACTTTTATTTACAATGTTTATAGGGCATAAAATGGTTGAATCATAAATAATATTTGATGTGAAAATAGAAAGTAACAATATTCTATATAGAGAACCTAAAAAATGTTTAAATATATAACATGATATTTTTGTTTTTTAGCCAGTTAATTTATAGTGAGTAAAATAATAGAATAATAAAAAAACAATTATAAAATTAAAAAACAATTCAACAGGAATAAGTATAAATTCATTACATTATTTCAATGAATGATCACCCTTTTGCTGAAGAACATCTATAAATGAGATAGATGCTAACTGTGCAGAATTTCAATGGTTGTTTAACCAATTTTCCAACATTTTTAGAATATAAAATGTTAATGAGGACAATTTTAGATTTTGAATATTATATATAAAAGTAATAATATCTGAATATGATGAGTTCTAGGAAACCAAATTGAAAATAATATGGAAAATTTGATATATATTCTTGAATAATGGATAATGTTTCCTGAAAAATGCATCTCCACCAAGATGATCATGTTGAAAATGAATAGGACCCAGCATATTTTAAATATCTATGTGTTATTTTTGTTATTATCTTATAGGGAATTTATTTTAAGTCATATTATATTATGTACATCTCATGCTGGAGTGGATTATATTGATTCTGGACAATAAATATGAATAAGATACCATCTTAAATTGATTTCTCAAATGATATTTTAAATTTCATAAAATAATCATCTTTGATGAAGTTGATGTAAGTGTGTACTTTCCACAATCTATAGAAAATTGAAAAATATAAAATCCATGATTTCTCGATTATTTTATGTCCAAAACAACATGAATTTGTAGTGATCATCCTTGGTGGTGATTTATAAGTTATACAATATAAAATTTTTCACTTTTTATGTATTGTTAATAAGATGCATCTTATATTTAATTATTTAATGATTTTACGTTGATGAAGATAATTATAGGGCCTCATATATGGGGAATAAAGTGAATATTAATTAACAAGAGTCTTTTTGGATCATAATTATCTAGATTTAAAATTTCACCAGATTTTTCTAGGTGATGATTTCATTGAAAATTTATTCTTTATTAATCTCACATACATGGTTACTAAAATTAGATTTCAATATTTAGGGTTGGGGACCAATATAATCAATTTAATAAATTATCAATTTTTTAATTTTATTTGTAATTATTTCACACCCTGTATTTTTTCATGAATGGTTCAAAAATATATGTTCAGGTTTTTGTAGAAAAGATTGGATGATATAATTTTAGATGAAGTTTTCTATAAATTAGTATTCATAGAGGTCCCATCCTAATTTTGTTTAAATCTTTGAAAGGACGATGTATCTAATTTTTGTTGGTATAATATTAGTTTAGTAATTGATATAAATCTTGAATAAACCAATTTATCTTTATTTACTCTGTTATAAGGGATTATATATGATTAATGTGTAACAGTTTATATCAAATTTGTATTCAAAGAGTTATTTCGTTCCCTCTCTAGTGGTTTTTTATTTCATCTTAATAAAGAATTTTTTATTCCAAAAAATGATATTATTTTTGGGAACTGGGTATATTGGAAGTTAGATAAAAGTGGGGAGCAGATAATGTATAATTTAGAGTAGTATGTAAACTAGAATAGGGGAGACTATAATTAGTAAATAGGTGTTACATATTTTTACATATCAATTTGCTGGTATTGAAAAAAAATAAGAATGGGGAGATTAATGAAAAGACTTTTAATGTCATATTTGTTGTCAATGGTTATCCATTGATGTAATTATATTGAAAAATAATAACTATTTTTAATGTTTGATTGATGATAGTGGTGATATACTTTTGATAGTGTATGAGTAAATATTCAAATCATATTTGTTGAAGATGTTTCAAGGAAGTTCTTAAAATGTTCAAAATGTTTGATGATTACAATAAATATCATGAAGTACTTGATTAGGAATTCAATTTAAGTTCCATACAAAAAATAATTTCAATTTATTATAATTATGTAAGGAAAATGTGATTTAATGATTTAAATTCTATAGATAATGTAATAGACAATATTTATATATCTATACTGAAATGGAGTTAATTATTACATCCACTGATGTTGGATGATTTATGAATCTGTTGAATGATATAAGATGTCCTTATGTTATATATTTAAATAATGAAAATAAAGAAATATTGAATTAATCATGAATTTTAGAAGTTTATCATAATGGTATTGTCTTCCAGTGATTTCAATATTTTTGAATTAAAATATATTGGAGGAGTTGGATATATCAAGGGGTGGGGTTGGATGTGATTCACTGTGTTTTATTTATTTTAATATATATAACTCAATTAAATGACGACATTACTTATTTATTTCAATTATTTGAACTGTAATTTTGATGATTCTTACTTTTTTTATAGTGATTAAATAGCATTAAAGGATTTCATGATGCTAGTGTGGGATTGAAATAGAATATATAGATGCTCGGTTATAAGAGGGGGTGATTTGTTAGTTTAAAAACATTCGTTTTTAACCATAAAGAAAAATATATTTAATAAAGATAAATAAGGTAAATTCAAAAATCCTTTTTTAGTTATACATAATAAACATGCATAGGTTCTAGAAATATGGTTCTAGAAATGAAACTTATAGAACATTTAGATGGAAATTATTCTACCTTAAAGCATATAGAATCATACTTATCAGAGTGTACCAAAATTCAAGAAAGTATAAGAAGGTTATACATTCTTTCTTTATCAATATGTAGAGGAAATAGAGTTGAAACAAAACAAGAATCGGGTATATAATCTTTTATCCGAAAGTGTTGGTTATCTAACAACCATTGATAAATGTCCCTTGAATTATACATTCAATAATTTCTGTCTTACCCACACCATGTTAATCCCTCTTTGTGAATACATAGATATATATTTCTATAGCTACAATCCCTAGATCATAATGGTTGTTTTATCCTCTATATTTCTATCTTTGGATGCACCCTATCTTTAATGAAGTCAGTACCTCTATGATTCTGTCCCGAGAAGCCCTCAATTGTACTCAACAACATTTAGACTAACACGAAGAAATCTGAAAAAGATGTTCCGAACCACACAAATCATGAGAATATTTCCCCCCAGAAATCACATTAGCAGTATGTAATAACTATATTGATTGAATAGTTTAGGGCTCATTTGAATGTGCTCCAATTTATATTCACTTTTCCAATGGTCGGAACCATCCTCTAATGGTCATATTTTTCCATCAATTTCGGATGGACCTTTACATGTGTCACTCATACACGGATTGTTGGAAATTTATTATAAGAAAACATTTCATAATAATTGTAATAAAAATGAATTTACATAACCAAATATATTTTTCAAAGTGTATGGAAATATAGAATTCAAAATCTAACCAAATAAATATTTAGAGCCTATAAGACATTGATATTCTGATTTTGTTTTCCAAAGAGTTTGGAATTTAAAATATATATATTTCAGAGTCTGAATTACATTGTATTAAAAATATGAATTCCATGTAATTTTGTGTCTAAATTATGTGGAATTAATAGTCATAATTTGAGGAATTAGGATTCTTAATTCTGAGGTATTTGGAGTCTGAATATTGTGAATTCGAAATCTTAATTTCAGATAATTCGGAGTCCAAATCTTGAAGAATTCAGAGTCTGAATTTGGATCAATTTGAAGTCTGAATTTTGGGGAATTCAGAGTATTATTTATGAAGAATTCAAGGTCCAAATTTTTTCATAGTCGGACTCCGAATTCTAAAGAATTGGGAGTCTGAATTCTAGGCAATTTGGTGTGTGGATTCTAAGAATTTGTACACTGAATTTCAATGAATTTACATTCAAAATTTCGCAGAAACCAAAATCCGAATTTCAAAAAATTATGTTTTTGAAAACAGAACACAATATATCTAATGAATTATAATATTCCATGTATTTACATAATAATCCAAATTTTATACATATTACAAAAATATTAATTATTTAGATAGTTTGTAAAATTAAAACTTGAAAACAATGGTAAAGAAAAAAAATTAGTTAGGTAAAGAAAATTTTCATTATGAAAATAATCCTTAGGGAAAAAAATTTACATAAGATAAATTGTTTCTGGTTTTCAAAACATAGTGGAATAGAAAATTCATACTGATGCCATATTGAATCAACAATATCCCCCTTTTTTGAATGCACAAACATCCTTATGAAAAAAATAATATAAGGACTTGTAATGTTTCTTAAATGAAAAACTTATCTCCCTTTACATATGGATCATGGTGAATATGACTAACTCACACATAGGTTTTGTAATCCCTAAGGATTGTATTATATAGTTTTTCAAAGAGATTTTTCATTTTCATTCATAAGGAAATCATCTTTGATAAAAATCCCCCTTTAATATCCAGTCCCATACTTAGGGAATCCTATTCTTTACTTAGTATTCCTTTTATCTTGAATTTCTTCCGTTTGTTATTTTCAATGTGGAATAAAGGGAATGGATAAAAAATATGGTACCTAAAATTTTAGTACTCTACAACAAAAACACATGATGGATAAAAAATATTTTTATTTTGAATGGAAAATTTGTACCGAGATAGTAAAACAACAAAATATTAGAGGTAAGGAAAAAACATTATTATTGTTCCATCAGCATATGATTATTGACAATGATCATTATATTTTTAAGCTTATTATAATCCTCTTCAAAATGTTCAAGAAGTTGATCATGATATTCTTTTTTCATCTCTAATGAATTGATCTTTTCTTCATGAGACTTAGTAATGTCACCCTAATTGATCAAAATGTATTGTTTCTTACTAATCTTTTCATCGAACATGATTCTGAGATCACTTTTCCTTTTCATATTTAAATCAACTGAATTAAGTTTCCCATTCAGATCATTGTCTCCCTGTATATGATCTATTTTTTCATGATTTATTTTCTCATTTAAACATTTAATATGATCTTTGATCTTGATATATTCAGTATCAAAATCATCTTTCACATTTTCATGAATGTCATCAAAAGTTTTTAGCACATTAATTATCTTCTTGGACCACATAGTGATTTCCTTGAACCAACATTTGTGAGAATCATACCAGATGTAAAAAGATTTAAAATCATCCACAAGCATTATGAATTTGTCTATAAGCATGAAAAAAAAATCCAATTTTAGATTAAATGAATATTTTAGCATCTCACATCTTCTGTAAATACCAAGAAACAAATGAACGGTATCGTCCAATTTTTTCAAGCATTGAACCACAAAATCGTGAACCATAGAAAATGAATCAGAATAAAATTCTCTTGTTGGTGAGTATACTTTCTCAATATCATTATTATTTATTTTAGAAGATCCACCAAAAACTTTTCTATACACCACGACCTTCTTATGTGTATTAGCTATCACCATTTTTACTTTATCAGCTATCAAAATGATCTCAGCATCCTTTGGTGATTTTTGTTCACTATTAGATAGTGTGACTATCTTATGTTCTTTAATATTTTCCTTTATTGCATTTTCCATGAAATATTTTGGTTTAACCAATTTATGGTTTCTACTCTCATCTACTAATGGTTTGTTTACTTTTCATGACCATTTTCTCTTTTTCCTGGGGTAACATGTTTAGAAAATTCGACCTCGTATGTCTAGATCAACAGTTTCTAAGAAGGACTCTCGTTCTCATGATATTCTTCATATTTTATTATCATATCATCGGTATCATCACTTCCTTACTCTTCTTCTTCTTCCACTTCCTCTTCCTGCATAATTTCTTCCTCAACATCAGGTTCTTGAATGACCATTTTTTTTCTAGAGTCACAATCAGTGACTCTTGTAAAAATGATTCTAATACGCAAATTTTTTCAAATACATTTTCTGTATCCTTGAGAAGGTCTTAAATTATTTTATCCTCATAAATATTCTTCTTTTTCTTCTTCTATTTTTTTCATAATCTTCTACTACCTTAATCATCAATTCATTTTCCTTAGTAGGGTCCATACTAAAAAACATTTATCCTTATTTCTTATTATTTTTATCTCCTATCCACTTAGTAATAACATAATTTGTATAAGTCTTATTATTACTAGGTTTTTTAGGTGCTGATTGGGTTTACTATAATGAATGAGTTTTTCATTTTACTTATTTTTCCTTCACAATTATTTTATTTCCACCCTTCTTGGAATGTCTCAGCTACTTACATATTTTTCGATAAGTCTTCGATCTCAAATTCAGAAAATCATAAAATTCTTCGGATTTTCTATTAAACCCAATATTCATCCTTCACAGGGTATCATCACATAGAAAAAAACATTGAAATTATGTGGTGTAGAAATAAATTGAATTTCTATAGATTCTAGACAAAAGTTTATGATATTGGAAATAATAACTAGATAAATAATTAAATTAGATTTGAGGGTCATATTATTGATTCTTAAAATTAATGGAAATAAATATTTTACCAGATTAATATTCTAGAGAATCCCCAAAAAATCCTGAATGTAAATATAACTCATTTTCGATGTATCCTTATCATATTTGATCAAAATGAGAAATCCTTGAACCCATAACTCTTTAATCCAAAATTTACTACCCAAATGATTAATCATCATTGTATTCACCCCTGATAAACAATGTCACTCTTAAACCTTCTCCTTATCAAAACTACCTGATATATCTGGTTGCATGTTGGGGCATAAATCAGCTTCCACCTCATATGGAATTCTTAAAATTCATGAAGCCAAGATGAAGGAAATGTAATATGTTTTCCCATAACACATAGAAGAAAATTTTTCATTCCCATATTGGAAAAAATACATAAGGTCTCATAAAATTCTACCAGAAACTCTGGATAGACTAGATCATGTTCCTTTGGTTTGGATACACATAGACTCTCCCAACCATTCAATTTGATATTATTTGAAATAAAATAATCATACTTAGAGAAAAACATCATATCTAGTAACCTCTATCTGTTGATATTCTATTCAGAAACATATTTTTTGATGACATATTATTTTGTGGTGATGCTTCCAAATACATTCAGATTCAGGAAAACCAGAAAATTCGGACTGACCCTTATATAGAGCGGCAGAGGTTCGGCACATAGGTTTTTGAAAACAGATGATAGAAAACCATTTGGGTGGGCCTTTATATAGGCATTGAGGCGATGGTTCTTATTCCCAGATTGGTCCAATGTTTGAAATAAGCTTGATATGATCAGACGATTGAGATGATATATGGTGAAGAATTTTGGTAGGTTCGGATAATTTGAGTTTTTTGAAGTAATAATTATAATTTAAGAAAAGATAATCTGAAAGAAAATAATCTTCTTAAAGAAAGATAAAAATACCGACATATAAAATACTGATTAAAAAAATGTAAGGAAACATACCATCTGGATTGCAAGGAATATTATTAATAATGGGGAAAATTCTTCTCAAAAAACTATAGGTTCCATAAAATATTCTTATAAATGGAAAAACTATTAATCTACATTTTTTAGAACAAAATTATATTCCGAGAATTTTAATTATGAAAAATTTGATTATGAATAATTTTATTACAAAAAAATTTGATTATAAAATATTTTTAATAAAAAAATTAATTACAAAAAAAATTATTACAAAAATTTTTTATTAACATGAAAATGTACCCCCTATGAAAAAGAGTTAATTAATATAAGAATATAGGTTTGAAAAAAAGTTAATATGAAATATTACATTATGGTTATCATTCCTAAATATTGTTTAATGTATTCAAATTTATTAGAAGGTAAATATTTTGTGAAGATATCTGCTAGTTGATCTTTCATTTTGTTAAATTGAAGAACGATATCTCCTTTGATTGTGTGATCCCTAAGAAAGTGATGCCTAATATCTATGTGTTTTGAATGAATGTGATGTGAAATGTTTTTTCATTGGGAAACGACACTAGTTTTAACCCACAGTGGCTATGTTTCGGTAAAATTCATTCCCTATTCTATGAGTGTGTGTTGCATCCAATCACTTGAGCAGAACAACTTCCAACTACTACATATTCAGCTTTAGTAGTTTAAAGTCCTTTTGAGTGTTGATTTTTTGCATGACAACAAAACTAATGAATATCCTAATACATGACAACTTCCAGATGTACTTTTCATATCTATTCTTCATCCACATTGATAAGTATCAACAAATGTTTTTTAAAAAATCACTTCCAGATATATAAAAGAGTCCTTAATCTGTGGTTCCCTTTAAATATCAAAAAATTCATTTCACTGCATTTAAATGAGATTCATTATGATTTAATTTATATATTTCTAATAAGTATACTAAAACCATTATGTTTGGGAGTCTAGTTAATAAATATATTAAGCTTCCTTTTATACCTCTAAATGATGTTTGATCTACAGGTTTCCTAGTTTCATCATGATCAAGGGAATATGAGGTACCGATTGGAGTACTTATACTCTCAGTTTTTTTTCAAATCCATACTTTTTAATATTATATTTAATATATTTATGTTGAGATATATATGTTCCTTATAGTTTTTGAAAGACATGAAATCCTAGTAAATATATTAACACATCCATCATACTCATTTTAAACTAATATTTCATTAGATTCTAAAAGGAATTAGTTAATGATTGATGAGTTGACCAAAATATAATGCCATGAAGTTGAAAATGGAAAATAAAAACATATTTTATATCATTACTTATAATATATTTGGATTAGAAGTTCCCATAACATAATTGTTTTGTAACAATAATCTTATAATTCTATCATACTAGGCTCTAGGGACAGGTTTAAGTCCATAGAAATCTTTTGTATGTCTAAAAACATGTTCATTAAATTTTTTTAATAAAAAATAAGGAGGTTTTTTAATATAAACTTTTTTCTAGAATATATTTGTAAAGGAAAAAATATTTTACATCTATTTGAAAATGATTAAAATTGAATAATGCTGCAAAGGCAAGTAAAATGTATATAGATTCATGTCCAACTATGGGAGCATAGGTTCCTTCATAGTCTCTTAATTATTTTTGATTATAGCCTTTACAACTAATATAGATTTATTTCTTATAATGATTCCATTTTCAACCGACTTATTTTTGAAGACACGTTTTAATCCAACATATAGAGGATTCCTTAGGAATTTTAACCAATACCCTGACTTTATTCCTTTCCAATTCATTTAGATTATCTTGCGTGGCTTTAATCAAATCATCCTTACATATAGATTCATCAATTTTTTTTGTTTCTAATTAGAAAAGGAATTCTAGATGTTCTACATCATTTCTTAAGAAACTTCTCATCCATACATTTAGATTTAAATCACTAATGACACCGTCAATTGGATGATTCTTAAGAAAAAAGCAATTTTGGTTTTGTAAAACATGTTCATCAACATATGGTTGGAAATATTCTAGGGTAAATTCTTCAGAAATATTTTCTTGAACATTTTAATTATGAGAAGGATCTTTTATCATGGTTTGAAAATTAGCCTTTTAAAATATATCTAATGATGCAGATAGTGGTTGTTTGAAAACAAATGGATCAATTTCATCAAACCTAACTTGTAATATTACTTCAATAATACAAGTGTATTTATTAAAAATTATATATGCCATAGAAGTTGTGGAGTAGCCTAGTGAAATTCATTCATCAGATTTGGGTTTGAATTTATGTAAATTATTTTTACTACTCATAATGAATACTTTGAAACCAAATACCTTGAAGTAAGAAAGTCGGGCTTTTCTACCATTCCACAATTCGTAAGGGGTTTTATTAGGAAAATGTCTAATCAATACCTGGCCTATAGTATATCATGAATTACATATAGCTTCAACCCAAAAGTGTTTAGAAATAGAATATTTACTCAATATGGTTCTAGTTATATCTTAAGGAATTTGATTTCTTCTTTCAACAACACTATTCTATTGAGGAGTTCATGGAGATGAGAGGTTGTGAGTATTTCCTTTTTTACTATAAAAAGATTTAAAATTTGAATTTTGAAATATTCTTCTTTGATCACTATGAATAGTTAATAATGGATGGATTTTCTCATTTTCAACGCGAGCTCTAAAAATAATTAAATTGGAAAATGATTCAACATTCTTTACAAGAAAGTAGACCCACGTTAAACCATTGTAATCACCAAATAAGACAAATATATATTATTTACCTCCAATAATTCATTTTTATGATTGACATAAACGATCCATATGAACTAATTGTAATGCATCATATGTTGATACTTCACAGATCATTTTATAACATGATTTATGTTTCTTTCCATATTGATAAGGATCACAAACTTTTAAAGAATAAAATTTATGCTCTGGTAGATACTTAATAAGTGTTTTCTTCAAGTCTTTTCATAGGTTCCTATGGTTATAGGGTCCTAACCTTCTATTATATAACCATTATTGGTCTACCATTTTAATGAGGCAAGGTATATATTTTCTCCTATGGTCTTCTTAGTTTAGTGTATATACACTCTCTTTTTTATGGGCAGAATAAATAAAAACTTATTTACAATTTTATACATAGCATTTATAATTCATAAAATTGACACGGTACCTTTCATCACATAATTGAATTAACCTAATGAAGTTGTTCTTAAGACCCTTAAAAAATAAAACATTTGAAATTAATTTTTCTCCAAGAAGAAAAATGTTACATATACCAATAATCTATCACTAAGTATTATCTATGAATGTTACATTTCAACTTTTCATCTTGATAGTCAGTGAAATAATTTTTTTTACCAGTCATATTCCAGGAACATCCACTCTCCATGTACAATGTATTATTGCTGGTACTATAATTATTTTCATAGAAATAAAAGATAAAGTGATTCTGAATCCAAACATTCTTGGAATTAGAAATTTCATAAAGCAAAATTTTAGGAATCCATATTTTCATAGAAAAATATGCTTTATGAAAACCTAAATATTGGGTTTTGTTTAAAGAAAAATTTTCTCCAAATTTTTACCGCCCTAACATTTAGTTCAAATGGAGCACTTTAGGGAACACAATATTTATTAATAAGAACTAGTTATGAATAGTTATAACAAAATATTGAATGATTCCTTAAAAGAAAAATATGGGAATACATCAACTCAAATTTATCTTTAGTATAGGTAGTGTTTGATAGACAATTCCTTAAGGAAAGTATTTATTATTTAAGTTTAATATCAAAAAATTTATCCTCAAGGATATTAATTTTACAACTATAGTTAAACTCTAAATAAAAATAATATAAATTGATTTTTCCAAATCATTATAATGTTAATCCTTGTCATAATTAAATTCATAATGGTTTTTAGAAATACTTTAAAAATAAAAAATATTCTTATCATGATATTTATAACTATCTGATAGTTCGTTATTTAACATAGATATTCTTGAATTGTGTTTTTCTAACATCTTCATTATTTTTAAATTTTTATTCTCAATAATTTTAACAAACCTAGATACTTATTTAAATTAAGGTAAGGTATTATAATTTGATAAATAAGATTAATCATTAGAATATTTATAATAATATTCATTATAAAAATTATTACTTAAACAAATATTGGTTAGAGATTCAGTATTGTGTAACTTAACCCTACGAAAATTATTTTCATTTACTACTACAACTATAATTCCAATGTTTTTATAAACAAATGATTCATAATCTAAAGATCCATTTGAAGAGTAACCACCACTGGCACTCCAGGTGTCATTATACTTTAATAATTTTTATGCCATAGACTTATAATACCTCTTCTTATTTCCCTCAGAAGGCTTTTCCTTTATATCATTTCTTTTGATCATAGGAAAATGTATCATTATATTCCATACACTTTTTTATTCATAGCAAGTGACATCTGAGTATTTTTTATCTTTTGTATCATTTTTCTTATATCTATACTAAAATTCATTCTTCCCAATTATCTTGTTCATCCTTCGAGAAAGTATAGCTATTTTTTATAATTTTAACATTCCAATGATTCAGAATGAACAATGACTATCTTAGAAATAGATATTGTATCCCTTTCCAGAGTCTGGGATTTAGTATTAGAAAATGATATAGATCACTTACCATTAATCTTCTTACTCATATGAACATCTCCTTTCATTATTGTCTCAGGATGAAGAAGAGTTTCCAAAATCTAATCAAGATTAATTTGAGACACTTTTCAATTCTCATCAATATCATTTCATGTCGATTCCCACTCATTAGGAATTATATCTATAATCTTTTACAAATGAGATTATTCATCTAAAACATTTTCTATGATATATAGAAGGTTATTTACAATTTTCATAAATCTTTTTTTTCGCATTGCAAAAATATTCTCCATCGGTAAATTGAAATCCATTACATTCAGATCTTTGCATTGATCTTTTGGTTTCTATCACTTTGTAAGTATCAAAATGTGTAACTTAATTTTTCTTACAAATACAATTGGTAGCGTCATTAGAATATTTTTTAATATATATATATTCATGTTCATAGAAAAAAAATGTATTGTGTACCTTTTAATTTAGTTGTATTCTGACTTTTCTTGGTTTGTGATGGTTTTGACATCCTTGTCATAAATTCTTTAATATTTAGTAAGCATGAAAAAAATACTACTCTAGTTTTAATAACAAAAGTCTTTATTCTATCTCTCCAATACTAATAATCATTACCATAAAAAATAAGGTGTCTGACAGGATTTGTATTGATAATTGACCCCACATAAATTCATGTCAATCTATAAGAAAATATATTTCCACAAAACATGTTAATATAAAATGTTTGAAAACAAAGATAAAAACTATTAGATAAATTTATACAAAGAAATGTTGAGCAATATGAATTTAGAATAACGAAAAAATGAGTAAATAAATATATAAGTGAATATTCAGATTTCAAATACCTCCTCTAAAACCAATTGTACATTCAAAATATTATAGGTAGATGTTTAATTTCAAGAGCGGGTCAATTTTATGTTTAAATACATTCTTTTTAAACCATTACTAAAACTATGTTTTACTATGTAATCATGGAAAATTTACAAAGCATATTTTAGTTCTACTAAACAAACATAAAAATGTTCTTGAAATATGGTTCTGGAAATGAAACATAAGGAATTTTTACAAGGAAAATAATATACCTTAAAGCATATAAATTTTTACTTTACTAGGTATACAAAAATACAAGAATTTATTAGAAGGTAATAAATTCATTCTTTATGAACATGCAGGAGAGGTAAATTTGAAACAAAACAAGTAACAAATATAAAATATTTTTTCTCAATCTGTATGGTATCCAACAAAATTCGATAAAGGGACCACGATTTATAAAATCAAGAATGATTGTCTTCCCACATCAGGGTAAGCCCGAGATATGAATATTGGAATTTGTCTTGTTATCTCCAAAAGTGATCTATCATTAATGTAGTCGTCACCTCTGTCTTCCAGTCCGTGGAAGTCCTCGAACATTATGGTAGTAGGTACCTCTCACTTCCTATCCATGAAAGACATGAATTGGACTAATCAACAGTCAAATTGGCCCGAAGGAATCTAAACAATATTTTTAGAACCATATAAAGCATGAAAGTCTATCTCTCTAGAAATAACTTCTGCAGCATGTAATCTCTAGATTGATGGAACAAATTTGGACTTGTTTGAATGAGCTCTTATTTAAATGAACATATCTAATGGTTGGATCCCTCCTCCAGTGGTCATCCTTTTCCATAAATTTTGGAGGGACCTATTCATGTGTCACTCAAAAAAAATTTATTTACAAAAAGAATTTATGCCATCGTATCATATCAAGTTTCAGGAAAATGTTTTAATATAACCAAATTTATTTTACTATGTCTAATGAAAATATAATAATCAATCTATCCAAATAAATATTCAGTGTCTATTAGTCATGGATATTTGGTTTTTCTTTTTCAAAAAGATCATAATATGAATTTAATAGATTTTGATGTCTAAATTCCAATGAATATTTACTCTAAATTCTAAAGAATTTGGTGTCTGGATTATGAGGAATGCAGAGTCTAAGGAATTCAGATTCATAATTTAGGGGAATTCGGAATCTGAATTCAGTAAAATTTAGTGTTTGTATTTTGAAGAATTTAGAGTCTAAATTCTGTGAATTTGGAGTCTTAATTCAAAGGAATTCATGAATCTGAGGTATTCCTAGTCCAAAATCTAATGAATTCAAATTCTTAATTCTGAGGTATTTGGAGTCTTAATTATGAGAATTCAGAATTTTAATTTCCTAGAATTCAGAGGCTAAATTTTAGAGAATTAAAAATATGAATTTTAGATTATTCAGATTCTGTAAACAGAACACTCTATATCTAATGAATTTTAAGATTCTCAGGTTTAACATAAGAATCTGAATTTTAGACTTAATAATAATATGGTCTTAACTAAGAGAGATTGTAAAATTAAAAAATTAAAATGATGGTAAGGAAACAAATTTCGTTATAAAAGGAAAACTATCAATTTATAAATAATCCTTAAGAAAAACATTTTTACTTGATAATGTTTTGGTGATTTTCAAAACATAGGGGAATGTAAAAGATGTATGTAAGCCTTATTGACTCAAAATTTATCATTTTAGATAAGTATAATCATGACATAGATCATTTTATTTCATCATAGATTGGGATTGGTGATTGATGATTACATCATAGATTATATATTATGTCAAACAATATAAGGCCCCAACCTAAAACATTACATAATCATGAATTATGTTATCAATTCACATTGATGATCATTTCATGTTTAGATTTTTAAAGTATTAGGAAAAAACTATTACATCTCAAAAGTAAAAAATTATACACTCTTACTCTATCCAATGATTACACAATACTTAAACTCTTTAAATAAAACAATCATTCTTTTCTGGATATACATATTCTTGAATTCTCCCTTTCGCATACCCTTCATTATACCCTTTGAAAAAAAATTAAAAAACATGGAATTATCATAAAAATATTAGTACGGGTTATAAAACAAGGAAAGAAAACATTACTGAAATGATACATACAAATTAATTAATTCTTACTTTTCAATCATTATCATTCCACACAAAATTGTAAGATTTATGAATAACACATGGAAATAAAAAATCATAAAAGTAACTGGTGGCATCCATAACATATGTATGATGTACCTTTCACAGCTACACAGGGTGTTACATTTGGAGTAACCATAACAATATATTCTCTAAATCTATTAGGAGAAACATTAATGATTACTTCCATCATGTTACTCAATGAATTATAGAACTATATTAGGATCACCCTCTATAGGTTTATCATAGAACCATCTGTATAAATAAAAAAATCCCCAGAACCATAACATATTCATTAAACATAAAACAAGAAGAAATGAAAGAAAACATTTCAACATTTCAATCTGAGTATATCATTTCAAGATATTGAAATATTCAATCAATTTCCACAACCATTTAAAACATTTATCAAAGAAATTTTTTAATCAATGTTTTCCATACCAATTTTAATCCTTTATAGAAATTAACATTTTGAAAAATTAATGGAAAAATAAATAAATCCTTAAAACAATTTTGATTACAGAGAAATTAATGAGAATGATTTATAAGATTAAATCTGTAAACCATTTAAAATAATGTTTTAGTTAAAAATTCTATTTCCACTTGAGAAAATACATGAAAAATAAAAACTAAATAATAACATTAAATGAAACCTAAAATATCATGATAATATGTATATTCATGATATAATATTTCCAAGGGTATTATATACACATTATAGGAATATAAAGGTGGAAAATATCAATATATGCCTAAACGAATAGATATTGAGACATAGTCACTTACGAAAATTCTATAGCCTAACAACATAACATTAAAATTCATAAAATGAGTTGAAAAGAGAGAAAAATGTCTCTCATAACATGGACATAAAATTTACATCAATAATTAAAATTTACTAACATATCGCAACCTAAGAAAATAAAAATTTAAAATACATAATATAAACGAAATTTTTAACAAAAAGATATGGGTGATAAGATCCCTTACAATGATCATATAAATAAAAATGGAATTTTTAAATTGGAATATTATTTTTATAAATAGTATACCCACACAAATGGGAAATGAACTTAAAAGATAAATTAATAAATAGTGATTCTTCACATAATCATATCATTTAATAATTAAAAATTATAAGATTACCCCAGAGAATTGAAATTGGTTAAAAAAGTTACCTTACAGATTTGGTATCTTACGAAACATACACCCCGTGAAAAAATGATCATAAAGTGAACATATACACCCAAATAAATTAAATTATATTACAAAAATAATAAATTTATAGGAATTTCATACACCACACAAAAGTAAATAGTTTAAAATATAGCACGAATCTCATGGGAATAAAAAGTTATATAAAATCCCCATACCACATGTCTGATTTGTCTTGTATGATCCTTGTTCATCTTGAATAATAAAATTATTCAAATTTTTACTTTATTAACAACTTTTTTCATGATTATTAATATTTTTATATATTTTATTATCATTCTATAATAATTAGTTTACTATTTGAGTTCATAACAGACATTTTATCAATGTTCCGAAGATGTGTCAAAAATGAGTTTGTTATAATTATAAATTGTCCATGGGGTAAAAAGTACATTATATCTGTAATGATATTAATTGTTTTGATATCATATATATCATATATATCCTCATTATATTTATTTTTAATATTCCATATCATAAGGATATATGAAAATTAAATGTACTGTTCAGGGAGACGGTAAGTCGTACATACGCATGAATGGTACTTTCAATTTCAATTTTTCATTTTTAAGATAATGGAAAAAAATTATATATAGGTATTTTATTATTAATTTATAACATAATATTTTATTTACATTATATAATTTTGTTATCATAATCCTTATATGTTCCATGTATGGTTTGACCGAGTCATATCACCTTGAGGGGGCGGTAGTCTGTAATTCCTCAAAGAAAATTATTCTATTTATAAAACATGAAAAGCATAAAAGTGTATAATAAATGAGACTTACATAAAAATAAATATAAAATAAATATCATATATAATTATAGTGTCATTATAATGTCCACCATTAGAGATGGTAGGGTATAATTGAACAGTAACCGTTTCGTGTGACAAAAGTTCATCGTACACAGAAACAGTGAGTTATTTACCCATTAGATTGAGAAGTCTGTATGTTTAGTTCGAATATTTATAATAAATACAACCTTGTATTGTAAGAACCCGGTTCTTGTTCTTGAGGTATTGTTTTCTTCTTTTCCTCTTTCCTTAAGTGTTTTTGAGATATTAAGTAAAATGGGGAAGAACCCAAATTTTGTGGGTACAAAACGTGTACTTTTCCACATGCCGTGTACATTGTCCCTGTGGGATGAGTACATAGGGAGTGTAGGCCTATCGGCGATGAAGGGTGTAAAAACTGACTACACGCCATGTACTTAGTATTTACATGTCGTGTAATCAGTCGGCCGGTGAATAGTAAGGCCGGGAGAATTAGCCGCCAGCAGAGCGACAATACATGACGTGTATTCATAAATACATGTTGTGTACTCATGTCAACATATGAATAGTGTCATAGTAGAAAGCAGTCACCAGAGGAACATTTTTTATAATGAAATTTAGACTTCATTTACTTGAGAGTACACGCCATGTAGTCTGTTTGTTTTTCACTTAAAATAGGAAGTAGCCTCCTCATTTGGAAGAGGAGGCAGTGGGTTCGTTTGTGGTGTGGGAGAGACAGTCGGACCTTGGAGGATCTCTCGACCTCACACTAGGAACTCGATTCCTACGTTGTTGATCTCCTTTGAATTGCACAGGTAAGCCGTTCTTTCTCCATGGGTAGTTCATTCCAATTCCTTCCCAACAGAATGTTATTTAAGGATGGATGTGGGAACGTTATCCCAATTCATCATCGTTTACATTTTTTTCTGGAGGCATCATTCACATATATCGACCAGGGGCGATCAAGGTAGGTGGTCTGATGTTTATTTGCAACTGTTGTGTTTAAATTGTATATTATTGTGCTACGCGTCCATGATTGGTGTGTCGTATGGATGAGGCCTTTGATGAAAATATATCTATAATTGTATAGATAATGAAATGATAAGTTTTAAACTGTCATTTGGGACCACAGCTTGGATCCAGGACCACCCCATTGGTGTGTTCCTCTGTATAGCTTTTTGGCCAGGATACCTGAGGGTATGGAATGATTATATTGTGAATTGAAGTTTTTGAGAGAATTCTTATACAATTTCTTATTATGATTTGGGCTCAGCTTGGTTCTATTAGCCCGAGGTCAGGGTTCTATTTGCCTAAGAGAAGGGTTCTATTAGCCTATGGGTAGGGTTCTATTAGCCTGAGGGCAGGGTTCTATCAGCCTGAGGGCAGAGTTCTATTAGCCTGAGGGCAGTGTTATATTTGCCTATGGGAAGTGTTTAGTTAGACTGAGCATAACCTTCTTTTATGGCCGCGGGTAGTAGTTTCAGTACCTGAGTGCAATATAACATATTCCTAAAAGAAATGATCGTTATGTCAGAGTGTAATCACCTGCGAGTATGTGATTCTATTACCTGAGGGTAAGGATAGTATGTTTGAGTACACTTCTATTTAAAATATTCACTGTGGTGGTTTTCTATGTTTTACCTACCAAGCTAATGCAGAATCAGGGAGGGGAAAAGTAATAATTTGAATGGAAATGAAACTTGTAGTGATAGTTTCTTTTGAGTACATACTAGTTTACTACATTTACTTTTTCACACTACTCTTGCACATTTTCACTGACAGTTGGGCATGAGCCTTTTGTGAGTGCCTATTGAGATATATTTCTCACACCCTATTTTGTTCATTCCATCATCCCAAATATACTATATTGTTGTAGGTTTCAACAGGGGAAAGGGTCCCTATACATGTATATGATTGTAGCATAGGAGTAGGAGAGCATGTGACCAAGCTTAGGCTTGTGATGCTAATGTGGTCTGTTCACTCTGTTTTCTTCTGTTTTGTTTTACCTTACACTTTGAGTTGTATTTTATTGTATTTTAGTGTACCCTATTTTGGATGCTTTCATAAAATTAGTGACATGTTGAATCACTGCTTATATAACTATTGGATATCTTTTATTGTAGTTATTCTTTCATGGTTCATATTCTTTACTACTTCTGCTGTTGTATGATATATTTATTTATCCACTATGATACACTTTTAAAAATGAGGGAATATTTTCCCCACTATCAGACATGGGCCCTCACTGCAAGTCGGTAGCCTCATGAATTTGGGGAAATGTGCTTGATGTCATGTGACCTACCAGCTTCGGGGCACCCATTGAGAGGCTTCTGAATTCAGTGTGTTACCAAGTGGTATAAAAGGGTTTATTTTCTTCTTGACTTACTATTTGGAGCCTATAGTCATGGATATCATGGAATAGGTACTTGGTAATAATTTGTTCCCTAGAGTAGCTAACCCGTGTACAGGGAAAATATCATACACTTCATGTTTCCATTTTTCTGATTTTTTAATTTCGCAGTTGATTTGACTTTCACCATTGGGTGACGCACATGTTGTGTGCTGTTTATATTTTTATACCTGTGTTCTATTTAGGTGAAACCGATGAGATGAGGGTATTACAACTCAGACATCATGTAGGCACATGTTTCAATCACATTCCATGCATAGTTTCTATGCCATATAGGTGCATTATAAAATGCATGTTGTTGCGATAGATGTTGTGCTAATAAAATCATGTTGTTGTGATAGATACCATGATATATATATGCTATTTTATAGGGTATGTTTATGTGAGGTATTGTAGAATGAACTTAGGACTATGGTTCATGAGGAGTATGGGCCCTCATTGACCATAATTTAGTGGATCATTTACCTGTTTATTTTATTATATCATGTTTACGATGCCAAGATTTGATTCACGAGGTGTATGGGCACTCAGGGATCAGATGTTTTTACTTAGGTGTTGGTTTCAGTGTTTTCTGGGCTCCGGTGTAGTTTCTTAAGGCTTACTATTTGAAAAATCCCTGAATACACGCCATTTAATTATGATTACACACCATTTACTCTTCATTTTGGGAAGAAAAAAGAAGATTTTTAAGTACACGTCATGTACCGTATGTACACGACGTGTGGTTTCTACCTGTTTCATAGGTTGTTTAGGCAGGAACATGGGATAATGAAACCTTTAAGTCACACGCCATGTAGTTATATATATACCGTGTTGTGTTGAACCAATTTCTGCCGTGTAACTGACATCATGGGCAGAGAAATATGACTATATACACGTCGTATCAGTGATGTACATTCTGTGTAGTTTAGACTAAGGATCTGACTATGTAACTAATAAACACGGGTTGATGTTACCTCTTCAAAAACATGTCCTTTACCTGAGGGACAGGCTATGTATTCTTGACTGGTGAGAGGCCATGTGAATTTGGTCATGTGGTTGGGGAAACTAGGTGGTGTACACACCGTTTGTGGGTCTATCACGCCGTGTAGTGTCAGTCGTGTAGCCAACCATGAAGCGGTAAACATGGGTCGGTTTGGGTATTCCTTATACATGCCGTTTAGAAGGACCTGGGGTACAATGGTTTTGTGAATAACAACTTGGGCCGGTGAATGCTTGCAGAGTACACATCGTGTACCTATGGGACACGCCGTGTAGTTTTGACTTTGGAGAGCCTTGTGGCCAAGTAGTGTAGAAGGACTCGGGCAGGGAAGAAGGATTCAGGTACACTGCTTGTAATCAAAAATACACATCGTGTATTTGGGGTGTTACACGTCCAGTTTATGTAGGAGTACACACCCATGTAGATGGATTGTATTAAAATTATGTGTAGTATTTATACAGGCAATGTAGTTATGTTTTGTAAATATTGAATGCTTTCTTTATCAGGTTCCCTTGTTTGTCTCCTAGTTGCAATCATTGATAAATCTTGATCTAAGGTGTGTGTTTGACATTGTACAGTCATGCTGCCATAACGGGTATGGGTTGTTCACTAAGAGAGCCGAAATGATTATAATCCTTAGATAGTAGGCCATGGGATACCAGTGGATCCTCCTGTAGTTCCAGATGCAGTGCCAACCGTTATACCAAAAACAGGCACAGATGCGCAGTTCCATGAAGGCTTCATGTGGTTCATGCAGACCTTCCAGGTAGCACCTCCGGTATCCACATCCATGGTAGGGATGACTTGTATATTACAACATTATCATCCACCTACGTTTTCAAGGGATGGCAGACCAACAGCTGTGGAGTCATGGCTGGATTCATTATAGACTATTTTTGAGCATCTTTAGACACCTCTAGGGTGGAGGGTCAATCTTTCTTCTTACAAGCTGCATGATTCCGCCAATAGATGGTGTGGTGTTACCTCCCAGGTAGAGCATCACATAGACATGGAATGGGATGATTTTTAAGAAGCTTTCTATGTCATCATCCTAGAGACGCTAATGGAATATCAAGCTTGAGAGTTCATGAATCTATAGTAGGGAACCATGTCAGTGATGGACTATTATGCCCGCTTCACCAAGCTTCAGTGTTTTGATCCCATTCCGGTGGGTGATGTGATGTTGAGATCTATATGCTTAGAGGATGGTCTTCACTGTGACATCTGAGCACTGGTGAATGTTTTCAGGTTGCCTACAGTGCATGCTATTGTGAAATAGGGACTGAATACTGAATGAAACCAGTGGGAAGCTAGTAGTGCAGGCCAGGGCAGTTCGGCACCAGTTTCTGGTACTATTCCTAATGGTAAGAGGAAGAGGTAGATGTGTTTATCTCGTCGTGGCAGTACTATCTAGAAGAACTCTTCTTGTGGTCCATTAATGTGGTACCAGTGCATTAGAAAGGGGAATAAGCGACCTTACTGTCCATGTGACCCAGTGGAGTGTTGATCTTGCAGCAAGATGGGTCATCTCTTGCATTTTTGCAGGGTGTTTCCAACAGTGGCTAGTGAGAGGGGTTCTGTGCAGACTCCGTGTGCGGGAGCAAGACCAACATCATATTACCAGTCGGGAAACTCGAATACGTCAGAGTGTACATGCGAGATAGTGGTCGTGGAAGTGATAGCCAAACACCATGATCTTAGAGATAGTATGGCGGGTCAGCTCAGGGTAGCCATCCGGTTTCACAAGGTCACGACACTTGGCCGACATATGTAGTGCCACAAACCCAACAGGAGCAGGATCTCGGACCTTCTACCGTCAGAGGTACTATTCTAGAAGCTTCGGTTTTATCTTTTGTACTTTTCGATACAGGTTCTACACATAGGATTATATATGAGCCCATTTTGAAGATCCCTGGGCTTTCTGTTTTTTCTTCATCTAATTTTATGATTCTAGATACCCCTTTATGAAATACAATGGCTGGTATGCGTTAGTGCAGGGAGTGCTCCCTAGAGGTTGTTGGGTGTCACTTTCCATAGGACCTATATGTCTTAGAGATGACAAGTTATGATATCATCCTCAGGATGGATTGGATGGCACCCTTTCAAGCATTAGTATATTCCTACCATTTTAGGGTGAATTTCACATCACTAGAGGGGAGAGGGATTATATACAAGGGAGAAAGAGATGTCTAGGCGAGCTGAGATGGAGCCGAGTATCGTTGGTGAGGTGGATTAATAGTCTAGATTGTGATTTTATATCTGGATAACCATTGAACTTGTCATAACGATTTCCCTCTAGTAGCTGATCATTTCTGAGATGTATTCTCGGATGAATTTTTAGGTCTTCCTCTGGAGTGAGAGGTATATTTCTCTATTGATCTTGTTCCAAGAGAATAACTGGTGTCCATTCCTCATTATAGGATGACTACACCAGAGTTTCAGGAGCTCAAGATGCAGTTGGAGGAGTTGTAGGAAAATGGTTTCCTTCGACGCAGTACTTAGCCTTGGGGTTCGCCTGTTCTTTTTTCTAAGATGGCCGATGGTACCCTAAGAATTTGTGTGGTTTATTGGAATCTGAACCAGATGACGGTCAATAACTGAAATCCCATGCCAAGGATTGATTATCTTTTTTATCAATGTCGAGGAGTATGAGTGTTCTCGAAGATTGTATTGAGATCTGGATATCATCAGGTAACATTAGGCTATCAGATATACCACTTAGTTATTTTCCTAGTATACATGGTCTATACTAGTACATGGTTATGCCGTTCGGACACATGAACGCACTAGTAGTTTTCATGGTTCTAATGAATCATGTGTTCTACCCTTATCTGGATTCTTTTGTGGTAGTCTTCATGGACGATATCTTGGTGTAGTCTCACACTCAACACGACCTTGTTACCCATCTTTAGGACGTATGTGTACACTAAGAGAAAATCATGTATTTTCTATGCTCTCAAAGTTCCACTTTTGGAAGGACTAGATACACTTCCTAGGTCATATTATCTTGGATGCAGGAGTTTCAGTAGACCTAGAGAAGGTGAGGGCATTAGTTTCCTGGGAGTATCCTAATAACGTGTTTGAGATATAGAGTTTCTTGTGGTTGTCTGGTTACTACATGTGTTTGATACATGACTTCTCCTACACAGTAGTTCCATTGATGGGTTTGACTGAGAATGGTGTGATGTTCATTTGGTCAGAAACTTGTGAGACAGCCTTTCAGGAGCTGAAGGGTAGGTTGACATCATCACCAATCCTGATTCTTCTAGAGCAAGGGAAGATCCATAGTGTTTACTTTGATGTATCTGGTATTGGGCTGGGAGAAAAGTTGATGAAGGGCGATCGAGTAGTTGCATATGGGTCTCGGGAGTTGAGGCCACATGAGAGAAATTACCAGACACATGATCTTGAGTTGGTCACAGTTGTTCATGTGTTTTGTTGTTGGATACATTATCTCTTGGGATAGAATGTTTTTGTTTTCACTGACCGAAAAAATCCCAAATACAACATTACTCAGCAGTACATGAACTTCAGACAATGAAGGTGGGACAAAAACCATCAATTCATTGTCTTTGAGATTACCTATACATCTGTTAAGGGTAATGATTTAGCTGATGCACTGAGTAGGAAAACATTGTTATAGGTAGTGCAGGAGGCCAGTGGTTAGTGGAATCTTATTGCCTTGTTCTCTGTGATTCATTTTGAGGTGCACGATTGTCCGTGGAAAACATATCTTTCATCCTTAACTGTGATTTCTACCCATCTGGATAGATTGTTGATGAGTCATATTTCATATTCGGAAGGCCTAGTTCTACGATAGTCAGTGGAATGTGAGGACCATCCTTCTGGTTGGACGATAGGTGATGATGAAGTACTATGTTCCCTTGGATGAGTTTGGGTTCTTTCAGATATACACATGGAACAGATGCGGGAGTTTTATGCTTCAGCATGGGCAGTACATCCCATATTTTCCAAAAAGTACCATGACATGAGACCTCAGTATCGGTGGCCAGGTATGAAACGGGAGGTATCTTGTTTTGTTACGAGATGTTCCACCTGTTAGTAGGTGAAGGTAGAGCATCAAAGGCTAGCAGGACTGCTATAGCAGTTACCGATTCTGATGTGGAAATGGGATGATGTCACGATGGACTTCATGACTGGGTTGTCGAGTTCACCTCGCGGCAATGATGCCGTGTGGGTTGTTGTGGATATAATTACAAATGTAGTTCACTTTTTCGTATCATGGAGACCTTCGTTTTTGACGAGATCTGAATGTTGTATATCCCAGTGGTAGTACGTCTTCATGGGGTACTTAGTTCTGTCATTTTAGATAGGGATTCTCATTTTACATCTAATTTATAGCACATTTTTCAGAGGGTACTAGGTACACAGGTGCTTCTGAGCACAACATACCACCCTCATACTGATGTCTAGTCAGATCGTATGATAAAGGTCCTAGAGGACATGTTGGGTGCTTGCATCCTGGATTTTGTGGGATCTTGGCAGAAGCATATACCTCAGGTCATGTTTTCCTATAATAATAGTTTTCAGAAGTCTATTGAGATGGCACCTTATGAGGCTTTATATGGTAGGCCATGATGATCACCCTTGTGCTGGATGGAGGCAGGTGAGGTAGCTTTACTGGGACCATGTCTAGTGTAGGAGACTTCAGAGATGGTCTAGTTGATACAGAAGTTGATGGATTATGAAATTTTTCGTCAGAAATCTTATGCTGATTGCCACTGAGGACCCTTGGATTTTGTGGTCCGGAATCAGGTTTTCTTGTGTGTTTCACCGAGACTGTGACATAGGCGAATCATGAGACAGGGTAAACATTCACCGAGGTATGTGTGGTTGTTTGGGATTTTGGAGAGAGTCGGTCCGGTTGCCTATCGGTAGTGGTTATCATAGAGGTACCAAGCCATGCACAACATCTTCCATGTATCTCAGTTTTGCCGTTATCATTTAGACCTATCTCATGTTTCTCATCCTCAAAAGGTTGAGCTTCATGTAGATGCATCCTTTAAGGAGAATCTGATTCATGTTGTTGATAGGAGCATGAAGGTTCCCCATGGCCGTTTAGTTCCTCTCGTATGGGGGATATGGTAGCATGGACGAGTGAAGGAAGAAACATGGGAGCGGGAGACCGACGTACGTGCTAATTGGCCAGAGTTGTTCTGAGCTTTATCTTCGCCACCCTTGTTAGGGAAATTTGGGGAAATTTTAATTATGGGTAGAAGTTTGTAATAAATTGTTTCATGTTCATGAGGTATAGGTTTCTTCTTTTCCTCTTTCCTTAAGTGTTTTTGAGAAAATAATGAAACTGCTGAATATTCCCAAATTTTGTCGGTACATACCGTGTACTTTTCCACACGCCATGTAGTTTGGATGTGTGGGATGAGTACACATGGCGTGTAGGCTGGTCGTCGATGAAGTTTGTAAAAACATACCACTTGCCGTGTATATAGTATTTCCACACCGTGTAATAATTTGGTAGGATAATAGTTAGGTGATGAGAAGTAGCCGCCATCAGAGTGAAAATACACACCGTGTATTTAGAAATACACGTCATTTACTCATGTCGACAGATAAACAATGTCACGGTGGAAAGAATCCACCAGAGGAACAGTTTAAAAAAAGAAAATTACACACTGTGTAATTGATAATACACACTGTGTAGTCTATTTTTTTGCTAAAAATGGGATATAGCCTCCTCATTTAGCAGAGGAGGCAATGTGTTCATTTGGAGTGTGGGAGAGATGACAAGACCCTGGAGGATCTCTCGACCACACACCAGGAACCTGATTCCTATTCTGTTGATCGCCTTTGAACTGCACAGGTAAGCCCTTCCTTCTCCTTGAGTATTTCTTACAAATTATATCCCTAGGGAATGTTATTTTAGTCTGAATGTGTTAACATTATCCAAGATCTATGTCATTCATGGGCGTTTCAGGAGGCATTGTTCACATATATCGATCAGGGGCGATCTAGGTAGGTGGTCTGATGTTTATTTGCAACTCTTATTCTGAAATTGTGTACTGATGTGCTACACGCCCATGGTTGGGGTGTCGTATGGCTGAGGCCTTTGATGAAACGATAATGATAATTTTAAATATAATTAAATGGTAAGTGTAAACTAAAGTTTGGGATCATTGAATGGATCTTGGACCACCCTGAGTGTGTGTTCTTCTATTTAGCCATTTTCCAGGATACCCAATAGTATGCCATTATTATATTATGAATTGTATTTTCTTGAGATAAAGTATATATAATTGCTCATTATGCATTGGGCATGGCTATGTTTATTTAGCCTGAGGTCAGGGTTCGATTAGCCTGAGGGAGGGTTTTTATCAACATGAGGGCAGGGTTATATTAGACTGAGGGCAGGGTTCAAACAGCCTGAGGGTAGGGTTTTATTAGCCTGAGGGTAGTGTTATATTATCCTCCGGGATGTGTTTTGTTAGCCTGAGGGTGTTTTTATGCTTGTGGGTAGTAGTTTCTGTGCCTGAGGGAAATATCATGTATGCATGAGTGCGATGATCGTTATTCTTGAGGGCAATCACCTGCAGTTATTTGATTCTATTACTTTAGGGAAAGGATAATATGTCTGGGGACATGGATATTTTAAATATTCACTGTGGTGATTTTCAACATTGTGCCTTCCAAGCTAAAGCACATGCTTGGAGGTGATAAATAATAATTAAAATGGAAATGAAACTAGTAGTGATAGTTACTTTTGAGTACTTACAAGTTTATGCATTTACATTTTCACACTACTGTTGCACATTTTCACTAATAGTTCGGCATGATCCATTGAAGGGTACCTATTGGGATTTATTTCTCACACCCTTTTTGGGTCATGTTTTCGTCCCAAACAGACTATATTGTCGTAGGTGTCGACAAGGGCAATGGTCTATATAAATGTACATGATTGTTTCAGAGGAGTAAGAGATCATGGGACCAAGCTTAGGCTTGTGATACTACTGCGTTCTGTTCACTCTGTTTTGTTCTGTTTTGTTGTACCTTGTTCTTTGAGTTGTATTATATTGTATTTTAGTGTACCCTATTTTGGATGCATTCATAGAATTAGTGACATATTGAATCATTACCTATATAACTGTTGGTTAACTTTTACAACATTTATTCATTTCTGGATCATCTTCATTATTGCTTTTTCTGTTGAATGATATATTTCTTTTTCCACTGCGTTATAGTTTGACAAATGATGGCATTGTTTCCCCACTATCACACCTAGGCCCTCGCTGCTAGTTAGTAGCCTCTGGCGTTTGGGAAAATGCACTTGAGTTCAAGTGAACAATTGGGTTTGGGGAACCCATTTAGTGGCTTTCGGATCCAGGATGTTACAAGTATATTTAGGATACAGGTGTTGGTATGTAAACCAATAATAAAAATATCCTAATGAGAGATGAAGTATAATAAAATAAGGGAACTTGATGGAAATAGTCAACTTTAAATCGAGTAACACCCTTTAGCTTGAACCAAAATTTCTCTTGAAGTTCCTTCTGCCTAAGGTAACTCATCTTGGAGAAATAGAGCAATGTTTGAAGGTTTTTTCTAAATATTTTGGAAGAGTGAATGGGCTTGAGAGGTGTGATTAATGGGTTAGAGGTTATGACATTTTATAATTGGGAAAAGGGGTTCATTAGGAATGATTGAAAAAATTATTTTATTATAAAATGAAATTGATTTAAAAAGGACCCCAACTCATTTAAATAGATTATATAGTGAGTATCATTGGAAATCCTCTCAACCAATGGGGTTTTTATACATTTTTTGCTCATAAAATTAACCTTATCTTTTAGCATTTTCATGTGGTTAACAAATTTAACTTTTACCATGTCCTCTTCAAGTTATTACTATATATTCAATATACCTATAATAAAATGACAAGATATCCAAAAAATGGATCATTATTGACATTAGTGACATCATATATCTCATTTTACATAATAATAGATTTTTAGGATTATTTTTCCATTTAATAAAATAGTATTCATTTTATAAACTCATTTATGTCAATATATAACCTATTCACAATAAGACTTTTAAAAAATAAATAAAAAATTTATTCATTCCAAAAACAAAAGTTAATTCAAATATAAAATTTCTTAATAATCTATATAATTTTTTATAGAATAGAATCTTAAAAAATAAATTTATTTTAATATTTATAATATCATTTATTTAAAACATTCTTTAATGTGGTAATTGTTACATCATAATTTTATTGTAAATAAATTTATATATTTTACTTCTAAAAATTATAAATAAAATATAATGATATAGTTAATAATTTTATCTTTCTGATGACTATTTATAGTCTAAAATATCTCTTATATTAAACATTAGAAAACTGGTTTTAATAAGAGATATATGTTTATGTTACATCTCCTTTAACATTAAATTAATTTTTCTAATGTTTCATTTTCACATAAAAACGGAACAATGGTGTCCCCAAATTGACCAGAGGGTGTCAATGGTCAAACACATATCATCCAATAAGATTTGGAAGAATTTTAGGTTAATTTATTATAATTATAATAATATATTTACCCTTATTTAGTAGATTTACCCTTTAACAATGTTAAATAAAATATTTACTGAAGTTACTATTTATAATGTCTAAAATTAGAATTTATATATTCACACAATTTGGACCTCCTAATTCTATATATTGAATCTATTTTTTCAAATTGAAAACATAGATGTTTCAGAAATTAATTTAAAATTAATCCTCATGTTCAAAACCAAAAAAACTATTTTTTATGAAATAATAACTATTAAAAGATTGAAATTTATTTATGTCCAATTTTAAAGTGAAATTGCATAAAATATCCAACATCGGATTTAATGGTAATAATAAAATTTAATTATACTTTAAACCCATTTAAACATAAAATATATCCATATAAATATATTATTTTAAAATGATGTTTTTTATTAAAATGAAGTATTTTTTACTATTCACTAAAATGATAATTATCAGAAGAAGGCCAAAATTTTATAAAAAGATAATTTTGATAAATCACTTCCAAAGAAAAATTTTATTTTTCAAATGGAACGTATAATAGTGATAAAAACTATATTTAAAAATGGTTTTCCATAAAAAGGATGTAAGTCAACCTTTTAACTAATATTAGAGTATTTTATGCCCAAATTCAGATGTATTCTTATTTTAAGCCTCTAAAATTTATTGGATAAAAGTAAAAACATTTAACAAATATTTTTAATCATATTATTGTTAGTTCTGTTCATTACAACAATACAATGGCAAGGTGTTAATTACCATATAAATTACAATAATATTATATTATTTTTTGGTATAACACAAAGATGTGTGCTATTTAAGATTTCAATGAAACCTTTTTGTTGCGTATTTAGTATGATATCATACATAGTATCCCCTTGAAAGTTAAATTAATATTTAATTCACAGATATTTATAAATATGAACATTTCATATTCTTTATTTACCTGGGATGTTGCATCATCCCCCCCCCACTTTGGAAATTGCATCCTTGCATTTTTTAAATTTGGATCGGAAAATTAATTAAAATTCCTTCATCATGAAAAAGAGTCAATAAAAAATCAAATTAAAATGATGAAAGATAAGTACAAATTTCACCTTAGATACCATATATGATGATTCTATATAGGAAATCATGGATATGTAAGAGAAAATATGTGTCATTTTTTGGTACAAAGTGATAGGAAACATTATTAAGATAATGTTAACTCCCACAATATAATAATCTCTTGATATGTTAAATAGTCATTGGTTTCCCCATTAGAATATTAAATGGACAATGTTGTTGTTTTATGTTTTATTTCATAATGATGGAAAATTTATTTATGAGACTGACTAAGAACATAAGGAAATATAATTAATATTTAGGTATATTTTCATCCTTTAATAAGTTTATACAAAAAATTCATCTTTTCACCGAACGATGATTATTCGAGATGACTTGGTCACATATGAGGAGTTAGAATTAACTTCTAGAAAATAGCATCATCCATAAAATATGAGCTGTATATTTCCCATGATTTATATTGTAACCAAAACAAAAAATATTATTACATGATCAAATAATTTCCATTAAGGAGAAGACATTATAAAAATAAATACTACTCTTAATCTCCAAAATTTAACAAACAATAAAAAATGTTAAACAAAGACCATTCAATAAGTAATTGCTGTAAAATTTATTCAATGTGATCAAAAAATAATAATGAAACCCAAAACTCCAATGGATTTAATCACATAGTTTACCATAGTAAATAATAACATTTATCTAAAAAAACATTGACAACTCTGAAAGTCTCATACAGAAGACTAATTAACCTAATAAAATTTTATCTATGATAGGTTAATCATTTCCATAAATAACCCAAATCACCATATGTCCACAATGAAAAAAAATATTCTTCCCATGTTAAATTTCAACCATTACTCCACAAATGAGATCCCATAGTATTCTACTTTACTTAAGTATATAGTGTTACCAAAAGAGAGAATGTATCCCAAAATAACATTATCACTTAATCAAAAAATAAAATTTCCTATACTAAGGATATCCATTTGATAATATATAAGATCCCAAATCAAAATATTCTTGATCGATAAAATCATTTTACTATAAATAATAATTTATAAAAACTAGGGACTTAACATAGTCATGTGGTAGACGATAATTACCAATCACACATTGGTTGTGGGTTAGATTCATGCACTTTTGACTGATGGGACAGGTTGTCACATAGTGTTCATGTTTTTTTTTTCAGAAATTATATAATTTTATAGCATTCCCAATAATGAGATAAATTCCTCAATAATAACCATAATATAATTTAACCACAATGTTATCCCATACCTTGAATTTTCATCCCAAAATGTAATAACATGTAATTGCCTCAAATTCAAGGATCATATAAACCCAAATGGTTTTCATTATCTATATCCACATAGGAAAATATAATTCTTCCTCGAATAAAATTTTAACATATCAAAAATCAGGTATTCACAAACAATAAAAAGTCATCCAATGTTATCCCATCATCAAAAGAGCCTTAATATTTTTAATCATTTCCTCATCTTAAAATTTACCATAACTATTGAATCCATTAAAGGTATACTCTTGAGTTATTCAATGTTCTTAGTGATCCATTAACCATTATTTTCCAACATATTCCATAATATTTATTTCTTATAAAAAAATCACGAATCATATTGTATGATTTTATAATGTCAATACATTAGTTAAGAAATAATCTATATCTTTCATTGGTCCTTGTATGTTTCCTCGTCCTCAATTGGAATGGAATATGGTATTGGTAAACTTATATTTGTACGGTCATGTTCATCCCACTCCCTAACCTTCTTTTTATGACATCTATTTGTATAATGATCATGGACACAACATTTAAAACATTCAATTGATCATTCAGAAAGAACATCTTTCCATTTCCTAGAGTGAACTAGATTCTTCCTTTTTCAATGATAGTTAATTGATTTAAGCCCATAATTATCAGATTCGAAACATTTTCCCATCCCATTGAATCATTTTACTAGGGTTTTCATTCCACATCCTTAACACATAGATTTTTTTATATACGTACCATTATGGTTATTACCTGACCTCCTATTGGGATTCGTTTCTTGCATGTGTGATGCCTTATAAAAGTCCCCAAGGTTTAGGTGGTCAATCATGACTCCATGATGTTGGTTGAAAATATCCAGAAGAGTTATCATTGCATATCCTACTTAATTAGGTTGCTTATTTATTAAATTGACAGAGTTTTCTTCATGCCCATTTTTACATTAGTTCCTAATAGATCCATCAATTTATTAAAACCAATAGGATAGGGTGATTATATCAGAAAAATCATCATATAAAATATTATGAGGAGGGTAGACACAATTATATAAATATTCATGTTATCTTAAACTCATTCAATTTATATAAAAAAATATGACTTTTTCTTATATGCTAACCATTATAGTCATGTAACTTCATCTTAAATGACACCCAAACCTATAATGTTATCCAAACCAACCTGTGATACTAACTATAAGGCCCCATATTTATAATTACATAACATTGAATTTATATAATAATTCACATTTTTAATCTTTTTAGCTTTATAATTATAGTGAAATAAGATTTCAATATTACATCTCAAAAAATAACAATGTAGACACTCCTTCTCTATTTAAATATTTCACAATAATAAAACTCGTTAAATAAAACAAGTGTTTTTTTCTTGATATTAATATTTATGAATTTATCCATACTCTTTCCATTCTTTGTACCCTATGAAAAAATTTCAAAAACATTGGATGAGAATAAAACAATTAGTAATGGATATATAAAAAGGAAAGAAAACATTATTCCATCAATACATAAAAATCAATGAAATCATAATTTTCAATATTTAACATACCCCAAAAATCATAAGATTTGTGAATAACACATGAAAACCATACATCATAAAGGTAACATGTGGAATCCATAACATACTTAGGTTTTAGCTTTCACAGCTATATAGATAGTTTCATTTTGAATCCCTATCACTTTATATTCCCTAAATATATTTAGAGAAACATTAAAATTTACCTTTTTCACAATACCTAATGCATTGGAGAGCTATATCGTGCTGACCCACCCAAGGTTTATCACAAAACCACCTGTATATGTAAACAATTCCCAATAACCATAAAATATAACTAACATATAAAACAAGAATAAAGGAAAGATAATATTTCCACAATTTAATAACAATATATCAATTTAAGATATTAAAATACTTAATACATTTCCAAAACCATTTAAAACATTTAATAAAGATATGATTGAATAAATGTGTCCTATACCACTTTGAAAAATTAATAGGAATTGAAATTTAAAAACATAATTGTCCATATAAATAAATACATAAAATTATTCTGAAAATATGGACATTAATGATAAATATTTACAATATTAAATCATTAAAACACATAAAACAATGTTTTAGTTGAAGAGTCCATTTCCACATGAGAAAATTATTGAATAAAAATAATTTAATAATAAAATTAAACGGAACATATAATATATTGAGAATTATGAGATTCTTGATATAATATGTCAAAGGGTAGTATATACACCTTATAGGATAATAAAGGTGCATGATATCAAGATGTGTCTAAGTTATAGGAGACTGATATGTAGTCCCTTGTGGAATTTTGGTAGCCTAACGATGTCACTTAAAATTCCAAAAATGAGTTGATGAGAGAGAAAAGGGCCTCTAATCATATGGAATTAAAATTTAAGGAAATAAGTATATATAATAACATATCCCAACATTAGAAAATGTAAATTTAAAAGACTTAACTTAAAATAAATAATTTACTAAAAGAGGGGGGTGAAAAGTTCCTTTACAATGATCGTAAAAATGATTTTAGAAATTATAAATAGGGAGATTATGTGAATAAAAATTATATACATGAAAAGTGGAATGTAAAATACAACATAAATAAAGGAAAATTTATTCCATATATAATCATAGAATAACTTAATTATGAATTAGAAAATTACCTCTATGAATTGAAATTAGGTTAAAATGTTCCCTTACTGATTTGGTAACTTAGGAAACATACACCCCATGAAAGATATATCATACAATGAAGATTTAAATTCCATTAAATTAATTTGTATTACATAAATAATATAATCATGGGTAGTACATACATGAAACAAATGGAAATAGTTTCAAATATAGCATGAATCTAATTAGAATAAAAAATGAGATGAAACCCCTTTACATCTAATCCGACTTGTCTGGTATGTTATTTGTTCATAAGGAATAATAAACATAAATTAATATATAATTTCATAAGAAAATTTTTCATGTTTATTATTCATTTTATATCACTTATTGCCATTCTATAAAAATTGTTAATTATTTGAGTTTATATCGGACATTTTGTCGATGTTTTGAACTTTCCAAAAAAATGAACTTATTGTAATTATAAATTGTCCATGGGGTCAAAATAGTATTATATAGTGTAGAGACCCAATTCTTGAAATAAATAGAAATTACATTACTTTTTCTGAATACTTAATACATAACAAAAACAGACAACAATGGACCTTAATAGTTTAGTGTCTTTGGAAACTAGGAATATAATCTTCTAATATTAGTGAAAGATCTTCAACATTTCCCATAAATATCTTCCTTTATTTTATTGCCCAAAACCTTTCTTTATATCCTAGGGAAAAGAAAAAAATTAAAGGGTGATCTCAAATGCTCAGTAATGGTATGCATGGAGAAAATAAAACAAACCATATACATTTGAACATCAAAACATGAGCATAATATTTAAACATCAAAATCTTGAGCAATGACATAAAACATGGAAGTACATAAGGCATACATCATAATGAATCGTCAATCATGATAAAATAGAATGGGAATAAAACATTTAATTGTGGAAAACCATTAATAATATGATATTATTTCCATAATAGCCAAGGCATTGCTGCCAAGACCATCTTAGTGGAAAAAGTCCCTTTCTGAATCGAGTTCACTCCTCATTCCAGTCCTGTAATACTAATCTGTATTATCTTACCATTCTATTCATGTCTATCTCATGAGATATAAATCTTTACCCACTGCATTGGAGGGAGATATAGGTCCCACCCATCTCATATTGAAATCATTATTACATGTTCCACAAAATAAACATACATCATTCATAATAACCCAACAAATAAAATGGGTTTCATAAATCCAGTATCTTTATCATGTCATATATTTCATTATTATTCATTATATATACTTTATAATCATTCTTGAATGGTTAACATGGAGAATGAATCTCATCGCGTCGTGGAGATGGTAATTCGTATGTACGCAGGAGCGATGATATCGTTTCCATAATTATTGAATGGAATTGGAGTGGGTGATATCTCCGAATTATTATCATGTTATAATAATAATATATAGTTAATCTTTTCACCATTATACCAATCAATGTAAGGTGGTGGTGGAAAAAAAGATTTCACCACGGCGGGGTGATGGTATTCCGTACGTACGCACGCGCGGTGATTTTGTTTTCAATTGGATGGATAGAAGGTGAACTGGGGTTGTTTCAAATTTATAATAAAATATCAGTATATTATTTATAATGATGTTATTACTTTATAATGAATAAACTAAAAAAGAATAAGTTGAAGAACAAATAAACTTGAAAAAATCGGTAAAAGAAATTAACTCTTCTTCGACGCACCTCCTTTAAGATTCCTATTAAGGCACTAGAGTTGGTATTTTGAGGAGTCCAGAACCTCTAAAATGTTTCTAGGGATGTTTATAAGGAAATTTGTCAGGTGTTGGCCGAGCGTTAAGGCTCAAAATTATCTGATGAAAATAGGGAGGAGGTGCCCTTTTATAAGGGAGGAGAGGGGCACTTTAAGATAAAAACAAAAAATATTATTTTATAATAAAGTCATATTAGGTTTATAATGGCTCCAATGTGACTTATTTCGAAGATAAAGTGGGAATTGGTGTAAATAATCTAAACCAATAGCTTTTAGACAAGTTTAGTTTACTATTTTAACCATATCATTTATATTTAACTCTGAGTTAAATAATTTAACTTTTACCGTGTCTTCTTGTATTCATGCATAATATGGTTAATAAACATACTATAACAAGCCAAACTAACCCAAAGTGGCACATTATTAATATATATAACCTTATCTAAGAAATTTCCCAAACCTTATATTATTAGGAATATAATAACAATTAAAAATATAATATTTGTTTTAAAAACTATTTTATGTCAATTTTGACACTATTTGGTAATTTATTTTTTTAAAAATCATAACAGCATGATTAGTTCGAAAAAAGATAATTAAATCAATAATAAAATGTCATATTAACCTATGAAATTAGTGTAATTCTTAAAATGTCTCAAATTATATTTATTTGGGTATTTATAATATCAATTATGTTAATATTTTATAAATAAGGAAATTTCTGCATCATTATTGTGTCATAAATAAATTAAATTATATAATTTTTAAAAATTATAAATAAAATAAAATTATGTAGGAAAACGTTTTATATTTATAATTAATATTTATAGTCGAATTTATCTTATGTATAACCCAATATTAAAAATGTTTTAGTTATTAATCTTTGATTTTAACTCTTTTAACTCTTCTTTAAATAAAATAATAATAAATGTCATAATCTAATCCAAATGAACCTAAATGATCATATATTCATCATAAGGTTGTTTTTTGGTTGAATTAAACTTATCTAATAGAATTAGAAAAAGTATTAGGGTAATAATAATATCATTTTTACCCTTAATTACCCTATATACTTTTTACCGTGGTAAATAAAAGTAAAAAGATACTATTCACCAAAAAATATTTTTATCTTATTGAATGTCATTTTACTCCTTGATATTAACCGTGTCTCTCGGATTTTCGAAATTCCACTAACAGAAGCTGTAAAATTATGTTTTATGTGAATTTGAAAATTCTTCTATTAGTTGGGTAAAAGACGGTGAATAGTTCAAAAAAATTATATATCTAAAATTAATATAAATTGACTCCAATGAATTACAATGAACTTATATAGGTATTATGTATCAATTTTGACCCAAAAAAAAATTTAAATAAAATAAATAATTATTTATATCAAAAGTCTATTTTTAAATAGTAACCATGTGTTTTCACTATTCATCCAAAATTGAATGTTTTCAGAAAAATACCAAAAATTCACCCTAGGCTAATTTCGATATTATGAATCCAAAAATTAATTCCATTTTGAAATATAAAATTTATAAAATTTCAAAAAAATTGCATTACTATTCATAAGGTCCAGTTCATAATAATATTATAATAATATATTGTTTAGTGAAACTCGATATTGAGTACTACACATGCTATCGAGGAATGTCTTCATTTCGTGTAATGAAAGCCAAGTCAGGGATGCGTGTAGTGAAAGATCTGTTTGGTGATGCGTATAACAAAATCAAAACATATGTCATTTATACATTAAACAAAATCTATACTTCATGTTGCGTAAAATAATTTCCACAAAACGAACATAAAATTGTGTGTAACATGAGGCAAGAATAGTGTTGCGTATATACTACAAGCTAATATGGTGTGCATATAGTGCAAGCTAATTTTTGTGTAGCGTACAACAAAAGATATCAATGAAATTAAAAAGAATAATTCTCATAAAATCTCGGGTTGTTACATTCTACCCCCCTTAAAAAGAATTTCACCCTCAAAATTCATCCGGGTTATAAATGGTTTACTACTTGAACGTTTCTTTCATAGAAACCCACATCATAAAAAATAATACCAAAAACAAACATTATAAACTAAATTATGAAATGTAATGGTTAATCAAATTAACTAATCACTGGGTTTCCAGATATGAGAACATAGGTGAAAATATGGATATGGAAGGAAAAATCTAACCATCATGTTCTGATGAAGAGTGGTAGAGGACATGGCTATGAAAATGGAAACAATCAAAAAGCTATAAATTTTGGATGATCTAAGGTACCATCTAAATCATCAGATATAAGGGCACTAGGACAACATTTTTTGTTTTCAAGATCATTTCCCTAAATTTGAAGAAATTGCAATTAGAAAAAATACTTTCTTGATTTTGGTACAATCTCACCATTGGTCATTTCATGGACAATTAACACTTCATCTATTAATGAAATAAAGTTGAATTTGTCATTCGTGAAGTTTTAGCAGATCATGTGATAGAATTTGGGGTCATTCCATCTGTCTCAAACAAAAGTGTATAAAAAGTTATCAAAAATACATAAGTTTATCTATAGTGAGATTAATCATATATGGTTCTTACAATGGACATATAGTTCATATATCATACGTCTTAATATAATAAAACTAGTTTCTATTATACAGGGACTTCCTGTAGGCCAGTGGTAGGAAATAAAGGCATGTCGTACTTTGGTTGTCGGTTCAATTCTCACAGCCTTGTCTGATGCGATGGGTTGTCACCCATCCTATGGGTTGCCCTTTTTCTAAAATTACATTATTATATCATTCTAAAAATAATATCAAAAAAAATCTTTCCATAAACAATATTTTCATATGTCCAACATAATCCATTCCAATCTATAGGCTTATCCAAAATACTTCTATCCAACCTCATAGTATAAATAAAACAATTACTAGAAATGTCATCTACCGAGCATGTGAATACCATCATTTATCCCCTATATTTCATAAGATATATCTTGTTGGACACATTCCAAACATGTGAATACCTTAATAATGTATTCTATTGAAAAATGAATACCCATTGAACCTTAGTGAAAACATGAATTTTGTCAAAAGTTAAATCTTCCCACATACCAAAATTCCAAAAATTATATATACTCAAACTATAATATCACTTAGTCCTTATATTAGTCATGAGCTCATGAATAATATTTCATTTTCTCCTTATCATATAATCTACTTTCCAAAATATTTGAATAACTTTTCATGGTTACCAATACCATATAATTATTGAAAACAATAATAAACCAATACATAGATATTCTAATATTCCACATTACTAGAAATTAGATTCCACAACATTATTTTTGAATCTCGTTACATAAACACATAATCATTCCACTACATCATTGTCATACTAAACATCGCCAATAGTGATCACATGTGACTTCCCTTTTCCCCATTTTTCATTAAGAGGTTTCTGACGTCAATCATCATTAACCCTTGTATTAGGTCATTCGTTAGAATATTTCCCCATTTCCTTGCACTTGAAGCATTGAAGTGTTGGTGGAGCATTCTCTACGGTCATTTCTTTATTCACATAATTAGAAACCCTTTTTCCATTACTTTGACACTCAGTAGCTCGATGACCTTCTTTTCCACACTTAAAACATTTTCCAGTCCCTTTAAGACAATCTCCACCATGTTCTTTTCCACACTTTGAGCATAAAGAAACATCCATCTTCTTTTCACCATTATTCTGAGATTTCTCCTTGAACTCCATCTTTCGTTTCTTGTCAAAACCATGAGATGGATATGTAACACCAACTTCCATTTCTACCTTGGTAGTACAACACACAATTTCTACATACCTACTGATGTATCTTATAGCTAGTTCCCTTCAATTAATTTGTTTTAAGCCACTAATAAATCGATCGACTTTACTTTCAGGCAGGATGATAAAACCAGATGCATACCTTGCATGTCTTGTAAAATTCGCTTCTTATATACCAACAGATTCATCATCCTTTTTTTTATGCTCAAGGAAATCCTTTTCCATCTTTTTTCAAAGAATACGAGGGAAGTACTTATTGAAAAATAAGTTCTTGGACTCGTCCAATTCCTTGGATTCAATTTCATCTCGGGGCCTCGTATTCTTAATTAGAGTCCACCATTGATCTGCATCACCTTCTAAACAGTAAATAGCCATAATTACTTTTTCATGTTCCAAATAGTGAATTATGGAAAATATATTTTCCATGGTATTGATCCATTTTTCATCAACAAGTGGATCAGAAAACCCACTGAAATAAGGTTCACATTGCCTCATGAAGGAAACAATAGAATATTGTTCCATTATCCGCTCATTTGGAACGCCATAAAGATTCATAGCTTGTGTCAGTATAGCAATAAGAATTTTCACTCTATCTCCCATAACGTTGGTTTGTTTAGGAGGAAAATCCTTTCATCATTCATTACATTGATCAAAACTGTTCCTTCAGGTTCTAGACATCGTCTAAAACCCAAAAAGAATATTGTGAGAGGAAAAATCATGAAAGGGAAAACAACATAATAAAGGGGGATTACCTTCGATATCTAATATCTTAGGTTTAATTTTATGATCGTTACCATAATTCGTGGACTATAACCTATACGTATACTTAACCTTAGGGACATCCCTAGACATACCTTATAAATATATCTAGGGATCTCACTAAATTTTTTTCATCCTAGTTTTCAAAGGTTAACTAAACCTTTCCTCTGATACCAACTGTAGAGACCCAAAGCTTGTCGTACATAGACATTACATTACTTCTGTGTAATACTTAATACATAACAAAAACAGACACCAATGGACCGTAATAGTTTTGTGTCTTTGGAAGCACGAAATATAATCTTCTAATCTTGGTGAAAGATCTTCAACATCTACCGTAAATATCTTCCTTTTTTTCTTACCTAAAACAATTCTTTATATCCTGGGGAAAAGAAAACATAAAAAGGGTGATCTCAAATTCTCCGTAAGGGTATGCATGTAGAAAATAAAACAAACCATATACATTTGAACTTCAAAACCTGAGAATAATATTTAAACATCAAAATCATGAGCAATGACATAATACATGGATGTACGTAAGGCATAGATCATAATGGATTATCAATCATGATAAAATAGCATAGAAATAAAACATGTAATGGTGGAAAACCATTAAGCACATGATATGATTTCCATAGTAGCCATGACATTGCTTCTAAGGCCATATTAGTGGACAAAGTCCCTTTCTAAATCGAGTTCACTCCTAATTCCAATCATGTAATACTGAACCAGATTAACTTATTATTCCAGCCATGTCTATCTCAAGAGATATAAATATTTACCCAATTCAATGAAGGGAAATATGGTTCCTACCAATCTCATATTGAAATCATTCTTACGTGTGCCACAAAATAAACATACATCATTCATAATAACCCAATAATAAAATGGGTTTTATAAACATCCTCCCAACATAACATAATCCATATAAAATAAAAGGATATCATTTCATCATAAGAAAAATAAACCCTGTAAATAATAGATACATTATACTTGAAACATACTCATATGAAATAATGTCATCTTAGATGGAAAATGGTTTCGACAAAACACTTGAAAAGAATTATTGAGGAAAATATCCTTTCTTATTCAAAAAAATTTTCTTTTCACAAAATTCCATGAAATTTTAATGAAATGGATTTTATTGAAAATAATCATGAAATCATTAAGAGTATGCTTCATGAAGAAAAGGCGTTATGAAACCAAATAAATCTGTTTATTCCGTATAAGTTAAAAAAACATTATCCTCGTACTTTTGTCGGGAAAGTCAAAAAGCACCACGTTTGGTAAACAAAAAAAATATTCCATCCATAACACAATGTAAAATTAAAATAAGTGTAAACATGAATTTAAGAATACATGGAAGAATATTAAACACTTTATGAAAAACATTTTATGGACATGGATGAAAAATAGAACCCCAGTAAATACTTACGTATAAGCAATCTCGAATAAAAATGATATTGAAAAAATATCCCTTACCTTAGGTCTGATATGCTTTGTACGTATCTGAACCTCCAGTATAATGATTAAAATAAAGTCATTTTCATATTACATTATCATATTAATTTTTATTATATAATATATGGTTCACTTATGACTTTATATTAGTCGTTCTTTGGTAAATTCCACGTTTAAGCAGCGTTTTAGGTATTATCATTTTATTTATCATACATATTTGGACATGTTGTTGTTGATATAATTATTACATATTTCATGATTTACTTACTTCCAGAAAGTAAATCATGATTTATATATCATATATATTAATTATATATATATATATAATAGATATATAAATGAAATTAAATACACTGTTTATGGAGACGGTAGGTCGTACGTACAGATGAATGTTGTTTTCCTTTCCTTATTAACTTGAATGGAAGTAATTAGATGACATTTATATATATAAATAAATCCATTAGCTTTATTATGTCATATATATCATTATTATTCATTATATATACTTTATAATCATTCTTGAATGCTTAACATGGAGAATGAATCTCATCGCGTTGTGAATATGGTAATCCGTACGTACACACAAGCAGTGATATAATTTCCATAATTATTGAATGGAATTGGAATGGATGATATCTCAGAATCATTATAATGTTATAATAATCATATTTAGTTATTCTTTACACCATTATACCCATCCAAGTATGGTGGTGGTGGAAAAACAGATTACACCACGGTGTAGAGAGAGTATTCCGTACGTACGCACGTGTGGTGATTTTGTATTCTGTAGGATGGATAGAAGGTGAATTCGGATTGTTTCACATATATAATAACATATCAGTATATTATTGATACTTATTTTATTACTTTATAATCAAACAACTAAAAAGGAAGATGTTGAAGAAGAAATAAACATGAAATAATCGGTAAAAGAGATTACCTCTTCTTCGACACACCTTTTTTATGCTACCTCTTAAGGCACTAGAGTTGGACTTTTGAGGAGACAAGAACCTCTATAATGTTTCTAGGTAAGTTGAGATGTAAATTTTTCAGGGGTTGTCCAAACATGAAAGCTCAAAATTTCGTGAAGAGAAGAGGGAGGAGGTTCTCATTTATAAGGGAGGAGAGGGGCACTTTAAGAAAAAACTTAAAATATTAATTTATAATAAAGTCATAATCGGTTTATAATGGCTCCAAAGTGACTTATTTCGAATATGAAGTGAGTATGGGTCAAAAGCCTTTCATCCTATAGGTTTTATAAATTTTTAGGTTACTATTTTATCCTTATCCTATTTATTTAACTCTAAGTTAAATAATTTTACTTTTACTGTGTCTTCTTGTTTTCTTGCACTATATGGTTAATAAACATATATAATAAGCCAAAAGAACCCCAAGTTGTTCATTATTAATATATATAACCTTATCTAAGTAATTTGTCCAATCCTAAGATTATTAATAATATAATAATAATTATTTATAAAATATTTGTTTTAAAAACTATTTTATGTCAATTTTGACAGTATTTGGTAATTGATTTTTTTAAAAATCATAAGAGCATGATTAGCTGGAAAAAATATAACTAAATGAATGATAACATGTCATATTAACCTATTAAATTAGTTGAATTCATAAATAGTTTCAAATTATATTTATTTGGGAATTTATAATATCAATTATGTTAATATTTCATTTATAAGGTAATTACAACATCATTATTGTGTCATAAATAAATTAAATTATTTAATGCATAAAAATTGTATATAAAATACAATTATGTAGGAAATAACATTATATTTCTAATGAGTATTTATAGTAGAATTTATCTTATGTATAACTCTATATTAAAAATCATTTAGTTATTAAACGTTGATTTTATCTCTTTTAACTCTTCTTTAAATAAAATAATAATAAATGTCCTGATCTAATATAAATGGACCAAAATGGTCATATTTTAATCCAAAGGTTGTTTTTGGTCGAATTAAACTTATCCAATAGAATTTAGATATGTGTTAGGGTAATAATAATATCATTTTTACCCTTAATTACCCAATTTACTTTTAACCGTGGTAAATAAAAGTAAATAGTTATTATTCCCCCAAAAAAATATTATCTTGTTGAACCACATTTTACTACTCAATATTAATCTTGTCTCTTGGATTTTTGAAATTCCACTCACAGAAGCGGTAAAATTATGTTTTATGTAAATTTTCAAATTCTCTTAGTAGTTGGATAAAAGACGGTGAAATGTTCAATAAAATTTTTATATATCTAAAATTAATATAAATTGACTCTAATGAATTACATTGAACTTGTATAGGTATTATGTATCAATTTTGACCTAAAATAAATTTAAATAAAATAAATAATTATTTATATAAAAAGCCAGTTTTTAAATAGTAACCTAGTGTTTTCACTATTCATCAAAAATTGAAAGTTTTCAGAAAAATACCAAAAATTCACCCTACGCTAATTTCGATATTCTGAATCCAAAATTGAGGTCCATTTTGAAAAATAAAATTTATAAAATTTCAAAAAGTGGGTATTACAATACATAACAGAAAGTTCATACTAATATTATAATAATATATCATTTAGTGGAACTCGGTATTGCGTAATACACATGCTATCGAGGAAGGTCTTGATTGCGTGTAATGCAATCCATGTCAGGGATGCGTGTAGTGAATGCTCCATTTGATTTTGTGTATAACATAATCAAAATATATTTCATTTATACATTAAAAAAATCTATAATTAATGTTGTGTAAAATAATTTCCAAAAAAACTTGCAATTGTGTGTAACACGATCCAAGAATTGTGTTTCGTATACTACAATCTAATATGGTGTTGCGTATAGTGCAAGCTAATTTTGGTGTAGCGTACAACACAAGATATCAATGAAATTAAATAAAATTTCATAAAATCTCGGGTTTTTACATATAGAGAATGATATTAATTATTTGTATTTAAAATATATCATATATATCAACTATATTTTTATTAATAATATTCCATATCATTTGTATATATTAATATTTATTGCACTGTTCATGGAGACGGAAATCCGTACGTATGCATGAATGCTACATTCATTTCATTTGTTTTGTTTTTAAAAGAATAATAACCAAATGATATACAATTATATCATTATTAAAGTATAATATAATATTTTATATACATCACATAATTTAAATAAGATCATACTTTATATGTTCCTTGTATGGTTTGAATGAGTAATATAACATTTAGGGGGTTGTAGTCCACTTTTGATCAAATGAAATTATGATATTTATATAAAATGAAATGAATAAAGGTACATTATAAATTATAAGTTCAGATGAATATATATATAATAAATATCATATATATAATATAAAATTATTGTTCTATAATATTGTCTTCCACAAGAGGTGGTAGGGGAAAATCAAACAATCATCTTTTTGTGAGGTAGTAGTTCCCGACACACAGAAACAATATGTTCATTAATCTATAGACAGAGGTGTGTGTATGTGTAGTTTGAATAATTTTTATAAAAACAACATATTATATTAAGGATACCGGTGTCGTTATGTAAACAATGAATAATAATAGTGTAGGGAGTGAAGAAGTAAAACAAAAGAAGATTAATTAAGGGAAAATGTTAGCTTTAAATCAGGTAACTTTCTTTTGTTTGAACGAAAAGTCATTCTTGAAGTGCCATATTCCTATATTAAGTCTTCTGGAAGGAATATAGGGATGTTTGGGGATTAGTTTGGGAGATTTCTGATGATCCATGGGGCTTTATAGGTGTATGTAATGGGTTAGAGGAGATGGCCTTTTATAAGGTGGAGGAGGGATCTTTAAGAAATTTTGGAAGTATTATATTATTATAAAATGAAATTTGATTTCAAAAGGTCCCAAACTAATTTAATTCCAATATACGGTGTGTATTGTTCTAATTCCTATTATAAAATATGTTTTATTCAAAATTAGGGAATAAAAATAACCGAATATTTTAGCTTTAACCTTTAGTTAACAAATATATTTGTTACCTTGTTCTCTTGAATATTCAAACTCTATGGTTAATATATTTACAAAAATGTAAAAAAATGAAAAAGAATGTATCATTAATGAAATTATTAACATAATATATGTCATTTTTATGAATCATACATTTTTTGGATTATTTTATCATTTTACAAAATAGTATTCATTTTAAAAACTCATTTATTTAAATTCATAAACTATTCATATCATGAATTTTTAAAAATCTATAACAAAATAATTCATTGAAAAAAATACATTAATTAAAGTATAACAAGTATTAATCTTCCATAAAATTTTTGGATGACATAAAAAGGTTAAAAATATATTTACTTTAATATTTATAATCTCATTTATGTAATAATTTTTTTAATTAGGTAATCATTACATCATCATTATGTCATTAATAAATTAATGTATATAAAGTCAAAAAATCATATATAAAATTCCATGTTTTAAGAGATATTTTTATATTTCTAATTACTATTTATAGTTGAAAATATCAATCATATACCCCATTTTATAAATTTTTTTACAATGAGAAATACGTTTATGTTACAATTTCTTTAACATTAAATTAACTTTAATAAAGTGCCATTTTCACAAACAAGTGGATCCACGAGGTCCCTAAATCAACCCATGGATCCCCATGGTCAGAAATGTATCATAAAATACTATTATGACATGTTTTGGGGTAATTTTATATTTTTATAATATTATTTCTTAGCCAAATTTACCAGTTTCACCATTTTACCATGGCTAATAAAATATTTACTGATGTTACTATTCCTAATGTCTAAAAATTAAAGCTAACTATTTACACAATTTTAAACTTATGATTCCAAATATTGAATCCATTTTTCCAAATTAAAAACACATAATTTTTATAAATCAATTTTAAATTAATTCCAATTGTCAAATCCAAACAAAAGTGTTTTTAAGGAAAAATAACTAACAAATGATTAATATTTGTTTATGTCCAGTTTTTTTGAACTTTTTTCCAATGGACATCATAGGATTAAATGGTAGAAATATAGACGAATTATTCATTAAAACAATTAAAATGTTAATATATCAATATAAATAAATTACATTAAAATAAATCTTTGAATGAAAATGCCTTCTTTTTCACTATTCATTAAAAAATGAACAGTATCAGAAAAAAAACAAAATTTTACCAAATGTAATTTTTTATGTCCCTATTCTAAAGAAGAAGTATATTTTTTCAAATGGAACACATAATAGTGACAAAAACTATATTTAAAAATGTTTCTTCATCAAAAGGTGGTAAATCAACCTTTTAACGAATATTTGAGAATTTCATGCTCGAAATCAGATTCATTATTATTTTAAGCCTCTAAAAATTAATGGATTAATGTATAAACATATAATAATCATGTTTAACTATATTGTAGTTATTTTTTTCATTCACTCCAATAAAATTTCTCGTCGTTAACCACCATTTAAATATTATTATTATTATATAGTTTTTTTGTATAACTCAAAGTTGTGTGCAACGAAAGATTTCAAAAAAAAACCTATTTTTCTGTGTTCATTATTCTATCATACATATCACCCCCTTGAGTTTAAAATTAATTTTTAATTCCCAAATATTAATAAATATTAAAATTTTATCTTCTTTATTTACCAGGTATGTAACATAAAATGTAATAATGAAATTTTGTTTTCCCTACATATTTTATGGAAATAATTTGGTAAGTAAATTGTTACCCCATAATTATATTTATGTATTTTTTAATATCCATTAAGTATTTACCAGTTGTATTCCAAAATAGAGTAAATATTTTAATGGTTGTTTAGATGAAGTGATTATATCATGGAAGTAAGACCAAATGTCCAAGTATTGGAACAAATTTATTTTGGTGTTTCTAGCTCTTTAAAGAAGCCTTTAATATATTATGATATCCCAATACAGTCGTTCATTCCACTTGATATTTTTTGATACTATAATAAAATCTAGTTAATTTTTTCCCTATAAGTGGACTTTGGAGGACCACTACACCAAAATACCACATCACGTCATAATGTGTCCTGGTAGTTAAAAAATTACTCTTCATAAATATTATGTCAGAATACAAAGGATGATTATTTTAATAGTTGATATATAATTTTTTTCATCATCATTTATGGATATTAATATATAATATTTTTTGTGTTTATTCCCACTAAATTAAAAATATATTTGAATTAGTGAGTGATGATTAAAAAAATATCATCCAAGTGATGAGTTTGTTGTTGATGGATCGAATTTTAATTTTAAATTAAAATTAAAACATACTATAGTGGAGGATTATTATGTATTGAAAATAAACATAACAAGGATGAATTTAAAATTTGGTAGTATATATTTAGGTATATTCCCAATCGATGAAAACATTGATATTATCCATAATATATGAGATCAAACTCTACTATTCTTATAAACATGTACTATGAGTTGAATAATATAAAGAAGAAACAATGTATTCTTATATTTACACTGAACTATAAGATGGAGGGGGAATATAGTAAAAGAGTAGTACTATTTTTCACTAATTTCTAAGAAGAAAATAAAATGATACTATAAGCGGGAAAATTGGCCTGAAAAAGTATTTATGTAGGGCATAATTTGTCTTGTAACCTTTTCAAGAAAGGTATCCACTGCATTCTTCTTTGATGTGAAACAACAAAACATATTGAATTTTAGTTTTCATAGGAAATATATGTTAATAAATAGATACATAATATTATATTTTTTATAGTGAATTTGTAGAAACATGTGTTTTATGGATTATTAATCTAATCAATAGAATAACAGGTTTTATTTTTTCCAAGGGAAAGAGACGAAGAAAAATAAAGAGTATCATTAAAAAGAAAGTATATGAAATTATATTCATATAAACATTTTTTTACCATTGTACACATTATAAATGTATAATATATTCATGAGTGTGAGTTATAACAAAAATTATGTTGGATTTAGACTCTAGAATAGTGGAAGACTATTTTATAAATCCTACATGACAATTCAAATAGTTTATATGACCATGAAAGAATCCAAGTCACTAAAAGGACTAGACATAATATTCTTAGAGAATAACATTGTAAATTAACGTTCTTATTGTTACTGTTTATTTTATTATGGTGAATTAAATAAGCAATTAGAGTAATGAGAAAAATATTTACCCTTTAAACATAAGCACAGATCCTGCAATAGTGTGGTTTATATTCCATCTACCCTCTCAATTTTTTTGCAAAAATATTTACTAATCTCAATATTTAAAGGAAATCTATGAAAATTTCAAGGGCTTAATTGAAAATTTTTAATCATTACTTAATATATTATCTTCTTCTTTTACCTGAATAAAATCGTCACATAAATACCACTTTTCTATAATACAAATTCCATATAAATAAATATAATAAATATTAAATAAGTCACCATATTTTAATATTCATTATTAATATAATTTAACTATGCGGTAACATAATTTCACTATATTTCTCTGTTATACATAAATTTTCCACTTCCCTTACAACATTTTCATTAAATTTCAAAAACGTACTAACTTGATTTTAATGACAAGGTAAATGTTCCACACATTTCTTAATTTTTTTCTATGAGCCTAATTTTGAAAAAATACATGGTCAACTAGGCATACCATATTCACTTTTATTATATGACATTTACTTCACTGGAATTTTATTATTTTTTCCCATTATTGTAAAACATATTTTCTTTTAGAGTAAGTTCTCATGTTCACTTACTTTTTCATTTTGTCCAACTTTTTTCTAGAAACCTATTGTGAACCACATAATTCATTCACCCTTATTCAATAAAATATTAAAACATTAAATCAGTGCATTTAAATATCAATGTTACTTCTAATGTAACGCCACAAATTTTTATATGACATTATCTTTAAATACATATCATTTTTTTATGTATTATGATATTCTCACAATATATAAAATTATGACCAATTACTTATTATATTTAAGAGAAATATTATGACTTAATAAAATTTAATAAATTTAATTATATATAAATGAAAAAATTAGGAAAAATTCATAAAGAATAAAACCATAAGTAAATTATAACTCTACAAGATTTAATATTAATCCTAATCAACATCAATAAGGTTTATAAAATCAATATCATGTATTGAATGAAAAATAATATTTGACATATTTTTAAGATAATGAAGAAGTAAATAATGGTTTATTATTAACGATGAATTATAAAATGTAATATATAGGAATTTAAAAATAAAATATTGTTATTATATGTTCATTAGGAATATATGTCAAATACATATTCCCAAAACCCATTATGAATATTGCGAATTGTGTTACATCATACGTTAAAATAAAATTATATAATAAAGAATAAAATATTGATTATATTTATTTAGCTTATCAAATATTATTTTATGATTATATACTATCATATTAGGTGTTAAAATTGTATTAATATAATATAAAATATATTTAAATATGATGATTACTTGGTAGCTGAATATTTATGGTTACCATTCAAGAATCAATAATTTAAGGTTATCAATGATATACATTTTTTATATTTTTAAATGAATATAATTATCATTGACGTAATGATATTTATTAATGGTAAGAAGAATAATTAAATCATAAAAAATGAATATTTTAATTAATATATAATATACCATGCTTTTAAACATGAATATTGCAAATATTTAGATAAATATTCTATATAAAATTATATAATACAATAAAAAACGTTAAGGGTTTAGGTAATTTAGAGATTAGATAAAAAATATTTTTATTTTTTAATTTATTTCAAACATTAACTAAAATATATTTCTACATAGTACTCTTCACAGTCATAGCCTACTAAAAAAATTCATCTATAACCTGGGGAATTAAAAAATAATAAAATGGTGGTCACACATGCTCCATATGGTTAAAAATGGTTGATATCAATTGTTGATCATTTGATATCATTAGATTATAAAAAATTCATGTTATTTTGACCATGAATTACAAATATCATTACCATCCTGGAAAAGAACAAAAACATGAGTTATGATATTAATCATTATCATTTTTAATGCATTTTTTCATAAGAATTAGAATTCATCATAATTCAATTAGGAACCATAAGTAAATGTATACAGAACAATAATGAAGGAAGAAAAAAATTATTATTTCATTTAAAACAAACATAACCATCAGTCTAGTCATCAATAGCTATTTCCCATAGATGATAAGGCATGTTTTCTTATTTCCCATAATAGATAAAAAACATTGACTTTTCTCAAAAACAGATCAAGCACTTTGACATGTTTCAAATAACTATATCATGAGATATTATAATTTACCTAATGACTTGTAGGGACAAATATTTCCCACACATATCATAATTAAAACCATACTTTTGTGTTCTATAGGATCATAAATCATTCATCATATTAGAACACATGAAAATAAATTTGACTTATAAATATTTCATCACAACAGAATCCATAGAAGAAATGAGATTAATAAATATTTTATATTTTCACCATAAACATAAAACACAAAGGGATATAATATTTATAGTATCCCTGGATTATAGAAATTTTAAATCATATGATACATCAAAATATGTAATCTTATACCGAAAAATATTTTTAAGGTTCACTTGTAATAATTCTTGAGGAAAATAACATTTCCATTTCAAATAACATATATTTTTAAAAAAATGTGATCTTATAAAGAAAAGATTTTTTATTTATTTTGTTTTAAATGTCATATAATATTAAAATCATTCAGGAAATATGAATAAGTAATAATTCACTCATGATGTATAAGTTAACAAATCCTTCCTTTTTTTATCGAAAAGTAAATAAAGTACCTCATTCTAAAATCATTGAATGTAAAATTTCAATGCTGTACAATATTGTTTATAATTTAAATCACAGTATTGTAATCATATATATTCATATGAATATTTATAATCATTCATAACAAGTCAAGATATAATATTGAATTATAACATTCATAAATAGGTTAGGTTATTTGTACGAATAAAAATTGTTTCCATTTCTCAACTGATAGAATGATGGGAATATAAAAAATATTTCATTATTTTAGAACCACTAATATATCATATATATATAGTATATTTTCATAAAATTAATACTAATTACCATTCATGTTAATTATTAAAGAATAATGAATCACATCGCATCATGGATATGGTGGTTCATACTTACGAATGAGAAACAATAATGTATCTCAAAATAATGGATGGTAAGAAGGTAGGGATTATATTATCATTTAATAAGTATTACTATGTCATATGTATTGTATATAAAGATTATAACCCTAATAATTTCCATCTATAATATACTGTGACAAAAACATTATCACTATGGGGAGATGGTAAGTCATACATACACACAAGCAATGCATTCAATTATTATATGATCAAAAAAATGGTTCATAATGGAATTTAAACTGTCATAATAATAACTCATGGTTTTTAGGACATGAAATTTATTGTTTCATGAAAAATTTAATATATTTATTAGAGTTAAAGATTTTTAAAAAAGTCAAATTACCAGTTAACCAGACTACTTCTTCTTTATAATGGCCCCTTTACAAATCCTCGATAGGAATATAGGGTTTGTATTTTGGGAAGACTGTCTCCTCTATAAAGTATATATTGAATTGGATGAGTGAATTTTTCATAATATGGTCAATAAATAATAGTCATTGTGGTCTAATTAAGTGAGGTAGGATGACTTCATTTATAATTTAGGTGTTGTGTTGTTTTGGAATTTCACAAAATAAATAAGTATAATAAATTCATTCTCATGATAAATACTTCAAAATCACATAGGATTAATAGATAAGATGTAATAGGGTTCTTACACTATTAAAAAATATAATTTCAACTTGAATTTGGATAATTTTAAGCGTTATCATTATGATTAACCCTTTGTTAACCAATTTTAATGTTAACTAATGTATCAATATTTTCTATATATAAATGTTGTAATTATTACATATAAGAGAAACATTGGACCATTAAAGGCATATATATGAATATTTATAACATATAATAATAATTTAATATTATTTTAATTTTTTAGGATTTTCATATAATTTTTAAAATATATTATTTTTATTTAATATCCCTTTTTCAAATTTTACACTATTAATTTAATTTTACATTAAATACAACAACAATATGTAGTAATTAAAATATAATTAATTAAAACATCCAAATTAAGTCATATATATTTATAAAATTAGTGTGTCAAATTAGTACAATTAAATTTTGTCACATTTATTTTTTTAAATCAATCATTATATTATTTCATTAAATAGAGGAATACTGCATTGATATCGCTTATGTAATTTTGTCCATTATATAATTTATAAAAATTAAAAATAAGTTTATATAGTAAAAATATATTTGTTAATTACCAAATAGATTGTTATGTTCTTCTGTAATAAAATTTATATCCAAAGTGGATGCACAGTAGAATTAAATAAAAAGAGGGTTAGATTTTTTAACTTTCTTTTGTTTTAATAATATAGAAGTTATCTACATGGACCACAATCCATTAAATAACTATATTTAAAAAAAATTTCATTGGTTTAATTTAATTCACCTAATAATATATAGGATTAAAATCATGGTCTTATAACTAATTTTTAATCGATATTAACCTGACATACTTTTAGAGAGGATTTATATTTTATCACAGTTATTATTCATATTAATAAAAAATAAAAGGGAAAAAATTTCCAAATATGAAAATATTGATTATAAATATGATTTTTATTTTACCTAATTCAATACAAATAAATGGTTTAATAAAATTTCATTATAATTGAAAAAATGGGACAATAATTCCTTTTTTAGAAAACATAAAGTTTTAATCATGAAATTGGAATTATTTTGATTCGTTTCTTAGAAAAATATTATGTGGATGACTAAAACATTTTATAAAGTACATAATATATTAATATCATTTAAATAGTCCACCAAAAGGGGTATTTTAATATATTTATATAAGATAAATTACACCTCACATTTATTTTAAAATAAATGTTTTCGTTAATGATAATCATTTTATATGTAATGAGTTCATATAATAAATTTGTAGATCATATATTTTATATAATTTTTTTACAAATATTCATACTGACCAATTCATTTCCTTGGAAATAATTGACATATAATATATTAACATTTTATTGTAGTTTCTATAGTCTCAATATTTTGTATATCAATAGGTGATGAAAAAATAATTTTTTTAAAGAGAATATTAAATTAAAAAATAGAAGTGTTGAATCATACGAAACATAAAATGATTTTATCCATTGAAATTCATCACTCTAATAAAAATTGATATAGAAAGTTCTACCTCATACTATCCTCAATTTCATACATTTCTTCATCATGCTGTTGGTTTCACCATAATTCTATGACTAGGTTGGTGGTCTAGTTTCATAGAAAATTCTATATATGAAACCAACACTCTAAAATTAATAATTTATAATATTGATATATCATTAATGGTACAAACAATGTGTCCAGTACATGGTAAATATCAAATAGAAACATTCTATGGTGATATACATAGAACACATAATTAACATGACAGTTATTCAGTTGAAGCCTCAATAGATAAGTTTCCAACATGATAAGATAAATAATTTTAAAATTAACAGTATTATAAGGTCATAACATGCCATTATTCCAAAATATCATCACTATATAACGAGTATATATTCACATGAATAAATTTTCCACCATATAAATAATTATATACCAATGATGATTAAAATCATATCATTTTTATCAACTCAGATTTGCTCTTAAGTGATGTGTAATAGATCAATTATTTCCATAAATTTCCTTAGCTAGATAAGGTACCAATGGATTTATTTCTCTAACTTAATTCTGTCATGTTGAAGATAATATCTTCTTACCATAGAGGGCTTTATAAGGTGGTTTATGAATATTTTAGTGAAAACTATTGTTTTTTTAAAATTATACCATAGGAAGGTCTTGATCCCAACCACCTTTGAAATCCATATAGTATGCTCTCCACATGTCTACTATGAGTTAATGGTATTATTAGATAGAAAATATGTATGAGGATGATAAAAAATTATGAAACTAGAGATTGTATCCAAATCCTACTAAAGTCATGCATATGACTATAAGGTAAACCACTAATTTTAATTAGATACAATTGAAAGTGGTACTACGTGTAATCTTACCACATCATTACTATATGTTCTATCATGATGATCCAATGATAAATCTTCACTAAATGAAATGAAATTTTCAAAATTCCAAGGAATAATGACTAAAACATGTATAACCTTATAGTATTTATATATTCTAGGGATTTTATCAACAACATCCATCATTTTAGTTTTATAACGTCCCATTATTAGCATACATTGATATTACATAATCATAGATGAGTATTTAGTACATTAGAAAATACATGTATGAGGTTAATAATAGATTAGTGTCTTTAGAAACATGGAAGAAAAATTTCAATCCTAGTAAACGATATTTAACATCTCCTATAATGAAATCCATCGTTAGAACATCAGCCGAAAACCTTTTTTCATATCATGGGAAAAGGAAACATAAGAAAGATGTGATCTCAGATTCTCAATAAGGGTAAATAAATGAAATTTTTAATCATAAAATTAACAAAATGGTATGGAACATTAGAATAACATTTTTTAGATCATACCATCCATATTAGATATCATAAAAACGATTTTATGTTCATAATACATTGAAAAGAATTAAGAGAATAATTCATGAATGCCAAACATAGTAATAATACAATGATTTTGTGGAATGTACATGGGTTATATCATTGCGTACATGAATAAATAGAAATAGTTTCACTCGTTTAGATAAAGAAATAAAATCAATACCTTCTATCAACATATTGACATTATATTAGGTCTATGAATAAAATTATTAACTTGTAATCAGGTTCACAAATAACATTTGGAAAATTTAATCAGGATCACACATTAACTTACAAAAATTTATCTAGGTCCATGCATAACATTGTGATCACATAATAAGGATCACTCATTACATTTTCAACATGTAGTTAGGATCATATATAAACTAATGGAAAAGAAACCAAGTCCCTAAACAACATTGCGTCACATAAAAATGTTCACTCATGACATTGTGAATGTATAATCAGATTTATGCATAAACTTATGGACATGAAACAAGGTCCATGCATAATATTGTGAAAATGTAATCAAGGAAAAACCTAACCTTTATACGCATGATTTATCCATCATTATCCAATTCATTTATAATATATATAGGTCCCCCCCATCTTATAATAAAACCATTCATACATGTTCTACAAGATAAAAAACATTCATCATATCATGCACAGAAAAGGATCTGGGCTCTATAAACAAAAAATAATAACCCATGAAATTAAATTTCTATCATAAAAAATTAATCATATCGTAACCTAATGAAAATAGGTATATTTCAAAATATTTCAATCAAATAATAACCATTGAAAATTAATGTGCCTCAAAATAATATAATACATGGAAGAGAAATATTTTCTATAATCATAATTCCTTCAAAAAAACCATTCCAGATATAAAATGAATGTAACTTTTGGATCATTTCCATGAAGGGAATGAGTAACTTCAACGAGTATTATCTTAGATGTAAAATGACAAGGAATAATATTTTGAGAACATTTATAGATGTAAATATCTATTATTATTTGAAAATGACATTTAGAAAGTGTAAACATTTAAAAAAATCATTAAAATAAACAAGAAATCAAATAAAAAATCGTTGAAAATATTTATTCCTTCAATAAATATAAAGGGAGTTTTAAAATCATTTGAAATCCATTTTAATTAAAAACATTGAAAAATATCATAAAAGAATTTTTAAAAGTTTTTCATTCAAAATATATTTTATAAAAATATTAAAAATCGTCTTTTAAACATGAAATATAATATTCAATGGATTGATGGTGTAAAAGTCATTAAATGTCATATGAGATAAATATGATATTCCTTTTTCATTGTAAAAAAATTGAAACAAGTCTCACATAGAAATCAAAAATAATATTCCTTTGAAAATATTGTTAACATAACACGGTTAAAAATATCTTTTAATGATCACAGTTGATAAGTATGATATTTAGGTAAACGCATGTTTTAAATTTTTTTTCCAGGGAAAACATGTTTCCAACCTATGAGAGGGTAATGTCAGACCTTATAAAAACACATTATTAGCTATATTAGGTATAAAAAGTGAAAAAATGGTTTCAATATATAAATAAATTTTTAATAACCGAAGGGAAAGAAAATACATGACAAATATTTAGATATGGATCATATTATTTATTCAAAGGATATATAGGCATCAATAATATTGTAAAGCATTGAGATTGTTTCAAAAACTTCTTTTCACAAGGTATCATGGGATCATACTATCCATGTAACAAAGAGAAATTACACGATTCTTATAATATCATTAAAGTAAGGATAATATTGATATAACATTTGGAATATTTTATATACCCAATATATAAAAATAAAAGTTCATAACATTGAATGTATCTCAATGAATGGAAACTGTGCTGAAATTACTGTATGAATTGTAGACATTTGAAATAAAATATTTATGTATGAAATATCATATAACATATATTAATAAAAAAATAATTTTAATAATAAGAATCATATAATATATCCTTGGGTTTTATACACACCACTTTGAAGGAAATGTTTTTTAATAAAACATGTATATCACAAAAATGAAAAGTGAGATGAAATCCCTTTATATTGTACCTTGACTCTCCCCAATCTCATTAAAAATCCCTTTTTAATACTTATGAATTTATTATAAATATTTTTATTATTGATATTTTTATATATAATACCATTTATGTTTTGATCATGACCTTATATTAAACTCTTGTTATAAATCTTGTGTTATGGTTTGACTTTGGGAAATATTTGCTTTGTTCATCACATGTGTCTTAATTTATCATAACATTGTTCCTTATAATTATATCATGACTCTGGAATGTAAACCAATATATAAATATATAATATATTTAGTATGTGTGTATTATAATATTCTATAGAATATGGAATATGGAAATTGAATACACTGTTCATGGAGATGGTTAGCCGTACATAATCTTGAGCGTTGTTTCTATTTTTCTTGTTATATTCAACAAAATAGAAAAATATACTATATGTATATACATATATAATATCATTATCGTATAATTATAATGGTATATATATCTTATAATCGTAATAAAGCCATATTTAATAAATTCTATGTAGTGATTAAGCGAATCACATTGCTTTGAGTGGTTGGGAGTCCACACTTCTTCAAATGGAATTATCATATTTACACAATATAGTATGTAAAAAAGATATTTGTTTTAAAAGAAATAAATAAACATAAATAAATCATTAATATAATATATAAATCATATATGAACATATTTAACATCATAATTTCCGCTATGAATGATAGTAAAGGTAAAATGAAAAATCATCATTTACTAAGGCGACAGTTCCTTGTACATGTAAACAGTATGTTTGATACCCATATAAAGTTTTGGTATAAAAATTTCCCTCAAAAATAATAGTAGATTGAGGATACTGGTTTTTTGACAATCATGGGATAATTAAATTGGAGGTGGTGGAGAAAGAAAATAAAATAAAGGATATTGATACAAGGCGCTACCTCTTAATCGGGTGACCCCGTTTGTTTTGTGCCAAAAGGCACACTTAGAAGACATTATTCCAAAAGGGAGTCTTCTAGGAGGATTTTAGGGATGTTTGGAAGTTTATAGAACATATCATTAAAGATCCAAATGAATTGATAGGTTTGAAGAAGATGGAGATATTGATTCCGTTTATGGGGAAGGAATACGACTCACATTGAATTTTTTAAAAAACATTATGTGTAAAAATGTTCATACCTAAACAAAGTCATGAAAAAAACCAAAATATCGAATAAAAGTTTCTTTTACCAAATTTTTAATGAAAATGGGGAGGATGCCTTATGTGAGAGCTCGGCGAAGACAGACTTCGGCAAAGACAGCCCTCGGCGATGGACCCCTAGGCGACGATCGATGCAGATTCGCACCCCCCCCCCCAATGTGAAGGTGGGTGCGGGGAGGAGGAAGTGAACATGAAACCTCCAATATCGTAGAAACCCTTAATCCCCTACTCAAACCTTATTAGTTTTTCTGGGTTTTTGGTGATTTCCTTAAGCCTGATGGTTCTGTATATTCACCTTGGTGGCCCTTAGTTACCGTTATCATTGTTTGAGTTCTAAGAAGCGTTGATTCATCTGGATCTAGAAATGGTGGCATAGATCAACCATAAAAGTCCCTAGGTTTATGATTTTGAATGATTCATCTTTGGAAAATTGGATTTTTAAGACATTTTGGTTTTTTGTCATCATGGAAAATGCCCTTCATAAACTAGTTTGCTTTAGAAGATGATTTTGTCTTGGCATGGTCCAGTCCTCCATATTGATATAATAGTTTCATGTTATTACTCATTGATGGTATTTTTATATATGTATGAATCATGATCCATCAATAATTGTGGCATGGGTATGTCTCCCTCAGCTCCCTCGACCTTTTAAAAATTCTACAATTGTCTTTATGATTGGTAGTATGGTGGTTCTCTTACTTTGTTCTGATGATTGTACATCCACTGTGAGTCATCTAATAAAACCCCGCCTATTTTTTGAGGTGGATTTTGTGAGGCCTTTGATCAATTAGATCTAGATTACATTTTGTGAAGAATTACAATGGAATTAGGTCACCATCTTTGAATCTTGGGATGACTATTGCCCGAACTGTTATCGATTGGGGAATGTGGCCTCTAAATGTCAATGAGAAGATACAAACCAGAGGTCCTTTTCTTATAGGGATAGGATGGGTAGTTCCATTTTTCAATGGATGTTGTCCTCTGTGGGTGATTGTTTTGGAAATGTTCCTGGTTTGGTGAACCAGGTTGCATTGACATTGGGGAATTATGCAGAGGAACCCCCTATTCCAATGGGTTTTGAAGTGTTTTGTCGGCTTAAGTATGATATGAATTTGGAGGATTGTGTGAATCAGTCTCTTTCCATGTATGATTCTAGTATTTGTGACATGGGATGTCCATCAAACATAAATTCGGTTTCATAGGTCACCCATAATGTTTTTTTTGTGCCGTTGGCTACTAGAAGGAAGGTTGAGGGTGAGCACAAGATATAAGAGGCTATGGTTGAGGAGAAATTGGATGTTGTAGGATGTGATGGTGGTACCTTGGCGTTTTTAGAAGCCATTAATCTGATAAAAGGGAAGTACATGACTGCTGCAGTTGTGGTTAACTCAATTGCTACTGAAAATCGTTTTCAACAATTAGAGAAAGAGAATACAGAGGACGATACTCCAATGAATGTAGGCCTCCATATGCAGCTTGGTCTTCCTTATCAGGTGTATGTAACCAAAAAAGGAGTTTTCAGAATGAGATAATGAATGGTCATGAGTTTTTGGAAAAGGAAAATTTTCTAGTAATGATTTTCACTAATAGTCAATTTTAGAAGGGAGTTGGAGGAGAATATAGAAATCATTAGGTTCATATACCTAGAAAATGGGGGAATTACTATGATAGTGTCAAAGAGAATAATGATGAATTGATTCGGCCTTTATATAGTGACATTGTTAAGGGCGGAATGATGAAACTAATCAGGAATCAAGAAGTGATGAATTCTTCACCATGACGAAGTTAGGGGTAGGACTACTTTTTTTAACCAAAGCTGGTGTCCACCAGGTCATCTATTGGAAACACTGGGTTTCTATCATAGGAATGGATGAATCTATGATGGAATTATTCCATGTTTTTGAAAAATTATGATATCATGGAATGGGAATCAGTTACTGCAAGGGAATATTTTTACCATGGATGTGGTGATGGGTATGGTTTTTTGGATATGTAGTTTCTTTTAGCTTGTGGTACCTGTTTACTATCCTTTTATTTAGTAAATGGTCAGTGGTCTATCCTTTGATTGATATTTTGTTGTATTCCAAGAAAATTTGGGTTTTAAACATTGAGAGTTTATTTGGACCCCTTCTATTAATTTTTAGTCTCTACGTAAGCTCAATTTTTCCTTAATTATTGTGGTTAATTTTAATCTCATTTACTAATATTTTGGGTCAAGAATTTACGTGATCTTATTATAATATAAATATAATAATAACTAAAATGTATTATGTATAATTTTCTAAATTAAATTCCTAGAAGTGGAAAAAATATGGTTAAAGCTAATCTTGCATATGGGATGAAATAACGGGTTTTAAAAATAGAAAAATGTTCACAAGTTTGTTAAGATTATATATTAATTTTGAAAGTTAAATTTATTATAATTACATATATTGTATTAATATATTTATATTTGATATAATTTTACCTTAATTTTTTTTATAATATTTTAATATTTTTAATTTGGTAAACAAAGATGCAGTTATTAACTAATATGCACAATTTTTCACTATTCATCAAAAAATAATGTTTCTTATAAAAATCTGAACAAATCACCATATGATATTTTTGGATTAATATATTAAAATGTGAAGTATATTTTATCATATTTAATTTATATATGTGTCTAAAATTATTTTTTTTTCTTTACAAAAGGATATGAAAAGTAGTTCATTAAAGAAAATATATTTTTAACCATATAAAGACATTAGAGAGAATTATATTTTTCATTATCAATGTGATTTATTTATATGAATCCATAATATAAAATATTTTAAAAGTAGTTATTTCTATAAATAATACTAATAGTTAATAGATAAGTTATCACTAACTCATTTAAATAATTATTAAAATCAAATGGTGTTTTGTTAAAAAATTTATATTTTCTATAATGTACACCCTGTCAATGTTCTATGTTGCACATTCAGAGTAAATATTGATTGTAGAATAAGAAAAGGTTGTGTTTTGTGTATTTAAATTCATTTTGGTTACATGTGAATTAATTTTTTTCTTATAGTTTTGATATATATATATATATATATATTAAAATATGTATGTATGTATCTATATATATATCCAATATCATTTTAAACGCAGAATATAAAAATTATAAATTAATTAATGAAAACAAGATTTCACAAAATCTCAGGGTGTTACATTCTACACCCCTAAAACTAAATTTCTCCCATTTAATTCATCTAGGTTTCTAATGGTTTAATACTTTAAATTTTATTCCATTGAAAAACACATTGTAAAAATGAATACTAAAACATCTTTAGAAATTAAATTTTGGAAGTCTAGAGGATACCTATAGTAACATATTACTAGGTTTCGTCATAAGATAAAATTGTTGGGAAGTAAAAACATAGACATGGAAGAAATAACTAATAATCATGTTTTGATGGTAATTGATAGAGAACCATGATTAGTATAAGTGGGTGGTCACAAAACCATTAATCTACAATGATTTAAGGGACCATATTATTTATCATAAATAATGGTTTTAGGAAAGATATTTTTCTATATCCTTCTCATATATTCATAGAATTATTTTACTATTTGGGAACCTATATAGACATACATAAATGGTATTTTTCATTCCATATGTAAAATATCACAGTTTTTTTTCCTTGACCAATTGCCACATCATCATTTTTTCTAATGAATGATATTGAATTTGGAATTCTGGAAGATCCAACATATCATGAGATCCATAAATAGATTTATATGACATTCCCTATGCACTCACATAACATCTTAGATAAATGGTTACCTTAGATTATCCAATATAAAAAATATTCATATGGTTAGACAATACATTATTCTCACAAACTAAAAACAATGTTTTAAATAATCATTCCATAAATTTTTATATGCAAAACCCTTCTGAAGGATAAAAATTAAAATCATTATAATTTAATTCATGAAATAAGATTCACATTGATCCCCCATATATCACAATGTAACAATTTTTTGTCACATTCCAAACATGTCAATAACCCCATTGTACATTCCCTTGAATCATGGTAATAAACTTATTTACCATAAATCCTTTTGAAAAAACTGATTTCTTCCTTATTCTAATGAATAATAGATATATTCTTTAAATACAACATGTCATAAACATTATCCTTGATGAAATAGATCATTTTATCAATAATATATTATATCATAATATTTAATGTCTAATTTACTTATTTATATACAATATATCATTATACAAAGATCGTTATCCCAATATCAGCCATTAACTATTTGTTAACTTCTCTTAATAAAAATTTCATTGTTCTTTGAAATCTCGTTTTTATTACTTTATAACCATTCAAGATGTCGTTTTCATTCTGTAATGAATTATTATACTAAAAATATTATTACATTTTTTGATACATATAAAAAAATATTTACATTTGAAAACATAAATACTTCATTAATCCAATATTATTCTTAAACCATTATTGAGGCTTCATTTACTAAATCCTTAACAACTACTTCCTAGAATCAAAAATATGAATCATATCTTATATTTCCTTATATTATGTATAATCAATCTTCAAAGGGACAATGTAAATAATACTAGATGAACATCACATAACATTGAAATTTCATTTGCGGTCCCTTTATCATCATATGTATAATCAATACTCATACCTCATTCCTATTACACTTTATGATATTTACACATGAAAAAATGATTTTCATAATGCCCATACATTACAAATCCAAAAAATAATATTAAAAAAATACTTCTTCTATTTCCCTCCATTTACTAAATAAATTAATCCCTAGGTGAGAATAACATATCATATAGTAAAACCAAATAATCATTAAACATTACATAGAGGATATCTATATTATGACACCTTCAAAAATCTATGACACCATAAGTATATCATAGGTTATTCATAGGAAAAGTATATTTAAATACATTATTATGGTTTATGAAGATTTTTTGAATTACCAAATCATATCCACTGGGAGTGTCAAAGCAGGTTTTTAGTAAGGACCAGTGTCATGAAACAGATTACCCCGAGTGAGGTCTTAGACATCGTATCATAGTTATTACCCCAATATACATTTTTTCAGATCCAAATCTACTTTTAGTGTCTAGGTCGGGATGTATTTCAAGAAAACTAATTACTCTATTGTTTACAAATATTCTAGGACATTTTATTAAATTTTAACTGATACTTATAATAATACTTACATACATTCCAAATAATTTCCTTAGAAATATACCTCAGTATATTTTTAATTTGTTATCATTCTATTTTATAACGGCTGACTAAACCTATAATTTGATACCAATTATAGCTACATCGTATCAACATACATTGTTGAAACATCATTTTAGATTTATATTTAGTATATTAAAAGTATACATGTACATGGACTATAATAGATTAGTTTATTTGGAAATATAAAATTAAAATATTCTATCCTAGGGAAGGATATTAAACATATAATATAAGGAACTCATATATTAAAAATTATATCTAAATCCAATCTCTCTATTTTGGGGGAAACAAAATGTATGAAAGGGGTGATCTCATATTCTCAGTAAGGGTAAATAAATGAAATGAGTAAGAATAACCTAAACAAAATGGTATGAAACTTTATAATAACATTTGAAGATCATTCCCTAAAAATTAATTATCATAATTAAAACATGAATTTCATAAACATGGAAGTGATTTATGAGAATAGTAGTCATAAAATCATAACATAGGAATATGATATGGAATATTTGGAATGGACATTGGTTTTTACCATTGTGAACGTTAATAAGTAAATACAGGTTCACTCATTAAGTGAAGGGAATGAAATTAGGACCCTAAATCATCCTGTGTACATGTGACCACGTTCATACATAGGATATTGATCATTCACTTAGGTTCACGCATAATAATGTGAACATTTAATCAACTTCAATGATAAACTTATTGATATGAAACTGCATCCATGTATAAAATTATGAACATTTACGAAGGTTTATTGTTAACAATTTGAACACAATATCAGGTTCATGCATAAACCTATGGAAATGAATTTATGTAAACACATAACATTGAAAACACATAATAAGGTTCACATTTAACATTGTGAAACTCCAATCAGGTTCACACATAAACCTATGGACATAGAACCAGTTCCAAGAATAACATTGTGAACATATTTTCAAGATCACACATAATATTCATACTCCTGATTCATCCATACTTACCAAATTCATTTTAGAGAGACATAGGTCCCACCCATATCATAATAAAATCATTCATACATGTTCCACAAGATAATAAAAAATTCATCATATCCTAACCCATATAAAGATATGGGTTATATAAACATCAAATCATAACCCATGAAATGAAGTGGGGTTTATTAACATTTTATCCAATCATAATAAATTGAATATTGATTGGTTTTATAATAATTTCATCACAGAATTACCAATGAAAATATGTGGGTTTCCAAAGAATATAATCTTTATAGATAAATAGATGTCATAAGAATAATTTCATCATAACAAAAATCATTCAATATTTAATATGAATCAAACCATTCGATCATTTTCGAGAAGGGAATGAGTAGTATAAACATATATTATGATAGATGGAAAATATCATGGAAGGAGATTTTAAAAAAATTTCTTATGGTAAATATCCTTTCTTATTTTATGAGGCTCATTAAAAAATAAATTCTGTTGAAAACCATTTTCTTAAAATTTAATAGGAAATATTATATAGAAATCTCTGAAAAAATTTGGATTCCTGTTTCATTGGAAAACAATATAAATAGAGCATGAAATTTTTTTGAAAACCATTTTGTAAAAAAAACATATTAAATGAGCTTGAAAATAATGTTAAATCCAGTTCATTGAATTCTATATTTAAAAAAAATCCAAAATTTATCCTTTAAACGAGATAATACATCTTTATAATATTGATGGTGAATTCATATATACATGTCATATGCTGTAAAAAGAACATTTCTTTTTCATGGTAAAAAATATTGAAATAATCATTGTTCCCAAATTGACCAGAATATTCCTCTAATATCATGGGTAAATTAAAAAAGGGTAAAAATTTATTTTAATGATCATATTCTATTAATAGAATATTCTAGGAAACACTTTATAATGAGCTCTTAGTAACTTGGGGTCGTACTATCCATGTTTGAAAATGAAATTAAAATATGATTATAATATCTTTAAGGTAATTATAATCATTATATAACATTTCAAGTTTATTATATATTCCTTATATAATAATATACAAGGATAATGTGGCATGTTTCTCAAAGACTAGAAATTTAGACGAAATTACATTACCGATATAGTTACTTTTGAAACATAAATCCAATTAAGTAAAGTTTAATTAATGGATATTGAAATAAATATATATTTAATTACAATAATCGTATAATACATCCATGAGAAGTATACACACCACTCAAAAGAAATGGGCATTAAATAAACCATGTATCTCATAGAAATAAGAAGTGAGATGAAATCACCTTACATTGTATATTGACTCTCATCATACTTGTTAAAAACACATTTATATAGATAAAAAAATTTATAAATATTTTTCAGAACAATATTTTTATATATAATTCCATATATGGTTTTATTATGAAATTGTATTACCCTATTTTTACCAGTTGTATGTTAATGTTTCACATAGGGAAATATTCATTGTGTTCTTCTTGTGTTTTTTAATTAGTTATATAATTGGTCTTTATTCATATATCATTTCAAGAGAATTTAAATAATTAAATATATATCATTTTTATTCATTATATGTGTATTATAATAATCTATAGAACAAAGTAGCATGAAATAGAATACAGTGTTCATAATATGGTATGTTGTACGTATACATGAACGCTATTTCTGATTTTTATAAACAAAAGGAATGAAGGAAATATAATAAAATATATCTATATATGTATTTAATATCATTTAAGTAGAGTTATAATATTATATATATTATATATTCTCACTAAACCCATCCTTAATACATTCTATGTCGTTTGTGAATAAATCATAACGCCTTGAGGGGTTGTAGCGAACACTTCCTCGAACAAAATTATCATATTTACACCAAATAGATATTAAAATGATTTATGATTTAAAATGAATACATAATATTATAGTAATTAAAAATATAATACCTATCATATATAAACATAGTGTCCATCATAATGTCAACCTTGGGATGCGGTAATGGGAAAATGAAAAATCATTGTTTAGTGAGGTGACAGTTCATTGTACACGAAAATAGTATGATCATAACCCATAAGATAGAGATGTGTGTATGTATAGGTATAAAACATATCCTAAAAACAACCACATTTATTTATAATACTAGTTTATTTATACTAATAGGGAGTAATATAGTGTAGGTGGTTTGTAAGAATATAAAAGAATAAATCTTAAGAGAAGTCATCATCTCTTAATCGGGTAACTTATTTTGGTTTGTTCCAAAATACATCCATGGAAGGCATTATTACCATATAAAGGATTTAATGTGGAATTAATAGATGTGTTGAATTTTATTATAAAATTAATGGATGAACCAAAGTGGATCGAGAGGTCTTAAGAAGAGGGAGATGTGGAGGCTGTTTATAGTGAAGTAAAAGGAATGACTTAGAATTTTTGAAAACATGTTATTTGTACACATGATCCTTCCTAATAAATGTCATAAAAAACAAACTAAAATTTGGAATAGATGTATTGTAGGTGATATATTTCAATCCAATTGGTTTTTGACATGTATTTGTGCCATTTTTTCACCTAATATTATAGTTTAGTCCCTAAATAATCCAACTTGACCATTATTGTTTTGATTAATTATAATCACATTTACTAATATATTTGGTCAAAAATTAACATGATATAATTATAATTTAAATATTATAATTATAAGTAAATTGTTTGTTTGATTTTATTAAATTCAATTCACCAAATTGGAATGATTAATATTAATGCACATCCTATTATGGAATTAAATTTAAATTAATATCTACCATATTTGAGATTCGAAACTGGGAAAATAGATTCCATATTTGTAATAAAAATAATTTATAATTTATAATAATGTCAATATAGTTTTTATAAATAAATATTATTGATCTTAATTAAAATTAGTTAAAACGATTAAGGTTAATTTATGCTTAATAATGGAATAAACCACAACCCTAAGCCTAAATAAATATATACAATTGTCCAAAATCAATTTATTGGACATATTTTGACGTTACTTTCCCTTTTATCTTATTTTGATTACTATTCATCAACTATCATTAAAAAATGAGTTTGGAGCTCATTTCTTTTAAAATATTACAAGAGTGCCACACTTCATAAATTATAAATGGAATTCTTAACTCACAAATCCTCACACCTATAAAGCCACATCGTATTGGAAAAATACTACCAAATATATCATAAAAATTATCTAATTTCCTCTATGAATCCTATTTTTGGAAGAATTTCTTCCAGGGAATCCCTTGGGGCTAACAAAAAAGAGTTACCCATTTAAAAGTTAACACCCTAACTCAATATTTATTATATTATTTTTTATCAACACTACATAAAATATTTATATTCCATAATTCTCTAAAAAACTATCCCCTGTATACTATGATTTTTTGTGACACCGATTTCACCTACACATACAAACACATTCATATAATGTTAATGTAATAAATATTTACATGTGTGGAAGACCACCGCCTCACTATATGATGATTGTTAATTTTTCCATTACTGCCTCTCATGATAGAAATTATGGTGGAAACTAAATTTATATATGTTTTATATTTTATTTATATATTTATTAATCATTAAATATTTTACAACACATATCTTTTTGCTCTCCATTTTTTGTTAATATGATAATTTCGTTTTAGGATGTTTGGACTACCACGCCTCAAAGTGTTGTGACTTGTTTGTATGCTACATGGATTATATTAAGGATGAGTTTAGTATATATATATATGATATATATGATATAATAAAAATATGTTTATAATTATATATATATATTCCTTTTACATTTTTTCTTGAAACATAAAAATTAAATGTAAATAGAGTTCATAAGTACGTACAAATTACCGTCTCCCTTACTGGTGTATTTTAATTTAAAATTCAATATTATATGTATAATTATAAAAAAAAAATAATTAATATATATTATATTTAAAAAATATTTTTAATTTTGGAAAACATTTCATAATTATGAAGTCCAAAGGTATAAAAAATTAAGATACAAAGAAAAAACAAAGCGGATATTACCTAAAGTGAAACCATGGCATAAATTTTTTAACAAGTGGGTAATAGAAATAGATAATAAAACCATATATTGTATTAGATTTTTGGATATGGAAGTGTTATAAATATATAATTAATTAATATTTATTATAGATGATGTATTTATATGTACAAAGAGTGTCATGAAACATGGTAAGGGAATTTCATCTCAATCATTAATTCTATGAGATACAAGAATTATTCACCCCTCACTTTTTTTATGTGGTGTATATATTTAAAATTAATGTATTACATTACTATTATAAATAAATATATGTGTATTCACCGTACAATTATTTATCATTCTATCATGGGGTTTATGTTTCCAAATCATCCAAATCGGTAAATTAATTTTGTCTAATTTTTCCTTCATTGAGACACATGCCATGTTATACAACTATAGTTCTATATGTGGTGTTTAAATTACCTCTAAAATGTTTTATCATAAATTTAATTATTTTAATTATATTTGAATATCCTTATAATTAAAATTTTCTAAATGGGGAGTGTGATTCAGAGATAACATTTGGAAATATTTTATTGAAAAACTCTGATAGTTTATTGAGAATGTTTATGTTCACAATTTTATTGATGAAATAATATGGTACATATTTAAAAAAAACTCATGATTCGTAATATTCTATGGTTAATATTGATTTCATAATTTATTTGAAAAATTTAACTATTATTTGGAACATAAGATAATTAATAAAATGTTTATAATAAATTATAGTTATACCTCTCTCTTCAGTCGGAAATTTGTGTCCCATCAAAACTGTTCCTTCAAAAAATGTATTTTGCAAGAACCTGGTTCTTATTTTTATTGTACGAGATTCTTCATTTTACTTTTACTTAAGTGTTTTTGTGAAAATATGGAAAATGGGGAAAAATCCTAAATTTTGGAACTGCATGTCGTGTACTTTTTCCACACGATGTTTACTTTTGTCCGTGTTGGGATGAGTACACGGGGCGTGTAGCCAAGTTGGAGACGAGGGGTGTAGGAACCGACTACACGCCGTGTAGTGGTACCTTACACACCGTGTAGCCAGTCGGGAGGTTTAAACAGTAAGGCGGTGGCGTCGCCGCCAGCTGGGCGAAAGTACACTCCGTGTACTCGAGAGTACATTTCGTGTACTCATGTCGATGGATGATGAGTGTGGTGGTGCCGCCAAATAAACAGTTAAATGAAAGAAGTACATTCCGTGTAATCAGGAGTACACGCCGTGTAATTTGTTTTTTCGGCTTAAAATAGGCATTAGCCTCTACATTTGGCAGAGGAGACTCTTGAACCGTTTTGGAGCCAAATGAGGAGGCCGGATCTTTGAAGATCTATCAGGCATTCATCTGGAATCCGTTTCGGCTTCGGACGATTTCGTTTGAACCACACGGGTAATCCCTCTCTTCTCTTGGTATCATTCTTACCAATTAATTCCCTAACGTATGTTATTTACGTTTGTTTGGTTTTTTTTCATTGTCAGATCTACGTCGTTCTTGAGCATTTCTGGAGTCAATGTTCGTGTATAACTCTCGTTGACGTATAAGGTAGGTGGATTTGTGTTTATTTTCCAACTATCGTGTGATTTTGTGCGTTTTCTTTCCACGAACCCATGATGGGGTGTCGTGTGGCTGAATCCATTACTATATTTAATGCCTAGAATTGATTAGTTATTTAAGAGTGATAAAATTCTGGTTGGGATCATTGCTTGGATTTGGAAACACGCCGAGGATGTGTTTCGTTGTTTAGCTGTTTAGCCAGGATACCCGAGTGTATGCCTTAAATGTAGTAATTATGTAATTGCCTCAAGAGAAATTATTTGTTTACTGCATTTTGATATGTTGGGCACGGCCCGGTTACCTGTTTAGCCTATGGGCAGTGTTTTGATTAGCCTGAGGGCCCTGCACTATTTAGCCCGAGGGCTATAGTATTTCGCCTGAGGGCAACATTTCGTGCCTGAGGGATTGCCTTCTATGCCTGAGGGAGAAACTTCCTATGCCTGAGGGCAATTTATTGTTACGCCAGAGGGCTATACCTGTAGGTTGGATTCTTTTTACCTGAGGGTAAGGTTTTGCTTGTCTGAGGACGTGGACTGTTTACGTAGAAATGCACTGTGGTGATTTCTAATATTTAATGGTTTAAATAAATAATAAAATGGAAATATGATTGGAGATTAGTTACTTTTGAGTACTGATTACTTTATTGCATTCTACTATTGCACACTGTTATCACATGCTTACACGCAGTTGGGCACGGGCCTCTGGTGGGTGCCTACTGAGATATCTTTCTCACACCCTATTTGGGTCACACTTTTCGGCCCAAACAGATTATGTTTCTACAGGTGTAGATAGGGGAAAGAGTCCCTATACATGTACTTGATTTTTGCTGTGGATAAGGAAGGCATGGGACTGATCTTAGGCTCGCAATGCCACTGCCAGATGTTTGGCTTGCTTTTTTTTGCTCTGTATTTGGTTGTACTGTTTTGTTGTATAACATGTTCTGGTTGTTTTCTTAGAACTTGAAACATGTAGCATCATCCCTTATATACATTTGGTTATATCCACTACTATAGTTTATTTCATTTGTGTTTGTTTACTGCTTTCGCTGTCTTTGTATGGTTATTCTATATTCCGATGTGCTACACTTTGAGAAATGAGGGCATAGCTTCCCCACTATCAGAAATGGGCCCTCGCTGCTAGTCGGCATCCTCTGGCATTTGGGGAAATGCACTTGACGTAACGTGGAGAATAGGGATCGGGGCACCCGTTGCGTGGCACCTGGGTCCAGGATGTTACAAAGTGGTATCAGAGGCAGTTCTGTTCTTTGACATGCTATTTGGAGCCATAGTCAGGTATTGGATGAACGGTAGTTGGTAATAAGCTGTGCCTGGGCGTAGCTAACCCGTGTACAGGGAAAATCCAGTCTACCACATATTTTTCATTCTTTTGATTTTGCAATTTTACAGTTGATAAGTTTTCACCGTTGGGTGATACACCTTGAGATTGTACAGTTTATATTTTATTTGTGGGTTCTATTTAGTTGCAACCCGATGAGATGAGGTTATGTCATCTCATGCATCATATAGGCACATGCTAGATATCACATGCCATGCATAGTTTCTATTCCTTGTAGGTGCATTAGAATTTTCATGTTGTTGTGATAATTTTGGTGCTAATAAAGCATGTTGTTGTGATAGCTTCTTGATAAATACCTGCCTTGTGATATGGTGTTTTTGTTTGATCATGTTATAGAATGGACGCAAAACTTTGGTTTTTGGGGAGTATGGGACCCCATTGGCCGGAATTTGGTGGATCACTGACTGTTTATTGTTTATAACACATAGAAGATGTCAAATTTTGATTTATGGGGAGTATGGGCCCCCATAGGTCGGAATTTGACACATAGTTGTTAGTTTCAGTATTTTCTGGGTTTCAGGAATGTTTCTTAGGCATACTGTCTGGAATCCCAGTATACACGCCGTGTACTATTTTTATACACGCCGTGTATGCTCATCTGTTTGGGAAGAAAAATAAACTTTTTGGGTACACGTCGTGTACCCTGAGTACACTTCGTGTAGTCTCTTCCCATGTCACAAACCGTGTGGGTGGCGACACGGGGTAGAGAAAGGCTTGGGTAAAATACGCCGTGTACTGAATAGACACGCTGTGTAGTGTGACCCAGAGTCTGACCGTGTAACTAACAACATGGGTCAGTGAACTTTTTGAAAGAACACGCCGTGTCAATTAATGTACACACCATGTAGTGTGACCTGGGGACTCGTTCATGTAACTAACAACACGGGCCGATGTCACCTCCCTTTAAACATGTCGTGTACCTTTGGGACATTCCGTGTAGTCTGGTCCGAGGACAGACCGTGTGGAGTTAGCCGTGTGGCTGGGAAATAGGGTGGTGTACACGCCTTGTGTGGGTGTAACACGCCGTGTAGTGTCAATATGAGTAGTCGGTTGTGTCACTGACGAAACATGTAGTAGGAAAAAAAACAATACATGACGTGTAGATATTATACACGCCATTAGTTTTATTTGATGGAATTCGTGTGGATTAGCCGTGTAGAAGGACCCGGGAAAGGGATGGGAAGTCAAGTACACACCGTGTAGTCAGGGTACACGTCGTGTAGTCTTGTTTTGAAAATTTTGAAATTCCTTCTTCCTCTTGATCTTTCATGGTTCCTTCATTTCAGTATTAATAATCTTAAATCTAAGGGGTTCTTTTGACCTTGTAGTTTCATGCCGCCTAGACGACCGTGAGTTGTTCGCTAGGAGAGCAGCGAAAATTATACTCCATAGATGGTGGCCCATGGGCTACCAGTGGATCCTCCAGCAGAGCCAGATGCAGCGCCAGCTTCTATACCGGACACAAGAGTGGGGGCTCAGTTTCATGAAGGCTTAATGCGGTTCATTCAGACCTTTCAAGGAGGACCGCCAGCTGCCACATCTATGGCCGAGCTGACGCGTATCTTTCAGCAGCAGCATCCGCCTACATTTTCAGTGGGTGGTGGACCACAGGATACGGAGTCTTGGCTAGGGTCGCTGGAGACTATCTTTGAGCATCTTGAGACACCTCCAGGGTGGTGGATCTAGCTCGTGACTTACATGTTGTGTGATTCCGCCAAGAGGTTTTGGGATGTTACCATCCGGTCAGAGCATCACAGAGAAATGGCGTGGAAAGATTTTCAGACAGTCTTCTATGACTTATTCTTTCCCGAGATGTTGAGGGTAGATAGAGCTCGAGAGTTCATGAATCTGCAGGAGGGCGCCATGTCGGTGATGGACTATTCTGCTTGTTTTACAGAGCTTCAGCGTTTCTCACCCGTACTAGTGGGTGATGAGATGTTGAGAGCCAGAAGTTTTGAGGATGGTCTTCAGTATGACATCCGAGTGCTGGTGAAGGTTTTTATGTTTCCTACTCTACACGTGATTGTGAACCAGACGTTGAATTTAGAGAGGAACCTGTGGGAATCAAGTGGTGTGGGCTAGGGCAGTTCAGCACCAGTTACTAGTACTATTTATACAAGCAAGAGGAAGAGACAGATGGATGTCTCACAGGGTGGCAGTACCAGCCAAACGACTTCTTCAGGTGGCCCAATCAGGTGCTTCCATTGTGGCAGAGAGGGGCACAAGAGACCGCAGTGTCCACGAGACCCAGTGGAGTGCCAAGCCTGTGGCAAGATGGGTCATCTGCAACGCTTTGGTGGGGCGTTTCCACCAGTGGATAGTGATAGGGGTTTTGGGTAGACTCCGCATGCGGGAGCAGGACCAGTGGCTTCTTACCAGTCAGGGAACATGAATACATCAGGGCGTGCAGGGAGAGATGGTGGTCGGGGCCATTGTAGCAAGACACCAGGATTGAAGAGGCAACAAGGTGGGACAGCTCAGGGTAACTAGGCTGTGTCACAGGTCCGCAGCACTGGGCAGGCATATACAATGCAACAGACCCAGCAGGAGCAGGATCACAGACCTTCTACAGTCAGAGGTTCTATTCTAGTAGCTTCTGTCCTGTCTTCAGTACTTTTCTATATCGGTGCTATGCATACTTTTATATCTGTACCCATTGTGGAGAGCCTTGGGCTCAATTTTTCTTCTTCTTCTGGTATCATGACACGAGAAACTCCCTTGGAGACTAGGACAGCTGGTGTACGTCAGTGTATGGAGTTCCCCCTTGAGGTTGTAGGGTGTCACTTTCTTTGGGACCTATATGTCTTGGAGATGACGAGCTATGACGTTATTCTAGGGATTGACTGGTTGGTTCCCTTCCAAGACTTTGTAGACTGCTACAGTAGTAGGGTACGTTTCACGTCACCAGAGGGCGGGGAGTTTCTATACAAGAATGAATGGGATGTTTAGGTGAGTCGAGCTGGACCAGAGCATCATGGGCGAGATGGAGTCACAGCCAAAGATTGAGAGCTTATATCTGAATGATCAGGGGACTTGTCAGATGGATTTCCCTCTGGTTGTTTATCGTTTCAGGGATGTCTTCCCGGATGACTTTTTAGGTCTACCTCCGGTGCGTGAGGTGGATTTCTCTATCGAGCTTGTGCTAGGAGCAGCACCAGTGTCCATTCCTCCAAATAGGATGGCCACGCCTGAGTTGCAGGAGATCAAGAGTTAGTAAGAGGAGTTACTGGAAAATGGATTTATTCGGCCCCGTACTTCTCCTTGGGGTTCTCTGGTCCTTTTTGCAAAGAAGGCGGATGGTACCCTCAGGCATTGCGTGGATTATCAGAAGCTTAACCAGTTGACGGTTAAGAACCGATATCCCTTGCCAAGGATAGATGATCTGGTTGATAAGCTTCGTGGAGCACAGGTGTTTTCGAAGATTGAATTGAGATCTGGATATCATCATCCACGCGTTAGGCCATCTGATATACCTCTCACAGCTTTCAAGAGTAGGTATAGTCTATATGAGTATACGGTTATGCCGTTCGGACTCATGGAAGTGCCTGCATTTTTCATGGCTCTGATGAATCGTGTGTTCCATCCTTATCATTATTCATTCGTGGTAGTATTCGTGGACGACATCTGGGTGAACTCTCACACTCGACACGACCATTCCACCCATCATGAGATCTTATTGAGTACATTGGGAGAGCATCGACTATATGATATGCTCTTGAAGTGCCACTTTAGGATGGACCGGATTCACTTCCTGGGTCATATCATCTCAGAGGAAGGAGTTGTAGTAGAACTAGAGAAGGAGAGAGTAGTAGTTTCCTGGGAGCATCCTAAGAATGTGTTTGAGATACGTAGTTTCTTTGGGCTGGCTGGTTACTACATACGGTTCATACATGACTTCTCCCACTTAGAAGCACCGTTGACAGGTCTGACTAAGAAGGTTGTGAAGTTCGATTGGTCAGAATTGTGTGAGACATCATTTCCGGACTTGAAGGGAAGGTTGACATCAGAACCGATCATGATACTCCCAGAGTAGGGGAAGAGCTATACAGTTTACTGTGATGCATCACGGATTGGGCAGGTGGCCGTTTTGATGTAGGGTGACCGAGTGGTTGTGTACGGGTCTCAGCAGTTGAGGCCACATGAGAGGAATTACCCGACACATGATCTTGAGTTGGCTGTAGTTGTTCATGCGCTGCACTGTTGGATACACTATTTATAGGGAGAGAATTTTGTGGTTTTCACCGACCACAAAAGCCTTAATTATTTCTTTACTCAGCGTGACCTGAATCTGAGGCAGAGAAGGTGGGTAGAGTACCTACAGTCCTTTGATTTTGAGCTTGCCTATACACTTGGTAATGGTAATGCAGTAGCAGATGTACTAAGCAAGAAGACTCAGATACAGGTAGTGTAGGAGGCCAATGGTGAGTGTGAGCTCATGGATTTGTTCTCTAAGATGCATCTAGAGGTGCATGACAGTTAGGGGCAGACATATAATTCTTCTTTGGCTGTGAAATCTACCCTCCTGGACAAAGTGAGTATGAGACAGCTATATGATTCAGAAGGCCTAGTCCTACGGGAGTCGATGGCAAGTGAGGGCCCTCCTCCTAGTTGGACGATAGGCGATGATGAGGTCTTTCGTTTCCATGGATGTGTATGGGTTCTTGGGGATATACGTGAGGAGATGATGCGGGAGTTTCATGCTTCAGCTTGGGAAGTTCATCCCAGGGTTACCAAGATGTACCGTGACATGCGGCGTCAATACTGGTGGCTGGGTATAAAGGGAGAGATAGCTGGTTTGGTTATGAGGTGTTCCACCTGTCAGTAGGTGAAGACAGAGCACCAGAGGCCAGCTGGGCTGTTACAGTATTTTCCCATTGCAGAGTGGAAATGGGATGATGTCGTGATGGATTTCTTGACGGGATTGCCGAGGTCACCTCAATGTAGTGACGTCATGTGGGTTGTTGTGGACAGACTCACGAAGGTAGCTCACTTCCTGCCAATAAAGGAGACCTTCGGTGTGGACGAGATCATAAGGCTGTATATCTGAGGGATCCTACGTCTTTATGGGGTCCCTCGTCCTATCATTTCAGATAGGTATGCCTGCTTTACATCTCGTTTATGTCAGAGTTTTCAGAGGGCTCTGGGTACACAGGTGCTTCTGATCACATCATTCCACCCTCAGATAGATGGCCAGTCAGAGCGGACGATACAGGTACTAGAGGACATGATGTGCGCATTCTTCATAGACTTTGAGGGCTATTGGGAGAAACATATACCCTTAGTCGAGTTTGCCTATAACAATAGTTTTCAGGCGACTATTGAGATGGCACCATACGAGGATTTATATGGTAGGTCATGCCGATCACTTTTGTGCTGGTTAGAGGCTGGTGAGGCAGCTTTACTGGGGCCACAACTCGTAAATGAGACATCTGAGCAGGTCCAGTTGATTCAGAAGTGGATGGCTACCGCGCAGTCTCGTCAGAAGTCTTATGCTGATCAACGTAGACGACCTTTGGAGTTAATGGTTGTGGATCGGGTTTTCTTGTGTGTTTCTCCGAGGCTAGGACACAAGTGGATCAGCAGACATGGTAAGCTTTCACCGAGGTATGTGGGACCATTTGAGATTCTAGAGAGTGTTGGGCTGATTTCCTATTGGTTTCAGTTACTGCAGCGGTACCGAGCCATGCACGATGTCTTCCACGTGTCTCAGTTGCGTCGCTACCATTCAGACTCGTCTCACACCTTTGATCCAGAGGAGGTTGAGCTTCATCATGATGTGTCCTTTGAGGAGCATCCCATCTGTATCATTGACAGGAGCATGAAGGTTCTCTGAGGCTGGCCAGTTCCTCTCGTACGGGAGTTATGGAAGCATGGCCGAGTGCAGGACGAGACCTGGGAGCCGGAGGCCGACGTACGTGCTCAGTGGCCAGAGCTGTTTTGATCATTAGCTTCGCCACCCTTTGAAGGGCAATTCGAGGACGAATTTCTATAAGGGGGGAAGTTTGTAAGAACCAGGTTCTTATTTTTGAGGTACGGGCTTCTTCTTTTTACTTTTCCTTAAGTGTTTTTGAGAAAATATGGAAAATAGGGAAAATTCCTAAATTTTGGAACTACATGTTGTGTAATTTTTCCATACGCCGTGTACTTTTGGCCATTTTGGGATGAGTACACGGGGCATTTATCCATGTCGATGACGAGGGGTGTAGGAACTGACTACACGCCGTGTAGTGGTATCTTACACGCCGTGTAGCTAGTCGGCATGCTTAAACAGTAAGGCGGTGGTGTCGCCGCCAGCTGGGAGACAATACCCACCGTGTACTCGAGAGTACATGTCATGTACTCATGCCAACCAATGAATTGTGTGGCGGTGCCACCAAATGAATAGTTATATGAAAGAAGTAAACGTCATGTACTCATAAGTACATGCCGTGTACTTTGTTTTTCTGGATTAAAACAGGCAGTAGCCTACTCATTTGGCAGAGGAGACTCTTGAACCATTTTGGAGCCAAAGTAGGAGGCCGAATCTTTGAAGATCCACCGGGCGTTCTTCTGGAATCTGTTTCGGCTTCGGACGATTTCGTTGGAACTGCACGGGTAAGCCCTCTCCTCTCCTGGTACCATTCTTACCAATTCTTTCCCTAACGTAAGATATTTACATTTGTTTGGTTTTTTTTCTTCGTCAGATATACTCCGTTCTTGGGCGTTTCTGGAGTCGGCGTTCGTGCATAACGCTCGTTGACGTATAAGGTAGCTGTCTTTGTGTTTATTTTCTAACTATCGTGAGTTTTTGTGCGTTTTTGTGCCACAAACCCATGATGGGGTGTCTTGTGGCTAAGTCCATTGCTATATTTAAATCCTATAAATGATTAGGTATTTAATTATGATAAAATTCTGGTTGGGATCGTTTCTTGGATCTGGAACCACCCTAGGGGAGTGTTTTGTTGTTTATCCATTTGGCCAGGATACCTAAGGGCATGACTTAAATATAGTAATTGTAGAATTTCCTTGAGAGGAATTTCTTTTTTACTACATTTTGATATGTTGTTCATGGCCCGGTTACCTATTTATCCTGAGGGCGTTATTGTGATTAGCCTGAGGGCACTGCACTATTTAGACCGAGGGCTATAGTATTTCACCTAATGGAAACCTTTAATGCCTGAGGGCTTGACTTCTATGCCTGAGGGCGACACTTCCTACGCCTGAGGGAAATTTCTGTTACGCCAGAGGGCTATACCTACGGGTTTCATTCTGCTTACCTGAGGGTAAGGTTTTTCTTGTCTGAGGACGTGGACTGTTTACGTAGAAATGCACTGTAGTGATTTATAATATTTAATGGATTAAATAAATAATAAAATGGAAATATTACTGGTGATTAGTTACTTTTGAGTACTGCTTACTTTATTGAATTCTACTATTGCACACTGTTATCACATGCTTACACGCAGTTGGGCATGGGCCTTTGGTGGGTTCCTACTAAGATATATTTCTCACACCCTATTTGGGTAACGCTTTTTGGCACAAACAGATTACATTGCTGCAGGTGTAGATAGGGGCAAGGGTCCCTATACAGGTACTTGACTGTTGCTGTGGAGTAGGAGGGCATGGAAATGAGCCTAGGCTCGCGATGTAGCTGCCAGCTTTTTCGCTTGATTTGTTGTGCTCTGTATTTGGTTGTACAGTATTGATGTATAACATGTTTTTCCTGTTTTATTAGAATTTGAATCATCTAGAATCATTACTTATATATTGTTGGTTATATCCACTTCTATAGTTTATTTCAGTTGTGTATGTTTACTGCTTCCGCTGTCGTTTTATGTTTTTTCTGTATTCCGCTGCGCTACACTTTGACAAATGAGGGAATAGTTTTCCCACTATCAGACCGGGGCCCTCACTTCTAGTCGGCATCCTCTGGCATTTGGGGAAATGTGATTAAGGTCATGTGGCGAACCGGGATTGGGGCACCCGTTTCATGGCAGTTGGGTCTGGGACGTTATATATTCCACAAAAATTATACTTATATACTATGTTCCTTAAAATATATTTTTCCCCTTTTTCCTTAAAAAATTATTTAAGGTAATATTTTTTTCTTTTTTTGGTCAAGTAATCATTCTCAACTTTTTAAAATTCAAAGGGAATTTTCTTTTTACCTTGCAAAACATTTATGGACTTAACCACCTTCATTTATTTGAAGCTCCCATTTCATGATTAAAGAAAATATTTTTAATAATATTTTCAAACCTAATTTCATTGAAATTATTTTCAAATAATTTTCAAATTTATTTTATAATTATTCAAGAAAATTAGTATTCAAATGGTTCACAATTTCGTCTACATATTTTTGATGAAATGTGCTTTGAAATTGTTATCAATGGTTAATTTATATGTTTTCTAATTTACTTTCATAAAAATGGGTTTAAAAAGGATTTTATTTTTAATAATAATATTTCAATGGATAATGGATATTTTCCATAAGGTATTATTTTTAAATGACCTTCAAGAATTATTTTTCATCAAAGATGACTTCTTTTGTTGTTACCCATGATTTTCTGGAGAAATGATTCAATTTTTCAATTCAATTTCATTATTTGAATGGTTAATGTTTTGATGGAATGGTATTTATAAAACATTTCTCTTTTTTTGTTATATTCGTTTGAAATCTATTTATTTTAATTGGATAATTTTATGATAAAATAATTATGAGACCTATATATTTTTCCACATCATATGAACATATTAAATATTTATGATACAAATTTAATTTCATGTTTTCTGACATGATTTTTTGTTATTTTGTGTAAAATTTATGTATTATTTAATTAGGTGATGGGTGGGACCTATATCCCCTTCATGTTCATTATGTAAAGATTTATATCTCACGAGATAGATTTGGTTGGAGTGAGATATGAACACGGTTCATCATTAAAGAGCTGGAATGAGATATGAACACAGTTCAATAATATTGGTCTCAAATATAGAGTTAACATTGTTCAGTAATACATGGCCTGAATGTGGAGTGAACATGGCTCAATAATATATGGATGGTATGGGGTATTAACATGATTCATTAAATGAATTTTCCCACTAATATGGTCTTGGATATTATGCCTTGGAAACAATATAAATTATATTATATGCGTATGTTTCATCAACAATTCCTTATTCTATTCATATGAAATGATCTCTTGGCTTATGTTCTTTATTTAGTTTTGATTCATTTCATATGAACTACCATGATTAATGTCATGATTAATGTTTATGATCCTTGATATGTATGTTATGATCATATATTATTCTGATCATTATTTCATACCCTTATTCTAATGGTTATGCAACATTATCTCACTTATTTTCCCTTTCAGAGAATCTGAGCCCACTTGTTTTTATGTTTCCTTCCTTAGGATAAAAGGATACATATTTTGTTTTTTTGTGGATAAGAAGGGATATATTCTGGAATAACCTAGTGGTTGATAATGTTTATAATTAATATAGTAGTGTTTATTATTACTAGTTTTCAATTTCACTAAACTAATACGGTCATTGGGAATATTTTTATGTAATTTTTTTAAATATAACACAAATTCTATGTAACATAAATATATGCCTTGACATGTTTGTTATACTTTGTATCTAAGATATGTTTTAGTTATCCAATGGAAACTATCACATGAAAACATTAGTCATATCCATTGGTTTATTTTTAATGATATATTTATGGATGACTCTAAAGATATGTATAACAATGACATAAAATTTGGGAAATTTTTTTATAATTTTGGTAAAGGATATGGTGATTGGTTTCCTATAAATGCATCTCTATCTAGATACTACAAGGGTATGTGTTTCAGGCATAAATGTTCATAGGTGTAACAAATTTGACAATATGTCATGTGCCAGACTCGGGTAATCTGGTACATGACAAAAGGCCATGCTGCACACCTAGTCATTAACTCATGAAAGATATGATTTGGAAATTCAAAAACCCTTCACAAACCATTATAATGAATTTTAATATTTTATGACTATGGATATCCTTGGATAAACATATGTTGTCATCAATTAATAGGTTTGTTTTATGATTTAGAAATCCAATATGTAATGTATCATGATTATATGGTTTTTTATCATATTTTTTTCTCATCCCATAATTTATCATTTTAGTTTATGGAGGAAACCAAAATCCAATTGATTAACATTGAGTTTGATATAATGTATAGTGACTATGTCAAATGAAATTGGATAATTACTGGAGAGAAAGTCATTTTGATTATTCCAAATCACCATTCCTGATATAAGATTCACAATATGAATGTTGGTGATATTACTAACACATCAGTCAAGGGGGTGATGGAATTTTAGAAATTATCAAATTCAACAAAGAATATTTGGAAGAATATTATGAATCCTACATGTCAAGAATAAGATAATAATAACCTTTAGGAATACCTCAAATTGGTTGGGGGTATGTTTTCTCTACAGGAAAAAAGTGTCACAGGTTGAAAAATTTTCCGGGAGATCAATGTATTATCAGTGGAGAACATATTCATTACCTGACATAATGCACCTATATTTGAATTTTCATATAAACCAAGGAATTACCTACTATGTGGAAACCATTAATGTTGATGGATTGAAGTATTTATTAATTTGAATCCAATAATTGTAAATTGTGAATTATATAAGGATTAATCATCTTATGAATTTATCTAACGATTTTCAAGAAAATGTGGAATCATTGTAATGTAAAAGAAAAGGGGTTTAATGAAAATATTATATTCATGTGAATCACAAGTTCAAGGGAAATATAACCATAAGTGTGTTAAAAATTTTATGATAATATTTTTAAACAAGTTGTATGTTGGATATAAATTAGTGAATTGGATGGTACAGATTTCATGAGAAGTAATTCTTCATTTGATGACATTTTGGTCTATGTCATCAGGGATGAATATTAACAAATCATGGATTTAAAGAATATATCTAGTAACCTATGGAATATGAATGAATGAACTTTATCCAAATGTAGTTATTGTAATTATGGTTATTACCATGTGTCAGGAGTATAAATGATGAGGGTATTTATATGTTTTGAATGTGACAACCAATATCTACTTTTTGATATACAGATAATCAATGTTAAGCCATTTTCATGAATTTCTCACTATAGTTCATGATTTTTTTACGAAATGGTTGTAATGTTAACTATTTATGGAAAGATTAATTCAAATATCTGATAAATTATTTATGTGTTAATGTTATATTGATAACCCCATTTAAATGTCTATTTAGTTATTATCTTTATTTCAAGATATAAATATTCAATATTTGGAAAAATATATTAATGTGGTTTTAGAAAAATGAATCATGTATTTAGGGTTAAAACCAAACAATTTTTCCAATTATATGGTTCTTGAACCAATGAAAAAAGTATAATAAACGTTTCACACCTACCACAAGATAGCAGAATTTTCTAGTTAATGTGTAATAATTTTAAATATTTTTAAAGATTATTTATTGGAGTTAATATTTAAGTTTACTGTTTAATGTAGTAAGATTATTAATTTTTAAGAATATTTAGATAAAATTTGTTAAATATTTCATTCTTTTACGGGCCTTACGGTACTTTAAATGTGAATTTTAGTGAATCCATCATTATAGTTTATTTAGAGACATCTTTTACATGATGTGATGGATTAAGTAGAAATTAATAAAAGCACAATAAAAGAATAAAATTATGATTATTTTTATATCATGTAAATATATTTCCAAATATTCATAGTTAATAAACTAATTACTTAATGTTATGAAATTGATAAAAAATATTTTTCCTAATAACATAGTATGTGTTGAGATGTTGGATTCTATATCATCATTGATTTATGACTATGAGAAACTAATATTTTCATTGATAAATAAATTTTTTTTTGATTGATGACCTCAATCACCCCTATAAATATTTATGCATATCCTTAATGTCAATATTTTGACATTGCAACAATGATCTGTCATGTTTTGAACAAGATATGAGTTAGACTGGGCAACTGTTGTGTTTCAAACATTCATTTTTAATGAAGGTTTTGTTTTTCATTTTTACGGGGTAGGATTCTATAAAAATAAGACTAATTTATTATTCCTTTAATAACCCAGATGAATTTATAGGTTGAAATTAATATTATTGTGGTTATAATTCAGCACCATGAGATTTTTTGAAATTTTATTCTTTGAATTAATTTAATATGTTTCATATTTTTCACTTCATGCGAAGATAAAAATAGTTATTATATATATCGGAGAACTATATTTTCCTTGATTAATACACAATTAAAATTTATTCATGAACTAAACTCACTATAATGGTTATATACCTCTATATGGAACATTATGGTATGCTTATGTTTCACACAAGACTCACTTTACTTGATGGCTTACGTAACACGTAAGACCGAGTGTTATAAAAAATAATATATTATTTAAAAAAATAATATATATCTTATCCATTAAATTATATTTTATGAATATTATTATCTAAATTATAAAAATATTTGGTTTTTGGTAAATATAAAATCATTTAATTAGTTACAAATTCCTTAAAATTAATATAAGAACCATTTATATATAAAGGCAAATTTTTATAAAAAAATATTATTATGCTCACAAAGTTTTTTTTCGTCCTAAGAAAATATATTAGTTAAAATTATTATGTAATTATGATATAATATATTTGTTATATATCCATGTATCTATTTTTTAAATTCATCAAATATATATTATAATCCCAACATTAGAATAGGATAAATTTTAATGTAAAAGCTTATATTTTTTTAAGGAAATATTACTGCCTTTTAATGATGTACCAACTTTAAAAACAAATTTTTTAACTGTTATAAATCTTATAAGTGAACATTATCATTATATATAAAATAGAATAATAAAAATTTTGTTTGGGTGATTTCTTTGGTATTTTTCTATTATGTACAATTTTTTAATGAATAGTTAATAAAAAATAGATTTTAATTCAAAACATATTTTTCATATAATTTATTTATAAGAATAAATTATATTTTAATTTTTTTGAAATGCATAATTATATAATATTTTAATCAATATATGAATTTTTGGTAATTTTAACCAATTTCAAATTATAATTGGATATAAAAAAAAGTCATTCTTTGGATCATTTTTTCTTTAAAAAAATATTGTCGACCCAATTGTGAGAATAAATTTAAATTAATTTATTCCACATATGTAGATGGAATTTTGAAAAAATAAATCAATATATGTAATAAGAGTAATTAATAATTTCGAATAATTTCAGCATGTTTTTTTGACCAAAATAATTTGTGAAAGTAATTAAAATTAATTACTACGTTTAAGGTTAAATTATGTTTAATAAGGGACTAAACCATAACCTTAAGTCCCAAAATGACAATACACACTTGTATAAAAGACATTGTATGGACATATTTAGACCTTATACTAAATGTTAAATAAAATTTAACATTATTTATCCACATTCCGTAAATAACATGGTTGGGGTTTCTTTCATTTAAAATTTTACAAGAGTCCCACTCCTTATCCATTATAAAAGGCCTCCTCTCATACCACATCCTAAAACCACTCAAGCCAATAAGTATTGAAAAAAATCTACCCAAAATATAACCAAAATTCCTCACATCCTCCACAGATCCTTGTTTTGGCATAAATCCTTCCACATAATTCCTTCGGTGCAAACCAAAATGAGTTTTCCGATTAAGAGGTAACACCCTCCCTCAATCTCCTATATTTTATTTTCATTCTCAAAACCCTGAAATATTATTATTCCATTGTTTTATGAAAACTATAGTGTACCCAATATAATATGATATTTTTATTCTTTTTATTTGATTTACTCTTACACACAGTTCCATCTAAAGGGTAATTAATATAATGTTTATGTATGTGGCACATTACCACCTCAGTGATGGATTATTTTTCATTTTTTAATTTACCACATCTCATAGTGGATATTAATATGGAAACACAATATATATGTGTTATATATTATATTTATAAAATATTTATTCTTCAATGATTATTTTATGATACATATCATTATACGTTCTATTGTGACTTAATACGATAGTTTTGTTTGATGAAATATGGACTACTGCCCCCTCAAAGTTATGAGATTTTATCAAACACTAAATGGAATGTATTAAGGATGTGTCTAGTGAGTATATATGATATCATAGATATATCTAAATATTGATATATATATATATATATACTTATATATTTTACTTTCCTTCTTGCAACACAACAGTTAAACAGAAATAGCGTTTGAATATGTACAACTTCCTATCTACATGAATGATGCATTCCATTTGGTACCTCTATGTTGTATGGATTATTATTATACAAATATATTTAATATAAATTATATTTAAATAACGTTTCTCAATTTATAAATCAGGATATATGTTTAATGACCAAATATATACTAAATTAAGATGCATGAGGGAAACAAACTATATATTAACCAAAGTAAAATCTTAACCTAGAATTGAAAGAGGCAGGTAATAAAAAGGAAAAATCAAATCATATATGGAATTATAATTATGAATATGGTTCAGCTATAAATTTATAATAAATTTATAATTATTATATATGGGTTCTTTTAGTATGATGTGTGTTAAAACATAAGGTAATGGAATTTCATATAACACATTATATCTATGAGATGCATAACTTATTCAGAAATTACTTTTTTGTGTGGTGTATATTAGACCCATGAATGTATAATATTCCTTATATAAAAAAAACTCTTATTATTTATATATCCTTTTTAATATCATCCTATCATATTTCTTATGTTTCAAAAGATACAAAATCAGTAAATTAGTTTTGTCATTATTTTCCTTATTTGAGACACATACAATGTTATACACCTATATTTTTATATGAGGTGTATAAACTGAATTTGAAATTTTATACCATGAATATAAATATTTTGAAGTTATTTTAAGATCTATGTAATTACATTTTCATACATGGGGAGTATTATTCATAGTTAAAATGTTGAATGATTTTTTTGAAATAATCTCACATTTAAATGAGATAGGTTATGAGCATATTTTAATTGATGAAATAATTTTTCCCATCATTAAAAATAGTCACTAATTTTCTTCTACACTGGTTTATCATGAATTATAATCGAATTAGAATGATTTTCCACTATTTTTTACGTAAGATAATTAATATTTTTTTATGAAAATTTTACTTTACCAGTCTCTTCGGTCGGAAATCTACTTTCCCTCATGACAATGCTTTATAAATAGGAATACAAAAATATTATACAATATATAATATGATCATTAAAATTATTATTTTTTTTTAATGATCTCAAATGATTTCTATCTAAATTATATTTCCATGAAAACTTTCTAATTTTTTACCATGATAAAATAATGTTTCTTTCACCTCATATGAAATATAAGGATTTACCCACCATCATTTTTTGAAGCCTCCTTTTATTGTTTAACAGGATATTTTTTAATAAATTTTTTAAAGATATATTCAATTATATGGGTTGAAAATTCATTTAAAATCTCTATTTATAGTTTTTCAGGAGAATTGTTTTTAAAAATATTTCTAATCCCCTCTATTTGTTATCAGAGAAAATACATTCACAATGATTTCAATTATTCCTTAATAAGGTTACACTTTTAATTTCATAAAAAGGTTTTTCCAATGGTTATTAGTTTTAAAAATTAATCTTAAAAGTAGAAAGAATGATTTCTTGAAAAAAAAATCTTAAAATTTATTTCAATAATATATCCAAACTATAATGACATATGTTGGTTTTACTCATGAATTTCTACAAAAAGGATAAAAGTTTCCATTCATTTTATTTATCTAAATGGTTAATGTTTTGATGGAATGATGTTTATTAAACCCATTTCTCTTTCACATTTCATATTATTTTGAAACCCACTTATTTTAATTGGTAATATTTATGATTAAAATATTATGAATCCAGTATCTTTTTCCATTGGCAATGATATGATTATAGGTTTATGATAACCATTTCATTTTCTGAGTTAATATATACTTTTTTATGATTTTGTGGAATATGTATTTATGATTTCATTATGAGATGGTCGATACATATATCTCACTAAAATTCTTTGCTTAATTATTTATATCTCTTGAGATGGACATGACTCGAATTTCAAATGAGCACAGTTTAGTATTACTGGGCTGAAACGAGAAACGAACTCAGCATAGTAATACAAGGCTAGAATGAGGTGTGAATATGGTTCATTAATACATGGATTGAATGAGGTGTGAACTTGTTTCGGAAATAAATGTATGGAATGGGGTGTGGACCATATTAATTAAAGGAATTTTTCAACTACGATGGTCTTAGTAGATATGCCTTGAGAACTATTGATATCATTTTATATGCTAATGTGTCTACCCCAATTCAATTATTTATTCTTATACTATGATCTCATAGATTATGTTCTATATTTAATTATGAGTCATTTTTTATGAACTACCAATGATTTTTCCATGATTCGTGTTTATGATCCTTTGTATGTAGGATATGATCTATTTTCATGACATGTTATCATACCTATATATTAATGAGTATGATTACGTATCTCCCTTGTTTACCATTATTATGCATTTCAATTCAATATTTTTAGGTCTCCTTCAGCAGGTTATGATAATAAATATGTTTATTGATGTGTTCAAATAAATTTCTAATCATGAATAAACTAGTGGGATATAATTTATCTCATTTTTACATTAGTGCTTATGTTTCTATGTTTTGAAAGGTGGAAAACTAATACAATCTTTGGGTGACTATTTGGGTAATGTTTTAAGTATTCCACATGTGTTATGTAACGTTAATGTATTTAAAGACTAGGTTGTTATACCTTAAACCTATGGAAGATATCTTTGTCCATGGGAATATCCACATATATTAGGATGGATCACCCAAATAAGTTGGGGATTCTCCTTCTACAGACGAGTCACTAAAAAGACACCTTAATAAAATTCCACATCTCAAATACATAGCAGAATCTCACCCTCGAGCATCAAGTGATTGTTTATCTATTCCTCATATATCCCTATATAATCATAGACTCTTCCCTTTTATATCATGTGATTGTGCCTTTGGTCCTCAAACATCCCATGTAATCATATATCCTACCCTCAGGCATCAAGTACCTATTTATCATGTCCTCATAATTCACATATAATCGTATAATATATCCTCGTGAATCAAAAGACTATGCATTTATTCCTCATAAATACCATATAATAATTTTATATACCCTCAGTGCATATTTTACATTTGTTCCTTGACATGATGTGATAAAAAAGCCCATAAAACCATCCCTCATGCATTCACCAAAAACATGATTTTTTTAAATTCGAACACAAAAATCCATCATCATCATCAAACCCTATGGCATCAATTATATCTATGAAATATGACATCCAAAACTAGGATAGAAAAAATCACATGGAAAATATCAAACATACAATATGTTATATCATAATACAAAATAAACACTAAATAAAGTTATCGTCTATCTTAACAAATTCAATTCACTAATTATGGTTTAAAATCATCATCATAATTATGTCAATCCTGTTAAAATGATAATTTAACTCTAAGGTCATAAATATGTGTATTAACCATATTTTTCCTTGGTGATTCTTCAAAATGAAATCACACAAATTTAATATTACAAAAAAATTAAATTATAATCCATTAATAAATAGAATTATCCAATTTATTATAGGGCCTAACATTCTAATAGACTATGTAACAATTATATCCAAATATGGAACACTTATTAAATTTTTGAAGTTCTCAATTTCCTTGCATATGGACCCAAGATAATTCAATAGTTGTATAAAAATTACGGATTAGGCTTTAATAGGGATTATCCAAATTATCTAATCATTGTACTTGAATTCGAGCATGATCATACATATTAGAATTAATATAAATAAATGTATCAAATACAAATGGATTTAGATTAGACCGTACAATCAATTAAATTTATATTAACTACATTGAAACATTCAATTAATTATAATAACGGAAACCCATCATAGATTATCCATTTCATTTCAAATTATTTTATTTAATTATGGTGAACATGAAAATTCAATTACATGTTTAATGAAACACGTTGAAGGTTCAATTATTATTTACGCAATAAAAAATATAGGAAATTCCCTTAATATGACAAGGTAATCCACACACATGCAATTTCATTGGTCTAATGAACACATATAAATAAAGTGGAAGCAAAATTTAAGAATAAAAAGGCCAGGGACTAGCATGAAACTTATTAACATCTAACATGAAGGCATAAGAAAATAATCTTAGTAATAAACCAATAATGACATAAACAACTAATAATTAGTTTTCAGCTTAAAAAAACACATCTCAATAAATATTTTTTATTATAATAATACGTCATTCTTCTTCAAATAATTTAGTTTTAAATATAAAAATTATTTTTTGAGGAAACCTCAATTCGAATTAAAAATCATTTACAAAATATTAAACTAATATTAGATCACCTAAATTCCCATATATCATTAATTTTAAAAACATATTTAGTAGTAAAAAATATAAATGGAATGTTTTAAAGTTATTAATTATTTCATTATTTAATTTAAATGGTAAACAGAAATGGATCCTACAAAAATCAGAAGAAGGTCCTCCCGAATAGTTAGTTACATGATGGTTTCATCTAAAACCATTCAAATCTGCTCCTTAACTCCCTCGTTTTTATTAAGATTCACATATATTTAAGGGAACCTAGGGCCAATGTACATATTAAAATGGTAAAAAATATTCACTTGAGGACACTTATATATATTCTTTTATATGAATACTCATGTTTCCATATACATAAGTATTAATTTTTCATATTATACATGATGAATACTATTCCCATATATATATATATTAACTACCATGGGTTATTATATATAAAGGGGATTCTTACATATATATCATCCTACTTAAAAATATTTGGGTAATTTTCCTTTGAAAACGGAAACCCAAACCCAATGTTGTATTGTATAAAGTACTATGGAAAATTACTAGAAACTCAGAGTCTACAAACACCATAAATAGAAATATTGCAGTAATGGATATGGGAGGAAACCCTACATGAAATTGTCCTCAGGAAGACTAAAATATTCATAACCTCTTCCCATTCAATTATAGATGCTAGAATACAAACACGGATGACAAGATAAAGCCATTGTATTATTTAACACCAGAAAAAAAAATGAAAAACATGGTCAAACCTTACCCTTGGGTTTTTCTGGACTAAAATTGGGTGACTAAGGGGTCCAAATCCACAAGAAAAAGGAAGAAGATGGAAATAGGGGCCTTACCATTTTGCATCAAAGAGGGAAAAAATAGAAAAATGGGTGGATCCACATTTGTAGAGGACTCTTGAAGAGGGGGTCATACATTCCTAGAGAGGAAGGGGATGGGTGTCTTGTGTGGCCCATTTAAGGAGACCCCCATTGGGGATTCTTAGAATATAACGCAAAATATTAATAATAATAAAAATAATTATAATATTAATCATCACCCTCAAAATATTATTAATATTATTATTATTATTGTTAAAACCTTTCATTATAATTTATTTAAATTCAATTTGTTTTGTTTTTATTTGAATATAACTATTTTGATTTCTAAAATACAACACATCACACAGTTTGGGTCACATTATTAGTCGAATCTTGCTCTAACCCTATTATGAGTTTTGCATGTATAATTCTTATGTGGCACTAATTGTGTAGTGTAGGTGCCTGGTTTGGGTAAACTAGGGTCAGACCTTGTGAGTTTCCTCTGAAGCAAGCCGCATGTTTTTCTACTATGAGCCACATGGTTTCATACTAATCGTGCACCCTTGACAGCTCCCCATGACTTCGAGGTTTAGATCCCAACACTCCTAAAATAATACAGAACACCCAAGGAATCTTATGCATTAAATAACAAAAAAATTAATTGATTAAACTATTGATATTCCACATTAAATCTTGATTTGTAATGAAAAAATTATAATAAACAAAAAAAATCAAATTCTATTGGATTTTCATCTAGTTCATAAACACGAGTCATTAAAACCTCCTCGCAACAGAACTTCTCAACCCCAAGAAGCATTTAAGAATAAAAGAAACATCACATAACCAACAAAGGACATGAATTATTTTTCAAAGATCCATGTTAAATTTCAAAATTCCCAATACTATTTCTAGAATACATTTAATCATAAAAAACATAATCCGTCAAAATAAGAACAAATTCTATTTTTCCAACAGAGACACTAAGATGGATCTTACATGAGTCCTTTAATCTAGATACATGATTACATAGTATTCTCTCGAAATTTCCAGCCAATGGTGCTCCCTACTATAGGCTTTAATGTTTACTGGAAAATTTCAAACCATTCTACCACCAATATAAAATTTTCCTATAAATCAATATCATATGAATTATAACAATTCCCGACACATTATTTTAGAAAATAATGAATTTTTTATTCCACATTGACCCCACATAGATAAGACAAGCTGGATTTTTTTTGAAAAAACCCCTACCAATATGCACCGCACAAACCTCCACCAAATGACATTCATTCAAATGTTTCTTCACTAAATGTATTAATTGATAAAGGGAACCACAATTCAATCCACCTCTAGATGAAAATTCTCAAGATAATAAACATGGACCTTGGTGTCCTATAAAACTAAACTATTGTGCCTTTTTTAAAGGTATCTTACATTTACAACAGTAATTTTCACTATTGTTCATACTCGAGAACTAGTAATGTTCAATGTTCAAACCATCACTTGAACGATAAAACTAATTTCCCTCATCTCGAACTACGGTGTGACCCAAATCCATCCCACTATAATGAATAACCTTAAAAAAACTCTAATCCTAAAAAAATGTCTTGGATAACCTTGGATTCCTTGATCTGGATTCCATAGAATTGACCCCAAGAAGTCCATACTACATTTCTACTGGTGAGATGTTGACATGTGGCCACTAATTCGACATTAAATAATTGAATAATCCCACATCGACATTTGTACCACAATCTGGTCAATGAAAAAGCTGGTTTCCAAGTGTCGATTAGAGGCATTACTACTCGTTAGACCAAGTATCACTCATTACTAAACAAGACTCAAATTGAACAGTGAATCATCGTAATCATCGATAAAAGCAATTGAACATGCCTAAAATATTTTAAAGCATTCATGCACTTCATGATCAATATTACCTTGGTTTATCAGAGATGATTTTAATATATGGGACATGATCATCCATAAGTTGTAATCACGAAGAGGATTTTCCTAGTTTCTGGTTAATCATACCCTACTATTGAAAATATGGGCAATCAAACCACAACTAGTCTACTTATGGAAGAAATCTCATCTTCACATCCAATACACCATCAATAACTGATCATGAGCCTTTATAACCTGATGTATTTCATGATCATTAAATATATACAATCAAACTCCATATATGAAAAGTATAATTTCATAATGTAATCACAAATACCCAACCACATCAATGTCATGCTACCGAGAATGAACTGATATGATTTAAACTCATCTATTTCAAATTCATTCATTTAGAAACTCGCCATTTCAAAATAGTACATGATCATATATAAATATTCATAAATATGGGCAGGCATTTAATAATCTATAATGTGCTCATACACTTTATAGTTAGGAATTTAGATTCCTATCACCAAAACTATATCAAATTATCATAATAAATTAGTAGCCTTTATATTTTTAAAAAATACTCTATATATGTATATACATTCAACGGAGGGTATGATTTCACATTTAATATTTTCCAAATTATAAGTCTCCCAGACACCTTATAATTGAAAACAAGATCCTTTTGTAATTATAACAATTTATTTTAGACAATGTAACAATTTATTTTTAGTACATGCAACTATTTATGTATAAAATAATGTTATAATTTCATAAAAATAATTAATTATTAATAAAAATGTTATAGACATAAAATATGGCATATAAACAATGCATGTTGAAAAATCAGTCATCAGAGTAACATTATAAATTACCATGAATCATGGAATATAATAATTAAAACCTAAAGAATCATGATAAAAAAATACCAATTCATGTTATCTATATATGCATGATAAATAAAAAAAATGGAATAACACTCAAAGCACAAAATTACAGTCCACAGGACACCACAAATGAATCTACATGGCATGGAATTTCATGGAATGTGAATTTTTAAATGTGGATATGATGATACATGTTATTCCATTACCTAGTTTTACCAAATGTATAGAAAATTTATATGACTTCCATGAATCAATATTTAGTGGAAATACATCATTCACACATAGTGAAATAATATTAAATATAATATAAAATAGCACAAAAAATAATCCCATACTTGTCTCCATGGACTTTTCCCCATGGGTGAGGTTATTAGTCCTAGACACAACTATTTTCTAAAGTAGCGACATGCTCATAGCCTCCTATCTACCACTCCAAATTAGTAATAAAATTTAATAAAGTATATGACACCACTTTGTAATGTCCCGGACTGACTGACCACAAATCTGATAGCTGGACCACACAACATATAACCTCATTATATGGGGAGGTTCTCTTTAATTTAAGTGGGAACTCGTCTAGCAACTAGATGAGTGGTCATTCAGGCCAGGATTAAACAAAGAAAATCAGACTGGTTTCCACATGGCCTCAAGTTGACCTATAAATATTCTGGAGTCTTTTGACTAGTATTGATGTCAATAGATGGTACTGTGGAGAAATTATAACCTATTGAATAGAGTCTCATAGTTTTATAATAATATTATATCAAAAAACAATAGTGGAATATAAAATAATTAAGAATGAACAAAAGTTGATGAATAATATAATAACTGAATAAAATTGTACAATGACAATTTATATCAATGCATGTATGACAGATGAATCTACAAGTACAGGACATGAAAATTTAAAATATCAATACAATTTAATGAAATAATAACTTCACAATGACTAGATCTAAATGAATATTGAGCACAAGCTAATTCCTATGTTCCCTAGGTCCCATGTACTCAGCACAACACAAGCAATGAATTCATGGACCTATGAAAGAGAATCCTACATGGGAACCAAAAGTGCCCGAGTAAGGTATGAGATGTAAATCTCAGTAGGTCGGCATCCATGATAAAAATCCTAATACATTTAATGATATTAATACAAAATGAGTGTGTTTGACATTGAAAAAATGTAATGTAATTACAAATTAATCAACAAAAACATTGTTTGGGTTCTTAAATAGACACATTCCCATACCATCTTCTTTGGCCAAAGATAAATATATATATATATATGTGGGTAGATCATCTAGAATCTAGATATATCACACAAATTGATGGAATATTCTCTTTCCATGCATAAATCACTAATAATATATTTTATACTAATGTCCTCTACCAATAAGACTTCCTGAATTATTCCCTAAAGCATCATGTGACCACACATGTTATCATCAAACATAAAATAAAACCACATAATCTACACCCAATAATTCAGTGACCAAGAATATAGTCCTAAAAACCTGATAAAATTATATACACTTACATGGGACATCTTGTAACTATGAATATTGTCCTAAAACATCCCATATAATCTTATAATCTGCCCTTGGACATCATGTTATTGTGCATCTGGACATTAGACATCCATTATAATCATATACTCTTCCATTTGGAATCAAGGACCAATGTACCTTTCTCTTAGGAGTTATAGAATATCATGGACACATCCCTCATGAATCCATTTTGAATTGGTATTTTATCTAGAAAAACTCAACATTCAATCAACATCAAACACAATGTACCAATTACATTGATATAATATAAGCTCAAAATCAAATAAAGAAAACATCACAAGGGTCGTCTCAAACATACCATAAATACTATCATATGACATAGTAATCAGTTAATCAATTTATAATATCTCTATCTATTTCATTTCATTAATCAAGTTTCCAAAAATCATCATAATATTATCAAACCAATATAAATTATATTTTTACTCAATGCTCATTAATATATCAATTAAACGAAATTAATCAAGGAGATTCTTCCAAAAGAAATCACAAAAAAATTTATTATGAAAATTAAAATGAATAAGATAGAAATCAATCACATTACCCTATTTATTGTCATGCTTAAAAGTAAACTAGAAAAGGTCATAATTAAATATATGGCTGACACAGCTATCGAGTGTCTTTAGGTCTCAATATTTTATTCATTAGATGAGAAAAATTTAATGTTTATTTAAAAATATAAGATTATATATTAAAAAGGATTATCAAATTTATCTAATAGTCCCTGCAGCATTCTGGCATGATCAGTCATATCAAAATTACAATAAATAAAGGAATCATATAAAAATTGATTCAGATTAAACCCCGCAAATCAATTATATTTTAACTAATTCATTTAAAACATAAATTCATTACAATAAAGTAAATACATCATTAATTTTCCATTTCATTTATAATATCATTATTTAACTGAAAATAACATCAAAATTAAATTTAATTCTTAATTATTGTCTTATAATGTGATATTATTACTTAAAAAATTACCTACACAGGTACTTCCCTTTACAAGTCAAGCCAATTCATAAACATAGAAATGCATTGCTCTAATGAAAAATATTAATGAAGGGGGAATATAATTTATGAATAAAAAAAGGCCATATAATTCCCGTCCACTTATAATTATATAACATGATGGCATACTAAAATACTTCAACTAATAACCGAAAGATGATATAAAAACTAATCATTAATTATTTTCTTAGAATACAGTGGACCTCCATTGAAATGTTTAATTATAAATACATGAAAGTTTTCGTGAGACAATTCATTTATCATAATAAAAATTATTTCAATAGGAATTATCTACTATATACATACACCTATTTCCACTTATACCTATCTTCATTATCATTTTATATGTAATCCCACATATCCCCCTATATATACTCTCTGACATGGTTGAATATACATATAATGGGATAACATAGATGTATATAATCCCACCTATGAATTAGTGGGTTTGTTTCCATTGACAACGGTAACATGAAACCAATCCAGAAAGGTAAAACATACTAATAAAAATTATTAATAACTCAGAATCTTCCAAAAAATAAAAATTGTAATTCAGTAGTAATGATGTACGAAAGAAAACCTAAAAAAAGTTTAAGAAGGAAATACCAACATTTTCTAAATAATCACACCTTCAAATGTGGATGTCTGAAAAATAAAAAATCTTACATGAGATATCCTTTTCATACCCAACACTTGAAGAACATTTTCCAACCTTGTTAAAGATATCATCAGGGTTCAAACAAATTAAAATTGGGTGATGGAAGAGAATATAATCACCACAAAAGGGAAGAAGCATAAACTAGGATCCATTCCATGTTGAATCAAAAATAAAACTTGATGAAAATTTTGTGGATTGGTGTTAGGATTGGATCCATGGAGAGGGGATCATGTACTCCTAGAGAATAAGGGGAGGGGGTGTCACATGCCACTAAGATGGAGACCCTCTTTGGGATTTCATCACATTTATCTTAAAATAAAAATAATATTAATATTCACAATAATCATATTATCATCAGCATCAACATCATCATTATATTAATATAATATTATTTATTATTGAATCATTTTTTCATATATTATTATTATTTATATTCAAATTTTTTTAAATTTATTTTCATTTTAATTTTATTTTTATTAATTTAATTTATAAAAATACACATCACATGGTTTGGGCCACACGATATTCCAAATCATGTTCCAACCATGCGATGATCAATGTGATCATATTGACTATTCAGTTCTAATCATGTGGGATAGGAGAATGGTTTGGGTAAACTGTGCATAGGCTGTGTGTGGGAATTCTTCAATTCTAAAACTAGTTGCATGATATTCTACTGAGGGTCACAATGTTTTTGCCTAACCATGTTCTCCTTACATTTCATCATGATTTGAGGTTTTAGATCCAAAAAATCTGAAAACCTGATGAAATATCACGTTCACCCCCACCATATGGTATTGATCCACATCAACAAATAAATAATTGAGGTTATAAAACTCATAGGATTCTAATCCTATAGAAGGTTTGTAAAACATCCAGTCCAAAATAAATTAAATTCAAATTAATTTGTATTTTTATCTAATTAAAAAAAATGTTATCACATTACATATGACGTGATAATTTATTTTAACTATGGTCGTTTGATATAATTATAAATATGTCTACATAAGATTTGATGTATTCATCCACCGGGTATTATATAATTGGATAACCAATAAAATATGTTTTGACTATACGGCATGGATATAATGTTTTTCTCATGTGTCGATGATGTATTAGAAAGTTGTATTATGAAAATTAAGTCCTAAATACGATGAAGTAGGGGAAGAAATAAATATAGGTGCATTTTTTTGTGGAGATGAAACCAAATCCTTATGTACCCTGAATAACAGTGATTCTTTCCTAGATGATCCAAATTGCATTATTTACAAATATTTTTAAAAAATATTCTTTAAAACAAAACTATTGAATATGCGGTAATAATTTTTTTTCATATGAATGGGTCATGAGTTTGAATTAGATATTTTCCCTAAAAGTGGTTTTTAGTTTATAAGAAATGATGTTTGGTTAGGTATTATCATGTTATTACATATTTTTTAACACCATATAATATTTATGATTGGTTTACAAAAGAGTTTTGGATTATATCCAATGAAATATTGGATAGTTTTTTACTAGTTATGTAATACTATACAATATAAGGTTATATTATACTAATCTTATAAGGATTTAATGTTAGCGTGAAATTGAATGAGATATTGTTATGACCCATTTTTTCAAAATAAATATTATATCTTATTAGGGCATTATTATTTATATTACATAAATATAAATTCTATAATTGTATAGGTTTAGAATCTTTGGAAACAAGAACACATGAGATATTATTCATAAGATATCTACATCATCTCCCACTTTGTACATAATAATTATAACTTTTCTTAGATATATAACTCCTAAATAATTTCTTTATAACATGGGGAAAGGAAAATCTAGAATGGGTGATCTCATATTCTTAGTGATTATAAATATTGGATTCATCAATAATCAGATAAATATATCAAGAGTATATGGTTATGAGACAAATATATTAGCATTTGGAAACCACACCCCATTATAATAAAAATGAAAACATTATTCGTGGAATATAGTTTTGTAGTCTATTGGACATATACAATAATATAATTAAAGAACACGATTCATGCCAACATAACAGTGGAATAAGACAAAAAAATAGTGGCCTTAACAAAGGAAAATAAAATAATATCACTATTATTCAAGGACTATTACCAATAATATCATAGTGGATTGTGTTCACTACTCATTTCGTAGTCAAGTTCTCTCCCATAAATCGTATAGTGTCTTAAGTTCACTCTCCATTATATAGTTAAGGATCACTCCCAAGACCATCTTAGTGGATATATTACCAAACTAAAATTTGTTTACTCTCCACTTTAGTCCTATTATTCAAATTATATACCCAAAATTACAAAATAAAATCGAGATTTATTTAATTATTGGCCCACCATTGAAAATTGAAAATCATTCAATTGTGTTCAAAAATATTAAAGAACATTCTTCATTTCATAACACATAAAAAATGGGTTTCATAAATATTTCACCATTGTAAAACATCATGAGATGAAATATAACTCAAAACTTTTTTATCATTTGATCACAAAAGAAATTGTTAAAGATAAATGGGATTCATATATATTTTTCGAACAAAATCATAAAACATCCATCAAAAGAACAAGGATGGTATCCTTTGATCAAATCTCCCGAAAATCATATGTTCCATCAAAGTAAGATATCATCAATATAAATTTCTTAAAAATATCACATAGAATATTTATTGAAGAAAATGACATTTTCTCTTTAAATTTATATCGTTAATGTAACAAAATATAAAAAAAATTCAAGGAATGATTTTATTTAAAAACAAACATGAACACATGAAAATTTATTAACCAACCATTGAGTGGTCATGATGGATGTAAATACCATTTATGCATATAATATAAATAAAAATATTCTATAAATAATTTTTAATGAATTAAAAAGTTATCCATTAAAAAAATGAAAATAATATTCCTTCAATAAAATTATTAAAAAACTAAATCATTATAAAATGAATTTTAAAAAAATATATACAATTTTCCATGCATTATTCCAAATTTTTTTTAGAAAACATGGATATGGAATTATTTTTTTTCATCCAATGATAGAAATAAAGTTGGATTTGCTAATTATTTTCATTTTGTATATAGTTTATTTAATTGAAGGAAAATGAACGAAGAATGTGTATTCTAAATAATTACCAAATTATAATAAAATAAATTTATTTCTATATAGTTGGATAAAAATATTTTATATTTAAAACTCAACCCTAAACAATCTTGTTAAATAGTAAACTTGTAATATATAATCGTCAACGCTTGGGTCTATTTTGAATCATAATTCCCATGAAAGAATAAAATTAAATGAATGCTTAAATATTATGAAAATATGGATATTAATTAATATATATATATATATATATTTAATGATACTTTTTTAAACCTCATGAACCATTATTGGTTTATTACATAAGATATGTCGAAAAAATATATTTGAGATGGAAAATAATATCTTAAAGATTCAATTTTTTATGATATGGAACTATAATCTAGTATAAAATATATATTTATTATATAAATATTAAATAATCATTTACATTCTTATAATTTCATATTTGATCAATGTATATCATGTAATAATTATTTAACTAATAATTATATTTTAGATTATTATTTCTCAGTGTGAACTATATCGTTTATTCATAAAAATATCAGTTTGGAACACATGGTCCTTATTCTATAATCATTTTTACATATTATATATAATTTTAATAACTATATGAATATCATATATATTCATTATAAGTATATTGTCGACCAAAAACATAAAATATACAAAAATTTCATACACAATTCATGAAGATGGTTTGTTGTATGTATGCATGAACGTTGTTTTCACATTTATATGGATTGAAATGAATCAGTTTTATAATTATTAACCTATTAAATGTAAAATTATATCATATAAATCATATATATCTATAAAATTAATCACTATTACCATCCATTTAAATCATAAATGAATAAAAATAGCATCCCTTCCTAGAGGTGGTAATCCACATGAACGAACGTCCTAAATAATCGTATTCATATAGATTTGAATATAAGAAGAATTATATGAAATTTTCATTAATGGATAATAATTATGTCAAATATATCTTATATTATCATTAAATCCATCATAATACCCATCCATAATCGATTTCGGTGAAAGTAAAATTATATTGCTATCTGGAGGCACTAATCCACGAGTACATAAGAGTGATTATTTCACATAACAATTGTTTAAAAGAGGGTTTATAATTATTTTTAAATAATCATAACATATTCTCAATATATTTAAGATACATAATTTTTATATTTTTTATAAATACCTCTAATATAGAAGAGTTTATATAATTTTTCAAAAAATATTGGCGGCTTAAGGTGATTACCTATTATTTGAAAGAACTCGTTTATATATCCTAATAAGGGACATAGGTTTGATATTTATAGGCAAAAATAATCTTTATAATGTGAATAATTATTTTTAAAAGAATAATTCTATGGAAACTATAAGGAAAATTTCTGAAAGTGCTTCAATAAAGGGAAAGGATGGATACTCTTTTATAAGTGAGGTCATGGGACTCAAGGAATTCCTTAAAATATTAAGATATAAAAATATCACTCTCCATAAGTGGGAATTAATATATTTAGATATTAAATTTTAAATGAGGATTTGTTTTATGTAAAATTTAAAAATAATATTTAGATAGGGTTATGTGGTGTTTTAATCATTGCCTTCTGGTTTTACCCCTTATTTATACTATTTTAACCTTAAACATGAAAAACATATTTTTCACTCATAAAGGGTTATAATTTTACTTATGAGATGAAAATTGGATCATAAATATCAAATATATAACATTTCATTCAATATATTATCCAAATTTACATCTTTTAGTATTTTTATTATTTTTATTGAAATATTAATTTTATAAAATATCATTAATGTCTGACTTGAAACTATTCATTTAATTTCACACTAAAGTCACCCGGATGATTTTTGTATTAAAAAATAGTACACTAACACAAAACTAATCTGATATATTAATCTATAAAAAACATGGAACAAAATTACTCATAATAGTTATATTTTTTTCATTATAATTAAATTACTTATTTAATATTTTTATTAATTTAAGAAATATTTTTCTATAGCTTTCTAGTAATTAATTGCAATTTTATAAATACTAGAAATTATTAAAAAGTTATTATGCTAATTTTAATTTCATTACGTTCATCATACACATTTTCATTTATTCACATCATTCTGTTTTTCTTATTTGACCACAGAAGTTTAATTTAGAAGTAACACAGTGGTGTTTTGAATTTTTCTATGATTTAAATATTATATAGGAAATTTTCATTGACAATTATCTATTGAAAAAATAATTTTCATGGACGATGTGATGGGGGTATAATTAAACTCATATAACATGATTAATGATGGAAGATTTGACCTTAAAAATTAGTTATAACCTAGCATAACCACTTTTATTATTTATTGAAGTGACAAATTTTACCACGGTTAACATGCCTTAATATAAAAGGGACCCTTTTACCAAATTTATACCTCTTAGTTTTTAATATGGAGTCCATTTTTCACAATTTAATTTCTATATGTGTTTTCAAATAAATTTAAATTATATTTTCAAAATGAACTTAAAATCGTTCTTTTGAAAATTATATTTTTAGTGATAACTCTAGATTTATTCATGTCCCACGCATGGAAAATATTTTAAATTATTGTTATAAATTTTATAAAATTATGACATATTTATTTATTATTAAAATCATTCTCTAATATTTATTAATTTAATATGTTATTGTAAAAACAGATTATGTAAATAAAACTATTTTTATAAAAATGTATTGTTTTTTCAATTCATTTTTCTAATCATGCATAATTAATTGACAACATATTAATTAATTTTAAATGTTTTTAAAACATAATTTTTTCAAAAAATATTGTTATTCCTATTCATATAAAAAAATATTATTTTTAGGTGATAACATCCTCATTAAATAATAATATTTTAATTGTATATTGTGGTTCATTAAATCAATATGATTCTTGTAGAATAAAATATCAAAAATATAAAAAAATACAAATTTATATATAAAAAATATGATCATGTTATATTATATTCCCATTAGTATAATCTATTCCTCAAACATTAATCACTCTAATTATAAAAAAAATTGAGGATATCTATATTTCATTACATTCATGGGTTCCCAAGTGGCTTCCTTAAATTTTTTATTACTCAAATGAACATTAAATATATTAGTAGTCTTGTTTTGCAGCAGATTATCTCTAAAATTAAATATTTATACTAGTTATTATCCATATGAATTTTCATGATCTAGTCATATAACCTCTTATTTTAATATATATAATGGATATCATATATCCTTACATAGGTGGTATAAATGTAACCCATATTGATATAGATACAGGTTCTATTGTTGTGCCAAGTGTTTAACTACCATCCATACTAATTAAATAATCCCTAAAAGTAAAATATTGCATGGGCCTATATTCCCCTTATTTCTAAATATTTATTCTATTTTCCATGGATAAATTCATATAAACTCATTCTACCAAATATTTAATTCATGATCTCACCCTATAAAATTATCATTATATTTATATTGATTCTAAACAACCATGTTGTTCTTATGAATTGTTATAAATATTTCTAATTTATTCTCTACTATTTTAGGAAATAATTTATTTATTTGTTTAACTTAATACCAAAAAATTATACTTCTACACTATTGTTTAAATAGTTCCTCATAAAGAGATACAATAACTCTATTGTGAAATCTATAATTTTATAAAATATCTACATGAAGAGAGTATTGATCGCAACCAATATTGAAATAAATTCCAAAATAATTTAGTATATATTCCAATGTTTAAATGGTTCGTTTATATTGACCATCTTTGATATGATGATAATAAGTACTAAAACAAATATCGGTATCCATAACATGATAAATAATTCACCAAAATATCAATATAATGATGAGATATAATTGAATCTTATAATCCATGTAACCTTACAAATTCCTTGATCTATATCCTAGAAATATTATAAAGATATAAAGATTCTCTGGTGGTAATTTTGTGTGATCAAATAATAATGTGATAAACATCAACCCAAAAATTGATATGGCTTTTATTTTTTTTAGTCTTGTGGAAAAATCCATTATGATTTTTTTTTCAATATTTATTATTGTAAAGGTATAAGTTATAACATATCTGTATACATATGTCACGATGTGTTAATTTGTTGACACATAAATCATTTAGATAAATACTCTACAATATATATTTTTATTTTCAACTTCTATAAATACTCATTCAATTCAATTTACATATTCTTAATTCTAGGATGAAAATAGAACATTGAACTATGAACATCATCCAATAACAAATTTTTCAATTCTCGAATGGATTGATTATATACATAGTTATTGAAACATATCATCCCCATATCAGTAATGATAAATTTATTAACATTTATCCCATTATTTTACATCTTTACATCATTGTTATACACCACTTTAATACTAAAATTAATTGATGGTTGAATATTCTGTTGAGAAGGAAATTATTTCTCCCCTTCTTTGCATATTTTGAGAATTGTTATTTGAAAATATAAAATTATTAAATATTTGAGGTCAATATAAAATAAAATATACCATAATCATTTTAAATATAAGTATCTACCACCTCATTCACATGTTCATAGTGGTAATGTATTAATAAATCATTATCATTAATCATTTACAGCCATATTATCTTGTGCATATTCGTAATTGTTTATGTGAATTTATAGTCTAAGATTTTATGTCATATATATATATATACATATATATATATATATATATATGTCACCATAAACTATAATGATAATTACTCCATATTGTTATTACAAAAATTACCATCACTACCTTAGAATCTTTATTTTGGTAATTTTTTTCATTTACCATCCCTTACAGTGATGCATCACTATCACTATATCATTCGATATGAGACCGTATCACAATACCTTCATCTAGAAATAATTATAGATAATAATTTTTTCACCACTTCTATGTGATTTAATAATAGGTTCTCTGAATGACCTCATACTCATTTTATTGAAATGTTTCTCTCATTCATCTTTGAAAAGGATCATGACTCTCTTACAAGTTAGTTATGTGAGTTTTTTAGCTAATAATGATAAATTATACATAGTGATGTTATAATATCCAGAAAAATCTAGAATACTATAGATCTCAAAAATATTTTTTGTTTAATAAAAATGAATATTAAAATCCATATTTGATGGATCCACCAATATACCCTTGCCAGAGAATATATGGAAAAAAAATTAAACATTACGTAACCAAATTGACATATTTTAAATTTTTTATAAAACATATCTTCTCTTATGACATTACTATAATTAGCATGTTTTATTAATGATCTACCATTACCTTAAAATATATAAATATTTTTATTATAAAACATATGCTAAACTAATCAATATAATCCCAAATGAATCAACTCAATAAATCTATAATTTTGTTGGTGGAATTATTAATACCAAATGGAATCACAATATATTCATAGATTCAAAACTTTTTATGTATTCTTGTCCTAGGATAATCCTCCTCCATGAACCCAAATTTATGATATCCTAATTGAAGATCAATCATTGAAATGTATTGATTACCACAAAGTTGTTTAATAAATTAATAATGATGTGTGAATAAGTTCTTCTTTTTTATAGTGATCATGTTAATCTCTCAGTTCTCAAGATAGATTCAAATTGATCCATATTTATTCATAGAAAAAATAATATATATCACCCCATGGTTATTTAATTGATTGAATATAAACCGTTTCAATATTCTATTCAGATTTTAAATTCAATTATTACTTCTCGACCATATCCATTGAATATAAAGTATTTTACGTAGATTTATCACCAGGTATGAGTTATTTTGAGAACTCAAAATAATTTTAATAATATATATACCCTCTTCAAGAGAAAAAAAATTAAAATAGTGAGATATTAATATATTTGATGTTTAGTTTCCCACCAACCATCTGAGATCAACACCACATTTGAATAAGTATCATGGCCCATATAGTGGTTGTATTTTAATTTGGATATTCATATTTATCATCACACAAATAGATGATCATTAGTTAGTATTGAATATCAAATGTTACCAAAAAATTATATAAATTGATGTGGGATTCATGTAATGAATACAAATTCGTTCCCAAAATAAAACTCAAAATAAAAAATATAGAGATTTAGAAGATTTTCAGGAGGCTCATTCACAAAACAAATCGGTCAGAGGAGAATTACAGACCTAAGATTTAATCCTCTTATCATCAATAAATTTCATAGATAATTTCAAATTTAATAATTTAAGTTGTAATATTAAACTTTAATTAAATTATTTAGATATTAATAAGTGGGTAGAACATGAATCAAAGAATTCATTAGATGTTATATAGTGGGTGTTATCTATTACTTTCACCACATTGTTATCCACATAATCACTAGTAATAATATGATATTTCTCATTATCGGTGGGAATAAGAGGTTACTAACATTGATCATCATCATTATCCCTGATGTTAGAGAATTATTTTGAATAATAACCATACTAAATGAATTTGAAACACTCGAGTAATAACGTGTTGTTTTTTGGTTCCATTTCTCCATTACTAGATAACATATTCTTCCCATCAATTTAGTATTCTATATCATGATGCCATTAATTTCACTATATAAAACATTTACCATTCCCCTTAATATGTGATCCTCCATCATTCCATCTATAAACTGAAAAAATATCACCTCCCAATTTCTATGGTATTTATAATTAATTTTAAATTCCATTTATATTTTCTTATCTAAACAGTTTTATTGTTGGGTAACTTCATTATCCATCTCCACCATGATATCAAATCGAGTTTTTTCTTCATATCTATAGAATAATATTATTTCTCTCACATCTATGATAAATTGTTTTAGGAAATTAATAAATTGGTCAACATTAAATTCAGGTTGGATGATAATACTAGAATCATACCTATCATGTGTTGTGAAATTTTCATCATAAGTACTAATGAATTCATCATTATTCTAATTTCCCTCCAATAATTCCTTCATCAATTAAATATAAAATATTAAAGGAATATAATTATTTTAATATTTTTAATATTGTTCTCATCCCACTACATAGAGTGATGTTATATATGATTCATCAGGTTCTTAATGGGAGTCCACCTTTTCTCTGCATCACCTTCAAAATAAAAAGAACAAAAACAAAACAATATCACATTATGAACACGGGTAAAATTTAAAATAACAATGGTAATAAACCAATAATCGTAAACTAGTGAATCATCATACCCACATATATATGTTTTCATTTTCATCATAAAGGAATTAATATAATCCCCCCCCCCATTTCTCACTTGGATGCTAAACTATTTTCATAGCTTGAGACATATGTATAAAAATAGATATGTGAGTTTTTAATCCATAAAAACAAAATTAGTTTTTTAGAGGAACAACATTTCATTTTTATCAAATTTATCATTAACATGAATACTTTATCTTCAATCCTTCGAAAAAACAAACAATTATATTTTGTGTATTAATATTCTTAATGGTGAAGCACAAAATCATGAAAGATCATTTATTGGATGTCTAAAACAAGTCACTATTTTTTTAATCTATGTCACCTTTGGTTTAAACTAGGTCATCAATCATCATTACTGAAACATTATTATATTTTCATATATCTAAACATATCTTAATGATTCACACTAATGATTCATAAGCATAGATTATAAAGGTGTATAAAACTTGCACTGATTACAATTATAGATATCGATACATTTTATAAAAATATATTAAATATTATTCTACCAATATTAAAGACATAAAATAACAATACAAAACATAATTGAATATGTCCGTTATCATTGAAATCTTCAACACATATGCATCTTTTTCAGAATATATATAAATCATCTCTCACTTTTCCCATTATAACTAGAACCCTTTTTATCATATCATACCTATAACTATATTTCAAAACCTATAAAAAGAAAACATATTAAATTTTGATATCCTATTCAAAATCTCAATAAAATAGAGGGTCATCAATTATTATATAAACATATCAAGGGCATAATGATATGAGAAAATTATAATGATATTGGAAAATATTTCTATATATATTAAATATCATAATATTATATAATTCAATAAACATTTTATGTTCATAATAAATCAATCTTAATAAAATAAAAGAACATGATCCCTAAGTGAAAAAAATAGTATAAGACATATGATTTTAATGTACACATTATAACATAATATAATTTCATTTATAGTCAAGGATCACTACAAGGACTATCCTAGATAATGGGGTAAAATCCCCATATTTTAGTCAATGTGATCTCCCTATACTATCATAGTGGCTAGGGTTAAATAAAAATTTTCTATTCATTGTAATCTCCCAAGATAATAATAATATTCAGAGTCCAATAATAACCATGGATTAAAAACTATTCGAATCCTATTTATCAAATGTGATATCAATATTTTCATTAGTCATTATAGGGCTATATTTATCTAGGACCACAACTCACATTATGAAAATAATAAATATGTGTGCCAAAATATCATAAAAAATTCATCATATCCTAACTCTTGAAATGTTACTTTTTTCATAGGATGTTCATCATGGCACAACCCTAAGAATTGAAATGGGATTCCTAAACAATCCAATCCTTGATCAAAGCATAACACAAGGAAATAATCGTTTTATAAAAAAAATCCACTAACCATAAATAATGAAAATAGGAATAATGGGGGTTTCTATTGATCATATCTATATAAATCGTAAGTATCATCATAAGATTTTATCATAAATGAACATTTCATAAAATCATCACATGGGTATTTGTGATGGAAAATACCCTTTTCACATTGAAATCACAACATTAAAATATTATATTTTCTGAGATAATATACAAAATATTTTCATTAAAATGAAACATAAAAATATTTAATGTAATATTTTATTCATTTACTGGTAGGGGTGGTGTACATTATTTTCATCATATATATGTTTGAAGAAAACATTACATTTGTATTTTAATAAAAAGAAAAACATAACAAATTCAGAAAATGAAATATTGTTTCCCATTAAAAATTTTTGTAAAGATTTAATCATGGGTAAAAGAGAATTTAAAAAATTATAGAATAATATTAAAAACAGTATTTAATACATTTTTGAAAAACAATGATATGAATGGAAAAAAAATTCATAAGGGAGAAATAATATCTTTTTTCAATAGAAATAATCCTTTACAATATTTAGTAGAAAATGGAAGGAAAATAAAATGAAACTACATGTTTAAAATAATAAAATGTTGATAATAAATTTCAGGATATTATTTATATAAATATCGTATGATTTTATCATCACAAACATAATCATAAAGAATTTTGGTAAACAAAACGACTATAATATAAAACCCTTACTATATTATTAACATTTTAATTATAATCATGCTAAACTAATAAGAGAAAATGAAACCTTATATATCACTAATAAATCATATTCATGATTTAATATATCAAATGGGTTTTATATATACCTTAAAAAAGAATATATGTTCATAACATATCATTCGTCATAGACAAATAATACGAGATGAAAAAACCTTACCTCTACATCCACATGATATTTACTTCCCTATAAACCTATATAATAATATTAAATGTATTATATATATATATATTAAAGGATCATTTAGACAATCATATTATCATATATGTGTCTTTTGTATCTTTTACCCACTATTTTATCAGTAATTCCTTGTTAACATCACCATTTCCAAGTGTTAGATGTTTTGTTTTTCATAAGTTTTTCAATTCAGTAGTTCTTATACATATAATTTGACCATGGTGACATAATATATAAAAATCTAAAAATGAAATAAATTACATATTAATTAATTAAAAAATATATTTATTTTCATCAATAGTATTTATAGAAAGATAAATTTGTTACACCGTTCACAGAGACGGTTGGTCGTACATACACATGAATATTGTTTTCACTTGTCGAAAGATAGATAAAAATAAATTTAAATAATAATTATAAATTAAATAATAATTATTAAATAAAATAAATAATTTATATTTAGAAAATATATCTTTATTACAAATTATGTAAATTAGAAATGAAAAACTGAAAACATCTCTTTGTTGGGGTGGTAGTCCGCGCGTACGCATTAGAAATGTTAACCTTTTCAAACTGATTTTGAAGGTAAGAAGGTAGATGTGATATTATCATTATAGATGAATAATTATTTCTTAAATATAATATATATACATTAATACCATTATAATTTCCATCCACAAAATATTGTTATGAAAAATGAATTTTATCTCCTCCTAGAGATGGTAAGTCGTATGTATGCTTGGGAAATATATTCTATTCTTATATGATGGGAAAGATTGCTGAAAATTGGTGATTAATGGCAATAATAGAATTTTGGTATATTAAAATTATTAAGTTATTATTTTTTTGATAGTTAGCTTAGATTTAATGGAGTCAAATGAAAATGTACAAAATTAAGTGATATGTTTAGGTGATTACCTCATCAGTAAAAGAACTCCATTAGATCTTCAAATATAGATTATAAGTTTTTTATTTTGGAATACCATCACCAATATAATGTTTATATTTAATTTTTAAAGATAAATTGATATTTTTTAGTTGATACATAATTATTAATTTTGTGAAAATAATAGAATGTAGGGGTTCCCATTTTATGTGTGGGTAGTGTCACCCATGAAATTTATTAAAATATTAAAATATTAAAAATTCAATGTCTTGAAAATCATTAATTTTTTTATATTTTTAGGTAAATATGGACTATTTTTTATTCTAATTATCATAAAATATTTGTATTTCTTTATGTGGTTTTTTATTCTTATCTTTTTGTTTAACCCCTTAGTTGGCATATTTTAACCTTAACTTTAGTAACATATATTTTACTATTGAAGGGTTAGAATTTTAAAAATAATGTGAAAATTAAATCATATATGAACACAGATTTAAATTTTCGATAATATACAATATGCATTGTCTTATTTTATGATTTTATCACTTATTAATAGAGTTTTGTTTCTATAAAATACTATTTGATTCATTATTTACACTGTACATTTAATTTGAAACCAAAAACAACCATAAAATGAATGAATTAAAATATAATCCATTAATATTTTTAATATTTTATATTCATAAATAAAATTTGAGGAATATTTAAACTCATCCAAATTATATTACTTTTAATATATTAAACAATATTATTATTTTCTGTTAATTGTTGAAATAATGTGTTTATGATTCATAATCATATAATGTAATATTATAATTACTAAATATTATAAGTATATTTTAATCACAAGATAATTTCATAATTCTAAAAATAATGACTAATATTTATTCATAACATCATTTTTACCTTATGTGAACACATAAGACATTTTTAAAAGTAAGATATGGACATTTTTAATTATTCTTCTCCTAAATAATTATATATTTCCTTCTCATATAATGTTATGCATTGTAAATTAGCATTCATTAATTAAGATATAAGTTTCATTCCCCATAATAAATTATAATAAAGAAGAAAAAAATTTACACGAAATTTTGTTTTAACGTACTTTATTCCAATTTTCCATTTACAATGTTAATAAATATTTCCATGGTGAATATTCTGGAAGCCTAAAAATAAATGGGGCCTATTTGAAAAATCTGAATGTAATGATTCCAAATATAGATTTAATTTTCCATTATTAAATATTTATAAGGTTTATAAATTCATTTCAAATTATGGGCACATAATGCAATGAATCATGTTTTTTTAAATTACTTTTTGATCATAAAAAATATTTATTCCTATTTGATAGTTATAAAAAACATTCTATGTAGAAAAAAAAGTAAGATAAATTATATAATTTGAATATTTATTAAAAAATAATTCACCTATAGATATTAATATAATTTTTTTTACCAAAACACAATTATTGTATAAAAGAAGTTTTTTTAAAAACAAGACACCCCCTATTTTCAAATAATTTTAATTTTATATTTTTAAATATTTCATTAATTATTAATTCATTTTATAAATAAGAATATTATATTTTTTCAATTTTTTTTACAATAATTCATACCCACCAATCCATTACTAGACAGTAATGGACAAATTAAATTATAATATTTTAATAAAATATCATAGTTCGTTATACATAGTGTTATGTGTAAATAAAGTTATCAATGAAATAAAAAAAATTATAGAAAACTATATACTAAAATATTAGGGTATTACATATATTCCTTAAACCCAACATTAATGTTCTGAATATTCTCATTTTTTCAGTGAAGAAATTATTATTGTTTATGCCATGAAATGTTAATTTCACATTATTTCATTAACCAATATTATTGTACATTTGGGTAATATAATATGGGATGTTATAATATTAGTCTTAAGGAATTATATACACGTTAATTTTATTATTACATAAAATAATATTTCTTACTATTATCATTCATGAATTTTCTTTTTATTAATATCAATAATAAAAGTGTTCTATATGATTAATCATAAGGGAGGTTCTTTGTCGTCATGAGATGAGTGTATGGTGGTAATAGTAGGATAATTCATTAAGTGAAAAAATGAAAACAATATAATCATGGAGTCCTGAAGTAGTAGAGACCTAATTAATATATCAAAAAAATCAAAACATTTATGGGGAAGGGAAACCAAATTGGAATAAATGATTAGAGGGCTTATTTGGTCAAAATTTGAGGCCAAATAGTCTGTAATAACATTCCCTTGTGTGGGAGAATTTAAATTGATATATTGGGATATTAAAACCATTGATATGGTGCGATTCAATATTTTAATTATATCATGTATATTTCATTATAAAAGAATCTCCCTTACTCCTTTTATTTAGATATGTGAGGCACTATAAAATCATCAAGATAGAGCATTGTTATATCCCTATGATGGGGGATTTTATATTTTAATAGACACACCATGAATGGAGGAATCTTAGAATTATTAATTAGTGATTCTTATCAAGAATAATTCATAAAGATCAATGGCGCAATTTCTTTCTATGATGAAACAAATGAATATTGTTCATTTATAGTTCTTTGATTGACATGAATAATTGTAAATCAGGGGGTTTAATGTTTATATTTTCTTCTACAATGATTAAAAAATTATTTTTTAATACAATGAATTATTTTAATTTTGAAATTGGGAATATATAAACATTGATCATAAATATTCAACGAATATTAATGAGATAAATTATATGATTAGTGTAAATAATATTCGATTCTCAACTAAAATTAAATTTCACTATTTATATATATATATATAAATATGGTGGAAATATATATATCTGTGTAATAAAATTATGAAATTTACATGGAATGAGATAATTAAATGAGTCATGTAGCAGAATATTTTTTTTTATGTTGTTCATTTGTTCATTCAAAAGATGTCTTTAACACCACATTGTTTATCCCTTCACTATGTAAAAGAAGAACATCAACAAGTCTGACTTGATATGAATATTATAATGATTAAATTCAAGCTAGTATAAATCTATATGAGATCAATTATGATCAAATCACAACCCATGGATACTAAAAAATCATAGAATATAATTCTGATTAAATATTAATTCATCGATTTTAATTACAAAATTTTCAGTTTTTGTATACTTATCAATTATTTTGTTTATTGGTGTATTTTAGACATTATTGTTATGATGGCCTAAATCTTTGATGTCACACGTTTTTTTTATAATTTAGCATTAATTTCAATGATAAAAATAATTTCCATTGTTTTTTTGTTTATAAATTTTTCCAACATAAATAAAAAACGATGAATTCAAATATTATATGTTACAATAGTAAATAAAGTCTTTATCATAGAAGGATTGATAAATTGTCGACATTAATTGGTTTATAGTAATAAAAAATTATACCAAATATTTTTCAATGGCATGAACTAATCCTTGATGTTATTTTAACATCATAAAATTTATTTTCCGATGAGATTAGAATTTAGGGGGATCACAAGCTAATGAAATACCCAAGTGTGAAATCTAAAGAATATAAATGTTATTAATAATTAAATATGGTAAAAAATAAATTATGTCCATAAAATGTAAATTTTAATTTTCTCAAATATACAATAGTGTCTATAATTAGATAGGATAGAAAAATAATAATGTTGTATCTCACCCTATATGAGTAAGAGTCTTATACTATTCCACACATGGTTTTATAATGATATGTAATTTTATTTAGAGAATACGTTTTATTTTGGTTAGTAATTAACAGCTGAAAAAACAGCATTGGTATGATTATAGTACCTTTCATCTTGAGAGGATTTCATCCTAACTACCCAGAGATGGGAATAAACTAGAAGCTCTATGTGACAAGTAAGATTCATGTACATCCAAATTTTTTGGCCAAATATTTTAGATTTTTTTTTATACATATCTTATATCAATGAGAAGGTAATGGAAGAACGTATATTTTTAAGGAATATTTTTAAATAATTATGAATTTGTTCTTATAGTGGTATATAATTTTAATACACGTAACGAAAATTACTACCATTAAGATCATGTAAAAGCTTTCATTGTGAGGAATACATCCCACATTCCTCGCGTGAAAAGATATTTACAAATATATGCTTTATTTTGAATATTCATCCATGTATTAATATAGAAAATTTAAACATGGGTAATATTTGAAATAATCATGATGTTATAAGAAAATGTAATTTATTTTAAAGATATATAAAAACATTGAAACTCTCTACCCACATGAAAACATCCAAAAACTAATGCTACGATTACTATTAATCCATCCATATTACCATGGTGAATTTTCACATATATATACCTATTTACATATTTTAAAATATAATATATTTTTTTTTAATTTTGGTTATATATTGGATGATGTAGAATGTTTTTTTATTTGATAATTGTTTTCGTTAATTCAATTGAAATTTCAATAAATGGTTTTTTCTCTCTCTCACATAATTTGTTTATGTTTTTAGAATTATATATAATATTAATTATGGTGTAAAAACTATCTTTAGGGATCATGTTGAATAAAAATCTAATAATGAACATGTATCCTAGATCAGTTATTTTTAATTTCCTTTAATATACTTTGACTTATTCGATGGATAATTTGAAAAGAGAATAGGTGATAGTTTATTATCAATTTGATTGTAATTAAATTGAATTTTTTATGCTATTATAACTATATTATAATTATTATAATGCAATATGATGGAACCTTCTAGGTTATTTTCAAAATAGTTATGATTTCATATTAAGAAGGTTTATTAGGGGGTCTACCTGATTGAGGATCTCTCCAAAATTCTACAAAAGGAGAATATATAGGTGCAAAATTTTTATAAATTTAATGTAATAGTGTATATTTATAACCATTTTATGTGAGGATGGCCACAAATATGAATATTTTGATCAAAAATAACATATAAAAATTAATGATTCATTGATGGTTCACCAAAGTTAACTATATTGGGAGATTATAGCTTCCCTCTCGCTTTATTTTGTTGTCATCTACATTTTAATTTTCCATTTTTTTTAATTTTTTTGCATCTATAATCATAACCAATATATTTAACTCTAAATAGATATATATATATTAAATATATTATAGTTTGATGAATAGTGATTTATCCAAAATGGAAACCTCAAGAGATGATCAATGTCCACTACTATTCTAAACACAAATAAATACAGTTTTATTCCCACCCCATGACAAGTGAATAAAAATCTACTTCCATTGAAAGGGAACATTCTTATAAGTTAAATTTTATTATTATCACAAATATTTAATATCTATTCTCAAATTTTATAAATAACAATTTTCCATCATGTATTCATATTAATATTATTATTTCGGGATAAAACATCTTTGGTGTAAGAGGAGGAGGTCTGTGAAAAAAATTATACCTATATTAAAAATATTTAGAAAAATGTGGAGGAGATTATGATGAAATTAAAATTAATATTTGAATACCTTGTTCAATCCAATAAACAAATAATTGTAGAAAAATAAATATAACATGTGGAGTAATAGATAACTCCACTAATTTTTTATGTTGAAGAACATTTTGGGTCGGAAAATTAATAAATTACAGATCTAATATTAGATCACACTTAAAATTATTTAAGGGGTTCATAAATATTGGATGCCTAATATTACACTTGGTGGAATAAAATAATAATTGGAATAATTTTGGAACTATTATATAAAAATTGACATTACATGTGATCATTCTATTACTAAAAATGAATAGTTTAAACACTTATATATATCTATATTTTGAAGAATAAACCCATGAGTTAGAGAAATTTGAAGAGATATTATATAATATGGTATTCATGCCCCATAATCAAAAAAATGGATTATATAATGTTATTAGTAATGAATATGATACCGAATCCGAACAAATATAGAGATATAATATAGTATGGAAGAAATTATGTTTTAATATCATTTAAAATTATTTTTTTGACAAATATAATAGTTATGAACTTATATATTCTATGAGAACCAATAATTTCTTTTTTATTGATGTATAATATTATGATTCACATTTACATTAATACAAAATATCCAAAAAAACATTGAACATTTATTAAATGTTGGAAATTACGAATTATCAATAGAATTACATATTGGTATTTAGTCTGAATATGATAAACATATTGTGGAGATTTTTATGTTGATTCGTAATTTTTTAATTCATCCAAAATATTTTTACACATTGACTTATCCTTGGTTTGTAATTTTGATGAAAATAAAACAAGTAGGACATATTAGTTGTATATAATTCTATAAAATTAGTTTTTCAAGTATTGGAGGATATATATAATATTCCTTCCCCAAAATTCATGTTGTAAATAATTTCCATGTTTGTGAAATCATATCTCTCATTATAGTAAAACCTCTAAAATCAATAAAAATGGTTTAGTGTAGGGAAAACAATTATGTGGTAGTTCATAACTAAAAAATAAAAATCCACATTCAGATTATAGATAGTAGTAGGAACTACCCAATTTTTGGTAGTAAACACCCATTTTCAACATGGTGGTTCAAAGAAATCATTATTTCATTATAAGTTCATATTTATTTTTTTCATTCAAAATAATTATCATTTTTTATTTTTTTCTCATTAATTTATATCTATTAAAATATATTAAAATTAAACAATTATAACACCCCCAATTCAACCCAGATATATTTTTCACTATTTTTTGATTTACTCCCAATAATAAAAATTATTACTATTATTATTTTATTTGAATGGATTATTTCATTTATGTTTCTGGGGATTTTAATGATTTTTAAGTGTTTTTATAATTTTTATTTATTAGTTTTTATGGTATTTGATCTTAAATGATGTTTGAATATAATTTTAAATCATGAATTTATTTTTATATACTATAATAACGTTTTGAAAAACAAATTCAGATTAATTTTCGTTTGGAATCATTCCCTTGAATTTGGGTTTTAATAATTTCTATTTCGTTGAACTATTTTTTAATTTAACATCAATGAAATATATGAAAAAATTGTTTTTCATTTTTGAGATATATTCTATACAATTTTAGACATAATATTCCTAATACCGTCAAATTCTTTATGAAAATTTAGACATTATTTGTGGGAAATAAATTTTTTATTATTCATCTTTCAATGATATAGAGTTCATGAAATAAATAACATGATTGGGGATAATATGTTTTCTAAAATAAAAAATCATTTGAGACCATCCATTTAAAAAAATGATTTTTATCCCTTAGAATCCTTGATCGTTCATTGGGGATTAATCCAAAATATAAATTTGATATAAAAACCAACCTAGAATAATATTATATAAGGATGAATATTTAATTCTTGAGTATGGGTAAGGTTCAATTGTATCTATTCCTTGGATGAAAATCCGTATAGGGGGAGTTATGGATTTGTGAAATTATTAAAATTATTTGAGAGAGAAATAGTCATGATTCATTATCTTCATTTTAAATAATTTATTAATATTTTTTTCTTAAAAAAAGGAAAAGTAAAAAAGGAAAAATAAAAAATGGAGATTTGATGGAATTATTAATTTTTTTATTATATTTATGACTAATTAATTTCTCAAGAAAAAAATTGAATAATCATTATTTTGTTTAGTTCATTTAATTTTGTCACATTTTCTTTTAGAATAAAAAATATTAGGGAATCAAGATGAATAAATAAATTAAATTTATTATTTGACTCATTTTTATGACAATTAATAGGAGTTTCGTGTACATTTTGTAATGTATAATTAGCTGATATATATTCTCTATAGATTCCCTTCAATATTAATAAAAGTTTATCTAAATGTTAAAATCACATCTTTTCAACCATATAATTTTTAAACAATTTTACCCCCAACACTCATCCACAAAAATAACATTGAAAAAAACCACATGATTGAACAAATTTTTATTTCTCGTAATACTAATTAATGAAATTTATTTTTATGATATTTTTATAAATGAATTTGTTATGCATGAGTCTAAATCTAGAAAAAATTAATCATTAATGAAAAGTGACATGAATTAACACAACTCAATCTATCAAGTCCTCTTCTATGTCGTGGTAGCTTATGAGTTCCACTCCTAGACCATCTATAAAAGGTGTTTTGTATGTGACTAGTACCTAGTAGGCATGACCTAAAATATGGTATACATTATACAAAATTACATAAATGAAATAAAAACCTCCATACCCTCCACAATAATGATATTAAATATTTGAATTATATAATAAATGTGTTAAATACAATAAATAATATTTAGGATCCACAAGTTTACAATAATACATAATGTTTAATGTAAAAGATTAAAATACATTTCTGATATAAAGGGAAACCAATATTATCCAATTATTGGAAGAAGATCCCTAAAAACACCCTCAATTGAAAACATTACTAGATAATAAAACATCATAGAAATTTAATGAGCTTCAAACTCCTAGTCCACCATGATTAATGATGAGAAAAATGTAATCTACATAAGACAACACACATACATTCAAGATTCCCATGTTTAGTTTAGTGAATACATATATAGTAAGATACATTTACTATAAATAATATATTATTCAAAGAGCAGTAGTCTAAAAAATAGGGGTTAAATATAAAAAATACACCATATATACTAACATGATAGGAACCTAAAATAATTTTACAGGAATTGTTCATCATGGCCCGTTAAAATTGAAATTTAGAAAACAGATTAATTATATTATGTATGAAAAATATAGTATCCCATGATTCTTCTTGAATTAAATAATGGGGAATGATATAGATCAATGTAATTAGATAGAAATATAGAATATGATATTAGATACATGTCATGGATGATATTATAGATAAGAAAATATTGATTCTACAGAAAAATTATTTATTCAAATTATAATTGGGAGGAATACCAACCCTATATAATCTATATATAGAGGATCATAACCACATAAGACTGAATGGGTGAAAAAACATCCATCCTGGTCTTTGGGTAGGGGATTCATTAACCAAGACAATGGGTTAAATATCATCCATACATAAGGACAGTGGGAGGAACTAATTCCAATAAATGAATTTACCATAAGGATGGGTAATAGACACCTAGAATTTCATAAATACCATTTTTTACCCCCAACATAAATTATTTAAATATAAAATGAGTGTATCCTATATAATTCCCCTTTGTTTCTCTACGATTATGTAATATAAAATTCCACCATCAAATTGTATGAAAAATAACTCTTATAATGGGTTACGAACATGACATAATCCAAGTCCTAAGAAAAGAGATATGTAATGATAAAGGTATTTAAGTAGTACACGGAATGTTCTATTGGTTTTCTAGAATGTAACCAATAATTGGTATCTTTTATATTTTTTATAAAACTCACTAATGTAAAAATTGTATCCAGGATACACTACACTTCTTGTCAGACTATGTGGGTTAGTTATTCTGTAAACCACTACCCATTTGGTGTTCTATAGATACATGAAATGATGTCTTGACCCACATGGTTTGTTGTTCTAAATGAACCTTAACTCAGATATTCCATATAATTTCAATGTTTTTTATAATGTGCTACTTGTAGTATGTGTTTAGTTTCATGGTGTATTATATATAACTCAGGAAAAAACCATATCCACCAAAGAAAGCGATATATAAATTTTGTTTCATTCCTAAATATAAGTCTTATTTTTTAGGTATTTTAAATTTTATTCATCTTTATTCCCAGAAATTTTATTTTCATCCCTGATACATGAAAAATAATTCTTGATTCTTAATTTAAGGCCCCAACGAAGGATTTCACAATAGGAAATGTTGATATATGATGATTGATCCCAATAAATGTAATATTTCAAAACCCAAAAAATTTATTATAATAATAATAACCATTCCTGAAGAAATTCATAATCAATATCTTCTTGTTCCGCTATCACCCATTAAAAATTCGATATTCCACAATAACCATAAAAAAATCCTATAATCACACATGATATATGGATTCAATGACATGTTAAATAAGACCATGAATAATGAATATCTGTTCTAGTAATATCCCTAGAAAAAAAATTATAATGATGTGAAAAAAAAATTGTATATATATCATCAATGGCCATTTAAAACATTACCTTCAATCGTCACTATGTAAAATTGGCAATAAAAATTAATGAAAATTATGAAAAGTTAATCAAATCAAATATGAATTTGTAATTTGATACTAACATTCAAAAAAACAGAATCTAGGGGTGGTTGTAAATATATTTAACAAAATCACAATAGGTATAGAGAACATGAATTATAAAAAATACAAACATGGTTAAAAAATTTATCACTATAGATGAAAAAATATAATATGAAGTTGTTTCAAATTCATATTGAGGTCACCCCTTAATCCCATAAATTCCCCACAATTTCACTCCAAGTTCCCTCCTAAGAAGAATCTCCTAAAAAACCCTATCTTGTGTGAATAACCCTATGATTAGTGTAATATAGTTTAAATATAGGTTTATCTATTTTCAATGATCAGATGCCACATTTAATTATTTTACTAAAATAAATATATCTTTTTAATAAAAAAATTCATGAACTATGGAGTAACCCTTGAGTCCCCATTGATGAAAAAAATTAGACCCTCCTTAGGGTATGACATGTATTCCATCTTCGATAATTTTTTTGGTGTTTTAATTTGAAAATCCTCTAAAGAGAATAATTAATCTTGAATATTAATTTTTTTGATTGAAAAATATATTATTTTTATATATTAATATTACAAGAAAGTTACTTTTTCAATTATAATATTGGTTCACAACTCATATATTGGATATATATTAATATATTTTAGTGTCAAATAGAAAAATAACTCATTATGCCCTCCCCATATTAATTATAGTCCATCATAAAAATCTCAACCTAGACTAAATGTTTATTCTTCTAATCCCATATCATGATCCAATATTCCAACGGTCTTTGAAGAACATTTCCATTATGCCCAAATACGTCAACTTGAATATTTGGTCAACCATGATGTTTCCTCTCATTCTGATCTCAAATCGAAAATATGTGCTCTAAAAAGATGTATATTTCCTATATGTCAAACTCACCATAGTCAATAACATATTTTCAGTCAAGCATGTATCTCATCAATTGTTGAACATGGAATAAGTCATGAACCCATTCCAGCTATGGGGGAATCTGTATGGATCATGTAACCTCACATACCCATAAACAATTTGGAATGAATCTACTAATATCATAGATATTGTACCATTGTGAAACAATCTCCTTAATTGCCATCCAATTGTTTCCTTTATTAATGAATGGTCTTATTCCTAAGGATCTAAGAGACTCTATTATATCTCATTATATGAAATCATACATATCTGAGTAATATTTATTCATTTTTCTATCACTTGAACCATATTTGTCACTGGTTATAGAATCCATAGACCCAAGGCTATTGAATAAACGGTTTTTATATAGTACATTGTAGACCGATAGTGTATCCTATAAAATTCAATGAATTGTTCTATAGCAATTGTGAAATGATAGTTTTTTGTTTTAATAAAACACCACCAATAGAAAATAGTCATTCAATGATCATCCAATTTTATCCACAAATCCCTCTATTTATCAATATGAAGTAAATTTATTCACTCAAATTGTGTTGTTTTTATGAAGATGAAATTGGGTATCCATCCATATATAAGTCCAAAAATCTTCCGAAAATAATCTACATAACCTAGATGTAAATTATGTGTCTGAATTGGATATTTTCATCATTGGTATGAAAGAATTATAATATATCCACCACATACTAGCTCCCCAACTCTCTACTGAACACTACTGATAAATTGAAAGGATGTGGGTTAACATGGTTATTTGATCGATAATCACCCGTATTGAATCATAACCTCTTTCTAATAAATAAATCCATATTCATAATATCCCAATTCTACTCTACAAACTCAATTGGTTGTTCCAAACCCACTCATACCATGTGCCCCTCCATTGCATAACTAAATGTTGAGGCATATGGAATAATATATATAAGCACTCTACATTAATCATTCCACCAAAATATTTATCAATGTTCTAGATATATATTATGTACATCAAGACTTACCCCCAACAGTGATGGATGAAAATCCATAAATCCTAATCTCAAAGATTGATTGGTATTACCATCAATCTGATGATGTTGATTACCTTCTCTCCACCGTCATAAAATGTATATTAGGAAACAGATAAGACATTGCAATTTAATTACACTCTATAATTTATGTCTTCTATGTCGACCTCCATTGAATGAAAATGAAGAAGAGGGGTCTCTACTATAGAATAGAGATAAAATAACTCTACTCATTACCACTAATGATAAATTCCACAATGAAAACAACTTTATAGACTCTTCTTGGAGCAAATAAAGGTAGCTCATAATAAGAATATATGTCACCATATTTCTATATCATGGTGTTTATACTTTCTAGAGGTCATATTCCAAGAATAAATATATCCAAAATCTTTATCTCGTTTTTTAATCTCTATGTTTAAATATATACATGAAATTATTGTGGTCTATGTAAACTACAAACAACAATCCATGAATGTAATTGATGTATGTATTCAGGGTGAACATTATGGATTTCTGCTCCATTTCAGGGTTTTACTAATTCTTCTAACTAGGTATAAGGTGTGTATACATGTAAGGAATCACTTTGTACCACTTCAACAATAAACATTTTCGACCATCTCTTAAGGGATGGAAAAATAAAAAAATTCAATTATATCTTTAGAGAGTCACAAGATAGGAGAAATAATGAATATTCATCATATCTCCTCAAATCGAAAATGACATAACTTGAAAAAAAATTAATGGATATCCTTTTTGATAAAGTGGCTCATGTGGGCCACTTTAACAATGACAAAATTCGTTCTCTTATTAGTAGTAGAACTCAGATTTCAAAAAGTTCGATTAATTATAAATTCCAAAAAATAATTTTACAAAACATCGTTACAAATCATAAAATATAATTATTTATAAAATCCAGAAATCAAAGGGGACAATATATAAAATATAGAAATTAACACACTAGTGTAAACTTCTTCGTGTTTCATTCTCTATAGAAGATCACTCCTGATATAAAAAATAGTAAAAATAAATATAGGAGGTAGTAATTTGATAATAATTATAAATCCTTGTCCATAAACATGTTATGAAAAGTATTGAATGATATATTATTATAATAAGTGATTATATATTGGGTTTTAAGGGCATTAGTACATTTAGTATATGACCGCTACACCATTTTAGCAATGATACTATAAAATGAAAATTGATATAATAACAATACAGTATAGAATAATAAAATACATGTTTAAAAGTAAATTAAAATTTATTATAAATATGAATTATATACCATAATAATCATTAATAATAAATATTTTTAATATTATAAAAATCATATATATTTAAAATTAATAAAGAATTTTATTTTCATTTAAAAAATTATTTTTTTAATATTTATTTTTAGGTTAACTAAGTACTTTTCAAAAATATAATTTATTTTGATAAAATAAAAAATATGGGTTAACTCATTAGATTGAGATTATGTCAAGGTGAAGTTTGAGAAATTACGAAAATATTTTTTTCAATGAATTAACAAAAATAGACATTGTTGCTCTTAAAATGTCTTATTACTTTATGAGTAATTAGTAGTGATATAATTATTTTAAAACGTGATTCTCCAACCAAAAGTTATTTATTTTATTAATATAATGTATTTTAATGAATTTAAATTTAATCCCAAACCAATAGTATACATTCCAAATTCTACTGTTGAAATTATTATTTTTATAACATTTTTTTGGAAATTAATTTGACAGGAGAAATATTATAAAAAAAATTATGTTCGGATATCAAAATAAAATATTTCCAAAAAGAATTTCTTCATTTCATAAACAATGAGCCAAAAAATAGGGGTGACCCATGGAAAATATATTTTATCATGCCCAGAAATCAGAGGGATATATTTGAAAAATAATAAACAAGTATTCAATATTTGTTATAAATAGACACCTCTCCACCCTATTAATTTCACTACCAATATATTTCTCATGACGTTCTCCCCATTTTTCCTATCTAGAGTCATTCAATGTAGTCTATAAGTTTCTAAATAACAATACTAAATTTTTATGAAGATTTCGCATAGGTAATGTATTATCTTAATTGAAATTTTTATCTAGGTACACCCATTGTTTTTAGTCCTTTAATGTAGATGTTCTTAGGATATCATAAACATATGATAATTCCATTATTATATACTTTTATTCTTTTAAATAATGACTTACATTATCTTTCTTTAGGATTGTTCTATAAATCACATTGTTTACCTGTTATACAATGAAAACCATTCTTTAAATTTTCATGCCACACTTTTAATGTTTTGAATATCCAACCATATTTTTATTCAACAATATTCATGAATGTGTAATTATTCATCAATGATTGGGTATTTCCATGTTCAAAACCCACAATATATTCTGGTGGGTTAAAATAATTAATATTTTAATTATTTGAACACTTATCCAATCAATATTTTCATCTAAAACTCAGCCCTTATTCTCTATGGGTTATATATGTTATGATTTATTATGATTTATTTGTCAAATAATAATTAAGACATATAATGGTTACTCTTGAACAGTCATCTCTAACATTGTTTAATATTTATTCACTATTGATGACATGGATTATAATATCTTTGTGACTAAACTAGGCAGTATATTTCATGATATTGTATTATTGAACCTTTTTGATATGCTTCTAGATTCCTCATTTTTATAAAATATCCAGATTCATATGTTATATTTTATATTCGTGTCATTATTATATCTTGTTATGAATTTTTTGTTTTCAATGATGAGTTGTTATATAACATTTCTCCCATTTATACATTATAATGATCTATCTCTGTAACATCCTAGGTAAATAAAGAATAAAGAATTTTCATATTTATTAATATTTACTAATTAAATATTAATTTTATTTTAAAGGGGTTGCTATGTTTGATAGCGTACCCGATACGCAACGATGAGTTTCTTTGAAACTTACGTAGCACACTAGTAATAAAATAATATTATTTTAAATGTTAGTTAACAAGTAGCCGTTGTACTGGTGGGAATGGATAGAAATAACTAAAATATGATTAGATATGGTTTTAAATGTTTATACATTTACCCAATAAAAGATAAAGGCTTAAAATACGGAAAGAGTTCAATTTTAGGGCATATATACTCTAATTTTCACTAAAGGTTCACTTATCACCTTTTAATGGTGAACCGTCATTAAATATAGTTTTGATCACTATTATACTTTATTTTGCACCAAATATAACTCTTCTTTAGAATCGGGACATCAAAATTTACTTTGTGTAAATTTTTGGTACCTTTCTGATAAAGTTCATTTTTTTATGAATAGTGTAAAATGTTGTATTTTAATTCAAAACCTATTTTTAATCTAAATTATTTATATGATTAGATTATTATTTTAATTGGTTTTAAAGTGAAATTAGAAAATATTTTTACCAGTTAATCCAATGGTGGTCATTGGAATCAGTTTCACTTTGAAATTGGACTTAAACTGGTGTCAATCTTTTGATACTTATTGTTTCACAAAAACACGCTATTTGCTCTGGCAGCGGGAATTAATTATTAAATTAATTAATTTGACTTATATTTTTTGAATTTTGTAAAATGGACTTCATTTTTGAATTCGGAATATCAATTATATCTTAGGGTGAATTTTTGGTAATTTTCTGAAAAACGTCAATTTTTGATGAATAGTGAAACCACTAAGTGGTAATCAAGCAAACTGATTTTTCAGTTAAATGAAAGTTTACCACTAATGTGTATTGAATTTTGAAAATCCGACATACATGGTTTTCATTAAGAAGTAAAATGTGGTTCAATGAGATTAAAATAATTTTTTGGGGAATAGTAACTATTTTTCATCAATCGCGATTAGAGGTAATTAGTGTAGTTTAAGGTAAAAATGGTATTATAAGAATGTGAAAACACCATGACACTTGTCCTAAACCTATTGGGTGAGTCATGGCCGACCAAGACAAGACATGGGCCAACTTGGGGACCCCATAGAGCCACTTTAGTTGGAAAATGACATTAATATATTTTTATTTAATGTTAATGTGAAAATGACCCTAACATAAATTGTTTTACTAAAATAATTTTTGAGTGGGGTTATACAAGTCAAAATTTTGATTATAAATACTAATTGGAAAGATACAAAGATTTCCTACATCATAGTATTTTTTTTATAATTTTTAGACATTAAATAAATTAAATTATATATGACATAATAATGATGCAGTGATGACATCATTATTTGGCGATTTAAATAAAATGGAAAGATAATGAAAAATCTAAAACCTAAACATGGCCAAAACCAATTTGATGGGTGGATTTCGAACCCTTATCACCTTATCCACGAATTATATCAATGTGGGACCTTTTAAAACCGAAACACATTTTCAAATAAAGTAATATTTCTTTACTTTCCAAAAGTTCCCCTCCTCTGCTCTTATAAAAGGCCCCCACCTCTACCTCATTTCACACACTTCTCAAGCCTTTGGCTCGGCCAACCCCTGCCCAATTACTCTCTCCACATACCTCTCCTCATCCTAGAGGATTCCCTTTGGGCATAATACTTTCAAAGGAAGCCTTTAGGCTCAAATCAAAAGGGAGTTGCACTTTTAAAGGTAATTCATTCTCTCTTGTTCATTTGTTTTATTTTGCTTCTCCAACCCTCTAAACTCTTTTTATTTACTTATTTTGTAACAACACCAGTATCTTCAATATACTAGGATGCTGTTATAAGATTTATTTGAGCTACACTCTCACAAAACTATATCAGATGGTTAAAGAACATACGGTTTCCGTGGATGGCGAAATTCTGCCTCCCGAAACGATGATTGTTCAATACTCATTTAACACCTTCAAGGGTGGCCATTATGATGTCACTGTTTTTATATATGATATATAATATGTTTATGTTTTCTTTAAGCTTCTGTATTTTTCATTTTTGGCATACCTTTATGGTTTCCATTATGAGTAAACACAATATCTTCATTTAAGGAAGTGCGGACTACCGCCCCCTCAAAGTGATGTGATTCGTTAATGCCATATGTGGGACGTGTAAAGGATGGATTAAAAGTTATTATATCTGATGTTATACTGGAATTATAATATACCTCTATATCATTATTATTTATTTCCATTAAAGTATGATATAGAAATGAAAGTAGCGTTCATGCGTACATACGGCTTACCGTCTCCATGAACGGTGCATTTCATTTTTTATCCCCAAATGTAATGTACTATTAAAATTACATGTATATAATGGATATATGTAATGAATGATATATCTAAATGATGAATATAATTCTGGAATTAAAATATACATACCTCTCATTTAGTTTTAATTCCATTAATATGACAAAGAAATGAAAGTAGCGTTCATGCGTACGTACGGCTTACCGTCTCCATGAACGGTGAATTTCATTTCTTACCTCTAAATGTGATGTAATATTATAAATATATGTACATGATGAATATATATGATATATATGTTATCCAAATAATTAATATCATTCTGGATATAACGAACCTTTGACCAAATTAACAACATGTAAGTGTAAAAAGTCTATTTTTGACTTAAGAACCAAATATCGACAAAACAAACATTATTAACTTAAATGGTTACATAATGTTTATAACATGGCAATAAGTGATATAAAAGGAATAATGAACTTTAAAAAGGTTCTTAATCAAGTATAAATTAACTCAAGTTTATTATTCAGGACGTTAAAGAACGATCGAGTCAAGTCGAACCCGAGGTAAGGGACTTCGTCTCAATCTCCTTTCATTGAGGCATATTTCGTTTTATACACAACTTTCTTTTATACGGTGTATAAACTCCTTTTACTTTTACTTTTATACAAAATGAATATTTTTCTCTGAAGCGTTTTACTAAACGACAAAAAGGAATGTTTTTTTTAACGTACGCGGTGACAACGACTTTTTCCGCCGCCGCGAGTATTATTTGATCATTGGCTTTCTCAACAAGCCGTAATGTTTTTAGAATAAAATAAATACCATATACTCTTTTATGTATTTTGGTATCGAAAATGGTTTTGAAAAAGGATTCTATTATGTCAATGTATTTATGATATATTGTGATTGAAATGTGGAAATGTTATCATTCCTATATATTGGTTTTATGTTTTATGATTTTATACTGGTACTTGGACATTTTAACGGGTGGTTACGTTATAAACCATATGACGGGTGGTGCCGTGAATACCAGGACGAGTGGTTACGTTATAACCTCCAATGCATTGGGTATGGAAGTCTGCCGTATGGCTATTCCATTATGTATGTATGGAAATTTTCTGTATGGCAATTCCATTAAGTGATATGTGTGGAAGTCAACCGTATGGTTATTCCACTTAAGTATGTTTATGTCCCAAGTTACCTTTTTATATTCTATGTGTTCTTTATATGGTTTTTATGGTAATCCTTTAGTTACAAAAAGGTAAGTAATGATACTTTATTCAGTGAAGATTTTTTTTACTACTTCATGTAGGTGAATGTATTACTTTGATATAGTATACATGGTTTACTTGATGTTTGAAAAACTAACAGTTTTCATCCTTTGTGTATCCCTTAGTGAGCTTTTTATGCTCACCCCAAGTTTTTTTTGAAATGTTTTTCACAGGACTTAATGTGGAATAGGGTCAAGGATGGGATCAAGGGAAAGTCATGCTTTATAAAACATGGAACTAGACACGTTTATTTTTTAAGAGTTTTTTTTTAATTATTCTATGGAAACTTAGTAGAAGTGAAAACTTTGTAATCTTTTGAGATGTAATAGTTATGTTCTAATTCTCTAAAAATCTAATCCTGAAAAGATCCTCAATGTGAATTATTCATTTAATTCAATATTAAGTAAGGTTTAAGGACGAGGCCTTATAGTTGGTATCAGAGGTCGTTTTAGACAACTTTAGGAGTTAGAAAAGTGTTAAATTATAATATGATTGAAATGATATAGCATTTACGGATTACCATGTTGCTTCTCCTAAGATATTTCTGTGTTCAGAATGGTTTTCCGTAGAGGAAACAAAGAAGATATGTTGGGACGACATCAGGAGGAAGATAACCTTCCAAATCCGCAACCTGAGATGGTTGGAATCGGAACTGAATAGTTTGTTGCAGTAATGGCACAGTTGACTTAGGCTATAAATGGTGGTGGTATCCATGCACGAGATCAGCTAGATCAACCGTAGAGGAACATGTCAGTGGTGGAACATTTCATGAGGCAACATCCCCCATCATTCAGAGGATCATCTGACCCTGTGCAAGCTGAAGGGTGGATTAAAGCACTGGAGAAGATTTTTGATGTCATGGGGTGTTCAGAACATCAAAAGGTTAGTCTTGCTGTTTACCGTTTTGAAGTTGAAGCTGATCAGTGGTGGTCGATGGTGAAAAATATAAGGGATAGCGATGAGATTAAGGGTCTTCACTGGGACGAATTCAAAGGTATGTTTCTTGAGAAATATTTTCCTAAGGTGGTTTGTCTTATGATGGAAAAACAGTTCCTAGAATTGAGGCAGGAGGATGATTCAGTGGCTACTTATGAAGAAAAGTTCACTCGATTGGCAAGGTATGCTCCAAACATCATACGAGATCTTGATAGTAAAATAAACCGTTTTTACTCAGGGTTAAAGACAAATTATCGAATGTCTTTAGCTTCTCGTGAGTTCAAAAGTTATGAAAAACTTGTTCGATGTGCGGAGAAGGTGGAAATGGAGTTTGCCGATGATCAGGTGTTCTATGACAAACAACAGAATAAGAGATCTAGTTGGCAGAAAAAGGGGTAGAATTCATCAAAGAAGAAAGGAGGTAAGAAAACCAAATATCCATCCTGTGAGAAGTGTGGTAAAATGCATCTTGGAGAATGTTTATCCAAGTCTGGTAAGTGCTTTCGGTGTGGTAAGTCTGGTCATATTGCTCGTAACTGTAAGGAATATGATCATGCAGGAAATGAAAAGCCAACGGTAAGATGTTTTAAGTGTAATGAAATGGGTCATTATGCAAACGAGTGTCCAACGAAGAACTCAACTGGGGGAATGCAGCCAGACTACAAGCAGAAAGGGGTGGTGAAATCCTTTGCAACAACTTCAGCAGATGTTGGGCCATCGAATGAAGTGGTATCAGCTCTAGGGTGCTCAGTATTTTTCGAAGATTGACTCGAGGTCGGGGTACCATCAGTTGAAAGTAAAAGAAGCAGACGTTCTGAAGACTGTGTTCCGTACTAGATATGGCCATTATGAATTTTTAGTTATGCCTTTTGGGTTAACCAATGCACCTGCTGTATTCATGGACCTTATGAATAAAATTTTCCATGTGTTCTTGGATAAGTTTGTGTTTGTGTTTTGAGGTTTGTGAAGAGGTTATGTGTGCCTTGTGATTCACAGTTGAAGAGAGAATTGTTATGTGAAGCTCATAGTTCTCCGTTTTCAGTTCATCCGGGCAGTACTAAGATGAATAGAGATCTGTGGGAGTATTACTGGTGGGACGGAATGAAAAGAGACATTGCTGATTTTACTGTGAAGTGTTTGACATGTCAACAGGTTAAAGCAGAGCGGCAGGGATGCTTCAGCCTTTACCAGTGCCAGAGTGGAAATGGGAAAACATATCCATGGACTTTGTTGTGGGATTACCGAGGACATCTCGAGGTAATAATGCAATCTGGGTTATTGTTGGTCGCTTGACCAAATCTGCTCATTTCTTTTCTAGATGAGATACTTTCTCTCTAGATCAACTTTCCCATTGTATCTTAAAGAGATAGTCAGGTTACATGGAGTTCCACTCTCCATTGTATTGGATCGTGAACCCAGGTTTACTTCTAACTTTTGGAAAGGCCTTCAGAAGTCGTTGGGTACTGAATTAAAATTTTAGTACAGCTTTTCATCCTCAATCAGATGGCCAGTCAGAACGAACAATTCAGACATTGGAGGATATGCTACGAGCTTGTTCTATGGATTATCAGGGAAGATTGGACCAATATCTTTCTTTGGTTGAATTTTCTTATAATAACAGCTTTCATTCCAGTATACAGATGGCACCATTTGAGGCATTATATGGGAAGCGGTGTCAAACTCCAGCATTTTGGGCTAAAGTGGGTGAAAGGAAGCTGATTGGACCAGAATTGGTAGAAGAGATGGTAGAAAAAGTTCAGTTGATTCAGAAGCACATGAGAACAGCTCAGAGCAGGCAGAAGAGTTATGCGGATAACCGGAGGAAGGATCTATCTTTCGAGGTAGGTGATCATGTTTTTCTCAGGGTTTCTCATTGGAAAAGTGTGATGAGATTTGGTAAGAAAGGAAAGCTGAGTCCAAGGTTTATTGGACTATATGAAATTATAGAAAGAGTTGGATCAGTTGCATACCGAGTGGCTTTACCTCCGAGTTTATCTCAGGTATACAATGTTTTTCACTTTTCGATGTTGAGAAAGTATATGCCAGATCCATTTCATGTTTTGAGTCCAAAGGTAGTTCAGCTGGAAGAGAACCTATCTTATAAGGAACAACCGGTCCAGATTATTGACCACAGGAAGCAGGTGTTACGGAATAAGGTGATTCATCAGGTAAAGGTTTTGTGGAAAAACCATGTGATTGAAGAGGCAACGTGGGAATCTGAAAATGCTATGAGGGATAAATACCCCCACTTATTTTGATAAGTGAATAAAATTGTGAGGACGCAATTCCCAAAAGGGGGGAAGGATGTAACATCCCAGGTAAATAAAGAATAAAGAATTTTCATATTTATTAATATTTACGAATTAAATATTAATTTTATTTTAAAGGGGTTTCTATGTTCGATAGCGTACCCGATACGCAACGATGAGTTTCATTGAAACTTACGCAGCACACTAGTAATAAAATAATATTATTTTAAATGTTAGTTAACAAGTAGACGTTGTACTGGCGAGAATGGATAGAAATAATTAAAATATGATTAGATATGTTTTTAAATGTTTATACATTTACCCAATAAAAGATAAAGGCTTAAAATACGGAAAGAGTTCAATTTTAGGGCATATATACTCTAATTTTCACTAAAGGTTCACTTATCACCTTTTAATGGTGAACCGTCATTAAATATAGTTTTTATCACTCTTATACTTTATTTTGGACCAAATATAACTCTTCTTTAGAATCGGGACATCAAAATTTACTTTGTGTAAATTTTTGGTACCTTTCTGATAAAGTTCATTTTTTTATGAATAGTGTAAAATGTTGTATTTTAATTCAAAACCTATTTTTAATCTAAATTATTTATATGATTAGATTATTATTTTAATTTGTTTTAAAGTGAAATTAGAAAATATTTTTACCAGTTAATCCAATGGTGGTAATTGGAATCAATTTCACTTTGAAATTGGACTTAAACTGGTGTCAATCTTTTGATACTTATTGTTTCACAAAATCACGCTATTTGCTCTGGCAGCGGAATTAATTATTAAATTAATTAATGTGACTTATATGTTTTGAATTTTGTAAAATGGACTTCATTTTTGAATTCGGAATATCAAATATAGCTTAGGGTAAATTTTTGGTAATTTTCTGAAAAACTTCAATTTTTGATGAATAGTGAAACCACTAAGTGGTAATCAAGCAAACTGATTTTTCAGTAAAATGAAAGTTTACCACTAATGTGTATTGAATTTTGAAAAACCGACATACATGGTTGTCATTAAGACGTAAAATGTGGTTCAATGAGATTAAAATAATTTTTTGGTGAATAGTAACTTTTTTTCATTAATCGCGATTAGAGGTAATTAGTGTTGTTTAAGGTACAAATGGTATTATAAGAATGTGAAAACACCATGACACTTGTCCTACACCTATTGGGTGATTCATGGCCGACCAAGACAAGCCATGGGCCAACTTGGGGACCCCATGGAGCCACTTTAGTTGGAAAATGACATTACTATATTTTTATTTAATGTTAAAGTGAAAATGACACTAACATAAATGTTTTTACTAAAATAATTTTTGAGTGGGGTTATACAAGTCCAAATTTTGATTATAAATATTCATTGGAAAGATAAAAAGATTTACTACATCATAGTATTTTTTTATAATTTTTAAACATTAAATAAATTAAATTATATATGACATATTAATGATGCAGCGATGACATCATTATTTGACGATTTAAATAAAATGGAAAGATAATGAAAAATCTAAAACCTACACATGGCCAAAACCCATTGGATGAGTGGATTTCGAACCCTTATCACCTTATCCACGAATTATATCAGTGTGGGACCTTTTAAAACCGAAACACATTTTCAAATAAAGTAATATTTCTTTACTTTCCAAAAGTGCCCCTCCTCTCCTCTTATAAAAGGCCCCCACCTCTACCTCATTTCACACACTTCTCAAGCCTTTGGCTCGGCCAACCCCTGCCCAATTACTCTCTAAACATCCCTCTCCTAATCCTAGAGGATTCCCTTTGGGCATAATCCTTTCAAAGGAAGCCTTTAGGCTCAAATCAAAAGAGAGTTACACTTTTAAAGGTAATTCATTCTCTCTTGTTCATTTGTTTTATTTTGCTTCTCCAACCCTCTAAACTCTTTTTATTTACATCTTCTGTAACAAAAACAGTATCTTAAATATACTAGGATGTTGTTATAAGATTTATTTGAGCTACACTCTCACAAAACTACATAAAATGGTTAAAGAACATACGGTTTCCGTGGATGGCGAAATTCTGCCTCCCGAAACGATGATTGTTCAATACTCATTTAACACCTTCAAGGGTGGCCATTATGATGTCACTATTTTTATATATGATATATAATATGTTTATGTTTTCTTTAATCTTCTGTATTTTTCATTTTTGGCATACCATTATGGTTTCGATTATGAGTAAACACGATATCTTCATTTAAGGAAGTGCGGACTACCGCCCCCTCAAAGTGATGTGATTCGTTAATGCCATATGTGGGACGTGTAAAGGATGGATTTAAAGTTGTTATATATGATGTTATACTGGAATTATAATATACCTCTATATCATTATTATTTCCTTCCATTAAAGTATGAGATAGAAATGAAAGTAGCGTTCATGCGTACGTACGGCTTACCGTCTCCATGAACGGTGCATTTCATTTCTTATCCCCAAATGTAATGTACTATTAAAAGTACATGTATATAATGGATATATGTAATGAATGATATATCTAAATGATGAAAATAATTCTGGAATTAAAATATACATACCTCTCATTTAGTTTTAATTCCATTAATATGACAAAGAAATGAAAGTAGCGTTCATGCGTACGTACGGCTTACCGTCTCCATGAACGGTGAATTTCATTTCTTACCTCTAAATGTGATGTAATATTATAAATACATGTACATGATGAATATATATGATATATATGTTATCCAAATAATTAATATCATTTTGTATATAACGAACCTTTGACCAAATTAACAACATGTAAGTGTAAGAAGTCTATTTTTGACTTAAGAACCAATTATCGACAAAACAAAAATTATTAACTTAAATGGTTACATAATGTTTATAACATGGAAATAAGTGATATAAAAGGAATAATGAACTTTAAAAAGGTTCTTAATCAAGTATAAATTAACTCAAATTTATTATTCAGGATGTTAAAGAACGATCGAGTCAAGTCGAACCTGAGTTAAGGGACTTCGTCTCAATCTCCTTTCATTGAGGCATATTTCGTTTTATACACAACTTTCTTTTATACGGTGTATAAACTCCTTTAACTTTTACATTAATACAAAAGGAATCTTTTTCTACGAAGCGTTTTACAAAACGACAAAAAGGAATGTTTTTTTTAACGTACGCGGTGACAACGACTTTTTCCACCGCCGCGAGTATTATTTGATCTTTGGCTTTCTCAACAAGCCGTAATGTTTTTAGAATAAAATAAATACCATATACTCATTTATGTATTTTGGTATTGAAAATGATTTTGAAAAAGGATTCTATTATGTCAATATATTTATGATATATTGTGATTGAAATGTGGAAATGTTATCATTCCTTTATATTGCTTTTATGTTTTATGATTTTATACTGGTACTTGGACATTTTAACGGGTGGTTACGTTATAAACCATATGACGGGTGGTGCCGTGAATACCAGGATGGGTGGTTACGTTATAACCTCAAATGCATTGGGTATGGAAGTTGGCCGTATGGCTATTCCATTAAGTATGTATGGAAATTGGCCGTATTTCTATTCCATTAAGTGATATGTGTGGAAGTCAACCGTATGGTTATTCCACTTAAGTATGTTTATGTCCCAAGTTACCTTTATATATTATATGTGTTCTTTATATGGATTTTATGGTAATCCTTTGGTTACAAAAAGGTAAGTAATGATACTTTATTCAGTGAAGATTTTTTTTACTACTTCATGAAGGTGAATGTATTACTTTGATATAGTATACATGGTTTACTTGATGTTTGAAAAACTAACAGTTTTCATCCTTTGTGTATCCCTTACTGATATTTTTATGCTCACCCAAAGTTTTTTTTGAAATGTTTTTCACAGGACTTAATGTGGAATAGGGTCTATGATGGGATCAAGGGAAAGTCATGCTTTATAAAACATGGAACTAGACACATTTCTTTTTTAAGAGTTTTTTTTAATTATTCTATGGAAACATAGTAGAAGTGACAACTTTGTAATCTTTTGAGATGTAATAGTTATGTTCTAATTCTCTAAAACTCTAAACCTGAAAAGATCCTCAATGTGAATTATTCATTTAGTTGAATATTAAGTAAGGTTTAAGGCCGGGGCCTTATAATATCACTATTTTATATTGATTTATGTCCCTATGAGAACACTTATAATGAGGTAACCTATGATAGAATAATAAATCAGTCATTCATGAGGATTAAATAATGTTTTTTAATATGTTTTCCTTATTTAATTTTGTGTATTATATACCTATTTTGTTAAACAATAAATCATAAAATATCTTTAAAGGTAATTTATACTGTAATTTGTTTTGTAATTATGTTATAAAATAGTATGAAAATGATGGGTCACTGTAGCCATGATTCTATAAAAAATTACAATGCCAAGTAATTATTAACCAATGAATGAAAACATAACACCATAGGAATTCACTTGGATAGAGGTCATTCTTGAATAACATATATATTCACAACATGTACAAATAATACATCCTTTGAGATAACATATCCCATGATGTAAACCTCTCAATTAAAAAACTGAAACTTTGACCACCTTCCATGCATCAATTTCTACAAATGTAATTCTAGGTTCCACCACGGATGATATTCATTTTTAACTTTGAATTAAAAAAATTGAGGATGCCATTGATGATGATAAGTAATTACCATATTTTTAAGGGATAAATGATATTGTTTATTATTATAAGGAACAATGCTTGGGAATATTTCATTCTAAATTTCATCACTATGACCTCTTAATGTATATTGTGAAATCATAACATCATCGTTGTAATATTCCCTCTCAAAAACATAGAATATGTTTACTAAAATGGACATTGACCATTGATTAAAAAAAATTCTCCTTTTAATAGGTTAGTTAGAGGTATTGTTTTCCTTCATATAGGGTATTTATCTAATCTATCCCATGATTAAAATGAATATATTAAAAGAAATTAAACACCTATCATCCTTAATTAAGAACACTACTAAAGGTACCTGGTAGAATACACAAAGCTTGATGAATATTTTCTGATGAGGTTTTTCCAAAAACAAAAAAATCTTCCAAGAGCTGGGTGAGGCCAATTTGATAACCTGAGAAAGATACTAGTGTGAACATAGTGTTTAAGACCACATGAATTTCAATTTACTGATGATGGGGTTATCATAATAAATCCTTGGTGAATATGTCAAATATATCCCTATACCATTATTGGGAGATGAGAATCTATGGAATATTTTATACATATTTTCAATCATTCAAACTGGTGATTGATAAACAGTTACATCATATTCATGATCCTTGGTCATCTTATCTGAAAATTATTCTTTCCCATTATGGAAAACCATGACCTATCATCATGATGTATACTCACCGTTAAATGAAAATTTTATATCAAGGCATGAACTATAGAAAGACAATATATATAATATATGACATTATAAATCTTTATAGAATCCAGATTTACAACCCATCTAAACCACTTCCCATCATGAATTTGTTCTCACTATCAAAAACTCTCTATTATTGTGGTATATCTTCCAATAATAGTCTCTACCAACAGAGGTCAGTATTGATGTTCTGTATGAACATGATGACAATAAAAAAGGGATATATTAACAAAATAAAGGACGATTCATCTTTTCATCAATCAATTCCTACAACCCATATAACATGATCCTATATAATATATCTTTGATATTTAACATTGAGATTGAGTGTACTAGTTATCAATCTTTATATGTTATGGCCCTAAAGCCGGCTTTTGAACTCCTTATATTGAATATTAAACCCTAATGTAGTTTCCTCTCATATATGTCACCTCTTATATTATCCAAAACTTAATTTAATACCAGGTCCATCTCTAATACATCACATCTAATTGGAATATGAAGATAACCCACATTTTCTCAAATTCCCTTAAAATTCCCCAATAAAACATCAATATTTTGAACAATCTACATTTAATCATATCAAGGTAGTATCACATAATTTCTTTGAATCTCAATAAGTTCTTGGAAATTTTTATATAACTCTACTAAATTTTAAAAACCTTCTAAGTATGCATGGATCTCTATGTTACATGGTCATAATCATTATGTTATTGGTTATCAAAATCATCCTAAGGAAATATCACCGCATCATGAGTTTATTATATCAATGAATATTATTCAATAATATCCCTCTAATGAATACTTGATGAAAACACCACTATTTCGTCAATAAGGATATAAATGAGAGAAAACATTAAAACTGTATCTTGGTCCAATCCTCAACGGGCAATGGGTATGGCTCTCCTCAAAACACAAGTGGCATCTACCTCTGAAACTCATGTTGTGTCAACTACCAATATGTATTATTTTCCATAATTTTTGGAAATTTATGTTTCTACAGAGAAAAAGATACATTTTTTGAACCAAAATTGTTGGGTCATGTGTCTCTCACTGGGCGGTGGAAACACATTGTTCCAACATATATGAAAAATATCCTAAAATAGACAATGATGAAAATATTTATTTATTATCTAGATGATTTCATTTCCCTTCCCCCAAATCCAAGCTGGATATTTATTCGATGGTATCTTATAATTCAAAAATATATAATACAGCTAAAATTACATATATAGGAAGCTAACACATGCATTATATGGAATATTAAACAAATAATATATGATAAATGTAACATTGTTTCCACATAGCTGGTATGTATGTATACTGAGCTAATCGGTAGTTTATTAGTGTCATTCTTAATAGATATTTCAACGATAACGTAATCATTATTACACGTATTCTAAATTTCATACTATTAAAACCTTAACCCTGGTAGTCTAAATTCTTAAACCAATCATTAAAAAACAATATATTGTAATCTCCATAAATAGTATGTCCCACTCTAATAAAACATCTACATGACCCAACTTACTTACACCCACCTTTGGTGGTGGTAAGATGATTGTGCCACCGCAATCTTACGTTCACTTGGATAGGGGTATGTGAGTAGCACTGAGTGTTCATGAAAAAAATATGTTTGGATTTATCATAGAGTTCCAATATATAATGCATGCCTATATACATTAAAGAATATTTAATTCAAATATTTGAACCATCATATAAATTGGATAAATGCACGAAACAATCTATAATATCCACAATGAAATAGAAATACATATTGAATAATGTAAAAGGGATATAAGAACACATTATGTATGGAATCCCAACAAAAAAACTAATATTTGGATGTCACTAACTATTTCCCCAAAGTCCAACCCACACCACAACGAACATCTTATCTCTACTAACACTTAGCTCAACAAATTCTACATCAATCATCTATTCCTCTAAACAAGATATGAAACATGAGAAAATATTCACATGTAAGATTGAGTTTTTATATACCTAGTTCAATATCTTGAATTCCAAAAATTAATATCGAAATATTAGTTAGATAATAATCCCAAATCATGTACAATTTTTATAAAGCTATACATACTCAAAAGAGATGAATATTGATCAATATTAGGATTATTTCACTTTAAAATAGTTTATATCATGTAATATATTCATATTACAAGGATCATATCTAAAAAATATAATAAACCACATGTCTTATTGAAATCTAAATTATGGGATCATGATTCCAAAAGATGACTGGTTCCAATAAAAACATTATTTGGAGGTTCCTAGTAAAATTTTATCTCATAGACATGTGATATACTAATTCTATAGAAAGAGGATATATACACTGTGTATGTGGGTGAATCATCAACTCTATCAGATCTTCAATTTTAGGATCCTAACTCAATATGATAGAATAAGTGAAATACATTCACTACTTGAATCATGGGTAGGAGTTCCCTGGCCCAAATGAATAGTAGAAATACCAACCCTACCTGAGGATAGTGACATGAACCTGATCCCTACTAATAATTTACGACAATTTTTTTTATAATCTTTAATATAGTTCTAAATATCACGATTAATCTCTAAATGTGGTTTCCCAATGATGAAGAGAGTGTAAAAGTATTTTATAACTAAAATTCTCAATGGTGATTTTATATAAAAGTATAATATAATGATCCATACATAAAAACACTCTAAATGAGTTATTCACATCCAATTATTTTCATGGTAATGGATATATTATTATAAATTGGGTATTCATGGATTACTTGGAATTTTTTATAGGTTACATTGTGCGTATGTCCACTTAAGTAACATATATGAATACTAACACACAATGTAGTGTGTATGAGCCTTATACATAGTGTATATGATTGATTACCTGAAGTGTTATTATAGGAAGTTTACATGATGCGTACCAATACACTTGATTATGTGTTCTATAGAAGCATGACATGTGACTTTCTTGACACAACTTCTGAGGACTACAGGAATAATGATCAGGTACACCATGAACATTAATTACTGGTCTTTCGAGGGTACACACCATATGGGTCTAGTCACATGACATATGATAGTTAACACAGACACAAATCTTAAATTTTTAAACAAATCAGATACATATTTTGTGTTATTACAAAAAAATTTCATATATTGGGGTATTTTGATCTATAATAATCATCTCACATTGAAATCATATCATATTCCCTGATTTCATCGTTAATTACACCTGATTCTTCATAGAAGGATAAAATATTGGATGTAACACCCACATACATTGGAATCTAACAACAAATTACCATAAATGAAATACTTGAACAATAATAAAAGATCATGTCATTTTATTCCACAAATATGGAACAAATATCACTTCCATAACATCATATTCCATATTTTTCTTGGAAATGTTCGTCTTACCATATACTTCATCCTTCATATCAAACAATTTCTGAGAATCCAAGGATTCAATCACATTATGTATAAAAAAATATTATGTGACCAACCTAATTATTGTCTTGTAATGAAATAAAAAATGGATTGTGAAAACAATAGAAACAAAAAAATTGATTTCATTGATGGCCATTATGAACCTTATCATCAATCGTCAAAAATAAAATTCAATTAATTAATTAGAAATATACCCAAACAATTAATCTAAAACTATTATAATTTATAAATATACATATCATTGTAAATATCTATAAAATATTGTGTATTAAGAATTTATTATTGGAAAACCCATGATATAGAGTACAACCCAATAATAAAAAATCCTTATCTTCAAAATGGTTCTGAGCAATAAAAAACTATAATGACTGTTTTTTTTTGGATACCTTCAAGTGTGTTTATCAAAACAATGACCATCCCATAATAATAATTGTAGGCCACTCCTATTATGAGTCATATTAGAAACCTTAGCATCAGTGGATAACCTTATGGATTATATAAATGGGATTTAAATATGAGTTTTATTAATGTTAAAGGATTAATCAAACAATTTATTGATTATAAATAAATTATAAAAAATATATTTAATAGAATAAAATTTAATTGATGGTGAAACTCATAGGTATTTGAAGTGGAGAAAAACTATACCCTCATTTGGGTGAACCAAAAGTTTTAGACTCAACCAAGGAATCATTTTTTCAACTACGAATTTTCGATGGTGGAAAATCATTATTCAAGAATCTATGTGGGCCAGATGATTGAAGTATTTATTATTTTCAATATATTTATTCAAGGACTCCCCCAGACATGAAATATATGTATCGTATTAATTAATAAAATCATTAATCAGTACCATTCTATTCTGTGGGTTATAGAATAAAATCCTGATTTAGAAAATGGATGTCTATATTAATTATATTCTCATAATGGAATGAATGGATTCTAAATACTGAATAAATTCATATGTGAGATATTAATTTCAAATTAAACTATTTTATTAAATGAGACATGGGGAATTCTATATTTAAAAATGATATTGAAAAATTATATAATTTTTTGTTTTATTGTGGATTTTGAATTTGTATTTGATGATTCTATAATGGGGAATTGTTGAAATGTGTGAGAGTTTAAATATATCCTATGTTAGTTATTATTTATTATTAATTTATTTTTTTAATCTATTTATTTTCATAATAAAATCACAATTGAAACATTATAATTTTATTGGAGTATTTTTCTTCATCATTATAATGATGGTATATATTCGTTATTTTCATTGATTTTATCAATAATTAAGATTTAATAATAAAGGATAGAAATAAATATTAGGGATTTGATGTCTAATTAGTATTATTAATGAAACACTGATTGCAGAAGTGGATGTGTAGTTATATGTAACACCCCGAGCTTCCACGATACGCTTCTCATTCAATAATGCAATAGCTTGCATTGTACGCAAGTTCGAGTTCTAACACACCGCAACTAATCAAAATAGCCGTTATGAATAGTAATAACCACTTTTTAAAATTATAGAAATTTTATATTTCAAAATGGACTTCATTTTTGTATTCGTAATATCGAAATTAGCCTATGTTGAATTTTTGGTATTTTTCTGAGAACTTCTAATTTTTTATGAATAGTGAAAAATACATAAAAACAACTTTTTTAATCAAAATAATTTATATAGATAAATTATACTATTTAGTGGTTTTAAGGTATAATTAGAAAATATTTTTACCATTTTATCCAATGGTGGTCATTAGAATTAATTTAACATTGAAATTGGACATAAACAATTGCCAAACTTTTGATATAAATTGTTTCTTAAAAACACGCTATTTGTTGTAACAGCGGGAATTAATTATGAAATTAATTAATACAACTTATATGTTTGGAATTTTGTAAAATAGACATCATTTTTTAATTCGGAATATCAATTATAGCTTAGGGTGAAATTTTGGCCTTATTCTGAAAAACTTCAATTTTTGATGAATAGTGAAACCACTAAGTGGTAGTTAAATAACTGATTTTTCGTTTAAATGAAATATTACAACTTCTGTGATTTGATTTTCAAAAATCCGACATACATGGTTGTCATTAAGAAGTAAAATGTGGTTCAATGAGATCAAAATAATTTTTTGGTGAATAGTAACTTTTAAGTTCTTAATCGCGATTAGTGGTAATTAGTGTAGTTTAAGGTATAAATAATACATTAATAATATGAAATGACCTAGACACATGTCCCAACCTCATTGGTTGAGTCATGGCCGACCAAGACAAGCCATGGCCTAACTTGGGGACCCCATGGATCCACTTTTGTTGGGAAATAACATAAATTACTTTTTATTTAATGTTAAAGTGAAAATGACACTAACATAAATTGTTCTACTAAAACAATTTTTAATTGGGGTTATACAAGTCCAAATTTTGATTATAAATAGTCATTGGAAAGCTAAAAAGATTTCCTACATCATAGTATTTGTTTTATAATTTTTAGACATTAAATAAATTAAAGTATTTATGACATAATAATGATGCAGCGATGACATCATTATTTGACGATTTAAATAAAATGAGAAGATAATGCAAAATCCGAGGCTTACACTTGTCCAAAGCCTATTGGATGAAGCTATTTCGAAACCTTATCACCTTAGCCTCGAATTATATAGATGTGGGACCTTTAGAATCCGAAAAGCATTTTGAAATAATGTAACATTTCATTACTTTCCAAAAGTGCCCCTCCTCTCCACTTATAAAAGGCCCCCACCTCTCCCACCTTATTCACACCATCAAGCCATTTGGCTCGGCCAACCACTGCCCAAATACTCTCCCAACATTCCTTCCTTACTCCTAGAAACCTCACTTTGGGCAGAAATCTTCCCAAGGAAGCCTTTAGCTCAAATCAAAAAGAGTTACCCGATTTTGAGGTAATGTCTTTTCTAATGTTGTTTTGTTTTATTTTTCTTCTCCAACCCCCTAAACTCTTTTTATTCATTTCTTTTGTAACAACACCAGTATCCTCAATATACTAGGATGTTGTTATAAGAAGGATTCTAGCTACACTTACACACACCTACATCTAATGGTTAAAGAACATACGGTTTCTGTGGATGGCGAATTTCTGCCTCACGAAACGATGATTGTTCAACACTCATATAACACCTCCAAAGGTGGCCATTAAGATGTCACTATTTTTATATATGATATATAATATGTTTTTGTTTTACTTATGCTTCTGTATTTCTCATTTATGGCATACTTTATGATTTCCATTATGGGTAAAACGCGATAATTTCATTTTAGGAAGTGCGGACTACCGCCCCCTCAAAGTGATTTGAATCGTTAATGCCATGTGTGGGATGTATAAAGGATGGAGTAAATGGTATTATACACTATATTATACTGGAATTATATTATACATTTATATCATTATGATTTCATTCCATTAAATATGAAATTGAAATGAAAGTAGCGTTCATGCGTACGTACGGCTTACCGTCTCTATGAACGGTGCATTTCATTTCTTACCTCTAAATGTTACGTAATATTATAAATGAATGTATATACTGTATATATATGATATATATGATATCTACATCATTAATATAATTCTGGATATAATGGATATTTCACCACATGAACAACTTATAATTATAAGAAATTTATTGTTGACTCATGTACCAAAGATCGACAAAACGACCGTTATTAACTTAAATAATTACATAATGTTCATAACATTGTAATAAGTGATATAAAAAGGATAATGAAATTGAAAATGGTTCTTAATAAGGTAGATATTAACTCTAGTTTATTATTCAGGAGGTTAAAGAACGGTTGAGTCAAGTCGGACACAAGGTAAGGGAACTTCTTAACCCAACTTCCATTCTTTGGGTTAATCTCCTACTTTCAAATTATGTCATGATATTATTATGTCTTATTTTGTATTTTTACTTTCTTTATGTGTACCTATAGTGAATACACATAATATATCTATTTTATTTTAAAAATGTTCTTTTTAAGGACTTCGTCTCAATCTCCTTTCATTGAGGCATATTTGGTTTTGTACACAACTTTCTTTTATACGGTGTATAAACCCCTTTGAATTTTAAGTTTATTCAAAAGGAATCTTTTTATACGAAGCATTTTACTAAACGACAAAAAGGGAATGTTTTTCATTCCGTACTTATGCGGCGACAACGACTTCTCCGCCGCCGTGAACATTATTTGAGTTTCGGCTTCCTCTACAAGCCATACCTTTTTTTAAAAAGAAAAATAAATACAATGTTTTAACATTCTTTTATTTTGGTATTGAAAATGGTTTTGAAAGAGTTTTTATTATATCAATGTTTTGTATTGATATCTTGTGATTGAAATGTGGAAATGTTATGTTTCCTTTATGCATTGTTTATGTGATATGATTATGTTATGGTTTATGATATGTTTAAACCTATTCATATGAGGAATGCATTGGACTTAATAAGTGACGGGTGGAGCCCGCTATAGCTCCTCGATGCATCGGCAGGTCTCATGAGACAAACTAGTGTCTTGGCACAAGGCCTTGACAAAATCTTATTTGTAGTCTTGGCACGAGGCCTTGGCTATGTGGTTATGATAGTCTGGCATTATGCATTCCATCATTATGAAAGTGGTTATTGATATTGCATGTGATTATTCGACCAGTAGAATATCCATGTAAAGAAGTAAATGGCATTATCTCATTTTAATTTTGCCATATTATGTTGAAGTTCATGTTTAAAAGGCTTTTGTTTTAGTTATACATTGCCTTAAATGTTAATGTTTATTTATGAAAGCTTCCGCATTATTGTTATCCTTACTGAGCATCTGAGCTCACCCCTTTCAATGTTTTAATATTTTCCAGGATGTGAAGAAGTATTTTATGAATGACCTGCAGGGATAGTCGGAAGAGGATATGAGTGTGGACTATGGAGACTTTGTTATTGTAGTTTTTCACTTTTTGATGTAATGAAAGACTTATGAATGTATCTAGTGTTTCCAAGGCTACTAAACTAATCGGTCTTTCGAGACTTGATCCTTTGTGATCATGCCAATGTTACGAAGTAACGCACCGACTCTGGGTAGCTGGGGTCGGGGCGTTACAGTTGGTATCAGAGGCAGTTTAGTACTAACCTTGGAAGCTAGATTTAGATAAACTCTGATTAGAGCACATAGCCCAAAGATAGACTTTGAGGATTAGTATAGAAGAACTTCCTAGAATTTTAGTATTGTAGAGATGTTGTGAGTTTTCCGAGCAATACATCCCTGTCTGGATACGAGCAGGTAGAGTTGGCTCTGGCACAGATGTACCTAGGGGTAAAACCCGAAAACACCGCTTTGAGCTAGACTCAAACGGGAACTGGTGCACGACAACGGGCCTTGCTGCACTCTTGGTTATGACACTCCCGGGGGATATGCTTAGGATAATTCTCATTTTCTTTACAAACCATTATGTAAGGTTTATGAGTACATACTTCCTCAAAGGAAACATTTCTTTTTATGATTACGGATTATATCCATAAATAGTTCAATTTATGTTAAGTATTATACAAGTATGGAATTATGTATTTTGATTCATAAACTAATCTGGATTATGCCATTGTTTAGAAATGGCGCCTAGTAGAAGGAATGGAAACTGTATCAATGCAAGAACTCCGTGTAGGGATTGCCCTCCTGCTCAAGATAATTATTGTGGACCTGGAGATACAACTGGTGCTGATCAACTTATTACCATACTGGGACAACTCACGCAGGTTATGAATAACAACCTTACTCGTATGGAGCACCCTGATTCGCAACGTGGAGGATCAATGCTAGACCGTTTCATGAGGCAACAACCGCCAACCTTCAATGGGAGTACAAATCCTACAGTAGCTGAGCAATGGATAAATTCCTTAGAGAAAATATTCCATGCCTTGGGGAGTAGTGAAAGGGAGAAGGTTGTCATGGCAGTTTACCGCCTCACTGGAGATGTCGATCAGTGGTGGTCACTGATTCAAAACACAAAGGAAGATGATGACGTATCGAATATGGAATGGAGGGAGTTCAAAGAGCTTTTCTTAGAAAAATACTTTCCTCGTGACCATCGAGCAGATATGGAAAGGCAATTTCTGAGTCTGAGGCAGAAGGAGGATGAGAATGTCGCAAAGTATGAGGCTAACTTTACAAGGTTAGCGAGGCATGCTGCCGATTATATACGTAACCCAAGGAGTAAGATTGATCGTTTCTTTGATGGGTTAAAACCATTTCTCCGTCGAGCTTTAGTATCACAATCCTTCTCATCATACGAAGATATAGTCTCATGTGCTATCAAGACAGAAAAGGAATTCTCTAAGTCTTATGACAACAAAGTAAATCAAGAGAAGAAGAGAACGGTGGAACAAGAGACAGATAAAGGGAAAAAGGGAAAGAAGGATTTTCCATTATGTGATAATTGTGGGAAGAATCACCCTGGTACTTGCCTAAAAGGAATGGGAGTCTGTTATAAATGTGGAGAAAAAGGTCACCAGGCACGTGATTGCAAGGGAAAGAAAGAGGCTGTCAAAGTTGAATGCTACAATTGTAGAGAAATGGGTCATTACGCAAATGAATGTCCTAAGCGTCAAGGAATCTTACCTCAGAAAAGGCCAAGGGATCAAGGACAATCTTATGCTATTACTACAGTTGAAGCAGAATAACTAATGTATTGATGCTTTCGGACTCATGGATTATATTCTGGTTATTAGAATAATGTGATCTATATAAGGATTGTACTGCAGTACTTGTTGGTTTCAGTAAGGTTTTAATATGATTAAGGTAATCATATTTTTAGTATGTGACAATAAGAGAAACTTTTCTTTGTTTGGGGAATCTGATGTTACAATTGATTTTGGAATTAAGAGACCTTTTAGAGAAAGTTTGGACAGAGGTATTTTGGATAACTATAAATGTTGGGATGGATTAAGTTGAACTTTGAATAGTATTGTTTAAGGTTAAAACTTTTCTGAGGATTATTTCTGGAATACTATAATACTATATTTTTAGAAAAAGGACAACCTGCAGGGTGGGGAATAACCCGTCGCGTCGGACACAGCTGCAGGAATCGAACCCACAACCATAGTGCGACAAGCCTTTATTTCCTACCACTAGCCTACAGGAAGTCCCTGGTTATTACAAAATCGTTTTACTAATCTAAATGGTATGTGTTAACATTTGGAACCTTATACAATTAGGATAAATAGAATATTTTTGAGTTCCGTTACCATTTGGAGTAAAAGTTGGGTTTGTGGTAAAAATTTATTAACGAATGAAAGTATACATAACAAGTATGTATATTCCCCTACGTTCTTAGTAAATCTCATAAATAAATTCCTCAACATTATAAAAGGTAACTTAAAACAAAAATGTTGTCGGTTAACTTTTCCAACTGGGGATTCAATGACCGTTTAACCAATCACAAGTTTGTGATTTTCTTGTGGTTAAACATTCTCCTAATCCTGTTTTCTATAACTCTCCATCAGACCTTGATGGTTTGTTTCTCCTCCATATCCATATTTTCATAGAATCCTAGAATGGGCTATATCGGGTGACCTTTGTACTTATCCTGCTTTCTTTTAATGTTATATATTTATTATCCTTATTTCCGATGTGGGTTTTCCACAAAGGTATTTTCTATTTTCAGCCTTTTATTATCAAAGAAAAATTTCAAATTGCGAGGACGCAATTTATTGAAGGAGGGGAGAATGTAACACCCCGAGCTTCCACGATACGCTTCTCATTCAATAATGCAATAGCTTGCATTGTACGCAAGTTCGAGTTCTAACACACCGCAACTAATCAAAATAGCCGTTATGAATAGTAATAACCACTTTTTAAAATTATAGAAATTTTATATTTCAAAATGGACTTCATTTTTGTATTCGTAATATCGAAATTAGCCTATGTTGAATTTTTGGTATTTTTCTGAGAACTTCTAATTTTTTATGAATAGTGAAAAATACATAAAAACAACTTTTTTAATCAAAATAATTTATATAGATAAATTATACTATTTAGTGGTTTTAAGGTATAATTAGAAAATATTTTTACCATTTTATCCAATGGTGGTCATTAGAATTAATTTAACATTGAAATTGGACATAAACAATTGCCAAACTTTTGATATAAATTGTTTCTTAAAAACACGCTATTTGTTGTAACAGCGGGAATTAATTATGAAATTAATTAATACAACTTATATGTTTGGAATTTTGTAAAATAGACATCATTTTTGAATTCGGAATATCAATTATAGCTTAGGGTGAAATTTTGGCCTTATTCTGAAAAACTTCAATTTTTGATGAATAGTGAAACCACTAAGTGGTAGTTAAATAACTGATTTTTCGTTTAAATGAAATATTACAACTTCTGTGATTTGATTTTCAAAAATCCGACATACATGGTTGTCATTAAGAAGTAAAATGTGGTTCAATGAGATCAAAATAATTTTTTGGTGAATAGTAACTTTTAAGTTCTTAATCGCGATTAGTGGTAATTAGTGTAGTTTAAGGTATAAATAATACATTAATAATATGAAATGACCTAGACACATGTCCCAACCTCATTGGTTGAGTCATGGCCGACCAAGACAAGCCATGGCCTAACTTGGGGACCCCATGGATCCACTTTTGTTGGGAAATAACATAAATTACTTTTTATTTAATGTTAAAGTGAAAATGACACTAACATAAATTGTTCTACTAAAACAATTTTTAATTGGGGTTATACAAGTCCAAATTTTGATTATAAATAGTCATTGGAAAGCTAAAAAGATTTCCTACATCATAGTATTTGTTTTATAATTTTTAGACATTAAATAAATTAAAGTATTTATGACATAATAATGATGCAGCGATGACATCATTATTTGACGATTTAAATAAAATGAGAAGATAATGCAAAATCCGAGGCTTACACTTGTCCAAAGCCTATTGGATGAAGCTATTTCGAAACCTTATCACCTTAGCCTCGAATTATATAGATGTGGGACCTTTAGAATCCGAAAAGCATTTTGAAATAATGTAACATTTCATTACTTTCCAAAAGTGCCCCTCCTCTCCACTTATAAAAGGCCCCCACCTCTCCCACCTTATTCACACCATCAAGCCATTTGGCTCGGCCAACCACTGCCCAAATACTCTCCCAACATTCCTTACTTACTCCTAGAAACCTCACTTTGGGCAGAACTCTTCCCAAGGAAGCCTTTAGCTCAAATCAAAAAGAGTTACCCGATTTTGAGGTAATGTCTTTTCTAATGTTGTTTTGTTTTATTTTTCTTCTCCAACCCCCTAAACTCTTTTTATTCATTTCTTTTGTAACAACACCAGTATCCTCAATATACTAGGATGTTGTTATAAGAAGGATTCTAGCTACACTTACACACACCTACATCTAATGGTTAAAGAACATACGGTTTCTGTGGATGGCGAATTTCTGCCTCACGAAACGATGATTGTTCAACACTCATATAACACCTCCAAAGGTGGCCATTAAGATGTCACTATTTTTATATATGATATATAATATGTTTTTGTTTTACTTATGCTTCTGTATTTCTCATTTATGGCATACTTTATGATTTCCATTATGGGTAAAACGCGATAATTTCATTTTAGGAAGTGCGGACTACCGCCCCCTCAAAGTGATTTGAATCGTTAATGCCATGTGTGGGATGTATAAAGGATGGAGTAAATGGTATTATACACTATATTATACTGGAATTATATTATACATTTATATCATTATGATTTCATTCCATTAAATATGAAATTGAAATGAAAGTAGCGTTCATGCGTACGTACGGCTTACCGTCTCCATGAACGGTGCATTTCATTTCTTACCTCTAAATGTTACGTAATATTATAAATGAATGTATATACTGTATATATATGATATATATGATATCTACATCATTAATATAATTCTGGATATAATGGATATTTCACCACATGAACAACTTATAATTATAAGAAATTTATTGTTGACTCATGTACCAAAGATCGACAAAACGACCGTTATTAACTTAAATAATTACATAATGTTCATAACATTGTAATAAGTGATATAAAAAGGATAATGAAATTGAAAATGGTTCTTAATAAGGTAGATATTAACTCTAGTTTATTATTCAGGAGGTTAAAGAACGGTTGAGTCAAGTCGGACACAAGGTAAGGGAACTTCTTAACCCAACTTCCATTCTTTGGGTTAATCTCCTACTTTCAAATTATGTCATGATATTATTATGTCTTATTTTGTATTTTTACTTTCTTTATGTGTACCTATAGTGAATACACATAATATATCTATTTTATTTTAAAAATGATCTTTTTAAGGACTTCGTCTCAATCTCCTTTCATTGAGGCATATTTGGTTTTATACACAACTTTCTTTTATACGGTGTATAAACCCCTTTGACTTTTAAGTTTATTCAAAAGGAATCTTTTTATACGAAGCATTTTACTAAACGACAAAAAGGGAATGTTTTTCATTCCGTACTTATGCGGCGACAACGACTTCTCCGCCGCCGTGAACATTATTTGAGTTTCGGCTTCCTCTACAAGCCATACCTTTTTTTAAAAAGAAAAATAAATACAATGTTTTAACATTCTTTTATTTTGGTATTGAAAATGGTTTTGAAAGCGTTTTTATTATATCAATGTTTTGTATTGATATCTTGTGATTGAAATGTGGAAATGTTATGTTTCCTTTATGCATTGTTTATGTGATATGATTATGTTATGGTTTATGATATGTTTAAACCTATTCATATGAGGAATGCATTGGACTTAATAAGTGACGGGTGGAGCCCGCTATAGCTCCTCGATGCATCGGCAGGTCTCATGAGACAAACTAGTGTCTTGGCACAAGGCCTTGACAAAATCTTATTTGTAGTCTTGGCACGAGGCCTTGGCTATGTGGTTATGATAGTCTGGCATTATGCATTCCATCATTATGAAAGTGGTTATTGATATTGCATGTGATTATTCGACCAGTAGAATATCCATGTAAAGAAGTAAATGGCATTATCTCATTTTACTTTTGCCATATTATGTTGAAGTTCATGTTTAAAAGGCTTTTGTTTTAGTTATACATTGCCTTAAATGTTAATGTTTATTTATGAAAGCTTCCGCATTATTGTTATCCTTACTGACCATCTGAGCTCACCCCTTTCAATGTTTTAATATTTTCCAGGATGTGAAGAAGTATTTTATGAATGACCTCCAGGGATAGTCGGAAGAGGATATGAGTGTGGACTATGGAGACTTTGTTATTGTAGTTTTTCACTTTTTGATGTAATGAAAGACTTATGAATGTATCTAGTGTTTCCAAGGCTACTAAACTAATCGGTCTTTCGAGACTTGATCCTTTGTGATCATGCCAATGTTACGAAGTAACGCACCGACTCTGGGTAGCTGGGGTCGGGGCGTTACATTATACTTGGAGTAAAAAAACTACATATTCAGATTTGGAATAAATTATAGGAGTTAATTATTTTAAAGATCTAGAATATTGTTTATAAAAGATGATTTTACATGCTTTATTCATGGAGGAATTTTAATATTACAAATTTACAAAATCCAACAGATTAAAATTGATGGATAGAAGAATCTATGTAAATCAAAAGATTTTTAAGACAACGAATAAAGATTCTATGAAAATTTGAAGAGGGACTGGTAATTTTATTATTCCCTAATATAGATGATTTATTTTAGATAATATGTGGTAGTAACCACAATAATATAAATATGAAATATCCTCCTTATATTTAGAAGAGCCCTCTAATTTTATATAATATAATATCTACTGATAAACAAGATTTCATCTTCGAAAACATAATTATTAATTACATGGAATAATTTTAAATATGATTTATACCTATGATTATTATATATTTGACTAATGATGATTTCAACAATAATTAAAATTTATGACTAAATCAGCATGTTCCCTATGATTTTTACCAGTCCAATACATAGTAATATAATTCCAAGTATTTCTCATATAGTGTTATACATAGAGAGAATAGGATAATGAAAATGGTATAAAGAATATACATAAAGACTATACCTATGAGAAATATGAATAACAATTGTTAAATAAGGATAAATAATTTCAACACACTTTGGAAGAGATTCAAATGTTACTATCTTTAGAAAGAAATATTTATGTGTATTATTTCTATGGATTGTTAACAACACATATATTTCCATATATATGATTGATTTCATGCATTAATCAATGTATGAATTAGTTGGGAACCTAAAAATGGGGAATATTTAAATGTATTACTAATGATATGGGAATATTTCATGTAATTTTAAGATGTATAAAAAACATGGAAGCTCACTTCCCACATAGTCACATCCTACAACTCAATCTATAAAAATGAGGAAATCATTCTCATGGATGTGAAAAATTATCAAACAACAATAACTATTTATTAGTTCATTGACTCCATTTTAAAGGGGTTCATTTAGAATTTTTTTATAACTGAAGCAAAAAATTTAAAAATAATTATGGTGATAATACAAATTATCACACACTCAATTAAATAAATCATTTTACAACAAGATGATACCAATTATCACATTGAGTGTTTTATAAATATTTAGAAACATTACTATTAAACTATATCAAAAGAGAAGTATTGTGATTAATCCCATTAGAATTTTCATTATAGTATGAGCTGTAATAATGGATCTAGAGTGTACATACACACTCATTTTCAATATGGGACGATCTTGTAGTGGTTTTTTTTAAATTAATTTTCTTCCAAAAATATATAATGATATAAAGGAATTTATTTTCAATTTTCATCATAAAAAGGACTTTAATTATATAGCATTTGGTAATGGATTAATTGTTTTATAATAGGATTACCTCTCTATGAAATCCATAAGTGTATTTTAATCCAAAATGATTACAAAGTGTTATCATAGTGAAATAATTAGATTTTTTATTCATCCACTAGAGAATTTATTTGGTTAATGAAATTATATGAGATATATGATTTTTTGGGTGAAATTTATAGAATTATATTTTAATAGAAGACATATAGAGGTCAAGTCTATGAAGTAAAAATGGTGGAGAAAATCAATGTTTTCATTAAAAATTTGTTTAATAATTTATATATGATGAAATAAATTCAAATTCTCTAAGGTATGTACAACAAGGATGTTGATTTTTCAGATTATAATAATAATAATTATGTTGAAGGATATTGGCCAAAATAAACTATTTTAGAATTTGAATCAAAATAATATACATTATCCAAGAGAACAAGGTTTTTAACATTAGCTTTAAGGACAAAAATACAATTTAGGTATATTCAGTGGAGGATACCTTGAAAATTATCAAGAAAAAAATGTACTTTCACTAAATCAGTTGACAACATAATCCAAATAAAAAGGATAAAATAGCTAGTAAATGAGGGATGAATCAGAAAATAGACTAACAAATATAATAGATTTGTAATCCTAGAATACTATATTCCAATATAATTAAAGGGGAGTATGTATTGAATTATACATTATGATACAAACATCCCACAATAAGGTTATCAAAAATCCATTTTATTGAGATATTGAAAGATGACCTAAGGGTGTGATGGCAATTAGAAAATATAGTCTCATAAATAAGTTGGTAAATAATAACATGTAGTGAAATGGTGATAACTAGTGTATGGAAGAAAAAAAATGGAATTTTAGGTGATAAATATGTTTATGAGGACGCACCACCACTATATCAACCACAACTAAAACTACTTGGTTAAGTAAGAAATATAAAATTTGATGAGAAAATGGAAATGTTTTTAAATGATCAAAAAAACTAGACACCAACATACCATTTGATAAGGTCCGTGTAAATATTCATGCCCATGAAGTGTTTAGGAATGTTATGGTGTCAAAAAATTGAATGATTGAAGAAATTTTCATTATCCCACGTATAGTGGATGGAATGGATATGAAATAAAACATCCTACCAAAGAAGAAATAAAATATAGGTAGGTTCTTATTCAAATTGATAATGAATATATTTTTTGGTAGATATTTTTGTGATTTAGGAGATAGTGTAAAAAAAATTTATATTCAAAATTCAATATCCTCTACTAGGGAGAGAAATATCCATGTTTATTTATTTTATAAATAGTGGAAACAATAGAAGTTCTACCTGAGGATCACATGAATATGTAATGATCTATAAAGATATATTCATCATTCCAATGGTTTTTCGTGTGGTATAAATTGATGGGGGGAATACCCCCAATAAATTTGGGAATACCTTTTTAAGATACAAGAAGTGGAATGATTGATGTTTTTTATAGAGAATAATGTTTATGATTTGGTTGAGAATAGGTAAAATTCAGAATTAAATTCTCGATATGAAATATAAATGATAAATGTGATGAGTTAAGAAGGGATATCCTTCTAAAATATGAGTACATCTTTGTCCATGGATGAATATTTGACATAGATACTATAAAAACCAAATAATAAGGTAAATACTATTGTTAAACAGAATAAAAGAAATCAAAAAATTTATAATGACACTATAGGGTATTTTTTGAAGAATAATTCCTTAAAGGATAGATGGTCTAAGATATTAGTTAGTTTAATTTAATTTATCAATAACTGATAACATTTAATGAATTAATACCAAGGAGGATGATAAATTGTCACTCAGCATAAGAGAATTTTTTTTTTGAAAAATCAGTATGATGCTTATATATAGAAAAATAAAACATTAAACCATTTTTATATCTATAGCATGTGACCTTTTTCATACTCTCAATCACATAACCACAAGATGTATGGTTGTGTTTAACAACTATATCAAATGAAATTTTGGGAGGAAACCTACATTTTTATGCTTTCAGATTTTTACATAATTTAAATTCTATTTATTAACTAGTTTAGTATCAAATAAAATTAATGTATTATCCTTCATGGGAATGGTCCTCCACAATAATTGTTTGTATTATATGTTGTATTAAGATTAACGGTACAAGGACCACTACTGGAAAATAAATTAGGGGAGAGGTGTTTTATATATTAAGGGTATTAAGATTAATTTCTTAGTCTTCACTTTTAATCAAATAATTTTAGAATATGTTTTTAGATTTAGTGACAATAATTATATAATCACACATATATTAGTGATATACTTTTTCTCAATGGTAATTATAATTTTTTATGTTCACCATGATAGATTTTATTTAATTTCTGAATTGATGAAGTAGAACATGTCTAAAGGGGATATTGGATGATTAGAATGTGTTATAGGTACATAAATTAAATAATTCCTGATTTTCATTAAATTAAAATGATGTAAAAAATCCCCTCTAATAATTAATACCTTTAATTTTATATGGTCAAGTTTATAATTTTTTATGAAGAATTACTTGAAATTCAGACTTAAATTACATTCTATTATTCCAAAAAGGACTCTACAAAAAATGATTCCAACGATTAATAGTATGTTTAATGATAGATCCTGGATAATTTTAAATACTAGTATTTGGATTGATCCCTGTCCAAATAATTATTTTACAATTTCATATAAAATAGGATGGTGGAAATTTGATAGATTTAGTTATTATCCTTAAAACCCACATATCATTAATGGATGTTTCATCCATCAGAGATAATGAATCGTCATTAATTTAAATAGGCACATTTAAATTTGATATAACTAGTAATACCCAATATCTAGTGTTTCTCATAATATTCCATGTTCAATTGTGGGGGAAAGGGATTTCATGGAAAAATATATATGATTTTAATGATATAAAAGGTTTTGGATGTCTCAATGAATTTCTAAAAGAAGGTTTAGTTTTCTATCCACATATTATGTTTCTAACCTCTAGAGTAAATTAAATTGAAATTATTTTGTTGATTTTTGGATGTTTAGAAATCAATATCACATGACTAATGGATTCCATCAATTAGTGTTGGGTGATGGATTTGAGACAACTCCTAACTCAATTTTTAATTAAATATTCATTGAAAAAATTGATATTTTTTAAATAAAAACATCTCCATTGAACTAAAAAAGTTTAGTGAGGTTGTAAGTAATGTAAACCAAGAGAATCACCACTAACCAAATCTACACATGTAGGGTAAAGGGAACCAGGACTATATGGGGAAGTAATGGGTGAATATAGTGTAACCCAATTAGAAAGAAGGAATGTGACATTGATTCCATAAACACATGTGTGGAGAAGCTATACCTGGTTATAGTGAAGTCTCTTATATCAATTTATTTTATAGATAACGGACTATGGGTGTAATGCCTAGAAATTTTAAAGTAAGAACACTTTCATTGATGAAATGCATGACGGACAACATCAAGTTCATAATGAAATATAATATCTCAAGATATTATAATGTAAAATGTATTTTAAATAAATTAATTATATTATATTTATTTTATTTCTTATAATACCAAGTATTATATCATTATACCATAGAAGGACATCCTTCTATGAATTTTGTGGCATACAAGACTAAGTTTGACCAAACAACAATATATTATTAAAATAGTATAATTTAATATATAAGATGTTACCGTGAATTTCAGTTAGAGGATATAAATAGTATTAACTAGAATTTGAAAATATATTTTTCGGTCAAATATAAAATGAATTCCTTGCTAATCTATTTATTATAAATAAATATAACAACCAATTCTATATAAATAAAATGGTTTAATTATTAAAAACGTATTTTATGCTAAAATGTTAAATTAATTACTATTAGTGAATGATATAATTGAAATATCTATATTACAAGTTTATTAAAATAGTTTTAGTATATATATAATTGTATTGACAAGCAAAATATAATAATAAATCTAGATTTATTCTATGATAATGTATTATTCTAAAAAGAAAATATTTGAATATTTTAATGGTGACCATCATTTAAATAAATTTGTTTGAACATTTATAGATTTTATATGTCAAAATATGATTCATTTTTTATATATGTATGTAAAAATTATCTTAGGTTTAAATTATGTTATATTTCTGTGATGTTTCATTTTTCGATGAATTTTGAATTATAGTAAATTTTAATTTAAAATTGACAGTTCATCTCATAATTTTATTTGGATAAATTTTATATTAATTTGGTTCTGTAGTAGGATTGGATAAATAATAAATCTATTAAAATAATTTAATGTATATTAAACCATTTATCAATGAAATTAGATATAAATTTATCTCATTCTTTAGAATAATTTTACATTAAAACGTGTTTCTAACATCTCGTATGCAAGAATAAATTTAAGATAATTTATTATTATAAAGAGATTTAAATTTGGAAAAATATATTAAATATTTCTAATTGTAATAATTTATAATTATAAATAATTGTAATTTTGTTTTTGAACAAAAACATTAGTGAATGTAATTAAAATTAATTATAGTGATTAAAAAGATAATAGAGTAACAAGGGAATAAACAGTAATATTAAGATCCAAAATGACATAAAAAATCTCTGAAAACAATTATGTTAAATATTTAGCCCCTATAATCCCCTCTATATAACTTTAACAATTACTAAATCCACATAACATGAGAAAACATTGAAGGAATATCATTTCCAAAATTTACAAGAATGCCTCTCCTCTAATATAAAAATCCACTAACCCCTCTCACTTATTTACACCTATCAAGCCCTTAGACTCATCCAAACAATTCTCATATAAGGTCTCCATAACACTAAACTCATCCTAGAATAATAAAATATGGAATAAATCCCACCATGTACGACATTCTATATGAACAAAAATGGGCTACCGGAAAATGAGGGAACACTCTTCGAGGATAACATTCCTTTTATTTCCTTATCAACCCAATAAAATAATAATATTACATTATTATATAATAACCTATGTATACTGAATAATCCAATATGTTTTTATTATTATTTTTGTACCTATACTTACACAAACTTACATCTAATGGATATCAAACTTTCGATTCTTGTGTGTGGCAGACTACCACCTAGGGAAACTATGATTTTTAATTCTTCCTTTAAAACATCTCATGATGTTAATTATGATGAAAGTAATATTTTTATATGTTATATAAGATATTTAAAATTTATTTATACTTATCTAAATCTTAAATATTACATTACTTCATCTGTTCCATTTTATGGGGATTTTCTAACATTATTTGTGGATGTGTGGACTACAGCATCCTTAAAAGGATGTGATTCATTCATGTTATACATACAATGTTTTAGGGGATGGTTTTAGTAAATTTTTTAACATATATGATATAAAAATTATACTATAATCATGATATGAATGTATTTACTTTATTTTTAATTATTTAATATTTGATAAATAAATGTATGTAGTGTTTATGCATATGCACGACCTATGGTCTCCATGAACGATGTATTTCATTTCATATCTCAAAATATTTTGGATTACTATAAATTCATATATACTGAATATATGTAGCATTAAAATTATGGTTTACATTATAGATATGTTTAAATAATTATATATTTTATATGAATAATTATAACAAGTTAAAACATACTCATCAAAAAAGGAACTTAACACAAGAAATAGTGATAATATTGCAAGATTATTAACGAACAGGTAATAAGATATTATATGATGATAATATATGATATTAAATATCATATTATAGTTACATTATAAGTTATATACATGACTAAAATAATTATACTACTGGATTAAATATGGTCACCCAAAAAGGAAATGCAATATCAAGGATCCTTGTCTCAGTTTTCATTCTGGGAGGCATACAAAATTTTCATCACTTATTTTTTGTGGTCTATATAATTCCAATATTTTATTTTATATCATGAATAAAATTATCAACAAAGTATTTATATATAAAATATAATTATTTCTTCTAAGGGGATATACACTTAAAGTAACCCAAGTGGTAAATAATTTTCATAACGTATTTTCTATTCATTAGGTTATATTATTTCATCATTGACGTTAATATTCAATAATTATGTGAAGAATTAAATTTACTAAACATTAATGTATTTAAACATAAATTATGAAAATTTAAAATTGATAAGATCAATAAATTCATAACTTAATTCTGACAATAATGTTAGGACATTTTAAAGGGTTTATTCCACAATCTCATTCTATTCGGGATTTATTATTATGGAAATTCAATTAACTTAATTTAGATGAAAATTGTTCATTAAAACATATAATTTTTAGCCTATAGTTATTCATGAAATTTTTTAAGTAATAGTTCTGATTTCCAATATATTGTACACAAAATTAATTAGAAAATGTTTTCATGAAAACCTGACATCAATTTTCTCTTTTGTTAGAGAACCCATTTTGTTCTAAAATACCTAATTTTGAAAAAAAAATATAAAAATGTTTTTAAAATGTTAAAAATAATATATTACTATTATTTTAAACCATCATTTTTTTTTAAAAATTTTTTATTGGAATCTTCTAGTGTCATACCTAACAAGAAATTTTTTCCAACATTTTACCTTAGAAAAGGAATATTCTTTTTACCTTCTACCACATGTATGAATTTAAACATCGTCATTTTACTCGATGTTTAATTTTCATGTTCAAAACATTAGTTTTCTAAATTAAATTTTTTTACATATTATATTCAAATAAATATATTTTCAAATTGTTCTTCAAAATAAAGAATATATTTTCCACAAAAAGGTTTTAAAAGATATATTTATAATACTTCCACTCATCAATGACAACAACCCCTTATTTTAACTTCACTTTAGATATATTTTATTGATTTTATCCTTATTCCTTGTTTGGATTGTTTTTTATTTATTTTATTAGTGATAGTATTTATGTAACACTGCAAGATTTCTATGTGATAAAATATTATATTTTAAAAACATTTATTAATGTTTTGTAAAAATTATTTTATGTATTCTTTTATACAATACGCCAAGATAAGCTATCACTACCTGAAAAAATAGCTTATAAATATTTATATACAACACTATTATTGGCTTGGGTAACACACAATTTCTTTTTCTTTAATAGATTTCATTTCACGGATTACAATGTTTAATGGAAAAACTAAGTATTATTATCTTCCTTATAACCTAGCCATTATAATACATGATATTAAAATTATAAATTGAATTATTAATGTATTATATACACAAGTATATATAAAAATAATTATTTCGTGCGAAATTAATTATAAATAAAAATAAATCCCTTTTATATAAAAGGAAATGTTTTTAAGTAAAAATATTTAAATGAAAAATAATAAAATCACTCCTGATATAATTTTTAAAGAAATAAATATATAATATATTAACTATAATGTTTAAAATTAACCTTATATGTTTTCCATACATGTTATAAAAACATATTTATGTTTTCATATAAAACAATTATTTTTAAAAAAATGTTGATTTGCTTTATTTTGACGTAACAAACATTTTAAGTCATGTTTTGAAGATATTTTTACATTGAATTTTAAAAAATAAAATCTTTATTTTGAATCTAGGTATAAAAAAATTTGTTTGAATTAATTTCCAATGTTTTATGATTTGTTTCTAGTTTTGATGAATAGTAAAAATATACAAAATTATAATTGAAAAAATTCATCTTTTCATCAAAATAATTTAAATGTATAATTAATATTCTTGAATTGTTTTAATATATAAATATATTATATTTTAATAATTAATTATAATTAATTTTGTTATCATTAATTTTATATTGAAATTATATGTAAAAACATTTCAATCCTTTCCATTTTTAACTATGAAAACATTTTTTCTCATTCCGGAATGGTATTACTTATAAATTAATTAATTCTACTTCATCATTTTGAATTTCTAAATAAGGATTATATATTTGGAATTATTGGGTCCAAATAATGTAAATAGTTTTCAATTATTTTTTGTCATTATGAATAATAAATTATTTAATTTTTTTATTAATACAGTAAAAAATGTAAAACTTGTAATTAATGTGAAAAATAATTTTATAAAATTACCCTAAAACAATCCCTAAAATCATTAGATGAGTGATTTTCTACCTAAATCATACTTGGGTCTATATGGTATCATTTTGAAGCTATTGGATGATTTTAGGAAATTTAATATATTTTATTTAACGAAATGTTAAATTTGTCTTACTCAAAATTTAATAACTATATCATTTTTATATAATGTAATACAAACTATAATTTAGAATATATATACTCATTGGAAATATTAAATGATTTTATTTATCATTGTAATTTATTTATAATTTTTTATATATATATAAGTAGAAATAAGGCTTATACAATAATGATAGAGAGCTTATTTCACTGATGAAAAATCAATAAAATGATATTTATTAAAATGATCAAAAAAATTAAAATATAAATAAAATGATAAAAATCATATTTTTCCAGTATAAATAGGAAATAATCATCCATGTGTTTAATTATTTTTAGTTCTTAGCCACATAGAATGTATTATGAAACCTATAATATTAAATTTAATGTGATGTTAAAGTTGTGACATTCATGTTATAATATTTAGGTATAATTTAATTTAGGCTTTTCTAGAAGATTTATTCAACTATAATTACTCTAAAGAATGATATAGGATATATCATCACCACAATGTTTTATTTTAAATTTTAATTAATAACTTAAGTTTATTAAATAATTACAAAAAACTAATGTGATAATTATTTTATTAATTTAGATAATAAATAAATGTTATTAAACATATTGTGATGAATATAATTTGGCATAATTAAAATTTACAAAGACTTTTATATGAATTATTTACCTAGTATAAATATAATAAAATATTTTTTTGAATTTAAATACTTTTCATTATATATTTTTAATAATAAATGAATTTAATATTGTTAAAATTGACAATATTGTTTGTTTATCAAAATAAAGTTTCATTAAATTTTTCATAAGTAAAAATAAATTTATAACAATATGTAATAATTTTAATATATTCAGTTATGTTCTATATTATTCATTTATTGTCTAGTTTACATCTAATAAGTAAATTTTTCACCATATCAATATTAAATTATTTTTAACTATAGTTAATAATAAAATACAATACTTATCTGTAAATTAAAATGTGAAGGTATGAATTTACCGAAACACTTATCAAAATTTGATTTTATGATGATATTTAAACCTTATATTATCTCATAATTAAAAAATATGACATTTTTGAGGTTACCGAATTGGTTTGGGGTTTAATATAAATTAATATTTTTTAATATTATATAAGTTCCCATCACCTTAATTATTAACAGGTGCCACCTCCCACACTTTGTTATTTCATTTTGAACTTTAATTACTATAAATTCCACCCCCACTTCCCATATAAACATACCTAGTTACACTTTATAGCTTTTTGTATTCTTAGAAGACCAACTCTACTGTCGTTAAGAGTTGATCTAGAGGGAGCGTGGTGAAGACGGGGAAATCTCTTTTATTGAATTATTAAAACTTCTTTGTTCATATACTTTTTAATCATGAGTTGTTTCAATGATAATGTAATAAATCTAGTAAATATTATATAATGATATTTTATTATAATTACGGGACATCCATATTTCACCTTCAATCCATCCTTCAAAAAATGAAATCATCAAGCGTGTGTACGTATGACATACCATCTCCACACTATGGTGTAATCTATATATCACTACCGATATACGTGGATGTGTATAATGATGAAAATAATAATTTTATGTGATTATTATAACATGATATATATTTTATAACAAAATATATATCATCCACATCCATACCATTTCACAATTATGTGAATGATATCGTCGCCCGTGCGTACATACGACTTGTCGTCTCTATGATGCGATGTGATCCATTCTACATGATATCCATTAAATAATGAATAAATAAATTTATATGATTAATTAATATGTTATAAATAAATAGAATGGATTAATACGGTATATTTTATTCTAATATCATTTTGTACATATAAAGGAGAACCAGAACATATTCATGAAAAACATGCATAAGAAAATCAAGCTGGTAATAACCAAATAACGAGTAATAAATAAATATTATTATAAAATAAAAGATAATATGATAATATATTTTATTATAAAAATTTATATGGTTTTGAAATAATTCAATGATGTTATTTAAATCATTATAATGGATGTTCAGATACATAAAAAGGATATCATACCTATGGTAATAGATAATTTCTCTATATGATTATTATATGAGATTAATTATATGTAAGTATTTACTATGGTATATTTATCATCCATCTAAATTATTTATAATTTTTGATTCAAAATTTTATTTCTATTATTCTAAATAAATTCAATTAAATTTTACAAATTTGTTATTTTTTTAAAAATTCTATGAAAATATTTTTATTTATAGAATGTGGTATTTATAAAAAAACATTTGAGAAGAATGATTTTTTAACATATACATCATTAATGGATGTTTACACTCTTAAAATTTTTTATATTAATGATTCATCCATTATAATTTTTCATTATTATCTTCAATGAAATTTCATTCTTTTGGAATTTCATGACATTTTCTTAAAATAAAATATTTTTTAAGAAGAAAGGATATATTATTAATGAATAAATCTCAACTGTTTTATCAATACTATCTTTAATCTAGGATGAAATTAATTAATAATTATTAATTTTATGTATATTTACCCTATTATTATAATAGTTGATTATGTTAAGTATGTGATGATATTTATGATATAAATTCATTTCATTTGGATTATTTTATGATACAACAATGTTTAAGAAACTAATTGTATTATTTGGGTTATGATAAGATTAATGGTTTATGGTTTTGAGGAATACTCAAGATTTATTTAATTATGAGATTGGTGATACCTAAATATCCCTCCAATGTATTTTTTAATGATTTATATCTCATGATATATATATAGGGCTAGAACCAGAAATTAACCCGGTTGAGTAATACCAAGATGGAATGAGGAGTGAACTGAGTTTTGTATTGGACTTTGTCCACTATAGTGGTCTTGGAAATGATCTGTAACTAATATGAAATGATTTTTTATTCTTATGTGAATTCTAGAAAAAAGCATGCCTTATGTTAGGACTTTTGGGATTCAGTTCATTGATTCTTATGAACATTTTTGAATTATTTTATGACATTTTATCATTATCTTTCATACATAGGATATTATTTTTAAATATTATGTTCATATTTATTACAATTATGGTATAAATGATATCTCCCATGTTTAACCATACTGAGAATCTGAGATCAATCATTCATATATTAATTTTCCCTAGGTCATGATGAATGGTATTAAGAAAGATTTGTCAAAAAGGGGTCATGTTATGAAGGAAAAAGCAAGAGACAATGTAGATGGAATATGAACCAATTGTTTTTGTTTACATTTTCTAAAGACACTAAACCTATATGGTCTTGACATAGATTTTTATATTTTTTAATGAACATTCTTCAATTTTAATGTAATATATATTTATTTAAATAATGGGTCGTTATTATTGGTACCATAGTAATGGTTTAGTTATGAAAAAACATTAGTGAGATCCCTAGAGATATTTCTAAGGATATGTCTTGGGATTTCCCATAGGAAAAATATATTTATATGTTATAATCCTGGAATTCTGGTAATGGTCAAGAATAATTTATGATTAAACCTAATATTTTATATATATATATATATATATATATGGTACTTGCCTATGATTATGAGGTTATTCTATTATAATTATTTCCACTAACACTATGTTTTAGATTTAAAAAATCACTCGAAGATGTATGATTTATATTAATGAAGGATATGTTGGAAAAAGGGATGATCTTCCTCATGAAAAACCAACTGAAATGGGTTTTGTAAGGAAAAAATCATCATTGGACCTATTAATTAATCTCGTAATATGATTAGTAATCAAAACTTTTGAGAGTTTCCTGAACCACCTATTAATAGAATTATAATGTTTCAGGGTGACTACTGAGGGAAAAATGTCCACTTTTCCTCTTGTAAATAATGTTGAAAGAGGCATCACAAAAAAAATTCAACAATACTAAAAGATTATTTGGGTGAGGAAGTGAAGGAAATAAATCATGTAATTATAAAGGAAAAGGATCGATTAAGGAAATTGAAATGTATAATGGTATTTCTAATTCATCAATGATAATTAAATAATAACAATATGGAATTTATGGAATAACGAAAATCAATTCCCTTGGGGGAAATATCTTGAATAGAATTAGTAGGGTTGTGTGAGTAGTATTTAAATTTCTGATGATGATGAAACTACAAATGAAATTTGATATGCAAGAAGTTACAATGAATAAAATGATAAAGTGTGGTTAATGGCATATGAAGATATTATAATGATGGAATGTCTATGTATTGGAATTCAATAATAATGTTGGGGAAGTTCATTTATGGTATTTGGGAATAATGAAACGTGTTTGTATTGATCTGTTTATGTTCTTCTATAAGAATTTAAGAGAAAATATTGAATTCTACTGGAAACCATGAACATTTATGGAGGTAATAACTATATATTTTTAGAGAAAAAAATGATTAATGTAATTATAAACTTACATATGTACATTATGATAATATAATGATTTTTTTATAATGATATGTGGGTTATGAATAGGTATATATGATGATAATTCATTTATTTGAATTGATTAAATATATTTTAAAAAGTGTTTTATGCTCTCATGGATGATGTTCAAAACCTTTTTGGATATAATAAGGATAAAAGATGAATATTTAAAATAAGTATGTATTGTAATTTAGCTTATTATCATGACTCAACAGAATAAATGATGAATATGTTCACATATTTTGAATGTGACCAATAAGGAAATCATTATTATATATGGTGGATAAATATAAATCCATGTTAGTGAACATATTTTTAATGTTTTCTATTTTCATTTATTAGAATGATTTTAAGGTTTAAAATTTATGAAAATATTAAGTTAAATGTCTGTTGAGGTTTTCCAAGACAATGAATTATCTCACCATAGGTGTTCTTAAGAATAATTGATAATGTGTGATAACCTTATATTAGATATATGTAATGACCTATTATCCTTTTCATGGGTTTTATGATCTACTAACACTACATGAATGAAAAAATCAAATTCATTTCTTGTAATAAGCGATGAAGTGTAAATTGGTCAAGCAACATGTAATGGATGATATCATACTTAATTAATTAAGTATTTCTTCTCTTAATTCAACCCTAGTGAAATGAACTTAAAATAAAAAATGTTATCATAGTGTCGTCATTTTGGATGAATAAAATGGAACCATAACTCATCATAGATTTATGGATTTTTTATTGTTATCTGTATACTAACAATGCTCTCTATCACTCCCCATTTAAACATGATAGATATATTTCTCTTTAATATCTATCTTTTTTACTTTCCACCTACCTTATCCTATGTGTAATATGATTTATAAGTTAATTTTGGTAATCATTATGTTTATAACATTCATTTTAAAAATTAAGTTTTATTATTCCTTTTTATGATGTGATTTTCTAAGAAATAATAATTAAAATAATCATCCTTTTGTAACCCAAATTAATTTCAATGGTGAAATTAATTTTAATGGGTGTAGAATGTCACACCATAATATTTCCATGAGATAGATATTTTTATTTTTATTTTATATTTTAATTAATTTTTTTTATAATTAATTGATTTTTTTATTATACACTACACAAATATAATATAGAACTACATAGAAGACCATCATATCATGCAGTATACACAATAGGATTCATGTATTGGGTTACACTAAAATACATGTTCTTGGATGAAAATCATTTCACATAACTCCGAGTTTATGTGATCGACTAGATATTATTATCATTCCTTATAACCAAGAAAATATAATTGATTATATGAAGATTATTAACTATATTATGAAATAATTCATGACACATGTATATATAAAATTAATACATTGGTGAAAAAATAATTATAAAAAAATAAAACCCTTTTAAAATAAAAGTATTAGTTTTTATGAAGAACTATTTAAATGAAAATTAACACAATCTCTCTTCGATGATTTTATAAATGAACTAAATATTTCATATATTCAGTCTAATTATATTAATTTATATTATATGTTTTATAAACATTATATATAAAAATTTACAATATTTTAGATAAAAGAAGTATTTTTCAAAAAATACATTTTTTTCCTTTTCATGGTGTGCCGTTTTTAAATCATTTTATTATTATTATTAAATAATATTTGTAAAGATAATCTTTTTATTTTTAGGTAGGATATAAAAATATACTTTGGATGAAAATTTGATATCATTATGTTCTGTTACATGTTTTGGTGAATATTAAATATATACATAATTTTATTTAAAAACAACTTTTTCATCAAAATAATTTAAATTGTTAAGATATATTATTTAATGTTTTTTCAATATTAATAGGATATTTTGTTTTCATTTCATATAACGTTTTCATTGGAATAATTTTTTTTATAGAATATAAATGTATAAACATTTCAACATTTTGAATGTTTTATCTTTTAAAACATGTTTTCTCATTCTGAAAATGGGATTATGCTTAAATTTTTTATTGAGACAAATATGTTATGAATTTTAAAAAATGGATTACATATTTAGAATAAGTTGCTAAAAATTATGTAAATAAATATCTTTGATTTTTTTCATTAGGAATAATAACATTATAAATATTTTATTATTATGGTAAAAAAGATAATCAATTAATTAAAGGTAAAAATAATATTATAAAATTTTCCTAACACTTGTTCTTATATCAATTTTTTACCAAAATCATCATCGTCTCGAAATGGTATCATTTAAAAGCCACTTGGATAAGATTATGACATTTTATATATTTTATTTAATGAAAACTATAATGTATATTATTAAAAGTTTAAATACATTATAATTTTAATATAAGGAATTGTAGAAGGTAAATTCGGCTGTAAGTACTTATTTTAAATATAAAATGTTTTTTTAATGGTAATTTATTTTTAAATTTTAGGATATATATTATTTTCTTTAAGTCTTATACAATAATGGTGTAGAAATTATTTTATTTAGAAGAAACAAATAACATTAATGAAAATAATATTAACCATTCAAAGACTAAAACACTTGAAAAATCTTATTAGTCAAGTATATATTGACCATAATCATCCAAGGGTGGAATTATTATCAATTTGGCAGCACATGGAATGGATTTTCATGCATCTATTATTATATTTAATTTTATTCTAAAGATGTTACATTTATGTTTTAATACATATAAAATTTCTAATGTAGGATTTTCTAAGAGATATATTTGAATATAAGAATTATTTTGTAATATATTAGATTTACCATCATCATTTTATTTTATTTTAATTTTTTATTAATAAAATAACTATGTTATATAATTACAAAAAACTAATGTAGTAATCATTTTATTAATGGAGATAACAAATAAATGTTATTAATAATATTAAAATAAATATAATTTGGGATAATTAATATATTCATCAAATTTTCTCTATTACCATTACCTTTTAATTATATAATAAAATATTTGTTTTGAAGTATATTTTTTTATCTTAATTATTCAAAAAAATTAATGAATTGAATAGTGTGAAAAATGGAACTATTTCTTATTTATCAAAATAGTGATTTATTCCATTATTTTAAAATCAAAAAACATTTTAACAAATATACACTAATTATGTAATAGTTTTAAATATTCAAAATTATTCATTTATAATCTAATTAACATCAAATAAGTAAAATTTTCAACCTTTTAATATTGAAATATTTGTTACGATAGTAAAAAATTAAATATAATAATAAAGTTTAAATTAAAATGATAAGGATTTAATTGATAGAAAAACATCTCTAATAATTATTTATTCATGATATTACATCCTCATATCATATAATTTTTAATAAATTACATTTTTTAGGTTTTTGGATGTTTTTTTATTTTATTGTAATTAAAATATTTGGAGATTTCATAAGTCCTCCTCACATCAATTATAAAAGGGATCCACATACCTCACTTATTCAATTCATTTTGAACCTTAAATATTTCCCATTCCGTCCCATTTCCATTCTTATCTTCCCTAGTTACATTCTAGATGTTATGTTCTTCTTACAATACCAACACTACGTCATGTAAGAGAAGATATAGAGGGAACTCATTGATGAAGATATAACCTCCTCTACTGATACATTCATTCTTTTTTCATATCATACTTCCTCTTCATCTTTTGATTATATTATAATGTAATAACTCTAGTATAAATTTTATAAATATATTTTATTTTGATTATGGAACAACCATGTTCCACCTTCCATCTATCCTATGAAAAAAGACATCAACTAGTGGGCATAAATATGACTTGCTGTCTCCATGTCATGGTTTAATCATTTTGTCACCACCAAAGTACAGGGATAGGTATAATTATTGAAATATTATATATATGTTATTTATATAACATGACATGTATTTTTTAATATATATATATATATACGGTTGAGATTTATACCATTTCACAATTATGGAAATGATATCGTCGCTCGTACGTACGTACGTCAGACATTCTCAATTATGTTATGTGATTCATTTTACATGATATTTTTCAAATAAAGAGTATATAAATGTATAAAATAAATAAATATTGTATAAATGTACATAATTAATAAATAATTTAAATATTATGTCAAAATCATTTTGGACCTATGAAGAAGAAGCATTACATATTCAAAAAACTTATTTATAAAAATGATTTTGTTAATACCTGAATAATGAGTAATAATGAAATCTTATTAAAAAAATATGAAAATATTATCATATATGATATCATAAAAATAACTTTTACTATTTAATAATACAATAACAATATTTAAATCATTATATAATAGGTTTGAAAAAATACAAAGGATATCATACCTAAGGTAAGGGATAATTTCACAATATCATTATTATCTATGACTGTTTATATGTATTTATTTACTGGGGTATATTTATTATCCACGTACAAGTTTCCTATTTATGTATTCCAAAATATTATATATTTTATTCTATTTTTCAAGTCAATTTTAAATATTGGTCAATTTTTATTAAACGGTATGACATGAATCTATTTACATTTTTAATATGAGGTAAATTTTGATATTTTTTGAAAATATATAATATGATTTTTTTAAATATACATGTAATGAATGGATTTTTACACTTTCATAAGACATTATTTCCATTAATTATAACTTACATGTTTTCATGTTTATCTTCAAATAATATTTTTTCTTTTTAATTAGTGTGGCATGTAAAAAAAAGAAAATAATTTTGTATAAGATATGATATTTTCCTTAAGAATCAATTTCAAGTGTTTTTAAAAATGAACTTCCATCAACATTGAAGTTATATAATAAGAATTTTTATAATTATATTATGTAAAATACTAATATGGTTGATAATGTTGATAATGGAATAATATTTATGAAATCCTTTCTTTTTCTATGTATTATTTTATTATGGAAAAATATTTAAAAATGTCATTTAATTCTTAGGATTATGCTAAAAGAATGATTTATATTTTTGTGGAACATGTAAAATTATTTTATTTTAATATTGTTGAGAACTATATATCTCAATAACTCATTTGGTAAAGATATAAATCACATGATATAGACAAGTATATAAAGAGAAATGATGTCATTTAAGTTATACATGGATAGAATGGGGACTAAATTCTATTCAGTAATGGGATATTCTTCTTTGATGGTCATAGAAAAAAGCCTTGGATAATGTGAAATTATTTTTATGCGTATCTGTAAGAAAAAAAATCATATCTTATGCCATGACATTTTTTGATTTCATCGATTGATTCTTATGGATTTCTATAATTTATCCAATGATATAATATCGGGATCTTTCATTTTCAGTTTAAAATTTACAAATTCTATGTTCTTATATATTATGATTATGATATGAATGATATCTATCTTGATTAAATTTCATGAGAATCCTATCACAGCCATTCATATTATTTTTTAACTAGTTCATTAATAGGGTAATTAAGTAAGATATGTCAAAATAGGGGTCTAGTTATGAAGGAATAATATGGTGAAAAAGTAGATGACATATGAACCTATTTTTAATGTTACCTAGATTCTAACGAAACAAAATATATATGGTCAAGGTGTATTTATGTATTGTTTTTTTGTGAATATTCTTATATTTTAAATTAATATATATGTATGTAAATTATGGGTCATTAAAATTGAAATTTATATATTTTATTCATTATTATAGTCTCTTTTAAATATTCAATTTTCAATGATCATTACACCTTGATTTTACTACAAATATCCATATAATTTATCACTTATATGTTCATTATCTAATACATATATGGTTTTTAAATATGATGATTCCATTGAATGTTATTTTATACACTTTGTATGTATTAATAAGTACTTATCCTTCACTCAATACATATATTTGATGAGTCCCATTGTTTTTAAATTAAATTGAATATTTTATATACGATGAATGATTTGGATATGAAATACATGTCTTGTGGACAATTTAAAGTAGTCCCATCGATGCATTGGTAGTCTCATGAGACAAAATCAGTTTTCAGAAAACCATTTGAGTTTGTTTCCATGCAGGATAGAAGGATTTCTACCAATAAGTATAAATAGTCTTGTGAAACGACGTGACAGTTAAGGTATAATTTTCCTAGGAAACATGATGTCTAATAATTAAGAATTTCCTTCATTTGGATTCATTATTTACCATCCCTAATATTTTCACTATGAAAACATATATGGATTTATTTCTTTCCCTATTTTTTGATTAAATAGATAATGTTTTCAATTTCTTACCTTTACGTACTATTTTTTCTTTATATAGTTATTTGAATGGAATGTGTTTCTAGACATCTACCTTTCAATATTTTGTAAAAATTTCTTCTCAGTTTTTTGATTATATGTTATATATCTTAGGTAATTAACATTCTATATTGTCTATTCACATTTATTCAATATTCCTTCCTCTATACGTGCGCCTTAAAGAGTGTTTTTTCTCACCCTTATTTTGATTTATTTCACAAGAATCCAAGAAGTGTACTAGGAAATATAGAAATGAATATTCTATGTGGAAATAATGTTTTTATCAAATGAAATTATGTTATAATTCAGTATTCATTTGTAATAAAAGACTCATGTATATATCTGTCTTAACAAACCTAACACACACTTCAATCCGTTGGGATTTGATTCCTTGTAATCATTATAATGTATTGGTTTGGGAAATCTACTTTGGGAATCTGGTGTTAGATCACTATAGTTGGTGTTAGATTATGTTTTGTAGAAACTCTAGTAAATATATTTAGGAAAACATGGATTAAGGAACATGACCCAAAGAAGTAATTTGAGGATATGTATAGAAGAACCTCATTAAGATTTGATTAGATAGAGAATATTTTTTTTCTAACAATACATCCTTTTCTGGATACTAGAAGTGGATGTCGTTTTGGAACATATTTACCTAGGGTTAATAACTATGAAAAGGTGCATCTAGCCTAACATGATCGTAACAAGGTACATTAATATGTTCCTTACTATGAACATAGTGTGAATTTTTTCATGGATGCACTTAGGATAATTATAAATTTTGTTACAAACCATTCTGAAGGAGTTGAATAGATAATCATAATAAATTACATAAGAAAAACCATTAAACATGTAAGGTAATATGTAGAAATAAAATAGATAATGTATTTATATATAGAAATTGTATTAAAAATATTAGATAAAATGCTATTTAATGATTAAATTACAAGGATTCTACCAAATTTATTTTAGAAATTATATTAACATGGGTTTAGAAAAGGAAAAAATGTATTTTGATTTAAAACCCATAATTTTCTTTAATGATGTTGGGATCAAACCCATGAACTTAGGATGATGAGTGTTTAATGTCTATCGTAGTCCTATATGATTACTTGGATTGTTTTCCATTGTTTTTGGTTCAACAATTTGACGAATAAATAATAATGATTAATTATTTGTGTTAATTCTTAGGATTACATATTAATGAATCAAACATATTAGATTTTGAGAATATTTTGAGACCATGAATGAGCCATGTACCTATTTTAGGGGACTTATGATTTGTAAAAATAATTAGTACTTTAGGAATAAATTTTAATTTCTGTATATCCATTTATCATAGTAATTGATGACTCAGAAACTGATAAAGGAAAAACCAAAGTATGACCTTTACTTTATAGAAATATATCAGTTCTGTAAATTTCCATATATATATTTATGTCTTAAAATATTTAATCAAAATAAGAAAAATGATCAATATAAAACAATTATCCTAATAACATGGTTTTGAAATGATGACCTTTTAAATAATCATGGATTTATGTATTTGAGGCCCTCAAATTTTCATGATTAATACATTTTCCTATAATTTATGACCATATTCACTCCCTATGAAAATTTACTTGTTTCAATGTCAATATTTTCACTTTCCATTAATAATCTACAAATTGGATACCTAATTTTATGTTAGTACATGTGACCAGTGTAGTTAACATTGTCTCTTTTCTAGATGATCTTTTATAAACCCTTATCATATTGGGTAATTTATTCATAAAAAATATCAAAAAATATATTTCAATGATTGAGTTTAAACTGTGAGGATGAAACTTAATTAAGCTGGGGAGAATGTATCAACCCAAACTTCTAAACTACTAACATTGTATTCAAATGTGTTTATGACACGCAACACCAACAATGTAAAGGAATGGAATATATTGATTCTTTGAAACATAATTAATATTTTAAATGATTTAAATATATTATATATCTTTCTTTTCATGAAATACTATGTTACATTGATTTATAAGAATCAAAGGATTTCTATAATGACTTGTGTAACAAGTATAACCACTTTCTGCCAAACGATAATATATTTTAAAAACTATATTTTTTGATAAAATAAGATATGACCATGCTGTTAAAGTTATGGTTTTTATATTGTGTAGGAACTTATTAAAATATATTTTTAGAAAAATATAAAACGAATTAATTGGTACTACATTTATGAAAAATAAATATAAGAATCAATTGAATATAATGAAAATTTTTTATTTTTAAAATGCTAGTTTATCCTAATAAATTAAAATAATTATAATAATTTATTGATATTAATGTAACATATATATTATATATTAAATAACATATATTTGATATTAATACAATAGTTTTGTTAATCATAAGATACGAACAAAACCATTTTATGAAAAAAAATAACTTTTTCTATAAGAGAGATTTTACCGCATTTTAATGGAGAACAAATTCTAAATCAAATATTATGAATTTATTTAAATATCATATATGATAAAAAAATTTGTGAAATGTTAACATAGAATTTTTCATAGAGTTAATTTTTGGTGTTTTCCTATGATGTTTTTTTTAATATTAGAAAAAAAAATTAATTGAAAAATCATGTATCATAAAAATATTTTATATGGATAAATTAATTTTTAATTTGTTTTTAATGTAATAATAGATAAACTGTACACAATTTATTCCAATTTATATAATTTTAATTAATTTATCTTTGAAATTTGATATAAACACATCTCAATCATTTGAATATTTTCACTTTAAGAACTCGCTTTGTCATCCCATATGTGGAATTAATTCTATATTAATTTATTCAACATCTAGGATTGAAATTTTGAAAACATGATTCTGTATTCGAAATAATTATTATTTATAATGTCAAATAATTTCTACATTATTTTTAAAAAAATTATTTTATTAAGTAATTAAAATTAATTACAGTGATTGAGAGGAAAATTATCATAATTTGGGAAAAACCATTATCTTAAGAGCCAAAATGACCTAGAAAATTGTGAAAAAAATTATTTTATGCTCATATTTATACCATATAATCAAATTTATATAATTTATACAATTATTGTAGCCCCGTGAGAAGTGAAAAAACAATGGTCGAATTTGATTTTCTCTAATTTACAAGAATATAACTCCCCCTCTACTATAAAGAGGCACTCACCACTCCCACTTTTTCCCATCTCTAAAAGAATAAGTCACTTAAAAACCATGATAAAATAATCTCCCCAAATACCTCCCATAATATTATAGCTCCTATATATGTCACAAATCTAATCATTTATGTTTTTTGTAATAAACAAATAGTGGTTAGTCAAAACGATGTTACACTCTTCAATGGTCACTTTAATTTAATTTCCATCTCTTCGCCCTAAATTATTATTAATACATGATTAAAAAATAAAATAATTATAATTAATATAATTATTTTATTATATTAAAATATTCTAACATACATGAACATAAACATCTATCTATTGTGTAACAAATTTACGATTCATTTGTATGGCAGACTATCGCCTCACAAAACAATGATTGTTTGTTCTTTCTTAACCAGCTCACATAGTGGGAATTAGGTTGGAAATATTGTTTTTATATTTAAAAAATGTTATTTATAATTTATTTATACTTATTTATTTCTTATATAACATATACCTTAATCCATTCCATTTTAAGGGGATACGATAACATTATTTGTGGTTGTGTGGACTACCAACTCCTAAATCCTATGTGATTCATTAATGATATACATAGAATGTATTATGGGATGGTTTTAATAAACTATTATGATATATATTAATTATTAATGATTATAGATTTATTATATACATATATATGATTTAAGTTTTAGTCATTTGAAATACAAAAAATAAATGGAAGTTTCATTCATGCAAATATACGACATACCGTCTCTATAAATGGTGAATTTCATTTTATATCTCCAAATATTATTCATTAATATAATTAAATATATACTAAATATATATTATTGAAATCATTTATGAAATTCTAGATATTATTATGTCCTGATATAGGTGTTATTAAAAAATATAACATGTTAAAATACACTCAAAAAAATAGGAAACTAACAACTAAAATAGTGAAAGTAATTAAAGGATATTTACAAATGCATAATTATATATTATAAAAAGATGATATATGATATTATAAATAACCGTATTGTTATTTGGTAAGTTATTTACATGTTTAGAAAAATTATACAATATGTTAATGGATGATAACCTAAAAGGAAAATCATGGTAAGAGATTATTGTATCTCTTTTCATTATGTGAGGCATACACAATTTTCACCAATTATTTATTTTCTATTGTGTATATACTACCCCAAATTTATTTTATATCATGAATAAATGTGTATTCAAAATATTTTGAGTTTAAATTGAAATATTCCATCTAATTTTATTTGCACATACTGTTACGAAACCTGTAATGATATTTCATAACCCAATTCCTTTTCATTGGGTTATATTAGGTACTCATTGTCATTTATATTATTTGATTATATATATAATTAATTTTAATATATATATATTTATTTATTTATTGATTTATTTATATATCTCTTATGGGAATCAAAATTTTGTACACATGATAAATTATTTAACTAATTCTACTTTCAATGTTATTAAGGTTATAAATGATTATACCAAAATATCATTATAATCAATATTTATTATTCATTATATTCCATTAAAGGAATTTATATTACCAATTTTTCAAATAAACAATTTCATTTTATTCTAATATGTTAATTCGTGACTGTTTTTAGTAATATTTTTATTTTTCCACTCTTTAGCACTCAAAATATTTTTCAAATTCATTCCATGGAAAAACCAATTTTATTTCTATATTTAGTCAGAGAACAAGTTTTCTTATAAAAGGCCTATTTTATATAATTTTTTTAAAAGGTATTTATAAATACTTCAAACTAATTTGTAAAATATATTTTATATTTTTTTTCTTTTAGAAATTTTATGAAAGGAATATTTATCTCTCTTTCTGGATAAGAAAATTTTCTATCATTTTTATAGAGATAAAGGAATGTACATTTTACCTTTTATGCAAAATATAGGTTTTCCTACAATAATTTCTTCAATACATCATTTTACTATTTAAAATATTACATTTTAAATAATATTTTAAAAGTAATTTTCAATGAATAATATTATAAAAAATACAAATAAATTTGATATTCTTAAAAATAATTTGTTTTCAAACTATATTTATATTATTTTAATTCATTGAAGATAATAACATTTTATTTTTAATTCAATTAAGATATGTTGTATTTATACCTTCCATACACTTCCAATGGGTGGTTTTTGATTTATTTTACTAAGGGTTGTATTGAAATTAACATCTGTGATAAATTTTTGTAGTCGATGTGAAATATTCAATTTTCAATTATCATTGAACATTTATTTTACCCTTGTTATCCATGTCAATTTTCATGAATATGGTCATTTTCAAACTCTTATACCATTTTTATATTTGGTTTCTACTTTTAAATTCATTTGATTTACTAGATAAATATTTGTAAATCTATTTACTTTACTCAATATGGATATTTTGATAATACACATTGCTTTTTATTTAAATCAATTATTCAATATATGAGGAATGTTGGGGACATGCATGAAATGTGATGGGAACCATTTAAATCAATCTCATCGATGCATAAATAGTATACTGAGATGAAATTAGTTGGTGAAAAAATGATTATATTTTTTCCGTGCATAATTGATGTATATCTATCGATATATTTAAATTATCTTGTGAAATGAATAAATTTTAATGGAATCATCATCCAAGGAAACATAATGTCTAAATATCCTGCATTTCATTAATTCATATTTAGTATTTGTTATCCAAGAGGAATTCAATATTTCAATGTCTTGTTATTCATTTTATTATTAGTTTTTGAATATATGTCACATATTTTTAGTTTCTTATTTTTCCATACTATTTATCCATTATCAAATTATTTTAATGGATTGTGTTTATAATTATTATGTAGTCATATTTTTTATGAATTCCTCCATAGTTTATTGACTATATTATATGTGTATTGAATTATTATATTTTTATATTAATTATTATAATTTATACAAAATATATTACGTTATACATGCCCTTCATAGAGTATCTGGTCTCACCCCTATTTCGATTCCTTCTCCAAGAATATATGGTTTGTACTACAAACAATATGAAATTATATAATATGTGGGAAAAAATTTATTATTGAAATAATAAAAATATGATATGATTGAGTATAAATTTTTAATAAAAGTCTCATGTCTCTATCTTCATTACCAATGATACTTTTCATTTTTATCCTTAAGGATTTTCTACTTGACTTCATGTTAATGAAATTGTACTGGACACTAGCTCTAGGATTCATGGGTCAAGTCACTATAATGGGGTTGAAATATGATCTTCAATGGATTCGTGGAGAATCAATGAACATATTTCAACCGAATAAATCATAATGTAATTCTCATGAAATACAAGGATCCCGATGAGATGTATTAAGGCCTCTATTATAAGTTAATCAATGTGGACTAAGGAGAAGAATATGGAAAGAACCACCAAACCAATGGAATCTCTAACCTCCCCAGCACCTTGCAAGAGGCTATGCGTGAATGAAATATCAATATTTAACTTGATTCCTATACATGGGGATTTCATTTATTCCTTCTTCCTTATATATATGACTTGTTAAAATAATAATCATTCCACTGACTATCCATACTCAACCTCAGGGATGGATCTTATCAAATTTTAATACATGGAACCCCAATTAAGTTATCAATCTACAAGTCCAAAAACCAATTATATATGATAAATTAACAAAACCTAATGGAGATCTTTGTTCCTATAATTATAGATACACCATGTACCCATATAGAGGGAGATTATAATCACGTCTAGATATTATTTATCATCCGCCACACCATGAGACCAATTAATTAGAAAATATCTTATATGGGAAATAAGAAAATGAACCTGAAGATATCACTGATTATTTCCCATAATTACATTGCCTAGTAACCTTGGAATAATATGTGTATGTATTATCTGTTATTGGGGTTCCTCCACACATGAAAATAGTGGTTAGATAATTACCCCTATTTCTGATCCCATCATCTATAGAGATTGAAAATGATCTAATCCTCCATATCAATATGTTTAATTATTATCATATATCCCTACAGCATATAATACATTCCTATTTATCAAAAAATGGTTTAATAGGTATTAGGACAAAATATTCCTTAGAAAAAATAAGCCGAAAGGTGAGATCCTGATAATAAGTTTTTCCTTCTGATTGTTCATCGGTATATCACTAAAGACTACGAGGTGATGGTGATCTAGAGTAGCTTTGATAAAATATGAGTAATCTCTTGTATATAAAATGGATATGTTAGTTTCAGGAACCCTAGAAAATATATCAATACCAACAAATAATCATGATTTCATAAATTTATATCCTACCATTAGATGATCCATCTAGAGTGATATTGAATAACCAAAATATGTTTTCGAATCAATTTTCATATACTCAAGATATGGAGACATGACTCATTAATATTAAGACCATATGTAAATATGATGAACCAATCCCACAATTGTTGGAATTCCAATGTTTCCCATCCCATTTTCACTTTCATGTAGTGAATTGTATCTTTTTTAATCCTCATATTAATTCCACAAGATTCGATCGGCCTCTCTAGCATAACCTATATGGCCTAGTGGTAGAGGCTATCCATATGATCATACCATATGAATGAAAAAATTGGTATTTTCAATATTCATCAGGTTGACCTTGGGTGAATTAATTAGAAAAAATGCACATGGGGATAGATGAAATATTATAATAATTAACAGTTATCAAACCGTAATGATAGATATCGAATTTTATGATTGGTTATATGTTTAGATATTTTACAAATCAACGACTAAAATTGATGACTTTAAACCCTAGATGTTGAAATTAGAGAACCCAAGTATTATGTGGGGAATATCCTTATCAGAAATAATTTTTTTTTTATCTTTATCACTCTTATAAATTGAAAATTACTAGAAAGATATATAGATATTTTGATTTAGATAATAATCATTCCACTCATTTTGATTTAGAAATGAAAAATTGAAAACATCTCTTTGTTGGGATGGTAGTCCGCATGTACGCATTAGAAATGTTAGCCTTTTCAAACTGATTTTAAAGGTAAGAAGGTAGATGTGATATTATCATTATAGATGAATAATTATTTCTTAAATATAATATATATACATTAATACCATTATAATTTCCATCCACAAAATATTATTATGAAAAATTAATTTTATCTCCTCCTAGAGATGGTAAGTCGTATGTATGCTTGGAAAATATATTCTATTCTTATTTGATGGGAAAGACTGCTGAAAATTGGTGATTAATGGAAATAATATAATTTTGGTATATTAAAATTATTAAGTTATTATTTTTTTGATAGTTAGCTTAGATTTAAAGGAGTAAAATGAAAATGTACAAAATTAAGTGATATGTTTAGGTGATTACCTCTTCAGTAAAAGAACTCCATTAGATCTTCAAATACAGATTATAGGTTTTTTATTTTGGAATACCATCACCAATATAATGTTTATATTTAATTTTTAAAGATAAATTGATATTTTTTAGTTGATACATAATTATTAATTTTGTGAAAATAATAGAATTTAGGGGTTCCCATTTTATGTCAGGGTAGTGTCACCCATGAAATTTATTAATATATTAAAATATTAAAAATTCAATGCCTTGAAAATAATTAAATTTTCTTATATTTTTAGGTAAATATGGACTTTTTTTATTCTAATTATCATAAAATATTTGAATTTCTTTATGAGGTTTTTTATTCTTATTTTTTTGTTTAACCCCTTAGTTGGCATATTGTAACATTAACTTTAGTAACATATATTTTACTATTTAAGGGTTAGAATTTTAAAAATAATGTGAAAATTAAATCATATATGAACACAGATTTAAATTTTCGATAATATACTATATGCATTGTCCTATTTTATGATTTTATCACTTATTAATAGAGTTTTGTTTCTATAAAATACTATTTGATTCATTATTTACACTATACATTTAATTTGAAACCAAAAACAACTGTAAAATGAATGAATTAAAATATAATCCATTAATATTTTTAATATTTTGTACGCATAAATAAAATGTGAGGAATATTTAAACTCATCCAAATTATATTACTTTTAATATATTAAACAATATTATTATTTTCTGTTAATTGTTGAAATAATGTGTTTATGATTCATAATAATTTAATGTAATATTATAATTACTAAATATTATAAATATATTTTAATCACAAGATAATTTCATAATTCTAAAAATAATGATTAATATTTATTCATAACATCATTTTTACCTTATGTGAACACATAAGACATTTTTAAAAGTAAGATATAGACATTTTTAATTATTCATCTCCTAAATAATTATATATTTCCTTCTCATATAATGTTATGCCTTGTAAATTAGCATTCATTAATTAAGATATAAGATTAATTCCCCATAATAAATTATAATAAAAAATAAAAAAATTTACACGAAATTTTGTTTTAACGTACTTTATTCCAATTTTCCATTTACAATGTTAATAAATATTTCCATGGTGAATATTTTGGAAGCCTAAAAATAAATGGGGCCTATTTGAAAAATCTGAATGTAATGATTCCAAATATAGATTTAATTTTCCATTATTAAATATTTATAAGGTTTATAAATTCATTTCAAATTATGGGCACATAATGCGATGAATCATGTTTTTTAAATTACTTTTTGATCATAAAAAATATTTATTCCTATTTGATAGTTATAAAAAACATTCTATGTAGAAAAAATGTAAGATAAATTATATAATTTGAATATTTATTTAAAAATCATTCACCTATAGATATAAATATAATTTTTTTACCAAAACACAATTATTGTATAAAAGAAGTTTTTTAAAAAAAAGACACCCCCTATTTTCAAATAATTTTAATTTTATATTTTTAAATATTTCATTAATTATTATTTCATTTTATAAATAAGAATATTATATTTTTTCAAATTTTTTATACAATAATTCATACCCACCAATCCATTACTAGACAGTAATGGACTAATTAAATTATAATATTTTAATATAATATCATAGTTCCTTATACATAGTGTTATGTGTAAATAAAGTTATCAATGAAATAAAAAAAATTATAGAAAACTATATACTAAAATATTAGGGTATTACATATATTCCTTAAACCCAACATTAATGTTCTTAATATTCTCATTTTTTCAGTGAAGAAATTGTTATTGTTTATGCCATGAAATGTTAATTTCACATTATTTCATTAACCAATATTATTGTACGTTTGGGTAATATAATATGGGATGTTATAATATTAGTCTTAAGGAATTATATACACATTAATTTTATTATTACATAAAATAATATTTCTTACTATTATCATTCATGAATTTTCTTTTTATTAATATCAATAATAAAAGTGTTCCATATGATTAATCATAAGGGAGGTTCTTTGTCGTCATGAGATGAGTGTATGGTGGTAATAGTAGGATAATTCATTAAGTGAAAAAATGAAAACAATATAATCATGGAGTCCTGAAGTAGTAGAGACCTAAATAATATATCAAAAAAATCAAAACATTTATGGGGAAGGGAAACCAATTGGAATAAATGATTAGAGGGATTATTTGGTCAACATTTGAGGCCAAATAGTCTGTAATAACATTCCCTTGTGTGGGAGAATTTAAATGGATATATTGGGATATTAAAACCATTGATATGGTGCGATTCAATATTTTAATTATATCAAGTATATTTCATTATAAAAGAATCTCCCATACTCCTTTTATTTAGATATGTGAGGCACTATAAAATCATCAAGATAGATCATTTTTATATCCATATGATGGGGGATTTTATATTTTAATAGACACACCATGAATGGAGGAATCTTAGAATTATTAATTAGTGATTCTTATCAAGAATAATTCATAAAGATCAATGGCGCAATTTCTTTCTATGATGAAGCAAATGAATATTGTTCATTTATAGTTCTTTGATTGACATGAATAATTGTAAATCAGGGGGTTTAATGTTTATATTTTCTTCCACAATGATTAAAAAATTATTTTTTAACACTATGAATTATTTTAATTTTGAAATTGGGAATATATAAACATTGATCATAAATATTCAAGGAATATTAATGAGATAAATTATATGATTAGTGTAAATAATATTCAATTCTCAACTAAAATTAAATTTCACTATTTATATATATATATATAAATATGGTGGAAATATATATATCTGTGTAATAAAATTATGAAATTTACATGGAATGAGATAATTAAATGAGTCATGTAGTAGAATATTTTTTTATGTTGTTCATTTGTTCATTCAAAAGATGTTTTTAACACCACATTGTTTATCCCTTCACTATGTAAAAGAAGAACATCAACAAGTATGACTTGATATGAATATTATAATGATTAAATTCAAACTAGTATAAATCTATATGAGATCAATTATGATCAATTCACAACCCATGGATACTAAAAAATCATAGAAATTAATTCTGATTAAATATTAATTCATCGATTTTAATTACAAAATTTTCAGTTTTTGTATACTTATCAATTATTTAGTTTATTAGTGTATTTTATAAATTATTGTTATGATGGCCAAAATTTTTGATGTCACACGTTTTTTTTATAATTTAGCATTAATTTCAATGATAAAAATAATTTACATTGTTTTTTTGTTTATAAATTTTTCCAAAATAAATAAAAAATGATGAATTAAAATATTATATGTTACAATAGTAAATAAAGTCTTTATCATATAAGGATTAATAAATTCTCTACATTAATTGGTTTATAGTTATAAAAAATTATACCAAATATTTTTCAGTGGCATGAACTAATCCTTGATGTTATTTTAACATCATAAAATTTATTTTCCCATGAGAATAGAACTTAAGGGGATCACAAGCTAATGAAATACCCAAGTGTGAAATCTAAAGAATATAAATGTTATTAATAATTAAATATGGTAAAAAATAAATTATGTCCATAAAATGTAAATTTTAATTTTATCAACTATACAATAGTGTCTATAATTAGATAGGATAGAAAAATAATAATGTTGTATCTCACCTTATATGAGTAAGAGTCTTATACTATTCCACAAATGGTTTTATAAATATATGTAATTTTATTTAGAGAATACGTTTTATTTTGGTTTGTAATTAACAGCTGAACAAACAGCATTGGTATGATTATAGTAATTTTCATCTTGAGAGGATTTCATCCTATCTACCCAGAGATGGGAATAAACTAGAAGCTCTATGTGACAAGTAAGATTCATGTACATCCAAATTTTTTGGCCAAATATTTTAGATTTTTTTTATACATATCTTATATCAAGGAGAAGGTAATGGAAGAACGTATATTTTTAAGGAATATTTTTAAATAATTATGAATTTGTTCTTATAGTGGTATATAATTTTAATACACGTAATGGAAATTACTACCATTAAGATCATCTAAAAGATTTCATTGTGAAGAATACATCCCACAATACTCACGTGAAAAGATATTTACATATATATGCTTGATTTTGAATATCCATCCATGTATTAATATAGAAAATTTAAACATGGGTAAAATTTGAAATAATCATGATGTTATAAGAAAATTTAATTTATTTTAAAGATATATAAAAAATTGAAACTCTCTACCCACATGAAAACATCCAAAAACTAATGCTACGATTACTATTAATCCATCCGTATTACCATGGTGAATTTTCACATATATATACCTATTTACATATTTTAAAATTTAATTTAATTTTTTTAATTTAGGTTATATATTGGATGATGTAGAATATGTTTTTATTTGATAATTGTTTTCGTTATTTCAATTGAAATTTCAATAAATAGTTTTTTCTCTCTCTCACATAATTTGTTTATGTTTTTAGAATTATATATAATATTAATTATGGTGTAAAAACTATCTTTAGGGATCCTGTTGAATAAAAATCCAACAATGAACATGTATCCTGTATCATTTATTTTTAATTTCCTTTAATATACTTTGACTTATTCAGTGGATAATTTGAAGAGAGAATAGGTGATAGTTTGTTATCAATTTGATTGTAATTAAATTTAATTTTTTATGCTATTATAACTACATTATAATTATTATAATGCAATATGATGGACCCTTCTAGGTTATTTTCAAAATAGTTATGATTTCATATTAAGAAGGTATATTAGGGGGTCTACCTGATTGAGGATCTCTCCAAAATTCTACAAAAGGATAATATATAGGTGCAAAATTTTTATAAATTTAATGTAATAGTGTATATTTATAACCATTTTATGTGAGGATGGCCACAAATATGAATATTTTGATCAAAAATAACATATAAAAATTAATGATTCATTGATGGTTCACCAAAGTTAACTATATTGGGAGATTATAGCTTCCCTCTCGCTTTATTTTGTTTTCATCTACATTTTAATTTTCAATTTTTTTAATTTTTTTGCATCTATAATCATAACCAATATATTTACATCTAAATAGCTATATATATATTAAATATAATATAGTTAGATGTATAGTGATTGATCCAAAATGGACTCCTCAAGAGATGATCAATGTCAACTACTATTCTAAACTCAAATAAATACAATTTTCTTCCCAACCCATGACAAGTGAATAAAAATCTACTTCCATTGAAAGGGAACATTCCTATAAGTTAAATTTTATTATTATCACAAATATTTAATATCTATTCTCAAATTTTATAAATAACCAATTTTCCATCATGTATTCATATTAATATTATTATGTCAGGATAAAACATCTTTGGTGTAAGAGGAGGACGTTAGTGAAAAACATTATACCTATATTAAAAATATTTAGAAAAATGTAGAGGAGATGATGATGAAATTTAAATTAATATTTGAATACCTTGTTCAATCCAATAAACAAATAATTGTAGAAAAATAAATATAACATGTGGAGTAATAGATAACTCCACTAATTTTTTATGTTGAAGAACATTTTGGATCAGAAAATTAATAAATTACAAATCTAATATTAGATCACACTTAACATTATTTAAGGGGTTCATAAATATTGAATGCCTAATATTACACTAGGTGGATTAAAATAATAATTGAAATAATTTGAGAACTATTATATAAAAATTGACATTACATGTGATCATTCTATTACTAAAAATGAATAGTTTAAACACTTATATATATCTATATTTTGAAGAATAAACCCATGAGTTAGAGAAATTTGAAGAGATATTATATAATATGGTATTCATGCCCCATAATCAAAAAAATGGATTATATAATGTTATTAGTAATGAATATGATACCGAATCCGAACAAATATAGAGATATAATATAGTATTGAAGCAATTATGTTTTAATATCATTTAAAATTATTTTTTTGACAAATATAATAGTTATGAACTTCTATAGTCTATGAGAACCAATATTTCTTTTTTATTGATGTATAATATTATGATTCACATTTAGATTAATACAAAATATCCAAAAAAACATCGAACATTTATTAAATGTTGGAAATTACGAATTACCAGTAGAATTACATATTGGTATTTAGTCTGAAGATGATAAACATATTGTGGAGATTTTTATGTTGATTCATAATTTTTTAATTCATCCAAAATATTTTTACACATTGACTTATCCTTGGTTTGTAATTTTGATGAAAATAAAACAAGTAGGCCATATTAGTTGTATATAATTCTATAAAATTAGTTTTTCAAGTATTGGAGGATATATATAATATTCCTTCCCCAAAATTCATGTTGTAAATAATTTCCATGTTTGTGAAATCATATCTCTCATTATAGTAAAACCTTTAAAATCAATAAAAATGGTTTAGTGTAGGGAAAAAAATTATGTGGTAGTTCATAACTAAAAAATAAAAATCCACATTCAGATTATGTATAGTAGTAGGAACTACCCAATTTTTGGTAGTAAACACCCATTTTCAACATGGTGGTTCAAATAAATCATTCTTTCCTTATAACTTCATATTTATTTTTTACATTCAAAATAATTGTCATTTTTTATTTTTTTTCTCATTAATTTATATATGTTAAAATATATTAAAATAACACAATTATAACACCACCAATTCAAGCCAGATATATTTTTCACTATTTTTTGATTTATTCCCAATAATAAAAATTATTATTATTATTATTTTATTTGAATGGATTATTTCATTTATGTTTTTGGGGATTTTAATGATTTTTAAGTGTTTTTTTAATTTTTATTTATTAGTTTTTATGATATATTATCTTAAATGATGTTTGAATATAAATTTAAATCATAAATTTATTTTTATATACTATAATAAGTTTTTGAAAAACAAATTCAGATTAATTTTCGTTTGGAATCATTCCCTTGAATTTGGGTTTTAATAATTTCTATTTCATTGAACTATTTTTTAATTTAACATCCATGAAATATATGAAATTTTTTTTTCATTGCTGAGATATATTCTATACAATTTTAGACATAATATTCCTAATACCCTCAAATTCTTGATGAAAATTTAGACATTATTTGTGGGAAATAAATTTTTTATTATTCATCTTTCAATGATATAGAGTTCATGAAATAAATAACATGATTGGGGATAATATTTTTTCTAAAATAAAAAATCAATTGAGACCATCCATTTAAAAAAAGGATTTTTATCCCTTTGAATCCTTGATCTTTCATTGGGGATTAATCCAAAATATAAATATGATATAAAAAACCAACCTAGAATATTATTATATAAGGATGAATATTTAATTCTTGAGTATGGGTAAGGTTCAATTGTATCTATTCCTTGGATGAAAATCCGTATAGGGGGAGTTATGGATTTGTGAAATTAGTAAAATTATTTGAGAGAGAAATGGTCATGAGTCATTATCTTCATTTTAAATCATTTATTAATATTTTGTTCTCAAAAAAAGGAAAAGTAAAAAAGGACAAATAAAAAATGGAGATTTGATGGAATTATTAATTTTTTGATTATATTTATGACTAATTAATTTCTCAAGAAAAAAAATTTAATAATCATTAATTTGTTTAGTTCATTTAATTTTATCACATTTTCTTTTAGAATAAAAAATCTTAGGAAATCAAGATGAATAAATAAATTAAATTTATTATTTGACTCATTTTCTATGATAATTAACGGGAGTTTCGTGTACATTTTGTAATGTATAATTAGCTGATATATATTCTCTATAGATTCCCTTCAATATTCATAAAAGTTTATATAAATGTTAAAATCACATCTTTTCAACCATATAATTTTTAAACAATTTTACCCCCAACACTCATCCACAAAAATAACCTTGAAAAAAACCACATGATTGAACAAATTTTTATATCTCGTAATGCTAATTAATGAAATTTATTTTTATGATATTTTTATAAATGAATTTTTTATGCATGAAGCTAAATCTAGATAAAATTTATAATTAATGAAAAGTGACATGAATTAACACAACTCAATCTATCAAGTCCTCTTCTAGGTCGTGGTAGCTTAGGAGTTCCACTCCTAGACCATCTATAAAAGGTGTTTTGTATGTGACTAGTACCTAGTAGGAATGACCTGAAATATGGTATACATTATACAAAATTACATAAATGAAATAAAAACCTCCATACACTCCACAATAATGATATTAAATATTTGAATTATATAATAAATGTGTTAAATACAATAAATAATATTTAGGATCCACAAGTTAACAATAATACATAATGTTTAGTTTAAAAGATTAAAATACATTTCTGATATAAAGGGAAACCAATATTATCCAATTATTGGAAGAAGATCCCAAAAAACACCCTCAATTGAAAACATTACTAGATAATAAAACATCATAGAAATTTTATGATCTTTAAACTCCTAGTCCACCATGATTAATGATGAAAAAAATGTAATCTACATAAAACAACACACATACATTCAAGATTACCATGTTTAGTTTAGTGCATACATATATAGTAAGATACATTTACTGTAAATAATATATTATTCAAATAGCAGTCGTCTAAAAAATAGGGGTTAAATAAAAAAATACACCATATATACTAACATGATAGAAACCAAAAATAATTTTACAGGAATTGTTCATCATGGCCCGCTAATATTGAAATTTAGAAAACAGGTTAATTATATTATGTATGAAAAATATAGTAACCCATGATTCTTCTTGAATTAAATAATGGGGAATGATATAGATCAATGTAATTAGATAGAAATATAGAATATGATATTAGATATATGTCATGGATGATATTATAGATAAGAAAATATAGATTCTAGAGAAAAATTATTTATTCAAATTATAATTGGGAGGAATACCAACCCTATATAATCTATATATAGAGGATCATAACCACATAAGACTGAATGGGTGAAAAAACATCCATCCTGGTCTTTGGGTAAGGGATTCATTAACCAAGACAATGGGTTAAATATCATCCACACATAAGGACAGTGGGAGGAACTAATTCCAATAAATGAATTTACCATAAGGATGGGTAATAGACACCTAGAATTTCATAAATACCATTTTTTATCCCCAACATCAATTATTTAAATATAAAATGAGTGTATCCTATATAATTCCCCTTTGTTTCTCTACCATTATATAATATAAAATTCCTCCATCAAATTGTATGAAAAATAACTCTTAGAATGGGTTACGAACATGACATAATCCAAGTCCTAAGAAAAGAGATATGTAATGATAAAGGTATTTAAGTAGTACACGACATGTTCTATTGGTTTTCTAGAATGTAACCAATAATTGGTATCTTTTATATTTTTTATAAAACTCACTAATGTAAAAATTGAATCCAGGATACACTACAATTCTTGTCAGACTATGTGGGTTAGTTATTCTTTAAACCACTACCCATTTGGTGTTCTATAGATACATGAAATGTGGTCTTGACCCACATGGTTTGTTGTTCTAAATGATCCTTAACTCGGATATTCCATATAATTTCAATGTTTTTTATAATGTGTTACTTGTAGTATGTGTTTAGTTTCATGGTGTATTATATATAACTCAGGAAAAAACCATATCCACCCAAGAAAACGATATATAAATTTTGTTTCATTCATAAATATAAGTCTTCTTATTAGGTATTTTAAATTTTATTCATCTTCATTCCCAGAAATTTTATTTTCATCCCTGATACACGAAAAATAAATCTTGATTCTTCATTTAAGGCCCCAACGATGGATTTCACAATAGGAAATGTTGATATATGATGATTGATCCCAATAAATGTAATATTTCAAAACCCAAAAAATTTATAATAATATTAATAACCATTCCTAAAGAAATTCATAATAAATATCTTCATGTTCCGCTATCACCCATTAAAAATTCGATATTCCACAATCACCATAAAAAAATCCTATAATCACACATGATATATGGATTCAATGACATGTTAAATATGACCATGAATAATGAATATTTGTTCTAGTAATATCCCTAGGAAAAAAATTATAATGATGTGAAAAAAAATTGTATATATATCATCAATGGCCATTTAAAACATTACCATCAATCGTCACTATGTAAAATTGGCAATAAAAATTAATGAAAATTATGAAAAGTTAATCAAATCAAATATGAATTTGTAATTTGATACTAATATTAAAAAAACCAGAATCCAGGGGTGGTTGTAAATATATTTAACAAAATCAAAATAGGTATAGAGAACATGAATTATAAAAAATACAAACATGGTTAAAAAATTGATCACTATAAAAGAAAGAATATAATATGAAGTTGTTTTAAATTCATATTGAGGTCACCCCTTAATCCCATAAATTCCCCACAATTTCACTCCACGTTCCCTCCCAAGAAGAATCTCCTAAAACCCCTATCTTGTGTGAATAACCCTATGATTAGTGTAATATAGTTTAAATATAGGTTTATCTATTTTTCAATGATCAGATGCCACATTTAATTATTTTACTAAAATAAATATATCTTTTTAATAAAAAATTTCATGAACTATGGAGTAACCCTTGAGTCCCCATTGATGAAAAAAATTAGACCCTCCTTAGGGTATGACATGTATTCCATCTTCGATAATTGTTTTGGTTTTTTAATTTAAAACTCCTCTAAGGAGAATAACTAATCTTGAATATTAATTTTTTGGATTGAAAAATATATTATTTTTATATATTAATATTACAAAAAAGTTACTTTTTCAATTATAATATTGGTTCACAACTCATATATTGGATATATATTAATATATTTCAATATCAAATAGAAAAATAACTCATTATGCCCTCCCCACATTAATTATAGTCCATCATAAAAATCTCAACCTATAATAAATGTGTATTCTTCTAATCCCATATCATGATCCAATATTCCAACGGTCTTTGTAGAACATTTCCATTATGCCCAAATACGTCAACTTGAAGATTTGATCAACCATGATGTTTCCTCTCATTCTGATCTCAAATCGAAAATATGTGCTCTAAAAAGATGTATATTTCCTATATGTCAAACTCACCATAGTCAATAACCTATTTTTAGTCAAGCATGTATCTCATCAATTGTTGAACATGGAATAAGTCATGAACCCATTCCAGCTATGGGGTAATCTCTATGGATCATGTAACCTCACATACCCATAAACAATTTGGAATGAATCTACTAATATCATAGATATTGTAACATTGTGAAACAATCTCCTTAATTGTCATCCAATTGTTTCCTTTATTAATGAATGGTCTTATTCCTAAGGATCTAAGAGACTCTATTATATCTCATTATATGAAATCATACATATCTGAGTAATATTTATTCATTTTTCTATCACTTGGAACATATTTGTCACTGATTATAGAATCCATAGACCCAAGGCTATTGAATAAACGGTTTTTATATAGTACATTGTAGACCGATAGTGTATCCTATAAAATTCAATGAATTGTTCTATACCAGTTGTGAAATGATAGTTTTTTGTTTTAATAAAACACCACCAATAGAAAATAGTCATTCAATGATCATCCAATTTTATCCTCAAATCCCTCTATTTATCAATATGAAGTAAATTTATTCACTCAAATTGAGGTGTTTTTATGAAGATGAAATTGGGTATCCATCCATATATAAGTCTAAAAATCTTCCTAAAATAATCTACATAACCTTGATGTAAATTATGTGTCTAAATTGGAGATTTTCATCATTGGTACGAAAAAATTATAATATATCCACAACATAATGGCTCCCCAACTCTCTCCTGAACACTACTGATAAATTGAAAGGATGTGGGTTGACATGGTTATTTGATAGATAATCACCCGTATTGAATCATAACCTCTTTCTAATAAATAAATCCATATTCATAATATCCCAATTCAACTCTACAATCTCAATTGGTTGTTCCAAACCCACTCATACCATGTGCCTCTCCATTACATAACTAAATGTTGAGGCATATGGAATAATATTTATAAACACTCTACATTAATCATTCCACCAAAATATTTATCAATGTTCTAGATATATATTATGTACATCAAGACTTACCCCCAACAGTGATGGATGAAAATCCATAAAACCTAATCTCAAAGAATGATTGGTATTACCATCCATCTGATGATATTGATGACCTTCTCTCCACCTTCATAAAATGTATATTAGGAAACACATAAGACATTAAAATTTAATTACCCTCTATAATTTATGTCTTCTATGTCGACCTCCTTTGTATGAAAATGAAGAAGATAGGTCTCCACTATAGAATAGAGATAAAATAACTCTACTCATTACCACTAATGATAAATTCCACAATGAAAACAACTTTATAGACTCTTCTTGGAGCAAATAAAGGTAGCTCATAATAAGCATATATGTCACCATATTTCTATATCATGGTGTTTATAATTTCTAGAGGTCATATTCCTAGAATAAATATTTCCAAAAATTTTATCTCATTTTTTAATCTCTATGTTTAAATATATACCTGAAATTATTGTGGTCTAGGTAAACTACAAACAACAATCCATGAATGTAATTGATGTATGTATTCAGGGTGAACATTACGGATTTCTGCTCCATTTCAGGGTTTTACTAATTCTTCTAACTAGGTATAAGGTGTGTATACATGTAAGGAATCACTTTGTACCACTTCAACAATAAACATTTTCGACCATCTCTTAAGGGAGGGAAAAATAAAAAAAATCAATTATATCTTTAGAGAGTCACAAGATAGGAGAAATAATGAATATTCATCATATCTCCTCAAATAGAAAATGACATAACTTGAAAAAAAATTAATGGATATCCTTCTCGATAAAGTGGATCATGTGGGCCACTTTAACAATGACAAAATTTGTTCTCTTATTAATAGTAGAACTCACATTTCAAAAAGTTCGATTAATTATAAATTCCAAAAAATAATTTTACAAAACATCGTTACAAAACATAAAATATAATTATTTATAAAATCTAGAAATCAAAGGGGACAATATATAAAATATAGAAATTAACACACTAGTGTAAACTTCTTCGTGTTTCATTCTCTATAGAAGATCACTCCGGATAAAAAAATAGTAAAAATAAATATAGGAGGTAGTAATTTGATAATAATTATAAATCCTTGTCCATAAACATGTTATGAAAAGTATTTAATGATTTATTATTATAATAAGTGATTATATATTGGGTTTTAAGGGCATTGGTACATTTAGTATATGACCGCTACACCATTTTAGCAATGACACTATAAAATGAAAATTGAAATAATAACAATATAGTATAGAATAATAAAATACATGTTTAAAAGTAAATTAAAATTTATTATAAATATTAATTATATACCGTAATAATCATTAATAATAAATATTTTTAATATTATAAAAATCATATATATTTAAAATTAATAAAGAATTTTATTTTCATTTAAAAAATTATTATTATTTAATATTTATTTTTAGGTTAACTAAGTACTTTTCAAAAATAAAATTTATTTTGATAAAATAAAAAATATGGGTTAACTCATTAGATTGAGATTATGTCAGGGTGAAGTTTGAGAAATTACTAGAATATTTTTTTCAATGAATTAACAAAAATACACATTGTTGCTCTTAAAATGTCTTATTACTTTATGAGTAATTAGTAGTGATATAATTATTTTAAAACGTGATTCCCCAACCAAAAGTTATTTATTTTATTAATATAATGTATTTTAATGAATTTAAATTTAATCCCAAACCAATAGTATACATTCCAAATTCTAATGTTGAAATTATTATTTTTATAACATTTTTTTGAAAATTAATTTGACAGGAGAAATATTATAAAAAAAATTATGTTCGGATATCAAAATAAAATATTTCCAAAAAGATTTTCTTCATTTCATAAACCAGGAGCCAAAAAATAGGGGTGACCCATGGAAAATATATTTTATCATGCCCAGAAATCAGAGGGATATAATTGAAAAATAATAAACAAGTATTCAATATTTGTTATAAATAGACACCTCTCCACCCTATTAATTTCACTACCAATATATTTCTCATGACGTTCTCCCCATTTTTTCTATATAGAGTCATTCAATGTAGTCTATAAGTTTCTAAAGAACAATACTAAATTTTTATGAAGATTTCTCATAGGTAATGTATTATCTTAATTGAAATTTTTATCTAGGTACACCCATTGTTTTTAGTCCTTTAATGTAGATGTTCTTAGGATATCATAAACATATGATAATTCCATTATTATATACTTTTATTCTTTCAATGAATGACTTACATTATCTTTCCTTAGGATTGTTCTATAAATCACATTGTTTACCTATTATACAATGAAAACCATTCGTTAAATTTTCATGCCACACTTTTAATGTTTTGAATATCCAACCATATTTTTATTCAACAATATTCATGAATGTGTAATTATTCATCAATGATTGGGTATTTCAATGTTCAAAACCCACAATATATTCTTGTGGGTTAAAATAATTAATATTTTAATTATTTGAACACTTATCCAATCAATAGTTTCATCTAAAACTCAGCCCTTATTCTCTATGGGTTATATATGTTATGATTTATTATGATTTATTTGTCAAATAATAATTAAGACATATAATGGTTACTCTTGAACAGTCGTCTCTAACATTGTTTAATATTTATTCACTATTGATGACATGGTTTATAATATCTTTGTGACTAAACTAGGCATTATATTTCATGATATTGTATTATTGAACCTTTTTGATATGCTTCTACATTCCTCATTTTTATAAAATATCCAAATTCATATGTTATATTTTATATTCATGTCATTATTATCTCTTGTTATTGATTTTTTTTTTCAATGATGAGTTGTTATATAACATTTCTCCCATTTATACATTATAATGATCTATCTCACTATTTTATATTGATTTATGTCTCTATGAGAACACTTATAATGAGGTAACCTATGATAGAATAATAAATCAGTCATTCACAAGGATTAAATAATTTTTTTTAATATGTTTTCCTTATTTAATTTTGTGTATTATATACCTATTTTGTTAAACAATAAATCATAAAATATCTTTAAATGTAATTTATACTGTAATTTGTTTTGTAATTATGTTATAAAATAGTATGAAAATGATGGGTCACTATAGCCATGATTCTATAAAAAATTACAATGCCAAGTAATTATTGACCAATGAATGAAACCATAACACCATGGGAATTCACATGGATAGAGGTCATTCTTGAATAACATATATATTCACAACATGCACAAATAATACATCCTTTGAGATAACATATCCCATGATGTAAACCTCTCAATTAAATAACTGAAACTTTGACCACTTTCCATGTATCAATTTCTACAAATGTAATTCTAGGTTCCACCTCGGATGATATTCATTCTTAACTTCGAATTAAAAAAAATTGAGGATGCCATTGATGATGATAAGTAAGTACCATATTTTTAAGGGATAAATGATATTGTTTATTATTATAAGGAACAATGCTTGGGAATATTTCATTCTAAATTTCATCACTATGACCTCTTAATGTATATAGTGAAATCATAACATCATCGTTGTAATATTCCCTCTGCAAAAAAAAGAATATGTTTACTAAAATGGACATTTACCATTGATAAAAAAATTTCTCCTTTCAATAGGTTAGTTAGAGGGATTTTTTTCCTTCATATAGAGTATTTCTCTAATCTATCCCATGATTAAAATGAATATATTAAAATAAATTAAACACCTATCATCCTTAATTAAGAACACTACTAAAGGTACCTGGTAGAATACACAAAGCATGATGAATATTTTCTGATGAGGTTTTTCCAAAAACAAAACAAACCACCAAGAGCTGGGTGGGGCCAATTTGATAACCTGAGAAAGATACTAGTGTGAACATAGTGTTTAAGACCACATGAATTTAAATTTACTGATGATGGGGTTATCATAACAAATCCTTGGTGAATATGTAAAATATATCCCTATACCATTATTGGGAGATGAGAATTTATGGAATCTTTTATACATATTTTCAATCATTCAAACTAGTGATTGATAAATAGTTACATCATATTCATGATCCTTGGTCATCTTATCTGAAAATTATTCTTTCCCATTATGGAAAACCCTGACCTATCATCAGGATGTATACTCACCCTTAAATGAAAATTTTATATCAAGGCAGGAACTATAGAAAGCCAATATATATATTATATGACATTATAAAGCTTTATAGAATCCAGATTTACAACCCATCTAAACCACTTCACATCAAGAATTTGTTCTCACTATCAAAAACTCTCTATTATTGTGGTATCTCTTCCAATAATAGACTCTACGAACAGAGGTCAGTATTGATGTTCTGTATGAACATGATGACAATAAAAAAGGGATATATTAACAAAATAAAGGACAATTCATCTTTTCATCAATCAATTCCTACCACCCATCTAACATGATCCTATATAATATATCTTTGTTATTTAACTTTGAGATTGAGTGTACTAGTTCTGAATCTTTATATGTTATGGCCCTAAAGCCTGGTTTTGAACTCCTTCTATTGAATATTAAACCCTAATGTAGTTTCCTCTCACATATGTCACCTCTTATATTATCCAAAATTTAATTTAATACCAGGTCCATCTCTAATACATCAGATCTAATTGGAATATGAAGATAACCCACACTTTCTCAAATTCCTTTAAAATTCCCCAATAAAACATCAATATTTTGAACAATCTACATTTAATCATATCAAGGTAGTATCACATAATGTCTTTGAATCTCAATAAGTTCTTGGAAATTTTTATATAACTCTACTAAATTTTAAAAACCTTCTAAGTATGAATGGATCTCTAGGTCACATGGTCATAATCATTATGTTATTGGTTATCAAAATCATCCTAAGGAAATATCACCGCATCATAAGTTTATGATATCATTGAATATTATTGAATAATATCCCTCTAATGAATACTTGAAGAAAACACCACTATTTCGTCAATAAGGATATAAATGAGAGAAAACATTAAAACTGTATCTTGGTCCAATCCTCAACGGGCAATGGGTATGGCTCTCCTCAAAACACAAGTGGCATCTGCCTCTGAAACTCATGTTGTCTCAACTACCAATATGTATTATTTTCCATAATTTTTGGAAATTTATGTTTCTACAGAGAAAAAGAAACATTTTTTGATCCAAAATAGTTGGGTCATGTGTCTCTCACTGGGCGGTGGAAACAAATTGTTCCCACATATATGAAAAATATCCTGAAATAGACAATGATGAAAATATTTATTTATTAACTAGATGATTTCATTTCCCTTCCCCCAAATCCTAGCTAGATATCTATTCGATGGTATCATATAATTCAAAAATATATAATACAGCTAAAATTACATATATAGGGAGCTAACTCATGAATTACATGGAATATTAAACAAATAATATATGATAAATGTAACATTGTTTCCACATAGCTGGTATGTATGTATACTGAGCTAACCGGTAGTTTATTAGTGTCATTCTTAATAGATATTTCAACGATAACATAATCACTATTACATGTATTCTAAATTTCATACTATTAAAACCTTAACCCTGTTACTCTAAATTCTTAAACCAATCATTAAAAAACAATATATTGTAATCTCCATCAATGGGATGTCCCACTCTAATAAAACATCTACATGACCCAACTTAATTACACCCACCTTTGGTGGTGGTAATATGATTGTTCCACCGCAATCTTACGTTCACTAGGATAGGGGTAGGTTAGTAGCACTGAGTGTTCATGAAAAAAATATGTTTGGATTTATCATAAAGTTCCAATATATAATTCACGCCTATATATATTAAAGAATATTTAATTCACATATTTGAACCATCATATAAATTGGATAAATGCACGAAACAATCTATAATATCCACAATGACATAGAAATACATATTGAATAATGTAAAAGGGATATAAGAACACCTTATGTATGGAATACCAACAAAAAAACTAATATTTGGATGTCACTAACTATTTCCCCAAAGTCCAACCCACACCACAACGTACAACTTATCTCTACTAACACTTGGCTCAAGAAATTCTACATCAATCGTCTATTCCTCTAAACAAGATATGAAACATGAGAAAATATTCACATGTAAGACTGAGTTTTTATATACCTAGTTCAATATCTTGAATTCCAAAAATTAATATCGAAATATTAGTGAGATAATAAACCCAAATCATGTACAATTTTTATAAAGCTATACATACTCAAAAGAGATGAATATGGATCAATATTAGGATTATTTCACTTTAAAATAGTTTATATCATGTAATATATTCATATTACAAGGATCATATCTAAAAAATATAATAAACCACATGTCTTATTGAAATCTAAATTATGGGATCATGATTCCAAAAGATGACTGGTTCCAATAAAAACATGATTTGGAGGTTCCTAGTAAAATTTTATCTCTTACACATGTGATATACTAATTCTATAGAAAGAGGATATATACACTGTGTATGTGTGTGAATCATCAACTCTATCAGATCTTTAATTTTAGGATCCTAACTCAATATGAGAGAATAAGTGAAATACATTCACTACTTGAATCATGGGTAGGAGTTCCCTGGCCCAAATGAATAGTAGAAATACCAACCCTACCTAAGGATAGTGACATGAACCTGATCCCTACTAATAATTTACCACTATTTTTTTATAATCATTTATATAGTTCTAAATATCACGATTAATCTCCAAATGTAGTTTCCCAATGATGAAGAGAGTGTAAAATTATTTTATAACTAAAATTCTCAATGGTGATTTTATATAAAAGTATAATGTAATGATCCATACATAAAAACACTCTAAATTAGTTATTCACATCCAATTATTTTTCATGGTAATGGATATATTATTATAAATTGGGTATTCATGGATTACTTGAAATTTTTTATAGGTTACATTGTGCGTATGTCCTATTAAGTATCATATATGAATACTAACACACAATGTAGTGTGTATGAGCCTTATACATAGTGTATATGATTGATTTCCTGAAGTGTTAGTATAGGAAGTCTACATGATGCATACCAATACACTTGATGCTGTGTTCTATAGAAACATGACATGTGACTTTCTTGACACAACATATGAGGACTACAGGAATAATGATCAGGTACACCATGAACATTAATTACTGGTCTTTTGAGGGTACACACCATATGGATCTAGTCACATGGCATATGATATTTAACACAGACAAAAATCTTATATTTTGAAACAAATCAGATACATATTTTGTGTTATTACAAAAAAAATTCTTATATTGGGGTATTTTGATCTAGAATAATCATCTCACATTGAAATCATATCATATTCCCTGATTTCATCGTTAATTACACCTGATTCTTCATAGAAGGATGAAATATTGGCTGTAACACCCACATACATTGGAATCTAACAACAAATTACCATAAATAAAATACTTGAACAATAATAAAAGATCATGTCATTTTATTCCACAAATATGGAACAAATATCACTTCCATAACATCTTCTTCCATATTTTTCTTGGAAATGTTCCTCTTACCATATACTCCATCCTTCATATCAAACAATTTATGAGAATCCAAGGATTCAATCACATTATGTATAAAAAACATCATGTGACCAACCTAATTATTGTATTGTAATGAAATAAAAAATGGATTGTGAAAACAATAGAAACAAAAAAATTGATTTCATTGATGGCCATTATGAACCTTATCATCAATCGTCAAAAATAAAATTCAATGAATTAATTAGAAATATACCCAAAAAATTAATCTAAAACTATTATAATTTATAAATATACATATCATTGTAAATATTTATAAAATATTGTGTATTAAGAATTTATTATTGGAAAACCCATGAGATAGAGTACAACCCAATAATAAAAAATCCTTATCTTCAAAATGGTTCTGAGAAATAAAAAACTATAATGACTGTTTTTTTTGGATACCATCAAGTGTGTTTATCAAAATAATGACCATACCATAATAATAATTGTAGGCCACTCCTATTATTATTCATATTAGAAACCTTAGCATCAGTGGATAACCTTATGGATTAGATAAATGGGATTTAAATATGAGTTTTATTAATGTTAAAGGATTAATCAAACAATTTAATGATTATAAATAAATTATAAAAAAATATATTTAATAGAATAAAATTTAATTGATGGTGAAACTCATAGGTATTTGAAGTGGAGAAAAACAATACCCTCATTTGGGTGAACCAAAAGTTTTAGACTCAACCAAGGAATCATTTTTTCAACTACGAATTTTCAATGGTGGAAAATCATTATTCAAGAATCTATGTGGGCCAGATGATTGAAGTATTTATTATTTTCAATATATTTATTCAAGGACTCCCCCAGACATGAAATCTATGTATCGTATTAATTAATAAAATCATTAATCAGTACCATTCTATTCTGTGGGTTATAGAATAAAATCCTGATTTAGAGAATGGATGTCTATATTAATTATATTCTCATAGTGGAATGAATGGATTCTAAATACTGAATAAATTCATATGTGAGATATTAATTTCAAATGAAACTATTTTATTAAATGAGACATGGGGAATTCTATATTTAAAAATGATATTGAAAAATTATATAATTTTTTGTTTTATTGTGGATTTTGAATTTGTATTTGATGATTCTATAATGGGGAATTGTTGAAATGTGTGAGAGTTTAAATATATCCTATGTTCGTTATTATTTATTATTAATTTATTTTTTTAATCTAATTATTTTCATAATAAATTCATAATTGAAATATTATAATTTTATTGGAGTATTTTTCTTCATCATTATAATGATGGTATATATTCGTTATTTTCATTGATTTTATCAATAATTAAGATTTAATAATAAAGGATAGAAATAAATATTAGCAATTTGATGTCTAATTAGTATTCTTAATGAAACATTGATTGAAGAAGTGGATATGTAGTTATACTTGGAGTAAAAAAACCTCATATTCAGATTTGGAAAAAATCATAGGATTTAATTATTTTATAGAGCTAGAATATTGTTTATAAAAGATGATTTTACATGCTTTATTCATGGAGGAATTTTAATATTAAAAATTTACAAAATCCAATAGATTAAAATTGATGGATAGAAGAATCTATGTAAATTAAAAAAAAATAAGACAATGAATGAAGATGCTATGAAAATTTGAAGAGGGACTGGTAATTTTATTATTCCCTAATATATATGATTTATTTTACATAATATGTGGTAGTAACCACAATAATATAAATATGAAATATCCTCCTTATATTTAGAAGAGCCCTATAATTTTATATAATATTATATCTACTGATAAACAAGATTTCATCTTCGAAAAAATAATTATTAATTACATGGAATAATTTTAAATATGATTTATACCTATGATTATTATATATTTGACTAATGATGATTTCAACAATAATTAAAATTTATTACTAAATCAGCATGTTCCCTATGATTTTTACCAGTCCAATACATAGAGTAATATAATTCCAAGTATTTATCATATAGTGTTATACATTAGAGAGAATAAGATAATGACAATGGTATAAAGAATATACATAAAGACTATACCTATGAGAAATATGAATAACAATTGTTAAATAAGGATAAATAATTTCAACACACTTTGAAAGAGATTCAAATGTTACTATCTCTAGAAAGAAATATTTATGTGTATTATTTCTATGGATTGTTAACAACACATATATTTCCATATATATGATTGATTGCATGCATTAATCAATGTATGAATAAGTTGGGAACCTAAAAATGCGGAATATTTAAATGTATTACTAATGATATGGGAATATTTCATGTAATTTGAAGATGTTTAAAAAACATGGAAACTCACTTCCCACATAGTCACATCCTACAACTCATTCTATACAAATGAGGAAATCATTCTCATGGATGTGAAAAATTATCAAACAACAATAACTATTTATTAGTTCATTGACTCCAATTTAAAGTGGTTCATTTAGAATTTTTTTATAACTGAAGCAAAAAATTTAAAAATAATTATGGTGATAATAAAATTTATCACACACTCAATTAAATAAATCATTTTACAACAAGATGATACCAATTATCACATTGAGCATTTTATAAATATTTTGAAACATTACTATTAAACTACGTCAAAAGAGAAGTATTGTGATTAATCCCATTAGAATTTTCATTATAGTATGAGCTATAATAATGGATCTAGAGTGTACATACACACTCATTTTAAATATGGGAAAATCTTGTAGTGGTTTTTTTAAAATTAATTTCCTTCCAAAAATATATAATGATATAAAGGAATTTATTTTCAATTTTCATCATAAAAAGGACTTTAATTATATTGCATTTGGTAATGGATTAATAGTTTTATAATAGTATTACCTCTCTATGAAATCCAAAAGTTTATTTTAATCCAAAATGATTACAAAGTGTTATCATAGTGAAATAATTCGATTTTTTATTCATCCACTAGAGAATTTATTTGGTTAATGAAATTATATGAGATATATGATTTTTTGGGTGAAATTTATAGAATTATATTTTAATAGAAGACATATAGAGGTCAAGTCTATGAAGTAAAAATGGTGGATAAAAGCAATGTTTTCTTTAAAAATTTGTTTAATAATTTATATATGATGAAATAAAATCAAATTATCTAAGGTATGTACAACAAGGATCTTTATTTTTCAGATTATAATAATTATAATTATGTTGTAGGATATTGGCCAAAATAAACTATTTTAGAATTTGAATCAAAATAATATACATTATCCAAGAGAACAAGGTTTTTAACATTAGTTTTAAGGACAAAAATACAATTTAGGTATATTCAGTGGAGGATACCTTGAAAATTATCAAGAAAAAAATGTAGTTTCACTAAATCAGTTGACAACATAATCCAAATAAAAAGGATAAAATATCTAGTAAATGAGGGATGAATCAGAAAATAGACTAACAAATATAAGAGATTTGTAATCCTAGAATACTATATTCCAATATAATTAAAGGTGAGTATGTATTGAATTATACATTATGATACAAACATCCCCCAACAAGGTTATCAAAAATCCATTTTATTGAGATATTTAAAGATGACCTAAGGGTGTGATGACAATTAGAAAATATAGTCACATGAATAAGTTGGTAAATAATAACATGTAGTGAAATGGTGATAACTAGTGTATGGAAGAAAAAAATGGAATTTTAGGTGATAATTATGTTTATGAGGAAGCACCACCACTATATCAACCACAACTAAAACTACATGGTTAAGTAAGAAATATAAAATTTGATGAGAAAATGGAAATGTTTTTTAATGTTCAAAAAAAACTACACACCAACATACCATTTGATAAAGTCTGTGTAAATATTCATGCCCATGAAATGTTTAGGAATGTTATGGTGTCAAAAAATTGAATGATTGAAGAAATTTTCATTATCCCACGTATAGTGGATGGAATGGATATGAAATAAAACATCCTACCAAAGAAGAAATAAAATATAGGTAGGTTCTTATTCAAATTGATAATGAATCTATTTTTTGGTAGATATTTTTGTGATTTAGGAGATAGTGTAAAAAAAATTTATATTCAAAATTCAATATCCTCTTCTAGAGAGAGAAATATCCATGTTTATTTATTTTATAAATAGTGGAAACAATAGAAGTTCTACCTGAGGATTACATGAATATGTAATGATCTATAAAGATATATTCATCATTCCAATGGTTTTTCGTGTGGTATAAATTTATGGGGGGAATACCCCAATAAATTTGGGAATACCTTTTTGAGATACAAGAAGTGGAATGAATGATGTTTTTTATAGATAATAATGTTTATGATTTGGTTGAGAATAGGTAAAATTCAGAATTAAATTCTTGATATGAAATATGAATGATAAATGTGATGAGTTAGGAAGGGATATCCTTCTAAAATATGAGTACATATTTGTCCATGGAAGAATATTTGACATATATACTATAAAAACCAAATAATAAGGTAAATACTATTGTTAAACAGAATAAAAGAAATAAAAAAAATATAATGACACTATAGGGTATTTTTTGAAGAATAATTCATTAAAGGGTAGATGGTCTAAGATATTAGTTAGTTAAATTTAATTTATCAATAACTGAGAACATTTAATGAATTAATACCAAGGAGGTTGATAAACTGTCACTCAGTATAAGAGAAATTTTTTTTTTGAAAATCGGTATGGAGCTTATATATAGAAAAATAAAACATTAAACCATTTGTATATCTATAGCAGGTGACCTTTTTCCTACTCTCAATCACATAACCACAAGATGTATGGTTGTGTTTAACAACTATATCAAATGAAATTTTGGGAGGAAACCTACATTTTTATCCTTTCGTATTTTTACATAATTTAAATTCTATTTATTAACTAGTTTTGTATCAAATAAAATTAATTTATTATCCTTCATGGGAATGGTCCTCCACAATAATTGTTTGTATTATATGATGTATTAAGATTCACGGTAAAAGGACCACTACTGGAAAATAAATTAGCGGAGAGGTGTTTTATATATTAAGGGTATTAAGATTAATTTCTTAGTCTTCACTTTTAATCAAATAATTTTAGAATATGTTTTTAGATTTAGTGACAATAATTATATAATCACACATATATTAGTGATATACTTTTTCTCAATGGTAATTATAATTTTTTATGTTCGCCATGATAGATTTTATTTAATTTCTGAATTGATGAAGTAGAACATGTCTAAAGGGGATATTGGATGATTAGAATGTATTATAGGTACATGAATTAAATGATTCCTGATTTTCATTAAATTAAAATGATGTAAAAAATCCCCTCTAATAATTAATACCTTTAATTTTATATGGTCAAGTTTATAATTTTTTATGAAGAATTACTTGAAATTTAGACTTAAATTACATTCTATTATTCCAAAAAGGACTCTACAAAAAATGATTCCAACGATTAATAGTATGTTTAATGATAGATCCTGGATAATGTTAAATACTAGTATTTGGATTGATCCATGTCCAAATAATTATTTTACAATTTCATATAAAATTGGATGGAGGAAATTTGATAGATTTAGTTATTATCCTTAAAACCCACATATCATTAATGGATGTTTCATCCATCAGAGATAATGAATATTTATTAATTTAAATAGGCACATTTAAATTTTATATAACTAGTAATGCACAATATCTAGTGTTTCTCATGATATTACATGTTCAATTGTGGGGGAAAGGGATTTCATGGAAAAATATAAATGATTTTAATGATATAAAAGGTTTTGGATGTCTCAATGAATTTCTAAAAGAAGGTTTAGTTTTCTATCCACATATTATGTTTCTAACCTCTAGAGTAAATTAAATTGAAATTATTTTGTTGATTTTTGGATGTTTAGACATCAATATCACATGACTAATGGATTCCATCAATTAGTGTTGGGTGATGGATTTGAGAAAACTCCTAACTCAATTTTTAGTTAAATATTCATTGAAAAAGTTGATTTTTTTAAATAAAAACATCTCTATTGAACTAAAAAAAGTTTAGTGAGGTTGTAAGTAATGTAAACCAAGAGAATCACCACTAACCAAATCTACACATGTAGGGTAAAGGGAACCAGGACTATATGAGGAGGTAATGGGTGAATCTAGTGTAACCCAATTAGAAAGAAGGAATGTGACATTGATTCCATAAACACATGTGTGGAGAAGCTATACCTGGTTATAGTGAAGTCTCTTATATCAATTTATTTTATAGATAACGGACTATGGGTGTAATGCCTAGAAATTTTAAAATAAGAACACTTTCATTGATGAAATGCATGACGGACAACATCAAGTTCATAATGAAATATAATATCTCAAGATATTAAAATGTAAAATGTATTTTAAATAAATTATTTATATGATATTTATTTTATTGCTTCTAATACCAAGTATTATATCATTATACCATATAAGGACATCCTTCTATGAATTTTGTGACATACAAGACCAAGTTTGACCAACCAACAATATATTATTAAAATATTATAATTTAATATATAAGATGTTACCGTGAATTTCAGTTAGAGGATATAAATAGTATTAACTAGCATTTAAAAATATATTTTCAGTCAAATATAAAATGAATTCCTAGCTAATCTATTTATTATAAATAAATATAACAACCAATTCTATATAAATAAAATGGTTTAATTATTAAAAACGTATTTTATGCTAAAATGTTAAATTAATTACTATTACTGAATGATATAATTGAAATATCTATATTACATGTTTATTAAAATAGTTTTAGTATATATATAATTGTATTGACAAGAAAAATATAATAATAAATCGATATTTATTCTATGAAAATGTATTATTCTAAAAAGAAAATATTAGAATCTTTTAATGGTGACCATCATTTAAATAAATTTGTTTGAACATTTATAGATTTTATATATCAAAATATGATTCATTTTTTATATATGTATGTAAAAATTATCTTAGGTTTAAATTATGTTATATTTCTGTGATGTTTCATTTTTCGATGAATATTGAATTATATTAATTTTTAATTTAAAATTGACAGTTCATCTCATAATTTTATTTGGATAAATTTTATTTTAATTTGGTTCTGTAGTAGGATTGGATAAATAATAAATCTATTAAAATAATTTAATGTATATTAAACCATTTATCAACGAAATTAGATATAAATTTATCTCATTATTTAGAATAATTTTACATTAAAACGTGTTTCTAAAATCTCGTATACAAGAATAAATTTAAGATAATTTATTATTATAAAGTGATTTAAATTTGGAAAAATATATTCAATATTTCTAATTGTAATAATTTATAATTAAATATAATTGTAATTTAGTTTTTGAACAAAAACATTAGTAAATTTAATTAAAATAAATTATAGTGATTAAAAAGATAATAGAGTAACAAGGGAATAAACAGTAATATTAAGATCCAAAATGACATTAAAGAATCTCTGAAAACAATTATGTTAAATATTTAGCCCCTATAATCCCCTCTATATAACTTTAACAATTACTGAATCCATATAACATGAGAAAACATTGGAGGAATATCATTTCTAAAATTTACAAGAATGCCTCTCCTCTAATATAAAAAGCCACTAACCCCTCTCACTTATTTACACCTCTCAATCCCTTAGACTCATCCAAACAATTCTCAGATAAGGTATCCATAACACTAAACTCATCCTAGAATAATAAAATAGGGAATAAATCCCACCATGTACGACATTCTATATGAACAAAAATGGGCTACCGGAAAATGAGGTAACACTCTTCGAGGATAACATTCCTTTTATTTCCTTATCAACCCAATAAAATAATAATATTACATTCTTATATAATAACCTATGTATACTGAATAATCCAATATGTTGTTATTATTATTTTTGTACCTATACTTACACAAACTTACATCTAATGGATATCAAACTTTCAATTCTTGTGTGTGGCGGACTACCACCTATAGAAACTATGATTTTTAATTCTTCCTTTAAAACATCTCATGATGTGAATTATGATGAAAGTAATATTTTTATATGTTATATATGATATTTAAATTTTATTTATACTTATCTAAATCTTAAATATTACATTACTTTATCTGTTCCATTTTATGGGGATTTTCTAACATTATTTGTGAATGTGTAGACTACAGCATCCTTAAAAGGATGTGATTCATTCATGTTATACATACAATGTATTAGGGGATGGTTTTAGTAAATTTTTTAACATATATGATATAAAAATTATACTATAATCATGATATGAATGTATTTACTTTATTTTTAATTATTTAATATTTGATAAATAAATGTATGTAGTGTTTATGCATATGCACGACCTATGGTCTCCATGAACGATGTATTTCATTTCATATCTCAAAATATTTTGGATTACTATAATTTCATATATACTGAATATATGTAGCATTAACATTATGGTTTACATTATAGATATGTTTAAATAATTATATATTTTATATGAATAATTATAACAAGTTAAAACATACTCATCAAAAAAGGAACTTAACACAAGAAATAGTGATAATATTGCAAGATTATTAACGAACAGGTAATAAGATATTATATGATGATAATATATGATATTAAATATCTTATTATAGTTACATTATAAGTTATATACATGACTAAAATAATTATACTACAGGATTAAATATGGTCACCCAAAAAGGAAATGCAATATCAAGGATCCTTGTCTCAGTTTTCATTCTGGGAGGCATACAAAATTTTCATCACTTATTTTGTGTGGTCTATATAATTCCAATATTTTATTTTATATCATGAATAAAATTATCTAAAAAGTATTTATATATAAATTATAATTATTTCTTCTAAGGGTATTTACACTTAATGTAACCCAAGTGGTAAATAATTTTCATAACGTATTTTCTATTCATTAGGTTATATTATTTCATCATTGATGTTAATATTCAATAATTATGTGAAGAATTAAATTTACTAAACATTAATGTATTTAAACATAAATTATGAAAATTTAAAATTGATAAGATCAATAAATTCATAACTTAATTCTGACAATAATGTTATGACATTTTAAAGGGTTTATTCCACAATCTCATTCTATTCGGGATTTATTATTATGGAAATTCAATTAAATTAATTTAGATAAAAATTGTTCATTAAAACATATAATTTTTAGCCTATAGTTATTCATGAAATTTTTTAAGTAATAGTTCTATTTTCCAATATATTGTACACAAAATTAATTAGAAAATGTTTTCATGAAAACTTGACATCAATTTTCTCTTTTGTTAGAGAACCCATTTTGATCTAAAAAACCTAATTTTAAAAAAAAATATAAAAATGTTTTTAAAATGTTAAAAATAATATATTACTTTTATTTTAAACCATATTTTTATTTTTAAAATTTTTTAATGGAATCTTCTAGTTTCATACCTAACAAGAAATTTTTTCCAAAAATTTTACCTTAGAAAAGGAATATTCTTTTTACCTTCTACCACATGTATGAATTTAAACATCGTCATTTTACTCGATGTTTAATTTTCATGTTCAAAACATTAGTTTTCTAAATTAAATTTTTTAACATATTATATTCAAAGAAATATATTTTCAAATTGTTCTTCAAAATAAAGAATATATTTTCCACAAAAAGGTTTTAAAAGATATATTTATAATATTTCCACTCATCAATGACAACAACCCTTTATTTTTACTTCTCTTTAGATATATTTTATTGATTTTATCCTTATTCCTTGTTTGGATTATTTTTTATTTATTTTATTAGTGATAGTATTTATGTAACACTGCAAGATTTCTATGTGATAAAATATTTTATTTTAAAAACATTTATTAATGTTTTTTAAATATTATTTTATGTATTCTTGTATACAATACGCCATGATAAGCTATCACTACCTGAAAAAATATCTTATAATTATTTACATACAACACTATTATTGTCTTGGGTAACACACAATTTCTTTTTCTTTAATAGATTTCATTTCACGGATTATAATGTTTAATGGAAAAACTAAGTATTATTATCTTCCTTATAACCTAGCCATTATAATACATGATATGAAAATTATAAATTGAATTATTAATGTATTATATACACAATTATATATAAAAATAATTATTTCGTGCGAAATTAATTATAAATAAAAATAAAACCCTTTTATATAAAAGGAAATGTTTTTAAGTAAAAATATTTAAATGAAAAATAATAAAATCACTCCTGATATAATTTTTAATGAAATAAATATATAATATATTAACTATAATGTTTAAAATTAACCTTATATGTTTTCCATACATGTTATAAAAACATATTTATGTTATAAAACAATTATTTTTCAAAAAATGGTGATTTTCTTTATTTTGACATAACAACCATTTTAAGTCATGTTTTGAAGATATTTTTACATTGAATTTTAAAAAATAAACTCTTTATTTTGAATCTAGGTATAAAAAAAATTTGAATTAATTTTCAATGTTTTATGATTTGTTTCTAGTTTTTATGAATAGTAAAAATATACAAAATTATAATTGAAAAAATTCATCTTTTCATCAAAATAATTTAAATGTATAATTAATATTCTAGAATTGTTTTAATATATAAATATATTATATTTTAATAATTAATTATAATTTATTTTGTTATCATTAATTTTATATTGAAATTATATGTAAAAACATTTCAATCCTTTCCATTTTTAACTATGAAAACATTTTTTCTCATTCCGGAATGGTATTACTTATAAATTAATTAATTCTACTTCATCATTTTGAATTTCCAAATAAGGATTCTATATTTGGAATTATTGGGTCCAAATAATGTAAATAGTTTTCAATTATTTTTTGTCATTATAAATAATAAGTTATTTAATTTTTTTATTAATACAGTAAAAAATGTAAATCTTGTAATTAATGTGAAAAATAATTTTATAAAATTATCCTAAAATAATCCCTAAAATCATTAGATGAGTGATTTTCTTCCTAAATCATACTTGGGTCTATATGGTATCATTTTGAAGTTATTGGATGATTTTAGGAAATTTAATATATTTTATTTAACGAAATGTTAAATTTGTCTTACTCAAAATTTAATAACTATATCATTTTTAATATAATGTAATACAAACTATAATTTAGAATATATATACTCATTGGAAATATTAAATGATTTTATTTATCATTTTAATTTATTTATAATTTTTTATATATAAATAAGTAGAAATAAGGATTATACAATAATGATGGAGAGCTTATTTCACTGATGAAAAATCAATAAAATGATATTTATTAAAATGATCAAAAAAATTAAAATATAAATAAAATGATAAAAATCATATTTTTTCAGTATAAATGGGTAATAATCATCCATGTGTTTAATTATTTTTAGTTTTTAGCCACATAGAATGTATTATGAAACCTATAATATTAAATTTAATGTGATTTTAAAGTTGTGACATTCATGTTTTAATATTTAGGTAAAATTTAATTTAGGCTTTTCTAGAAGATTTATTCAACTATAATTACTCAAAAGAATGATATAGGATATATCATCATCACAATGTTTTATTTTAAATTTTAATTAATAACTTATGTTTATTAAATAATTACAAAAAACTAATGTGATAATTATTTTATTAATTTAGATAATAAATAAATGTTATTAAACATATTGTGATGAATATAATTTGGCATAATTAAAATTTACAAAGACTTTTATATGAATTATTTACCTAGTATAAATATAATAAAATATTTTTTTTGAATTTAAATAGTTTTCATTATATATTTTTAATAATAAATGAATTTAATTTTGTTAAAATTGACAATATTGTTTGTTTATCAAAATAACGTTTCATTAAATTTTTCATAAGTAAAAAATAGATTTATAACAATATATAATAATTTTAATATATTCATTTATGTTCTATATTATTCATTTATTGTCTAGTTTACATCTAATAAGTAAATTTTTCACCATATTAATATTAAAATATTTTTAACCATAGTTAAAAATAAAATACAATACTTATGTGTAAATTAAAATGTGAAGGTTTGAATTTACAGAAATACTTATCAAAATTTGATTTTATGTTGATATTTAAACCTTATATTATCTCATAATTAAAAAAATATGACATTTTTGAGGTTACCGAATTGGTTTGGGGTTTAATATAAATTAATATTTTTGAATATTATATAAGTTCCCATCACCTTAATTATTAACAGGTGCCACCTCCCACACTTTGTTATTTCATTTTGAACTTTAATTATCATAAATTCCACCCCCACTTCCCATATAAACATACCTAGTTACACTTTATAGCTTTTTGTATTCTTAGAAGACCAACTTTAGTGTCGTTAAGAGTTGATCTAGAGGGAGCGTGGTGAAGACGGGGAAATCTCTTTTATTGAATTATTAAAACTTCTTTGTTCATATACATTTTAATCATGAGTTGTTTCAATGATAATGTAATAAATCTAGTAAATATTATATAATGATATTTTATTATAATTATGGGACATCCATATTTCACCTTCAATCCATCCTTCAAAAAATGAAATCATCAAGCGTGTGTACGTATGACATACCATCTCCACACTATTGTGTAATCTATATATCACTACCGATATACGTGGATGTGTATAATGATGAAAATAATAATTTTATGTGATTATTATAACATGATATATATTTTATAACAAAATATATACCATCCACATCCATACCATTTCACAATTATGTGAATGATATCGTCGCCCGTGCGTACATACGACTTGTCGTCTCTATGATGCGATGTGATCCATTCTACATGATATCCATTAAATAATGAATAAATAAATTTATATGATTAATTAATATGTTATAAATAAATAGAATGAATTAATATGGTATATTTTATTCTAATATCATTTTGTACATATAAAGGAGAACCAGAACATATTCATGAAAAACATGCATAAGAAAATAAAGTTGGTAATAACCAAATAACGAGTAATAAATAAATATTATTATAAAATAAAAGATAATATTATAATATATTTTATCATAAAAATTTATATGGTTTGGAAATAATTCAATGATTTTATTTAAATCATTATAATGGATGTTCAGATACATAAAAAGGATATCATACCTATGGTAATGGATAATTTCTCTATATCATTACTATATGAGATTAATTATATGTAAGTATTTACTATGGTATATTTATCATCCATCTAAATTATTCATAATATTTGATTAAAAATGTTATTTCTATTATTCTAAATAAATTCAATTAAATTTTACAAATTTGTTATTTTTTTAAAAATTCTATGAAAATATTTTTATTTATAGAATGTGGTATTTACAAAAAAACATTTGAGAAGAATGCTTTTTTAACATATACATCATGAATGGAAGTTTACACTCTTAAAATTTTTTATATTAATGATTCATCCATTATAATTTTTCATTATTATCTTCAATGAAATTTCATTCTTTCGGAATTTCATGACATTTTTTTAAAATAAAATATTTTTTAAGAAGAAAGGATATATTATTAATGAATAAATCTCAAGTGTTTTATCAAAAGTATCTTTAATCTAGGATGAAATTAATTAATAATTATTAATTTTATGTATATTTATCCTATTATTATAATAGTTGATTATGTTAAGTATGTGAAGATATTTATGATATAAATTTATTTCCTTTGGATTATTTTATGATACAACAATGTTTAAGAAACTAATTGTATTATTTGGGTTATGATAAGATTAATGGTTTATGGTTTTGTGGAATAATCAAGATTTATTTAATTATGAGATTGGTGATACCTAAATATCCCTCCAACGTATTTTTTAATGATTTATATCTCATGATATATATAGGACTAGAACCGGAAATTAACCCGGTTGAGTAATACCAAGATGGAATGAGGAGTGAACTGAGTTTTGTATTGGACTTTGTCCACTATAGTGGTCTTGGAAATGATCTGTAACTAATAAGAAATGATTTTTTATTCTTATGTGAATTCTAGAGAAAAACATGCCTTATGTTAGGACTTTTGGGATTCTGTTCATTGATTCTTATGGTCATTTTTGAATTATTTTATGACATTTTATCATTATCCATCATACAGAGGATATTATTTTTAAATATTATGTTCATATTTATTATGATTATGATATAAATGATATCTCCCATGTTTAACCATACTGATAATCTGAGATCAACCATTCATATATTAATTTTCCCTAGGTCATGATGAATGGTATTAAGAATGATATTCAAAAAGGGGCCATGTTATGAAGGAAAAAGCAAGAGACAATATAGATGGAATATGAACCAATTGTTTTTGTTTACATTTTCTAAAGACACTAAACGTATATGGTCTTGACACAGATTTTTATATTTTTTAATGAACATTCTTCAATTTTAATGTAATATATATTTATTTAAATAATGGTTCGTTATTATTGGTACCATAGTAATGGTTTAGTTATGAAAAAACATTAGTGAGATTCCTAGAGATTTTTCTAAGGATATGTCTTGGGATTTCCCATAGGAAAAATATATTTATATGTTATAATCCTGGAATTCTGGTAATGGTCAAGAATAATTTATGACTAAAACTAATATTTTATATACATATATATATGGTACTTTCCCATGATTATGAGGTTATTTCGTTATAATTATACCCACTCACACTATGTTTTAGATTTAAAAAATCACTCGAAGATGTATGATTTATATTAATGAAGGATATGTTGGAAAAAGGGATGATCTTCCTCATGAAAAACCAACTGAAATGGGTGTTGTAAGGAAAAAATCATCATTGGGCCTATTAATTATTCTCATAATATGATTAGTAATCAAAACTTTTGAGAGTTTCCTGAACCACCTATTAAGAGAATTATAATGTTTCAGGGTGACTAATGAGGAAAAAATGTCCTCTTTTCCTCTTGTAAATAATGTTGAAAGAGGCATCACAAAAAATGTTTCAACAATACTAAAAGATTATTTGGGTGAGGAAGTGAAGGAAATAAATCATGTAATTATAAAGGAAAAGGATCAATTAAGGAAATTTAAATGGATAATGGTATTTCTAATTCATTAATGATAATTAAATAATAAAAATATGGAATTTATGGAATTACGAAAATCAATTCCCTTGGGGGAAATATCTTGAATAGAATTAGTAGGGTTGTGTGAGTAGTATTTAAATTTCTAATGATGATGAAACTACAAATGAAATTTGATGTGCAAGAAGTTATAATGAATAAAATGATAAATTGTGGTTAATGGTATATGAAGATATTATAATGATGGAATGTCTATGTATTGGAATTCAATAATAATTTTGGGGAAGTTCATTTATGGTATTTGGGAATAATGAAATGTCACGAACCAGATCTGGTCGCCACCATTAACGGCACCAAACCTGGCCCGTGGCAAGGCCCGAAGGGCATTCCCTATCCCCACGGGCTGGCACAAGTGCCCGGGTATAAAACAATATGATTTGGGAACGATTTACCCGAGTATGAAAGCATAAAACAAATAAAACAATCAATGATAAGAATCTGAAATTTCCATGCTAAACCATTATTAACAAAACCAGATCTGAATAAATATGTTTAAAGACACAAAAAGTGGTCCAAATAAAAATAATGACAACATCAAGACATCCCCATGGACTCCACAAGACAAGGGGATCATCACACGCAATCCATCCCCGCAACTCCGCCCCAAAGATGGGTACTAACATCCCGAACCGCCATCACCCTTAGCCTTCCCTTTACCTGAGTCAAGCATAAGCAGGTCTACTTACACCCAAGGGGTGTAAGTAGGGTGTGAGCCTAAGCCCAATAGGATACCACCAGTTGATTCCAAAGAGTATGCAATACAATGTGAACAAAACAAGCAATTTTAATACACAAGGTGAAACAGTGTTAAAATTCAAAGAAATGCAACTTTCAAATGAAAACAGTTTTCAATTCAAGAATTTCAGAATGTTAGCACATTAAATAGACATGTGAGATACTGTAATGTACTGCCAAAAACAACCCATAACAAGGGTAAATACCACAAATTCTATGAGCATCAAAATCAGGAACACCCCTAAGCACTAGGTTGTCTCGGGCCCTATGTACCTCGTACCTCGGTGTAGAGTAACCATAGAAAAAATCCGTTCTCGTGCACGAGCCACTAGTAGGGAACATACCCATAACCTAGTGGTCCCCAATCATCATCCAAATAGTTTAGTTAGAGTTGTCGTTATCCAGATGCTAAGTGGAACAGGGACAAAACCCATCCGATCCACTAGCCGTACTAGTACAAATCTGCCCCACCTAAGTACCCGGGCTTCCCCTTTTGTGCTCAAACAATTTTAGCAAACAACACACATCCATTTTCATATAAAATATCACTACTGGTCACAAACAAATTGTACAGTAGCTACACACATTTTCTACCATTTAAAACACACAATAAAATAATTTTATTTCCAATAAAACAACCTCTCAAAACATCACATTGTTTTTCACCCAAAGCTCTTTATGATATCCACCTTTCACACTATGATAACACTTGTAAGATATTAAAACCAAATTTCAGTTCATAGCCCTTTAATGAAACCAAAAATTCAGTTATGGGGCATCCCAAAATGAACCAATAAATGATTTGAATGGAAAACCCTCAATTTCACCAAAAATTGGAACTTAAAATTCATTTGCATTATAAATGCAACTAAAACCAATTTTTACAGAAACATTCAAGTGAAATAAACATTAGAGTACCATGAAAAACAGCAAGCTAATTCACAAAGATTGCACACACAATGGAATCACCTACCAAATTAACAAAACCCCTTGAATCTCCGTGCGAAATCAAATCGCACCCCCGCCGCACCAAGAGAGAACTAGATCAAACCTAAAACCACACAAATTGGCCAAGAAAACCCAAAGTTAAACCCTAGGTTCGAAATCCTAGTTTCTGGACATTAGTAAACTCAATTATAACCGAATAAACCCTAAGAACAAAGAGTTAAACCCAAAGTAATTTGAAAGAGGAAAGAAAAGGGCTCATTTACTTGAAGTATCTTGAAGTAATCACTCCAAAACTCCATTATCTGAAATTTAAAAGATCCCAAATTTAGGTTACGTTCGAACAAGATGTATTATCTCATTTAGGAACTGGAATGGAGGAAACAGACTGAGAATTGAGAGATTTATGAAGGAAATACTTTACCTCTTCAAATCTGGGCGATTTGAGGAACCCTATGAAGATCGGCACAAAATCGCGATTCTACAGAGCTCCAAATGGGTGGGAGAGAGTTCGGCCGCGCGGCTGGGTTACTTGGGCTTGAGTGAGACTTGGAATCACCGAAAAATCCCAAATAATGAATATGTTATAACAAAATCAAATTTTATTTTTAAAACAGGAATTGGGCTTTCGGGCAGGCCCAACCCCTTAGACAAAAACCCAAATAACCCCTGGTTATGAACTTCTAAAAGCTCCAAATTACCTTGGTGGGGTTAATAGGTTAGGGTAGGTCAATTAGGAATTTGAATGGATGAAAAATATTGACAAATGAAAAAGTTATAAAAGATACAAAATTTATTTTTTAATCTGGAATTGGGCTCACGGCTTGGCCCAATTCATGAATACTCATCTATTCCTCCCTAAAACCTAGGGAAACCCCCAAAACAAAGAAATGATGTAAATTAAATGAAAAAAATACCTTTAAAATATGTCTTGTATGTGAAAATTCTCCCCACCATGAAGGACTTTCCGCCCCGTAAAGTCAACATGAATCTCGGTTGGAAAATAAGAATGGGTACTCTTCCTTGACCCATGACTTTCGCTCCAATGTCTCATGTGTATCATTCCCATGCTGCCATAAAACCCGGACTAAAGGAATAGACTTTCCTCGAAGTATCTTCTCCTGGGAGTCCACTATTTTCACCGGCCTCTCAACGATAGACAAGTCAGGCTCTATCTCTAGTTCTTCCCAACTCAACACATGGGATGGATCTGGATTGTATTTCTTCAACTGGGAGACGTGGAAGACATCATGGATAGATGTCAACTGAGAAGGTAAGGCCAACCTGTATGCCACCTTACCAATACGCTCGGTGATCTCAAAGGGTCCGACATACTGTGGCATCAACTTACCTTGCTTCCCCAATCGACGATGGCCCAGACGAGGGGCCACTTTTAAGAATACCCTGTCACCCACAGTAAACTCTAGGTCTCGACGCCTCCGATCAGCATAAGATTTATGACGACTCTGAGCTGTCAATAAGCGCTTCCTGATCAATTTGACCTTCTCAGAAGTCTCCTGCACAAGGCTCGGCCCCAATAGTGAAGTCTCTCCTACCTCAGCCCAACATAGGGGGGACCGACATGGCCGACCATAGAGCGCCTCAAAAGGGGCCATTTGAATTGAGGATTGGTAACTATTATTATAAGCAAACTCAACCAATCCCAAATGGCTATCCCAAGAACCTCCAAAGTCCAAGACACATGCACGAAGCATGTCCTCCAAAATCTGATTCGCCCGCTCTGTCTGACCATCCGTCTGAGGGTGGTACGACGTGCTCATCTTAATCTGAGAGCCCAAGGCCTTTTGAAGGCCTTCCCAAAATCGAGAAGTGAAGCGGGGGTCTCTATCCGAGACAACAGCTGATGGTACACCATGGAGTCTCACCACCTCTTGAAGATACAAATGGCCCAACTCATCTACTTTAGTTGTATCTTTAATCGGAATGAAGTGGGCTGATTTGGTCAGACGATCAATCACCACCCAAATAGCATTCTTACCCCGAGGTGTACGAGGTAAGCCAACAATGAAGTCCATGGCAACCTCGTCCCACTTCCAGGTAGGAATGGGTAATGGCTGGAGCAAACCGGAGGGCCTTTGGTGCTCTGCTTTCACCTGCTGGCATGTGTAGCATCTCGAAACAAAGTCTGCTATGTCTCGTCTCATACCAGGCCACCAAAAATGCCGACGGACATCATAATACATCTTAGTGGCACCTGGATGGACAGCCCACTGAGACTGGTGGCTATCATGCATCACTGCCTTCCGTAGAGATAACGGTACTACTGAACGGCCCTTGAAGCACAAGATGCCCTCGGGAGACGACGACCAATCAGAGGATGTCTCCCCACCATGAAGAAACTGCCTATATCGCTGACAAAGCTCATCACTAGGTTGTTCCCGCTGAATCAACTCCAACAGAGAAGGAGTCAACTGGACACTCGCCAAGAATGCCCCTCCACTGTGTTCCCTAGCCTCCACATGCATTTGAGAAAAGAGCCCCATCAATGCCCACTCATCACTAGACTTCCTCAAAGCCTGCACTGGAAATCTTCGGCTCAAAGCGTCGGCCACTACATTACCCTTTCCTGGGGTATAGACAATGTCAAAGTCAAACCCCTGCAAGTACTCGATCCAGCGACGTTGCCTCAAGTTGAGGTCCTTCTGCGAGAAGATATAAGCCAAGCTTTTGTGATCAGAGTAGACCACAAACTTCTCGCCAAAGAGGTAGTGACGCCATGTCTTCAAAGCATGCATCACCGCTGCCAACTCCAAGTCATGGGTAGGGTAGTTCTTTTCATGTGGTCGGAGTTGGCGAGAGCCATAAGCCACCACGTGATCATCTTGCATAAGCACGCACCCAAGACCCATACCTGAAGCATCACAATAAACCACATAACCCTTCCCAGCCTCAGGCAAAATCAGCACAGGGGCGGTAGTCAACCGTCTCTTCAGCTCCTCGAATGATGCTTGACATTCTAGACCCCATACAAACTTCACCCCTTTCCGGGTGAGCGCAGTCATTGGTGATGCAAGCCGAGAGAAATCCCGAACGAATCGCCTGTAGTAACCAGCCAGGCCAAGGAAACTCCTGATCTCGAACACATTCTTCGGCTGCTCCCATGACATAACCGCACTAATTTTCTCAGGGTCCACTGAAACTCTGTGCTCTGAGATCACATGCCCCAGAAATCTCACCTCTCTGATCCAGAAGGTGCACTTTGACAACATTGCATAGAGGCGGTGATCTCGTAATGTACCTAAAACGATCCTCAAGTGATGTTCGTGTTCCTCCTCAGAGCTAGAGTATACCAGAATATCATCCACGAACACCACAATAAAGGAATCGAGATACTGATGAAACACCCTATTCATAAGTGCCATAAAGACTGCTGGAGCATTGGTCAATCCGAAGGGCATGACCAAATACTCAAAGTGGTCGTACCTGCACCGAAAGGCTATCTTTGGGATATCTGACTCCTTCACCCTGAGTTGATGATACCCTGAACGCAGGTCTATCTTTGAGAACCACTTTGCTCCCTTCAACTGGTCAAACAAATCATCTATTCTGGGCAAAGGGTATTTGTTTTTAATTGTTACCTTATTCAGCTTCCGGTAATCAATGCACAACCGGAGGGATCCATCAGCCTTTTTTGCAAACAACACAGGAGCGGCCCAAGGAGAGACGCTCGAGCGAATGAATCCTTTGGATTCTAAGTCGGCCAGCTGTATCTTTAATTCCCTCAACTCGGTGGGGGCCATGCGATAGGAGGGAAGAGATATCGGCTGTGTTCCCGGCGCCAGATCAATCGAAAACTCCACATCCCGCTCCGGGGGCAAACCAGAAAAATCATCAGGGAATACCTCAGGAAACTCATTCACTACATGAGGTAGTGCACCTTCAGGGGAAAGACCATCCTCTAGCACAATCGAAGATAACTGGAAGATAACACTTCCCAACTCTGGGAGTGGAGGCCCTGCGCGACCTGACCGAGGATCCCATTCACCATGAAAAACCTGACGACTCCCGTCAGGTGCTGTGAAACTCACACGCCTTCTGTAGCAGTCGATGTGTGCCTGGAAGTGAACTAGCCAATCCATCCCGAGTATGACATCAAAAAGGTCCATATCTAAGACCATAAGGTCCCACTCCATCTCGACCCCTGATACAGAAAGTGCACATGAGGGGCACCTAAGGCCCTGCTCCTTCTTCTTTCCCAGCGGTGTCACCAACTCCATCGCGAAAGACATCAACTCAGTTGGAAAATTCAGAATGTCCACAAAATGGGCAGAAATGAATGAAATAGAGGCACCAGTATCAAAAAGAGCAGTAGCAATAGAAGATGCAATCAGAACGGTACCTCGAACTGTCGAAGGTCCCGCCTCTGATCCTGCTGGTGTCTGCTCCACTGCATGGAGGTGTCCAGTATCTGTCTGAGAACGACCACTAGCCTGAGGCTGTGCCCTGAACTGGCTCTGCCCAGAAGATGATCCAGCCCTACCACCACGACCACCAAATCGAGATCCCCCAGTCCTTGACGGCTCGGACTGTGTTGGCACTCCTCTTGAAGCCACTGACCCTGCCCCACTTGGGAGTGGACGTGCCACACTGCAGAAGCGCTGCAAATGCCCCATACCTCCACACTGGAAACAAGGCTTTGGAGGAAGTGGACATGCTGGTCGGATATGCCCAGGCCTCCCACATTGGTGGCACACGACCGATCTTGCATCAGAAGCAGCAGAAGAAAACTGCCTGGAAGAGTGGCCTGAACTGCCCCCTCCTTTCTTCACATGATCCTCCCGCTTCCTTTTCTTCTCTGAGGAGCTTCCACTTCCCACTGCTGATACAGAACCATAGAAACCAGCCCTGCCTTTTCTATCAATCTCCACCATGCACGCCCGATCAACGACCTCAGCATAGGTCCTCAGCTTAAACAAGAACACCTGGGAGTATATCTCTGGTCGCAAGCCTTTCTCAAACCTTTGGGCCTTCGCTTGCTCATTAGAGACAATTTCTGGAGCATACCGAACCAATTCAGCGAAACGGTTGGCATACTCCATCACAGATAGATTCCCCTGAACAAGTTCCATGAACTCTCTAGACCTGGCATAAGCCAACACCTCAGGGCAATACTGTTCATTGAAGACAGCCTTGAAATCTCTCCAGCGCATCTGCTCATTCTTCCCAGATTGAAGCACTGACTCCCACCATTTACGGCTGGGACCCTCCAACAGAAAGGAGGCACACTTCACCCTGAGCTCCTCGGGTGTTTCCAGGAACTCAAACATACTCTCGATCTTCTCGAGCCATTCTTCTGCTTCCTGGGGTTCTGAGCTTCCTCGAAAGGTTGGAGGCTTATTTTTCAGGAACTCCTGGGCCTTTTCCTTTCTAGGACCAGTATAATCCTCTCTAACAGGAGCTGGAGCTGGAGCTGGTCCATATCCTAGAGCCTGGACAGCCCGGACCACGGCCTCGACTAGCCTCTGATCAATCGGCGTGGGAGAACTCTCTCCAGCTTCCTCCTGTGGGTGCGTGGGAGCTTTCCGGGGAGGCATGTTGCTACAAAATGCAACAGTCACAAAAGAAATAGTCAATACCACAATTCTGAAAATTGTAATCAAATACATCAAATATAAACAAACTAAACACATTCTTGTAATAAAAGAAACAACTACTCCACATCTGCCTGATGTCCACATGTGGTCTGCAGCCCACACGTCTCACCTGGAAGTGAAGTAAATCAGTAAATTCCAACATCCTCTGGTGACTCAAGGTCTGCCATGAGAGGTGCGGGCCAGGCACCCTACTCACAACCAATACCCCGAGCCCCGACAGTCCTAGCTCCTGTCTATCCCGACTCATCTCAAAATAACAATATAACCCAAAAACATTAACCTCCTCTGATACCATTTTGTCACGAACCAGATCTGGTCGCCACCATTAACGGCACCAAACCTGGCCCGTGGCAAGGCCCGAAGGGCATTCCCTATCCCCACGGGCTGGCACAAGTGCCCGGGTATAAAACAATATGATTTGGGAACGATTTACCCGAGTATGAAAGCATAAAACAAATAAAACAATCAATGATAAGAATCTGAAATTTCCATGCTAAACCATTATTGACAAAACCAGATCTGAATACATATGTTTAAAGACACAAAAAGTGGTCCAAATAAAAATAATGACAACATCAAGACATCCCCATGGACTCCACAAGACAAGGGGATCATCACACGCAATCCATCCCCGCAACTCCGCCCCAAAGATGGGTACTAACATCCCGAACCGCCATCACCCTTAGCCTTCCCTTTACCTGAGTCAAGCATAAGCAGGTCTACTTACACCCAAGGGGTGTAAGTAGGGTGTGAGCCTAAGCCCAATAGGATACCACCAGTTGATTCCAAAGAGTATGCAATACAATGTGAACAAAACAATCAATTTTAATACACAAGGTGAAACAGTGTTAAAATTCAAAGAAATGCAACTTTCAAATGAAAACAGTTTTCAATTCAAGAATTTCAGAATGTTAGCACATTAAATAGACATGTGAGATACTGTAATGTACTGCCAAAAACAACCCATAACAAGGGTAAATATCACAAATTCTATGAGCATCAAAATCAGGAACACCCCTAAGCACTAGGTTGTCTCGGGCCCTATGTACCTCGTACCTCGGTGTAGAGTAACCATAGAAAAAATCCGTTCTCGTGCACGAGCCACTAGTAGGGAACATACCCATAACCTAGTGGTCCCCAATCATCATCCAAATAGTTTATTTAGAGTTGTCGTTATCCAGATGCTAAGTGGAACAGGGACAAAACCCATCCGATCCACTAGCCGTACTAGTACAAATGCGCCCCACCTAAGTACCCGGGCTTCCCCTTTTGTGCTCAAACAATTTTAGCAAACAACACACATCCATTTTCATATAAAATATCACTACTGGTCACAAACAAATTGTACAGTAGCTGCACACATTTTATACCATTTAAAACACACAATAAAATAATTTTATTTCCAATAAAACAACCTCTCAAAACATCACATTGTTTTTCACCCAAAGCTCTTTATGATATCCACCTTTCACACTATGATAACACTTGTAAGATATTAAAACCAAATTTCAGTTCATAACCCTTTAATGAAACCAAAAATTCAGTTATGGGGCATCCCAAAATGAACCAATAAATGATTTGAATGGAAAACCCTCAATTTCACCAAAAATTGGAACTTAAAATTCATTTGCATTATAAATGCAACTAAAACCAATTTTTACAGAAACATTCAAGTGAAATAAACATTAGAGTACCATGAAAAACAGCAAGCTAATTCACAAAGATTGCACACACAATGGAATCACCTACCAAATTAACAAAACCCCTTGAATCTCCGTACGAAATCAAATCGCACCCCCGCCGCACCAAGAGAGAACTAGATCAAACCTAAAACCACACAAATTGGCCAAGAAAACCCAAAGTTAAACCCTAGGTTCGAAATCCTAGTTTCTGGACATTAGTAAACTCAATTATAACCGAATAAACCCTAAGAACAAAGAGTTAAACCCAAAGTAATTTGAAAGAGGAAAGAAAAGGGCTCATTTACTTGAAGTATCTTGAAGTAATCACTCCAAAACTCCAGTATCTGAAATTTAAAAGATCCCAAATTTAGGTTACGTTCGAACAAGATGTATTATCTCATTTAGGAACTGGAATGGAGGAAAAAGACTGAGAATTGAGAGATTTATGAAGGAAATACTTTACCTCTTCAAATCTGGGCGATTTGAGGAACCCTATGAAGATCGGCACAAAATCGCGATTCTACAGAGCTCCAAATGGGTGGGAGAGAGTTCAGCCGCGCGGCTGGGTTACTTGGGCTTGAGTGAGACTTGGAATCACCGAAAAATCCCAAATAATGAATAAGTTATCACAAAATCAAATGTTATTTTTAAAACAGGAATTGGGCTTTCGGGCAGGCCCAACCCCTTAGACAAAAACCCAAATAACCCCTGGTTATGAACTTCTAAAAGCTCCAAATTACCTTGGTGGTGTTAATAGGTTAGGGTAGGTCAATTAAGAATTTGAATGGATGAAAAATATTGAAAAATGAAAAAGTTATAAAAGATACAAAATTTATTTTTTAATCTGGAATTGGGCTCACGGCTTGGCCCAATTCATGAATACTCATCTATTCCTCCCTAAAACCTAGGGAAACCCCCAAAACAAAGAAATGATGTAAATTAAATGAAAAAAATACCTTTAAAATATGTCTTGTATGTGACATGAAACGTGTTTGTATTGATCTGTTTATGTTCTTCTATAAGAATTTAAGAGCAAATATTGAATTCTACTGGAAACTATGAACATTTATGGAGTTAATAACTCTATATTTTTAGAGAAACAAATGATTAATGTAATTATAACCTTACATATGTCCATTATGATAATATAAAGATTTTTTTATAATGATATGTGGGTTATGAATAGGTATATATGATGATAATTCATTAATTTGAATTGATTAAATATATTTTAAAAAGTGTTTTATGCTCTCATGGATGATGTTCACAACCTTTTTGGATATAATAAGGATAAAAGATGAATGTTTAAAATAAGTATGTATTGTAATTTAGCTTATTATCATGGCTCAACAGAATAAATGATGAATATGTTCACATATTTTGAATGTGACCAATAAGGAAATCATGATTATATATGGTGGATAAATATAAATCCATGTTAGTGAACATATTTTTAATGTTCTGTATTTTCATTTATTAGAATGATTTTAAGGTATAAAATTTATGAAAATATTAAGTTATATGTATGTTGAGGTTTTCCAAGACAATGAATTATCTCACCATAGGTGTTCTTAAGAATAATTGATAATGTGTGATAACCTTATATTAGATATATGTAATGACCTATTATCCTTTTCATGGGTTTATGATCTACTAACACTACATGAATGAAAAAATCAAATTCATTTCTTGCAATAAGCGATAAAGTGTAAATTGGTCAAGCAACATGTAATGGATGATATCATACTTAATTAATTAAGTATTTCTTCTCTTAATTCAACCCTAGTGAAATGAACTTAAAATAAAAAATGTTATCATAGTGTCGTCATTTCGGATGAATAAAATGGCACCATAACTCGTCATAGATTTATGGATTTTTTATTGTTATCTGTATACTAACAATGCTCTCTATCACTCCCCATTTAAACATGATAGATATATTTCTCTTTAATATCTATTTTTTTACTTTCCACCTACCTTATCCTATGTGTAATATGATTTATAAGTTAATTTTGGTAATCATTATGTTTATAACATTCATTTTAAAAATTAAGTTTTATTATTCCTTTTTATGATGTGATTTTCTAAGAAAGAATAATTAAATTATTCATCCTTTTGTAACCCAAATTAATTTCAATGGTGAAATTCATTTTAATTGGTGTAGAATGTCACAGCATAATATTTCCATGAGATAGATATTTTTAATTTTCTTTTATATTTTAATTAATTTTTTTTAGAATTAATTTGTTTTTTTATTATACACTACACAAATATAATATAGAACTACATAGAAGACCATCATATCACGCAGTATACACAATACGATTCATGTATTGGGTTACACTAAATTACATGTTCTTGGATGAAAATCATTTCACATAACACCGAGTTTATGTGATCGACTAGATATTATTATCATTCCTTATAACCAAGACAATATAATGGATTATATAAAGATTATTAACTATATTATGAAATAATTCATGACACGTGTATATATAAAATTAATACATTGGTGAAAAAATAATTATAAAAAAATAAAACCCTTTTAAAATAAAATATTAGTTTTTATGAAAAACTATTTAAATGAAAATTAAAAAAATCTCTCTTCGATGATTTTATTAATGAACTAAATATTTCATATATTCAGTCTAATTATTTTAATTTATCTTATATGTTTTATAAACATTATATGTAAAAATTTACAATATTTTAGATAAAAGAAGTATTTTTCAAAAAATACATTTTTTTCCTTTTCATGGTGTGCCGATTTTAAATCATTTTTTTATTATTATTAAATAATATTTGTAAAAATAATCTTTTTATTTTTATGTAGGATATAAAAATATACTTTGGATGAAAATTTGATATCATTATGTTCTGTTACATGTTTTGGTGAATAGTAAATATATACATAATTTTATTTAAAAACAACTTTTTCATCAAAATAATTTAAATTGTTAAGATATATTATTTAACGATTTTTCAATATTAATAGGATATTTTTTTCATTTCATATAACGTTTTCATTGGAATAATTTTATTATAGAATATAAATGTATAAACATTTCAACATTTTGAATGTTTTATCTTTTAAAACATGTTTTCTCATTCTGAAAATGGGATTATGCTTAAATTTGTTATTGAGAAAAATATGTTATGAATTTTAAAAAATGGATTACATATTTAGAATAAGTTGCTAAAAATTATGTAAATAAATATATTTTATTTTTTCATTAGGAATAATAACATTATTAATATTTTATTATTATGGTAAAAAAGATAATCAAGTAATTAAAGGTAAAAATAATATTATAAAATTTCCCTAACACTTGTTCTTATATCATTTTTTTACCAAAATCATCATCGTCTCGAAATGGTATCATTTAGAAGCCACTTGGATAAGATAATGACATTTTATATATTTTATTTAATGAAAACTATAATGTATATTATTAAAAGTTTAAATACATTATAATTTTAATATAAGGAATTGTAGAAGATAAATTCGTCTGTAAGTACTTATTTTAAATATAAAATGTTTTTTTAATGGTAATTTATTTTTAAATTTTAGGATATATATTATTTTCTTTAAGTCTTATACAATAATGGTGTAGAAATTATTTTATTTAGAAGAAACAAATAACATTAATGAAAATAATATTAACCATTCAAAGACTAAAAAACTTGAAAAATCTTATTAGTCAAGTATATATTGACCATAATCATCCTAGGGTGGAATTATTATCAATTTGGAGGCACATGGAATGGATTTTCAGGCATCTATTATTATATTTAATTTTATTCTAAAGATGTCACATTTATGTTTTAATACATATAAAATTTCTAATGTAGGATTTTCCAAGAGATATATTTGAATATATGAATTATTTTGTAATATATTAGATTTACCATCATCATTTTATTTTATTTTAATTTTTTATTAATAAAATAACTATGTTATATAATTACAAAAAAAATAATGTAGTAATTATTTTATTAATGGAGAAAACAAATAAATGTTATTAATCATATTAAAATAAATATAATTTGGGATAATTAATATATTCATCAAATTTTCTCTATTACCATTACCTTTTAATTATATAATAAAATATTTGTTTTGAAGTAAAATTTCTTATCTTAATTATTCAAAAAAATTAATGAATTGAATAGTGTGAAAAATGGAACTATTTCTTATTTATCAAAATAATGATTTATTCCATTATTTTAAAATCATAAAACATTTTAAAAAATATACACTAATTATGTAATAGTTTGAAATGTTCAAAATTATTCACTTATAATCTAATTGACATCAAAAAAGTAAAATTTTCAACCTTTTAATATTGAAATATTTGTTACGATAGTAAAAAATTAAATATAATAATAAAGTTTAAATTAAAATGATAAGGATTTAATTGATAGAAAAACATCTCTAATAATTATTTATTCATGAGATTACATCCTCATATCATATAATTTTTAATATATTACATTTTTTAGGTTTTTGGATGTGTTTTTATTTTATTATAATTAAAATATTTGGAGATTTCATAAGTCCTCCCCACATCAATTATAAAAGGGATCCACATACCTCACTTATTCACTTCATTTTGAACCTTAAATATTGCCCATTCCATCCCATTTCCATTCTTATCTTCCCTTGTTACATTCTAGATGTTATGTTCTTCTTACAATACCAACACTACTTCATGTAAGAGAAGATATAAAGGGAACTCATTGATGAAGATATAACCTCCTCTACTGATACATTCATTCTTTTTTCATATCATACTTCCTCTTCATCTGTTGATTCTATTATAATGTAATAACTATAGTATAAATTTTATAAATATATTTTATTTTGATTATGGAACAACCATGTTCCACCTTCCATCTATCCTATGAAAAAAGACATCACCTAGTAGGCCTAAATATGACTTACTGTCTCCATGTCATGGTTTAATCATTTTGTCACCACCACAGTACAGGGATATGTATAATTATTGAAATATTATATATATTTTATTTATATAACATGACATGTATTTTTTAATATATATATACACGGTTGAGATTTATACCATTTCACAATTATGGAAATGATATCGTCGCTCATACGTACGTACGTCAGACATTCTCAATTATGTTATGTGATTCATTTTACATGATATTTGTCAAATAAAGAGTATATAAATGTATAAAATAAATAAATATTTTATAAATGTACATAATTAATAAACAATGTAAATATTATGTCGAAATCATTTTGGACCTATGAAGAAGAACCAGTACATATTCAAAAAACTTATTTATAAAAATGAATTTGTTAATACCTTAATAATGAGTAATAATGAAATATTATTATAAAATATGATAATATTATCATATATGATATCATAAAAATAAAATTTACTATTTAATAATACAATAACATTATTTAAATCATTATATAAGAGGTTTGAAAAAATATAAAGGATATTAGACCTAAGGTAAGGGATAATTTCACAATATCATTATTATCTATGACTGTTTATATGTATTTATTTACTAGGGTATATTTATTATCCACATACAAGTTTCATATTTATGTATTCCAAAATATTATATATTTTATTCTATTTTTCAAGGCAATTTTAAATATTGGTCAATTTTTATTAAACGGTATGACATGATTCTATTTACATTTTTAATATGAGGTAAATTTTGATATTTTTTGAAAATATATAAGATGATTTTTTTAAACATACATGTAATGAATGGATTTTTACACTTTCGTAAGACATTATTTCCATGAATTCTAACTTACATGTTTTCATTTTTATCTTCAAATAATATTTTTTCTTTTTAATTAGTGCGGCATGTAAAAAATAGAAAATAATTTTGTATAAGATATGATATTTTCCTTAAGAATCAATTTCAAATGTTTTTCAAAATGAACTTCCATCAACGTTGAAGTTATATAATAAGGATTTTTATAATTATATTATGTAAAATACTAATATGGTTGATAATGTTGATAATGGAATAATATTTATGAAATCCTTTCTTTTTCTATGTATTATTTTATTATGGAAAAATATTTAAAAATGTCATTTAATTCTTAGGATTATGCTATAAAGAATGATTTATATTTTTGTGGAACATGTAAAAATTATTTTATTTTAATATTGGTGAGAACTATATATCTCTATAACTCATTTGGTAACGATATAAATCACATGATATAGACAAGTATATAAAGGGAAATGATGTCATTTAAGTTATACATGGCTAGAATGGGGACTAAATTCTATTCAGTAATGGGATATTCTGCTTTGATGGTCATAGAAAAAAGCCTTGGATAATGTGAAATTATTTTTATGCGTATCTGTAAGAAAAAAAATCATATCTTATGCCATGACTTTTTTTGATTTCATCGATTGATTCTTATGGATTTCTATAATTTATCCAATGATATAATATCAGGATCTTTCATTTTCAGTTTAAAATTTACAAATTCTATGTTCTTATATATTATGATTATGATATGAATGATATCTATCTTGATTAAATTTCATGAGAATCTTATCACAGCCATTCATATGATTTTTTACCTAGTTCATTAACAGGGTAATTAAGTAAGATATGTCAAAATAGGGGTCTAGTTATGAAGGAATAATATGGTGACAAAGTAGATGACATATGAACCTATTTTTAATGTTACCTAGATTCTAACGAAACAAAATATATATGGTCAAGGTGTATTTATGTATTGTTTTTTTGTGAATATTCTTATATTTTAAATTAATATATATGTATGTAAATTATGGGTCATTAAAATTGAAATTTATATAATTTATTCATTATTATAGTCTCTTTTAAATATTCAAATTTCAATGATCATTACACCTTGATTTTACTCCAAATATCCATATAATTTATCACTTATATGTTCATTGTCTAATACATATATGGTTTTTAAATATGATGATTACATTGAATGTTATTTTATAAACATTGAATGTATTAATAAGTATTTATCCTTCACTCAATACATATATTTGATGAGTCCCATTGTTTTTGAATTAAATTTAATATTTTATATACGATGAATGATTTGGATATGAAATACATGTCTTGTGGACAATTTACTGTAGTCCCCTCGATGCATTGGTAGTCTCATGAGACAAAATCAGTTTTCAGAAAACCATTTGAGTTTGTTTCCATGCAGGATAGAAGGGTTTCTACCCATAAGTATAAATAGTATTGTGAAACGACGTGACAGTTAAGGTATAATTTTCCTAGGAAACATGATGTCTAATAATTAAGAATTTCCTTCATTCAGATTCATTATTTACCATCCCTAATATTTTCACTATGAAAACATATATGGATTTATTTCTTTCCCTATTTTTTGATTAAATAGATTGTGTTTTCAATTTCTTACCTTTCCGTACTATTTTTTCTTATATAGTTATTTGAATGGCATGTGTTTCTAGACATATACCTTTCAATATTTTGTAAAAATTTCTTCTCAGTTTTTTGATTATATGTTATATATCTTAGGTAATTAACATTCTATATTGTCTATTCACATTTATTCATTATTCCTTCCTCTATACGTGTGCCTTAAAGAGAATTTTTTCTCACCCTTATTTTGATTTATTTCACAAGAATCCAAGAAGTGTACTAGGAAATATAGAAATGAATATTCTATGTGGAAATAATGTTTTTATCAAATGAAATTATGTTATAATTCAGTATTCATTTGTAATAAAAGACTCATGTATGTATCTATCTTAACAAACCTAACACACACTTCAATCCGTTCGGATTTGATTCCTTGTAATCATTATAATGTATTGATTTGGGAAATCTACTTTGGAAATCTGGTGTTAGATCACTATAGTTGGTGTTAGATTATGTTTTGTAGAAACTGTGGTAAATAGATTTAGGATAACATGGATTAGGAAACATGACCCAAAGAAGTAATTTGAGGATATGTATAGAAGAACCTCATTATGATTTGATTAGAGAGAGAATATTTTGTTTTCTAACAATACATCCTTGTCTGGATACTAGAAGTGGATGTCGTTTTGGAACATATTTACCGAGGGTTAATAACTATGAAAAGGTGCATCTAGCCTAACATGATCGTAACAAGGTACATTAATATGTTCCTTACTATGAACATAGTGTGAATTTTTTCATGGATGCACTTAGGATAATTATAAATTTTGTTACAAACCATTCTGAAGGAGTTGAATAGATAATCATAATAAATTACATAGGAAAAACCATTAAACATGTAAGGGAATATGTAGAAATAAAATAGATAATGTATTTATATATAGAGATTGTATTAAAAATATTAGATAAAAGGTTATTTAATGATTAAATTACAAGGATTCTACCAAATTTATTTTAGAAATTATATTAACATGGGTTTAGAAAAGGAAAGAATGTATTTTGATTTAAAACCCATAATTTTCTTTAATGATGTTGGGATCGAACCCATGAACTTAGTATGATGAGTGTTTAATGTCTATCATAGTCCTATATGATTACTTGGATTGTTTTCCATTGTTTTTAGTTAAACAATTTGACGAATAAAAAATAATGATTAACTATTTCTGTTAATTCTTAGGATTACATATTAATGAATCAATCATATTAGATTTTGAGAATATTTTGAGACCATGAATGAGCCATGTATCTATTTTAGGGGACTTATGATTTGTAAAAATAATTAGTACTTTAGGAATAAATTTTAATTTCTGTATATCCATTTATCATAGTAATTGATGACTCAGAAACTGATAAAGGAAAAACTAAAGTATGACCTTTAGTTTATAGAAATATATCAGTTCTGTAAATTTATATATATATATTTATGTCGTAAAATATTTAATCAAAATAAGAAAAATGATCAATATAAAAAAAATTATCCTAATAAAATGGTTTTGAAATGATGACCTTTTAAATAATCATGGATTTATGTATTTGAGGCCCTCAAATTTTCATGATTAATACATTTTTATATAATTTATGACCATATTCACTCCCTATGAAAATTTACTTGTTTCCATGTCAATATTTTCACTTTCCATTAATAATCTTCAAATTGGATACCTAATTTTATGTTAGTACATGTGACCAGTGTAGTTAACATTGTCTCTTTTCTAGATGATCCTTTATAAACCCTTATCATCTTGGGTAATTTATTCATAAAAAATATCAAAAAATATATTTCAATGATTGAGTTTAAACTGTGAGGATGAAATTTAATTAAGCTGGGGAGAATGTATCAACCCAAACTTCTAAATTACTAACATTGCATTCGACTGTGTTTACGACACGTAACACCAACAATGTAAAGGAATGGAATATATTGATACTTTGAAACATAATTAATATTTTAAATGATTTAAATATATTATATATCTTTCTTTTCTTGAAATACTAGGTTACATTGAGTTATAAGAATCAAAGGATTTCTATAATGACTTGTGTAACAAGTATAACCACTTTCTGCCAAATGATAAAATATTTTTAAAACTATATTTTTTGATAAAATAAGATATGACCATGCTGTTAAAGTTATGGTTTTTATATTGTGTGAAAACTTATTAAAATATATTTTTAGAAAAATATAAAACGAATTAATTGGTACTAAATTTATGAAAAATAAATATAAGAATCAATTGAATATAATGAAAATGTTTTTATTTTTAAAATGATAGTTTATCCTAACAAATTAAAATAATTATAATAATTTATTGAAATTAATGTAACATATATATTATATATTAAATAACATATATTTGATATTAATACAATAGTTTTTTTAAGTATAAGATAAGAATAAAACCATTTTATGAAAAAAATAACTTTTTCTATAAGAGAGATTTTACCACATTTTAATGGAGAACAAATTTTAAATCAAATATTATGAATTTATTTGAATATCATATATGATAAAAACATTTGTGAAATGTTAACATAGATATTTTTATAGAGTTAATTTTTGGTTTTTTCCTATGATGTTTTTTTTTGAATATTAGAAAAAAAAATTAATTGAAAAATCATGTATCATAAAAATATTTTATATGGATAAATTAATTTTTAATTTTTTTTAATGTAATAATAGATAAACTGTACATAATTTATTCCAATTTATATAATTTTAATTAATTTATCGTTGAAATTTGATATAAACACATCTCAATCATTTGAATATTTTCACTTTAAGAACTCGCTTTGTCATCCCATCTGTGGAATTAATTCTATATTAATTTATTCAACATCTAGGATTGAAATTTTGAAAACATGATTCTGTATTTGAAATAATTATTATTTATAATGTCAAATAATTTCTACTTTATTTTTTAAAAAAAAATTATTACGTAATTAAAATTAACTACAGTGATTGAGAGGAAAATTATCATAATTTGGGAAAACCATTATCTTAAGAGCCAAAATGACCTAGAAAATTGTGAAAAAAATAATTTTATGTTCATATTTATACCATATAATCAAATTTATATAATTTATACAATTATTGTAGCCCCGTGATAAGTGAAAAAACAAGGGTCGAATTTGATTTTCTCTAATTTACAAGAATATAACTCCCCCTCTACTATAAAGAGGCACTCACCACTCCCACTTTTTCCCATCTCTAAAAGAATAAGTCACTTAAAAACCATGATAAAATAATCTCCCCAAATACCTCCCATAATATTATAGCTCCTATATATGTCACAAATCTAATCATTTATGTTTTTTGTAATAAACCAATAGTGGTTAGTCAAAACGATGTTACACTCTTCAATGGTCACTTTAATTTAATTTCCATCCCTTCCCCCTAAATTGTTATTAATACATGATTAAAAAATAAAATAATTATAATTAATATAATTATTTTATTATATTAAAATATTCTAACATACATGAACATAAACATTTATCTATTGTGTAACAAATTTACGATTCATTTGTATGGCAGACTATCGCCTCACAAAACAATGATTGTTTGTTCTTTCCTAACCAGCTCACATAGTGGGAATTAGGATAGAAATATTGTTTTTATATTTAAAAAATGTTATTTATAATTTATTTATACTTATTTTTTTTCTTATATAACATATACCTTAATCCATTCCATTTTAAGGGGATACGATAACATTATTTGTGGTTGTGTGGACTACCAACTCCTAAATCCTATGTGATTCATTAATGATATACATAGAATGTATTATGGGATGGTTTTAATAAACTATTATGATATATATTAATTATTAATGATTATAGATTTATTATATACATATATATGATTTAAGTTTTAGTCATTTGAAATACAAAAAATAAATGGAAGTTTCATTCATGCATATATAAAACATACCGTCTCTATAAATGGTGAATTTCATTTTATATCTCCAAATATTATTCATTAATATAATTAAATATATACTAAATATATATTATTGAAATCATTTATGACATTCTAGATATTATTATGTCCTGATATAGGTATTATTAAAAAATATAACATGTTAAAATACACTCAAAAAATAGGAAACTAACAACTAAAATAGTGAAAGTAATTAAAGGATATTTACAAATGCATAATTATATATTATAAAAAGATGATATATGATATTATAAATAACCGTATTGTTATTTGGTAAGTTATTTACATGTTTATAAAAACTATACAATATGTTAATGGATGATAAACTAAAAGGAAAATCATGGTAAGAGATTATTGTATCTCTTTTCATTATGTGAGGCATACACAATTTTCACCAATTATTTATTTTCTATTGTGTATATACTACCCCAAATTTATTTTATATCATGAATAAATGTGTATTCAAAATATTTTGAGTTTAAATTGAAATATTCCATCTAATGTTATTTGCACATAGTGTTACAAAACCTGTAATGATATTTCATAACCCAATTCCTTTTCATTGGGTTATATTAGGTATTCATTGTCATTTATATTATTTTATTATATATATAATTAATTTTAATATATATATATATATTTATTTATATATCTCTTATGGGAATCAAAATTTTGTACACATAATAAATTATTTAACTAATTCTACCTTCAATGTTATTAATGTTTTAAATGATTATACCAAAATATCATTATAATCAATATTTATTATTCATTATATTCCATTAAAGAAATTTATATTACCATTATTTCAAATAAACCATTTCATTTTATTCTAATATGTTAATTCGTGACTGTTTTTATTAATATTTTTATTTTTCCACTCTTTGGCACTCAAAATATTTTTCAAATTCATTCCATGGAAAAACCAATTTTATTTCTATATTTAGTCAGAGAACATGTTTTCTTATAAAAGGCCTATTTTATATAATTTTTTTAAAAGGTATTTATAAATACTTAAAATTAATTTTTAAAATATATTTTATATTTTTTTCTTTTAGAAATTTTATCAAAGGAATATTTATCTCTCTTTCTGGATAAGAAATTTTTCTATCATTTTTATAGAGATAAAGGAATATACATTTTACCATTTATGGAAAATATAGGTTTTCCTACAATAATTTCTTCAATACATCATTTTACTATTTAAAATATTACATTTTAAATAATATTTTAAAAGTAATTTTCAATGAATAGTATTATAAAAAATACAAATAAATTTGATATTCTTAAAAATAATTTGTTTTCAATCTATTTTTATATTATTTTAATTCATTGAAGATAATAACCTTTTATTTTTAATTCAATTAAGATATGTTGTATTTATACCTTCCATACACTTCCAATGGGTGGTTTTTGATTTATTTTACTAAGGGTTGTATTGAAATTAACATCTGTGATAAATATTTGTAGTCGATGTGAAATATTCAATTTTCAATTATCATTGAACATTTATTTTACCCTTGTTATCCATGTCAATTTTCATGAATATGTTCATTTTCAAACTCTTATACCATTTTTATATTTGGTTTCTACATTTAAATTCATTTGATTTACTAGATAAATATTTGTAAATCTATTTACTTTACTCAATATGGATATTTTGATAATACACATTTCTTTTTTTTAAATCAATTATTAAATATATGAGGAATGTTGGGTACATGTATGAAATGTGATGGGAACCATTTAAATTAATCTCATCGATGCATCAATAGTCTACTGAGATGAAATTAGTTGGTGAAAGAATCATTATATTTTTTCCATGCATAATTGATGTATATCTATCGATATATTTAAATTATCTTGTGAAATGAATAAATTTTAATGGAATCATCATCCAAGGAAACATAATGTCTAAATATCCTGCATTTCATTAATTCAGATTTAGTATTTATTATCCAAGAGGAATTCAATATTTCAATGTCTTGGTATTCATTTTATTATTAGTTTTTTGAATATATGTCACATATTTGTAGTTTCTTATTTTTCCATACTATTTATCTATTATCAAATTATTTGAATGGATTGTGTTTAAAATTATTATGTAGTCATATTTTTTATGACTTCCTCCATAGTTTATTGACTATATTATATGTGTATTGAATTATTATATTTTTATATTAATTATTATAATTTATACAAAATATATTACGTTATACATGCCCTTTATAGAGTATCTGGTCTCACCCCTATTTCGATTCCTTCTCCAAGAATATATGGTTTGTACTACAAACAATATGAAATTATATAATAAGTGGGAATATTTTTTTATTGAAATAATAAAAATATGATATAATTGAGTATAAATTTGTAATAAAAGTCTCATGTCTCTATCTTGATTACCAATGATACTTTTCATTTTTATCCTTAAGGATTTTCTACTTGACTTCATGTTAATGAAATTGTACTGGACACTAGCTCTGGGATTCATGGGTCAAGTCACTACAATGGGATTGAAATATGATCTTCAAGGGATTCGTGGAGAATCAATGAACATATTTCAACCGAATAAATCATAATGTAATTATCATGAAATACAAGGATCCCAATGAGATGTATTAAGGCCTTTATTATAAGTTAATCAATGTGGACTAAGGAGAAGAATATGGAAAGAACCACCAAACCAATGGAATCTCTAACCTCCCCAGCACCTTGCAAGAGGCTATGCGTGAATGAGATATCAATATTTAACTTGATTCCTATACATGGGGATTTCATTTATTCCTTCTTCCTTATATATATGACTTTTTAAAATAATAATCATTCCACTGACTATCCATACTCAACCTCAGGGATGGATCTTATCACATTTTAATACATGGATCCCCAATTAAGTTATCAATCCACAAGTCCTAAAACCAATTATATATGATAAATTAACAAAACCTAATAGAGATCTTTGTTCCTATAATTATAGATACACCATTTACCCATGTAGAGGGAGATTATAATCACTTCTAGATATTATTTATTATTTGCCACACCATGAGACCAATTAATTAGAAAATATCTTATATGGGAAATATGAAAATGAACCTGAAGATATCACTGAGTATTTCCCATAATTACATTGCCTAGTAACCTTGGAATAATATGTGTATGTATTATCTGTTATCGAGGTTCCTCCACACATGAACATAGTGGTTAGATAATTACCCCTATTTCTGATCCCATCATCTATAGAGATTGAAAATGATCTAATCCTCAATATCAATAAGTTGAATTATTATCATATATCCCTATAGCATATAATACATTCCTATTTATCAAAAAATGGTTTAATAGGTATTAGGACAAAATATTCCTTAGAAAAAATAAGCCGAAAGGTGAGATCCTGATAATAAGTTTGTTCTTCTGATTGTTCATCGGTATATAACTAAAGACTACGAGGTGATGGTGATCTAGAGTAGCTTTGATAAAAGATGAGTAATCTCTTGTATAGAAAATGGATATGTTAGTTTCAAGAACCCTAGAAAATATATCAATACCCACAAATAATCATGATTTCATAAATTTATATCCTACCATTAGATGATCCATCTCGAGTGATATTGAATAACCAAAATATGTTTTCGATTCAATTTTCATATACTCAAGATATGGACCCATGAATCATTCATATTAAGACCATATGTAAATATGATGAACCAATCCCAAAATTTTTGGAATTTCAATGTTTCCCATACCATTTTCACTTTCATGTAGTGAATTGTATCTTTTTTAATCCTCATATTAATTCCACAAGCTCCGATCGGCCTCTCTAGCATAACCTATATGGCCTAGTGGTAGAGGCTATCCATATGATCATAGCATATGAATGAAACAATTGGTATTTTCAATATTCAACGGGTTGACATTGGGAGAATTAATTAGAAAAAATGCACATGGGGATAGATGAAATATTATAATAATTTACAGTTATCAAACTGTAATGATAGATATCGAATTTTATGATTGGTTATATGTTTAGATATTTTACAAATCAACGACTAAAATTGATGACTTTAAACCCTAGATGTTGAAATTAGAGAACCCAAGTATTATGTGGGGAATATCCTTATCAGAAATAAATTTTTTTTATCTTTATCACTCTTCTAAATTGAAAAATTACTAGAAAGATATCTAGTTATTTTGATTAAGATAATAATCATTCCACTCATTTTGATGTATTTCCCAAATACACAGTTAATATATTGAATAGATATACTATTAACATTGATAATGAGGAGAACATTATCAGTAAAGAAAGGGTGGAAACTATTATTAAAATTCAAAACTACATCTGAAATGGATAATACTTACATGGGAATTAATGTGAATGATATGACTTATCAGAGAATCATAAATAAGAATGAAGATGTTGGGTGTCAACGTATGTCCCTTCCATAGCCAAATAAAATACATAAAAATAAACACTTTATTATTATAAAATTGGTTATGATCCAAGGAGAGTTGAAATAATTTAAATGAATATCAATATCTAATTAAAATAATCCCATAAAATACAAGACCAGGATAATGTAACTCTAATCCATCCTATTATATTCCATGGGAATGTCAACTATGATTGCAATGATGGAACCTTTAGATTTCACGTTATTGCCCCCAATTATTTCTTAACCCATTAAAATAGATTATTTGGTAGATATACCTTTTTTGAATCTATTTTTTTCTTCTAAAACCCAAATATGATTATAAATACCAAGCCATCAGCTGATAATTATTCAATATATTTTGTTGGGAATATTAAACCTTTTAATTGTCTTGATTTATTTTTGGGGAAAAAGATTCTTTAAGATTTGGAATAATATATAAGTTTGTCACACACACCATCATAAGAAAGAAAATACCCATAAAAATTGTAAATGATTTTCACAATTTAACATTTAATGTTCTCCCATTTATCCATATAAAATTAACCCAGGAAGCTATCAGGCCGAATTGAACATTCAATATTGAAAATATTCATAACAGCCCAAATTTAATTATCCTCTAGAACACATAAAAAATATATGTTCAATGGTTCAAACACCATTTTGGAAATTTAATAAATATTTATCTATGGAACCTCAGATATTGTTCCGACATGTGAGGATTATGACCAGTAAAGAGATACATAAAATGAAACTCAATCATTCCTCCCTTGAATTCAATTTGATATTAAATGGTTCATCTTTTAGTTGAATAATTTTTCTATAAGGTTTGCTTCCTGATTTCATGCATTCATATAAATATGATATTTTCAAATCCCCCTCCTTCATACACACAGCCCAAAACGATTCATGGGTGGCCATTTCTTCTTTTCAAACCCTTTTGGATAACTCTTTCATTTTTAATACATTCTATCCTGAAAACACCATAATTAAATTTAGCTATGAGACTCACATTGGCTTGTTCAATTTCATTATTGTTATATTTCATATTCATGGCCATGGATATTCAATTTTTGTTCAATAACTTTTTTACACATCTAATATTCCATTTTTGTTATGAAATTAATAACATTGGATATATTTTATGGGTTTAAACCATGGTGTATGTAACTTTTTATGAAAACTATGGTCTGGAGTCCAATGATTGATGAAGAAGAAGGGTTTTATTCATCAATCCAAGATCCTAGGCTGACAATAATAAGAAAATTATTAGATATGGCCTAAATTAGGTGTGACATGTGTCCATATGATATGAGGAAACCGTATTAGGGTTAACAATGTTTTGGTATTTTCATTTAAAATTGCATAAAATACCATATAGTTTAATATATCACAAGAATTTATCACTTGATAAACCCATATCCATCATCCCATTACTGGAAGTAAATGTAAAGATGTCATGCATCACCGTCCAAGGATATGACCTTTCTCCTGTCATCCCCAATGGGTCTAAAAGTTTGATTAAATACCCTTTCCCAATCCATGGGGAATCCCCTGGATTAAGGAAACATAAATCATTCCATAGATACCCTTCCTCTCTATAGAATTTCATTTCATATACACAAATTATATAATGAAAAATTGGACACAAAAAGTAACCATCACATGTAAATGTTTTCTAGATTCATCTATGCACTCTGGAGAGATTGAGTTCTTTTAATAACCATGATATATAGATTAGTAGTTTTACCATGAATGAATTATCGAAGGATTTGTTTACCAAACTCATACATTTTTGGGTTATATTTCATACGATCTAGAATGAAAAATAAAAAATCATTATGAAATTATAATTATTTTACTATAAAATAAGTCATAACTAGGGAGCATAACCTGTTATTATTCCAAATGATTAAGGAAATAATTTATGATTTTCACCTAGTTTTTGCCCCATATGTTTAGATGTACTTGGTTTGTGAATAATAAATATCTATATCATCTCAAAATTGAGATCACATGTACAAAACACTATGTAGAGGGAACAAGAAACCTTGGATAGGTTGGTATCCACAAAATAAAATAGGGAGAAAATGACTGGTATGAAAGCTGAATCCATTAAAGAGAGGGATGTGAAATAACTAACTATGCTAAAGATCACAAACCATTGGAACCAATAGTGGAGGTAGGGAAGAGGGATTATACATACCTTTAAGGGGTAAATTTATACCATTTAAAAAGATAGTAGTAAAAGTAAAAAACATATGTTCATAGACATGAACCAGTCCTAAAACACAATATATCTTAACAGGAATTTTCCTTAAAGGATATGGGAGACCAATGATTTGATGATAGCCAATATATGAGAGTAAAAAACATTTATCAGGTTATTTAAAGACATCAACATCTTCAATATCCCCCTGAGACGCTACATCCATGACTTTCATACCCCATCCTATTACTGCTAGAGATGAATCATGACTTAAACCATTCACTAGATGATGATCCTTAAGTGTAGATTAATCATTATTCATACTAGAATTTAATGTCATTGGATAATGCATATATATAAGATGTGACACAACAAGGAGAAGATTTTTGGTTTCACCTAAAATAAAACTTCCCCATCAATTAGAATAATATCAGTTAGAGAATGTATAGAAAGATCAATCTCAACGTATATTCATATAGCAGAGATATCATAAAATTGATCATTTTTCATCTGTGAAAATAATGTAGCCATTGGATTACCATGAACCATGATGGAACCCTTATTTATTAAAAAGAATATGGAGACTTGGGTACATGGGAAAAATATCCTCCATTGGGGGGTCTTAACCAAAATGACCTCCATTAGCCCTCGGAATAAATAGAATATCTATATGAAAGTAGATCAAGAAAAAAAATACATACACATAATCATCCTAGGAGGAAAAAACCACACAATAGTATTTTATTTAGCATAAAAATTGTGGTATAATCTTTCATCCTATAATAACAAACAATTATTCAAAAGAATTTGGTGGAGGTCCTTTCTAGAACAAAGCATGTTGTGAGAGTATGTTTATAGAAATTTATAAATGACATTAAGGGTGAGCCAAGGAATATGAACCCATATTTTCTATCATATAGGACTAATAAAAATGTTGTTTGTTTAATCCTAAACATGTGAAAAGAAATAAACTTCATAAAACTAATTTCAATATTTCTTTTCACGCATTCTTAATGGTCAAAATTTACACCCTATTTAGAGTCATCTCCATAAAATGAAATGAATCTAAAAATAGAGAGCGACATATAATTTATTTAAGGGGACAAAAATTGATGAAATACTAAATATATTTCATTGAAAATATAATGGACACATGTAGAGATAATTTGTCTCATGGGGATGATATTAGAGGTGCGCTTGAAGCTTCCCCTTGCTTTTAAAAACCGACTGACGGATTTCATTTGTATTCCCAACACACCCCTTAACACCAAAATAGGATTTATTCTTAACATCATTATGAATAGTTTGAATTCATGTTTTAGTAAATCCATTGTTTAAATATCATCCATGACTTTTGTAGTTTGGAAATACTCCAATTTTATCATTTTATTCTTCACATGGTATCTCCAAAAATGGTATCAGGTATCACTGTTTTTTATTCTTCCATGTTTCACTATATTATATTATATTATTAATTCCTATATATTATCCACATATACGATAGTGGATCCATCCTACATATTCTTCAGATCAATTAGTAGGTTTCTTAACAAAATTCCAATCCAAATAATTGATGATTATTCTACGTACTCTGCCTCGCATGTTATTAATGAGACCATACTCTTCTTAATTGAATTAAATGTGAATGTAATAATTATAATAAAGAATACATATCCATTGGCTTTTTTTCATTCATCTCAGTTGACTCCCAAATCAATTTCTTAGTATCCATATTGATTTTCTCTATCCCTATGTGGACATAAAAGAACTAAATCCATTAATCCATTGATGTACATATGGATTATTTTTTGTGGCTCACCAGTGTGATTGTTTTTGTTCCGCCATGTACCTAAATTGAATCCAAAAACTATAAATGATATAAGGTATTACGATTGTGAGGTGAGATAGTCTTTTAATTAGACTATTGAACAATATCAATTAAATCCTTCTTCATTATCATTCCTTTTTCAATTTTAATATTATTGTTATATGAATGATTAAAAAATTGAAATTGGATATGTTTAACTTCTCAAGGAATTCCTTAACTTTCTTATTATCAGATATATAGTGTCCACCATGTTTTTTCATTACATAATTTTCTATAAAACTGAAAATGATACCATAGTTTGTCATCTCTAACTCCCTAAACATAGCATCCTTGAATTCATCAGAGATCAGCATACTATTATCAATAAATTGAAAATCATAAAATTAAAATCATATTAAAAGACTATAACCATGATCATTATTCTTAATGTAAAATTAATTCCCATATCGATTGTTGGATAATCCATTCTCTTGATTATAGTTATTGATGAACGAATTACATCAATGTGGAGCCGCCTTCAACCAATAGAGGGATTTTTTCAGTCATTAGAACTTATGTTATTCTCCTTACACAACAAAGCCTTTAATATATTCAATAGAGAACACTTCATCTAAAATTCCATTCTAGAAAGAAGATTTCACATCTCATTGGTAGATCATCAAACTTTTATGGACAGGAAGGGAAAAAATCATCCTTACATACTGAAGATGAGTGATAGGAGAAATAAATATTCATATTCTACCCCATATGTCTATTTATAACCCTTTGTTTTGATACTTTCCTTTTAGTGATACATCATTACATTATAATTTTACTTGATATTGTAAACTCATTTATCTCTAATGGTTTTCTGGATACTAGGAAGTGTTTTCATCTCCCATGTGTAATTTTTCTCTAAGGAATGAATTTTTCATTCAAGTATATTATCCAAAATTCTTCTCTAATGGATTCATAGAACGATATAGGCTCATGATCATTATAAAGTAATAAAATTAATTAGATCTTATCTTTAATCATCAATATAACTTAATCATTTCATTTTTATAGATGTCATTAGTGAGGACAATACATAATAATTCATAATATGATACAGTACGTTAAATAGTGGTGGAATAATCTCTTGGACTTCTATATATTAATTATTAACATGGGAAGGTTATTGAGGAAATTTTCTCTTAATAATCATGGGTTTCTTCAAGATCATATGTTTTGACTATAAAATATTTGTTTGATTCTTCATATTTCGATTTATATTTTTCTTCCCCAATAAATATGATATCTCTACACAGCAGAACATTATTGGATAGTTGATTTTAGATCTTGTAATCTTTATATCCTTTTATTATTGCATAACAAGATTCACTTTTCTCAATGATCGTCGTGATTCCTTCTTCATTCTTGTAGAACCAATGTGTAGGTGAGACACTAAAAGATTATTACGTTCACTGTGCTCAGATTGTATCCACTCTGTGCATATTTGAGTGTCAAATTTTGGATTCCATTGGTAGGAAACTGATTATGTTTCTTGTAAGTACATGAAAAGCCCTCTCACATGATGTTTATATAAAGGCCTTTTTTTCCTTAAGCATGATTCTCTTCCGATCCAAGATGGTCGAATTCATTCATTCTATAATTCTATTCTGATTTCGAATATAAGCTGAATTGTATTGTATCTGTAATACTTATTCCCTATAAAAATCATAAATGAATTTTCGGTGTATTCCCCACCTCTTTTAGATCTAAGTACATTTATTTTTTCCCTATTTCTAAATCATCAAGTTCATTAAAAAATTTAAAGATAGTAAATGCAGAATATCTTTATGATTCAATACACCCAATGTTTTCTACTAAAATCATTAATGAGGGTAATAAAGTATTTATTACCTACAAGATTCAGTTTTTCATGTGCTCCGAAAATATTAGCATGATCGAACTCAAGTGGTTCATTATCTCTTTTCGACACTCTACTTGGGAATTAATTCTTTTTTTAGTTACCTATTATACACACCTCACATACATGATTTTGAACTTCAATTGTTATCATGAATTTAACCATCATTTATGAGTAAAATGTTTAATGGCCACTAAGATGGATATTTACTATGTAAATATTCTACCTCTATGATTCAATCTTCCTGATTCAAAAGAGACACTTCTCAGACTTTTTTTAAATATACAATTGAATCATGATATTATTCACCATTTGGAAAGGAGTAAATAGTTTCATTTGAGCTTCTATTATATAGAGAGAAGAGTTCTACATGTGGATGACATACCCCATATCAATTATATGGATGATACTAAGGATATAATTTTTCATGTTTGGTACTTTATACACATTATATATTTAATTCAGGTCACCATTCTTCTGAAGTATTATTTATTTTTTATTTTTCCAATCATGGGTACATATAATGAGTCACCAAAAACCATGTTTCTAGGAACTGCTTCTATAATTTACTTAAATATTTCTTTTATAACACTCATATTGTTGCTTTCACCACTATCATGATACCACATATATAACCAATCACATCCTTTTTCTTGTGTGATGAGTAGTGTGGTGACTTCTTGTTCATGATGATATGATTCTTCATTGTGGGATCGTTTTTCTTGATCAATCATTCTCCATAACTCACATGAAAAAGATGAATTTATTGCAATAGTGGAATTAAACATTCTTTGTTTTTCCACAACCTCACATGAATCAGCCTCCACCATATCCTCTTCTACATAAACTAGTAAAAAAAAATTTATTATAGATGTCTTGGATGATATCCACACAATCTATGTCATATATGATTAATAGTTTTATAAATTAATCACTATGTATGGATATTATATTATTTTTTTAGATTCAACATATACTATAATGCATTATATGTAATTTAAAATTCATTAAATTTCATTTTTTTACATATACACCTACAATGATCCCATCAATTCATTAATTAACAGTTTATCCATGTACTTTGATTCATCAATTACCAAAACCAAATGCTCAATCTTGGTTGTGTGGGATCATAGTTATAAATAAATTATAAAAAGTCTTTTAATGTTTTCATGATTTTTATTTTAATTCCAAATAATAAGAATTAAATGGGATAAGAAGTCAGAGGTACTCTCACCATCCTTATAGGGTGTTGCTACGAACTCAACTCTTACATTTTGAAGATGATCCCACTTCACTTGATCAACACCTGTGATGATTATTCCAATAGTATCAGAAGCTTTATTTCTTGATATTTATTTAAAAATAATGTCAATGGTTAATTCATCTAACCCTTTATATAGGAGTATCATATCAATTTTTCTATTATCCCATTGATTTTTGAGATCATTATTTTCTATATTTATAAATGATGTCTCTTCATCCATGGTGGGCACTATATACCCATTGGTTAAGATCGTACATAGTTATTGTGTCCCAAACAATTCCTTCATTTGGATGCACTACATTTCATTGCTTTCCTTGACAAATTGGGTAATTCTGGCTAGATTGTTGTGGTGATATTTTTAATAAAAACGTATAAATTGGAAGATTCCTTGGTTCTTATAACTAACACTAGTTTGTTGATTGTACATTCCAAGAAAAGTAGAATAAAAAACAAAACAAAAAATTAATTTAATGCATTATTATCTCATATATGTTATTTACTACATTTGAAACCAACTTATAGTCATCTCCAAATAATAAAAATACTCCAAAATAAGAAAGTAACATTTCTTTTATTTATGTAATAAAATAAGATAAATTATTAAAAATAATGAATAGTAAATATAATATATGCAATGAAAAGATAAATAATCTCATATTGAGCATACCTGGGATATTCTTGAATCTTCCTCCTTCAGTGAAAAACCAATTGATGGCTTTGGTATGCATTTTTATTAGAAACCTTCTTCATCATAATACTAGGGATTTTCAGAGGAAGTGATGACTTGTAATCATGGGTAGAAGAAGAATTTCGTTGAGAAAGGCCCCTTTTTGTACCAGATAACAGGATGTGCAGGTAACAGAACATACAAAGGGATCAGGGCAGACCAATGGAAAGGAAAGGAATATGGATTCTCCTAATGTAGAGTGAAGCATCAACTAAGGAAAGGGAAACAATGGTGGATCAATAGTCTAAAATTATTATAATAGGTTATGTGGGATGTTTTATATTTAGATTTTAATTCCATTATATTCAAATACTTAAATTTGTGAAAAATTGATAAATTGGAAAATGAATTAGTGGGGTAATTCATTCATTGTGATATCATTGATCAAGGCCTTACATTGAGATTTAGGATATGGGAAATAGAAAATTTCTAAGAGGATAATTTCACTATGATTGATTTTTTTCATAACTAACACCATGATTTATATTTTATTTTCCCTTCAATTATATTCCAAAACATCATAACTTCTCTTACCAACAGAATCATTTGCATCAATTTTCAAAGCCCTTCATCTTGGTTATATTAAAATCAACTATCTGTAAATTGTATCCCTTTTTAAAATTAATTAGTTTGATACTCATGATCAAGGTATGAGGACATCATCACATTTACATTTTACATACGGTAAAGAGTGATGAAAAAACTAGTGAGGTCGATCATGAATTGACATCATAATAATGATGAATTAAAATACTTGAATTGAAGAGATAAGAAGTTACATATTTTTTTAGGATAAATATTATTTTAATTGTTCCTTGTGAGGGGTTGGAATATTTTTTCTTTTATGACCCATTATATATATTTTTAGCCTATTAGGAATTGTATGTTTTTTGTTATTTTGAATTTAGAATATCGGTAGATTGGAAGTTTCCATTTTAATCAATAGAAGAGATTCATACATAACGATAATCATTGATTAATTGTGTGGGATTTGATGAATTCAGTAGTTTCATATAATATTAAAAACAATAATTTATCAATTTAATTGTTATTAATTTATAAGATAGTACATTCTATAAAAATAATTTTTTTTTGTTTTTTGATCATTTTGAGAAGAATTATATAATGGAAATAAAAAATGTAAAAATAAAACTATAAATTTTACATATTATATATGTTTGTTGTGTGTGCTATATGGGTGGAAGAAATTCCTAGTAATAAAGTAGACCACACCAAACATTCCTTCAAAAAAATAACGAAAACCCTCCTAGAAGTCCCATTATTTGACCATCAGTTATACATCCATAGGAAAGACGTATTAATGTGGTGATCCATTGTTCAAGTAGTTGTAGGGGTATGAACATGCAATAGGAGTGACTGGCACTTAGGGCATATACGTGCGATGGTGGGAGAATGGTAACACCTGCATGGGGTGGTGTATGGAAGTTACAAGGGTCATCCATCTCTTATACATCATAATGTTTCATAGTGGGAACTTAATCATTTCATTATAGGTGCACGGAAAAGCTAAAATTTGCCGAGGGATGAATTCCATTAAATGGAACTTTTCACTTAAATGGAATGACACCCATTGTCTCCAACTACAACTCAAATTCCTCGAACATACCCACAACCCATGTTATTTTAAAATCATAAAATGATTAAATTTATAACCACTATGGTAAAATAGAAAATCTTGTAAAGAAACTATATTATTTGATGATCACTACACCATAGACCTCACCCTTATAGAATATTCGATGAGGAAGCTCAAGCAAAGAAGGAATTGCACCATACTTTGTCTTTAAATGACATGAATAAATATTCCAATATACTAATATAGGTGTTATAGATTCCTAGATCATGCTATTATATGGAAAAAAGAACAATAAAATTATTATCGCATAGGCTTCCAACTTCTCCACAGATGGTGAAACAGTGGTAGAATTAATGATTTTTTTAGAAATATGATTGTTAAACCATGGACAAATAGATACACCGCATCCATGTTAATTGAGATAAGTAAAGAATAATGTTTTAGAATAGGTGTTTTAATGTGATATGGATGTTCACAAATAATAAGTGGTGAGATTTTGATAGAACGATCCTATTATATGGTAATAACTTGCTGCTAGATGACCATGAATAGACATGAAAGGGTTGTTTCAAAGACACACCACCCACACAATAGTGTTCAAATAAACTATAAATTTTAAAAATCCCTAATCGTTCAGTGTGTCAACAATTATAGTATCATCATTAATGAGTTGAGGGAGAAAAATGTGTGTGTGTTCCTTTCCAATAATGACAGATTTTGAAATACTCAAAAAAATAAGGGAGAATTTTACAACGATGATTTAACCAAAACCTACTATACTAGAGAGAGAAAAGGTATAATAAAAATCCAATAAAAGTCATTAATGTGGGGAAATGTATTTTTCAATTTTAATTTTATAAATAAATATTTTGATGAATAAAATATCATGGTATAGTTGTGAAGGGGGAATAGAGTTGGAATTGGAATCTTAGATGAAAAATGATCGGGCTACTAATAATTTGATTTGTAGATACTATATAATGTCCCATTAATTAGTCATAAACCCAAATTACTAGAAGGATGGTATAAATCATCTTGTTCAAATATATGTAAGGTAATGTAGAGTCCACATTGTGTGGGGAATTGTATTTGATTGTGAAGATAGTGGGTGGATTGCATTGTTTCATTTCATGTTTTAATTCTTATGATTTTATCACAATCATTAACATTTCTAAAATCGATGGGTCTAACTTCTTAAAGGATTAATCGAGTTACAAATAATCAAGAAATAACCAATGAATGAATTTTATGTCACTGTGTTTAATTATGGTTCTCCAAAATTTGTTATAATTAACCTAAAAACATAGTGGGGAAAGGATAATCATAAAAAAAATGTGTTGGATATCTATGTTGAAGTTCACTGGTGTTCAGTTTTGAAACCTTGTAATTAAACATAGAAGTTTTCCCTCACTAGTGAAAGAACCCAGACATACGAAATCATGATATATTAATATCATTTTTCATGAAACCAACACGATCCATATTTTTCGTCTATTATATTTTTTGAAAAATATTTTATTTCATTTTGACACTATTCCATGTTGATCAAACATGACCTTACACTCAACTATTTTTTCAAATTAATTAGTGATAGTTGATCATTTTAATTTGTTCTTCAATATCCCTATGAGAACTAACAAAGATCTTGGTAGATTTTAATCACAAAATAAGTTAATGTGATGGATTCATAAAAATATGTCACAGGATAGTAGGGAAAATATGATATCTGTAGAAACTTTCTATTCATACTAAATTATTTATCCCCTTGACCTATTATTTATAAGGAATCTCCAACAATACTAAGGAAATCTCATAAGACCAAGAGTGAGTGTGAGAACCAATCCGTAGAAAACCAAGGGAATCAAGAAGGACTTTACTTACATATAAACGATTCCAATATATTTATATAATAAATCAGTTATGGGAGACCTTTTTCCATACCACTAAATGAACATTGGAAAATTTGGAGTTAAAAAGAACCAAATGACATGTATAATTTTGAAAAAAGAGAAAAATTAAGAAGAACAAATATGAGGTGATGAAGAACTATTTAATACGGTTAGGGAACCCTAAAATGCTCATGATCTCATAATCCATGATACTATAAAATAAATTAATTAATAGTATATATTGTTTTTCCAAGATAAGGTTTTCACACCAAATAGTGATTCACAGGTGATATAATGTTACCTCTTGGAGTTATGTGAATGATTCCATGGCAGTCAGGTCATGTGAAAGGATTATATTGATTGTGTGATCAGATTATTGATCATGTGTTACTGTAGTGGATAACATATTGAAAAAAATACCATGTAATTCATGTGATAAAGGATTCAATTAATGGAAACATTATGTGAGGAATGTTGTGGAGTTCTTCATGTGAATTATTTACATGGTTCACATGATCATCCTATTGATAAAATGAAAGCTCTTAAATATGTTGATCTGATCATTGAAAATCCATTGGACATGTTATCCAATCATGATAAATCCATTTTACTTGTTCACATTATATTTTTATAGTATATGGATGTTTCTCAGTAATGGAATAAAATCACTTGGACTTCTTAGCTTGATCAGACGAAATACCATGGACATATCATGTAGATCATGTGAAATCCATTGGTGTAATGCCCTAATCCGTTAATTCTGTGGATAGTGCCATACTTTATTACATTGGAATTATTATCATGAATAAAATATATATATATATATATTGATCATTTTATTGGTTGTATAATACATATTACATTCATGAAACCTACCGTACAATTTAAAACATAAAATACAACATTGAAATTCATTATAGAGAATAATTATTCACCAAGATTAATGTCACGACCGGTCCTCGGGGCCCGTGTCGTGACTACCCCAAGCCCGCCTTCCATAGGCCAGGGGCTGGCGACTAGCACCAAGGCGTAAATCCCGGTAAAGGGAAGGCATTGAATTTGTAAAGTAAACAAGCATCACAGAGTAAGAAAGCGGAAAAGTAAACACTAATTAAAAACTGGAACAAGCTGTGCCGAAAGTAAAGGGGCCGGAAATACAAGCCCAACTGTAATGTACAACTGAAAGGGGAAAACAACAACTGAATGGAAAAGCCGCAGCGTTGAGCCGTCCTCTGGAAGTCCCACCTGAAGGGTGAGTACAGAAAGCCTCCACTGCTGCTCAGGTCCAGCCTACCGCTCCGAGTACAGCCCGCCCAGTGGTCCACCTCCAGGTACCGTCCTGCTCCGCAAACCTCCACCATGATCAACGTTTTCCGTCGTCTGCAACCAACACAACATAGTGAAGGCATAGCCCGTGCATGGGTGAGTATAAGCTACTCAGTAGGGACCCCGAGACCCCCGAAGGTCTCCCAGAATCCACAAAGGAAAGATACAATCATAAATTAACATCTGACACTGCTTAGGTATATGACCATATATATACCTAAGTCATCAATTCTCGTATGGCCCCAACATCCGAGCTCAAGTACAACCTAGTCCACACAGGAATGAAAAACGTAAATCCACATAGGATAGCACAACACAATCCACAAATGAGAGTAAAACGTAAATCCACACAGGATAACACAACACAATCCACAAAGGAAAGCAAAACGTAATCCACACAGGATTGCACAACACAATCCACAAAGGAAAGCAAAACGTAAATCCACACAGGATAGCACGACACAATCCACAAAGAAAAACGTAATCCACACAGAATAGCACAACACAATCCACAAAGGAGAGTAAACAGGATTTCAGCTCACACAGGTATACATCGTCGAAAAGGTGAAAGGGATGATCAGATATAGATACTGAATCATCTAAGCTGGGACCCACTTAGGATACAAGACCAGTTGTCTTCATTGATTCATCTAGGCTGGGACCCACATAGGATACAATACCAGCACTGAATCATCTAAGCTGGGACCCACATAGGATACAAGACCAGCACAACTGGGACCCACATAGGATAAAAGACCAGAACTCTTCATTGATTCATCTATGCAGGGACCCACATTGGATACAAGACCAGCACTGAATCATCTAAGCTGGGACCCACAGAGGATACAAGACCAGCACTGCTGGGACCCACATAGGATACAAGACCAGCACTTTTCATTGATTCATCTATGCTAGGACCCACATAGGATACAAGACCAGCACTGAATCATCTAAGCTGGGACCCACATAGAATACAAGACCAGCACAGCTAGGACCCACATAGGATACAAGACCAGCACTATTCATTGATTCATCTATGCTGGGACCCACATAGGATACAAGACCAGCACTCTTCATCGTCGCAGTCGCAGCCAGCATTAAGGTTCCCGCACACGGCAAGGTCGTTCAGGAGGGTCCGCTCCACGAGCCGAGAGGCTAATATATCAACTGAAACGAAGTCCGAAATTGATGTTTCCAAAACTTCCGTATCGTTAAAAGGAGCTCAACGCAACAGACGGCGCGTCAATCGGACGCCCTGTCTGAGAGATATTGGCTTTTTCGTCCCAGGGGCCCGATTGGTTTTTAAGGCAAAACCAACCCGACCATACTCCACCTACGTCCAAACCTCGGGCGAAGTGATCCAAAAGATCCGTCTCACTAAGAGAAATCCACCAAAGTCGACGGCACATCAATCGGACGTCCGGAGATCAGGATATGAGTGTTTCCGCTCCGAGGGCCCGGTTAGTTTTGTGGACGAACCAACCCGGCCGAACTCAAAGTATTCCGAAACCTTGAGTGAGATATACGGAAATGACCACCTCGATCCACGGATCACGTTTCCGCTGACGGCACGTCGATCGGAGGTCCATAGCTCAAGATATGATCAAAAGACCAAAAAGGTCCGCAAACGGGGGGTCTGGGACCGGACCAACCCCCACTGGGTCGGCCCGAACCGGGTCGACCTGAACCGGTTCAACCCGACCCGGTCCGTCCCCACTGGACCTGGTCCGGCCCGGCCAGGGCGTGGCCTGGAGGCTGAGCAACGCGGGGGGGGGGGGGGGGGGGGGGGCGCTGCCCCGACGTGATAACATCGCGGCCCCCGCGGGGGGCCGCCCTGGATCAGCCGGACGCGGCCGGGCCGCCGCGTCCCTGAACCCTGGTTCCGCGCAGCCGCGGAACTGCCTCGCCGCCGCGGCGAGGTTTTCCCGGCGGCAAGCTGGGCGCTGCCGCCTCCGTCCGCCGGCGCCGTCGTGCCGGCGTGGCGCGCCGGCGGACGCTTCCGCGGGCCACCGGAGTTGCTCCGGTGGTCTGTTTTCATTTCTGTTTGTGCCGAGGTTTATCCTGGGACCCGACCTTCACTACAAAGCCCTCAAATCGCCCTTGCGGCCCCGTTTGTCGTTTCCCATCAATCCGCGCATCAACGAAGAACTGTGGAGGGTTGTCGGGCCGTGTATGTTTGGCCCGCACCCTCCGCGTTAGATGATAACAGTCGAGAGAAATAATCAATACATAGAAAACATAACAAAATAAAAATTTTAATAAATTAAAATTGTTCTTATGAAACCGGGTTCTTTGTTTCGAATGGAAACGTCCACGGAGTAAAAAACATTCCCAATAAACCCCTACCTTGTCAAGTCATCTTTAACACCGAGAGATTTTATGAAAAATATTCTTTTTAATTTCATTAATGTCCTGTGTTGTACGCTACATCAAAAAGATCTTGCACAACATGCATCCTTGACTTGCCTTGCATTACACGCAATCACAACCTTCCTCGATAGCGTGTTTAGTACGCAATACCGAGTTTCACTAAACAACGATATGCTATTATTAGAACTAGTCGTTATGAATAGTAATAAGCACTTTTTGAAATTTTGTAAATTTTATTTTTCAAAATGTACTTAATTTTTGGATTCGGAGTATCGAATTTAGCCTAAGGTGAAATTTTGGTACTTTACAGATAACTTTCATTTTCTGATGAATAGTGAAAATTACTAAATTATAATTAAAAACAACTTATTTTAATTGAAATAATTAATAGTGATAAATTATTAATTTGAGTGGTTTTAAAGTATATTTAGAATATATTTTTACAATTTAATATAATGTTGGTTATTGGATGTAATTTCACATTTAAACCAGTCATAAACAAGTGTCAATCTTTTGATAGTTATTATCTCTTAAGAACACGCTATTTGTTTTGACGACGGGAATTAATTTTTAAATTAATTAATGCAACTGAAATGTTTTAAATTTGATAAAATAGACATCATTTTTGAATTCATAATATAAAATTTAGCTTAGATCTAATTTTTTGTATTTTTCTGGAAACTTTCATTTTTTGATGAATAGTGAAACAACTAAGTTGTAGTTAAAAAACTGAATTTTTCATAAAATGTAATTTTACCGCTTCTGTGAGTGGAATTTCGAAAATTCAAGGGACACGGTTGATGTTAGTATGTTAAATGTGGTTCAATGAGATGAAAACAATTTTTTGGTGAATAGTAACTCTTTAATTTTTTTACCACGGTTAAAAGTAAATAGGGTAATTAAGGGTAAAAATGACATTATTATTACACTAACACATGTCCTAATTCCATTTGACACGTGTAATTCGACCCAAAAGAACCTTAGGAATAAAATATGACCATTAGGCCCACTTGGATTAGATTTGGACATTTATTATTAATTTATTTAAAGAAGGGTTAAAATAGTTAAAATCAAAGTTTAATAAGTAAATACTTTTTAATATGGGATTATACATAAGAAAAATTTGACTATAAATATTCAATATAAAGCTAAAAGTATTTCCTACATAATGGTATTTTATTTTTAATTTTTAGATATTAAATAATTTAATTTATTTATGACACAATGATGATGCAGTAATTATCTTATTAATGAAATATTGACATAATTGATGTTATAAATACCCAAATAAATATAATTTGAGACTTTTTATGAATTAAACTAATTTTCTAGGTTAATATGACATGTTATAATCGATTTAATTAACTTTGGTCGAAGTAATCATTCTTTTATAAGATTGAAAAAAATCAACTATTGAATAGTGTCAAAATTGACATAAAATAGTTTTTAAAACAAATATTATATTATTAATTGTTATTTTATTCCTAAAAATATAAGGTTCGGCCAAATGACTTAGATACGTTTATAAATATTAATAAAACACAACTTGGGGGACTCTTGGATGTATATTGTACGTTTATTATCTATATAATATAAAAATACAAAATGACATGGTAAATGTCAATCTAATTAACTAAGAGTTAAAACTAAAAGATAAGGTTAATATAATGACCAAAACTTGTCTAAATTCTATTGGATGAAAGTATTTCGACCCATCCCCACATTATCTTAGAAATAACTCAATTTGGAGCTATTTAAAACTGAACTTGACTTTATAATAAAATCATATTTTTAGTTATTCCAAAGGTGCCCGTCTCCTCCCTTATAAAAGGGAACCTCCTCCCCCTCTTCCTCACACCACTTTGAGCCTTCAAGGTCGGCCAACCCCTGAAAATTTCTTTTCCCCACTTCCCTAGAAACATCCTAGAGGTTCTGGTCTTCTTCAAATACCTATTTTAGTGCTCTAAAAGGAGGTCTCAAAGAAGCACTTCAAAGAATAGGTAATGTCCGTTACCGATTGATTCATTTTATTTCTTCTTCCACTTCTTCTTCATTAGTTGTTTCATTATGAAGTAATAACATAGGTATAAATTATATACGGATATGTTATTATAAGTATGAAACAACCTTATTTCACCATTTATCCATCCTACGGAAAATGAAATCACCGCGCGTGCGTACGTACGGAATACCGTCTCCACGATGCGATGAGATTCATTATCCACGTTAACCATTATTGAATGATTATAAAGTATATATAATAATTATTCATGAAATATATTACATAATAATACTACTTGATTTATGTATATATATATTTATGTCATCTAATTAATTCCACTCAATTCAATAAGGAAACGAAAACAGCGTTCATGCGTACGTACGACCTACCGTCTCCATGAACGGTGTATTTCATTCCATTTATCGATCCATTATATATATGTATATTCTGAATATATATTATATATAAATCATGTTTTATATTCTTGAATTAAGTAATCATGATCTAAGTAATCATATGAATAAATACATGTTAAAAAACAAACGACATATGAGACGATTTTACCCAAAACGCTACATTAACATGAAGTTACAAAAGAACGGGTAATATAAAGTCACAAGTGAACCATATATGATATAATAACAATTAATATGATTCTTTAATAAGTCAATGACATTATTTAAATCATTATACAGGAGGTTAGGAAACTTACTAAGCAAATCAGACCTAAGGTAAGGGATAATTTATCAATCTCATTTTTATCTGAGATTGTTTATTCGTATGTATTTACTGGGTTTATCTTTATCATCAAAGCCCATGTTTTATAAAAATGGTTTCATGTATGTTTAAATTCCTTTTTACCCATTTTTGACATTTACTCCATGGTATGTAATGAATATGTCTTTTTTTTACGTTACGATGTACTTTTTGACTTTTCCGAGAAAAGTACGAGAAGAATGTTTTTTTAACATATACGGCATGAAAGGATTTTTACAGTTTTTATAAAGCCATATATTCATGAAGCTTCCTAAAAAATATTTCATGACTATTTTCAATAAAATCCTTTTCTTTTAAAAATTCATGACATTTTGTGAAAAGAAAATAATTTTAAAGAAGAAATGATATTTTCCTCAAGAATTCATTTCAAGTGTTTTATCAAAACCATTTTCCATCTAAAATTAAATTATTTCATATGTGTATGTTTTAAGTAAAATTTATCTTTTATTTACATGGTTTCACTTTTCTTATTATGATATTATATCCATTTCTTTTATATGTATTATGTTATGATGTGATGATGTTTATGAAACCCATTTTATTCGTTGGGTTATTATGAATGATGTATGTTCATTTTGTGGAAAAAGTAAGAATGATTTCATTATGAGATGGGTGGGACCTATATCTCCCTTTAATGCATTGGGTAAAGATTTTATATTTCATGATATAGACATGGATGGAATGGTAGGTTATACCGGTTCAGTGAAACAGGACTGAAACGAGGGTGACTCGGTTCAGAAATGGACTTTGTCCACTAATATAGTCTTGGAAATGAGTCTTGACTAATAATATATGATTATCTATGATTATGTGTGTATGCCACAAAGTTTCATGTTTTAATTTATGATTATTGGTATTTCATTTCACTACTATGATTTATCCCATGTTATGAAATTATGCTCTCTTTTACAGGTTAAGATTTCCAAAATGTTATGTTCTTATGAAAATGATGTGATCGATATTTCTTTTGTTTACCCTTACTGAGCATTTGATCTCACCCTTTTATGTTTTCTTTTCCCCAGGATATAAAGAAAGGTTTTAGGTATAAAAAAGAAAGATCTTTGTGGGAGATGTTGAAGATCATTCACCACGATTAGAAGATTATGTTCCGAGTTTCCAAAGACTCTAAACTATTACGATCCTTGTGTGTGTGTTTTTGTTATGTACTAAGTATTCCGAAAAAGTAATGTAATATCCATGTACGTTAGGCTTCGGGTCTCTACACTTGGTATCAGAGGAAAAGATTAGTCAACATTTGGAAACTAGGATGCGAAAACGTTAGTGAGATCCCTAGAGATATTTCTAAGGTATTTCTAGGGATGTTCCTAAGGATAAGTATACGTATAAAATATAGTCCTAGAACTATGGTAACGATATTAGATTAAACCAAAGATGTTAGATATTGAGGGTACTCCCCCTTTACTATGATGTTTCCTCTAGCATGATTTCTTCCTCCCACAAGATTCTTATTGTGTTTTAGTTAATGGAGGGTACCAGAAGGAATTCGGTTAACATTGAATCCAATGGAAAAATTGGTGACTTTGAGCAACAAAATTGTGTAATTCTGAGAGAGATAGATATTGTGATTATGCCGAATCAGTCATCGCGATATATGATTAACAATGTGAAATTTAGTGGTATGCCGAATTCATCAAAGAAGAGGAAGATAAACTATTATGCATGTTCGCATGTTGAGGACCATAAAGAAATGAAGATTGAGATTTCTAAAGAAGGGAAGAAGAACCTTGAGGAATACCTCAAATGGAGGGACCGATGTTATCTGTGTGGAGAAAAGGGTCATAGAGTGATAGACTGTTATGGAGTGAAATTTCTTATTTGTGGAGAACATAGGCATTACCCAACTCAATGCCCTGACCTAAAAAGTTACTTCTAAATCAAGGAAGGACTTATTCCTGGAAAATCATTGAAGTGGATGGACTGAAGTGTTTATTTATTGGTATTCATGAATAATGTTTTTGAGGTACTTTTATGGTGTATTGAAATATTTATATATTGGTCTATTGGGTTTTTCAATAATTTTAAGGTATCGGTAACCATGAAAAGTGATTCAAATATTTTGGAATGTAGATGATATGCGCATAATGAAGGGATAAGAAGAAAATGAAATGTTTGACAGTATTCATGAGCTCATGATTGATATAAGGACTAAGTGATATCATGGTTTGATTATATAGAATTTTGAGGATGTTGGTATGTGGAAAGTGTTAACTTTTAACTGCATTCATGTTTTCACTAAGGTTCAATGGGTATTCAACAGAATACATGATTAAGGCCTTTGAATGTTTGTGAGGTGACCAACAGGACATATCTTATGATATATGGGGATCAACGATGGTATTAAATCTTTGGTAATCGTTTTCACTGTATTATGAGAGTGGACTGCAGTATTATGAATAAGCCTAAAGATTAGAATGGATTATGTTGGGAATAAGTTAGTATTTTTTTCAATATTATTGATGGGATGTTATAGAAATATAGTTTTAGAATAAGGACAACCTGCAGGATGCGCGACAGCCCATCGCGTCGGACAAGGCCGTGGGAATCGAACCCACAACAGAAGTGCGACTGGCCTTTATTGCCAACCACTGGCCTACAGGATGTCTCTGTTTAGTAGAAAAATGTTTTATTAAGAAGTATGATATATGAAATATAAGTCCATTTTAGGAACCATATATCATTAATCTCACTATAGATGGACTTGTGTATTTTTTTGATAACTTTTCTAACCTTTTGTTTGAGATATATGGAATGGCCCATCATTCTATCACATGATCTGCTAACACATTATGAATGACAAATTCAACTTCATTTCTTTAAGAGATGAAGTAGAAATTGTCCAAATAACGACAAACGGTGAGCCTATACCAAAATCATGCAAGTATTTTTCTAATTTCATCAACTTTAGGGAAATGATCTTGAAAACCAAAAATGTTGTCCTCGTGCTCTTATATATGACGAATCAGATGGTACCTTAGATCATCACAAATTTATGGATTTGTGATTGCTGGCTTTTCCATAGCCATGTTCTCTACCACTCTCCATCAGAACATGATGGTTAGATTTCTCTTCCATATCCATATTTTCACCTATGTGGAAACCCAGTGATTAATTTATTTGGGTAATCGTTACATTTCATACTTTAGTTTTTAAAGCCGTGTTTTGGTATTCCTTTTTAAGATGTGGGTTTTTTAAAGAAACTTTCGAGTAGTAAACCATTTATAACCCCGACGAATTTCAAGGGTGAAATTCATTTTAAGGGGGGTAGATTGTAATTCCCTGAGATTTTATGAAAAATATTCTTTTTAATTTCATTAATGTCTTGTGGTGTACACTACACCAAAAGTAGCTTGCAAAACACGCATCATTGACTTGCCTTGCATTACACGCAATCACGACCTTCCTCGATAGCGTGTGTAGTACTCAATACCGAGTTTCACTAAACAACTATATGCTATTATTAAAACTAGCCGCTATCAATAGTAATAAGCAGTTTTTGAAATTTTGTAAATTTTATTTTTCAAAATGGACTTCATTTTTGGATTTGGAGTATCTAATTTAGCCTAAGGTGAAATTTTGGTACTTTACGGATAACTTTCATATTCTGATGAATAGTAAAAATTACTAAATTATAATTAAAAACAACTTTTTTAATTGAAATAATTAATAGTGATAAATTATTAATTTTAGTGGGTTTAAAGTATATTTAGAATATATTTTTACAATTTAATACAATTTTGGTCATTGGATGTAATTTCACATTTAAACCAGTCATAAACAAGTGGCAATCTTTTGATAGTTATTATCTTTTAAGAACATGCTATTTTTTTGACGACGGGAATTAATTTTTAAATTAATTAATGCAACAAATATGTTTTTAATTTGATAAAATAGGCATAATTTTTGAATTCATAATACCATATATAGCATAGATCTAATTTTTTGAATTTTTCTGGAAACTTTCATTTTTTGATGAATAGTGAAACCACTAAGTAGTAGTTAAAAAACTGATTTTTTCATGAAACTTAATTTTACCACTTCTGTTAGTTGAATTTTGAAAATCCTAGAGACACGGTTGATGTTAGTAAGTAAAATGTGGTTCAATGAGATGAAAATAATTTTTTTGGTGATAGTAACTTTTTACTTTTTTTACCAGGGTTAAAAGTAAATATGGTAATTAAGGGTACAAATTACATTATTATTACCCTAACACATGTCCTAATTCTATTGGAAAAGTGTAATTCGACCAAAAACAACCTCAGGAATAAAATATGACCATTTAGGCCCACTTGGATTAGATTATGACATTTATTATTAATTTATTTAAAGAAGGGTTAATATAGTTAAAATCAAAGTTTAATAAGTAAATCATTTTTAATATGGGATTATACATAAGATAAATTTGACTATAAAAATTCATTGGAAATATAAAAAGATTTCCTACATAATGGTTTTTTATTTGTAATTTTTAGACATTAAATAATTTATTTAATTTATGACACAACGATGATGCAATAATTATCTTTTTAATAAAATGTTGACATAATTGATGTTATAAATACCCAAATAAATGTAATTTGAGACATTTTATGAATGAAACTAATTTTATTGGTTACTATGACATGTTAGGATCGATTTAATTAACTTTGGTCGAAGTAATCATTCTGTTATGAGTCTAAAAAAATCAACTATTGAATAGTGTCAAAATTTACATAAAATAGTTTTTAAAACAAATATTATATTATTAATTGTTATTTTATTCCTAAAAATATAAGGTTAGGCCAAATTACTTAGATAAGGTTATATATATTAATAAAACACAACTTGGGGGACTCTTGGATGTATATGGTAAGTTTATGAACTATATAATATAAAAATACAAAGTGACATTGTAAATGTCAATCTAATTAACTAAGAGTTAAAACTAAAAGATAAGGTTAATATAATGACCTAAACTTGTCTAAATTCTATTGGATGAGAGGATTTCGACCCATCCCCACCTTATCTTCGAAATAACTCAATTTGGAGCTATTTATAACCGAACTTGACTTTATAATAATATAATATTTTTAGTTATTCGAAAGGTGCCCCTCTCCTCCCTTATAAAAGGGCACCTCCTCCCCCTCTTCCTCGCACCACTTTGAGCCTTAATTCTCGGCCAAACCCTGCAAATTTCATCCCTCCACTTCCCTATAAACATCTTAGAGGTTCTGGTCTTCTTAAAAGACCTATTTTAGTGCCCTAAAAGGAGTTCTCAAAGAAGCACTTCAAAGAATAGGTAATGTTCGTTACCGATTCTTTCATCTTTATTTCTTCTTCCACTTCTTCTTATTTAGTTGTTTCATTATGAAGTAATTACATTAGTATCACTCACATAATGATATGTTATTATATGTATGAAACAACACTATTTCACCATCTACCCATCCTACGGAAGATGAAATCACCGCTCGTGCGTACGTACGGAATACTGCCTCCACGACGCGATGAGATTCATTATCCACGTTAACCATTCATGAATGATTATAAAGTATATATAATAATTAGTAATGGAATATATGACATAATAATACTACTAGATTTATGTATATATATATTTATGTCATCTACGTAATTCCACTCAATTCAATAAGGAAACGAAAACAGCGTTCACGCGTACGTACGGCATACCATCTCCATGAACGGTGTATTTGTTTCTATTTATCGATCCATTATATATATGTATATTCTGAAAATATATAATATATATAAATCATGTTTTATATTCTTGAATTAAGTAATCATGATATATGTAATCATATGAATAAATACATGTTAAAACACGAATGACAAATGAGAGGATTTTACCCAAAACGCTACATTAACAAGAATTTACAAAAGAACGGGTAATATAAAGTAATATGTGAACCATATATGATATAATAACAATGAATATGATTCTGTAATAAGTCAATGACATTATTTAAATCATTATACAGGAGGTTCGGACACTTACGAAGCAAATTGGACCTAAGGTAAGGGATAATTTATCAATCTCATTTTTATCCGAGATTGTTTATTCGTAAGTATTTACTGGGGTTATCTTTATCATCCAAGCCCATGTTTTATAAAAATGGTTTCATGTATGTTTAATGTCATTTTTACCCATTTTTTTCTTTTACTACATGGTATGTAAGGAATATTTCTTTTTTTTACGTTACGAGGTCCTTTTTATCTTTTCCGAAAAAAGTACGAGAAGATTGTTTTTTTAACTTATATGGAATGAAAGGATTGTTACAGTTTTTATAAAGCCATATTTTCATGAAGATTCCTCAAAAATATTTCATGAGTATTTTCAATAAAATCCTTTTCTTTTAAAAATTCATGAAATTTTGTGAAAAGAAAATGATTTTAAAGAAGAAAGGATATTTTCCTCAAGAATTCATTTCAAGTGTTTTATCAAAACCATATTCCATCTAAAATTAAATTATTTCATATGTGTATGTTTTAAGTAAAATTTCTATTTTATTTACATGGTTTCACTTTTCTTATTATGAAATTATATCCATTTATTTTATATGTATTATGTTATGATGGGATGATGTTTATGAAAACCATTTTATTCATTTTGTTATTTTGAATGATGTATGTTAGTTTTCTGGAACAAGTTAGAATGATTTCATTATGTGATGGGTGGGACCTATATCTCCCTCCAATGCATTGGGTAAAGATTTTATATCTCATGAGATGGACATGGCTAGAACGGTAGGTTATACAGGTTCAGTGAAATAGGACTGAAACGAGGGTGACTCGGTTCAGAAATGGACTTTGTCCACTAAGATAGTCTTGGCAATGAGTCTTGACTAATAAGATATGATTATCTATGATTATGTGTTTATGCCACAAATTTTATGATTTAAATTATGATTATTGGTATTTCATTTCACTACTATGATTTATCCCATGTTATGAAATTATGCTCTCTTTTACAGGTTACGATTTCCAAAATGTTATGTTCTTATGAAAATGATGTGATTGATATTTCTTTTGTTTACCCTTACTGAGCATTTGAGCTCACCCTTTTATGTTTTCTTTTCCCCAGGATATAAAGAAAGGTTTAGATAAAAAAAGGAAGATATTAATGGGAGATGTTGGAGATCTTTCACCACGATTAGAATATTATGTTCCGAGTTTCCAAAGACACTAAACTATTACGATCCTTGTGTGTGTGTTTTTGTTATGTACTATGTATTCCGCAAAGGTAATGTAATGTCCATGTACTTCAAGCTTCGGGTCTCTACATCATCGCACACGCGATCTTTGCAGAATTGATCGACGCGGAAGGAGGGGATCGTCACGTCGTCGTAGTATCCGGCGTTGCATCGACGAACTCAGAGGACCAAGAAACAACGGATTTAATTTTAATAATTAAATCCATATTGAAGTTATAATACACAAAGGAATTAAAAGACTGCAATCTCCTACCTTGTCGTTGTCGATCGAAGGTTGTCGCGGGGCTGGATCGTCGCAGAAGAAGCGTCGCGGAGGGAGAATCGTTGGCGTCGCGGTACACGGCGTCGCGTCGTTGATCTCCTCGGGTTCGGTGTTCTTCGTCGGAGGTCGGCGTTCTTCGTGTTCTTCACGTTCTTCGCGTTCTTCGCATTCTTCGCGTAGGAGGATGAAGGATTTAAGTTCTATCAAATCCTCTCAACGAACTATCTCAACAATCCATGTGTTGGCCTTATTTTATTATTACGCCAACGGTTTGTAAATAGGTTAAGAAACGATTAAATTATTTCATAGAATTAATTTTAATAAATTTCACAAGCCAATTAAATGGTGCGTTAAGAATTTAAGAAAACACATCAATTGACTTTCATAAAAACGGGTTTTTGCGGGTGCGTTACTTAGGGGAAAAGAAACGGTGGGGCTCGTGTGGGCCCCACCTCACAAATATCCTACCAAGTGGGTGGAATATTTTGGATTTTCACCCTATCCATTTCAACTGAGCTTAAGCAGATTAAAGTGGTCTTTAACCGGCTTTAAGTGAAATAAAAATAAAATTGTCGTATAACTTTATTTTATTTCAAAACATAAAACCCAAAAATTAAAAACCACAACCGAGAAAATGAAACTCCAGAAGAGGAGTTTCTAAGAAAATAATGGCGCTACGATTCCATCGGTGCCCTCAGAATTTGATTCTGGACACCGGTTTAAAAGTTAGAAAAAACTCGCTCGTCCGTTCACTGAACGTACCCGAGCCAAACTTCAGAAAGTGATTTCGTGCACACCGGGCCTCAGAATCAGGTGCCGTCAGAAGCTGCGTTCTCGTAAAATTCCAAAGAAAATTAACAAAAAAAAATTCCTTGAAATTTACGGGTCTTTAAAATTAACCCTACATATAAGTCATAATAAACAACATGGAATCTTGAGAAAAATAAAACATATAAATGGATGATCTCAGATTCTTAGAAAAGTTAAGCATACAAAATAATCTGTGAGTAAATATGGCCTACATAATATGGTAGGAATGTAACCTATTAAAATGTAATTTAAATAATATCATGATCTATAAATATTATCCATGAATGTTATAAATAATAAAATAATCATATGGAATAATTATTATGATATAATTCATTATGTTTGGTGTATTAACTTTCATGATCAATACTCATAATAGTATCTATAAGGATATATCCTGATGGATGTATATGTTTTTAGGTAGAAACCCATCAAATTAAATGTCAATATTTATCCTCCTAACAATATAATATATCTTGTAAACAAAAGAGAAGGTTTTTTGTGAACGGATTTCATCTCATGAGAACAATGTATTCATATAGGGCCTATAGAGGAAAAATCATTACACATACTATGTTCTATTAATTCCGCATATGATTACATAAAAAAATTATTATTAATATTTAAAAAATAGTATACAAAATGTGAATAATTTAACATTAAACTTGAATTGTATCAAAAGATACCATCCATTGACAAATTTACCATAAACCCTTCAATAAAATTTTTATATTATATCATATGTGATAAAAATCAATAAAACATAGGATTCAATAAAGGATGTTGACACATATGAAAATAATCTATTAAAATAATTAGAAATATCCTGACCCCCACCCCTCTAAATTGAAATAATTTATTTAAAATAAAACATTTTTTCTAAATAGAAATCTATAATCATTTAACGGATGTTTCAAAACATCATGGTTTAAAAACATTGGTGAAATTTGATCATTCTATATAAGTTATAAATAAAGATTCATTTTTTTTTAAATATCATAATGTACCTCATTCAAAAATCCAAACATTTACTCATTTCAAACAATTTTATTAAAATTAGAACATTGTAAAATAATTTAGACATTGGTTGAATGATAATAGATATATTTTGGAGAATATTTTTAAGAAAAATTATCATTGATGATAAACATTTATTCTCATATACATGCATATAAACATTTCAGAACATAAATGAGATTGTGAGATTAACCCTTAACTTGAATATTATTTCAAAATATTGTACTTTAATATCATATATAGATTATTAAAGAGGTATTTTAATTTATATCATAAACATATATATATTTTTGATATCGTGTAAGATCTTCTTATATACATTTGTCAATAATATTTTGTTATAAACCTTGTTTTATTTGTTAACCCATTAATTTCCATATGCATGTTTGGTCATGTAAGTATTTTTTATTATAAATATGATTTATTTATTTTGAATTCAAAATAATATTAAGTTAATAGAGATTAAAATCACCCATTATACACATTTTAAAAATAATTATTGGATGGTTAACATGGTAAATAATTCACATCTCGTCGGGGAGACAGTAGGCTATACGTACCCTCGAGCGATGATATCATTCCTTCAATGGTAAAAGTTTAAACAATTTGATGGTATATTAATTATACTTTATCAACATCAAGTCAAGTTTTTTGTTAATGTCCTTCATATCCATCATTATACCCATCCAAATAATTTTGTGATGAAAATGGATTATACAACTGTGTGGAGATGGTATGTTGTGAGTACGCACACGTGATGCGTTTTCTTTTCATAAGTTGGAAAAATAATTGAATATTGTTGTCCCATAATCATTATAAACCCACAAAATATAATTGATATTCAATGTATTAAATTAAGATGGTGAAAACCTAAAGAGGAAGTAGAAGATGTAATGAACATGAAGAAGTCTGTTAAGATGATTACATCTTATTTATAAAACTTCATTTGGATAACCATATATAGACACTCAAGATTGTATTTTAGGAAGATCATATCCTATAGAACACTTATATGGATGTTGGAAGGAGAAATTTCTATTTTATTGTTGATATATTAGGCTTAATGTCGTGTGAGGAAGTGTTGTATGTGGTCACCTATTATAATTTATGTTAGTTGAACCGTTAGAAACTCTCAAACTATTAAATAAATATAATATTATTTTCTATTCAAAACGGAAAAAAATTATTTATTTCAAATTCAGCCATTACCTACATTAAAAATATTTACATAGATCATGGTGAATACAACTCTGAGAAAAGTATCCAGTGTTTCGATCCTTCTATTGAGGATGATCAAAATGAGAATCTTGTTGATATTCCCAAGGCACGTGAGGTACAGGATTCCCTTTTCTCCCTAAATTTTGATAGTGTATCTAGCCCTGATAGCTTAACAAATTAATTCTACATGTTTTACAGGGATATTGTCCATCATGAGGTCACAAATGCTATGAATGATTTTTTTAGATCGTCTTATATTCCCTTTGGAATGAATTTAAACTTCATTACCATAATTACTAAGAAAGAGAATTCCCTTGAAATTAAGGATTTAAGGCATGTTTCCATTTGTAATATTGTTCCAAAAGTGATTATAAAAATTTTAACTCGCCTACTGGGTGGTATTGCAAAGGGAGACATTTCTAGTAATTAATTTGGGTTTGTTCTAGGATGGAATATTCAAAATTTCCTCTTCACTGCCTCTGAATGTGTGAATTCCATGAGGAAAAAGGTTAAGGATGGTGACATGGCTTTGAATATATATATCTCCAAGGATTTTGTTACCATAAGAAGGAGTTTTATTTTCACCATTCACAAAATAAATGGGTTCTTATAGATGTTCATTGATATTATTAGCTCCATCCTTGCATGTGCCAAGCATTCCATTCTTATCAATGTATCTCCTAGGTGATTCTTTCAATGATCAAGAGGAGTCAAGCAAAGTGACCCTCCTTCTGGGATTATTTTTTCTATCATGGGGGATTAATTAAGTTGGTTCCTCACAGATCTTTCCAATTTTGGATGGTATCAGAGGATGAAAATAGGGCGAGTTACATGCTCCCTCACATCTTTTCTATTCTAATGACATTAAGCTTCTTGGGAGAGCTGATAAAGGAACTATCTCCTATATAAAGGGCATCTTCTCACACTATGAGGAGGTTGCAGGTCAGGTTATTAATTGATGGGAAATCATTGGTTATGTTTGGTGGTGGCATTATCTCATTGAAGGAATGTAGAGTGGTACGGAAGCATGATGTCAAGAAGGGATCACTTCCCTTCATTTACCTCTGGGTGCCGCTTTTCTGGGGCAGAGTTAAAAGGTGTCATTTAGAAAATATCACTCTGAAAATCACAAATCAGTTATAAAATTGTAAGGGGAAATACATGTCTCAAGCAGGGAGGATATGTTTGTTCAACTCAGTGGTCACTTCGATATTTTTTTATACCTTTTCCTTGTATAGATGGCCCAGAGCCCAGATTAAGGAGATTAATAGTAAGATCATAAATGTCAATTTTGACTGGCTAGGTTCATGAGAGGAAGTGAGTCACCGTGGCTTTGAAAGACTACATCAAACATTCTCATATGAGTGGATTGGGTGTCAATGATATATGATTATTCTATGATACTGTGATAAAAAAGTTCACTTGGAACTTATTTTTGAAATATGATGACTTCATGGACATCCTTCGAACTAGGTTCGTTGCAATGCTTCACAATGGGCACTATAATCATCCATATTCATCTCTTTGGTACTCCATTAAAGAGGCCTATTCTAACATGATGGTTTTCTCGAAATAGACTGTCTGTTAGAAATCCCCTCCTAAACTTTGAACCATACCTTGGCTGTCTCATCCTCTTTGTGATTGTGATGCATTCCCTACAAAACTAAGAGGGACTTCCATCACGGATTTCCATGGTAATACAAAAATCATTAACATGATTATGAATCATGTTGGAAAAAAAATAATACGATACTGAAACTCAGATTGTGATACATTGGTATGGATGACGAATCTTAATGACATTTTTTATACAAGGAAGGGTTAGAGATTAATGTGTGGTGCTATCCTGGACCCTCCATCTTATGTCATGTATTTTTACAAGTCCTTCATTCCACCAGCATCAGCATTACTCCTATGGAATATCTGATAAAAAAGGCTTCCTTTTCAGGCCATGTTGCAGCTGACTAGACTCAATCTGGCCATTGTTTGAATGCTTTGCCGGCAGGCAGAAGAAACAGCTAATCATGTGTTTTTTTCATGAAAGCTTGCTTTTATATTATAGTCCTATGTGCATGGGATATTTAACTGCTTTCTCCCCTCCTATTCAATTTAAGGACTGTTGCAACTCATCTACAGGATTGAATGTAGTGAGCAGGTATGATCTCTCTTATTAATAGCTGGGTCCATCCTGTTGTATTTCATATGGATGGAATGAAATTCTTTGATTTTTAACATTATTGCTCCCTTATTCCATGCTGAGGTTCTGGCGATCAATTGTGAAATTCAGACGGCTTCCAACATCCAAATTGGTACCATGAAAAATGATGTTATTGACCTTGTTTTGTTGAGGCCCCTTGGTGTTAATGGTAGGGAGAATTAGTTGCTGATGATTAAACATGTTCACTGCATTCCACCCATCTCTTGATGGTTGAAGGTAAATGTTTAGGGGTTGGCTACTGGTGCGCCAGGTCCCTCTAGATGCGGTGGTGTCTTCTGAACACCCAGGGGGTTCGTTAAAGGATGCTTCTTATACTCTATTGGAAATCCATTTTCCATTTAAGCGGATCTTTGGGCCATGATAAAGGCTATCAAGTATGTTGTCCAGTTTGGATGGCGTAATCTATGGCTTGCGTCAGACTCATCTGTTGCAGTTCAAATCCTTAGAGATCAGTCACGGAACGTGCCATGGAGGATGGTACCAGCTTGGGTGGAATTCTTTCTACTTACAGACTCACTCTCACTTGAAGTTCTATATGTTTATAATGAGGCCAACCAAGTTGTGGTTGCTCATTCCAGTAAAGCTATTTCAGATGTGATCTACAGTTGGTTCTTTGTGTCACCAATGTTTTGTAATAGATTTGTGCAGGTCGATTATCATGGGGAGGCATATACTCACCATTATAGACCGCCTCACTAATACTGTGTTGTGTGCTTTACTTTTACATTAATATATTATATTGGTAGCAAGAGTCCATGTATTCTGAACTTCCGAGTGAAAATATTTTTATGAGTTTTTTTAAATTTATGAATTTTATAAAATTTGACAAAATTTTATTTATTATAAAAAATCATTTGTGTTAATTTTGACACTATTCATTTCATGGGATTTAAAAATATCCTAAAAATATGGAATCATTGAAAAAAAACACTTCAAACCAATCAATAATATGTCAAATTAATCTGTAAAATTAGATTAAGACATTAATTATATCAAATTATATTTATTATAATATTTTAAAATCATTTATTTTTTCATCCTTCAATTATGTAATTATTGCATCAACATTTTTTCAACATTTATTTAATTATCTATTTCCTAAAAATTGTAAATAAATAACCATAATGATGATTAAAATTTTATCTTTTAAATCAAAATTTATAGGTGAAGATATCCCCTAAATAACCATATGTAAAAAAAATTAATACTTATTAATACAATAGTATGACATATTAGACATTGATTATAATAAAAAACAAAATATGGATTAAATTCATCCATGCAGCTACAAGAGGCCATAAAGATAGACCACATATGTATTTGGTCAAAAATATCTCCTCAAATAAATTTAAAAAAAGTGTTTGGGAATTTTATATTTTTATTTTTACACTTAATTACCTAATTAACCCTTAAAATGGTAATTATAATATTAATAAATTTACTAATCATATTCCTTGAAAGAAAATAAACTGATTGACATAATTTTAGGTCACTAATTCAATATATGGAATCTATTTTTTAAAATTAAAAACATAGATGTTGTAGTAATTTATTTAAAATTAATCTCATTGACACGGTGATAAAATGGGTTGTGAAACATTAAAACATTCATAATTTTGAAACATTATTATATCAAAATTCAATAAGAAATTTATTTCAGTGCCATAAATTGAATAAACTAATACAAAAAATTAATTATACTTTATAATGACATAAATTTATGATTTATTAATACAAATTATTTGATGAAAAAAGTTGATTTCAATTAAAATTTCATTATTCAACAAAACAATAAAATTATCAGAGAAATACCCAAAATTTAACCAAACTACATTATTAAATTCTGAATTAAAATAATAATTTTATTTTCTAAAATGGAATATATAAAAGATTTAGAAATTGGATTTCGAAATGGTTCACCATTAAATGGTTGTAAGTCTTCATTTTTCGTAAAATACTATATCTAATTGTAATACAAGGTTTATTTTTATCTTATTCTTATCATATATAATATATAAATATCAAAATTATTTTATTTAATAAATAACATATATATTTCATTAATATAATTAAATAATTTAAATTTATTTATTTTATTATAATGAAATTACATTAAATGAAAGAAAATATTTGTTTATAAAAACATTTACTATATTTTCAATTGGTTCCTATATTAATTTCTAATTAATTTTTAACCAATTAATTAAACCGTATATTTTTTTATTTTAGTTAATTTTATTTATAACATCCAACTTAATTAGTAGGTAAAATCATATTACATTAAATAATAATATTTTCATAATATATATATTTTTAGAAAAAACTCATCATTGAAAAAAATGCTAGACAACTATTTGTTTCATATACGATATGTCAAACATGGTGATGCATATAAATAATTATAGAAAAAACATGCAATTTATTTAAATATGAAAATATTTTAAAATTATTAGGGTTTTACAATTAGACACATCTATCACATCATATGAGTGAACATTTACATGTTATACTAATCATGAAAAATACCTTGTACATGTCAGCTAGATCACATGAATTCCCTTCAACATTTCTTATTGATTATGTAACTAATTGTGGACATTTCATCCTTAAACATCCTGTGTAACCTATATTTGTCTTCTAAAATAGATCTAGAACCACTGGTCACACACCCATTTGGATTCATGTAAACTCAATCATACATATGGTTTATGAAATATAGTAATGATTTGATGATCATACAATCATTTTTCATTACACGAAACCCCTTGATGTATATGGAAAAGGTGAGTGGTTTTACCTGATACAATGTCCATGCCAACACATGATCCATTATTGATCATGTGAGGTGCCTCAAAATCATGCAATTGATTCCATGATTATCATTTAATTTGATATGATTAAGTTTTCAATATTTATCTTGTAATTAAGACCATATTTCACTAATGACATGTGGCCTAATCATACGGAGCACATGAGATGATTTTGACTTATGTGGTTAGTCCTTCTACCATCATAATGAGTGGTATGTGGATTTTTCACAATGAAAATTATATATATAAATGTGAGGAAATTATTATAAACATACACCCCCACTAGACACACCTAGTAATAAAAAAAGAGAGTCACTCGGAATGATATTTTGTGAGAAGATAACTCAGAAAATCTCAAGGGCCATCCAGTAAAAACAAATACTGAGTAACTTAAGAAAAATATACGTAGAATGAGTTACATATTGGTGGATCATGAGATATAATATTGATAATATAATGAGAATGTAATCCATAAATATAATTGGGGTTATATGATGGATATATGATCCCATAATCTCTCATCAATCATTTTATTACATGACCCTCACATACATGATCTCTCAAGTGACTCCAATGGGATAACATGATGCATGTGACAATTCTTGATTCATGTGGAGCATGTGACTACAAAACCTATATGAAAATATGTTCACATTTATTTGAGAATACATGTGGATTAAAATAATTCATTTGACATTAATTCCTTGTTTCTTTTTCCCATTTTCATGGCTTCGAAGAAAACACATGAAGCATGTGACCCTTAGTTCACTCAATGCATGTCACCTCGTGACGCTCACTTGACCGCATGGAACCCATATGACTGTATAGATCCTAGGGGTGTCACTCCAAATATAATAAGTCCTTACCCGCCTATAAATAAAATATTCCATAAATATTATCCAACTCTCCATAACTAATATATAAACTATCTCTATAATCCCAATTGTGGAACATTTCCCATCAGTAGACTATGGAATTTTTAACTACATGGACTCTGATTCCTATACATATATATATAATTTATTCAAAAGGAATGAGGTCCATACCAAAAAATATTATTTTCAACTATTTCTACAAAACCATATTCTATGTGAACACCATAATACCAACATTAAAGCATCCACACTATAATGAAATTAGTGAAAACTCATTAAGTCATATCCATCGTGAGATTACAACCATGTTCCACAATGTTTTCTCAGTGCGTAAATCCCTCACCTATATTATATTCATCTTATCTACTAAAATATAATGTTTCTCACTTAAATCATAATACATAGGTGTTTAAGGATATGTAATGATCATTCCATTATTATAAATATATCATTAAATTTGAGCATCCACATTAAAATAAATCCCCAACCATCAACTTTTTCATTAGAGGGACATCATATTGATGAATCAAATATCTGTGTGACCTCATTGTGTAATCCATTATAAAATATCATAGAGACCATAGTGTATAAGACCTAGAAAAGTATTTTGGAGACCTCGGTGTGTAATCACCACTCAAACAGTACTACGACATCAGTGTTTAAGCTCAACTCAAATATGGGGGCAACCACCATTTGTATGACTTGTGAAAATATAATGGCGACACAACTGTGTAATCCCCACTCCAATAATAGGTTTACCTCATTGTGTAATCATTGTTCAATTAAAATACATTATTTCATGAAATATTTCCAATTTTCTACTCTATCTTGTTACTAGAATCACGAATAGCTCATGTGGGATATGTGACTGATAATTATTGTTCCAAAAACATGATATAGGAGCCCCAATGTTGACCTTTTGAACATATAGAAGTCATATTTCTTTCTAAATTCCCACATTTTCCCATTTTTAGGATGATTTATCTCAATAAAACCTTATATGCATAATTCCTACTCAAAACCTAATTTTAGTCACCTTTTATGACATAGGAACTTATCGAAACATCATTCACCCTGATTCATGTCCCTCTATGACATGTATGATGCCTCCCTAATTCATGATCCCTATATAAAATGATTAAATTAGATCATATATGTAATTTTAATATGATTTTAAATTGCATGGTATGACCTTGTATGAACTAATAATGTTTTAATTTATTTTTATAGGATATTTAGGATTCCTCATGGACGTTCAATCCAAATTCTAAATCACTAACGGTTACCAAGGATAAAGAAAAATTCCAGTTTTTCAAGTCATATAGATTAAAAAAAAGTCCCTCAATATGACAACCCTTTTTTTATTACAGCTTATACATGTTTTATTACATAAAACTTCACTTGATACAACAAAGAAGATCGAGAGGTTTAGTGTTTTTGGGGCATAGGATCATTACATAAAAACCTAAAACATGAAATACATCATCTTTATTGAAAACATCCTTTACATGACCACTACATTCCATCGTACTTAGCATTGCATGGGATAACCTGAGGACATGCTTATGAAAAGGGTGAGCTATAAAGCCCAGTAAGGGAGTACACATGGAATAACATGAGGAGTATAATTCATGTTATACAATAGGAATATCAATAGATCATAAGAGAAACATGAACATAAAGTCATGATAAAACATGATAATCATAACATGAAAATGTGGAAACAACACTTAACATTGAATTAGCATGAGCCAAGGCTCATTGCACATGGAGCATGAGTAAACCCTTGTTGCACATGAAGCACGAGTAAACCCTTGTTGCACTTGAATTAGCATGATTCAACACTCATTGCACATGACGTATCATGATACTATACTTTACCCAATGCATTGGAGCTCTATAAGGGTTCACCCTTCATAAACATTTCATTTCATGCATAAGTGTTCTACATGGATCATAAAACATGGATTCAAAAAACATAATCATATATTCCACAATAATGGAATGTGGAATTCATACATGAAACATTATAATCAATAAGTAAATGTTCGTAAAGGTGAATACCCTTGATGGAGAAATGAGCATGGTATTCACTACACAATGACATTAGCTTAGAAAATTGGTGCGATTTCGGTAGCATAACAGCGTGACATATGAATTCATAAAAAAGGTTGATGAGAGAGAAAGGGGTTACTCATCATATTTACATGTAATGGACAGTAAGTAGGTCATATAAATACATGTCCCAACAATTGTAATGGAATTTAGATTCATGATACAAAATTATTTTCTTGAATGTAAAAGAAGAGAGGGAAGTTCCTTTCGGAATTTCGGCATAGTAACGGGTGTACATTGGAGGCATTTAATGGGAGATAAAGGGGTCTCCCATCATTCAAACAATAATAGGGCAGTATGGGGGAGGTTCTAAAACATACCCCAACATTCATAATTGAAATTAAAAGGGAAAAAACAACTTAAAGAAAATTGTACAAAAATGAGAAAGGAAGAAAAAACCCTTACTTGGAAGTGTGCTTCCAAAGGCTAGAGAGATGCTTGTGAGAGGATTTTTGGGAGCTTGGAAAACCTTGGGAGGATTATAGAGGGAGTAGGGAAGAGTTTGGACGAACTCCAATGGATTTTAGTGAGGAGGAAGTGGGAGATAGGGCGGGTTTATATAGGAAAGGTGTGAGAATTCATTATTATTTAGGTTTGGGTCCCCTTATATTAAATTAATCCAAACCACAAACCATCCCATGGTTTTTGCCCAAGGTTTTTGGAAAAGGGAAGAGGAAAAAAATATTTTATAATGCCCAAGTCCGAACTTCTTAAAATAATAAGGTTGCTTATGTGGAGGTGAGTCACACTCCCATGGAAATTAATTTAAAAAGGCAAAGTGTTGAATAAGCCTTGAGGGGTTCATTATTGCTTTGAAAAGTAAGTCAAACAAACCCAAAATCAGATTATTTTAATGATAAAACATATATTGTCCGAACATAAGGATTATCGTATTTTATTACATCGCCATTGGGTCATTATTAAGTCATAAAACACATTATATATTTAAACGGTATTTATTTTTTACCCAAAAATTTGACTGTCTCAGAAAATTATGAAAAACTCACCGTTAGATAATTTAGATGTCCTAATTCCAAAAATAACATTTATTTTATCTAAATAATTTTCTAAATATGTAAATATTCACTTTTAAAATAAAAACCGTCATTTATCGAAAGTTCATGGGTTTTGACAGAAATGGATTTCAAACCCTAATATAACATTTTAATTGCATTCATAAAATTATAAGATCATTTATATTTAATAAAAAATTAATATAATAATATTATTATTATTTTATTAAAATATTATTTAATTCAAAAATTCATTAATTTAATAAAATGGATTTCTTAATTAAATAATAACTAAAAACACCATTTGTACTTTAAACACTATTTACAATGTGTAAAAAATGACTAGAAATTATAATCATTATTATTTAAAAAAACAATGTACATGAACATAGTACTACTTATTTGTTACATAACACCTTAAAATAGCTGCATAAGTCCTAAGGGTAATGTGTGCGATGGTGACAGACTCTTGGGGCGGCTCGGATAACATCGCTCGACTGGTAATCTCTATCAACTTCCACTTTTCCCGTAGACGTTCACGTTCAAGATTGAAATAATGAAGCTCATCTTGGTCTTGGTCAAGGGCGAAGCCCAAAGACCGCACCTCTTTTCCATGCTCTGACAAATGGGCTTCGTATGGGGCAATTCTACAGGATGATTCCATCGCTTCCTTTCTCTATGTAAAATTGGTTTCGTTAAAGCCTTATATTTATACTAATCATGTGATCACTGTTCAACGACTATAAAAGTAACGGTCAAAACTCTTATCATAAAACCAAAGAAGTTGAAATCTTATAAAAACATTTTTTTATAAAGAGGCATTTAACTGGATCAAGAGGTATTTTCCATTAATGAAATTTTGGGTCGTCTCAATATTCCCCCCTTAATAAATTTCGCACTTGTAATTTTCCTTTTCCCACACTAAAAAAAATGTGGGTTACTCAGCTTCATCATATCCTCCGACTCCCATGTTGATTCTTCAAACTTGTGGTTTCTCCACAACACCTTGATGAGGGGCATTGTCTTATTTCGTAGAACTTTTTCTCTACGATCTAAGATCTTCACTAGTTGCTCCTCATAAGAAAGATCATCTTCCAATTGTACCACCTCGGAAGAGAGTACATGTGAATGATCTAGTATGTACATCCTTAGGAGGGATACATGATTGACATCATGCACCTTGGACATATTAGGTGGAAGTGCTAGTCGATAGGCCACAGCCCCAACACAATCAAGAATCTCGAAGGGGCCAATGTACCTTGGACTTAACTTCCCTTTCTTTCCAAACCTGATGACCTTCTTCCACGGAGATATGCGTAAAAACACCATGTCTCCAACTTTAAACTAAAGGTCTCGTCGACGATTATCTGCATAACTCTTCTGTCGACTATGGGCTGCCTTGATATGCTGCTGAATGTTTTTCACCTTCTCCACCATTTCCTAGAACATTTCTAGTCCAAGTAGCTTACGTTCACCGACCTCATCCCAACATGCCACTGTTCTGCACCTTTTCCCATAAAGGGCTTCATATGGTGCCATTTGGATGCTCGAGTGGAAACTATTATTATAATAGAACTCAAATAGAGGAAGATGTTGGTCCCATCCTCCTTTAAAGCCCATTGAGAATGCTCTCAACATATTCTCAAGTGTCGGGATAGTCTGCTCGGATTGGCCATCATTTTGAGGATGATAGGCCGTACTGAAGTTCAGTTCAGTATTCATAGCATGTTGAAGACACTTCCAAAACTTAGAGGTGAATCTTGGATCTCGGTCAGACACAATAGATAGTGGTACTCCATGAAAGATTACCACATCCCTATTATCTATCTGTGCCAGTTGATCCAATAAGAAATCCTCCTGAATAGCAATGAAGTGTGTAGTCTTTGTAAGACGATCCACAACAACACAGATTGCATTGTTGCCTTTGGATGTCCTTGGATGTCCGGCGACAAAGTCCATGGTGATGTTCTCCCATTTCCATTCTGGTTTGGGCAATGGTTGCATCATCCCCTTATACTTCTGCCTCTCTGCCTTCACGTGCTGACACACTAGGCACTTTGATGTATATTCAACGATCTCCTTCATCATATTATCCCACCAAAAGTTTTCTCGGAGATCTTGATACATCTTTGTGCTCCCTGGGTGGATAGATAAATTTGAACTATTTTCATCATTCAAAAGTTCCTTCTTCAACTCCAGACTTGATAGAACACATAGTCTTTTCCCAAACCGCACAATTCCTTCTTCATTAATATTAAACTCTGAGGGTTTCCCCTTTTTGATAGCTTTAACTTTTTCCTAGATTCCCACATCATCCTTTTGAGCATCCTTTAACCTTTCCAAAAGAGATGGTTGATCAATCATATGTCAAAGGATTGATGATGTTCCCTTTTCTATAATTCCCATGTCCATCTTCATCATGTCTAAGAAGATTGGATCTTTCTCAATTCTCATCATTGATAGAATCACTGGATCCTTTCTACATAGGGCATCTGCCACCTTGTTCGCTTTCCCAGGGTGGTAATGTATTGAATAGTCATAATCCTTGATGAGCTCTATCCATCTTCTCTAGTGCATATTAAGCTCTTTCTATGTGAATATATATTTAATACTCTTGTGGTCATTATATATCACACATTTTTCTCCATAGAGATAATGCCGCCAGATTTTCAAGGAAAATATCACAGCTGCCAACTCCAGATGATTCGTTGGACAGTTTTCCTCATGTATTTTCAACTGTCTTGAGGCATAGGATATCACTTTATCATTCTGCATCAGCACATAGCCTAAGCCCTTTTTTGAAGCATCACTAAATACCAAAAAAAGCTCCCCACTTGTGGGTAAAGTGAGCACGGGTGCAGTGATAAGCCTCCTTTTCAACTCCTTGAAGCTTTCTTCGCATTCATTACTCAAATAAAACATTACTCCCTTTCGAGTTAGCTTGGTAAGAGGGTTGGACAATCGTGATAAAATTTCTCACAAAACGCCAATAATATCCAGCAAACCCCAAGAAGCTATGGATATCTATTACCGATGTTGGCCTCGACCATCCCTCAATTGCATATGTTTTGGAGGGATCCAAAGATATCCCATTTCTTGTGATGATATGGCCCAAGAATGAGACCTCCTTCAACCAGAACTCACACTTGATGTACTTTGCATAGAGCTTTTCCTTGCACAAAGTCTCCAGTACAGTTCTTAAATTCTCCTCATGATCCTCCTTTGTTTTGGAATATATTAGAATATCATCTATAAATACTACCAAAAATTTGTCAAGGTAATCTCTAAAGACTCTATTAATAAAGTCCATGAATATTTCTGGACCATTGGTGAGTCTGAAAGTCAGTACTATGAATTCATAGTGCCCGTATCTTGTACGAAAATCAGTCTTGGGGACATCTTCCTTATTCACCCTTACTTGATAATATCCCGACCGCAAGTCCGCCTTGGAGAAGTATTGTGCTCCACGCAGCTGATCAAACAATTCATCGATTCTTGGGAGAGGATACTTGTTCTTTATTTTTATTTTGTTAAGTTCATGATAATCGATGCAAAGCCTCATTGACCCATCCTTCTTCTTAATGAAGAGGACTGGTTCACCCCATGGTGAAGCACTTGGGCGTATAAACCCTTTATCGAGATCCTCCTGTCGTTGTTTCTTCAGCACTTCAAGCGCAACAATAGCCATTCTATATGGATTCCTGTATATTGGTAGCTCCCCGGGTATAAGTTCAATTGAGAACTCAACATCTTTTCTTGGAGGAAGACTAGACAGTTCCACGGGAAACACTTCTGCAAATTCCCTCACAATAGGAATTTCTTCAAGGATGGTTTCTTCTTTGGAATCAATCATCTGAGCCAGATACGTGTGCTCATAGGGTAGTAATATCCATTCTTGAGATGATGGAGCTAAAGAAGATTTATCTTCCTCCTGACACTTGTAAAGAATCGGAGGTCGATTCTCCACATGGAGTGTGATTCCCTCTCCAGACAATTTATGTTGGCTCAATATAAGGAAAGTCAATCCATGCCAATAATTTCATCAAATTCCACCAAAGGGGGTATGATGAGGTTCTCCGGGAAATTCAATCCACAGATTATAACATGGGAGGACTTATATTCATGGGATGTAATGATTTCCCCATTTTCCGTACTCACCGACATCTTTACTTCCATGATTTGTGGTGGTGCTGGGATTGTTCTACTAAACATTCGAGATATAAAAGAATTCGTAGAACCTGAATAAAAAATTACGTTTTCTATTATTGAATGAAAAACTAGCGTACCTGTCACCACTTCGTTGTCGGGGTTCACTTCGGCAGAAGTGATGGAAAAAATCTCTTCCTTTCTGTCTTGGAGGTTGTTGGTTACCTCCAATAACCCTTGTATTAGGGCACTGATTTGCAAAATGACCCGATTCTTTGCATTTGTAGAATTGAACTATGTGTTGAGGTTCGAACAGAGCATTCCTCTCCTCTGTCGCAATCGCGGGTCCTTCTTGCCAACAGTTAATAGCTAGGTGCCCTTCTCTTCCCCACCTAAAGCATTTTCTCATCCCCTTAAAGAAATTTCGAGGGTGCTTCTTTCCGCACTTTTGGCAAGTGGGGTGCTGGAACTTCTTAGCGTCGTTGGATTTATCCATCAGACCACCAGCATTGAATATCACCTTACGCTTCTTGTCCCCATGATACCATTGTGATTCCCTGATCTCCATTTTGACCTTTGGGGAACATCGGAGAATTTCCTCATAGCTGTCGAAGTCACGGATCACTAATGCTTTCCGAAAGCTAGGCTTCAGCCCACCAAAGATGTGGTAAACCTTGCATTCGGGGGAAACGACAAAGCCGGAACATTATCGTGCAAGACTTGTGAATTTTTCCTCGTACACTCCAACGGATTCCTCATATTGTTTCTTGAGGGAAAGGAAGTCCCTTTCCATTAAAGCCGGAGGGTGCGCGGAAAATATTTATCAAAAAACATCTTCCGAAATTCCTTCCATTCCAAAGCCTCAATCTCCTCCTCAGGCTTCATATTTTTTATCAACGTCCACCATTGATCATATTCACCCTCCATACGATAATCATCCAGGAGAACCTTCTCTTATTCAGAACATTGGAGGATGGAGAATATCTTTTCAATGGATTTGATCCATTGTTCAGCGATAGTGGGATCAGATGATCATCTAAAAGTAGGAGGCCATTGTCTCGTGAAGATCTCGATAACAACTTGTTCTTACTTAGGGGGGTTGAACGTTCCTCTTGAACTGTGTTTCTATTCAAAACATGAGTTAGCTGAGAGAGAAGCGTGACAAAGTTTGTGATTCACGCTCCCATTGGATTGGGCATCTCATTAGTACAATCATCACATTGATCTTCACAATGGCTGTTAGCCCGAGTCCTCCTATTACTGAACATTGGCTGGAATAAAAGGATAGTTAGGGGTAACACATAAAGGGTAATCCAAAGACAAAAGTTTATGACTTATAAATAAACTTTAATTTCCTTAACTCATGAGTCTATAAGCTTCAATCTAGGCTTTTCATGATCTACTTTCTAAAATATATTCTTAGGGGAATTTTTCCCTTAATAAGGGTTCATACCAAGATTGTGAATTTATCAAAACATATCCATCGGGGGGTGTCATAACCAAGAGTGCAGCAAGGCCCATTGTCGTGCACTAGTTCCTGTTCGAGTCTAGCTCAAAGAAGTGTTTTCGGGTTTTGCCCCTAGGAAACATCTGTGCTAGAGCCACCTCTACCTGCTCGTATCCAGACAGGGATGTATTTGTTTGACAAAACACTTACTTAGTATTTACCAAAACTAAGGGATGTTTTTATTATACGTAGTCTTCTATCTAAGGCTTTACTAGGGTTTCCTAATCCCAAAAATAACTAAACCTATCCTCTGATACCAACTATGACAACCCTACTTTTTATTACAACTTAAACATGCTTTATTACATAAATCATCACTTGATACAACAAACAAGATCGAGAGGTTTAGTGTCATTAGGTCTTAAGATCATTACATAAAAACATAAAACATGAAATACATCATCTTTATTGAAAACTTCCTTTACATGACCACTAAATTCCCTCATACTTAGCATTGCATGGGATAACCTGAGGACATGCGTAAGAAAAGGGTGAGCTATAAAGCCCAGTAAGGGAGTACACATGGAATAACATGAGGAGTAAAATACATGTTAGACGATAGGCATATCAATAGATCATAAGAGAAACATTAACATAAAGTCATGATAAAGCATGATAATCATAACATGGAAATGTGGCAACAACACTTAACATTGAATTAGCATGAGCCAAGGCTCATTACACATGGAGCATGAGTAAACCCTCATTGCACATGAAGCACGAGTAGACCCTTGTTACACATGAATTAGCATGAGTCAAAACTAATTGCACATGACATATCATGATACTATACTTTACCCAATGCATTGGAGCTTTATAATGGCGCACCCTTCTTAAACATTTCATTTCATGCATAAGTGTGCCACATGGATAATAAAACATGGATTCATAAAACATAATAATTTATTCCATGATAAAGGAATGTGGAATTCATATATGAAACTTTATAATCAATAAGTAAATGTGCTTAAAGGATAATACCCTTGATGAAGAAATGGGCATGGTATTCACTACACAATGACATTGGCTTAGAAAATTGGTCTGATTTGGGTTGCGTAACGGTGTGACATAAGAATTCATAAAAAAGGTTGATGAGAGAGAAAGGGGTTCCTCATAATATTTACTTGTAATGAAAATTAATGAGGTCATATAAATACATGTCCCAACAATTGTAATGTAATTTAGATTCATGATACAAAATTATTTGCTTGAATGTAAAAGAAGAGAGAGAAGTTCCTTTCGGAATTTCGGCTTTATAACAGGTGTACATGGGAGGCATTTAATGAGAGAGAAAGGGGTCTCCCATCATTCAAATAATAAGAGGGAAATATGGGGGAGGTGCAAAACCATACCCCAACATTCATAATTGAAATTAAAATGGAAAAACACCTTAATGAAAATTGGATAAAAATGAGAAAGGAAGAAAAAACCCTTACTTGGAAGTGTGCTTCCAAAGACTAGAGAGAGGCTTGTGAAAGGCTTCTTGGGAGCTTGGAGAACCTTTTGAGGATTCTAGAGAGACTAGGGCAGAGGTTGGATTAACTCCAATGGATTTTAGTGAGGAGGAAGTGGGAGCTAGGGTGGGTTTATATAGGAAAGGTGAGAGAATTCTTTATTATTTAGGTTTGGGTCCCTTTACATTAAATTAATTCAAACCACAAAAGATACCATGCTTTTTGCCCATGGGTTTTATCAAAGGGAAGAGAAAAACATTATTTTATAAGGCCGAAGTCCGAACTTCTTAAAATAATAAGGTTGCTTATGTGGAGGTGAGTCACACTCCCATGGAAATTAATTTAAAAAGGCAAAGTGTTGAATAAGCCTTGAGGGGTTCATTAATGCTTTGAAAAGTAAGTCAAACAAACCCAAAATCACATTATTTTAATGATAAAACATATATTGGCCGAACATAAGTATTATGGTATTTTATTACATCACCATTGAAACATTATGATGTCATAAAACACATTATATATTTAAACGGTATTTAATTTTTACCCAAAAATTTGACTGTCTCAGAAAATTAAGAAAAATTCACCATTGGATAATTTCGACATCCTGATTCCAAAAATAACATTTATTTTATATAAATAATTTTATAAATATGTTAATTTTCACTTATAAAATAAAAACTGTCATTTATCCAAAATTCACGGGTTTTGACAGAAATGGCTTTCAAACCATAATATAACATTTTAATTACATTCACAATATTATAAGATCATTTATATTTAATAAAAAAATTAATATAATAATATTATTATTATTTTATTAAAATATTATTTAATTCAAAAATACATTAATTTATCAAAATATATTTCTAAATTAAATAATAACTAAAAAACCCATTTGCACTTTAAAAACTATTTACAATGTATAAAAAATGACTAGAAATTATAATCATTATTATATACAAAAATAATGTACATGAACATAGTACTACTTATTTGTTACATAACCCCTTAATATAGCTTCATAAGACCTAAGGGTAAGTTGTGAAATGGTGACAGACTCTTGGGGCGGCTCGGATAACATCGCTTGAGTGGTAATCTCTATCAACTTCCACTTTTCCCATAGACGGTCATGTTCGAGATTGACATAATGAAGCTCTGCTTGTGCTTTGTCAAGGGAGAAGCCCAAAGACGCCACCTATTTTTCAATCTCTAAAAAATGTGCTTCGTATGGGGAAATTATACTGGATGAGGCCATCACTTCCTTTGTCTGAGTAAAATTGGGTTCGTTAAAGCATTATATTTATACGAATCATGTGATCACTGTTCAACGACTATAAAAGTAACGGTCATAACTCTTATCATATAACCAAAGAAGATGACATCTTATAAAAACATTTTTTTATAAAGAGACATTTAACTGGATCAAGAGGGATTTTCTATTAATGAAACTTTGGGTCGTTACACTCAAACAGTCGGCCCTATATAAAATTGACGATATATATAGATAACCTCTTATACATAAAAAATATGTCTTTTATAATATTCCATATAGATGTATGTGGATATTTATTAGTTAATTTCAAAAACAAATCAATTTTTTGGTTAAGAGTCATGTGTAAGGATTTGTGAATGATTCGAGATCATAACATAAATCTATAAGAGAGTCCATAAATATGAAATAATTCCCCTCATCATGGTGAAATGAAACTGAAAATTCATCGTCTTAGTAAAAAAACAATTATATGTGTAATTGGTATGCAACAACAATGACTTTTTGCATTGGAAAGTAGTCCCACAACTCATTATAGATTTGAGAGATATTTGATGTTTCTAAAACAAAATGGGGTAATCAATGTGAAGCCTATCAAAATAGTATATTAACTTTTTACAATGGAAATGGTTTATATTAATATAAAATTAAATGGAAATAGATACTATTGTAAAAAAACACATACTAAAATTCTCTCTATAATAAATATTTTTTAATTATAGTATCTTTTGGTCCTATGAAGGAGGTCGTGATCTATCATATCTAAAAATGTTTTTGAGGGAATATTCAACTCCTAAATTTAATCATTATGTCCACATTAATAATTTTTCATTATCTTCATCATACACAATTTAAAAATCCAATTAAAAATTTATGTAATATCTTTATTATATAATAAACTAAATATTATAATAATGTATTAACAAATTACTATTTATTCATTTGTTATGGAAACATCTAGTTTGGGATGGTTTTTTCACCAAAATGATTATTATTCTAACATTATAATAAAAAATGATATAAAAAATATAAATATTTGTAATTATTTTAATAATTATTATTTTAAATTTTTTTATATTTCAATAATATTCATAAACAAAATTATATTCATTAACAAAATAAATATTTATATAATTATTCAAAAAATTGATATTTTTTGATTGTCCATTATAAACTATAATAGAAGTATCGATGAAATAATAATGGAAATAAATAAATCTGTCAGACACATATATATTATCTTACTATTCATTTTAGAAGTGATTAAAACATGATTAATATATATGAATCGAAATATACATAGCTAATTAAGCAAGGACGAAACTACAGAAAATTAACATATTATTATTAATTTTAATAATTGATGATTTATGATGAGATAATAATATATTATAAATTAACATCATTATGTAAAATAAATAAAAATATGTTTATTACGTATCTTAATAATAAATTTAAATTAATTATATAATATGTTATAGTGTTTTCTAGAAATTAGGGTTCTAATGTATTAGTTTTCATTAATCAATATATATTTCATTGGGTTATACAATTTATTGTTTAACAAGGTACGTAAAAGTTTCTTTTATTCTTTTATTTCTCTATTTCATATTTTCCCATTATTTATTTTTAAATTATATATTGTTTTTCAAAACTATATTTTTAATTACTTTCATAGTCTATAGAAATTCGATATTTTTATTAATAATTCTCATCCTCAGTATTAAATTTTTATGTCTAATGTAGATATTATTTAATAACAAACTTATTTTATATCCCTATTTTCATATTTAAATATTATATAACTTTTCAAACAATTATTTTTCCATTTGAATAAATTAAATATATTATTTTTCAACTCTTTCAATGATGGTGACTTATTTTTAAAACTACTAATGGATTAAAATATACTTATTTTTATATTTCATGATAATTAATATCATTCCCTCTAAATGTATTCTTTATGACCACTATATCATCTCAAGGATATATAATTTTGTGTTTCTAATGATTTAATTATGTTTCTATCAACTTTTGAGGATTATTATGAATGTTACTTTTAATTTTTTTGGGAGAGTGTTACCAAAACAAAAAGAAAACTATTTTAATGTTTTAAATTACATTTACTTTACATATCAACATGTCATATCATCAATGGTTATTATGTTAAATGTATCACAAATATATTCTATTATGTTATGTTTCCTTTTGGTCATATTATATAGGGTATCATATTATCCAATTTATGATTATTATTATATAATATTCCTTCAATGTGTTATGTAACCCATTTTATTTTTATGGGTTAATCATTATTTTATGTATGGATGATTTTATGATGAGAAAATATTTATGTTTTATCATTATTTAATGCTTGGGACTTGGTTTTTTATATCCATAAAACGTATTTGGTAATGATTTATATATAATGATATTACTATGGGACACAACTTGTTTGCCTAATCTACCATGTTATGGGACATGATGGATAAGAAAATTCTATTATGGTGTGGGAAAAAGATAGTTTACATTGGCCACTATGATATGAACATCATTATTGTTAACCTTGACATATTTTTGAATTTATATGCCTATTTTTAATTTATATTCATAGGGTCTGTTTACATGGTTCATGTTTATTGATTCCAATTTATTATTAATTAGTATATGTTATTATTTAATTAAGATTCATTTATATTTCTATGATTATATTCATTGATCTATGAATATTGTACCATTAAACATGAAAATTCCTTATATTTATCTGTCTATTTACCCATATTTACATTCTTATCATAATTATGATATAACTATATGTTCATATTAACTGATCAATACTACATTATCCCTTTTTATGCATTTTAGTTCACCCTTTTTATATGTTTACAGTTTTCCCCCAGGGAAACAAATAAAAACTTATATAATAACTTTACAAATATGAATTTTGTGTGGATATTTTTTTGGATTATATAAATTAGATTATATGGATATACTTACAAGAGGTGGTGAATTATAGTTAAAAATACATTATAAAAGGTTTAAGCTAAACAAAACATGAATCCACTTTACGTATAATTATCAAACATGTACTCAGTTTGATGATCAAAGTTACAAAATTGAAAAACTAAATATTCTGATTATGTTAGAGTAAAATGATGGGTATCATGATGGATCAGATTAATTAAAGTCGAATTACCCTAACTAGATTTAATATTATAAAAAATCGATATAGAAAAATGATTTAAATGACCAAAATTCTACTGCATCCCGCAAAATAGAAACATGAAATAAAAATAAATTCAATAGACACATTAAAGAAAGAATTGATTATAATCTATATTAAAAAGATACCTCTTTTAACCATAAGGGTTATTTATCCTATAACATTGAAAACATGTATCTAATATTTTATACTTACTTAAATTTATATCATTCCATGCTAGGAAAGCCCTAAATATGATGATAGGAATAGAAATGTATTCTTATTCATACAATCCCTCAATATGAGGATCAGATTATCTATTTTTCTATCCACATCGTCCATCAATCTGATGGATCAGATTATCCATTTTCATAACCCTAGAATAGTATGGTGGTGAAAATTACATGACCAAAATATTAATTACCAAAAAATTTAAGTAAAGAATTAAATATGGATTCCATAAAAATGACTTCTCTCTAATGAAATAAAAAATAATAATAATGAGTAGTTAAAAATATGTATTATAATGAAAATAATAAAGAGAACTTAATCAAATAGATCTAAACTATTCAAATGTCTGGTTTTTATGTTTGATCTCCCAACAGTCATATTTACATGCATGTTTCAATAACCTTATACAACTATAAAATCATATATGATTTACAACTACATGAATGACATCATATGGATTGAAACTGTAAACTGATAATGATATTCCTTATGATATAAACTATTCTATTTATTTTGATTATAGACTTTATCATATCTAATATACATCTTAATATATTTTCAATATGAAAATGTGGCATCCTTTAAGCTTGATCAGGTATACATTCTCTTTTTCTATGTTCCCTTTTTGTTCAATCCTCTTAGATGATGTTTTTCTATTTTTTGCATGCTGAAGTGTATGTACATGTTCTGTACCTGAGGTACATGTCGTGAATAGGTCCTACATGACATGATAGGAAAAAAGTCACTTTGTAACTTCAAGAGATGTGTTTTTTCCCATACTTACTGTGCATAGACTACACCTCATGACCCTGGATTCACATCATGATTCGGCCTGTGCCAATATTTATGTAATACATTTGGATGTTCATGCAATATTTTCATTCCATACATCATGAATCTCAAACTATAACCATTCATATGCATTTTTTTGAGACAACCCTTCTTCTTAATAAATTTGATTGTCTTTAGATCATTGTGGTGTCTATAGTGTGTCTCTCTGGGTAAGTGTTCTATTTGGTCTTTCAATGAGGTATATCATTGTAGATCCCGAGTATCACGTTTCAATATATATAGATATATGTTAGATTTTCTTTAGGTTTCTTCTAGATCAATCATGAGATATTATTATGGAGGCCTTTTCCTTTATTGTTCATGGTGTGAAGATAATTATTCCTTGAGGTATGATGGATTCTACTATTCTTTCCACCACATTTGATTAGATTTGGATCATTCCATAGATGTGGGAATATGATTCTAAGGCCTTTTTGGGATTGTAGTTTTTTTGATGGTGAACTCTTTTGCTGGCATGTACAACCCAAACATTGAGGTAGGTGGTTCCATTCTTAATTGGCCAATTTTATGACCATTATATTGTAATATTTATTTAAATTTCTGGTTAAAATTCATTTTATCGAACATGGATTCAATCTCATTGATAATAAAAAATTATAGTGAATTGAGAAATTTTAAATGGTCTTGGCACAGACATTTAGAAAAACATCAATTCTATTGAATAGTGGAGGTTTTATAGAAATTGGTTGATTTAAATTGATGAATTTAAAATTTTCATTTCTGGAAATGTTTTAAATTAATTTTGAAAATTTAATTGTGAAAAAAAATTTTAAAAATAATGGAATTGTTTTTGAATCGATTTCAATCTCATGAAAATAGATTAAAAGTATTTTATAGGAACCTAGTGGTTTAATTTTGTGACGAGGCATGTTTTTGAATAAAACATGATTTGGTTTAAATTGGAAAGAAATATGTATTTTTGAAATGGATGAATAGGAATTATTTTATTTTATGAAATCAAAAATTAAATTATTCATAATTTCAGAGAACATGCATGCTATAGGTTATTGGTGTTTTATTTGGATACAATCTACACAATGAAAACATTCTAAAACATATATATATTGAGTTACATCTTTGATGGGAGATTGAGTAGTCATCCTTGGATAGTGTCAGGGGGATGAGAGTATAATCATTTTTCTATGTCCACTTTCATACTATGAAATACTATAGATTGTTAATTCTACTATAACATTGGATAGATGACCACATTCCTCACTTGTTAATTTATATTTTTGATAATAATATATATCCATGTTGTTTGAATTGATTTACATGTCAGTTTATTTTTTGTATACTATTTTATATCAATTTTTAAAATAATACATTTTTTATAAACATTCCATCTTTTGTAAAGAAAATCATATACTTTAAAATTATCTATCTATCATCTTGAAAATTTATATCATGTTTTTTCAAAAAATTATTTTGTTTTCTCAAACCTGTTTACCATGAAAATTGAAAGATTTTATTTAGATAATATATATTTGGAATAAGTTTTTTAATCATTGGTGGTATCCTACTATCATTAGTCTCACACTATACCTTTTCCTTTAGGTGTTTTTCAACTTTCTTCATCTAGGTTCGAGAAAAGGGGCGAGATCTCTTGGAGGCAGATCGAGTTATTGAAATATGGTCTTAGTGATTTGTATCCTTAGGGACCTTGGGGTGTTTTCTTATTTTAGTACATGGATTTCATTATTTTAGGCTTCTATTCCTTATTGTATTCCTGTAATTTACTCTAAATAGTGTTATCATTTTATATGAAAATTGTCTCCCTTCTATTACTTCAGCTATTTTTTGTGGATGATTCGTTCTAAGTCTCAAGTTGAATGATGGTAGGTGCAAGTCTCCGACCCATGGGGATTGAGAATGCCTTTCGAACCATGTTATGGTCAGCATGGTTATGAGGTTTCTAGGGAACTTGAGCATGTTCATTGTATTAATAATTATAAATGTCATCCCAATTTTATATGTATCACTTTCATTTTTATTTTCTAAAAAAAATCAGTAATTTTGAAATGAATAAAGTATAACTTTTGTTCTCATAATTTTTTTCCATAATCATATGCACAATCAATACGATATTGATAATTAAAATATAAATGTCCAATATTAATAATATAGTACCTATTCTATAAATAATAGAATATGTTTTTTTCTACAGAAACATTCTAAATTACATGGGACAAAAAAATTATTAAATATGTTTTATGAAAGTTTTTTTGAATTTCAAATACCAAATAAATGGAAATTTAAGAAGTAAAAAATATGACTAAAAAATTTCACTATTTATTTAAAGAACAAACTCTGAAACTAAAATAAAAAAAATTAAAAAACCTACATCCCATTATTCTTTTAAGTAATTTTATTTAGAGTTATTTTTAATCCTTAACTCCCATTCATTTTTTAAATCTTCTAAATATCATGTTAAATATAATGGTGACTTATTAGAATATCTATTCCTTATTAAATATTCTCTACATTCAGAATTTTCCAAATATGAATTGTATTCCCCCAATAAAAAAATTAATCCAATTTGGTTAAAGAAGTTATTTTGATAATACATTTTTCCCTTTTAATAATATTCTCAACTTTTATGATATTTTAAAATAATTAGAATGAATATAATGTTTCAAAAAATATAATTCAAAGAAAATATATGAAAAAACTACGAACTAACTAATCACCCTTGAATAAACTGAAAGAACATGTAACATATCAGAATTAAATTACCTCAAATCATTCTTAATCCTTAGATTCCTTTCTTCTTGGGTCTGATATTAACAATTAAATCATTTATTTTCTTTAAAAAACTATTTATTATGATTTGTAAAAATGAAAACCTTAATATCACAATATATCAACCTGATCATCTCCATATCCATATCATGAATATTTTATATCAAATCATTGAAATATTTTATATGATCATCAGTGGAATTACTAACCTCCAAAAAAATTAAATCCATCATCCATATCTTTATATAACTGGTTGAAAGAACAATATATTTCTATTGATTTTTTTTAAATTTCATTAAACTATTCATCATACATTAAGATATAAAAATAATCAATATGAGACCACATAAATATTTTATTTAATGATCTATTATGACTATTAAAGTCTTTAATTCAGCCTCAATCAAGATCACTAATTCCATTAGGACATTAATATACTCCAATTTATGTAGACTAATTTTCTGAATTAACTTGTTCTTTAATTCTTTTAAAAATGAGGAAATTTTACTTATATCCATCTCAAAACATGAATAATGTAAACAAAACCTTTATTCTTTGTTGTTCTTATGGTGTTTATTGATTGAGATTAGGATGGGTAGGTTTCGATTAGCTAGTTTCAACATTCATTTCTTTTCCTTTATTCTTATATAAAGCTGTAAATTTATTATCAACATTACTTAAACTATTTAAAAATCAGATATTTCCATAATGTCCACATATTGATATGTCTTGGCTTTCTCCTCAAAATTTATTTTGTAATTTTGATATTTTTTCTATATGGTTCATGATGATTGAGTTTCTTATTCTATATAGGATCATTATTCCTTATTATTAATCCTTATCATTCATGGAGCATAATTATGATGAGGATGAGGATGATGATTCCAATGAATCTTTTTCATCCTAGTTTTCATCTCTATAACCCCCTTAATTTGTTTCTTCTTACTCTTCTTAAATTTCATGTACCTAAACATCTCCATCAATTTATGATTCAACTTATTCATAGTCTTATTCAACATTAACATCTCCTTGTTAACATTATTTTTCTTTTTATTTTCATTATTTTCCATCAACCTATTAATTTACCTTCTTATCAACATCTTCTTAATGTTATCTATATGGTCTAAGAGTTCACTTTCCTACTATCTATAGTGATGATTTTTTGGTAGGTATTAATTTCTGCTCACCAACTTTTTCTCTTCCACACCAAAGAGACTTTAGCTAGAATAATAAATGTTTCTTGAAAAAAGAAACCAAATTCAATAATGATCTATTAGATATTGGATGTAGGAAGGTGTAATAAATATATTCTCTATGAAATCCACTGAAAATACTTTCAATAAGATGAGATTCATTCAATTATTCGTTTAGTTTAGATATTCATAGCTTCTTCTTCAATTGTTTCTGAAAACAAAAATTTTAACTCATTAACATTATTGGGATTGAGTCTGAACTTTCAATATACTAGATTAATTTTGACCTTAAGATTCGTCATGTCATTAGAAAAAGTATCAAGCATTATATTCTTCATTATTCATTTCATAGAGTTGAGGTCTCTAACTTCATTGTCATATTCTTGTTATCTTCCCCAAATATCATAGATGGTTTCTCCCAATCCCGAACAATCAACATTTTGAAAAAATGATTTCTTTTTCATCAATGAACAATATCATTCAGTTCATCATATCCTCACTGATATATGAAAATCTCTCCCCCATGGGATATGATTTACTAGAAACCGTAAAGATCATCATACACTCAGCCACTATTATTCTTATGAAGGATTGAAACATAATGATACATAATTTGATATATTAGTTTTTGATGTTCTCTAAATTGAGAATGACAATCCTCACAAAATCTATATTCTACATATTCAGAAAAAAAAATCATTTACAAAAATGACTGAAATTTTCAAATTGTATTAGTATCCCTTTATCAGAATGATAAAACCTTCAATCCATAGGGTGACTACATCATTTTGTGGAGTTATATGTGAAACCATTATAACCAGTTCCTAATTTGATAATAATTAATCCTCAACTCTAGAATTATTAAATGAACCAAGATAATTGGTAATCATTGAATAAGGATAGTATTCTCACCTTATTATGGTATTCCAATAATATTGTCATGTTTTATCTAATACATCTTATAACTCTTTCCATACTCTATACAAGAAGAATTTTCTTTATCATAATCCTTCATGAACTGAACAAATGCAAATAATTCATGAAAAACATATGGCTAATTAAAATAAAAACATTTATCCCACTTTTCAACACATCTTGATTCCCATATTTTGAAGGATTTGATCTAATTATTTATGAAATATTACTATTCATGCCATGATCTTTAAAATAGTATTTCCTTGGAGACATAACTCATAGAGAAATCTTCCACTTTCTCCATAGGATATAAATATGGAAACGAATAAAGGACATAAAAAATATTTTTAGAATGAGTATTATTTGTGGTGAAATAGGTTAGAGTCAAAAACATTGAACACTGGATATAGGACATTGGGGAACCCTCCTCTATATAGTCATTGGTGACAATGATTCAACTAGCCTTATATAACCAATAGTTGATTTGAAAACCCAATTTGATATGCTGGTAAATATTGATCCAAAAAATATTTTTAACATTGTTTTAAACTATCTAATATTTAAATGTATTTATTAGTGTGATGTTATTTGCAATAATATTTTTAAAAAAATAAAGGTATTTAATATAACTAAAAGTATAATTAAAAAAATATAAACTAACATAATGATATAGTGTAAACATTTTAAGAAGAGAATAGTACATTTTTTATTTGAAAGATCCATTGGTATGATTAACCAATACATAAAGGTTCATTTAAACTTAATACATTATAATAGTAATAATAATGAAAAAAAACAAGATTTATACGAAATATAATTACTATTGTTCTAAAATTGATTTTTTTTAATGTCCCAAAACATTAAATAATGATTTCATATTATATTAATTTTATAAAAATTTCCATGTGTACATAAGGTTTTTAAATTATTTACAATGAAACATTCATAAAAATTATTATTCAAAAATAATTACTATAAAAAAGGTTTTGAAAAAATAACATTTTTTTATAGTCATAGTATTAAATAAAAAATAATTTTTTTTTGAAAAAAAAAGATATTTTTCCCTCTATGAATAGAGTTTCTCAATGAAAGGATATGGATAAAAAATAAGTTGATATGAATGATTACATTATATTGATCATTCTTATATTATTTTTAGTTTATTTAAATCTATCATAACTATGGGTTTTTTTAAAATATCAACAACTTGATCATTCATTCTGATGAATTGTAAAACGATATCTCATTTAAGAATGTGATCATGAAAGAAATGGATTATTATATCTAGGTTCTTAGCATGTTAGAGATGTGATTTATTGTTACAAAGATAAATATAACTAGTACCATTACATATTATTTGAGTTTTGGTAAAATTCAAGCCACATCCTACGAGTGTGTGTTACATCTACAACACATGAGGAAAAAAATTCAAACTAGCAAATATTTTAATTCAATAGTTTAAAGTGAAAATGAGTTTGTTTTCGCACAATAACCTAAAACAAATGAATATCCTATGAAATGAAAAGTTCAATATGTTCTTTCTTATACATTATATATCAAACAAAGTCATCATCTGAAAAAAAAAAATTAAAACATTTCCATAAGAATGGAAAATGATTATGTCTAGAGCTTCCTGATGATAAAAAATTACTACTTTGTAATAGGATTTCTTTTTATTTTCATAATACCTTACATATAAAAATATTGGAAAAATTAAATCTGAATGACTAGATGATAAGTAATGTCAACATCCTATCATACCTCTAAAAAACTATTTACTAATTGGTTCCCTCGATTTATCAAGATCTATTTTTTGAGGTTCCAATGGTTCTAATAATTATATTATTATCAACTTATCAAAATTCCTTATGAATATCTTTTATATAATTATTTTGGGATATGAAATTTCCTTCTATTTTTTATGATATTTAAAAAGAAAAGAAAATATGTTATATAACCCATCTTACTCATTTCAAACTCATAGATAATAATATCCACAAATAATTCAATTAAACATTGTCTATTTGAACCAAATATAATTTATTCAAAATAAATTTAAACAATAATAATATTTTCAATGAATTATTTTTTAAAAGATTTAGATATGAAGCTACCATAAATTTTTTTTAATAAAAATATAGTTAATCAATCATACCATGATATAAGAGATTTATTAAGTTTATATAAATCTTGGATTAGTTTATAAACATGTTCTAGATGTTTTTTATTGTCAAAACCTTGTTTTTTTCAACATAAATATCCTTTCAAATATATCAATTAAGAAAATAATAGTTTACATCAATTTGAAATAGTTTGTAATTAATGAATATTTGAAGGCATAGAATTATCCAAATATCATCATGTCTATATATAATATCATAATTTTATTAAAAATAAGTTCCCCCATTCTAATTATATAACTTAGTAACATGTTTTTATCAATTTCATTCAATTATACAATTTTCCTTATGTTTTTTTTTCTGAAACCCCTATTTTACTACAATTATAGAAGTTTCATTAGATCATTCAACTAATTTCTAAAAATTGGTCATTCAAAAAACATGGATATCTTCTTGAGTTTATTTAATCCCATCCTCATCACCTAAATCCTTAATTTGATTTTCTTGGTTCAATGTGGGATAAGAAAGGTATATGTTTAATTTTTTTCCCCGTTGTACTTCTATTCTGACCTAGTTGACCGACATAATCAATGATAATTTTATTAGGATTATTCCTAAAAAACAACTAACTTCTTGGGTTTTCAAATGTATGTTCATAGAAAATAGGTAGAAAATATTCTAGAAAAAATTATAATTTATTATTGAGTTGTTTCCTTATGAGAATAATATTCAAGAAATGTTGGTAAATCAGTTTTAGAAATAACTTCTAAGGATATAGATAGAATTTTTTTGAAAAAAAATTGATTAGTTTTGTTAAATATAACATGGCTGCTTTCCTTAAATGTGAAATAATTTTAATTAAAAAATCCTTAATACATTGATGTAATGGATTAAACTAAGAATACACCTTCATAATATTTTTGTGAAAATATATTCAAGATTTATATATTTTTCAGGATGAATAATTTGAAACTAAAAACATTTATGTAAAAAAATTGGTTTTCATCCAATATGAAACACATAAAGAGGCTTATAATTAAATAGTCTAATTAAAACATGATTTATAGAAAATTAGGGTGTACTAATAGTTTCGTCCCCATAATTTTTATAAAATTGGTATTCACTCAGAATGATTCTCGTTATTTCTTGAATAATTATATTTCTTCTTTCAACTAATAATTTTTTCTGGGTGGGGGGTTTTATCTGTTTAAAATTTACATCTAATACCTATCTTATAGAAAAAAATTTAAGAACCGAATTTAAAAATTCTCCAAAATTTTCACTATGAATAATTATTAAAGAGATTATTTTATTGTCTTTTAGAACAAATGTATTAAAAAAAGCATCTAATTTCTTTTTGAGAAGATAAACCCAACTATATCTAGTTTGATCATCAAGTAAGACATATACATAATATTTTCAACTGATACTTCTAATTTTTTTTGGGCCAAAATAAGTCCATGTTCACTGAATATAAATCATTAGAACTTGATACATCAAAAATATATATAAACATGACTTATGATGTTTATTGTAACAGCAATGGTAACATAATATTCAAGTATCGAATATATTTTATATTATATCCTTAAAACAACATTTTTAGATATCCTAGAAATGATTCTATTGTAACATTGTCCTAACATTATATACCATAATTAATATTGATAATTAATTTCACTAAGGTAAGTTAATCCCTTTCTCTAAAGGTCATTTATGCTATGTGTATAAACAATCACAAGGGGATGGGAAGAAAGAATAAATTCATCCGTGAAACTTTGAAATAATCATGTATCCTACCAAAAATTCACATGGTAACCTTGACAAAATATTTGAATTATTCTTATAAAGGTTTGATTATTTATTTTAGACACAAATACATTTGAAACAATAATTTTTTTATAATAATTATGTTACCAATTCTAATAATCTCTCCTTGAGCATTATCTCTAAATTCTAAATTCCCAACATTAATTTTACTAAACATCTTGAAAATTATTTATTTCTATACATATTCTGGGAAACTACACTATTCATGTATGATGTATTTATATTTTTGGTACTATAATTATTTTACAAAAATAAATACATTAAAATTTTGGAACTCAAGCATTATTGAGATTAAAATTTTCAGAAAACAAAACTTTTTTAATCAACACTTGTTTTATAAAATATTCATTTCAAAAATCCATGTATTGAACTTTATTTATGGAAAAACTATTTATCTAGTTCCCGCAATATTAACAAATTCTTCCAATAGGTTCACTTTTTTATACAATGAAATTGTTACTGAAAACATTTATTTTAATTGTAAAATAAATTCCAAAACCCTTTCCATAATGTCTAATTAGTTTGTACATTTTATCTAAATTTTTTTTCTTACATGTAAAAGATGATAAATTCATTTTCAAAAGAGACATTTTAAATTTTATTTTTATAGCTAACTTTTTATCCCCATCAGTACTAGTTTTATAAATATGTTTTTTTAGAAACATGTTTCGTTGAAATTATTTTTTCACAAAAATTTTTATTAGTTTAATTTTAAAATATAGTTTTATGATAACCATTATTAATATCAGATATTTCAGTTGTGAAAATATTTATTTTTGAATCATCCATATCTCATTAAGCATTGGAATTATCTTATTGTTCTTATAATTTTCCATTTCTCGTTTTTTAAATACTTATAAAATCAAGATACCTCTTCATAAGATGAAATATAATTATCTTCTAATGGGGATGATTCTTCATCTAACTATGTATAATTTTTCTCCTCAGAATAATTAAAATTTAAATCCATTTTATTAATTTATTAACATATTCTTAACATTTACATAATACAATGATTAATAATTGGTACATTAGATAAAAAAATATGCTCCTCTACTCATAACATTCATTATATGAAGAAATTTCAAAAGGCTCACCTCCACCAGAAATCTACATGTTAGATAATTTCTAAAATTTCATTCCTTATGACATATAATAATTTTTAGAATATCATTCGCAATTTATTTCTTTCTTATCATTATTCTTTATCATTATACAATCATGTGGGATATATCTATATTTCATAGACTCAATGAATTTTTCATAATCATTCTACTCACTATTATTCTTATAAATTATCCTATATGAGATGAAATAATATTAATTTATGAATAAATTATTCTTCCTTCTGAATAGGTTATCTAATTCATTATCATAATGTTCATAAGTGCTATAATCATATTGAATAACAAATTTATTCTTTGTCAATGAATTTACATTTTTTCCAATATTTGAAAATTATAAGGAATATTATTATTAAAATAAGAAACACCCTTATTTTTCTTCATCTCTTTATCTAGATTTCTCTTACGTCTACCTTCATATTAAAAGAGTTCCAATGAGATCATCCAAGGTAAGATAATTACACATTGTTGTCTCAACAATAGCTATTATTCTTTATTCACATTTATTCATCATTATAACAATAATGTGTCCACAATGGGGTCATAATTAAATCCTTGTCATCGATATAAGGTAAACTATTTATAATTATCATGTACCTGCATTGTCTATTTGAAACTAATTATCTAGATATGATATCAAAAGCCTAATGCTTTACTATATGAATTTATATTCTTGTATATAGAACATTAGAAATTATAAAGAGTGTAACATCGATATTTATCACTAAATATTTGCAACTTCAAATGTAGATATCTATTAATATATACTTTTTACCATAGAATATAACAAAGAGTTTTTTACTCAATAGTTTAGCTGATAATAATTCTTCCTTGATGTGTAAAATAAGTGACTTCCATATTGGGAATATTTACCCTCATGTAACAATAAAAAAATTATTAACTCAAATATTGATTTCATAACTTTTTATATTATCTCTCTAATATGCATAATCAAGACCATAAAATATATGTGGTATTTTTGGATTTATAATTTTTATAAAAACATAAAAAAAATTATCCATCTAGAAAATAATATAAATTTTTTTCCACGTGTATATGTTAGTGTAACTATGTCTACAATAAAAAAGTTTATATAACAACTAAATAACATGCAATTAATGAAGAAGTAAAAAATCCCATTGTATATAAGAATTATATACCTCCTCTAATACCAATAGTAGGACCATAATAATTATCTTGTATTTTTATACATTCAAAAGAAAGGGTTTCATTTTAGTTATAAAACATAATTTAAAACATCAAACTAAAAAAATACACCTATCCTTTTTAAGTATATTTATTAGACATTAACTATGTCTTATTAACCAAGTCACGAAATCAATACTAGAAATAGTTTGATTATATTAGAGTAAAAATACCGGTATCATAATGGAAATGATTAATCAAAAGAGTAATTATCATAATCATAATTAACATCATTAAATAAAAATATATAGAAATTTTTGTATAATGACCAAATTTCAATTACATGTAGTGAAATATAAACTTCTATCAACAATCAATACAATTTCTACCTAAAAGAAATAATGAATTACCAGATATATTAAAAAGAGAACTATTTTATACTTTAGAATGATGTAGTCAATAACATTGACTAATGGTATCCACTATTTTTTATAAACCATGAATTCTCCCTTTAAATTCCTAGAAATCCCTCAATACGATGATCAAAATGGATCTTCCTTTCTATCCCTGGAAGCCCTCGATATGGTGATCATATTATCTTTATTACTTTCCTTATAAGAACTTGATCTTTTGAATCATATTGACTATATTCCTATACCCAAAATATCATGATTTTATCAACGATTAATCATGGATTACACTTTTGAAAAGTTATTAAGAAAACAACCTGACAAGGATTCCATAAAAACAAAAACTATATATAGAAATAAAAATAAAATGAATGATTAGTTAAAGTTAATTATTATTATAAAAACATGATAGTGAATGTAATCAGCCAATTCAAAACACTAAAAATGAATTTTTGTATATATTTGATCACACATTAGTCATATTTCTATGTTTCATGCAATGGGCTTGAATAGCATGCACATGACTTCTCATTTGTAACTAAATGACCAACATCGTATTTTAGAAAACCATTATAGTGTTAACTATATTCCTTTTGATATAAATTATTATATGTTTTCCAATAATAAAAATCATTCTATCTGATACTTCCATAAATATTATCATTAAAAAAAATTTGAGTGTGAGTCTAATTATATCGGTATGAGTATTAATATAATAGTCTGGATGTTACTATGTAATGTTGAAATGAGTAAATTATAACTTAAGGTCTGATACTTGTAAGTCCAATAATCACACATACACTCTATTTGATAAACATAATGAAAAATATATTTTTACATTTATAATACTTTATAACAAATTCTATGTATGGTAAAAACACATTTCTAAAAAAATTTCTAAAACACATCGAACATAAAAATTTGTTATACATTTTTAATAAATTATTTTTTATTTCTAAAAAATTCAATAGAAGTAGAATAAGTTAAACATATAACTCACAATATTTTTTACAAATGTTTATGAACTATTGTCTAGTAAGTAAATAATATAGCTAATCTCTAAATACGTTGTACTATTTGGTTATAGGAGTATGTTTTTATTAATAACATAAACTAGATATCTTTGAATAATTATTTAAATCACATATATTTTATTCTTGGATGATTTTATTTACTATAAGATTTGGATTTAGGTATTTATTTGTATTATGTTACAATATATAAGGGAAACCAACACAAAGAAATATTTGTTTAGTTACACGTATTACAAATTGTAAAATGTATACAAAATATGAAAATATGGTTTTAATTTATCATATTCATATGATTTAATTATATATTTCTATTATGATATTATCCATTACAATTCCTCTTCATCCTTTTAGTTTTAGAAAATTTATAGAATAAAGAGGAACCATGTTAAAATGACTGAGATGGAAAATGTGATGATTGTATGGATGAATAATAGAATGTGATTAATGATGGTGAAAAAACCAATGTGGATTTTATATATCAATTAATGAATAATATAAAACCATATTGGTCTCCAAAATTCAACATAAATATTGAACTCACTATCAATTCCATTATTTGGTAAATACCTATTCCATATAAATAATATATTGATACACTAACTATTGAGAAATGAATCAACATGAAAAAAAATCATTAAAAAACTTGAAATGGTATGTTTTTCTATTTTTTATTTTCAATATTAGGTATACTAATTGTAGATTTTGATAATATAAACATGGATAAAATAAGAAAATGACCCCATTGAATGAGAGGAGTTCAATAATATATTATTTTTATAATTATTGTCTTTGAATGATTCAAATCAAGATGGATTAGTAATTTTTTATGATTATGAATAATCTATAATAATAAAATAGTTTATATAAATAAAACATCAAAATACATTTATGGTATACCTCTAGTTTTATAACTGATCTCAATAGAAAAATAAAATGATTCATTAGTGAATTAAACCCATGTATCTAAAAATAATTATTAATAAAGAACATTATAATATATTAATATATTGTTCAATGTGAACATAAGATGAGAAAGGAAATTGGTGTCTATCATTATTCTCATTTATTTTTGGGTTTGAAAAAGAAAAATATAGTTTCAAGGAAGTTAAAACGATAAAAATCGTATTGAAAATAATATAAATCATTATACATGTCCAAGATGTGAAAAGAGACACCCAATAAATTACCTTAAATTAATTTTTAAATGCATTGAGTGTGGAAGAATATTCCATCATGAACATGAGTATCTAAGAAGGATTAAGGGATGAACAAAATATTAGAGTAGATAAATGTTATACATAATACACATATAAATTTTCAATGTGATATATGTAAAACTATTTGAAACTATGATAAAAACTATACTAATTCATGAGATAATGTGGAAAACCAAAATGAAAAACCACAAATCTCATTGGATAAATTCATAGATTTAGTAATCACCAACAATAAAATGGACCATAATAAGAAGTGGTGAGATGGACACTTATTATCCACTCATGAACTATAAATATATTATTAGATTTTATTTCTTTTCAACTCCTCATATTGTAAAATATTAGTATGTTTTCAGACTCAATAACTCAATAAAAATTATAGAGTTATTATTGAATGCACTCGATGGTGTGAAAATTGAATTTCAATTATATAACTATTCTATAATTGTTTTTATAAGAATTCCCAATTATGGAATCTGGGAAATATTTGATGGTTATTTTTTGTGCCTAGAAAAAGAGTTTCTAATATACTATTTAAATATCATGTAGTCGGATAGTAATAGGGGAATCCAAGTTAGGGTGTGATGGTCTTTGAGCTGATGTTTTAGATCCAAGTGTTCAAGTTGTTATTTCTATATGATGGTTTGTAGAATCTTATTAAATTTATATTCTACTTTATTTTCATGTTATAGTAAGTAATGTTTCCAAAGACTATTTATGAATGAAATTCACTATAAATCTGAATATGAATGTTAAGGTAATGTTTTCTATCATTATTCAAAAGTGTAAAATTAAGATAATGGAACCTTCATGAATCATAAAACGTAGTGGAATTGGATGGTAGGTTTTTATACACTATAAATAGGTGGGGTGAGACCAATTTTAATTGTGAAATTTAGTGATATAATACCAAATTAAGTAGTTACTTATTATTGTAATGTTTTCTTCATCCACTAGAAAAATAATTAATATGTGATCTCTTATATATGTTGATGTAATGTACAAACAATTTATATCTCTTGTATTTGATCGTTTTTTCTTTTATTTCTCCATTTGTGATTATTTCTAAATGTTTTATTTTTCATGAGTGTGTGAGATTTTTGTTCTGGTGTATGTATAAGGTGTGGTTTTTTCGTCTTAGTATATATAGATTATGACCACATTTTTTGTTCAATTTCATTCTAGAGTTTTGTTCCATGGTTGATGGTTATAGTTTTTTACTTTTGGATCTAGGTTGTTCTATACCCAAAATTAGTACCTCATCATTTTCCATAGCATGGATCTATACACTCAGCCAAAAAATAATTAGGTAACATTTTTATCTCTTCACATTTATTTTTCTATAAGAGTTCATTACATAGAATGGAATGAGATTAAAAGATGGAATGGTTTGAATACAAAAATTTAATGGATTGGTTTTTTATTTATTTATGATATAGATGTAGGATTATATTAATCTAATGGAAGTTAATATTATTTTGAAAGGAATCAATCATGATGTAATGGATAAAAGGGATTGATAAAGTCCTCATTTTAAGGCACATTGAAGGATACTAATGTCCATATAACAAAATTTTATCTATAATTTATATGGGAGAACACCATTTAATATTTGATGAAATATCTAATGGATATATATGAGAAGAAAATATAAACTATAATTTTTCATGATATAGATATTATTTGGATTGCAAATATCAAAAGGAAGAATAGTGGGTTATCATGTTGATTACATCAGCACAATTCAGTATCATTTAAATAAATTGTATTAATGTTCAGAGATGATTTATTATCATTATTTCATTCATCATTTATTCATGAATCATAAGTAATGATAGTTATTGACATTATCAATTCACAAAAAAATATTTACCTAGTATTTTTGGAAATTTATGATTACATTTTTAATGAAAGACATATGTAGAAAGAATTCTATAAACCTTGTAAAACCATAATCCACATAGATGGTCGTGGAAATTTCATTATATAGAAAAGGTAAAATGTAACTATAAGATATATAAAAATATTTATTTAGAGATAAATCAGCTAGGACTAGACTCATATATGTTAATTCCAAGGAGAAGGACCAACTAAAGATGTATTTCAAGGATCATAATGAGAATGATTAAAATAAATCATATATAAGTTCACATCCTATGAGTATTATAGTTTAAATCTAGATAATTTTTCAAATTAGTTTTAATATTATTTTGGAATCATAGAAAATTAATTCTTTTACTTTATTCTATTCTATCTTTCCAATGATGAATATCTGATGATTTTCGTGAAGGAAGATGTTAAGGTATACATTTCAAATGAATTATTATTTTAATTAAAATGAGTGAGATATATAAATTGGTTCTAGAATAATATTACTGTCATTGATTATATAGATGTACCAAGTTTCATAACATGAATTACTGATGGAGTGAGGAATATTTCTCAGGTATTCATGTTTTTTTGTAGATGTTTTAAAAATTCCATGCTATATCTAACCTAAACATCGGTTGGAAAAATAATTTTATAATGAAAAATATATAATTCAAGAGTTTTGGATTTGTTGTCATATAAACCTATGTGATAAAAAGAAGATGTTTACCATAGTTAAGTATAGCATCCCGTCTTTTTATAACATAACTTTCATTTCACTACACAGAATTGAGGATCTTTAAGGTTTAGTGTCTTGGAAACAAGGAACATAATACATGAAAAGAACAAAAAACACTCTTCCTAAACACTTGAAAGGCTTCTCCTTATGTTCATCCTAGGTTCATTACTGCATCTCATAACCTGGGGACATACATCAAAAGAAAGGGTGAGCAGAAGGCCCAGTAAGGGAAACAAGAGGAACATTTTACATGTGAACTTGAGATACTTCAATAAGGACATTATAAGAACTTTAAGGCATGAGAAAGAAATAATGAGATACATCATAATAAAAATAACATTTTTCATAACATGAATATGTGGCTGCAAAATTTAATATTGACAATCGTTTCGTTTCACCAAGGTCCATCCACAAGGTGTCGTTAAATATTTCCAAGGTTATTCATCATGGCGTCGTTATAAATGGTCATCTCTAGAGAATAAGTCTTTACCCAATGCATTAGAGCGCTATATGGGCGCACCCTTAAACTGTAATCTGTTGTGGTTACATCATTATCCAATGAAATGGGGCGATATCAGGGCGCACCCTTAAATTTTCCTTTATTATCATGTGAGCCACATATATCATCATCAAACATTTCATAAATAACCCATATAGCATAAAATAAATGGGTTTCATTTCATAATCGTAACATTTTAAAAACTGCTTTAAAGACATGATCTTTATGTTACTTAAACCCATGGAAAGGGAAAGAGGGTTTCATTTATGTAAATCCCAGAATTTAAAATAGAACATTTTGGTATATATTTGAATAACCCTGTAGAAATAAGAGCTTTGATTATTCACTTTATAACATAAAATAAAATAAATAAAAAGAGAGAGAGAGGCACTTTGAGACGAAAATTCTGCAGCATAACGGCTATGTTTTGGGGTTTTAGAAAACATTGAAAAGAGAGGGGACATGGATCAAATATTCATAAATGACCCATAAAACAGTAGAGAGACAAAATATAAGGGATTTAAGAACATGGTAATGAAATTTTAAAATATACTATATAAAATGAAGAACATGAAAGGAAGAAAAAAATAATATTTCTCTTGTGAGAATTCGGCAGCCTAACGGCGTCACTTAAACTTCAACAAAATTGAATTGAAAAGGTAAAATACGGTCTCTCATCATATGAACATAAGACTCTAGTATTATAGATATAGAGATCATACCCCAACATAATAGAAAAGAACTTGAAATAATTGACATGAAAGTAGAACTTCAAAACTAGAAGGGTGAAGAACCACTTAAAAATTCGGCAGCCTAACGGCGCTACTTAAAACTTAAAAATACTGAATTGAAGAGATAAAATAGGGTCTCTCATCATATGGTCATAAAAGATCATTATGATAGATATAGAGATCATTCCCCAACATAACAAAAAGGAACTTGAAAGAATTCACATGAAAGTAGAACTTCAAAATGAGAATGGTGAAGGACCACTTAAAAATTCGGCAGCCTAACGATGCGACCTAAAACATCCAAATACTGAATTGAAGAGATCAATTGAGGTCCCTCATCATATGATCATAAAATATCAGTATGATAAATTTAGCGATCATACCCCAACATAATAAAAATTAACATGAAATACTTTACATGAAAATAGATCTTGAAAAATGAGAAGGGAGAAAGAATCCGTTACAAAAATTTCGACAGCCTAACGCCGCCACTTAAAACATCATAAAACGAAATAATGAGAGTAAGAGGGGATCTATAATTATATGAACATAAAAAGGGCATTAAGATAAGTATAAAAGAACATCCTCCAACATAAGAATATGGAGGATAAATGGAATGACATAAAAGAGATCACTTGAAAAGAAAGAGAGGGGTCGGATCCCTTACCTTAAAATGTAACTCTTAATCCTCAAAGGTTGGGACCTCGAGGGCTTGGGGCACCTTGGGAGGACTCCTTGGGAGGTAATGAGACCATAACTTCGTTGGGGAAGAGTGGGGAGTCGAATGGAAGAGAGGAGGTCTTGGTATTTATAGGGAAAGTGAGGGGACAAGGCATTAATGGCCAAGGGACACCTCACATGTGCTTTTCTCAAACCCATGTGCTCTCCCTTGATATTTCCCATTAAGTTAGGCCACATGGGTCCCCCAATACAATAATTCATAACCCTTGTCCGGCCAACCCTTAAAATATCTCATGACATCATCATGACACAGCTATGATGTCATTAAACATACAGAAACCCTAAAACTGCATTTTTACTATTCACTGAAAATTCAACTTTCTCAGAAAAATCCCAAAATTTCACACTAACCAAATATCAATGCTCTGTTTTCAAAAATGAACTCCATTTTATAAAAATAATTTTCTAAATATTTTTAAATTTATTTTTAAATAAATACACTATTCACCAAAAATTCATTTTTTCAGAAAAAACCCCAAAAATTACCATAACATAATATCGGTGCTCTGAGTTCAAAAATGAAATCCATTTTATAAAAATAATTTTCTTAATATTTTTAATTTAATTTTTAATAAAAAAACACTATTCACCCGAAAAAACTAATACTTGAATAATAATATATGAAACCGTTATTTAACCATTTTATTGAATCACATTACTTAATCAAGGTGCCTAGATTATTTTAAAACTTTCTTTAAGTGAGATTACTAATCCATTTGGTCATATTACTAATCCTAATCATAAAATCACTATTCATAATTTACTATTCATCAAAAATCAAGTTGATCTTATTAGACTCGAAATTTCGTACTGAACATAATTGTAGAAGAACATTTTTTGAAAATCATTACACATTTTTAATTATTTAAGGTTTACATAAACATTTTTAAAATATCCTTTTTCTAAAATTCATCAAAAATATGCATACTATATTTATCCGGTCATTTGATAATTCATAAACATCATCATAAGAAGAAATCCCAATTTTTATTTAAAACAAAGGATTACACAAGGCAGTTACGGTATTCTTACATAGCCCCTTATCACACCAGCATATGACCTAAGTGTAAGGTGTGCTAAGGTGAGAGAGTCTGAGGGAGGCTCGGCCAACATTTCCCGAGTAGTAATTTCTATCAGTTTGAACTTCTCGCGAAGGAGATTACGTTCTAGCTTCACATGATGAAGTTCGGCTTGGGTTTGGTCCAGAGCAAACCCCAATGGTGCTACCTCCTTCCCAAGTTCTGTTAGATGGGCTTCGATCGGTCCAAGACTACTAGGTGAGGCCATCGAATCTTCTTTCTATAATAATTAACCATGATTACTTATATTTAGAGACAATAAGCAAAACATTTTGTTCACAGCGGTCATATTGACTGATGACCATATAACAGTCAAAACCCAATGGTCTCATTTTAATTATAATCATGTTTATCAAATAAAAACTTTTTGTTGAGTATAAAAATAAAATAAAATAACACATGAAATTAAGAAACAAGATTTATTAAAAATTTCGGGTCGTTACAATCTGCCCCCCTTAAAAAATTTCGTTCTCGCAATTTTTAAAATTGGGTTTTGAAATTTCATTGAATGTCCCACATTGGAAAAGGATTCAGTAACACCATTACTTTAAAAGAAATAAAAGGAAGTACAAAGGCCACCCGAGTTTACTCATACTAGGATTCTATGTAGGAAACACGGACATGGAGAAGAAAACAAAGGGTCATGTTCTAAAGGAGAGTGATAGAAAACATTATTAGGATGAAGTTAACCGCCAGAAAATCCCAAAATTATGATGTGTGTAAGCGGTCTTTGATTACCTAGTAGGAAATGTAAACCAACAACGTTTTTGTTTTACGTTCCTTTTAATAACTTTGAGCAATTCATTTACAACATATAACAGAAACATAAGGAAATATATCTACCTTCATGTATAGTTTCATACATTAATAAAATTCTACCAAAACTAATCTTTTCTCCAAACGATGAGCATTCAATACTATATGGTCTCATCAAAACACAAGAATCATCTTCTAGAGAATCACATAATACACAAAAGATCAACTATCTATTTCTTCTATCTTTAAACATTATCCAAAAAATAGAATGGCTAAGGTAAAACAACTATTCAAAAAGAATCCCATAGGAATGGAAACTACTTTTAAATCTTTAAAGTTCCATGGTACTACCCAATGTTCATCATAGACCATTCCGTAAATAATGGTCTTTAAGATTCCTCAAAATAAACCAAACTAAGTTTGAAACCCAAATACAAGAATGATTTGAAAACATAGTCTTCCAAAATAAACTTCATTGTTCATCTCCAAACAACATCAACCACTCCTAACATCTTATAACAAAAGTAGCTAACCTAAACATATTTTACCCAAGATATGTTAATCATTCCCGTAAGTAACCTAAATTACTATAAGTCCCCCTTAAATTCATTGATTCTTCAAAATATAAGTCAACCTTACTCCTCAATGAAAATGTCGTAGTAATCTATTTACCTAAATCAAATATGGTTCCCAAAATAATGAATGTCTTCCAAAATAATAATCATCTTTTAATCCCATAATCATCTCTTTCATATTAATATGTCAATCGTTACATTTCCTGTCACATTGGTTATTGGGACATGTTCTTCCATCTCCCACCATTAACTAAGAAGAGAATTTATAATTAGAGGCTTAAATACTTAAGCAATAATCATGAAAACGAGCTTAAAGCATATAAGGATAATTTGTAGAAGAAAAGTATACCCTAACTTGTGATCCCCTATGTTCCAATCTAGGTTATCCATGATCATATATTCTTATGTGAATCTTTGTTCCTTTAACAATGGTTCATACTAAGCTTATGAATTTACCAAAGAATATCCCCTAGGAGTGTCGTAACCAAGAGTACAGTAAGGCCTGTTGTCGTGTACCAGTTCCCGTTCGAGTCCAGCGCAAAGTGGTGTTTTCAGGCTTTACCCCTACATACATCTGTGCCAGAGCCAACTCTACCTGCTCATACCCAGACAGGGATGTATTTTCTTGGAAACCCCTTACTCAATACTCACCAAAATACCAGGAAGATTTCCTATATTTAAACTTTTCTATAGGGTTCTTCCTAAAGTTTTCATATCCCAAATTCCACAAATAACTAAACCATCCTTTGATACCAACTGTATAATCCCGTATTTTTATAACATAACTTTCATTTCATTACACAGAACTGAGGATCTTTAAGGTTTAGTGTCTTGGAAACAAGGAACATAATACATGAAAAGAACAAAAAACACTCTTCTTAAACACTTGAAATGCTTCTCCTTAAGTTCATCCTAGGTTCATTACTGCATCTAATAACCTGGGGACATACATCAAAAGAAAGGGTGAGCAGAAGTCCCATTAATGGAAACAAGAGAAACATTTTACATGGGAACTTGAGATACTTCAATAAGGACATTAAAAGAACTTTAAGGCATGAGAAAGAAATAATGAGATACATCATAATAAAAATAACATTTTTCATAACTTGGAGATGTGGCTGCAACATTTAATATTGACAATCGTTTCATTTTACCAAGGTCCATCCCCAAGGTGTCGTTAAAAATTAACAAGGTTAATCACCATGGAGTCGTTAAAAATGGCCATCTCTAGAGATTAATTCTTTACCCAATTCATTAGAGCGCTATATGGGCGCACCCTTAAACTCTAATCTCTTGTGGTTACATCATTATCCAATGCAATGGGGCACTATTAGGGTGAACCCTTAAATTTTCCTTTATTATCATGTGATCCACATATATCATCATCAAACATTTCATAAATAACCCATATATCATAAAAGAAATGTGTTTCATTTCATAATCGTAACGTTTTAAAAACTTCTTTAAAGACATATCTTTATGTTACTTTAAACCCACGGAAAGGGAAAGAGGGTTTCATGTATTTAAATCCCAGAATTTAAAATTGAACATTTTGGTATATATGTGAATACCCCTGTAGAAATAAGATCTTTTAGTATTCACTTTATAAAATAAAATAAAATAAATAAATAAAGAGAGAGAGGCACTTTGAGACGAAAATTCTGCAGTATAACGGCTATGTTTCGGGGTTTTAGAAAACATTGAGAAGAGAGGGGACATGGATCAAACATTAATAAATGACCCATAAAACAGTAGAGGGACAAAATATAAGGGATTTATGATCATGGTAATAAAATTTGAAAATATACCATATGAAATGAAGAACATGAAAGGAAGAAAAAATATAAGTTTTCTCTTGTGAGAATTCGGCAGCCTAACGGCGTCACTTAAACTTCAACAAAATTGAATAGACAAGGTCAAATAGGGTATCTCATCATATGAAGATAAGAGTATAGTATGATAGATTTAGAGATCATACCCCAACATAATATAAAGGAACTTGAAAGAATTGATATGAACGTAGAACTTCAAAACGAGAAGGGTGAAGAACCACTTAAAAATTCGACAGCCTAACGTCGCCACTTAAAACTTCAAAATACTGAATTGAAGAGATCAAATGGGGTCTCACATCATATGGTCATAAAAGATCAGTATGATAGATATAGAGATCATACCCCAAAATAACAAAAAGGGACTTGAAAGAATTGATATGAAAGTAGAACTTCAAAATGAGAATGGTGAAGGACCACTTAAAAATTCGGCAGCCTAACGGCGCCACTTAAAACATCAAAATACTGAATTGAAGAGATCAAATGGGGTCTATCATCATATGATCATAAAAGATAAGTATGATAAATTTAGTGATCATACCCCAACATAATAAAAATGAACATGAAATACTTTACATGAAAATAGATCATGAAAAATGAGAAGGGAGAAAGAATCCGTTAAAAAAAATTCGGCAGCCTAACGGCGCCACTTAAAACTTTAAAAAACGAAATAATGAGTGTAAGAGGGGATATCTCATTATATGAACATAAAAATGGAAGTAATAGAATTATAAGAGAACATCCTCCAACATAAGAACATGGAGCAGAAAATGAATGACATAAAAGAGATCACTTGAAAAGAAAGAGAGGGGTCGGATCCCTTACCTTAAAATGTAACTCTTAAACCTCAATGGTTGGTACCTTGAGGGCTTGGGGGCACCTTGGGAGGACTCCTTGGGAGGTAGTGAGACCAGAACATCGTTGGGTAATAGTGGGGAGTCGAATGGATGAGAGGAGGGCTTGGTATTTATAGGGAAAGTGAGGGGACAAGGCATTAATGGCCAATGGACACCTCACATGTGCTTTTCTCAAACCCATGTGCTCTCCCTTGATATTTCCCATAAAGTTAGGCCACATGGGGCCCCAAATAAAATAATTCATCACCCTTGTCCGACCAGCCCTTAAAATATCTCATGACAAAATCATGACACAGCTATGATGTCATTAAACATACAGAAACCCTAAAACTGCATTTTTACTATTCACTGAAAATTCAACTTTCTCAGAAAAATCCCAAAATTTCACACTAAACAAATATAAATGCTCTGATTTCAAAAATGAACTCCATTTTATAAAAATAATTTTCTAAATATTTTTAAATTTATTTTTAAATAAATACACTATTCACCAAAAATTCATTTTTTCAGAAAAAACCCCAAAAATTACCATAACATAATATTGGTGCTCTAAGTTCAAAAATGAAATCCATTTTTTAAAAATAATTTTCTAAATATTTTTAATTTAAGTTTTAGTTAAAAAACAGTATTCACCCGAAAAAACTAATACTTGAATAATAATATATGAAACCATTATTTAACCATTTTATTGAATCACATTACTTAATCAAGGTGCCTAAATTATTTTAAAACTCTCTTTAAGTGAGATTACTAATCTATTTGGTCATATTACAAATCCTAATCATAAAATCACTATTCATAATTTACTATTCATCAAAAATCAAGTTGATCTTATTAGACTTGAAATTTCTTACTAAACATAATTGTAGAAGACCATTTTTGAAAATCATTACACTTTTTTATTTATTTAAGGTTTACATAAACATTTTTAAAATATCTTTTCTCTTAAAATTCATCAAAAATATACATACTATATTTATCCGGTCATTTGAAAATTCATAAACATCATCATAAGAAAAATCCCAATTTTTATTTAAAACAAAGGAATACACAAGGCAGTTACGGTCTTCTTACATAGCCCCTTATCACACCAGCATAGGACCTAAGTGTAAGGTGTGCTATGGTGAGAGAGTCCAAGGGAGGCTCGGCCAACATTGCCTGAGTAGTAATTTCTATCAGTTTGAACTTCTCACAAAGGCGATTCCCTTCTAGCTTCACATGATGAAGTTCGGCTTGGGTTTGGTCCAGAGCAAACCCTAATGGTGCTACCTCCTTCCCAAGTTCTGTTAGATGGGCTTCGATCAGTCCAAGACTACTAGGTGAGGCCATCGAATCTTCTTTCTATAATAATTAACCAAGATTACTTATATTTAGAGACAATAATCAAAACATTTTGTTCACAACGTCAAATTGACCGATTGCCATATAACAGTCAAAACCCAAAGGTCTCATTTTAATTATAATCATGTTTATCAAATAAAACATTTTTGTTGAGTATAAAAATAAAATAAAATAACACATGAAATTAAGAAACAAGATTTATTCAAAATTGATGTTCGTTACATTGAGTGTATAAAAAACTTAGTTATATGTATTTAAGATCTTTTGAGAGTTTTATAATTGAAATGGATAGTATGTTGTTATTGTCCACAAATATATGGAGTATTGTGTTTTATAAGTTAAATCTAGTGCATATAAATTATTAGGGATCTATATATTATATTCCCATCATGTATCATTTCATGTTTTTATATTCCTCGATAACTCATTATGGATTGTATGGGTTTGTAGCGCTATGAATAATTTTTAGGTATTAAAAGTGTATATTCGATTAATATTCATTGAATTTAAATATATTGGAAATAATATTAAATATTTATTGTTAAATAAAATTGTGGAATATAGTAGTAGGTAATTATAGATATTTTTCTAGAGAAACATAATAAATTTTTACGAATATATTTCTAAAAAATCATAAAATATAATAGTGAAGTGAAGTAGATTACTGGTAAATTGACTCTAAGGTTTAAATAATTATAGAAATTTAAATATTATTCAAGTAGTTTTTTATAGATTCAATTGGTGAAAATATCTTAAGAACTGAAGTCCTTCCACATCATAATATTATAATATTTTGAAATATTTTTCATTTATAAATCCAAATGTAGGATCTGAATAAAATGTTTTAGAAGTATCACTAACAACTATATTAATTCTAATGATCAATGAAAACCAAAATTAATGTTACAAAAATGTTTATTTATCATTTATGGAAATAAAAAAAAATTGGTTTAACAATTGGGATAATGAAAATAAAAACAAAATTAAAATATATAATTTTCTCTTTGATGGGAAGACATTATGGAATCTTTGGATATTGATGGATGGTAGATTTTATGTTAAAGAATCAATTGACCATAAAAAGATAATATAAAAGGAATTTCATATAGTTCAAAACTTGTAGATTGTTTTAGGGTCATGAAATGTCTGGTATATTCTAAACAATCGAAAGATATACATTAAAGATATGGAACTGATGAAACATATGGTAGTGCTTAGGAATGTGAATTTGGGGATGTAGTCAATTCAGAATGGGATGAGCCATGGGTTTATTTGTGATGGTATACCATGATCAAATGGGTTAATAAAATTCTTAAAATATGCATTCAATTAATTCTTATTATAAATGTTGGAGAGTCCATGTTCCTTAATGATGTTGTTAATATGAATGATTTTAGAATGTGGGAATAAACTATGAATGATAAAATAGATTTATTACATGAAAAATGACCCTAGATGCAGAAAAAACTAAATCATAAATTAATTAAATATTAAACAAATTAATTATAATTTTATATATTAAATATATGGTAGAAAAATATACAATACTAAGTTATTTATTAAAGGGTTTTTAAATAAAAATGTGGTTATTTATTTTAAATTTTATAACTATTTGTCCAACATTAAATTATATAAATAGAGTTATGTTTTATTTATTTTACAATTAATCATATTTAATAAATATATATTCAGATATGTTCCATTCATAGTGATTTGGGGTGGAAATATATGTGATTTAATCAATGAGTTTTATGGGAAAATAAGAGTTCATGATGTAAACTTTGATGTGCATACTTTATTCTTTAATTAAAGCGCCAACGAAATATAAATGGATGTTCCATGACTTTATGAATTTTCATTAAATGTAAATCAAAACATATTATCAATTGGGACATTTTTGTGGAAGGAAATTACCCAATATTTCTCTTATAAATGGATGAAATTTTCATGGGAGGTACTAGCATGAAAAGAATTAAAGAGGTGAATGATAAATTTTTAGATAGTTCAAGGTAAAAGATGATATAAAAAAGATGTAATTTTTTGAAAGATGGAAGAAAAGTGATATTAAGATCTAATGTCTAGTTTATTTGTAGAATAAATATTTTCTTAAAGTAATATAAATGATTAGAATGGGTGGATGTATACCAATGTTAACCTTAATGTATAGTCACTTAATTTTAACAAAAAAGGAATCATAAAAAATGAAATAAGGGGCTACATACGTAGTGAATTTTTTTATTTAACCTTTTTTAGTATATTGATATATTCCATGTTTGGTACAAGGATATTAATTACACATAAAATGGGTTTTTACATCCAATTTATATAAAATTTAATAATTGAATAAATACTTAGAGTCATTAAAATCAACACCCATGGATTAAACATGGAAATCAAGCTGGAGATGAGTAAAAAATATAATAAAATGGAATGGTGTTTCAGAAATAGGATTCTATAAGATATGGGTATTTATCCATGGGAAACATGCCTCTTATTTCTAAGCTTAAGCTGGTTATTGATGGTTTTTTCCTTCAGAGGATGAACTTATTGATTGTTCAAGGAATCCTACAGACATAGAAAAGGGGACCTTATCTCCCTATGTATTTTCATTCTCATGAAGGATACCCTAATTTTCCTAATCAATATGTTCTAATCTAATGGTAAAATAACCCCTTATCATTGGAAAAGGATCCTCCCATCTCACTCTTATATTGTGTTTGTATAAGGCACTATCATCTTCATTATTGCGGACAGAAGATTAGAACATGGTATCTCTAAAATCATTGATGAATATTTCCACTGGAGTAGCTAGATCAATAAAAATTCCAAGAGTATCCTCCATATCTCTGGAATATTCACCACCATCTAGGTCATTTAATTTTTCAATGGTATTGATATGTAGAGAGACGTCTTCCTGATAGACTAAATTTCCTTCCTAATCAGCTCAAACAATGAATGTATTTGTGAATTTTATTGCATCATGAGTAATATAACTAGACACACACTCAATTGGAATATTAAATTCTTAAATTTCGGAGGGTGGGATCACACTTGTAAATAGTTTCCTCTCCGATATTTGTATTTAAGCTCTCTTAGGAATCATAGTACCAATATAAGTGATTAAAACCACTGATATAATTTTCTCAAGCACCTTATGGGATTATCAATCTAATGGTAAGTTCCAATGGACCCCATGGGGAAGGATGGAGAGCCCCATCCACAAATGAGGAATTAACTTGAAGTTAATAGAGGATATTATTCACTTCATTCATAGTAATCTCATGTGGGAGATCGTGGAGGAACTCACACCCTAGGGTAAAATCATTTCCCATAAATGTAGTGGGAATGGAGATGATATAACCTCCCATGAATACACCTTCTGGTCCATGACCCACACCCTCATTTCAACCCTCTGAAAACATTACAGTTGTATTATAGTGAAAGGAAACATTCTTTTCTAGCATGATAACTTTTTAGAAATGATGACAGTCTTTCCGGTGGTGTCCTTCTCCTCCGATATATTTTAAAGAGGCTATCCTTCACCCATTGTTTTCATCAGTTGTTCTAAAACAGGAACATCAAGAGATTCGTGATCTCATTATCTACACATCTAAACCATTAATATGTGTACTAAGACCTTAAAATTTAGGATCATTCATAGAAAAGGACATTTTTATGATATCAATTAAAAATTATCAAGGGTACAAATATAACGGTCTACTCTATTGTAGAAAAACTTTGTCCATGTCCATCTTTCTAGTTTGCAGTATATGGAACCATGTGTTGCCTATAGATGAAAAATGTGAAATGTATGGGCATAAATATCTTCTCCAAATATCCATACTATTATTTTCTCCAACAAGAAAACTCAAACCATAATATCTTTTAGAGAGATTATTCCCTGGAAGTTTCATGATTCTTTGGCATGTTCTTTACCCTCCCCCCCAATGTCCTCATAGAAATTCATTCAAGGAGCGATGGTTTCACGGATCAAATGGTACTAGACAAGAAAAAATTGAAGGATCTATCATTCTAATAACTAAATATCGGTTCTTATGGAAATCCCAATATAATTCCATATTTTAAGGGATTCAATAATTGGTAGATAAATTACCACACTTACATGACCCCTCTTTTTCAGAATCATATGTGGTTTCATCAACATGTGTGATGATTATTCCCTACCAGTCCATCATGTGAGCACATCAATTTGGTGACTTTTCCAAAACTATCCCACTAAGCCAATGGGTACTCTGGAATCCTCTAGCCATGAGTCTCAATCATAACATGGATGGATCTTGTATCTCAGAGATCATGTGGGGATATAGGGGTTTTACGATACTATTAAGTGTAAAATATTGTACTAGTATCCCTCTTACTGGTACCCAGACTGGTCACTACATGACACCAAGCACGTCTCCCAATATGCCAAAGCTTTCTGACTAGTAGAGAGGGTGTAATGATAGTCAGTGGGGGGACTATACCGTCATATTAGAGTTCACTAATAGATAATAGAAATAAATTTCTAATTCATTCAAATAAATGATAATGCAGCAAGATGGATGATATTTATAAAAGGAGAAAAAAGTGGAAAATGCTAGATTATTTAGTAGGTGTAGGCATGACATACTAATGGTAAAAAAGGAAAATAGTAAATAGTACACCCTGAAATTTAATAAATTAAACAATACAGTAAAAGACATGTTAGCCCTATATTCTATCTACATGAGAATCAGGAGATCAATCTCAGTCCTTTTCTCCTAACTCTTGAAAAGCCAATAGAAACATGTAAGATCCAAGGCCCTATGAACAAGTATGACCTACTCCGGTACCATTCAGGAATAGCAGCCTGAGTAGGGTGTGAGATATAATTCTCAGTAGTCCAGAACCACCAGTGTCTATATCATTGTAAACAATTAAATAATTATAAATAGTGTGTAGGTATAACGAAGTAACAACAAAATTGAATAAATAAACTACATCCCATACAGGTTCCTAAGGGACACCTTATGGGGATACCTTCTTCATATCATAGCCATAAATATGTGTATTTACATGAAATGTATATATATAATGAATAAATAAATATTTTAACACATTAATTGATATTATTTATTTAACAGCATAAATTCCCAAGTACCAATGGACACCCATATCTTAATACATTCCTTGGTTGTGCTCGGGTCTGAACCATTTCCCTTATTCAATTGAAAAATCGTTAAATCACATTGGTCTTCATTAACCATTTAATTCAGTTTATGTATGGCCAATTGGAACCACAATCTATTGTCACTTAATGGGTGTAGAATGTCATGTCAGGCACCCTCTTGAGTATTTGGAGCATCAGACCTTGTCTGAAAACCAATGGGTATTTGGAGCATTAGTCTTTGTCCCACTAAAGAATAATTACATCCAAGTTTGGTGTAGAACGCTGTGTCTAGAACTCCGTGAGAAATTGGAGTATCATCCTCTATCTCAAAACCCATTTATATATCATAAATATGTACATACATACATACATACATATATAATATCATTACTGTATAAAGTTATTCCCAACACCCCAAAAACATCCATTATTTAACTCATAAATTTATTAATCAAATATGTTAATTAATTCAACATCTAATTGACATCATAAATATGCCGTATAATAATTCTATAGTTAATTATCCATTTAAGGTCTAATTAGTTAATAATTATTTGATAATTAACTATTCTTAACTACAAGAATGTCAACTAGATAATTAACTAAACAATTAATTATCCCAAATCCATAACAGAAAACATGATAAATAATTCACCAATAATTTATTATTATTCCCTTATTAATACAATAAAATAATAAATATACCAAATCTATTAGTTAACACAAAAACTAACTTTGTACACATTATCATTAATTAATACATAAATTAATAAACCTATAAAACAATCCACATCCAATAATTAATTTTCTCGAATTATTTATCTGATTATTAATCTCAACTCTCTATAATTAATTTATCACATAATTTACATTTAATTGATTCATAATTAATTAAAATCATTAAACAAGGTGAACATCCTTTAATTAACTCAACATTAAATAACAATACTTATGTAAGTCATTATTTAAAAATTAATTCAATAGACAAATATGTATTCAGTGGAACCAACCTATCATATATTAGTAATAACATATATATATATATATAGACGACTCCAACCACATAAAAAATGATATAACCGTACCACTACTTTTTGGATTGAAGGCAGTGCCCCCCAATTAAGATGTTTTATTAAAAAACATGATATTACTTATCACAAAAATCACTTATGACTTTTAGAATTTTAAATCAATAAACATGATAAATTCACATGAAAAGGAAATCAATATAACTTCTTCCCTTCTTAGATTAAATTTCTAAAAAAGTGTTGTATGAAATATATTTATGCATTTTTAAAATTTAGGACTAGTAATGGGACCCTAACTTAGGGTGGAACCAAAATAACATCTATTACATTGTCATACAAGGAATATTAGTCATCAATAGTATGTGTGGACTTATATATATATATATATATATATATATATATATATGAATGCACACAATCTTGAACAAAATAGAAATTAAACAAATTAAATAGGAAACTAGAATCTACAATGTAAGGTCCAACAGACTTACACCTATAAACCAGGGACTGGTATAAATTACCAAACTCTTCAATGAATGGTGAAAAATTAACATTGGTATAAATCCTTAAATCTAATTCAACATCGGTGAAATGAATCAGCTTGAACAACCTAGCCTTTAATAAAGTTTTTTGGATCACAGAACAATAGGTCTCGATACAGGAATCACAAAACCTAATAAATAAAGAATATAAAGGGTACAAACCCAAAAACCTAAAATCAGAAAAACCTAAATCAGTAACCGAAACATCGTCAAATCACAAAACTAATGATATAGTCTACGAGGGTAGATCATACCTATTAGAATTGGACCAAAATGAAGAAATAATTGGGAGAACATTATATGAATAGGAGGACCCGATGATGATATAATTATTCATGTTTTTTTAAATCTTACAGGTGTGTCGCTTCCCACCTTAGTATTGGCCATTTCATTGCATGAAAACACCAGCTGCTCAATAACGAGCTATTTCATAACACCATAATTCAAGTCTATGAAGTTCATATAACCACGATCACCACGTCAAACATCTCCCATGAATGATGAAATTTAAAAAAACTAGCGTGTCAAAACATCCAAGTTTCACGGGACAGTCCCTTATGAAAAAAATATTGAACCTATCTCTTGGTCACGTAAAACTGAAATAAATAGGATCAAAATATGCTATTTCTTTTTACCCATTTAATTAATTCATTTCAACCTTTTAAACATTTGAATGATTTTCAAAAAACTCTCTAATAATTTTTCACAACAAGTCACTTGGTTTTTAAAATAATGATTCATGATCCCAATTGGCATGATATTGAAAAATTACTTTTTTAACATTTAACATTTAGTGTGATTTCATTTTAAACATGAAATATAGAATTTAAATTCCTTTTGAAAAAAAATAAACCTCCTAGGGTACAGTTTTATTAATTCTGGGTTCTTCAAAAAGAAACCCCATAACATTTCATTACATTCTAAACTCATCAATTTTACATTTATATCCATTTTCAAAAATACTATTGAAATATAATTTTCAGTCACACATGGGTCCATCTAATAATTGATAATGCACCCATACACCATACCACTGGCATTTGGATCCCATTTAATCAAAATTGATCCACTTAAAGATTTAATTTAGAATCCCTTTTCTAAAAGATTAAATACATTGGTTACACTATTTCCCAATTATACGCTATGTAAACACTATAAAACTGAATATTTGTTCTGTCGTGATCGCAAACAAATAAATTTATCCAAAGGGACCGATAATTTATAAGCAAGCTAATATTTCACTACCACGATCTAACACTAATAAACATTGTGAAATCAGTAAAACATGCTATAATAAATAAACATGGAACATAAGAAATATGGGAGATATTGAATATATAAACACCCATGCATGGTAAATCTATAACTAAAACATGCTATATAAAACAACATGCTAAATAAGTACAAGGAATGATATATATTCAAGGAACACAATCAACAATAGCATCTATCCTAATAATTCAAATACATAGAATGGAATATATGCATGGCCTGGATTATATGCATGGAATGTGAATCTCTAGGATCCTAGTATGATGCATGCAATGTAACTTATTCTCATATTAGACCAAGTAAAATCTTCAAAATTTACAAAACCAAGAATAAATGGAAAATAAACTAGTCACTCAAGAGGAAATCATATCAACTGAATCCTCAAAGACTATAAACATCAATTCCCTTCCCTAGCCATTTGGTCATCTCCCATATATGTTGTGATAAATCCCAGGGATGGATATTATCTTTTCAATGACACATTTGTAGTCTCCTTTCTACCATCCCAAAAAATAAAGAAAATGGAAAAAAAGAAAACTAGAAAACTCTTTGATTCCACATTGTAATGTCCTGACTCGGCTTCCCTCAAACCAAAAGCCAGACTAGTCGCTGCAAAGCCTGAAGCGCGTCTCTCCATATGCAAGATCCTACCAACTAAAAGAAAGGATGTAATGATAGTTTGTGGGGAGACTATACTATAAGAACCCATACCTTCTTTTCAGGTATGTTTTTTCCTTTTCTGGTTGTTTTTGGGAAAAATTGGAGAATCTGAAAATTTTATAAGTATACATCATGTTCTTTATAAGTACATGTCATGTACTTTGTTACCGCTTGAGGCTATGTGCTGGTTGTGTCATGGGATCACACATGGACATGTTGGGGTGATGTGGAGGCCACATAATTTGGAGTATAGAAAATCCTAGTACACGCCCTGTACTCCAAAAGTACATGTCGTGTACTTTCTTTCTTTTTCATTAAATGGGTCAGGGTCGCGTATTAACCCCAAAACACCTTATTCTCCAGCTTATTCGATCAAGAATGAGGGTACAGTTCTGGATCTTCTCCGAGCCACTGATCTGTCACAAGTTATTTGAATCGAACACCGTCAGTATTAATAGAATTGGAGAGGTGAGTTCTTGGTTCCTCATTGGCCACGTTTCTTGATTCCTTCTCTCATGTTAGTTATTTAATGTTGAACATTTTAGACTTTTTTTCATATCTTCACTATTCCAAGATGATTCATAGGCCGAGGTTCAATTATATCGATCTCCTAGGATCGAGGTGGGTTGTTTGTTGCTTTACGTTGAATCTCTTTGAGTTTTTGTGCAAAACGTGCTGGATTCCCATGTTTCGGGTATCTTGGGTTAGGGTTTTGATCCTATACTTATTATATTCATTAGAATGCGTGTATTCATGTGTCTATTAGATGAATAATGATTTCTTTTTAGAATGTTTGAGGATCACCCCATGGGTGATTCCCTTGTTTTGGCTATTTATCGTCGCTTGGATTAGGATGCCCGTGAGGAGGACCTTGTTACATTGATTTCCTACCATGATATAATTGATTTCATGTATTTCCTAATTTTTATATTCTTTTAATGCATTCTAGATATTAGACAAGTAGTTTTTTGAACTTACATAGGGCTGCAGACAGTAGATTACGCACTACTATACTACTCAGGGTTGTGTGAACCTGGTGCGGTAGACTAATGAGGTAATTGTTGATTAAGGGCTTCCCTAGAGAGTGTGTTATAATTTATTATCATTTGAAGGACCTGTTGGAATTGGAATTTATGCTTCCTCAGAGTGTCCTTAGTTACGTATCGAGACTATAGGAGGAATTAGATGTAAGTGCTTCCATAGAGAGTCTATAGCTATCGTTACCAGACCGCAGGGGAATTGACAGTGAGAGCTTCCCAGAGTGTTTGTGCCTTTGTATGATTACTTGACTAAAGGGGTCTTCCAGTGTGATACTCCCAAGGAGTCACTATCCATGTTTTTTTGGTTGGTGGTGACGAGTCCACCAAGCCAAAGAACAAGCCTGGGTTGTCTACTGCTTGTGTTTGGGTAGTCTACTGAGATACCTATTGTGTTACTTGCTATGTCATGGGAATATAGAGTTGTTTTATAGATTACTCGGTTGATAATTAAATGATTTAATTAAATTACTAAATAAATGTAAATAGAAATTTGTAGGATTTTTTACTTTAGTGTACTGTTGTTTCTCTGATGCATTTATTTCCATTACATTTTCAATATTACTCACTGACAGTAGGGCATAGATCTATTGGTGGTTTTCTACTGGGATTAGTCTCATACCCTTTTTGGGTCATGCTTTTCAGCCCAAATAGGTTATATGGTTGCATGTGTGGATAGAGATTATTTCCCTTCTCCATCAGGTACATGATTGTTGTTTGGAGCTGGAGAGCATATGACCGATCTTAGGCTTGGGATGTTGTAAGAGTTGATGTTTAATTTTAGTAATTTGATTCTCTATTGTATTTCAACACGTTGTTGTGTTTTCTACTTTCCTTAGATACTTGTATCTGCTACATCATTATCATCAAAAATATATATTCATTGCTTTTTCTGTTTAGTTTTAGTTGTTTTATGTTATTTACTGCTTCCTCTATTGACTGTTATTTTTTTCCCTTGTATGCCTTATCCAATGAGGGCATAGTTTCACCAATGAATCACCAAGTCCCTCACTGCTAGTCGGTCGCCTCTGGCATTTGTGGAAATTCTCTTGAGGTCATGTGGTGGGCTGGGTACAGGGCGCCAGTTGAGTGGCTCCGGATTCGGGTCGTTACAAAGTGGTATCAGATGATCTTCTTGCCGTTTCTATTGACTTCCTATTTAGAAAAATTAGTCCGGGGTAAGGAGAAATAGGTAAATTGTAAATAGTTGTGCCAATGAGTTCTAGAACCCGTTTATAGGGAAAAAGCCAGATTACCTCAACTATTGTAGTTTTCGAGTTTTGCAAATGTTATAGTTTAATTGACATCACAATTGGGTACTACACTAGTTTTGTGCTATTAGTGTTTATATGATTGTGGTTCTATTTTGTTGTAACCTAATGAGATGGGGATATTCCATAGCATGCATCATATAGGCACTTGTAATGAAATCACATGTCATGCATTTTTCCATGCCATATAGATTTCATTAGAAATTGAATGTTGTTGTTATAAAATTTGTGATAGACTATGCATGATGTTGTGATAGCGGTTGTGATAGTATACCTGCTATGTTGATAGGGTATTGTTTTTTTTAGAGCATCCTTATCATGGACAGCAAAATTTGGTCTTAGAGGTGTTATTGGCCCTCGAGTATCAAAATTTGGTTGATCAAGAGTTTATTATACTGTGTACTTGTAATATGCCTCGTTATGATGCCAAGCCTAGACTCACAAGGAGTATGGTCCCTCACGGGTCAGAATTTGGCACCTTAACGATTGTTTTTCGGTGTTTTTTGGGCTCCAGTGCAGTTTTGAGGGTACTATGTGGAAAAACCCAAAATATACGACGTTTACTTTATAAATAAACTTCGCGTAGTTTTTATCCATGTCGCTGACTGTGTGGGAAACGACATGGGGTTGTGAAAGTTCTTGTAGGAACACGACATGTTCGAGTTTAGCTCGCCATGTAGTGTGAAATAGGAACCCCTACCATGTCATGAACAACACGGGTCAAGTTATCTATTCACATACATGTCGTTTCTGAATTTTACACGCCGTGTAGTTTGATATTAGTGCCCAGCCCTATCACAAACAACACATGTTGGTGTCATCCTTTCTATTACACATCGTGTTCCCCTAAAACACGTCGTCTAGTGTCAGCCACGTAGTTGGCCATGTAGATAACCAACACGGTCTATTAAGACTTTTTAGTACACACAGTGTCCCCCCGGAACACGCCGTGTAGTGTGATCTGGGTACACTGGCCGTGTTGCTAACAACACTGGATAGGTAAGCCTTGTCTAATACACGTCGTGTCTTCGATGAACACGCCATGTAGTGTTGTCTTAGAAGAACTGTGTGGATTAACCATGTATAAGGACTCAAGCCAAGAAGAGGATTCATGTACATGCCATGTGTTGGACAACACGTCGTGTTTTTGTGTTGTTAGACGACTAGTTTAGGTAGAAGTACAGGCCCATGTAAATGTATTAAGGGAACACACTGTGTAGTCATGTTTTTCATTCTTTAATACCTTAATTTCCTTGTTTTTTCTTGTGACATTAGTTTTTATGTCCTTGTTAATCCTAGATTTGTGGTGTGCTTTTGACCTTTCAGAGCTATGGCACTGAGATGTCCCCCCGTTGCACATCAGGAACGAGACAGTGACCGTACACCTGATATGAAAGATTAGGGACTACCAGAAGTTCTGCCTATTGTTCCTGATATAGAACATATAGTGATTCCAAATACTGGTTCCGAAGATCAGTTTAGAGAGGGTTTTATGATATTCATGCAGACCATCCCGGGAGTTCAACATCCTGCCATGTCTGTGGCAGAGCTAACACAGATTTTTCAACAGCAGCATCCTCCCACGTTCATAGGGGATGGAGAACCACAGGCTGTGGAATCATGGATAGATTCCTTGCTCTCCATCTTCGAGAATTTGGAAACACCTCCGGAGAGGAGAGCGAAGCACGTGACTTATATGCTATGAGATTCCACCAAGAGATGGTGGGATGTGGTTTCATAGGCAGGATGCCAAGAGGTTACATCTTGGGTTGAGTTTCACCATACGTTCTATGTCTACTTCTACTCAGTAATGCTGAGGGCTGACAGAGCCAGAGAGTCCATGAAACTATATTAGGGTACTCTCACTGTTATGGAGTATTCCTCTTGCTTCTCGAAGATACGACGTTTCACTCCCATTCTAGGGAATGATGAGCTTTTTTTATTGAGGAAGTTTGAGGAAGGCCTCAGATTGGACATCAGATCACAGGTGAATGTCTTTTAGTTGACTTATATTACTCTAATAGTTAACCAAGGGCTTATCAAGGAGAGAAATATGAGGGATACTAGAGCTATGGACTAGGGCGGTTCAGCATCTTGGGCTGATTCTTTTCAGATAAATAGCAGGATGCTCCACCGGGTGTCTACCTGAGGTGACTCGAGGAAGTGAGTGTTTTCTTCTGGTAGACAAGATATTCTTTTCGGAAACCAAGTGGTGTGATATTAGTGTTTCCAAATTTAGTATAAGATGCCTCAGTGCCCGAGAGTCCCAGTGGAGTGCGGATCTTGCAGCAAGATGGGCCATCTGCAGCTTTTCTGCAGGTTTCTCCTTCCAGCGGCTTATGAAGGAGGAACAGTTTTGACTATGCATACAGGAGAAGGATTACTAGTTCAACCACAGACTAGGGGCTGAGGTTCTTCAGGTCTTTCAGGCCAGGATAGAGGTTGTGGACCCAGTGGTCAGGGTTAGGGAGGAATAGCTCAGGGATCTATGGTTGGTTCACAGGGATGTGGTACATGCCAGACTTTTGCAGTAGAGCAGAATCATAAGGATCAGGATCCTGGATCTTCTACAATTCGAGGTAAAATTTTAGTATCCTCAGTTTTATACTCTCCACTTTTTTCTATAGGAGCTTATAATAGATTTATTTTAGTTTATACTATGGAGAGACATAGACATACAGTTTGTACTTTTGAGGATATGATAACGCTAGACACTCCCTTGATAATTAGAACTTCATGCATGCATTAGTTCTTATACTGCCCCCTTGAGGTTGGTGGGTGTCTTTTTCATGGAGTCTCTATGTTTTGGAGATGACTATCTATGATTTCATTCTTGGAATGGACTAGCTTGTTCCTTTATGGGTAGTCGTTGACTGTTATCGCCGCAGGGTGAGTTTCACATCACCGGAGGGCAGATCATTCCTTCTCAAGGGATAATGGGATGTCTAGGTGAGAAGAGCTAGAACAGAGCATAATTCGTTAAGTGGTGTCATGGCTCAGATTGCTAGTTATCTGTATATGACCATGGGACTTCTCAGATAGATTTTCCTCTAGTGGTTGATCTCTTTCCATATGTCTTTCCAGAAGACATTTTAGGTTTTCCTCTAGAGTGAGATGTAGAATTATCTATTGTGATTGTTCTAGGAGAAGCACCGGTATACGTACCTCCTTATAGTATGACTACACCTGAGTTACAAGAGATCAAGAAGAAGTTAGAGGATCTATAGGAAAAGGGTCTTATCTGACCCAGTACCACTCTCTGGGGTTTTCCCGTTCTGTTTGCAAGGAAGGCAGATGGTACATTACTGCTTTGTTTGGATTATTGAAAGCTAATATAGTTGATAGTCAAGAACCAATATCCATTTCCATGGATCGATGATCTATTTTATCAGCTTCGAGGATCCATAGTGTTCTCGAAGTTCGACTTGACATCCGGCTACCATCAGTTGCATGTCAGACTATCTAAAATATCTCTTATAGCCTTCTGGGGAAGGTATGGTCTGTATGAGTATTTGTTTATGTTGTTCGGTCTAACGAATGCACCAATAGTATTCATGGAGATGATAAAAAGATTTTTCCATCCTTACTTGGATTATTTCGTGGTGGTTTTCATGGACTATATCTTGGTGTACTCTAATACTCGACACCACCATGATACCCATCTTGAGATCATTTTGAGTACACTGAGGGAGCATCAGTTATATGCTAAGCTCTCGAAGTGCCACTTTTTGATGGAAAAGATTCACTTATTGGGTCATGTCATCTCAGAGACAAGAGTATCGGTAGACCCAGAGAAGGTGAGAGAAGTAGTCACCTGGGAGTAGCTGAAAAATGTCTTCTAGGTACAATGTTTCTTAGGTGAAGCTGGTTACTACAGGAAGTCTATACAAGAAATATCATGCTTAGCAGTTCCATTGACATGATTGAATAAGAAAGTGGTGAGGTATGTTTGGTCAAAATCATATGATTCAGCCTTCGAGGAGCTAAAGGGGATATGGACTTCAGCACCAATTCTAGTTTTTCCAGAGTCAGGAAAAAGTTATATAGTTTTATGTGATGCATCTAGCATCATTCTTGGAGTAGTTCTTATGCAGGAGTATCGTGTTTTTGCATATGGATCTCGGAAGTTTAGGCCGCATGAGAGGAACTATATTACACACGACCTGGAGTTCGCTTCCGTTGTTCATGCTTTGCGTTGTTGGAGACAGTATCTTCTGGGAGAGCATTTTGTGGTATATACTGACAAAAATATTCTCACGAATATCTTCACGCAGTGTTACTTGAATCTGTGACAATGGAGGTGGTTCTAGTACCTACAATATTTCTATTTAGAACTTTCTTATATGCCTAGGAAAGGAAATGTTGTGGCAGATTCACTGAGCAAGAGGATGTAGATACAGGCAGTTCCGGAGGCCAACAGCGAGTGGAAGCATATGGCTATGTTCCCTGAAATTCATTTGGAGGTGCACGACAGATAGGGTTATACCTTTCTCTCTTATGTAACAGTTACCTCTACCATTATTGAACGAGTTCTAATGAGACAGCTATTAGATTCTGAAGGCATAGTCCTACGGGAAAGCATGTCAGGGGAGGACACTCCTCCCAGATGGACGATAGGTGAGGATGAGATCTTGGGTTTCTAGGGAGGCGTATGGGTTCCAGAAGATGTATGCAAGGAGCTAATGTGAGACATTCATTCCTTAGTATGGGCAGTTCATCTTGGTGTCACCAAGATGTATCGTGATCTACACTTCCAATATTGGTGGCCAGGTTTGAAGAGATATGTTTCTGGTTTTTTCATGAGATATTGCACCTATTTGTAGGTGAAGGCAGAGCACCAGCGACCTGCAGGGCTTTTACAGCAGCTACCCATTCCCGCGTGGAAGTGGAATGATGTCACGATGGACTTCTTGACAGGGTTACCGAGATCGCCTTGAGGGAATGATGCATTATGGGTTGTCATTAACAGGCTCACGAAGGTTGCTCACTTCTTACCGATTAAGGAGACCTTTGGTGTTGATGAACTTGGACGGTTATACATCCATGAGATTTTATTCTTACATGGTGTTCTGATAACTATCATTTTAGAAAAGGACGCCCTCTCTGTGTCACATTTCTGGCAGGGGCTACAGAGGGATTTGTGTACAAAGGTACTTCTATGTATAGCATACCATCCCCAGATAGATGGCTAGTCAGAGCACATGATTCAAGTGCTAGAGGACATGATATGAGCATGCGTCCTTGATTTTGGAGGATTTTGGGAGATACATATACTTCTAGTTGATTTTTCCTACAATAAAAGTTTTCAAGAAACTATTCAGATGGAACCTTATAAGGATTTGTACAGTAGAACCTGCCGATCACCCTTGTGTTGGCTGGAGCTAGGAGAGGTAGTTATGCAGGGACCTTGCATTGTTCATGAGACCATAGAACAGGTGGAGTTGATTAGGAAAAGGATGGCTAATGCACAGTCTCGGAAGAAATCTTATAATGATTAGTGGATATAACCTTTGGAGTTCAATTTCGGATATCATGTTTGACTACATGTTACCATGAGGTTAGGATACAGGTGGATCAGGACAGATGGAAAGCTTTAACTTAGATACGTCAGGCCGTTTGAGGTTCTGGAGAGAGTCAGAGAGGTTGCTTATGGGTTGCAGTTACCTCAAAGGTACCAGGATATACACGACGTCATCCATGATTCTCACCTTCGACGGTATTTCTCAGACCCGTCTCAAGTATTTCAACCCAAGGAGGATGATCTGGAGTAGGTTTCATTGTTCGAGGAGCATCCTATTAGGATTTTTGATCATTGTACAAAGGTACTCCATGGCCAGTCTGTTCCTCTGGTACGAGTGCTATGGCATCACGACCATGTACAGGATGAGACCATGGAGAGGGAGGCCGATATGTGATCACAATGTCCAGAGTTGTTCGAGGTTTATTCTTTGCCACCTTGTTAGGGATATTCAGGAATGAATTTTTTAAGAGGGGATGATTTTAAGAACCCGGACATTCTTTTCAAGTATGTTTTTCCTTTTTTGGTCATTTTTGGGAAAAACAGGAGAATTTGGAAATTTTCTATGTACACTCTGTGTACTTTATAAGTACACGCTGAGTACTTTATTGCCGCTCGAGGCCGTGTGTTGGCCGTGTCATGGACACACCCACAGAAATGTAGGAGAGATGTGGAGGCCGCTTAATGTGGATTATGGAAAAGCCAGGTGCACACTGTGTACTCCAAAACTACACGCTGTGTAATTCCTTTTTTTCACTAAATGGTCAGGGGTCACATCATATCCCCCAAAAAACATTCTTCTCGAACTTCTTCGACCGAGAACGGGGGTACATCCGCAGATATTATCTGATCCCCTGATATGTCACCTGTTATCCAAATAGAACGTCGTCAGTTGCAATAGAATCGTAATGGTGACTTCTTGGATCCCCTTTGGCCCTGTTTCCCGATTCATTCCCTCGTGTGAGTTTTCTGTGGTTGAACATTTTAGATGTTTTTGTAGATCTTCTCCATTATAGGCCAATTCATGGTTTGAGGACCATGTATATCGATCTCCTAGGATCAAGGTAGGTTGTTTGTTTCCTTACATTGAATGTGTTTGAGTTTTTGTGCAAAAAGTTCCAGATTCCCATGTTTCAGGTATCTCTAGATAGGGTTTTGATCCTTTATTTATTATCTTCCTTAGACCGCTTGTATGCATGTGGATATTAGATGATTAATGATTGATTTTTATCATGTTTGAGGATCACCCCATGGGTGTCTCCCTTGTTTTGGATTTTTTTCACCGTTTGGATTTGGTTGCATGTGAGGCGGACCTTGTTGTATTTATTTCCTGCATTGATATAATTGATTTCTTGTATCGCCTACTATTTATATGATTTAGATTCTTTTTATCTATTAGCCAAGTATTTTGTTGAACTTACTTAGGGCAGCTGATAGTCGATTACGTACGACTTGACTACTCAGGGCTATGTCAACCTGGTGCGGTAGACTCAAGATGGAATTGACGATTAAGGACACACCTAGAGAGTCTATTATAATTTATTATCACTCGTAGGACCTATGGGAATTGGACTTTGGACTACATCAGAGTGTACTCAGTTATGTATCAAGACTACATGAGGAATTAGATGTAAGTGCTTCCTCTGATATTCTATAGTTATCATTACCAAACCACAGGGGAATTGACGGTGAGAGATTCCCAGAGTGTCTATGCCATTGTATGATTACTTGACTAGAGGAGTCTTACAGTGTGAGCGACCAAGATATTCAGTGTGAATTATTGATTGGTTGGTTTTCACGATTCCACCAAGCCAAAGAACAAGCTTGGGTTTTGTACTGCTTGTGTTTTGGTCGTCTGCTGAGATACCTGTTGCGTTACATGCTATATCATGGGAATATAGAGTTGTGTGCTAGATTAATTGGTTGATAATTAAATGATTGAATTAAATTAATAAATAAATGTAAATGGATAATTGTAGGATTTTTTCTTTAGTTTAATCTTATTTTTATATTGCATTTATTTCCATTACTTTTTCTATCTGGCTCACTGACAGTAAGGCACAGATCTTATGGTTGTTGCCTACTAGGATTAGTCTCACACCCTGTTTGGTTCCTGCTTTTCGGCCCAAATAGGTTATATGGTTGAAGGTGTTGATAGGGATTGTAGCCCATCTACTTCAGTTACGTGATTGCAGGTTGGAACTGGTGATCATATGACTGGTCTTGGTATTGGGATGCTACTGCAGTTGCTGTTTACTTTTAGAACCTTGTTTCTCTGTTGTATTTCTACACATTGTTGTGTTTGCTTCTTTCCTTAGATACTTGTACCTACTACATCATTATCATCATTAATATATATTAATTACTTCCATAGTATAGTTTTAGTTTTTGTATGTTGTTTACTTCTTTATCTATTAAATTTTATTTCTTTTCCCTTGTATACCTTACCAAATGAGGTAATAGTTTCCCTAATGACACACTAAGGCCCCCATCGCTAGTTAGAAGCCTTTGGTGTCTGGGGAAATTCTCTTGAGGTCATGGGGTGAGCCAGGTTTGAGGTGACACTTGAGTGGCACCAGATTCGGTTCATTACAATACCCTAATACTAGATTTCAATAATAGACAACAGATATAAATAATATAATAATCCGAATAAATGATAATGAATCAAATGTAATGTTTTTTAAAAACTTGAACAAAAGTGGAAAACACCTGTTCAAATAGTTGATGATTATATGTCATGCTAATGATACAAAATAGAAATAATTACACTATACAACATTATCTTAAATACAGTCCACTATAATTAAAATGACATCTAATCCCTATATGAAGTCTCTATGAGAATCTTGAGCTATGTCTCGGTCCTTTGCTACTAACTCTGAGTAAGCCAACAACAAGACAAAAGATCCACGGCCCAATGAACAAGTAAGTCCTCCCTGGGTACCCCAAGGAAATGAAAGACCAAGTAGGTGTGAGATATCAATCTCATTAGTCTTGTGGAACTAGTTTCTAACTTAATATAAAAATGAAATAAAAATAATCAGCATGAATGATTAATAAATTAACAAAAAAATTGGATAAATAAATTATAACCCCTCTTGGATCCTAAGGGGCACCTAAAAGAGATACTTGGTTCGACTCGTATCCATAAATATAAGTCTGAACAAGAACTATATATATATAATTCAAAAATAAACTATTTTGCAAAATAATTTATTTTCATTATTTAAATGCATATGTCCTTAGGTAACCCTAGACACCCTTTTCTCAATAACTTCCTCGGTTGTACCGGGGTCTGAACCAATTCCCATATTCAATTCAAAAATCATTACATCACATTAGATTTCAATAACCATTTCATTCAGTTTATAAATTACCAATTTGACCCATATTCAAATGTCAATTAATGGGTGTATAACATTATTTTTGGCACCCTTGTGAGTATTTGGATCATCCATCATTGTCTCACAACCCTTGTGTATTTGGAGCATCAGTCTCTATCCCATAAAATAATGTTTACCTAGAAGGTGGGTTTTGAATTCTATTTCTAGTATCTCAATTGTATTTGGAGCATCATTCCATGGCTCACATCCCATTTATCAATCATAAATATATATTTATCATTGCTGTAGAATTCCATGTATAGCAGCCCAAAACCATCCATTAATTAACTCATAAATTAATTAATCAAATCTGTTAATTAATTCAACAACTAATTATCAATAACAATGTCCCATAAAACATTTTAATAATTAATTATCCATTCAACATCTCAATAGTTAATAATTAATTAACAATTTATTACTTTTATGGAAAATCATGTCAACTAGAAAATTAAATCAACAATTAATTATTCAAATTTCTTTAATAGAAAACATGATAATTAATGCACCAATAAATTATCCTTATTTAAATACTAATCTAATTGATTTGTTAAATATACCAAATCTATTCAATAACTCAAAAATTAACTAAGTTCAAATTACCATTACTTAATCCATCAATTAATTAATCAACAAAACGAAACAAATCCCATAATTAATTTTAAAAAATTAATTATATCATTCTAAATAACAACTCTCTAGAATTAATTCATTGTATCGTTTCCATAAAATTAACTCATAATTAGTTAAAATTGTTCAATAAGGTAAACATCCCTTAATTAACTCAGAAATTAATTAACACTATTTAAGAACCTCATCATCCCATGATTAATTCAATAATAAAATATTCATTATGTCACATCAACCAGTCATATATCAGTACTAATAGAATGATATTTTGAAAACTCAAACCAGAAGAAAACATTATATAACACTAACAATACATTTTTTTTGAAGGAAACACACCTCGATTGAGGGGTTTTATTACAAAAATAGGATATTAAATTTCACAAAAATCACTTTGGACATTTATCAATTTAAATAATTAGACATGAAAAATTCACATTTAGAGGAATTAAATATAAATACCTCAATTCATGGATTTAATTTAAAATTAAATTGTAGTAAGAAATTTTTTAGTGCATTTATATTATTTAGGAATTATAAAAGGACCCTACCTCGGGTGGATCCAAAATAACATCTAGTACATTGACATACGATGGCAATTGGTCTGAATATGTATATGTGAACTTATATATGTTTATATATATGCATATATATATATATATATTAATATTTAAATATATACATGCATGCCCTACTGAACATCAACAAAAAACAAAAAATTAAACAGTTAACTAGATTCAATGCATTAATGACCAATGCACTTATAACTATAAACTAGGGACTCATATAAATTATATATCTCGTCAATGGATGTTTAAAACCCACAGTGGTATAAATCAATGCATCTGAATAAACTTCTTCAAACTGAACTAGCCCGAACGACCTCACCATCAATGGCGGTTGTCGGAACGCGGACAAACGAGTCTTTATACACCAATCACACAACCTATTGAAAAAAGAAAAAAACAAGTATAAACCCATAACCCTAAAATTGGACAAACCTAAATCAGTCCCTAAAATATTTCCATGTTCCAAATCGATGATTAATACCCTAAGGGGGTATCATACATCTTTGAATCGGAACAAAACGAATAAAAAATTGATAGATAATGCTATATTGTGGAAAACATGTGGTGGGGGAATCTCCCATGTTAGGAGAGGTTGCCATGGGTGTTGGACGTTGATGGTAACACTGCAGGGGGGAGGAGGTTCAGCTAAGGTAGATCTAGACCTGGAGGAGGAGATTTGAGGAGGAGGAACCTATAAGATTTGGTGGTCGTGCGCTACAACATCTGCCCGAGGGGGGGGGGGGTGCATGCTATTGGCATAGGGAGGAAGGAGAAGGGTCCTACATTAAATTATTTCAAACCTAAAAAATAATTAAAACTCACTGACCAAATTGTATTCAGAAATTAAAATGAAAAAGACTGTAACCCCCAAGTTATTATAAAATCATTAATATGATAATAGTGATAATTAACATAACCATCTTAATAATGATATTATCATTTAATTAAAACTCTTATTTGATAAAACCTTTGATAAAACCCATAAACACTATTTAATATAAACTCTTCATTTTTAATTTTTAAACTCTTTATTTATACACATTCTTTAAGATAACCAAAAGCCACAATAATTTCACCTGACTTATTACATGCCATTAATCATCCATTTCAAAAAAATTAACAACCTAATAACTTTATATACACCATAATAATAATAATATTATTATTATTATTATTTCAACATTATTTTAGCTAAATATAAATACTCTATTTTAATCTTATTTAATTAAAATAACTAAAATATTAAATTGGTTAAACTTCACAGGTTAGACCGCAACGATGCGCAGCCCAAGTAGATCCATTAAAGTGGAATTTTTAATATATGTTGCTCCCGAGACTCTTAAGGACACCCGTTAAAATTTTAAGTAATAATCCATGTTCAAAAAATGACATCTTTAAGTGTTCCAACACTCGAAATTAATTTCTAGAGCTCAGTTTAAAAATTAACCCATTAATAAATTAAATATTTTTTTTGGAAAATCTTTGTATTTAATCCCCGCTAAAAACCCAAGACATTACATTGAGGATTAATATCCTTGGGTTAACATCTTACTTTGGGAATTGTAATTTTGTCTATGTGGAGGCCAATGCGATGTACACTAGGTTAAACCATTTCTAGCAGATTAATAATTATCTCACTTAGGTGGATAAAAAATCCATGTCTTACATGAATCTATGAATGGAAAGGGCTCTATCCCCTTGTCGAGAGCCTACAATATTAGAAAATGTAAAATAATCCTCAAAAATGTTATTGATTTGGTCCTCACGTGGTGTGAAATTAATTGGGGAGTGGATCATCTTCCATATAAGATATCTTCAGACTAGGACTGAAGATTCATGTGAGTCACAAGAATAAATCTCTTGATATTAGATGTGATTTATTTGATCATTGGGTGTGAATGTGGTCTTCATTATTTCAGGCCTCCCTGGTCTATGTTGTAGTTTTTTTCCCAGTATTGTCCATATTTTTATGAATGTTTACTCCTTTTGTAATAAATATATAATGATTCGATTGAAGTTTTTATAAATTAGATTCATTGATATTAGAATGGTTTGTAAGATATAGCCTTGTGTTTTCAAATGGATGATATATTGAACAAATATAATTCCAAAATATATTTAATTGGATATGGTTTCACTGGAGAGTTCCATAATATTTTTTGTTACTATCATAATATCATCCAAATATTATATATTGAAGTTATAGATGGTTACTTCACTATATATATTGGAAGAATATTAGGTCACGTTAGGATTATTTTTGAGTTATAATTACTCAAGGAAATGTAATGGTGTTCTGTGAATGTTAGAGAACAATTAATTTGGATGAAAAAAATTATTTCACACATAGTTTAATAACATTTATATAAAGTAATATTTAATCTGGAATATTTGAAATGAAAAAGTATTTGATCTATGATAGATTTTAAGATGTAAAATACTAAACACATATTCACAAAGACCATAATGAATGAATCTATAAGAAAATACTATGCGTGAGTGGAACATGGGTGAATAAAATCAAATGAGACATTGAAAATTCATTTAAAATTTAAATTGATCAAAACATTCAAAAGTGTTGGTTGTTTCCCTGAATCCCTAAAATTAACCTCAAACTAGGATATTATTAGAAAATTTTAAGACTATATAACTATCTCATATCATTTATTATATAAAAATATGTTTTATAAATTGGATTATTTTTAAAAAAGAGGCTTATATAAGTGGAAGATAATGGGAGGAATGCTGGTACTGAAGGGGATCATCTGTAACCATGACTGAAAATGGTTGTCTCAAGATTATAATAATTAGAAGTAGATTTGTTGCAGTTTACTTCATCTCATCGCATCTAAGTTTTCACAAATTTCTAAATACAACATATTAATAAATTGATCCATTAATATTAGTTAATTGGTTGAGATGGGGTTTTCCAGAGTGAATCTGATGTTTCTAATTCAAAATATATGTATTTTGGGATACTCAGAAGACAATGTAACTATTTGACATAATAGGATTTTATATAAATTGATAAGGTTGGACCAGTGGTAAATGTTACTTGAATAGTTATAATATATAGTTACATAGTTGATTGTGATTATAATATTTTATTTTCTCAGGAATAAAGGAATATATTAATGTTCTCTCATTGATATTAGACTAAATTCAAAACTAATTAAATCTCTTATTATTGTTTCTTCTTTTGTTTTTTTTAACATGTACGTATGTTTATGGGAATTGTTTTTTTATTTTGTGTGTTTTTTTGGAATTATATTTTTTTAATAAAGAGAATAATTTTCTCATTTGTTTAGATATTTTGATTTTGTGGGATGGGCTAATTATTAGATTTGGAATGATTTAGTAACCAATTTAATCATTATATATGTTTTTTCTAGAATTAATCCTTTTCACACAACGTATGCTTCATAAATATATATTTATTCTATTATTTGTATATGTGTATTTGGAATTTATTGCCTCTATCTTAAAAGATGTCATAGAAATAGTTAGGATAGGGAACTACCATTTCAAATCCCAAATAATCACATTATCAAATATTAATGTATGGATGATTGTAAACTCAATTGGAAATAAATCCTCAAAAATGGATCATCATGTTCGAAAATGATGAAAATTTTTCATAAATTTTATGGTAGATTATAAAAAATAAAAGGCATGAATATTGAATAGGAATATATTGACTCATTTTTAAATGTTTTCCTAGACATCCAAAAACAATGTGATTAAGTTTTTTCAATGTAACTCATACATGGTTTTATTATTCTATTGAAATTTCCTTGAAAATTAGACACCATCGATTTAGAAGAATTTTAGATGAAACCTTAGGAGAATATGGATTAGGGTTTTATACAAAAAATTTCTTCTATATTGGGTAATCCAATATTATTAATTTAAAACATGTATGTTTGAATGCATATTTTCATGGATTTGTAAGTGCTGAAAAATTTAAAATCAAGATCAACATTCATGTACCTCATATTTATGAATTTTTTTACTAACATATAGGCGATTAAGAATACTCGTTTTTCTTTCATTAATATGGGTGTAAAAAACTATGCATAATGTGGGAATACATACCCATGGAAAAATTTCACACAACATATGAAAACTATGAGTTCAAAGTTATTTTCTTAAGAATTACAAATTCCCTTTCGATATTTAAGGATTTTATGAATTATATCATTATAAATTACCTAGATAATACATTACTAGTATTTATTGATGATATTTTCATTTATTCTATGCTAATGGAGGAACATTAAAATCATTTTTGGATTCATTTAATGACCCTTAAAATTGGGACACTAAATTGCATGTTTAGAAAGCCCGAAATTTTGAAACAATATATATCTTTCTTGGGACATGTAATCACATTTCAACATATATATGTGGATCATTAAAACATAATGAGGATTAAAAATTGTTTAATCATTCATCAATAAAATAGATAAGTAGTTATCATTTATTTTATGGGCACCATATATACTTCAAACTAAATTTTTCAATCTATTACAAAACAACTAACAAAGTTGAAATTGAAAGGTGATAAGTATCTATGGATACATGATTATAAAAACAAAATAATTTATTTCAAAAATATATACATAACTAAAAATATTAACACACGAACCTTTACTAATGAATAGTTTATGATATAAAAGGATTCAATAATAAAAATCATGGGATGAGTAATTTTATAAAATGACAAGGTGATAGATAATGATTCCAATTTAATCAAATTTCTACGAGTAAATTCAATAGATTCATAATACGGTGATAGAATAAGAATCTTTCTTCCTTAAACATGTTTAAAATTGAAAGAGATCCAATTTTCCAGGAAATGCAACATATGTAAATTGAAATTATAAAATTAATCATTTGAATAGTATCTTCCACAAATAAATGTTAAATAACAAATATCAATGAAGAAAAAAAAATTATTTGAAGAAACAAAATAGTATAAATCATTATTAAAAAGTGTAAACCTAAAAATACGGAGTTATATGATTTTTAACAAAGATATGTGACTGATGAAAAATATAATTTTTGAAGGACCTTTTAGAGGATACATGGAGATTATCATTTTCTATTTACCATGGAATTATAAATATGATTAGAGATCCTAATGACATCATCTTGTGAGATAAGAAAGAGGGGGGTTAGTGCATTATATATCATAATTTTTAGTCAAGTAGTAAGTAATGGTTGTATGTTACATATATATTAGAATTTTTAAAAATTATATATAACATTATAGAAGTAGATGAAAATCCCCATTAAATTTTTAATATGAATTCTGATGTCATCTAATAAGAAATAATTTATCTAGGCAGTTCTGGATTGATACAAAATAGGAACGATTATTTTTATTTTGAGGTATTTATCATGAAAACGTATTTCTAAGGAATACATTAAGATACTTGTAAGGATTTAAAGAGTTCCACATTTGATTTTGGTTGACTAATTTCATATGTTTAAATTGGAGTTTAGAGAATACTATGAAACCCCCACCCAGATAACCCAAGCAGTGCATATATTGGGATTCAACATAACCATAGGCGAACCTCTCAAGTTTCTCAAGGCTATTTACTAGTGTTTATGTCGAAAAATAGTTTCATGGAGAATATTTCCAAAAATATTAAAAACTTATTACCATCTTGATTGTAAAAAAAATTCAAATCATGTCAATGTGATGAACACTCCCAAATTGTATCGACAAGAATATAGATCCAAGAGAAACCCCATAATTGAGAATAGAAAATAGAAAATAGTATATATAATGCATAAAAATACAATATAGTACTAATATGATAAAAATATATATCATATTAATCCAATACAAAATCAATATGGAACACAGGAATGTACATTTTTTGAACAATAAATTAACAAATAAATTACATCACCCTTTTCCCAAACTCAAAAAGCCAAGTTTCATAATACTACGCTTCTGTAATCTACTATACTAGAAGTACTTATTCATATTCAAGAGATACATGTGTTCTATAATTTCATTCACATGGATTCCATTGAATGTTTCACCAATCATGGTGAGTTACATGGCCTCAAGAGCATCTCCTCAAATGCCCAAGTCAACTGACTAGCAGTGAGCGCCTTGGTGTATCGGTGGGGAGACAGTTCCCTCATCACCATAGTGTAACATAGTGGAATAAAATCAATCTATCAATATCAAAATCTATATAATATCTATAAAATAGTTGAACAGTGGAACACTAACAGTAAAAAAATTCTATAACTCATATCATAAAAATATGGTTATATATGTCACATGTATCTAAAAAAATATCCAAAACTTGTATACAATTAATTTTTACAATACATGGAACAAAATTACCAAAATTCCAATAGTATCCCAGTAGTATTATGAGGATCATCATGGTTTCATTCCCTCTTCTTACTTGGAAAAAATCAATTTTCTTTAGTAGGGAACATTCCCTTATCAAGGCCTTCAATAATATAATCTTTTTTGATCCCTAAAGGTTGTCCAAGTAGTTTGTGATAATAAATCATACTAGAAAACCACCCATGGTATTTTCCAATGAGTCAGTGAATATATATATGGTAGTGTGCAATAATGAATGTTGTCAAAAAATAAGTACCCAAAATTAAATATTCAAAAGATACATGTTCTCATTTAAAATCTATTTCATTAAATGATTAACTATCATTAAATTTATAAACCACAAGATCTAGTGAATACTGGTCATCCCCCGTATAATCAGTATCATTATATATTCTTATATCAGGCTTCTAAAAGGTATAAGTCATGACCTAATCTAATCATGTGCTTTGGATTTACAGACACGTCATATAAACCATTCCATTCATTATTCAATTTGGAACCTAAGACCATCCAAGAAATTCATATTTTTGAATTATAGTATCACTCTAGTTGTAATATCAACCAACTCCTTAGAATCATGTCCCTATCAAACCACTATGGTCCTTGATATCTCTTTGGGTATGGTATAACATCTCTAACAATCTTGTCAGTCCTTAGCGGTCCCCTAATGGATCCCAAGTTTCACCAATGGAATATAATTTCAATGCTATTTGATCCCATATGTTGCAATATCCTATGAATCCTTATATCAATCAGCATATAATTCAACCCATAGTGTCTATCATCGGTTGTTTGCTAGGAGTCCATGTATCACTCAGGCATTATCAAATTCAAGGCTAATATTGTTCATCAATGGAATTCATCTATGAATCCATGTATCACGCAAGTCAGAATCAACAATCAATCCATTTTAGTCCCTCTAAAAAATATAATATGAATTTGTGTGTTATCAAAGTTATATAACAATTTAATCAATTCAATCCATTTTCAATACATTCATTTAGTATACGGAGGTAAAATCTAATAGAATCTAATTCAATCTCACCTAGAGAAATTTTACAAGCCATTATCCAAGCTTATAAGGCTTGGAATTCAAATTCACACTTGTAAAAATCATTATAACATTCTTATCATTATTTAAAAAACTATTGCATGTCTTAGTTATCATTGGACTTGCATGGAAAAAGCAAAATTAAGATCAATTCAAGCCAATTAAACTAATACATGGCATAGCCTCTATTTAAATCAAGTGGGAAAATCACATTAAAGAAAAAAGCTTTAAAAATCTATGATATACCATGTCCATTGGTTAATGTCATCAATCCATTCATATCACTTAATTAAATTACAATCCTTTCACATAACAATAATTTAATAATAAAATAATCACTTTACATACCATGAATGGGGTAAAAGGGTTATCTTCTGAGTGTCTAGGTACAAAGGCCATCAAATGGTCCATTCAATATTCTCAAACACCAAAGAGGTGGTTTCTATATATATCATGTTCTAAACATATAAAAAATAATAACAAGAATGTTTAATTTTATTAGTCATGACTAAAAATTCTAGGACAGAATTTTAATTTAAGGTGACACCTGTACATTGGGTGTGTGGAACAATGACAGATATAAACAACACGATATTAAGAAAAAGGAATGGGACCAGGTACCTTTTGATTTTAGTTGACATCTAATCTAGTATCATCACATGATTTGGATCTATTCGAGATAAAATCAATGACTGAATGAAGAACCTAATAATAGGAAAATCATCATGCACCAAAAGAGAGAAAATTATATCTATAAGATGAAGAAGAACTATTAAAAAAGAACCATTTTATCCATTATAGATCCAATAAGACAAACAACCATCATTTTTAATAATGGATGAAGAAACCACCTTGATTCCTAGAATATCCTCAAAGGAGAGCTTAAAAGGCCCATCAATGTTGTGTAGAAAAGATAAAAAGCCCTAAATTTTAAAACACATAATGGTAAAAATGATATATTAACACAAAAATATCTAGGTTTCATGGTTTAGGGAAATAGTAGGACAAAATAAATACAAAAAAATAATTTTTATCAATATTCATGGGGCATAGTGCATGGTTAGTTCTAATGTCTGACTGAATATTCTCATACCATGTGAAAAGAAAGTATCAACAATGAAGATACGGTTGAACTATAGTGTGACCTGGTGTGCATGTTTTTTCTCAAACTATGTGGCATATTTATAATCTCTGACAAATCCTCACACAATTGGTTAAACCATGTCGCCTTCCCTACATGTTTTAATAAAACCCTATGCCACTCCATTTCCTCCCGAAAGATTGGGTTTCGGGATCAGAAATAACCCCAAAACCCCTAGACAACTCCATTTACTCAAAGGGATTTAATTTAAGTACATGGTTAAAAGTTAAAAATTTGAAATGAAATAAATAAAAATATCCATGCCTCATGGATGTTCTAAATTCTCAAAATCACCCCCTTAAATTAATTCATCCCAATATTTCCCTTCCAATGGTGGTGAAGCATGATTTATGAATAACTCTAGCCACTATAATCAAACATTGGGCATCTACTACACATGTCTCATCATGCACATGAACATGCTACAATATAACATGTACTAGAGGGACTGGACAGCCTCATATAACCATCATTATTTGTTCCAAAATATTTATTGTATGCTCTTTAAGGGATGGGTTTTACAAAATCTCAACCAACCCATGCGAAAAGCCATGAGACCGGTCAGAATAATAACATCGTAGCTGAGAAACAACGAATATATCATGCATGTTCTGATACCACAAATATAATTGAAACACATTGTCTACCAACTCTAATATATCTAGAATCTAGAATTAATCATCATATCGTAATGAAATATTACCAAGTTTCTTGATCCTCTTATATCCAATCCTTAGCGAGACATTTTAAAAAACCCAATCCCCGACCTCAACCTCTACAGGTCATCTGCAGATATCAGTGTATGATTTATGATGATATTTCAATTTATCGATCCACTTCAGGATCCTTTAAACCTATTCCATTTCATCTTGAACATGGTGATGTTGATTCATAAATGCCTCTCCTCTCTCTAACCATCATTTGGGTGATCAAAATGGAACTCCTTAAAAATAATTAATTTGATTTATTAAAATGTATATAAAATATCTTTTTGTAGAATAATTCCACATGGGACATGTGCATCTCCTAGAATCCCTTAAGATCATGAAATCATGTTCACAACATATCCTCAAGAACATGAATCATGTGGTCTAAATTGACATATTTTTTGGGGTGGTATGCTATTCTACAAACAACAAGTGTACTGAACACCATCTATAGCCCTTTCCAGAATCATGATGTATGTTGGACATTGCTGTATCAAATGATATTATGTTAGACCCTGTGAAGTCATACTATTTGAATGATATACAACATCCAAATATAATCAACATTTAAGCTCTCCTTGGTAGGTAAGATGTGTGAATCCTTTTTAAACAAGTCAAAACTACCTATACATCATTGTTACCTTGAGGTGGACTCGGTAATCTAGTGACAATATTTTTTTCTTCAAAATTTCTTTTCCACTTGAGAATGTGTAACTACAGTAAAATCATGGCTGCTCATTGGTGTTCCTCATCCACCTATTGAAAGGTGGAACATGTAGTGAAAAACCAACTAAATCTCTTTTCATACCTATCCACGAGTATTGTAAATGTAAATATTGATAAAAATTGGTGACACCAGGATGTACAACCTATGATAATGACAGAAAATATTACAACATCTACTCATTTATGTTTTCAATAACCCATACACAATATTGGAAACTAAATACCTCATCATTTCTAATGTTACAACAAGGATGAAGGTCCTCACTTTCCACAATTTCCTATAGTGCTGGGACATCATAATTCCATTGTGGCATAATCATTACTCAATCTGTACTAATAGAAGTAACTAATATGGGAAATATAAAATTATTCCCCAGATATTCCTATACCTAAAAATTCTTCATTGATAAAATAATCCATGATTTTCCACTCACTGGAGGCTAATTGAAATTCATGTATCTGATTCATCCTACATAGTGCATCGACCACTAAATTTCCTTTACCAGGCAGGTAGAAAATCATGATGTCAATATATAAAAGTTATTAAACCCACCTTTATTGCCTCATATTCATATAACATAAATTAAATATGTACTTGAATATTTTTTCATATTTCTACACCATAAAATTATCTCCCAATAAATAATTACTCCAATAGAGAAAAAAGTGAACTTCATCAACAAACTTGAGATAATTTTTGGGTTATTCCTATCTTGTGGCCTCTACTATCGACACTCATGCACTAGGATTATCTCTCAATGCATAATAAACACTCTGAGACCGTAACCTGGCTTGCCACAATAAATCATGTATCTTATTCCTAGATCTAGAAAATTTAGTATTGGTATTTAAATCAATCTCCCTTTCACCTCTTGAAAGGCCGACTCAGAAGAATATGACCAAACAAACATCACACCGTTCTTATTCAACCCCATTAGTAGTTCTTCATTGTATGAGATGTCTAGTCTGAAACACATGAAGTACCTACACATACCATAGAGTCAATGTACCTAAAATATTTTCATGGGAGACAACTAAGAAACTACATCACTCACCATATATGGGTAAAATGACACTGAAGTCTCTGAGATAATCTGTCTTGGAAGTGGATCTAATCCATCTAGAGGTGGAAGTTTGTGGTCATAACATATAAATTATTCTATCTCGGTATATTAAATACAGTATCTTGATGTTTTTCAGGGTCATATCAGTTATAAAAAACAATATATATTCCTAAAAAACCATCATAAAAGAATCAATATTATTATGGGACACATGTTTCACCTATTCCATGGAGACTATTGGCACATTGGTAAGACCAAATATCATAATAAAGCACTCATATCGACATTAACTACTACAAAAAGATGTGTGAGTTATGTTTTATTTTCTGACATGCACCTACTGATAATCAGTTCTTAATTTGATCATTGAGAAGACCTGAGGACCATGGAGATGGTCTAAGAGATCATTTATCTACAATAGAGGATATTTGTTCTTAACTGCCAATTGGTAAAATTTATAGTAATCCAGTCATAGCATGAGCTTCGCATCTTCTTTATTGGAAAAAATGACCAGTGAACCACATAGAGATGTATTGGGTTTGCTAAAGCCATTTCTATATAAATCCTCTGGAAACCTCTTGAGCTCTTTCATCATAGTAGTATCCATCCTATAATGAGAAATGGATACAGATTCAGATCCCAACACTAGATCAATTTATAATTCTACATCTGTAACTTGAGTTAATGCTCAAATGACATCCTAGAAGTGGTGCTTGAAACAATTACCCACTAGTGGGAAGTCTTCTAGACATGTCCCCTAATTTTCCATATAAAAATTGCAATGTTAAATATAATCCAACCTATACAATGATGTTGTGGTATATCTTGGCCCACCTGGACATCTATTTCACCTTTGTGAATGAACTCACCTCATTAAACTGATACAAAGGTCACTAATAAGTCATAGAAATCAATGAAAGCCTGAATGATGATGAACCATTTCATTACGATAATAATATATAACCCTACCATATTGAGGACATAGATAAATCATATGATTTAACACCAACCAATCATAAGGGTGAATTACCAGCACTGATGTGCACCCTATATTCTAATACTCAATAGATTTTAAAGAATCAATACACCATTAGAGGTCGAAACACTGTGCCTAAGGATCTCCATAATGGAGAAAATATAAAACTATATGAATACCCTATTTAAAAATTATTAAAAAATAAAGTTATGAAAACTAAAATTGTAAGATTTATTATAGATGTTCAAGGATCCTACTCTTAATGGTTTTGTTTCATAGAGTACACATATCCTAAAAAACGACCATGTGAAAATTCCTTGATACCCTATGATTATCCATCCTTTTTTCACTATATAACTAGTTCATGACCATTAAATCCACGAACACCACCTCAAAAGGATTGGCTAGCTGTAACCCATCTCCCTTCTTGATGAGAATCTGCTGACCCTACTGATAAGTGTGGAGTTAATGGAAACACTATCTCACAATGTAATGGTGGAAATGATTTTTCTATGTACTATATATGGCCCATCATGCAGCAATATTGGTACGTGACTGGGTCCCTCAAACACTATGGCCTTGTATTCTTACCCTACCCCAATTACAGAACCTCACATGGAAAACTGAGTATACGGTATGAATGCTAGTATCACCAAATAGAATCTCAATAAAATTCTTCTTACTATCGGTCGATGGAGTAGAAGGCCTTTTTGTTGACCCACCCTGTCTCTCACCTCTAGCCTCTCTTTGGTTACACTCTATGATAATCATCTTATTTCTTATTCCAGAACTAGTAGAAAACCAAAAACATTCACATGAAATTGTATGGAATACCTGATACCATCATTGAATCAACAAGATTTCAATAAATCGTCGCCCATCAGAATAAGTGGGAAGCACTTGTGTTCTATAAAATGGGCCGAATAGTCCTTGACTGATAATGTGCCCTTCTATATGTGTAAATACTCATAAACTGTATCTGTCCTCAATATATCAGTATAGATGTATTCATATAATGATGCATCAAAATCAATCTAGTACATCCCCCAAAGACGATCCTTCTTAGTGATAACATCCAACTATATCCTAGCAGAATCACATTGCATATAAGAAGCGAGTTTGACTATCATCTCTAGAGGTTCCTCTCGATGCTCAATGATAGATAGAATGTACTCAAGACATGACTCTATATAGTGTAATATTACATTACCTAAAATCATGGGTAGTTTTTATTATAGAAACTCGCATTTCAACTCTTCCATAGTTGGGGCAGGTTATGGTTATCCCTGAGTGATCTGTATAGACCACAAAATTCTCTTATAGAACTATTCGAAAAAACCTATTTCTTATAAAATAGTTTTAACTAAAACTACCATTACTAGAGGATCCAGAGGTATCCCATGGCCCACCACCTATATAGTATGATTTCCTCCAACCTCCTATCATACGACTAGAGGACGTCATAGTGTAATACCTCTATAATAAGAAGAACGTTTATATGTTCATGATCCTATGAAAATACACATGTAAAATGTTTATAAAATGGAATAGGGTATCTATAATCATTCTTATATAAGAAGACACAACTACGCTTTCTCTATGAGTTAGGTATGTGTGTCATACGGATCATATATAACCAAAAGACGCTAACAATTTCCTATACTAAGGTCGAGTCAGGTCATCTAATCTTATATAATCCATTTTTCTATTTCATTAAACATTAATTTCATATTTAATTTTAACTTGAATTCAAATATTACATTTCACTTATATAAAGATCATTTATTTTTCTACAAAAATATGATCAAATAGGGCCCATAATCCTTGATGACTAAAGGTTGGATTATACCTATTTCATAACATCATAAATTTACAAATACTTATCACTACATCAAGTATGGCTATCATATCACCTATCAAAAAAACATGAACCAAGTAATGCATCCTAAATGGCATGGAATAATTCATGGAGTCTGTAATCTAGTAGGTTCTTATATAATTAATGATATGGATCACCCTCAACTCATCAAGTTACAAGACAATAGAATCATACTCATATAAATTTTATTATAACAATTTAGTTGTGTCACCAAACAAGGGAATCAAATTAACTATAATTATGAAAATATATTTAAAAATCGTAACTCGAGGAAATTTTGATTTTTCCTGTATGCATGTTATATATGCCTTGGAACAGCTCATTAAAAAATCCCATTTCCATCCTACCACTTTCTGTTACTCACAAAAAGCAAATAATATTTCATTAATACCACTTTATAATATACCAAACCCATTTCCACTCAAAGCTTACCCTGGCCTGGTGAGTCATATGGAATGAAGAACATCTCCCCAAACCCCAAAGGTTGTCAACTAGCATCGAGCACCCTGGTGTTTCAGGAGGGAGGATATTCTCCCATCACTAGAGTCCAACACAAAAAAAATATCAATAATATATTAGTTGACAATAAAATTTAATATCCCCACAATATGTAAACAAAAAATACTAATAATATAATAAATCCAAAAGATATATCTTATAAAAAATTCTTATACATGTCATAGGTATGATATAAAACACCCAGAACATGTATACAAGGAATGTGTATATTATATGTTAAAAAATTAAAAATTTAACAAAATTATCCCAGTGGAATCACAGCACTCAAATAGGTTCCATTCTCTCATATTCATAAGAAACAAATCAGGTATATTTATTATGCTTCTTTACCTTTTCAATAAATTTGATCATATAATATGATTGGGTGCCCAAATGTGTCCCAAATAGGTTGTGAGGAAAAATATTAGTTTCCAAACCACAAAGGTATGTTCTAATTAGTCAGTGAATATACATTCCTTGAAAAGAGAAATAAGTAAATATGTAATAAAAAGTAATACTCCTATAAATAGAGTTTAACATTTAGTTTACATTTCAATTAATAATGAATTCAAATTAAATTTTTATTTGTCGAGATATAGTGGAAACCAGATATCCCCTGTATAATTAGTAGCACCATAGATTCCCAATCAGGCCATCTAAAAGGTAATATTCAAGAAAAAATCCAATCTTTTTCATTTTCTTATAAGACACATCATATAAACAGTTTCTTTCATTATAAAATTTATAATCTGAGCTCATCCATGACATTTATAAGTTCTATTTCATGTTTTACCCTAGGTATAATATCAACCATAACCTTATTAGTCCGCCCCTAGTGAACCTCCTTGGAAGTGATATCACTATGAATGTTGTATGACATATCTACCAATAAATTCTATACTTGGTGATCCACTATAGGAGCCTAAGTATCACTAATAGAATATAATTCCAATTCCTTTTGAGTGAATTCATGGAAATATCATATGAATTCATGTATCACTAGGTATATAAATCAAGACTCAATGTTTTTCTGTGGATGTTCACTAGGGATTCCATGTATCATTTAGGTATAATCGATGTTGTGGCCAACTGATCCTATATATGGAATTCCTCATTGAATACATGTATCACCCAAGTCATATTAAATGTTCAATACAATTGATTACATCCATGGAAATCTAATATGAATCCACATTTCACACAAGTCACATAACAAATTAATCAGTGAAATCAAAATTAGATCAATCTATTTACCATGCCAAGGTCAAATCCAAGAGAATATTATTCAATCTCACATAGAAAGGTGACTCAAGCCACTATCCAAGCATATAAGTCTTGGCATTCAAATACTGACATGGTAAAATGCTTATAAATATATTCTCAAACATAATAAACTATTACATAGTTTAGTTATCATTTAACTCGCATGGTAAATAAATATAGATATAAATTTAGGGAAAAGTAAAACAATTCATGTACTAGCTTATTTTTTCATCACATTGTAATATCACATTAAAGAAAACATTCTTTTTCAAGCTATGGAATAACCATATGCATGATTCAACATCATCCATCCCTTCCAATAATTTAATTCAATTACAATCCATTCACATTATAATTCAATTGATAATCAAATTACCACTTAAAATATTTATAAATGGGTAAAAGTAAACACCTAAGGGTGTCCAAGTCCAAAATCCATCAAATGGTTCCTTCAATTACCAAACATGAAAAAGTGGTGGTTTCCATATAATTAATGTTTATAAACATATAAATAAAACAATAATATGAATCTCTAAATTTATAGGTCATGCATAAATAATCTAGGATTTAATTTATATTTAATTAGATGCCCAAAAATTGGTCGTGCGGAATGACATAATATATAAACAACTCAACATTAAGAAAAATGCATGAGACCACCTAATGTTGGTCCATAGTTGATAGATCATCTAGTAAATTCTCATAATTTCACTCTGATCGTGATAAAATTAAAGAATGGAAGAACTTAAAAATAAGTCAAATCATCTTGCACCCCAATAGCACAGATTATATTCATAAGAATGAATTATGGATAAAAAAGAATTGAGATCTTACAGTTATGGATCCAAAAAAATGAATGGCGTTTGATTTAGATATAAGATAACGAAAACCCATTTATTCCAATAATAAGATTATATAATATCCTCAACGGTACATGGTTGTTATGTGGATAATAAAATATTAGGCTTATGTCTTAATAAAATTTAATGGAAATTTTTATTTTAACAAAAAAATGCATCACCCTCATGGTTTTGTTTTAGGAGATTAAAAATTATGGGTCAATTATTCATGGATATGTTTAGGAATATGGCATAGAACACAATGTTTTCACATGGTTTATTAACCCTAAAAACCATGAAAATATCCATTATCATGATTGCAGAGCTTGGTGCCCTACCATGGAACTAGATGGGCACATCATTCCTAAAATAATGTGGCATATTTATTCTCTCTGTTCAACCTTTTCATGGTTTATTGAACTTTTTAGACTTCCACGCACAATTTAAACTAAATCAAAACTAGGTCATTATACCCAAAAGATTGGGTTATGGGTTCCAAACAAGCCACAAATTCCCCTAACACCTCCATGACCTCAATGGGAATTCATTTAAAGTCATGTTTTAACATTCAAACTGAAAATAAATAGAAAAAGTAATTTATGTTACATAATGAAGACCAGATTCTTAAATAGTAAAATGAAATCATTAATTTCAACCCACATACATAAAAACCCATGCCATGTATATAGGTAATTATGTAGTTCATCAACTCAATAAGAATCCCTAATACCATGACATAAAATATTATTCTACAATAAGATGGATGTGTTTGTAGTAGATATAACACTGAGAGTTGCACTCATACAATTCAACAACCTAGTATCATAACAAAAAAATCAATCATGCACACACTTTTATTCATCGTGTTCTAACTAGGCCACCATGACATCAGACCATTAATGATTGGGAAAAAGTATTAATGGCCTAATAATCATACAATACCTCTCAAAATTTTATCAGTAACTTAATAATAAAGGGATAATATCATATAATTTATCACAATATGTTTATAATACATCCCCTCTTCTCAAGGGTGGTTGAACTTTAGTTTTCTATCAAATACCCAAACCAACCCCTCTAATCCAGGGGAGGTTATATATAAGCTTCAAATCATGTACCAAAACTATCCCCTATTTCCAAGGGTAAGACACACATCATGTACATGGACCAAATTCTTCTAATTAGGGGACTTTTTATATCATGTACATATATTATAAACTTATACTCAGGTGTTCATGCATGGAGTACCCCCCCCCCCCCATTTATAAGAGGATTCAAATAATTTCCCATGAAAATTTACATAAGATATAATAAAATCAATTATATTTTTTATGAAAATAAACAACCAGCGAGAATATAAAATAATCAAAATATTATAAATATCCACCCTCAAAATGGGTTGATATTTCCAATACAGGACAACTCAGTTACTTTTGATACTTAATGAAGAACATTATATGGCCACATTAGGAATTCACTTGTGAAATAGTACATGAAATAGAAATTGGATCAAAAAAATTATAAGGTATTACTATAAAGTTGTTCATAAACAAAGAACAATAATAACATGAGAATAAATAGTTATCATTAGTCCAATAAAGAAAAACAGATTTAGGAAAAGTGGGTATTTCCCACTCAAGCTTTAATAGTCCAAACCAAATCACAAAAAGGCCCCTCAGATATCCTTTAAAAAACATCCAAATAATATTTATAAATAATATATAAAATGAACCATATATCATCTTATTATTGATTGGATATCATCCAAAATTATGTCAAAATAAAATCTTCATAACCCCTAATTTGATTTATATACAACTTCATAACCTTTCATGAAATAACAACTTTTTGAATTTCATTTAAATAAAAAATATTTTGTAAATACAATTTTAATATGTAATCCTCATTGGTAATTATAATTCAAACAAAAACTATCATAATAACAACAAATAGGGTCACTATAAGTCATTCGTCTAATATAAAACTAATTAACATTTTAGAAATATTTGTGTTCCTAATTGACTATTTGGTTGATGTGAGAACATTCCAATACATTGGGTGAAATCACACAATCCATGAAACATGAAATTAAGGGTAATTGTTTTGGAATAATAATATATAACACAAATAAAAAGTATAATTAATAGATTCAAGGACACCTACTTCAACTAAGGATATATAAACAAATACCATGCATGTAACTAACTTATTTGATTCTATATGGTACAATCTCATTTATAATAGCCATAAAATTATTAAGCTGAAGAACTAAATATGAATTCCAAAATTGTAATAATTGATCCAACTAAACATGGAAACATTAGAGTGCTAAATTCATGATCAATAAGTTTCCGTAAACATCCAATATGCACCATAAACTATGGAACCAAAAATAACTTTCTTATTTACATAGATAAAGTTAACCATCATTCCAATTTCACCGTAAACAATTAATTAATCCACGTGGAAGCATAGATTATAAAAAATAAAAACAAAAACACTAACATCCCCTCCTAATACATCCTCCTTAAAATTCACACTTTATCTACATGAATGAATATGATTCTATTATACATCATTGGAATCAAATACCATAAACCCAATTATATAAAACTAAAATAAAAGGGATGGTAAAGTGGAGTAAAATATGGGATATGGAAAGAAATCATACTATAAATCCTTACTGTAAAACCTTCAAGAAAACCTAGAACAGTGTTAGTCAAAGGGGTTATAAATGATGATCCAAATAGGTAGACCCCACTCATACAATCATCCATATGCATGGGATCATAACAAATATTAAATCAGACTCCCAATGATTTACCAATAGAACATTTTTAATCAATTACATAGTTGTTGAGTACTAGATTGTCTATGATGATCATGCAATGATGTATCAATGGCTACCCCACATCACAGTGTTGACACTATAGGACATGGAATGATTGTCCCTATGGTAGAGGAAACATCCCTTATTCAAGAAAAATCATGTAGAGACCCCACTGGAATATAATTTTATTTCCTTCATAACTCTCCCTCATATAGTTACCATAATAGCGACACCATGAAATAATATTTTATAATTTTCATGAACTGAATCTGATCACCACCACAACTATTACCAAAACCTTCCTATGAAAAGGCTTAAATGTCGTTCCTGATCCCAAACATCTTGAACATGTTCTCAATTTTAACAAAATTAGAATTGGGAATGATTTACCGATGTTTATAAACATAAAACAACAAAACAATCCAATAAAATGAATCAGGGTTTTTCAACCAAAAAAATATTTTCCAAAAATTTAGAATTTAATTAAATATTTTAAAACAAATCAATAATACTATAACAAAGGTAAATAAACCAAAATGAAACATCCCACGAACCCTCATGGCTAGAGGCACCACCATCAAGAAATCTCCAGAAGACTTCACCAACAAGGACCTGCTAGAAACCCGATCCACTAGAACTAAAAATGTTTACCAAACTTGTGACAACTAAAATAACAAAGTCTACTTAATCCCAATGTTTTAAGTAGGTTGTGATACAATGAAATATAGGATACCACCACTAAGATAATCCATGTGATAAACATTCAAATAAGAAAAGCATGTAAGTTTTCAAAAACATGTAATTTCTAGTTACAATTTCTAAAAGATGCAAATTAAAAATTAAAATAGTTTTCAAGTGTGATATCATTCAGAATCAACACTTTTCAATATAATTTCAACACTACTAGATTATCTAGAAAAACATAACGTATTCCTACTATCATAACAATGCAACTAATGAGCACAATAAATATAAAATAACCCCTAAGAACTAGCTTGTTGTGGGTCCCAGGTAACTCGTATCTCGTTGAGAGTAACCATTAAAATATCTCTTCTCTTGAATGAGCCACTAGTATGGAATATACCCATAACCTAGTTGTCCCTAATAATCATCATGACAGTTTAGTCAGAGTTTTAATCTTCAATCATGCTAATTTAAACTGAGTCCAAGCCCCATGGATTCACTAGCATACTAGTACACGTCCACCCACCTAGATACCCGAGTATTCCCCTTCTGCTCAGACAAGTTCAACAAGTCATGAAATATACTTTTCACATGAAAATAACATTTCCATATCACAAATTAACCAAATATCCCACAAGTATACCAAAAAATTAAAAACGTTCACTTTTCATTCGAATTGATTTTGAAATTCGACACACTCCAAAATAGCCCACAACACTTTTCACATTTCATTAACACTTCCACATTTCCTTTAAAAACAATTTAATCCATTACAAGATAGTAGAACACACATAAAATCCCACTCAAATATCATATAATACCTATTTCATTAACAAAATTAATTTTTCACAACACACTCACACAAAACAGCCCACAACCATGTTTTGCAGCTCTCCTTCCATTTTCAAAAACATTTTGGCACTTCAAAAAACATTCTAAAAAATATTTGACTTCTTAAATGACCAAATTACATTTCAAAAACCCATATTATGTGAATACACACCCAAATATTACATATACACCGTTTTACCCTCTTTTTTAACCAAACAAAACATATAAAATTTTCATAAAACCAATTCAAGGGGTGTAACTATGTCCTGCACTCAAAAACCATTTCAAAACCCCCATTTAAGACCAAAACCATACCAATTCCTATCCAAAACACAATTTTCAGCCATAGATACATTTAAAAAACCACATTCAAGTGTTATAAAACAACCTTGAATAACACCAGAAATGACACAAATAAAAACTTACATTTGCATAAAATGATCTCAAGAAGTATAAAAATGTATTACATGTCAATCCAATTCAAAAACCATCTTTTTAAGACCACATGACACAAATAGATTACCAAAACATATTTTTTAGGACATAAAAGATTTATTAAACTAGTTACAAATGTTATAAAATACACCCAAATAATACCCCATGAGTTACACAGGAAAACACCCAATATCAAGTTAAAAAGCAACTATAAAATTTAACACTTATCCAAGTCAATCATAAACAGTTTTTGCACCACAACCAACATATGAGAAATATAAAAAATTAGTAAATATATAAATCTAATTCCTAAATAATTGTTTGTACATGGAACTGCCTACCTTTTGAGTCAAAACCCTTGAATCATGGTGTAAAACCTCAACCGCACTTCCGCCACACCACAAGGAAGTGATAATAGAACCTAAACCATAATATTTCACCAATCATACCCCAAATACAAACCCATGTATGAACCCTAAACTCTATACACTATATAAATTTATGAAAGGGGGAGGAACCCCTAAGGATAATGAAGGAATTGAAGAGAGAAACACTTACCTAAAACAATTTTGACGAAATTGACCCAAATCCAACACAATCTGAATTTAAAAATAGATAAAAATATAAGGTAGCTTTGAACAATGATAAGGAGGTCATATAGGAACTAGAATGGGGGAACAATAATAAAAATAGAAGGATGTATCAAAGGTTCAATTTACCTCTTCAAATCTGGGTGATTTGTGATATCCAGGAACATTGCACCAAATTTTGTGATTATATTGAGAACTAAATTGGGGGAGGAGATCATGGGGCTTACCATAGGTATTCGGACTCAGGTGGGAGTTGGAAGCACCAAAAAAACATAAAAATAAAATGAGTTAATAAATAATTAAAAATTATTTATAATTTAGGAAATGGGCTTTCGGTCAAGCCCAATCCCTTAAATAAAAACTAAAATCCACAATGATTATTGATTTTTAAATGGACCAAAATTAATTTTGTGGTTCTCTTAGGTCAGGGTATTACAAGAAGTAATTGGAATGGATGACAAATGTTGAAAAATTAATGAGTTATAAAGGAATCAAAATTTATTTTTATATTTGGAATTGGGCTCACGGTTTAGCCCAATTCATGAAAACTCACCCATTCATCCATAAAATCTTGGGAAACCCCCAAAATAGTTCATGATTAGACATTAAATTAAATTCAACTATAAAATATGGCATGTATGTGAAAATAATGATCTCTTGTTATAACGAATTCCTTAACTTATCATGACCCTCCTTAGCTCAATGGAATCATGTTGTGGAGCCCTCTACGAAATTATGTTCTTATGTAAGGGTAAACTGTTATGTATGGTACATATCCATTTCACTAATTTAGAATAAAAATACTTCACCTCCCCCCCCCTCTAGGGAATGGAATCTATACTCATGTAGAATGCATCAAATAGAAACACTCACTATTCCACAAGTCATTGTAGTCCATGACATGATCAGGGGTCAGTTATTCACCAATGAACAACTCCCATTTGTTACAACCTGAAATTCTGCATGATGTAATATTTTATCCACTAACACCATATAACTGACTTTGGATAGTCTCTAATAAACTAAAAAATTATAATTATCTCCTTAATAATTTGAATCATGGTAAATACTCCCTCTTCATTATCAAAAAAAAAATTCCTTTATTTTTTACCATGTATGAATGTTATCCATTAAAAAATCAAAATGTTTGTTCTTCCCATCCTTGAGAAGACACTATTATATCACATATATATAAATTATGACATACCTTAACCATATATTACAAAAAAAATTCCAAATTTTTTCACTGAATTCCCAACATTGTTCCATTGTGTAACTCTAACCACCAATATATACTATTCACTACATGTTGCAGGAACCAATACACTATTCATGACCACCATAATTTATATATTGTTTTTTCATTGATATTTCCATAAATTCACATGAGTATTTTTATTCCTCAATGCATGGAATTCATTGAAACATCGGTTTTCCTTCATTCTATAGTCGACCATATATAAAAATTCATGATCCCACCTATCTACAAATCTCCCTAACCTCAAATTATTTATGATAAAAACTATGACACATAATAGTGGAAATAATAAGATAATTGATTTATAGTAATATATGAATATATTATTGTTATATTTATTTTTTAGTATGGTGTAGACATACATTCTAATTGGATGTGGTTATTGGGTTTTATTACAGGTGATGGTTCTAAATTCATGTTTACTTAGTTGGTGGGAGTTATATATTATTAAACCATTTTAAGGCGAATTATTTCCTATTATATTACTCTCTTTTGATTTTTTTTTTGTTCATGAATCCTTCCCTAATCTTAGCATAAGACTGGTTCCCCCAATGGTATATTCAATATTGAAATCAAATATTTGATGAGAATATATTCATGTTTCAGTGGTTCTCTATATTATTATTATTAATTAGTGACATTATTGATTAATGTCAAAATGGTATATTCTCTGAAATTTTTTCAACTAATGATGATAATGATATTACGATTCTCGGGTCAGGCCAAAGGGAATGGATTCCTATATACCCCCATTGAATGGGAATAAAACCCCATGTATTTTGTTTCCATAAAATGTTTGGATATAAACCTTTTAAAATCATAGAGAAAATAATGATGTGGTTACTTAAAATTTAAAACCACCATTATTACTCCAAATTATTTTCAAACAATAATATTGGAAAAGTGGAAAAAATATTCTGAGAAATGGTTAGTGTGAGACTTATGCATAAACAAAACATTCTTATTCATCTCATTTGTTATATGGACATTTAAGGTTTAGTTGTAGTTTTAACGAGAATATAACCTAAGGATGAAGAGTATTATACTACCATGAATATTGAATAATTGGTATGGAATTGTCTAATAGTGAATGTGGATTAGTGAGATGGTGAGTGACTCGTATTGAATATAACCCTTTGAGAATAAATTTCACAAGGACCATGTACTTTTGAAGAATGGGATTTCATTAATAATATAACCCTGGGAAATTATACGATTTGGGTGTGCAAAGGGGTATATCCTACTGTAAAATTGATTTTTAACATCACATTAAATCTCAAATATGCATCATTTATAACCTATTTGAAATATATTAATGCCTTGGTAGTTTGGATCGCAATGATATTAAGGTAATGTCACAATAATTTATACATGAATCGTATCATATTGATGTAAGAAAACTATTGTGATTTTTAATAATATTTGACTTGGATGTTTTTTTCATGAAATGGGTCGTATTATATGATTCAGTAGGGCCTATGGATGGGCTTATGTGATGCTACACACTAATAAATTATCAGGATGAAACGGTTCATGAAGGAATGAATGATTTAGTCTTACACCTAGGTATGAGCCCCAACATTTTCATACGTGAAAAGATAATATAATTTTTGGTAATCCAAAATTTCATTCCATTCTGGTGATTATGGATCCTTGAATGGAAAAGTAGTTCTAAACCATCAACGGGTGTATGTCTTGGGTTTATAAAAAGAGGGAGGAAAACAATGAAACATGGAATCTGATAGAACATGGGAAGGGCTTACACGAGAGTGTAATATGATAATATATAGGTTTCTATAAAAACTTTATGTGTTAGAGTGATGAAATCATCAATGATAACCAATAAGGGATTTACACCTTATAAATATGTGAATTACCTTAGAGCTCATTGATTAAATTCAAGAGCCATGATGAACATGTTGATAATAGATAAAATGATCTAATTTATTTATTATTTTTTCACTCATTATCAATGGAATAAATTATTATGATTACATTGGGGATTCCACCTATCTAGTATGGAAATTCAGAAACCTAATTTTATAATAAAAATTTATGATCAAAGGGGTGTAGACAATTATTTATGCCCTGATCAATGTGAATTTATGGTTTTCTATAGGGTATTATTTTTACATTCTCATATGTTGATCCATGTAATATAGAATATCTGAATTTCTTTTGGATTTATATAACATGAATTAGTGAGATAATATAATAATAAAATTTGGAAAATGTATGTTTGGTCCTCACATTGATGCTTCATGGTGTATCCATGGGGATGAAGAAGCCACATAAAATAAAATCCATATGAATTGGTTGATGGATACCTTTAAATATGTAGGGATCACATGGGAGGAGTGTTACATAAAAAATTAAATCTATTATAGATAATATAATTTAGGGGGCCTCAAGAATTATTTTATATGATTCACCCCCTCCACAAAAAAACATCATTAGATGGTCCCATATAATGACACAGTAAAGAGAACACGCCGATTATTCTAAAAGTATGTTCTTTTAATAAAAAATTTTAACTTTCTAATTTTATCACTAATTTTTCTTACAAAATTTACATAAAAATATAATATGTATCACTTTAAAGTCACATTAAATAATCATAGTTCTTATTTCGGGATATCTTCTTTAGGGTTAATATTTATTCCCTCTTTTTTAGGGTGGTTATGTGGTATTTATAGGTGGTTTAATTTCAAAACATTCATAAAATGGGAGAATACATACATATTTTGACAATATATAAATAATTGACCATGTAATCAAGGGAAAAAGACATTTCAATGCTTGAAGAAGAAGAGAACCCATGCACGTAGAAATGATTACTCCCTCAATTCAGAAAGCAAAAAGCCAGTTACTACGTGCCACAAACGGAATTGGTTATCCAAAGGAATATTTGATATAAGTTTTATCAGGTACATTTACATAATATGTAATTATGAGGTAAATTAAGATTCATGAATCATTTCAATGGTTATTCCAAAAATCAAAATTTCTTTTAAAGGTTCATTCATTTAGCAATTGTCAAGTGCCTCTCTTTGATATTTCTTCAATAAATTCAACATTGTTTAATGATTTTTTGGTTATATTCAATTTTAGGGGTATCAATAATTGAATCCATTCATAACCTATTCCAGTCATCATTTGATGGAGTTGATACTAGAATTTTTAATTATATCATTAGGACTCTTTGTAATCTAGTTTCCATGAGTGATCATATATAAATTTACTTCACCCACATCATTTATCATTAATATTATATGTTATCATCATGAATTACATTGGATATATCAAAGTGGATGATATTTCAAAATGGAATCATTCCAATTATAAATTACTCCGCGTACCATCAAAGACTCATGGTTGCAAACATGTTATCTAAATCTCACAACAACCAAATTTTGGTGCAGTTATTATTTTAATTGTGTGGAAACTATGCGGGTTATGTTGAATCGATATGTATTATTATTTTTCTATGTGTGAATACCATCTATTTCTCTTTTTAGTCTTCTAAGACCATGATACATTTTCATATCTATTTATTATAGAATATTTATCCCAATAAAAACATCTAGGATACTAAGGCAATAAGAAAGGAAATAATAAAAGTTTTCGAGGATGGAAAATGATGCAATATTAAACTAAAAATGATAATCTATGTAATCAATTTTGGGCTGAGATTTTGATGAATATAAAATATCAAATATGCAACTGATGTGTGGATTCGCGCTACTAATGAATACACCCACTATTATATTCTATTATGGGAAATATCCAGTCCCATTGATTCTATATCATCGCACATTCGATTATGAAAACATTTTTCCGAAATAATAATTCAAAAAAATATGATCAATCACTGCTTTATATATTAGTATATATACCCTTGACCCATGAGTGGGAACATCAAGTTCCCAAAATTGATACCCATTGTTATATATTGATTCTGAAGTATTACATAACTGAACATTAAATGATGGTGGTATTTAAGGTAGGATCTCTATCCTATGGGATATTTCAAAATAAAATTCAGATAGACCATCTATGTGTCTAGATAGTATAAGAATTCATATATGATACAAAATAATTATGGTTATATGTGGCCTTCTAAGTTTCACAAATAATATCACACTAAAAAATTTATATCATTCCCTATAATAATTTTAGTTAAATACCTGATATTAAAAAATCAAAATTGTTTACATATATTATAGGATAAACCTCTAGTATATGAATAAGATTAGTGGTGTACCCAAAATTGGGGATATGTTTGATTATTCTGTCCCACACCATCAATATGGGATAATGCGGAGAGTGAGGATCCCTTTGTAATGTGATTTATTTTAATGGGGAATCTCATCTTGGAAAAGGATTTATTTTTAATCAATATCACACCATATGGGATGAGATTTGTATCACGTTAAAATGTTAACATATTAAGGAAAGATGTTCCAGAACCTACCTAACCAGCAATATCCATTACCATTTGTACATATATTAGATAATATCAAAATAGGAATATTATTTTTTGTTCGGATAGTAACTCAATACTTCTGTTAATTGGTTAGTAGGCTTGGAATAATTTAACATGATATTTATTAGTGGGTATCTTCTTCATATTTTGGAGTCACACACCAGGTTCCAAGTCAATACATTGAATATTTTATCTCATCTATCAAATGGTAAGAGAATAAAACCAGTGGGTGTATTGTTTTCAATGTTATATTATCTTTTTAGGTACATTCCTCATAGGAGAGCCCCAATACATGTTATATTTCCATTTAAGATATTCATGGATTATATCATATCCAATTTATGGGATATAGATTATTTATTTTCCATGGCATTCTAGAGGCCTCTATTAGGCTATATCTTAAATTCATAGTTAGATCTAATCAACCAAAAAATGATTGAATACGATGTGAAGATCAAAATAAATATTCATAATTAATTTTTTTCACACCTGTCCAAGAACTCTTGGTCATTAAAACAAATGAAAAAATAAATACACATGATGAAGAATTATAATATATATATTCATGGTACGGTTTTCCTGCTATCTGGATTGATGTGGAGATAATCATTGAGGGATATTCAACTAGAAAGTTGGGATGAAAATTATTCCATTTTAAATATAAAGGCATCGATCCTCCTTCTATTATATGGAATAGTAGTAAATAATTGGTTGTGTTCCAATTTTGATTTATGATATCATTTGAGGAGACAAGCATCATATTTTTTTCACCCACATGCTGAGGACATGTTCAGGATTATGACCAGCTATACCAAAATGTAGCATAATTTGTATCCTAATGTGTGGTTAGCATAATTGGTTCCTCCTGTCATGGTCCTACTAGTGGCTACATATAAGGAATAATGAATGAAATTTACTATGTAAGTTAATCCTCTCAAAAAGGTCACACTAAGAAATCCATTGATCTCTCAAATATCAATGAAATGATCATGTTCTCATGAAGATGATCTCTTGAATATTAAGGCACCTTCATAAATAGTTATTCCAGTTTGGGATGAATTCTTATTTTTCAAGAGTGGATTATATTCTCATTATAAATTACAATACACTCCAGATTCCAATAAATTTATCCTTGGGAGGATCATATTTTTTAAAGGGTTTATAAAAATATCTTCTCTCAAAGTAATGTTTTCTATTTATGGACATAAAGAACTGATGTAAATTCTTTGGTATTGTGATATATAGATAAATTTAAATAATGATATAATATTATAAACATATACAATACAATCAATGTTCAGGTGTCATGAACCAACCTATGCTATCCCTCGAATTTTTCTAACCTATTTGGAAAAATTTCTGAAGGATGATCTTGACCCCTTGATCTAGAAAATGTGTATGGGGATTTAGGAAAAACCACTAGGGAATGATTTACCACATTACAAATTTAGGAAAACAATATTGTAAAATAATTTAAATTATATCATGGCATGTCAATAAATTATAAATCCATCCTAGAGAAAAGTAAATAATCAGAAACTGAACATCAAAAGATGTAAATGTAATAAATATAAGAGAAAAAAAGTCCCTCAAACGAAAAACACCCTACCATGTATGTGAGAAATACACACCTACAATGGATATGTTTCACCAACTAGAAACTATAGTTACCCTCCATCCCTAGAAAGACGTAAATTACTAAGTCGAAAATGTGATTAAAATAATATTAAATAAAACTAAACTACGAAATACATGTCCCCTTGTGACAAAATGATTCATTACCCATAAATAAATAACAATTCTTCATTAGTTATCATAATATATAATCTATAAACTACAACTAAAAAATTACTGAGATATATGCATGGGCATAAAAAATATAATTAGGGATTCCAAAATAAAACGCACACCCAATGGCATGACTTTAAATAGGAAACCATTTCATTCTAGTTAGAAAATATAAATATATAAAATTTGACCTTTATTCCTTAAAAAAATAACATGATAATTGATTAGAAAACTATTATCTTATTTGATTTCTAAATCAATTTAAAATGTAAGATAAGATCAATAAAGTCCAATTTATATGATGGAAGTTATGATGAATTAATATATACAATAAGAATAAATAAAATAGAAATCATGTGAAAATGTTTTATAAAACAATGGAATGTAAAAATGTATTTTTTTATTTTAACCATAAAAGGGATAATATTAAAAAATAAAATTTAAAAATTTACCATGATATATCATACTAAATGATATAAAGTACTATTGGAAATCCCTATGTATATTGGTTATTGGAATAAAAGTTACTTCATATCTCAAGGATATAAAATATACCATCTCATGCAAGATCCAATGGAGGGGATGCACCAAATATGACATGATAGTATTCCATGTCACATTATTTAGTTTCCATTAGATTGTAATCCTTCTAGGGAGACCCTTGATAAATCTCTAAAAACTCTTGATCACACAATAATAAATATAGATTAAACAGAAATACCACACCTCCCTACACTCCTAATGTGTGTTACATTTTTGTAAAATCATACCATGTTGTAACCACATAAATCTATTTCCAATAAATACATATATATATATATGGGCACCCTTTGGTGAGAAATAATTTCTTGAAAATATATAAAAGGATCCAACTGGGACTTATCATTTTTAAAAAATTTCATTGATCATTCGGAAAATAACTTTTGCTGTAATATATCACTTATTCACATTGGCTTCAGAATACAATGAATCATTACTAGGTCATAAGAGACAACCCAAAAATAGAAAAGGCATGAATGGAATGTTGATGCATTTCAAATACAAGTGGGTGACCATTAGTGGACAACCATTACCAACCAAACATAGTATGATGAATTAACTAAGAATGAAAATTCAATTACATATTTTTTTTACTAAAACCAAACCATGTGTACCACAACGGAAGACAAAGTACTATTAAATAAAATATTAGATGTACACACTACAAAAACAATATTAAAACAAGACTCTATGCTTCCCAATCTTCAATCTCTAATCACCAGACATCCTATGTATCATGAGGTGGTGCTAAATATGTGAGAGTCGTTACCTTTTCCCATGTACAGGAAGATACCATCTTCAAAAACACCAAAGTGCCAATGTGTGGGTGAGTATAAACTCAGTTTGATTTTCCCAATGACTTATCTACTAACACCAATAGGATATAAAAATTATCCAAATTTATTTAAAACAATTTATATAAACAATTCTGCAAAATAGTTTATAACACAACATATTGAAGATCCCAAACCAATTGTGACCAAAGGAAAAAAGTGCTCATTTAACCAATTTACAACATCTTATACATCCATTAAAACAACCAAATAGTGCGTTAAAATCAATTATTATTTTTAATTTTGGCATACCCATTCCATTTTTCACAACACGCCCACACATGCATGCAAATAGGACTTGATATACTCATGATCTGTGAGTTATCATTCCACTAAGACTTCACATAGTGGACAACATTGATGGGTGTACCACACACCCATATCTATCCTAGCCATTTGACAGTGTTTCTTCATGCCTTTATAAATCTCTTTCAAATGAATATGAACACACACCACGACCCATGCTCAACACATTCCAAATCCATGTGTGTTCTGCCAATACAAACCCACTAAAAATGAATTTTTTTAAAACCATATAGAAAATCAGTTCAAACAATACCATTTATTTCAATAAAACATTTCATTTATTGAAAAAATATTAATCCAATCCTTGTTCCACTATTATAGAAAATCCCCATTTTAAAATTACCATATTATAACAACGATCAAAATCACATTATTAAAAAAATTCCATATATCTATAATTTACTGAATAATTAATAGAGAGTGTTTCCAACAATTGTTCAATAGCCAATTAAGTACCCCTAGTTTCTGGTAAGTAACTCTTAATTGTTTTTCATGGTTATAATGATTATGGGTTGTAGATGGGAGAGTTTGGTAAACATTAAATATGTTTTGGGGGTGAAAGGAGTGGTGCTCAATATGGGAACGGTTTTTCCAAACCATGCAGAGCTCCTAGGTGAAACTGTGTATTGTTCTTGTTTTGGGATAGTGGAAGACGCTTGATTTTCTTAACTGTGTTGACTAATTGTCTATAGGTAATATCCAAGAGCATATTTTTTAGGGTATTACTCTTTTTTTCTCTTACATTATTTTTTTCATTTAAATTACTCTAATTTGAGATATATATCTATTAATGGTTGGGGAACCTATCCCAAACATTTTGTAACCAATCTAAAGCCCTCCCTTTGAATTTGAAAGCCCGATTATCTCATTATATGACATTCGTATTCATTCTCATCATATTTCTTTAGATCTACATACATAAACTAATCCTCTTCTCTTCCGTTCACATATATATGTCTTTCATGGGATAATCTAATATGGTGGATGACAAATATGATGATGTTTGGTTCTGGTTGTGATAACAAAAGGGATCTATGTCCATTATTATAGAGAATGAACCTGTTTACTAGATCATTCTTTAATTGTTGTTAGTTTTTATCAAAACCATCAAGGTAGGGGTCTTCTATCATGACTCCACTTAGAGAAACTAATGGGAATGATTTCAAATTTAATATCTTATGCTTAATTGGTTGTTATTTTGTTGTTTAGAAATCATTGGAAACCATTAATTGTGATGGTTCGGAAAATTGGGGAAATGTGGAATATTAGGTATTTTAATAACATAATTTTATTCAAAATTTTAAAATAGATATTTTAAAATATCGATTTCCTAGAATTATGTCACATGTTTTGAAATATATGATTTATATAAAAATAGAATATATTATTGAAATTTATTTATTTATTTGAAATTGGATTATTATTTAATTTTAATAAAAAAAATATGTTTTATTTAAACATTTTGTTTTTTTATTTGAAATAATTTGGAATAAATGTGGTTTTTCAAGTTCATGGTCAATATGCCACTAAATAAGGGATGCATACCTTTGGGGTATATGTTTTATTACCCTAAATCAAGGGAGTGTTTCATTGGGACATAATGAGATAAGACCAGAAACCACTCATGAGTGTGGAAGTATCAAATGTAGCATGCATGGGTATGTATTGTTAACCATGGGTTTGATATACCAATATGATAAATAAGATTTCTTTTAAAGAATTAGTTTTTTATTTTTGTGGAATTATAGCTTTCTATAAATTAGTTTAATCAAAACATGATTTCATATGATTACAATTGGTTATGGAACTTATTAATGTTGTTTTATAAACTATTTTCATAATTGTTTTATATAATTTGTTTTATATAAATGTTGATACCTTTTTTATACTATTATCTTGCTTAGGGAAGTTATTTCAAAATGAATAATGTGTTTTATACACACCCCGACTTTGGATATTTTGTTCTTTTATAGAAACTATCTTCTAAGACATGGGAAAGTTATAGTGTCACACATCTTGTGATCCATGGGTTGTTTGGTGATTGGGGAATTGATATTGTAGAGAATGTAGTCTCAGTGACATCTTAGAGTTTTTACTGGGTCATTACCCTATTTTCTTTGACTGTTTTTTTTCTTTCGTTATGGTACACCTAGTTTTCATTTTGGTCATAAAAAAAGATGTTGATTTTTATTTCTTGGTTCATGCCCCATACATTGTTTGGTTGGTTATGGTTTTTTGTTAATTGTTTTATTTCTTAATGGAAAAAATCATCACCCACTTGTATTTCAGACCCTTACACATTTATTTCAAGCCATTGGTGTCATGGGGATGTCACATAAGTCCTAGTAATGATTTATTGTATTCTCATTCCAATGAGAATAAGTGGGTCATTTCAAATGGAATCATCATTTTTGGTCCTTTCCTAACATGTAGTCATCAGTTCCTTGGTCTTTGAGTTGAATTCATTCTTTTTTATTCTTTAGGTTGTGATCTAAGAGACGATTATAATTGTCAGAACATTAAATGTATAGCATAAAATGACATATCTAACCTGTATATTCTTAACATCATGTTACCTTGGATTCAGGTGCATTTAAGTGTTTCAGAGACACTAATAGGATCAATGAATATCCTTATCCTAGGATTAGCCTATTATATTAGAATGATATTAATTGTAGATGAATTACATTCTTCTAGGATATCATATTTCATTTGGATTAATAATTTCTAATTATCTATAAAGATGGAATTTTTAAAAATGAAGAATTTGTTTTAAAATGAAATATTTAGCATAGTATATGATAGGTTTATTTTGAAAATGTATTGTATATCAAAAGTGAATTTTTTTTTAAATAGATTAATGTGGAAAAGGTTATTTTTACAAAACTATGTTTACATAGTCTATATAATTGAATTTAAAAATATAAGAGATTAGTTTCTAGGGACTAATAATTATATATTTTTTTGTTTGTTTACTAAATGGCACTATGTAGGCATCGTATAAACCAATAGGAAGAAGAAATGGAGAATGTGGTTTCACCTGATCCACAGGGGAACCAAGAGTTTGTTTAAAGTATTGTTCAAGCGTTTCAATCCATGAATATAAGAAACTAGAGGAATGAGACATGTCATGTGTATCATTCCACCCAATTCATCATTAGAAATCCACCTATGTTCTAGCTCTAAAACACATTCACCCCACCAAGGCCTCGGGGTCGGATGGCTTCCACGCCCTCTTCTGTAAACAATACTGGCACATTATTTTTCATGAAATCTACATTCTGATGATGAACATTTGGGAAGGGAGAACAAACCTTTCTACCATCAACCAAACTATCATTATCATCATCCCCAAGATCAATATGCCCCATGCGGTCTCCGACTTCAGACCTATCAGCCTGTTCAATTTCTCCTACAAGATTTTCTCAATGATTCTTGTTAATCGTCTACGTACTTGGATACCTGAAATCATCTCATAAAGTCAGAGTGCTTTTGTGGCCAAGAGAGTGATCACGGATAATTCCATTGTGTCCCATGAAGTGTTCCACTCGATGAAAACACGCTCCATGGTGAAAATAGAAACCATGGCGTGGAAACTGGATATGACCAAGGCCTATGAGAAAGTGGAATGGAATTTTCTCAGACTCGTGGTGATGAAAATGGGCTTCTTATCATCATGGATAGATATGGTCATGGAATGTGTCTCGTCGGTCTCCTTCCATATTAATGTCAATGGTGTTCTTACCCGAGGCTTCTCCCATACCCGAGGCCTCTTCTAGGGAGACCCTATTTCCCCGTTTCATTTCATAGTGGTGCTTGATGTTTTCTCTAACCTTATCTCAATGGTAGCATCCTAAAATAAAATTCATCGGGAAAAGGTGTTCCATATAATCCCACCTGTGTCACATATCTTTTTCACCAATGATTTCCTTATTTTCTCCAGATCCACCCATATTGAGTGCCTTGCTATAGGACAGGCTATCCACCAGTATGAGAGGGATTCTGGGAAAACAATTAATCATGGAAATTTGGAAGTATCTTTCAGCTCTAGGTTTCCACCATTCAAAAGGGAATATCTCTATGGCACCTCAGGTATTCATATTGTCGATAACAATTTAAAGTACCTCTTGGTGCCCACAGTGATTGACCGGTCCAAAAAAGAAATCTTCACAACTATGTTGGATTGGATCGAGAAAAAATTCCATGCATGGACCCCAAATAGAATCTACAAGGCCAGTAATAAACCCTCATTAAATCTACACTTCAGTCTATCCTCAGCTAATTCATGTCCTTATTCAAACTTCCTACTGCTGTTGTTAATCAAATCCATTAATGCACTGCCAATTTTTGGTGGGGAAAGAACAATGGAAGGAATAAACCCTACTGGATCACCAAGAATAAACAATGCCAACCAAAATTGGAGGGAGGTATGGGATTCCGAGACCTCGCTCACTTTAATGATGCACTTCTGGAAAAGCAAGGATGGCACCCTATTTTCGGCCCATCCTCTCTCTGCGTGTGGGTACTCCGAGATAAATACTTCCCCCACAAGGATTTCCAGGATTCCTCCCTGGGCCCCCGTCCTAGCTTCCTCTGAAGAAGTATCTAGGGATCTTGTAGTCTTCTGAATAAAGGGTTGGGTTGGAGGATCGGGAATGTCTCAACTGTTAAGGTTTGGAATGATCCCTGGCTTGTTGATAAGGAAGGAATGTGGGATTTATCCATTTCTCAACCATGATTTGAAGGGGAAACTATCAGCCACCTTTTTTCTGATAATGGGAATTGGTAGATCATGGAAAAACATCACTCGTGGTTCAACTTTAGATACAAAAGACTAATACTGAGTACCCCATGTGTTCTGGTTGCGGGCCCTGACCGTCTCCATTGAATCAACGACATCTCTAGATCTTATACGGTGAAGTATGGCTATCAGCTCGCCCTCTGTACACAGACATACTGAGGTGATGGGAGGCCCTAGGATCTGCTGTGGATGCTGAATGTCCCTCAAAAAATTCGCCACTTCTGGTGGCAGGTGTGCATTGGAATCATCCCGACCAAGGACATTCTATTCCACCATCAAATTTCCAATGACATGTTGTTCCCCCTTTTCTCAAACACCCCATAAACTCCCCCCCCCCCCCATGCATTAACCAAATTCTTGGGGGCAAAGGATGTATGGCACACTTGAGGATCCTGTATGAATATCTCACAGGATGTGGTCCCAGATCTCCCCTCTCTCTTGATGCGATGGTGCTCTTTTCTTTCACCAATCAAAGTGGGCTCACTTTTCATTTTGGCCTAGATAATCTGGGTGCGTCGCAACGGTTCCATTTTAAATGACATCATCATTCCCCTTAGTTTTTGGATTTAATGGGCGGTATCATGCATTTCTAGATGGCAGTAGCACATTAGACAATAAAATCCATTTGAGACCCCATCCTCTTCTTCACATTGGTTCCCTCCACCGGAAGGGATTCTCAAGATTAACATGGATGCCTCTCTTCCCAAGGATATACCTGCTGGTCTTGGTCATGTGGCTCGTGATCATCTAACACAGACCACCATAGAAAAACTTGAATCACATCACGTTCTTTCAGAACTTGTGGTTGCTGATGTCGCTGCCATCCTCACCGAGATGATGTTCGCTAAAGATTGTGGCTGGGACACAATCCACCTGGAATCAGACTATCTCACCATTATCAAGTCTATAAAACTCAACTATGGCGGGTTTCAACCTTTTGGTTACTCATAAATAAAATCCATGCCCTCCGTTAAACCTTCACAATTTTCACCTTCTCCTTTATCAAACAAAAAGGTAACTATGACGCCCATCAGGTGGTGGCCTATGTCCCTCATGACGATGAACAGCTCTGGATGGACCACTTTCCTTCATGGTTATGTGATTATACTTCTATGGATCTTCATTTTTAATGATTACGTCTTTTATCAAAAAAATTATATATTGGTTAAAAATATTCAAGGCTCATATAAACTATTATAGAATAACAGTTGGTTTTGTGATTGAGGATTTGTTTGATAATATTATAAAAGGATTGAGGGATGTAATAAAGGGAGAAACATGCTTATTGGAACCATTGGTGGGAAATATCTCTAACCAATTATTACAATTTTTTGGAGTTGATGGAAGAGATCAAGGATACATTAGTTCAAGTAGTTTTGGATCAATTTCTAGTTGACTTTCCCAAAATATTATCAAGGTTACCACCTATAAGGGATGTGGAGTTTATGATTGATCTCCTCCTAGGTACTTGTACTATTTCACTTCTTTCTTAATGGATGGAACACATACATTTAATGAAATGAAAATTGCGGTTGAAGGAGAATGATTGAAAATGTTTCATATGTCATATTATTTATACTTGGGAACCACTAGACTAGTTTGTGAAGATAAAATATTGAACTCTTCAACCACGAATTGATTTTCATAACACTATCCAAGTAACGATAAAGAACATGTTTCTAGTTCCACACATTGATGATATATTTGATAAATTTTTTGAATCTCAGTGGTTCTATAAAATTAAATAGTGATCAGGATATATGCAATAGAACATTTTTATGGAAGATGTTCCAAAAAAATATTTGAAATGAATATATGGCTAATATGATTATGTATTAAGGCCTTTTTTTCTTAAGAATGTACTAGCAGTATTTATTGATTTTGATAAATAAAATCTTTCAAAGATATCTACATTATGTTGTTATGGTGTTTGTGAATGACATGGTTTTATATTCAAGGACAAGGGATGAGCATGAGCAATACAAGGAGGTTGTGTCAAGAATATTGAGAGATCACCCTTTGTATTCCAAATTGTCAAAGAGTAATTTTTGGATACAAGAGGAATGCTTTCTAGGCCAAGTGATTTTTAGAAAAGGTGTTTCAGTGCATCCTAAAAAGATAGAAGCTATTATTTCATGGAAACTACCGATGAACTTCTATGAAATACGATGTTTTCGTGGTTTGGTAAGTTATTACTGACTTGTTGTGAATGAATTCTCATGGATAGCTTTATTAATGATAGATTTGAAAGAGAATAATGATCCATTACAGTGGACAGGGGAATGTAAGAAGTCATTCCAAGAGCTAGAAGATAATTTAATATCCATACATATCATGATCTTACTAGAATCAGGATAGGGTTATGTGGTGTAATGTGATTCTAGAGGATCTGGGTTGGGATACATTCTCATACAAGGATATCATGTTTTTTCTTATAGTTCAAGGAATTTGAGAGTGCATGAGGAGAATTGACCAATTCAAGACTTGGAATTAGTTGTATTTTTCCATTATTTGATGACGTGGAGTCACTATCTCTTTGTTGATATATTTTTAGTGTTCATGGATCATTAAAGATTGAATCAAATTTTCTCACAATGATATTTGAATACGATTAAAGGAGATGGATGGATTATCTTCAGATGTCCGTATTTGATTTGATGTATACACCATGGGAATTTAATTCAGTAAAAAATGCACTATGTAGAATGTTTTACACTCAGTTGGAAAGTAATGATACAAATTAATGATAGTTTACGTCATCCCTAGCCAACATGCATGTGGAATTTGATGATAGAGGTGATGTGGTGGTTTTCTTTTCAGCTATTTTGGTTCTTGATTTGGTAAAGATGGTAAACATGGAACACACATATGATGTAGAATGATTGGTTAAGAATTCAAAACTCATTGGTTTGGATATTATTGAGGGAATGAAACTTGACAAAAGTCTGGTTATGTGGTTTAGAGATCATATGGATGTACCATTGGCTTTTCTGGAACTACATCATCATGCTTAACATTATTTCAAAAGTGAAACACATCCTTGAATACTGAACATGTATAAGGTGTTGAAGACACAAATTTGGTTGAGAGAAATGAAAAGGAAAGTGCCTGAGTTCATTTCAAAGTGGTTAGATTGTCTACAAGATAAGGTTGAAAATCAACAACTCGTTATTATGTGGTAGTCATTACCTATCCTAGTATGGAAATGGGAGCAGATATATATCGATTTTGTTATAACTCTCCCAAAACTGGTTCAGAAACATGATGTTATATGGTTGATATAGTGGATTGGATTATGAAGACTCATCATTTCATTCCCTTCCATGATTGTCAAATGGTAGAGTATCTATCCAAAATATATATCCAATAAGTGGTAAAGATACATGAAATACCAATTTTTTTAATGTTAGATAGGGATTTGAGGATCATATCTCATTTCAAGAAATCCATACAGGAATCCATTGGAAATTAGTTGAATGAAACTGTGACATATCATCCTTTTATGGGTGACCAATCCTAACATATTATACATACATTTGAAGACATGTTTTGGTCTTGAGTAATGAATTTTTTTTCTCATTGGAGGAGCATTTATCCTTAGTGGTGTTCTCATACAATAACTTCAATCATGCACCGAAAAATATGGTTTTGTTTGAAGAACTGTATAATATTTCTTTTCATTCTCTACTATGTTGGGTGTAAATAGGGTAAACATCACTATTTGGGCCTAGTCTTGTACAAAAAAAGACAGAGAAAATTCTACTCATTATAATGAAGATGGATACTACTCATAGTCATCATAAATCATATGCGAATCATCACCAAAGAACATTGTACCTCATGGTGAGTGACCATGTGTTCTTGAGGATCTCTCTAAGACATGGAAATTGTCATTTCAATAATCACATAATGATATATCCATGATAAAGTTTTCCCATTTGAGATACCAAAATATTTTGGAGAGGTGGAACATCTGTTGGCATTACCACCACTATTCAGTTCTGTGAATAATATGCTCAACGTATCTCATTTGAAAAAGTATTACCCTGATATTGACCATGTGATCAGATGGGTTCAGGTTGACCTAGTTCCATATGCTTCTTTTATTAGTATCCGTATAGAATATTTGGATAGGAATGAGATTGTTTTGTGTGGAAAAGCATCGATCTTGTGTGGGTTTTATGGAAACTTGGTGAGATACATGACGCGAGAAGGAAATGAAAAAGAAATGGCCAAAACAATTTTAGGGGAGAAATGGTATTATAAATTATGAGGATGGAAATACCAACGGTGTGGAGAATTTAGTACCCTATTTTTTCTGAAATGTATCCCGTACATGATGTTATTCTTGTTTATAAACGGTAAGGGTAGAGGATATGAGAGTTTGGTAAACATTCAAGAAGAATTTAGGGAAAAAGGAGAGGTACATGGTCTATGAATGGTTTTTACAAACTGTGCAGACGTCAAAGGATAAACTGTTCACACTTGTAGTTTTGTGATAGTGGAAAACACATGGTGGGCGTATGGTTTTCCTAAACATGTGGTCTAACATTACATAATGGAAAAGTAAGATCTTATTTTTTAGAATCATACCCAGTTTTCTCTGATATTCTTATTTTTTTCTCCTAAAAATCCCTAATTAAATATTTCTCTCAATAGAAGGATGGGGAACCTTTCACCAGCATTTTGGAACCAATCGGAAGCCCTCTATTAGTGTTTCCAATCATGGTTCTCTCGGTAAGTGAAATTATTCTTCATTATCATCATATTTCTTTATATTTACATCTCCACTTATATTTAATTATTATATCAATTACTATTATGGATATATCTATGTTAGTGGATTCCAAAAATGGATGATATTTAGTCTTGAATCTAATAAGATAAGGGATATAAGGTCCTTTTTTGGACAATTAACCCATTTTCTAGATCGTTCTTCATCTGGTGTCAGTTAATGCCAAAACCATTGAGATAGTTGTCTTCTATATTGACTCCACATAGATGAAATTAAGTTAATTATTTCAAATTGAATATCTTATGGTGAATTAGTTGTGATTTGGAAATTTAAAAATTGTTGGATACCCTTCTTTCTGATGGTCTGGAAAATTAAGGAAATCTGGAAATTGGGTATTTGAATAATGTGATTGTGTTCTAAATTTCAAAAAATATATTTTAAAATGAGGGTCTTTTTGGAATTTGGGAATATGGTTTAGATTATATGTTTTCAATCAAATGGAATGTTTTATATAAATAAAAATTCTTCTTTGAAATTGGTTTGTTCTTGGGTTTCCAATGAAACAATTTTATTGAAATAGTTTTTTATTTGAAATGTATTATCAAACATGGGGATGTTTGGGTTCATGTTCTATGTGCCCCTAAATAAGGTGCATATACAATTGGTTACATTGTCATGACCCATCCCATGGGGCCCATACCGTGACTACCCTAGGCCCACCTTTCATAGGCGAGGGGATGGCGACTAGCACTGAAAGGTATATTCCCTAAAATCAGGAAGGCATTTCCATTATAACGTGTAATCACACACAACCAAGCAAACAAAAAGATACGAACTTAATTTATCTATATAGAAAAAATTGTGCTAAAATTAAAAAGGGGTGAGAATTCAATCCCAACTGTAATGGTACAAATACAACTGAAAAATAATAAAACTGAAGAAAGAGGAAAGCAGCTACAGGGTCATCCTCTGAGGTTCCTAACTGAAGGGTAGGTACAGAACAGCTTCTCAGCACTCCATGTTCTCTTGTCTCCTCAACATCCCGACACCCCTTATGGTGCACCCCATGGGCCTCGTCTAGTCCGGGTACCCTAAACCTCGATCAGTTTTGTCCATCGTCTACACCCAACACAACAAGGTGCAGGCATAACCCGTGGAGGGGTGAGTATAACGATACTCATTAGGGACCCCAAGACCCTCAAGGTCTCACAAAATCCATAAGGGATAAACCACAAAGCATGAACTCAACTATAAACCATACTTATGTATATTCCCATACATATACCTATGTTATGAAGTATACCCATCTCAATTAAGAGGAAACACAAGGTCCAACCCAAAATCCCAAATCTCAACTGCTCCACAATTGAAGGAATACCACGAATTTATGTACCACACAGGTATGCCATATAGAAGAATACCACCAAGTTATTACCATGAAGGAATGTACCACACAGGTACGTACTCATATCACACCAGGTATAACGTCAGTTCAGTAGCATAGATTATTATATGTAACTAACAATTCATCTTACTCTGTTAAAAGGCTCTACTGCTGACCCACATAGGATTGATTAGTGCTGACCCAGACCAGATCGCTAGGTGCTGATCGACACAAGATCTCTCTATGTTGACCCACACAGAATCTCTCGGTGCTGAACCACATAGGATCTCTTGGTGCTGACCCACACAGGATCTCTTGGTGTCGACCCACAAAATATCGCTCTTCTTTCATCACGTCACTTCCAACTACAGGGTTCCCGCACTACACTCTCTTCTCTCTCTGAGGGTTTGTTCCATAATACATTTGTCAATACTTCAACTGCCACGAAGTCTCACGATGAAGTATCTCAAAGGACCACCATGTCATAGGGGTCTCAAAGTAACAGTTGGTGTGTCAATCGTACATCCAGTCCATGAGTTATTAGCCTTTTTGTCCGGAGGGCCCGGTTGGATTCATGCTCGATCCAAACCAACTATACTCCAACATTATCCAAATCTCCAGAGGGGTATACTCAAAGGTACCGTCTCAGTAAAATATTTCTAGTGTCGGTGAATGTTCATCCATCGGACTCCTGGTTCCAATGTTTTGGCTGGTAGTGCAAAAAGTTCAAAGTTGGCCCGGGTCTGGTCTGACCCCATCAGACCGACCCAGCACCACCCGGATTGGTCCGACCTGACCCGATTCAGGTAGACCCATCACGCTTGGTCCGGCCTGACCTGTATTTGGCGTCACAGAGGCTATGAGGGCTGTGTGGGGCCTTGGGGCCACTATGGCCACGTGCGGCCGCATGGGAAGTGAGGGCAGTGTGATGCCATGGGGCAACGAGGCTGTTGGGACCGTGAGGCGGTGAGGTCGTAGGGAAGCATATAGGGCCATAAGATGGCAAGTCCGCAGGGTTGTGTACAGGTCCACGTGGCGGTGAGGCCATGAGGCAGCACAATGGGCCGTGGGGCGGCGCGAAGGACCGTGGGGAGGCGCGAAGTGTTGCAGGGCAGCACAAAGGGTCGTATGGTGGCACGAAGGGTGACGGGGTAGTGAGGCCGTAGGGAAGTGTAGAGGGTCGCGGGGCGGTGAGGCCATGGGGTGGCGTGGAGGGTCACAGGACAGCGTGGAGGTCGCGGTGTTCCATTGTCGTCGTCACGGTCAGAGGTGTCCTACCACTGTTTCCAAGTTCCATCGGTGCCTCTCGCTGACACTGGTCATCGCGTTCTTCCATTGTGGGGAACACAACAAACCTGATGAAAAACTGTGTAGATTTTTGGCCATGTTTTTTTGGCCCACAAACTTTGTGTTAGGGTGGTAGAAACTGTCTTAATAAAACTTGTATGAAGAACGATAATAATGACAAAGGGGAGCACAAAACATCTACCCTACAACCTCCAAAAATGATTATTCCCAAACCCACAATAATAAATCACCTACAGATCTATTATTTATAGAGTTGATCCACTTTTTTTCTTTAGATGGGAGGGAAATGGGAAAAAATAATAAAATAGAAAAAAAAACCCCTACATCTAAGGGTGGTTGACTGAGGTCACGAGTTGGAGACGGTGAAGACGAAGAGAGTACCAATGGTCGTCGCTTCCGCAGTTGGTTTGAACATCTTCCTTGTTCTTCAATTTCGGAGTGCTTTCATCATTGAATATGTTCTTTGTTAAAGAAGGTGTTCATTGGAGAATTTCTTCATTGGAGGAGATGGATACCTCAAATCCCTCTCCCAATCCTCTTTTTCCAATTCTTTACCCAATTCTATAGAAAAATAAATAAATAGCAAACATTAAATTAAAAATATAACATTTAATTTAATGTTTAAAAATAAAATTAATTGGTAACTTAACATTTAATTTTATGATGAAACCTAAAATGAATTGTTTACTTAACATTTAATTGTATGTTTACTCATACAATTAATTGATGGATATGAGAGGTTTCCTCCCCCCATTATGTGGGATTCAAGTAGTACCCACCACCATGATTTGAATTCAAAAATGGATGTTTCAGTTCGAGTGGTCCCCACCTCTATAAACCATGTATAAAGGTTTACATGAAATAAAATAAATGATTATTTCATTTTATTTTTCACTTCCACGGAAAAACCCAAAACCTAACTTTCAATCTCGACCCACTATAGTCGAGGTGAAGGTCCTCTTAACCGAATATCGGTGCTGTGAGTTCAACTATGCCCTCAGATATCATTTCCAAGAACCGATTCAAAAGTTACAAAAACAAGCTTTCACGTTTATGGATCATACCTGAAAAATCGTTCAAAAATTCATTCTGGGCTCACCAGGCCTCAGAATCAGGCGCCGTCAATTTTTTCGGACTCATAAAATTCCAATATTAAAAAAGTTACATGGAATTTATGGATTATTAAATTCTCCCCACCTCAGGGCTTTACATCCCCGTATGCCACAACTAAAAACTAAGAAAACAAGTGGGGTACTGGGCATGAATCAGATCCTCCCGATCCCATGTACTCTCCTAGAGGTTCACGTGCTACCAATGAATACACACTAGAGGTATCGACTTCCCATGAAGGAACTTCTCTTGGTGATCCTCAATCTCAACTAGAAAATTATTAATAGGCTCCCCATCATCGATGTGCATCTCTCTGTGGTCGATGATGTGGGAAGAGTCGTGCACGTATCTCCTCAGCTGGGATACGAGGAAGACGTTGTGCACCTGGTGCAACTGAGGTGGAACATCTAAGCGGGAAGCCACCTAGAAAAATTTGAGGAGGACCTGGAAGGATCCAATGAATCTCAAATATAACTTTCCGCCTCAGCCAGATATCCGTAAACTACGTCAGGATGAAACCCGTAGAAAGATGTGGTCTCCATCATTGAACTCTAGAGGTCTATGTCCTTTTTCGACATAAGACTTATTCCTACTCTGTACAGTCTTCATCTTCTCCTGGATGATCTACTATTTCGTTGTGGTAGCTCATTCAATCTATGGTCCCACTAGTGTTGACTACCTTGGGTCAGTCCATCACAAATATGTTCTACAAGGTCACCCGTACAATGCCACAAAATATGACATCAAAATAGAGGAGGTATAGCTATTTTTGTATGAAAACACCACCAAATTTAAGTGATTCCCCCAGCTGTGACCGAAGTCGATGATGCAAGTACATTGCTTGTCCTCGAGGTTCTGAATGGTCTGCTCAGTCTGGCCATATGTCTGAGGATGGAAGGCAGTGCTCAAATTATGTTGTGTCTCAAAAGCCTTATAAAACCCCTTCCATAGTTGGGAAGTAAAATTTTCATCATGATCGGAGATAATCATTGAGGGTACTCAATGTAGTTTCAAAATCAATAGCACATAAAGGCGTCTCATGATCTCTACCGAACCTTGCTTGTTGATCAGTACGTATTGGTCCAACATGGTGTGTTGGTCGATGATCACCTATATAGAGTCATGAACTCTAGATGTATGTGGAAGTCATTTCACAAAGTCCATGGTTATCCCATCCCACTTCCACTCTGGGACCTCTAAATGCTAAACCAAGCCTATTGGTACATGATGCTTTTCCTTCACTTGCTAACAACTGAGGCATCGAGGGACAAGCTCTGCTACTTCCTTCTTCATCCTCAGCCACCAGTGATGACATCAAAGGTCCTAGTGCATCTTCACCACTCCTAGATGTACCGCTAGAGGGTATATGTGGAACACTATCAACACTTCTTCTTGATGTGAAACTGGTATCATGCTAAGTCCTATGAAGGGGAAGACATGCTCCCCAGCATTAGAAAATAAATCAGGTTCCAATCCCGTTGATATCTAGGCACGTCGTTCCTTGCATTCAGTGTCCCTGCACTGCACCTCCCTGACTCGCTGATGAAGCAGGGGAGTGACTGTAAGAGACTGATGGAAAGCTGTTCAATGTTGATCCAAAAAGGATATCTACAAAGCGGTCAGATCCTATGTCACCTCACCTAGTAGATGTATTCCAGATCATCTATTAGGTGAATATGTTACAACGTTCCCCTTCCCACGTGTATAAACTATCACGAAGTCATTTTCCTGGAGGAACTCAAGCCAATGTCAATGTATCATTATCTGGTCCTTCGAAGAGAAGATATACCTGAGAAATTTGTGATATGAGTAGACTATAAAATGCTCTCCCATCATGTAATGTTGCCACATCCTCAAGGAGAAGACCACTGCTTCTAACTCCAGGTTATGGGTAGCATAGTTCTGGTCGTTCTAGGTCAGATTTAGATAACCATATACGATCACCGCTTGCACCTACATCAGGACAAATCGGAGTCCGATCCTTGATGCATTGCAGTAGACTGCGTACCCTACACCCTCCTCTGGTTGCCTCAATATGGGGGCACTAGTTAGACTCTACCTCAGCTATTTAAAACTCTGGTTGCATTTCTCCAACCACGCAAAGGGTTGTCCCTTCTTCTTCAATTCTTATAAAGGTGCTTCGACTCTAGAGAAATATTGAATAATCCTCCATTACTATCTGTCCAATCCCCGAAAACTTCATACCTCCATCACACTCATGGGTGGATCCCAAGAAATTATAGTGTCAATATTCACTGGGTCCACTACAACTCCATCCCTCAAAATGACATGTCCCAGAAATTGAACCTCTCAGATCCAGAACTGGCACTTCGAGAGCATACCATAAAGCTGGTGCCATCGTAGTGTGTCTAGTACTACATGCAAATTATTGGCATGCACCGCCTCAGTAGTCGAGTATATTATAATGTCATCCATGAAGACTACTATGAAGCGATCAAGGTATGGCTGAATGATCTTGTTCTTGAGTCCCATGAACACTGATGGAGCATTGGTTATGCTGAATGGCATAACCAATAACTTTTAATAGACATAACGACATCTGAAGGTCATCTTATGCACATCCTCTTATCATACTCTGAGCTGGTGACAACCCGATCTGAGGACTATCTTCGAGAACCATCATTATACCTTCAGCCGATCAAGGTGGTCGTCAATCCATGGGAGTGGGTACTTGTTCTTCAGGATCACTTATTTCAGGTGCCGATATTTGTCACAAAGTCTCATGCCCCCAACCACCTTATGGGTGAACAAAATTAGGGCTGCCCAAGGGAAAACATTGGGACTGATGAACCCTTTCCCATTTAAGTCTCCCAGTTGTATCCACAGCTCACGATGCTCCCTAGGAGCCATCCGATATGCTGGTGTGGATATTGGTTCCATCCTGGGGTACAAGTCAATGTAAAATTACACCTCTCAGCGAGGAGGTACTCTCGAGACATCATAAGGGAAGACAATTTCATACTATTCCACCACTATAGGATAGCTCGGACTCTCCACATCAACCACTTCGAGGGTAAGGCTTGCCAACTAATGAGTGATTGGCTACATCATTCTATGGGTAAGTCCATATTCTACTGAAAAGGCTCCATTCTCATTGGTGAATGTAATCCTAGTCCCATCAGTGCGGACAAACCGCACTTTTCACCTAATATACTCAATATGAGCATAGACTGTAGTTAACTATTTCATACCCAAGATGATGTCGTAAGGCCTCAACACCACTACAAGGAGATCCTAGCCGATGATCTCACCTCCTAGAGTAAGCTCACATGAGCGGAAATATTGAATAATTTTCGAATCCCCTCTCATAGGAGTCTCTAGCCGTAAGGATCGAGCCAACGGCTCCATCGGAATCTCCAAGCTCCAAACGAGGGCAGTGCAAATAAAATAATGAAAGGAACATGTGTCTATAAATACTGCAACAACGGTGGAGTAGACACAGACTGTGCCACGTATCATCTACAGAGTGTCACTATCGTATGTCTCAATTGCCTCGACCTATGCTCGCCCTTATCCTCCCACTACCTGTGGTCAGGGTGGACCACCTGGTGGTAGTGGAAGTAACATCTTGAATTGTTTCCCACTGCTATCTGCATAGCCAGCTCCTCTACCACGTCCGCCTTCTTCCTATGGACCTCCTCAGTTGAAACTGTCTCTCTGCTTGGGTTGTCCATGGACCATCAACTGATCATCTGTAAGGTGGGTCAGACTGTCACGAGCCATGTGACCCAGCCTATCACATGTGTAACACTGTACGCTCTTGGCATGACTGGATCTGCCTCAGGTTCCCTGCACAACTGACCATGAATCTTGTGGTCATCCTCTTATAGGTCTGGTGCTCTTGGACCTCTACAAAAAATGTCTGCTGCCAGCTGCATAAAACTCTGTTCCGTGAAGACTGGTGGTGGGTATCGTTTTTGTTGAATGCTCATCAAGTAAACTCTCTACTAAGAGGATCACTCTAACACCCCCTCCTGAGTTGGGATGCTAAGAGAAATCATCGAAGCCCTGATGTCATATCTGAGTCCAAACTCAAAGGTCCGATCCTTGAATAATGGGTCCCATACCATATCAGTGGAGTAGAGTGATAGTTAAATGAACATCACTGAGTGCATATCCTCAATCATGATGCCCTGCTACAGATAATGTAGCACCTATATGCACACTGCGTGAAGAGTCGCTGAACAAAATTTTCCCAAAACAGGCTCTCGAAGTCTTCCAAGAGAATAATCACGTCATTGTGAATCTAGAGAATCATGATCCACCATTTACCTGATGTAACCTGTATAATACTGGAGGACAGTATCACCATGAGATCCGATGGTGTCCCTACCATTCGGAAGACCATCCCCATAGCCTCCAGCCAATCCACAGATACGTGTGGGTCCATCTCTCCCTTAAACTCGGGTGGCCTTTGGTGCTAGAACTAATTCAATATGATCGTGCGGTGTGCACCATATACTACTAGGGATACTAGAATTGGTGGCCCAACATGTAATGGTACTACTGGTGCCTCCCCTAGAAGAGAGACCTGCACCGAGGCCTTTTCGCTCAGTGGGATATCGGTGTATACTATATCTAGGACCCTAACTGGCTGTCTGCGTGGAGGTATCCTGAAAAAAAAAATTGTGTTCCATGGTCAAAAAATTATACCTAGCGAGTTGACTCAAATAGATCACAAAAAACTCATCAAAACACACATGTACTTAGTGTTTTCGTACCCTGAGTCAGAAATCAGAATTCAAGGTCAAGGTGTATGGAAATGTCGGTCACTGCACCAACACTGGATTCCCTAAACATAAAACCACCCTCACTACACAAAACACTGTTGACATTAAAAATTAATTATCAGGGTCCTATGTTCTACGGTAGGACCTACTCCAATGATACCAATTTTTCATGACCCGTCCCCCGGGGTCTGTGTCGTGACAACCCCATGACCACCTTCCATTGGCCATGGGCTTGAGACTAGAACAAAAAGGTGTATCCCCAAAAAACATGAAAGCATAGCCTTTATAACCTGTAAAAACACACAACCGAGTAAACATCAAGATACGAGCACAAGTAAACTATATAAAAAAATTGTGTTGAACGTAAAAATGGGCCGAAATACAATCCCAATCGTAAAGGTAAAACTATAAATGAAAATCAATAAAAATGAAAAAAAGGAGAGCAGCTACTAGGTAGTACTCCTAGGTTCCTAACTAAATGGTAGGTACAGATCACCTCTACAGTACTCTATGTTCTCATGTCTCCTCTGTGTACAGAAACGTTGTATGGTCCACCTCTGGGCCCCGTCAGGTCCTGGTACACTGATCCTCAATCAATGTGGTCAATAATTTTCACCAAAAACAACAAGGTGTGGTCATAGCTCGTGCAGGGGTAAGTATAATGATACTCAGTAGGGACCCTGATACCCTCATGGTCTCAAAAAATCCACAAAGGATTAACCAGAAAGAATGATGTCAATTGTCAACCCTACTTATGTATATACCCATACATATTCCTAAGTTATCAAGTATACCCATATCAATCAAGAGGAAACACGGGGTCCAACCCCGAACCTCATAGCTCAACTCTTCCAAAAATGAAGGAATACCATTCAAGTAAGTACCACATATGTACACCACATAGAAGAATACCACCATGGTATTACCACGAAAGAATGTACCACACAGGTAAAAACTCATCTCGCACCTATTGTAACTTATGTACGGTAGTAGAGTTGATTATATGTAACTAATAAATCATATTAATATGTTAAGAGGCTCTGCTTCTAACCCACATAGGATCGCTCAGTGCTGACCCTCACGGGATCACTCTTCATTCTTCACATCATAGCCAGCTACAGGGTTCCCGTACTATGCTCGCTTGTCTCTAGGAGGGTCCACTCCACAAGCCACTATTAAATACTCATACTTCCACTAAGTCTCATGAATAAGTACCTCAAAGGACCACCACTTCATAATCTTCTCAATGCAAGGGACGATGCATCAATCGGAAGCCTGATTTGTGTGTTATTAGCTTTTTAGTCTTGATATCACTATTGGATTAGTGCTCAATCCAACCCGACCATACACCAAAATTATCCAAACCTCTAGTGTGTTATACTCAAAGGGACCATATTTCTTCAAGGTTTCTAGTTCCTTTGATGGTTCGTCAATCGGACGCCCTGTGCTAATGTTATAGCTGGTCGTGCGAAAAAATTGAAGTTGGCCAGGGACTGGTCTGACCTGGTTGGAGTGACCCGGACCGACCCGGCCTGCTGGGTCTATTCCGACTCGCTAGGTCCTGCCTGGACTGTTATTTCCGACTCAGCCGCATTGGGTGGCCCATCCTACATTGAGTGGCGTAGAGGAAACGAGGGAAGTGTGAGGCCCCAGGGGCCACTGTGGCCACGAGGGCCACGTGAAGCCGCGGGGTGGAAATTCCATGGGGACCTTGAGGTGGTGAGGCCATGGGTGGTGAGGCCATGTGGAAGCGTGGAGGGCTGGGCCTCTGGTTGGCAAGGAGGGACACAGGGCAGTGCGGAGGGCTACAGTGTGGTGAGGCAGCGGGGTGGCACAAAGGCCCATAGGGCGGCGTGGAGGGCGCAGTGCAATGTAACCTTCGTCACGGCTGCCAGAGTTCTGGCCGCCATTTCTGAGTTCCACCAGTTCCTATCTCCAGCACCAGTCACTGCCTTCTTCCATTACGAGAACACAACAAACCTCAAGAAAAACTACGGAGAGGACGGGCCATGTTTGTTTTTCCCTCACCCTCCCCGTTAGGGTGGTAGGAAGAGGCTTAAAAAAACTTGTATGATGAATGACAAGAATGACAGGGGGTACACAGAACATCAAGCCTACAACCTCTAGAAATGATTATTCCCAAACCATCAAAAAGAAGTCCCCCGTGAATCAACTAGTTAGAGAGTTGATCCGTGTTCTTTGCTTAGATGGGACAAACATTGGAAATAATAATCACATTTAAAATAAACCCCTACCAGGGAGAGTTGTTTACATAGGTCGCAAGATGGAGACAGTGAAGGCGAAGAGAGCTCCAATGATCATTGCTTTTGAAGTTGGTTTGAATGTCGTCCTCGTTCTTCAATTACGGAGTGCGTTTTTTTTTTGAAGAAGTTCTTCATTGAAGAAGTTATTCATTGGAGACATTCTTCTTTGGGGGAGAAGGATTCCTTCTTTCTCTCTCCAAATTCCCTTGTGCCAATTCTTTTCCCAATTCCACCAAAAAGAAAAACAAATAGACAACATAATATAAATAACATATCATTTAATTTTATGTTCACACTTAAAATTATTTGGAAACATAAGATTTAATTTTATGTTGAAAAATTAAATTTTTTGTTAACATATCATTTAATTTTATGTTGACGCATAAAATTAATTAAGGGAGATGAGTGGTTTCCCCCCCCCCCCCATTATGATGGATTTAGGTGGACCCCACCACCATGCTTTGAATTCAAAAATGGTGGTTTCAGTTCGGGTGTTCCCCACTTCTATAACTCATGTAGAGAGGTTTACTAGAAATAAAATAATATATTATTTTATTTTATTTTTCACTTCCATGAAAAAACCGAAAGAACTGCCTTTCACTCTCGACCCACTTAGGTCTAGGTGAAGGTCCCCTAAAGCAAATATTGGTTCTGTGAGTTCAACGGATCTCTCAGATCACAATTCTGAGTACCTATTCAAAAGTTAAATAAACCCACTCACGCTATTACTGAATGTACCCAAAAAAGGTTAGAAATTATTTCCAGGAACAACGGGCCCTGGAATCCCACAACTTCAATTTTCATGGACTCGTAAAATACCCATTTAATAAATTAAATTTCCTGGAATTTCTGGGACATTACATATATTGTGTGTGACCCTGGACTGTGGGGGTGTTTCATTGGGACACATGATGATACGACTAGAGACTGCTCAGGAGTATGTAACTTTCAAACGAAGCATGCATGTATGGGTGTTTTAAACCATGGGTTAGGTATGCAAAAATGTTAAATGAGAATTATTTTTAATGCATTGGTTGTTTTTTGGAAGTATATCATTCTGGAAATTGCTATAATGAGAACTTATTTTCAGTTGTTTACAATTGGTTTTGGAACATGTTTATGTTGTTTTATAAACATTTTTCACAATTTTTTTATATAATTAGTTTTATATAAATATGACTAACTTTTCTATCCTGGTGTAATAACTAGGGAAGTAATTATGGAATGACTACTGAGTTTTATGCTCACCCGATATTTGTCACTTGGGTAGTTTTGCAGATACTAGATTCCGAGACATGAGAAATGGTGGATTTTCAAACATCTTGTGATCCTTATGTTGTTTCGTGATTGGAGAATGGATATTTTGGTGCATGGAGACTCGTTTTCATCTTATAGTATATATTGTTTCCTTCTTATATTTCCTTTTATAGGATTATGTCTTCAGATGTGCTACACATGGTTTTGGTTTTGGTTATAAATAAATTTTCATGAAATTTCATTATTAGTTCATTTATCATATGGTGTTTGGTTGGTTATGGATGTTGGTTAATGGTTTTTTAAGGGTAATTAATCCCCAACATGTATTTTAAACACTTGATCATTTATTTCCAACCTTTGGAATCTTGGGGATGTCCTATAAGGAATCGTAGTGATTCATTGTATTCTCAATCCAATTCGAATAAAATGAATAATTAATTGGCCTTATGTGACATCCCCAAGATGCCAAAATCTGGAAATAAAAATTGAATGATTTATAATAAAATTGGTTGATTATTTTACCTTGGTGTAATAAAACCATTTACCAATAACCATAACCAACCAAAAACTATATCATGCATCAACTGGGAAAAACAAATCCACAACTTCTTTTATAACCAATACCATACCAATTTTACCACATAAGAAGAACAAATAGTTTCAAAGAAAACAATAAAAGGACACAATATAAACACCTTAATTAAAATGAGACTCTATTCTCCACAAGCACCATTACCCAAACACCAAACAACCCTTATATCATGAGGTGGTGCTAAATATGTGAGAAACTTTACCTTTTCCCATTTCTTGGAAGATAACATCTTCAAAAGCACCAAAGCTCCAGAGAATGGGTGATTATAAACTCAATAGTATTTCCCCAATGACTTCCTTAATCATTCCACAAGTATATAATAATTATCCATTTTAATATAAAACCAATTATATAAAACATTTTTACAAAACAGTTTATCAAACAACATAATCAAGATCCATGACTAATTGTTTGAAAATGAAAGCATGTCCTCAATAACCAATTTCTATAAAGATCAAAGTCATGTAAAACAACAAAAAGATAATTAAAACCAATTCTCATTTATCAAATATTTATATTAATTTCATAGTTCACAACACAACCACACATGGATGAAAATAAAAATCCATATACTCGCATGGGGTGAGTTATCCTTCCACTATGACTTCACTTAGTTCACTACTTTGACAATCGTAATACCTGCCCACATACATCCTAACATTATTATGGTGGTCCTTAATTCCCTTATCCATTACTTTCTAATTCATATGACCATACACCTTGACCCATGATAATTCATTTCCAAATACATGTGTGTTCAACCAATTCAAATACTTTCAAAAAACTATTCTTTTATTGAAAACCATTAAGCAAGACAATTCAATCAAACCAATTTATTTCAAACAAAATATTGATATTAGGGAAATTATCATAATTAATTCCATGTTCCACTATTATGAAAATCCCCATTTATAAATCCACATTATAAAACATTGATGAAAAGCACTTTACTCAAAATACCCAATTTTTCAGATTTCTCCAATTTTCTAAACCACCTAAATAAAGGGATTCAAATTATTTTTAAATAAACAAATCCCAACCACATAAAAATATTATATTAAATTTGTAATTATACCCATCAGTTCAATTAATTTTATTCGAGAGAGGATCCACCTACCTTTATAGTTTTGGAGAACACTAAAAAAAGATGAAGAACGCTCTAGAAACAAGGTTGATTATCTTCTAAAATGGAATTAAATACCTTCTCCTATAACAATAAAGACCAAATATTATCATAATAGGAATCCCCCATCTTAGATATACACATAATGGTTGTATTTCTGAGAAAAAAAGTTAATTGGAGAAGTTAATCAAAGTGGATCTAATGAAACACGATGAGAATGAAGAAGAATGTCACTTATCGAGAGAATCATGATTTCAAATGCTAAGTGGAGGCCCCAGAACTATCCCAAAATGCTTGTGAGAGGTTCCCAAAACATAATTTGAATGAAATATTAACTTAGTGTAATTTGGGAGTAAAAAATATAATGTAGAAAAAAATGATTAAGATCCAATAATATAGTATCGTGTTTTTACCCTATGCAAGGTTAGTCTACATGGGTAGGAAAATTATTTGATAACCATGTGTTTCCCACTTTTCCAAAACTATATGTCTGAATGGTTTCTCCTAGTTCCTCCGCAAGGTTTGTAAAATCCATGAACCTATCCTTATTCCCCAAAAACAATTTTTTTAATTTTTACCAAACTCACCCATCCTTCACCCTTACAATCTACAACCATAAAAAGAATCATTTAAAGATTACATACTAGAAACAGGGGGTTCTACATTTACACCATAGATTTCATTTTCCATATTACACCTCCAACATGTTGACATATAAATATTGGTATATATTTATATAATCCTTTTCCCAATGAACATATTTTCTTCTCCATCTATGAAAACATATAATTAGGAAACTCATATATATATATATATATATATATCAATATAAATGGATCAAAAATGTATAAATATAAATGAAAATTTTTAGAAAACCAAAACATGTCATCATTCCATTATAGAAGACAATAAATTATTAAACAATATATTGAAATTTTCAATTTATAGGTTCAGATTCATTTGAATAACCAAATGAGAACTTATGATGTTTAATATTTCAAAACAAATCTTGAAAACATGATTTTATTAAAGTAACCTAAGATGAAATAATTATGAAAGTGTGGAAATACTTAAATAAAACCATTATATTGATCAAAACACATTTCCATGATTTATTTTCCTAACAAAATAGAATGTTAAACCATTAAAATAATATTATATATTAGAAAAATGCATGGGAAATGTTGAACCTACATTAATTAATTTCACCATTGAAAAACAAGGTTTAGATCCACATCATAATTGTCAAAGTTTCACTAGAAAGAAATGATTGAAAAATGATCAAAGAATCCCAAATTAAAAATCACATAAATCTGATGGGTGGAAGAAACCCTACCTGAATCCAATTGAGAAATCACTTATTTCAATGGTAATTAATGAAATTGTCCCAATGGGAATCTTGAACCCTAAATTTCATGAACCCAGTTAGGATGTCATCAAACATGACACACGATCATATCTGAGACATGGACCAAATGGGAATTTTCAATCCCAATAGTATAAAAATAAGTGTTCTACATCAATATAAACTAATGGAAATGATTTTGTTTAAATAATTATTACGGTCAAAATAAACAAACAGAACATGAAACAAAAATCACAATAACTAAATCTTAATAAATTTGAAAAAATTTGAAAAAATTTCAAATATAATAGATGAATAGAAAATAAAAGATGAAACAAAAATTAAAACTAGACCATTACAACATGATATCTAGGTGATATCTAGGTCACCTCCATCCAATGAAACCAACATGCTAAAAGTGCAACTGAGCCATAAATATAAACTGCAAAAATTGAGTGTGACTACCGAAACTGAGTGGCACAATTAGGTTGTGAGATTAAACATCATAGTAAAAAACCACCATAGAATCCGTACATTTATTTTCCCTAAATTTTCCATAAAATACATGTTTTAAATTAAAAAAACGATAATATTTTTGAAATATTTTGATGAAACAACCACAACCTTTACTTTTTCCCAATAACACAAGCCCCATTAATATTTTCAAAATACGGTTACCATTTTAAAACCAAAATCCCATATAAGATCTATAAATGTGGTATCAAACAATTTTTAATTTATATAAATAATATTATGATCAACCAAGTGAAACAAAAAATATAAATCAATATAAATATAGTAAACCATGAGAGTTCTTAAACATCTATAGAGTAATACCTAGATGTACTCTAATAGGACTCACCTATTGGTGTATCATGAATCTCCATAATTTGTAACCAATAATTTTCTCTAAACTATCCAATCTGGTGGCACATCCAACTAATCCATGTAATGTCAATGGGTACCAACCCATCATTTCTTGGTCAATAATCAACCATCACTATACCCTCTAAAAGATGACCAAGAGTCATATTTTAAAAATAATTGTTGAAAGGAGAGGCCCTTCCACATACAACTCACATTACCTACCTCTACCACACTTCTCTTCCCCAATCACAAACATCACCCACCATGATAACCCACAAAAGAATATCCTCAATAGGGGTTACCATTTTATAACATTCCATTATAAAATTCCAACCATGACATTATATCATATAACATTCAATACATTTATGAAAAACATAATAAGATTCTAATCAGGCATTTACACACCTAAAACCACATTAATTTACAATACATTTCAAGGTACCATCCATGTCTTCACCTCATATACATTCCAAATATATATAAAAAACCATTTCAAACTATTTAAAAAACCAAGACAAGTCACACACTCACTTAAAGGTTACAATAAAGCCTTAACCTCAAATATCATTCAAATGAACATTTGTGTAATTTGAATCTTGAGGACCAGTAGTTAAGATCCATGAGTTTTATTAATGAAATAAAGAAGAGGGATAATTTTTTTTAAATCTAGGTTTTTAAAAAGAACATGTTCATCCAAAACCATTATCATTTCTGGGCTACCCTTGTGAGAACTACCAGAACACATTGAAGACACCACATCCAATGAAACAAGTCATGTATTCCTTAAATAATCCAGAAACCACATTTAATAAAATTACACACATTTCAACTAAATCAAATACTTTGAAACAGTTGAAAATAATAGTAGAACATTTAAAAATAAGAAGAATTAATTCATAAATTTTCACCATAATCATCCATCCATAATGTTGCATAAAAACACACATCCCTCCCAAATTACCATTCTAATTAACCTATAGAAATATAAAAAAGAATACTATTTATAAAATATTTCAATTTCATTTATAAAAAAAATTTCATTTTATCAAACACTTTGAATAAATTTTAATATATGAAAAAACAAAATAAACCCCATTAAAATTAATTTCAACCCATGTTTCATTAATAAAAACACAAAATAAATTTATGATAACACACATAAATCAATATTATAATAATTGTTTGGACCTAAAGGAAAGATAAAACATGAATGGAATGCTAAATAATAGATAATAATTGAAAACCCACCTCAATGGAGTTTGGGATCATCAAAACATCAGTATAATGGAGAACCTTGTTTTAAAAGAAATCCCCACACCCTAACAATCAATAAATCAAACCATACATCAACTCTTTCCATTAGGGTTAAGAGAAAATAGAACCCCCACCAAAACATGAGATGATTTGAATATGGAAAATATTAAGTGGTGAAATTAGCCAAAAACCATAAAAAACATACCTTATAGCTTTGGATATGCATTCATAGAGGTGGAGGAGCCAAAGAAAGAGGGGTTCTAGGTCATCTTTGAGTTCCAAAAATGACTCAAGAGTGATGGATCAATTTGTGTTAATATTGTTGAAGGTAGATTATGGAATTTCGACTCTTCAATGACCTAGAAACATCACAAGTTTTTATCATCATGGTTTAAGAAAATGTATACCATCCATGAAAGGGATAATTGAATAGAGGGGCATGTAAATGTGTTGGTTAGAATGTCTCCAAACTGTGTACCAAATATGAGAAACACTACTATTTAACTCTGAAACCAAACTACATGCTTCCTGAATCTTTTTCCTAAACGAGTGAATACCATGTTCTATGCCTATGACCTCAAACCATAACATTCACTGTTACCTAGGTGAGCCACACGGTTAACCAAACCATGCATCCAAACTGCACATTGTGAAAAAACTAACCTGAAAACTCAAAAAAAACAAATTAGGGTACTCATACTGATCGTTAATGTAAAGATCCAATGATAATAAAATAAAAATAATAATTTAAAAGGTTGTTATGTGTAAATTATATCCACCACAAACATATTTTTCCCATATAATGTCACCTATATTAACGATAACCAAATAAATTTCTCCTATGAAAAAACTGAACGAAACTATGAACCTTGGGGTTACTGTTCTGAGGTATTAAGTGATTTCATGCGGAGGAGTAGGATGGCTCCATTCTCTCCTATCCACACCCTCCCGCTTGTAACTCCGTCTAGGGTTTCCTTTATAAATCATTCGTTGTGGGTCAGTAGAGCACCCAAGCATCATTATTCATCCCTCTTCTTCCTTATTCCCTTTTTTTCACCACGTGTTTCCTTTTTCTAGCCCCGTCAGGCTCTTCTCAGGATATAGACCCCTTTCTCCCACGCAGCTCATCTTGGCATGTGTCTTAGTCTTCCTTATGGTGTGGTTTTGAGGACTTTTCAATGGTTGTTTACTGTCGAAGCTTCCGGCCACTCATCATATGCTCTAATCTCTCATTCCCCTACGGCCCTCAAGGATAGAGCCAAATCTATGGGTACTTTAGGGTTTTGGGATTTGAGGATTGGTATTCTTGGATTCTTCGGCTATTCTCGTTTCAGTTCCTCCACACTTGGTTGGCTTATGGTTCGTTGTGTCGTCATCGACCTATCCTTCCCTTCTCTGATCCCAAGTTCTGCTTCACCTTTCCCAGGCGGATTGGGAGCAGTGGTAACAATGGTGTTTAAGGATATGTGGTTGGTGGCCATCAGTGTTCTGGGCTTGAGACCTCATTTTTGTCTTTGTTCGGTTCTAGAAACTAGTCTCGCCACTTTTTGGCCTTCATTCTCTGGTTCCAAATTTAGTTTTTTTTTGTTTTTGGTTTTATTTTGATTCAACTGGTTGGATAGTCTTGTGAAGATATTTTTCTATCGTGACGGTGATGATTTCATGGTGATTCGGTTCGGCGTGCTGTTTTCATTATGGATGGTGGTGGTGGTTCAGTTTATGTTCACTTGGTAGTGGTCCAAAAATGGTGATGGCAATTGTTTTTTGAAAGTGGAAACAACAATGAATTCCAGCTGTTGGTTCTACCAAGTGAACCACTTCATTTGGATGATGAAAAACTCGAGGCGAAGTTGGTTTTCTCGACTACATTAGGCAAGGCTCGAGGTGGCTTCTCCATGAGCTTCTATGTCCCAATTTGATTATACTGATTATTCGATAGGATGCATTGATAAGAGGTAGTTTGGTGATGATGTGATAAGGTGCATGTACCAGTTTGAATTTCAAATTTTAAATCTATGTTTGTGGATTATTTTCTCCCAATTTTGAATTTTTTATTTTTTATTTTGAATTTTGAAAACTATGGTTTGGCATGAATTCTGTTTATGTGAGGTTACCGCATTTCCATAAAGTGGTTTCTGGAAACTACAAAAAAAGGATTTGGAGGAGGTTTACTGTTCACACTAAAATTCACACATGGCCTTTTCTAAAGAAAAACTCAGAAAAAATATCAATGGTAGAACATAAGGGGGTTCTCCACATCATAATAAATTAACTAAGACCACAAATCAATAAAATCCTTAACACAATGGCACTGAAACAAATATTCCAGTAACTCTACCCCAAGCCATCTGACGTTGTATCTCTCAACAAAAACTGTTTATACATTTCCACAATAACTATACTATACAACCATAGAAACCTGAAAATTTTCCACATTAGTCAAAAACCATGAAAATAGCAGGTAAATAAGTGAAATGAACTTTGAAAAAATATTGGAAAAAAACAATATTCATCATTTCCATAAGCACAGACATCTCAAAAAATGATCACCAACTAAAACAAAAACCAACCCAAATATTCTTTTTGCACTCGAACGATTTAACTCAAATTTAGACATTTGTTAAAAGAATAAAAAAATTTAAATAATAAGTAGACAATTCCACAAAACTATTCGATATAAAGGAGAACCTAGAAACATTTGGAGAGAAGAAGACATGAAATAAAATCATCTCCCCTCCCATACTGAAGACAAAATGAGCAACATCTTCTCACACCCTCTTTGATTCGATGACTATGTGAGAGCATTACTCTGGGGCCTGTGGCTAGATCCACGATGACCAAATAATCCCCTACCTTATAGTCAGGGATAGACATCCTCCATAAAAACCATCTTATTCTCATGATTCTTCCTGCACAACTTCTTCAGATGACACAGATTACCACAATGATTTCAAGTCCATAGAGGGATATAAAAAATATTTCCTTGAATATCTAAACTAAACGCATTGGAAGAACATGATAAAATGGTCTGATGAAGAAGAATCTAGAACCAAAAAATATAATTTTATAAAATATGATCTTCTAGAGCACCCATCACACTAGGTTTGGAGCCTTCAAGAATATAAAATGATCATGGACTACATAAATCATGAGATCCTACAAAAAACATTTTTACATACACAAAATCTACCAACAACTCAATATGAAGATCCTTGGATGAGAGGGATCACTCATTGGTCTCTAGAAGAAAACCCAAAATGAAAATATAGGATTTCATTAGATCATAAAATTCTATATCTTGATAGAAAGAAACCAAATCCTTGAAATGTTCAACATAAGCCTTCAATATCTATTGGCCTTGCAGAACATTCATGATATATTCTAAATTCTTCAACTTCACCTCCTTAGGTGTTATTCATCAGAAAAATGGACCTAAAATCTTCCCACATCATCTCAACCATCATCGATGACTGAGAAAATAACTTTCCACCAATCAAATTTTGAACCCTTAAACAAACACAAAGTACTGTGAACTCTAACAGATTTAGGAGTTCCCATTGATTAGATGACACTCTTTTCATCATCAAGCCACTTCACTACCTCTAATGTAACATGATCACCATGGTTGATAGGTAACAACTAAGAAGAATAAAAAACTAGTCGTGAATCATTTGATAATATGGGAGTTTCTCATGGTGTCATATTCTGGTCAACAAGAGAAACACAAAACCAGAATCAACATGAAAACAAAACACTACAAAAAGAACACATCATTCCACAGACCACATTCTCTCAATCCAATCACATACATGTTCTACAAAAATACCTCTTTTTTATGATCCACCCTTTTAATTTTGATTTCAAACCCACCTTTATGTAAGTCCATATTTTAAAAAACTAAAACTCAAATTTTAATTGAAATCCAATTCCTAAAATAGTTTTCATTTCAAAAACCATCATGGGAAGACCATGTGAACCATTAATCTCAAATACTCAACCATGGAATCCTATAAACAAAGAAATATTTTTTCATCCACTTCTTCTTATTTAATGAAACTCAACCAACATGAACCTCTAATATATTCACACATATATGTAACATCCAAAAAACATAATAAGGTCCACACACACCATTCCATTTATAAACCCCGTGAATTTACAAAAAATTAAAACTGAAAGTCTTTACATTAAACCCCAATATTCACAATGAAAACCCATTTCAAAGAAATAATATCCATTTTAAAAACAACTATCATTTTAAAATCTTACTAACTCCAATAAGAATTGAAAAAGAACAAAAACCATGATAAACCACCAGGATGAGGAACTAGTATCTAGTCCTATCTCGGTGACATGTTATTGGGTCATTCCCCTAGTAAGTATCAACACCACGGGAACCTTGAATAGTTCACTTGGACTCCACATGGGTATCTACTCCATGTGTGATCATGAAATAGCACATGATCACCTCCATTTTCATTCCACAACCAAAACAAAGAAAATAAACTCAAATAATGGAAAAACAATGGAAAACTAAGGATCAGAATGATAATTGGGGTATTAAATCGTTACTCCACCTACCTCTCGAATTCCAATAGTCCTAATATCCAATCAACCTGACACCCCAAATAACAAATTTCCTTCTCTAATAGCATTTTTTCTTGAACCAAGAGAGGACATCATCCAACCTGACACATGACCTGATTGGATTCATGGGCGAAGGGCGTTCTAGATCTCCACAAGAAAGCAACTAGTTTCGAGCATCAAAATAAACCAATGGGAATGATTTAGCCAATATTATAGCCATAAAAAAATAAACCAACTATACATGAAAAAAAACTAACAATGGATGAATATAACCATATATGAAGAATGTTATTATTAAAATAGATGAAAAAGTGTTGAAAAAAAAATTAGACCATGTTAACAAGATCTCTGTATGAGCACATGGTAACCTCTGTCCATAAAACCAACCTAATAATTGAGAAATGGAACTAGGAACCTAAACTAGAAAGCCTACTATGGACTACCAATGCATAGTGGAATTAGTAAGATGTGAGTATAAATAGCTCAACATGCAACCACAATAGAATCCTTTCATTTCGGATCAAAAATATTATTCAAATATTAGTTTAAAATTAGACTTAGGAAAAACGATTTTAATTTTTTTTAAACAACCACATAATTTAATTTTTCCAAATAACACATTAACCATTCCCATTTTCAAAATATTATTACTGTTTTAGATACCAAATACAAAATAATATCCATGAAATGTGATATCAAATAATATTGATGATTAATAAATAATAGTACAATCAACCAAGTAAAAAAATCACAAATTGAAATATATAGATATTAAACCATGCGTGTTCCCAGACATCATTTGAGAAATACATGGACAGACTCAAATCAAACTCACCTACCATTGTATGTTTCATCACCATATTATATGAAAAAATAGCTTCTATAAAAAAGCTAATCTAGTGGAAAATCCCACTAATCCCTATAATTTCAACGGGGTGACAACCCTTTATATCGTTGTCAATAAGAAACCAGCATTCAAACATATACAAGATTACATAGAGACCCATTGTAAATGTATGCACTGAAAGGGGAGGCCCTTGAATGCATGACTCTCATTAATTTCTACCACCACACATTCCTACCATAATCCTACACACCCCCAAATACTATAATCCACATAGGTAAATACTCGATAGGGGTTCCCATTTTATGACATTATTTTTTTAGGTTCCAATCAGGCGATCACATCATTTAAGCATTAAAACATTTTTAAAAACATACTAAGTTGCAAATACAGAATTTACACTTCCAAAACCACATTCATTTTCCAATCATTGAAAAGTACAAATCATTACATAATGTTATATTCATTCTATATATATTTCCAAAACCACATCAAAATGTTTATAAAACCAATCGAATTCACACACTCAAATGAAGGTTCCCAATGACCCTTATCATCAAATATCATTGGAAACCATATTTGTGTCTTTTGAAACCAAAGGGACACTAATTATGAGCCAAGATGTTTAATAAGAAAAGAAGGTGGATGGATAAGTGTTTTGAAATATAAGATTTAAAATTGACAATGTTCATCCAAAACCATTATCATTTGTGTTCCCACCTATGTATTATCCCAATACGCATATGGAACATACCACATACAATGGAAAAAGTATAGTATTCACAGAATCTAAAAATAATAACTATTAAGGAAACAATAAATTCTTTCAAACTAAAGAGAAAACTTTCACTCAATTAACAAAGTGAAATAAAATATTTCATAAAAAATTGTTCCAAAAAATCCCACCACAATCATCAATCCATAAATAGTGATCAAAAATCATGCATCATGACCAAATTATTATTCAAATCAACCTAATAAAATATATCATGGACAAAAATTTAAACAAGAGTTCAATTTCATTTTTATAAAACAATATTAATTTCATCAGAATCCTTTAATGTGTTCCAATTTAGGAAAAACTAATGAAACCCAGTTTATATTTAGTTCTCACCTAGTTTCCACAAAAAACACCAAATCACTTTTTGATAACCAATAGAAAAGAAGATTGTATCATTTTTAAGGTACTCAATGAAATACCAAACATAAATGGCATGTTCTAGAAACGAAAATATTTGAAAAACCTAACTATATAGTGTTCAAACAAAATGAAACATTAGGAAAATGGAGATCCCATCATGATACATAGTTCACACACCATAATATTCAACAAATAGAACCATATTTCAACCATATCTATTATAGTTCAGCAAAAAGATATCCCCCAATAATAAAACCCTATAAATACAATGGTGAGTTGAAGAAGGGGAAAAAATTAGACCAAAATGAAAGAAATATACCTTATAACATTGTAATTTCATATATAGTGGAGGAGGAGACAATAATAGGGGGTTTAGGACCCCTTGATGTGCCAAAAAATGACCTAAGACAGAGGGGATTGATTTGTGTTAAAATGATGGGATGATATAATATGGAATTCAATCATTTTTAAGACCTAGAAATTTCAAACTACTTGGACTCATGGTGTAACAAATTGTGTTTCTACCATACAAAAACTACTATAAATTAGTGGAACCCTATATGGGTTGGGAACAGGGTTTAGAAATAGTGCATCAACTGTTCTAAACACCGTTTCCCAAATCCATAACCAAACAGATTGCATGGTGCAAAATTTACCAAGACATGTGAAATCCATGGTCCATGCCCCAGAACTCAAACCAAGAGTTTCATGGTTACCTAGCTAACCCACATGTTTACCCAAACCAGGTTCCCAAACTGTGAACTTTCCAATAACTAAGCTGAAAACTAAAATACTAAATAATAATAACATGCAACTCAATCAAAATCTCAACCCAAAAATCCAAAGATGATAAAACAATAAAATAAAATTATTTCAATGGTCAAGGTGTAATACTAAGTACTACGAATCAAATAATTATCAAATCAAAATCGGGATAAGTTTCAGATTGGCCTCATGTGGAACATGGAATGGGATGAAAACCCAATTCAAATATATTATATAATAAAATAGAACATGAAACAAAAAATATATAATAATTGAACCAAAAATAAAAAGGATAAATGGCCAAAAATAATTGAGGGATGGAGGGAGACTAGGTCACATGGCTAAGAGTCCCTCGTGGGTAGTGTCAATAATGACTGTGAGGGTAATGGAGAAAACCCATGGAGGGTTTCAATTTGTTATGGGAAAAACTATGATTATAATATTTTAAATGTAATGGAAATTAAGCATGGTTTGGAAACATAGTTGGAAAAATTGTGAAAACCTAGAACCACACACAGAGAACCATGCATGGGAAGGTTTCGAAATTATGGAAACCATTCACAAGAAATTTGGATCGATATATAACGTTTTTAAACCTTCTCATGTATTTTTTCATGGTTTATAATAACTATGAACCATGCATTATCATATCATGGGAATCCAAAATATATAAAACATAAAAATGGTTCAAACTAAAATTAAAATATGTGGCTAAAAATTATTAAACAATTAAAAATTATGTACAAATCATGATGAAGGTATGACAATCCTCCCCACCATGACATTCTTTTTAAACAAAAATTCCAAATAGAATTATGTAATCATGAAAAAGGAATTAATGAACTAATTCCAATGATGGGACTCCAAACCTAATTAATTAAGAACTAACCCACATTTTCCTCACTAATTATGTGATTTGATATCCATAATTATCCAAGATATCATCCTCAAAAATGAAATTGACATCCATGAAGATTGTTAGGGACACCAAGTAACTAAAACCCCAAAATCAATGAATCAAAGGGGGGAAAGGATCACATATGTAATATCATAATCAATACAAGTAAAAAAAATGAACCTTGACATTAATATCCCTATATAAAATTATCATGTATTATATATAATATCTCTGAAAATCAAACACATGATCGATATTCATGTTTGAAAAAATTATTATTATCAGTGTTCTCCCAGTCTGGAACAACGAATTACCACATAAAAACCCCTATAAATAGGGATCCCACTATGTTCATTATAAGGAACCATTTCAACCATTTTAGGACTCTTGATGAACATTGATTACCATATATGAAAAAAAACTCATGAGTATTAATGAGTTAAAAAAATATATGAGAAATGATACATAAAATGACGAAAACCATTAGTCTAATAGAATGTGATTCTAAAGTTCCCAAAATGATACGTCAATTGAAACTAAAATTACTAAATTAAATTAAATAAATGGGATATCAAAAGATAAAAAAAAAATTCACAAAAAAATAAACTGTAAAAATATCACAATCTATTTTATAAAGAATAGTTACATAGAGGACTTTTGAAACCCCAATAGAATATGAAATAGAGAAATTAATATAGGGATTTTAACCTAAACCACTAACACATAGATACCCAAAAAAAATTTACATGACTCAAGACATATCATAAAATGACCCATCTAAAGACCCTAAACACACATTGAAACCAATACTTTGAAAGATTATCACCCAGAATAGAGATAAATGGGACCAACTGATCAAAATATAGAGACATGATATGGATATAAATTTTTCAAACAAACATTCCATCACAAGATCACAAGGGGCTCTAGTATAATGTCAATGATAGAAAACATGGGACTATATATCACAACATTAGACCTTAATTAACTGAAATGATCAGAAACATGATGTACATATCCTAGTCATCCCACAAACATACCCAATACATTCCAGTTCAAAGAAGTGATACCGAAATCGAGGCATGCACCGCATCTTAAATAAAATTAATAGGAATATATATTGATAACTAATCTATTTATAAATGATGTTTTATTAACATACATATATATTACATCATATAATATCAATTTTCAATATATTTGAAAAATACATTCCTGACGACCATAATAGTTTAGTGTGTTTGGAATCTTGGAAGGAAACTATTATATCCTTGTAAAAGGTCATTAACATCTCCCATAATGATAATATAATTTTTTACTTAATACATAATGTGTATCATCATAACCTAAGGAAAAGAATCATAATAAAAGGGTGAGCTCAAAGTATCAATATGGGTGAATAAGTGAGATATGTAAGAATAATATTGATCACAAGACTATAAAAAAATAATTAGGAAAATATAATACCATTCCATCCATATCAATGGTCATATACATGAGTAATGGAATAAATATTGGTATTTCATAAGATATTAATCAAAATGAAATAAAGAATATATGAATAAAATTAGAATAAAACATGGAATTTTGGCAAACACATAAGAATATAATTTGTTCTGTATAGTAGCTGATGCATTACTTCTATTACTATCTTGGTAGTATGGGCTCACACCCTATACAAATTTGTAAGTCATAGTTAACTCTTATGGATATATCAGTAGAATGATTTAACTACACTTACTATCTTGGTAGTCCTGGTTCACTCCAATAGCCCTTTTAGTAGTCAATGTTCATTCCATATACCATCATTTTCTATCTCATGAGATATAAATCATTACCTATCACATTGGATGGAGATATAGGTCCAACCTGTCTCATAATAAAATCATATATACATGTTCCACAATATCATATATAATAATATCAAAACCATTTAAATTAAATGGGTATTATAAACATGTAAAATAATCAAAAGATGTGGAAAAAAGAAATATTTCATAATCATTTCATAATAAAAATAGGCAAAAAATTAAGAAGGATTCAAAATCATATTACTCGTTAACAATAAATAGGTTTCATTAATATTGTTAAATTATGTGTATCCCATTCATATAAATAATATTAATCGATCCTGTAGATCATTTCCTTAGAGGTAATTAGTAACATCAACGGATGACATATTAGATAGAAAATAAATTTGAAATGTATTATAAAAACATTACTTGAATAAAATATACTTTATCATTCAAACAATATTTTCAATCAATAAAACCATTTAAAAATCATTTTCTTATAAAATAAATTTAAAATATATAAGGAAGACTTGAAATAATTTGATAACCTTTTTCCTTAATATCTTATAACATAATCATCATAACATTTTAATAAACGTTTTCTTTCAAAACACTTTGAAATTTATAATGAAGGATTGAAAACGTTTCAAACCCCATTATACATCCGAACATATAAAAGAAGTGTGAAAATGTTTTGAAAACTATTTTCCTTGAAAACATATAATATAATATTAAAACAGATTTTTATTCCATTTTTCTTGAAATCATATAAAGTAATCATGAACATTTTTTGAAAACCATTTTTCTTGAAAATTTACAAAATTTAGATGAAAATGTTTTCAAAACCATTTTTCAGGAAAAAATATAAAATAACCTTGAAATGTTTATTGAAAAAAAATTAGAAAACATATGAGAGAAAAATGAAAAATATTTGAAACCCATTTTGATTGAAAATAAATTACATAAAAATAAAAATATTTTGAAAAATAAAATTATGAAATTTTTTAAATTAAACTGGAAAACGTTTTAAAAAAAACATTTTTCATGAAAATAATTTAAAAAAAATAGATTCATAAAAATTAGCACTTAAATATACAAATTAAGCTTATCAAAAATGATGGTGGGTGAATCCGTAAAAGTCATACAAGGTAAAAGAACAATTACTTATTCATGGTAAAAATTATAGAAAAATGCCTTGATCAGAAAGACACATGAGGATATGTTTTAAAATTAATAAAAGGGTAAAAGGGTAAAATTTTCTTTTATTTATCATTGGATATTATTATAATATTCTTGGATACCCATTATAGTAAACATGGATTTGAATGAACATTGATTTCCGACCGAAGAGAGGGTAATGTAGGGCTTCTTAAAAAAACATTCTTAAATATCCTATATACCAATGATTAGTAAATGGGATGAATAAATGAATATAGAATTAATAAAAATAGTAGAATATAATACATTAATTCTTTGAGATATGAGTTGTAATAATTTATCAAAGGAGGTAAAAAACATCTAGAAAATTGATGAAAGTTTCTCCATAAAATATTATAACCTAGTAATGAGGGATAATAATATCAATGTAAAAAAAATGAAATTACATTATCCTTAAAAATTCATGAATATAAGTATATTTATGATAGAACATGTATAATTTATGTATATATACCTTGAAAAATTGTTTAGGTTCATAACAAAATATGAGTCTCAATGAAGGAAAATTGGGACAAAACATATTTAAAAATTTTGTAACTTCTGAAACATAAACACCGTGACTGAAATTTCAAAAAAATTCAATGTTAATTCCAATAAATTTAGTTATAGGATACATATAACACAATAATTTTATGTACATAAACCTAACAAATTCAAATGTTATGAACATAGCATGTGTCTCACGAGAAAATAATTAAGTGGAGATCCCCTTAACATCTGTCTTGGCTCTCATCGTACTAATTCAAAACACATGTATAGTAAATATAAATTTATTATAAATATTTTTATGAACTATATTATTATATCTAATACCATATATTATTTTATTACAATCATATATTACCCTCTTGGTAACTATCCTTTGTTAATGTCTAACTTCATGTGGTATTATCTTTGTTTTTCATCATTGTCATAATTTGTTATATTGTTGGAATTAATACTAATATAACAATTCCAAATATTAAAAAATGATATAAGGATCATTTAAATAAATTTTATTTTTATTGTAATAATTTATATAATATATATGTATGAAACAGAATACACTATTCATCGAGATAGTAGGTCGTTTGTACGCAATAACAATATTTTTGTTTAACTATCGTGTTGAGAGGAAGAGAGTAAAATACACATATGAATATATATATCTATATATATATGTCACAATTAAATTAGACCTATGATACCATATATATCATATATATTGAATAAAACCAACCTTAATTCAATTTATGTAGTGTATGAACGAATCATATAACTTTGAGGGGGTAGTACTGCACGCGTCCTCAAATAAAATTATCATATTTACATAATATGGAAAAAAAATATGTATGTTAAAAAAATTATAGAAGAAAAAATACCATACAAATATAATATATATCATATAAAATTATACTTTCCAATATACTTTCTATCATCTTAGTTGGTAATGAGAAAATAAAAAAATGACATTTTCAGAGGTAGTAGTTCATCATACACATAAACAGTATGCTTGTTAACCTTTTTTCGGATTTGTGTGTAAGAGTAGGTTCAACCAGTTACAAAACATAATCCAAGTATATTTATAATACTGTTGTTATGATAAATCATATGATAAATAAATCTGGAGAAGTATTTATATGGAAAATAAAAGAAAGGACTTTAGAAAAGATGTTACCTATTATTTGGGTAACCCCTTTTGGTTTATGCAAAAAAAGCTTCCTTGTATTGCCTTCATCCAAAGTGATGTATTCTATATGGAAGGTTGGATTTATAGGAATTTTTTTGGTCCTAGATCGGATGAATATATGCGGTTTTAGATGTCTGAGGTAGTGGGAGATGTTTTGTGTTTTTATAGGGAAGGAAAAGGACTGACATGATGTTTTTAGAAACATGTTAGTTGTTCCATTATTTTTACCTAAAAAATCCATGACAAACAGAAAAACTCAATAATAGAAGGATTATTTCTAGAATATAGTTATTAAATATTTGTTGGGAAATTTTATAGGTCTTTTGGGAAATAAATTTTAAGGTTTCATGCAAAATTAATCTTTATTTGTCCTTAATCACTGTGATTAATTTTAATCACTTTTACAATACATTTTGGTTAAATATTTACATGGTCTTAATAGATTGTAAAAATTATACTGAATACACTGTTTTATTTTGTTTTTTATAGATTCAAATCACAAAATCATAACGATTAAGATTAATTATAACCCCACTGATGGGATGAAATAACACCTTTTTAATGTAGAAAAATGTTAAAAATATTGTTATGATTTTATATGAAATTTAAAAATGAAATTTATTATAGTGAATTAAATTTCATTAATAGATAAAATTTTTATCTAATGATTAATTAAATCAAATTTATAATATCATTTTTCATTAATAATTATTTTAAAAAAGTAGTTTTAATTAAAATTTATTATTTTTAACAATTCATAAAAAAGAACTTTCTCATAAAAATCCCAAAAATTCAACATAAGATAATTTAGTTATTCTAAATTTAAAAAATAAATTTATTTTATAAAATTAAATTTCTTTGTGTTCCTAAAATTAATTGTATTATTTCTGACATATTGTTATTAAAAGTAGGACATTCGAGAAAACAATATTTTTAAAAAAAAATTATTACCAGAATTTTTATCATTCATTATCTATATATTTTATTTCTATAAAAAAGGGTAAAAAATATTTTAGAAGTTGTTATTACAATTCATATTTCTATGATTTAATATCTCATTAATAATTAACTTGTTTAAAGGATTATAACAATAAAATGATGTTTTCGTAGAAACTGTAACATCTTAGGTAAATAAAGAATATTACATTTTCATATTTATTAATATTTTTAAATTAAATAGTAATTTTACTTTAAAGGGGTTTCTATGTTCGATAGTGTAACCGATAGGCAAAAAACGAGTTTCGTTGAAATCTTACATTGCACACTAATAATATGATAATATTATTTTAAATGGTAGTTAACACATAGTCTTTGTAATGGTGGAAATAAATATAACTAACTAAAATATGATTATACATTTTTGTTAAATGTATTTACATTTATCCAATAAATGTTAGAGGTTTAAAATTTGAATGAATCCATTTTTAAACATAAATATACTAATATTCTTTAAAAGGATGATTAAACGCCTTTTGATGGAGAACCATTTTTAAATATAATTTTTGTAAATTTTATATATTATACAAAATAAAATCCTTCCTTATAATCATGAATTCAAAATTTACTTTGTGTAAATTGTTTAGTATTTTTCCGATAAATTTCATTTTTAATGAATAGTGATTTTTTTGGTATTTTAGTTCAAAACAGCCTTTTAATATAATTTATTTATATGATTAGATTATTAATTGTGTTTAAATTTTAATTAAAATATATTTTTACCATTTAATCTAATGGTGGTCAATGTAATTATTTTCACTTTGAAATTGGGCAAAAACAAAAGTCAATTTTTGATAGATTTTGTTTCTTAAAAACACTCAATTTGTTTTGACAGTAGGAATTAATTATAAAATTAATTAATGAAATATCTATGTTTTTAATTAGGTAAAATGGAAATCATTTTTGAATTTGAAAAATCAAATATATCTTAGGTTGAATATTTGGTATTTTTCTCAAAAAACATCAATTTTTGATAAATAGTGAAACCAATATGTAGTAGTTAAAAACTCATTTTTTCATTTAAATGAAATTTTACAACATATTTGAATTGAATTCCTAAAATTTTACATACATGGTTTTCATTGGTATGTATAATTTCGTTCAATGGGAAGAAATTGTTTTGGTGAATAGTATCTTTGGGGTTTTCTTAACTACGATTAAAGGTAATTATGGTAATTTAAGGTAAAAAAATATTATAAAAATATAAAAATACCTTCACACATGTCCTAACCATATTGTATGAGTCATGTCCGAGCATGAAAATACATGGGTCAATTTGGGGTCCCCATGGAGCCACTTGGTTATGATAATGACATTAATAACATTTTATTTAATGTAAAATTAAAAATTTCAAAAACATATATTGTTTTACTAAAACAATTTTTACACGGGGTTATATAAATTATCATTTTCGATATAAATATTCATCATAAATCTAAAAATATTTCCTACATCATGGTAATTTTTTTATAATTTTTAGACATCAAATAAATAAAATTATTTATGACACAATGATGATACAGTGTTTACGCCATTATTGAATAATTTAAATAAATAAGAAGATATAGTTCAAAAAAAATCCAAAGCTCTCCAATTATTATTGGATGATTTTATTTCAAACATGGGACACCTTAGCTTCTACATTAATTATTTTTGGACCTTTATAATCTGAAAAGAATTATATAATAAAATAATATTTTCATGCTCTCCAAAAGATCCCTCCTCTTACTTATAAAAAGACCCCACATCCTACCCCTTTATAACACTTCTACATACATTTGGATCATCCAAAAACTACTCAAATAATCTCCCAAGATCCCTCTATTAATCCCAGAAACCATAAATTAGGCATAAATCACTTCAAGAAACCCTTTTGGTTCAAACCAAGGGGAGTTACCAGATTTAAAAGTAATGTCTTCTTTTATGTTCTTCTATTTTATTTTGCTTCTCTAACCCACTAAACTCTTTTTATTACTTTATTTTGTTACAAAACCAGTATATTTAATAAAATAGAATGTTTTTATTATATTTTTTGGAGCTAAACTTACACAAACCTCTATCTAATGGGTGAAGAACATATTGTTTATGTGGACAACGAACTACTGCCTCACGTAAGAATGATTGTTCAATTATCTCCTACCGCCACTCATTGTGGCCATAATGATGTCACTATTTTTATATATGACATATATTTTGTTTATTTTTTTCTTATGATTCTTTATTTTTTATTTATTTCATACATTTATAGTTTCCAAAATAGGTAAATGCAATAATTTCATTTTAGGAGGTGCAGACTACCGCCCCCTCAAAGTGATATGACTCCTTCATGCCATACGTGGAACGTATAAAGGATATAATTTATGAACATATGTAACATATATGAAATAAATATTATACTGAAATTACAATATACCTATTAATCACTATGTCTTCATTTCATTAAAATATGAAATAGAAATGAAAGCAGTGTTCATGTGTACGTATGGATTACCATCTCCACGAACGGTGCATTTAATTTCTTATCTCTAAATGTTATGTACTATTATAAATACATATATTTACGGGATATATAGGATATATATGGAATCTAAATTATGGATATCATTATATAGATAATGGACTCTTGACCATATGGACAATTTATAATTATAATTAGTTCATTTTTGACTCAAGTTCCAAACATCCACAAAATTTCCATTGTGAACTCAAATAATTAAATAATTGTTAAAGAAATTTTATAAGTGATATAAAATGAATAATAAAAATGAAAAATATTATTAAGAAAGTATAAATTAATATATGTTATCATTCAGTAAGAATAAGGAACATACGAGCGAGTCCAGTCGGACACCTGGTAAGGGATTTCTTATCTCACTTTTAATTCCATGAGATTTCCATTGTTTGCCACTTATTTATTTCATGTGGTGTATTGTTTAATTCCATTTGTTATATATTATTATTATTATATTTATATTCATGGTATTATATGATTCATTTGGTTCTTTTTATCATTTTTTTCATATGACTTGATTTATAAAAATGAGGTAAGGGGTTTTTATCTCACTTTTTATTCCCGTGAAATTCATGCTATATTTGTCACTATCACATTTGAGTGTTGTATGTAAATACAATGATTCTAATAATTATTTAATATACTTTCATTTATATTTATTTACATCAACACTTTATGGTCATTCTTTCATATGATGTATGTTTCATAAGTTACCAAATCAGTAAGAGAACCTTTCAGCCTCTTCTTTTTAAAAGGCTTCTTTTTATTATGTCTTTTAGTTAACATCTTATTATGTTGGGATAGGGTCTTATATATCCTTATTGATGTAAATTTTATGTCCAAGTGATGATATACCATTTTCACTCTCATCAAATCATTTTCCTGAATTTTAAAGTGACGTTGTTAGGTTGTCGAATTTTGTAAGGGAACTTCTTAACCCAATTTCAATTCTTTGGGTTAAACCTCTACATCATGATTATGTCATGATATGAAAATGTGTGAATGACATATTATTGTTTTACACATAATATCCACTTATATTGGGTGTATTTATATTTTTCAGGCGTGATAATGCCATTGATTTATCCTTAATCTAAGGATACCGTCTTTGTAAGGAACTTCATCTCAATCTCCTTTCATTGAAGCATATTTTCTTTTAATACACGTCTTTATTTTATGTGCTGTATAAACACCTTTGTCTTTCCATTTTATTCAAACGAAATCATTTTCTATAATGAATTTTACTAAACTAAAAAAATGATTGTTTCTTTTAACATAAGCGATGACAACGACCTTTTCTACCGCCATGAGTATTATTTGATCTTTGGCTTCCTAACAAGCCATGATTTTGTTAAGAGAAAATAAATACCATATACTCTTTTATATATTTTGGTATTGAAAATTGTTTTGATAATGGGTTTTTTGTCAATATATTTATGTCATATATTGTTATTGAAATGTTGAAATGTTATTTTCCCTTTATATTTGTTTTATGTCTTATGATTTTTTAATGGTACATGGACATTTGACGGGTGGTTACATGATAAAAAAAATTACGGGTGATGCCGTGAATACCAGGATGGGTGGTTACATTATAACCTCCAATGAAATGGGTATGGAAGTAGGTTGTATGGATATTCCATTTAGTGATATGTGTGGAAGTCGACCGTATGCTTATTCCATTTATGTATGTTTATGTCCCAAGTTACCCTTATACATTATGTATTTATTATATGGGTTTGTGGTGTTATTTTGGTTACAAAAGGGTAAGAAATGATATTTTATTTAGTGAAGAGTATTTACTAAATCATATAGGTGAAATGTATTACTTATGATTAGGTATTCATGGTTTACTCTCTATTTTGAAAAACTAACAGTTTCCTTCTTTGTGTATTCCTTATTGAACATTTTATGCTCATCCCACGTTTTTGAAATATTTTTCACAGGACATAAAGTATAATAGGGTCATAAATGTCATCAAAGAAATTCATGTTGTCTAAAACATGGAACTGGACATGAATCTTTTATTCAATAGTTTTTATTTTATGAAAACATAGAAAATGAGTATAAGTGTCCACTTTGTAACTTTTGAGATGTAATAGTTGTGGCCTAATTATCTAAAACTCTAAACCTGGAAATATCATAAATGTGAATTATTAATTTAATTCAAGATTGTGTAATGTTTTATGGTCAGGTGCTTATAGTTGGTATCAGAGTTCAGTTTAGATAACTTTAATGTTTTGGGTATTCTTTAGGAATAAGTGACACTACCATAATGGTTAAGATTTCAAAAAACAGTCCTAGATTTTTTAGATAAAGTGAATGATATTAAGATAACCTGAATAATTATATATTAGTATTATATGATGATTTTACTGATATAATCACACTAACTATTTTGGTTTTAGAAAATCATTGTATCTATCAGGACCCAAAGTAACAATGGATGTGAAGAAAACTGTTACGATTTTTTGAATGAGAAAATGAATGATATGGGAGATACAATAAGAAACCTTGTGGTTATTCTCAACCAACTACCTAGAGTAATGATTGGCCACTTGAACTTTAGTGATTTTTATATGGAATCATATTTTCGTGAAACAAATCCCTACAGATGTTCAGGTAATAATCATAAAGGTAAGTGTGTTCAAAAACATATGTGTCCAAGATGTGGAAAGAAACCCCTAGGAAAACTTTTCAAAGGGACAGAAAGATGCTATAGATGTGGAAGTTAAGGTCATAAAGAATGTACCTACCATGGAAAAATGAAGCATCCAGTTGACTCTAGGAAAGGGAAATAATTTCTTTCTGAGGGATCAATTGAATGTCTTAAATGTGGTGTGCATGGTCATTATGAAAACACATGTCCTATGAAGATGTTTCAGGAATGGGATCACCAAGATCGTACAAATATTTGATTACCAATACCTAATTCTATTCTTATTGAGGATGAAGAAACTGATAATGACCAAGGAAAGGTAGGGATTATTTCTTAACATATGTTTTACTATTATTGAAATCATAGGATATGATTAATGATTTTGTTTATAGGAAAGAAGTATTTTAGAATAATTTGGAACGGAATGGTTACTGGATCATGAAGAATGTTGAATGCATAAGAACTTAACATATATGGGATTCAAGAGTTATGGTAGATTTTAGGATGGTGAAATGATTAAAAGTATTAATGCTCTTTTTTTATGATGGGATTACATTAGAAGAAATTTTATAGTATGTGTAACCCTGAAGTTTGATATATGAAAATTTTATTCAAGGAACAATTATCTTTTCTTTTCTGGATATAGTTTTAAAGCACCATTTGGGTTTATATGATCATTGAAATTGGGAAAATTACAGGTTAATACATTTTGGGATGCAAAATGAATGTTATTAGATATCCTTTGTGGTTACAATATGTTATAATTATTTTTGATGAATTTATCTCTTTTTGGAATGTTATAAAATTATATAGTTTTTGAAAATGGACAACAAGAAGACCGTGTGACAACCCGTCGCATCCGACGAAGCTGTAGGAATCGAACCCACAACCAACATGCGACTGGTATTTATCACCTAACAATGGAATACGTGAATCCCATGGTTAGTTTGACTAATTGTTTTTAGATAGATGATTTTATGAATCAAGAATGAGTTGATTTTAGGGTTACTTAGGGAAATAATTAACCTATCAGGGATGATATTCTATTAGGTTAATTACTTTTCAGTATGAGAATTTTAAGTTAGTTGATGTTATTTGGAGATAAATGCTAAGATGTATCATAGGAGACTGTGTGATAATATTCTTCTGAATTTTCTGATTTTATCATTTCTTGAATTACTTTGAAGCATTTTCTGGACAGCTGTTTATGGAATGGTCTTTGATGAACATTAGGTTTTTTTGGACAAATTTTGGGAGATTAAGAGTATTTTTTCTTTTTGTAAAATATTATACTTTTTGGGGATTATCTAATATTTTACTAACCATTTCGGTTTTGGTTAAGGTCTAAAAAATGGGAAAAATATAGTTCATCTTTTGTGGATTATGTGATTTTTTAGAAGTTGATTATTGTGCTTTTAATGTAAACATGCCATCCTAAATACTCATCGTTTGGAGAAAATATGAGTTTTTATTGTAAATCTAGTAAAATATTAAAGTCTACATGAAAATTAATTATGTTTCCTTGTGTTTTAATTAATTCCATAAATAAATTCCATCAATTAAAATTAACTTAAAAAAACTTTTCTGCTAACGTTTCTTACTGGGGAATCAAATACCGTTTAACCCATCACAAGATTGTGGATTTCAGATTGTTTACTTTCTCCTGATCATGTTTTCTATCACTCTCCATCAGAACATGAAACATATTTTCTTCTCCATATCCATGATTTCATGGAATACTAGTATTTGTTATCTCAGGTGACCATTTTACTTCTCTTTATTTCTTATAATGTGATTGGTTTATTGACTCCTTTTCAGATGTGGGGCTTTCAATGAAAATTTTGAGCCCAATTTTAAAATTTTGAGGACCCAATTCCCAAAAGGGGGAAGGATGAAACATTCCAGGTAAATAAAGAATATTACATTTTTATATTTATTAATATTTTTTAATTAAATATTAATTTTACATTAAAGGGGTTTCTATGTTCGATAGCATACCCGATACACAACAAACGAGTTTTTTTGAAATCTTACATTGCACACTAATTATATAAATATATTTTCTTAAATGGTAGTTAACACCTAGTCGTTGTAATGGCCGGAATAAATTTAACTAACTAAAATATGATTATACATGTTTGTTAAATGTTTTTACATTTATCCAATAAATGTTAGAGGCTTAAAATGCGAATGAATCCAATTATAAGAATAAATATTCTAATATTCTTTAAAAGGACAATTAAGCGCATTTTTATAAAGAACACTTTTTAAATATACATTTTTTCAGTTTTATATGTTATGAAAAATAATATCCCTCTTTGTAATCAAGACATCCAAATTTACTTTGTGAATATTTTTTGGTATTTTTCCGATAAAGTTCATTTTTTAATGAATACTGAAAAATCATGTATTTTAGTTCAAAACTGCATTTTAATCTAATTTATTTATATGATTATATTATATTTTCAATTGTGTTTAAAGATTAATTAAAATATATTTTTTACCATTTAATCCAATGGTGTTCATTGGAATTAATTTCACATTGAAATTGGACATAATCAAGTGTCAATCTTTTGAAAGATTTTGCTTCTTAAAAGCATGCTATATGTTTTGATAGCAAGAATTTATTATAAAATTATATAATTAAAATTATATGTTTTGAATTTCGTAAAATGGACATCATTTTTGAAATTGTAATATCAAATATAGCTTAGGGTGAATTTTTGTTATTTTTCTCAAAAACATCAATTTTTGATGAATAGTGAAACAATTATGTAGTAGTTAAAAACTGATATTTTCATTTAAATTAAAATTTACCAATTTTGTGAATTGAATTTCAAAAATTTGAAATACATGGTTGTCATTAGTAGGTAAAATCTGGTTCAATGGTGTGAAAATAATATTTTATGAATAGTAACTTTTGAGTTTTATTAACCGCGATTAAAGGTAATCAGGGTAATTTAAGGTAAAAATAATATTATAAAAACATACAAATACCTTGACACATGTCCAAACCATATTTTATGAGTCATAAATGGCGATGAAAATACATGGGTCAATTTGGGGGGCCCATGGAGCCATATGGGTATGATAATGTCTTTAATAACTTTTTATTTAAAGTAAAAATAAAAATGTCAGAAACATATATTGTTTTATTAAAAAAAATCATGGGTTTATTTAAATTTATTTTTTAACTATATATAATCATTATAAATATAAAAAGATTTAATATATCATTTTAATATTTTATAATTTCTAGACATCATATAAATAAAATTATTTAGGACACAATGATGATGCAGTGTTTAGGTCATTATTGAATAATTTAAATAAATATGAAGATAGTATTTAAAAAAATATCCAAAACTTATCGAATTGTTATTGGATGATTTTATTTCAAACATGGACCACCTTATATTCAACTTTAATTATTTTTTGACCTTTAAAAACTGAAAATATTTTTATAATAAAATAATATTTTCATGCTTTCCAAAAGAGCCCCTCCTCTCCCTTATAAAAGACCCCACATCCTACCCCTTTATCACACTTCTCAATCCATTTGGTTCATCAAAACACTACTAAAATAATCTCCCAAAATACCTATTTTAATCCTAGAAGCCTTACCTTATGCATATATCACTTCAAGAAACCCTTTTGGTTCAATCCAAGGGGAGTTACCCGATTTAAAGGAAATGTCTTCTCATATGTTCTTCTGTGTTATTTTGCTTCTCCAACCCCTAAAATATTTTTATTCCATTATTTTTAAAAAAAAACCAGTATCTTCAATATACTATAATATTTATATAATAATTATTCTAGCTACACTTACACACACCTCCATATAATGGGTGAAGTACATAATATTTCTATGGACGACGAACTACTGCCTCATGTAACGATGATTGTTCAATTATCTCCTACCACCTCTCATGGTGGCCATTAAGATGTAAATGTATTTATATATGATATATATTATGTTTATGTTTTTCTTATGATTATGTATTTTTCATTTATTTCATTCCTTTATAGTTTCCACATAGGTAAACGTGATAAATTAATTTTAGGATGTGTGGACTACCGCTGCATCAAAGTGATATGACTCGTTCATGAAATACATGGAACGTATAAAGGATATAATTTATGAAATTATGTAACATATATGAAATAAATATTATAATTACATTATAATATACATTTTAATCACCATGATTTCATTTCATTAAAATATGAAACAGAAATGAAATTAGTGTTCATGCCTATGTACGGCTTACCATCTCCATGAACGGTGTATTTCATTTATTATCTCTAAATGTAATGTAAAATTATAAATAAATATATATATTAGATATAGTTGATATATATGACATCTAAATGATGAATATCATTCTGGAGATAATGGACTCTTGGCCAAATTGAAAATTTATAATTATAATAAGTTCATTTTTTACTCAAGTTCCGAACATTGAAAAAATTTCCATTATGAACTCAAATAACTAATTAATTGTTATAGAAAGGTAATAAGAGATATAAAAGGAATAATAGACATAAAAAATATTATTAATCAATTTGAAATTAATATAATTTTATCATTCAGGAAGAACTAGGAACATAAAAGCGAGTCAAGTCAGACACATGGTAAGAGATTTCTTATCTCACTTTTAATTCCGTGAGTTTTCCATTGTTCGAGACTTATTTTTTTCATGTGGTGTATTATGTACTTCCATTTGATATATATTACCATTATTCTATTTATATTCATGGTATTCTGTGATTCATTTGGCGCGTATTATCTTCTGGTCATATGACTCGATTTATTACAATGAGGTAAGGGGTTTTTTATCTCACTTTTTATTCCTATGAGATTCATGCTATATTTGTCACTATCGCCTTTGAGTGGTCTATGTACATCCCATGATTCTAGTATATGTGAAATATAATTTCATTTATGGGGATTTACATCAACACTTTATGGCCCCTCTTTCATATGATTTATGATTTGTAAGTTACCAAATCGGTAAGGGAACCATTCACCCTCTTGTTTTTAGAAGACGTCATTTTGATATGTCGATTAGTTTACATCTTATTATGTTTTGATATGTTCTTCTATATCCTTATTGATGTAAATTTTATGTCCAAGTGATGAGATACCATTTTCTCTCTAATCAACTCATTTTCTGAATTTTAATGTGATGATGTCAGGCTGTAGAATTTTTGTAAGGGAACCTCATAACCCAATTTAATTTATTTGGTTTAAAACTCTACTTCTTGATTATGTCAACCTATGAATATGTGTGAAGGAAATATGATTTTTTTTATATGTAATATCAAGTTATATTTGGTGTATTTATATTTTTCACTCATGATTATTCCATGGATTTATCCTTTAGATAAGGATACCATCTTTGTTAGGGACTTCGTATCAATCTCCTTTTATTGAGGAATATTTTGTTTAAATACAAGACCTTCTTTTATATGTTGTATAAAAACCTCTGACATTTAATTTCATTCAAAGGTAACCTTTTTCTATGAATTTTTGTACTAAATGAAAATAAATAGTGTTTTCTAACATAAGCGATGACAACGAACTTTTCTACCACCGTGAGTATTATTTGATATTAGGCTTCCTTAACAACCGATATTGTTTTTAAAATAAAATAAAAACCATATATTCTTCTATGTGTTTCTGTATTGAAAATGGATTTGATAATGGATTTGTTTTTTCAATATATTAAGTGATATATTGTGATTGAAATGTGGAAATGTTTTCATTCCTTTATATTTGTTTTATATATTATGATTTTATAATGGTACTTGGACATCTGACGGGTGGTGTTGTGAATACCAGGATGGGTGGTTACGTTATAACCTCCAATGCATTAGTTAGGAAGACGGCCATATGGCAATTCCATTTAGTGACATGTGTGGAAGTTGACCATATGGTTATTCTATTTAATTATGTTTATGTCCCAAGATACCTTTATATGTTATGTGTTCTTTGTATGGGTTTTATAGTGATATTTTTTTTTACAAAAGGGTAATAAATGAAATTTTATTTGATGAAGAGTATTTAATACTTCATATCTATGAAAATTATTACATATGATTAGGTATTCATTGTTTACTTGTTTTTTTTGAAAAACTATCAGTTTCCTTCTTTGTGTATTCTTTAATGCACTTTTTATTCTCATCCCATGTTTTTGAAATGTTTTTTACAGGACATAAAGTCTAATAGGGTCAAGGATTGGATCAAGGAAAGTCATGATGTCTAAAACATGGAAATGGATATGAATATTTTATTCAGGAGTTTTTATTTTATAAATAAAATGTAAACTGAGAAGAAGTGTCTACTTTGTAAATTTTGAGATGTAATAGTTTTGGCCTAGTTCTCTAAAACTCTAAACCTGAAATTGTCCTCAATGTGAATTATTAATTTAATTCAAGATTATGTAATGTTTTAAGTTCGGGTCCTCATAGAAACTCTGTATTGTGTGTAACATATGCTAAGTCGATATTCCATGTGAATGGTATGTTTGACTTAGTTTATTTCAAAACAAAATTGAAAATTAAATTTATTTTGGATAAAAGTATTTTTTACCATAATAACATTTACTTCTATATTATATCAGTTTTTTTATTTAGTTATTATTAATTATTAACCTATGAATTCATATTATTTGTATAAACCATATATTCTCTTAAACTAGTTAATAATAATAACCTATTCTATAACATAGATGTTTTGTTCTATTAAATAGTAATATTTTAATAATATATTATTATTTATCAAACCTCATTCTTGTATGTTACTCAAGAAATCGAGTAAATACATTATTGCATATGAAAAAAGATAACCTTGGTGTTTTGTATAGAGCAGGCCAAAGTTTATATTGCATGTAATGCACAATTAACTTGGTGTTGTGTATAAAACAAGCCATGCACAGTTCTATAATATAAATGAAACTATCTTCAGTGTTTCGTGAAATGAGAAATATAAAAAATATAAAATTAATTTGAAAAAAAAACATAAAATCCGAGGGTGTTACATTCTACAACCCTTAAATTGAATTCCGCACTCAAAATTCACCTGGTTATCAAAAGTCAAATTATTGAAAGTTTCATCCATAGAAACCATAGTTTTAGAAATAAATGATGACTCTTACTTTAAAAATGGGAATTTTTTGAACAATAACGGTTCCCCAATGTGACATCTAACTAGTTTTCCACATATGTGAACATAAGTTGAGAGTGAAGATTATATATAAGAAAAGTGTAAATTTTTATATAGATGGATTGAGGTCATCAAACACAAAGAATGTAATGATGAATGAAAAGTTAAGGGACTCAATGTAATAAATATGTAGTTATTTAAATGGATAATAGTTTAACATAATAAAGGTATTAGGACTATAGATTTTTTGAACATTATCATATCATTGAATAATTCTTTTTTGACAAATGATATCATGATATATAAATATATTATATATTCCTATTAAGAAATTTTCATCCTTTTTTGTTATTTTATCATTTTCAAATTCCTACATTACATAATGTAATGGATATACAACAATTAACATTTTTTCCTGAAGTGCTACAATACACTTTTAGCTGATCTTAAGGCCTATAAAATAATGAAAAGTAAAACTACATATAAATATTCATAAAAATAAATATAGTTATTACATTAATCATTAAACATAAAATTATCACTACTATTTAATCATAAATATTTATCTATCCAATATAATTATACATTAACTCAGACGTCGCATAGGTCAATGGAAGGCATGAAAACCTTATTGTCCATTGGTCATGTGTTCAAGACCAGAAACCTTGATAGACTTGATTGTTTGTCACCAAACAGACATGGTTTACTTTTTTAAAACCTCTATAATATAATTTTAAAAATATTATACATAACAATGAAATAAGTTTAATCACTTATTAAAATTTTATCCAAGGTTTTTAATAAAACTCACTGCAAAAATACATCCTCAATATTTTAACATAAACATTTCCTAAGTGGAAATCCTTATAACCCATAAGAAATATGGAAATCCAAAATCATGGAAATTAATTCATGAAGCTAGCTTAACATTGAACCCCCATATATCAAAAATTATCTCTTCATTGTCACATTCCTAACATGAGAATACCCATGTAGTAAATTCTCGTAGAACATGGTAACTACCCAAATTACCATTCATCCTTTTTGGAAATAACGGATGATTATTTATTCCAGAGTATATTAGATCTATTACTGAAATCCAAAAACACAATAAACGTAATATTTGATGACATTGAACACCTTTCTAATAATCTTTTCAAGGTTATTCTTTAGCATCTTATTTAATTATACATAACCCTCATATCATTATCCAGAAAACATTATCTTAACATAAAGAACATATTAAGGGTTACCTTACCATAAAAAAATCACATTTTCATTAATTCAACTCATTATTAAATTGGTAACATTTAACATAATCTAGTAAATAGTGATAAAAAATATGTAAAAAAATCCATCCATACTTCATCATTCATAATATCTTTTAAACAAAAACATAAAAACTCTAATTAATTCATCAATAATCCATTCAAAATGATATCTTATCATATTACATAATACCTATTTCCTTTCACATTTCATATGTAGTATCTTTATCATCAAAATTGTAAACATTATTTTCACCACCATGCTGATTTTAATCAGGACTGTTCCTCTTGGGACATTGAGTTTAATAATGAACATTTTTTCCATATTATTAAAACATAATATTTGATGAAGAATTATGGAGGCCAATATTCTCATCCATTTCATTAATTGAACTAATCACTTTTTCATTTATAGTAATATAATTTTCTTCCTTCATTTCCATACCCAAAACATCTTTTTATTCCTCAATGAATTTTTCTCAGACGTTTTTTTCCACAATAATGACACATAGGAAACTGAATCTTCTTTCCTCGATGATATCCATTACAAAAACTCTCAGTAAAAACCTTATATATCTTTATTGTATTTTTTTATTGTTTTTTAAGGTACACGTAGTTAATCATGTTCCATGTAAATTGATTAGGCATGATAACAATATCTTTCACTCTAGTGATCATCCAACTTTACTTCTCATCAAAAAATCATATGTCACTATAAAAACTAGTCAACTTCCTATGGTTCAATCCATTGAATCAAACCAGAACCATAGTGTAAGCATTACTTATCATAGTAGAAAACCACTTAGTCATGATAATATTTACTTTTGGGATTTATTAATCCTGACACCTTCAATAATTTATGATATCATATTTTAAACCTAGGTTATTCATATCAATCTTCAATCTAAATTCATCATTATTGTTCGTGAAGAGTTTGTGAATTTATAATGAATATCCTCCAAAAGTATCAAAACTACTGTTAAGAAAGGACAACTATCATGTACCATATTTCACCGAGTAAGGGCTAAAACATCTTTTCAGAGTTTTTACCCCTACATCTGTTTTTCCCAGAGCTACATCCACTAGAAGTTTGTAGACATGGATTTATTTATAGGGAACCACTCACTCTACCCATTACCGAAATTCATAGACATTATCCTAAACACTCATTCATCCTTATACTTATCCTTAAACACATCTCTCAAAATATAATTATAAAAATATCTAGATATCTCACTAATGTTTTGGTATCCAAGTTTCCAAAAGTTTACAAAACTATTAATTTGATACCAACTAAGGAGAATCTGGCATAATATACCTAGATATTTACAATTACCATGCTCTTTATTTCACACATAAACATAATTTATTACATAAGATATTCACTTGATACATGATATAAGATCAAGAAGTATCATTTATTTGGGTCTTGGGAACATTACATAAAAACATAGAACAAAAAACAACATCTTTTTTGAAATCATTTTTTACATGAACAAACATTTCTTTGTACCTTTCATTGTATGTGATTACCTGAGGACATAAAAAAGAAAAGGGTGAGCTCTAAATATTAGTAAGAGAGTAATCAAGGAATATAATGAATAATATAGTATATTTTAGGCAAGAATAATATCAATGGATCACAAGATAAACATGAATAGAAAGGCGTGATATAGCATGATTATCATTATATGGAAATGTGGCAATGACATTAAAGATGATATTAGCAAGATCCAAGGCTTATTTCAAATGGGGAATCAGTAAAAAGTATTTTATCACGAATTATAATTATTGAACCCTTGTTTTAATTGGCATATCATGATACTAATCATTACCTAATGCATTGGGGCTTTATTAGGGCACACCCATCTTAATCATTTCATTTCATGAATATGTGTGCCCCAAGGATCATATAACATGGTTTCATTAAACATCACCATTTATTCAATGATAAAGGAATGTGCAATTAATACAATAAACTTTATAATAAATATTTAATTGTGAATTGTGGTGAATTCCCTTGATCATGAAATGAGCATGGTATTCACTACACAATGACTTTGGCATTGATAAATGTGGTTCAATTTCAACAGTATAACAGCGTGTCATAAGAATTAATGAAAATTGTTGATGAGAGAAAAATGGGTGTCTTGTTATATGTATATGAAATTAAAATTAAGGGGCTTATATAGATAAATGTCCCAATATATGAAATGGAATTTAGATACATAGTAAGAAATAATTTCTTGAATATATACAAGAAGAGAGAAATTTCATTCAGAATTTCGGCATTGTAATGGGTGTATATGAGAGGAATTAATGAGATATAAAGAGGTATCAAATCATTCAAACATAAGTAATAAATAATTGGGGGGAGGTAATAAATCATACCCCATCATTTGTAATTTAAAAAATTGAATAAAAATATAAATAAATTCGGAAAAAATGAGATAGGAAGAAATACCTTACTTGGAAGTGTGATCCCAAAGGATTGGGAGAGGCTTGAGAGAGGCCTCTAAAGATCATGGAGAGCCATGGGAGGATTATAGAGAGATGAGGGTAGATTTTTGTTGAAATTATAAATTCTTTAACTGATGATTAAGAGGGATCGTGGGTGGGTTTATGTTGGAAAATGGAGGGAATTATTTATTATTTAGGTTTTGAACACCACGCATTAAACTAATCAAAAACCACAAACCAACCCATGTTTATTTCCCATTTTTTTCCAAAGGGGATTTTAAAACATTTTTTTATAAGTCCAATGGCCTAACTTTTTAAAATATGTCATTTTCTTATATAGAGGTGAGTCACACACCCAAGGAAATCATTTTAAAAGTTAAAATGTTTTTTAATTCTTGGAGGATCTTTTATGACATCATAAAATTAAACAAAAAAATATAAAATCAAATAATTTTAGAAGTATAACATTTATTGACTGAAAAACCAATTTAAATTATCTTATTACACTAGTATTAGGTCATTATTATGTCATAAAACATATTAATATTAAAATAGTATTTTATTGTTACAAAAAAAATGTCTCAAAAAATTATTAAAACTTCACAATTGGATAATTTCAATGTCTTGATTCAAAAAATAATATCGATTTAGTTGATATAAATTTCTATATATGTTAATTTTTAATTTTAAAATAAAAACTGACATTTATAAAAAATTCACAGGTTTTGTCAAAAAAACGTTTCAAACCATAATAAAAAATTACAATTGTATTCATAAAAATTATATCATGATTTATATTTATTAAAAATTAATTTAGTAAAAAAGTTATTAAAATTTTATTTAAATCAAAAATATATTTATTCATAAAAATATATTTCTTAACTAAATATTAACTAAAAATAAAATGTGTGCTTTATTAATTATTTAAAAAATAAAAATAAAAAATTGAATGTATTTTTTTATTATATTAAAAAATAGTGCACAAAATTATAGTATTATGGTCTTTTTAAATAACCCATTATAACACTCGCATATGAAATTAGGGTAAGCTGTGTGATGGTGACATACTCTTGGGGTGGCTCAGATAACATCACTTGGGTTGTAATCATTATCAACGTCTACTTATCTGGTAGGCAGTTCTGTTCAGGACTAACATGTTGAAGCTCATCATGGTCTTTCTCTAGAGTGAAGCCCGATGACTGTAACTCCATTCTAAACATCGACAAATGGGATTCATGTAGAGAAATTCGATTGGATGATCCCATCACTTACTTTTTCTGAGTAAATTGGTTTTGTAAAATCACTACATTTATACTAATAATGTGATCACTTTTCAACGATTACTTTAGAAATGGTAACAATTCAAAATGGTTTTTCAAAATCCAAAATCATAAAACCAAATAATTTAATATGCTATATAATTATTATACATAATAATACCTTTTATTAGATCAAGAGAAATTTTCATTGATAAATGTTTTGGACATTATATTATGACATCATTTTAATTGAATATTAAGTACATTATAATAATACATGCCCGAGGACCGTAATGATTTAGTGTCTTAGGAATAATGGTAAAAATAATTTCATCCTAGTGAAAGCTCCTAAACATTTCTCATAATGATCTCCACCTTTAGTAATTCTTCCTAAATCAATACTTCAAAACCTAGGTAAAAGAAAAAATTACAATGGGGTGAGCTCAAATTATCTATTAGGGTAAACAAGAGTGATATTTAAGCGTAATCATGATCAAATGGGTCTGAGAACATGGTCATAAAAATAGAAGTTCATAACCTACATATAAAAGATCATATGCATGAATCATAGAATAAATAATGGCAGTTCATAAGAAATTAAACAAATTAAAATAAAGAATATAATCACAACATAGGAATAAAACATGGAAATGGGGAATACACATAAGAATATAAGATCATTTTCATAGTATCCATGGAATTACGTCCATGACCATATTAGGGGTATTATTCCACTAACCAACCCATCTTTTAGTCATCATTCCCTCACATTTCCAACATTGAAGTATGATTTCATTCATCATACCATCTTGGTAGTCCGAGTTCACTCCCATGGCCATCTTAGTAGTCAAGTTTCATTCCCAATACAATATTAGTATATCTCATGATATCTAAATCATTACCCAATGCATTGGAGGGAGATATATTTCCCTCCTTTCTCATAATTAAATAACAAATACATATTTCAGAAGATCATAAATAATCATATCATAACTCAATAAAGGAAATAGGTATTATAATAATGTAAACATTTCCTAACATATAGAAAAGAAAAGTTTCATAATAATTTTATATTAAACATAAACAATAAAAAGTTGTGGTTTTCAAAAGCATATAACCACTGAAATAGAAATTGGTTTCATGAGGACCATAAAATTAAGTATATCCCATTAATATAAATAATATTAATGGAACCATTAGGTAATTTCCTAATAGAGAATTAGTAACATCAAAGGATTCCATAATAGATGGAAAATAATTTTGAAATATCATTCAAAATCATTTCTTGAGGAAAATATCCATTAATATTTTTAAAATTAGTTTTAATGCATAAAACAATTGAAAATTTATTTTCATAGAAAATACCTTTTAAAACTATATATAATACATGAAATTTCCTTGAAATTTTTTAAGATAAGATTCACAAAATTTTGAATACTTTTTTCATGACAACACATTGAAAACATAAAAATAATTATTGAAAAAAAATTAGAACCATTATCCTTAAAACCATGTAAAATAATAATAAAAATGTTCGAAATAATTTTCCTTCAAAACATTTAATCGTGGTAACATTTTGAAAACCATTTTTCTTGAAAACATATAATATAAACATGAAAACGTTTTGAATTCATTGTTATTGATAAAATATAAAAAAAACTAAATAATGTTTGGAAAATCCTTTTTCTCGAATATATATAACATAAACAATAAAATGTTTTCAAAACCTTGTTTCTTGAAAACCTATAAAATAAACTGAATAAAAATTTTAAAATCATTTTTTTTTAAATTAATTGTTTTTTACTTTTTTTAGAAAAATTGTTTAAAAATGAAAGGTAAGACTCATAGAAACTATGGTGGGTAAATACAGACATGTCATACTGAGTAAAATGAATGTACTTTTTGAATGCTAAAAATGATAGAGAAATTCCTTGATTGGGATGTTACAATAAGATACGATTAAAAAATGTTAAAAGTAAATAAAGGGTAAAATTTATTTTTTGATTATAGGATAATACTATAATATTCTTGGAAACCATCTTTACAAATCATGTTACAGAAGGAAAATATATTTCTGAGTGAACAAATGGTAATGTGGGGCTAACTTAAAAAATTGTTTTTTAACTATCATATGTACCAAAGAATAAATTTTTTTACCAAAACATGAATATATATTTAATAAAAATAGGATAATAAAATTCATGAATTTATTCAGAATATAACATAATAATTCATCAACAGATGCATAAATGTAAAAATTTACAAAAAAGTGATGAGATTGTATCAATAAAATCTTATAACATTGTAACTTGGGATCATAATATGTATGTAGAAAATGAAATTACATGAAGAATTAAATATTTTAAAATTAATGTTATTCATGACAGAACATGTATAATGTAATTATATAAACCTAGATAAAATTACTACATAAAAAACATAAGTCTCAAAGAATGTATATTTAGACAAATTTTTTTTACCGATTTGGAAATATTTGAAACATAAACACCATGAATTAAATTTTATAAAAATGTATTTTAATACCAAGAAATATAATTATATATATATAATGCAATCGTGAAATATATTTACACAACACTAATGTAAATGTAGTGAACATAGCATTTGTCTCTGAGGAATAACAAGTGAGATGAAATCTTATTACCCAATGCCTTGATACTCAGCGTACATGATCAAAACACTAGTATAATAGTAATAAATATATTATATATTTTTGAAATATCCATATTCATATATATAATACAATACATGGTCAGATTATTACGTTATATAAGCCACGTTATATACATCCTATGTTAAGGTTTCACATTGTGTAATATTTTCTTCATGTTTCATTAGTGTTATAATTTGTTATATTGTTAGACCTTTTTCATATTTAACGATTCTATAATGTAAACCATGATATAAATATCATTAATAATGGTATATTTGTCTTATATTAATATATTTAATATATAATTATGAACTAGAACACACCATTCATGGAAACGGTAGGCGGTAAGTACAGATGAACATTATTTCTAATTAATTGTCGTGTTGAGAAAAAGAAAATAAAATAAGAGTATATATATGTATATCATTATTTAATTTACATTATGATATCATCTATATCATATATATTCAATAAGACCATCTTTAATTTAATCCATGTTTTTTATGATCAAATCATATCGCTTTGAGAGGGCAGAAGTCCACACTTCCTCAAATGAAATTATCATATTTAACTAAGATGTAAATCATAATGTTTGATTACAAAAATATATTAAATAAACATAAATGAATTATAATTATAATATATAAAAATTAAAAATTTCTATTCAATCAAAATTTCCACCATGATTGGTGGAAATGAAAAAATGGCCAATCATTATTTCATGAGGCAATGGTTTCCCGTAGACAGAAACTCTATGTTCGTTGGCCATTAGATGGATGTATGTGTAAGTGTAGGATAAACCATTTAATTAAAAAAATAATTTTATATTTAGGAAATTATTTTTTATATATAATAATATAATAATGATACTTTGAAGGGTGGATAATTAAAGTAAAAGAATAGACTTGAGAAAAGATGTTGCCTCTTAATGGGGAAACTCCTTTCGGTTTTTGCCACAAGGCTTACTTGTATTGCCTTATAACCAGGGGATGGAATATAAGGGGATTTTAGAATTTCTATAAATTTTATTAGTATGCAATTTTCTTAAATTAAGTGGTTTTAGATATGTGTGAATATGGGATAACTACTGGATTTTTATAGGGAATTAAAAGCACAGACATATAATTTTTAGAAACAAGTCAGGTATATACATGTTGATACATAAAAAAGTCATAAAAATAATAATAATGGATTGTTTATGGCCTAAATATGGACTTAAAATACGTTTAATAAAACATTATAGGTTATTTGGTCACTTAATTGTAAGGTTTATTTCATAATTAATCTTTATTTGGAAATCATTGATGTGATTAATTTTAATGACATCTACAAATAATTTTGGTCAAAAGTTAACTTCGTCTTATTAGACTATAAACATTATAATAAATTAAAATTTTCATGTCTTTTTTTCTAAATTCAAATCATATAACCATCAAAATTCTGAAAACTATTAATCCTGCAGATGGGATAAAATAACTGGTTTATAATGTAAAAAAATGATCAAAAGTATGTCAAGATATTATATTAATTTTCTAAGTGAAATTGATTCTACTAAATTAAAATATATTAATATATGTAATATTTATCTAATTTCAACTTAAAATAATTTTATTTTATAATTTAATATTAATAATTAATTAATCGAAAAGGAGGGCTTTCAATAAAAAAAGTATTTTTCACTATTCATCATAAAATAATTTTCATGTTAAATTCCAAAAAATTAACCTAGAGCTAACATAGATATTATGAATTAAAAAAATTATTTTTATTTTATTAAATTCAATTTATAAATGTTTCTAATAATAATGATATTATTTATTATAGAAGTACATTATAAGTTGTTCATTTGAAAAAATGTTTTTTAAACATAAAAGGACTTTAACCAACATCTAATACTTCATTATCAATATTTTTAATTTGCATAAAAAATTATAAAAAATTAAGAATTATAAATTACTATACATATTAATATGTTTTAATTTCTAGGTTATAATTAAATGATTTAAATGATAATAACAATAAAATGATGTTTCATAGAAATTTAGTATCACATGTAGAATACTCCAAGTCGATGTTCCATGTGAAAGGAATGCTTGAATTACTTCATTTCATGACATAAATGGAAATCTAATTTATTATGGTAAAATAAAATTTTGAGAATTATAATATTTCCATTTATATTATATCGTCTTTCATATTACTTTATAATTAATTGGTATCCTATGAATTCATATTATATTTTAGAAATAATATATTTTCATAAATTATTAAATAATATTCATAACCCCTAATTTAAATTCAAATTTTTATTATATTAAATAAAGATATTTTAATAAAATATAATTATTTGGTAATCCTCGGTATTTTATGTTACGCAAGAAGTCGAGGAATGTCATTTATGAGTATAATGCAAGATAAACTCGATGTTCTATGTGGAGAAATCCAAAGATTATATGGAGTGTATTGTAAGATTAATATGGTGTTTCATATACCTCAATCCAAACATAATGCATTAATATAAAATGAACTATTATCAGTGTTACATGAAATGAAAAATATGAAAAAGGTTAATTTATTTAAAAAAATCAAAAAAAATATTGTGATGTTATATTTTCAAATTGGGATACCTAATGAAACAATTTTCCAAAATTTAAAGAATACCAAATTCAGCTCATACTCACCTTTACCAAAGCTCAAAATAATATAAATATCATATTTAATCGATCAATCTGCACCTACATATGGTGTAAATAATTATATAAATTGAATAGACATAATTTAATGAGGTATTTTTAGGGCAGAATCAAATAAAAAACATTATTTCAATGATTCATGTTCCTCAAATCCAAATTAAATGGTCCCAACATGAATTTTAAATAAAAACAAAAAAAATGAAATCTCATAAATTATATTATCTTTACAAACCACCACTTCCATTGAAATCATAGACATTTAATTTGAAATGATCAAAACACACATTGAAAAAAATAACTATTAATCGTTTTATCCCTTTTTAAATCAAAACTATTTTCACATCCAAGTATTTTCCAAAACAACAATTATAAATATCCTAAATGATCTAAATCTAGGTTTAACTTGTAAGAATTATTATTTCCTTGTAATTTTGGAAATTATCCTCTTAAGATATTTTCAATGACCAATAATTTAATTAAATAACACATATTGAATCATAAATTTTTTAAAACTGATTTCATTACTCCTACAATGAGTTTTTTTTGGTACGGAGACAATGAAATATATTTTAGAATTATTACCAATTAAAAAAATCCCTATTTAAGTTACTATATAGTTTTAACCACGTAAATACAATTAATAACACAGTATTCTATTTTTAATATCTAGAAACACTCCATAAAAATTATTTTAAATTCCAAAACCCTTTTCTATAATTAGAAAAATTTAAATTAACCAATAAAATTAAGTATAAAACTAAATAATAAGGTACTAGTGACCACACATGAATTGATGGCATGGCTCTATTGTTTACTTTCCAGTAATGAAACCATCACCGATAGTAACAAAGGTCCATGTACACAAGATCCACAATGGTTACCAATCAATGTGGTCTCATTATGTACCATCAACTAAACACTATTTTTCCCCAAATATAAAAAACACTATATTAAAATTCCAACATTCATTTAGTACCTGAAGATTCATCACAATATACTATAATCAAGGATCGACCCATAACACCCCTCAAGAGCCTCGAATACTCTATCTCCATCACTGAGAAATCTGAAATAATAATGGATACTTCTGAGAGAGAGAGAGAGTGATTACATGGAGAAATGAACCAAACTTCTCTTATACTAATTTTTCATGAACTAACCTATATCTTACCTTGGTATGAAACCTACCCCAGTTGTTGATAAGGCTCAAAGGGAATTCATGATCCCCCTGGGATTTCATAAGTACCTATAAATTGGAGAAACACCACTAGAGAATATTTTCACCGGATAAATAATAATGAAAAACAGCATAAGAATATAAATTAAATTCTCACATAACCTATTAATATATTATAATTTAATTCTAATGAAAAATAAATAATAAAAAACTAAATATAAAATAAGAAAAATTCAATAAGTAGTAGTGAGAAAAAAAATATCTCTAACTCTCTGAACTCCTTCCCAAACAAGGTAATTATTCCCACAACCACTAGTTCTTTTTCCCACTAGTAACATCAGTTATCCAAAAACCATAGAAATACAAAACTTCCTAGGTGGAATATGTAACAAAAACTATAATAAAACTATTATATAACAATTATATCAACTATTATCTCTATATTTTACCAACCAATTAATGAATCATAATTCCCCATGAGTGATAATAAATGTTTAGTTGAGAATGATGACTGCAAAATAATAGATATAGGTTTTAACATAAAAACAAACAATATGTTTTCTAAAATAAAATCCACACTCCATTAATTACTCTAAAGTAGGAAACCATTTCAGACTATTTTGAGAATATAAATATAAAAAATAATTATTTTTGATTCCATTGAAATAAAATAATAGTATAATTCATTAGAAAACTGATTTATAAATTTATTTACTAATCTATTTAACAAATGATTTTAATATTTATAGAAACCTCTTTTTAATAAGTAATATGCGATCAAAGAACCCTTAAAATATAAAAAATTAGTAGAATGGATTTCACAATGTGATAAAATATATAAGAATGTAAATAAATTATTTTATCATTTTAGACATTTAATTGAATATGAAAAATTGAGAATTTTAAAATAGTATTATGGAAAACATGAGTAAAAGAGATCAAGAACCATGGGACAGAACTAATAAGCTAGTTTTTTTGGATACTAGTGGCATCATGTCATGGTGATCTAACATATTATTTGCTATCATCAATCCATTGGAGAGGTCACTCCCATGTTCTAATTGGTAGACAAATATACAACATCATTTAGTTAGGGTCACATCAAAATCCTTATAGAGTGCCCTAGGTTAAGGCCATTCTTACTCACATTGATACAAATTCTAACCATCCTACCTCATTTCCTAGTATTACCATGTTTTATATCCAAAACTGAAATACATAACTGTGGAATTGTAGGAAAACCCAATTTTTATCTCGCGACAATACAAACCAAGAACACAACATCACCTCCCCTAAATTCACTCATAATGTGAATCCACAATTTTTAAAATCATACCAACTTTCTAGGACTTCAATTTCAGTCCATAAAATAAAAAAATGATGCCAGGATTACATTGGAGTGGAATTACATTCAAAAATAATTAAAACGTTTCAATCATGCACTATAATTTATATAAGTTACTATTTACCATTCTAAAAATAACTTTTCACCTTTTCTCTTTCACATTTCAAAACAAACATGACACAAAAAACATATACGCCATTTTATATATGGAACTCATGTACCAATTCACATATTACAATCACCATGTGTAATTATTTAAAAATAATTAATTCATTGGAATGTGTCTGTATGTTTGTTTTTTTTTGTTTGTGTGTGAGTTTATAAGTCATTTTTAATGCATCAATAAATAAGAAATATCATGAAATATATTTTGGATACCAAAAAACATCATCAAATATTCTTAATTCCCATTCAATGATAAATTGCCTTAAGGAATTTCTAATTTATACAATTAGAATCATTTGAAAATTAAATTGAGTACATTGGATGATAGGTATTTTAAAACAAACATGAAAACATGATTTTACAAAAATAACACAAGCCAAAAAATGTTGATATTTTTTAAATCATGAAAAAAATCATTTTTATTGTTCCAAATACCCTCCCATAATTTATTTACATAATAACATAATAAAAATATATTTCAAAATGATCATTAAATAATTGTGTTCAATTCAATGGATTCAATATAGGGAAACCTGACTTTAAACTTGTTTCCTTTGACAGGAATATCTCAAATATACCAGAGAGATGTCTATTATTTCATAGATAAAATATTGGTTTTAGGATCACAAAAATATATAATTAAAAATTTAATATAGTGTAATAGAGGAAGAAACAATATCTAAAATTGATGGAAAACACGTCTCCAAAAATGCTTGTGTCTATAATCTACTGAAACAGGACTCTCAATCCCTATGGACCAAGAACCCTAAATAAAAATACACTAAATAATTTTATGGTTTGGATGGTCCACCTACAACTAATGGAAGAAAATAAAAACAAATTTAAAGTGTTATTTGAGGATGAGGATGAGGTAGAAAATAAGAAACACCATCTTGGAGTGATCGCATCATGAATTTGAATGAGAAACTCATTGCAAATAGTGATAGGAATACAAGAGGTCAAATAATTTACTGTACCTCCAAAAATTTGTTAAGGGAGTGAGTGAGAGTGAAGTATATACCACTTTTAGGGATTTAATTCATTAATCAAAAACCTTAAATTTCAAAATCATAAAAAAGATGAATATCATTAATGGTTTGGAAGCACAATTTACCATACTATGTGCTAATTATGAACCACTATTAGAACACCTAGGGAAGCTCCCATGATTAGGATTCATATTTATGGAAACCAGGCAATGACCTTGTGGTCTACTCAATAATGTTTATAGAAAATCCAACATGTTATATGCATGGATTTAACTAACAATTCCCTAAATTTTATCATATGAAGTGAATCCAAAAATATTAAAATTTAAAATCTAGTTAACCTAAAATTGAAAAAACGAGTAAAAAAATTATTAAATTTAAATTAATTACTAATTCATTTACAGGGTATGACATGACGCTTCATTATAGTGAGAGTGATGTAGGAGAGGTTTGTGATTGCACATCCTAGGGGGGAGGTAAGATAAATTATTATTTACACTTATTCTTTCTCATTGGTTGGAAAATTTATCTTATTAACCATGGATCATAATTATAATAACAGGTAGATGGAGATGATTCACCTATCTCATCCCTTGAATATTCATCTAGGGGAACAATGATTGAAACTTGTTTTCATCCAAAATAAATGGTTTAGAAAGAGTGTTTCAAGGATTTAGAAGTGCATACATGGGTTCTGATATCCAATCCAATTGAAGCACTTCTAGTAAAAACCTTCCCAGTTCTTCTTATGGAGACATCTTTGAGAAATATCAACAAAATAATACAAGGAATATCATTGAAAACTCTTTATTTATTAAAGTTGATGAGGTAGTATAATAATTACCATTCAACCATTTTACTATCTCAAAAATAAAATTGTAACTGGTTTTATAATCCAAATATAGATTTTATTTCCCAAAGACATGAGATATCAATTTCACAAAGAAGTGAACCCTCATTTCTCTTGAAATTGGGTATCGTTGGAAGTGACAATTAGATGATTCGTGGAGAGTTTATCCTTATTCGAGATCCAAGTAATACCACCCATGCGGATTTTAGGCCCATGTATGATCCCATAGGGATTCTAAACTAAATATTTTCATCTCTGTGGGAATACTCAACAATTGTTGATCATAAATTTACAAGAGAGTGAGTATGGAATGTTTAGCCTAAGATATGTTTAGCATGATTACATGTCCATCTTCCATCCCAGATGTAGTAGTAGTACTAGATGGTCAAAATTAAGTATATAAACTAATTGATATTTATATTGGATTTGGTTCCCATGAGATATGTACATTGTACTTTGGATTCCATGTATATTGATATAATTAAATATAAATTTGATAACCATATCAAAAAATTATTGTTCGTCTGCATAACATTAGTATGATAATTTCTTAGAGTATATGTCACATTAAAAATTATTATAGTAGTTAACCACTATGATGCGAACCTTAAAATTTAAAGATAATATTTTTATTCATAGTCCTATGGTAAGATAACATTCTATTATGGTGAATATATAGTGTTTACTCTCACGTTAGAGTACTTGTAATCAAATGAAATTTACTCTCATGATGTCTGTACATGGTAATCTCTATGATGGAAGATTATGACAATGAACTCACTAGTAAGAATTCCCCATGTTTATGTTTTTTTTCATATATTCATGTCCTTGAGTGTGTGTGATGGTCCTTAAACATTAAGATTATTATAAATGAATTTCATGTCCCAGGAACATAGATTTAATGAAAAATATTATTTTATATTATCATGAGATGTATGGTATGTTGGGTGTTTCATGAATGACATTTTATTAATTAATATGTCAATGAAATATTTTCACTTTCATCTTTATGAAATGTGATATCATATCCCTTTTATTGAAATTGAAAAATCACATTAAATTCCCAGGAAATATTTTATTAATGAGTCAATTTCATATATTCAGAGAAAGATATATCAATAAAAAATCTTAATTACACGAGTGTGCAAGGTAATGATTTCTCCAAAAATATAGATTATTAAATAAATAGCAGAATGAAATGGAAAACAAAATATTGATTTATATAGAAGTTTTAATAACCATTATCCATGCGTGAAAGCGAATGTACAACTGAACCAACCACTCAACTGACCAAAAATTACAACCAAATAACTCAATGTGACCCTACTAGTAACTATCCAACACAAAAATCAGTCATCACCCAATGCAATTAGACTCAATATGAAACATTCACAGGGGTTAAAAACAGAAGAATACTACAGAAATGAGAATTAATACTCTGTAGATTATCCCTATATTCAATTCTAAATGACCATCCATTAAAATAAATGAAACATCAAATTCATGTTTGAAATAAAATATCTTAAAATATCATTTCCAAACATTTTTTCATTCTAAAAAAATTTCAAAACCAAAATACATTCATGTATTCATAAAAAGTAAATTCTAGAAACGAATTTAAAAAAAAAATCCCACTCCAATGTGAAAATAGTTTTCAAGAGAGATGATTTAAAAAACATGAACCATTAAATAAAGCACACATACTACATAATTTTCCAACAACACAACTACATATTCATAGTGAATACAATATATCCAATGAGAAAAAGTAATAAAAACTCCCCTAGGAACTAGATAATTGTGGGCCCGAGGTACCTTGTAGCTCAGTGTAAAAGTAACAATAAAAATTATATGTTCTTGTGAACAAGCCAAAAGTAGGGAACAAAAACCATAACCTAGTGGTCCCCAACATCATCATCATAGTTAATTAGTGTTGTTATCATCAAACTTACTACGGGAAATAAAGGAAAAACCACTTTGGATCACTAGCGTACTAGTACATGTCTTTCCACCTACATACCTGGGATTCCATATTTTTGCATAATCAATTTAAAAATATTATTAAATACACTTTTCCCCTGAAAAATAATTTATTAAAATTAAACAACATAATAAAAATTACAAAAATATGTTTCCCTATTCTTTTATGGTTCAATAAACCACATACAATGTTTATAAAACAATTTCAGGATGTATTTTCATGCTTTGCTCATAAAATCCATTTAAAAATTTTCTTTAAATTCTAAATTCATACCAGTACCACAAAAACCATATTTTTCATCCCCAAAACCATATAAAAAATATGCTTGATGAATAATAAAATTACCCCAAGTGGTATAATATGGAATAGAGATAAAAATCCATTCATAAATAAGAATGTCAAACAAGCCTTTTTGTAATTCACCAAAACAATGTTTATCAAAAAACCAGTTACACATTACATAAAAAGGTGTAAAACAACATTTTCAGAAAAAAAACATATAATTTAACCCCTTATAAATTCGGGTTACACATTCTAAACACATATATTTTTATAAATGTGTGAATTGAGCCATTTATTGTGAACACATGGAAAAACACCCTAAAAACATTACTCATTTCATTATAAAACCCAAAACTAGAATTAAACCTAAAAAAGGAACCCATAAAAACTAATTAACATGCTTATAATATTTTTTTATAATCCAAACCAATCATTTTATATCTCCTTGAGCACAAAATATCCAATGAGACAGTTTCATAAAAACGTGGCATGCAATATTTAATTAAACCAATTATATTTAACACTAAAAGCTCATAAAACAAAATTTGAATGTCCAAAGATTATTTAAATTTATAAAGTAGGTTATAAACATCATAAACTAGGTGCCATAGATAATTCAACTTTTAAACAAACACTTTGTGTGCACTTTTATTACAAAAAAACACTACTTTTCACAAAACAAGGCATAAACAACACTTTTCACACAAAAAATTATTTTAGGCTTATAAAACAATAAAAATATTTTTTTAGTGTTAAAATATCTTGAAGATAATGAATCATAAATTAAATGGAGATGTGGAAAGGGGAACCAACCACAAATACTTGGTTGAAAGAAAAGCACACACCTGATATTACCTGTCGCAGTTCCCGACAGACTAGATATATGAATACCATCCCAAAACAAACCAAACCCCAATAAAAAACCATGGGAAAACATTACCCTAGGTCATGAATGACAATAGTAGAAGAGGAAACAAAAAAAGTGGATGGAGACGGAAGAGTGAGAAGAAATGAGAAGGAATCTAACCTTTGAAACTAGATAACTCTTTATCTTGCATTTGATTTAGACCCATAGATAAAAGTTAATGGATTAAATTTTTAGAGAGTCTCCATAGGTCTTGAAGAATAAGGGGGAGAATATTTGGATGAAAAAGGGTGATAAATTAATTAGATATTAAATAATCAATTTATATTCTCATCATGTGATATTTAAGAAACCTTGATCAATTTCACCCTAATCTACGACCAATGTGAGATTCAAAGAGGGAAAATGGAACAGTATGGTTCCCCTATGGTTTTTGGGCACTAGTGAGCGAAGTATTCACTAAAAATGTATAGAAAATAATTAAATATGAAATAATACATGTATTCTTTTAAACTACAAATGGGCTCATGGGCGGGACAAATACCTGAAAACACAACCCAAATCCGCTATGATTAGGAATTTATAAGGGTTCCAAAAAGATATGGTGGTATTATTATGTCTGGGGAGGAAACATGGGATGTTCAATGTGTGAAAAATGTTTAAAAATGATAGATTTATACAATCATAAGTATTATAATCTGGAAATGATCTCACGGTTTGGCCCAAATCACAAAGTATCCACCATTTTCTCCAAAAAAATATCAAACAAGATATAGGGAACCCATGGTATGAAGATTTGGTATATATGTAACATCAAAAATAAACATTTATAATACCCAAAACCATGAAATGGATTTATATTTCAAATGAACTAGATCAAACACCTGACATGATAAACTGAGTGTGGCATCCTCCCTCTTACATACTCTCAAGAATGAGGGAGCCTCGATGATTATTCAATCCCGAAAAAATATTAATGGTGTTCTAAAAGTACATTATTGGGTGATTAATCCAGATTTTAAGAAAATTAAATTCAATTGAAAATGTTCAGATATAAATGGACCATGTGTGGATCTTTGTTTGAGATATTCCACACATTGATCCTACTTGTGGATCCATGGTAAACCAAAAAAAGGATTTGATTGATGTGAAACATCATTGAAGAAATATCATAGAACATAGATATTATTATATCTGGTCTACTAAAAATAATTATAAATTAAAATTAAAATATCTCTACTTGATTCTATCATATTTCAGTATCAATATTCTATAGAAAAATTTCATTGGTCTATTTATTCATGTCCTATATAATATATGAATAATCCATTGACTTTGAATTCTAATGAGTTAAGATCACCCATGATAATCATCTTCACTATTCATGGAACAGTCATCTATTATTTTGGATGTCGCATTCAAATTAACAATTATTTAATTTATTTTTGATTATTCCATATATGAAATTTTAAATTCATTTTATTTTTTAATTTTTCTTTATCATACATTGAAATTACATTTTCCTATTTTTTTTCTTTCTCATAATACCATGATTGGTTAATAATAACGAAATATTGAATTTTAGTTACCCATTGAGAGGATACACGAATTATAGTCCGATAACACAAGACATCATTGAGATTACTCCATTGTTACACACCTTGTATCTTTATTATTTGTACAGGGACCACCACATGTATTCTAAGACATTATATAATCATTATACACAACATGTAATAAATTCATCATGTTTATATCAGAAATGGTGGGACACATATTTTGTAGAGGACTAGAAGTGTATATTGACTACACATCATGTATTCCATGTGTTTTCAATGTATAAAACATGGGGTCAGACCACATTATATAATTAATCCTCTATGTGTATTTAATACATGATGTGTATGGAAATATAGTTGTGTAATATTAAGCACCCCCTATGTAACATTAATACATTATGTGCACATTAAAAATGTTAGTGGTAAGTATACAAAGAATTCTTAAGAACATACTGTAGATATCCAGTGAAGAGAAGTAAATGCCTTGTGGATGACTTTCACAAGTCATTCACTTTACCATTTAACATAGAATTATAAAATTTGATTAATTAATCCATTAAAAATAATTGACCTAGAAACTGTGGGTCATTATATTTACAGTACATATCAGTTGTAATGTTTTATTTTATATTAAATTCTTAATTACAACCGTATAATATTTCAAAACTATGAAACTTAAATGTTTATTGTATATGAAACAATAAATGTATTAAATTTTATAGGATATTTAATTTTCATTTGTTCTAGGTGGAATTAAATATGGAGAACATGCGAGGAAATTATCACAACATCCAAGTACCCAATATTTCATACAGATTAACTGATTACAATATAAACCAAATTTATTAGTAGGGATAAGAAATCACTAAGTTTCATCCATGTAAAAAAGGGGTATATTAAATTATTGATATTTAAATAAAACAAAATAATTTATTTTTAAAAAAATCATGGTCGATAGGATTTTTGGGATGATTAAATGAAATCAGATAAAAATGAGTTAATTAACTAATTATCTAATGCATCATATTAAATTTTATGAAATTTATATATTTAAAATTTAATTAATTTGAATATTATCAAGTTCTAGTAAAAGAGTATTCATTTAATGTCTTTGAATAATCGTTATATTTGACTAAACCATTTTATGCATTTGTTTAATTTAATTTAATTCACTCAATGATTTCTCAGTTTTTAAATATTAAAAAAAATATTTAATTTTAAAAACTGGGGGATGACCTAATTGTTAAGGGGTCTTCAAAATCTTGTTTAATTACCAAGTTATAATAAGTTTGGGAGAGAATTTCTGCATTCAGGCGGTGACGGATGCATCACACGTGGTGCAGGAAAGTGGTGGTGTAGGCATGACACAAGGCTAGTGATATAGGATTTATGATTTAGGAATTACATTTCAAAAGGCCCTCATGCTATGGAAAGGTCTTCATTCCCACTGTTCCGTCAGGCCAAGTACTGAATAAATAAGTCTGGATGGGTGGTCTATCAAATTGGGGGGCTATGGTCGGCCTTTTTGGCCGCTATGTGTGGTGTTTGTGTGTTTAATGTAATTTCTCCCCAAGAAACTTATATATATATATAGACAATGTAATATGATTATTCCATCCATCTTTAATTATATACAACCTATGTTTCAATGGATTTTTTATGTAATTCCTATAACCTTATCCATTGGTTACCATAAGATAGATGATTTTTATAAAACATATTTAGTAAAATAAGTCTATGATGGAATGTTGAATTTGTTCAAGATTGAGTTGATTTAGAGGTAGATGCATATGAAACTTCTATGAAACTAACTCGATAAATACATGGGTGGAATGGATAGATACCAAAATAGAGGATTAGAATGTAATATGGAGTTTTCCCCCTTAGTTTATGGGTTGATGTATCATATTGTCAATTAGTCATAAATTAGATAAGCTCATGATCATGTATTTTTTTTGTTTTTTCCTAATTAATTATTTAATTTGTGGATGCAATACTACAATTAAAATATATATATATATATATATATATGATATGAAATGATGTAATTTGAATAAATGGATTGTAGAAAACTATTTTATCATAAGATAATTAATCCCATATATAACATCTTCTTAATATTAATCATACATATAATTATAAAATTTGAATAAAATTATGCAAAATAAATACAATTTTATTACATAATATAATGTTTGAATAATCCTTCCAAAACATTATTATGAATGAAACCCATATAAAAAATATTTTCAAAACCACATTTGGGAATCATACATTAATGCTGGAGTTATTTTGAATTTTGTTTTACTGAATTCAATAATTTACCTCAAGAGAAGTACCCCATGCTATACATGATGTTATTTGGAGGAAAGTGTTGAGGATATTTGATAATGTTTTTCTATATTTGGGAATCCACTCCTTTGGTCATAGATCTTCACGTTCGTAGTTTAGAAAATCTATCTACCAAAATACTATTGATTAATTGATAGATCCCTTACATAGGATATGAGAAGGATCACATGGACCTTTTCCATTATAATATCTGAGAAACTAAACATTTTTATTTAAATTGATATGGTTATTTAAAATTTATAAAATTGTGGGAGACTTAATAAATCTATAGTTATTATTCCTCACATAATTTTATATCATGTAATATTCTAATAAACAATTTTTACTTCTCAATAAAAATGGTATGTGAAACCAGGAAACCAATGTGATCAATTCTTAACTCAGGTTATATCATTATATGTATAAATATGTAGATATGATACATTATTTTATGTGATTAATAATTTCTATTAAATTTTTATTATGTATTAGAATCCCATTTTTCAATTCTTCCACCACAATTGGTGAGAAAAGGTGAAATGCATGGCTACCAGTGGTATGTATAATATGTTTATTATATTGTAAACAATGTATAGATATTTTATGATACATAATAATGACATGGATACATTAATTGTAATATATCATAATCTATTTCATCATAATGTATTGGAAGGGAATGAAATAAATAATATTTTAATGAACAATATAAGTGTAAACTGGAATAAGTGAATATAGTAATGGATAATATATTTAAAATGATGTCTTATATTTATTATTTAATGAAATTATTCTCAAGGATATATAGTAAATCATCTATACATATTATTATTTTCCTTAACACCATGGTTTCACTAATTCATCTAATACCTAATAAATTAAACGGTTTTATCAATCATGAAATGTTTTTCCGTACATCACCATGTGGAGAGGGATTTGTGGAAACATGATTCACCAAACATTGTGGTGAAATATTTTAATTAAAATACTGAATATCCTACAGATAATATAAATCTAAAAGATCCTTTATAAATTCCTTTACAAATAAACAAACAACAGTGGCAGAAAAATTCAAAAGAGTATATTTTCTTCTTATGTTACAAAATTTTCTCTAGAAAATAATTTTCATTAAATTGAAGTATCACATAGTATCATCCACTTCAATTATAATCACTAATTTAATATTCACTAATTTTGATATATATTTAATAAACATGTATAATGTATCAATTTAAATACTAAAAAAGATCATGAATGGAATGTACATACAATGGACTAAAAAGGTATTGAAAAAGGGAAATTACTAACTTAACTAAGGGGATATCACAACATCATATTTCCAAAATGGATATTAAAGGTTTAAATGTGGTTTACCAAAACAATTATCTCATTTTCCAGCTACACACAATGATAAACTATTTCACATTTGGAATAAATGTTTTTATAAAACATCAATACAAACTTATGGTTTAGAAACTCTTGAATAAAAATTATCTATTAAAATGAATAAGTAATATAATGTATAAAACTCTTTCCCAGTTATATACATATAATTCATTTTCAAATAAAACAGATATTATATGGTCTTTTTTATAAAATGAAAACGTTTTATTCACAATTCATCTACGATACTATATATACAAAATAATTAGTAATCGTGTATTAGATAAAAAATACTGAATAAATAAATGTAGTCTAAAAATATTTTATAGTTAGTTCCACATGTCCATGTGAACTACTCTAAATCAAACAATAAATTCATATTCTCTCGGATATTAATATACGAAATATTATATATATTTAGTGAAGTAAATAAGTTATCCTAGTAATAATTGATGAATCATTTATCATGTTTTTAAAGAACATATTATCCATGTAATAATTGATAATTCCTATTGAGTAAAGGTATTTTCAAACAGACATTTTATTTTAAACATTGATATTATAATGGTAGTAATTGGAGGATCAAATATGAGTCTTATATATTTTGAAAATCATTTAATATTTTTCTAATGACTAGTCAAGAATATTTATGTGAAATTACTTACCATAATTTAAATATATTTACTAGATATTATATCAATAGTTATATGATAAGTATCTATTAGGACACTACAAAAAATGATTGTTTAATAAAATTTGTTCAAATATGTATTTATCATCAACAAGACATCAAACACTATAGTCCATAAGAGTTAATGATCCTATAGCCACTATGTAAATTGACATCAATTCATGAATGACTATATTTCAGTTTTATAAGACATTCCCTTTATGTATAGGCATGAAGATATAAGATCTATTTTATAAATCTTTGGAAGCACATGGTTTGGCATGGGAATGATGAGATTCAAATAGAATTTTGGGAGGAGTATTTCTAAAGACACATACTATGCATGAATTCATAACAAAAGAAATTGTTTGAATTCACTATGGAAGAAGATATATATATTATTTTATCAAAAGAAATATTCTTAAAATGATGAAATATATAGAAACATGGTAAAGATGAATATATATATATATTCAAGCATTAGAAGAAATGTATCATGATTTTATAACACTTTAAATTGATTTTTAAAATGATTTGATATTGCTATAAAGCATTTCAGAGAAACTAGATATACATGGTAAAAAATGGGACCAATGTAGCATAAGGGATTAATTAAAGTGTTCGAATAAATCATTTTGAATTTAAATTGTCAAAATATACATATATTATTAACACATTGGAATACCTCATAGTTAAGGAAACCTAATTTGTAGTATCCCTTACAGAAGATATCAATATGATTTGCCTAAAAGGATGCCATATGGTATATTCATATAAGGAATAACAATAATGATTTTGAAATCTCAATAAAATCCAATGATATATGAAAATTATATAAATATGATTATGAATAATTCAAGCATTGGGATCATAGAATATTAATTTAGAAGAGAACTAGTGACATGCATCACTAAATGGATAGTGGTATCACTATTAATTTCAATGATCAATATGTTTATAACAATTACAAAGAATATGTGATGTTTAAATGGTTTTTGAAGATTGTGGAATCAAATTTCACCAAGCATGACTACAAATTTATACAATGTAACAAATGTTTAGTATCTAAAAATATATCATAGGTTTTTATAAATCAATTTATATAATATATATTAACAATGAATTCAATAATAATGTTTAAAGTAGTTAATGAATTTATTTTTTATGTAAAATATTCCTTCCAAAAAAATACAGGGGCATTATAAGGGATTGAGGAGAATAAAATAATTTCATAGTATTATTTGTTAAAATTTTATATTAGATTCTATATTTTATACATACATTTAATTTTAGTGATTCATATTGAGTATTTGGTTAATATAAAATAAATCTAACATAACTAAATCCAATCTTAGATAAAAATATCTACCAATAGATTAAAAAATATAATTTCATGAGTTCATGGTGTCTAGGGATTTGGGGATAGTAGTGATTAATATGATCAAATTATTTTCATCACATAGTCTGTTTTGACCTAGTATCACAGCGAGGAATAAGGAAATATACAAGAAAATATTATTATAGTCGGTGGTTGTTATATCAACAATATTTAGGTATTGTGTGGCTTCTGATTCATATTAATGAGTGTTTTAGAAACTACTAGTTCCAATTTCGTTTTATACCAAAAGAATTATTTTTATCATTATTATAATAAATCTATGACTACGGAATTAGTCAATTTGTAAGGATTCTTTTATTCAACCAAGATTTGGATACTCGTTTATATCACTACGTTGGATATTTTATTATGGTTGTAATATTTTCTTAAATAGATTCACAACATTGATAGTAAGGGAAAACTGGTTGTATCATTTGATACAAACATATTCTGCAGATTCATATTTATCATGTGAGAACTAACTAGCCATTACTAGTTTAATATATTACAAGTAGAAATCTATTTGAGTTAAATCCCAAGAATTTAATACATATTAATTTGATTTCATATATTTTCTATGAAGTGAATATTAATTTAAATACCTAATCACATAATGATTGTTAATTTTCATATCATTAATGTGATAATGTTAATGAAAAATTATTACATTTAAAAGTTCATAAAAGGCCCCCTCCCTGGAGAAAAACCTTGAAATATGACTATGATATTCCTATACCTTGCTATATGATTGGACAATATTCAATTCTAAGTAATATGTTATACTGACTATCATGAGTGAGTAGCCATATGAATATGAGACTACTTCTCATTATGTTCACACTTGGTAATATTCAAGATAGAATATTATTATAATAGAACCTCCTATGATAATTCAACATGTTTATATGTCATATGATATTATAGTATATGAGTGTGTGTTTTGGTCATTAAACATTAATTTTATTATTGATAAATTTCATGAATTATTCAATAATATTTACTCAAAAAAGTGAGATGTTTTATATTGTCGAGAAGTATGGATTATTTGGTGAATCATGAATAATATATATTTAATTAATATGTTTTGAATGAATTTTCCCCTTTGATAATTATGGCTTTTGATATCGTAACCCTTTGATTTAAATGGGAGGATCACATCAAATTCCATGTCTATAGTGTAATGATGAGTTTAATTTATATAGTCACGAAAGATGTATCATGTATATAGGTTTTTGAAATGAGTTTAAAACCCTTATCATTAGATATTGTGAAAAAATGGATTATATTATATACAAAGAGGTCATGTGTGAATTTTAATTTTTTTAGATTAACAACTTTCTATTTGGATCTTCGACTGATTTCTAGACAGTAATCTTGGTCTTTTGGAAAGTCTGCATAAATCCAATTTGAAACTAATCCTAGAGGGTCACACACTCTTTGTTTCCATTAAACACAATTAAATATTATATGAATTTAATTATTTGAATAAATATTATTCTCAATATTATAGAACAATTTTAAATATTATTAATAAATAAATAATATTATTCGTAAGGTATTTAATAGTAATTTATTAATTAAAAATATTATATTTATTTACAAGAATAAATAATAAATATTTATTCTCTTGATTATGAAATTTTTTTATTTAATATTTAAATAATATTCATGCACCATACATTGAATAAAATATTTAATTTATGAATAAATATTTAATTAAGTATTTATGTAATTATTCAATAAATTTTGAGGAGGATGGGTGGATCAAGAATGTGTTTGGTGATAAATATTAGTTGTAATGAAATTAGAACAGTATTTATATTTTCACTATTTTTTCCATAATATGAAAATAATAATATTGTTATTATTACATGTAATGGGGTTATATATGGTTAAATATATTACTTATTTTGTGATATTCGATTAATTTTTTTTAACAAAATGACTCCACTATAAAAATATGTTTACATAAATTGAGTAGGGTATTAAATAGATTGATGAAAGTTTCTATTCATTTTTCAAAACTATATCTAGATCACTCTCACAAGGATGGAGAATGATATAGATATTTTCATCCTTCTTCCATACTCTATGTATCAACAGTACAAGGAAGATCCTTTATGTTTGAAGGAAATTCCAATGTTATCCAAGTGACAAATGAAATATGATAAATAATCCATGATAGCCCCTGATAATCAATTAGAATTTTTCAAAGATAAAAATATCTGGTGTAAAAATCATATTCAATGATTCTACACCAGGATCCTATAAGTGAAATGACAGTAAAAAATGGGTTTCATATGATTAATAAAATTATAAACGAAATATCACATGAACCTGTTGTAGTTCCTTTCAAAAAATTAAATTAATTACAAATTTGTAATGAAACAATATACTCTTGTTTATGGATATTTTCATTGCAAATATTAATGGGTAAAATTTTAATAGTCATGAAATTCACATATTGTACAATATAAAAATCATAAATTGAGTGATATATTTTCTATGTAGGGATCGTCCTTAATAAGTGCTTCCACTATGTCTCGAACCGTAATTTTAAATGGTGGTTAAGAATTTATAATATCAATTTTCTATGTTTAATTCCTATCTACATGAATGTTGGGTATTATAGTATTTTTTATTTTTTATTTTTTATGGGTACCAAAATTGAACTCCATTTACATTACCCCTCTATAACAATTCGGTAATTCCTAGATTGAGGATTCCTTTCATAGAAACTATCATACTATAGTGTATTCTACCATAAAAGGTTGAAGAAGTTTCCCAAAGCATGGTAATATAATTTCCTCATGAGGATCATCTTATTTTACATATCAATAAAAAAGTTTAAATAATTGAATAAATTAATGTTAACATAGATGAGGATTAATACTCATAATTATCATTAAAATTCTTCTCATGTAAATTTATTGAAATCATTTAAATATAAATTCACAAAAAATTCCATATATCCTGAAATCACAAGATATAACTATTCCACCCTATATATTTTGAAACCATATACTCCTTGAGTGATTTGTTGAAATATTTTTTTCGTCTCCCAATGAATTTTTTCAACTCTGGCCTCGGATAAACTTCATTTCAACTTCACATAATGTAGTAAGTATTGCGGAATAGCATAACACAAATCATTGAGACTGTATTTTGTGAATTTGGTGAAAATTTTCCCCATATTGAGTAAATCTTTATCAATTTATTGTAAAAGGGGTATGACTAACTTGTGGTCCATACCAATGTAATGAATATAATAACAACCTTACATTGAATGAGTGCACCTCAATCAAGACTCATGAGAACAAAATCCATTGCACACTATGCCATTTCTTAAAATTTAATATTAAACAATAATTTTTAAAATATGATAATCAAACATAGATGATTATGTTGGGTTATTGATGTGTGATATTTAATAGTTGTAATGTTCCAAAAGAATGATCACCTATTTTAGGAGCTATTCTTAATGAGGGAGATCCAAAGGGAATAAATGACTAGATGGGAATGATAAAAGGAAATCAGATGATATTGTTTTGCAAGAGGATGTGACACATAAAGCTTTGATCATTGGAATTGAATCACTAAATTAAAAATACCAATCATTGAATAACTAATATAAATAACAGATGATTCTATTGAATTGATTTTATACAAATATTTTCATTCCAACTATATTTTTTTAACATAATAGAGACTCTAGAATGTGAATGTTCTCCTACCATATTGTTCAATGAATAAAAACATGTACACCAATAATTGTGAATAATATAATTCATATCTCACCCAGAAAATCAATTCATGAGGAAATATGAAATCTTAAAGGGTGTTTTCCAAGGTAATTAACCACATATAATCATTGAAAAAAAAAGTATTATGTTAATCATAGTCAGAAATTTCTTGAACCAACGTTATTTTTCCCATGTCTATGTTCTCGAATATGGACCTAGGTATATGATCAAGTTGTCGAGCATGTCAAATTAGTTATTTAGTTTTTACAAGAATATCATCAGTATCGAAGCAACCCAAGGTCGTTTATTGACTGATCCTTCAATAATTAATTGAAAACCAGGGGTTTGATTATGAATATAGTAGGGGAATGGGATTTAATAAAACATTGGATTTTAGAATTAAATATTACAATAGAAAAACTAAATTGATAAAACAATGTAGAAATGAGAAATATTAACAAAACGTGACCAACCCAGGGGTTTATCATGATGCTCATCCTTCATCGCTTCCAGATAAATGGTATAAAACATTTAATCCATGGTTTATAACACCTATTAACATAATGTTACTGAGTTTATACTATGATACCTTTTAGGGTGCAGTCCAAAACACACAATGGTTCACTAAACACCACAAATTATTGGGCGATGTGTGTTCGACTTCATAACCAAAACACACCAAGGAAACACATGAATAACTCATGGTGCTATCCAGGTTTGAATGTTATTTATTTTTGATACCGTGAAATAAATTTACAAGGCCTTGAAATTTCATATGTGAGTTCAATTGAACTATCTGACCCACACAAACACTTCAATTGAATAAAGGAGGACAAAGGGATGAACAATGTGTGAAACATCAAATGAAACGGTTCCCCCAAACCTTATCATTTTATTTTGAGTATAAAATAATATTATATAACTCAATTAAATTAAAATAGAGGAGTAATAAAAACAACATACAGCCTATAATTAAAATTATCATTCAAAATAATACATGTTTGATGATCGAGATAACATAATTTTCCTCTCAAGGTGATCACAAGGGGTTTAGAAAACCATGGGAGGGGAGGAAGAAGAAGACGTTGAGTAGAGCATCCCATAGCCTCTAGAAAATTTAGGAATGATGGGGAAACACCAATGGGAGTCCAAGATTATAGAATTTTCCTCTTGGTCAATCTATAAAATGGGGAACCCAAGGTGCCATTTTATAGAAAAATTGGAATGTGGTTTTTGGCACAAAAATATCGTCAAACAACTTGTACCATGCATTTTGTCCATTAGAAAATATAATATACCTTTTGAAAAAACTGGTAATTTGTATACCCACTCCCTGACTATCTCTATGGAATGTTTTTAATCGATTATACATGTGGATCTGGAGAAAAGGATGGATTACAGAAAACTACTTTTGACATCTCACAAATTCGGTGTTCTGGATAGATTAGGTCAGTTAGGCCCCATTCTGGCAGAATTAGTGTTGGGATTCTTTGTAATTGATGTATACTATTAAATTTTGTACCTTCATAAAAAATATCATCTCATTGGGATTCACGTATTTTTCTAAACAAGAAAAATAGTGGATAGATCTTCATGGATCCATGTAATTTTAGCCAATTTTTCAATCACTTTTTCATGGGCCCACAAACTCATATCCTCCTACATTGAAATCATAAAAAAACTAAAATTTACCATTTTAATAGTGATAACCACAAAATAATGGAATCCAATATGAAGTTCAATTTGTTAATATTTTTATAATTCTTACAAAGATACAAGTTTAGAAAAGTGGTGTAAGGATGAAAATGAAACAGTTAATTATGGTATGATCACACTCCCACAACTAAAAATTTTCAATTAGGGGAAAATTATAATATCCTAATCATGTCTCATTCCTAAATCAAATTTGTGAAAATGTCAATGATTTTTTTGAAATGATATTCATCTTGTTTCATTTGTGGAAAAAGTTTTCCTATCATTTTTCTTTTCTCAAAATAAAATTTGTTCAAATTCATTTGTTCACCCATGGAATATGCTGAAGCCTACCTCACCTAAAAAATTTCACTCTTTACCAAATAAAAATATGAAAATTGATTTATTCTCTTTTCTCATAGTTCATGTGATTATACAATATGCTTGCCAAGAATCAAATTTCTCTATCGGCAAAAAATAATTTGCTACACAAGTGGACTTCCAACAGGTTATACTGAGGTTCAAGGGTTGGTTAGATTATATGTTTAAAAATATGAGGTATAATAAGAGTGTTTAATCGCTCATTTACAAAAATTTTCAAAATTAATGAAGTGTTAAAAATGAATGGACCCACTCAACCCTTCAAGAAGTGTATCACCTCTAACTCAACCTCCCCATTGATTATTTTGGTGGGTAACAACTATTTTGTTAATAATAATGTGTAAACATCTTCTATTCCCCATTTTATGTTTTGTTCTGTTTTTTTTTAATATACATAAATATTTTTTTAATGTATATATTTTATAAAGATACAGAGAAAAATCTATTCAAAATAATGATGTAATATGGCTTGTGAACCCATTGCCCAAGGAAAATGTAGGCACCCTTTATATAAACCCATAATAATGATTCTCTCCCCAGAATTACCATGGAAACACCATCTATCCAATAGTTTCATAAAATTAAACAAAAATATACACACGAGAAGGGTAGTAAGGGATATATTAGCTTGTAATGTGGCTACCTTATTGGAATTTCATGCTCTATAGGGCTTAAGAAGGATAACATGTCATGGAGGCCGAAAATAAAGGTTGATTGTACAAATGGATTTTCAATTGATGATTTCCTCTATCACGAAATTAGCATAATTGAATATTATAGAATCGAGCTGAATCAAGAAAATTTCTAGTTTCTCTAAATTACCTAAGACTCTCAAGTAAGTCATTAAAAGGAAGAATATGCAATAAAGGGATTATATTATCTCTCTGTTAAGGGATTAAAATATTGGTATGTGCTAATGAGGAATGGGTTTCAAAAAACCATTAAACACCTAAAAATGATTGGAAAATAAAATGTCAAGAAAAAGAGTCCATATAAAAATTCTTTTTAAAAACATTTTTCCAAAATTAATAGAATTTTCTGCACAATCTACTCGAGCATGAAAAAAGATGTTGGATATTCATTTTAAAATCAATTTTTTCTATAACTCTATATAACGAAATAAAAATGAAAACCCATTTTTCATTATATTTTTTTAACTTTTTTGTTGTTTAATAATAAATATGACATGTCACCCTCCCCCACATCTCAATGTTAAATTGTCCTCAATTAAAGTATTTTAAATAAATAGACAATAAATAAAGGTAGGAGGAAGGGACAACCTATGATGTGGTGTCATATGTGCCATCTATCAGTAGCATTTCCTCCATAATATGATTTTGGAATATCCTCATAGAAGTGTTTGAGCCATTTCCCATTGAAAATAATATTTTTTCCACCATTATTAGGAAAAACTTGTATAGCACCAAAAGGGTAAACATTAGTAACTGTATAAGGACCGAGACATTGGGAACGAAGCTTTCCTGGGTGAAGCTTTAGTCTTGAATTTTACATGGGGACCTTATCAACAATATGGAACATATTTTGATGAATCAAACTATCATGGATATCCTTTTCCTTCTCTTTATAGATCTGGGAGTTCCCATACGCATCACGTCGAATTTCTTCTAACTTGTGGATCTCCAACATCCAATGCTCACCTGCATCTAAAAGATTCATATTACATTGTTTAACAGCCCAATATGCATTGTTTTCATCCTCCATGGGGAGGTGAAAATCCATTCACAACACAATTCTATATGGTGACATTCTGATTGGTGTTTCAAAATCCATGTTGTATGCCCAAAGATAATCATCCAAGTGAAAAATCCAATCATTCCTATTGGGTTGTAACATTTTACAAGATTCTCTTAACTTATCGATTTCAGACTTCTATTTGTATGTTAGATTGGGGTGATTCAATGCAGAGACATTATGAAAAAACCCATAATTATGAAGAAAACTATTCATGTTATAATTGAATAAATGTGAACCCTAATCCCTAATGATGAATCTCAGTAAACCAAACCTACTAAAAATAGGAGACCTCACAAAATCAACAACCACTTGATAGTCGTTGGTCCTATTGGCCTGCGCCTAAACCCATTTATATACATAGTCAACAACAATTAATGTGTACCAATATCAAAATGAATTTGGAAAATTCTCCATGAATTCAATGGCCCATGCATCAAAAATTTCACAGAATAACATGGGTTTTTGGTTCATTTCATTCCTCTTAGAGATATTCCCATTGAATTGACAATGACTACTTGACTTGAAAAATATTTGGTCCTCCGTATACAATTTTGGCCAATACATTACTAATTCAAGGATCATTCGAGTTGTGCGTTGAGTGCCAAAGTGGTCCCCACATTCCAAAATGTGGAAGAAGGTCAAAAAAAAGGTAAACTCATGGTCAGGGACACACTGACAAATTACATGGTCACAAAAAATTCTCCTAAAATATGGGTCATCCCAAATAAACCAACTAGAATCATGATTTTGTCTTTGGGGTTGAGAAGTGCTAAAATCAGTGGGGACCCTAGATGTTTCAATAAAATTCACAATGCTTACATACCAGGTCGTATGGTCCAAAACATCACAAAATTTATCATGAAGGAATAATTCTCTACTGGGGAGGGGTGAGTCAACATGATGGTCCCATGGTGATGAAATATTAATAATGTTGTAGGATACCACATTTCCACTCCTCTCTTATCTCTAATCACAAGGTAAAACTACTAGAGAAGGAGCATAAACCAAATGAAGCAGGGATTAGCTTAAGGTTTCATTAGGGGAAAATGATGGGCATAATGATCAAAAAGGATAATTATTTTTTACCCGATAAGATATGAAAAGATTTTTTACATGGAAAAAAAATATAAAGAAGTTATTTTTTATTGGTTTTTTAATTTTTATGGGTAGGGTCAAGGGTATGTGACGCATACACAGTGACAAGAGAAGCTTCCTCAACCCTTTCAAAAAAACTTCCCCAACTGCAACGTTAGAGGCATCACACATAATTTAAAAGGGGGTATCACAATGTGGTGGTTGGATAATGGGAGGTGATGTGATACTACTTCTTATTGAATTTATAGCATCCTCATAATTTTTATCAAACACAAACCCAAAATCATTTTTCAATAACTAGGACATAGGAAGTGTGATCATACTGATGACTTTAATGAATTGGCGGTAAAAACCAGCATAAAACAATAAATATCACACCTAAAAAACACATTTTGGATATATAAGGGATGAAATTGATTCAATTTTTTATTTTTCCACTTGAATTACATCTTTTGATATGACATGCCCAACAACCATCCCGCGTACAACCGTGAAATGGCATTTCTCGTAATTTAATACAAGATTTTTTTCTATGCAATGGTGGAGGATAGAATCTAGGTGAGCTAAACTATTATCAAAATAAGTTCCATAAACCGTGAAATAATCCATAAAAACATACATTCAATTATCTAGGTACTCAGAAAAAATACACAAAATATAGTGGTGAAAATTATTGGGAGCTTTATAGAGACCAAAAGGCATCCTTCTGTATGAAAATGTATTAGAGGGATAGGAAAATATTCCCTTTTTAGGATCCTTGGGGGAAATATGGATTTAAAAATTACTCAAATATATAACAAGGAAACAATAACGGGAATTAACAACCAATATTTCTATCATTTGGTCAATGAAAGGAATATTAAGGTGGTCCTTCTTCATGGATTGATTCAGTCAATGGTAGTTAATATAGAATCGTCAACTATTTTTCACACGTGTTTGAACCAATTCATTCCATTCATTTGACACAATTTTTATTCCAATTTTTAGGCATAATTTTCTCTTGGAAAACCTATTTACTATCAGATATAAGATAAATTATCCTTGTAGTAATTAATTTACTGATTTCCAATTTTACCACTTCACAGAGAGTGGGATTCAACCGACATTGATACTGACTTAAGAGTCCAGCCTCACCATCCAATGTATATGGTTCATACAAATAGACGGGCTAATCCTAGGAATATCAGCAATAGTCCATTCTATTTCCTTTTTAAACACTCTCAATTGGTTGAGATGATTTTAATGATTCTTTTGAGAGAGGTTATTGGAAATAATGATGTGAAATTGGTTAATACCCTCAAGATAGTAACATTTTAAATTATATGGAAGTTGTACTAATTCAAACATGAGCGGTTTTTTGACTAAGGGAGGAGATTTTTGGGGAGTGAGTTCCAAGAAACTATATATCTTCTCATGATTATTATCTAAAGACAGATAATCTATTGAAATGAAATTTTATGAATCATTGATAGTCATGGGTACCTCAAAATGAACACACTCATCAACTAAATCACAAAATTTACACATTTCAGAACCGCCAAAACACTCCAAACATGAATCAGAACTCAAATCATCCATGCGTGGAGAAGAGGGAAATAAATAATAGTATGTATTGTGGAGAGAATTGTGTGTGTGTGTGTGTGAATTATTTGAGATCCCATCCATCGAATAGATAGTAAGTTTTGAGTTCTCTTCAATGGGGTGTTTCATAGCCTCATGGATATTTAAAGATTCTTCTTCTCAACAAAATTCCTTCGAATGCGTTCCGTTGTAAAAAATATTGATCATCTCTATTGTTTTAAGAAATGTCATCCCATTTATGAGAGGGGAATTTCTATGGGTTAAGGTATCTTCCATCTCAAGAATGTATAAAAAATTTGGGATGATAAGATTATTCAATCTTAAAAGGACATCCTCAATCACTCATGTTGGATGCACAGTACTCTGGTTTTGCAAGTTGCATGAAAATTCTTATTGGTGGAATCTCTCCAACCTGTAGAGAAGTATACACATATTGAGGAATTACATTAATGGAAGAAACTAAATTTAAGATATCATCTAATAAGAATGTCTCCCCTATGGTGCATGGTATTGTGAATGTTCTTGGATCATTGCATTTGGTTAGAATTGATGGTTGGATCAAGGCTGAGACATTATTTCCCACTTGACATTCTCTTTCCTATTCATCCTCCTTATATGGGTGCATATATCATTGATAAATTTTTCATAATGGAAAATTATAATGACAATATCCAGTAATGTATTATTAACTTGATTTTTTTTAGATGTATCCATTATTTTAGTATCAATATCATTATCAGATTTTTTCATAGATTTAGAGAGTATTTGTGGAAAAGGAAGAGGAATGAATTGGTCATTTAAATTTTCAATGATTATTTTATTACAATTTTTATTTAATTTTCATTTGAATATTTTATGGATGGAGAAAGAGTTTTTTCAAGAGGTTCACATACGTGTTTCATAGAATTTGTGGAAGGAGAAACTTCATTAACACTATGATGTGTATCTAAAACAACATTACTTTTTTTATTCGGGTTAGAAATGTTTTGGGATGGTAGTTTTCCAGAACCTTTCATATTAAGCTCAGAAATGGTGTTTGAAAATTGTCCCACTTGAGTTCATAGGACTTATATTTCTGATTGTGTGGTCTGTTGGAATTGAAGGTTTCAAGTTTCCATTTATTTCACCATGTCCTTGAGGCTTGGATCAGATTTTGGAGGATGGGATGATTTCATTGAGTTGTTGAAGGATAATATTGTTTCATACCATGGCCTTGTTGATACCAATTCTTCTTGGAACAGTTTGAGTTTCCTCCATGTCGGAATTGGGGTTGTGCTTCACACCCGGGGTTTGGATTTAGATTGAATGGTTCTTTTAGTAAGGGAGGTGCCTGTTGGAATGGATGCCCTGGGAACATGGCTGCACAAGGATCATGTGAATCTAGATGTTATGGGCATTAGTTAGAAAAATTAGTATTTACGAAAAAGATACCATAATGTAATGGAACTGGAAATGATTTTGGGTTACATTGTACTTGAGATAATTTCCATAGAAGGATATGCATCTCATAAACCTTTTTATCTAACATTTGTTCTATAGATGAATGACTTACCTCATGAACTCATCGGGTTGGTGAAATAGATCATGTACAAAATTGTTTTTCATTTTGATCCTTGTTGGCAATGAAGTCACGATCAATGAAAGGAGTTCTATCAACTAGGGTACCACCAGCTGCATCATCAATTATTACACGATCCATGGGGATATGTACATCATAGATGTATTATATTAATAATTTCTCACTAATCTTGTTGTGGGGGGATCTTGAGAAAAGCATTTGGAATCTCTCCCAGGATTCATGAAGGATCCCTCCTAGTGATTGGCTAAATCCACAGATTTCATTCATAATTGATGATGTTTGGGAAGAAGGGAAGAACTTCAATAAAAATAATCTTTTAAGGTCATTTCATCCCCCAATAGTGGTAAGTAATAGTATATCTAATCTTCAGCCTCACCACCAAGGGATAAAGGGAAGGCCCTAAACATAATTATGTCCTTTGACACATTTTGGGGTTTCATGGTGAAGCACACTATGTAAAAATCCGTAATGTGTTTATCAGGGTCCTCACAAGGAAGACCATAAAATTTAAGAAGAAAGAGGATTAGGATTGATCTCAGATCATAGTTGGATACTTCCTCGGGATATTGGATGTATGCATGTTGGTACTCCACATCCGTGGTGGTCAGTTCTTTTATGTTTCTACTATTTGTAGCCATTTTTTCTTGGGTTTTATTGGGTTCAACTTTGGATTGGTTTATGGCCACTTGCGGTACCAAAAGGGATTCCTCAGTGTTAATTTATTGAACTTCTCTATATTACATTTATTTTGAATAGAGTTATTTTTTAATTTTATGGTCAAATTCAAGTAGTGTTTCTTTAACAGTTCTTTTCATGCAATAATGATGTCATATATGATTGATTGATTGATTTTTTTTTGTTTTTATTTATTTTTAAAAATATTTATGGAAGTGAATGAAACAAAAATATTGGATATATTAATTGAGTAAATTAAAGAGAATTTTTTTACTTCAAAAATAGATTGAGGGAGATAGATGGAGAAGAAGGAGAAAGGGAGAGAGAGAGAGAGGAAGAACACAGAAAAACAACCAAAAATAGAAACAAAAATAAGAAAAAAACAATCAAATAGGGGTGGGGTATTGAAATTGGTACTTATTAAGAAGAAAAATAAATAAATAAAAGTTAATAAATAAATAAATGGTCTTCAATCCCCAAAATAGAGCCAAAATTTGATCGCTTTGTTGAGCATGTCAAATTAGTTGTTTTAGATTATACTAGAATTTCTGCAGTATAACAGCAACACTAGGTCGTCTCTCAATGGATCAATAGATAATTAATTGAAAAAAGGGTTCTAATTAAGAATATATAACGGGAATGGTATTTAATAAAACATAGTGTTTGTTGATTAAATATTACAATAGAAAACCTAAAGTTACAAAACAAGGTAGAAATGAACAAGATTAATAAAACGTGATCAACCCAGGGGTGTATCATGATGCTCATCCTTCATTGTATCAAGAGAAAGGGTATGGATATTTTAGTCCCTAGTTTTTTAGCACTATTACAATAATGTTACTATGTTTATACTATGATACCTCCTAGGGTTCAGTCAACAACACACTATAATTCCCCGAACACTGCCGTTGATTGGGTTATTTGTGTTCGACTTTATATTTCAAACTCACCAATGCAACACACAAAAACAATAGGTGAGGTCCAGGTTTGTATTTTATTTCTTTATAATACCATGAAATAAATATAAATTGTCATTATAGATCATATTTTAGTTCAATCGAACAATATGAACCACACAAACAACACAATTGAATGAGGGAGGAATAATGGTGGAACGGTGTGTTAAACATCACATGAAAGGGTACCCCCAAACATGATCAATTGAGTATGATTACAACATACCATTATATAATTAAATAAAATAAAATTTGATTAAAATTAAATACAATATACAACATTGAATTAAAATGATCATTCAAAATAATAAAAGTATGAAGCTTGGTATTACATCACGTTCCTCCCTAGAAGATCACAAGCGGTTTAGAAACCCATGGTAGGGGAGGAAGAAGAAGATGTTGATGTAGCACATAACATAGCCTCCATAACTTTTAGGAATGATGGGGAGACACTTTTGGGTCTACAAAATGGTAGAAAATTTCCTCATGGTTGAACTCTAAAATGGGGACCCCAGGATTCCATTTTATAGAAAAATTAGATGTTTGTTTTTGGAACATATATTTCTTCAAACCAATTATACCATGTGTTTTGGACATTAGAAAATAGAATCTACCTTTTGAAAAATACTGAAATTTTTATCCCCAATTCCTGAATATCTCTACCAAATTTATGGAATCTATTGGATAGGACGACCTTGAGATAAGGACATATTACAAAACGCCACTTTTGAATTCTCACATATTCGATGTTCTGGCCAGATCAGGTCATTTGGGCCCTTTAATAGAATAATTAGGTTTGGGATTATCCATAACAGTTGTATCCCATTAAATTTTGGACCATCATTCAACATAGGATACCATTTGGATGCAAAAAAATATTATAAAAAGGAAAAACATTGGTCAGGTCATCACGAAACCATGCAATTTTGGCCCATTTTTCTTCAACATCATCAAGCGCCAACAAACTCAACTCCTCCTACATTTTAAATATTCAAAAAAGTATTATTTCACATTTAAATAATTATAAACCCAAAATAATGGAATAAAATATGATGTACAATTTTTTATTATTTTTATAATTTTCATTATAAAACATGTTTAACACAATGGGGTAAGGATGAAAGTAAAAGAATAAATCGTGGTGCGTTCAACATATACCCCATCAAGGTAACACAATTGTTAGTCAATATGGTTTTGATATTATTTAAGGGCCCAGATAATGGATGGGTATAGACATATGAACCATAACTATGGAACTATAATGGATACATTTTGATATGAGACTATTTATTTTGTCTTATAGATCATGTATGTGTAAAATTGTAGATTCCATCCCTATAAAAATAGTATACATCCTATGGATATGCAAATATTTTATTCAATGTAGGGAGGATCACAAATATTAAATTATTAATGTGGATTCTGATGTTCAAAAGGGCATAAACACCCTAAAGTCAAACCTTTTGGAGTTCTTCAAAAATGGGAGAACTAAAATTTCAATAAATAATGATTAATTTAATATTTTACATAGACATGGGACCTAATGACTATAGATTTACATTTTATAAAGTCATATAGTGGAACTCAGCATATTTTGGTAATTTCTTGTTTACCAAATATGTTTTCTTAGGTCTCTTATATGGGAGAACATATTGTTTGTATATTTTATTTTTAATTATACTTACTTTTATGTGCTTTCATCTTGATCGGTATTTTTCATGATTCCATTTTTTCATGTGATTAATTTTTTTATGATTCATACATGATGTTCCTTGAAAGCAACGGATCATTACTTTCCCTTGCCTCCCTTTATGGGGTTTCAACCACTTGTGTTCTACATATAATTTGTAAGGTTGTTTTTGGTAATTCTATAAAATCCTTGTCCATGTACTTGAATATCCAAATGAAAAATCATAAATTTTACAATTACAATATTGATTCCAATGATGGTGACCAAATATTTTAAATCCAAAAAAACAACATCAAAAGAAAAAAAAAGTATCGCGTATATTCTGAAGGTCCTTTTTGGATTAGAGTTATAGATAATTAGTAAAAATCAAAAATAAATAATACCCATGTTATTAAATGATAATTTCTATCACATAACCTATATTTTCTTATTTCTCATTAACTCATTATCATCATCATCATCATCATCATCAATATGAACCACATTATAAATAAAATATTCAACATCATTCTTGATAAGCTAAGGGAAAGGTTATCTAACAATGGTGGCCTCAAATTACCAGAAACGATAAAAATAAAAAATAATAATTGAATTTCATATATGAGAATAAGATTTTCTTAAGGTTATGATAAAATAATCAAATACCATTAAAACAACATATGAATATTCACACTAATAAATACCTTGATTATTATACCTGAAAACATAGAATTTGGACATACTAAAGGCTAGATTCATCAAACTCAATAATCATGAGCCAAGTGATATTAATATGGAATATAAAAAACATTATAAACCCACCCATGTAATAGATAAAAATTAATTATATCTTACAAACATTATAATCATATTAATGTTACAAATAGAAGAGATAATATTGTGGACACACCTCGATAATGTACCCTATACATTGGAGGCCTATAACTAACTGAACCACACTTGGTTTGTAATGGAACCCCACATCCATGGTGAACAATGTAACCACCCATTCTTCATTTATAATGGATCCACTCTTCCATGGTTTATAATAGAACCACCCATCATTATAAGCAATTTTCATGAAATGTATCATAAATAAAGTACGAGTATCAATTTTTTGATCCTAAAATCATTAAAATAATCATTATTCATTTCAAATCATGATTAAACAATGAAAAAGAATCAGTTTCCATATTAATCTTTTAAAAAAATTATTTGAACATGGAAATTAAATAGGATCCACAAAAATATCATTGAAACATGATTAGCCATTGGAAATGAAATGATTTGCATGAAAATCTATTTGAAAAATGATTTGACTATGTAAAAAAATAAGATCTATTACAATCTATTTGAAACATGATTAACAGATATAAATGTAGTCAGTTTCAAAAAAAAATATTCCATACATGGTTAACTAATATATAATTAATGGGTTACTTTAAAATAAATTTGAAACATTATTAACAAATTGAAAATAAATGGGTTTAAAAACACTATCATTGAATCATGATTTAAACATGGAATAGGAATGGGACTCATTTAAATCTCAATGAACTATTATTAACCCATAGAAAATAAATTGGGTACATAAAAATCTATATGAAAAAAAATTAAACCATATAAAAGAAACGAGATAATTAAAAATATCTTTGACAAATTATTGTCCCATAAAAATAAATTGGTTATATAAAACAATATTTGAAACATGATTATCTGATAGAAAATAAATGAGTTACGTAAAAATATCTTTAAAAGTGATTAACCAAGGTAAATAAAATTATTTCCATAAAAATAACATTCAAAAAAATCACAAAACATCCATTGAAAAATTAAAATGGTGTTACGAAAAAAATATCTTAATTGGATTATAAGTAACAACAATGGTTGATGGTTTTGATGAATTCAAATACAATTAAAATATCATGGATAATATTTTTTTGGAAACTGAAATTTTCATTTTGGAAATAACATTTTAAAAATATAAATTCCCATGAATGTTTAAAAAATCCATTTCATTGAAAAATATCCTTGTAAAAGTATAAATGAAACTTCAAGGAAAACAGTAGACATGATGGTGAGAAAATATAATGATGATATAAGTTGTAATAATAAACATTAATTTCCAAACATTATGAAACTTTTAGTCAAATGTTTCCCATTTGGAAAATGATATGAAATTACATTTTGAAATCATTTAATATTTGGTAAAAGATCTTGTAAAATTACATTAAGAAAACATTTATTTTTTGAAAACATAATATTTTAAATCATTTTAATATTAATATATATTGAATATAAAGATACATGATTTAAGAAAAATAGAATATCGGTACCTCTAACAAATAAATTTACTGATTTTTTTAAACTAAAAAAAAGGATAAAATGGAAATTAAACATGTGAAAAAAAATTTAAATAGAGAATAATAAAAGATAATTACTTCAATAAAATAATATCATATTATATCTTCTAAAAGAAATGTGAACATAAAAAATACCAAAATGAATAAGATTATAACATAAATCAATTTCCACCTTGGAAACACTTTAATTATAATCCCATAAATTAATAACTTAAATGGAAACAATATATATCCTCATGATAAATAAATCTATGATATAACCATAAATGTTTCTAGAATAAAAACCTCATAAGTAATATACTTTCATATCATAAACAAATTTCCCAATGAAAGGAATTTCGGATTATTAATCCATACAAAGAAATTATATAATGTCTAAGATTATTCATGTATTACTTATAAATATTATATGTATTAATTCGAGACTATGCATTGAGACTACATGCAATTTTGAGGCCCAGTATTCCTAGAATAACTGTTTTAAGTATATTAAATATATTAAAAAGAATTTGTGAGTGGTTTTACTAAAAAATATGAATAACTTTTAAATGGTTTCATGGATTATAAATATAATGGTAACATTGCATTCAAAGTAGGGACATTACCCTATGTGAGCCCTAACATTGGAAGTTGTGGTTGGTTGTGAAAATTAATTTTTGGATGTTTTATGGAAATAAAATAAAAAAAGAATTAATTTTATTTTATGGTTAAACTACAACCCAATGACATTTTTTCTTATTTTAAATGAGAAAGATCCTAGGGTTAGTCTCATAACACTAGAGATCTTTCAAGAGGCTCTAGATAGAACTTGACTAATTTTCTTGATTGAAAACGATGAAGGATATCGGATTAGATATCAATGAATGCAAGTTTGATGAATCTCTCCAATGGAAGTGACCTGAAAATCCATATTATTCAATGGATAATCCATCATTATGGTAGGTTGTGTTTTTTAAATTCTTTATTCCCCCCGTTCTTCAACGAAATGACAAATGTGGATAAAAAAATTAATAGGATGACCCACAGTTTGATGATTCTTACATAAGGGTTTTAGTTGCTAGAGTTGGGGGTGATTATGTATATGATTATTTTTTATTTTCATCTTTTCCATTCTAATGTAATTGATTGATTTTGAAATTAAAAATGGATGAGGTTCATTACAGGATTGTTCAATTGGTATTTTATCCCCTATGTTCTTGGTTTTTTCACGTTCTTCAAGATATAATGAATGGAAAATCATTTCACCATTGTTTCTTTGTGAAATAATCTGGTATCAGAGATCAATACTCATGAAGATCTAGTAGAGTTGCGATGATGAATGCAGGTGGATTTAAATCTTTAAGAAGATACGCTTTATTGAGCAACATTTGTGTAAATGATTGGAATGATTTTTAGGAGCAGATTAATGGCCGAAAAAATACCGATTCGATGTTTCCATGGAAATACGAGCCGAAATATTTAGTTTCAAGGTGAAACTGTCATAATATTGTACACTATTTAATCTACTGAGTCACGAAGAGGAAGAATGACCACTCTTAAAAATCTTGATGAACATGACATGTCTTTCGAAACAAACGGGTTGTGGAATATGCTGAGCGGTAGTTAGGATTTCGAAAAGGAGGATACTATCACAAGGTATGTGTAACCTATCACATATAGTGTGAGCCCTTATTCAAGACTAGGTGTTCCTCTCTGATGATACATAGACCCAGGATAGAGTACATGAAATGTACTCCACCCCACGACCTGACCTAGACCACTTACAAGGGCTACCCCATTTACCGCTACAAGGGTAAATGAACCCGAGTTAAAGACATGAACCAACACCTTCCCAGCATACACGATGAAGACCCCTAATAGTTTAATAGTGTGTGTGACCATATCTTCATGCTGTGTATATCACTACTACATGACTTTTCTTTCTGACTAGGATCATTGTGCACATTCATTATGTGGGGTCAAGGGACATAACATGTGACCATTATACATGCCATGTACTCTTTTCTAAATGGAATGATATCCTTTTCCACCATATTTTGAAATTATTTTCATATTATTTGGTGAACCATTATAATTTCTCTAAATTCCAATAGGGTTCATTTCCTATCCTCAGGAATTTTACCACCTTCATAAGACTTTCTCAATATAGTGAGAGTCCCCTCTGAGACTCCCAAAACATGATCCTCTATCCACTCTTATTCCCTTTCTAGAGTCATGTTATCAAAATGGAAAATAATATTTGACTTATTTTCTCTACATTGAAGTTCATTTTTGAGGAGTCTTGTTATACTCTAAGGCTTTAGTAGTGATCTCCATCCATGTATCATGATTTACAACTCATGGATTTGGTTCCCCAAAATAAAGTGTATCATATTCTATCATTATATATATGATCATATCTATCACTAATGATGTTTTCAATGAATAGTATATATCAGGTAGAATATATAATTTTCTATGATGAGTGCTTCATGTAATCATTGCATTGAATCCCAAGTGTTGATATGTGGGCGTTGTGATTTACCTCTAGACAACGGGTCTGGGTTTGAGTATTTTATGGATATGATATTTTTATATATACATTAGACATATACTTTTTACAAATAAATATTAATATAATTTGGTTATTTCCCTATGGGTTTTGGTGAGTCCTAGTGAGTATTGTTATACTCACCCCTGTACGGGCTTTACCTGCATGTGTCATGTCTTATGAAGATGAGAAACCTTTTGATGGATTCTGAGGAGGACCAGGACCAGAACAAATTGTGTTCCATAGAGGACTATGTGTCCCTACAACTTCGAGTAGCATTCATTATACTTATATTGATTTTGAGTTTTACATTATAGTTTAGAGACATTTTCTTTTGGTGGGCCTGTATTATGGCCCAGTTTAATTTACCGCACTTTACATTCATTTACACTCTATTGGTTGTGTTTTTTAGTATGCATGTGTTTTGTTCCTTAGCAGATTTTACATTTCACTCATTTCTGGGCTTGGATGTGTGTTTTTGTGTAGGTACGTAGGAAATTCCACACATGTTAGTGATATTCCTACTTGGTTCTAGCCACTAGCCCAGGCCTATTAGAGGTTGGCTTGGGGAGTTACGGAATGGGCCCCACGAGGATGGGTCATAATAGAGTGGTGTCTATGGTGGTCACTTATACCTTAGTACTGAGAAACTATGATATTGGTTTGGGGAAATAGTTTTAAGTGTTTTGAGTTCAGATTTCAGGTCAGGGGCTCTGGTGTTGGTGTGGGTGGCTAACATATCCATAGACTAGGACTCTGATAAACTTCTTTTTTACTCGGTACATGAAAGAACTAGTTGAAAGGAAACAAAAGTGTTGCATTAAAAATATAGGAATGGGTTGTGGTTTTTAATTCCTTCTTGAGTCATCTATCCATATAAAATCATTTACCATGGTACATCTTTTTTATTCACAAGATGCCTCTACGATGCATATTGTCGTGGATGGAGCCACTCGATGATTAAGACGACCCCCTTAGTGATAAGGATTTGAAATATGGGATAGTTCCATAGGCGTTACCTTCAAGTGTTACAGTAGCTATACCACCACTAGTGGAGAAACATGTTGTAATTGCAGTACCAACAAAGAAGGCAGAAAGTCTTAGCATGCTCGATGGGATTCATGGATAGGGACCCTTCAAGTTCCAAGATGATCCTGACCACCAAGCGGCTGGGGACTAGATTGAGGGTTTGACTAGGTGTTTCCGTCTAGTAAGGAACCTAGTGGAACATATGGTGATCTTATAAGTTATTATTTTTCTGGGATCAGGTAAGAAATAGTGGATTTTGTCCATGCAGACTCAGTACAAGATGACAGTTTTTTGGGTGAAGTTTGAGTGTCTCTTTAGATATAATTTATCACTAGTTATATAGATATAAATGTGTATACATGAGATTCTTCAACTACAGTAGGGTAGTATGATGGTGGTGTACTATTCCGCAAGGTTCACCATCCTCTCTAGTTTCTCTATGGATATAGTTAGGGATATGTACTTCATGGATTAGACATTGATGCAATGTTTACAATGGCGAATTCAAGCTAGTGTCATAACTTTATGCATTATAAATTTTATGGTAGTGCTCAAATGATATTAGTTAGTCGAGAGAGTATTGGATGGATATAAGAATCTGATGGTAGTCGAAAGCAAGAAAACAATGGAAGATATCTTTCCAGTAGGGAGAAAACATCTAACACATGGTCTAGGATGTGGGATACATCATGGGAGGTTGTAGGAAAAGGGATCTATAGTCCCGGTCTCTCAAGATGGATCCAATCACCCTAGGACTTGGTGATTATTGAGTTTCAATGGAAAATGAAATCTTGATAGTGATTGTCAAACCCATCGAGCTACTAACATGTTGGTGGTGCATTGACCACGGAGGCAGAGGCAACAGGTTGAGAAAGTAGGCCTTCTAGGAAGAAGATGTGGAAGGGGAGCAGGGGGAGCTACAAGAGGTGGTAGATATTTTGATATACTACCACCAAAAACTGCAAGAGATCCTTTCCAGTCTTATGGAGTTGGAGGATAGGGGAGGGAAAGCTACATGCGGTCGGGGTGTATGACCCAGGGACACCAGGGATGATCCAATGTACATTCAATGTATTTTATCAATTAGATTCTATACTTATGAACATAGTTTCTAGTCATTATTTCCACTCCACATACATTTTGTGATACCACGATGTTCCTGTAGTATCGTTGACTTGACCTTTACTCTATGAGATACCCAAATGAGGGGACTCGATGTCCACACTTATTTTTTGACAGTGTGAGCTTACCCTTGGATGTGAGGGGTTTGGTTAGAAACTCATTTGGGTAGCATTAATGCCATTTGACATCATTCATTGTATGGATTGTTCGTCTTCGTTCCATGTTAAGATTGAATTTTTTAAGAAACGATTCTGTCATTTCCAGGGATATGGGATTAGGATTTATTTGAATGGTGAAAATGAAACCGAGACAGCACAATTTGGGATCATTTATAGGATGTTTCAGTAGATCACTCATGATTTTTTGAGCCTTACCATCGTAGTAATAGATGTTGTGATATTGCAGTTCCTAGTAGTAGTAATTGAGTATGAGGACAACATTCTATAAGATGTTCCATGATTACCTCCCTATTAGGATATTATCTTCTACATCGGTTTATACACTGGTATGGTGTCGATATCATCAAAAATATATCAGATGGCCTCTACATAGTTTTTTATGATTAGGGTGAAGCTATAGTTATTTCACAGGAAGATCTTCGTGAGACCCAATGTTTAATATTGGGTGTCCCTATTTCTTTTTCCAAAAAGATAGATGGGATCATGTGGTTTTGTGCGGATTACCAGCACTTGAACTATGTGATGGTAATGAAAAAGTATCCACTTATGAGGATCGATGACATATTTGATTTATTGAGAGGGGAACATTGGTTCTCAAAGGTTGACCTCAGGTCAGATTATCACTAGTTGCGAGTTTGGGACAATGATATACCAGAGATGGGTTTTATTTGTTGTTACATTCATTATTAGTTATCGGTGATTCCGCTCGGCATGACAAACATCCCCACAGTGTTCATGGGGATCATGAACCAAATCATCCAACCACATATAGACCGGATCATATTGGTCTTCTTCGACAACATCTTTATGTACTCAGTGTCTAAGAAGGAGCATGTGAGACACCTACAGATGGTTATGGACGTACTCCAAGATCCCCAGCATTATGTGAAACTCTTGATGTTATAGTTCTTGATTCAGAAGTACCACATCTTGGTACATGTTATCTTAGTATATGGAGTATTAGTGGACCCGACCAAGGTCAAAGCAGTGTCATCATGGGAGCCACATAGATTTGTAACAGTGGTGTGAAAACTCCCTATGCTAGTAGGATATTACCAGAGATTCATACATGATTTATCTTGGGTATCAGTAATGATTAATTATTTGACTTGAATGGGGAAGCCTTACATGTGGATATAGAAGTCTCAATAGGCTTTCCATCAGTTGAGGTACTGTTGTATGTGTGCAATGATCTTTAGACTTCCTGATGAGGGTGTCGAGTTTGTAGTTTTATATGATGAAATAGGGACCATACATGGTTGTGTCTTGATTCAGAGGAAAGAAATTATTTATTATGGTTCATTCGAGTTGATTCCACATGAGAAGAAGTACGTGACCCATGATATTGAGTGGGAAATATTAGTATTCAGATTGAATATGTTGTGACACTACATGATGTGAAATGGTTTTTTCATATTCTCTGATCATAAGATTCTCATGTATATATTCTCAACTAAGAATTTGAACCTGAGACAGAGGTGATCGATATAGCTCTTATTGGATTTTCACATATAGTTGTCTACACCCATGGGAAGGGGAAATGGAGGAAGATTCTCTCAACTTGAGTTCTAGTTCGTAGCTTTAGAATGAGGTGTCAGAGAAGTACACCTCATTACAGTTATCTGTTGTGGATAGAGATAATGAATTTTACCTCTATTCGATGGTTTTCACTACACTAATCTTACATTATATCCAGGACGCACATCATGGGGATATCGACTATGATTCCTTATGTGATCATATGTTTTAATGGAATGAACTTGATGTATTTTAATAAGCTGAGGGAACATTGCCTTTTTAGAATATGCACAATCATACAAGTGGAATTACAGGAGGAAGTTCTGAGGGAGTTTCATATATCCCCTTCTAAGATACACCATGGTCTGTAGATGATGAACCAGGACCTCTGATAACATTTTTTGTGGATACAGATCAATAATATAGTGGTAGGGTTCGTTTTATGAAGCCTTACATGCCAATAGGTGAAGTATGAGAACCAAGTTCCAATGGGATTAAATAACCCCCGTGAGGTAACCGAATGAATGGGGGATGAGATATTGATAGAATTTGTGACGGGTTTACCACGTACATCCATTGGACATGATTACATCGGGGTAATCATCGACTAACTCACCATGTTGGCCCACTTTATGGATATCTAATAGAAGGGATCAGTAGACAATATGGGACACCTCTATGTATAAATGATTATATGGATTTATGGAGTCCCATCAATGATTTTTTTCATATCATGATGGTAATTTCACATCATGGTTGATGAAGGGAATGTGGAAAGCATTTTGAACCCAGTTATAGTTGATCACAACATTTCAAACCAAGACCGATGTCAATACATAGAGGACCATTCATCTCCAGGAGGAAATTTTGTGGGATATAATCTTTGTCCTTGGCCATATATGGGAGGATCACCTACCACTAATATAGTTTATGTATAGAGACATCTATCACTCCACCATTTATATGGCACTATTCTAGGCCTTACATGTGGGGCCCTTCCATTCACCACTTTGTTGGACTAACCATGGAGAGTAAAAACTGATGGGTCAGGTGTTCATACGAGTGACTGTCGAGAAGGGGAATATTATCTAGGATTGTATGAGGACAACACAGAGTTGATAGAAGTCTAATGATGATAAATGGAGGTGACCTTTGGAGTTGAAGGAAGGAGACCATGTCTTCCTTTGGGTCTAACCATGATGAGATTTGTAGAGATATGGAATAAGAGGAATGTTATCATTGATATTTATCAAGAACATTTTAGATAGTGTGTAGAGTTGGTGATGTGGAAATATTTTTATCTCTACCCAGTAGATTCTTCAGGTGCATGATTTATTCCATTTTTCTCAGCTGATACGGTAGGTGCATGACCCATCTCACATCATCAACTAGTGCGAGGTGGACCTTGTTTATGGAGGGACCTTTTCTAAGTACCCAGTTGAGATTGAGGATCGGTAAGACATTATTTTACATGGGCGAGAAATTTCATTGGTGCATATCCAGTGGGCGCATGGGAATCTATAGGAGAGCACGTGGTAGCAGGAGGCTTAGATTCAAGCATAGTACCCACTTCTATTTGTATAGACATTTGTTTTGGATTTTTAGAGTTGTAAATCCCCAAGGTGGGGAGAAAATAATATCTAAAATGTATTGGTTTATTATTATTAAATATTTTATAGAATTAATTCAGGATTAAGCACTGAGATGGTGTGCATTTTTTAGGGATGATGAGTATAGAATAATTGTTTGAAATATATTTTTTATATTAAATAGACCACGATATTTTTTTTCTATAAAATTTTAATAACATCTATATGGGTGTCTAGATTAGAAATATGAGGGTACCGTTGTATTCAGTACAGTGACTTCACCCTAGGTGAGGCCTAGCGTCTGTCGGTGTGGTTTGGCTGCAAAATATAATTGTTCTATGTTTTAAAGAAATAAAATAAATTATGGTTTGTTTTTATTTTAACCATATGGAATGATGCAATGATGTATTTTCCAATTTTAAAGGATTAGGTATCTAGGGTTAGGTTCATAACCCAAGAGAACATCCTTTAGGATATGGAGAGCACATTCAGAATTACCTCAAAAAAACTAAAATAGAGTTCATATTGGAGATCAAAGAATGCCTCTTTGATGGGTCTCACAAATGGTAGTGACCCAACAATCGATCTTCTTCAATGGCCGATCCATCCCAGATGGAGGTCATGTTGTTTATATTTATTATTTTTCCTATAATTTGATTAAGGGATGAATGTAGATCAATGCATGAACAAGTTGACCAATGATCTGATCATTCTTATGGAAGGGTTTTAATTTTTGATATTTGGTTATGATTATGAAAATGATTATTCTTTATTGTTATCCTGATCATTCTAATAGACTGTATTGAGGTCAAAACAAATAATTTTCATGTATCATTCCTTGGGTGGTTCAAATATGATTTTCTCCCCAATGTTTTTTGTGTTCGTGGTGTTCTTCATTGGATAATTAATGGATAGTCATAGATAATATGTTTCTTGGTGTAATTATTCAAAATTAGAGATCCATCCTCATGCTAACCAAGTGGAGGGGAGAATATGATGGATTCGACATATTAAAGGGATTTGGTATATATGGTTATTCGAGTGACATTTGTGTGGATGATCAGAAAGGGGTTCATGAGCTGATAAAAGGCCTAAAATATACTGATTTGGTAGTATGTATGAAAGAAGACCCCAACTATTCAGTTTTGAGGTGAAAATATAATCAAATGAGACACCAGAGAATCAAAAAAGGGACAAAGTGGATGAATGATTGTTCTATAATATACCAATGACACGACATGTGTTTTAGAACACATGACATGTATGCCCCACTAATCAGCAGCGAGTGTTTCGGGAAGGAGGAGACTGTCACACAGCTTGTGATCCCCTCCCTAAGGCTTGGTGTGTGTCTCATTGGATACATGTACATGGGGTGGAGTACATGGAATGTACTCCACCGCATTGCCAGATCCAATCCAGTTAAACGGGCTACCCTATGAACCAGTACATGGGTAGAAGAATGCCTGTTGAAGCCATGTATTGGCACATAGCTAGCATACACAGCCAGACCCCAGATAGTAGGATATGGTGTGTGAAATTATCTACATATTGTGTATACCATTTCCAAAAGATATGAACTTCTATGTCAGGGCATTTTACATTTAAAATACTCAGGGTCAAGGGATGTGGCATGTTCCCTTCTATATGTCGAGTACTATTTTCTACCTGGCATGATCTCCTTATCAACCATATCTTGGAAGAGTTTTCATTTGATTCTTCCCCATAGATATTTCTCTTTAAGGTCATTTGGTATCATTTTCTATCAACATGAATATTATACCCTTAATCTAGAATTTCTAGATAGATTCAGGAGTCCCCTCCAAAAGGTACGAAGTAAGATCCTTTTTCCATTCTTGTTCCTTCATTTGAGTCATGTTATCAATGCAGACAATACAACTAGAAATCAGTCCTCTACATAGCAGGTGAATCAAAATGAGTGGTTTTTTATGCTAGGGACCTGGATGTGATCCTCAACAAGGTATTTTGATCATCCCACTCATGGAGTTTATTCTCCCAGAGAAAGTGTATCATATTATTTCTTCAAATTTATCCTTGTATCTCTATATCATGATGGTTTTTGAGGAATAATACTTCATGGGAGGACATCATCAGTGCTATAATATTGAGGAGTATGTGCCCCCTGTTGAGTGCTCTATGGAATCATCATATTGTATCACTAATATTGATATGTAGTCACTGTGTCTTACCTCTAGATAAGGGGACTAGGTTTGAGTATATCTAGATATTTTTTTATTGTATGTATTGGATACATATAATATGTAAAGATGAATGTAAATTTAAATTTTTTTTATTTGGTTTTCAGGATGTACTACTGAGCATTATTATACTCTCCCCTACATGGGATTTTCCAGTATGTGTAATGTCTTGTGAAAACGAGAGACCTTTTTATGGAGTCCTAGGTGGACCTGGATCGGACAGAGCATTGTGGGTTCCATACTAGCTGAGGCTTCCAGACTATTTTGAGTAGCAGTGTCCATACATATCTTTTTTATTGGTTGTACATTATAGTTTAAATACAAGTTCATTTGGTGGGATTGTATTCTGGACGTGTTTACTTTTCTTTACATTACATTATGTTGTACTTTTTTGGATGGTTTTAGTAGTTTGCATTCATTTTGTGGATTAATGGTTATTAAATTTAACACATTTGTGGGTGTGGAGATGTGTGCGTGTGTACATGTACATAGGTAATTCCTCCCATGTTAGTGATATGAAAATTCAGTACTAATCACTTTTCCCAGGCCTACTAGAGGCGGGCTTGGGGACTCACATCACATGCCCCACTAGGATGAGTCATGACATCATATAATTGAATTGGGAATTAACCAATAGAGATATTATGTCTGAAAAATGGAAATCAATAAAAAAATAAGGATATATAATTATATATTTTGGAGATTAGTTCACATGTTATCATAAAAAAATTGTGTTATAACAGATGTTTTAAAACCCAATGAAATGAAATTGATTAAATAAACTCATTACAACATGGTATCTTTCATGTCAATCCGCATGGAAAATTGAATTCAAATATATATATATAATTCAATTATGTATAAGTGATTCATGATATTATATATAAAATCGATGAAATATACACTCTATAATAAAATAATTTTTGAATATGATATATTACTCACAGAAGTAAAATCAAAATAAAAAAAACCTTACCTCGAGTCCAAACCATCCTTGCATTTCCATTAACTCTTGTACAATAAGATTACTAAATTTATTTAATTTCTTATAAAACTATTTAATATTTATCAAATTATACTTAAATAATTTATTTTATTTCATTATAATGAAATATCTGAATACTTAATCAGTTAATTCAATGTTGGGTGTCATGAGAACATTCAGTTATTTAATAGAAAAACTTTCAGAGTGTTGACTATGGTAAAAGTGACCATTATTTCAACATATAATGAATAATAATATAATATTTATCATTTTAATTCATAAATAATAATTTTAAAACAAATCTTGAATAATGGTTGTGAAAATGAACTTTATCGTGATCATGGTAAACTGTAAGTCAAGTGTACACATGAGTAACATTTATATTTGTCAAATATCATCATGGAATGAAGGTATATCTTAATTCATCATACCAAAATAATAATAATATCATAAATAAAGTATTATTAATTAATATATAACTGTATATATTATTCTAGTGATGTAGTCATTAAAAAATAATTGCATCACTCTATAGAGGTGGTAGTCCACACATACCCGAACAACATTATAATTTTTTACTGTATGATATAAAAATGATATGTAATATTCTCAAAATGACAAATATTTAACAAAAATAATATTTATTTTATTTATATCACATATATTAATTAGTTTTATCATAATTACCTTTCATTTAAAGAGATAATGAAGAATTAATCACATCGCTTTGTGAAGCGGTAGTCCATCCTACACATGAGAGATGTTATTGTATCCCCCATGGAATGGAAGGTATGGTGGTATATTTGATATCATAAATCATAAAGTATAAAACCATTAAATAAGTAATATATATATATACATACATTAAATCCTTCATTAAAGAAATCCATAAGGGGGTGATGGGAAATGAATGACGTCAGTTCGCAGTGCAGAAGTCTGTCATGCACAATAATGATGGTTTCGTCTCTTATTTGATAGAAGAGTAGATTCATTGATGTTAATTCATTAATATAATAATGTAATTGTATATATAATAAATTTATGTTATGATATGAAGATATTTGAATAAAATTTCAAGTATTTAGATGATGAACTATAACAAAAATGAATTGTTAAGAATTAAACATCATCTTAGACTACCTCATTGTGGGTATTCCTAGTGTATCCAATAATAAATTTATGACCAATAAAATAATTATATAATGAGGGGATTTTATTCAGGATTTTATTTTTTTTAGGTCATGTCTTAGCCCAGATTTTTTAATTATTGAAGGATATAGAAGATGGGGATTCCATTTATATGTCTGGTGAGTGGAACACTTGTATGCTTTTAAAACAAATACGCTCATGTTTTCAACATGATAAAAGGGACAAAATAAATTATTATTGTTAAAAAAATTATATTGTCTAAATATTTCCAAAAAATATTTTTAGATATGTATTATGGTCATTTGGACCCTTAACTATTTATTTTCACCCCATGGTTAACCATTTTCATCTAACCACGTTAATATATTTTTACAGTTTCAATATAAATAAGGGAAAAATACTTTGTCAAAAAATTTAGATAATATAAATTATTTTTATTCCAAATATGTAATAAATTTTACCATATAAATTTCACAAATGTGGAAAATATTAATTTAAAATTATACTCATAGACACTATGAAAAAGAGGGGTTTCATAGTGTATTATGCAAACAAAATATTATTTAACATTAATATATATCCAATAATATTTATTATATGAATTTATTAATATTTATTGATATATAATATAAAATTTTCACTTAAATAATTCATAATTATTGTTTTCTAATTAATAATAAATGAAAAACACAATGCACTGTAAAATATTTTTCAGAAAAAACCACTTTTTAAACCTAAAGAAAAACATGTACTAAAATCCAATATCTATATGTTTACAAAATATATTAAGTGGAATAAATATAACTAAATAATAATTATTTTACATTAAATAATATTAAAAAAATAATGGTACTTTTCAATTTCTTATTTTATTAAAAATGATTGATATTTTCCCCAAAATCATCCATTTTGAATATTCATTGAAAAATCAAAATTGATTAAAAAATACCAAAATTTCACGAAAATTAATTCTTATTTTTTGAAGAAAAAAATAATCATATAAAATATATTTCTAAATTTTATAAAATTTATTTATAATATTTTTACATGAATATAAATATAAATAATTTTTGAAGAAAATATATTTTTGTATAATAAATGTACATTACTAAATATAGATTGAATATATTCAAAAAAACATATAAATAATTTTTATTGGTTATAAATTATATATATATATCATAAATTATATAATATTATTCATAATTTAAAATATAATGAATATTTTGTATATCAATGGTCATTTTTTATTTGTGTTTTATGGCGAATTCACTATCAGACATAGGATTATTTTCTAAAATATCAAGGTGTTATATCCCCCCCTACAAATTAACAAATTTACTTAATAAAATTTTATATTTTCCATGCCAATAAATGGTATGAAATTTTAAAATAGATTATTTATAAACCCATGAAATCGAATGGGTTAATAAAACATTCTCTTGATAGGGGAGAGAAGGACATTTGAAGGTCATCTAGAATAACACATACTAGGTTCCCAAATCGGAAAACATAGGTGGGATGTGATGAAGTAGACATGGAATAAAAGTTTAATTCCAAAATAATGATATAGTGTGATATAGATAATTAATTAATATAAATTGAATGATAAAGAGAATGTTGACAACCAAAAAACCATAATCCAAATTGTTTTGAAAAGGATCATTGATGTCATCAAAAATGATGGAAATATGGCCCAATTTTTATTCGGGATTGGATTCATATAAATATGGAATTACTTCCCATTTAGGACAAAAATTCAAGGAAATACATAAAAAAGATGATTTTAATTTCATTCTTCTGTTAATTTCCACCTCATTCTCATATTTTTCTCTAAAAAAGTATTAAAAAATTAAATTTTCATGCTGGAAGCTTTAAAATAATCTTTTAAAGGACCACATAACCATAAAAGGTATAATCAACATATTCCATATAAATTATGACTTTAACAACATTAAAAAATTAGAATAAGGTAATATTTTTACCAAAATTATTGAACCATAATATGTGGAAATAAGACAATCATATACAAAATTCAATTATAATAATATCAAATGTAAATCTCATTCTTTAAGATTTCAAGACTAAAAAAATGGAGATATATTTTTAAAATAACATTTATCAATTTTCAACCAAATCACGTTTCAATAACATTATTTTCTATAAGATAAAACACATATTCAATTAATATCCAATATCATTAAAACCCTAATTTTTATTGATACCTTAAAACTAATGGCTTCTAAATGTAAAGGGATACATCACATTAAACTAAGTATTTACACATATTCTAACCAATAAAACATATTCTAATGTTTCATTGGTATGATTATGATATAATCATTTAAAACATGAAAGGGGTTTCTAAGACTTGGAACATATGATTATGATTTATATTTATGATTAGAGACTCTATCCACAATTAATAACATACACTCACATGAACACATAATAACCTCCAATGTTATAAAAAACATTTATTTTCTATCCACTGTAATTCTTAAACCCACACTCCATGATCCAGTGTTGATTTCATAAATATTACAATTTTGGTATTGATACTAATAAATTTGACCCTATGTTTTACATCTAAACCATAAAATATCAAATGGATAATTTAGATCAATAACATTCTCAAGGTCTATTTAGGATTAAATTCATTTTGAATTATGAATAAGTCATAAATAAACAATTCCTATGTTTTTAGATAATTATTTCTCCCATATGAATTGTTGTTTATTATTTATCATTAAGTCATCATCAACATCCAAATTAAACACTTTATGAAAAAATTTATTCAAAAACATTCTTATTAACCTGGGATTATAGAAACATAAGAATGGTTAGCTCAAATTCTAGGAAAGGGGAAACATAATCATTAATAATTTAATTTCATTAGTGATCATAAAAAGTTCATAGGTATGTGATTTAATAATCCAACTGAATGTTTATATCATAAGGATAATCATATGAATAAATTCATGGATCAAGATACATCTAAACATGTAATATGTAATTATCCCTGGAAAGTGTCACTAGAATCAATAATCATGAGACATGTGATGTCAAAAACGATCATAAGAAACATTATAAACCCTTATTAAGAATATATAAAACATACTTCTATTGTAGCATAAATATCATCATATCACTCTTATAAATGTTGTATTAAATATTGTGGGAATCCATATCCTGAGTATTCAATTAATTGGTGGGATATAACGGACCCACCTGTCCTTTATTTATAACAGAACCACCCGTACATGGATATTAATATAACCAACATTAATTTATTTATAATAGAACAACCCATCCATGGATTATAATGTAACAAAAATTCATCATAAAAAAATCCAAGAAATATATCATGAATAATATTAATAGAGAAATTATTTTTTAAAAATCATTGAAAAGACCTTTTATTTATCCAGAACATGATTAAACAATGGAAAATAAATTTTTTCTATAACAATATCCCAATAATATGATTATCCCTTGGAAATCAATCATTCTACATAAATTATTTTTAAAATAAGTTTAACACGTGTATAAGAAATGGGTTCCATAAAAAATTATTTGAAACATGATTATCAAAATTAATATAAATTGGTCCCATAAAAACCTTTTTGACAAATGACTAACCAATAGAAATGAAATACATAACATAAAAATATATTTTTACCACAATTAACCCATACAATAAAAATTATTTCTATAAAAATTCCCTTCAAATATTATTAATCTATTATAAATAAAATTTTGCCATAACAATCACTTTAATTCTTGATTAACATGTGGAAAATAAATGTGTTTCATAGAAATTTCATTGAAACATGATTAAACTAAAAAAAGGAAAGGGGTCACAAAATAGTATCTTTGATCCATGCTTAACTCATAGAATTTAAATTATTACACAAAAATCTCATTTAAACATGAATAACCTATAGAAAAAATTGGTTTCCAAAATATCTCTATGAATGGTTATTATCAGTTTGAAAATAAATAGGTTAAAAAATCTATTTGAAACATTTGTATCTTAGTGAAACGTAATGGGATCCACAAAAATAAAATTGAAATAATAGAAATCCATATATATAATGAATAATGATTTTATAATTAAAAAATATACCCTTTATATTTAAGTTACAAAAGGTCTATTGATGTTGATTAATGGTAATACCATTAAAATATCATTAAAATTTTTGATGAAGAATATATTTTCATTTTCAAATTAATTTTTCGAAATAATAAATTCACTAAATATTTTAAAAATCCATTTCATTGATATTATTATTGAAGACATATAATATAATATTTAAGTAAAATAAAATATACGATGGATGAAAAAACTGATCATGATATAATTTATAAAAGTAATCATTCTTTTTATAATATTTTGAAAAAAGAATTAAAAATTATACCATTTGGAAATTTATTTGAAATATAATTTTAAACCATTTAATAGAATGTAAAATATCATGTAATACTTAATTTGGAAATAATTTTTTTTATAATAAATTGTTTTTAGTTTTTTTTAGGAAACATGGATAAGGAAGATAATGTTACTTCTTCTAAAATGAAATAGAATATCAGTATCATTTCCAAAAGTATTTATTAACTTTTCTAAAATCAATAATGTTTTAAATGTAAATTTAACATGTAATAAATTTTCAAAATAATAGGATAATAGAATATATGTGGTTCAAGAATATAAAATCATATTATTTCCTCCAAATGAATGTTGAATGTAAATTGTCTCGAATGAAAAGAAATTTTAATATGAATCCATTTCCATATTGGTAACTCTTTAATTGTAATCCCCATGAATAAATAACATCAAATGAAACAGAAAATATATTTTACATAAGGTTATCTATTATGTAAACTTCCAAAATATTAGTATATAATCTTCATAAATAATATTTGATCATATTGTAATGTATTCAATTATGATTTTTTAACTAAATGTGAGGAAATTGAGATAAGGAACACTTTACCAATTGATAATCATAATGTCAATGACCTTTTTAAAATTAATAAGAATTAACAAATATACTATCATGATGTATTATTAATTTATGATAGTACATTTATAATAGATGTGATATAAACAATATAATGAAAAACAATTGGTGAATATAAAAAATGTCTCATAGAAGTAAAAATGAGATGAGAAAACCATTGCTTCAAGTTCCAACATTCCATTCATGTACTTTAACACATGTATAATATGATTACATCAGTTTTTTATTTATTAAGAATTCATTATATTTTTAACACCATATATATAAATGAATTAAATTATTTCATTATAATGAAATATTTTAATATTTAATCAGTTAAGTCAACGTCATGTGTTTTGAGGATATTCAGTTCATTGATTAAATACATATTTGGTGAGTTTACCTTGGTCAAAGATTTAATTACATAGACATATAATTAATAATAATCATGAAATAATTATCCATTTATTTATCAATTATAATTTTAAAACCATTCATGAAAATTAGTTATGGAAACTTAACTATGTTACAACCACGGAGACGGTAGGCCATAAGTATACTTGTGTAACATGTCCATCATTCAATGATCATCTTTAGAAAAAGGAATATATTATTTTATCCATAAATAATTTCAATAATATCATAAATTTAATATTATTTCATGTAATATTCTTATATATATCATTCTTGTGATGTGGTGATGAAGAAAATAGTATTATCGCTTTTGGGTGGTAGTGGTCCACACAAACATGAATGAGGTTATCATTTTTCAGTTTTAGAAGGAAATGATATTTTATATTTTTGGAATTATTAATATTTCAAAAATATAAATATTATTTCTTTTATATATCACATATTTTTTAAATTTATTCTTATTACATTCCATGTAAATCGTTAATTGAGAATTAATTAAATCACTTCACAAGGTGGTTATCAACTGTACACATGAGTGACATTATCGTATCCCTGAAATAATATAAATAAAGAATTTATATATAATATAAAAAACTAAATAAGTAAAAATATATTTAAAATATCATATATATATATAATATAAATTTATTATTAAAATAATCTATGAGAGGGGGTTATGGAAAATTAATGACATCAGTTCATGAAGTCGTAGTATGTCGTACACATGAATGGTGATTCAATATACCATTGATGGAATAGAGGATGGATTTCAATTTTCATTAATATAATAACATATAATATTACATTAGACAATTTTATTATAGTATTATAATATTTTATTGATATTTTAGGGATGTGGTGAAGAAATAACCAAAATCATATTGCTATAAATTTTACATCTTTTCAAACCCCCACTTTAGAATTATACCTAAAGTACTCACATAATAGATTTTATTACAAACCATGGGCTATAAGATGAGGGGATGGAAGTTGAGAAGGATTTGGGCAGGTCGTGGCAGAAATAAAATTATTATAATGTGTTAATAAGTGATGATAGTGGATGGCCTTTTGTAAGTGAGTTGAGTGGAACCCATGATAATATTGGATAAAATGGTGTACCCATGTTTCTCACATGTGAAAAGTTTATAAAATAAATTTTTATTGATGTATAGATTTTATGAGGGGAATTATTTCCACAAAATAGTTTTTAGAAAATTTTAGACAATTTTTCTTGTAATCCTTATATTTTAGCCCCCAATAAACTAGTTTTTACATTAAACAAGATAATTTATTTTCCTTGTTTCCACTATTCATTATGGAAAAAAATTAAAATGATCTTATTGGGAAACAATTATTGTAATTTGAAATATTTAATCTATTTTAGAAAATTTATTTCATATAAGTGGTGATAGTTAATAAAAAATTACAACTGCTGACGTGACGAAAACGTTGTTTTTCAAGAAATATATTTTATAAGAAAAATATGTATTTATATTAACTGTATGGATAATAGTAAGTACTATATGAATAAAAATTAATATTAAATTATATATAATATAAAAATCTAAATAAAATAATTCTTCATTAGGTTTTGGTTTAATTAATTAAAAATCACAAATAATATATACATTAAATAAATTTTTTGGAAATTTTTTTAAACACAAATGACAGAATAATAATAATTTCAAATATGAATTTGATTAAAAATAAATTATGTTAATTTAATATATATAAATAATATATCTTTTTCATTAAATAATATTAAAAATATAATTGGACTTTATAAATATCTTAACTTATTGAAAACAAATGATATTTATTCAAAAATCGGTATTTTCACAATTAACTAACAAATCAATATTTTCTTATAAAATCCCAAAATCATACCCAAATAATTATTTTTAACTATTAATTTAAAAAATTAATTTAGTTTACATTATAAATTATCAAAATGTTCCAAAATTTAATTATAATATATTTCCCTTAACTGAAATAAAAATCATTTTTGATGAAAATATATTTTTTAAGATTAACTATACATTAATAAAAGTTGATTTATTATTTCATAAAAATTAATCAATAATTTATAGAGTAAGAATTATATATATTTCCTAAATTTGTTAATATTATTCATAACAATCAATTTAATTTCTATGTTTTATATATCGGGTTATTTATGCTCTGTGTTACATGTCGAATAATCTATTGAACATAAATATATTTTCTAAATTAACACATTGATACATTCAAATGATCGACTAATGTGGGTATTTTTTTAGTTCAGTAAGCTTTGATTATGTATTTCTATAGTTTTATGTCATATCTCCTGGACCAAATAACATGGGAGACTATTTATATGGTGAGGGAATAGTGAATCCAAGTGTGAATAAGTGTATGATGCAAGTAGAATACCTCATGATTGGTTCACATGGTTTACGATCAATGTGATTCAACTATAAAGTCATATGTTTTAATATCCTATTAAAAAAGACTGTTAAAGGTTCAAGAATTAAATTTCAAATTACAACCTCTAAAATGTATAAAATTCCTAATTGGGAAACATAATTGGAAGTTAACAAACCTTGATGTTGGATTCTGAAATGTGTTGATGACAAATTAAAGTATTCAAATTATAAAAACAGTATTTGGTAGGTATATATTGGATGATTATTTACCGCTTTTTAATAATATTTTTTGGATCAATGTTGTGGAGGATTTTCTATATTGGGGGACCTTCTACACTAGAGAATGATTTCGATGGCTTGAATGTATTAATATGGTTGTGTTGGTGACCTTTGAGAAAAAGTAGTGTCCCTTGGGGATGAATATAATTTTTACCCATTGTCATGAATGTTTTGATAAGATTCACAAACTTTTGGAGTGAAATATGATTTCAGGAAAAGGGTTATCAACAGATCACTCTATTAGCAGCATCTTGACTAGTTTAAAATATGTCCTACATAGAACCTCTTGATACCAGAGTGATTTCTAACTAGTAGTGAGGGCCTAATGTTTTACCATGGGAGATTATTCCATTTTATTAGTTAAATAATGTAGTAAGAATAAAAAATCCATAAAAACAAATATTTAGAGTGTGGAAGAAATAAATATGAACAAGTCTATAATAATTAATAAAATTCTTTATAATCTTGAAAAATAATTACATAAATACAGAAAACAATCAAACATCAGGACAGTCACATATACAAAAATAAATTAAATAAATATATGAAAAAGTACAAGGCATCACTACCTAGAAGAAGTCATAACACATACTGAGATCCAACTACCCACCTGATCCATCCTTCTCAAATTGTCTTTTGACTCAGTACAAACTATGACTAAAACCAATTGAATGGTTTCTCTGGTACTCAGTGATATTCTATCCTATGGAGGGTGTGAGTAAAAAACCCAAAAGGCACCAACAATGATATATCATATATAACTAGTAATTACATGACATGTTGATGTGAACTACTCAACTATATAATAATTTATAACTTCTAAAATTAAATTAATTGAAAAACAATAACTAGGCCCTAAAAGAAACCTTGGTCTGAACATACCTTCTTGGGCTAGTGTTAGAATATCTTTAATCTTGCTATGTCACCACAATGTGATACATTTTATATCCCTTGGATCACCTGTACTAACATCCATTAGGTGAATTAGGATTCTATGTATCAATTTAAAATCCTATAAATAAGAAATAGTTATAAATTATAGGAATCTAATGCATTCCTCTCAAAAAATGAGTAACTACTGGACCCTAGATAATTTATAAAATTATCTAATCACATCTGATGTTAGGTTATTAGGTCTTAGTCTATAGGAAACCAAGACATTTTATGTATCATAAATCATTAATGATTATGAACCTTTATAAATATATAACAAATAGTCACTAAATCTAAGATTATAACACAGAATAATTCAATAACTAGATTAATATCTCATTCCTAGAAAACACAAAGAAATGTTGTAATGGTGAGAACACTTGTTTAAAGGGAGTGTCCTTGGAATTGATCTATAAGATCAACATCAATACAGGATGATGTCACAAGAGTCATTTTATTAGGGGAATTTAGTCAACCTAAGATCCTCTTCCATAAAATGGATCCCAGTGAGGTAGGTATCCTAGGAGACACACTATGTAATAGGGGTTCTCATATACACTTAGCATCCACCTCATTGTTTCCTATGCCTGGATGAATCCTTGAAACTCTAGGAATTAAGGTTATGAAATCATATTATCTAATGTGGATCATAATTGAAATAATTTGATATACACCAGGGTATCCACACCACATCATCATATCATATTAGGACCATATTCCCAATCATTGAAAAAACATATGCAAATCTATTTAATCACAAAAAATGGAAGATTAAATAAAATAGTATCATTTGATAAGTTCCTGAACCCATATCTACTTCCATATCCCCTAAGGATAACCTATTTTGTATGGGATCTATCATGAAACATGCTTTTATTTCTATCCACAACTATAACACACCCTCTCTAGGCCATTCAACTACTAGGGCACCCAGCGGGGACCCCTAGTTCAATACTTTATGGAGGTATCCCAACATAATCCTTTAGGTACACACATAAGAAGGGATAAACCTATTGTGATCCTTAATTAAAATTATATTCATAGGAATCCCTATCAGGGCCCACTGAATCATATCCAAGTGTAGGTATCCAACTTGGGGTCCTCATTGTTCAAGTTATAGTCTCGGGTCATTACCCAAAGTGTAAGGAAATCACATAAATCAACACCATGAATATGGTATCATGAACATGTAATCTATATTTGGTATTCCAAATAAAATAACAATCCAGAGATTGTTCCAGACCCATCTTGGTACTCAATGTCACTATAGAATGGTATGCTCACCAAACTCGGTCCTATTCTATATATTGTATATCTACTAAGGAATTTACAATGCCTAACGTGACTCACTAGGTCTAGACTCTATTTTTAAGCATTATAGAGTCTAATTATAGAGTCTTGGGTTTTGAATATAGTTATCAAGGAAAAGGCATAAATCTAGAACACATGGGTTGTTAGGGAACCATGGAATCCATCTAATATTATTAACTAAATAAATTTATTTGAATAAGTATGTAGAGTAATTTTAATAGGGTACATCACCCTCATTATAGTGACTAAGAATTTACATACTAGAATATAATTTTCTATACATCATAGGGAACATAAAACATATAATATACCTCATTGAGTCTTTATGTTTATTTTCCAAGGGTCGATCGCAACTTCCATTAAAATTCAAATATCATCAATGTCATATGATTTCCTACCTCAAATCCAAACTAGAAAAGCATAAATATTTATAATTACATTATAATTTATTAATTAATTTTAACAAGTAACAATTAATTGAAAAAATTTAATTTACAATTTAATAATTACTAAAACATCAAAGGAGAATATTGTTGAACAAAAAATGCAACCTAGTGTTCACCAAAAACAGTAGACACATCCACCACCATAAATTAGAAATAATCACAAATAAATGATTTTAATAAAAAATACAACAAATTTATATTATTATTTAATTATTTTAAAAATTCTCATATAAAAGTAGTTAATGAAATTGGAATTCTACATAGTGCGGATGACCTCTCAATATGTCCTCTTCATAGGAATAGAAAAATCACCCTCACTGAAATCTAATTCCATAATGCTCTTGTGTAATTCAAAATTCAAAACCCTAACCATAGATTCAATAAAATTAGAGGCAGAAGAAGAGAAAAAAATAAAGGCCCCTTCATTCAAGATTAATAAATAAATTTTTGGAAAATGTCCCCAAAATCAACCATGAACACCCCAAATCAAATAAAGATGAATTTGAAAGAGGAGGGGAGAATCTTGGAGCATTCACAATAGACGGATGAAAAAATGAGAGAGGAAACCTATTAAAACTCATAGGTTAAATTGAAAATTACTTCTTTAAATAGGACACATTATCTGACCACATGGTTTTCCAAACCGCGTGAAATTAGTATAGTTTTCACTACCACTGATCTATCTACCTTGCATGGTGTTTAGACTATATTCCAACTATTCATCACGTATGAATTTAAAAGAAGACACCCACATTATTATCATTTTCATGTCACATGGTTTCTTAACTAGTGTTCATATGAGAACAGGGCCACATGGTAATGTTACACCATTATAACTATCCATGCACCAACCACGAACCCAATGATTCACTTTTACAAAACATTCACTCCCGGCCCCGAACCCCAGTAAAGTTCTTGAAACCTATGATCTAACATCCGAGCTTTATTTGATTTCTAAAAATATCACTTTGATTCATTTTGAAATTTAATGTACAATTCAAAATATCCTGCCACAATTCAACTCATCCAGTAATTAAATATTTAAATTCTTTCTAAAACATTACAACACATATTGATATGGGATCTTACAACATCCCCACCATATATATAATCATCCCTAAGATGTATTGGTAGGAATCAAACCAAAAAACATGGAAAACATGGGTCATTAATTCCCACTCAAATCGTAATATTGAATTTTGGAATTCCCAACATGATTCCATGAAACACTCTAAATATATGTAACGTAACCCACTAAACCCCATGAAAAAAACTCATAACCATTGTTAAAATTTCATGAAAAAATAGGCCTGATCATATTAACAAAAACTATGACCATATAATCATCTGATTACTCAACTAGAATATGTTTCTCCCAATTATATTTTCATTTTCCAACAACCACTTTTTATGATACATTACTTCATCCATTGTAATTATATATTGAAACATACCTAAAGTGTCACAAATGGTGTGTTCAATGTGGTTTTCTACTCAAAACAACTAATCACATATAAGGAAATACTCACAATTATTGATTTGATCTAAATTTTTGAACACCACCCAACCAATCCCAACCTAGCCACATCATCATTTCATCGAAAATCCTTGAACAACCCTCATAATACTCATATCTCATCCCAATGATGTTCTAGATGCAGTATCCTCAATAGTAATTTCCAATTAATTAATAATTCAAGTCAAAACACTTCCAGTTAACTATTCTCAAAATAATTAGTTTTTACCATTATGCAATCACTAAAACAAATATGTTGAATTGAACCCATGTCGCATTGATAACATTATAATATTGATCACTCCAGACCATAACTGACATTCAAAGAAATATCATGCATGAACCATTCCTTATCCAATCTCATTATTGTTCCATAATAAAAACATTGTTACATATCATATCCAATACACATGGATCATCACAACCTACCATGGGTTAGATTCCTACCCTCACTCTCCACCTATGTTCATATTCCAATATACTACTGTAATTTTAAAATAAAACTAGTATCACTAGGTTTATTTTATAAAATAGAATCTAACTATTAAATGTCATTTAATGACTGATTTTATCCTTGTACGCTCATTCTCCTCACGAGGGTCTCCTACTAGAGTACAATTCTCTGCTACCCACATTAAGAAAATATTTATTTTTTCCCAATAAAAACAAGTTCATGATAACCAATAACCATTCCCCATCCATTTCATGACATTAAAACCAACATGTATTTAATCTTTCTCATTCTCAGGTACTAACACAAAAGTAACATATTTTCTTTTTCTAAATCCATAGAAACATCATCAGCTAAAACCATCCTTTTCTAATTAATAATGGTGAAACCAACCTCATTTAATTGATAAAATTACTCTACAATTAATTATGTTCCACTCATATTGATCAAGTCTCATGTCAAGATAAGCTTTATTGGAATTTAATTAACCATTAACAACGCATGTCTATAAAATGTGTGTCAAGGTCCACCCCCTAGGTCGCTCTCCACATAGAACATGGTTTATTTAAATATAACCCCACATAAAATAGAACATCAATTAGCTCCATAAATTCTCAGTTTCACCATTCCTGAAAGAATCCCCTATAAAAAAATCATTCTATGACCCACAATTGGTCCCACTGTGATTTTCTATTATAAACACATAACATCTGTAACTACGATAGAATAAACTCTCCAAATGCATTGGGTTTACAAACTTCTTCTACCAAACTCATTTGATCATGAGTGTGTCATTTGAAATTTCTATCTTACCTTGAACCAGGGAACATAATTTTTGAAAAATGAAGCAATCCCTAGGATCTCCTCTTTAAAATGGGGAACCCCACCCATGCCATAATTTATTGCATGATCGTTTGTCACATGACATAATAATAGAAATGTAGATATGGATCTTTATCTTAAAACATATCAACCACATCCACATTTTTAGATTCCAAATAGTTCCATTTAATTAATTACCATCTATCCATGCTCTAGAAAAACTAGTAACTGCACCACCAGAAGTCCACAGGGACCTACACTCGAACTAACTGGCCTCATAAACTTATCCTCAATACCAATAAATCATAGCCTATTTTTCCAAAAACAAATGGATTTATCCTAATTATATCATTAACCAGGATAAATTCATCTTCATTAGTCATAGGATAATAATAAACCATGACGATGTTACCTATAAGAATTCATACACCATAGAAAACCCCTATCATCAATTTCCCTCGATCAGGAAAAATTTAAACTCACTAGGGTGTGACTCAAATACTAAAGGTCTCTAGGTCTCCCACCTATTAATTTGGACAATTAATTTGGATGGGTTATTAGATATAACAACCTATCAAAATGTTCTTCCAAAAAATATCTACATCACAAGGAATCTAATGCTCCTAACAACTCCCACTACAAGAGGTAATAATGAATGATGTTTAAGATTTCATTGAATGGCTATGGTAAAAACATATGATCATTGGTTTATTTATATATAATATTTCTATTCTATTTTATTGGGTAAAACACCCATTAAGTTATGATTTGATAAATATTTATACCTTACCCACTTTTTACTATTATCAAATGGGAGAATAGTAATTTCTTAAAAATTTAAGGAATCATGTCCCAATCATTGGACCACCAAGAGAAAATCCCTTCTAAGAATCCCCATAGGGGAGTTCTCCCAAGAGTTTCATGTTGAGAAATAGAATTAATATACATAATAAATCTTCACCAAGAAACATTATACAATAATAATTCTATGACGTTCGAGTTCACTATAAATGTTCAAATACCAATCAGCATCATACTCACCAATCTAACTATACAACCACCAAAAATAGGCTAAGTTATTTATCATATTATGAATTATTGGACAACTTGGTTTAGGTTGTTTTGAAACATTATTGAACTACACCAAAAAAGGTTTTTCACAAAAAGGATTTACATTATCAGAATTATCTACCCAGGTCAACATTGTTCATCTAATGGTCCCTCTCCAAGGAATCACATGACCCTACAGACACATCTGAGGTACAAATGAGATTTAATACACGTATTATGTCCTAACTAAGTTCATTTAACAACTTTTTCAAAATAATATATTGATGTCACCATTTTCAATTCATATCATAGTGTATTCTATATTATTTGTCATAAATGAATGTAGACAAAGCGGTCCAACTGAGTAGAATTCCATAAAAACATATATGGGAAGACACCATATATGTTCTTGTTTAATCATTAAATATTTTGTCTTTTTCTATAATAAAATCAACCATTATATGGTATATATCATTTAAACCCAGTATTAAAAATATAGTGCATGAAAAAATTAATCATTTCCATAACAAATAAGATTCAAAATCAAGTCACATTGTACATTAAATGGAGAAAACTATAAATCCATAAAAAAAATAATCCACCCCACAAATGAAACAATCAAAGTGGAAATTAAACTCAATTATACTATGATATATTTATAATAGAAATCTAGTACAAGTGGTTACCTGGATGTATCACCAGATCAAGTGTTCATTGCACAATAGATCAATATCAATCATAAGATCTGAAACACTCTTAATACTACAGTATACCATGTCCCAAATATTAATTAAATGGGTAAGAAAATAATTTCATACAACTTTTTTACATCCCATACCTACTCAATATATTATTAGTAACTAGTCTATTTTTGGGTAATCCCTCAAGCACACCATCTCATACCAGAATGACCTCTGACTAGAAGTGAGGTCATATAGTGTGTCAATGGGGAAACTATAGTTTCATATTAGAGTAGAAAAATAGAATAAATAACTAAACATACATTTTAGAAGTAAATAATCATATAATGGAATTATTAATTAAAATGAAGGATTATAGAAAGAATAAAATGAATTTAATTCATAAACATCGATGTCATACATTGAACAACTAGTTTCCAACTATGTTGATCGATTATAAAATATTAATTAAATAAATATACGAGAATTTATAAGGCTACATGAGACACATAGAGTTGAAATATGTACCATAATCGATGTTCCAATTTCAGAAATCATGCTTGTTATCTCATGGTCCTCAACACATCCCATTCCTATTACCGAATGATATCCTTCTCTAGTAACATATTTTTATTGTGTCTCTAGAAGGGTATGAGTGAAATATTTAGTTGGGAACCACAAATGTGGTTTCTTAAATGGATAGTAAATTAAATGTGTGTGATTGTAAACTACTTAATTATATAAGAAGATCAATATTATGAAAGAAAACTAATAAACAAAATTAATAATGGTTGTTTTATGGATACCATGTTTTAGTTGAACATTCTTTAGCTAGTATCATAATGTCTAGTAGAATATTATGTCACCATAGGCGGTAAAAGTCCTATCTATGGTATCACCAATACTCACATTCACTATATGATATAAGATTATTGTTATAATGTGTACATTCAAAAAATTCAATAGTTATTGATTTATGGTGTTCTTGGTATACTACATAATCCATGAGTACATAGTTGAACCCAAACCACTTCTATAAGTTCAATATTCAGGTCTGATGATAGGTATCTAGGTTATAGTAATTATTCAATAAAAATATTGAAAACTGTATAAATCGCTCATGGGGGTGAACCTTAGGTGATATATACAGAATACACTATAAATATAAGATAATTAATCGACATCATTTAATAATTGACTTAACATTCCATTCCTATAAAACTATACGTAATGTAGTTATGGTATGTCGACCAAATACAACTGAGTATCCTAGCCATCGAATAAGAATATCATCATCAGTCTTTTGGGTTTTTACAAGAATATATTTCTAACAAGAAATGTACCCACCTAACAGCATCATGTGACACATGTATCGAAGTAATATATGTATCCATGGTGAAACACTAAGTAATAGGGTACCTAATGTGCACTTTCTATCCTCTATTATATTCCAGATGCGATGAGGAATCCAGATAACAATAGAAATTTATGCAATAGTAGAATTATATCAAAAAGGATTTATATATCAGATCCCCTAAAGTACCTATGGATATCCACACGATCACATCACATCACATCTAGACCATATGTTTAATTATTAGAAGATAATAGGGGAATCAAAAACTAAATCAATAAAAGATAATGAAAATATTATTAAAAGAGATAGGTTTACCTAAATCCTAAATTCAACACTACTTCCATAGACCCTCGTGTTTCCTTGGTCATTATGTGTTATAATGTTACACACACTGAAATCCCCACCGAATCCCATAACACACTAGATCAGGGTCATTCAACCACTAGGGAAACCATAGGGTTCCCCTATGATAATATACTAGACAGGTATCTCTTTTACAATCTTAAAGGTAAGAACATATGGATAGTTATACCTATTATGGTCCTCTATGTCAAATAATAAAAAACATTTATCACTGTTTGGTCCCACATAATTGTATGAAAGTAGAGGCATCCCACATTGGATCCTTCATGTTAAAGACATGGTCTCGGTTCAACACACAATGTACTTGGAAATCATGTTCTATGACATCAGGAATAGGTAGCATGACCTAACCAGCAATATATGGTCTTTAAAAAATGGGAACCATTAACAGGTGGGTCGTGAACCATCCTGCTTCTCAATGTCTGAAATGGATGGATTACTCAAAAAAACCATTCCAAGTATAAATAATTTTTTCTATATTGGATTTTATAAGTAGTGACATGCCTCCCTCGGTCTATTCTCACCTATTATGAGGTATATAATATATTTACTATCTCAAAGTCCCCAGTATCATCCATATGGTCTAAGGAATGACGTTAGTGGATAGGTATTTGTTACTGAAACCTAAAATACATCTATTATAATTTACCAAATTAATTTAAATAATCAATTAATTTGAGTAATATAAAAATGGGTCATCTCATTTATGGGTGGTCTTGATCATTCACATACTACCATAAAAAATTCTAATTGTCATAGGGATTGTATGAAATTCGGACATCCCAATAGAATAATTCTGTTTATTTTCCAATGGTTAGCATCCATTGGAAAGGCCTTTACAAGATCATATGTGTCATACGAGGTCCTTTCTGACAACCAACCAATAAAAATTTAATTAGTTATAATAACATTATTATTTATAGTATATTTCAAAAATGTTATAAAAAATTTTAAAAAAATTTATTTATAATGAAATATCACCAAAAAGATCACAGGAAAATCACATCCCACCAAAACCATGACCATTCCTTCACAAAAAACACATAGTATATCCTCTTTATGGAATTTGGAATAGTACATATGAAAGGGACTCATGAAAAGCACCCAATAAATTAATTTTTACCTTTAAGGAATTTTAAAATCATTGAACGGACATGCGTTTATGAAAGATCATGTGGTAAAATAATTACGACCTTCTAGGACATCCTCTTCCTATGAAGATAAAATTCCCCATCACTATTATTTAATTCTACCATAATTTTATAAATACAAAATTAAAAAAATAAATATACAAATAGAAAAATTAAAGGAAGGAGGAGGGAAGCACAATGTTGGCCAACCGATTCTAGGACATACCAAAAATCACCTAATAATATCAATAAAAGAACCCAAGAACACTGTAAATTGATTGGGGAAAAGGGATAAGATGAGTGTAGATTTTTATTTCACAAATGACGGAGAGAAAAATAATTATGGTTGGTTCCAATTAAATACCCATAGGGTAAAAGGATAAATTTACTCTTTTAATTGTTTGCATGGTTTGGCCACACGGTTTTCAAAACTATGTTAAAACCATGTTCTTTGAACTAACTCTAACCCATCCACATTGCATGGTTATAAATAATGGTATTAATGAAATTATACAACCATTAAACATTTCTATATTTAACTATAGAAACCCACATGGATTTCTCTATAATGGTGTAGAGTTTCTCCGGCTATAAACATTTGTAAATTAGGACTCATGTTTAACACTAATAGTTATCCAACTGTGTGTCCGATGTTTCACTTTTCCAAAACATTTACTATGCTTCCTAAACTGAACAGATTCTCCAAAAAAACTCTAAGATATTTTTTGATATTCATTTAATATCTAAAAAATCACTAAAGAATTCAAAAATTGGTAACCATGTATTGAATCTATAATAAAAATTTGACTCATCCAATAATTGATAATTAATTTTAAATTTGTAATTTCTAATTTATTTGGAAATGGGATCGTACATTTACGAAACCCTAAATGTTTTGAAACTATCTAGTGAACACATATACATTTTTTAGGTTGTTTCATGATATTTCTATAACATATTCTTTGATGAGTGGTCTTATCAAGTATATATTGAATTTTCATAGTGCCCTATAATGGTCACAAATATACTTTTATCTCTATTACCATCACACTAATTTTCTCCTATGTTATATAATGGATGGGAAAATGTGTTCATACATTACATTGGAATAATATTTCCTTTTTAGGTATTTTTCTTAACAAGTTGTATACCACTATTACTTACATCTATAGTTTAAGGGCTGTTAAATTTGCTTCATTATAGGAAAATGTTTTTTGTGTCACAATATTGATTTAGATTTTATGGGTTTTAATTTCATCGAACATTTTATGAATGTGAGACATTCTATGTAACATCAGTAATGGAAACCCTATGGTGAATGGATATCTTTCTAATACGGTAGACCATCCGAAGAAAGATCACATTTTTAGGGTCATAGTGCTTGGATGAACAATTACTAATGTTTCAGGTCTTATATATTTTTTCAAATGAACCAATGATGTAGAAAACCCAGAGCTGATAGAAGGTTTTCACTTTTTGAAATGGAGCCAGCTTATTTATAATGTTGATATATTAAATGATGTTGTCATAGTATAATGTCAAGGTTCTTGGACCATGTAGGGGGTGAGATGGTCAAACATGATGGGAAAAGTAAGACCCCATATGAATGAATATCACGCTATGAGGATTTAATATTTCAGGGGGAGAACATTTGATTTATGGTCACATTGTTTTGGTGAACAATAGGGGTGTGACATGAAAACCCATATGCTGCATAAGAAGAAATATTTCCCTAAACCCTTTTAATGATTAATGAAAAAGATTTAAATCATATTCTAAACCATTTTTATTAGGAAATGACATTTTAATAGAATATAATGGAAAACATGAAAAATATTTGGATAACAGGTTCATTTCCATTGATATCAAATCTATAATGAAATTTAAGGAACATTTCCTTTTGATAGGGAAGAAATTGTTTAGAGAGTCTGAACATGGTAGATCCATTGATCATTATTAAGTAGTGGTGTTCCTTGAAATTAAATTAACTCATTACTAATAGTTGTGAATGATTTATAGGGACAAAAATACATAATCCCTTAATCCCACATTTTGGACTATTTTTATTTATTTTTATTGTGAATTGTGTTCAAAAAATTATTTCAATATATTACTAAATAATATTGATGTACCCAATACATCTAATATGATTATGCATTATGAATTTTGGATCATATGTTATGTTTGATATTTTCCATTAGTTTTGATGTTAATTGTTTGATAGGTCCAGAATTGGGATAATAAAGTGAAGTAGATGTACTTGGAAGAGGAGGAGAAGATTCTACGACCCTTAAGGCACGTGCATGCAAGATTCAAGGGATTCACACAAAAGGACATTCGGTGTGAAAACTCTTGCCCTGCCAATACAGTATCACGAGCAATCTTCCATGGAAGCCCCTCTGAAACCACCAAACGAAATGGTTCGTAAGGACGTGGGTTTGCGCACAACACTCCTCTCAGTGCACAAAGGTTTTCATTCCCAATGTAACGTCAAAGGGGTTGTTGCACGCCAGCGCCGTCGAGAATCAGTTGAGGACCAAGCAAAAAGGCCACCAGTAGTGCACAAGATCTTCAGCACCAAAAGCGACATCAAAGGGGCCCTTGTGTGTCGGCACCCCCAAGAATCGGTTGTGGTCCGAGCGCGAAGTCCACCGGCGGCATGAAAAATATTGTGTTTTCAATGCAATGTCAAAGGGGCCCTTGCGTGCCAGCGCCCTCAAGAATCCATTCATGACTGAGTGCGAAGGACTCATCTGCATGGAAAATCTTGAACACCCATTGAGATATCAATTGAAGGATTCCGTGATAACCCACACAAAATTGAAAAATGGATTGGCACAAAAGTTTCCGCACAAGGTGCACCATCTTTCCTGCGGCATGAAAATGATTGCAGGCCTAATGAGACTTAAAATGAGGGATTTGTGCACAGAACCCCTTGCACGCAGCTTATATGGGATTTATCTATAATACCAAGCATACCGCCTCCCTTCGGAGATGAAAACAGAAGGTTAAGCGACACTCTACTGCATGAAATACACCTCTTCTACGATCGTGCGAAAAAAACTATGGATTATGGTATTGGACCTTGTGCGATAGGTCCCCTAAGTGTCCTCTTTTAGGTGGGACCTCATGGGAGTGATCATATTCCATTTACCTTTACCCCAAGTCTGATGCACGTAGAAGATCCATCATGAATGCAATATTCTCCCAACATCCGACCTGACTTTCAGGTAGCGAATCTGACCTGCGCACAACCTCTCATTTCATGCGCGCATACTTTCGATTAGAGTGAAACAATTCCTTTTTGTGCACAAACCCTCATATTTAACATGACCCCCTTGTGTGATCCATGTACCATCATTACAATAAGGCACCTTTTCTAAGCCTCTCTCTTACACAACACACATGTTTCATGCACCCATTTCCCATGTGACCCTCTAGGTTTGCACAGAGTAATATCAAAGTCCCTTAAGTGGAACTTCCTGTTGAATTCCTTCACCTTATATTTATTTTCATAGGCACGCTAAAAGCTATTTTTGTTTCACATAGCCACTCTAGCATTGACCCCTCAAAGGATCACTCCCTAACAACCCCTAACCATGGAATGGTTGATGCCTTCCCATCCTCATGGGCGGGCGGTAATTAGTTTTGTATGTCCTAGGGGTGTGGAGTGAACCCACCTCATCCTAGCTGTAGGACGTTACACATCCAAGCACAATCTTCTTCATCACATGATGTTACACTATAGCCTTTACTAATGCATTATACGTGGGGTTCCCTGTCTTGGACATCCTCTATGCCCACCGGTCTACATGGGAGGGAGATCAATTCTCACATGGAATGAGATACTCTTTATCGGAGTGACGTCTATCCATGGGGAAAGGGAAACCACCTTTTTGCAAGCCCCTAGCCTCTCTTGTGGTAGGAATAATCCATGATCCTCCTATCTTTTTCCAAGACTAAGTCCAAAGAGAGAGGGGCACAAGAGCCCTAATTTATTCAGTTCCAAATCTATCTCCCTTTGGGCTTTGATGCCACTAGTCCTCTACCCAGGATATAGTCCCAATATCCATCTCCATGGGCTACTAACCACATTTAAGCCCCTGTTTCCATTTTGGGCCACTGACTAAGCACCAATCCCATTCCACTTCCCATAGACGCACCTTTCTCAATGTTATCGTCAGATCATTGCAGCCACTTGTTTCTCACACCAGGCATGACTCAAGTGGGCATAGAGCAAGCACCAACCATGGAATCTTCTTTGGGAAGCCTAGAGTGTAATCCCCAAACAAAATTTTAAAGAACATGTACATTGATCCTTTCCATGACAAAGTTCATTGGAAGCCTCCTTGAGGTTCAATCCCACTATCCATTGGTCTCATCCATCTTCGCGTTCATCCAGCACACCATCCCGAACTATGGAGACATTGTTCCTTACTAAGGCAAGGTACATTGGTGGCCTCCCTAATGTTCCATCCCACCATACATTGGTCCCGACCATCTTCACATCGGTCCACAAAACCCTCTAGAACTGTGCGGACTTTGATCCTTTCCAAGGAAATGTACGTAGGAAGCCTCCATGAGATTCATTCCCACCATCCATTGGTTCTAACCCTCTTCACGTCGGTTCACCAACACCTCTCCCGAACAATGTGGACATTGATCCTTTCCAAGGTAGGTTACATATGAAGCCTCTCTAAAGTTCAAGTCCAACACCCATTCGTCCCAACCATTTCATATCGGTTCACCCCTATCCCGGTTGACGTTAAACTGTATGACCCTTTTTTCCTGGATAACACTAAATTGTTCCTTATTCAGCGGTAATACATTGTGGTCCCCAACAATCGTTAAGCCATTGTGATCCTATTTAGAAATAAACCATTGTCAATCCCATTCAGTGGTAATTCATTTTCACCCCCATCTAGTGGTAAGCCGTTGGGAATCCCACTCAGTAGTAAGTCGTGGTACTATGAAATCGATGATATATCATTGTCTCCCCTTTCATCAGGACCCGTATCTTAGATCTTCCCTAATGTAATCAAACCAATTCGGGATGCTATCCTTGAATAAGCCCCAGTATATCATCTGGTAATTTTCCTCCGTGGACACCTTGATCATTTACCCAATTTTGAACAATGTAGATAATGATTCCTATAGATGGGAATATATTATAGGTCTCTTCGAGGCTCAATCCCAACTTCATTTTCTACCTCGGGTTGACTCCATTTCATTTTCTATCCACTTCACATAACCATCCATCATCTATCCTAATTATTACCTGGGATGCCACATCCCGGTGAGATAATGAAAATTCACCTCTTCAATACTCTTAGTGATAACCAGGTAACTTACCATGTGTTATCCCCAACATCAGTGTTCCCTCCAGTGGTCGAACCCATCTAATCCATTCTTATCAGTGTCCTGATCAGTATGGTCCATCTCTACTAGACATTAAACTTGTGGAATACCCTATTTTAATCTTCGAATGCTCAGAAAAACCACATAGATATGCCTATTTCATATAATTCTCTCCATTCGACGTGGGATTCTTCTAGATTCCTTGCCCTTGAGATTCCCTATAATAAGGGGATGAATCCCAGATGCAATAGTGTTTCAACGTCCAGACATGATAGTGATGTCCGACATGACTACTCCCCTGACCGAAGGTTTCTTCCCTAACAAAATCCCTTGAAATTTTCAGATAGATGTAGTGTAATAAACCGAAATCCATGAAGATATGGCACTGAGAAGAGTTTCACGAACAACATATTCATAAATAAGGGAGACCCAGACTAGTTGATGATTTCCGAGGAGGAATAGATAGAAGGAAGAACCAAAATCCCATTATCATTTTTCGATCAAGTAGAAAATGTCCCTGAATAGGTGACAGATGTTTCCAATCATTGGAAAGCATGAATGAGGGAAATAGTCGGCACATCCTTGACCTAAAACAAACAGATGTCCACACCCCAGTGAAAACGTCAAAAATAGAAATGGTGAACCCGACATGAATTTATTCTCCTCAAAGTTGAGATTAATAGCTTTCAAGACATTAGTCTGTTACCCTATCATGAGGTCTGGCTATCCAGCGTCGGGTCCCACCAAGCAAATAGTGGGCCCAGTGTGAAACTCACCAGAAGTAGGGGCAGTTAAAACATTCGACATCCCAGTCTGCAACATTGTCAGTGTGGATCCTTCTTACCAGCCATGGAAGACAGAAGGACGTTGGGACATTGGATGTTTATTTCTTTTTATCAATACTAATGGTTTAATCTCCCAGATTTTTAGGAACCATGTTGCTACCTCAGGAATCCAATCACCACCAACCCAATACCTAAGGGGAAGGATCAATGCCAACAAGTAAATCCCACATGGCTCCACCACTTCTATGACAACCCCCACAACCCCAAAATTTGGGCACACACAACTAATATCTCATTTTAAATTCATTCAACGAAGGGTTATAAATGACCTTGTATGCCAATATGAGGATGAGGGGATTATCCCGACTTGGGATATGGCCCACAAGGATTTAGAGGCATATGTGCCACCTTTCCACCTCCACCACCAAGGGTTGTGCTGGGAGCCACTACTCCCCACACCAACATACAATCGTTTGAATATCCTCTCTCTAGAACGCCTTGATGATTTCCTACCCTATGACGATGAGGAATGAGATTTCTAGGACAGCATTTTCCAGAACCCATTTTAGGAGCCCTTGGGGAGGACTCCCTCTAGGTCGCCAAGAGCTACCACTCGGTCCCATGCGTTGAGGAGCAGGTAATCTACGAACCTACACTACCATCCCTAGTCCTGCTGACCTGATGCCAACGTCGACCACTTGTCGATGAGGACTCATGCCAAGGGGTGTGAATGTCAAAAACTAATGTGGTTACCGCCACCGCAGACGTGCAATGTTATCCCATTATTTATGTTGAGTAGGGGGGACATATATTCCTAGCCATGATCAAGGCCCAAACCACCTCAAGGGTAGGCTGGGTCAACCCTCCTGGACGTTAGTGAATGTAGTGACCACAACAGACTGACCCATATCAACGAAACCTAGAATGGAGGCCCTCCCCGTACCTACACCATTGAGAACATAGGCCCACCCCGCATATATGATCGGCATGATGGACCACCCTGTGCTACATTCCATCAGAATGGGGGTCATCCCCATGGTAGTGAAACTCAGTACATATGCCTCTCTCGCACTCATTACATCGGGTATGGAGTTTTTCCTTCTTCCACAATCCGCCATTGTGGGGACATTACACATCTGGTCAATCTCGTGCATGGGGGCCCTCCCCATGTCCTTTCAACAGCTGGTAAAGATCATACTCTCCAAAGATATCAAAGGAGTGAAGGTCAGCTTTACATCACCAGCAGCCAGTAAAGAGGTCCTACCCGTGTTCATCATGACCAGTATTAGGATCATCCTCACACTGAGGCTACCATGGGAAGAAATCATAAAGTTCCTACTCATTATCTTATCTAATCTAGATGAGGTACTACCCACTAGAGTACTTCCCACAAAGATTCCCTCTACATATTAGTTAGTGGGAATGATGGTCCTTCCTGTGTTCTCTTTGATATCTATCCAGGTGCTCCACACAACCCACCTCACTCAGGTGGAAATCCTCTCTGCCCCAGCACCAGTACGGTTGAAAGCCCATCTCATTCTGGAAATCAAATCTATCCCTAAGAACCATCTTGTGTAAGGAGGGTTGTTCATCATCACCATGAAAAATGCCTCGAAGATTCAGACCAAGATCAAACTAGTTTGCTTCTCAGATTCTGAGGCAGAATACGAATTAGTGATGGAACACTCGCTTAGATCCCTTGTGTCAAGGGTTGTGGTAGGAACAAGGTGCATCATCCTCATACTTCTAGAATATGATGTAATTAAAATTCATATCTCCCTCCACAGTTATATCCAAAAGAATGAAAATTTGGCAACTCCAGTGGTTCCAGCTATGCAATGGACTCCATCATCACCAGAAGTACTCTCTACCTCGAATAGATATCACAGAGAGCTGTGAAAGGTACCAATAGTATACGAGAAGTAGCATGGTCCAATGCTAGAAGCCGTAGTCCTTACACTAGAAACTATGGTCATCATGCTGTCTTACCTCGATGTGGAGGCTAAGTAAATACATACATTAAAGGATTGCTTAAGATGCATCTGTTTGTTAGTTCACTTGTCATATTATCTAATAGTCAGCTCACCGTCCAAGCATTTTGCCTTAGTACTGCTACTAGTTCCCCATTCCCCTTCAATTTTCGATTTGGGCAATGAAGGTCCGTACCCTGAATCTGGACAAAGGAGCTTTTGGGATACTCCCACAGCAGACCATTTCCCAACGATGTTTTGGCAGTTTCAAAACTAATTTTCAGTGTTCCAGAATTACTCACCCGAGAAGAGGACAAGTGTTTTCGCCAGAACCTTTCGGTGAATTATTTCTATCTTATTCATCGACGATTGGCCTACCCAAGATTTGGGCGCACATCGAAGACATCAACCATCAATGTCGTTTGGTTGATATGGCCGCACTACCCATGGCCCAACGCCTTGAGTCAACATGTCACCATAAGCCCCTATAACAATAATGAATTCAGATCATTAAAGTGGTCAAAAAGATAAACAAGGAGGCTTCTCCCCAATTTAAAATTCATAGTTGGGGGTAGTACGCATCCCTCCATTTCAGTTCTATCTGGTGCCAGCCCGATTTTTCGGGCGACACAAAAGATATGCTTCTAGGCATGGTCGTGGTTAACATGGATATCCTACCGTGGATAAGAAAGAGCTAGAGAATCATGGAGTGGACCTACCACCAAGGTATTTTTCACACCTCTTGGATCCATTTGGATGTATTACTCGTCAATAGAGAAATCTATTGGGTCTTCCCATTTTCACCAAGGAGTTGGTCCTCAATAAAAATCCCAACAAGTGTAAGGAACACCTCAGAGCTATCAAACCCTTCGACCCATATGGCACAATGCGTAAGGAGGAGGACGATCTGAAAAATCTATGTTTAATCAAAAAATCACTAAACACAAGAAGATATTCGATGAAATCCTTGCTGAATGCACTATGGAGTGACGACCATACTATGTTGATCCTCGGCTAGGGTAGTAGGGGATGGTGCAACTACCCCTCGGCGAATTGCCTCAATGTGACCCTAACCATCCTACCCATGCAGAAATGTTTGAGGCATAATGATATGACATGAGGGTACTATATGAGTCACCAAATCCTCTTGAGCGGTGATACAATCCTCAGGGTCCAGCTTAGGTACCCCCAGCTGCTCCATAGGCCATTCCACCAATGCTCCACGAGTTTCTAGGCCTTCTTATCATGTTGAAGAACTTGCGAACATGTTGGTGGTTAGGGATCCCTACAATTACAAGAATCCCCTCCAAATGACCCAATATCAGCACTCATCACCCCCCTCGAAGCATTGGAGACGCGACAGGTAGAAATATTTCATGATGGCAAGCCTTTCTGGCTCGGGTGGATGACAGGTTAGCACCCTCAGGATTTTGAAATCCTACCTTTTCCCCAATTAACTTGATAGGGGACCTTCCATATCTCCTGACCCCCTTTATCTCATGGTGTGGGCCCATTTTGGGAACTTCGGCGCAGCAGGAAGCTACCAAACTCCGTTGTTTCATACATACATTTGAGGTGTCAACATTCATTTGGTACAGCCGAATCCCCATCGAATCAGTAGCCATCTGGGAAGGCCTTCATAGGTAATTCCTATACTAGTTCAGTTCTACCCCTCAGTAGATGAGTATCACAGACCTCATAAAGTGCAAATAGAGTCCCGATGAGTGCATTGTAGGATTTGTCACATGGTGGAATGGGATCATTAACTCCCTGGACATGCCATTGACTCAAGAGGAAATGATGATGATGTGCGTAGAGAATCTCAATACGGAACTGGTCCCCTATTTGATCACCCAGAGTTACCTCGGGGGATTCTGAGACATCTCTAATAACGACCAGTGCCTAGAGGGAGCCTTACAACAGGCTATGAAGTCATGTGTGTTGCCTCCTGCAATCCCCATGAGAAGGGCCACCAGGGCTGAGTCCACCACAGTTGCCCAAATAGAGGCTCCTATAAACCTATAGTTCATACCAGGAGAGCCACCTCCATAGCCTCACAGAGGCCCTACAACTCTGGCATAGCTTCTGGCCCAGCAGCTCCCACCTCAAAATCGGCAGGTGCCCTCGCACAATGCACCACCACCACATATGTGAGATAACTAGGCTCCACCTCCTTGACAGGACCCTCTAGCCCCACATCTGGGTGAGGCTTTAAGGTCCCCCTTCACAGATAAGAGGGACTAGACCTACTTGTTCAACTAGGCATAGGTCCTCGGCTACATCCCAAGTGACTTGGATTATGGGGTTATACATTTTCCTAAGTGCAGGAAGTCAAAAAAGTGAACCTCACTAATCTCCCAAATTACTGCCCCTATCAACAAATCCTAGGGAACACCCTCAATCAATTGCATTTTTTTTAAGACTGGCTTCAAGGATTGGTGGATAAAAACATATTCCGGTTTGGCCCAGCTCTGACATAGGTGGAATGTGTCTTCATGATGGCAGACCCCAGTAGTGACAGCGATGGCGAGTGGCATCAGGTTTCTAACTGTGGGTCCTAGATGTGTGATGACTGGAAAACTCATAAAACATTCATATGTTCCCATGGCTTAATTTTTGCATGCCTAAATTGACTAGATCCATCAGAATCTCCGTCTAATACTTCTACATCATCATTTCAGTAGTCCCCTTATTAGAAGAGAAAACATTGGTGGTGCAAGGGAAAATAATGTCCCCCCCTAATTCCATCATCATCCCATAGTATCAGTGATTTCATGCCCCTGGAGATCACAATTCCTCCTATAATCCACCCATTACTGGAAGACTCGTTGAGTTACGGTCAAGGGTATGACTTAGTTATTACCGTAGAGCTAGTAAACACCTACATTATCCCTAAGAATGAGGAGCACCGGGAGGATCCTCCCAAAATTCCCAATTGTAGTAAGCATCGACGGAGACGCGACTATATGGTCTGTTGAAGTGCCTTGGTCAGCACTTCTAGCCAGGCAACGTGTGCTACCAAAACTAAGAAGTAGGCCCATTGCAGAGCTCATCACAAAAATCCTTCTCATCTGGTGACATCGGGTCTGCCTTCATAGTCATCCAGGTTGTTGTATTAGGCCGAGATGACTCATCCACGTCATGATCATCTATTAGGGCCTCATCTGATAGTTACACTGTAGGATGAAACTAGTGAGCAATGGGATATTCCTACCACCAGTCAGACATCAGTCCAGCCAAAAAGGCTCACCATACCTCCAGTCATAGAGAGACCTCCTGAAAGTAGAAGTTCACACCTGGAATGGAAGTATGATGTTATAAAACATGTTTATAGCATTACAGCCAATATTTACTTCATTGAGGCCCTTCACATATCACCAGATATTTGTGAGGCCCTCGCCGAGACATTATGTAGCCCCCTCTTGTTTGAGACGGAATTAACAGCCGCAATGTTCATTTATACTGAGGCGGTCAAGAATTTAGAATTCCAAGACATCATCCCATTCACTGGAGTAGATGAAGGCTCTACCAAATAGGGGCACATTCACGTATTATACATCACCAGTCAGTTTAATGGAATAGAGTTTCTTCATTTTCTTATCGACATGGGCTTTGGAATCAACCTAAACATGACTCGGACATTGTGAAAACTAGGGTTGTATGAGGATGATGTGAGTCCCTCTAACATAAGAGTACAAGGTTATTATAGGATAAAACCTACACCGTTCATCAAAATCTTCTTGAAGACACAGTTCAGTTGTCTATTTCCCATCACTGAGTTTATGGTGTCCTCCATGGACATAGCCTACAATGCGTTGATGGGAAGGCCATGGCTCCACCTGCATGCGACAGTTCTATCATCTTATCATCGATGTCTCATGTACACCATTAATGATATAGTGGGTATGCTTCAAGGTGACACATCTCACTTTTCCCCTTGCGATTCCCACTATTTGGAGGTCAAATATTACAAGAGAAAAGACAAGAAGATTCAGGCTAATGAGGCGATAACTCCATGACTGTGACCGACCCATGGATAGATCTAGATGACGCCTACATAATTTTTATCCATCGGTTATAGTCTACAAATCAGTACATGGGACAATGCTACGTTTTTTTTATAACGAGGGGGGAACACATTCACAAATCTATGCAACTCTGGGATATCACCTCATAATCTTATGAAAATTTGGATCAGGTGATCCTGGAGCCTCCTACTCCCATAAGGTATTGGGATTACCAGCCCATGGTGACAACAGTATGACATAATTTCATTTTCCACTGGGATAGGATAAACTGGCTCATGATGACGTGCCATTATTGCTTGTATATCATCAAGCGTGGCCCCATAGGCTGAAGACCTGATGGGATCAGATCAATAGCCTTCATCGTTATGGTTTCGATGACACAGGAGTTCACCGATGTGGTGTCCATTGACACTCAGGAAGGTATCGGCCTTTTATTGGGATCTATCAACTCATAAGAAACACCAACCATAGAAGATCCATCCCCCATAAGGGATAAATATGATATAAAGTATTCCCCCCCCCCCATGAAGAGAGATTATCCGCCATGGTCGATGAATTGGTATAGGTGAACTTTGGTAGTGAGGCAGACCCGAAACCCACATTGACAAGTGCTTCCATGCCCCTAGAGGAGAAACAACAATACAAAGACTTATTTAAATAGAATCGTGATGTATTCACCAAGATTTATGATGAGATTCCGGGACTAGATCCTTAGGTAGCCATCCATCGCTATGATCTCCAGGAAAATCAGAGCGGGTTCAAGAAGCCTCCTAGAAAGATGAACCATTCTCATTGGGCCATAGTCGAGGTAGAATTTGATAATCTCATTAGATCCAATTTCATTAAGGGTTCCATGTACCCCAAAATCCTATACAAAACTATACCAGTAAACAATATGAACATATAGATATGATTCAGCATCGACTTCAATGATCTCAATCATCAGTGACCGAAAGATGATTTTCCCCTTCCACCGACGGAATTGTTGATCAACACTACAACTGGGTTCCAAGACCCCTCTTTCATGGATGGTTACTTCAGGTATAATCATATATTAATGGACCCTAAGGATAAATAGTGTATGTTCTTCAATGCACCATAAGTTACTTTCTATTACGAAGTCATCCCATTCGGTTTAAAGGATGAAGGTTCCACCTATCAGTAGGCTATGCATCGTATATTTAATCTGATACTCAGAATATTGGTGGAACATTATGTGGATGATTTGGTGGTCAAATAATTCCAGTGTCAGGACCATGTCAAATTCATTGAGAAATTGGTGTGCTTGATTCATTCCTTCAACATGAAGATGAATCCATTTAATTGTTCCATCAGGGTCAACTCTGGAAAGTTTCTCGGCTTGGTTCTCAGATATTGGGGATTTGAGATTGACCCAAAAAAGATCAAGGCTCTCAGCCTGATGTCTCCCCGGAGTAATATTTAGAAGCTTCAATGCATCCAAGGCCAGTTGGTCTACATATTCCGATTCATTGCAAATATGGTCACCAAGTGTAAGACTTTATCATGGATCATGAAGAAAGGCACTGTCTACGAGTGGGACAAAGAATGTCTAGATGCTTTTAAGGAAATCAAGCAGTACCTTATCATGCCATCGGTATTAATTCCACTTGTCTATAGAAATCCTCTGGTCCTTTACATGACTGCCCAGGAAGGGTCTCTTAGTGCCCTTGTCACCTAGAAGAACAATGAGGGGACAGTTAACAGTCTATACTATTTCATTCGTATTCTCCTTGATGTGGAGACTAGATACTCCCTTATCTAGGAGAGCTGGGTCATGTTGGTATTCACAGTATAGAAATTACAGCATAACCTCTAGCATCATGTGGTACAACTAGTGTCCTGGGTAGATCCCTTGATGTACATCTTGAACCACCCCAAGTGGAAAAGACATATAGCTTGGTGGGTGGTAATACATTATCAGTTTAAAATCAGTTTTTTCCCTGAGAAGGCTGTTAAGGGGAATACATCGGAAAACTTTCTTGCTACCCATCAAGCTCCTGTGGATCTATCCATTGATCTCAATTTCCCCGATGACGTGATTCTCTCGGTGGACCAAGCCATATCATGATGGAAAATTCCCTTCGATTGTGCATCTAAGATCCCCACCGGTAGAAGGATCAACGATCCGAGACCCAATAGGGTAATCCATGGAATTGTCTTCATTACAATATCACAGGCCATTCTTCCGTATTAATTCCTATTGTCATAAGGATTCATCAACAATGAGTCAAAGTGTAAGGCTCTCATTACCGGCACCAAGATGGCCCTCGAGAATAATATGTCGCATTAGCTTGTGAATGGTGACATCAAACTAGTCATCATGTAGATCAACAGTGACTATGTCGTCAGAAATCCAGAGCCTATATTATTGCCTGAACACAATCTAAAGCTATTGGCCTTGTTCCCATATCACCCAAAAGTTACTCATGTCCCCCAATCTTAGAATGGTTGATCTGACACCCTATCTAGCCTAGCTACATCGCTTATATAGCCCGAACAAGATTATCAGATTATCCACATGGCACACCGGACTGTCATTATTCCTATCACTCTAGATAACAATGAGAGTCCATAGGTAATCCACCTTATCATTGGTTCCACCACGTCAAGACCCATAGGTCCCCTGGATGTAGTGATTGAAGTTACTCATGACTAGAGAACCTCCTTTCTCTAGTACCACCAAAATAGTAATCTCTTGGCAGATCAGGATGAGCACGAGCGAATTCGATGTAGCGCCTTACAGTTTACCCACTATGACCATCTTGGTCGTGATAATATCATCTACAAGAAGAGGTTTTAAGGGGTTATCCTATTTTTCATTCAAGGAGTCAAGATTTTTCAATTCATGAAGGAGGTTCAGGCCGGTTCCTGCAGGGTTCATCAGACCAAGTCCAAACTATCTCAGCAAATCCAGAGGCAGTGGTATTTTTTTCCACCCCTGATCAATGACTACATCTAGTTTTCCAAAAAAATTATGTGTTCCATGTTCATTATAACATTTTGAATCGACCTCCATATCCTCTCCACACTACCTTTTACATTTGTCCATTTTTACTCTTTGACTCAATGTTGTGGGACCATATCCACTAAAGAGAGCTCTCCAGTGTCGGTTAGTCATGACTCCTACAGATTTATTCCCCAAGTGAGCAGAGTAAGTACCACTCTAGGAGGTTAAGGCTCGTTCCATCATTGAATTTTTGAGATCCAACATCATCTGCCAATTTTATGTCTCTCATGTCATTCTCAATGATAATGACCCAATCATCAGGGAAGCTGAACTGAAGAAGTTGTACACAAAGTACAACATCTGTTCTAACCATACCTCACGTTATCATGTGCAAAAAAATGGAAAAATTGAGTCATTCAACAAAACCCTCTCAAAAATTCTACAAAAAATGGTTGGTCAGAACAAGAAGAGTTGTCCAGACAAGCACCGCAATTCCCTCTAGTCTTATCAGATGATGATTCGTAATTCCACCTAGGTGACACCATATTCCATCTTGTACAGAATATAGGCCATCTTTCTCATTAAGATTCAATTTCCTCATTGCTCACAAATGTCTATGATCATCCACCACCAGATAAAGTAGGTAAAATCTGTTTGGATGAGTTGGAAGTAGTCGACGATAACAGGATTTGTGCCCTGCACAATCTTGAAAGGCATCAGAACAAGATAGCTAGAGCTTTCAACCATAAATTTTTCCTCTACTCCTTCTTTCAAGGAGACTTGGTATTGGCCCTGAGGACACCAATGATACCTGGTATAATACCACCCAAGTTGGATACCAAATTGGAAGGACTATACATCAATCACAGGGTTTACTACAATGGTGCATACTCCATGGTTACCATGGATGGTGTGCATATAACTCTTCCAACCAACTCCAAGTTCCTCAAGTAATACTCTTCCTGAGTTTTATAGTCCATCATGACCATAAACTGTATGGTCCTACCTGACCTTAACCTGTATGGTCCCTGAAGACCTTAAAATGTATGGTCCTGCATGACCATAAACTATATGGTCCAACATAACATTAAACTGTATAGTCTCTGATGACCCTAATATTCATTAGGGTCCTACATGAACTTAAACAGTAAACTTTCCCACATGAAGATAAATTGTATGTCATCCTGCATGATGTTAAAACTGTACAATTTCCCACATTATGTTAAACTGTGTGTCATCTTACAAGATGTTAAACTGTGTGTCGTCCTACAAGACGTTGAACCGCAAGAACTGCGTATGGCTTGATTTTCATCCTCATAGGATACATAATAACTCTTAGATGCTTCATCTTGAGTCTAACCTCATGTTCCATCATTGAAAATACCCTCTGGGTATTTTTCTCATGAATGATCCTGGATGGTGTCATGTAGGCTTCTTTGTCCCCCTCTTATGTTAGGATTATGATTATCATGTTCCTTACCTCGTTCTTCTATCCTCCCACGTCACCACTGCATGAAGTGAAACTAAATGACCTTCAGAACTATGTATGGATTGATTCCCATAATTTTGGGATAATTAGGAATGCCTGGATGTTTCATCCATAGGCCTTACCCCCAAATTTGGGACCTCATTTTTCGTTAATGCAAGTGATGTCGTGCATGATTTTTCCCTCATTCACGTTGAGCTCATATTGACCGTACTGTGTATCCGTCCTCCACAATGATCCCCACCTATTCTACTCTCCATTTGACTTAATGTTGCATGGGCACATTTATGCTCCATACACTCCATCATTTGGTTTTCCCTTATCCTTCACATCTGAAAGGTCCCCCCAGATGGTATGGATACTTGGACTAAGGTCTCTCCCATTTGTTTGGGCCAACACCCTTGAGGACCTTGAATGAAAAATTGATACATGTCCTGTGCTCTGAATATGGTTAGTGGTAACACGCATTTATTGTTCCCATTTCAGGTCACATGATGTGGATTCTATATTTATAATTTGGTCAATAGCTATACTTTTTCATTTTCACCACCCCATATGTCCCAAACATTGAGTGTAGTGGTTCGTTATTCCCTACTATCTCTTCATGTTTCGGTCTGCCTCGGGCAAGAGTGTGATTTCAGCTTTCAAACCCTTATATTATAAGGAATATCCTAGCCCTACTCCTTGATTCCCCCACTGAGCATTTCTCATGTGGGATTAGGAGTTGAGGTTAGTTAATACCCACCTGAGAGGTCATATGGTTACTGTTGGTCGGGGTACCCAGCCTCAGGTCCCCCGACCCTTTTGCATCCTTAGCCTGAGTTCTCATTTAGGAATGTGTGGTGTGGTATGGACCCATGTCCTTATTCACATCAGTATATTTTTACATGACACACATATACATTGAGAAATACCCCCTTCATTCATCACCATTTCTATGATCACATTCCCTTCCATGCTGTGTGAGCCCCATCATTTGGGTTTCTATCATATTATTTATCCAAAAGTACCCTCAAATGGCATGGATGATCGGCCCAAGGGATCTTCTACCATTATGGGCAAACGTCCTCAAGGGCTTCAAATAATAAATTTATACCAGTCCTATGTTACGAATATGTTCAAAATCCGGCACTTAATTTTTTTCCCCATCCTTCGGTCACAAAAATAAGAATACTATGTTGTGAACATGGTCAATAACTATCCTCTATCATCATCGTCATTTTCTAGTTTTCCATAGGCATAATGATTTTCCAAAATTACTCACATGTCCCATGAATATGACATTAAACTAGGTATCTATGCTCTCAGCCCTATGACCTTAAACTCAGAGCACCATCATCCTCACCGCATGATTTTAAATGGCGTGGCCTTTAGAACTATGTTGGATTGATTCCCATATTTATGGGATACGTAGGACCACTCAAACATCTAGTCTTTCATTCCATCCCCATCCCATAGAAGCCTCCCTATCATCTTATCCCCTTAGCCAGTGTTCTTCTAGGAGAGGGGTATACAGTGGGTTGTGGGATTATGTCCCCATTTACATCAGGTTTATAACAACCACACCTCATACCTCTCTCTCTACTGACCACCCTTCACTCCATTTCCCTGCACATATCATTTTGAGCCGACTGCTTTTATATTCTGTCTCTTGGCCCTATTGAGTGATTCACAAATGTTCTTAGGAGTACTCTAGTCCAAAACATGGAGTTTCGGATTCTACCTGGACATTCTTTCACCCATTTCTTGGGCTTCATGTTCCCCTTCATTAGGGATTTCATACTATTTCACTTCCGAAGGGACCCCCAAGTGGCATGGATTCCAGTCCTAAGGGCTCTCCTACTATTACGAGCCATCTTACTCAAGGGTTCTGAACAACAAATTGATACATGTCCCGCATTGCGAATATGGTCAGTGGTAGATTCTCATTTATTCTTCCCATTTCAGGTCACACGATATGGATGTTGTGTTTAGAACACGGTCTACAGTTACCCTCCATCATCAAGCCCACCCCATAAATCCCTAAATGTCCGTTAAATGATTCACATCCTTTTCCACCCCATCATGTCCATGTGGAATTTTAACACTCTTGGTACAATCCCTCAGTGCACATTTTCATGTTAGGAGGAAAAAGTCACGGTAAGGCATCTTTCAAGGTTCAAAACCGAATTCCCCTTTGCATTTATTCCATGGGTTGCATAGACAACGTCTCCCCTTTCTTCCCATATTGATTTTGACTCACTTTGGCATAGGGATTGGATCATGGAATGTTCTTACTTCAAAGAGTTCTGTTTCTCCGTTGTCCGAGCTCTAAGACCTTAAACTAAGATCCCTTTTTATGCCCTCTCTTTAGAACTATGTGTAGATTGGTTACCATCCCCATGGAATACGTAGGAATGCACAGACATCTCACCTTTGGGTTGAGTTCGTGTTCCACTAATTTATCAAATTTTTTCTGCCTTTTAGGCCCTGACTGTTATTGGACCACGTGGTGTAGATTTTGTGGTCTTATGCCTTCATTCATGTTGGGTTTTCAATAGTCGCACCATGCACTCCCTTTCTAGGAGCTAATCTCTACTACCACTTGTCCCACATGACATTGAACTGTATGGTTTCAAGTATGACATTAAACTGTATACTATCCCGCATGACATTAAACTGTATGTTGTCTTGCATGACGTTAAACTCCACTTTCCAGAACTACTTGTGGATTAATTCTCATCCTTATTGGATATGTAGGAATTCCTTGATTCCTCATACACGGGTTTAGTTTCCAATTATATATCATTTTCTGGCCCCTTTACACATGGTTCCATCCTTGGAATTGTGCATGGTGTGGTGTGGACCTTGACCTCATTCATGTTGAGTATTTTTTATCACATCATGCACATTCCTCCAAATGCCTAAGACATATAATTATAAACTATGTCACCTTGTCCCTCATGACATGAAAATACTATATATTTGTTTCAAAATGATAAAACAAAAGGTTGGTCCCATCACATGACCCTAAATTGTGACATTATCATCTTGGATGCATGATGAAAAACCACACTGCATCGTGATTTCCTCACTGGAGGGGACATAATGTTTCGTATCGGTCACCAACCATTCCATTTGTCTATGTCTGTTTACATCTTGATTATTTTGGAAATTCATGGACTCTCCATCGCAGGTCCATCACTTTACAAAAAAACAACACACACATTCATACTAAAGGACAAACAAGATCTATCAATTTTCTCTTCTTTTGGTGTGAGGGATAGACTCATGAGGCGTTATTATCTATGGTAGTGGTATCTTACCATGCCACCTTCATAACTACATACAGATCAATTCCCATCCACATGGGGTATGTATGAATTCTCTTGCACTTTTCCTCAGGCCCAGCTTAACATTTTTTTCTGTCCCTCAACCTAAAACATCCCCAAGGAACACATGGTGATCTGGACTCCATGTCCCATTTCACATTGGGTTTTATAATTACCTCACCATGTGTCTCCCTCATTCTATACCATATTTGGTTTGAGCTCTATAACCATAATCTAATACCACTCTGCGTCCTTGACATGAGATGTTAAACTACATGATATCTTCTAGAAGTACAAAGATCTCGATTCCCATACTCACAGGACACGTAAGAACACCTACGTATATTGCCTTAGGGTATAGCCCCATTAATTGTAAGTCCTGTTCCGCATCATTTTATTTGGCCCCTTGGTTCGAACTATATTGGGGAACCCTGTAACAGTAGCTTTACTCAGAACAAGTAAAGGGTGCCCCTGGACAATGATGGGATGCATCAGCTTCCTCGTTAGGGAGGACCATCTGGAAGTTGAAATTATCCCAGATCATACTAGTATGTCCACCTAATGTGTTTCCACCACAGTGGAATGATTTCTAGAGTGCTGGACTTCATTCAAACAACCCACCACTGCACCCTCTACATTTTTTGTTCCCTTTATTTGGACCTTCATCCTCTTTTACATTTAAAAATAACCCACTAATTTTATGGATTCTTTGCCTATGGATCGCCTAATGTCATAGTACAATGTTCTGGAAGACTAATTGGTAGAATTTTGAGTTAGACCCCATGCTTCATACAAGATTCACGGTCAGCCCTCAATTTTTATCCCTATTCTGGATAACATAATAAGGATGCCATGTTTTAAACACAGTCAAAAGTTATCATTCATTGTCACGCCTTACCTGCAATGTTCAGAATCTAGGGTGTGGTGATTCAAACATTCCAATCCCTTATGTTCATATTAATCCCAATTCCCCTTGAGTTACCCCGCTCGTACACAAGAGTAGATTGGGAAGGTGATAATTTTATTGTTATCTGAGCTTCATTCTCTGGTCAGACCACCCCCATTCTTCTCAGAATCCCATATGGGTCGTTCATACCCTGTATTCCTTAAAATTGGTTGGAATTCCCAATGTCAAATGAGGTGACAACACTAAATTCATCTATTTCTCACATTAGGCATGACCTGTGTGAGCTTATGGATGGATTGATAATTAATAAAAAAAATAGTTGGAATGCATTAAACTGAACAAACAAGTTAATAATATGCTCATAGATGTAGCTCAGGACAAGAAAATGTAATGATAAAAATAAGTTCAAGGGGTTTGGACAAAACAAGGCCCTTAAGGATCGGGGTATTGGATGGATTGTTCTTAGGCTTCCTCTATCCGATTTGTGGCCACCAGCATCGCTTCCCATCTCCAATGGTCCTTCTATTCGGTATGAGTGCCATAGCGTAACTCATTAGCCCTGGAATGTCACTTTTATTTTTCATTTAAGAGCTCAATAATCAAGAGATTCTCATACACAATCTACTCTCAAGCATCTACCAATTGGGCCCTCAGCCACTCAATGACCTCTGATTGGTTTGTAATGAATGTAACCTTTTATTCAACTTGATCTTCAAGGCATTTGATCTTCTACTCCTCCTCTAATAATGATTGAGTATTTTCTAACCCCTGATGGAACCAGGCTACGTTTGATCATCAGATATCCTCCTGTATCGTTTTCTCTATGTAATCATGGATCATTATTTGAGGATGGTGAGAATCTACCCCTCTAGTGTAGAGAAAGCACATCCAGGTGAGGAGCAACCCCATCCGATGTAGCCATTCTTCTGGTGGCTAGATGATAAAATTTTTGATGCACTTCCATGCCCTGTTTCATGTCATATGGCTCTCATTAGTAGTTTCCAAATCATCATCGTCTATTTCCTCAGCATTCGTATGCCCGTATTTGGGAAAAGTTGCAAGGAGTTCACCAGCACGGTCTTCCTCATAAACTCATTCTTCATCTTTGAATTCACACTTGTTGGGCAGGAACCCCACTCCAGTAGCATTTCCACCTATTATCACAACCTCCATCTCATCAAGTACTATGTTAGGGCCACATAGAATAGTTGCTTCTGCAGGAGCTGATGTGGTCACTGACAGGGCTCTTGCTGATGTTCCAGACTCGATGGTATGTCCAGCCTCCAACCATATGATCACTACATCAAGAATCAGTATCATAGTTAGTTTAATTCCCTATAAAATGTGAGATCAAATTAATTGTATTACAGGTTCCTAGAGCAACAGTTTCTAATGTTCGTGTCATGGCAGGAGCTGCAGTCACAGGAGAGACTTTGGCACTTTTCAATTCAATTACTAGTACCGGCTCTTCATGAACAATGGTAATGGCAGGGGACTCAGTGTTTTCCATCACATCCTTTCATTCTAGATCATTTTAATCTAATTTGGTCATAATCAGCACCCCACCAAGCTCATTCATGAGGACATGCTCCTGGGAATGCTCCCTAACCTCTATAGGCACATCTTCCCCCTATAGGGAAGGCATCCTAGGAACCCTCACCCATGTTCTCATAAATAGTACGGAGTTCTAGTGACATATTGGGATCATGAAAAGATAAGGTCTAGTGGAGCTAAGATTTATGCTTCTCTCAAGATACAATTTGAGTTTTACATCAGAGCCTACAATTTTTCCATTCTCCAGAGAGCTTTTCTGGTGAGCGGGAGTTTCTTAGGGCCCCTCACCAACAAGACCATCAACTTCGTTCTCCACTTACTCTTCATCTTCACTTTCATCACCTTATTCCTCTTCTTCCTTTTCTTCTTCCTCTTATTCTTCTTCTTACACAATACATTGATCCTCAGATAGAAGCATTTCATGGTCATGTCCGTGGACATGCATCACTTTCACAGAATATGTGGTTATTCATACTGCCCCCACTAGCATACGTACATATCCATATCCATAACGTATACATGTCAGTGATGAGTGTTTACCCTATGTTTCATTTTGATGTTCCCTATGTGTGGAAAATCTATCTCAGAGTGTACCAACGTCCACCACAACTCTTCATTAGACATTAAATGCTGCATTGTTCTCCATGCAGACCACCGAAAAGGGAAGATGGGATTAGCAGTTGGCTTCAAGTGCTAATTGAGTTTCTTTCTGGGATGTTCCCTAGATAGCCCAAAAGGTTGTGCACTGGACCACCATTACCTAGAAGGTGGAGGCACATTCTCGACTTGTGATGACCCTACTAATGTTGTACCAGCCTTTTCAATGCTATTCGCCTGACCCATTCATTTCCTCAACTCTTCCATGGATCCTTGATAGGGAAAATTTTTTAAATTAATTTATATTGAATATCATTGTTTATAATCCCAAAAAAATGTTATTGGTTGGGTAATTGTCATGTTTTTAGGTTTTAATGTTGTTTTGAACCCAAATGTGAAAAACGACTATTTCTGGATTTTTGACAGATTTTTAAGTCGGGGGTATTTCGGTCATTTCTGGAAACATAAGATTCCAAATTTTCTTATTCAAATTTTTTTCATAATCCTTATTTTATTTCCTTTATTTTTGTCTTCTGTACCAAGAGCTGATTCGTCCATCTAAAGGGTCTAAAAATTCATTGAAGTTGGGAATATTTCTGGGCGGACAGCGTGGACCCTCCCAAAATAATTGACATCAAACTCCGCCTACAAATATCTAAATGATGTGTTTCCATCTGGGATATGACGAGTACATATAGTTCCGACTCTAAAAGAAATTTGGGGAAGTTTGGAGGTCACTAAGGAGTCCATTAAATGACATACATTTGGAGGAACCATCCTGGAAACTTCGTCCAGAAACAGAAATCGAGAATGAGAAATTCATAACTCCTTCATCCGGTTTTCAAATGAGCTGAAAGTTTGGAGAGAGACGGCCAAGTTAATTTTTCACAACATTCATGAAGGGTGGAATGCGTGAATAGGTCATTAATGGGGCCTAAAACGCTCAAACCTTCGGGGGTCGAATTCTGCCTATAAAAGGAGGAGAGCTCCTCCCCCTCAATCCATCCCATTCTCCACCCCATTCCTTCTGGGGCACCAAGGAGAAGAACTTCTCAGATTTTTCTTTTATTTCTTTTATTTTACAATGTCTCTCCTCTCCCGCATTATCTCGCTTACCCCATCCATGGAGGGGTAATTTCATTTGAGTGATCGGAAAGAGGGGAGGTTGGACCTATGTGTTGTGCTTGAGTTTTTGTGCTTGAAATGAATAAAATTTGTTCTTCTTTCTTCTTATGGTTCCAATTCTTAATTCAGTATTAAATTCCAAATGCGGTTCTGTTAAGGTGTTTATTCTGAAATTATAAATTTCTTCGGTCGATGATCACATCTCCCTCCACCCAATTCTAATCTGTATACGTTGGAACATGATTAGGGTTGGGTGGTGATTTCTCGACGGTTGTCAAGCACGTGTGTTGGATTGTATGTTGAAATCTTGGTTTATTAGGGAACACCAATTCCAGGTCTGAGATTTCTCTAATTAATCAAGAGACCTTCTACAACCCTAAACACATTGGAAGGAGGATAGACCAATCTAAGGTTTTAGAAAGGAAAATTCTCATCACATCTCTCTTACCAGTTTAAGGAAGAAGAAGAGATAAAAGTTGGAAACCATGATGGCACACCACTAAGTCTAGCCGAACCTAATCCGATCACCGTCTTTATAATTTGTTAAAATCAATCAATTTTTGTTGTTTGTTTCTCTCATAGTCATTCATATTAATTAAAACCAATCTTTTTAAGAAAACCAACAAAAAGTGACAACCTTGTTTTGTGTGCACTCCTCTTCGGGAGACTACCTAGGATCAACTGTTATACTATACTTAGGTAAATAAAATATTGTTTTGCCACGCCCCACGATAGGCGTGCGTCAAGCTTGGCACCATTGCCGGGGAGGCATTGCCTCAAAGCTTTTTTTAAAAAAAAATCTCTTTTGAATGACCCGTAGTTCAAATAGCAATTTATTAGAATTCGATCCAGAAATTGAGCGCACAATAACCAAATTGAGAAATCAAAATCTTCCAAAAGATTTCGAAGAAATAAATCTCATTGATTCAAGTGATACCTTGATTGGAGACTTTGAACCTTTAATAATGGCTGTAAATCCTAACCGAACCCTACGTGACATCTGTGCACCTCAATTTGTCAATCAAAATTATAAACTTGCAATTCCTGCATTAGAAAATGATTTTGAATTGCGAATTAACATGATCCAAGTGCTTCCTAAATTTCATGGTCTTGTAGGTGAATACCCAAATCGACATATTCAAGAATTCACATATGTCTGCTCCAGCTTCAAACCTCGAGTAGTCGCGGAAGAACATGTGAAGTGGAGATCTTTCCCTTTCTCACTAGAGGGAGCAGCAAAGGAATGGTTGTACAATCTACAACCGGGGGAGATCAGTGACTGGGAAGATCTAAAAACATTCTTTCTACAAAGATTCTTTCCAACATCTAGGAGCACTGTAATAAAGAAGGAGATTTATGTCGTCCATCAATCAACTGGAGAAACACTCTACGAATACTGGGAACGTTTCAAGAAGCTTTGTGCAAGTTGTCCACACCAAGAAATAGAAGAGGACCAATTCCTTGTGTGCTTCTACCAAGGATTACTTGACAATGACAGGAATCTACTTGATTCCTCGTCAGGAGGAGCCCTCATTGATAAATCACCTGCAGATATACGAATTACGATTGAAAAGATTGCACAAAATTCACAGCAGTTTGGGACTCGAGGTACGATCACCAGAGGAATCCATGAGGTACGAACATCTGATTCAGTGGATTTAATTAGGAATGAAATGGGTGAACTCACCAGGTTGGTGTGACAAATAGTTGTGAACCATGTGAAGGAACAACAAGTACCGACTCAGGTATGTGGTTTATGCTCTTCTAATTCTCAGTACACAGATCAATGTTTAGAAGTGCAGGGGACAGAAAGTTGTGCTGCAGCCTATCAACAAAGGAAATACCAATCGCAAACCCAACCAGGGTATGGGTTTCAACAGAACCAAGCCAGAGCACCTTTTCAGCAGCAATATCAGAACCCGATAGCATTCCAACAACCTTATCAGAATCCCCTCCAACAACAAAAAACTTTTCAACCACCACCTTTCCAGCGGAAGAATTATGAGCAACCATCCACAAGTGCACTGACAAATGACGACCAACAACTGAAGACAAGAGTTGCGGGAATAGAAGATAAGATGTACAAGCTAGCTGATCAATTTTCAAGCATTATGGATGCTCTCACCAAGAACCAAGGTAATCTTCCTGCACAAACAATTCCCAATCCAAAAATAGAATGTTAGTGCAATCACAACCCGAAGCGGGAAGGAGCTCAAACCACCAGAACAATATGAGGAGGATGAATCTAGGGAACCTGCTGAAGCTCGTCCTGTCCAACCAAAAGATGGAGTCAACAAAAAAGTATAGAGAACAAGGTTCAAGAAGGAAAGACTAGAAACACCAATACAAAAACAACAAAGGGAGAAAAATGATATTCCAGCATCATTCCCATCAGCATTGGTTGAGTCAAAGAAGGGAGAATAAGAACGACTTCAACGGGAAATTCAGGAAACATTCCGAAAAGTTGAGATTAACATTCCACTACTGGATGCAATCAGGAAAATCCCTAAATATGCAAAATTTATGAAGGAGTTATGTACTAAAAGAAAGAGGCTGGATGGAAATGAAAGAATCAACTTAGGAAGAAGTGTCTCAGCATTGATCACGCCACCGATACCGCAAAAATGTCAAGATCCAGGGACTTTCTCTATTCCCTGCACTATCAGTTCATTAAATTTTACTAATGCACTATGTGATCTTGGAGCTTCGATAAATGTGATGCCTCACTCTGTGTTTTCATCTTTGAAGATCGGAGAACTAAAATCAACTCGGGTGGTGGTACAATTAGCAAACAGATCCACCATTTTCCCAGCTGGAATCGTTGAATATGTACTTGTAGAAGTGAGAGGATTAATCTTTCCAGCAGACTTTTATGTCCTTACCATGGAGGAAGACCGAGCACCATCCCAATCTCCCATCATCCTAGGTAGACCATTCCTGAAAACAGCAAGGACAATCATCAACGTGCATGAAGGAACACTCACCGTGGAGCTCGGGGATAGTACGGTACACTTCAATATTCATGATACGATGAAACACTCGTCCAGCAATCACTCACTTTATGCAATCTCCCATGATGAAGGTATAGAACCAATTGAAGACTCAGGTATACTTCCTGACTTTTTATCTGTGGGAGAACACTATTCATTTGAATTTTATAACTCCCATGAACCTGAATATTCTGATATCATGTTAGAGGATGAGGTAAAATCTGATTTTTTCGATGATTTGTTAAAAGGAAGTGAGATTATTCCAGATAATTCAACATTAGAAGTAGGAAACCTAAATTCAATATCATCCCTTGAACAACCCCCATGTTTAGAGCTGAAGCCTTTGCCATGTGACTTGAAGTAGGCTTACCTAATGGAAGGAGAGAAATTGCCCGTAATCATTGCCAATAACCTATCCCATTCACAAGAACAAACATTGATTGACCTTCTCAAAAGGAATGTAAAAGCTGTAGGATGGAGTTTAGGTGATATTCCTGGAATCACCCCTAAGGTATGCTCTCACATGATATTTTTAGAAAGTGAATCTTGGCCAGTTAGACAACCTCAAAGAAGACTCCATCCCACAATCATGTTGGTCGTTAATAAAGAGATTGAGAAATTGTTAGCAGCTGATATCATTTACCCAATATCTGATTCTCAATGGGTCAGCCCAATTCATGTAGTCCCCAAGAAAACTGGCCTGACCACTGTTACAAATGAAATAAATGAACTAATCCCCATGAGAATACAAAACAGCTGGAGAGTGTGTATAGATTACAGGAAGCTAAATCAAGTTACCAGAAAAGATCACTTTCATATTCCATTCATTGATCAGATGCTTGAAAGATTGGCTGGAAATACTCATTACTGTTTTTTAGATGGATTCTCAGGTTATTTTCAGGTACCAATTGCACCAGAAGACCAGGAGAAGACAACCTTCACCTGCCCTTTTGGAACATTCTCCTACAAAAGGATGTCTTTCGGGCTATGCAATGCCCCAGGTACATTTCAACGGTGTATGGTGAGTATTTTCTCGGACCACATTGAGCATTTCTTGGAGGTGTTTCTTGATGATTTCACAGTTTTTGGAAATTCATTTGACCATTGCTTGGGAAATTTGGAAAAAGTTTTGAAAACATGCATTGAAAAGAACCTTGTCTTAAATTTTGAAAAATGTCATTTCATGGTTGAAAAAGGGATAGTGTTGGGGCACATAATTTCACAAAATGGGATTGAGGTTGATAAATCAAAAGTTGATGTAATAAATTCCTTACCATATCCAACTTCTGTCAAACATGTTAGATACTTTTTAGGGCATGCAGGATTTTGCAGAAGATTCATCAAGGATTTCAGTAAGATTTCGCTCCCTCTCTCAAGATTACTTCTAAAGGATGCTAACTTTAATTTTGATTGTGCATGTAGGGAATCATTTGATGAATTAAAGGAAAGGCTGATAACACCACCAATAATGCAGCCACCCAATTAGGATTACCCTTTCGAGATACATTGTGATGCATCCAACCAAGCAGTGGGAGCCGCTCTATCACAGAGAATTGACAGCAAGCCTCAAGTCATCTCATACGCATCAAGGACCTTGGATGAAACACAAATAAATTACACAACCACAGAGAAGGAGTTCCTTGTAGTCATTTTTGAACTAGATAAATTCCGATCATATCTTCTGGGCACTAAAGTTGTTGTTTTTTCTGATCATGCAGCTCTTAGGTACTTAATGAAAAAGGCTAATGCTAAACCACGGTTGGTGAGATGGATGCTACTCTTACAAGAGTTCAATTTGGAAATCAAAGATAAGAAGGGGACTGAAAATCAAGTGGCTGATCATCTGAGTCAACTACCCCACACCGCTGAAACAGAAATACCAATGCAGAACCCACTTAATGATGAGCTTCCTGGAGAACAACTCTACATCATCAACAGTGAAGTACCATGGTATGCCAACATTGTCAACTATTTGGTAACATCTCAGGTACCCTCTCATCTAAGCTCTCATCAACAACATAATCTTAAATCTGAATCAATATTTTACATTTGGGAAGATCCGTTTCTGTGGAAAATTTGTAATGATCAAATCATAAGAAGATTCCTGCCAAGAAGTGAAATTGAATCAGTGTTTGAATTTTGTCATAAATTATCTTGTGGAGGCCACTTTGGACCTCAGAGGACTGCCCAAAAAGTTTTAGAATCTAGACTCTACTGGCCCACCTTATTCAAGGATGCATATGAATTTTGTAAAAGATGTGAAAAATGCCAATTTTCTGGTAACATATCCAAACGACATGAAATGCCACAAAAACCAATAAACTTTTGTGAAATTTTTTAAGTTTGGGGTATAGATTTCATGGGACCATTCCCAATGTCATTTGGAAATTCATATATTCTTTTGGCTGTAGACTATGTTTCAAAATGGGTGGAAGCAAAAGCAACCAGATCTGATGATGAAAAAGTTGTTTGTGATTTTGTTAGGGCTAACATTTTCTATAGGTTTGGCGTGCCACGAGCAATCATCAGTGATCAGGGAACTCATTTTTGCAATAGGAAAATGGAAGCATTGCTGAAGAAGTATGGGGTGTATCATAGAACATCTACCCCATACCATCCCCAAACAAATGGCCAAGCAGAAGTCTCTAATAGAGAAATCAAAGCCATTCTGGAGAAGACTGTTAAACCCAACTGAAAGGACTGGAGACAAAAGTTAGATGATACATTATGCGCATATAGAACGTCCTACAAAACACCAATAGGGATGAGTCCCTATAGATTGATCTATGGAAAGAGTTTCCACCTTCCTGTGGAGTTGGAGCATAGATCCTACTGGGCGGTCAGAGAGATGAATCTGGACCTTGAGAAAGATGGGAAAGAAAGAATATTGCAGTTGTAGGAGTTAGAAGAAATTAGAAGGGAATCTTTTGAAAACCAATGATCTATAAAGAGAGAACAAGGATGGTCCATGATAAGATAATTCAACCAAGAACCTTCAACCCTGGAGATCACATGTTACTCTTCAAATACAAACTTAAGCTTATGCCAGGTAAACTTCATTCCAGATGAGAAGGCCCCTTTACTGTTATTCATGTATATCCCTTTGGTGCTGTGCAGATTCAAATGGAAGGAGGAGGAAACCCATTCACTATAAATGGGCAGAGGCTGAAGAAGTTCCATGGGACCGTACCTCAAGAACCAGTGGAGGAGATCACACTCCTTCATCCTGAATACAAATGAACACCTACCAGGTTGCATCATTCCTTTACACTTGATTAAATGCAGTAACTCCATCTTTTTGAAACATAAATAAAAAATTCCATTTACATGCATTGAGGACACTTCATCAATTAAGTGTGGGGGAGGAAATATTGTAGTCCAGGAGATTTTTCAAAAAAAAATTGTTTTGTTTGTGTTGTCGAGCCAACGACATTAAACAAAGGAGCTACCAGGAGGCAACCCTCATTTTCCCCCATTTTCCACTTATCTTCTTAGCCATTTACCAGCATGATTGAACGGGCCTGCACTATCAATTGTTTTCATTTTTTTTAGGTCCATTAATGAAGAGGGTGTCGTGGGATTATACGTCGTAAAGAAAAGGATCCATTTGATAGGGGAGTATGAGTTTCAATTATATATTATCCGACTTTATTCCCTACATTTTTAGTCTTTTAAATAATTAATCAAAAAAAAGGCATGCCCACGCTTGAATTCATGTTTTACTTGACTTCTCTAAGAGACATGAGTTTCATAGAAATCCAGTGATTCTATGTTTTAGATTTCAATGTTTCTGAGATTAAATGATTAAAATGGATAATTGAATGATTAAAGTGAAGAAAGGATATTGAAATAAGGACTCATGATTTAAGGGAATTAATTGATTCATGTAAATGAAATCTCCCTTCCATTTTTCATTCTTTGAATTTCTGAAATTCATGGGAATTAATTTGTTATTATTAATCATTCCATGAGTGATTGTCCAATATCATATTCTCATTCCATAGAGGATTTCTAGACCAAGTTTTTCCTATTTTATCTTGAGCATATTTCTTGAGTGATCTTGGGATGTGCCACCTGCTAGAACTTGTATTAAAACTTTTCAAAGCTATGACTGTACAAAACCACATTCAAAATGATTGAGGCATCTCTTTGGATAGCCACATTTTATCCTAAGACCCACCTTTACATTTATCCTTCGTAAGCCCTTAGATGCCATGAATTTACTTATAGGTTTAAGCCACATTACAATCCAATTTTTCCTTACCTACCTGCACTTTTAGTATTTTTGCATGGTTATTTCAAGTTTGAGTGTGGGGGAAGGGCCTTTCGTGTGCGTTCCTTGGGATATGTATCACTTTTGGGTGGTGTTATGCGTGTGTCATCATTTTGGGCAATGTATTATTAGAAAATTGGGCATGAGTCATCATTTCATTATGCTTCTTTCATTTCATCCGGTTCTCCATAAAAAAAAGAAAAAAAAGGAAGAAAAAAAAAATTCAAAATAAAGCTGTGCCTTTCTGGAGCTTTACAAAAAAAAGGGAAAATAAAGTTGTGCCCTTCTAGAGATTTACAAAAAAACAGGGAGAACTTGGATGATATCATTCTTTGTAATCATTTATTGACTCATGAACCATGTCATTGAAAGGGGAGTGGTGTTGTGATTCACATTTCAAGGGTATTTGAGTGAGGTTCATCTTGTTTTTTCACTTGATTAATCATGCATTGTACTTAAGAGTCAAACCTCCTACTTCTGGCCTTAAATTATTTCAATCATTTACCCACCAACCCTAAGCCACAGAGTCATTTGAACCTTTATTGCAAGTCCTCATGATTTTATGTGTGTTTTGTCTTTACAAATTGGAGAAAGTAGTTACTTTACAAGCCTATGGATAAGGAGAATGTTCTCATGATATGAGTATAACTCCACTATTAATTTTATCATGAGTGATGAGATAAAATATTCAAAAGTGAGGTAGGTCATGATTTGGCATGTTTAATAATAATAAATTGAGAAGCTTGAATGAATGAAAGGAGAAGCTTCATTATTTTTCAAAGGGGAAAAGTAAAATGCATGAATTGATTGTTTCTTTGAAAAATGGGAAATTAAATTGGTATTTTTGTGGAACTAGAAAATTTTATTGGACATTGATAATCATTTGATTTTATTCCATTTGAAATTTCAATATTGGTGACATTGGTGTCCTTTGAATTCCATGTTGAGATTTTATGCTTGAGGACAAGCATAGTTTAAGTGTGGGGGAATTGATAGAGAAAATATTTTCAATTAATTTATATTGAATATCATTGTTTATAATCCCCAAAAAATGTTATTGGTTGGTTAATTGTCATGTTTTTAGGTTTTAGTGTTATTTTGAACCCAAATGTGAAAAACGACTATTTCTGGATTTTTGACCGTTTTTTAAGTCAGGGGTATTTCGGTCATTTCTGGAAACATAAGATTCCAAAATTTCTGATTCAAATTTTTTTATAATACTTATTTTATTTCCTTCATTTTTTTCTTCTGGACCAGGAGCTGATTCGGCCATCTAAAGGGTCTGAAAATTCATTGAAGTTGGGAATATTTCCGGGCAGACAGCGTGGACCCACCCAAAATAATGGACATCACACTGGGCCTAAAAATATCTAAATGATCAGTTTCCACCTGGGATATGACGAGGACATATATTTCCGACTCTACACGAAATTTGGGGAAGTTTGGAGGTCACTAAGGAGTCCATTAAACGACATACATTTGGAGGAACCATCCTGGAAACTTCGTCCAGAAACAGAAATCGAGAATGAAAAATTCATAACTCCTTCATCCGGTTTTCAAATGATCTGAAACATTGGAGAGAGACGTCCAAGATAATGTTACACAACATTCATGAAGGGTGTAACCCATGAAGAGGTCATTAATGGGGTCTAAAACGCTCAAACATTCGGGGGTCGAATTCTGCCTATAAAAGGAGGAGAGCTCCTCCCCCTCAATCCATCCCATTCTCCACCCCATTCCTTCTAGGGCACCAAGGAGAAGAACTTCTCAGATTTTTCTTTTATTTATTTTATTTTAAAATGTCTCTCCTCTCCCGCATTATCTCGCTTACCCCATCCAAGGAGGGGTAATTTCATGTGAGTGATCGGAAAAAGGGGAGGTTGGACCTATGTGTTGTGCTTGAGTTTTTGTGCTTGAAATGAATAAAATTTGTTCTTCTTTCTTCTTCTGGTTCAAATTATTAATTCAGTATTAAATTCCAAATGCGGTTGTGTTATGGTTTTTATTCTAAAATTATAAATTGCTTCGGTCAATGATCACATCTCCCTCCACCCAATTCTAATCTGTATACGGTGGAACATGATTAGGGTTGGGTGGTGATTGCTCGACGGTTGTCAAGCACGTGTGTAGGATTGTATGTTGAAATCTTGGTTTATTAGGGAACAACAATTCCAGGTCTGGGATTGCTCTAATTAATCAAGAGACCTTCTAAAACCCTAAACACATTGGAAGGATTATAGACCAATCTAAGGTTTTAGTAAGGAAAATTCTCATCACATCTCTCTTACCAGTTTAAGGAAGAAGAAGAGATAAAAATTAGAAACCATGATGGCACACCACTAAGTCTAGCCGAACCTAATCCGATCACCGTCTTTATAATTTGTTAAAATAAATCAATTTTTGTTGTTTGTTTCTCTCATAGTCATTCATATTAATTAAAACCAATCTTTTTAAGAAAACCAACAAAAAGTGACAACCTTGTTTTGTGTGCACTCCTCTTTGGGAGACTACCTAGGATCAACTGCTATACTATACTTAGGTAAATAAAATATTGTTTTGCCATGCCCCACGACAGGCGTGCATCAAACCTCATCTACCTCTCTTCTCTTTGGGTTCGGCACTAACATCCTTGGTTTTCTGGATGTGTTTCCAAAGAATCATCCAAGGATATTTCTTGGTCTAGGGTTCGACATACTCTTTTTACAGAACTGTACATACATCGGTTGGGGAAGTAATGATGATTTTTCACAATCCTAATATCATTAACAAAATCCAAAGATGTTAGAGAATACAAGGATTATATTCTTCATGAACCTCTATGTATACTTTGTTCTTCATTTGTTGCATGCACCCGAAATGCGTGGAAACTGTTGTTGGCATGTATGGTTCCCAAATGATTTTACCATCAATCTAGGATACTAGTATGCCTCCCCGAATGCTTTGCAGGTACTCCTTCTACTCTAATGGCCCCTTCCCATCATCTACCATTTGACCGACTAAAGATCAGAAATGGTGGAATCCAAATTGGGTAAGGATGCCCATCTTAAGCCTGATACCCTCTTATCTGAGCATTAGTGGGAATATTTTGGTGATGTTCAAGAGGGATGTCTACATATCTTTACCAAGGGAGAATTAAATTTGAGAAGTCATACCCGCCATAGTGGGCTGCGACCTAGCCATGAAGAATATGAAATGGCCCGCATATCCTCCTGGGAATACTTCCCCTCAAAATATGCCCCAGAATACTGTACATCTTTGCCAACACTATAACCCCAATGTTGACCTTGTTCTTCACTCCAATTATCCAGACCATCACTAGTGTCCCTGGGTAGACCCCCATATATGTTTCCCTCACTGGTTGCATCCATCCACTCAGGAATGTGGCATGAAACCCAACATATCTAAAATTTGGGTCCTGACTCTGATTTATTCCAAAGAACCATGACTAGTACTCTCCTGCCTCTAGGATTATCTAGTATGATTCTACCATTCCCCTCTAAGACGTGATCAGGAATTGATTCCCTTGACCTGACATTTTTAATGTCGTGTCCTGTGTCAGGAAAAAGCTAAATCACCCTGAATATGATATGTCATTTAGGATGAATTTTATTTTCAACTTTTCTTTATCCTACAATAGTTGGAGCCTTGCTAGGTTTGGGATGCATGTACTATCCCACTAGGAAATGAACATCAGAAGGAACTAATCATACCGGTACCCTTCTAAGGGGATTCTCCCAATGCATTGGATGTCACACAAACTGATTCCCACCCCCACATGGTGGAGGTGAAAGGTGTTGGTGTCCGGGAACCAGCGATAGAATAACTCCACTACCAGATCCTAGTGTCGGTAGAAGTGGAATTATGATGTCCAAACAGCTTCAAAATTCATGATAGCTGATAGCCCCAACCCAAATTCCTCACATGTCTGTCATAACCAATACGAAAATGCCCATTCATTGGAGGTTTTTCCCGAAAATCTGAAATTTTATTCTATCCAACCCTTCATCTTATCATTGATACTGCTCCTGAAAGTACATTCATAACGAGAGAGAGATTCCTCAGGTACCGGTTCTCTTCCCACAAACATCTTGGTCTTGTGATTTGGGATATAGATGTTCGTGTTCTATGTTTCCCTAATAGGATGGTTGTTTCTTGTAATATAGAACTGTGGGAGACTACCATTGCAGATCACCCATGACCGAGGTGTATCCATCTCGAAACCAGGCATCAACACATCCTCTAGATTTTTTATGTTTCAAAATGGAAGGATATCGCTCATGACCTAATATTTTTTTGTCTTGAGTAATCATGAAAAAAAGGATTTTGTTTTCAGATTAAACCCTCCTCACATGAAGAATTTGAGAGTTTGTGATCATCGGAGTCCCTCTTCCAGTTGTTGCGGTCTCTCGATCAGCATCATTCTATTGGATGAACATTAGTGAAATCTCAATGGATGGATGTGAAAGAGGGAATATTCTACCCACAAAATATGTGGAGGCATGCAATAAATACATTGTCATGCAAGAATGTTGATATGCATGAAAATGGTCGGATAGAGTGCAAAACTGAAGTTAGTCGCGGAGACTTATGCGACGATCATGACCTTTTACAAGAACTAGAGAAAAGCGCATGTTGTGAGGATAATTTCAAAATGGGGCCTATGTGGTGGCCTTCATCCTATTTATAGTCTCGAGCGTGTCCTCCATGAGTGTGAAGAATATTATTATCCCCAAACCTTATTTTTGTGTGCATCGAATGAGAACCTCTCCACTTTTTAGCGTGACCCTCAAGAATTTGACCTTTGGGTCCCCCTTTAGCTACGATTCTATGGAGGGAATTTTTTGATGCTGAATGTTGGATAGGGCCGGAATTGGGATAATAAAGAGTATAATATGTACTTGGAGGAGGCGGATAATATTCGGCGACCTCAAAGGTAGGTGCGTGCAAGATTCAAGGGATGCACACAAAAGGTCCTCCGGCGCGCAAACTCTTGTGCAACCAATACGCCATCATGGGAATTCTTCCACAAAAACCCCTCTAAATTCTCCAAATTCAACAGCACGTAAGGAAGTGGGGTTGCATGCAGCACTCCACCTGGCGTGCAAAGTCTTTCACACCAAATGCGACGTCAAAGGGGCCATTTTGTGATGGGCCCCTCATGAATTAGTTGAGACCCGAGCACGAAGGCCACCAGTGGAACACAAAATTGTGCATGACCAATGCGATTTCAAATGGTACTTTGCACCATTATGTCCTCGAGAATCGGTTGAGGCCTGAGCATGAAGGCCCCTGCAGGCGTGCAAAATCTTGTGCGACCAATATGAAATGAAAAGTACCCTTGCATGATTGCACCCACAAGAATCTCTTCAGGCCTGAGGGTGAAGGCCCCTAATGTCACGCGAAATCTTTTCTACCAAATGTGACATCAAAGGAAGGCTTCCATGGAAATCCACTAGAAACTGACAATGTGGATGGCACACAAATGTCTGGAAGTAGTTCCAACATTCCTCTGATGCGCAAACACTTTCTCGCCCAATGCTACGTCGAGTAAGGGATTTATGTGCAGTGCCCCTTGCATGCAGCCTCTAATGACTTTAGCTATAAAAATAAGTGTACATCTTCCCATTGGTTATGGCGACAGAAGACAAAGAAACACTATGCTACGTGAAAGACACCTCTTCCTCGACCTCCTGAAAAGAACAATGGATTTAAGGTATTGGATCTTGCGTGATAGGTCCCCTAAGGGTCCTCCTTTGGGTGGGCCCTCTTAGGAGTGATACTCATCCATTTCCTTTTACCCAGAGCCCTTTTCATGGAAAATATACATCTTACACACATGATTCACCCTACATTGGACCTATTATTCATGCAGTTGTTCCGACCTACATGTAACATCTCGTTTCTTGACTGCATCCTTTTAGATTATACAAAACCATTCCTTTTTGCACGCAAATCCTCATCTTGCACGCGACCATCTTAGAGTACTCCATGTGTCGTCTTAACCGTAATGAACCATATCAGATCCCCTCTCACGCGCAACACACTTGTATCATGCACCATTTTCTCATGCTCCCACTAGGTTTGCAAGGAGAAATTTTATTGTCCATCGGGAAACAATTCCCATTGCATTGTTTCGACTCATGCTTCTTCGCATAGACATGATAATGACTATTTCTACTTCGCATAGACACGCTAACATTTTCCCCTCAATGGATCACTTCATAACACCCCTTAACCAAAGAATTATTGATGCCTTCCCTTCCTCATGGGCAGGTGTGTATCTGTTATGCAGGTCCTCAGGTGTAGAGTGAACCCACCTCATCCGAGCAAAATGATGTTAAACATCCAAGAACCATTGTCATCAGCACATGATGTTAAACTATAGCATTTCCCCGTGAATTATACACAGGGTTCCCCATCTTGGACATTCTCTACAAACATTGGTCTCCATGGGAGTGATATTATTCTTCACATGGAATGAGATCCCCTTTATCAGATCAACGTCTATCTTTGGGGAAAGGGAAACCACATAAGTCTGCATGTATATTTATATGGGTTATAGTGTGATAATAATGAAATAAATCAAGAGTTTTTTAGTTCATGGAGACTTATCCATACCTCCCTTATTTTATTGTATTCTTAATTGATTATTGTTTAAGTCCTCCATATATCAATTTTTGTTTCTATCTTTTGAGAAATATTTTATGACGGATATAAAATCTAATAATTACGATGGTATATATTAAAATGATTATGGAAAAATTGGTTTAATAAATCTAGGGTTATATCCAATGATAATTTGAATAAGAACCTATGGGTGGTAATTATGTACTCTAACTACTATGTTAACTCTACATGATATGTCCCCATTACATCATTTCCTTTATTATAATACCACCAACGTGTTTCAATAGTGTGAAAAATTTGTGGGCACTGGTGAATGAATTTTTCATGAATTACAAATGAATGAAAACATATAATGAATCCTATATAGTAATTTGGAAACAGAGGATAAAAATACCTATGAATTCTTGTCAAATGAGAGAGCGTGGTTCTCAACTGATGAGTGATGTAGGCACCAGAAAGGATTTCCTACTTGGGTGGAAATATATCCCTTCAACCAATGTACATGGGAAGGAATCCCTTAGAGACCTAATTATAATGGATCTTAATTGTCATGTCTAGTACCAGAGGGGGCATGTTGTGACTACCTCAATCCCACCTTCGATAGGTCATGGGATGGCGACTAGAACCGATTAGACATAACCCAAAATTGAGGGGCATTTTCCTAATTCAATATACACACATAGACATATCCTATACCAAAGTTGTGAATCGTGAAATAACTAAGTATAGAAAGCATGAATACCCTAAGATACCAACCCTATAATACAATATTAGGAATCAAGTATGTAAACAGGGCAATAATACAACCCCGCCAAATGAAAGTGCCTATAAAAGTGAACACATAAGTTCCTAAAATGCTTCTGTAGAAAACCAGTACCTAAAGGATATGTGTAGGATAGATGTCAGTAACCATAGAATCACACCAGGTCCCTTTGATCTATCAAAGCACCACCTTGTCCCAATCCACCTAGGAATCCATCAAAGTATTAATCATCTACACATGTCTTGAGACATACATGAAAATCCTGTGTAGGGTGAGTACAACAATACTCAATAGGACATCCTGAAACCACATAGAATACCACAAAGTAATATATGAATTTTTCCACAATGAAATGCACAAAATACAGTCAAATCTATGTAGTTATACTTATGTAACACATATAGAAAAGATATCTAGATATAATTGTAACCAAAGAAGAAGTAAAAATGGTATGCCACATCCAAACATCGCCATAGGATTCTAATTGAGGCGTGATCATTCTAGGAGAACTCACTCATCGAGACATGATATCATTAGAGACTCTCATAAAGAGGACCTGTTAATTTTAACCCCACCATAAGAAAATTACATATGTCAAAGTACATAATATACATAGAGTGGTTCCATCCTAGAGACTACTAACAAACGAATATTTATTTCCCCACAATGTAGGGAATTCTTCTTAGATAATACTAACAACCCTACTAATATGGCCAGTAATGTAGGGTATCCTTCTCAGAGAAGACTGAAAATCCTATTGATATAGACAACTAGATGAGGTACTAATGCCTTGCGCACTGAGGTCACGTAAATTACCAAAAAATTCCACCAAAAGTGATTGAGAATTACTCCATTCCCCAGTAAGGATGCCATAAATTTATCTGGGACATGTCCTCTAGAGGGGAATACTATCCAACGATGGGGATGAAATATTATACTAAACCCTCATGGAATGAACTAAGGGAAGCATTCCACATAAATTTTTATACATTAAAAAACACACTAAGCTATATAAAAATGATTTCCTCATCGAATGGGTCTATATACCACAGACAGTTCATCAAACGGAACTTCAATTTGAATGTTAATGTCCATTTTAGTGAAAAATTCAAACATGGACCTGGTACAAGTCTGATTCGGCCTGACCTGCAAACCCCACCCAGCCCGGTCCAGCCAACCCAAGCCTTCCCCACATGTTGGACCTGATCTACTTCACTTATATACTTAACCTTCCATGCAGTTGGAGCATCTCATTCTATCAATCCTGGTACCCGGGATGCATATAAGCACCCTTTTTTGACACACAGCTAACTGAACCTCATACACCCAATCAATTTGGTGCCACCACAATCCCCATGGATAGACAATGTATCCACCTTCCTCCCTCATTACATGTTCCTACGTTGTCTCCATGGGAACCCCATCCACATACACCAGCTCCCCCATTACACTACTCTGGCCACGGGCTCCCATAAAATCCATACAAGACAATCACCTCATGCTCTATCACCGACTACCCAACCAAAGGACATTCCGTATTGAAATCTACTTGGTATTCAACCTGGTCATGACCACACTGAGAAACGTGCTAGCTATTCCACCAGTGACCCTGTCAGCATCCCGATGTCTGCATCACACTCCGCCTGAACCGATAGAAACCGCTTCGCCTGTCGCCATCGTGTGCAGCCTCATTATTCCATGCCAAGATGTTGCATTAGTCAATTGGTGTTTCACATTTAGCATCACACATCTATGGTGTCGTTCCGGTGTAGGATCTTCATTCTTAGATCATTGTTCCACTGATCAAAGGAACAATGATCCTTAGTTCTTATTTCATAAAGAACTAGGAACACATGAATGTTTCTAGTGAGAGAAAATAAAGAACATGAACCTAAAACAATGGATCACAAACTATTAGTTTATGTTTACCTCATTTAATTATTTTTAAAAAGAAGAAATAAGAATGAATAATCACATAGATTCATCTCCCATTAAATCACTGAAAATCAAGCCCATCCCTTAAGAACGGTTGAACCGCGGGTAAACCTATTCATTAGCTGATTTGTGTTTATTGCTAGTTATATGAATGTGGAATGAAATAACATAAACCATAATTCCAAACCTCATTGAGTTCAAACATGATGAATAATAGAGTTGTGCTGTGATCATTGGGAAAATCCTTTGATTTTGTCGCACATTGATCGTTGATAAACGATTCGGTCATCATTCACCAAGGTAAAATCCTCCACGATCTCCCTAGTGATTCTTTGAAATTATGATGGTTATGAGGCTAATCATGGGATTTATGTTTATGGATGATTTTAAAGGAAATAATCACTGTGTTAAAAAAATCTATCTTTGGTTTATTTAATGAAAATTACATCCTTTTGCGGTTTTCCACAGAATACCCACACTGACTAATGCTAAGTTTCTCTTAGGTTAAGAAACACATTATGATCTCAAAAGTGGTATTAGATTCACTACTAGAAAAATACCCTAAACCAATGGTTTGAAACTATTTGTATAGGCCTCCAAACCGTTTCCATGTAAACTGTGGGGATACGTTCATACCAATGGTTTTGGAAAAACATTTGGTGTTTTTCAAAACTATTAGTATAAGTAATGTGAAAAACATATACCAATGGTTCCATAACACTGTTGATATGTATTTCAAAAAAAACATTATGTTGGTTTTGATCCCAGTACCCCATTTTTACGATTGAACGACCTAACCACTAACCTAACATGACTTTTGTGAACATAATTTCATAAATATATATATGTATTATCATAACTATTTTAATTTTTTATTAATTTAATGTTCTATGTAAGAAGATTGCATAAAAATTACATGTAACTATACCAACGGTTCTCAATACAATTGGTGTAGACCTATACCAACTGTTTTGAGAACTATTGGTATAGATTCTTTGATTTTGGGACCTATACCAACCATTTTGGACAAACCGTTGGTATAGGTGGGACCTAAACAAACTGTTCAGGGAAAACCATTGGTATTGGGTCTCTATTATGGACCAACAACAATGGTTGGGCTAAAACCATTGGCATAGGTCCATATAAGTGACCTATACCAACGGTGTATCCAAAAATGTTGGTATATGCCCAAAATAGTGACCTATGCAAACAGTTTTGGCCAAACTGTTGGTTTAGGTTCATATAAGTAAGCTATACCAATGTATTTCCAAAAACCATTGGTATATATCTTAATTCTAATAGTGATTTCATATCCCAGTATATGATCATGTGTTATTAGGTATTGAAAATATAATAATTTTTATTCCATTATTTTATTTATGGTTACATCCAAAAACTATATTTCACAGCCTGCCAATGCTGGATGATATTAGGGATCACCTAAGGTAAATAGATAGTTATAAACTCAATGGTTCCATCATATTTCCGATTCAGAGACCCATTTAAGAGTTATACCTCTTTTTCAAGAAAAATGAACACTCATGCTATCTAGAAACGTAACATTTTTCAACAAACTATTCAAGGAACACCGGGTCTCATAATCACACACCGTCTTAGTTCCTTCTCTAAGAATTTTTCCAATCAATTTAAAAAAATATTTTCTAGAATATACGAGTAATTAAATTATCCCTGCCTTAGGGACTTAGGTCCCTGAAATCCAATCCAAGGGATACCCAAAAGATGAGGGCACTAAGCATGAAACTAAGACACCTCCCATGTTCTCCTCTAAGGATTTTTGTGCCACCACAAAATAGACACTCAAGTAATTGATAACCCATGATAAAGCCTTCCAAACATAGCCCAATATTTAGCTTTCCATCTAAAACCATAATGGTCCACATAGCCTTATCATCCATTTTTGGGTGAAGAGTTGTGCTCAAGAACAGTTGTGTCCCAAATGTGTGCCACAATCCCTTCCAAAATCAGGATATAAGGTGAAAATCATTATATAAAATATCCTTTAAGGGATTCCATGGATTCTAACAATCTCTTTCATGTAGAGGCATCCCAATAACTCTACTAAACTCAACTCCAAAAATGATAGGTTGGGGGATAACATGCTGAGTCAGTCAAAAATCACATGGATGGTATTATGTCCCAAGGATGTATAGGGTAAATTTTTCACAAAGTACATGAATATACCATCACACATTATTTCTTGAACAAAGATCTGTTGAGTCAAACTCACTGGGACATGCTAATCAACATTCACTTGCCGAAAATTGAAGCATTTATACATGTACTTTGCAACTATCTTCTTTATTCTCGGCCACCATAACTGACATCAAATGTCCAAGTACATCATCTCCCAACCAAGATGTACCGCCAAAGGGGGTATATGGAACTTCCTCAAGACCCTCTCCAGTAATGCCACTGGAACCATTGTGTTCCCTTCGAAAAACCTGATGTGCTCACCAACTTTCAAATATTCATTAGGGGAACGACTTGTGAACCAATGAGTATGTAAATCTCATAGTTGATATCTTTAAGTTATGCCTCTCAAACTCAATGTAAGAAAGGATGGGTGAATACCAATAACTAGAGGTAAGATACTCTATATCCAACATCAATGGATTTCTACAATGAGTCTAACTACTCTGATTCCTCGTTCAATAACTACGAACTGGAACTTATGCAAAGAGAATATTCCACCATGTTCCCCTTCCAAAGGGTATTGGCGATATTAACGTCATAGTTCTATTTTAACTCTAGCCATATCCTACTTCCCATGTTTATATCCTTCTTAGAGAATATATACTTGATACTCTTGTGGTCATAATATATGATAAACCATTCCCCCATCAGGTAGTGTCTCGATATCTTCAATAAAAATACTATCCTTGCTATCTAAATATCATGAGACCCATATTCCATGTTGTTTGGTCTCAACTATCATGAACTATATTATTTCACTACTTTACCCTATATCAAGATACAAACAAACCCATTTTCTTATGAATCAAAGATCACAAGATACCTGACTCCCTCGACTAGAAATATCTAGATTGACGCGCTCGTCAGTCCCTACCTCAACTAATGAAAACTCTCCCCGATTTTCTCCATCCACCAAAAAGTTTTTCCAATTAATTTATATACATTTCAGGATGATAATACACTAGAAAATTACAATACTTACATCTGATAGTACCCATCCAAAACTAGGAAACTCCACAACTCAGAAAACTCATGGTTGGTCCCTAAGAATGCACTACCATTATCTTTTTTGGATCCACTAAAACCACAGCCTTAGAATAATGTGTCCTAGAAAATAGAACTCTAATATTCATAAATGACAAATTGAATGATTCTAAAATAACTTGTTATCTCACGGTTTGTCCAAGACCATCCTCAGGTGTATCACGTGCATCTCCTCAAACACCAAATACACTAGGATGTCATCATTGAAGACCACCATGAACTGTATCTATATGGTTGGAAGATCATGCTCATGAGTCCCGTGGACATTACTGGAGAGTTTTACATGCCATATAGAATCACATAGTACCCAAAGAGGTTGTATCGAAAACTAAAATTTTTATTTGGAATATCCTATTTCATTAATAGAAGCTGGTGATTTCCAAATCTTAGGTCTATGATTGAGAACCAAAATTCCCCAGTCAACTAATCAGAGAGGTCTTTAATCCTCATTATTGCATACATTGTCATGGTTACCCAGTACATTTTCTGGAAGTCAACATATAATCTCATACTAATATCTTCCTTCTTGGAAAAAACTACGGTTCTCCTAGGTGAAACACAAGGAATCATGAATCCCTTCTTCTACAAGCTTGCCAACTATACCCTCCACTCATGAAGCACTTTGGGAAACATCTAATATTCATGTATAGATATTGGTATCATCCTAGGTAATAGAACAATGATGAAGTCTACCTCCATACCAAAATGTAATACTGGAACATCCTTAGGAAATAACTCCTCATATTCCCTAACCACTTAAGGAAACTAGGGACTCATATAATCCACTACACCATGGGTAATGCTGTCCAACTGATGATTTATCAGCTGAACCATCCTATGTTTGAGTCCAACCATTTCTTCTTGGGTTTCCATTTCACCAATAAATGGAAAACATGGTCCCATTACTATGGACTCACTTCTCTCTATGCCAAAAATAGTCAATCTATGCATAGACTATGGATAAGTAGTCCATACAAAGAATGATGTCATAAAGCCTTAGCGCCACAACCATGACATCCCAAATGAAACTTTCACGTCCAAGAGTATGATCACTCTTTTGTAACAAGTGAGTGATAATCAAATTTTATCCCTTAAGAGTCTCTAAATGTAAGGATTTAATCAATGGTTCCACTAAAATATTTGAGTCTCGAACATGTTTCGTGGAAAGACATGAATGAATAGTATATGTGTCTATTAAAACTACAGCTAAGATGGAAGACACAACTATCATACCTTGTATCATCCCAAGAGCCTCAGGGTCATAAGAATCCCCTATATAAAGAAGACCACATTCCTATCCACCATCTCACTCATCATTTGTGGATCACATAAGGAATGGAGGTTGTATCATAATGAAATTTGGACCACATATTATGTCTCACACGTCTTCCCTTCCATGTCCACCTCCTTGGGGATCTTCCTCGTCCTATCATTGTCATTGCCTCTATAGACTCTTGAACATATCCAGATCAAACTTATGATGGGTTAAGAAATCTTGGTCTATATTTCCATGAACATGTAATGAGTAACACATTCTATCCCCTAGCTATCTCAAACCACCATCGGAACACCTCATGAATAACCTTACTTGCTTGGATCTTGGTGACTACTGTTAGCTACTTTTTTCTGAGGTCTCTTCACCTGCCTACACAGTATCGACTACCACTAGCTATATATTTCCATAAAAGAAACACTCACCATTAAAGGATTTATCTAGAACCCCAAAATAGGTAATAATACACAAAGGGTAATCCTAGATCAGATGTCCCTACCAATCCCTCACTCGAAGCATTGAGAATTCAAGTACTAATCTTGTATCATATCCATAGAGTACCTAGAAAGGTTTATATGAATCGATGAATACTTAGTTACTAACATGTAAAATAGTCATAGATATTGAGGTTTCAAGATGAACCTATCCCTGAGATCATAAAGTGAGAACTCTATTATGAAAAGATTCACAAACTCTGCCCATTGAAGATTATCCTCATCATAAGAATGTGATACTAAAACCCACCATCGACATGATAGACTCTTTATAAGGAACACTTATAGGACCACCATTTGATCTTCTAGTGTACTTACTAGATCATTACTAGATGGAAAACATGGATCACTACTTCATGTCATTCCTCGTCCTCTTCTGTGTCAGGATCGCCTCAATACACTATTGGAAAATGTACTTGTACACATGGTTTTGGATAAAAAAATTGGGTTTATGTATTTATTCTGAACCAATACCCACAGTTTACAAAAAACCATTGGTATAGGATGAAAATTCCAACATATACACATGGATTTTAAAAAAATGTGGATATTGGAGTCAGTTCAAGAACTATAAACACGACTTCTACAAAACCATGACTATAGGTGTGGGTTAAAAACCTATAGGCACAGTTCAAACAAACTGTGGGTATAAATTTCCTACCTGATGATAGGAATGGAAAAGTTTTGGAAATAACACCTATACCAATGGTTTTTTCCCTATAGTCATAGTTTATATAAATATATATAATTAAATATATTTCTATATATTTATAAGCGATGTCGGTGTAGTGGTTAGGCTTGGAATCTATAAAGAATTGGCCTAGGGATCGAGTTACATGATTGGTGACTTTTTGAAACATATACTAACAATTTTTAGACAGTGTCTATATGGTTATGACATTATGGAAAATACATGTTCCCCTAGTTTTGAAACTATGGGTATAGAGTTTTCAAACAATGGGTATAGCTTATAACTATACTGATGGAATGGTTTCCCACGGTTCCTAAAACTGTGGGTATAGCCTATACCCATTGTTTTGGGGGATTTAACCATGGTTTTGAAACCTGGATATAAGTGCAATTTCTTGTAGAAGAACCTGAGGGGCCTCTACTTTTGATACTCGTGAATTTTTCTCACCATGTGCTCCACACTCGCTGGTATGGCTGGCACCATATAAAGGTCTAGAGGTGGTGGTATGGTTGGTTTACCACATATAAGAGTTATCTCAATAACACTTCCTTGTTCTGATGCCTCTTCACTAAGAGGATCACCAAAGTGATCATGATATAGTAACCTGTATGGATATCTACATAGAGATATCCTATATTAAAAAAATTAAAGTGGTTAATAGAGTACATATAGAGAGCTAACAAAAGAAGGACACCAAAAACACAACCCATTCATATATGTAACAAGTTCCATTAATTGACTACAACAAGTTTTTTTATATTCTGAGTCGAAAAGAAGGTGTCCAAAGTCTTGGTTTATGGATTGGTCTACTGCAACACCAACACTGGAGTCTATGGCTTGAAATATGAACTCAAAAAAATTAAATCGATTCCCCAAACAAACCTCACAGACTATAGTTCCTTAATTAGAACTAGTCTGGAATAGATATCACTCTGCCACGTCCCATCTTGATAGAGCCCATGCTGTGAGTACCCCAAATCCAACCTCTGATAGGATTGGTGCTTGTAACAAGCACCGGTTTGGCATAACTAGAAAATGTGAGGCACATTCCTATTTACCTACACACACACACACACACATCTCCAAGCCCAATATTCTGAAACATAAAGACACTGAGTAGGAAAATCATGCAAACATTATGATACAAACCACATAGTAAGATAGTTGGAAACATTAAAGTATACTAGGTAAGAAAAGAAGCCCACCAAAACAATGATTTTGCGAAAGTGAACACATAAGTTCTTGAAACTCATCAGCTGAAAAAACTACCTAAAGGGTAAGTGTAGGGTAGGTTTAAGTAGAAATAGGAGGACATTACATCTGTCTGATCTATCTAAGAACCACATGGTCCCAGCCCATCGAGGACTCTGTCAAATCATTGATCATGTGCACAAGACATGGCATCTGTGGGAAAATCCCCTGAAAGGGTGAGTAAAAAATAATCATTGGGACACACAAAAACAACAAGAAATACCACAAATAAATGTACAAAGTAAGCCACAAATAAATACATGATGTACCATCATCTCTACACAGGTATACATATGGAACACATATAGCATGGTTAGTAGTATAAACTCTTAACTAGCCAAAAAGTAAAGAGGTATGTAAAAACTATACACCGCCATTAGATTCTGCTCGAGGCACACTTTTCTGGGAGAATATACTCCTCGATCCATTATATCATTAGAGAAACTCACAAAGAGGTCCTGCTAATTTGTTCCCCGCCCAAAAAAAATTAAACTAGTCAAATATCATACTATATAGTGAAGGGATACTTCATAGAGAAGACCAATAACCCAATAATAATTATACCACAATATAAGGGATCCTTCTCAGAGAATAATAACAACCCTATAGAAACACATCTTAATTCAAGGGATCCTTTTTATAGAATAGTAACAACACTATTGATACGTCCCACTAGATGGTGGACTAATTCCCTATACAAAGCAGTTACATAAATTCCCACAAAAATCCATTAGGGGGGATAGAGAAACACCCTGGTCCTATGGAGGGATACTATAACACTATCGGGGACTCATCCTCTAGAGGGGACTTCTATCCAATGATGTGAATATAATATCGTACTAAACCCTCAAGTAAAGATCCAAGTGAAAGACTCCACCAGTAATAGTCTAATCTAAAAACACACAAATCCATAACAAAAGTCATTCCTTGTCTCAAGGTTACCTACCCCATAGATAGTTTGACAAAGTTACCTTTTGTTTGAATGTTACGACCATTTTAGTTAAAACGTATGACCCAGGACTAGTCCAGTTTTGAACCAACCCAACTATGTACAATCGACCCGACCAGATCATGGTATGTATCTTCTCTATGACCCAAACTAGTCCGGCCTGACCCATGGGGCCATTGGACTGCTGGACCAAACTCGACCCACTGCATGTTGGCCATCCCACATCTCATGCATGGGGATGACCTAGCCACATGCTCTCGGTCAATGCGGCACCACCACGTTTTACACAGATGGAAACCCCATCCGATGGCCTCCCACATAAATATCACTTATGTAGGCCCCATGTGGACCTCACCCGCATTTTCCTACTCCACCATGGCACCTCCTTAGATGTGATCTCTCCTGCAGTCCCACCTGGACATCTGCATCGTGCTCCCTAGCCGACCACTCCGCTGCCGGCCACCCATCACCTCATGCTTTTCTTGGTACTACTAATATAAATCTTTTTGGTCTAAATCCCATTTATCTGTGTTCTAGCTCTACCATAGGCCACCCTACTAGTGGCCAACTATCTACCTTCCACTTCACCTGAACCAAACAGAGAAACTTCTTGTGTCGCCACCACCTTATACTTCTCAAAGGTTCTAACTTCACTGATTTTCACTGCACCTTCATAGTAACACCATTTTGGTGTCATTGTGGTGTTGGATCCTAGGTCCCATATCATTGTTCCATGGATTTATGGTGCAAGGATACTTGGTTCATATTTTGAAATGAATGAGGAACATAAGAAAGAATGTAGGGAGAGAAAATATAGCACACAAACACCCAAATAATGGATCATTGTCTTTGTTCTTGTTCACCTCAATTCATTCCCATTATAAATAAGAATGTGTAATGAATAGTGAAATAGATTTATCTCCCATTAAATCCTTTAAAATTGAGCCCATCTCATAAATATTATCAAACTATGATTCAACCAGTTTGGTGGTTGATCTTAAAGAGTCATTAGTTCTATGAACAGGGAAATAAATAACATATAACATAAAGCCTAACCTTGTTGGGTTCAAATTCAGACAAAGAACTAATTTGAGTTGTGATTTTTTTGAAGATCATTTGATTTCTTCACACATCAATCGTCAATATACGATCTAGGAATCATTCATGAAGGAAATATCCTCCACGATCTTCATAGATATTCTTCAATGTTCCTAGGTTTATGTGGTTAACCCTAGGATTTCTGCATATGAATTAATTTGATGGAAATCATCATTGGATCAATAGAATAATTTAAATTTATGTTATTTAATGATGATTACGTCATTTTCAGGTTTTCCCATAGAAGACCCATTCCAACTAAATTTAAGTCACTCTTAGACAAAAACCACATTACGAACTCAATAGTGATCTCATAATTTTTATCCAACTCTCCATTCATGAGTTATTAATATTTGAAAATAAACTATCATTTAGTAAATAATTTTGTTACACCTACTTCTAAAAACTATATTTTAAAGCCGACATGTTCCAACCATTGTTAATGATCACCTAAGGTAAATCCACAGCTCTCAACCCAATGGTGCCCTTATATTTCTGATCCCATCATCAATTTTTTAGTTATTAAACTTTTTATGAAAAACAACACACACATTATTTTAAAAACATATGATTTTCAATTATGTTCTACAAGCACACTCTCCCTTATAATCACACTCCATCTTAGCGCCTTGTCACATAATATTCCAAATAACATCTATTTTTTTCGAAAATCTGATTCAATACATATTCTTGGATTTCATGATATCATAGAGTAAAATATTTAATTAATTAAATTAAATATTCTCTTTCTTGAATTCATCTTAAAAAATAAATCATGTTTTAGGTATTGTACTATAGAAAAGATCTATCTTGTTATGGTATTGGGAGGTGTAGATATAGTAATACCTAGGGTCAAGATAATGTTTACTTAATTAATCTACTCAATATTATAGACATTGAATTTTGATATTTATATGAAGTATGAAAATAGGGTGACTATTTCATCTAAATCAATGTCCGAGAGGGTTTGTTTGACATTATATAACTCATCGATATAGGTGTATTAGGAATGAAAACCAGGGGTTGTAATTAGTTGGAAGGGGAACTCTACCATCAACCCTAGTGCGCAGTCATGTAATGAGACTAGAGAAACATTATTAACGGTATATCCACAATTTTTTTTCTTGATAGCCAACTGAGATTCACCCTTGATCTACATGTGACCCACTAGAATCTATATGTCCAGCTATATGCTTTTAATGGGGGATTCATAATTTGACTCATTTTTTTCACATATTATAATATTATGACATAGTATTGGATATAATATTTAGATGTATATGTAAATATGAATTTTAGGAAAACCCATATGGGGTTTGGGCCTTCCATTATTTCATCATTTGAACTCTAGAGGAACCTTAAAAGTACCACTCCATTGTATGAGGAGGGTCTTGGATAAAGAAAATCCCTTGGAGAGATTTGTTTTCCCAAGACAAATTTTAAATGTTGGATGTTCTATTAGGAAATAATAAAATTAATTTCCTTTATCATCCAATTCTATCATGAATTAGATATTGAACCATTGATGAAGGGATGACCATTGTGATGTCCTGATCCCGGTTCACTCATAAGTAACCTAACCTAGCATCCCACATGGAAATTAACTGAGACAAGGCCACAGAAGATTCACACACATCATCCATTTTCAACTAGAATGATAAATAAATTATGAAAGAACACACCGAATACACCTCTATCTAGAAAGAGACATTTGGAATTCATGAGATAAAACATGATTCCATTAAAATAGTGGTTCTTGAAATAGTCACAGTCAGACTCTCACATTTCTTCCCAAAAAGGAAACACCATAGTCCACCATTGTACATAAACATTGTAATCCTGGAATGATTAAAAATAATTCTACTTTATAATGAGACCCAAAAAAACACACCATTTATACAAATGGAAACAATGGCATCTTATGAATAGATGTTCCAAAATCAAAGGAATGGCATGATCCTTTAGCTGAGAGAAATTGATGAATCACCCTCAGGAATTTTTAATACCCTGACCCTTACCAAAAACTTCAAGCAACATTCAATGACTAGAATTCACTTAATAATTTCTAGGCTAGGATTTCAATCCTAATAGTGGGAAACATCACATTCAAAAACTCTAAAAACATAATAAAACAATGATTTCATTCAACAGTAGGAATCCACTCATTTAATTTGATATTATTTACATGATCCAAAAAGAAATTAAGATATATCATATGATGCTCAGGCATATAGTCTATGGAATGATCAACTAGAGGGTCTTTCAATGGTGAACCACCTGTGGCTGCATATTGAATATCCATCAGATTTCATGGGGGTATACACCAGCTAATAAAAAGGCTATAAATCTAATTAAACTGGTTCGTCATCCAAAACATACCCATAAAAAACATTGATCCCACAAAGGTAACCAACTCAAAATCTTCCAGAACACTTATTAAAGGAACCCACTAAACATCATCTCAACCTCACTTTATAAAAAAAACAATCCTAAAACACCATTAAAATAAAAATGGTTTTAAAACTCAAAACACATTGTATTTAACATTACCATATCCCAACATAGAACTAGTGGTTATGAAAACAACAATCCACATCTTAAAAGAACTTTTCAAAACAAACCATGCTTGGTGGGTTGCACACTCACCAATGGTATCTCATGGTTCTTCACATACGTGAATATTCTCTTACCACCCCTAACATGAATCTGGACATTCCAGAAACCATAATCATCCTTCAACACACATCTATGCTTTTGGGCAGTCATGAGTATACCAAAAAAACACTTCCACTTCTTAGAACCTAACATTCATCCAAATTTTCACATTCACAATCCATCATGAATGTTAAAAAATTCATAAAAACATTAAAAATACCACAAGATGATAAGTTAATCATTCCCAAAATCCATGAATCTATCCAAAACATTTTATCCCACTAAAAAAAATTTTGATTCCTCAATAGACCAAACATAATTTTTTTTTCCTAAACCCTCCTTAAAAGAGTTCATGTCTTTATAATTATATATTACAATATACCACATGTTTTAATAATGAAAATCTAATTCTCATTGAACTCATCCCTATACAATGGAAAATCTCTTTAAAAAATACACATTCTTAAATATTCCTTCAGGATGATTATTAACATTCATTATATGGATTCCCTAAACTAAACCATTTCCACATTAAAATAATGTTTTCCAAATTTCCAAAACAGTAGTTTTCAAAATAATTTCATGAACCCAATAATACACAAGACAATTAATAAGAGGAAAATAGTCTCTATAGATGAGAATTCCATATGGTTGGAATCTATATGATTATCTCACCACCTTAAAAGAGAGTATTCTAAGAAAATTTCCCCAACACCACATGAATTTCCAGACCCAACAAGCACACTATGAGCATTGACACAAATCTCTTTTCATTTCCCAAATAGTAAACAACAACCAAAAGTGTAACTACTTGAGATTTTGTTAATTTTTTCTAAATTATTTATTTTATTTTACATTTCACAAGACAATAGAAAGATTTCATTATATATATATATATTAAAACACTATGTTAAACATTCCTTTCAAAAATCACAAAGTTGGATTGCGCTAAACCTAATACTGACTTGGATTGCACTACCTGCTACGCTGACATGGCATACATTACACACAACACAAATGTTTCTACAGATCATTATTTTATGGTTATAAATATTTTAATGAGATAATTATAACCTAGGACTTATAAATAGTTATATAAATACTAATTACTATTTTTCAAATATTATTTGTAATTTTTTTATATAGATAAAACATATTGATGATGAAATATTTTATTTTTGGTAAAGCACTTTATATTTAAAAATATTATATTCTATAATGATAATATTTGATTAATAAAATTAATTTTACAAACATTTAGAAATCAATTTTTTTAAAATAATCATATCTTCTTAATATTGAATGTCAGAATTTTCTTATGGTTAATTTTTGTGATTTTTCTAAGAGACGTCATTTTTTAATTATAGTTAAAAATACCGTTTTTTTGTAAAAAAAATACTTTTCATTTAAATAATTATTAATGTTAATTGTATGCTACCTTTTTTATGGTAACATTAGACCATATATTTATCTATTAATACAATTTCTGTAATTGTATACATATTCACTTTGAAATTTAATATAATAACTTAATAATCTTTTGAACTTCTTTCTACCTTAAAAACATGTAATTGTTTCATGTCAATGAGAATATAATTAATCATGTTTTTCCACTTATTTGAATTGAATTTAGAAAAACTAACATACAACCTTTTGAACAAAATAATATTTGGAACCTAATATGTTTAACAAAATTGATTACACAAGAGATTAATAAAAGTGATTAAAATTAATCATAGTGATTAAGGTCAAATTCTCTTTAATTTGGGACTAAAACCTTATCTTTGGGGCCTAAATGACCTATCCAATTGCCCAAAACAGATTTTCTGGACATATTTAGGACATACACATTCCATTCAATATTTAGGATGGTTTCTTATTACTTTTTTATGTATGAAAATGTGAACCACTAACTAGTTCTCAAAACATCAAAGTGAGTCCATTTATTTCCTTAAAAAAGGAAACCACCTCTCTTATATATAAAGAACTCTCAAACCCCTTTGGTCCAGACAAGCTCTGCCCAATCCACTTCTCAGCACCCCTCCCTTTCTCATAGCATCATATCCACTGTCAGAAAGAAATCTAGGGAATCCTTTCCCCAAAAATCAGAAGTAGTTACCTGATCAAGATGTGGATTGAATGAGTATGACTAGAGTTAAGACAAAGGTAAGGTGATTTCATCTCATATTTTATTTCTATGGTGTAAATGGTATGTTTTCTAATCAGTCCTTTTTTGTTTTATATAATACTCATTTTTTGTATTCTTAATATTATATAACTAAATTTATGTGTATTAACATATCCATTTTATGATCTTTTTTCATTGGGTATATGTTTAAATTGTTACCAAATCAGAGAAATAGTTTTTTCTTAATTTCCTATACATGATCCTCATGTTTTGATATGATCCTAAATTCGCTTCAATGTAGTTATACTTACATTTCACATGTAATATCATAAATTTCCTTCTTCTCATGATACTTTATGGTTAATGGAATTTTCATTTCTTACATGGAGAGAATGTTCCCCTGTTACTATAATATTAGAGTTTATTTAGACAATCATATCGCCTTGTAAGATTCTTTTGGTTTATGCGTCCTTTTATAAAATGTTATGATAAATCTCTCAGAAACATTCATGAAATTTATTATCATATTGTTATTAATATTTTATTCATATAGTGGTGCCCATTCATCCACTATATGGTACATAATTTAGTTATGAATGTGTTTTTATGAAATCCTGATATTACATTCTCATCAGTTAAAATGTTTTTTTCCTTTAAAATCATTCATTCCAAAACAAGTTTCCATAAATATTCAACTATTATCTTATGATCATTATAAGATTGATTTACCCTTTATTTTCTTTTTTATTTTTTCAAATGATCCTTATTGTCACTTTCTAAAGGAGGTATTTTTATATCATTTTTATCCTAAAAATGGAATTATCTTTTTAACTCTTATGACATGTACTGATTTTTCCACTATCAATCCGTTGTATATTTTTTATTGTATAAAGATTAATTTTTAAGAAATTTTTTTTAAATTATATTTTCAAAGAATATATTTTCAATTTTTTTATTATTTTGTAATTTTTTCAGGAAATATTTTTTCATAATGTTTTCATGAATTTTTTATATATTTTAAAAGTTTTTTCTCGATAATTTTTTTCAAAACATTTTCAAGAACCTTTCATATGTTTTTATGTACAAAGGTTTTTAGAAACCATCTAATATTTCATTATATGTTTTCAACGTATTTTAAAAGCAATATTTTTCAAAACATTTTCAATATTCATTCAAATATTTTCATGTGAAATGGTTTTTGATGCAATTTTATGATTTCATTATATGTTTTCATTGTGGTCATAAAGAAAATTGTTTTGTAAAATGTTTTTTTTATTTTATAACAATTTTAGACAAAAATGTTTTCAATATGTGTTAAAGTGTTATATATAATATTTAAAGGTATCTTATTAGAAAAATATTTTCACACGGTTTTATGTATTAAAAATCATTTTTCACAAATGAAGTGATATACTTCTCAAGAATTTTTTTTGAAAGATATTTCAAAATTATTTTCCATCTAATATGAAATCTATTGATATTGTGCATTCCCTTCTACGAAATGATCTAATGTTTCCCTTCATATTCTTTCTAAAAATGGGTTATGGTTAATTTCATGGTCTTTAGGAAACCCATTTCTCTTCCATTGATTATATGTTTATGAAATCCATTTCTCTTCCTCAGGTTACGATTTTGATGAAACGATTATGAAACCTTTCTTTTTTCCATCAGTTCTGATATGATTACATGTTTATAATACCCATTTCATTCCATGGGTTATGATATTATTATTTATGAACGTGTGTAACATGTATTTATTATTTCACTCTAAGATGGTTTGGACCTATATTCTCATCCAATGCTTGGGGTAATGATTTATATCTCATTAGATAGACTAGTATGGTATTTGAAATGATCCATGACAACATATACGTACTTGGGAGTGATCCATGACTACCAAGATTGTATGAGGAGTGATCTTGTGCAACTAAGATAGCCATGGGATTGAACTATGACTACCAATATGGAATGAGGAGTTAACTCATGCTACTATGATTTCAATGAGAGTGAACCATGACAACCAAGATTGTATGGGTTGTGAACCCATACCACTAATATAGTCTTGTATGTGATCCCTTGTCTACTATGGAAATAATATTTTATGATTATGTTTCTTCAAAATTTCCATGTTTTATTCTTATATTATGATTTCATGGATTTTGAAAAATATTTACTTATGATTTATTTCTTATGAAATGTCAATCATTATTATGATATCTATTATGTAGGGTACGATCTTGAAATGTTATGCTGAGATTCCATGAACTTTTTATCATGTTATGCTTATGCACTTCATTTATTTAACTTTTAGAGCATCTAAAGCCACCCCTTCATTATATTTCCTTTCCCTCTATTATAAAGAAATGTATTAGGAATATGTAATAGTGGAGGAAATATTTATGATATATATTGAATATCATTCTGTTGGATAGAATATTGTGTTTCCATGATTCCAAAAAACACAAAAATATTATAGTCCTCAGAATTTCTTTTTAATGTAATAAATATTCATAAAAAATGGTTTAATGTCCATGTATTTCAAGACTGGGTCATTATTTTTAGTATAAAAGAATGGTTTAGTAATTATTTGGAAACTAGGATGAGGATACATTAGTAAGATCACTAGTTATATTTCTAAGGATATGTCTTGGGATGTCTCTAAGCATAACTATAGGGATGAGTTAACATTTAAGAAAATTCCCTAGAATTTTTTTAAGGGATATAGTGTTTCATTTTCTAGGAATACATTCCTATCAGGATACAATAATTATAGGTGTATCTAGAAAATAAATATATAAAGGTTTAACAACTCCGACAAGATGTGTCGAGCCTGATGTGTGGTAAGATGGTTAGTGAAAATGGGCCTTTATGCACATCTATTTTGAAACACCCAAGGGATATGATTTAGTAATTCACATACTCTTCTCGAAAAACTTTTAATGTCTTAAATATATGTTTTATAAAAAACCTTGGATTAATCTTGGGTGTTATATATTAAGTAAGGTTTGACGATTTAGACGTTCTGTAAGGAATTTTATTCTATGTAGTTTTCTACTGTGATAAATAATTCTCACACTATAGTTATTCCTTTAGTCAATGGTGGGAACTGGATAAATATTGAATGCAATGTAAAAATTTTATAATGGTCAGTCATGTGGGATGATCTCTATAGTGAGAGTTTTTATGATCATGCCTAATCAATTTTCACAGAACATGATTAAAAAAATATACCTTAACCAAATATAAAACTCACCATGGTAGATAAAAAATGATTTGGGTAATAGAGACCATAGAGGAAATAGGATAACATTTCATTTGTGTGATGAATGTGGAAAGATACTCTTAAGTTATTACCTTTGAGGAACAAGAATATTTTTTGATAGTAGAAAAGAAGGATACAAAGAGAGTGAATGTAAGGAAAAAATGAAGAGCCCAATTAATGAAATGGAAGAGAATACTGGACTCTTTAAGAAAAAATAGACGGTTATGTATTTTAAATGTGTAATAAATGGTCATTATGAAACTCAATGACCCATTAGGATATCTTGGGAAGAGAATGAACAAGGAGGTGCAATTTATGGTTACAATTGCTGATGATGAAGAGAATATAGATGAAATTTGAAAGGAGAGAGATATTATGATGATATAGACTTCTAAAAGGCTTAAGGAATAAGTAATTGATGTTTATATGTATTTGGATTTAGTAATTAGGAATGCTGGACTATATACAGATTATTCGGTTTATGTTTTTCACTAATGAATTTCACGAAAATTTTAATGCTTGTGATTGAAAATAAAAGTGATATAATGGATATGTAATGTCTATGGAAAATAAATGAATAATTCAATTATGACCCTCAATATGTTTCATATATTATAATAAATTTGTTTAGATAATGATATATGGGATATTAATAAGTAAATTAGACTCTACTTATTACCTTATAACTAATTAAGCGATTGTTTACAAGTAGTTTATGCTATCATGGATGAAGTTTAGAACTTCTTGGATTTTTGGAATATGTCCAGGAATCTATTGAATAAAGTATTTCTCATGTTTTCTTTATCTATTACTGGTAATTCAGATAGTTACTAATGTCAATGAGAATTTACCATTGGGGTATTAACATACATGGAATGTGACAACAAAGAGCATATTTTTTATATATAGTGGATCATTGTTTAGATTATTCTGTGACTATATATTTACGGTTTTTAATTTTCATCATTGAGAGGGGTTATAAGGATAACCATTCATCGAATGTTTTAATTAAACTTTGGAGGAAGTATTTATGCACAATTTTGTATTATAAACATTGGTTAAAAGTCAATGTTATGATTAACCGAATTTAAAGGATAGAAATCTTATTTATTTTTAGAAATTATATTATTTTGGATTTATAGAACGGAATCATGAATTTTGGGTGACAAACAATCCAGAATGGAAATGCCTTGGGTGTTGAACCCATGAATAAAAAACAATAAGGGTTTCACACCTATAAAAGGCCTATGCAATTTCCTCGTTAATGTGTTATTATTTTTCATGAAAAAATTTTAAATATAAAAACGTAGAGTTGCTTTGAATTTTTATAGATTATTTTATTAACAATATTTTTTTTAATAACTGTTAGAGACAATAGTTATGCTTTTAATTGTTTAATGGGCCTCCTGATCTTCTAAATCTGTATTCTATCACATTAAGAATCAATGATAATTTATGGAAATCCATTATAAAATGTAATGGATAAATTATAAATTGATAAAATCAGAAATAAATAATGAATTTATTTATATAAATATATCAGGTAAGTCTATTTCATTATAATATTGTTCAGTAAAGTAATTACTCAGAATTAGGATAATGATCAAAATAAAATGTGTTTTCTTAATACTTTAATTTTTTTAAACTGGTGGCCTTTTAAATCATCACAAATTTATGACATTGAGAAACTAAACATTTCATTAATAATTCAATTGTTTGTGATTGATGAACATAATCCCTCCCACTAAATATATACACTTTCCCTCCATTCTCTTATGTTGAAACCTAGTTATATGTCACATTAGGAAACCGTTATGGTTCCAACATTCCCTTTTTAAGGAAATTATTGTATTCATTTATGTGTTGTGTGTTTATATGAATGGAACCATTATGTATTATACCATTGATAACCTAGAATAATTTCAAGGGATAAATTCATTTTAAGGGGTTATAATGTAACACCATAAGATTTTGTAAAAAAAATAGTATGAATTTATATTTTTTATATTTTTTTATTAAATTGACACTATAAATAGATATATATATATATATATATATATACATATTAAAATATAAAATCAATCATTCCATTCACACATCACCGAAATGGCTTCTGATACAGGCAATACTGACTTGTATTGCGCTACATGAGATAATGACTGCGCTTGTGCTGCCAGCAACACTGATGTTCTATGAAAAAAATCTATGATTATATTTATTTAAATGATATAATTATAACAATACTTTTAAACATATATATATATATATATATATGAATAGTAATAAAAAAATATATTATTATTTATACTTATATATATATAACATATTGATAATGAAAGATATGATTTTTGAGAAAGTAGTTCTATATTTTAATTGTTTACTTAATGAATGAAAAACATTAAATACTAAAATTAATTTTAGACTAATTTATAAATTTAATTTGATACATCAAACATCATTTTTTAATTTGGAATGTAACAATTTTCTTCGGGTAAAATTTTTGGATTTTTTGAGAGACCTCATTTTTAGATGAATGGTGAAATATAATGAATTATTGATAAAACTACCTTTTCGTAAATAATATATATTGATAAATTGTATTTTAATTTTGTATAAAGGTCAAAATAGATTATTTATACATATATTAATATACTTTAGGTAATTAGAATCAATTTCACCTTGTAATTTTATATAAAAACATAATAAAATTTTTATCTTCTTTCTACTTTAAAAAACATTTAATTTCATCTCATCGGCAGGATTAACATTAATCATAATTTTTTCACTTCTATGAATAGAATTTTATGAAACCCACTTACAAAACTTTAATTGATATAATATTTAGAGTATAATTAGATCCAATTATATTTTTACCACAAATATTAGTAAAAGTCTTTAAAATTAGTCACAACGATTAGTGTCAAATTAATCTTAATTTGGGACATATCTGTAATCTTAGGAGCCCAAATGACCTATCCAATTGTCCAAAACCAATTGGATAGACATATTTTGGTCATAAACCATAATTTATTTATTTATGTTTCTTTTTAAAAATAATTTGAGTAAGAACATGTGTAAACATTGTTTTCAAAAAACTCCATGTGAGTCCTTTTTCTTCCCTATAAAAGGCCATCACCTCTCCCACATCAACACTCCTCTAAAACCTCTTAGGTACATCCAATATTTACCCAAATACACATCCCAAAAATCATCAAATCATACTAAAATTATACTATTTGGAAGAAGGTATTCCATAGAAACCTTTTGGAACATACCAAAAAGGATTTAACATATTAAAAGGTTGTTTGAACAAGTACGACAAGAGTCAAGACACAAGGTAGGGGGATCTCATGTCACTTTTTAATTTTTGTGAGATACATGTTATGTTAACCACTTATTTCTTTTCATTTGTGTATTTACTAAACATTATTGTATTCTATATATCATACACATAAATTTATTGGTATTCAAAAATCAATTTTATGATCTTTCATTTATAGGTTATAATATTAATTAGTTAGCAAAATAGTTAAATATTTTTGTCTCCATTTTCAATCTGTAAATCCCATGAGTTGTTATGAAACTAAATTATAGTAGATATGTGTATGAATTGAATTTACATTCTATATCATTAATTTATTTATTTTATTGATATTTCTTGTTTCATTAAATTACCTTTTCTTGCATAGAGAGTATAATGCAATGTTACAAAGTTATAATAGTTTATTGAGACAATCTTATCACTTTTCAAGATTGTTTATAATTATGATTTAATTTATTAAATCATATGATAAATATATCATGAAAATTCATGAATTTTATTCTCTTATGGTTTTAAATTATTTATTTATATATATGTACCATTTACGCAACTCTTTGATACATAATATAGTTAAGAAAGTGTTTTTATGTAATCCTAACAATAACTTCTCTTTGGTAGGAAAGAAGTGTTCCATTAAAATCATGTTTTCCAAAAGTGTTTCCAATATTATCCTAATATTATCCTATGATCATTAAAATACCATTATTAGATGTTGTCTTCATCTAATGTTTTTAGTGGACTCCTATTTTATCTTTCTAAATTAGGAATTTTTTTAATCTTTTTATAATGGAAAAGGAATATTCCTTTTTCCTCATATGACATGTATGGATTTATCCACCGTCAATACTTGGATGATTTATTTTCACGTTTAAAGGTTATTTATGATTAATTTTTTTAACAACATATTTTCAAATAAATTTTCTTCAAAAAAATTTCACTCTTATTTTATATGTTTTCTAGAAAAACGATTTCCAAAATTTCTTCAAGAATTATTTATATGTTTTTAGTGGATTTTCAAAGATATTTTTTCTATAATATTTTGAATATTATTTCATATGTGTTCATGTAAAAAGGTTTTCAAATAATTTTTGATATTTCTTTATATGTTTTCAAATTATTTTCAAATATAATGTTTTTAAAAAATTGTGATGATCCTTTAATAGGTTTTCATGTTAATAGTTTTTTCAAAACAATTTGTAGAATTATTTATATGTTTTAAACCTATTTGCAATGAAAAATGTTTTTAAAAATTTTTATGCGTATTTTATATGTTTTCATGGATAATTTATTTCAAAATGATTCCAAGTATTCTATATTTTTTTCAAGGAGTTTTTTAAGAAAATGATATTGTAATGGTTTAATGTATTAAAAAAACTTTTTCAAATAATAAAGGAGATTTTCATTAGGAATGGTTTTTGAAAGATATTGGATGTTATTTTCCATCTAAGATGAAATCTATTGATTCAAATCATTCGCATCTAGAAAATTATCTAAGTGTTCTATTCATATTCCTTCTATGAATTTGTTATTCTAAAAATCATGGTCATTAGGAAACAAATTTCTCTATAAAATGTTATATGTATATGAAATATGTTTCATTTCCACTAGTTATTATTTTGATGAAATGATTATGAAAACTATGTTTTTTTTACAGATTATGATATCATTAGGTGGTTATAATACCCATTTTTTCATTCCATTAGGTATGATATAGTTATTTATGATCTTGTTACACGTGTATGTATGATTTCACTATGAGATGTTCAGGGGCTATATTTCCTTCCAATTGAATGGGTAAATATTTATTTCTCATGATATTGAGTATGGTGATCTATGGAGTGATCCTTGACTACTAAGATGGTCATGGGAGTGAACCGTGACAACCATAATGTTATATGGAGTGAACTCATAGTACTAAAATGTATATAGGAGTGAACCATGACTATCGGGATGGTACGAGGAGTGATATCATTCTACTAATATTTACTTGGGAGTGACCCATGACTGCCATGATGGTATAGTGACTGATCCAATACTACCAAGATGGTCTTGGATGTGATGTCTTGGCTACTATGGAAATAAAATAATATTCTTATGTATGTACCACAATTCCATGTTTTATTCCTATGTTATTATTTCATGTCTTATATAATTTATTTTCTTATGAATCGTGTCTTAAGAACATACTATCATTATTATAGTCTATAATATGTAGGGTATGATCTTTAAATGTTATTCTCTAGTTCCATACCCCTTTTTTCATGTTGTGATTATAAATTTCCTTTATTTACCTTACAAATCATCCAAGAATACCCTTTTCTTATGTTTCCTTTACCCATGTTATGAACGAAGTCTTTTATGTATATGTAATAAATGTAAATATCTTTAAAAATTAATTTCATGATCTTTCACTAGTATTGAATATTATAGTTCCTTGTTTCCAATGATACTATACTATTATTGACACCGGGATTATATTAATTTTTATTGTATTTAATATTCATCTAAAATTACTTAATAGTCATCAATTTAATCCCATGGTCACTATAAAAAGTAACCTGACTACTCATGTGAACCTGAGTCCAATCACGAGTGGTGCAGCCTGAAAGCCTACTTGTTACTAGAACAACAAGTCCCAAAATTTCAATCTCCAGTCTACCCAGACACTTTCCTGAATAACATGACCCAAAAAGAGCATGATCTTCAATGATACCATGTTTTCATAAACCAAGATGTAGTTCTATTTAACTATACAACCAACCTAATCGATTAAATGGATGAAAAGGTGTTTCTGATCCAAACGATCTAGAAGCTAGTGTTTTGGATCAACAAAATTCATTAGATTTGATTTCACCAATTTTTATAAGCATAAATAAACAACATAAATAAAAAGTCCTAACTGAATATCCAAATACAACCCTGTTACACAAAAAAATATTTAATGATTAAAATAATTAACAAAATCCAAGATATAACAATGGAAAGAAAAATGAATGAATTAACAAATAAACGACCATATGATAAGAGGAATGTCACCCTCAATACACCACCACCAACCTGCATGAGATATAACACTAGAAACCTAGATCCATCTTCAAAACATACATTTAATTTAACATAATCATAAAAACCAAGTCTACAAACACCCAAAAGATTATCTAGGTTGTTATCTGAACTTGGTAGGATTTCACTCCAATGAACGGATTCCATGTTATAACATCAAAAGAAAATTTAACTTGAAATATTTATAGAAAGGTTTATGAAATGTTTTATAGATAACACATTGATGAAATAATTTTTTAAGAGGTCATTTTCCTAGGAAAAAATTTATTGGGGACACAAATTCAACACAAATAATTTGATGGTACCATTAAAAAAATAAAATTGTTACTGAGAAAATATAAATTAAAAATAAAATGCACTCAAGGTCCACCATATTCCGTAAATTAGATACTAATCACATAAGTCTCAAGAATTAACCATGGTTAAATACATAGGGACAATATATATTGAGTTATACAATAGAATCAAATACATCATAGAACAGTGTTATAGTAACCACAATGATAAAATTTCCCATGCATGAGCCACTAGGAGGGGACACCATTGTGGCCTAGTGGTCTCCAATCATCATCAATTTTTCATTAGTGTTGTAATCATCAATCCTACTAATTAAAACTGAGACTTTACACTTTCAAATCACTAGCATACTTTATCTATTCATCCAACCTAGATACTATATATTCCATTGGGACCGATCCCATTTCTCATATTTCAAAAATGAACACATTCAAAAAGCATTTCTGAGCATTCTACCCTTTTTCATAATCATTAAAACTTCCCTTTCATTGAAAAAATACATTTTAAAAAACATTATCACTAAATTCACAATTCAAGTAACACCTTTTGAAATTAATGAATGAAATTCACATAATTATTTTAACCATTTCCATACTTCAAGCCCCTTTAAAATCAACAGACAAACCAATTTCACTTTAAAAAATATATCCATCCAAAAAAATTTACAGTTTCAATTTAAAATTACACCATAATAAAATACAGTATTCCAAAAAATATACATTTCCTTTGAAAAAATAACTTTAGGATGCATTCACACCTAAAGATCATTTAAAAAACATTTTCCATCTGTCAAACAATTCATAAATCAGTAACAAGAAGAATCACAACATGAAACACATTAAAACATAACCATTACCTTTAGAGAAACCACCTTCATCATATATATTTGTAAAAATATTTCCAAAACATATTTATCACTATATAAATATATTATAAGAACATATTTATAAACATTAAAAAAATATAAAATAACATAAAAATGCTTGAGCAGGAAACCATCTCCCTCGAATGGATAAACATAAAAAAACTTTTATAAAACCCATTGAACCTCAAGAGAAACCTAAAAACAAAAATATTAAACCATAACATCAATATGGATCACCAAGAAATAATATAAAACCCTAAATAGGTCTCCAAACCTACTGGTCAACAATTCCTCAAATAAAAAGAGGGGTAAGCCTAGAATAGGGGGAGAACATAAGAAATAAATCACTTACATGTGGGTTCCATGAAAAATCCATGAAAAACACAATTCAAAATGGAGACCAAGGGTGGAAGGAGGAAGGGGGAGGTATTCCTAATGTTAGAATTCACCAATGGGGGAGAGAATGTGTTTTGTTTCTTTATTTTGAAGGGGATAGTTTAGGAAATTCTCATTTTTTTAATGACATGTACAATTGCATAATTTACTACATGGATATCTTAATAATGTGAAAATCATGCAATAAGAATAGTCCATAAGGGAAATGACACCTAGTGAGTTTCACATTTTTACAAATTATGTTCCAATCAAGAAATTATGCTTTATCCAAAAAGGAATCATTAGCTCATGATTTCCTAGAAATAGTGCACAATTTCCCACTAATTTTGAACAAGGCGTGAACAACTCGTAACTGAAGAAAAATTTCCTATTTTCATCATAATACTCAAAAGAGACCGATGTGGTGAAATCTAGAACAAGAATATATAGAAAATAACCACATATATTTAAACCCATGACACTGGGTTTCGAAGAAAAAAAATGATACCCACAAATGAATCAGAACCAAGGGTGGAAACAAAAACTCAAGTGTCAAACTGTCATGTAAAGAGATATTTTTATAAATTATGAATAATATGGATAATTAAAATGATAATTCATTAAAGATAAAATTATAAATTTTACACTTTGAAAAGTGTATCACAGTTTGGTCACATGGATTTCTAAACCATATGTCAACCATGTTTATGGAACTATCCAGGGCCTCGACCCAATGCACCGTTGGGCATATGGTTAAGAGAAATCATATTCCAATCATGTGACACATACCTATAATTTTTTAGGATTTTCATGGCCATGAACTTCCACTTTATTGTTTATAATGACCATGAACCACATATTTAGGGTCTCATGGTTGATTCGTATGGTTCCCACAAACCTTGTACGAATCAGGGGCCTCCACTTGTTTTGTCATGAACCAACCCGGGTGGACCTTGAACTGGTCACCCGATCTGGCCCACGACATGGCCCGAGGGGCGTTCACGATACCCAAGGGCTGGAAACTAGTTTCGGGCATCAAAATTTAATAGGTGGGAATAATTTAGACCGAAAGAAAATAAAATAAGTAGTGAAAAAAATACAACAAAAGCGAATAAACAAAGAATAACCAACAATGCTACTAAGCAGACCACGAGCAAAACTCCACGTGACCCCATGGGTCACTCTCCAATAACACATCCAACGTCACTCAAGGCGAACAAATGATGTTGGAACCTTAAACAGAACTAAAATTAGGAAAAAACTATAGACGTGAGTATTAAAACCCAGTAGGCTATCCCGATATCTATTCCCAATGCACTACCTTTAAAAAAAAGAAACACCATTTCAAGTTTGAACTAAAATATATAAAAGTATGTCTTTCAAAATATTTTACTTAAAAACAAAGTACGAACCATTTCCCTTAACCATTTCCAAACTTGGGTTCATTTTATTAGCGTCAATGTATTTTTAGAAAGGGAAAGTAGTGTTTACATTTTCAAATTTTTGGAAAGTGCATTAAACACTTTCTTTTGAAAACCATTTTTAGAATCCAAATAAAAAGCAATTTACCACCTTCCGTGGAAAACAATACACCAGAAATGCACAAAGTAAGACACACAGAAAGGGAAATGTATGAATACATATGAGCATCATAATCACTACTGCATGCAATGAAATCCTAATAGACATTGGTGAACCAAGGAGATCGAGAATAAACCAGAAGACACCAATACATGCGAAATAATCCTTGTTGACAAGTCATGATGAAATCAAAACACACAATATGTTCGACCATCCTCTCTTGCGCTGGTCGAGGGAAAATCCCATAGTAATAAAACCAATATATCAACCTATTATGGGCCACTGGTTAGTACCACCATGTACCAGTGTAGCAATCATTCATAGAATATTCTCTCAATATGCCAAGTTCCCATGTCTCATGTGTCTGAAAAGGGGGTGAGCCAACCAATGCCAACTAAGCGTCCAATCATATATATATATATATATATATATATATATAAAGCACAACAAGCTTCACCCCAAGCCACTCCAAGGAACAGCCTCTTGAATTCAAACTAATCAAGTACTCGTGAGCCTCTAAGCATGGCCCCCCTAAGAATCAATTGCAACCAAGGCAAGAGAGATGTCATTCATTCAATACTCGGTGTCCGCTCGTCACGAATATGTTTCAATTATTGTGTATAAAATAAACGGCTCTTTTTTACACCGAATAATCATTTAAAAATTAATTTTCTTATATTAATAATTAATTATCTTATATTATCTCACATTTATTAAAATTAATAAAACATTTAATTTGAACAATTATTGTCCATAAAAAGCAGGAAATAATGCAACATAAATTTTAAAACGTAGTGCAATGAGAACCTACCTCGAGTCGCAACTCGGACACGATGACACATTTCACCTCGCACAGGCGCACAAGCACACGCAAGTCGATGATCGCTGTGTCGCGGGGTTGCCTCTCAAACACACTGAAACAAACGCATGATAACTAAGAACACATATCCACTGACTTAGAATAAACCAATCAAACAACAAGTTCAAAAGAACCAGGTCGACATACCTTCAAAAAAAAACTCGCGCCATCAAAACTATTTATTAAACCACTTTAAAATATGCAAAGAGTTCACAAAAACCACACAACACCAAAATAAATTAATAATCATTCTAAAGAGCCAATATACCTTTTTAAGAAAACACTAGTTCACAACCTAACAAAAGTGTGCGACATGATGATATCAACATTTAAAAACATGCGTGCCTAACAAATTTTCAAAAACCAGGATCGCAACCTACACACTATTGAAAATATAATTTAAAAGTTTATAAATATGATTTAAGTAGTATACCACATATTTTTACACACAAAACGAACTCAAAAACACTTCTTTCAATCAGACACACCAAACCAACTTCACAACTAAACAGTCTTATCAAATCAACATAAGGCCCAAGCATTTCATGAAATAATAAAATTTCACAAAATCCCCAAATATATTTTTTTAACACATTGAGTAGAATTATTAACTCGGAAATAGATTAAATATGGGTTATTATAAGCTGAATATAAAATAAGATAAATAATTTGAAGAATAAAAGTGTCAAAATAACTCATTGGAAATGATAAAACAGATTTTCCTACCTCAATTCAAGCGCAGATGCGTCAAAACTTCAATGGAAGGGGGAACAACACTCTGTGAACCAAACAAACAACTGAAACCACGAGCAAAATGCATGACAACGACCCCAAAGAGTTAGGGTTTTTTCATAAAGGATAAAAATACCAAATATGAATGAAAAAAATACCCCGGGTGTGATCAGAGTGGGCTGGTCGAACTGGGGGAGTTGCCAGCGAGGCTGGCCGACTATTGCAGGAGACCGGTGAGGAGTAAAAACTGTGGGGCTCAGGTGTGAATCACCGGGGAGTGGCAAACCGAAGGGGCTACGGCTGCCGCGGATGAGGCAAGGCAGCGTGGCCGGATAAAGGGGGGTTGTGGATGTGGTTGACCGGTGACAGAAGAGGGGAGGGCTGCTGGAACAGGAGGCCGGCTAGGAGAGGCCGAGGGAAGGGGTTTGAAATCTGGCACATAGGGGAGGAACCGGGTTAGGGGGGATGAGGCGAAGGCCGGTCAGGCGCAGAAGGGGGCACATGGTTCAGACGGCGCGCAAGAAATGAGCTGGGTAGGGTGGCCAAGGCAGAGGCCGGTCGGGCATAGCAGGGGGCACCGACAGGGTTTTGTAGAGAGGGTCCGGGTCGGAGGGTGTGTGAGGGTGAGGCGAGGCTGGCGCTACAGAGCAGGGAATCCCAATGAGGGGGGGGTGAGGGGGTGGGGTCTTGTGGCAAGGCGATGCAATGGGAGACGAGACGAGGTCAGGGTGAGGGAGAGGGGCTGGCAGCGAGGGCCTGCCGCAAGGCGGCTGCTGTGGCGTGCAACAAGAACAGGAGGGGGGGGGTCTCGCATAGCGGCAAAAGGGAAGGGGGCAGGGGTGTCCGAATATTAGGGTTAGGGTTCCCCTTTTTTTAATACAATATTTATTACAATATTAGTAATAAAAATAATAAACATAATAAAAATAATAATAATACTATAATAACAGTAATAATATTAAAAATAATTATAGTAGCACAAGAATATAAATAATAAATACAACGAAATGAATATTAATAAAAAAAATTAATGTTAATTACACCATATTATCAAAAATAATAAAAAAAATAATGAAGGGGAAATTCCCGACACCTGGGCCGACTGCGCGGTGACTGCCAACCGCGCGGCTGCCACGCACGGGTCTGAAACCCAGTAAAGGCATTAAAAAACAACAAATATTAATCCGGGGCTCAGCCTAGACCTCATAACGAATGCTCAGAACCATGAAATAATAAGAATAAAATAAATAGAAAAGGGAAGATGTGACAATTCACACCCCCCCCCCCCCACAGACACTTTCTGCCCCCAAATAATCACCCAGCTGAACAATGTAAAAGGCAAGAATCTATGCCCGACTGAAACTGAAGGGAACCAAAGTAAAAGAGAATGGGAGAACACGAAACAGTTCTCCCCACCACAAGATCTCAGCTAGTGCAGAAATTTAACACTAAAACACACCACCATTGGAGGGTGGTGACGCGAGAACTCCCAACTAACCCAAACAAACCTGTATAGCACGAGCGAAACAACACATCTGCTAAAACATATACATAGACCAAGAACCCCGGACACTAGAGATAAACCTCAGAGAAGAACTGAACCCACGAAGTAAACTCGATCATTACCACAAACGGTGATCCTTCCTTAGGCACCTACATCTCCAAACGAACATAGTCAAACTATGTCTAACCCATACAGGGTACAAACACACTTTTAAAGAAAAATGTACGATTCAGAGAATCATAGTTTAGAAAAACCAGACATGTTAGATTACAAACAAACACATCCTTCCTAAGTACACAAAGACACAACGAACCTACAAAAACACCAAAAATTTAATAGTGGAAGGATGAGAATGGAAGGACTTTAAATATTCATTTCCAACACGGAACACGAAACCAAAACTGAGGAACCACACCCCCGACAACTCATGACTTCACGCGAGCTTCACCCTAAGAAATATGGCTACGACTCTAATGGTTGAAGCATCTGCTGCCTCATAGTCCGGCACTGGAATCTTCTCGTCACAATTATTTCCTCAGACGACGCTTCATGCAAAACTTTTCTAGATGACATTGACACCTTCAATGATGACACGTCCTCGATGGGTTGTGACATGATGGCTTTGAATGCCCTAAACGTCCACATTGACCACACACCATTGGAAAATCGGTCGAACTGGAAACCAGAGTCACTACTGAGGACTCTTTAGAAACAGATCCATCTAACCCACTCTGGTTGTCAGATGGGGGACCTCCACGAGCATCTGGATATGGTGTATTGTCAACCGTTTTCACTCCTGAGACCAACTCAGCTAAAAACACCTCATGTACCAACTACTCAAAATGATGGCCCCAAAAACAGAGGACCCGCTCTTTGATCTATGGACAAAGACCCCTAATGAAGGGAGGAGTCTTCATCAAATCCTGCTATACTACCTCCAGAAAAAGACACAAGTTCCTTGAAATTGTCAACACACACTTTCACCGTCTATTGGCCCTGTTTAATACATATGAGCTCTTCCACTTTCTTCATCTTCCCCTCTTCAAGTATAAACCATCGGGTGAAGATGACTTTAAACAAATCCCACATTATCCCAACTTGTAGTGATGGCGGGGAGAACAAATCTTACTCGTCTAGAGATGGACCTTCAAACAGACCCAAAACGGCAGGAACTCTAACAGCTTCGGGAGTTCCCAATACCCTGAAGACGTGCTCGACCTCTTTAAGACACTACACTTTCTCTAATAGACTACAATCACCATGAATGATAGACAATGTCTGAGAAGTTCGAAAAAAATGGGCATGACTAATCAAAAAGTATGGGGACCTTTCTAGGATTCATTTATGAACAACATATAAAACACCAAGCTGAAACCTATATCAATCGAAGAAACTTGAATAAAGCACCCTCATCCAAAAAAAACTTGCTCAAAAAAACCAAATAACAACAAACACAAGCCAAAATTACATGTCCAAAAGTCCCGTTCCATTTTAGATTCCAAGACCAAACATTTTTTCTTTTTTTTATTTCAAAACCGCTTTCTTTCAAGACCACTTTCCAAATACCAAATCCACTTTTCAAACCAAAATCACTTCCCAAAACCATTTTCCTCTTTAAAAGCCAATTTAGAAAACAAGGCCAAGCCTTTAATTTCAAACACACCTAGGTAATCCCATGAATCGTTTCACATGTCTTCATCCACTTTCATTCATACACACCAACACATACATTCCGCGCATCCTCCCACATGTGCAAACATTAAAAAGGAGTACATGAGGTTTCAAACCAAACTATTCTCGACCAATTTCCAAGAAAACACCAGTTTTCCAAACCAATGCCTTTCAGTTTTAAAACCAATTTCATAAATTTAAATTCATTTAAAAGAAATAATTCTCATTTAAAAACCCCTTTTTTCATTCCAAAAATGCACTTATACCAACCAGAATGAAAATGACACTCAACTTGCATCAAACCACCGGAGGGACTAGCAACCACAATTAACCTGGAGACATGGTAGTGGGCCATACCCCAAGTAAGCATCTATAACTAGGAGGAATTCAAACCATGTACCCAGACTCCACATGGTTCACTACTCCATTTGAGATCACAATGTAACATCGGTTTACCTTCATTGTCATCCCTCAATCCAAAAAAAACAGAACGAAATAATAACTCAATTCCCAGAATACCCATGGAAACTCGAGGTTCGGAACGGGAGAGGGTTCATGACGTGCTTCCCATACCAACCTCTCGAGTCCCGACAATACTAATCTCTATCTATCGGACACCGAAAATAACAAGTGCCTCATATGATACCATTTGGTCACGAACCAACCCGGGTTGACCCTGAACTGGTCACCCATGTCGGCCTGCGACATGGACTGAGTAGGTGGGTCATGATAAATGGTATCAGAGCCAATACCCAGCCGTATGTGCTTACGCACTGCTTGGGTTTGAGGCTAGGGGTCCAAAATAAGGGTGTTATGCTTTAAAGGGGTGGATAATGCAACACTCCTGGAAAAGTGAGGCATAAATGGCTAAATGTTACTACCCTTGTCAACAAGGTGCACCTTCCTTTTCAGGAGCCTGTCTGATTAGAACTCCACAGCTAAGCGTGGTTGGCCTAGAGTAGTAATCAGGATGAGTGACCTTCTGTGAAGTCTCCCAGGGTGTGTTTGAGTGAGGAAAAATCACACTGGAAAGGAAATGTGTTGGCCTGTGGGGACAGTCATTAGTCTGATAAGCGACCCTAGTGAGTAATAGCCTATGGTGTGCTTGGAAGGTAACCAAGGTATTAAAGGAGACCCATGGGGTCAAATGACAAGGTTGATGGCCTGGGGAGATGGGTCATGATATGTTTCCCCAAAAAATGTATCTTCAAGCTCTAAATATTATCCAGATGATGTTATACCCTTTCTTTATCTATTTAGAATTCTAAAATAGGAGAAACAAAATATTTATTCTAAAATTAAAATAATATATTGATAATAAAAAAATATTATCATACAACCTTCCCTCTTTAGAATGATTCATTACAATGTTTCCCTAAGGGAGAATAAGCATAATCTGAGAGTAACATTGGCCACTTATCATGTAATCTAGCCCCTCACTCGTAGCTCTCTTAATGTACACAACAATTCTTCCATAACACCCTTACTAGAGGAACTATCCAACCATAGAGTGACCTCAATATTTGAAAAATTATGTGCATTGTATGATCCAATAAAGAATCACAACCATCCAAGTCAACGTCATTTGGATGAAGAACATGTGATAGATCTTAATGATATCGAATAAGCTACAAAAAATTAAAGACATCGTGTATGGAATTTTACCTATAAGGTGAAACTAATTTCTTGTATATTGGCATTAAAATCTCAATGACTTATAAATGAATGAAAAATATAGTCTTCGTGTTCCATTTTATCTGAAACCATCGATGACCCAAGTAAGGGAAAACATGAAGAAAACTCGATCTCCAACCTCAAACTGTAGTGGTCACTAGCAAAGATCGTCATGTGACTTATTCCAATATTGATATGTATTCCTATGATTTAGGATAAGCTTAACCTCCTCTAATATATACTATTTTATATCAGGTACCAATAATTCTTCCACCCATACCACTTTTTGGTTCCGTAGAAATATGCACGGCCAACCATATAGGTATCATATGGAGCCTTATGTATAAAATCATGGAAGATATAATTATATGTTAAATTTGTATGGTTTAAACATTTGTCCGAATAAGATCTAAAGTCATGTTAACATTCCAAAATAATTTCCCCAAATTTTTATTTTATACAGTGGGGTTAACCATAGATCTAATGATAATAGGATTTTCTCATGAGAACTTATAATTCAAGATCCTTCTACATCCCTACAAAAAATCGTGATGTTAAGAATGTTCTCTTATCTAATATAAATGTACATGGACATTCACGAAGGAATATAATCTCAATGATGTGTATCATATAAATATTATTCAATAGTAATGTCTCACTAATAAGAATGAATTGGGTGACCTTCATAACTCTCTCTTTAATAATATATATTATTCTACTTCTACTTGTGGATTTGGAAAAACCCATCACAATATTTGAAGTGATGTAATCCAATTACCAATATAGAATCTCAAATGACAATATAATCCTTTGTGCCCACTTGTGATCCACCTTCACCTATTAAAAGGTGGAATAGTAAGAAAAATAAAATATATCTACCGCTTTATACCCTGCCACCATTAAATGATAATAATTTCATAGTACATCTTGGTTTTTCTGGGATTTACTTCCCATTTGGTGGCATGATATTCTCATATAATATAATTTTAAGAGTTTATAGGTACCCAGAAATAGATATAAATTTAAATTTCATTATCATCATCAATGATTGTACATGGTGGTGCATCCTCTCCTGCTATTATTTCCAATAGGACTAATAATTTTTTATTAGAAATTCTGATCATCAATACATTATCTAGATGTGATGAGGTCACTACAAAATATATAAGAATAGGATATCTATGAAAATCTTTAACAACTAGATCCATCTTAAAATCGGTCCATCAATTATCACTCACAAATGGTGTCATAAACCATTTGCACATATGCATCATGTCATAGAACATCAACCACTACATTTCCCTTCATAAGAGTATAATCAAACTGAAAATAGAAATTCGATTTGACAATCTACCATTCCCTTGATTCTCAAGTCCTAATAAACATTATTTGACATCCCTTTCTCATATATGAAAATAAATATCACCTAATGGTGATATAAACTAAGATATATATTGATAAAAGTCAACGCATTCACATAATAGAAACAACCAATCCATCATGAGGATTATATCTAAAACCACCATCTCATAGATGAAAATTTTCCATAAGAAATTATAACATCCAATCACATGGGTCCATTCCCTTCATTGGAATACACTCTCAGAAGAACCTCCCAATATATTATCAAGTGTCTCTACTCAATAATTATGTAATTTTTCGGCCCATGAATTTTTATGATAAAACCATATATAAAATATTGTGATGTTCCTAGGTCAAACATGGAATATTTTAATTTATAGGATAACATAATCATACCACACACTATAGATATCTCAACACTGATATCTACAGCCATAGGATGTACTTAATATATGTGCCTTGATCTATAACACTAATCTAAAACTTGACTACCTTCAGTTTTTCTGCTCTGATGGCATTACATATCAAAAATATGAAACCCACAACCACATCAGCCTCCATAGTATGAAACTCCATCAATATTATATATTGATGATGACCTTACATTGTAATTACATCCAACCATCTCATGAATGCATAAAAAAGAATGTAAACTATAATATAGTGCCTCCATCTATAGGAATTAAAAAATGATCAAAATTTAATAAAATAGACTCCATCCATAACTCATTGTCTGCGGGGAAACTATACTTTGAGAAGTAGGTCAATATTACTTATAATATTATTACCTAAAATGCTTCATAGTGGGGGATGGTTTTGGAGATCCCTCAATGGTGTACATGAACTATAGAAAATAGTCTCAAAACAAATCATGGGTACCCAGATCAAATAAAAAAGGATGTGTTATTGGTAGAACTCTATGGTGCAATACTTAGGGTGAAGATCCTTTCACCTCTAGAACATGGTCATTTCCCACTTATTAGCATTGATCACAAATCCATCATGAGTAAATATATTTATAATGATAAATACACAGACTAAAATGATTTTTGATACTATAATGATCTTAAATTAAATAATATGATAGTTAAAAACCATTCCAATATAAAATTCAATACCCATCTTCCATCTTTTAATATCAGGTCAATTTAACAATGATGAATTTAAAGGAACACAAGTGACACTCCAAAACCCACTTATAAGTTCAAGTATGGGAAAGGCTCTGTATCATATAGTTGGGATTATATCATATCAGGTTATATTATAGAGGAAAATTATATTTCCATTCCAATAATAAGCCCCATTTAAGGTAACCATTTCCATTAAGAATTAAATATATATATATATATATATATCAAGGTTTAATTATATTCCTATTTCATTATCATGTTATAAATACATATTATTTATAAGTTTCATTTTTTATTAAATGTAACTACATACAACCTTTTCAATTGGTTAAATTATAATGATCATCTTTTCAAATATATATATATATAAGTCCATACACTTTATAAATTGAAACCAATATCCATATAATAAAAACCAAAACGTTTCATCTCATGCGACCAATGGTCTATAGAACTAACATGCCTTAATTGGTCAGTTATGTTTCCACCATAAATCTATATGGGAAACCACTATTTAGATTGATGTGATGACCATATGTAACAAACTATTTATCCATTTCCTACATGAAACATTAGTAAAATCATAATTATATCAGTAAATGATCATATCAAATGAACCATCAAAGTTATGTAAATATGTAAACATGGCACGTAATAATCATTAATTATAATCTCATGCTGCCTATAATGATGTATGAGAAAATAAATACACTTCAAATTCGACCATGTATGAAAGAAAATCCATAGTGATAATATACTCCAAAATTCTTATCTTCCATACAATGATGAAATCATTAAAATATTTATATGAAAAACTATAATGGAATGTATCTTCACAATAAATTTGGCTTTCCCTCGCATGTGGGTTACATAATCCCAAGCACATCCTCATTAAAAAATTATATTACTTTTTATTTTTATTTCTTCGAACCCAAAAATGCTTGATAAGTAAAATATGGATCTAATACCACATTATAACACTCTAGGGCTGGTTCACTTATATGAAATCTAACCCAATTGTCCACATTACCTCAAGGGAACCTCTCTATACACTATAGTCTACTAATAAGCAGTGATGATCTATAATAGTGTGTTGGGGAGATTATATCACAATTATCATATTTGAAAAAATATGTGATATAAATATAAAAAGAGAATAAATATAGTGAACAACATAAGAAAATCATCGAGACAAATAAAATCATAAAAAATAAATGCTCAGTATCATTTAAAAATAGTTATTTCATGATGCTGTAAAAATTTGGGTTACAAGTTAATAGATTAGAAAGAATTTATATTAATTACTATATTAAATAAAAATTCAATGAGTAATGTATTCATGATCCAAAACTCAGTCCTTTTGCCTAATACTCTATCCTATTAACATAAATCAAGAGTCCATAGACGGGTGCTTTTGTCTTTCCCTAATTAAATCCAGGGTGTTTTTCTCAGTACCAATCAGTTTCCCAGAAAAGGTTCTAGTAAAACATAATAGTCCACCACCATTTGAGTATATAGAAAATCCAATATGATAAAATTATCCATATCAATTTTCAGGTATAAGAAGATTAAGTTGTATGATGATAATATGATATGACCCAATATACAATTATATGTTATATCCAGAGTATTCTATGAATAAAGAATAACTATATACTGAATTAATCCACCAGTTGTAACGTATTTGGAATATAGCATATATCAGACCTACATGGTCATGGATCGAATTATATTGACTAAAAAATTCCCATCAAGTCTCATATTATCTTCTAACATAAACATGGTATAATATAGTCCTTCAATGGGAAAAAAACCTAGAGACCATATCCATAGTTCAACCATTGAGTTTTAGGATTTTTTATAAGGTTAACATGATAATGAATTGAGTTGAACATAAGGAAAAAATTTGAGGTGGTCCATGAAAGAAAAATCTAATGATAAAATCTAATTTATCTAATTTCGAAAAATATAGGTAGGTCATCAGTTTTGTATCATAATATACCTAATCTACATTATACCACATCATTCAAGTCAATTACATAATGTAAAGGATTATAAGGGTCCATGTTAGTGTCCATTATACAATACAATCTATTCTAAAAAATAACCCTATAATATTTGATGACCCATATAATTTCAATACTCAAAATTATTCTATTACATTACCCTTCCCATTATTAACGATATAGGGGAAAAAGAGGTATTAAACCACTAAAATGTTTTCTTATTTAATGTAAGGATTGAACTAAAAATTTTAATACATAAATCACCCCAAGGGGTTACATAACAATAGTAATTTAATCAACCCACCCTCAAGGGATGGTTTTGGGTGAGTTATTTATACCTCTGACCCTTTCAAAGTTTTTCAATAACATCAAGATAATATCCAAAATAAATTTTTTATTTATGTAATATTTTATAATATATCCATGGAATTTACATCATTCTCAACAATAGTTCTTATTATAGAAAAAATTAGTTTTATAGAAAATTTATAGACTACATAACAAGAATCATAAGATGTAAGCATTATTGGATGGAGCTGCCACACTCAACCTTTAGGGTTCCTTACCTCGTGTTCCTTTCCACTTAACAATTTCCAATGCCTCTCCTCACCCTATATGATGTAATATTTTACAGTGGTTAGGTTCTCTCTCTATCATCATTACCTTTATTTCTATTTAAAGGTCTTCTTAATTCACTCTTTCTTTGTCTTTCAATACAATTCTCACACCTATTTAGTTTTGTTGGTTCCCTACCAGCTGGTCAGTCCCTGTTATTTTTTGGCCCGTAACCACTGGTAGTACAACTCTTATCACATGAATATTTGTAAAAAACCCCATATTGGTTTTTCATAAATATTCCCTGGTGGTTTTGGGATTTTGGTGGAAAGTATTCCTAGAATAATTTCCTCACTAGATCATTCAATCCCTCATGCTTTTGCTACACATGCCTTTGTATTGGGCCTCTTTTCGAGTAATTATGATTGTATATGTGGTGGATTGGGATTGTTTTTTGAGATTATTTTTGTGTCTAGGTTTTATTTTGGCTAGTGTCGTGCATCACTATGTTTACTAGTTGAATCGAATGGTGTATTGTTGGTTCGATATTTCATCCCCATCGATAATATTTTTTGCTAGTTTTTTTATTTTTCTAGTGGTTCTTTGATCCTTCTTGCATGTTTCTTTATTCGTGGTTCAATGTTCATTATCCATTTTATGGTAGTGTGGAATGTTTCTTATGGTTCAATTATAGGATTCCTCTCCATGTTTATGAATTACCTCTCTAGAATATGCTCTTCCCTCCTATCCATTTTGTCCATTCTAGGTCCGTCTGGAGCAAGGGTTCCTGGTGACTTTTTGGGATTGTGATATTTGTGGTTTGGTAGATGATTCATGATGGGTACCCCAGAGTTTAGTGTTTGTATTGATCCCAATCTGGGGAATCTGTTTCTCATTCATGATGTCCCAAACATTTATAGTTTCCATGATTGATTCTTGTTGTATGAGGTTCTTGATGGATTGGGTGAACCTATGATGTATTGTTTGATCACATCGATGATGGTGGTTTTTAGTAGAGCATTTTCATTTTGTTTTTGGTTTTGTAAAATATTTTCTTCAGGATTTTATAATACTACTCTGGTGTTAGGATTGAGAATATGATGGTGTTTATTAGTGTGTAAGGTTTTTCAATATAGGTAGTCTTGATATCCATGATTTGGGGACATTATATTCTTTTTAATTTTTTTAAAATGAATGTGTGTTTTGTATGATATGATACTTTCCACCCTTTGGTTTTCGTATGAAATTTGTTTGTTGTAATGGTGTATGAGTTTTGGTAAGACTGATGTTTTGAGGTTCCGTTTCTACCTTAAAATTTAAATTATCCATAAAATAAAATAAATGTAATTTTGAGTATATACAACCTACCATAGATGGGTAAAAGACTCCACATCAAGTATCAACCTTTAATTCATGATGGAATTATTGAAATAGATGAAATAGACAAAAAACCTAAAAATTGAGTTTATTAACTATCATGGAAATTACATCTAATATATTGAGATTAAATTAGAAAATAAGAATGGGAAATCATTGAATTTATTTTGGTTATCCAACATATTGAACAATTATAGAATTTTCCACCAGATAATGAATATCCATCAAAGACTAAGTGTGTGTGATGGGAAACAATCAGTAGAGTGATATTATGTGGGAAATAAGTGGTTGACTAATGGTTAAATGGTTAAGATATTTTAGTATAAATTATTATTTTATCCTTTTAATAGGTCACATAATTTTTCTATATGATTTTCCATATAGTTTTCCAACCATGCAGTTTGGACTGTCCAAGACCTCCACACATTTCACGACAAGGAAAATTATTAAGAGAAACTATGTGGTAATCATGAGACAGACACCTAAAATTTAATTTATTGTTTATTCATAATTTTCCTTCTCGAACATAGTTAGACTAACCATTATCCTCTGGTTTGGGGTCATATGGATTGGCATAAAGGATACTACTAAAAATGTTCAAATCATATGCCTTTTCCTATTTAACCAAAATGTAGATGTCTAAGCATTGAACAAGCCAATAACACTCACTAACCCTTTCTTAGTCCATTAAGAATTATCATATGGTTAAAACTATAAATTATATAAAATCCAAGTCGGTGTCTCATCAAATAAATCAGTTGTTATGTCCATCATGAAAAATATCATGTTAATATAGGATGAGTAAGGATTTATTTCATTTGATCCATTCAAGAGACCAATTGGACCTCATGATTTATTATGTAGATCCTTATATTACAAATCAAATATCATATTGGAATGTATTTCATCTAAATATTATAATAATGTGTCTTAATATTATGAAAAGTCATATATAATTATTAAATAATCTCTCTTTTCTGACACAATTTCTCTAAGTGAGAAGCATATCAAACTATCAATAGAGGGTTTCCATATCCAAGATGAGTAGCATCCCTACTACCAGTAGCATTAAGACCAATGGGTGAAAGAGATATTTTGTGATATTGTAAAACCCCATTTGGAAATTATATTCCACTTAGTAAGTTTCCCATATCTTCATTAAAAGTATACATTGTAAACATAGACCAATAAGGCTTCCTATGAAGTGCATAATATAATATCTGTTCTTTATATATCCCTCAAAACCGTATATTTAAAGACACAAACCCTCGTCAAAATTGTCAGGATTTTATATTGTTACATTGGCCTTATGTACAATAAATTACATACCAAAGGATTAAACACTTTAGTAGAATTTATAAACAAGATATATAATGGAAGTTCAGATTAGATTTAAAAAACATAAATTAATAAAAACAATATTTTATAACTACTTTTTTCCCTTAGAATAACTCTTTAAATTAATTTTAAAAAACATCCAGGTACACTGGGATAATGAAGAATAACAAAGAGGCATCCTCTAATTCTCAGCAATGGGTATTAATATAGTGCAATATATCATGAATAAATAATTCATAGTTAATATTTAAAAGTAAATAATTAAAAACAATTTCCATTTAATTAATAACTCAAACATAGTGAATAATATGGTAAGAATAAATGGTGATCAAATAAATATATATAAATAATAAAATTAGTTTGAAACTATCAATCGATTTTATTACTAATATAATAATCACATAGACATAAATAATTGATTTCATAATATTGAAATGCTTAATTTCAGACACTTGAAATATACCCTCAAGGCCTTATCTATGAAATCTGAAAATAATGTCATGATGTTATTCCATGGAATCTAAAAAAATGGGTAAGACATAACCAAATCCTAATGTGGTTTTTATATATGACATATTGTTCAATCTATAAGATATAAAGATCCCATATCATAACATACTATGTCCAATAATTTCCTCATATCAACAAATAATAAAACTACATCAACATGACAAAACAAAATCAATAATTGTAAATATTGGAAGAACCATTCAGTCTTAATATCGATACTTTCCCCACTCAAAAATAATTATGAACTATATAAATAAATATTAATAATTTCATCCAGGGATTACATCCTAAACATAATATACGTCATAGTATGTTTATATAGATTAAAATACATTAAATATATTACTGGAATATTAGTTGATGAAAATACGCGTTTTTACATAGAAAGAAATGTTTGAAATATAAAAACCATTTTTAGTAATATATAAATATTTTTATTTGAAAATAAATATGTAAACCTATAAATAATATTCAAAAAATTTAGGTTACATGATGACTGTAAATTACATATATCCCATAAAAGATTTAAAAAATATTTATTTCACTCATTTGTATAAAAATTTAATAACATCCTCATTTGGAAAAAGGATATGAAAATTTATTTAAAATAATTTTTTAAAAAAATTAAAAAATGTTATTAATAAATTTAAAAAATAATTTCAGAATACTAAATACAAATTTGGTAACATTTTTAGAAAATGTGGATAATTAAGAAATATATTTCCCAGGTGATATTTAAAAATAAAAGATACGGAAAATGGTTAGATTGACCAAAAAAACCTTACCACATTGTTCACTTTTAAATCGTTACACAATAAAAATATTAAATTCAAATGAAACATTATATACTATTAAGATAAATATATTCATGTTATAATATATCAAATGGGCATTACATATACCACAAAAAAGAAATAAGTGGTGATATGGAATATGACTCACAGAAGTAATAATGAGAAAATAAACTCTAATATAATATATAAAATTCCTCATAAGTTCTTTAAACTCTTATATAATATATTTATAACTATATAAAATAATCTTTAATGTTATATATGATCCATTTATAACATTATAATTCCTATTTTTAATGATCTTTTTACCATTTTCCTTAAATTCATTATTTTTATGAACGTTTTGATTTAATCATCCTCATCCTTATACATTTATTATGGATCCGTAATATATAGAATATTATTCATAGGGTAAATATCATATATATTCAATATATAAAAAATCACAGTCATTTTTAAAAGATATAAATAGAAAAATTAATTACCTCATTCATGGAGACAATATGTCATACGTACGCTTGAATATAGTTTTCAATTTTCGATGGTAGGAATGAAATAAAGGTAAATAATAATTATACATTATAGTATAGTTACTACATTATATATATAATATATATCCATTATTTCATAATTTATAACCATCCCAATAAATTGGGGATGAAACAAAAATTACACTGCAACCCGGAGATATAAATTTGTACATACACCTGAGTAAGGATTTCCCTATTTATAGGGTTGATAAAAGATTAAATATGGTTTTACAATAATGATAATCGCATAACGGTATATTTAGGATATTGGGGTTATTTTTTTACAACTCTTGAATAATATTTATAATAATAAATAAATCTGAAAAAATCGGTAAAAAAGATTAAAACTTCTTCGATAAGATCGCTTTATATATATTTTTAATGCACTTAGGAATTCTATTTTAGAAGGGAAAAAATAATGAAATTGGATAATAATATTTATAATAGGGTTTTTAGGTATTGGTAGAGTTATATTTCTCAATGTGGTGTTAATAAGTGATGGAATAGATTTCCTTTTATAATTGAGGGTAAGAGAATTATTCAAATTTCTTAAAATATTAAAAAATTTAAATTATTAATAAATTTTTAATAGACTCAAATTAATATAATTAAAATATAAGGTCAGTATAATCCTATATAAACTAATCAAATTGTTTTTGGTTTTTTTAATATATTTTCACTCTTATAGTTTTTTTTTCAACCCCTTATAAAACCTTTTGACAATTACCATACTATTAAAATTTTGTACTGTCTTAGGGTCAATAATGTCACCAATAATACAAAAATACATAAACATGAAAAATTTATTATTTAATTTACTATATAAAATTAATTTGGTCCAATATATAAAATTTTGGAATTTTATATCATTTAATAAAATATGATTTTAGTATAAAATATCAATATGGTTGATTTATAGAAATATACAATACATTGACCGTAATAATATAATGAAAACAATATTAATTCTAAAAATATTATTTTATAATAAAATTAAAATATTTTTATATCTATAAAATTAAGATATCATTTTATTTGACAATGATTATATTTCTTTTATTTTTTTGTTATCTTTATTTGATATTTATATTAATAAAATAATTAAAACACCAACATTGTGTGCGAATTTATGTTTTATATTTCTTGACTAATAATTAAAAATAAGTTAACAGGACTAAAAGAAATCTTTTACTGTTAATAATATTATTTAAAATATAACATATATTAGAGATTACCCCTTATGAAAAATATTATAGTTATTAAAAACAAGAGTGTTACATGAAGACTTCTTTGAAATAAAACACCATAATGGTCAAAATCTCAAACAAATTGCTCAAAAAAATTCATATACAGAATATCAGATGACTATGAATGAAATATTCTAATAAATATTATTGTGGAATTTATTTGTCTTATTTTTTATACCTTATCATTTTTAACTACAATTACATTATTTATCATTTACCGTCGAATAAAAAATTACCACAATTACTATTCATATTTCCCAAAACAAAAAGTGACCTATTAAATATAAATTATCCTTATGAATCGTAATATTTAATTATTTTTTTATAATTAAAATAAATTTCTTTTGAATTTAACTAAAAATTAAATTGGAAAAATGTAACCAAATAATATTTTTTAGAAAATGCATTTTTAAGTATTATAATTATTTTATTCAAAACTGAAACATGAAATTTATTAAAATAAAATAATGGTATTATTAATAATATAATATGAATAATTATTCTTTTAAACCTTTTTAGAAAATTAATTTTTCAAATGGATGAAATAAAAAATCATTTTTAGGAGAAATCCGTGTTTTTTATTATTCATTAGAAAATAAATGTTTTTAGAAAAATAAAAAAATTATTACCCAAATATAATTTCAATTTGATTATTTGAACATTAAATTATTTTTGTTAAATATAATTTAAATATTTTACTAATTTAATTACAATATTTATCAATAAAAAACATATTTTCAGATTATGCATTTTTTAAGCATAAAATTACATTATTGAAAATTGATTAGTTATTTAATAAGAATTTATAAATGAATTTATATTGTGTAGGTAAATTATATGTATATATATTTCATATTTTTGGTAATATTATCTATAACTTCATATTTAATGGATAGGTTATAACAATCATATTTAAATAATATTACGCAGTTTCTTGAAGCTCGGTGTTGTATGTTATATACACTATCAAACACAGTATTATAATAATATACTGATGTTGCATGAAATGAATGATATCACAAAGATAATATTTTATTTAAAAAAAATCATAATATTTATGTTTGTTACACTACCACATAAATAAATTACATCCTTGCAATTTAGTGATCTCAATAATCAATGGTTCAACTTTTGAAAATGCCCTTCTTGAAATACCAAATAAAAAAAGGTTTAATACAAAATATAATTTATAAGATATAAATTAAATATATATTTTCATCTAGAATAATCACATAACAAGATTTATATGTAGGATAATGTAGGTGGGAGTTGAGGACATAGACAAGGATATAAGGTGTAATGGCCTAATAATTTGAAGGACGATTGAGGTTTGTGATTATATAGAAGTGAATGATCAAGAGAAAGTTAAAAAGGGAAAAAATATATGAGGATTCAAAATCACATTTTTCATCATATAATATTTTAATAAGAAAAAAATATTTTATTGATCTTTTTCTTAGAGTTGAGGAATTCCTTTACCATTTAGAATAAGCATGTAAGGACATATAGTGGCTTGATATTATTATATATCAAATGAACAATATCAACATTTTTATATGCCTTTATAAATTTATACTTCATATATTAATTCATAAAATTAATATCCCTTATAAATTTTTAGGCTTGAAGCCCTAAAATTAACATTTACCGAGTCATTAACTCAATAAATGAATAAAATGTAATTCCTCTTGTACAAATATATTTGCAAGGCCAAAATTGTTAAGAGAATTTATCAAAAAATATCTAATGTTTAATATAATCCATTCCATAAATAGTTAACCTTATGAATCATCCAAAATATATATTTCTGTATTCAATGTCTAAAAATTTATAAGGAAGGTACCAAAATTCTAAAAATATACTAAAAATTATATCACCAAAAAAATAATGTCTCATTTAATGTCATATAAAAAATAAATGAATACCTTGATAAGCTTAAATAATATATTAAAACATAAATACTTTTAACAATTAAATCTCTAGTTATTGAATATATTCCCTATATCAAAACATGTAGTAAATTTCACTAATTGTTAAATAAACCATCAAATCCCAATATATGTTTATAGTCATGAATACATACACATAGACATATCATTATCGTTATTTTACCAACATTAAGCACAAGGTATTTTTCAATTTCCCCAGTCAGGTGTTTTATATAAAGATTAACTTTAAACATATTCACTTATCACGGTTATCAGTACCATTCAACATATTGTCTAAAATACTTAAGGAAATTTTAATATAGTACAGTCATTAAATATTTCATAGCCCTAATAACCAAAATGGCATTGATAAAATAGTCCTATAAAATATTTCTTGAATCGAAACACAAGAACATTTATCATTACCCTTCTTTCTTAAACCATGTTCTATAAGTCATTATATTATTCAATAATAACTCTTTCCATTCATACATCCTTTGTAATATAATTATAATTAAAAATATGACCATTACACATACATTATTACTCATTATCTTCACAATCATTCCCCTAGGACCTAGATTATCCCAATGCCCATATTTCCTACATTTTAAACATTAAACCATTGATAATACCTTATGGAGACACTTATTATCAACCATTAGATTAAAAAAACAATTAAATTTTATTTGTAAATTACATGTTTCTTTTCACCACATAATAAATTCTAATTTTCTATTGAGAAACTATCATCGGTGTTTCTTTCTAAATTTCCAACGTGATGGAAATAAGGACTTAATTACACTATGGAAACAACTATTCAAGATCATTGTGGACTCCAATATTTTCTTCCATAGTGAGTTTGAGAGTTGGTTTTGGTGATGTTGTTAATCATATATCATAATAAATTATTAGTTATAATTACAACATCATTTAACCTAGTCACCATTACTTTTTTCTACTCATTATCATATTGTCTATCACCATAAAAATTAACCTAGTTTCTTCTAGTTCCCACTATTGACCAAAACAAAAAATCATTGTTTGATATACACCAATCATAGTGGGAAATAAATAATTCATGAACAATCAAATATAATATATCTAAATAATTAATATTTCTTTAACCTAGTTTATTCATGGTTATCATGTATTCAAAAACATAAACATGTTAATAAATAATATATGAAGTATCTAAACAATATACCTAAGATGATTCAAAAAGTTGTACAATGAGGTCTATTTTTTGTACCAGGGAATGTTTGGTCCATGATTTATGTGTATTTTTCATATTTGTTACCCCTATCTACATTTATTTTATATACATATATAATTTTAATATCTAACAAGAGATTTATTTCTAGTAAAATACACAAAGTATTAATCTTACCAAAGCATTAGGACATTATATATATATATATACTCAATTTTATCATAGGGTTATGTTTTGTTAGCTATGTTTTACTAAATCTAGTTCCCAATGTTTCTAAAAAACATTCCATGATACCAACTGTAAAAACCATAACCCTTTCATCCCAAATCTAGTTGTTATATTGTAATATCAGAACTAGATTAATGAAATAACATAAAAAAGGATAGAATATTTTAGTATTACTTATAAATTAGATGGAGACTTGATATTTAAATAATTTTTTTTAAAACACACAATATGTTTTATTTTATAATTTCATTATTCTAATTAGCATATACAATTATATTAATCACAAAAAACTGCTTTTTATCTTTGTAAAAAGAATCATAAGAAAGGGGAAAGATCTAATTCATAATATGGGTATTTGTATTGTGGAATCTATCATTAATAAATAAGGAATAATCAATATAAAAGGGTAAATAACATAACATTAATTTAACCTAATTAATAACTCCGACATGAAGAATACTTTGTATGGAATAAACATTGAGTAAATAATAAAATATAAACAATCACGTCATATTGAAACGTTTCATTAAATTATAAAACAAATCAAATAATTACATGTAAATTAATAATATATTACATAATAATCTAATTCATAATGCGGGATTTTTGAATCATACTATCAAGTCATGATCTGAGACATGTGAACATATTTTCAAGGGCTTGTGCCATAACACCTACACAAATGGGTATGGAAAAAACCAAAACATAAGGTAGTTTTTATCATGAAACCAATTGATGCATAAAGGGGTAATATCATGCTCAATGCATAATATACTTAGTCAAATTCAGTCCACATATGAATTAATATTACATCTTATTTGACGTTCCTTAACAACATAAATAATTGTTTATATTGAAAAAACTCTTGATATTATGTAACAAAAATTAATCATAAACCATAAAAATAAATATGATTAATGGTAAAATTAGATAGAATAATCAAAATAAAAATAAATTTATTTATTTTTATGTATATTAAGATACATTAGAGATATTAACAGAATATTATTTAGAAAAATAAAATTTTTACGTTTAACATAATTTTTTGAATACAAAAAATGAACATGTATTAAAAGATGAATTTATTATTTAATGAAAATTGTCAAAATATAAAGGAATCTTAAAATCATTGGTTCATAATGATGTTGTGAAATTCCATTCATACATTATATGTTATCAAACATTCATTTCTAATTTTTTTATGAAAATCAAAAAATTACGTCACTTAGAAAAAAGGATAGATGATTCATTTTTTAATTTTTTGTAAAAATATAAAAAAAATTAAAATTAAACAAAAAAATTATAGAATATTAAAATCATATTTGAAATTATTTTTAGATAACATGGACCTTGATGATTAATATTACATTGCTTAAACATAAACATAAAAAATCATGAATAATGATGGGCATGTGAAATAAAACCTTATCACATTGGTTGATTTTGATTCATAACCCCCATGAAATGAATAACATCGAATGATACATTAATTATCATGAATGAAAAAAAATTCATGATATAATATATCAAAGTTTTAGTATATAAAAGCCAATAAATAAAAAAATGGTAAATAAGACATAAGACTCGCTAATGTAAAAGTGAGATTAGAAACACTTACCCCAAGTCCAAATTGATGACATGTTACTTTAAAATAATTTATTATAAATTTATACTAATATACACGTATCTATAATATAATATATTATCCATTTATAACTTTTCATTACCTTTTTTAAAAATATATTTTTACTATTATTATTATTTTTGGGGTTAGCTGCTTTGTTTTTTCTGTACATTTTGATTTGGTAGTTTCAGTGCATATAATATTTATGTAGTTCCATAAAAATTATTATAATATTAAAAATATAAATTTTCAATCAAATATATTAATTATTGTATTCATCCACATATTGAGGTAAAAAATTAATTAAATTGTTCATTGTGATAGTAGTACGTACAATCGAATGGATGTTTTTTTAATTTATATATGGATGGAATGAAATAAAGGTATAAAATAATTACATTTAAATAATTATTATTGCATCCTATATATTATATATTGAAATTAGTTCCACATTCATGACCAGCCTAATAGTGTGGTGATGAAGAAATCATTATACTACTATGTGGAGATGTTATGTCCTACGCATACAAGAGTAGTATTTTCACATTTTGTAGGATATAAATGAAATGGAATATTGTTATAAGATAATAATAATAATATCTCAGAATATTTATTATACTATTTTTTTATTTTATAATGGCCACTAAATATTATGTGGTTGTAGACGAAGAAATAAAAATGAATGATTTGGTAAATTTGATTACCTCTTCTTTGGTAGACTCTTTTTAAATCTCTTCTTAAGACACTTAGGGTTTCAATTTGAGATTTCATAGAACCTATAGAACAAGAATAAGGTTGTATATAAATTAAATGGTCATATTTGGGTCAATATATATGTATCAATGTGTTGTAAATAAATAAAGGGATGGGATCGCTTTCATAATTGAGGGGAGGTTCGTTTTTGGTATTTCTTAAACTATTAAATCAATATAAATTATTACTAATATAAAAATGCATCCAAATATAAATTATTAAAATTATATGTCAAAATTTGTCAACATAATTTCATTTAATAAAATTTTGTCATTTATGGATATGTTTCCACCCTTATATTTTAGTTTTAACCATCATTAATCCATTTGACAATTACTCTTGTATGAAAATATTCTACATTATAATGGTCAATAATGTCACTATAAAATTCCAAAAAACTGATTACTTAAAAAAAATTGATTTAATGAATAATATTTAAATTAATTGGTTTCATATATATTTTGGGATTTTTTATCATTTACTATATTATTATTTATTATAAAATATCAATATTGTTATTTTTTGAACTATTCTTTAATTTGACATTGATAATATCACGAAAACAAATAGAATAATTTTTTTTATATCTCCAAAATATCATGGTCATATATAAAATTATTTTATAACATTATTTATATCAAATTATGTTACTCTTAATATTTTAAATATCATTTATTTGATTTCTAAATTAAATGAATAATTATTGCATTTTGATTGTGTAAGCATTTCATATCATTATTTCATCAATTAAAAGTAAAAGTATAATAAAATTATTAATAAAAATATTATTTAGTTCAAAATATTAATTCAGTTCAATCATATCTTCTAGATAACCCCATATTAGAAATATTATAATAAATAAAAATAGCGTATAACGTTATAGACTTTTCATGAAATATAATACTATAAAAGGAATAAACTCATCCATATATTAATAAAATTATATATAAACGAATTTCTAAATTTTATGGAAGAAATTACACATAAAATAATAATAATTCAAGTTTTTGTATGATTATCTATTCCTTATAATTTTTTATTCATTTTTTATTACTCGAATTACCCTTTTCCTTGGTAAAAAAACTACTAAAATTTATAATACTGTTGAAAAAACTAAAAGGTACCTATTTAAAAACTTTTGGACCACATAAATAAAAATATTAATTCCAATAATTAATAATTTAATACACATTAGTTTCATAATTTAATTTATAATTAATTTAGTAATACACATTACAAACCCACCTTTTAAAAAAATTACTTATTTAGTATACAAATATTTATATACAAAATTAAATAATTAAAATAATGATAATGAACATAATCAGATTATAAATAATATAATATTACTAATTATTCTGTTTATTTATTTTAAAATATATTTTAACATTTCAGAGGTTCATATAAAAAATTATTTTTAATAAAAACTGTTTTCAGAAAATTATTAAGATTTTACACTATGATAATTTTTATATGAACATTTAAAAAATGAATTTTTTTTTAAAAAAATGTACACATTCCATATTTTGAATATAATGTATTTTTATTTAAAATAATGGTTTATGATAATGTATTTATTAAGAGTAAAATATTGTTTATAAAAACCGAGTGATTATTTCATAAGAATCAATCAATGCATTTCCTCGAAGTAGGTTCCTTATATATATAGCATAATTAAATTAACACTATTCATAACCATTAATTTAATATCAATTATTTAAGAGCCATATTTAAATAGTATTCAACAATTCATTAAAAATCGATGTTTTGTGTTTTATACACTATCATACATACTATTCTTTTAAAATATCAGGTCTGCATGCAACAAAAGATATCCCAAAGATAAATTTTATTTAAAAAGAAAATATTATAAAATATTGGGGTTTTATATTAGTGTGTCAATATGGGGGATGTCATGTACTTCCTTTGTTTTTTCATGGTTGAATTCAATCCATTGATGGTATACCATGAAGTCGATAAATATTACGAATGTCACTCAAAAAGTGAAATTTATGGGGTTTGATCTTTAATGTGTGTTTTCATGGATTATTTAAAATTATACACATATTCGTATAGTGATCATAGTTTTATTTATTCACCCATGAACGATATAATGTAGTTATGCATAATGTGTTTGTATATAGAATAAATATTATTTAGTCGAAAAGTAATTAATTATTTATAGTAAAGCCATTAGGGTTCTCAAAATGTGGTTGTCCCATCATCTTCAACTTCCATCCATATTTAATTATATTCATAGTATACATGCATGAAGTAAGGGTCTTATAATCCAATTATCTCATCAAAAAACTATTTTGTGACCCGAACATTGATTTCATATTTGATGAAGTCTCGATAAATATTCATAATGAAAATGAATATTCATATATTTCCATTATTATTATTGAAATTTCTAATTCAATGGACCGCCCTGAAAATATAATCATTTATCACTTTATCGGGTTCATATTTCACTTTTTTAGCATGGGTAGAATTCATTTTACTATTTACTTATTTTTTATCTGTGGAATTATTTTGGTAGGTGAAGGTGATTGGTATCCACCTCAGAACATCTCCTAAGAAACATGGTATTATTATACGTGAAAACATTATGGTGTTTTTTTCGAAATATATATATCATTCATACTCCTCATGTATCATGGGGAAACTACTCGATGTAGGCCATAAAACCTCATCAATATCGATATTTACCTATATAATTTAATAAATGTTGGTAAATAAACATTCCTCAAATACTAGAGGGGCACCCCTAAGGTCTTCTTCCTCTTATTATTTTTTTCATTATTTAAGTAATAAATGATGGGGGTCTAAGATTCATAAAACACTATAGGGACATTTTAATTTTATTAAATAGTGATGTGACGTCTTTGAATTATGAACATTATGATGTAAAGGTGTCATTATTGAAAAAATTCATAATTTATTCCTTATTTATTGTTTTTATTAGGATATTATAGTGTAGAGACATCTAATTATTCAAGGGATAGTGTTGGATAAGTACCCTTGGGGGATTCATTTTCATGGGAATCCCTATATACATGGGAGTCAATAACATCGTTTATTTTATCCATTTAATTTAAAGAAATAATGATATATAAAATGTGGCCACATGTTCCAATTTTCCATTCTACCCTCTTGTATTAAATGCATTGTAATAAAGTTTGAATGGAATTACCCAATGATTTTTATATTTTTGAGCAGTTATATAAATCTACTTGATGGGAAGAATAGATTTCTCATTATGTTCACTCAATGGATTGGCTGTATATGTTTTGGTCAATTGGTGTGGTTACATATATTTTATAATCCTATATTATTTTCTTTCATTCCCTCTTAAAAATATCCATCTATTTATAAGGACTCCCATGTCTCAAAATGGTAATTATAAATGTATATCACTCCATCATGCTTATTAATAAATAATTTAAAACATTGATTATATGATGAGGGTACCACCGGATAATTATGAAGACATTTCATCCTAAGTCATTGAAATCCATAAAATAATAAAATATGATGAATTCAGATTTTGAAATAATGTATTTGAGTTGTGATCATATCTTTATCATCCCAAGAGAGGTTTTATAACCTTTTCATATTGATAATTGGTCTAGGTAGAAAAATAAAACTGAACTTAATTATAGCCCATGAATCGTTGAATCTATCCAAGGATGAGATTGATCCTATATCCATTTTATATCAACGATTGACCAACAATGATGTTTTATGGAGTTTCTGACAAATATAGCATCATGATGTGTTCTCATATTGTATTTTAGCAATTTAGTGTTCTATATAGTGATGAACATATAGAATTCAATTATATAGGTATCTATAATTGTATAAATTATCTTCAATGACAATATCATTGAATTCATAATGGCTTGAGAGGGCCTTGATGATCTTTCCACTGTGATAATTTTAGTGACGACTTGCTTATAAATTTAGAGTTTGGATATATAATTATTAAATAATTTATGCATTTCACGATTCTATATTAAGAAACTATTTTCATTTACATAATTTTTTCCCATTAATTAATAATTTGGGAAATGTTTTGTTTGAGTAGATAAAATTCACTTTGGATTATTGTACCTGGGATTATTTTTTACCTATGTTATAGGTCGATATATTATACCAATGGGGTTTTTTCTAGAGAGATATATGATTTATAACTAAGACAATAAAATAATAAAATAGAATGTCTCCAAGATGATTCCAGAGAAAATTGGTTCTACTATTGGGTATACAGAACAACATCGCTCCATGTTTTTACTCTATATATAGTTTCTATAGATACACATATTGAAAATTGAAATATTTCATGATAATTTGTTCCCTCACCTCATCAGCCTCTTGGGAATGTTTCCCAGAATCACAAATTATTAGTAGAGAACATAGGTTTTTATGTATCTCATAAATCAATGTATATTTATTCTAAATTATTGAAATTAACATAACAAAATTTTAACTCTTAATATGATGAGGGAATCATTTGGAAATTATATCCCCATATTTCAAATTATAGGAGAAATAATTATATATATGTTTTTACTAGAATTGGAATTGTTTTATATTATTAATCTTCTCTATGGTCATTATTTCTTGGTTTCATTTAATTTAAAAAAACCATTATGATGGCATTTCTCTGGGTAATCAGGAGGATTCTAGGTCCAAACTATTTGATGTAATTTCGTCTTAATAATTGAAAGAACATGATAGAACTATTTCCTTGTCATCAATTCAAAAAATATCAAAAAAAAAATCCTATGTGTTACTTCATTTCATTCGTTATATTCCCTTGTATTTAAGATAGAGTTGATGGATTCCTATGTAAGAGGCTTCCCTAGTTTTACCTACATGAAATATGAAATATTTTAGAGGATATCCTTGAGTAAAAACTAATGTTGAATTTTAGGCCCTACCATTTTATGATAGAGGTAATATTCTAGTTCGCTCTTGAGAATAATTTTTTTGCCAATATAATTTCTAAGTAAATTGGGTATCTTTTTCTGTTATTAAAATGAAATACACTAGAATCTTATCTTTAATAAATGAATAATTATTATCCAATCATTACTAAAGATCTGAATTCATTTTATCCTTTCCCTATTATTTATGGGTGTATTAATAATGTTGTGTCTAGTTAGAGGTTGTTTTAATATTCTAATTGACTATTTTAAGTGTTGATGTTGAAATTGGAACCATATTGAGTGAGATATTTTTAGTCTTATCATTCGTAGAACATATCACTCACATTTCATGATTAAATATATTTTGGGACTTGTTCTTCAAGATTAAATAATCCCTGAACTATGTTATTTCCATAAACACATGTAATCCCCCATGATTTTCATCGAGAATAAATTGTGTTCGTAATTTATCCAAGAGGTTCATTATGTAGATCACTACTAATTATTCTTGGGGAATTATCATGTTGAGGGTATATGTAAAACCCATAAATCCGGGTTTATTATCCATGTATCTCTAATTTCCATGTATTTTGAATTTTTTAGAACAAAAATCATCATAATCTTTAGTTTTTTATGAATTTATAATGGAATTGGTGATTAAGGTCCTACCAACTTGTAACAGGCCTCGATGTTGTGTTAGTATACAACAAAAATGTCAGCTGATCCAAATTCTACACAATTCATTTGATTTTATTGAATTTTATTAGATCATGTGTACCCATAATGGTGTCCAACAAGAACATTAATCATGTCATGTTTTATTAAGGATCACATATATCATTGACGGTCAAAAAATTGGAGTTTCTAATGATATGAAGAGAATGGGGTAGCATTGACCCATTTAGGATATAGATTCCTCTCCAACTTCCCTAGTATATTCCATCCTTCTATGGATTATGTCTGAGTCTCTTGGGACTCAATAGAGTTATGAAACTCTAAGAAAATAATTTCCTAATTATGTTGAGAGGATTCTTAAGATGAGATAATAATAGAATCCTAAGAGGGTTTTCTTATATATGTTGTGTATAAAAATACATTATATAGTGACTGAAGAAATACATTAGAATAATTTAGTACTTCATGACAAACTTTTTCAACAAATAAAATCCAAGTATCTTATGCTATAGTGTATTTAGAAATATATATTCAAAAATACATCATCTTAATATTGAAAAAATATATTTACTTAAAAATACACATAGTTCTACTATCTCTAATAGATATTCTAAAACTGCATAGTATAACTGGGTAAAATACATAAGGAAATGAATAATCTATAATGACTAGTTTTAGAATAAACACTGGAATAGAGAAAAACCTGATAATAAAGAGGAATGTTATGATATCATATTGAGGATTATCATAATCTTGGAAACATTGAATAAGTAAATAACATTAAAAATCATAGAATCATATAACATGTGGGTACAACATATGACATGAAATCATAAAAATATGTCAAGACTGAATCAAATAACCAACATTATAAATTTGAAAAATTCTCAAGGGTGATTATGTTCACTCCCAAATCCGATGAACAAAGTATAAAAAGTCTCATAGTAGATTATGTTCCCTTTGAAATTAGTTATTTATCATCTCTTAATATATATAAAACAATATATAATTAATTTAAAGGTTATATATTATATCCCCACATGTAAATAACATAGCATGGTCAGGCTTATTACCTATTCACCATACACATTTGAAAATGTCCTATTGCTGATTAGGTTTACTCTGTAATCTTATAAATAACATATCTTGAGATATAAGTCTTTACAAAAAACATTAGAGAGGTGTATAATTATAGGCCCATCTATTATGTAAAACCATGTGATATTATAAAAAACAATACCATTTCATTTTTATATTCATTAAATTTATTCTATATACTTATATTAATTATATGAATATAATGTAATTTTATAGAAAAAATAAATCATTATTCATACAAATTTTTTTATCAGATATGGGTTTTTATGGTTTTAATTGAAAATTTCATAATTTAATTATCTTAAATAAATATCATTTTTTAAATCATCATACCAAAAATATATTAGTGGGAAATTTTGGACTTTTTTAAAAGAATGTGTTTTTTACTTAATAGTGAAAAATACAAATTCCTACTGAAAAAATTTAATTTATTTTCAAATTTTTAAAATCAGAAAATCTATTTTGGAATATTTTTTAAACATAATCGGTTTATTTTTATTAAACATAATGTAATAATTTTTTTTCAATCAACACGATGATTGTATTTTGTGTAAAAACATGTTTATTCTCGAAAAGACATTTTGTTTTCGAAAAAAAAATGTTTTCAGTACTGTTTTTCATTTTAATATTAATTTAAAATCATCCAATCCTATAAATTAAAAAATAAATAAATTATTATGTTGTTTTTATTATGAGGTCCAAATTTTTTTATATTTCCCTTTTACTTTTAATCATTATGAATACTAACCTTAGTAAAAAATTAATCACCTTGGTATGGGTAAATTGGGTAATTAATTTTAAAAATATTATGATAATTTATAATAAATTTAAAAAAAATTAATTTATGGGACGATTTTATTTCATCAAATATCAGAAAAAAAAAATTAGATATATCCTTTATTCTATATAACATTGATTTTGACATTCATAATATTTATGTAAAATATAATGTTAAAAATTCCACTACCTTTATTTCAATGTCAAATATTTTTTAAACAGAGATGAAACAACATATCTCAAGTTATAAATAATTAATTTCATGATATTTTTTTAAGGGTAATTTATCTGAAGATTTTATTGGTCTAAGAATTACCATAAATTCTTATGCAACACTTACACATTGATTGTGGAGGAAATAGAAATATCAATTATATAATTTGAAAAACTCTAAAAGTAATATTTTTGGGTAATTTAAAGTTTCCATTTAATTTTATAGATAAGTATTACAAATTTATTTAAATTTTAATGGATTATATTTTAAATTTATTTATCTTTAATTTTTTATTGAAGTAAAATCAAATTAATAGTCCCAAAAACATTATGATATTTTATAAAATATATTATTTTATTAAATGATTGTAAAGTCATAAAAAGTTTATCCTCATCCAAGTGAATAAGATATGAACAAAATATTAACCTTTTCTTATTTTTGGACCATTTATTTGACACCCTGTGATTGTGAAACAATATAATGTTATATAGCGTATTGAACATGCATCACAATGTTTAAATGAATTGAATTATAATTTTAAAATTTTGTAATATAGACATGATCGATTTTACCTAGTCAATGAATTTGAGGATGTGAATAGTGTATAATAATTCAATAAATGTAAATAATAGTACTATATAAATTATTAATAAATAGTGATGTTTTAATAAATATATTTCATTCTACAAAAATATATTTCCTCTGGAAATAATTTTTATTACTTTCTCTGATAAAATAATAAAACTAATATATATAATGTATAAAAAAATTATATTATAAAACTAATATTATTTTTAAATCATTAAATAATAATTTAATTTGGATGAATTTGTTGGACTTTTTGGAAAATATTGATTTTTTATTGAATAGTAAAAAATACCAATTTTTGCAAACCTATTGTTTTCATTTAATATATAAAATATTTTAAAATTAAAATTATTATTTTAATTTTATTTAAAATTAAATTATTTATTATTTTGTGATATAAAATCTAATAAATTATTTTTTAGTCGTATTTATATTATATTTTGGTAGAATTTTATTATTTGGATTAAAAATGCATTTCTATAAAAAAAACGTTTTAAAGTGCATAATGTAACTTCATTTTAATTAATAAAAATAAATACGAAAAACAAATTATTTCAAAGAAATTTATGGTTTATAAATATTAAATCTTGAATTTATATTCATATAATGAATATTACTAGTCAAAGTGTTAATGTAAAATATTCTTTTCCTTGAAAAATGAATTTTTCAAAAGGCCACTTTTTCTCCCACTTATGGGGTTTATTTTAAATTTTATAATAAAAAATATGAGAATTGAATTTGGTAAAATGTATTAAATATTTATAATATGAACAATTTATATTTTATAAATTGTTCAATAACAAAAATTTTCCAAGGAATAATTAATATATTAAAAAACTAGTTATTGTAATGGAAAAAATTAAATTCGTAAACGTGAGAAACCTTATATGTAACAAGGTTAACATGTTTAGAAACAATTTATTTTTATTTGTGAATATTGTTTTGGGTTATATATCCTTTAATATGTTATTTATTATTATTTTATTATCTTTTAATGAGAGTGACTTTCCATTATAGTATAGTTTGGTGTTTTTACAAAAATGCCACTCCACCTCAATTACGGAAGAGAACCCCTCCCCTCAATTCAACACACCTATAAAACCATTTTAATACAATTAAACCTATAAAAATATCTCATAAACAACCTTATACAAAGTATATATCTTCTATTATTTCCAAAAAACAACCATAGAATCCTTTATAAGGTATCTATAGGAGGTTTCAATAAGAAAAGGTAATCATCTTTAATGAGATCCTTATTTTTTACATGTCATAAATCCACATTATATTGTGTTTTATAAATTCAATTATAAATAAAAAATAATATCATATAAACAAATATTATATTATTTTTATGTATTAATATTTACCTATATACTCTTCAATCTATTGGAAAATGTAACCAACATTCAGGTGTACATCAGATTACTGCCTGACAAAGTGATGTAATTTGTTTTCCATCATAAATTCTAATGGATATTCATGAATATTTATTTTATATTCTTATATTATATTCCTGAAATATTTAAAATTTTATAAAATTTACATATCACATACCTGGTTATCTTACCATCCATTGAAGAATTATAACATTGTTCTCATGTACGTAGGGCTACTTCCCCGCAATGACATATCATTCATTTTTTATTACAAAATTAAATTAATATTATTTTAGGTGTATTCAAATAAATAATAGTATATTAATGAAATAATGGTCACTATAAAAATATAATATACATCTTACCTTCCTTCCATCATGATCGTTTTAAAATGAAAAAATCAATCAAGCATATATAGGTCCTACAGTCACCCTGATCGTAACAATGTTCAATTTTCCTAACTATATTTCTTGATAAGTTTTAAAATTATAATTGGGGTATAAAAATGATAATTTTATCATTATTATTATTCATAAATATAATGAACTTATAATCTCATTGACCTTAGTAAACTTACCAATGTTATTTTAAGAATTCTGAATATCTTCAAAACTTCAAACATGAACCTAAATAATTAATTAATTTAATATAAAATGATAATAAAATAAATAAATAATATAATAAAATTTAAAAATATATCATTAAATTAGAAAATTAACATATTTTTATTATTCCAGAAGATAAATAACACATGTGACAATTCGGCCTCAAGGTTAGGGTCTTACTCTCAAAACATCTTTCTTTGAGACACACATTCTTTTATAAAAAACATAATTTTATATGATTTATATACATCCCGTTTAAATATTATATCATTAATCCTTAACTAATAATAGTATTTTTTGTTTAAATTTTCTTGCACCAATTTTTCAGGTTATGATTCAATATTTAACGACATGGTGATGGTGTATGTTTCAATCCCATTTTAATCCGTATTTTTATGCCTGAATTTACCTATATGTAATTTATTTGGTTATTTTTTATTAAAAAAAATTAATTTTATTTTCCAATGGTTTTTAATAAAATTTTAATGTAACAATACCATTTTCCTCTAGTTATTACTTAAAATTATTTACTAAATTTCATTATGGAAAATCGACATTATTTCTCTCTTTAGTTGAAAACATTAGCACATCATTTTCCATGTTTTATTTAAAATAATTTACAAAAATTATTTAATATTATTATATAATTGTTGTAATTTATTTTATACATGGTTACTTTCTTACAATAAAAATTAAAAATAATCTTTTTTTTAATTTTCCAAATGAAGTGTTTTATTATTTTTTCCATAGAGTGAAATGAATTTTTTTAAATTATACCAAATGTATTGGGTTATTAATCATCAGAAACATTATTTTATTTAAATATTTATTTGTAATTTAAAATATTTTTTACAATGAAATGTATTTCCAATATAATTTTTGATTTTTATTATTTTTTATCAAAAGATATTTTCAATGCGAAAAGGTTATTTTCCTAAGAATTGTTTTAAAAAAATTTAAAAGTATTTTTATTCATCAAAAAAAAATAAAAATTAATGTTATATAATGGTTATAAATTATATATATACATGTATCAAAAAAATATACCTAGCTCACTCTACCTTCATTTAATGGGGTAATTCATTCCTTAGGATTATTTCTAAAGTTACTGCTTAAAGAAATCTCTTTAGACAATGAAATGGGTCCGGATTATATGACCTATTTTTTCAATGGGTAATTATTATGTTTATGCCTTGTGATTTTTTTCAATATGTTAAAAAAATTTCATGTATATGAAATAAATGTGATTGGTGGTCTAATGATTTTATATCCCTCTAATAAATTGGGTAATTTTTTACTCTCATGAGAGTCCATGTATGAGATTAGTGAGTGAAACTAATCTACTATGGTACTCTCTTAACCATTTGATGTTATCATAGTGGATATACTTAAATTATAGTTACGTATTTTTGTTGTTATTGCCAAATTTTCTATGAATCTAGGTTCATGTGGTGTCATGATTCGAATGTCATTATATTATGTTATTACTCTTCGACCTTCTCTTTTATGATATTGTGTTATAAATATTACTCATATGTTACGTTTCTGGATCATGTTTATTCCCATAAATATATTTTTATCTCACAACATGAATTTATTTATTACCGTGGTTATCTTTTCTAGTTTTCTATGTTCAGAAAATTTAGATAATCATTATGTAGATTAAAATAAATATTTTTCATTCTACTTGTTTTATATACCTTGTTTCCAAATAAACTATTCCTTTTTCCACAAATTGTAATTAATGTATGTTTATATTAAAAATATTGTAATAATTGTCTAAAAGTATTTATTCACTATATTTAGAATGAGATTAATTTTTTGGGTAACATCTAAAATCATTTTTATAAAATTTAAGTGAGAAACACATGGATAATTCTACAAAAAACCATGATTATAGGAAGATATAATTGAATCTTAGTGAAGGATACAACCTGTGGTTTCCAATAATTTAAATCTGTCTCTATATAATAAAAATGGAAGCGCCTATAATAAAATTACCCCAAGGGGTGGTTACCATGAAAATGTAACATTTTTATGGTATCTGTCAGCACATAGTAAATGATAACAGACCTTTCTAAACAGATGGTTTGACACTCCTAGTGGCTATTATTTTGAGATTCACAAAACTCTTTACGAAATACTACAAATATCATGAAAAAGTTATTATGACATAAAAATTAATAAGATAAAATATCATGGACAACAAAGACTGAAACCTAGAGTCTCATAAAGAAGTATATGCATATCATTTATAAATTATTTATTTTAGGTTATAATTTTCCATTTTTGTATGTTAATGAAGTGAAATCTTGTTCCTTTTATTACATTTAGATAATTTACAAAAAATTGATAAGGACTTCCAATAACCTATGTGATGGGAAATTTAATTATTTTCCTAATGAGATTACTAATTTAATGGAAAAAAATTAGAAATCTTGTGATATTTCTAATTGATATATCTCATTTTAGAATTAATATGTAGAACATATTTGAATTTCTAAACATAACAATCAATAGATAAATGGTGTCTCATTAAAGTTCAAGTGAAAACAGAATATTACAAAAAGAATATTCAATTTCATACATGTCAAAGATGATGCAAAAGATCCCATGGAAAATGCCTTAATGGAACTGGATGATACATTATGTGTGTGAAAGGAAGATGAAAGAAACTAATTTATATGGAATAATAATGATTCCTATAAAAATTATTTAGTGAAAAAGATTCAGCCTGAGAATCCATAAATATTTCAATATCTTAAGTATAGGGAACATGGTTATTATATTTGTCAATTCCATAATCTATGTATTAATTCCTAAGGGGCATTGATATAAAACTCTTTGATTTGGAAAGATTAATTTATTTTGTTTCTAGAATTTAAGAGTCATGTTGTTAAAATATTTTTAATAATTATATTATACTAATGCTGATAGAAAAACTAATAAGGATTTTTATGTTGTTTTTTATTAAGTATTTGAAAGAATACATTAATTGGTACTAATTACCGAGAAAATTAATTTTTACCATAAGGTTGTATTTTATATAAAACACATAATTGAGGAAAATTTAATCCTTGATATGTTTTTTATTTAGAGGTAATTTTATTCAAATAACATTATTGGATTTTATAATAACTATATAGAATAATTTAGTTGTTAAAAAATGATTTGATGATTAATTTTATTTGAAAAATATTCATTATGTATTGGGATTGTTATAGGAATTATATTAATATATTTTTAGAAAATGTAAATACTACATGTCATTGGATGTGAAATTATATATGGAAAGGTTGCAAGTTTGAACACACAATTGAAGGGAGACAAAGGTACCATTCTTATCACTGGACTATGTCATGTCCTGCTTAATGTGACATTTTTTAAAATAATTAATTTTTTGAATAAAACATAAGTACATTATTTGAATCATATTAGAGAATAATTTTTTTTTTGGGATTTTATTAGGTCATTACTGATATTTTGGGAAAGGATTTATCGGATTAAGAGAGATATATATACATATAAAACAATTATCTTTAATGTAAACCATTATTTGTAAAGAATCCTATTAATCTTTTGGATATGTAATTTTAAGGGTATGATATAAAATTGTAAGTTGAAACCTTATTTCTTATTGTGGTTATAATGGTCATTTTGGATATAGTGTTATTTATTTATTGAATTTTTTAGGTTAAACATTTCATTTTTTGTTGTATTTTGATGATTAATATATTCATAATCATTTTGTGTATTATCATACATTGTTTAGACCATTTTGTTTTTAATAAAGATAAGACGAATAAAATTTTATTATTTTATGGATCTTAAACTCAATTTAATGTTAATTTTAGTGCATGAGTAATAAAAACATTATCTTGGATATTCATTTCATAGAGTAATAGGTGATGTGAAATTATATTAAATAATAATTAAAGGACATCATTTTTTTAATGAAATTCCATATTATATAGTGTGTATATATCCTATATTTCTTTATCTTGTTCATAAAATTATCCCTTATCTCTGTGAAAGTAATCTCAAAAAAAATTATACTATATCCATTTTATCTCATTAATCATTGGTCTTTTAATCCATCACAAATTTATGGTTTTGTGGTTGATAACATTCTATTTATTATTATCATTATTATGATCAATGATAACTCTCCAAAAAATTATAAAAATTACATATAATTATATTTCCTCTCATATCACTAATTAACTCTTACTTAGAAACTTAGGCATTTGTTTTTTAGAATATAATTGTATTTCTATTTCCATATTTTAAGAGGATTTTATTAAGCCTTTTTTGTTATACTGTTTTTTAAATAGAACATTGCCATATGTAAAACTCTTGATTACTGAACAGAAGTTAAAATTTCTTGGATTCATTTTATGTATTGTTTTAGAATGTAACACCCAGGGAATTGAAAGGAACACAATGGTTATAGAGTATTTAATATTAATCTTTGTGTTTAAATGAACTGTGATATAATATAAAAACATTATTATTTAAACATGACCAATTTAATAGAACCATTAAATTGTAGGTATGAATTATAAGAGAAACCCTTTGAAATAAAAAATATATATAATATACATTTATTGATGAATTCTTAATAAGAACTATTATTTTAAAAAATGTGTTTTATTATACAAAAATATGATTCCTTCGAGAATGATTTCATTCCAATTTGTGAGAAAAATATTCTAATTACATTATATTTTTATTTTTAATTATATTATTTTATAAATTGAATATAAAATTTTTATATCATCATATTAAAAAATAATTACAGAGAAATTTTTTGGCTTTTTGAAAGTATCGATTTTTCAATGAATAGTTATGATTAAATATATTTGTAAAATAGTATTTCCTTTTTCAAAATTTATTTAATTTAAGCTTCTCAAATATATTTTAATTTTATTTAAATGAAGAAATAAAAATTATTTAATTATATTTAATCCAATTAATTACATTTGAATCATATTTATACTAAATTTTATTATATGTTTATTGTCATGATTAAAATTCCTTTTTCTGAAAATAAAATTAATTTGTTTAATGTATCCATAGTTTATCTAATCAAAATGATTCATAAAATTTAATTATTTAAATTAAATTTATTTATTATAGGTCTATATTTTTATTTAATTTCATATAATGAATAATACATGTTATAGAGTTAATGTAAAATAATTATTTCATTGAAAAGTTAATTTTTAATAAAACTGAATTTTCGTCACACTTTTTGGTTTTATTATAAATTCAATTACACAACTTATTTGAACTTAATATAGTTAAATGGATTAAATATATTTAATACGAGTAATTTATATTAAATAACATGTTCAGATTACTTTTTGGTTATAATTAATGTGAAAACAAAAAAAAAGCTATCATGGTAAACAATTTAATGTTATAAAAGTGAGTAACCAATGATTTAAAGCAGATAACATGCTCAAAAAATGGTTAATTTTAATTATGATGGTGTTTATTAGAAATAAAAATTTTGTAATATTTTTTTTAATTTTTGAGGCACTTTTCTTGAGAGTGTCTTCCCTTTATTGAATAATTTTGGGTATTTACAAAAAAGCACTCATCTTCAATTTTAAAAGGAAACTCATCCCCTATGTTTTTAACACCTATCAAGATATTTGTAAACAATAAATAAATAATTTCCACCCCATAATTATCCACACATTATTTCATAGGTTCATCCTAAAAGACAAACCTTATGGTCATGAATAAGTGATCCAAACATTTTTCTTCTAAGCAATTGTAATCATCTTTGATGAGATCCTTATTTTTAATTCATATTTTTACATGATAAATTACTTCATAAAAAATTAAAATGTAATAAAATAATTATCTCTTATATAATAATATATTATTATTTTTTTTAGCAATATTTATTTTTCCCATTTGCAATCAAATGGGAATGAAACCACTGTTCGTATGCACTGAGGACCACCACCTCACAAAATGATGTAATTAATTTTATATCATCCCAAATCATAGTTATTCATGATTATAGATTATATATATATATATAATATTCAATTAATATTAATAACAGTGTAAAATGAACATAACATTCATCTTATTACCTTACTATCCATTGAATAATGAAAACATCGTTCGAGTGTGCGGTCAATGACCACTTCACGAAGCAATTTTATTAATTTCTTTATTACCGCATCACATGGATGTTATATTTAAGTATATTTAATGAAATAAAATGGAATTTGACATATAGTTTTCATTATATAAGTATATAATAACACTTACCTTCCATCCATCAAGGTCATTGAAGAAGGGAAATGTCACTCAAGCGTATGTATATCCTACAATCTCGATTATCATAAAGTATTTCATTTTTCATCACCATAATTCAATATAAAATTTAATATAATAATTAATGTATAAAAACTAATATTATTTCATGATTATTTTTCTATAGATTATTTAATATAATTCTTTTCGACCTTAGTCAACACACTAAAGTGATCATGGGTATATGAGCTAAATATTGTCAAATTGTAAAACATGAACATAAATGATTATTTAATTGAATATAACTTGACAATAAATAAATTATAAGTAATAATAAACTTGAAAAAACTTCAAATGAATATAAATAATTAATTAAGGTTTACTATTCAGGATGATAAATAATGTGTGTGACTAGTTCAGCTTGAGTTTTGGGCTTCAGTGTCAAAACTTTATTACTATCATATATAAGTTCTTTTATAAACCTAATTTATTATATATGATTTTTATACTGAACGTTTTATTTTTATATCAAAATACTTAATAAATTAAGAAATATTATGTTTCAATTCCCTTACTACATTCATGGGGGTTATAATTCAGAATTTTTCATGGTGGTAAGAGTTTATGATTCGATATCATTTTAATAGGGATTGTTTATGATTAAATTTCCATTGAATGAAAATATTTTTTCATTATATATTAAAAAATTTTAGTTTTATTAAATTATCAATATTAATTAAATATACATGTAATAGTATAATTTTCCACACATTATTAGTTAAATTGATTGAGAATTTTTTTAATGAAATGGAACAGTATTACTCTATTCAGTCAAAAAACCGTTCTCTTACATATCCATAATTTAATAAATATGTTTATAAATATTATTTAATATTATTATATTACTATTTAATTTAATTTTTTCCTATTTTTACTCTTTTTACAAAATGGTTTAATAAGAATCATCATGTCATTTTCCGAACGAGGTAATTTTTTACTTTTTAGTAATGTATGGAAATAATGTTTTTAACATATAAGACATATAATAAATTATCCAAAATCATGAAAATTAGTTTCTTTGATGATTCATTTATATTATTTATGCTATTTTCATAAAAAATAATTTCCACAATATTTTGTGAATTTTTATTTTTCAAAAGGGATTTTTAAAACAGAAAGGTTATTAGCCTCAAGTGTGTTCTTAAAATTTTTAAAATTAATTATATTCCTCAATTAAAATTGCTATTAATGTTATATACAGATGATAAATTATATATATTTTTCTCTTACATATATACATAGATCACTCCCCCTTCCTTTGATGGGGTAATGAATGTTTTGTGATCATTTCTCAAAATCCATATTTATGAAATCTATTTTGATTAGTATATGAATAAAGATTATTCAATAGATTTTATTTATCGGGGTATTTGATTTGATAATCCATTTTTTATTTAACAACATAGTTAGAGAAAGAATTCATTTACAATAATTTTTTTTAATGGTGATCCCTTAATTATATTTCTGTCTAATACATTGGGAAGTGTTTAAGTCCCATGTGACGTCATATATGAGATTAGGGAGTAAACCAAATCCATTATGGGACTATATCCACCTTGTGTTGTCTCCAGTCTAAGCCTAGATTTATTATTATTTCATGATTTATTTTTATTCAGCTTTTCTTATAGATCTATGATATTATGATACCATGTTCTTTATGTTGTTCTCTCATGCGATTACTTATGATCCTCATATTTTATAAAATACCTTATCCCTCTAACACATGTGTTATGTTACCATATCATGTTTATTAACTTATGAATAATTTATCACATAAAATCAATTTATGTATTTCCTAGATTATAATATTCAGTATTAGGAGCTCTAGGAAGTAAAAACCTCATTATGGGTCATGAAATAAATAAGTTTTATTTTATTTTGTATGTACAAAGTCTTACAAAGAGACTAAACCATTTATATATTATTTTTGTATATAATGTATATATATGTTAAAAATCATTTAATAAATGTTTTAATGGAATAGGTAACAATAAATTATCCCTTTATAATATGTGTATTTACCCATAATGTGTAAAAATAATAATACCATGGTAGTTATAAAAATGGGTTAATATAGGTTTAAACAAAAATATAGTTGTAAAAACATAACCTAAAATTGTCCAAAATTAATATGATTAGATGATTTCAATACATTATCATAATATAAAATAATTATATATTTTTCTATTCATTTGTTTTGAAAATTAATATATATTATTTTAATATTGAAGGAAATTCCAAGAGTGCCCCTCCCCTCAATTATAAATGGTAACCAAGTCCCATATTTTATTCACACATTAGAACAATTTTAATTCAAACAATTCGTACACAAATACCTTATTTTAATCCATACACACATCTTACAAACCTTTTATGTAACATAATTCTATCATATGATGGATTTAAGTATAAAATATTGATTTTGTCTAAAGAAATGACATGTTTTTAAACCAGGAATTTCCATTTTATTTATTAATATACATCCTTAAATGATAATCCATCAGTCCAATGTAAATAAAATAAATAAATTCTTCATATTTTTATGTTACTATGTTAATTCCCTAACCAATATCCCTATCTGATTCCATCAAATTGGAATGGAATCTATCATTCCTGTGTATAGTGAACTACAACCTCCCAAAGCAATGTTATTAATTTTTTTTCCATGCCTCTTATTAGTAGGTATAATAATTGATTTATTATAGATATATTATATTTTTAACATAATTATAATTCTATAAATATATTATATAATCTATTTTCAAAACAATTTATTTATTGAATAATGAAATATTGTGTTTCTGCATATGTGTGGACAAAAACGTCCGTGATGCGATTTGATTTTTTTTCATCACAAAATCACATAGATGATATATAGGTTTTTTTTAATACAAAAGATGATATTTAACATATAATAATCATTATTTAGTGTTAAAATAATATATTCCTTCATTCCTTCATGATCATTGAAAATTGAAACATAACTCATACGTATGTATAACCTACCATCACTATATTGTAACATAGTCCATTTTTCATAATCATATTTCATGGTTGGTTTTAAAAGTATAATTCATGTATAAAAATGGTTAAAATTTCATTATTATTATTATAAATATTATATATTATTGACCACTATGAGCATAGTCATATTAAAAAATATATTTTTTATATACAAATTGAATATCTTTAAAACATCCAACATGAAGGGATTTAATGATTTTTTATTTCACAATTATAAATAAAATTAATAGAATATTAAACTCAAAAGGTATATTAGGAAAGAAAATAATTAATTTAAATTTATTATGTAGGAATATATGGAACGTACATATTGATTTTGATCAAAGGAAAGTGATACATTATTTAAAACCCTCATTTAAAATGTTTTAATGATTTATTTTCTAAATTATTTACATGTTGGTAGATAATCGTTAAATTATTTTATGATTATTATTATTTATACGTAAATAAATATATATTAAATTTTATGTTTATTTTGAATTTCCATCAATGTCTTTCGAATGGAATCTTTTAACAGAACATTATCAAATTATTTTAAAATGATAAAAATCATTTTCTATTTTAACTTAAACATCGAAAATTGATATTAATTACAAGAAACCCATTATTTCATATTTAAATTCCATTAAAATATTTGATGTTTTCTTTAAAACCCTCAATTCCATTATTGAGGGTATTTTTTTGTTAAAATGTGTTTTTAAATGAAAGTGTATTTTGATAACCAAGGGAGTTTTTCATGTGGGTTAAAATAAGTTTTTGAAGGGGTATATAATGAAAACTGGAAGCATAAATACGTTTTATTTTTTATATAAATTATAATTATATATTAATATTGGTTGATCCAAATATAGATTATATGAGTGAGTGACTCATATACATCTTATATTAACTATTTAGAATGATACAACTTATAAGAATGGGTTTTCCTGATACAACATATAATATGGGTGATATTGATTAAAATTAAATGACTAGTGATCAAAATATGGCTATGTAATGAATTGGTTAATATTATTTTTCTTCATACGCAAGAAGGGTGGTGTTATCCAAGTAGGTTTCTCTATCAGATTTAATAGGGCTCTAGTGCTTTCTGACACAACTTCTCAAAATAAATCAATATGTCAACTAAAGCTGGTTTTTTTAAATTATATAAGTTTTATTGGTTTTCATAGAGGTATAATGTTCCTAATTTAAATGTGGATATGATATATTTAATATTATGAATAAATATTTGGATAAATATTTAATATTTATAGGTTTAAATTTTTTTTGATGGGCTAATCGATTTTTTTGTGTCTTAATATGATTTTTTTCATCCCATGTCTTCAAATGTTTATAATAGGATTTTATGTTGAGTAGGGACAAGGATGGGGTTAGGATAAAAACTCTGATGAAATGTTATAAATGTAAAATGTGTTTATTTTAAAAAATATATATTGTTTAAAACATCGATACTGATTAAAAATTATAACAATGTAATATATTAGTTTGATATATATGCGTTATGACCTAATTATATGAACTAGTAAACCATAATGATCCATGAAATATATCAAAATAAATTATTCACTAATAATCGATGTTATGTAATGTTTTACGTTTGGGTCCTTATAGTTCATATTAGAGGAAATGTTTATATAAATTTAGAGGTTAGGATAAGGTCAAAAGAATACTCTTGACATATTATAATTTTTGGTTAAGATGATATTATTCTTAATTTTTTGATTACCATGTTTATTCATCAGATCTACGTCTGCTTAGAATGATTTTTCCTAAAGAAAATAGGGTATCAGAATTAAGATGTTATCAAGATGAAAAGATCAATCAAAATAAGATTACTAGAATGGTTGGAATTGAAAATTAGTAGTTTATAATATAGATGGATTAATTGAAAAAGGCATTAAATGGTGGTGGAATCTACGTTACAAAGGAATTTGATTTTCTTTAAAAGGATATTTTAGGTGTTGACAATATTATTAAATAACAACCCTATACTTTAATGGAGCATCAAATTCAGTGGTATATAAATGATCTATTAAATATTTTTAATTGATATTTTAATCTAGGGGGTTTCTATAATATTAAAAGAAAATCGAATTGATTTATCATTTTTATGGTGAAACTAATCGGTGGTGGTCATTGGATAATTATACGAGATACATATTGTACATTGATTTTATAGAATGAGTTATATTTAATAAAAGTTTCTTAGAGAAATATATCACTAATGTTGTTTGACATGTAGTGCAAAAAATAGTCATGAAATTTCAACAAAATGATAAATATTTATTATCCATATACGAAAAATAAATTACAATATTTTCTAAGTACAAAATTTTATTCGAGTTATTAATCATAAAATTATTATAATTTACTAAGGACTGAAATAAAGTATTATAATATATTTAGATTCATGATATTTTAAAATTCATGAGAATATTATTCATTATTATATTAATTTTTAGATTGAATATTTTAACACATATGTTCCTCAAGATGAAAATAGTATTAAATTGTCATGGTGGAAGGAAATAGTGTTGAAGTCATCAAAAAATATGTAGGTAATCCCGCAAAATGTTCAAAGTGTGGGAAGAAATTCATGAAATATTTTATAATAACTGAAATGTGTTACTAATGAATAATTTTTTCCCTTAGGGGATTACTAAAATAATGGATTCCTAAACAAATCATCAATTTCATTAAAGAGAACAATCCAATGGTGATATATTTTAATATAAATGATCTGGTACATTATTCTAACATGTTTTGGAATTTATTTTCACGGAGTGTAAATCATCAAGGTCAAAAGACTAATGATTTCTAAAAAAAATTTCATATTATAATAGTGGATTTCAAGCCATCTAATGATATAATGATATTTATGTTACTTATTTATTAAAATTATTCCAATGCCTAATTTGACTCGAGATCATTGCATTACCTCATTTCTGATATATTTAAAAGTAAAAGAGGGAATATCACATCCTGAAAGGAAGAGATAAATTTTCATTAAAATCATGGTGGAAATATTATTTAAACTGTGAATTATATAAATATTTCTATTTTCATCATTTATATAGTCATTCATGAAAATCTGTTATAACTGCCCATAGTAGAGTTGGATGTTATTGTTCGTTTGGATTTCATTTTAGTTCGACAAGAAACGTTAGATAGTATAGCTATCAATGTTATATTCAATGATTCTTTACCTATGATAACATATTAATAAGACATGAAATTAATTAGATATGGAAGTGAGTATTAGCTAGCTCATGTTGTTGAAAATAATGAAACTATTCAAAATAGATATTTTCTAATAGTGAATGAATATGTGGATATATTTACTAAATATTTTCTTAGTTTTATTCCTTGTCGGTTTCTTATGTTTTCTAATGAATTAATTCCTGAATCTAAATCTAGTTAAACACCCCCATATCAAATGGTTCATGTAAAAGTTTATGAATTGAAATAGAATTTTCATGAGTTTCGAGTTAAATATTTTACTCATCCTAATACATACAGATGGTGTACCCTTATTTTATTTATTGATCATAAAGATAGTAATGTTAGACATTGAAATGAATATAAATCCTTGAATATCATCTTTATTAAAAACATATATCTTTTTCCATGTACTAGTTATGTGTTTAATCATCCCTTGGATGCACAATATTTTTCAATGAGTGATCTGAGGTTTGGTATTCATTAGTATTATTTGATGGTGAAATATATCTCTATCAGTATGTTTCAAACTAGCTATAGGGATTCTGTGTTTTCTGTTATGATCTTTTTTTTATAACGAAACACATGTATTCATTGAGCATATGAATAGCGTTTTCTATGAATTTTTAGATTTGTTTTTTTATTTTTATTGATGATATATTATTATATTCTATAATTAATGAGGATTATTAATAACTATTATAGATTGTTATATAAAATATAAAATAAAATAAGATATATAAAAAATTTCAGTATGTTTGAATTTTTGTTTCAAAAAATATCAATCCTCAGCCATATTATTTCTAAATATGGGAAAACCATTGACCCAAATAAAAATAATGTTATTAAAAAAAGAAAATGCATAAAATTTTTGTGGAGATTCATAGTTTATAGATATTATAAGGATACTATCATCTGATGGTTTAAAACATTTCACAATATTATACCCCAATGAAAAATTTAAATCAAAAAGTATTTAAATTCATACATATCATAGTGTTTCACGATTGATTACAAGAAATAAAAATAATATTGATTACAGATCTATTTCGGTACCTACAATATAGAAAAGGTGTTGTTTTCATATATAATGATAGATATTTAATCAAATTGGTTGTGTTTTGAAATATAATTTGGTGGTAATTACTTATTCTTCATATTATATTAAATATCATGAGTTAAATTATTTAATACATATTCTTTAATTAGATATGATGTTTTTTCTTTAAAAATATGGATTCATAGTTTATATGGTGTAATGTATGAAACATATACTTTTAATAATTTTTTAAATACCCATTCACTCAAATAGAGTTGAACATGAGGTAGACAGGATATATAGAAATAATGAAATATTATGATTTTATGATTCATTAAAATCTTAATAGAAAGAAAAATTTGATGATTCTTAGACTATGAATGATAAATAATTATTAACTATGATACGTTTTGATCATTATCCAATGTAAAATTATTAATGGAATAATGTATTCGAAATTTTCCATTCATGAAAATAAATTATTTTGGTTTATGGTTTAGTGTAAGAAATATTTTTATACAGGAAATAAGAAATGTAAAAATCAAGACCATGATTTATAAGGAATTGTTGAATTTTTTAGGAAATATAAGATACTAGAATTTAAAATTAATAATAATGAGTTTGGAGATTTGTAAAATTTTTATGAGTGACTTGAGATTCCTAGTTGAATAGAAAATTATTAATTGAATATCATAATTCCCATTTTCTATTCATCTTAGAAGAATTAGTTGCACATAGAACAATGGGGTTATTACTAGTAGGGTGGAATGTGATGGTAAATTGATGATTTTACCCCAGAAGGTTTTAGCATTCCTATGTGATAAAGAAGAATGATACTTACCAAGGTGGATACTTCATCCATTTTTAGTGATAGAGTGAAAATTAAAAAATATTTCTATGTATTTCATAAAGGGATTTCTAATGAAATTTAAATGAAAAAACTCAATTAGGGTTATTATTGATAGGATAAATAAAAATTCACTTTTCCCCCTTTGATATACATTGTATTTAGATCATATTTATTGAATACATCTTAAATGGATATTATGGATACCATGAGTGCCTATCTTTATTGTATCCAATCATTATCCCAAATTCACCACTAATTTCACAGAAAGACATTATAATTCTTTGTTAATTGAATTAAATTTTTTTATAAACTGTAAAGACCCGCAAATTTCAAGGAAATTTTTTTTCTTAATTTTCTTTGGAATTTTACAAGAGCGCAGCTTCAGACGGAACCTGATTCCGAGGCCCGGTGTGCCCGGAATCAATTTCCGAAGTTTGACTCGGGTACGTTCAGTGAACGGACGAGCGGGTTTTTCTATCTTTTGAACCGGTTCCCGGAATCAAATTCTGAGGGCACCGATGAAATCGCAGCGCCGGTATTTGCTTAGAAACTCCTCTTCCGGAGTTGCGTTTGCTCAGACGTGGTTTTTAAATTTTGCGGCTTTAAGTCAGAAATAAAATAAAGTTTGTGCGACAACTTTATTTTATTTCACTTAAGCTGTTGGAAGCCACTTGAGGCCACTTAAAGACGGCTTGAACTGAGTTGAACTGGATAGGATGCTATCCAGAAATATCCTACCCCCTTGGTAGGATATTTGTGCGGTGGGGCCCGCACGAGCCCCGCCGTTTCTTTCGCTAAGTAACGCACCCGCGAAAACCCGTCAAAGTAACTGAAAAGTCAACCGACGCGTTTTCTTTAAATCTTAACAGGCCATTTAATTGGGCGGTTTATTTTGTGAATTAAATGGACTGTTTCTTCGTGAATTAAATGGGTCGTTTCTTTCGAATTGATGGATCGTTTCTTAACCGGTTTCGTTTGTTGGCATGTTTATAAAATAAGACCAACCTAAAAATCCTTTGAAAGGATTTGAGAGGATCTTGTTTCTTCATCTCCCCGCGAAGAACGCGAAGAACGCGAAGAACGCGAAGAACGCCAGAACCGGAATTCGACGACGCACGATCCGCGACGTCAACAACTTTTCCGCGACCTTCTTCTTCTTCTTCTTCTTCGGTGCCTCTTCTTCCGCGGCGGACCTGCGATCGGCGGTTAAAGGTGAGAATCGAAACTTCTAAATTCTCCCCTTTTTATAATTCAATATCAACGGATTTAAATTAATTAAATCCGTTTGATCTTGATCCGGAGATTGGCGACGCGACGCCGGATACCGCGACGACGCGACGAACCCCTTCATCCACGACGAGCAATCCCGCGACGATCCCCCGTTCGGCAACGACAGCTGCGAGGTAGGGATTTATTTTTTCTTGATTTTCCTTCCCGTGATTTTATTTCTTTTAAAATAAAGAACCGATCACGGAACAATTTTAAATTTATTTAAAATTGTTGATTTGGTTATTCCTTGTTTCTCCCGTTGTTTATGACTAATGCGGAGGGTGCGGGTCTAACGAACAAGACCCGGCAACCCTCCGCTGATCTTCCTTTTTGTGCGGATTTGGCGGGCGACGGCAAAAGCACGACGCAAGGGCCATTTGTTGATTCCGCAGTGGAGGACGCGTCCCGGGAGGAACAATGGCGCAGACGGGAGGCAAAACGGGCCACCGGAGCAACTCCGGCGGCCCGCGGAAGGCGGCGGCGGCGCGGGTCGCCGGCGCGGCGGCGCCGGCGACCGGAGGCGGCGGCGCCCGGCGCGCCGCCGTGGAGAACATCCGCCGCGGCTGAAGCCGCGGCGGCGGCGGCCGGTTCCGCGGCCGCGCGGAACCGGGAACGGACGCGGCGGCCCGGCCGCGTCCGCGTGACAGGCGGCCCCCCGCGGGGGCCGCGTTTCCCTCAAAGCCGCGGGTCAAACCCGCGGCTGTCTGTTCGGCCGCTCGGCCGAAGCCGAGCCGGCCGGTCCGGTCGGCCGGGCCGCGCCCAGGCCGGACCGGACCCGGCCGAGCCGGTTCGGGCCGGTTCGGGCCGACCCGGTTCGGCCGACCCAAGGGGTGGATTCGGGCCGGGTCGCCCCGGGCCCAGAACCCCCGTTTCGGGCCCTCTTCGGTCTTTCGCCCATATAGGGGCATGGGACCTCCGATTGACGAACCGTCAGCGGCTACGCGATCCTTGGATCGAGACGGTCGTTTCGGTATATTATACTCAAGGTTTCGGAAGACTTTGGGTTCGGCCGGGTTGGTTCGTACACGAAACCAACCGGGCCCTCGGAGCGGAAACGCTCATAACTTGAGCTACGGACGTCCGATCGACGTACCGTCAGCTGTGGTAGTTTCCTCTAAATGAGACTGAACTTTTGGCATACTCCGCCCGAGGATCGGATACAGGCGGAGTACGGTCGGGTCGGTTTTGCCCTAAAAACCAACCGGGCCCCTGGGACGAAAATGTCAATAACTCTCAGACCGGGCGTCCGATTGACGCGCCGTCTGTCGCGTTGAGATCCTGTTGTCGATACGGAACTTTTGGATACATCAACTTCGGACTACGTGTCAGTTGATGTATCAGCCTCTCGGCACGTGGAGCGGACCCTCCTAAACGAGCTCGCTATGTGCGGGAACCCTAGCGCTGGCTGTGACTTCGACGACAGAGCAGAGATCCTCCGTGGACTGCGACGACGGCAGAGCAGAGATCCTCCGTGGACTGCGACGACGGCAGAGCAGAGATTCTTCGTGGACTGCGGCGACGACAGAGCAGAGATCCTCAGTGGACTGCGTCGACTACTGCACTCAGCGATCCTACGTGGATCAGTGCTACAGGTTCTGTGTGAGCCCGATCCTATGTGGGTCCTTACTACCGGTTCTGTGTGAGCCACTGCCTACCGGTTCTATGTGAGCCACTGCCTACAGGTTCTGTGTGAGCCCGATCCTACGTGGGTCTTTTGCGGGGGTTAGTACCTATCGATCCTTCGTGGGTCCGACGACTTAGATGGATCAGTGATCATCTTTGACGTCATCTGAAAAAGTATACCTGGTTGAGCTGAATCTTATGTTACTCTCCTTTGTGGATTGTGTTGAACTATCCTATGTGGATTTACTGTTTACTCTCCTTTGTGGATTTGAGTCTTGCTTTCCTTTGTGGATTGAGTTGATCTTGAGCTCGTGAGCAGAGCTGGAATTGGGGACTTAGGTATATGTATGGGCATATACCTAAGTCGAGTCAGATGTTACTTCGTGATTGCATCCTTCTTTTGTGCTATATCCTTTGTGGATTTCGGGAGACCTTCGGGGGTCTCGGGGTCCTTACTGAGTAGTTGTACTCACCCCTGCACGGGCTATGCCCTCACCTTGTTGTGTTGGTTGCAGACGACGGACAGCGCTGATCACAGTTGGGGCGTGGAGCAGGACGGAACCTGGAGGTGGACCACTGGGCGGGACGTGCTCGGAGCGGACGTGGGACCCAAGGAGCCTGGAGGCTATCTGTACCCACCCTTCAGGTGGGATTGCCAGTGGACGACACGAGGCCGCCGTCTTTTCTTCAGTTTCTGTACTTTACTTTTCAGTTGTACTTTACAGTTGGGCTTGTATTTCCGGCCCCCCTTTACTTTTCTGCACTTTACTTTCCGCTTGCTGACTCTGTGTGGTTATTACTTATAAAGGCAATGCCTTCCCTGTTTACTGGGATTTTACGCCCTAGTGCTAGTCGCCAGCCCCTGGCCTATGGAAGGCGGGCTTGGGTGATTGTCGACCGACTCACTAAGTCGGCACACTTCTTACCCATCAGAGAGCAGGGCTCAGTGGAGAGATTGGGACGTCTCTACGTCCAGGAGATCGTACGGCTTCACGGTGTGCCATCATCTATCGTCTCCGATCGAGATGCTCGTTTCACTTCCCGGCTTTGGAAGGGGTTGCAGGAGGCGTTCGGGACGCGGCTCCATCTGAGCACAGCCTTCCACCCTCAGACGGATGGTCAGACGGAGAGGACTATACAGACACTCGAGGACATGCTCCGTGCATGTGTTCTCGACTTTGGTCGCAGCTGGGAGGACCACCTACCCTTGGTGGAGTTCGCGTACAACAACAGCTACCACTCCACCATCGGGATGGCAACATACGAGGCGTTGTACGGCAGACCCTGCAGATCTCTGTTGTGCTGGACAGACCCTGGGGAGTCAGCACTCGTGGGACCAGAGATGGTCCGAGCCACGACAGAGAAGGTCCAGATCATCCAGGAGAGGATGAGGACAGCTCAGAGCCGGCAGAAGTCATATGCTGACAGGAGGCGGAGGCCACTAGAGTTCGAGGATGGCGACCACGTCTTTTTGTGTGTCTCACCTCGACGTGGTTTACGGAGATTTGGCCGAGGCGGCAAGTTGTCTCCACGCTTCATCGGGCCTTTCCAGGTCCTCAGCAGGATAGGAGAGGTGGCTTTTCGCCTGGCTCTACCACCTCAGTTGCACCGGGTGCACGACGTCTTCCACGTGTCTCAGCTGAGGAGATACGTGCACGACCCGACGCACATCATCAACTTTGGGGAGCTGGACGTGGACGATGGGGCGACTTTTGCGGAGGTCCCAGTGGAGATCGAGGATCGACAGGAGCGGGTCCTACGTGGGCGGTCGATTCCTCTCGTGCGCATCAGATGGCAGCACGGGAACCTCCAGGAGAGCACGTGGGAGCGGGAGGCTCAGATGCGTGCTCAATACCCCCATTTGTTCCCCTAGTTTTTGATGTATCTTTACGGGGACGTAAAGCCCTGAGGTGGGAGTAATGTAAAGACCCGCAAATTTCAAGGAAATTTTTTTTCTTAATTTTCTTTGGAATTTTACAAGAGCGCAGCTTTAGACGGCACCTGATTCCGAGGCCCGGTGTGCCCGGAATCAATTTCCGAAGTTTGGCTCGGGTACGTTCAGTGAACGGACGAGCGGGTTTTTCTATCTTTTGAACCGGTGCCCGGAATCAAATTCTGAGGGCACCGATGAAATCGCAGCGCCGGTATTTGCTTAGAAACGCCTCTTCCGGAGTTGCGTTTGCTCAGACGTGGTTTTTAAATTTTGCGGCTTTAAGTCAGAAATAAAATAAAGTTTGTGCGACAACTTTATTTTATTTCACTTAAGCTGTTGGAAGCCACTTGAAGCCACATAAAGACGGCTTGAACTGAATTGAACTGGATAGGATGCTATCCTGAAATATCCTACCCCCTTGGTAGGATATTTGTGCGGTGGGGCCCGCACGAGCCCCGCCGTTTCTTTCGCTAAGTAACGCACCCGCGAAAACCCGTAAAGTAACTGAAAAGTCAACCGACGCGTTTTCTTTAAATCTTAACAGACCATTTAATTGGGCGGTTTATTTCGTGAATTAAATGGACTGTTTCTTCGTGAATTAAATGGGTCGTTTCTTTCGAATTGATGGATCGTTTCTTAACCGGTTTCGTTTGTTGGCATGTTTATAAAATAAGACCAACCTAAAAATCCTTTGAAAGGATTTGAGAGGATCTTGTTTCTTCATCTCCCCGCGAAGAACGCGAAGAACGCGAAGAACGCGAAGAACGCGAAGAACGCCGGAACCGGAATTCGACGACGCACGATCCGCGACGTCAACAACTTTTCCGCGACCTTCTTCTTCTTCTTCTTCGGTGCCTCTTCTTCCGCGGCGGACCTACGATCGGCGGTTAAAGGTGAGAATCGAAACTTCTAAATTCTCCCCTTTTTATAATTCAATATCAACGGATTTAAATTAATTAAATCCGTTTGATCTTGATCCGGAGATTGGCGACGCGACGCCGGATACCGCGACGACGCGACGAACCCCTTCATCCGCGACGAGCAATCCCGCGACGATCCCCCGTTCGGCAACGACAGCTGCGAGGTAGGGATTTATTTTTTCTTGATTTTCCTTCCCGTGATTTTATTTATTTTAAAATAAAGAACCGATCACGGAACAATTTTAAATTTATTTAAAATTGTTGATTTGGTTATTCCTTGTTTCTCCCGTTGTTTATGACTAATGCGGAGGGTGCGGGTCTAACGAACAAGACCCGGCAACCCTCCGCTGATCTTCCTTTTTGTGCGGATTTGGCGGGCGACGGCAAAAGCACGACGCAAGGGCCATTTGTTGATTCCGCAGTGGAGGACGCGTCCCGGGAGAAACAATGGCGCAGACGGGAGGCAAAACGGGCCACCGGAGCAACTCCGGCGGCCCGCGGAAGGCGGCGGCGGTGCGGGTCGCCGGCGCGGCGGCGCCGGCGACCGGAGGCGGCGGCGCCCGGCGCGCCGCCGTGGAGAACTTCCGCCGCGGCTGAAGCCGCGGCGGCGGCGGCCGGTTCCGCGGCCGCGCGGAACCGGGAACGGACGCGGCGGCCCGGCCGCGTCCGCGTGACAGGCGGCCCCCCGCGGGGGCCGCGTTTCCCTCAAAGCCGCGGGTCAAACCCGCGGCTGTCTGTTCGGCCGCTCGGCCGAAGCCGAGCCGGCCGGTCCGGTCGGCCGGGCCGCACCCCGGCCGGACCGGACCCGGCCGAGCCGGTTCGGGCCGGTCCGGGTCGGCCCGGTTCGGGCCGACCCGGTTCGGCCGACCCAAGGGGTGGATTCGGGCCGGGTCGCCCCGGGCCCAGAACCCCCGTTTCGGGCCCTCTTCGGTCTTTCGCCCATATCTTGGGCATGGGACCTCCGATTGACGAACCGTCAGCGGCTACGCGATCCTTGGATCGAGACGGTCGTTTCGGTATATTATACTCAAGGTTTCGGAAGACTTTGGGTTCGGCCGGGTTGGTTCGTACACGAAACCAACCGGGCCCTCGGAGCGGAAACGCTCATAACTTGAGCTACGGACGTCCGATCGACGTACCGTCAGCTGTGGTAGTTTCCTCTAAATGAGACTGAACTTTTGGCATACTCCGCCCGAGGATCGGATACAGGCGGAGTACGATCGGGTCGGTTTTTCCCTAAAAACCAACCGGGCCCCTGGGACGAAAATGCCAATAACTCTCAGACCGGGCGTCCGATTGACGCGTCGTCTGTCGCGTTGAGATCCTGTTGTCGATACGGAACTTTTGGATACATCAACTTCGGACTACGTGTCAGTTGATGTATCAGCCTCTCGGCTCGTGGAGCGGACCCTCCTAAACGAGCTCGCTATGTGCGGGAACCCTAGCGCTGGCTGTGACTTCGACGACAGAGCAGAGATCCTCCGTGGACTGCGACGACGGCAGAGCAGAGATCCTCTGTGGACTGCGACGACGGCAGAGCAGAGATCCTTCGTGGACTGCGGCGACGACAGAGCAGAGATCCTCAGTGGACTGCGTCGACTACTGCACTCAGCGATCCTACGTGGATCAGTGCTACAGGTTCTGTGTGAGCCCGATCCTATGTGGGTCCTTACTACCGGTTCTGTGTGAGCCACTGCATACCGGTTCTGTGTGAGCCACTGCCTACAGGTTCTGTGTGAGCCCGATCCTACGTGGTTCTTTTGCGGGGGTTAGTACCTATCGATCCTTCATGGGTCCGACGACTTAGATGGATCAGTGATCATCTTTGACGTCATCTGAAAAAGTATACTTGGTTGAGCTGAATCTTATGTTACTCTCCTTTGTGGATTGTGTTGAACTATCCTATGTGGATTTACTGTTTACTCTCCTTTGTGGATTTGAGTCTTGCTTTCCTTTGTGGATTGAGTTGATCTTGAGCTCGTGAGCAGAGCTGGAATTGGGGACTTAGGTATATGTATGGGCATATACCTAAGTCGAGTCAGATGTTACTTCGTGATTGCATCCTTCTTTTGTGCTATATCCTTTGTGGATTTCGGGAGACCTTCGGGGGTCTCGGGGTCCTTACTGAGTAGTTGTACTCACCCCTGCACGGGCTATGCCCGCACCTTGTTGTGTTGGTTGCAGACGACGGACAGCGCTGATCACGGTTGGGGCGTGGAGCAGGACGGAACCTGGAGGTGGACCACTGGGCGGGACGTGCTCGGAGCGGACGTGGGACCCAAGGAGCCTGGAGGCTATCTGTACCCACCCTTCAGGTGGGATTGCCAGTGGACGACACGAGGCCGCCGTCTTTTCTTCAGTTGCTGTACTTTACTTTTCAGTTGTACTTTACAGTTGGGCTTGTATTTCCGGCCCCCCTTTACTTTTCTGCACTTTACTTTCCGCTTGCTGACTCTGTGTGGTTGTTACTTATAAAGGCAATGCCTTCCCTGTTTACTGGGATTTTACGCCCTGGTGCTAGTCGCCAGCCCCTGGCCTATGGAAGGCGGGCTTGGGGTAGTCACGGCACGGGCCCCGAGGACGGGTCGTGACATAAACTTTCATCATCAATATGATGGATGGTCTGACTAAATGATTTTGACCATAGAAGTGATACTTCATTAATGGCCACTAGATCATCAAGGAAGTAAGGATCACCATATTTCATTTTTTATCTTTCTTATAATAACATTTTTTATCCTATTATATAGATTTCATATTTTGAGGAATTATATGTAAAATAGTGTAAACATACTTTTTATTGGTATTATATATAAAAAATGATGTTATTGGGACCCAATGTTTTTGATGGCATGGTTGAGAGGGTTAAGAATATTAAATTTCACATGATGATGGATTAGATTATGAAAATATTTCAGTTTAATAAAAGGAATGATATTTATTTTTTTGTAGGATATCATGTTTTTTTAAAGTATCTTTATTGAAAAGTGTTTTGAATTTTGGTAAAATTGGAATCTACGATCTAAGATTGTTAATATATATTAAATTAATGAAAAGTTTGGATAATTTTTTCTACTTATTGGAATTTCCTCCAAGTATGTATCAGTTACATAAAATATTTCATGTTTCGATTTTAAAAATATACGTGTTAGTTATATCTAATAATTTGAACATTAATGTAGTTTGGTTAGAAGATAACCTTTCTTTTGAGCAGCTTCAGTTACAAAATCATGACTCTTGATATCATGTTTTTTGTAATAAAGAAATTGATCTAGTAATAATTTCTTTGGGAAAAACAATATTTAAAAATTAAATACATGTGAATCAAATTATTTTATGTATGAAAAATAACCCCAAATTTATAGGTAAGGAATCTAAATTTTGAGGATGTGATTTCTAAACTGGGAGAATAATGTAACAACCCACATAATATTTTAATAAATCATTTTCATATATTTTTAATATTTATTAATTAAATTTTTTAAAGTTATGTTTAATATATGAATATTAATTAAATTTCAACCAAAATTGTAAAATGACATTATTTATACTTCATTTGATTTCATATATGGTTTTATTTTAATGAATTATATTAAAATATCATAAATTTTATTTTAAAAAATGAAATTCATTTTAAAATTTAAATTTTAATATTATCTTATGTTGATTTTTTTATTTTTATAAATATATTTTTTCTTTAAGTTAGTAGCGGAAAATATCATTTTTTTTAAAATGTATTTTTTTCAATTATTTATGATATAAAATTATATTTTTAGAGTATTTATAAAACATAATTACATTATTTTTATTAAATATAATCTATCAAATATTATTGAAATAAACATTATACTTGCAATTTGTATACAAAATATTCTGGAAAATACATTTTTCAAAAAAAAACTGTTGTTATGTTTTGGATTTTAATATTAAATTAATTTTTTTACTTCAAGAAATTGAAAAATTAAAATTTATTTCATTATTTTGAATTAAATGTTTAAAAATTGTAAAATATTTCCATTTTATTTCCATTCATTATCAATTGTAACATTAGAAAATATATGTTACATGTTAAGAGAAAGTCAGGTTGTTATAGTTGATAATAATATGATGAAACTAGACAATAACCCTAACAAAATAATTTAATACATTAGATAAGTCTATGTCATCCATAATCATCCAATCATTGAATAAATGAACCCTTATTCCATTAATATTTGGTTTTTACCTTCATAATATTTAATTAAAATATAAAATAAAAATGTCAATTTATTTAGTTCAATATCTATAATATTTAGGGTCATTAATAAAAAAATTAAATTCAGGTATAAATGGATAATTGGAAGATAAATGGGTATTTATAATTCTATTTTTTATTAACATTTTATTGTGGAATATGTACCATAAATTCCTACGCAGCACGAACAGAGTTCTTTCAAAGGCTGTAGAGAAATCCTAAAAAATAATTCTGAAAATACAAAAAGTAATTTATTATCTTAGTAAACTTTTTTCCTTGAGTTTTATGTTTAAAATTAACATATTTGTGCTTTATATTGGATTATATTATTATTTCATTATTTATCTATTACTTTTAATGTCGAATTAAATTAATAGTTCTAAAAATAACCTTAATGATGTTTTATAATAAAAAATTCAATATTAACTTATATAAAATTCATAAAAATAAAAAAAATTGATGTGAATGGTATATGATTATAATTATGAAACATGTTTTTTTAAGGGCCATATTTTCATTTATATGAGATTCCATAGCACCTAAAGAGTGAAAACCTTTAATAAATCTGTAATTATAAAAAATTTTGACACGAGTAAAAATACATGATAAGGTTAGAATCATAATCAAAATTTGTGTAAATTTTTATTTGATGAGATTATATTAAATCATCATCATCAATTCTTCAAATTAAATCATTTAATAATTATTCTTCCTTGAAAATTAATTTTTGTAAATTTAACAATGTCGGTAATTCCTAGTGTACCCCTCTCCTCAATTATAAAAGGGCACCACCTAAAATATTATCTTCACATGTACAATGATTATTTTTATAAAATCATAACCCATGTCTGTTACATACATTCCTACATACATACTAGAGGGTTTTTAATCATAAATCCATCATTGAAACTCTTAGAGAATAATCCCAAAGAGGTTGTTTAGAGAAGATGTATATTTTTTAACTAGTAATTTTCATTTTATTTCTTATTATCCATCATTCAAATATTATCCTATAATTATGTGATAAAAAACAATATTTATATTGGAATGTTTTTATTTTATTATTAAAATCTATATTTTTATCCTCTTCTAATAAATGGGAGACAAAATTATCATTCATCTGAGTAGTGGACTACTGCCTCAGAAACCAATAATTGTTTTTCATCACCTCTTAATATAGATTATTATAAAGGTGGATTTAATGTATATACATGATATTCATGACATATTTATCATTATATGAAGATAAAGTATCATCCATTTTCTTTCATTTAAATTCAATGAAAAATGATAACATCATTTGTGTGTACTTGTGGAATACAAACTCCACAAAGCGAAGTGATTGTTTTAGTCACCAAATATCATAGAATATATATCTGTTTATTTAAAGAATGAATATGATATTTATAGTAAAATAATCATAAAAAATAGTAAATAATACATAACATTCATCCGGATTTTAGAAATATTGATCTTTTACACATACGTACGTATGGATTACCATCTCCATGATTGTAATGTATTTTTTTTCATAAGAATATTTCATGATTAGTTTTAAAAGTCTAATTTAATAGTATAAATGACAATAATTTCCTTAATATTACACCAGAGATGATTTAGTAATGATATATTTGACCATAGTCAACTTACCAATGGCATTTTTCATATATTAATTGAATGTCATCAAAACCTCCATCGTGAAAGGATTCAGAAATTATATATAACAATGATATAAATAGTATAAAATTAATAATAAACCTGAATTTTTTATCAATGAAAATTAAAATAATTTTATTATTTAATAATATAATAATATTATGTAATAAATTGGACTCTAGATATAGGATACTATTTGAAAACCACATTTAAAAATTTTTAATGATTTTTTTCTTAATTTTTTATTCCATGTCCATATCTTTAATATTAATTTTTAAATATATTTATATTTACATAAATATATTATAAATAAAATTTTATTTTTAATTTTAATTTTCTACAAAATTTTTCAAAATAGTTTTTTTGCAGAACATTTTTAATATCCTTGAAAATGTAAAATTGATTTTTTTTATTTTAATATATATAGTTTCAACGGATGTTATGACCACTATAATTGTTTTTTTATTTTTCAATTCCATTAAAATATTTTTTATTTTATTAAAATAATAAATTCACAGTTCCTTTTTTGGGTTGTTTGTATTTTAAAATGTCGTTTTAAAGTGATGGGGTATTTCATTATCAGAATTTATTTTCTTATAGTTAAATAAATCATGTGTTTTAGCAAGAATATTTTATCCATTATTATTTTAACATTTCATATTTTATATGAGAAAAATATATTATATAGATTGATCCCAATATATATTATATGATTAGGTGGGTGAAATATATCATATATGAACGAGTGAGCCCAATACAACTTATATGAACGGGTGATCTTGATACAACTTATATGATGACTGAGATCAATAAAACTATTATGATGGGTGGAAAACAAATATCTATGAAATTTATTTGATGTCATTCCTCATGTAAATAGTTTATATATAGGGAGTTAACAACGATGTTTTCTCAAATAGATTTAAGTGGTCTCTCACTATTTTAGATATGAGTTATAAATATAATTCTTCGAGTTAACTAAAATGAGTTTCTAATTGCATTATATGAGTTTTAATAGTTTTATTTGGGGAAAAGTGTGTTTATTCCTCTATATATGGATTATTCATATTATAAATTAATATTTTTATAATTGTAAATAATTTTTTTATTTTCATGTTTTTAACTACAGTAATAAGTTTTCTTCTCTTATGTCCCATACTGAGTTTTTAAGCTTATTCCTTGTATTAAAATATTTTTTCATAGGTTTATAAATCATAATATGGACAAGGATGGGGTCATGATGAAAATTGTGATGATATTTGAAAAAAAGAAAAAAATCATTTTTATTTTGTTTAAATTATGGGTAAATTTGACACTATATAGAGGTTTCCACTCGGTAATATATGTGTTTGTTATATAGGAATTATGAACAAATTATCTAAAAAACAAAACCATAAATAACCTCAAATTATATAAAAATTAATTCCTCACTAAAATTCATGATTTTGAAACGTTTTAAGGCTAGTTCATTATACATTTCATAATTAAAAATATAATTATGTTTTCAATATGGGAAAAATAAACACTACAAAACCATCAGCATAATAAATCCCATGAAGAGGAAGTGGGTTTCAAGGAATAATAAAAGGCTAAATCATAAGTATTATTAATATAATAAGGATTTTTTTTAATTATATTGTGTATAAAGAGATATATGTATTTAACATGAAATTCTGTTTTAGATAATTTCATAAATATGATCAAGAGGATAATGAGTAAAAATAATCTACTCTGGTGATGATTTATGATATAATTGAATAACTTTTTAAAAAATGGAAGAGATTATTATATCCCATTAAACAATAATAGAAAAAATATTTTTATAAATGAAAATATTAATGTTCTTATAAGTTATTCATGAATTAAAAACATATTATGGGGACAATTAATAAACAATGTCAATAAATATGAAAGTTACCTTAAATCATATTAACATTAATATAGAAATATATATAGGATATAAAATCATAAATAATTGAGAAAAATGAAAATTATATTTAAGTATGTATATATGTAAAGGGTTTATATTAAAAAATATATAATAATTTTAGGATAATAAGAATTCAAAAAAAATTGAAAAATAAGGATAAAATGTAACTGAAAAGTAATGAGGGTGCTAAAGAAAATACATTTCCTTCATATCTGAATTCAATCTTTCATGCAATTTACATAAAAAATAACCAAATTAAATTCACTATACAATTCAATAGGAACCATAATAAACAATATTTTATATTCAATGGTCCCATAACAATTCTATGATATTTATTTATTATATTGTTTTCAATCCTACATCTACTATTTGTGGTTTCTCAGTCAATTTTTACATAACTCTTTATGTATGTTGAATAATGCCTAAATAATTATAAAATAGTTTCATAATATTTACAATTTTTACAGTATCATGTATATAATTTTAATAAATTAGTTATTATATTTTTATATCCATCCAAGTTTTTAGTGATGAAAAATGTAACTCATTTCTCATGCAAGAGGTAGTCCACACACACGAATAACTACTATTTCCATATCCCAATGAATGAGGGTAAATTATAATTTTTAAATTTTTATATCACCAATAATTTATCTATCTTATTTATTCATCCACAAGATCCTCTTTACTATCTATGAATAGAAATGATTAATAATTAAAAATAACGCATTTTTTAGGCGGTATTCTGCAAAATACATTTTCAATAATTTTAATCTTCTTAGAAAATAGAAGGGAATAAGTAATGGTTATTATATTGACATAATAACATATATATATAAATGATAATAAATAATTATATTTTATTCTATATAAAATATTATAAATGTAAATATTTTGGAGATAAATTTCGATGAATATAATAGACAAGCTAGAGACTTGATCTTTTATTCGATATATCCTTAGAAATGAAGGTCAAAACTTAATATATACATATAAGAAGAGGGATAATGGATATAAAAATAAATTATTGGATAATATATTTGAGATGATGCTCAAAAGAAATTTTAATGGGATGTGTAACAATGGATCATTGTAAGTGATCACATTTTAATGCTGAAGTAAATAAATGATCTTTTGGGGATACTAATTATACTTCCAAAATGTCATTACACCATTATGTCATCAATGACATGAATTTTTTGTATTAAAGGGTTATGGGGTGATATATGTTTGATAATTACTCTAAAAAAATATCCAAACAAGATTTTAACATTTATCAACTCTTTTTTCCACTGGTTTTTACATTTTAAGATTTTTATTTTTACATTGGAAACTAGTTTGATAGCTAAAAAATCATGTTTTTATGGGTAATTTGTGACGAAAAAATTCCCATTTAGAAATAATTACCAAAACCAGACTATATTTTAACATAATTACTATTATGATTCAAATATTTATTATTTATTATAGATGAAACAAATCTATCGCAAAATGTTTTGCTTATATTTCCTACAACCCTATGCCAAACTCATTGGTGATGGACTATTTGAGATGAAATATATATTAAATTGCAAATTATCTACATGTCCTAATTATTTGTGATGGAATTTACAATTCATCACCAATAATTTTTACCAAATTTCTATTAATGACATAATTTATTCTATCACAAAAATTCTATTTTAAAATTTATTTGTTTTATCAAAAGAATGAACTTCTTACTCCTACAGTCTACTTCTTCCTCCACTCCCTCAAAGCACTTCCAACAGTCCTCCCCTCTATGAACCTACACTAATAAACTACTCCACTACTCCTCTACACATATCCACCACTATATAAAGTCATTTTATTAGTCCCTCTTCTCTGCTACTGCAATGTATTGTCGTCCAGGGTCCTTCTACTCAGATCCGCAATGTACAGAAACTGGTCTTGTTCTCCTTCATTTTTTGGCCTATTTAAATTCAATATTATGAATAATAGTTTGATAAAAAACCTAGGTTAATCAATTTATGCTTTTTTAATTTATTTTATATTTAGGTCTAATATAAAATTTTGAGTTCATTTTCAGGTGTCAATTATTTTTGTAGGAGTTGATTTAATTTGAATACTTGTATGGTCTATTATTTTTTACTATAAATTGTTATTTTATAAAATTTTTAATTTTTTTACTTTGTAACATTTTTTTGTAAATTTATTTTTTATAAGTGGAATAAGTGTAGTTAATTTTTTTTGTATAAATATTGTGAATATGTTGTAAATATGTTGTATTTTATTCGTTTAAATATTTTTTGGTTGTCAATATTAGAATACGTATTCAATAATTTTTGTAAATATTTTTGGCTATCAATTTTTTTACTTTGTCCCATCAATTGTTTCATCATTTAACATAATTCCATTTATAATTTTTTTAAATGTTAAAAATGCGGTTAAATGAAAAAAAATAATTACATAAATATGTAATATTTATTTAAGATAATGAAAATAAAAATCAGATTATTTATTTGTTACACTTTTTGTATTTATATAAAATATACAATGAATTATTTAAAATTAATTAAATATTAATTATTACAAATTTATTATTAATTTAAATAATTTGTAAAAATAAAAAAAATTATAGTTAATATTTATTGGATCATTAAAATTAATAAATAGTAAATATTAGTAGTATTTATTAGAATGTTAGATATAAAAAATAAATAAATAGTATTACTTTATAGATAATTTTATAAACATCTAAAAATTTAAAAACATATTTCCCATAAATAATAAATTATTTTGTCAGACCTTTCCAAAAAGATTAAAAAAATATTACCAATTTAAAAATTAAACTAATTCATGTACATGTTATGATAACTAAAAAATTTTACTATTATTTTTTATAAATTTTTTAATATATATGTATATATATTATTAATAAAAAAATAAATGGTTTTTCTATGCCTATAATTTTACCGTAAATCCGTTGTAAATTTTTTTTCTCATATCTAGGTTAAAGACCACTTCCTAAACCCATCTATGGTCTTTGATTATTCATATGATAAACATTTTTGGAAATACATTAAAATTTTATAAGAAATTATAATAATAATATTAAATCAATTACCCAAAACATGCAATGTTACCAAACACCTGACGCACTACATTAGAATGTCATCCTAAGGGTAATCCTTATATCTTGGACCCAACTCTGGTATTATAATTTTCATATGATAAAAAATTTGGGTGATACTACAAATATTTATAAGAAATTATAATAAAAATAATAAATGATTTACCGACGTGTGTGATGTTTCCAAACCAGTGTAATGTCATGCATAGGGTAAACCCCCACATTCTAGGCCGAATGGTGGAATCTGGTTTTTTAATATGTTAAACATCTTGAGAGATACATTATATTTTTATGGGAAATAATTTTAAAAATATTAATTAAATTACCCTCAAGTACGATGCTACCAAACATCTGATGCACACAAATATATTATCACACCTAGGGAAAACCCCATATTATGGACCGAAATGTAGTTTTAATTTCTCAAATGATAATTCTTTCAATAGATATTTTATTATTTAAAAAAATATAATTCCTTATATGATATAATAAATTTTTTATTCGATCTACATAAAGATTCTATGAGACTTAAAATCTAGTTCTTACCAACTACCTCACTCATATCATATTCCATAGAATATTTAAAGATTTTATAACATAATAATAATCTGAAATTAGTCAAAGTGATCAGAAAAAATTATTCTTATTTATGCTATTTTATAGATTACTATAGACTAAACAAGTAGAAACGAGTTTCTATTATATGATCATGATTGGATAGGTAATTAAAAAAACAAAATGGATATGATATAAATCCGTTCATATGTGAATGTTTAGAAACCATTATATCTTTTGCATTATCGAATACCAATTTTTTGAATGAAGAAAATTAAATTTCCAAGTCAGAATTGGGATCTTAGGAAATTCAAAACGTTTGAAAATATTTGACATCATCGTTTTCATTTTGGTATTTAGAAAGATTATTTTTTTTATCAACGTGGCGAAAATAATCCAGTATAAAAAATTAGTTCTCGATCTCTCATTTAATACTATAATACATGAGTCCACTGGTCTATCTATTCCTGAAACAAAAACTCAGAATGATATTCCCAATCTATAATTATAACCGTCCCTGTAATACAATTTGCTTAAATTTTCTAAGGATTCCACATATCCAGGACTCCATATGAGAGAACATGAAGCTATTATAAAATATATTGCTATAATAACTAATTTTGGAAATTCAACATGTTGTTTTGATCATATTATATCTTTCGTTAAATCTTTGTTTTCTGAATAAAATAAATTACCATCATGTTTCTATTAAAGTAAGAGGTCAGTTCATAAATATGGTCACAGTTATTTAAAAATTCATAAATTTTCGAATTACTGCATCTTATATTATAGTGATTATGAATTCTTGGTAAATTGTCCAACATGTGGAGAATTTCGGAATAAAGATGGCACAACCCATCTCTCCAATGAATCCCCTCTAGAGTAGGTAATGAATAAAGGGAAATAATGACCCCCCGAGTCCCACATCTAGTAGGCCCATGTGTGGAGACCATCCCCAAGGGTTAAAAAATATCAAAAAATCGGAGGCATTGACCTTTTATTGTATCCACGTTTAAGAGATAAGATGTATCAACGTCAAAAAAATTCCATGAAATTTATAAATATATAAAGGAAGCCAAAATCTATCCCATTTTCATGTTTAATGTAAAAATGCTTGAAATAAAATGAAATTCTCCAAATTCAATACCAAAGTAACAAAGCTACTAAGGGCCACAAAAACATTTCCAATGTCTTAGATAGTAATGCCCATCATGGCCCCCATAGTCATCCTGGAAACATAAAAATAGTTATATATACATAGGGTGAGCATACAAGTATACTCAATAGTTAAAACCCAAGTCTCTCATGAATATGTTGAGAATTTAAAGACTCGGAATGTCCATTATTTTTTTAAATAAATGTGAATTCTAAGGGTTTGCGAAATCTAATAGTGCATGATTTTGAGGCCCGATGTTCCAAGAATGATCTGTCAAAGTTTTGTTAATCTTATGTAAACACGCATAAGAAATTTTCCGGAAAATGTGGAATAAATATTAAACGGTAACTCAAATTAGAAATCAGAGGGCATCGTTGCACTCAACATGTCCGGTTTACCATAGTCTAAACTGAATATTAGTCGACGTGGGCCTGCTGTGAGAAAAACGAAATATGGCATAATGTTAAATAAAATAATACAATAATTTATTTTATTATTCAAATGCATATAACTCAAAAAATGAAACTCGGATTAAAAAAATAAGACCACCACAGAACTCATGATGGGATGATTTCTTTAAAAAGATACTAACTTTTTCAAGTGCGGGCCACCAGAAAATGTTCGTTTTTGGCCACAAATAAAATAACTAAGTGAAAATTATTTTATTGTGAAATTTATAAATTCTAAAAGGTAACTCAGATTGAAAATCCAAGAGTACCATTGGGTTCATTAGGGAGTGTTTCACATAGGCAGATCCTAACATCGATGTCATTTATTTGAGGGTGACGGATAATAATTTTCCAAACTTTTGTTCTGGTACATTCAGTAAACGCACGAGCGGTATTTTGTATGTTTTGAACTGGTGCTCGGAATTGAAATCTGAGGGCAACATTGAACTTGAAGTGCTGGTATTAAATTATGGAGACATTAATATTGAAAACAGTTGGTTGAGGTTGAATGTTAATTTTTGGGTTTTTGAGGTGACAATAAAACAAAATAAACACGTGTTTTATTTTATTTTATCTATTAAAGTGACCCTTGTGGAAGTTAGAAGTGGGGACCACCACACCTTAACCTCCCATTAGAGGTTATGGTGGTGGGGACCACTGAAGGTTTATCCCTTATTATGGGGTGGTGGTGGAAACCTCCCAACTCTCTCAATTTAATTTTATGTCTCAATGTAAAATTAAATTCTTTCAATTACTTTTATGTGTCAATATAAAATTAAATGATTTCAATTAATTTTCATGTCAACATAAAATTAAATGATATCAATTAATTTTCTGTGTCAACATAAAATTAATAGCTATTAATTAAATTTACATGTCAACATAAAATTAAAATCTTACAATTAATTTTATGTGTATGCATAAAATTAAACTCTACCAATTGTTTTGATGTTGGCTTGACCGTTAATTTAAATTAAGTAACAACATCGTTGGAAATTTGGAAGTTTCCTAATAAATGAACGGTCATAAATTTCATGATCGTTACATACCTCCCCCCACTCCTATATATATGGAGCTTGGGATGATTTTTTTGGACTGCTTCAACATGCTACGAAGAACTGTTAAAGTGACGTGACACCCAACACTTGGAGGATTACGCTATCCAATGAAGAATGCTCCGCCAATGAATAACGCTGATGGGGAACACCTTATACTTCAATTAATGACCTCCTTCAACCTTCTTCCTCAGACTCCTTCGACGTAGGATGTGTTCGTCTACAACAACTCGGTGTCCGCCTTCTCGCGCCAACGTCAACGAACAACGGACAAGGTGGGGGTTTTATATGAATATGTTATTATTCCTTCAATTATTCTCTTCTAAAACAAAGAATCATTGTGGATTATTTTCCTTGCGGGTTGGGATTTTGTTTTTTCGGGAAGATGTGGGGTGTTTATTGAACTGCATGCTACAACCCTAAACGCAGACGGTGTGTGCCAAACCAACATCGCCCGAGCCCTCCGCCATTCATTTTTGTGATGTTCTTGTGCATGGCGACGAAACGACGAGGCGACGAAGGTGATAGGAAATGACTGTGCAACCCGTGGTTTTCGCAACCAGTGCCACCAAACGGCCTGAGCCACCAGCCTCTAGAACCCCGGTTGCCCGCCTGCCTCTCGACACCCGGCCGCCCGTCAGCCTCTCGTGCACCCCGGCAGAACCACACCGGAACACGCCACCTATATCCTGACCATCGGAGACCATTTGTGTGCCCCGAATGAACCGCGCCAGCCCACGCCTCCGAGCTCTCGATTGCCCGCTGGCCACCCGACCTCCTGGGCCGAGCCACCCGAACCGCTCCCTCACAGCACTCTAGGACGAACCAGCCCTAGACTCTTGGGTTGAGACGCCCGAACCTCTCCCCCAATGCTCTTTATACCGAACTAGCTCCACGCCTTTGGGTTGCACCGCCTATGTGGTTCCCTCCAGGCCGGACCACCCTCGCGCGACCCACGGTCAATCCGCTCCCTCGCAACTGACACACGCTCCAGCAACCTGCTGGGCCGGGCCTATTGGACCAGGCTAAATCTAACGAGATGACCCGCATAACATACCGGGCCAGACCTTGTCCCATTACCTACCCTTTACTTTTTATGGCCTTATCTTTCGTACCAAACGTCTGTTTGACGAACCATCAAAGAAGCTAGTAATCGTGAAGCATGGAGGTCCCATAGAGTACACCCCATTATAGTGTGGGGTATAGTTGAGATATGGTCTGGTTGGATCTTGAACGAATCTAATTGGTCCCTTGAGACTAAAATGATAATAACATATAGACCAGGTATCCGATTAACGTTTCATCTGTTGCGTTGAGACCTCTATGATATGGAAGACCTTTGAGTTACTCCAAAGATCTAATTACTGTTCTGGGATCTTGTGTAGGTTCGACATCTTTGACTACTATTCCTGGATCCGTTGTGGGTTTGACAGCACTACCTACTGTTCCTGGATCCTGTGTGGGTTCGACAGCTCTGACTACTTTTCCTCGATCCTGTGTGGGTTCGACAACTTTGACTACTATTCATGGATCCTGTGTGGGTTTGACATCTATGATAATTGTTCCTCGATCCTGTGTGGGTTCGAAAGCTCTGAATATGGTTCCTGGACTCTATGTGGGTTTGACAGCTTTGACTGTTGTTCCTAGATCATGTGTGGGTTCGACAGCTATGACTTATGTTCCTGGATCATGTGTGGGTTTGACAGCTCTGACTACTGTTCCTTGATCTTGTATGGTTTCGATAGCTCTAACTAATATTCCTAGATATTATGTGGTTTCGATGGAGTAGATGATTCAGTGGCTACATCTAATCATCTCTATCTCTCTACATAAGTAGTATACCTGTGTAAGGTGAATCAGTAATTTTGTGTTTTCCTCATTATTGAGATGGATCACATGATAACATAGGTATATGTATGGGCATATACCTAAGTATGTTTATCAATTGATTCCATTCTTTTTGGTTTATCCTTGTTGGATTTTGGGAGACCTTGAGGGTCTTGCGGTTTCTACTAAGTATCATTATAATCCCCTCTGCATGGGCTATGCCTGCAACTTGTTGTGTTGGATGCAGACGATAGACAACACTGATTGAGGCTGAGAGTACCAGGACTGGATGGTACCCGGAGGTGGACCTTATGATGAGTCGGTACACAGAGGAGACTGATTGAAGTGGAGTGCTGAGGAGGCTATCTGTACCTACCCTTAATGTTGGAACCTCGTAATATGAGCCAATGGCAATTTTTCATTTCTTCATTTTTACATGAACATTTCAGTTTCTTGTACATTACAGTTGGGCATGTATTCTTGGCCCCTTTTACTTTTAGAAAAAAAATTATACAGTTTTACTTAGTGTTTTGTATCTACCATTGTGCTCTATTGTGTTTGTTTATAGTTGATAAAGGCAATGCCTTTCTAGTTTTAGGGAATTACGCCTTGGCTTCTAGTCGCAAGCCCCTGGCCTATGGAAAGAGGGATTGGGGTAGTCATGGCATGTGCCCTGGGGGACTGGTCGTGACAAATTGGTATCGAGTAGTCGGTCCTACCATAGAACGTAGGACTCTGATTTTTCTTTGAAGAAGTAGTGTAAAGTATAGTGAGTTCGGTTTTCGGTTCCTGGAGTCTAGTGTTGGTACGGCGGTCAACATTTCCATACACCAGGACCGTGACTTTTGATTTCTGACCCTGTGGACAAAAACATTGATTGCGTGTGTGTTTTCATTATGATTTCATGAGTCATCTCACCAGGTCTGCTTACCAGGTATAATCATTTGACCGTGTCACATCTGTTTCATTCGAGATGCCTCCACACAGGCAACCAGTTAGAGATCTGAGATTTATATGCACTTATATCCCACCAAGCGATGAAACTCTGGTGCAGGGCCCTCTTACAATGTTGGAGACTCCGGGTGCTATACATCAGCACCACCACCTACTAGGCAGTAGATACCGCTAGCCACACTAGCAGACGATGTATGCCAACTGAGCGCGTTGTGCGAGTTCTAGCAACAGAGGCCTCCATGGTTTCAAGGTGAGACAGATTCCCACGCAGCTGAGGGCTGGCTAGAAGAGATTTCTAGAGATTCTAATCTAGTTGAGACAATAGTATAGTAGACTACAATCTTATCTACTAGTATTTTTCAGTGAGTGACCATGAGGATGGTTCGCATAATAATGAGGCTTCGAAACGTTGACAGTTTCCTGAGATAGTAACTTCGGGTAGTGTACCAGCAATATAACTACCCGTTGGTCATCAGTTAAAACCTGATGTACCTGTAGAGGACACGTGTAGTATTAGCGCCTTACACGTGATCCATCATCAGATACCCTTCAGGTTCCAAGGTGATCCCCACTCACAGGAGTCTAAGGACTGGCTCGAGGAGAAGGCTGAGAGTTCTCTAGAACTTCTATAGCCATACATGTCGAGATGTTGGTAGTTGAGTATTCATCTAGGCGTACCGATCTTTCCTGGTACTCAATTCATACGATACGATCAGTGCTTCACGGCTCGATCCTCTGAGAGAGGATTGTTCAAAAGAAATTAGAGCCACCACTGTTCCTCTATGCATTCCTATTTATGATAGGGTGCTAGATATATCCATTGTGGTTTAATGATCTTTGGATCAGCGGATACATACAGTGAATGTTAGCAGTGGTAAATCAGAAAACTGGAACAGGTCTCAAAGACTTGGTCATGTAAAATGTTTCAGGAAGAATAAGTGTTAGGGACAGATGAGTCTACGGGGTAGCAGGCGTGGAAGCAGAGCTAGGAGAGCATCATGAGGTGGTGTGATTTTCGACATGTTACGACCACCCCTCATTTTTTTGTGGACTCCACCAAGCACCGGGAGCTGGAGGACTATGGAAGAGAGTAGTTGCATGAAGTCAAGTAATGCGACCCAAGGGCTTTAAGAATGATTTGAGGTATTTTCTATGTCCAATATTATACATTGTATCAATAAACATATGTTCTAATCATTCCTTCCTTCCATGAATATTATCCAGGACATAGAGTTTCCGGTTAAACCGTTGACTTGAACCTCATGTCTAAAGATACCTTTGGGAGGGACTCTATAATAACACTTACAATAACGGTGGGATCTGACCCTTGAGTCGAGAGTTTCGGTTGGATCCTCTTGGTTGCAATGTCGAGGCCTTATGATGTTAGTTTGGTTATGGACATGACATCCACAGTTCACACATAAATTGAATGTATTAGGCAAAGAGGTTGTGGTTTATCTAAAACATTGGGATGGGGTTTTCCATGGTCTACAGAAAAGGGATCCTAGGAAGCATTGGATAAACTAATTCATATAAGGGTGCAGCTAATCACCCGTTAGTCAGCCAACCTCACCCTCATGGCAGCAGAAGTTGACATTGAGAGAGTATATACTCATGGAAAGGGGAACATGGTAGCAGATGAACTCAGTAGGAGGTATGTCCTGCATCAGCTGAATGAGGCGACAGAGCAGTTGTCTCTTTTATAGATATCCTTTGTGGATAGAGATGGAGCAGCTTTCCTTCAATCTCTTACAGTCACTCCCCCACTTTTCCAGTGAGTTAGGGATTCATATTATGAGGATGCTAACTCTGAGACATGACATGCTTAAATATTCACAGGGTAGGCACCTGATGGTTTTTTTGAAGGTGGGGGGCACGACATCCTCTTCAGAGGATGTTCTATGGTGATAATGTCACTTCTGGAGGAAGTGTTGAGGGAGTTCCACACATTACCACTAGAAGTACATACAAGATTGGTGAAGATGTACCAAGATCTTATATGACAACACTGGTGGCCATAAATAAAGAAAGCAGAGTTTGTTTCTCTGTTCCTCAAATGCGAGAAAGTGAAGACAGAGCATCAAGTATCAGCAGGCTTGGTTCAGCCTTTGGAGGTCCCAGAATCGAATTGGGATGGGATATCCATGGACTTCGTGATAGGACATCCACTTTCATCCTGAGGTCATGACTCGATTTGGGTGATTTTTGATCGAATCACCAATTCTTCCAACTTCCTACCGATCAAAGAAGAGGGTTCAGTATAGAGAATGGTGCACCTTTATGTTCAAGAGTTTGTGCAGTTACATGGAGTACCCTTGACGATCGTTTCCAATCACGATTCATGTTTTACCTCCCACATATGGAAGGGATTGTAGGAGGCTTTCAGGATGAAGATTCATTTTAGCACCACCTTCCATCCTCAGACGGACAGTCAGACTGAGCGGACCATTCATACCCTTGAGGAAATGTTGTGTGCTTGTGTCCTTGACTTCAGTCACAGTTGGTAGGATCACTTACCTTTGGTAGAGATTGTATAAAACAAAAATTATCACTTAACCATTGGGATGGAACCATTCGAGGAATTGTATAGGCAACCATGATGATCACCTTTGTGCTAGACTAACCTAGGGGAGTTAGCACTCATGGGACCATAGATGGTACGCATAACCACATTGAGGAAAAAATCATACATGAGCGGATAAATACTGCACAGAGCAGGAGGAATACTTATGCTGATAAGATATGGATACCACTGGAGTTTGAGGATGGCGACCAAGTCTTTCTAGGGGTCTCACCACGATGAGGTTTGCGAAGATTTGGCCGAGATGGAAAGTTATCTCCGATTTTCATCGCACCTTTCCAGGTCCTCACTAGACTTGGTTAGGTGGCTTACCACTTATCTCTTCCACCTCAGTTTCACTAGGTGCATGAACTGTTCCATGTATCCTAGTTGAGGAGATACGTGCACGACCCTTCTCACATAATCGACAACGGAGAGCTGGACGTTGACAATGGGGAAACTATTACGAAGGTTACAATAGAGATTAAATATCGACAGGAGTGAGTCCTTCATGGTTGGTCAATACCTCTGGTGCGTGTTCGTTGGAAGCTCGGGAACCTCTAGGAGAGAACATGGGGTGGGAGGCTCAAATGTCTTCTAAGTATCCCCACATGTTTACCTAGATAAGTTGTGGCTTACAGGGACATGGAGCTATGAGTTGGGGAGAATGTGAAGAACTGTAATGTTAATGATGTATTTAAATAAATGGTAATTCTACGGGTCCAAAAAATCTAACAGTGCACAATTTGGAGGTACGGGGTGCTCAGAATGATCTGTCAAAGCTTTGTTAATATTAAGTTATTGTGCATAAGCAGTTCTCCTGAAAATGTGGAATAACTCTTAAATAGTAACTTGGAGCAGAAATCGGATGGTACTGTTTCACTCAAGATGGAGGGTTTACCCTAGGTGCGACTTAAGATTAGTCGGCGCGAGCCTCTTGTGAGAAAGCCCAAAAAAGGGATAATCAAAAATAAAATAATTAAAATAATTATTTTTTTCAAATGCATATAAATCAGAAATGGAAACTCGGATTAAAAATCCAAGACCACCATTGAACTTGTGAGGGTATGATTTCTTTAATAAGATACTAACTTTAGCCGGCGCGAGCCACCAAAGAATGTTAGTTTTTGGCCGCAAATAAAATAATTAGTTAACAATTATTTAATTGTAAATCCATAACTTCTAAAGAGTAACTCGGATTGAAAATCTGAGAGTAATGTGGGGCTCATTGGATCATGTTTCACCTAGGAAAATCCTAAGCTTGATGGCAGTTAGTGGAGGGTGACTGATAATAATTTTCTGAACTTTTTTTCTGGTACGTTCAGAAAATGTGTGAGCGTCATTTTGTAACTTTTGATCCAGTGCTCGGAATTGAAATCTGGGGGCACCATTGAGCTCTCACCTCCGGTATTCACTTAAAGAGACTCTAATCTCTAGGATAGTTATTTGAGGTTGAATGTTAGTTTTTGGGTTTATCATGGAAAAAATAAAATAAAATAAAATTATTTTTTATTTTATTTTATTTTATCTATTGCAATCACCCATGTGGACGTTAGAAGTGGGGACCACCAAACCATAACCTCCCATTAGAGGTTATGGTGGTGGGGACCACCCGAGGTTTATCCCTCATTATGAGGGAGGGGGAGTAAACCTCTCAACTCCCTCAATGTAATTTTATGTGTCATCATAAAATTAGATGCTTTCAATTAATTTTATGTGTCAACATCAAATTATATGCTTTCAAATAATTTTATGTGTTGAAATAAAATTAAAATATTTCAATTAATTTTATGTGTTATGATAAAATAAATGCTAACAATTAATTTTATGTGTCGACATAAAATTAACCCCTACCAATTTTTTTTATGTTGGCTTGACCCTTTTTTTAAAATTAAGTAACATCATCGTTAGAATTTAGGAAGTTTCCTAATAAATGAAACGTCATAACTTCTAGGAACATTACTTACCTCCCACCCTCTCCTATATAAATGGATCTTAGGAGGAGGTTTTGGGAGGGCTTCACTAAGTGACGAAGCACTGGTAACATGACGCGATGCCCAACACATGGAGAATTACGCTCTCTAGTGAATAATGCTCCATCGACAATGAACGCCAATGAGGAACTCCTTCGACTACGAAGAATGAACTCCTTTGACCTTCTTCCTGAGACTCCTTCGACGTAGGATGTGTTCTTCTACAACGATTCATCATCCGCCTTATCGTGCCAATGTCGGCAAACAATAGACAAGGTGGGGGTTTAATTTGAATATGTTATTATTCCATTAATTCTTCCCTTCTAAAACAAAGAATCATTGTGGATGATTTTCCTTACGGGTTGAGTTTTTGTTTTTGCGGGAAGATGTGGGGTGTTGATTGAACCGCTTGCTACCACCCTAAATGTGTATTTTTCAGGCCAAACCAACATGGCCTTACCCATCTGACATTCTAGTTTGTGATGTTATTTGTCATGACGATGAAACGATGAGGCGACGAAGGCGACAGGAAACGACCGTACTACCCACGGTCTCCGCATCCGGCGTCACCCTGGCCAAACCATGCCACCCGACGGCACAAGCCGTCGGCCTCTCGGCACCCAGACGCCCTCCGGACTCATGGCACTCGGCCACCCGCCAGCATCCAAGCCTCCCACCAGCCTCCCGTGTTCCCCGAACGAACCGCACCGGCCGTCACCACCAGGCTCCCAGCAACCACTGACCTCCCGTGCGCCCCAACCGAACCGCGCCGACCCGCGCCTTCGGGCTACCAGTTTCCTACTAGCCACATGGAATCTCTGGTAGAGCCTCCCGAACTACACCCCAACGGTGCTCCAGACCGAACCGGCTCTACTCCTTTGGGTCGCGCCGCGTACGTGGCACCCTCCAGGCTGAACCGCCCTCGCGACTGGTCCGTGCTCCCACAACATGTTGTACTAGGCCCAGGGGCCATGCCAAATCTAAGGAGCAAACCCGCCTAATGGACCAGGCCAGTCTCGATGGGTCAGGTCGGGTCATCACCGACCAGGTCAGACTGGACCCGGGCCCACTAGATACCCTTTACTTCTTTTGGACATATCGTTGGCACCAGACATCCGTTTGACGAACCATAAGTGGAAATGGTAATCATGGAGTGTGGCGTTCCTTAGAGTATACCACACTGATGTTTTGGTTATAGTTGAGATATGGTCAAGTTGGATCGTGCATGAATCCAACCACGCCCTCGAGACTAAAACGTTATTAACTCATAGACCAAGCGTCCAATTGACGCACCATATTTTGCGTTGAGACCTCTATGATGTGATGGACCATTGAGATACTTCTAAGATTAGACAACTATTCATGGATCCTGTGTTGGTTCGACAGCTCAGAATAATGTCCCTGGATCCTGTGTGGGTTCGACCGCTTTGACTACTGTTCCTAGATCCTATGTGGGTTCGACAGTTCTAACTACTATTCCTCAATCCTGTGTGGGTTTGATAGCTCTAACTACTGTTCATGGATCATGTGTGATTTAGAAAGCTCTAACTACTATACCTGGATCTTATGTGGGTTCAATAGCTCTGACTACTGTTCTTGTATCCTGTGTGGGTTTGACAGCTCTGACTACTGTTCCTGGATCCTATTTGTGTTCAACAGATCTGACTACTATTCCTAGATCCTATGTGGTTTCGACAGAGTATATGATTCAATGGATACTTCTTATAATCTCTATATCTCTACATAAGATGTATAAATATGTGAGATACGTTAGTACTTTTGTGTTTTCCTCATGATTGAGATAGATGACTTGATATTTTAGGTATATGTATGGGGAAATACCAAAGTAAGGTTATCTATTGATTTTATACATTATGGTTTATCCTTGTTGGATTTTGTGAGATCTTGAGGTTCTCGGGGTTCCTACTGAGTATCGTTATACTCACCCCTACATGGGCTATGCCTGCACCTTCTTGTGTTGGATGCAGATGACGGACGATGCTGATTGAGGTTGAGAGTACCAGGACTGGATGGTAACCGAAGGTGGACCTTATGAAGACTCTGTACTTGGAGGATACTGATGGACGTGGAGTGCTAAGGAGTCTATATGTACCTACCCTTTAGGTAGGATCCTCAGAGGATAACTCAGCGGCAGTTTTTCTTTTTATCATTTCTACTTGTACCTTTCAATTTCTTGTACATTACATTTGGTCTTGTATTTAAGGCCACATTACATTCAGCCCTCTTTTGGTATACAGTTTTACATAGTGTTTCGTATCCATATATGTGCTCTATAGTGTTTTTTTATAGTTTATAAAGTCAATTCCTTACCAATTTTAGATAATTACACATTTGGTGTTAGTCATCAGCCCCTGGCCTATGGATGGTGGGCATTGGGTAGTCACGAAACGGGCCCCAGGGGATGGGTCGTGACATAGAAGAATAAAAATACACCTATGAGTAAACAATAGAAACAAAAATAAACTAACATGGTATACTATCCACCCAAACCACAACAATTTCACACTGACTAAATAATGAAATTAAAGAAATTCAATATAAGGAACATTAGTGATAGGGTACCCCACACCACTTCCCTGCTGATTAGACGCTCTCACACCATAAAAGAAGATATCCTATCACTCCCACCTCTTCCAATCATTCTAAACCATATCCCACCTATAGAAAAATGGTCCTCACAACCACACATTAAACAACCCACACACACCTAGTACTCACAAATATATATAATCCCACCCACATGACCGTGGACCACAAAACCCACCACATCACAAAGACACATGGGAAGCACAACACATCTTTTATTAAGACACTAGGGAAACAAAAATATCTCTCATAAACTATGTCCACACAATCCTAAAACTTTCTAGAAGAGCCTTGGGCTATCACTGCCTCAAGGGGGGGAGGGAAGAGCTAGTGGCCATCCATCCATCCTCTCACGTGGATGATTAGAAAATACACCCTCCCCCATGAAAATGGGTGTTTTTTCATGTAGTGATCAACTAGTTTCATATTTGTATATAATCACAACAAAGTACAATTATATATAAGGGGTTTAGACACTAAACTCAACCGATGTGTTTTTAAGAAAACAACAAAACCATAACACTACCACATTTGCTGCTACCTCTAAATTCACATATCAGGATGAACGTTAATCACATAAAATCTTGATAAGAGAAAGTCACTTCTGCATCATTGTGAAATAATTGACCATTTACTAGTTATTTGATCCCTACTAGGGAAAATAACAATCACAACTCACAACTAGCCGCACAACCAAGCCAAAAAGAGAGCATAAACTATGATAAAACACACCACTTCACACTTTCACCACACATAACAGCGAAGACAACCAATTACATTATCATTATACGAAGAAATTCCACCCAACCTAAAGAAAAACCCCTAAATTGTAACAAAAACTTCATCATATCACAACGCAACAATAATATAGATCCATGTTGTATATCAACACTATTTCCATAAAAAGATATACACCACCTAGTTTCAGTCCCACTACAAAACACCGCTCACCCTTTCCATATTCAAAAAATCTCTAAACCAAAAATTTCATTAAACCCATAACCAATCCACACACATCTTCATTCTCTCACTAGTTACACCACAGAACTTTTAAAATTCATAAGTAAAAAATGATCCACACACAACACATACCCCACAAAACAAGGACAGGTTTATTCACATTTAACACACTCGTTGATTAATTAAACATTCATAAATCATGGGTTATAATTCAACAAGTTTTATACTAAGGAATCAATTTATTTTACTGAATATATGTGATTAATCATGTTTTCATGTTCACAATCATTCAACTGATGGTAGAAAAAAATTATACATTAGCCGGGTGTGGAAATAGAGACCACAAATGGCCATGATTTTCAAAAGTCACGTGGTCAACATAATTCAAAACATGGATCAATAATAATTTGTAAAATAGATCAAAAAACATCATCAACTTCCCCATCACTCATTTATTAGTAATTTAATCGGTTTGATTATCTTTTGATATCAAAATATTTTTCCAACCTTATTTATTACTTTATTAAAAATGGATACAACCATATTTAAAATCACATATTAGTATACCCACCCCACATGATACATAATTAAAATAGAGGTGAAGGAATCCATATTAAGAACAAAAGATGATTTTCAACTCCACCTTGCACTAAAAAAAGTGTGGTGCGTACGTAGTAGGAAAGACTCCATGGGAAAATTGGATCTAAAAGCCACAACACAACACATGAATCCACATTGAATAATGGATCTTGGCACACCAAGACAAAATTAAAGGGTTAAAAAAATATAAGATATCTAATTTTAGAAAATAAATATAGATCATATATCAAAGGAAAGGATATGATTTCAATGTACTCAGAAGTCAGGTCGTGGAAAAGACCAAGCGGATTGGCTATTTTAAAGTCTCTGGGGCATTATAATATTAATGATATAATTAATATTTATTCAAAAAACAATATAAGTGGTCCAAAAAAGGTTTTAAAATCTATTTACAACAAATAAATCATAAGATGGAGAAAATGGAATTACTCTGAAAAGATGGAAATGAATCACCATTTGGTGAGTCACCAAACTGATATACCAATGGAGAGTCACAAATGTGATTCACCAAGTGAGCCACTGATGGCTAGTCACCAACCAGACCTACATACTGTGAGTCAGGAATGAAACCTATCGATGGAAAGTCACTGACATGACCTACCAATGGATATTAACAGATGCAACCTACCGATGGCTAGTCCTTGATGTGAGTCACTGATGGTGAGTCCCCGACATGAGTCAAAAATTCCACTCATCAACGCCACCTACTGATGCCACCAATGGATGACACCTACTGATACCACCTACCGACACCACTTACTGACTAAAACTACTAATGCCACCTACAGAAAATATCTATAGATGTCATCTACCAACGCCAAATATCGATGTCACCTACTCATTCCACCTATCAATGCCTCCTACCATTGGAAATCTACATTTCTGTATAAATCATGAAATGAGAAATTATTAATCCACAAAACACCTCAAACAATGAATTTTAAAATTTTGATGTACTGGGGAGGTTCTATCCATTACATCATATACCTATCAACCTATTTCCTCCCTTGACATTCAATTACTAATCCCATAGGAGAGATCGATTCAGAAAACCACCTTGGGAGATACCACTCAAGGATCTTACATCCCTTGAAGCACTGCTACTACCATCAATGTTCAACGATAAACCACCATTTATTGTTCAATAGTTTGAGGGAATCCTTGACATCAATGAACACCTACTCCGACATCTACCACTACAAAAAACCACAAGACACATCACACAAGCACCAAAAGACACATTTTCTAGACATATGATTTGGGGAATCTTGTCTTCCATGCCATGATAATATCCTCTTTGGGAGACAATGACTTTCCCTCATGGGTTTAATCGCATCACAAATAATGTATATTTATTAGGAATTAGGTCCTACCCTTTCTATGTGTTAGCACATTATCATGCATTACGGAAAAAATGAAACAACTCTTTCTATATGTAACAAGGTTGAAAAATCACATTTAAAAAAACAATAAAGAAAAACTCAAAACTACTCTATATACTGGGCACACATTAGTATCTCCCTTTCCCATGTACTCTACTCTAGGTCACCATGGTATGACAATACATGAACCAAGGAAATGTCCCACCCCTACAACACCTTCTCTGGGTGATATTGGATCTCTGCTCACTACTCCATGAACATTGTGTCATCTTTGACATCAAACTCTCCCCATTCAATGAAATGGGAGTCACTGGGATGATACCATAAAAGATGAGTGATGTGAATGACATTTTGGACATTCTATAACTATTGTGGCATCACCAAATGGTATGCCACCTTGCCAACTCACTCCAACACCTCGAATGGTCTAATGAACTTGGGAGAAAACATGCTCCCTCTACCGATCCTCAGATGTCCATGTCATGGGAATTCCTTTAAGAAAAACATGGTCTGCATCCTCAAAATCCACGGGCCTCATCCTGTGATCGGCATTTGACTTTGGTTGATATTCTGCTACTTTCGTCCTTTCATGGACAAGCTGATCCTTCTCTATCATGCTTTGTATTACTTCAATTCCAATAACAATAGTCTCCCAACCACTCTCTAGTACAATGGTTAATAAAACAGTCTCCAATACAAGGATTAAAATGGATCCATGATAATGGAATAGTGATAGCTATTATTATAAGATTACTCTACCAAGGGAATGTTTCTTAAAAAATATCCACCAAAGTCCACGACTCATTATCACAACATTACCTCTAACATCTATATATTTTGATCTATATGCACATCCATCTAATAGTGGAACGAATTTCTGAGGTGCAATCGGTTACCAAAGTAATGCTGCAATTCCCTACAAACACATGAGGTAATTGTGTATCTACTCTGGGATAGTAAATTTTAGAACTCCATGAAATTCCACCACCTCATCCACATACCTCTATGCCAAGGCATCCACTGTTCTTGACTCCTTTAACACTACGAAGTTAGTTGATTTCGTGAGTTGAACCACCACTACCCATATTACATCACACCCACCCTAATATATAAGTAATCGTATTATAAAATCCTTTAATATGTGACCCAACTTACATTCAAGTTAAACTATGGGATACAACAAATGACCAGGTACATGATGCTCAGCCTTAACCTGTTGGCACACCAATAACACCACCACAACATCCACCACTGCCCACTTCATTTTGGGAAAGAAAAATAGCATCATCAAGCCATGTTACATCTTTGAATAATTAGGTTATACAACTAAAGGAGGGCTATGATACTCATCGAGAAATCCCTCATGCATTTCCATTAGAAAAAAATCATTCCCATGTAACAACATTTGATTTAGACTATCCGTTTACATCCTTTCGATGCATCACCATGGTTAATGAAATCACACATCACCTCTTCCTCCATGTCTCCCTAATGAGACTCTTCCACCTATTGTAGAGTATAATAGTGCACCTTCATCTGAAACAAACATCCTCTACCACCATCCACTCCATCATCCAGGTGAAAGGTGGCTAGTTCCTCCACCACCTTCCATGCATCCTCTGATTTCTAAACGAATTCCTTCTCCAATTTCCTCTTCAAAGCATCATACAAAACATTCCACCTCCCTAAGGTGTAAGAGATCCCAAGCTCGTAATCATCAAGAAACTCTATCCACCTCCATCGTCACAAGTTTAGATCTCACTAGGAAAAAGGTATACCTCATGCTCTAGTTATCTTTCTGGACTATAATGTGATCTCCAATCAGTTAGTGTCTCCATAGATTTAGCATGAACACGACTGCTGCTAGATTCATATCATGGGTGGTATAGTGACATTCCGGAGGACATAACAATATATACCCATAAGAGATCTGTCACCACTATTGCATAATCATGCATCCCATACCCATATGAGATGATCACAAAACCCCTTGAACATCACCCCATCCTTTGAAATTTGGAGCACATGATCATTGTCCAACAACCCCTTCGGATTGCTCTACATTTCATGGTGCTAATCACTCCACAGAAAATCTTATCTTATCATGGTTAGGATAGTCAACAGAGCTACAACATCTCTGGTAATAGCCTTTCATACCTCGGAAACTATGAACCACCCCACGTTCTTCGGTGCTTCCCAATAAACAACAACTTCAATATTCAATGGGCCCACCTCTTCACCCTGTTAAGAATCTATGTGCCTATGATAATGTACCTATCATGACAAAAAATGAATTTGGAAATCTTCCCATATAGTTGGAGGAAATTAAGATCCTCCAAGGCAGTCCTGAGATTATCACGTAACTCCTCCCCAAAATTCAACTTGATCAGAATGTCATCGATGAATATGATGATGATCCGGTCTAAGAACTCATAAAAGACAGAGTTAGTATGTCCTATGAACACGGTCAGTGAATTTGTATCCCTAAATAACATAACCATGAACTAAAACATCACCTAAAAGTAGTCTTTGGAATGTCACCCTCCTTCACCTACAATTGTTGATACCGTGACTGCAGATATATCATTGAAAACAAACGTTCTCCCCTCACCTGGTTGAAAAGATCATCTATCATTGGGATAGGGTAATGGTTCTTGACTATCACCTAATCCATCCTTTGGAAGTATATGCGCAGACTTATGCCACCATCTTCCTTCTTTGCGAACAGGACTAGGGCACCCATCAATGACACACTAGGCTGGATAAATCTCTTCTTTATTAGATCATATATCTGAATCCACAACTCCCACATCTCTGAAGGCTGAATATTATAGGGATCCATCCACATTGCAAAAGAAGCATGCTAAAATATATTCTGAACTCAACCTCACATCAGGGGGTAAAGTTATGACCTTCTCATAGAAGATATAAAAAACTCCCCAAAAACATTGGGAACATTATCCATCTCAACATCCACTGATTCTACAAAAAGATCGACCATCATGGAATGATGGGTCACCATACACTGGCTGCCTATCGAATAACTCTACTCACAAATGAAAGCCACATGATGGCCATCCACATATGAAAAAATGAATCCCCTTCTGATGATGTCGATAATAGCATTAATTGAGTTCTACTAATCGATTCCAAGTATAACACAGTATGGTTGCATCTATAACAAGAAAAGATCCCCACATCACTGATGTGGCCCCATCATCAGTCTACATCCCCGGAATACATCAAGATGGCTGGTCTAACCTCTGACTGGTGTACTCCTCTCTTGGGGAATGAAAAGATAATCTATTTCTAGTTCTATATAATGGGATATTGTGGGGTCCATGAAATACTTTGAAGCTCATGAATCAAACAAATCATAAGAAATAGTACTTTACAAGATTATTGTACATCAAATGATCTCTTAGCCTAATGGACCTTCTACCTCTGTGATGTGTAAATTACCACCCCTAAATCCTCTTCTACTCATGTTGAAAATTGACTTACTAACCACACATGGGTCGAGGTCCCTTAGTAACACATAAAGTTTTGCCTCCACTTGATCTATCTCCCCTTGTTGGAGTTAGATAATTCTGTCCCTACTAATGAAATGTCCTAGCCGGAAACTGTTTCTAAGGCGAGTGCTGAACATGACCACCTACACCCATATATTCATGAACAACCTCTTTGAAATAACTCTAAAGGTTCACAAGAACTCCACAATTGAAAAAAACCAATCCCAAGCCTATATGATAGGAAGGAGGACCAGAAGGTCGAAACAGAAACTACTGATGTTGACTCTATCACAGCCAAAACCTCAGTGGATCAGGTTCCTAAGTCCTTCTACTGGTAGAATTTCACTTTGCAGAATCCTGATCACTCTCAACTTGTAGTATAGCTCCTAGTGTGTGAATTATCTCCACTACCTAAACCTTCCTATGGACCTATAGGTATATTGGCAAGGTGAAGGGAGTAACTACATACTGGAGAGAAGGAGAAGGTTCCTCCTCTAAGAAACTCACAAAAGACTGATAATACAAAAATAGATCCAAAGTGAAGCAATGGAGATCCTTGAACTTGTTCAATAACTACCATATCGACATACTCCCACAATGGAGGGATAAGATATCCTTTTTATTCTTAGCCTTTATGGTCAATGAATTGAATTTTTCCAAGAACTCTTTCTCGAAATCGACCCATAGATCATCATTCTTCATTTTCCCCTAGATAAAACATCCCCCACGGACACACATCTCCTATTATATAAATAATTTCCAACAGAATCCAGTACTCTGTCATATCATGGATCAGGATTAGGGTGATCTCATGTTCCTCGAGGGAGCTCTTAGAATACATGTTTGAGACATTTCCCTTGTACATTCTCATGGTATGTCACTTGAAGGAATGTAATGTTCTCAGCCACTGGTTTTCCTCCTCCTCTTGATCCACCCTCCATTGATTAGCCATATAGGCCTGCAGAGCCTCAAAATCCTAAGTTACTCATGGGAAATGACCATGTTCCCTAGCTAAATAGTAAACAAGGAACTCCTAACCCCACGTAGCATTGAATTTTTTTTAATGTTTATCTTAATTTTATAATTATTTGAATGCCCTAAAATTCCCAATTCAAACAAAAACACAAGTCTCCATGATGAATTTACCTCTCCTAAGGTGACGGACCAATAGATAGTGTATCCTCACATGGTTTTTCAATAAGCTTATTGTCTTTAATCGGATCACTGAGGGATCTAAAATCCTATGTCCTATTAGGTATTCTCTAGCCTATGTCCAACACCGAGGTCAACTATCAATGCTCCCCTACCATCCCATAAAATCCTCAATGCTCCTGACTCTAAACTCCATTCTATCTCTCAACCATTCCATTTGATAATATTCTGTCACAACATCCTCTCTCCAAATATGCCACTTCTAAGCTGGAAATGGAGAAAGATAGATAATGACCTATGAGCCATGCCTCCAGTAGGACTTGCGTGGTGACCATCACCACGTGAAATCAAATTTCACACAATTATAAGAATTACCCATTTATAGTAATCATGATCAGGATATAAGATATATCAAAATAAAAAACTCCATGACATATACATAAAATAATCCAAAATCCATCTAACATGAATGTTTCAAGTAAAACAGCTTGAAATACAATGAGAAGATCCAAATTAAATACCAAAAGAAAAATTATATGCAAGAACATGACAAATGTTCGAACGTTCAAGCCTGTAATTCCTAGAATGATCGACATAGTGATCCTAGAAACCTAAAATTGGTTTTATATTAGTTGGGTGATCATACAAGTATACTCAGTATAGAAAATCCAAAATCTCTCTTTCACGAGTAGAGAAGCATACTAATGACCCCATGAGAAAACATCAAAACCCAAAATAACCTAACAAGGTATACTATCCACCCCAAAATAACCAAAGGCATGCTCACCAAATAACAAATGTCAAGTAATGTAATATTGAGTACATCAATGATAGGGTACCCCACACCACTTCCCCACTGATTAGCCGATATCACACCATGATCGCATGCATCGTGGTACTCCCACCACTTCCAAACATACCAAACCACATCCTACCCACAGACATCTAGTCCAAAAAACTTCATATCATCCCACCCTCACCCACCTGGGACTCAAACCTATACCTTATCTTACCCACATAAATATGGTCCAAAAAATACACCGCAACACAAAGTCACTTGGGAAAAACATCACATCTCATCCCAAAGACACATTGGTAGCACAAATCTCCCACACACACATAGGCCTCACAAACCACAACCTTCTTGAGGAGTTTTCTGCTATCATATTCTGGAAGATGGAGTAGGGAAGATATGGTATCCAGCCATCCATCTGCCCAGCGAGATGATTGGGAAAGAAAACCTTCCTCGTGAAAATTGGGTTGTTCGACATGTAGTGTTCAAATTGGGTGGGGTGTGTATAGAATCACAGGAAAGTAAATATATATATATAGGTACCAAAAAATCAGCCCACCCTATGGGTTCTCAAGAAAACAAACACCCCATAACAGGACAACCGTTGTTGCTTTCTCTAAATACATGTATCAGGATGAACAATTTTCACTTCCGTAGTTGATAAATGAAAGCTGCTTAACAACCAATTATTTTAAAATAATTATTAATTTAGTATTTCTTCCATCCCTACTAAAAACACTAACAACCCCAACACACAACCATTCTAAAAAATAATCGATAAAGAAGGAAACTATGATAAAACACACCACTTCACACTTCCTCCCTACATAGCATCCAGGAAAACCAATAACATTATCATTAATCAATGAAAATCCTCCCAACCAAAGGAAAAACCCAAATTTCAAGAAATCACTTTCCAACATATAATTTCACAATAATACTCAGCATCCACACAACATATCAACTCCAGTTCGAATAAATCAATCAAAAGAAAACATGGATACAGTCCCATGGAAAAACACAGCTCACCCATTCCATAATCAAACAATATATCAACATGATATTCTGATACATAATTAATCTATCCAAACTCAGCATCATGATCTCAAAATTATCTTCACACAACCATTACAATGAACATGACAAAAAGGATCTAGAAACATAAAACAACCACACCAAACAAGGCACGGTGTATTAAGATTTAACACACTCATTTTTCTAATTACACATATATAAATCTGGGGTTATCACAAAATTAATTTTGATCCTAGGACAACAATTTATATAATCAGATATACATGATTAATCATGTCTTTATGTTCACATCTGTTTTATATAAGATTAACAATAAGTACTCATGATTAAGGTGTGAAAATAGAGATGACCAATAGCCACGATTTTCGGAAAGAATATTACCAACATAATTTACAACATGGTTCAATGATAAAAGAGAAAACAAAACAATCATCATAATCTTATTTCTTGACACTAATTTATTATAAACCTATTATGTTCGATTATCTTTTTTATCATCATCATCCACCCCTCATTTATTACTTCATCTAAAATGGATTCATTCATATTAACAAGAAGAAATCAGTATATATACCCCACTTGATACATAATTAAAATATACACAAATCAATCCCTACATAGAACAAAAAATGATCTAAAACTCTACCTTGTGCCTGAAATAGGGGGTTCATGAGTAGAAATAATGACTTAAAGGGAAAACTAGATCCAAAATCCACATAAAAACATGAGAATCCATGGGGAAGAATGTTTTTGGGCTCACCAAGAGAAAATGGAAGGGTTCAATGAATACATGATCTCATGTTAAAAAAGGATAGATTATTAATCAATGGATGGGAGACAAATTAAAACTACTTGAAAGTAGGGTTATGGACAAGACCAAGTGCCTTGTACATTTCAAATTCTCAGGGGAATTAAGATATTATAAATAAAATTAATATAAATTAAAAATATTCCAGAAATTGTTAAAAATGGTTATAAAAATTATTTTTGTCAAATAAAACCTATGAGGGGTGAAACTAGAATATCTAGAAAAAACAATAAATGACTCCCCATTGGGTGAGTGGGAGAAACGACCTACCAGTGGGGAGTCACCGACATGATCTAATAATGGAGTGTCACTAACGTGACCTACCGAAGGTGAGTCATCGACGTGGCCTATAGATGATGAGTTACTGATGTGACCTACTTATGGAGAGTCACTGAGGTGACTCATTGATGGAAATTCACTGATGCGAGTCACCAATTCCACTCACTAATACCACTTACTGATGCCAACTACTGATTCCACCTTCCTACTCCACATACTGATTCTACCTACTAACGCCACCTGCCTACTCCACCTACTGATGCTACTTACTGAGGGTGCCTAAAAATTCCACCTACTAATGCAACTAATAGATCCCGCCTAGAAATGATGCCTACTAAGACCACTGACTATTATAAAAATATATTTTTGTAATACTCTAGAAATGAGTCACTATGACTGCATAGAACACATTAAACACGGAATTTTGAAATGTAATGGATATGCGAGGTTTGGTCCATTACAAAAGACACACAATAAATAATGTCGAGATTTCATGTAAAATAGTTGAGGCATTTCCCAATTAAACGTCATTATCAAAATTTATTTATATCTCTCAACACAAATGGATTGATGACATGGCATAAATCAAATATTTCCATTAATAAAATCATAAATCATCCATGTGTTGGTAATTCATGGAATCAATTTGATCAGAAAAATCATTTCATTTTCTATAGAACCTTCAATCATACAGTTGTGTTTGTATACTGATTTTATTTTTATTTGGTGGTTTTGGTTGTCAATATTCATGTTGGCATGTTTTCAATATTCCTTAAATAATTGTTAATTTGATGTTGATGAAGGATCCTTATATATATGGCACTATTAATTATAGGAAATACAAAGAAGAATACTTATTTTTATTTGATGCCACTAATTTATGTGATTATTTCATTAAGAAAAATGGTGTAAATACATTTGATAAGGTTTCCAATCATATTTTTATAGTGGAGGTCGCATTATTATGGATGATTATTGACTTTTAGGAATATGGTACATTATCTATATAGATGAAATATAGTCTAAAATCATGTAAATATTATATTATTGAGGAAAAATTATTTATTATTTATAATGGGAGAAAGGGTAGTTATTTTGAATGTCATGAGATATTTCTTCTTGCAGATCATCCATTTCGATGGAACATAATGTTTTTTATAAAAGGTCAAATTGAAATAGACAAACCTCCAATATTCATCTCAAATAATCATCTGAAAAATATTGTCTCTATATTACCTCCTAATACTTTTGGTCCAAATATAAAATAATTAAAAATAAATGGTTTTGGGAGGGATCACAATTGGAGAAATTAGATAATTGTTTTTTGGAATATTCCATATTTGTCTGATTTTTTGGTTTGTTACCTGTTATATATAATGTATATTTAGAAAAAAAAATTGTAAAATATTTAATACTGTATTGAAACTCCTTTTAAGATGAAATATAATGTAAAAGCATGGTTAGAGTTTTCCCATATGTGCACATTTCCTGAACATCCAATATTTGAAGGTGAAATGTCAACCAACTTAATGAAGCCAAACCAATATTACCGACTTACTATATAGAACCATTTATTATTCTATCAATGGAGTAGAGTTTTGTGATTACAATATGGTTATGTTTCTAATTTCTCTTGTTGTGTCAGAAATGTGCATATTATCAAGTTATAAAATCAAGACTGTAATGTCATAATTTAATGATTACCACATTTTGGACTTACTTGGTTGTTAAATTCTTCAATACGGGATATATTGACCGAAATATCATATTTCTATCAATATATTTTTGTTGAAATATAATATTATGATGCATTGAGATTTCTTGAAAAGGATTTGATTAATTATTATGTAAATTTGAGAAAATATTCCCACGGGGAATCATTGATTCTATGTAATATTTAATATTTAAATTTTAATAGGAAGAGAAATGTGGAGGGGTAGTAAAATTCCAATGTATGTATGAATTTGATATATGTATGTAAAAAATAAAGAAGAATGTATGTTGCAAAGAAATAGATTAAGGTTTGATTGTAGATTCGTACTTGCAGTTTGTAATTTCAAATTTATGATTATATTATTCTTAGTCAGAATATACCTGAAAATATAATCACATGGGTCATAATAAATTAAATTTTTATGTATTTACTGACCATAAGTTGTAATTTTTCAATCTACCCGAGCATGGTTTTGGTTTTTATCAAGAGTTATGGCTTATAGAAGAAGAAACCCATAGAGATCATACAAATGTTCTACTGAATTGTAATGAATTGACATGATTTGTATAGTAAGTACTAATTTTTTTATTTTTTTTAAATATATATAAAATATAATTATATTTATATTACATTTTTTATAATATATGATGAAAATATTATAAAAAAATCATACAAATCACAACCCCTACTCTTGAATAATGTTATATAAAATTTCATATTAGTTTTAAATACTTCTATGTTATGTTTTATTCAATAGAATAATAAATAAATTTTTCAATGATATCTATTATTAATAATTTCTATTTTTAATACAACACAACATGAAAATAATATTGGTACTTTATAATTTGTACTCAAAAACTCTCCATCAAAATTGGAAGAAACTTCTAATGGAAATGTGTTTAATGTATTTTTTTCATTCACACATATATGGTGAGTCCATGAAATCAATGAAATTTGGTGTTTGTTGAAAAGGATACCATAATATGTAATGTGAATTTGACTTTCATGGTATCATGGATAAAATAATAGATTTATGTTATATATGTCCAAATTATGTAACAATGTTTAAATTTCATTGATTTGATACAGATCGAGGGTTGGGAGTTCATATATGACATGAAGTCATTGACATTGAGTATAAAAGTCTTCTTGCATCAAATGAAGAAATTAGGATTTCACATCAACAACATCATGTTTATTATGAAAATTACTATTATCATTAATGATATTTAAAGGACTTTTGTAGTGCTATAAAAATAAAATCATGTGAAAATCAGATTATTGAAAATTTAAATGGTTCGGTAGAAGTGATACATATTTAACTCTTCCAAGATATATCTGAAAATATATCTCTCACCTGATGAGATATAAATATTTATGATGAGAGTCTCATGTTAATAGATGATTATATAGATAATGTTGAATAAATAATAAGGGACGATGAAACTAAAAATTATATAGAAGTTGGTGATACTGAAGATGAGGATAAAGACACTGATCTTACTGAAACTAATGAATAATATTGAATTTGATGTATAATATTCAGTTTTTAGTTACATGTAAATATTTTATTCTGATACATATTAGTCTTTTATATTTCATATTGTTGTTATCAATTTGTTACAAATAAGATATTAATATTTTTGTATATATTAGTTTTTTATATTTTATATCTATATTAAGGGTTTATTACATGAAAAATATTTGTTTATGTGTCTAGATATGTTATTGATGATATATTTCCTTCTCTTGCTAATGTCGTAATTCTTTATGATGATCTTGATTTAGATGATTTTCAGTTTTGTGAGCCTATTTAGAAGGGGTGTGGTCTTTCTCAATTTACGATTTCATATAATACTCCAGAGAGATGAAAATCTATTTATTTTGATCCTTATTGATGGAGGTGTGTTTAATTATTTATGATATTTATTTTATATTAACTTCTGGTATTAATTTTGGGAATAATTTTTTTATTAAATTTTTATATTTTTCATATTTTTTTCCATTTAGTTGTAGGGAAGACTAGTGAGATTATAAGAAATAATATTTCAGAGAAATTCGTGATAAGGGACCTTGTTCCCACCATTGTACGTCACCAGATGCACTATGAAATGATTATATCTTATTAAATAATATATATTTTAAAATTTATTTAGTTTATAAAATATATTTTTTAAAATTATCTTTTTGAAATATTTTCTTCGATTCCTAATATGTAGAGAGTTATTATTTGAGAGGGCTAGGATATTTGTATACATGTTCACTTCTTTTAGATTATCCAAAACCTCATAGAGTTATCTATAGATAAATTTTGTGCTACGATTTTTGCATAGTCTTTTGTTTCACCTCAACCCAACAATATCTCATCTCTGGTATGGAATGGATTGTTCTTCGTCTATCTAGGAGATAGTTTTTGGAGTATTTCATTATCTTATGTTTGTAACGAGGGAGGAGATATGTCTTCCATAGGGCTAGAAACCATAAATTTGGAATACATTGATGAAATATGGTAACTTCTATTGTAACACCCCAAGATTTCATAGTGTGTTATTTCTTCAAAATAATTCAATAACTGGCACTACATGAAACACCGAGTTCAATCGCACCATGACTTACCAAACAAGCCATTCAAAAGAGGTTATGAATAGTATTAACTAAATTTTAAACTAATATATCCTCATAATTTTAGAATCCATATTACGAGTTTCTGAGACATAATGTAAGAACCAGTTCATTTTCAGTATTGCACTTTTGTCAAATTTTAATAGTGAAACCTTTTTAAATACAATATTTTAAACTTTTTGACTAAATGGGGACATCAAAAATTTAAAATGAAACATCCCAAGCTTCCACGGTACGCTTTCCTTTGAATAATACAGTAGCGTGTGTTGTACGCAACTTCGAGTTTTAACACACACCACAACCAATAAAACTAGCCATTATGAATAGTAATACCAACTTTTTGAAATTTTAGCTCTCGAAATGGAATTCATATTTGGATTCAGAATATTGAATTTATCCTAGGGTTAAATTTTGGAACTTTTCGGATAACATTTATATTTTGATGAATAGTGAAAATTACTAAATTTTAATTAAAAACTACTTTTTTAATCAAAATAATTAATAGTGATAAATTATGAATTTGAATGGTTTTAAAGTATATTTAGAATATACTTTTACCATTTAATATAATTTTGGTCATTGGACATAATTTTACAATTAAACCGAACATAAACAAGTGTCAATCTTTTGATAGTTATTATCTCTTAAAAACATGCTTTTTGTTCTGAGAGCGGGAAATAATTTTAAATTAATTTCTACCACTTTTGTGTTTTGAATTTACAAAAATGGATTCCATATTTGGAATCATGATGTTAAAATTGTGTAAATAGGTAACTTTTATTTTTAGAAATTTAGAATAATTACTGCGGTAAATATTTTATTTACCACGGTTAAGGGTAAATCCGGTAAATAAGGGTTAAAAATAATATTATAATAATACTAAATTACCCTAAAACGTGTCCTAGCCTTATTTTTTGATACATGTTCGACCATAGGCATCTTTGGGTTGATTTTGGGACCCCATGGAGCCACGTGTAGTTGATAGGGACACTTTATTTTAATTAAGTTAAAATGAATACAAAAATGACACAAGCATATATCTTTTAGCAAAACAATTTTTACATAAAGTTAAATATGTTGGATTTTAGACTATAAATATTAATTAGAAAGATATAATGATTTCCTACATATTTATATTTTATTTATAATTTTTTATACATTAAATAATTTAATTTATTTATGACACAATGATGATGGAGTAATTACTATAATAGTGAAAAATTAAAATAATTGATATTATAAATACCCAAATAAATAAAATTTGAAACTTTTAATGAATTAAACTAATTTTCTAGGATAATATGACATATTATGATTTATTTAATTTACTTTTTTCGAAGTAATCAATCTGTTATGAGTTTCACAAAAAATCAACTATTGAATAGTGTCAAAATTGACCTAAAAGAGTTTTTAAAACAAATATTATATTATTAATTTGTATTAAATTCCTAAAAATCTAAGGTTCTGCAAAGAAACTTATATCATGATATGTGTCTCATTGATGGACCACTTTGGGGTATCTTGGATGTATATGGTAATTTTATTAACCATATAATATAAAAATACAAAGAGACATTGTAAAAGTGAAACTAATTAACTAAGAGTTAATACTTAAATATAAGGTTAATATAAGTACCCAAACCTGTCTAAATTCTATTGGTTGAGTTTTTTTCGACCCATACCCACCTTAAAATTTAAATAATCAACTTTGGAGCCATTATAAACTGAATATGAATTTATTACAAACTAATATTTCTAGCTTTTCCAAAGGTGCCCCTCACCCCTCTTATAAAAGGGCACTCCTCCTTCTCTTTTCTTCACACCTTCAAAGCCTTTTGGTTCGGCCAAACTCTGCCCAAATACTCTCCCAAATTCCTTCAATACAACCTAGAGGCCTTATTTTGATCTAAAAGCCAACCTATGGAGCCCTTTTGAACAAATCAAAAGGAAGAACCCGAAGAAGAGGTAATGATTTCACCACCCTTTTCCAAGTTCCTTTCTTCTTACACTTCTTCTTTCATTGTTATTACCATTATAAAATAATAACTCCAGTATATTATATATACTGTGATGTTATTATAAATATGGTACAACCATATTCAGTATTCTATCCACCCTTTCAATAACATGTCACCATACGTGCATACGTACGACATACCGTCTGCACGTCGTGGTGTAATTGTTATTCAATATATTATTATTTGGAAGGGTATAATAATGATGTGTAACTCATGTAAATAATAAATATAACATTATAATGATTCTGTATATATGATATAATAACAAATTATATATTATTTTAATATCAAAAGAATGATATTGTCGCTCATGCGTACGTACGGACTACCGTCTCCACGAACGCGATGAGATTTATTCTCCATCGTATCCATTCAAGTATAATTATCATTTTATGATTTAAAAATGATGTTTTAGGACTTGATATAATTATGTATATGATTAAGATACAACCTTTCCATAACAAACATGGCTTACGTAACAAAACATATAAAAGAAAACGAGTAAGTTTACACCCGAAACGACGATAATACTAAGATATTATTAACAAAGCAATGTTAAAAGATCATATATGATATCATATTAATATATATGATTCTTTTATAATTTAATAACAATTATTTCACCATTATACAAGAGGTTAACCTACCCTCAACCAAGGATAATTACAAGGTAAGGGTTTATTTCGCAATCTCTTCATTATCCGAGGTTGTTTATACGTAATAATCTACTGGGATCTCTTTATCATCCACATCCACGTTTCGTAAAAATGAATTTCAAAACATTTTTACTATTTACTAGAATATGGTTTAAAGCCATTTATACCCTTGTTTGACTTTTTATAAGAGGTTTATAAAAGAATCTTTCCGTCGTTTTCCAAAAAAAGGTGCTTTTAACCTTTTCGACAAAATTAAGGTAAGAATGTTTTTTTAACTTATACGGCGGGTGCGGCTATTTACCGCCGTTATAAAATTGTCAAAACTTCCCTTACAAGCTTATAATTATATTTTCAAAGTAAATGTTTTATTTTATAATTATGTGACTTTTAAATTATTTCAAAATGAATATTTTAAGAATTTCGGAAAGGTACTCTTTATCAAAATCAGAATTTTAAATGTTTTAAAGATTTATCTGTCTAAATATTTTTAATTAATGTCCATGTCTTCAAAATGGTTTTTAAGGATTTATTTATATGGACATGAATGTTTTTAAAATTTTAATTCCTTTCAAAAGTTTCAAAGTGGTATAGGACACTTTGATTCAAAAATCTCTTTTTAATTACTTTATAAATGTGTGACTTTTAAATGATTTCAAAAAAGGAGATATTTCTCTCAAATAGTTTTGATTTCATCTATGTCAACATCCTTTGATGGATTTTATGATTATATTATGTTGATTTATTATGATACAAAACTTCCATAATGTATTGAAGGTTTTGTGATATCTTTGACTGTGGATGTGTTATTTTTATACCATGCATGGTTTATGGAGAAAGTATTGACATTTCGTTTGCTAGTTTTAATACGAATGTTTATGTTATGTTTAAACCTTTTCATATGGGAATGCATTGGACTTAGTAACTGACGGGTGGAGCCTTCTATAGCTCCTCGATGCATCGGTAGGTCTCATGAGACAAACTAGTGTCTTGGCACAAGGCCTTGGAAAAATCTTATTTGTAGTCTTGGCACAAGGCCTTGGCTATGTGGTTATGAAAGTCTGGCATTATGCATTCCATCATTGTGAAAGTGGTTATTGATATTGCATGTGATTATTCGATTTGTAGAATATCCATGTGAATAAGTAAATGGCATTATTTCTTTTTACTTTTTCCATACTATGTTGAAGTTCAAGTTTCAAAGGCTTTTGTTTTAGTAATGCATTGCCTTAAATGTTTATGCTTATTTTTGAAAGTTCCGCTATATTTTTATCCTTACTGGGCATTTGAGCTCACCCCTTTTCTATGTTTATTTTTTCCAGGATGTGAAGAAGTAAGTTATGAATGACCTGCAGGGATTTTATGTGGGGATATGAGTGTGGAATATGGAGTCTATGTTGTTGTAGTAGTTTTTCACTTTTTGATGTAATGTAAAACTTTACGAATATATATAGTGTTTCCAAGGCTACTAAACCAATCGGTCTTTCGCGATTTGATCTTTCTTGTGATCATGCCAATGTTATGTAATAATGCACCGACTCTGGGTAACTAGGATCGGGGCATTACAGTTGGTATCAGAGGAAGTTTAGTACAAACCTTGGAAGCTAGATTTAGATAAACTCTGGTTAGAGAACATAGATTTAAGATGAATTTGGAGGATTAGTATAGAAGAACTTAATAGAATTTTGGTATTGTAGAGATTTTGGGAGTTTTCCGAGCAATACATCCCTGTCTGGATACGAGCAGGTAGAGGCGGCTCTGGCACAGATGTACCTAGGGGTAAAACCCGTAAACACCGCTTTGAGCTAGACTCGAACGGGAACTGGTGCACGACAACGGGCCTTGCTGCACCCTTGGTTATGACACTCCCTGGGCATATGCTTAGGATAACTCTCATTTTCTTTACAAATCATTATGATGGGTTTATGAGTATATACTTCCTCAAAGGAGACATTTTTGTGATTATGGATTATATCCATAAACTATTTAATTAATTTTATGTGTTTTACAAGTTTGGGATTAGGTATTTTTATTCATAAACTAATCTAATGTATTCCATTGTTTAGAAATGGCGCCCAGTAGAAGGAATGAGAACTCTAGCAATGCACATGATACAAAGAGAAAGAAGGATCATATATTTCATGGTCTTAAGCCATAATTTATAAGAGAAATAGTCTCGCATGTATTATCATCATATGAAGATATAATATCATGTGTTGATAAGATAAGTAAATAGTTTACTGAGTCCTATGGCTTTGAAGGGAAGTAAGAGAAGAAAAGGATGGAAGAGAGAAAGATGGATAAAGGGAAGAGGGAAAAGAAGAATTTTCCCATATGTGATAACTGTGGAAAGAAACACCCTAGAACTTGCCTGAAAGGAATGAGAGTTTGTTATAAGTGTGGAGGAAAAGGGAACAAAGTACATGACTGCAAGGGTAAGAATATGGTTTCAAATGTACAATGCTTCATTTGAAAGGAGTTTGGACACTACGCGAACCTATGTCCCAGTCATTAGACTATGCCGCAAATGATGCTATTGGATAATAATCAAGTTATGATACTACCACAGATGAAGAGGAATGATTAGAGTTCTTATGTTGATTATGTCATTTGAGTGTTGTATCAACAATGTACTTGTAATAATAATTATGGAGTATATAAGGATTTTACTGTAGTACTATTTCATTAAGTACTTGAGATTGTGTGGAACAAAGAAAAGTGACTCAATAGCAGGTTAAATTTTTGGAAAATATATTCTTGAGAGAAAGATAAACCATAATATGGTTCTGATACCGAGGTAGTGATTTTAGAATAATACATGATTGATTTGGATAAATTATATTGGATATTCTTGACTACCTTGAAGCTGATTAATGATTTGTATATTCCATCATTCTTGGGGCTTAAAACATTTTTGGATTGATGAAGTATATCCAGAATTCTATATAGCATAAGGGAGCATGAATGTAATAAATAAGGATTTTGGTAATTCAGAATGATTTAGTGTTTTAAAATAATAAATGATGAAAGTATTAATATGCTATTACGGGGTAAAAAGGATCTACATTATGTTTACCTTCCTTATAAATGTTGGACTATGAGTTTGGATAGAAGTATTTTGGATAAATTCTAGTTTGAGATTAATTTTGGATTGTCATAAAAGGACAACCCAGAGGTCGGGCAGCAACCCGTCGTGACCGGCAAGGCCGCGAGACTTGAACCCGCATCCAAAGGGCGACAAGGGTGTATCACCTACCACTGGCCCACGAGATGTCCTGGATTAAATAATGTAGTTTTTTTAAAAGATCTGGTAGATGAATTATAAATTCGTTTATTTTGGAACCCTGTATGAATAGTATAAATAGAATTTTTTACGTTATATTATCTTTTAGAGTGAAAGATGAGTTTTGGTAGAAATTTATTAATGGACAAAACTCTAATTATAAAGTAAGTATATCTCCTTATGATCTTAGCCAATCTCATAAATAAATTCCTCAACATTAAGAAAAATAACTTTGAACAAAAATGTTTTCCTAGATTGTACCTTAAATCATCACTAATTTATGGCTTTGGGATTGTTGGCCTTTTCATAGCCATGTTCTCTACCACTCTCCATCAGATAATTGATGGTTAGATTTCTCTTCCATATCCATATTTTCCTACATGGAACCCTAGTATGTGTTATTTTCGGTAATCTTCATACTTTCCACTCTTTATTTTAAATAGAGGCCTCATTAATTCATTTTTCGTTGTGGGATTTCAACTAAGATATTTTGAAACATCAAAAATGTGTTATCCTAATACCCTATGTTTTGTTGAACCAATGGTATTTCAAATAATCATAGATTGATGAATTTAAGGACCTCAATTTTATGCTTGTTTGTGATTGATGACCTCAATCAATACCTATAAATATTTATGTTTTTCCTCCAATTATATTTCTCTGATTGCCACCAATGTTCTCCTAATAGAGATCATAATTTGGTGGTGACCCTTTCATTTCTCTTTTCCTCGTATTAAGACAAAATTTTAGTAACCCAATTTCTGATGTGGGTTTTCCCACAAATATATTTTCTATTTTCAACCTTTTATTTTCGAAGAACAATTTCAAATTGCGAGGATGCAATTCATTGAAGGAGGGGATAATGTATCACCCCAAGATTTCATAGTGTGTTATTTCTTCAAAATAATTCAATAACTTGCACTACATGCAACACCGAGTTCAATCGCAAAATGACTTACCAAACAAGCCATTCAAAAGAGGTTAATAATAGTATTAACTAAATTTTAAACTAATATATCCTTATAATTTTAGAATCCATATTACGAGTTTCTTAGACATAATGTAAGAACCAATTCATTTTCAGTATTCCACTTTTATCAACTTTTAATTGTGAAAACTTCTTAAATACAATATTTTAAACTTTTTGACTAAATGGGGACATCAAAAATTTAAAATGAAACATCCCAAGATTCCACGGTATGCTTTCCTTTGAATAATACAGTAGTGTGTGTTGTACACAACTTCAAGTTTTAACACACACCACATCCAATCAAACTAGCCGTTATGAATAGTAATACCTACTTTTTGAAATTTTATCTCTCAAAATGGACTTCATATTTAGTTTCAGAATATTGAATTTAGCCTAGGGTGAAATTTTGGAACTTTTCGGATAACATTTATATTTTGATGAATAGTGAAAATTACTAAATTTTAATTAAAAACATCTTTTTTAATAAAAATAATTAATAGTGATAAATTATGAATTTGAGTGGTTTTAAAGTATATTTAGAATATATTTTTACCATTTAATATAATGTTGGTCATTGGACATAATTTTACAATTAAACCAAACATAAACAAGTGTCAATCTTTTGATAGTTATTATCTCTTAAAAACACGCTTTTTGTTTTGACAGTGGAAATTAATTTTAAATTAATTTCTGCCACTTCTGTGTTTTGAATTTAGAAAAATGGATTCCATATTTGGAATTAGGATATTCAAATTGTGTAAATAGGTAACTTTTATTTTTAGACATTTTGAATAATTACTGCGATAATATTTTTTTTACCATGGTTAAGGATAAATCCGGTAAATAAGGGTTAAAAAATAATATTATAATAATATTGATTACCCTAAAACGTGTCCTATCCTTATTGTTTTATAAATGTTTGACCATAGGAATATTTGGGTCGATTTTGGGACCCCATGGATCCACTTGTAGTTGATAGGGACACTTTATTTTAATTAAGTTAAAATGAATACAAAAATGACACAAGCATATATCTTTTAGAAAAAACAATTTTTACATACGGTTATATATGTTGGATTTTAGACTATAAATATTTATTAGAAATATATAAAGATTTCCTACATAATGATATTTTATTTATAATTTTTTAGACATTAAATAATTTAATTTATTTATAACACAATGATGATGGAGTAATTACTATAATAGTGAGAAATAAAAATAATTGATATTATAAATATCCAAATAAATATAATTTGAAACATTTAATGAATAAAACTAATATTATAGGATATTATGAGATATTAGGATTGATTTAATTGACTTTTTTTGAAGTAATCAATCTGTTATGAGTTTCACAAAAATAAACTATTGAATAGTGTCAAAATTGATATAAAAGAGTTTTTAAAACAAATATTATATTATTAATTGGTATTAAATTCGTAAAAATCAAAGTTTCTTCCAAGAGACTTATATCATGATATTTGTCTCATTAATGGACCACTTGGGGGTCTCTTGGATGTATATGGTAAGTTTATTAACCATATAATATAAAAATAAAAAGAGACATTGTAAAAGTGAAACTAATTAACTAAGAGTTAATACTTAAAGATAAGGTTAATATAAGTACCCAAACCTGTCTAAATTATATTGGTTGAGTTTTTTTAGACTTATCCCCACAGTAACATTTAAATAATCAACATTGGAGCCATTAGAAACTGAATATGAATTTATTATAAACTAATATTTCTAGCTTTTCCAAAGGTGCCCCTCACCCCTCTTATAAAAGGGCACTCCTCCTTCTCTTTTCTTCACACCTTCAAAGCCTTTTGGTTCGGACAAACTATGCCAAAATACTCTCCCAACCTCCTTAACTACAACCTATAGGCCTTATTTTGATCAGAAATCAAACCTAAGGATCCCTTTTGATCAAATCAAAATGAAGAACCCGAAGAAGAGGGAACGATTTCACCACCATTTTCCAAGTTCCTTTCTTCTTCCACTTCTTCTTTCCTTGTTATTACCATTCTAAAATAATAACTCCAGTATATTATATATATTGTGATGTTATTATAAAAATGGTACAACCATATTCAGTATTCTATCCACCCTTTGAATAACATGTCACCATACGTGCGTACGTACGGCTTACCGTCTCCACGTCGTGGTGTAATTGTTATTCAATATATTATTATTTGGATGGGTATAATAATGATGTGTAACACATGTAAATAATAAATATAACATGATAATGATTCTATATATATAATATACTAACAAATTATATATTATTTTAATATCAAAAGAATGATATTGTCGCTCGTGCGTACGTACGGACTACCATCTCCACGAACGCGATGAGATTCATTCTACATCGTATCCTTTCAAGTATAATTATCATTTGATGATTTAAAAATTATTTTTAAGGACTTGATATCATTATGGATATTATTAAGATACAACCTATCCATAACAAACATGGCTTACATAACAAAACATATAAAAGAAAACGAGTAAGTTAACACCCGAAACGACGATCATACTAAGATATTATTAACAAAGAAATGTTAAAAGATCATATATGATATAATATTAATATATATGATTCTTGTATAATTTAATAACAATTATTTCCCCATTATACAGAAGGTTAACCTAACCTCAACCAAGGAAAAGTACAAGGTAAGGGTTTATTTCGCAATCTCTTCATTATCCGAGGTTGTTTATACGTAATAATCTACTAGGATCTCTTTATCATCCACATCCACGTTTCTTAAAAATTAATTTCAAAATTTTTTTACTATTTACTAGAGTATGGTTTAAAGTCATTTATACCGTTCTTTGACTTTTTATAAGAGTTTTATAAAGGAATCTTTCTGTCGTTTTCCAAACAAGGTGCTTTTAACCATTTCGACAAAATTAAGGTAAGAATGTTTTTTTAACTTATATGGTGGGTGCGGAGATTTACCGCCATTATAAAATTGTCAAAGCTTCCCTTACAAGCTTACAAGGATATTTTAAATGTAAATGTTTTATTTTATAATTATGTGACTTTTAAATTATTTCAAAATGAATATTTTATGAATTTCGGAAAGGTACTCTTTATCAAAATCAGAATTTTAAATGTTTTAATGATTTATATTTGTAAATATTTTTAATTAATTTCCATGTCTTCAAAATGGTTTTTAAGGATTTATTTATATGGACATGAATGTTTTCAAAATGTTAATTCGTTTCAAAAGTTTCAAAGTGGTATGGGACACTTTGATTCAAAAATCTCTTTTTAATTACTTCCATTATGAATGTGTGATTTTTAAATGATTTCAAAAAAAGGAGAGATTTCTCTCAAATAGTTTTGATTTCATCTATGTCAACATCCTTTGATGGATTTTATGATTATATGAAGTTGATTTATTGTGATACAAAACTTCCATAATGTATTGAAGGTTTTGTGATATGTTTGAATGTGGATGTGTTTTTTATACCATTCATGGTTTATGGAGAAAGTATTGACATTTCGTTTGCTAGTTTTAATACGAATGTTTATGTTATGTTTAAAACTTTTCATATGGGAATGCATTGGACATAGTAAGTGACGGGTGGAGCCCGCTATAGCTCCCCGATACATCGGTAGGTCTCATGAGACATACTAGTGTCTTGGCACAAGGCCTTGGAAAAATCTTATTTGTAGTCTTGGCACGAGGCCTTAGAAATGTGGTTATGATATTCTGGCATTATGCATTCCATCATTATGAAAGTAGTTGTTGATATTGCATGTGATTATTCGATTAGTAGAATATCCATGTGAATAAGTAAATGGCATTATTTCATTTTACTTTTTCCATACTATGTTGAAGTTCAAGTTTAAAAGGCTTTTGTTTTAGTAATGCATTGCCTTAAATGTTTATGCTTATTTTTAAAAGTTCCTCTATATTGTTATCCTTACTGGGCATTTGAGCTCACCCATTTTCTATGTTTATTTTTCCCAGGATGTGAAGAAGTTATGAATGACCTTCAGGGATTTTATGTGGGGATATGAGTGTGGAATATGGAGACTATGTTGTTGTTGTAGTTTTTCACTTTTTGATGTAATGTAAAACTTTATGAATATATCTAGTGTTTCCATGGCTACTAAACCAATCTGTCTTTCAAGATTTGATCTTTCTTGTGATCATGCCAATGTTATGTAATAATGCACCGACTCTGGGTAACTAGGGTCGGGGCGTTACATCTATTATTTATTAATGCATATATAATTATTCTATAAGATTTTTTTTATGTTACATAGGCAACTACGACCCATCTATTATGATGTTTGATCTCTATAATAGGATGTTTAATAATATCTATATGGGAGAATTAGTAGGCGACTAATAGTGAAATAATGTGGTTAGTAATTTTTTTAAAAAATTAAGGTTATTAATTTTAAAGATTTTATAATTTGTCATTATATTAAAAGAAAATGTATAAGGAAGTGGCTTCTCATTCATGGGATAGTCAATTAGATATTTAATAAGATGCCACTAGTTATTCATGTTTTAATGTGGGGACTTGGATGCAAGATATATTGAAGGGTGTCAAGAAAGGTATGGTTATTATTATTACATATTAACTGACACCTACAAGTTATTATAATAATTCTCTAATGTAATCAGCGAGTGTGAAGGGAGCTCGTGGAGAGTCATCATCATCGTCTGATGCACAATATGAGGAGTTTTTGAGATCTCAGTATGATATGATAAAGAAGAGGTAGAAATAGAAGGAGGATTTTGAGCAGCAATGTCTATGAAATGAGAAAATGTATGAGTATATGTGGTGACTTGTGCGAGTTATTGGTTTGGAGTTTCCTCCCCCTAGTCCTTCAACTAATCCTACCCTGGTATTTCATGTGACCCCACTCCGCGTGACAAAAGATAATGATTTCTTATATTTTATATTACTATTTTTTAATTTGATATCAAAAATATATCTTGTTTTAATTTATTTATTACATATATGTATGTTTTAATTTGTTTTTTGTTTTTAAAAATTTTCTTTTCAAGAAATTAATGATTTTAAAATATTATAAAATTTATTTTATTATTTTTATAATTTTTAATGTTTTAACTTCTCGAAATTATTTTTATTTTTTGAATTAATATTTAAATATATTTTAAATATTAATTAGTTGATTATTTTACAAATATACTGTACTTTTTCAAAATATTATTAAATATTTTTATATTTTATGTATTTTTAGGTATACTATTTTTTAACAAAATATAGTTAGTGTATTTTAAATTTTTTTAATTTTTAGTTATATAATTGTTCTAAATTTTTTAATTAATATTATTTTAAAAAAAATTATTAATTATCTTTAATTTTAATATATTATTTTTTGAGAACTACTCTTTTTAAAGGATGGCCAGTCCGTTGTATGTAATCAATTATGACGGCCCATCCCAATTGATTATTTAAAATTCATTTACCTTTTATATGTGTTAGATGACTAATCTGTCCCAAATAATAACAATTTTTAATGATAGATCACAAATACTTATAATTGTGACGTTGTTTATTACCATGAAGTATTAGTGATGGAAAACCATCACAAACTAATTTTTGAAACCTCATTCCATCTCTAATACTTCTTTATAAATCAAAAAAAATACTTGTTTTTCTAACAATGAAATTTATATATTATATAGAAAAAATAATGTAACACCACTTACTAAAATTTAAGGTTTTGAAACTAAATTTAATATCCATTTATTCTAATTCATTATCTTAATATGATGACATATTTCTTTTAAATTAAAATATATAATATGTAACATCATTTTTTTGTAGAAGATTAATTCTAACCATTATTTGTTCATAAAATTATTTATTATTGATTACCAATTAAATGGCTGTTAATATAATTATATATAAGATAAACAAAATTAATGTAATATATTTAATTAGATCATTTTAATTTAATAACCAAATTTAATTAATATTAATAAAATAATTCATTTCAAAAATTGTATCACTATTATCTCAGTAATTAAAAATAAACATATTTTTTTCCCTAAAAATAAAATTAGACATGTAAAAAATATTTACATGTTGAATTGAAATTTGATATATATGTGGTTAAATTTAATTTCTAAAATTCATAATGTCTTATTTTGCATGTGTGCATGTAAAAATAGTTCATACTACAATATACTACTCTTGTTGGAGAAATGTTAAACATGTGTCTTATAAATTAAATATAGTATTTTTAATTCATTATTTTAATTATTAAATTTATATTTCATATATTATAATGATATATTAATAATTTATTTCATTCATCTATTACAAAAGTAACCTTTTAAGAAAAATTTATATTCTTACAATTTGGATAAAATAATTAACTATTTTTAAAAAATCATAAAAAATAATCATCACCTAATATTGTTATACTAAATAAAAAAATAGAAGTTAATTTTGTAAAATTAAATTTATAAATTTATTTATAATATAGGAATCTTAAATATATTTTCTAATATCTATTCCAACTTGTGTAATTTCTATAATAATTATCATTACTAAATTTTTTTTATTAACGTTATATATTATTTGGTTTTGATTGGTATTTCTTGTATCATAAGAAATTCAACAGAAAACTTATTTATGGGAAATACTCCCTAATATCACAGATCATTATATTTAGCACACCTTAATAAATTTCACAGTCAAATTTTAATTTCATAAACTAAGTTGAAATATGAGGAAAATTTTGTTTCATTGTCTCTTATGGTTCCCATGTTAACTCTCCATACATAAGGTTTGTCTAAGGTAATTTGAAATGGTGTGTTGTCTTGTTGCATAGAACATTGTATATGTGGTCTAATACATTCATTGAATTCTTCTTTAGTAGAGATAATTATGCAAACATACCACCTATGAATTAAGTATAAATGAGGGATCTGTAATGTACATAATAAAGATGGATATGTGGATCATATCATATACTTTTGATAGGTTTGGGGGGAGAAATAATGGGTACCCAAGTAATTTTATACAATTGATTGTCTCGAAGGGGAAAATTCATCTCATCAATAGTTTTCTCTTTTTCCCAAATATAATGAATCTATTCCAAATATATATATATATATATATATATTGAAACTATATCGCCAACCTCAAACTCAATATCTCATCAATAGATACCACCATAACACTTCTGTCAACTCTAAAATTCTTTGATGTTTTGTTGAATATTCTGAACCTTTTATACCAATTCGTCAACCATATCTAGTTTTGGATAACTTTTTCACCTAATTCATGCCATAAACATTATTTATATATCTCCTTATATATATGGATTCATAACTGACAATTGAATACTTGAGTGGAAACAATTATTCTAAGAGAAATTAATCAAAGGATGTTTTTGGTACTAGCCTCCCATGAAATGCATATACTAATCCCTCAAAATATTTCTATGTGTATGTACACACTATTAATATTGGTCTTTATTCTAGGGATGATATGACATACCAAATTTCAACTATTATATTATATTATTCTGAAGCCTCTTCTTGAGCTCTGAGTAAATCATGAGAACTCGATCATATACAATCAATAGTGGTTTTTATAATGGTTTACCACCACTCTAATGTATATCTTTATAATGATATATTGTGATAATTCCTCTTGAATGAAAATAAACTAATAATTCATTGTTTTATGGTTCAAAAAATGCATTATATCATTATTTAATTTTTATGCATTTGGAAAAACATGAAAAAATTCGTAGTGATATCTTCAGATTTTAATTTAGGTAAGGGAAATATTTTCATAATAAATTTGGTTTTTTTTATTTTCATAATTCTATTAATGAAACAGATCATACTTTGATGTATATTCCAAGAACTACTTCTTCATATTTCCCCAAGAATATTGTTCTTAGATTACTATTTACTTCTTCATGCTTCATGGGTGGTTAGATAATTACAATCTATTAGAAACATTTAGTAGTCCTCTGTTTTTTCCTATATCATATGGAATGAATGTAAAAAATCAAATCGTAAGCCTCAAACATCATCAACATTGAACTTGGGATATTTTCCCTTCCTCATTGATCACACCTTTTTCTGTATCTCAAAATCATACATTTTATCATTCTTAAAATTCTTTGATTGTGATGGTTGAGAAATCATTTTAGAATGGTAGGTGATGTTCCTTTCTTCATGATTCCCATGTTCTTCGTATGCATGTCCAGGAAGACAAGATACTTGTCAATCCTCATCATATATATGGTTCAATTATACTTTTTACAAAGAGAATCTGCCTCTTTGTTCCCCTTCACTAGATGGTTGTGGAATTAGTTATAATAATCCTCGATCAGCACTAGCCATATTCCTTGGAAATATTTGAGATTCATTTATAAGAACATTTTTTCCATGATCTTTTTTCAATATATATATCACACATAACTTCATAAAGAGAATTCCATTAAATTTACAATGTGAGGATTTGTAAAACTATCTAAATATCAAGGATAAAATAGTTCTATTAATTCACCTTCATCATTCCTATGGTATAGGTAATCAATTAATCATTCAACATGAGATTAAAACCCAAGAACAATATTTATGTATTATAATATATCACAATTCCATCCCCGTTATTTTTTATATTGAATTCATGTTCTGTGGTTAGAATCATCCTTAGCTCCTTAAATCGATTTTAAAACTTGTATATCGTTATATACATCACTACCATCTATGTAAGCTAGGTTATCAAGTTTTATAATCATAGTAATTTTCTCAAAAATAGATGATTATACCAGGATATTTTAATTGTCTTCCATAGTGTTGGGAAAGGATCACAGAATGGACCAAATGGGATAAACCATTAATAATTGTACGGTAAATGATTATACAAAGATTGAGCCTTGTGATGATACTTGGGAAGACAAGGAACATTTTTGGGGACTACAATAGAGTATGTGTTTACCTTATATGTGTGACCTTGGTTCATTAATATGTCATACAGATCAAATCATCAATCAGAAAAATGTTATGGCTTACCCCTTATGAAGAATCTGATGACATCATTACTCATAGTTTGAAAACAGTATAAAGGATTATCTTTTATAGCATAGTGAGACTAAAATAATGTTCTCGTGATATGGAAATTTATTATCAAGGGATTTCAAAAAAAAAATACCCTAAGGTTTCTACCTATCAATGATGAAAACATGGGGAATACATTTATCAATAGAATTCATGAATGAATGGTTCAACATTGGTATGCATACACTGATCATGGGGACATATGGTTTGGGAAAAGGTGTTATTTTTTGAGTTTCTAGACTAGAAAAATGAATCAATAATAATTATTTTGGATTATATTAACCATGTATGATACTTGGTTCAATAAAAAGTCATAAAAACAATGGCTTATTAACCTTATGGATGCTTCACAAAGTGGTCATGGGGGTGGGGGGTAGATGCTACAACAGTTACTGGCCTTAGGAAAATATCGAAAGTAACTTTTGAATCAATATGGATTACATTAGATGAGTTTTATGTTATGTATTACATCCCGTATATGTCATGTTTTTAAGGTACCCTTAATGAAGGATTTCATGTGAGACTCCCCCATCTGTGAACATAGTTCATTAGAAAGTCCTGAATATGGACCCTACAATGGTCTCTCATTTAATATTTTTGAAGTAGTTAAATCATGATGATATTTTTATTAATAATAACATTATTTTTAGCAATATTTTCCACTTTCTAAGAGAATAATTATCCCCTTGGTTCCTTCCCAAATTCATATTCTTTCCATTTAGGTCTCTCTCAATTTTATTTTATCTCTATTCCTTCATTCAAGAGGTGGGTATGGGTATTCTAGATAACATTTAAAGTAACCATATTCCCAAAATGGGTGTCCATGTATAGATTATGTGACCGTATATTGAATCTTCAATATGACAAAAAATAAATTAAATATTTAAGCGGTTATCCACAAAAAATTATTTCACACCATAAAAGATATAAATCACTATATAAAAAGGTAAAAAGATATTCTTATGCACTATAAAGGGCATTGATTTGTGGCTAGTAATGGGATTAATCGTGTTTCCCAGGCCCTTCATGATAAATGGCCTCAAATATGAAATTATGTTTAATGAGGAATTGAAATTTCTACGGGAAATAAAAAAAATTCTAGAACAATAGTTTTCCCCTTAATTTCACGTTATTCAATTTTATCTTCCTTCAGTACTTACACCTTTTAATAAATATTTATTTTGTGGATTCAATTTTTTTAGGCATTAAAACTGATCAATATTCATTCATTTCTATATGCATCATATAATTATAAAATTCTTATGAGTGGAAACATTGAAAATAAAATCCACCATTGTACTCCACCTACAATTACTAACACATCACTGATCTGAAACACTATCAAAATACTCTAATAACTACCTTGAGCCTGGTAATAGCTCACATAATCCATTTTATATTTTATTAAAATCCAAAATATATTATTCATAAATGGAAAAAATATAAATATTATTAATTAACATACTAGAATCATGGTTCCCTATATCCCTTTGTAAACATATTTCATTATATACAGCCCCTTCAAACATAAAGGCCATACAACCATAACTTATGTAACGATATAAAACATAGTAGTATCATGTACATCATCCCTATAATCCCAAACATATGGTTTCCTCAACCCATGTCTTATACATTAATGATTAAAATGATAAGACCTGAATTTTTTCACATACCTATGTTCTATCCTGAAAAATATATCAAAACTTCTTCCCATATTACCAGGAACATCATCCTCAACATACCAAAAAAACTAAACCAGTAATAGGTTCAAACCTATAATAGCTATTAGTTTTCTCCCCTCTACATTTCATCCCCTAAACTACTCCTCTTGCACAATCCTAATCAATTTTATTCATCTCGCATGTGTTTCTCTTCTTGATCCATCCTCGTCCCATCTATAGAATCCCCTATGAAGGATGATTCTCAGATTTACCATACCATGTAAATTTCTTCCATCATTGATGTTACCTCTAATTTCTATTAAAAACCATCAGTTTTTTCGAAATCTATAGAATTGATGCTTCCAATATGAAACCATTATAAAAAATTATTTTCATTGCAACCCACACATCATTTTACGATATGATAAATTCAATTATCATATCGCAATACCAATCTCCTAAAAACAAAACCCATAACCTACAATAAATGCCTAGATGAAACTAGAAAACACCAAGTTATTAAATACACAAATATTCCAACAATCAATTTACCTCAATGATTATAGTTCTTCCATCCAAAATAAGCCACAACAAATGTATAATTCAAATAATTTGTCCAACCCATCATATGAATCACTATCTAATACCCTATTCAACTTGTATATATGGGGAATCCATAAAAATAACATTTATATACTCAATACCATAATTACTAATCAATACCATTGTCCTAGAACACAAAACTCTATAGAAATAACATTGACATACCTATGGAATGCATAGCTATAATAGTTTCACCGTCCCCATGATATTTCTAAAAACCAAGAAAACCCAACCCACACAGAAACTTATATTTTTCCCCTAACCCTAGATTAAAAAATTTCATACATTTCAACATTAATTATAACATTCAAAAATATGTGTAGCATAATTTGATCAAAAAATTCAAATATACCAGAATCCTCTGACTAAAGAACAGAAATCGAATATGTTAAATTTAAACTACTACCAGGTTATAATTAAATTTAAATAAATAAATTACAAACAATAAAATCACATTATATTTCAATGAAAACATTTATATATAAATTATTTATAAAAATAATGAAAAAAAAATTATCCTAGACTATTTTTTTCCAAATAATTGAAATCATTTCCAACTGAATCTTTAAAATCCAGTTTCAAAAAACATTTTGAACAAAAGTTTTTGAAAAAAAATTATATTCCATTTCAAGTGACCTACTCCATGATCAATTTCATGTAAACCCAACATATAAATACAATTTATTTTAAATATCATTCCACCACATGAGTTTTATTTTTGATTTTTGTTTTCTTCTTTTAAATTTTTTTATCATAGTCAACAAAACATTATATTCATTTCTCCATGGTGTTCAAAAAAAAATATCATACATTCTACTAAAATTTATATTTACTAATCACCCTTAATTATATATTCAAGAAATCATTTATTATATTATAATTTCCCTTAATTAAAAGTAGATATAAATGAGGTGACTTTTTTAACAACACAAGCCATCGACAGACTTGTCATGGACATAACCTCACCTTCTTTGGCATATTCCAAAGGGAATAAAGTTACATCATATTTTAGTACCTCTCAAATTTTTATAACAACATTCTCAGTCATGTAATGTTATCATATAACATACTACTCTATGTTCTTGTACCATCCCCTCTCACTCTAAGAGTGTTTCACATTAGTTTCATATCAAGGTCCCAAAAATCCCACTTTTACAAGGAAGCTTATCTATTAGATTCATGTAATGTATCCAAACCGGAACCCCTCAATCTTGGAAGGTCACACCCAATTACATGACCTGGCCCACCACGGCCCTTCCTAGGCTAGTTTTAAGATAGGAGCTCCACCCCATGACTTCCTGTAATAATCCATGGGTAGGTAAGTAGAACTGAGTAGGCATATATCACAATATGGGGTCCATAATCTACAAGGATGTATAATAATCATAGTTCTAATACAAAAAGTATTCCAAAATAGTGGTAATATAAATATATTAAAATATATATGTATATATATATTGAATTTAATTATAAAAAATTCATATATGAACAAAAATACAAATGCATCTGATAAGGATAGTATATGAGATTCATAACATCCAACAATCCTTCAAGAAACAATGTATGAAGAATCTCATTGATAATACAAGTACTCCAAGATCACACACATGTATTAATAAACTAATCCACCATCACATATCACCATGATTCATAATGAGTCACCAAGCATCCCCAGGTGTCACCTTGAGATGAATCACCTCAAATATATTTTAATCTGACCCATCTCTAAAATAGTTAACCATATATACATAAAAAATGTAAATAAGTAAAAATACCATGAATTTGGTGTATAAAAATATCTATTAAGATTCTCTAAAACCACAATGTAAACTCAAATAATCATAATGAAACAATTCTAGACAACCCCTATTTAAGTGTGGTGAATATGTGGATGAAAAAGAGGGAATACCAGGACACCAAGTCATCTAAAAGGTCTAAAAATAATAACTGACCAGACATATTTCAATGATGAATAATACAGATATTCTAAAATACTATATTTATTGTGAAAAAATGTTAATCCTAACAATCATAGTTCAAAAACCAAGATTCAATAGAATATGAGCAGATAATGAATCATAGAATAAAAAATGTTTAAAAAAATGAATTCTGATAGAGAAAATAACATTTCATATCGATGGGAGATTAGTGATTTTGGAGGAATCAGAATAACAAAATAATCCCACACTGAGATCCTCTCACTAATACACTACCACTAGAAACTATGATATTTATGGGAATATTTCTGAACACTCATGGGAACTCCCCAACTAAAGAATTTCACATCCTCCATCCAATCACTAAAAAAATATTTTAAAATATATAAGATATAAATGACAATAAAACTATGTAAACCCTCTAAGAAAGTGCTGGGGGATCCTTAAATCACTACAGAATGCACACTGATCAAGTGGATTCTAACACTGATGGAGTAACAACACCATAATATATCTCTTAGGCTATACGATATTGAATATATAAATAGATGACCCACATCCCTCATATGTATGGGTATATTCTTACCTTATCTATACAAATTAAGTAAGGGGCCTATTATTCTATAAATGATACCTTAGATGATAGGATATCAACCACAATATAACATCAAATATCAAACAAGAATTCCATTGCAACTACCCAAAGCTAAACAACGTGAATCATAACAAAACATCCTCAAGTTTCACATATGATATAAAAGAAAATGCCTACATCAAATTTTAGATGAACAAAACTCATGATGGACTATACAAATTCATAAATCAGATTCACGATCAAATATATATGAAGATCCATAAATTATATTAAAATACACTATGAGGTCTATAAGGTTTCATATTGTGTGACCCCTCATATTTAACTTGGTTGTATACTGCATCACCACATGAAATGAAAATACATACCAGTGAACAAGATCTAAATATGTACATAAATTTTATAACCCATGTAATAACTTATCATTTTGTTCCTAAACACTGAGTAATGTTCTTTTTTACTACACGGTCACACACGAATTGTGGTCCCAACCCAAACCACGTGTATGGCCTAAAAGAAATCCTAAATTTATACTCCTTGTAAATGTAGAAAAATATAGAAAGGGAAACATAGTGTGAAGAATACGACACATTCTCTAGTATATTTATCTCTTCCTAGAACCAAATCCATCACCTCCTGGGGATTAAATGATGTGTGTTTTGGTGGAATAAATGTGGTGTAGTCTTTTATATTTTCATATACTCCATATATACCTTCTATTATCATTTACCAAATCCATGGTCACCATTTCCTATGTTTTCATCCTATTATCCATCATCAAAGACCATTTAGTTTCCTTCCGGGCACCCAATCACCCACTAATCACTAACATTATATAATCATTATCAATCTCATCATATATGAACCTCCTTCAAACATTAGTAAAATAACTAAATCTGAACCAAAAAATTCAATGATTATAACCTTATCACTTATCCTCAATCCATGGGAAATCCAATGACCCATGTGATATACAAATGAGATTGTTAAACACAACAGCATTGATGTAATATAGAATTGTGGTTGGTTTGGGTACCGACAACCTAATTAGTTAGAAAACCCACAGTTTAGGAAAAGGGAAATTAATGAAATTCCTAACGATAAATCAAATTATGAATTTAAGAGTGATAATATATTGTATTAAGGGAATATAATGTTATAAATGGATGTGAAAACAATTCATGAAGGAACCACAAAGAAACCAACAAAGATAGATATCTAAACTTGTTAATCCATGGAGCCACCAATAAAAAAATTAGATAACAATAAAACCCCTATTTGTTATTATGATGATGGTAACCCACCGTAATTTATGGAGGGAAAAGACAGTAGTGATACTACTTGTTATCCATAATCATTGTAAAATGATAGAAATATAAAATCACAAATCATCAAGAGACTCATTGTTTTTAATGTCAGGTACCGCAACTAACTATCCATAAATAGAACCCCAGTTTATACTAACCTCCTCTAAGCCTATTTTATCATATATAATAAATAAAAAATATCAATTTAGTAGAGAAAACATTTAACTCTGAATTACCAAATTGGAATATCATAAATCATATTTTAGGTGTGACATCGTGTTGCCCAAACCATGGGCAATGGGTGGGATCCATCCAAGAAAACACTCCTATAACTATATGAAAATAATAATGAATTAATTTATATGAATTAATGAGAATTAAATTGAATTTCACTAAATACCTTAAATAAATTTGTGGGGAATCATACCTCAATAACCATGAAAATCAATAACATGAACATCCCTTATCTTTATCTTCTCTATAGAATGTACACAAAAGAACCATTGTGTGGGATGATTGCAACATGATTCTGCTGAAGTGTCTCACTAAAATCCAATTTTAGAAAACCCAAATCAGAATATAAGGGGATATGAAAAATAATGTGGATACATGGAGAACATTTAACAGGAATCTTTGAAAAAAAGAACCCCTGGACAACATATATTTAATAGAGGAAATGGGGGATACCATGAGATAATAAATTGTGTTTTCTCCTCTTATGATTGACTAGAGGAAATGGATATTAAGTGGGATCCAAATATAACCCCTAATGATTTACCAAATATAATATTTTAAATGAAACTCTAGATATTTTATTCATAACATTACTAGGATATTCATGTCATAATAAATCTATTGTAATCCCACATCACATCATGGCCCCTATGGTTAAAGTAACGATTCCCTCAGTTGGATATTTTAACACCATGAATATAATTGTCATGGAATGAAGGGTTTGTGTCACACTGTGTGTTCGCCTATAAGTAACCCTCATGGGATTTCACTAATTATTATGATGTGATGTCACATCCAACAGGGGTATCATGATTAAACCACTTTTATTTACAAATGCGATCTCCATGGATTTTAGACATCATACCACAAATCCCTCTACCATTTTATGACCATTTTTAACGGTTAAACCTTATGTATATGACATAATTATTTCATTACATCATATTGTCACATAATGAATAACCTCTTACATGTGGTGGCCTCTTGAATTTTCCATGATTACACACCATAGTAGAACTAGCCACCCTGATATGCCTTATTGATCATAACATGTTTGTGGAATAGTTAATCACCATGATGTGACACCCATATGTCACTGAATAAAATTATAGATACCATATAATTTCATCTACCAAATATTATATCAAATGAATTATTCATGATAGAATCAAAACTCCCCCAATATCCACCTCTAAATTTTAAAATTTACCTACATTTTCCCGCACCCATAATGATGAAGGACAAAACTGACAAGCCACTATAATATTTCCCATCCTCAAGAAGCCATAATAGTTCCTCAATCGTAAATCATCACCTACCTTATCGTACTATTTACTTTTATCTTAACCCATTTTATCATTAAACATCTAACACTCATTCACTATAAAACCCCTACCACAAATATAGACTATTAATTGAATGTTGAGATACTTTCTCACCAATATTACACATGCTCTACCAGTGACCTCCATCACAACATTGAAATCAATTAACATGGAGTTGTATGTAACAAATTCTAATGCCATTTCAACCTCATCGCATCTAATTTTATATAATGTCACAAATTGGTCCTTCTCTTTGTAACTATCCACAAAAATTCATATGCTCAAATATTATACACACCCATTTCTTCTAATCATGGTTCCATAATTAATATTTTCTTAGAAGAATCATCCAATATGAAAAAAAATTATTGGCTACCCAGAAAATAATGCAATTCACTAGCTGGATCCTTAGACAACAAAATCCTCCATCTTACTCAACCCACATGTATCAGTGAAACTTTGATTTGGATCACTATGCAATTACCCCAAACTCCACCCCACATTCCCTACATATACACAACATCCATTTGATACAAAAATATAAATCCTAAATCATGTATTCACAAAGGATCCAGTTAAATAATATCTATCTATTTACCAATATCATTTTTACCTATCGATCATCAAGTGTCAGATTTTTCTATATCTATCACCCTTATAACATAGGTGTATACACCAATGATTTATTCGATAATCCTAACCATAGGAGTACACTTATCATCGACCCCTAAACTAAAAAACAAAATATACACATTTAAAGTTATATCAATTGGTGATTATAATTATATTATAAGAATTACTCACCCATACATGTGAACCATCCATAAACATATATCGCAACTCCTTCCTAGCTTTTCATGAACATAATCCCAAAAATTCGAATGAATTCACTCTTAAAAACAGTCATAACCGCTAATATTAAATGCTTTGATCCGCACAATATAGAATTATTTAAAATTTACCTCGAGCATAATTCCCTTTAGGCCCCATCATACATGGGTGACACTCCTCCCAATCCATGCACAATCCATCTTTGACAACGTGTAGAATGACCCACCTTGAATCAACCTTACCACGGTAATCTAATCCATCTCAAATTTTACCACTTGTAGAAAAGTAATACCATTAGTATCATCCAAATATATGTCTATTGTACTTTTTTATTCCACTCTAATCAAAATATAGTCATTTTTGCCTCACTGGAAACATTTCATATTTATCAAATCATAATGATCATACACAAAAACCAATCTCCCATGTATTTTAGAAATAAATATTAACAATGACTATGAAAGCACTGAATGGAACCCACTAATTCTACTACAAAAAATACAAAATAATTTTTTTGTCCCCTGGATTATGGTTCCAAACACCAGAATACTCCACTCTAAATTTTTTATTCAATATAATGGTTCTCTTTAGGACAAGAATATACAATAAAACCCCTAATTCAACTTATATTAATGATGATCCAATCTAAACTCACATGTGAATACTCATTGACAAAATTACTTATTCATCCTACAAGATATGAACACATGTATCCCACAAAAAAACCTCATTATACCCTCCAAATACATAATTAAACTACTCTTTTCATCCTCAATCTACTGAAAAAATAAGAAAAACCATTCTACATAGCCACTATTTTATTTTTTATAAATAAAAGTTAAAAACATTCTATACCTACTAACCTCAATTTTCATATTACAATAGTCATAAAAACTAGTATATCAAAAAAATTCGTCATCTAGGATTTTTTTTTTCAAAACACAAAATACATTGATTCCTGATTTAAAGAAGATAGAATTTATTACTAAATTAAACTCAAAAATATTATAAACTCCATACACACTCATGTGTTCAAAACACACAATAAAATCTCAGTGTTTTTTAGCATATCAACAAAAATAAAAATTTTAATCTTATACAATATCTTTCTCAAAGAGAAATTATAATTTTAAAAGTCACTTTAAACCCCAATTTTAAAAATATTTTTCACATAAATTTACTCAAAACCCAAAAATCTAAACCATTTAATAAATCATTGGATTTTTTATCCATTTAAAGTAATGAAATCATATAAAAAACTATTACCAAAAAATTATTTCTATCACAAGAGTTTTCTTTTATATTTTGTTTTTATAATAACATTATAGAATTCAAAATAATCAAACATTCCATAATTCATTTTCATATATATGAGGAACAATCCCAATCAGAAAAAATCGAGAAAAACCTCAACCTATTAATAAAATCACCCAATTTTAATATATTTGAGAATGTATTGATTATATTTTACATTAATTCAATTAAAATATTATCCCAATGAGGCAACATGTAAAACAACACTATAAATAGGCTCTTATATTATGAAGTAATCATGAAAATATCATGATACATAACAAATCACTAGATTCATTTTAAGTAATATGACTAATACTAAGTCTTATCCATATCACATTGTTATTTTTTCCAATACATCACCCATCCTAGAGTTTCCTGTCATATCACTAATCATCCATAAGAAACACTGATTTAAATAAAATTCTTGTATGATAGGCATGTTACTGGTTAACATCCCATGTAACAATATAATAAATTCACATCTAACTCATAATGTATCGTCCTTCACCGTCTTGGATACCATTATTTAATGACTTAGATTAAATATTCTAAAAAATACTATAGTGGGGATGTTACATGACTTCAAGAATTACTACTTATATTAAAGAGATTAATTACTAGTAGTAATGGTTCAAATAGTCATGGAAATAATATTCCTAATAAATAGGGGCCTATGTATCATGTCTCAGCCTACTAAAAAATCAACATGACCAATCCATGTATCAAACAAAAACAAAACCACTATAAATATAACAGGTAGCCAAGAGGGCCCCCATAGTCTTCAATATTAAATAAAAAGTGGTATATATGATTTATCAAATCTCAACAGATAAGTAGATATAAATAAATATTTATAACAATGATTAAATATATAAACATATTGGGGAAATAAATTTTTCCTATTTTTAATAATAATGGAACATTAAGATACATTTTCCTCCAACTCTACTCAAATAATCACTCTATATAACCATTATCCTTTGTCACATAATAAAACTAAACCACATGTTAAACTGAAAGTGACACCAATGACTGAAAGAAATCAAAAAGGTCCACCCATGTACAAATTAACCAGTGATGTGTATGTTAGTATGGGTTGAGTTTAATCTTTCTGTAGGTATCCCAAATTCCATAACATAAAAAATACTATTATTTCTAGTGATATATGTACATTATATATAATGTTACATGTCATGCTCTTATATCACACCCACCAAAAAAATAACACAATATCAAAAATATCATACAAATAAGGTATTCAAGTGCTAACTAGGCCACAGTGACACTTAACCTCACTTGCTTATGAAAATTCCAGAAGGAATAGAGTCACCTCATATAATAATAACTATTGAAATATGATAGTTTCACTATCATTTTTGTTATATTCTCTCATAAACTACATCGAAAATGATATCAAACAATCACATATCACTGAACGGAGGTCATACATTAATTTCATATCATGTTCCCAAATGAACAAGTCTAAGTTAGGGAAGGTTTCACATCAATTTCATATCAAGTAACATTACCATCCACTCTTACTCATAGGAGGTCACAAATCAAGAATTTAGGAAATCTCTTTATATTTTAGGTTGGATTCAATTTTGGAAACCAAACCATCCCAACTTAGATAGTGGTATTTTCATATGTAGTAACCAAACCACTTTATATCCTAGAAGAGTTCATGCATTAATAACCTAGACTATCACCTAACAATTAGAAGATGTGACATAAAAAGTTCACTACCCTTTAGCTAAAAATAGTGTAAAAACCATAAATTTCAACATACAAATTAATAAATAAATTAAATTTCAAATAATGATTCATTTACTCATTTCCACCATCTATGTAATGGATTCCACCAATATAAGCCATCCCAGTAACCAGGATATCAAAATAAGCACACTATCATTACAACTCATTCACCCATATGTGAAAAAGTCCATGGAACTCCATATAAATTATATATCATGGTATTTGATTCCTATAATATCATATATCAATTTGAATCAAATGAAAGATTTGTGAAAATTTTATTTATTAAGCATTAAAATTATATAATATTTGATAAATAGAGGAATTAACAATGAGGGGTTAAACAGAACATACCAAATCTCACATAGGACCATCTAACAATCCATTAAAAACAAAGTCACTATCCTGATTAAAAATAATTTATAAATTTTATCACATTCCTTCTTGATTGATCTACTTCCTTGGATAAAATCATATTAAATACATTCTTCAAAAACCCCACATTTTTTTGGATTTCTATTTCAAAATAATTCCTTAAATCACCTCTTTTAATTTATGATTTTATTCTAATCATACACATTTTATTTAATATTATTAAAATGAAACCCAGTTAACTTTATAAATCCAACTAATATCTCCAATATAACCAAAATGATATCCACCAGCAATCATTTGATCGAGGCACCACCAATGAACCATTTAACTGACAATAAATTCCTAATGAACTATTTGTATTATTAGATACCATCCCAATTATTGGGATTAAATCACACAAACAATGAAACATACTAACAATAATCATTGAAATTTAGTTTTAATATAAAATCACTAATGAAAAATATACTAAAATTTTTCATTTGTACATACATAATTACTAATCATTAAAAATATACCAGGCTAATTCTAACCAACTCTAAGTCCACAAACACCCATACCATAGACAAATAACCATCATATTATTAAACAAAAAATTGAAAAGAAATTTCACAAATTAGAATAACTAATTCAAAACACACATGGTTACATCGTAGTGGAATAAACACAACCAAATTGAATAACTACACTATAAACACTCACCCTTACCTAATTCAAAAATAATATAAATATATTTATCTTAATAAATATCCAATTATATTCAATTTTTCTAAAAACCCAGTATAAAATTGTGCAAAATATACCATGACGTCAATAAAAAATGACATCATCCAAATCACCTCATCAGACCTCTTCTATAAACCTAAAATTGAATCCTAGAAAATTTGGGTGATATAGCCAACATTTATTTGAATAACCTCCCCAAAACAATAATATGGTGACCCAATCTCCTAATATGGGTGAAGAGGAAAAATAAAAAATAATTTTCATGAATCTATTTGGTGAAAACCTCTCATGTAACCCGAAACAAATCAAATGGAAGAATACCCATATATTTGTTTGTTCTAACCTCGATTGAATCATTTCGATGAAACCCTCTCAAATAAGGAAGAATGATCTATTACCCATTTTGAGGACTTAATCATCTGAATTTATTTAGTGGGAATCCCCAAATATGTTCCCAATCTACCCTCTATACAATAAACATGTTATAGAAATTAAGAGCATAAGAACTGAGTACTAAAAGTAAGAAATAATCTATATTTTACTCTAAATTTTATACCATATAAAAATGACCATATAAATATATTAAATACTCTTACCTATAACAGTATTACATTGACAAAAATAACCCAAAAATATTTATTTATTATCTATAAACACAAAAAGAATATTATTACCATCACCAATTGATTAATTTCATTTCGGGGGGATGATAATATAATGATTCTTTCATAAAATATGTCATACCTAGTTGGAGAGATGTCCCCCATTATATATATATTCTAATTGTTTTATTTAATTAAATGCATCATACATATTCAATGTAATTGTATAAATATATTCCCATTTGAAATATTCATTAATTTCTTTTAATGATTACATGACACTTAATATATTTATAATATATAATAACTTATCAAATCATTTGAGAAGAATAATTCATTAAATTCTATGCATATTTTTAAGTTAACCTCTATTTATATCATAATTTAACTAAAATCCCAAAATGACTCATAAAAACCATCACAACTCTTTTTATATCCCTAAAAAACTACATTTGGATATGGTTTCATCAATCTATTTTCAAATTGGAATAATTATTTTTTCTAAAAATTAATCCTTATCCATATTGCATGTTTTATGACCCTAAAGGACAAAGTAGGACTAAAAAAATGTTATTTCCTTAGTTCATTGATTTATAAAATGGGTTTCCAATTGAAATTTATTTATGTTACACCTACTTTATGGTGGTATGGTATTATATTTATCAAATATACTCCATTATTTATACAGTCATCCCTACTATATGATTCATCATATATTTCATATGTATATTTGAGTCATAACTATTACATATCATATAATAATTATCTTCTCAGGATTTATTCCTTTTTTAGGCATGCTTCAAGTCATTTATTAATTATTTGAATCAATATTTTGTCCACCAAATTAGTATTTTCATGCAATATTAATGCATACATTTTTTTCCAAATCCAAATATTTTTTATTCCCCCAATCATGAAATCAAGGTATATTCATACATTTATGAATTCACCCTATAAAAAAGGTTAATGATATTTCAACAAAAAGGAATATATTTATATGATATTGACAAATTACTCATGTTTAAGCCTAGGGAGAGATATTCTGAAACCCTTACCATTCATGAAAAATTAATGTTCTTCTATGTTGGTAAAAACTCTAACCGAACTCCCTCTCATTAGGGAGAAAATACTCAATATATAATTGGATTTATAATATCTCAAATTCCTAATATTTACAAAAAAATATTTTAAAAATACTCCTAATCAAATAATTCTAAAAAAAGGGATTAGGTAGATGAAAAAATTGATTTTATAGATTCATGAATATAATATATTACAAGGATCTATATTCTAAAGTCAATTTATCACATAAATAAAGTATTCACATTATCTATATTTTTAAATTATTAATAACATGAATAAAAATAATAATAACTTCAAAGTAAATGAATATTTCATAAAGATAAACATGAGATTAAATTTTATGGACTATTAATAAAAAAATATTATGAGAAATATTTTATAGTTATGAAGAAAATGTTATATTTTCCATTTTACTAGATAAAAACTCTATATATTTGACATAAAATATAAAATCCTTCAAATTATTTATTTCATAATATTTCACTTTAACTAAATGATCTTATTGAGAATTATGAAAACATTACAATCTAGTTTCTATTATGTAAAATATATAAATAATTTTAATATCACCTAATTTAAAATTACTTAAATCACAAACAAATTTGTAATCAGAACACTTTTTATGTGGTATAAAATATTTCTTATATAAAGTACCTTTTAATTTTAATAATTAAATCAATAAAATTGTGAAACAAATAAATTTTATAGTATAATTTCTTTTATAATTTGGACTTATATATGTAATTTACGAAATTTGAATAAACTAGCACAATAATTTCAGATTAAACACTTTATTTCAAGATTAAAATGAATTAAATTGAATTTTTCCAAAGTAAAAACTACTTTTACTCTGATTTCTAAATAGCTTAAAAATTATATTCATTAGATGAAGATGTTATTAATATTAACTCTTAAATATTAATGGTATAGTTTTATTAATTGTCTCAATAGCATTAAAATTATTAACCCTATTCATTTTATAATTAACTATTTTATAAATCAGTGTTATAAATTCAATAAAAATTCCAGAATTTATCATTCTCATATTTAGAAAAAAATTGTACATTACTTGAACTCGGATTATTTGTTTTATCATAGTAGCAATACAGACTACATTAACTTCTGAACATAAGATGAACCATCCACTCTATAAAACATTAATTGTTTAACATATAATTGAGTGGTTCTCTCATAATTACATTTTTATGTATCTTAATAGACATAGGGCCAAAATAGGTTATGATTTCACAAAATTGGTTATTCATTTAATAGTGGAAGCATTGTTATTATATCCTCCTGATTAACCCAAAAAATGGAATCAAAAGAAACCACGTATTTTTCACCAATTAACTAGAATGATATAATCAGGAATATGAAAATGAAGAATATAAATTTCTACACACTTGGATATAAAATTCAGTATTTTCTATTTCCATCATTTTCTTTTATAAATATCATAGGAGTAGCATATGATATAATCATAAGTTCAAGGATGGTACACTCGCAAATGGATCCACATTTGTAATGAGAGGATTTAGATGCACCAAATAGAATATAGCAACATCACATTAAACAAAGATTGTATATTATAAGGAATAAATATATATATAATTCTTACATAAAACTGATGTTGATTCACTAATCACAATAGGAGGAATCAAATCCCTTTATATAGCAAGAATCTATAGTCACCATTTATTGAAACAAGTCTTTTATGTGCAGTGCATCGAGTGTGTACTTTTAATGCCATTGGTGTGGTCCTAGTAACCCATTTGATGGTCATGAAATCAGTAAATAATATATTTATAATGGGTTACTAATTAAAATAAATTTAATAGGAATGAGGTGTAATTTATTTCACATTTCAAAAGAGGTGTGAGATACATACAATGAGGTTGTGATATGATTAACGTTTAATATCTTCCACCATTATGTTGAATGTAACATATTCTATCATTTTTATTATGTACATATGATTTATTTCATAACAATAAATCTTGCACATATACTAAAATCCACAAATACACTATGTAAAACATCAAAAAACATTGTAAACCAATGAAATGCTATTTCATGATTTTTTATTTTGAATCTCGTAATTTCATAATAATTAAATTTCCTATAAATTAATCCATATCCAAAGGATTAATTTATTGAAACGACATCTATAAATATTTTTCAAAACAAATATGAAATAAATATTTTGCATAAAATAATAATAACAAAAAACTCAACCAAGTGTTCTACATTGATACACATAAAACCTAACCATATATTTATACAAACATATACACAAAAATATGCATCACATATTTCAAATATAATCTTATTAAATCCATTTTTCATAACATTGAATGTCCAAAATACATTTAATGTGTAAATATATTATTGTTCATCTCAAAATTATCTTGACTCTTTGAATTATATAGACCAAGTCGAGGAATTCAATGCTTTAGATTTATTTAATAGATGAACACATCATATTTCCCTAATTTTTTTACTAAATTCATATTATATATATTATTTTATAATTTCCTTTAAATTACTCCCTCTAAATTAATCATGTTGAATATTTTCATACTCATTATATAAGTGTAAAAATAGATATTATTTGTGCTCTATCTAACTACATGATAAAAAATATACCCAATCACCACAAGTAAAATGATTATTATTTGAATTTTTTAATAAACGTATCAAATTTTGAAGGAAATAACTCTAGGAATCACACCAACATCAGGTAAGAAGAATTTATAATAATCATACACCCATAAGTATATAAATGAATTTATTAAATACATTGGATATAAATTATCATTCCTGTCCAATTAATAATTCTCCACCTATTAGCTCATGAATATATTATTATTACCTCATATACAACCCTTTTCGATGAGAATAATAATATTTTTATGTAAATTTTCAGTATCATCTCAACCCATACTACTCCATGTTTATCATCAACTAAGGAAAACTCAAATATATACATTTAGAGGATGTTACCATTATAATATTCATATGAAATAAATTCTAGAAGACATATATGAATAAAAAATATAGATTATTATTTATTATAAAATACAGATAAATTATATATAAATTACATAAATTTCTCAAGAATTTATTACCAAGATACCTAACATGTCTTTCTTGTTTTATTGTAGAAAAGGATTCGTCAATGGATCCACTACATTATCATATTTATCCATCCAACATATTGTTATAGAACACATATCAATGATCACCCATATGAAATGTTATTTATGAAGGATGTGATTTTTATTTTAATGTAATTTGGGTTCCATATCTTATGTGATTACTCCACTGTTTCATTGTAAATCTCAATTTATCCTTAAATTCTAAGATCCCACTCATGATTAAAGATTAACTTTCTAATTACAAAAATGACCTTTATTTCCTCGATATGGATATGCACTCTTCCCATTTTATTTTGTCTATTATGGTTGATAGTTTAGAATAATTCCATGATTCAAAAACTAAATTTCCAAAAAAATCCATATTGATATTTCATACCATCTCTATCAGATTGGAATATAAAAGCTTTTTTAATTTTTACAAAAAATATCACACTCTCCAATAATGTTCAAGAATATATCCTTAGTCCCTAAAATAAATTATAATGTTCATAATATAAATATATCTACAAATATCATGATTAGATTGGTATCTACATGGAATTATAAGAGAATAAGAAACATCAGGTTAGGTACCAAACATTCCATTCATTATAAAATCTATAGTATATTCATAGAAAAAATTTACAAATCTTCTCTAACTATTGATAAGGATATTTAATCTTCCTATGATTCATTTAATTTATCACCAATAAATATCTCTTTCTTTGTCCTCCAGGCTAAACCACTTTATTGAATTACCATTGTATGATCCCTGAATGAGTTTGTTAAGAATCATTGTTATATTTATGTGTATATTCAAATAAAATGTATAAATAGCTTAGCTTATTTACTTAATTTAAAATAACCTACTAGGCCATAACTTCTTGAAGTGAAGAGTCTGGATATACATTATGATAAACAATATGTCATTTACTTACAATATAAAAAACACAACTCTATTTCCACTAATATTATTTTATACATAAGAATAACTTGTCATATTTATGATTCAAAAATTATTAATTTCATCATAAAACCATATATTCCAACTCTGAGAAGATCATCGCAATCTATAAATGAACTATATCATCATTCATACCATAATAGTAACATTTATAACATAAAAATATTCCAGTTATATCATATACATTTCATTGAATAAATTCAATTTTATGAAATAATAGTTTATATACATATTATACATCTCAAAATCATAATGATTTTTTACCATTAATAATCTGAATGGACGGTATCATTGCTACAGTTGAAATTGATTCATCCTATTCTATGCCATGATATTTTTTAACACTTTTTCACATCAAATTCATTATAGGTAGACACTCTCTCTATAATGTATTTTTTATTATGAAAAATTCAATTTCAAAATATTGGTCATAACCCTTAACGTGAAACCATGATGTTCCAAAATTTATTAAAGTATATAGTTTCAATTTTATCTAACCTCTTATTGAAATATGAATTATTCATCACCTCCAAGTACGTAGCAGGTTCATATCTTGTAAAAAGTAAATCATCATCATTATCAGTGAGAAATCAATATCCCTCAAACACCCAAAAAATCATAATATTCAATTATGGTTCATGAGTAACCTAAGATGGTTCGTCTTCTACATCTCTTTATAGAACCTACTCTACATCCATCTCAAGAACCATTATTATTTATTGTTCTTAATCATCTCTATGTTTGAATTTCCTCACATATACTCCTTTAATTATATATTATATCTCTACCAGTACACAAGTTTGGTCCATAAGAAATTTTTGTTTCGTAGGGTTTCAGAAATGTCATCCCTTAGTTTCCATGGAATAACCAACCAATAATAATTTTTAATATTGGAGTCAATCTTATCAAAAATAATTCGTCACGTGAATGTTGTGAATCTCCAAAATGATAATAAAATACATAATGGAAAATTTCACATTAAATAACTAATATTTATTATTTAAGAAATCTTTATACCAAATAGATATTATTATAAATGCGAAATATTTTAGAGAATAACCCCATAATATAGTAGGAAGTTCACACTGAATTTTCATTGATCAATACATTTCTAAAAATGTACAATTCCCGCTCTCAAACACACCATTCCATCGAGATGTTCTAGTAGATGTGAATTGTGAATAAATTCCATATTCCCTTATAAGGTCAATTAACTCATGGATTATATATTCACCACACAAAACTGATCGTAGAATATTAATGTTTTTTACCATTTCATTCTACTTCATTATTAAACTCTATATACATTTCAAAAGTATTATATTTTTTATTCATTAGAATCAAATATCCATACAATATAAAAAATAAGTAGATTTTCATTATGTTAATTACTATTATCATATATCCAATATCAATTATGTCATAAAGTGTTATCATAATATTTATAAATTATATTAGACAATGTTAGCATGAAATATGATTATTTACACAAAACTTACACATAAATCACACATTTTATGTATATACGATGGATGATATTATTACAATTTTTCAATATCCTCCATTATATATTAATAAAATGTTTAATTTATGAATAGTAGAAGATTTTCAATATGTGAAATATTGTTATCATATTCTATATTTATAATATGTGACATATTGTTATCATGTTTCATATTTCCAATAGGTTCAATTGTGTTATCATAATATTAAAACATTAGATGGTATAGTGTTATCATGATATGTGATGATTTACACATAAAATAAAAATATATTACCCATTTTATGAATATACAATGGTGGAAATTGTTTTATTATTTTAATATACTCGGTTATATATTCATAAAATGGATAATTTTGTGTAATTTATGTGTAAATAATTATATTCATGATAACACTATACCATGTAATTTAAAAATAATATTATAAAATTCCATGTAATAAAAATATTCAATATGAAAACACTATATCACATATTTAAAATATGAAATATTATAATGGTATTCCACATAATTAAAATATACTACTAAAAATGCATATAAGTTGATTTTCATTAGGTTAATTACTATTATCATATTACAAATTTTCATTCTGTTATATAGTGTTATCATAATATTTATAAATTAGATGGTATTGTGTTATCATAAAATATAATGATTTTCATAGATATTACACCTAAATTACACATAAATGACACATAAATTACACATTTTATGAGTATACAATAGAGGAAATGTGCGTAAGTAGATTTTCATTACGTTGAATACTGTTATCATATTGCATATTTTAAATATGTGATATAGAGTTATCATATTCCATATTTTCGTTAGGTGAAATAGGGTTATCATAATATTTATTAATTAGATGGTGTAGATTTATCATGAAATATTATGATTTATGCATATATTACACATAAAATACCCATTTCTAGAATATATGTTGGAGGTTGTTATTTCATTATTTTGATATGCTCCATCATTTTCATAAAATGTGTAATTTATGTGAAATTTTTGTTAAATTTATGTTAAATTTATGTGTAAATATTTATATTTAATGATGACATTGTACCATCTAATTTATAAATATTATCATAACACAAATGAACCATCTAGAAATATGAAATATGATATCAATATGTCTCATATTTAAAATATTAAATATGATAACAATATGTTAAATAATGAAAATATACTTATGTGACCATTTCTAAAAAGTTACAATTCCTTCTCTCAGACACATTATTCCATTGTTGTGTTATATTGGATTTTAATAGTGAAAAAAATTCCATAGTCTTTCGTAAGATGAATGAATTCATGGATTATATATTTACCACCATTCTCTGATCAAAAAATATTAATAATGTTTACCATTTTATTCTATACTTTATTTTGAAACTCTATGGAGATTTCAAAAGTTTAAAATTTTTTATTCATTAGAAACAAATATTCATTCCATGTAAATTAAATAAAAACTGCTAAAATTTATCTAAAACCAAAACATACTTGTGTAGTCATTGGTCCACACATAGTATTATGTATGATATCCAAAATTCCACATTCCTATTATCCTTTTCTCTTAAAAATTTTCATGTTCATGTATCCTAATAAATATGATTCAAAAATCTCAAATGATTCCGAATAGAATGGTTCCAATAATCCATACATGTACAATCATTGAATGATTTGTCATTTATATATCCCAGTTAAGAAGGCCAAAGGTAGGTGGGATTAGAATCAAACCTAACCATTTTATTCATAATTTTATAAATAGTATTATCTATATCTATAATATATAAACCATTTATAATATTCTCAATGCCAAAATACTTATCATTTAAATGTAAAGAATAATAATTTTCCATGATTTTGAATGATAAAATCATTGATAAAAAACAATATACATAAATAAAATTTCTATTTAAGCATGGAATGCAATGAAATATCTCTAATTTTAGTATTAATCATCTTGGTAAATCTAAATCATATGTTTCAACCTCTAATGAAGAATGTTTTTCTCTATTACATACCAGATGGTCTAATTCACCTTAATCAGTTACTCTATATTTAATTTGATGTTTATTTGAAAAAATTTGTTAAGAACACCTAATATCTACTACAAATAAGTTTGATTTAGTGTAATATATATATATATATATATCATTTAGGTTTCTATTCTCAAAATGTTTCCCAATGAGAAAATTTAAAAACCCTATATACCAAACTCAAACATCAATATAGGTTATACCATTGTTAAATCAAAATATTATTATCAATAACTGAGTAATAACCTATAATGGAGACATATCTATAGTTCAGTATCATGTATTATATATTTTCATCATATTTTTTTTTAATTTATCCCACAAAATATATTCCCACATACATCATAAGTTTTGTGATCCAATTTCTATATTTCAAAAAGAATTATTTTTTCATGGCCTTTCACTCATCAAATATTTATTTAAGTAGTAAGTCATCCTAGTATCATTATTTTGACACTTATATATTTTTTTTGATAACCCTTCATCTAAATATATCATATGAATAAAATAATTATCGTTAATTTGGTAATCTAATCTTATTTGGGAATGTTTTTTTGGTTTAACCCATTTAAAACATAAAAGAATAATATAAAAAATGAAATTTAGGGACCTCAAAACAATTTCATGACATAATAGATAGTATAATATATACTTTTATATATAAATATATATCATTCCATAAAATACTAAATAAAAGAGAACCCAACATTGGTGTGGTCATCGTGGTATGATTATTGAGGTATTGACAAGTGTGGTTTTTTATGTAGTCTCACCAAATTAATATAAATCATATACATATAAAATTTATAACTATTTTCATAGAATAAAATTTTTATCATCTCAATTTTTTATTCATTTATATATGAATGCATCTAAAAATTTTGGAATCCATATTCTACCAATAAAATTATTGTCTCCAAACCACATTAATGTTTAACTATTTACATAACCAAAAGTTTTTTTAATCACCCTTATATCTATTCCAAACATATTCATTCATATCAATATGAATATTATATATAATTTTCAGGTACTATTCAGGTAATTGTTTAGAACTATATTTGGTTTATAACCACAACATGATTAATATCAGAGCCAAAGATAGTGAACCCCCATGTTTCTTGAACATGGTAAAAGCCTCTAAGAATATGGGAAGTCCAATAAAAAGTCTCTCTTCCATGGGATATATTAATCAAGAGGGTTTCATTTCATAATAATTCAAAACCCAAATATAGATGAACTATGATAAATAATTAAATCATATTTAACAACATCAATTAGAAAATGAGGTCAAGGTAGAAGAAAAAAAAATATAGTCATGACTAATATGAAATGAAGGGACCTATCACCAATATGAAATTTCTATCATATAATTTGCATTCCAAATATTCATATTTTATAATCAATTTAATAAATAGTAATATAAATTTAATTTATTAAATAAAAAAAAATTTCCAAAACATGACGTATAAATATGAATTTTAATATTTTTTTATGAATGATAAATATCATATCACTATACCTAACACATATTGTTTATAATCTATAAAAATCAACTAAATATAAAATTTAATTAATTTTTTTTATATATTACCAGTTGAAAATGAATTGGGATAATGAATATTAATTTTTGATCTCCACACAATGATGTTACATGATATAGTGTCATATTAGAATATTGAACATCATATGACATTATCATGATACGTATTATTTAGAAATATATCCACAATACCTTGAGAAACAATTTATCTTTATTTAACAACAAAACCATACAATTTTTTTCATAGTGAGGATGTTTGTGGGGTTGTCTTATAATGTAGGTTGTGAAAAGACTCCAGATTATTTTAATATATTATATCATTGTTTATTTCCCATCACATATGTCATTTTGTTCGAAAATGATATATAGGGAACATTATATGGATTTTTTTCCAAATAATCATACCCCTAATGATCTATATGATTACAATAACTATAAATTTAGTATGAAAGGGTAGTACATTAGGATATATTTTCATACAGCAAAACATTATGCAGTTAACATAACATTATTTTGACACTCGATGAAATGGATTGTGCTTCGATTATAGGTATTTTTTATAATCTACGGTTAGTCATAGTAGAAAGAAAGATGTTTTGGTTAATTTCCCTTTATGAATTTTAATCAAATGTAAAAAGAATATTAAAATTTTGAATATATTTTAAAAAATATATAGATAAATAATTTTTTTTTAATGATGAATTTGATAAAAATTAAAAATTCTATATAAAAGTAATTTAAGAAAGCATGTAAATTTAAAATGATAATATCACATGTATGAAATTATGTGTATCGATGATGGATGACAAAATATTTGAAATAAATATAGTGTGATCATAATTTGATATAAAATGTAATATCCTAGGTAAATAAAGAATAAAAAAATTTCATATTTATTAGTATTTACGAATTAAATATTAATTTTACTTTAAAGGGGTTGCTAGGTTCGATAGCGTACCCGATATGCAATAAAGAGTTTCTTTGAAAACATACGATGCACACTCGTAATAAAATAATATTATTTTAAATAGTAGTTAACACGTAGCAGTTGAATTGGTGGGAATGAATGGAAATAACTAAAATATGATTATATATGTTTTTTAAAATTTTTTACAATAAAGGATAAAGGCTTAAAATATGAAAAGAATTCAATTTTAGGCATATATACTCTAATATTCACTAATGGTCCACTTGTCGCCTTTTGATGGTGAACTTTCAATATATATAGTTTTAGTCACTCTTATACATTCTATTGGACCAAATAAAACTCTTCTTTATAATCGGGATATCAAAATTTACTTTGTGTAAATTTTTGTTATTTTTCTGATAAAGTTCATTTTTTAATGAATAGTAAAAAATGTTGTATTTTAATTCAAAACCTCCTTTTAGTATAATTTATTTATATGATTAGATTATATTTTTAATTGGTTTTAATGTTAAATTATAATATATTTTTACCATTTAATTCAATAGTGGTCGTTGGAATTAATTTCACTATGAAATTGGACTTAAACTAGTGTCAATCTTTTGATACATATTGTTTCATAAAAACATGCTATTTGTTTTGACAACTAGAATTAATAATTAAATTAATTAATTTAACTTATATTTATTTGAATTTTTTAAAATAGACATCATTTTTGAATTCGGAATATCAAATATTGCTTAGGGTGAATTTTGGGTATTTTTTCTGAAAAACTTCAATTTTTGATAAATAGTGAAACCACTAAGTGACAGTTAAAAAACTGATTTTTCATTTAAATGAACTTTTACCACCTTTGTGTTTTGAATTTCAAAAATCCAACATATATGGTTATCATTAATAAGTAAAATGTGGTTCAATGATATTAAAATAATTTTTTGGTGAATAGTAACTTTGAAGTTTTTAATCGTGATTAGAGGTAATTAGTACAATTTAAGGTAAAAATGATGTTTTAATAATATTAAATGACCTTGACACATGTCCCACCCTTATTTTTTGTGTCAAGGCCGACCAAGAAAACCCATGGGTAGATTTTTGGGACCCCATGGAGCCACTTGGATATGATAACGACATTAATGCCTTTTATTTAAAGTAAAAGTAAAAATGACACAAACATGTATTGTTTTACTAAAGCAATTTTTACATGGGGTGATAAAAGTCGTATTTTTGACTATAAATAGTCATTAGAAAGCTAAAAATATTTCCTACATCATGATATTTGTTTTATAATTTTTAGACATTAAATAAATTAAATTATTTATGATACCATGATGATACAGTGATTACCTCATTATTTAAGGATTTAAATAAAATGAAAAGATAATGTAAAATATATGACCTACACTTGTAAAAAACCTATTGGATGGGTGGATTTAGAACTATTATCACCTTATCCTATAATTATTTAATTTTGGGACATTTTAAATCCGAAAATAATTTTATAATAAAGTAACCTTTTATAACATTCCAAGAGTGCCCCTCCTCTCCTCTTATAAAAGGCCCCCACCTCTACCACCTTACCCACACATCTCAAGCCTTTGGATCATCCAAACTCTGCCCATTTTGTCTTTCCACATCCCTCTATTACTCCTAGAATCCTCCCTTTGTGCAGAAGTCTTCCCAATGAAGCATTTGAGCTCAAATCAATAAGAGTTACCCGTTTTAAAGGTCGTGTTTTCTCTTGTGTTCTTATGTTTTATTTAGCTTCTCAAACCCAAAAAACTCTTTTTATTCCTTTATTTTGTACCAACACCAGTATCTTCAATATACTAGAATGTTTTTATAAGAAGTATTCTAGCTACAGATACACAAACCTACATCTAATGGTTAAAGAACATATTGTTTTTGTGGATGGAGAATTTCTGCATCACGAAACGATAATTATTCAACACTCATATAACACCTTCAAAGGTGGCCATTAAGATGTCACTATATTTATCTATTATATATAATATGTTTATGTTTTACTTAAGATTCATTATTTTTTATTTATGGCATACCATTATGGTTTCCATTATGGGTAAACGTGATATCTTCATTTTAGGAAATGCGGACTACCGCCCCCTCAAAGTGATTTGATTCGTTAATACCATATGTGGTATGTTTAAAGGATATATTTAATGATATTATATATGATAAAATACTGGAATTATAATACTATTATGTATCATTATGTTTTAATTCCATTAAATATGAAATAGAAATTGAAGTAGCGGTCATACGTATGTACGACTTACCGTCTCCAAGAACGGTGCATTTAATTTCTTACCTCTAAATGTTATATAATATTATAAATGCATGTATATACTGGATATATATGACATATATGATATCTATATCTTGAATGTAATTCTGGATATAATGGATATTTTACCCCATGAACAACTTTTAATTATAAAGAGTTTAATTTTGACTCAAGTACCAATGATCGACAAAATGACCATTATTAACTTCAATAATTACATAGTGTTCATAACATGGTAATAAGTGATATAAAAGGAATACTAAACATGAAAATGGTTCTTAAGAAAGTAGAAATTAACTCAAGTTTATTATTCAGGACATTAAAGAATGATTGAATCAAGTCGGACCCGAGGTATGGGACTTCGTCTCAATCTCCTTTCATTGAGGAATATTTTGTTTTATACATAACCTACTTTTATACGATGTATAAACCCCTTTGACTTTTACATTTATCCAAAGGGAATATTTTTTTACGAAGCGTTTTACTAAATGACAAAAGGGAATGTTTTTGTCGTATGAATGCGGCGACAACGACTTCTCCGCCGTCGTGACCATTATTTGAGTTTCGGCTTACTCTACAAGACATACCATTTTTTATATGAAAAATAAATACCATGTTTTAATTTTATTTTATTTTTGTATTGAAACTAGTTTTCATGGTGTTTTTATATCAATGTGTTGTATTGATATCTTGTGATTGAAAAGTGGAAATGTTAGGATTCCATTATGCATGTTTTATGTGATACGATTATGTTATGGTTCTTGGGCATTATTATGAAGATGTGTGGTTCCATGATAAACTAAGGGCGGGTGATCCTGATATAGCTCTCCAATGCATTGGGTAACATTAAGGGGTTAAACATTGAGATTTCTCCGAAGATATTTAGGGAATATACTTTGATGAGTATTCCAAATGTAACCAAGAGTGTTACTCCCTACGCAAGAATGTTATGAATGCCTCAAGTTACCTTTATGTCTTGTGATTTTTAGAGTTTATTCATGATTTGATGAGGTATGTTAACCTTCTTATGTTTTATGTGTAAAGTATGATTTCATTGATTCTTATGTACATATGTACCCATGTTTCCTTTCCATATTATTATTTCCCTTACTGAGCTTTTTATGCTCACCCATGTTATTGATATTTTTTTCACAGGTCAAGGGAAAGGTACATGATGTGATGATAGTGTCAATGAAGCGTTAAGAAAGAATCCATGTTTTATTTTAAATATGTTTCCATTGATGGGGGAAATGAGTACTATCTTTTATGTAACCAATTTGTTTAAATGTGGAATGTAATGCATGTTTTATGATCTAATTCTCTAAAAAACTAAACCTGAAAGGATCCTCAAAGTGTATTCTTGATGTAACTAAAGATTAAGTAATGTTTAAGGCTAGGGCCTTATAGTTGGTATCAGAGGTCGGTTTAGACAAATTTAGGAGTTAGAAAATTGTTAAATTATAAATTAATTTATGGTATGATTGAAATGATATAACATTTAATGATTACCATGTTTCTTTGACAAAGATAGGTCAGTGTTAAGAATTATTCTTCATAAAGGAAATATAGCAGCTTTTCTGGGAAGGAATACAGAGTAGAATGACTTTCTGAATCAGCAACCAGAGATGGTCAGATCAGAATTGAGCAGTATACTGCAGTGAGGACTCAGTTGAATCAGGTGATAAATGGTGGTTGTGTTTATTGATGATATTTTGGTATTTTCTAAATGTAAATAGGATCATGAAAGTCATTTAAGGATTATCTTTAAAACCTTAAAAGAAAATAAAATGTAAGGAAAATTCAGCAAGTGTGAGTTTTGGTTACAACAAATTTCTTTCTTTGGTCACATTGTTTAAAAAAGGCATAATTGTTGATCCTTCTAAAACAAAAGTTATAGAAGAATGGCCAAGACCCACAAATGTAACCGAGATCTGTAGTTTTCTTGGTTTGGCAGGTTATTAATGAAGGTTTGTTAGAAATGTTTCAAAGTTATATAGTCCAATGACTAAGCTAACTCGGAAGGGTGTTAAATTTATCTAGATGAAAGAATGTGATGATTGTTTTCAGGAACTGAAAATAAGATTGGTGAATGCTCCAGTTTTAGCACTACCTTCCAGGAATGGGGAGTTTGTTATCTAAAGTGATGCTTCATTGAAAGGAATTGGTTGCCTCCTAATGCAGAATGATCAAGTAATTGCTTATGCTTCACGTCAGTTGAAAACTCGTGAGGTAAATTACCCTACAAATAATTTGGAATTAGATGCTGTTGTTTTCGCTTTAAAAATTTGGAGGCATCATTTTTATGGTGTAAAGTGTGAAATATATAATGATCACAAAAGTTTAAAGTATATATTCACTCAGAAAGAATTGAATATGAGATAGAAGAGATGGCTAGAATTAATCAAGGATTATGATTGTATAATTCCTTACCATCCGGGAAAATAAAATAAAGTGGTTGTTGATTTGAGTCAAAAAAGTAAGGCTTCATTAATAATGTTGTGTTTGGAACGTGATACTTTGGTTAAGGATTTGATGAACTTTGGCATAGAAGTTTTTGGTGCAGGATGTCCTTCTGTTTTGGTTCAGGTATCGGTGAAATCTTCTCTATCAAACAGAATTAACCAAGAAGAGAAGCAAGACAGTGAGTTGCAGAAAAAGGTAGAGCTGATTCAGAAGGGTAAGTTGGCTGAATTTAATATTGATAATGATTTTGTTTTGAAGGTTGGGAAGAGATTGTGTGTGCCTTGTGATTCACAGTTGAGTAATGAGTTGTTATGTGAGGCTCATAGTTCTCCTTTTTCAGTTCATCTAGGAAGTACTAAGATGTATAGATATAATTGGGAGTATTACTGGTGGGAAGGAATGAATAGGGATATTGCTGATTTTACTTTGAACTGTTTGATATGTCAACAGGTTAAAGCAGAGAGGAAGTTACTGAAAGGGATGCCTCATTCTTTACCAGTACCAGAGTGGAAATGGGAGAATATATCCATGGACTTCGTTGTGAGATTGTCGAAGACACCTCAAGGTAATAATGCAATCTGGGTTATTGTTGATCGCTTGACTAAATCTGCTCATTTCCTTGCTATACGAGATACTTTTTCCCTATATCATCTTTCCCATTTGTTTCTTAAAGATATAGTCAGGTTAAATGGAGTTCCTCTCTCCATTGTATATGACCGTGATCCCAGGTTCACTTCTAACTTTTGGAAGGGCCTTCAGAAGTTGTTGGGTACTGAATTGAATTTTAGTACAGCTTTTCATCCTCAATCAGATGGGAAGATAGAATGAAAAATTCAGACTTTGGAGGATATGCTACGTGCTTGTTCGATGGATTATCAAGGATGTTGGGACTAACATCTTTCTTTGGTTGAGTTTTCTTAAAATAAGAGTTTTCACTCCAGTATACATATGCCTCCATTTGAGGCATTATATGGGAAGCGATGTCGAACTCCGGCTTTTTGGGATGAAGTAGGTGAAAGGAAGCTGATGGGACCAGAATTGGTAGAAGAGATGGCAGAAAAAGTTCAGTTGATTCAGAAACACATGAGAATTGCTCAAAGCAGACAGAAGAGTTATGCAGATAACCAGAGGAAGGATCTATCTTTCGAGGTAGGTGATCATGTTTTTCTCAAATTTTCACCATGGAAAAGTGTGATGTGATTCGGTAAGAAAGGAAAGTTGAGTCCATGGTTCATTGGACCATATGAAATTCTGGAGAGAGTTGGATCAGTTGCATACATAGATGCATTCCCTCTGAGTTTATCTCAGGTACACAATGTTTTTCATGTTTCAATGATGAGAATGTATATGCCAGTTCCATCTCATGTTTTGAGCCCAGAGGTAGTTCAGTTGGAAGAGAATCTCTCTTATGAAGAACAACCAGTCCAGATTCTTGACCGTAGAGAGAAAGTGTTGCGTAAGGAAATTCACCAGGTAAAGGTTTTGTGAAAAAACCATATGGTTGAAGAGGCAACATGGGAATATAAAAATTCTATGAGGGATAAATACCCCCACTTTTTTTATAAGTGAATAAAATTGCGAGGACGCAATTCCCAAAAGGGGGGAAGGATGTAACATCCCAGGTAAATAAAGAATAAAACATTTTCATATTTATTAATATTTATAATTAAATATTAATTTTACTTTAAATGGGTTGCTATGTTCGATAGCATACCCGATACGCAACAAAGAGTTTCTTTGAAAACATACGTTGCACACTAGTAATAAAATAATATCATTTTAAATAGTAGTTAACACGTAGCCGTTGAATTGGCAGGAATGAATGGAAATAATTAAAATATGATTATATATGTTTTTTAAATGATTTTACAACAATGGATAAAGTCTTAAAATATGAAAAGAATTCAATTTTAGGCATATATACTATAATATTTATTAAAGGCCCACTTATAGTCTTTTGATGGAGAACTATCATTAAATATAGTTTTGGTCACTCCTATACATTCTATTGGACCAAATAAAACTCTTCTTTAGAATCGGGACATCAAAATATACTTTGTGTAAATTTTTTCTATTTTTCCAATAAAGTTCATTTTTTAATGAATAGTGAAAAATGTTGTATTTTAATTGAAAACCACTTATTAGTCTAATTTATTTTTATGATTAGATTATCTTTTGATTTTGTTTTAAAGTGAAATTAGAATATATTTTTACCATTTATTCCAATATTGTTCATTGGAATTAATTTCACCTTGAAATTGGACTTAAACTAGTGTTAATCTTTTGATACATATTGTTTAATAAAAACAAGCTATTTGTTTTGACAGCAGAAATTAATTATTAAATTAATTAACGCAACTTATATGTTTTTAATTTTTTAAAATAGGCATCATTTTGTAATTCAGAATATCAAATATTTCTTAGGGTGGATTTTTGGTATTTTTCTGAAAAACTTCAATTTTTGATGAATAGTGAAACCACTAAGTGGCAGTTAAAAAAACTGATTTTTCATTTAAATGAAAATCTACCAACCCTGTGTTTTGAATTTCAAAAATCCAACATACATGGTTGTCATTAAGAAGTAAAATGTGGTTCAATGAGAATAAAATAATTTTTTGGTGAATAGTAACTTTTAAGTTTTTAATCGTGATTAGAGGTAACTAGTGCAATTTAAGGTAAAAAAAGTTTTAATAACATGAATTGACCTTGAAACATGTCCTACCCTTATTGGATGTGTCATGGCTGACCAATAAAACCCATGGGTCTATTTTTGGGACCCCATGGAGCCACTTGGGTAAGATAATGACATTAATGGCTTTTATTTAAAGTAAAAGTAAAAATGACACAAACATGTATTGTTTTACTAAAACAATTTTTACATGGGGTTATACAAGTCAACATTTTGACTATAAATAGTCATTAGAAAGCTAAAATTATTTCATACATCATGATATTTGTTTTATAATTTTTAGAAATTAAATAAATTAAATTATTTATGACACCATGATGATGCAGCGATTACCGCATTATTTAACGATTTAAATAAAATGAAAAGATAATGTAAAATTTATGACCTACCCTTTTCAAAAACCTGTTGGATGGGTGGATTTAGAACTCATATCACCTTATCCTAGAAGTATATAATTTTGGGAACTTTTAAATCCGCAAATCATTTTATAATAAAGTAAACTTTTCTAATATTCCAAGAGTGCCCCTCCTCCCCTCTTATTAAAGGCCCCCACCTCTACCACCTTACCCACACCTCTCAAGACTATGGCTCAGGCAAACCCTACCCATTTTGTCTCTCCCCATCCCTCTCTTACTCCTAGAAGCCTCACTTTGGACAGAAGTCTTCCCAAGGAAGCCTTTGAGAAAAAATAAAAAATAGTTACTCATTTTAAAGGTAGTGTTTTCTCTTATGTTCTGGTGTTTTATTTTTCTTCTCTAACCCCTTAAACTATATTTATTCCATTATTTTGTAACAACACCTGTATCTTAAATATACTAGGATGTTTTTATAAGAAGTATTCTAGCTACACTTACACACACCTATATCTAATGGTTAAAGAATATACTATTGCTGTGGATGACGAATTTTTTCCTCACGAAACGATGATTGTTCAACACTCATATAACACCTTCAAAGGTGGCCATTAATATGTCAATATATTTATATATGATATATAATATTTTTATGTTTTACTTAAGCTTCTTTATTTTTCATTTATGGAATACCTTTATGGTTTCCATTATGGGTAAACGCGATATCTTCTTTATAGGAAGTGCGGCCTACCGCCCCCTCCAAGTGATTTGATTCGTTAATACCATATATGGTACGTTTAAAGGATAGATTTAATGATATTATATATGATAAAATACTGGAATTGTAATACTATTATGTATCATTATGTTTTAATTCCATTAAATATGAAATTGAAATAGAAGTTGCGTTCATGCGTACGTACGGCTTATCGTCTCCATGAACGGTGCATTTCATTTCATACCTCTAAATGTTATATAATATTATAAATGCATGTATATACAGGATATGTATGACATATATGATATCTACATCTTGAATATAATTCTGGATATAATGTAAATTTTACCCCATGAACAACTTGTAATTATAAATAGTTTAATTTTGACTCAAGTACCAATGATCGACAAAACGACCATTATTAACATAAATAATTACCTAGTGTTCATAAAATGGTAATAGGTGATATAAAAGGATTAATGAATTTGAAAAAGGTTCTTATGAAAGTAAAAATTAACTCATGTTTATTATTCAGGACGTTAAAGAACGATCGAGTCAAGTCGGACCCGAGGTATGGGACTTTATCTCAATCTCCCTTTATTGAGGCATATTTTGTTTTATACACAACCTAAATTTATACGGTGTATAAACCCCTTTGAATTTTATGTTTATCCAAACGTAATATTTTTATATGAATCATTTTAAAAAATGACAAAAGGGAATGTTTTTGTCATATGTATGCGGTGACAACGACTTCTCCACCATCGTGACCATTATTTGAGTTTCATCTTCCTCTACAAGCCGTACCTTTTTTAAATGAAAAATAAATACCATGTTTTACTTTTATTTTATTTTGGTATTGAAAATGGTTTTCATAATGTTTTTATTTGAATTTGTTGTATTGATATCTTGTGATTGAAAAGTTGAAATTTTATGTTTCCTTTATGAAAGTTTTATGTGATATGATTATGTTATGGTTCTTGGGCATTATTATGAGGATGGGTGGTTCCATGATAAACTATGGGTGGGTGAGCCCAATATAGCTTTCCAATGCATTGGGTAACTATAAGGGGTTAAATGTTGAGGTTTCTCCGAAGATATTTATGGAATATACTATGATGGGTATTCCAAACGTAACCAAGAGGGTTACTCCCTATGTAAGAATGTTATGAATGCCTCAAGTTACCTTTATGTCTTGTGATTTTTATGTTTTATTCATGATTTGATGAGGTATGTTAACGTGTTTATGTTTTATGAGTAAATTATGATTTCATTTATTCTTATGTACACATGTACTCATGATTCCTTTCCATATTTTATATCCCTTACTGAGCTTTTTATGCTCATCCCATGTTTTTTAAATGTATTTCACAGGTTAAGGGAAAGGTACATGATGTGATGATAGTGTCAATAAATTATCAAGAAAGAATCCATGTTTTATTTTAAATATGTTTCCATTTATGGGAAAATGAGTACTATATTTTATGTAACCACATTGTTTAAATGTGGAATTCAATGCATGTTTTATGATCTAATTCTCTAAAACTCCAAACCTGTAAGATCCCCAATGTGTATTAATGATGTAACTCAAGATTAAGTAATGTTTAAGGTTGGGGCCTTATATATAATTAATTAATAGGATGTTGAAAGACCCTATATACCCACCCCTTCATCATGGAGGTGATTAAAAAACTAATCCCTTATTGTTTTGGATTCTGAGAACCCTTTTATCTTTGTTAGTATCTCAAGAACCTAGCCCTAACATTTGGGGACTGACAACCCATTGAACATTTAAATGAAAATTGATTGGCTTTATTTTGGAAAACCCATTAAAAAAGAACATATAAATCTTTCCAAAGGATTATTCCAATGTGGGATGTGATATTAACATAGAATGTTACAAAAGATCCTTGTAAAAAATGCATAATAGGGATTGGATATAGAGAGGATCTATTATATATTAACATTGAAAAAATAATTGAAGATGAATTTATGGTAAACTATTTCACTTCTTTGATTCCATGTAACTCATTTTATAGGCTCCAAAAGTTGTGGAAATATTTTGGAATTATTTTTGGGAAACGAATCCGATGGTGATTGAATTTATGAATATTTATACATTAATAAATTCACTCTTGTACTAATATATAAAATCCAATGGACACCTTGTAGCCTCCACCAGGTAGCTGATAGACTACATATAGGTATCCTTTATTAGAAATCCCTTTTAAGCAGGTTGAGCCACCTCAATAGGGTATCATGTGGACTTATAGAGAATATACATGTTATTTCTTTCACTATCATCTATCTGGGGGGACTCCCCATGTAGGATGGTGGGTATTCTATACACTAAGGTTTTCCTCCTCATTGTATGGTCTAGCTGGTACAACCCACATAGGTCAAAATTCAATTTGTTCCTTCCAAGAATCCCTATAATTCCTATTGTATAGCATGAAATATGATTCCAATGTCTAGAGAGATTATTTCACATATGTAAATGCCTTCAAAATGATCAGTAAGATGCATTTGAATTTACACTACTATATTCATTGTGATCATTAAATACATGTGTTGGAGTCAAATTGGTGAGTATAAAAATACCTCAAAATAAAACAGTAGATACATAAAAGAGTGTTTTTGATTATGAAACACTATGTGTTTGAGAAATATATAATAATATCTCCTATTATGGGGAACAAAAACACTTAACATAAAAAGATATATTACATATTTATCAGGAGTAAAATATAGGTCAACATGACTATGGATATTAAATATTTACATATTCCAAATTTTCATTTTATACAAAATATTTTATAATCTTGAAAAATGTAAATAAATCAAACATTTGATATTCCTAATTATTTTTTTTTCAAAAATATCATTACACTCAATTTGATAAATAATTATGAACACAGAATATAAAAACTAATTTTATTGAAAAAACATTTAAATATAATCAATCCATTTGAATAAAAGTAAATTAATTTCAAGAACATCCTCCCATTTTTTGAGGAAAAAATAGAATTTTAAGAACTTTATTCCCCTTTCTAACAATACTAAATAAAAAATAATGAGTGTATGATTAAAATATAAAATAAAAATTTTGAAAATAGTTTTATTATTAGAAGAACCATTTGAAGAAATTTTTTTTTGAAATCACCTCATAACATCCAAAATACCCCTAAATAGGATAAAGAAAGGGTTAATATTTAATTTAGTTTTAAAAGGGGATAAATGAAATAAATGATAGTGATAAAAAAAATTATATGAACGTGAAATTATAGGAAGGAGAAAATAAATAAGTTGAATATGAGAAGAAAAATAATAGATTTAAATGGTACATAAGTTTTTCAAGAACCTAGTTACCTAAAAAGGTGATTTATTCATCATTTAATGTACATTAAAGGGTTAAATTGATTGAGAAATGATACCTCAAAATATTCCTTCGATTTTCATTTCATCAAATATATCTCAAGTTCATTTGTTTGAGAGATATTTTTTTATAAAAAAATAAATCAAATTTATTATTCCTTTTTGAGAGATTAAAAAATTTAAAATTAGTATAAACATAAATAATTTATTGTGTTTTGGAAAAAAAATTGAACATTAATAAAATTTTCAAAATTATTTATTTTAAAAAATAGATTTTGAAACATTGAAAATAAGAGATATTAATTTAAAAATTATTGTTGAAATAAAATATATCACTTAAATAAAATTTTAAAATTAGAAATGATCTAAGGCCTTCACTCAAGTGAGAATATAAGATAGAGAACAGTATATTATACAAGATATAACAAATGAAGTAAATATAAGTATATATTTTAAAATTTAATTTTTAAAAAATTCTATAGTTACCCATTGTTAATTGAATATCATCATAATAACATAATTCATAACTCTCATTTACTATAAATAACCATTCTAGAATAAGGGAATTTGTGAAAATATCAACGAGTTTATATTACATCCAAAAAAAAACTATTAATGAGCTATCATTTTTGATGTTATATATTAATAAATCGTTTTTGTAGTAAATGTGATTTATGTGGAGTGTTGGGTGGGATTTTTAAGGGTACTAATGGAATAAGAGTTATCAAACATAACAATGATTTTGTTTAAGAGATTGTGCTTCATCTATATTATTTCATCATGAAACTCTTAGTGGTTATAATTTTTTCATATTATATAGAAATATAAATTAAGTTATACATCTTATAACTCTATGAGACAATGAATTTTCCAATATGATGAATGTCCCACATTTACTTTTTTTAACTGGTTAGTGTACTTTAATATCAATATGGTAAAAAAATAGGCAATTCAAAATAATTTTATTTTGGATAAAAGAAACCATGTTTTCTAGAACCTTTAAAATACTAAAACTATTATTTTGATATATTTGAGATGATATTGTTTTGGATTTTATTTCAAATAAGATAAAAACAAAAACTAAACATGATAAAGGGATGGATCATAATATGACAATGTATACTATGAATCCTATATCTATAAATATTATTTTCAATAACCTTTTCATCATTTTACAATATTATCTTACAATCTTTACTCATTGGAGTACTAATTTATTTAGAATGATCCATGCCATATTATTTTAATAATTCCTTAGTTTATTTTCATATGTCTAGGAAATCACCATCTTTTAGTTGAGGAATTTAAAATCTATGAATTCAATTGTGTTCATCCATAAAGATAATTTGAAATTCCTTTCCTAATAAATTAGAGAACTCATAACAATGATTTTCATTGCTACACCCAATAATCACACCATTAATGTAAATTTGAACATGTAATAAATCATTTGATATCTTTTATAAAAAATATTTGATTAAGATTTTATTATTTTAAAATAATTTTAAGAAATATAATTCTAAATATTGGTATTTTATTTATAATTCCACTTCCTTAAAAATTTAATAATATTGATTTAAGTCAAGAATTCACATTAAAGATATTTTTAAGCTTAAAACATTAGATAATTTGGCCATAAATATTACTAACAAACTGAATAAAACAAAAAAGCCACCATTTATTCTATAATATAATTCATTTAAAAGTAAACATGATTTATTTTTCTTGATAAAAATTATCTTAACATCATCATTAAGATTACACATCATTACACTCTACGAAAGTTTTCATAAAAAATGGGATGATCATTAAAATATCACTAAGGGATATAAAATAAGGAAAGAAAACATTAGTCTAGAAATATTTATACACCCATGAAATAATAAAAATCCGGGAAAACATCACAATAATCCTAAATCTTAAAGTTAACTTGTGGAATCTATATCAGACTTACTTTGTAGCTTTAATAGCAACATATATTGTAACCATCATGGTTACATTTGTAAAACCCACCATAGTTTATTCTTTAATCTCGTAGGAGATAACATATCATTTAACTCCATATCATTACACAATGCATTTGTAGATCTATCATGGTCTCACAATCCATTAGATTATCATGGAACTATCTGTATACATAATAAATTCACAAGAACCATAATTATAAAACATTCACCAGCATAAAATAAATATAATTTACATATTTAAAACACAAAATAACATTTCAATATTTTGAAATAATAAATACCTTAATACCAAAATACATGAAAAGGGAATATGTTATTTAATTTTCTTTAAAAACATTAAGGCTTGTAGAGGAATCCAAATATAAAATACAATCATAGTGGTAGAAATGTAATTATCTCCCTGTATGATAAAAAATTTCTTTCTCTTTTATATAAAACACATAGTAGAAAAAGATCCATTTTTAAAATAATTTAATAAAATTATGAGGCAAATGGTTTATTATACACTGTATAGTATAAGGAGGTGTAAATTATGAAAATATGCCTCAATGAAAGAAGATTAAGAAAAATTCCCTTACCGTGAGTCCAACTCATCAACTACAATCATTATGTTTATGAATACTAAAATTTGTTTAGTTTATACATTATTGAGAACCATTTTTAAGTTTATTATTTCTTTTTTGTTACTTGATAGCATTTTATAAAACATACATAATTATTTTTGTTCATATCTTCAATGTGTCACCTTCTCAACATCTCCCATTGCTACCGCCTTTCATTTGGTCTGTTTTCCCACCACTCTGTCATGCTCCCAGTTGAGATTTTCATCTCCCTAATCTACAATTTTCGTTATTTCTCCAATTTTGTACCTTGAGCTTAATCATTGTTCCCAATTTAGTGTTTCCAATGCTTATACATTTTTTAATTTCCTTTCACATAGTCCCTACATTTTCCTCTATAGCCATTTCCCCCATCAACTGCCCCTTTATCCCTCGATTCTTCTCTTGGAAACCCATGACCCCTCCCTATCCATCATTTAGGTTCCCCAAATCCCCTCCCTTCAAATATTAATCCCCCATTTAATTTAGAGTCTAATCCTATGATTCCCACCACCATTTCTCTTTCCCTCTTACTTCACTTCCCACAATCCACTGCAGATATCCTTGCCACCCACATATCATGTGGTTAGATTCAACACCAGCAAAAGATTCGTATATTCCTTGAATAGAAATCATACTATTAGGCTACCATATATAAAAATACAGATCCTTCATGACTCGTTATTTTCCAATGGTATGTGCCTGAATTTATTTTTCACTCAGGCAACCATCTATAACATGACTAGTAAGGGTTTGTCCATCTTGTTTTTTCATTATCAAATTGTCTTCATCTGATGTCTGTTCATTTCGTGGTTCTCCTTCATTTCATTATCAGATGTTTCTTAAAGAGATATTCATTTTACCATTATAGAATTTCCTTATTTATTTCTGTTACAAGGAGTTGATTTCCAAGCCTAAGAACATTTTCAATGATAAGGGTAACTATTTCATTCATGATTTCATTGTCCAGACTATTTCGTTTTTCAAGATATCTATGGTTTTATTTTTCATAAGTTCTCATTGCAGCCACTTATTAATAAATCTACATTTTTATAAGATGTAGGAATTTTGAACCCCGACACTGATGATTTCTCCATTCAAGAACGTTATGCAGATATCTATAGGGCAATTTGTTTCTGGAATTCCTTTTATTTTAAAAATCAATCATCATTACATTTTTCATTATATCATTGATACATTTATATTTGGTGTATTGTTTCTGGTTTTTTTATAGTTCATAATGTTTGTTGATGCATTGATAGAATGTGTTATCACAGGATTATTATGATACCACTGAATCTGTGTCGGTTTTTTAATGAACTAAAACACCTTCGATTGACAGATTTATCTATTTCAAAAGTGACGTGGTATGCCCCTGATATAATGAAGATTTTTTTAACTTAATGATTCATTTTTACATTCAAATGATGATAAATTGTATCCATTCATGTAAATTATTTGAAATGTTTCTTTTTTTGTCAACAAGAAGAAGTAGAGCACTGCTGGGATTCTTTCTTCTGGTTCTTAGTTAAAAAATTATCCAAAGGGAAATTTAGTAAATGTTAAATAGTCAAAGTACAATTGTTAAGTATATTTTTCTGAATTAGGTTTTAAATTTAACCATACACAAATACCACTCACCATTTTTTTGATTCTTTTTTTGCTAATTTTTATGTGTTTCCCTACTATGAATACATAGATATTTCTATAATGCATATTGAAGTGTTTCCCAATTGTTCATTAATAGTGTTTTTTATAGATTTATTTTATATATTTTTTGATTTCATATTGAAGTGTTTCAATATTAATCAAACATAGAGTGTATTCATAATTTTAAACATTATAGTATCTATAGGTAAACATATTTGATGACTATGTAGGTGCTCAGGTCATAGAGAATTACTTCTTATTCTGCCACTATAACTCATAAAAAATAAAAAACCATGTAAAATGGCATTAGTTTCATGAAATGTTTTCATATTTTTCATCAAGAACTTCACATCAAAATCTTATTAGTAACCTTTACTACTACTAAATCCGACATGACATGTTTTAGAGTAGTGGATAATTTTTTAGAGTAGTAGATCTGGTATTTTTTTGATTAGTGGATCATGTATTTTATTTCAGTAATGAATAATTTTTAGAGAAGTGGAATAAGTATTTCCTTGAGCATGTGGGTCATGAATTTTTTTTGTGTATTGGATCATGTAATTTATTTGATCAACAGATCATGTGTTTTGTTAAATCAACAAATCATGTGTTTTATTTGATAAATTGATCATTTTTAAAAGTAGTGGCCCATTTATTTCAAGGTATTGGATAATGTAATCTCTTTGAACAATATATAATGTATTTAATTTTAGTATTGGATTTTTTATGAGCACTAAATAACTAATTTTATATGAGTAGTGGATCCGGAATTTTCTATTGTAACTTGATTTGAGAGAAATTCAACTTCTTGGAATAGACATGTTTTTATGGAATGCATGAGGTGTGGAACATTTTCTATTGTATATGTCATTTAATTCTTCTAACTCTATTACATATCAATTATCAATCATGTATTTTAAAACATTACCATGTACTTTTACAAAACATATCAACCATCATATCTGAGGGGTTTATATTTCATGATTTTCATTTGTAAGATTTCCCTTTAAAATGTGTAGTAGATCATTCAACAGTATTCATATTATCTATAAATTATTATATTTGGGATGTTGTTAATGAAATTGATAATTATTTACACAATATCTGGATCCTAATTTCCCTACCACTGTGATAATTACAATCACTGTCGTAGTAGTGTGGATGAACATCTACTAGAAATAAATCATTTTATTTTGCGGACCAAATGAGCTATAACTGTATAATTGTTAAAAGAAATCACACAACCAGGTTTAGGTATCCTATTCTAAACTCATGGTTCCATCATATGGGACAATTTAATGATGCACACTAGTAAATTAAACATTCGGGTAATGGTGTAGATAATTTGAGGTATGATATGTGTATTCATTATATTATTATTAATAAATGTGAATATAGTTATGATTCATTCTATTCTTATTGAATCATTAATTTCGAAGTTATATGTACTAGAATATTAAATTTCTTGTCTCTTTTTATTAAACATTCATATTGGGTGTGATCATCTTCTCAACAGCATCTTCTTTGTGTATGAGTTTACTGTAGGGAAATACTTGTTCTATTTGTGTTCAGCAAGCATTATTGTGTTCCTGTATATTTCAATGTATGGAACTATATATTTTGAAGTAGATTTAAGTTGAATCATGTCTCACTACCTCTATATGTGTTCGACTACATTACACTCTTCCTACCTCTATATGTGTTTAACCAAATTTTCTTGATTTTGTATGATTCTGTAAACAGGCACCCAATGCAATATGATGATTCTGTAAGCAAAAAACCTAGGGATGGCATGACCCGCAACATATATTTGGACATAATTGTTTTACATAATGAATGTTATACATAATTATTGGTATATATATTAATATATTTGTTTTGTTTTGTAGGGAATTCAGTGGTTTAGATAATTTGTGTTATGATATGTATATTATTTATTTTACAAAATGTACATATGAATATAGATCTTAGACATCCTTTTCTTATCAGCTGTTTTAGGTTAGTATACCATTTTCTATAGTAGTAGATCTTTTATTTTCATTCATTAGTGGATCATGTTTTTTATTTCAGTAATGAACCATTTTTAGAGCAATAGAACATGTTTTGTCTTTGAGTATGTGGGTGTTGCTTTTTTTTGTAGTGGATCATGTAATTCATTATAGTAATGAGCCATTTGTTTTATTAGATCAGTTTCCATGTGTTTTATTATATGAATATGTCATTTTTAAAAGTAGCTGATGATGTATTTTAGTGTAGGGTATCATTTACTCTCTTTGATATATTCAAGTATTGTTCCATATAATTTGAGGTATGATATGTGTATTAATTATACTATCAACTGTACATATGAATATAGTTCTGAGTCATCTTTTTTTTATCATATTATTCATTTTTGAGTTAGAGGCACCAGTATATTCACTTTTTTATCTCCATTTACTAAATACACAAATGTGGGGGGGGGGGATAATCTCCTCAACTGCATATTCTTTGTCGATGAGTTTAGTATATGGAAATAGTTATTTTATATGTGTTAAAAATCATTAATGTATACTGTTTTTTTAATGTAGGGATCAAGAGTTTTTGAAGTGGATTTCAGTTGCACCCTTCCTTGGTAACTCTATATGTGTTCAACTACATTAATATCATCGTGCCTCTATATATTTTCAACTGAATATTCATGATTTTCTATGATTATATAATCATTCACCCTGGGAAATATAATGATTCTTTAAACAGGGACCCGAGGGATGGCACTAGAAGAAACATATGTATGGAAATAAGAGTTTACTAAATGATTGGTATTCCAATCGATTGGTATATATATTTATATATTTGTTTTTTTGTATGGAATCTAGTGGTGCAAACAATTTGAGGTATTATATTTTTATTATCTATTATATAAATTGTACATTTGAATATAGTTTTGAGGAATAATTCTCTTATTATATCATTCATTTGGGTTTTATATGTACTTGTACATTATATTGTTCTTTATATTTATTAAAGAATCGTATTGGGGGTGATTATATTCTCAACTGCATTTTCATGTTATGTGATTCTACTGTAGAGAAATATGAGTTCTATATGTGTTAGAAGCATTATTGTATTCCATCCACTTTTCATACATGGTTTAGGTTGTTTTGAATCAGATTTCAGTTGCACCCTTTCATACATCCTCTATATGTGTTCAAAAGCATTACTGTTTTCATGCCTCTATATGTGTACAACTGAATTATCTTGATTTTTAATGATTCTGTAAAAATAAAACCTGTAGAATATGATGATTTTTTAAACATAAACCCCAGGTATAACATGATAAATAACATATATACGGACATTTGAGTTTTATATAATTATTAGTATACCTAGAAATTGGAATATATATTAATATATTTTTTTTTTGTAGGAAATATGGCGATGCTGCTATTTTTTACAGAGGAAATGTTATCCTTTTTAATATAAAAACACACACCAATCTTTAGATATTATTTAAATGGTTCTATTCTGTAAATTACAATATTTTTTAACAGAGAAAATTCCATCCATTCAGGTAGTGGGATGAGGGGTTTTTCTCATTATTTTTTCGTTATGTTTATGGATATATTTGGGTTTTCCTATTATTTTTTTGTGTTTTGTGTTTCCTTCACTAAAAATCTTCATATGGATGTCTCATGGATCCTCTGGAAGGACTCTCCATGCTGGTTGTTGTCCATGCATATTTTCCCTATTTCCACCTATGTAGTTTCATCTGTTTTGGATTTCTTATCTTATATGAAAACTGTTAGTTAGGGTTAATCGATGGTTTTCTCATGTACTGGTAGAGTCTCTAAAACAATAATAGTATATCGGGGGGATAGAAACTCTTATAAAGTTTTAACTATGATAGAATAAAATGTGTAGATTTGATTATAGATTCTTTGTTTTGGGTTATCTGATTCTCCAATCTTGTGGTGATGAAATATTCTTTTTGTTCTTTGCTTCAGGATTTTGGTGTGTCTTTCTACAGGGTTTTTCTTGATGAGTTTCATCAACAAAATTTTTGATCCTATGCCTTTACTATTTTGATATGTGTATACCATGGATATTGAACATGCTTATCTCCTTAGACACCTTTCTACCCCAAAATATGGGGCCTAACAGCTTTCAGTTTCCCTTCTCTGGCAAACCATATGGATTTCCCCTTTATGTTTAAGTTGTAGGTCTTATTGCTTTTATCTCTTTTGATAATTTTGTACTTATTTACACTTAAAATTTTATCTTTTATTAAAAAAATATAGTTCGATAGAATTATTTTTTCAGTTGTTAATTGAATTAATATCATTATAAAATAGTATTTTCTTATTTAAAATTAGAATTGATTTTATAGAACCATGAGAATTCATCAGTGAGTACTAGTTAACATAATTATAAAATATTAATTATACTTATCAATATTATAAAAGTGATTTGGTGAATAACATTGATTTAAATCCTTTAAGTGAGGTGATGGTTCACATGTACACACAAACGATGTTATAATGTTTTTGTTCCTGGAAAGTAAGAACATAACTAAACTATTATTCATTTAAAATGAAAATTTTATTATGAATATAATATATAAAAATTTATTCACTCATTATAACTAGTCTTGATATATGGTAATGAAATACTCACTATATCATTTTGTGAGATGATAGTCTACCGTACACATGAATGATATGTTAATTTCCCATTTTATGAAATCATAATGATTTAGGTGCAGATTTAAACATAATAACATCTCATTATATTGAGGATACTATATATATAGTTCATATTTGAAGAATAATATTTAGTGTATGTGGGAGAATAAATAACATAGAATCACATAAAAATTGAATAACTTGTCATTGGTTAATCATTATTAAAGAAAACATTAACAAATCTAAGATGGGTGTTCTGCCTAAAAAAAGGCCTCAAGAATGTGGGTAGGGATTCTAGGTATTATTTTTTACTGAGATTTTTTTCACAAAAATTATTTGTATGTGTGAGTATTCTAGAAGATTTGGTACCTTTTTATAGGAGAGGGGAATGGACACCCATAGCAACTCTTAAAATATTAAATAAATATAAATATAATTTGGGTTCCAAATGGTCACAAAATAATTTAATTCTATCAAAAGATGATTTTGGGACAAATATCCAACATAAAGTTTAAATTAGAAAAAAAATTTATAATTTTTAATCTTTATATTTTTTGTTTAACCGTTACTTTACGCTTATTAATCTTACTTTAATATTACGTTATTTACAATTTTTGGGTTAATGTAATTACTATTACATTTTAAAAGACCCAAAAAAGTTCCATTTATAAAATTTATAATATTACCTTATCAATTATTCTTACTTTTATATTTTTAAAAATTTAACATCATTTAATAAAAAAATGATTTTAAAATACCAATAGTGTCTATTTTAACACTATTCATTAGTTGATTTTTAAAAATATCATAACAGGAAGATAATTTCAAAACAATAAACTTTAAATAATTAAAAAAATTATATATAATCCTTTTCTGGCATTAATTATCACAGATAATATTTATTTTAATATTTATAATAACATTTATTTGGAATTTAAATAAATTAAGAAATTACTACATCATCATTGTGTCACAGTTAATTTAATTATTTATTTTGTACAAACTAGAAATAAATTAAAATGACATAGGTAATATTTTTATCTTTATAATTCATATTTATAGCTGAAGATATCACTTTTATTACCCCATATTAAATTTTTTTAGTTATGAGAGACATAATTATGGCATCTTGTTCATTATTTTAAATAAAAGGTTTATAAGTGTCATAATCACATCCAAGTGGATCAACATGGTCCTAAAATCTTCCCAAGGATTCTCATGGTCGACATAAACTCATAAAATGATATTAGGAAAAGTTTATGGGTATTTTTACATTAATATAATTTTATTTTTACCTTTCAGTACATAATTTTCCTGTAAACATGGTAATTAAAATAAATACTAAATTTAATATTCATAATGTCCTAAAAAATAATTAAGAACTATATAAATAATTTGGTCCTTAAAATTAAAAATATGGAATCTATTTTCTTAAATTCATAACACATAATTTTCAGTATATAATATAAAATTAATCCTTATTCTCAAAACGAGAAATAGTATTTTTTTAAAAAGTAATATCCATCGAAAGATTGAGATTAGTTTATAAATAATTTCAATGTAAAATTACTTCCAAAAAAATGGATTAAATGATAAAATATATATTTAATTATACATTAAAACCAATTCAAAGGATTATCTAACTAGATAATTAAGTTGTATGAAGATGCAGTTTTGAATTAAAATTCTGTATTTTTCATTATTCCTTACAAAATGAATTTAATCGTAAAAATTAAATTTTTTTCAATACAAGTTAATTTTTATGTCCCATTTCTAAGTAAAAAATTTTATTTTGTCAAATAGAATATTTTAAACTGACAAAAAAAAGATTTAAAAAGGTTTTTCCATTAAAAGGTTGTGAAAATACCATTTAAATATATTAGACTATTTTATAGTTAAAACATGATTTATTTTATTTTTTAGCCTCTAAAATTTATTATACGAAAAGAAAAACATTTAACAATTATTTTTAAACATAATATACTTAGATTTTCTCATTCTTTCTAATAAAAATGATAGAGATTAACTACCATTTAAAATATTAATACTAATAATGTATTATTATTTTTTTATAACATAGTCTTGTGTGCAATATAATATTTTGGAGAAAAATATTGTTGTGTGTCGAGTACATAATTGTACCTAGAATCCCATTTTAAGTAATCATAACTTCTAATTCTTAATTTTATTAGATATAAAAATGTCTTATTTTATAATTTCCTTTGATGCTACACAAATATATATAATATTTTCATAAACGATAAACATCTTTAATAAATATGAAAAAATAATTTGAAAATATGGGACTTTTAAAACTAAGAGGGTATTTCAAAAATATATTTTCATTAGTAGAACAATTTTTAAATTCTATTTTTTCAATCCTTTTGATATATTTTGAAATTAATATGCAATGAGACTGATAATAATATTATAATTTATTATAATTGAGTGATATGTGTAAATATTCACCATATTCAATTCTACCTTGTTGGTTATAACATTTAGAAACTAAATAGTCTTTATTTTTAGTCATATTACCATGTTCATCTAACCTATTCTTAAAAAACTATTTAGATCTTATGATGGGATGATCAATAGATTGTTACATGAGAGGTCATACATCATTTTGATTGATTTTATTTTCTTACTCTTTCATGGAATAAATACAATAATAATTGTTTGGTGAATCTTAGATATTTATTGGGTTCTAAGTGATAGAAAAAGGTAAGGTGTTCAACATTTTTTATATTTAATAATCTAGTATGAGTTCTAAATTTATATTTCTAATGAAATATTCAAGGTAATGGACTTTATATTTTTTAAAATCAATAGGTAAAATTTTTTATGGTTATTTTTATTCAACTTTAACTTGTTTAGCTTTAAATGTATAATTAAAAATATAATTTTCAAAAACATTTTTGGAATTATATTTTTTAAAAATATTATTAAATAATGGATTCATTATTCTCATATTTTTCCCTTATTATAAATATTTCATAATATGGAATTGAGATAGAATACCAAAGAAATTACGAAAATCATATTTTGAATAAAATTTTCTACAAGTAACTTTACAGTTGTGAATGTAATATTTACAAATAATAACATTTAGAAGACTGAAAATGGTTTTTTTATTTTCCAAATGTTCATAAGGGTTATTTTGTAGAAAAGGACATATCAAAATGTGATTAACAATAAATCATGTAGTCCTCATGTAGAAATCCCAAAAATATTTTTAGTGAATTAAGATCATCTAAAAGAGATCATGTTATTTCATAGATAGTTCTATTTCACCCGTCCTCTAGCTTATTATGTTATGTTATTCATGGAAAAGACAAAAAATTATTTTATCCCTCAAAATAATATAAATCAGAAAAAATCATTGTTCTCAAATTCTCCACCATGAGGTCGTAGAATTAAAATAAAATTTAAAAGCACTGTTATTTAAATTGTTTTTTAAAAACCCATTGAAGGATATATAAGATTAACTACTTTGAGATAAAGATAAATCCATTTTGAATCTTGTTACTTCGTATAAAATAAAAATTTATTTAATTAATGTATAATATTTTTGATTTTATTAGGTCAAAATAAATCATGATAAATTAATTCAAGATTTTTTCAAGCAGAAATCCATTTTAATTTAATAGATGATTTATGTGGATTAGTATATTTTCATGCCCCAAATATTTTTCATCATTAAAATTTAATTTGTGTAGATCATATACTAGTGGATAATGGTTGCGTTTTTCATGTGAGTATGTGCTAAAATGAGTAGTGATTCCCTCATAGAATAATAAATCACTAACTTCCACACAAAAATATATAACGTTTTTTCTATTGAATGGTTTTAAATTCATATATTAAATTTTTTTAAAATTTTACCTGGTAAATAAGTTCTTTCATTTTGTGTAAAAAACAATGAAGGTAATCATTTTTTATATAAATATTAAAAATGTTATCACAGAATTGATTAATTATTAGAAAAAAAATCAAACCATTGATAAATAAATCATTTTTAATGTGACTTTAGTTATAAAAATAGATGGTAACATAAAAAATTATCTTAACTAGATAGATATCAAAAAGGTGACCTAAACTCTTTCCAATTTAATAATATGATCAAATTCAGAGATCTCTCCACACATAAGTCTATAGAAACCACTTTCTATATACCACAATACTTATTGAGTTATTTTGAGAAGACACTTTTCCTACAAAATCATATCACTAATGTATTTCATACCCAAATAAACATAGGTATGTTTATTTCATCCAGGAAACATTTATTGATTTATATGTGTTTAGCATGAGGTTTTATTTTGATATATTATATGAAAGACGACTTATATATGGTCTCCCATTTTAATTATTCTTTCATTCCCAACAATAAAATAAATGAACTTTTCATTTAAAATAATTTAAAACCTTATAGTGCCAGAAACCATTAATATAAGTGGGTTTAGATGGATTTATTTATGTGAATTTAGGTTTTTAAAATCCAAAACCAGCCCACTATTTTCTATATATTTTATATCCCAAATTTATTATTTTATTATCAGTTTGAGTAAATTTTAATGGATAATAATTTTCATATTTGATTATAGATTTATGTATATTTAAATTGATTTTATTCTTCAAGTTAAGTGATAATTATTCCTTTTCCTTAAAATGAGGTTCTTTTTCATTTTGAGGATGAAATATTTCATATATGGATTTCTTGTAATTATTATCAAGTTCATCAAATAAGGATGAGACTTTAGAAATAAAAATCTTATTTATCATGGAAATATATTAGGTCTTTATAATTAACATTGATTAAAGAGAAAAAAGAAGATGAAGAGAGAGAATAATTCAGAGTAAAATAGGGAAAAAAAAGTTAGAGGGGAAACCCCTTTAATTGATCTTCAATATAGAAATAGGTCATTCCAACTTTCTGTACAAGTGTATCATACATTAATATTATTTCACATCCAGTTGCACTATTTGATTTACTTACATCGTTCGATTGTTAAATTTGTTCTCCTTATATAATTTGTTCATGTTTTTTTTGTGTTGAGAAATTTATTGAACTTCATCACAAGATGAATACTCATTTTCATATATGTATGTGATTCTTTTATTTAGATATTTTTATTGATTTTTCCCCTTCACCATTTTTATTTCATTATAATTTCACAAATCATATAGGCTCTAATAAGTTATTCAACCTCCATTTGTATAACATCCTTCTCTTTATGTATTTGAATAACTTTGGGTGAAAAATTTCTTAGTAGGACCCATTGTCTCTTTTTCAAAAAGGAATCTATGGACAATTCATCACCAATTAATGTTCATCCATTGAAAATGTTAATGAATATTGTAAACATACTGGTACTGGACACATTAGAATGCATAGAAAATATTTTGGAATCATTTCTAAACATATCCAAAATAATTTATTTAATATTATTTTATCCATAGCCTATGAAGAAATGAAATATTCATATTTCATAGTCCATTTTAAAAATAAAAAACAATTAAACTCTTTTAGAACATAACCAAATTTGAAGGAATTCATAGATTTTCTATTAAGATAATGATTTTAATATCACTAGAAGTTTATTTATCTTCAGGTTCTTTATCTAGAATATATTCATGTGTAGAAAATTTTATAAAATTATACCAAGAAATGGTTACATCAGAATATTCAAATAGGAATAATTGATTCCATCAACAATTTAATCATTTGAATATGAATTAAATTTCACAATAAAAATGATCAATATTTTTAATAAATTTGTAAATAAAAATGATTTTCTTTTAAATAATATCAATTATTTATTTAAATAAAGAAAATATTGAATAAAAATCTAAAGAAACCTCTCATATCTATTACTGATTAGAGTTGAGGGATTGATGGGGTGGATGAAATATCATTTAAAATTTTAAAGTAGACATAAATGGTAAATTGAAATATAAAGGATAATAAAAATATAATTTGAAAAATCGATAATCATTTTTAATTGATATGTTTTATATGTATACAACATATAATAAGAGAATATATTAAGTTTGAAAGTACAATGGAAAAGGGAATATTGAATTTACATAATTTTATATATCGATGATGAATGGTGCAATGCATAAATTCATGATTGAGTAAAAAAAATTGATAAAGAATTTTGTAATAGCTATGTATGAGCCATTAAACATCCACCCGTAATGTTGAGAGAAATTCTTGTAACTCCATTAATCAATATAGTGATCAAGAAACTCTTACCTCATAATTGTCATTTTTGAGAACCCTCTTGAGATACATCATATGATAAGGCACCCATCATTCACGTTTTTATAGTGAGACCCTATTAAATATGTAGATAAAAAGACAAAAGTATTCTTTATGAAAACCTACAACAAAACTACACGAAAATATATAAAAATGGTTATTACCAATTAGGATAATCGTTTGAGATATTATTTTGGCGATAATTATAAAATAATTACGAAAAATTAGATATTGTATTTTGAGAGATATGTTATATATTTTATTTGTATCTTGTATTAAAGAGGATTATATTGGAATTATGTTCACATACCCGATTCGAAGGACCTCATTTTATAGGCTTCAATTTTTTTAGAAGATTCTAGAATTATCTAGTGGCTTTGAAGTTACAAAAATCATTTAGGTATTTTGAGCATAACAAATGGACTCATAAAATTTCAACATCGATGTAATGAAATTATCTAGTGTTGGTGGAATACCTAATGGTTTTTTCTAGTAGAAATCCCCCACTTTCTAGTTGGTGATCCTCTACTAGGTAGCTAATGGACTTTTTGGGAAACCACCTTTTATTATATTTACCACCAGTTAGTTGTTTGTGTTTTAATAATTAGTCGATGGGTCTTCTATGCACTAGGGATTCTTCTATCATTAATTTGGCTACCCGATTCACTGCGTTGGTTAGCCGGTTTGTCCTATATAACCTCATATTCAAGTATATATGTCCTTTTTTTCATCTATATTAATATAAACAACTTCAAAAATGATTACAAAGTCTTGGTTTATGAATTAAATATTTATATGCATTAGAAAAATAAAAAAATATTCATTCTAACTGACTTTAAGATCATCATTAATAATGTCAAATAGACATTTTATAGATACATTGAAGAGTTTGAAAAAAACTGAAATGAAAATATTAGATACATAAGAGAGTGTTTGAGATCACAAAATAACTTGGTGGAAAAAGTTAAAAAAACCTATTCATCATTTAAAATAAGGAAAGAGACATGTTGACTGGTCAACGATTGTGGCTATGATACTATTAATTGGATTTATATGGTTTATATAATATATTTAGAATTTAAATAAAACCCATATTTGTGTCTAATATATCCATGATTATATTAATACATATATATAAATGATGGATATAAATGTATGCACACCAGGATAGTAAATTAAGTAGAATCCAACACACTTTATATTTCTTGATAAAGTTATCTAGAAAAATTGACATAAGACCCCTACCTCCAAAGGTCATAGAGGATCTAAAGGATCCTCATTCATAAGGATATGTTTTGGGGACCTCGAAGGGGTTCCAATTCCTTTACTATTATAAAAAAATAATCAATATAAGCATATCAATTTACATATTTCAATGAAATTAATGTCCATTCACCACTCTCAATATGAGGGATCATATCCCTTTATATAACAAACCATTCCACTCTCCAATTAAAGAAGTGTGTCAACTATATGAAATGTATCATATGTGTATGATTCATATTGTTTAATTCATCCAATGAACCCATTTAATGGACAAAGAGATTAAAACTATTCTATTCATAATAGATTAGTAAGTGAATTAAAATTCAATTGATGGGTTTGGTAGATTCTTACACTCAATATAAAAAATAGAAGATTCATGAACATGGACTGTGAGGCGGTATATTAATGCACTCATCATAAGAAATTTCAAATGTGTGTGATCATATAGGTTTTTATTGAATAAAAAATTGATACCACCATTCTCTAATGGTATGATATCCCTAAAACCCTTTTTAGGAGAATAAAAATCATAGGGAACGTGATGATGATAAAAAATGTGCATAAGATAGAAATCACCTTGTGAATCCATTTGATGAAAACATTTGGAGAAATATATTTCAAAGGGTGGAAAATTAAGGATAATAGTAGATCCAAATATTGAACTCCTCTTTCATTGATCATACAAAGGAAAAAGATTATAAGGGGGTCTAAATAACACCCCCAATGATTGACCAAAATACCACTCTAAAAACCCACACACTAATTGAATCCTAGTATGACCATTAAGGTCACCCTGTGATGAATCGGTGGTATGTTCATTTCAAAATTAGTCACTCTAGGCCATGACACGAACACCCCCTCCTTGAGGTTCCAACCACCTCTCAATAAATATTGTGGCAATATGCATTTACTTCATAGTGAGATTTACCAAATAGGTTACCCTCAAGGTAGGACTGTGATTTTCATATAATGATAACTCAATATGTAGGGGTCCAAATGCATTACCCCTTCAAAAAAACACATAAATCATAAAAATCATATGATTTTTTCTCATTGAACCATTCACCTTATTGTGACCATACATAATTTTACACTATTATAAATGGGTGATAGCACATGACCCTGAGTCTGGTTATTGAGGACTCAACAAGTGAATCCAAGTGACCTGAGGTCAAATCCATGTGGAGACATATTTCTTGTTACTGTATCAGTAGTGTAGTAGGTACTATTTGATAATGTAGCAACCAGAACTAGTCATACATATGGGCCTTCAGGCCACTGGATTGGTTATCAGGTCCCTCAAGGCCTTCAAGCCTTCAAAGGCCTTCTGGCTAGTTGTCTCTCAAGGCATTTGGGACACCTCAAGGCCTTCATGAAATCCAAAGGACTTTTGGACACATGAAATTATAGATGAAACTAGTAATGATCAGAAGGGACAAGTCTACAGATGGAGAGTCATCAAAGGCACATTCACCAAAGCAATGATAACCAGAATTGATATACTGATAGGGTATTGCATTGCCATCGGGACCAAGACTATGTAACTCTACACAATACAATTATTAGACCATATGTATGAATATGGAGTACTAATATCATGAAATTTTGTGGGGAGGGTAGTTACAAGTTGCCTTTTTTATTCCTCTTATACCTATAGGTCAATTAATCTCTTAAGCTCCATGCATTGTAAAGGTTTCACCTCACCCCTTTAAAGGAGGATTATCAAGAATAAACAAATAATGGAGGACTTCGGTCCATTCAGGTTATAAATGGGGCATAACCCTTTATTCACATATGAATATCAAAACATGACTCCCTTTCACCATTAAATAAAATACTAGGCATAACTAGATTATTGGACGGGGAAACCCCTATCACAATATGAATCCTTATTAGTGGAATTGTAAACATGGATAAGTCATTCTGAAGTCCTAAACTCCCTGGTATCATTGCATCAAATTATGCGCATTGAATAATCTCATATACTAAAAATCAAGATCACATATCAAGTATTCTGGTACCTAACTACCACTCTTAAACCACCTCATTAATCATTCAAATCATAATAAAAAATATATCTCTTCAATATGAATCCATAAATTCAAATTGACCTATATTATCACCAATAAGTAATAATGAGTGTTATTAAAAAATATCAATTGTAATGATTCCATACCCCAAGAATTCATGGTAGTTATTAAACCAAAAATACTAACCTACCGCAACCATTTATTTAATAGTAACTCACCGAATTTTTCAGCAAATTCTTAATGTTCTTTTGTTATGTAACTCCAACCACCAACATGTCATATTCACCAGAATAAGAGGTACCTTCTCAAAAATATTCACATAGCTCTATTTTATATACCCATCATATCTAGATAATTATTTCCCTATGATATTTTCCTTCACTCTATGGTTATAATTTTTACCTAACCTCATATACTTCACCGTAACAAAATATTTAATTCTATTCTCCAGTTTACATTCCTTAAAATCAATAAGACTCGCCCAATTCAACAAATACATATAACCTAATAATAATTCTTTAATTATTATAATCATATAGAATAAAACTATTAATGCGAAATTGTCAAAAACCTATCCTTATTTTAATTCTATATTATGATCGTTGACCAACAAAAACAATTATTATAATTCACCCTTCTGTAATGAAATTTCTTCTATCCAGATCACTATCAGATAACAAAAATGTCATATATGATTTTGAATCTAACTCCTGGAACCCATCTGATATATAATCTAAATCCCTAATATTGTATTAACCAAGGAACATGTTAAATTAGATTTATATTCTAACCACCATACCAATGCCTACTAATTCATCCATAAACTAGTATCACTATATTTATGGCCCTTATAAAATGAGTTTCAAGAACTCACACCTAATTCAATACTACCCAGCAAATAATTTTAATTATCCTCAGACCAAGAAACCAAAACACTGAGTCTCCATAAGGGTTATCCCTTAAATTATCAACTACAATGATTGGATGTGACCAACGTTCTCATACCTAAGACCCACCAAAAATATTAATCGATACCCTTTCATAATTTTCCCATAAAATCATCCACAAATTAATCCAAAATTCACCCATAAATAGGGTCACACCCAATAACATCCAATGATGTGATCCACACCATATGAATTCCTTTACATATATATTAATGCACAATTTCTGTTAGGATTAACCATCACATGTATGTAACTTTTCCGACACCATTCTCATTTTCTCCATAACAACCCATATCAAGGACCAAAATTAGATCAAACATACCATGTTATTATAATATATATATACATTAGAAACTCATTCAAATTCATTGAAAACATATTCCACTATTCTTCAACTATGTCGGTAAAATGAAAAAATAATCTTCTTAATATCAATAGCATAATATCACCCCAACATAACCATAACTATTAAATTGTAAAATATATAACCTAATAAACCTACTTTTTACCAATAACAATCACTTATATGGTGTTAAAACCCAAATATTGATTTGAATGCCCAAAAGATAAAATAATATATTGATCTCTTTGCTTATTTTCCACCCATTATAAACATCTACTAGCATTTCTTGATTCTAGTTATTGGATTTTCACACCAATGGAATCAGCTAATGAAACCCAAATAAATCTTGATAAACTATAAACCCATTAAAAAATATAATCTATTTACTTCATCCCATCATAAATCATCAGTCGCAAAATAATAGAACACACAACTTGGGTGATCCTTAGTCAAACACTAAAAACCAAGAAAACATGGTCTATATATGAACTAAATGATTTTATCCAACACCCAATCACATAAATCCATACATAGAAACCTATCATGGAACATCATAAACAACATTAACCACTATGTGATCATAAAATTTAGGCATCCAATCACTTTTGGAAAAAACACTGAAATCTTAGTATTTTAGTTTACATAGGTACTAATATCTTATTTATTATAGTAGATAGAATTTTATAGACACAAAACAAGATTAATTTTTTTAAACACACATTGGAATATAGGTTTTTTACAATTACTAAAATATAAAAATCCTAACATTTCTGGTCACTTTCTCAAAAACCAAACCCTTTTTCAAAATCCACATTAATCCTTGGTTTTAATGTCTATTACCTCAAATTTCTCCCAAAACCAAAAAAAATTATCCCATATATAAATCATGAGATACTTAATCCAATTATATTAAAATCACATATAATAACCACTTATTCCCTATATAAACCCACATCATTATTTTCCATATCAATGTATTGGTTTCTACTTAAAAAGGATTTTCATCAAAAACCTCACATCTAATTTTTTTTTCATGTGCTGGATGAAAAATAAAAATAAAAATAAATAAATAAATCCACTCAACTTTATATTAATCAAATATCCTCTTAAAATATATTAAATATATCAAAAATTATATTATAACTTTCTTCAACTAATAGTTCATCTTAATGAGGCAACATGTCGAATAAAATTCACATAGGTGTATATATCATGTCCTAAGTAAACATTAATCATGATTCAAAAACAACTAAATAGATTTAAACCGAGCCCTATGACTCATAATGGGCCTCATCTATCACATATTGGGATTCCCTTTCAAATATGTAACTAATATTATAGTTTCTAATCCAAATACTATACATCACAAAGAAGCATGGGTTTCAAACTGATGTTTTCATATCCTAGAATGATATCGGCCTACCTCTTGAGACTAACAACCTATATCTACTTCTTATTAACACAACCCCATACAATAATCACACTATAGGAGATATTTCTTTTATTCCCTCCTAGATAACAAATAAAGAGCTCTTCCAAAGATGGTATATTTCTTTATGTATTCATCCCAATGAAACAGAGGTAATTTTATAATGTCAATGGACTAATAAAGTAATGCTGGATAAAAATTCTTTAAAAAAATTCTTTAGGGTCAAGTTGATGTCAATGAAAAACTACAAATCACCCATATATTTAATATAAAATCCAATAACATATTTATTAGATTCATGTTTTGATGATGGAAAACATACAGAATTGATAATAATAAAACATTTTATATGATGCAGTAAAAAAACTTCAAAGAACCTGTAAATTAACTCATATAAAAGGAATCATATATATACATGGTATTTCACTGATTTATATATAATCAAAATATAACTATAAAAATAAATTTCATTGGCCACAATCACAACACACGTAATCACCCTCCCGAACCCATGACCTCCAAAACCTGTAAGACCAAAAATATGTGTCCATATCCAAGTGATTTATGTGCCTAAAAATCATGATGGTATACCCACTTAAAACAATACCTATATTATATGTGATTATGGGTGAGCCCAGTTAATAAGTAAGAATCCTAAATACCTCAAGATAGTGAATATTATGGTATGAAAATATATGTTCATGAAATACATATAAGGGTCAATGTAATTACACTAAAATACACCCACTCCGAAAAAAAGATAGAAAAATCACTCAAAACAAAACTTGTTAGTTTGTAATCTGATAAATGGTACACCATAACACCTAACCATACTTACTTTAATAAATACTAGAGGATGTAGAGTCACCGAATACCACAAAAATCATCGAATTTGATCGATGCCTTATTAATAAGATTATGGTATCACATCATGTACTTTATCAAGTTATAAAACCATCCACTCACACTCAAGATATGTTTCACATCACTTCCATTTCCTGTACCAAGGTCGATCCCTCATATCCAATGGTTGAATTACATAAATTTAATATCAATTCATAAAATCATCCCCTATATCTCATGGAGGACACATATCAAATACATATATCATCCTATATTGCCTAGGGTATGACCCATATTATGTATATGATGAATCATATATTTCTCTAAGGAGGTCATGAAAAAGTACACAAACCATCCACTCTCAACTGGGGTGATCTCACATCAAAATCATCAACCATTCACTCAATATAGGGTGAAAACCATCAATGAAAACAAATGTAAAACGTCCTGGATAAAAAATAACCATATATTTACCAATATTAATCCCCTAATGAATTGATAAAAATTACATAGACTAAGACAAATAATTTAATAAAAATTATATAACTTTATCAGAATTATTCATCCACCTACATGTGTAGAAGGTCATAAAATCACACATAAATTTCAAAAATAGTAGGGGATCTAATTAAATTTTCAAAATAAATCAAGGAAAAATAAAATTTAATTAATTTGTATTTGATAATCAAAACCTACATATAATCATTTCGAAATAAGGGATATTCCCTCACTAGGACAGACAACCAAAACAAAATATCCCACAACACCTTATGAATATTATATAAAAACTAATTCAAAATCGAAAAATAAATCATTCTTGAATGGTTTCACTAGACATTTAATCATGTTACTTCCTTGGATAACATATGTCTAAAATAGTTTAGTAACCTTGTTTTTTTATAAAATATAATTTCATAGCCATTATTATAATAATTACTTATTTATTAAAATTTTATTCATTTTAACACCCTTTGTTTAAAATTTAACAATGTAAGACCCTCTTACATTTATAAAACAAACACATAAATTATAATTCATCAAAGAGAGATATCACACTCACTAAACCTAGGTTCAACTAATGATCTATTTAGTATGCCATGTGGTCCTTAATGACTATTAGTATCATTTCAATTTTGGGGTGAAATCACAAGAGTCATCGAAGTTGATAGAAATAATAATAGAGGTGGAATATTAATATAAAACAACTAATGACGTATAAAATAAATAATTTTAAGACCACTTACCTTAATCAGTGACTCAAAAATAGTTCCCAAAATCATACTAACCTTATTCAAGACAATCAGAACATATCTCATCCATAAAAACCATCAATTTAATAAACCAAAAAATTAACAAACAATTCATAGTTTTAATAAATAATAAAAAACTCATCATGTGACATCTTAAAACTGAAACCATGAAAAATAGGGTACAATCCACTCTCAATATGTAGCTAGACCAGAGTTACAGAAAAAATATAATTTATCTATCCAAATCGACGTCTAATTATATAGATTTTTTCCAAAAAATTTACTGATATATAAGTAAAAACATCTCATGGAAAATGAAAAATAATATTAAGACCATACCATCTTGGAACCTCCTCTATAAACACCACACCAAAGCCCTATGATGTTGGATGATTCCACCATTCTTTAGTGAAATCATCTCTCTGAAGTCATAGCTAGAAAAACCAAAATCAGTGGTTATCAAATATGAAGAATAAAGGGTATAATGGAATAATTTGAAATGAAATATGTTGTTACATGTTTGTAAAATTTTGGTTATAATGATTGCAAAAAATGAAATAATTTTTTTTATTTGATAAAATATAATGTAAAAAAAATTTTGTTTAAATTTTTTGCTAGGAAATTAATGATAATGACAGGGTTATTATTATTTGCGTCAAAAGGAATAAATGGTGAAAATATAATTTGTTTCGTTAATAAATATAAATAAGATTTTTAAAAATATTAACTAACTCTATTATTATAATAATGTTGTATTCTATTATATTTATATTTATTATTACTTATTTTTAGTTTATTTAATTTATAGAGTATATATATATATAACTAATTTTAGGAGTGTTGTGTATAAATTGTATAATGTGTGAAGATAAAAATGAAAAAAAATTGTGGGGGGTAGTTGTGATAATGTATTTTCTTCCCCCTCCCTCACCAATTCTTATCACCCCCTCTTTATAACCCCATTTTATCTGAATTTTACCTATATTCTCTCATCTTTATCTCCTATAATAATTATTTTAATGATTCATTTCAATGTATTTGATTTCATTTCAATGAAAATAAGGTTAGACATATTTTATTTTCATATGTATTTATTAATATTATCTGTATTTAATTTATTATATTTTTTATATTTTATTTTTTAGATTTGAGTTATATAAGATTTTGAAATAAATTAAAAATATTTCATAGTATTAAAATAACACCTAGTAGTCATGTATAATGGATTAAGTGGGACTTTAATATAAAATTAAATTTTCATTAATTTCTCTTTTTTCTTGATCATTATAAATTTATATATTAATTATTATATAGATGTATATTATGCTAATGATGCATTTCAAGGGTTCTTTATATTATACACTATTTAAATATTTTCATAAAATGTGGTTTCCAATGGATATTAAACATATAAATAACAAGCTATTTTCTAATGAATTGGTGAATAATTTTTGAACATTTAATGAATTTATAAAATATTCATTTTTTTATTTCATATATTAAAGGAATTTTTAAGGGATTAATGTTTTATTTTAGTGGATTTTAATTGTTATTTTTTTTGATATGTTCTTTTGATTACATGTGGGTATTCCTATTTTCGTTTCATTTATATATATTTTAAACATTACTTTATTTCCACTAAGACATATTGATATTGTTCTTATGATGTTCCTTCTCTAAAATAAATTAATTTTTATGGGTAATAAATTATTCATTTGAAAGTCATCTTCAAATATGATTTTCCGAATTTTATTTGGATTTAGGTAAAACTAATGGATTTTTTTTTCAAGTTATAGTAGTTTTTTCATAATGTAAATCTCATCCATGGATTGATCTCTCTTTCATGATGTATTATATAGGTTTTATTATAATTTTATATTCAATAGACCATGATTTGATTCTTACGTCAATAATAATGGTGATTTTAATCAAAGGTGTGTGGGTTTATGAGAAGATGAATTCATATTGTGATAATTTTTATTGTCAAATGATATAATTATACATTATTGATGGTGGTTAAATTTTTTCCTAAACTACATTATATTACTTCTTGGAACTCATGGTTTCTAGGTTGGATGACTAGAAAAATAACCATTATTCACTAATTTTTCTCTCCCTAGAAATGGAACGTAGCACACTAACTAAACAATATTATGATATGTATGTGATTATGATGAGGATAATATGTATTTCACCCTAGAATCTAATGCATGGTAATGTAAATAGATGGTTATGGAAATATATGATTGGCTCAATCACCAATATAATATAAGGATTTCAGGGTTCCCTCAACCACAACTACCATATATAATATTCCATGAGACTTGATTGAAATACTCATTTACAATGTTTTTATCAAATATTAATAACTTTGTGAATTGAAAGTCGCATTTCTTATCCTATATTTCTAGATTAGTATACTCTGATTGATTCATTTAAATACACAATATTTATTTAATTATTATCACATTTTCACTTAATATCATTTGTTACATTTCTATAACTATGTTTTTTTATGTTTTTATTCATACATACATTTAAGAGGTCTTCTATTTATATTAATATTATACTAGATGAATATCTCCATGTTGTGGTGGTTATTTATTTTTCTCTGTAATTCAATTCCATATAACTTATTCAACATATTTTGATTTTTTATACCCTTATATCAAATGATTTTGAAGAAAAAAATCAGTCAATGATTTTTTTTAAAACACTATAATAATTCTATCTTTAAATAAACATATTTATTTAATTATTTAATAAATTTATTTCAAAAGTATTTTTAAAATATAATCTTCATACTTATAAAGTGTTAACTTTTATTTTTATAATTGGGTGATTACAAATGTAAATACTATTTTTTATTTATATATATTTAATTTATTATTTAATATTAGGCTCTTAAGACTAGAAATTTCAGAATGTCTTATAACATGAATTTGATAGAATCATTGGTCAAATCCTACTACGAATGTATGGATCACACCCCACATAAAAACCTTACCGTATATGTAGTCCCTATATCTCCATTTTGGATCTCAGGTTGTTATTTCATGTGGTTAAATCATGGATGATATGGGATATGGAGGTCACCTTAGGTCACAAATAGTTTTTTATATCAAGGTTCAAAATTGTAGTTTTATTTGGGATATTCTTCTACAAGCCTAATTTCACTTCTTTTTATTTGGGAATCCCTTTATATAAATGCATTTTAGGTATTTTTTTATATTTTTTATACGTATATTTAATTGAGATTGGTCATATATAGTGACTATGACGTTTTTTTCTACTTTTTTAACTACTTATTTAATATATGTGGATGTTCAACCTATAGACAACCCATGATAGGTTTTTGGTAAAAATATATTGAATATTTATCTTTATTTGTGGGTGAAATAATCACCCATAGTATATCATGATACCATTTGAACATATTTCTTTCCCAAAGAAGATAGGAATGTAGCTTGAGCCTTGTAAAATATGGACCCATGTAATGGGTAATGATTATCATGGTCACTATGTGAAAAAAATGTATCCACAACTAATTTAATTTTATGATATATTATGAGTTGATGTAGGTAGGATATTGTATTATAAGAACTCATGAGGCAGTTTATAAATAGGTCATTGATCAACACCTTTCATAGCATGCCTTGAGTTTCTAAGGTTTATTAGGAAAATGTGATTTCTGTTTTGAGTTTGATTTATTCTAATTTATCGCTATTATTCTTAATTTGAATAAATTTAAATAACAACCAATGAAACACATGGGAAGGGTTCATGGGAAAAATTCATTGATCATAGTACATGTATTTTGAAAGTTTTTGTTTTTTATTTTTCTTCTAATTTTTTATGTTTAAAGTTATATGTTATTGATTTTTTGGATTGGTTTTAAAGAATGTTGAGGATGTCTATATGGTGTCGTGTTTTTAACCTTTATCTGAATTTTTTATAAATATATATGATATTATTAAGGTAATATAGTGGTTTTATTTTCTGATAAATTGTTTTATATTAGGAATTTGGTGTTTTCTTTTAAAAACTTATCGTTTTTAAAAATTGATTTTTAAATTATGAACTATTTTTTAAACAGATAAGTGTTTTATATTATGGATGGGTTTTAAAAATGTGAAATAAACAAATAATAATTTATATTATTAAATTTTTTATGATATAATAATGATTTGAATCGATTATTTTAAGGGGAATTTAACTAATATAAAATTTTTGAACATCAATTGGAGTGACAGTAGTGCTTTTAACTTTAAATTAAAAATAATAAATACTTTAACATTATGTAATTCATTTCAATAATACAAGAAAAAATTGTTTATAAGAGTGTATTTATTTTTGTAAAAAGTTTTTCAATTATAATCATCTTTATTTATAATGAATTCATATTTATACTCAGATTGAAAAATTGAATATCATTTCTTGGATATATAAATAAAATGCACAATTTTTTAATTTTGAAATCAAACTTTTGGGTAGTAAATTGAGTAGAAAATATCATTTCAAGGGAAGTGGTTTTAATTTTATGATTTTATACTTATTTTTTGGAATATTTTATATATTAAGGACTGTTTATATTTTTTTAGGAATGTTACACAAATTTTGTATTATTTTTTAGTATATTTGACTATTTTATTAGGTTCCTTTATAATAATAATTTTCCCAATCATCAAGTTTCCACTTATAGGATATCATTTTAATGGTAATTAGTTTTTTAATAATAGAAATTCTACACGCTGTGATAAATTGAAATATGTATATATTTTCAATAAATTGTTCCATGTTATATGATGTGGTTCTTTAAAATAGGTAGAGTCATCCCATTTTTGTAAAATTGGCTTCCCTCATGGTAAATATAAATGAAATTCCAAAAGTGGACTGTTTTTACAATAGAGAGTTTTCATGAATTGTATTGTCATGGGATTGTATAATTCATGGAAATCATGATATAAAAATAAAAAAGGATTTATTTATATTTTTATATATTCATAATTAATAAATTATTATTATATTTTATGTATTGACATACAATTAAAAAAATAGTGATATTATTAATTATTTGGAAAGAGAAAAATAGTTAACATGTAATTTAATTATATAATATATGTATATATATAATATTTTAATGAATTTTTATTAACAATATAACAATAATAATGGGATATTATTTTTCATAACTCTAAATTGTATGTTATAAATTTTTTTATATAAGTTTTTTGAATTTAACTATTTTTTGGAAAACAAATATAACTACTATGGAGAGTGGGTAATTTTTAGGATCGCATGGTTCAAAATGAAAATAAAACCATGAAATAGGGGAATCACTACGAAAATGTTGATTAGGTTATTTTACACCCTCTTTTACCTCTCTATCTCCCTCTATATCTTCCTTTTATCCAAAATTTTACATTTTTCCCTTTTGTTTCTCCATTGATATGAATAAGAAGGATATTCCAACAGTTTCATTGGATTACTAATAATGAGAGGAATATAATCCCTATGTTTTTATAAGAATTGATGCATTCTATCCAGATTTAGTTAAATTTTATTTATCGTGTTTTTTATGTTGAGTTTCATACGACAACAACTTTGATTAATATTCATTCATAATATTGGCATAAAACATTGGATGTGAGTATAGGGGATTAATATACTTGTTTTTATACAATTCTATTTATTTATAATTCCTGCATATTTGATATTTAAAAACATATCATTTAATTATTATATACTAGGATATTTTTGTAATGATGAATTTCAATGGATTTTATAATGTTTTTATTTTTTATTATTTTCATAAAAAGGGTTTTCCATTATATCTTAATAATCAGACAAATGGAATTAATTTTATTACACTCTTAGATTTTGGAAAAATTCCTAAGAGTGTCCATTTAAATTAATTTATTAATTGGTATTAGATGTTATAATAATATATAAAATTTTCCATACATTTTATTTTCATTGATTAAAAGAAGGATTAAATGGGTCAAATTTTTTTGGGGTACAATTATTGTTTATATTTTTCTTTTCTATTATTATGTTCTCAATAATAAATGTGTGTCAATGTTTATTCATTCCATTATTATGTATTTTCAATTGAAAAGTAATCCACACTATGGAGTTTTGGTTACGTTACTTTGATGTTCATGGTAATTGTCAAAATGATTTTTATTTATAGTCAAATTTTTGTTTAAAAGAGGTTTTAAAAGATTATTTTATAAATATTATTTTGATATGGCTAAAACTGACATCATGTTTAGCAATAAGTATTAAAGGCCATCACAATAACATACACACCAATGATTTGAACCCCCATGAATGATATTTTATATGGTTTTGATTATTTTTTGTGAGGATGCAGATTATGTATTGATTATTATGTGAAAAAAAATTGAACTTTTTATCAATTTTACATAGGGCTGTGAGATAAGAAACTGATAATATGATCATTTATACTATGGGATTTTATCAGAATATTTTATTGATTTTTGTTAAAAAATTTCCTCAAATACCTCATCTAGCTTTGTGGGTAACTCAATTTCTAGGTGGAGGATTGTAGAAAGAAATGGTAGGTGTTGATTATTCTACGTAGAAAAGGACTACTCAAAATTAGGTTATCAATACTATGATATGGGTCTAATTACTACTAAGACTTTATTTGGTTCTCCATATCTACTCATGTATGGGAATGGGTAAATTTAGTTTTGAATATAAGAGATTGAGATGATGACTAATATAAGATGGGAATCCAAGGTACCCATTACCATAGTTACCTTAAGAAATATGCGTTGCTTCTTTTTTATAATAAAAATTTATATACTTATTTATCTATTCAAAAAAATATAGTATTCTTTTTCTACATGGTCTTGATTTCCATATTAATATTCTTTAATTATCATTTTTATACAAAAAATATATTTAATTAATTAATACAATATATTTTCATTATGGAATTCATTATTTTATATTTCTAATACTATTTATGTTGTTTCTATAACCTTACTTATATAATGAAATTTTAATATTTTATTAATATTTTTGTTTATCTCAATGTTCATGTGGTCTTTTATTATACCCAAAAATGGATTTACATTTGAATTGTCATTTATTTCTAGTTTAAACACATATATCAAAAGATTTTCAAAAATAATAGTTGTAAATAAATTTTCATTAAAAATAGTTTTCAGTCTTATATAAAATGAATGTATCAATTTATTAATTTCATAATTCAATTTCAAATGCGTTTAGAAGAATGAATTGTATTTCCTTAAAAGGGTGGCCTTGGTTTTATAGAAAGAGTTGATGAAGTATTCCAATATGTATTGTAATTTATAAACAAATAAATTACAATTTCAATGAATGTGGATAAAACTAGTATTTATGGAATGACTCGTAAATGGAATTTCAACAAATATTTGGTGAAATTATACTAGGCATGTTAAGCTCACACCTAACATAGGTCCCAAATTTTTAATTTTTTATGGGTAGATCATGGGTTTTTAGGATATATAGAGGACCTGAGGTCACATTGACGTCATTATATCATGGTCTAAGCTTATATATTTTCATAGGATATTCTTTTACCATCTAGCTCTGACATCTTTTAATTTTCCCCCATCTTTATACCAATGATATAATTATATTTTTTTTATGTTTTTTGTATGTATATATTAGTGATATAGGTCATGTATAGGGATTATTCAATGTTTTCTTCTTATTTGTTATAATCTTCTTATTTTATATGCCAAGAATCCCAACCATTAGACACATCATGTTAGATTTTTTATAAATGTCCACTGATTATTTGTCCTTATTTGAAGGATAAAATTTCCCTATATAGTATTTAATGATGAACATTGATCTTTTTTCTATAATTTGGTGATAATTGAGGAAACTTGGTCTTCATGACATGTCAATGTGAGTAAAGTGTCATGTTTACATAGGTATGTTTATGATAGATATTTTTTTGAACCCATGTGATGAAGTCCCCATAAAAATCTAGATTGAATGGTGAAATGTTATGGTAATTGGAGTACCAAATAAGGCAATCCCACCTCATATGATCGATTGAAGGTAAGATATTATGACGTGGTTACAAACATTCTTCCATGTGATTAATCAAGAAGAAAATCTAAAAACTGGATAGTGGTTGATTAAAAATGTGAACAATATGGTTGATCCATGATACATACACAACAAATAAAAACTATGTTTGGTCCCTCCAGTACTGGACCTGATCATCCCCACCAGTTGAGGAATCAAACCATGGTTATGCACCATCATGGAGAAACCCCTCTGAATATAATAATGAATCCTTCCATAGTTCACCTTCATCATTTGAACATGATGGTCACACTAGGATATCACATCCCATAGTGGTCTCATAGCATGCCCCCTTACACTAAATTTCTTGAGCCTCAATGGATCTAGGACATCATATCATGGAATCATCAATAGTTTCATTACCATATGTAAGGGAAAAAACTTATGTATATGAGATATCAATTTCTCCACCTTAGGATATCAAGTTGTAAAACCGCAATTCCAAGTAAGGATCTCCTACCCTCACATAGTCTACAGACCATGAAAACAACTAGTATAGTGCAATCTCTTCTTTTTCAAATTGTGGTCATGGATAAATGATTCCTCATTCTATAAATCCCTATGTGACAATGTGAAATTCCACTTGCTATAGAATTTCATTTCCAAAAATCAAAAACTCATTCATAGTGATGTCACAGAAAAAAAAACTTTATATATTATAATAAATCATTTAGAACATAATAAAAATACATGATCCAAAATCTAAATCCAATAATTAATGTTTATAATGATTTTATAAACAAAAAATTACAACATGATCTATTAAAAACTCTACAATATAATGCGTCTCAACCTTTATAAATTTTTTCAGTTACTCAACCATAAATCTAGACCTGACTCAGTGATATATTCCCTACTAACTAGTCTTATTATCCACTAAAAACCAATTTACATCCACCACAAAACTCAAACCACTAAAACATACTATTCCTTGAAATCTGAGCAACACACTCACTAGGATTAACATAACTGTATCCATGAACCACATCATATATTTGGATTTGTTTCAAATTGAACCATCCATAATCACTCTCAATGTTGTTATGCCTCACTGTATCTAATACTATTAAATATATCTTATTGATCCTCCATTGTTTGATGGTCCCTAAAAACACTCAGCCTTACATGATGTAATTCCAGATATGGATCAATAACAAACTATAACTAACATTGTAGGATATATATTGATATATTTACATAAAAGATCTAAATCGCATTTATATTACACTAAACACCAACCTATTTCTATTACCCACATAGACTCCATCTAGTACAACTTATAAATACCAAATCTTGTATTCAATATATTTCTAGATAAATCAAATCTATCTACTCACCAGTATCATAGTACCCTCTCTATCTTTCATGAACATGTTTTAAAGAATCCATAAATATTAAAAAATATGCTTTATCTAGCTCCAAGTATTTTGATGATCCCCAAAATATGATTATCCTTAATTTCATATAAAATAAACCAAAAATATTATGTAACATCCCAACCTAACATCCACTTAAATGAAGCCCGGACTAGTGGGTCACATGACCTCAAGCAAGCCTCCCCGTATACTAGAGGTTATCGACAAGCAGTGAGTATATGAAGGGAGTATGTTGGGGAGACTACCATCATATTATATTGTAACAATTGATATAATAATAAATAACAGGATTGGAAGATTAAGATAAACATAAAAGATAAATTAGAAGGAATATCATAAATAACAAAGCAACTAAGTAATAATATCAAAATCCACTAGGTAGTGTAATATACAAGGATGCATGGAATAATCATGTATAATAGTGGATCAAGGCACATTAATATAAAATCATTATATATAAAACTAAAAAAATAACAAAATGTTTCTCCACTATCATCTAAATTGTATGGTCAATAATTTTCTCTTATGATCTATATAAATGTATAGCATAACAAGACTCCATAGCATAGTGCTTACCCTTATCCATACCAGTAGTCATTTAATATTATCAGTTACCAAGGAATCATTAGTTTGATGTGATAGAAAATCCAAGTAGGATACCATCAAAGATGTCTTTTAGTAACCCAAGCAGTGCTCATATCTAAAAATGGAAATGTATAAATAAAAAAATGCTCAATACGTAACCATCCTACTAAGGTTCCTCAAAGACACCTAGAATATCTACCTAATTTGGCTCATGGATTGAATGTGAGTATGAATAATGACTATATATATTTGTTTTTGTTATCATTTTATATTATATTCACCAATATGAACCTAGTACAAGAGGATGTAAGTGGCCATATACCAAGAATACTAGGTGTTCGATAGACTAGGGTGTAACTCAGAGATCAATAACTAGTCAAAACAAGTCTATGATCTAAATAAATAGTGTACACCGCCTATATGTCCTAATGACTATGATGTGTCATTATCATTGATCGAGATGGTGAGTGTTCAATTATTTCAACACTCAAAATGAGGGATGTGGCACATCATTCCCAACACTAATTAGTGTTAATAGTGTGATATGTCTTTCTCAACATCCAATGTAAGGGATGATGAAACTTCAATTATTAATATGTACATAACCACTATACCATATCATATATCATGTTTTAATGATATTAATAACAAAATACATGATGCATTATCTCTCATGTATCCCAATAGTCAAGTCCAATATAACCAGGGGATCAAAATTCTTATAAAATCATTTAATAAAGCATGTAATAATCAGTGTTTTTTCACACATTATATGTCAATACATGTAACAAATGTTTTATGTTTTATGAATAAAACACATCCTGAAAAATTAAATTTTTAAATACAAGCCATTAGATCTATCAAAACATGGAAATTCATTTATTAAGAGATCCACGAGTCATATAGATGGTGTCATGACCTATAAGGAAAATTAATTATATGAGTATTCAAATTATAATTTTGGCCAAGAACATTAGAGGTTCCATGGTTTTATTAATAATTTATATTGGAGTGGGAAATGAATTTAAAACCCATTTTAAATGTGTAGGGGGGAATTGTTTTTATTTAAACAATTCATCATAATAGGCATTCCAAGTCAGTACACCCAAGGGATGTCCACAACTGATTTCAAAAACCTCTAATCTAGTAAATAAGGATCAAAGAGTATATATGAAGGTACATATATCAATGTAATACAATGAATTATATTATATATAAATGTGAAAAAATGGTCGGTGTGTGGAACAACGTAAAATCAAAGAAAACACTGAAACATTGGGGAAAATGATGTGGCCACAAACCTTAGGGTAGTTGAAAACTCTTCATTTGATGGAGGCCATAGACTCAAAGTTGGGTAGATGTAATTTGTGATATTTACCAATGCCTCAAAATAGTGAAACAAATATTGCACCTAAATAGTGTAACAGTTCCAAAGATAATGTGAAATAGAAAGGTAGAGGATTGTAGATCTTATCACGAAAGATTTGATGATTCTGATGATTCTTCATTTGATCATTGGATATTGATAATAACCCAATTCCTTTATTTATTGATATGGGATATCATGGAAGGATAAATTGATGCCATATATTGGAATGAGAGTAGAGATAAGATAAAATATTTTAAATTTATATATGAGGGGGAAAATGAAATTTCACCCTTATAATAGGGGAGAATAGTTTTTCTATAGAATTTAACAAAACCATGTGAAAATAATTCATAGCCCACTACATAAGGGATGAGCCCAAACTGTTAAATTTCATGTTCTCCTTAACCATTTGGAAACTATGAGAAAACCCTCTATTAAAATATTGTAGTTTATCTCCCTACTATGTTCTTAGAGTCGCATGATTTAATAAAATTTGTGTGGAGCTTTCTTCTCTTCAGTTTCCCACACATAGTCAGTAGAGGACATATAGGCTATTCTACATGGTTTCTATTAACATTGTACCCTTATATATTTTCCAAATTCAAGCATTATGGGGTTCAAAAAATCCATATACGCCCTTGTGACCCTCGTGTCACCATTAAGTAACATTATATGGGCCATTTAAAGGAATTCAATCCAATAAATAAAATTTTATACCATCTTGAAAATAAGGTTCATTATAATATATATCCACAACTACTATTTAATCCATCACTAATTTTAATGATGGGACATGAAGACACCAAAAATTATAGGGAACTGACTCATATCATCTATTTATTATCCTTTATTGACTACTTGGAATAAAATATTAAAAATTTCATAAAATTCTCCTACAAATTTGGACACACCCTCCTAGAGAAAATGGCTCACCTCACCCTATGAATTTACTTTCATTCATACTCTATCACAATTCACATCACGCTTCATTACCACAAAAGTTTTACTCATCCCAATCCATGCTCATCGCATTCTAAATAAGTATTGTCAACGACCAACCATGGATTTATCATACCATGGTGTCGTAGTACATATATTATATATATATTTTTGTATAAGAACACATTAAATTTCAATAAAACCTTAGTCACCCATGTTTTCACTATATCACTCTATTTGAACCATGTTTATCATCATATAACTAGTATGGTTTCACCCCAACCAAACAACAATGATCTGATCCCAAAACCAATCTTCATATCATCGTTCTCATAACCAACAATAAAATATAAGGATGTAAGAAATTATACTTACCAAATCCATGACACCAATGTGTGAACAATTAATTCATCTCAATACATATAGTGGTACACACCATAACAATCCACTACTAATGGCTGATTTAATCAAATGAATCACCCCACCAAAGATATCTTCTAATGAAATCCATAGAAAATTTTCAAAATCATGATTACATTAGAAATAAAATATAGATACACGTTCCCAACATCATTAAATGAATTTATGATTCCATAACAAGATTCTCATACAAAAAAATCTCAACATACCCAACAAACAGACAATTAAAACAACTTGTTCATCTTCAATATAACATAGAAAACCAAAAAAACCTTTTCTGATTATGAAAATATTTATGTTTTATATCCCCTGATAAAACTGATATATACACACAATCATTATATGTAAATTTATAAGAAACATGACAAAATAGTTGATCACACAATTAAGGCATCTAAATGACATTTTGAAAAAAAATCGACATCCAAGTATCCTAGTTTAAATACATAACAATTTATTATTCAAATTAACTTAAATGATTTTAAAAAACAAAAATCACTCAAGATTTTAAAACACCACATGCCATAAAATAGTATATTAAGAAAACAAAATACTCAAAATTGACATCCTATACCATCTCATTCCTAAAAAATTATCTTATTTTCAAATATAACTCTAAAAACTGTTTCGAATTTATTTTTCACAAAATTTATATCAAAACCAAAAAATTATAACGCATTTCAAATTTGTAAAAATAAATATCCATTTCATGTAAAAATAAGTATGAAATAAATTCACACACACACACCATTCCACTAAATTATTTTTCCTAATAAATATGGTTTTCATCAAAAAACATGGTTTTAATAAAAAAGCACAAATCTAGAAATTAATTCCTAATAAAGGATGAAAAATAAAAATAAAAAACAATAAAAAAAATTACAAAAATACATCGAAATACAATTATTAGTTATGATATGTTACTGAATTCAACTATTATATGATAATTATGTAAATTAATATTAGATCTTCATGAGGTAACATGTTAAATAGCACTGTCAGTATCTGTCTGTATCATGTCATAATCACGCCTCTATCAAGATGCATGAGTAAATCACTCTCTATCAATTATGTCATATGACTCATCCTAAGTATCATACATAAAACACTATGATTGTTTGTAAAATATTTCAGTCATCCTAGACTATGTAGTTCATAAACTATAAATCCTCTAGAAAAATGGGTTTCAACCAAATACATGCTAGTCATGTATTATACTAATCAACCACTTCAGTCATAATTACCTAAATCCACATAAAACTAACATTATCACATCCCAAAACACATTATCATAACTTTTTGTGACACCCCGTCATTGATTATAAAAATGTCAATTGACCAAGGATGATCCATGAACTCAGGTATTCCTTCCTATATTATAGAGTCATTCAAATAATGACATGTGTCTAAAATAATAATTGGGAAATTATTCCCTAAAAACAATTCCCTAGGTTCATTCACAAGCCTAAATAAATTTTCTATTGACTCATTCTTATACCATACATACAAAAATTCAATGGATGAAAAATAGGTATCTAGGATACCTTGTATGTATACAAAACAATAATTACGGAAATTGACTACACAGTCTAGGACCAAACACACATAATATCCCTCTCAAACCCTCATCCTCAAAAACATACTAGACCCAAACAGTGTGTCTAGCTCCAAGCGATATCTTCACCTAAAATAGAGAATTAATATCTATCCACATCCATCAAAACAGATGTTGTGAATGTGAGTAGTGGGAGTCCAGTATCCCAATAGGAATCCCTAATTCTTCTATGTAGTAAATGTCTTTGTAATAAAATAGATATAAACACAATACATATATGGGAGAACATCATGACCACACAACCCACAAAATTAAAAACATAGAAAAATATAAACTCACAAGAATACAGGTTTGGTAATCATGTGGTAACTAGGAAATGAGAACACCTACCGAAACCTCATTCATCTAATGATGAAAATAATAGATCCACATCATACCATAATAATTCTCATAATGTGACCAGAACCTCTTTACAAGAGGCATGGTATCAAATAATGTTTCAAACCAATCCACCAAATAGTCCCTTACCATTCATTGTTCATCTCACAATAGTTTCATATCAAGTACCTAGACCAATCCTTCCCATCTAGAAGAGGATGTACATTTGTTCCATATCAAGTACCCAAACCATACCCACTAACTAAATGGAGGGAAACATTAATTTCATAAAACAAGCCCTATTCCTTATGGGATGTCACATCTCAATTACAATGACCATCCCCTCTAGCTATGTGGATGTCCCGCATCATTCACCTAAAAATTCTCATCTTCATTTGGGGAGTTCACACATCAACTAACTACACCATCCCATATTACATAGGATAGGTCACACAACAAGTTCCCAATCTACCCCCTATAACATAGAGGAGATCACACATCAACATCCCTGTTCTCATGGGTTGAAAACCAAAATTATCAATATAAAAATAAACATTAAATTGAAATATAAAATAAATATTCATTAACCCATATATATTGTAATTGGTTCCCTAAAATCTACTACTTTTTAATTCAGATTATATTTATATTCATTGACATAAATATCAATTTATTCCATATCCCATATTAATTGTTCTTCATTGTATATTTAATGAGATAATATTCCAGTGTATGTGCCACATTTAAAATTTCATAGAAAATTCTTAATATATACAGAACATTAAAATGATATCATGATAATAATAATTGATATTTCCTATAGTCATATGATTTCATCCAATGAGACAATGATAATTAATACTATTATGTTTTATTACTCATAATTGGGTAATAATTTATCTCATGATATTTTAACATGGTTATCAACAATATAGGTTTTTATGAGGATAGTCCATCCAAAATGAAATACAGGTATTTAATTATTATTGTATGTTTCTAACTATGAATATGTGTATTGATTCATAGACATTGAAATTATTATATCTTGTGTTTCATAAAAAGATTTATTATCATAAATTAGGAATAAATAATCTAATGAAATATTTAGGTATGATCGGTGAATCATAAATGCAACGTATTTATTGAATAAGGTAGGGAATTATTTATTTGTTCCATATTTGTGGATGTTTATATCTTGTCCCTTTGATTATAATATAACTATCAAACCAAATTTGATTAAATGGTTTATAGATATGTTAACATTAGGAATTCAAATAAAGATATATCATTCATATAGATTGATTACCTAAGTACGCAGCCGTCTTGATAAGATATCATGGTAAAAGGGGTTATATTAAATAGTATGTTATCATATGTTATTTCTATTATTTTTATGCTAATTTCTTTCACTTAGGTTCCTCTACATTTTTCATGATAGTAATATTGGAATTTAGAAAACCCCACCAAATTCTGTTGAAAAATAATCTTATAGGTTCCCATTCTTAGTGTTTCCATTGATCTCACTAAAATTTATATGTGTATTTAATTATTAGAATAATTTTTATTAACTAGAGAGAGGAATAATATTTATTTTTGAATTTTTTGTCAAAAAAATAAAAAGTCTCAATATTTACGGATTTTGTGGACATTAAGTTAAATATTTTTACCGAATCATGAATATAATATTTATTTATCAAATGAATATTTTTTTACTAGAGGTTTGGTAAATACCGAGAAAGGTGAACATGGTGAGTAATGTGTCAGGTAATAGAAATTATATACAAAATGAAGTGTAAATAAATAAATAAATAAATATTTATATATTTATAATTATATTTTTTTTGTGATACATGTTAATTTGATATAAATGAAAATAATATTATTACTATTCGACATGGGGTTTTCTAAGGAATAAGATAGTGGAAACAAGACATTATGAATTTATGAATCCTAAATCTCTAGAACTATATATACCTGATTATATCATTTATCTACATGTGTGATATTAATTTTTTTATTTACATCATTTTAATACTCTCTACCTAATTATCTCTTTGATGGAATAATCTAGAATTTTATCTCAATAAAGATATATTCTCTTCCACCTTCTTATTAATCAACAATAATAAGAAAAAACAAATCAACCCATAAACCTTGAAGGATTGGGTAGGGATAAAATGAAGATATTTAACTCAATCACAACCCCCAAGATAGAACTCTATGTACAATTGTATAAATTTCAAGATCAAAGTAGAAATTTTGGATTACTACTAGATGGAATATGCTTTGGATTCTCTTAAAGATATTATGGTACAATAAAAATATAAATTTCATTCGTTTATGTCTTCATTAAATAAATTACCCATGATCAATGTAATTTCTTTTTATTAATTTACTACAAAATTATGATGAAGGATCCCCTCTTTATTTCTGAGATTTATTAATTATTATTCTTCAAATATAATCATGACACATGTAATTATTAATCACATTATTATGACTTATTCATTGGGTAAATATAGAACTGTTGACAGGAAGAGTCTCAGGTTTCCTCCATTTCCCCTAGATCAATTTTGTGGTATCAAAGCAGGCAGACTAAATTGTTTTTGTTAAATACTGAGGGATATAAAAATTTAATCTTACTTTATTTTGAAATATTGTTTTTTCTCTAATTTGAATGTCATGATATCATATTATTTCACATTCATATGAAAGATAACATATGATTAATATATGTACAAAAAATTGTTAACACATGAAGAGACTCCAAGTATTCTAGATGTATAACAAAAAAAATACATTGTGTGTGGCTTGAAGGTACACACCCAGTATCCAGGTACATTAAACTATGTGGTGTTAAAAATTTATTCTAATATATAATGTATTTAATAGTGTATAATATCACTACACACATCATTTTTATTAGGATATAATGGAATAATGATTACATGAATATGGGAAAAATAGTTTCCATACACACCATATTGTCCATGTTTTTTTCATAGAAGAAACCATGTGGTCAAATACTTACCTTTTATTTGTTACAAAATGATTAGGTAAAAGAAGTAGTGTAAATATATGTTCAAGAACTGTGTAGATATTATAAAATTTACATAATTCATTAATTTATATGAAAAATATATCAATAGTCTCATGTTATATATCAAGGATATATGATGAATTAAATAAATGATGTGTGGCTGGGTAGTATATATCTTGTATCTCATAGTATGTCATATATAATATAAAAATTAATTAATAACACCACTAAACCTAATCAACATGTGTTACTATGTATTTAAATTATTCTACAAGTCATGTGATAGGTTTTAGATAACATTAAATCCTAAAATTATTTTCTATGTAAATGTTTTAACTATACACCATGTAAGGTCTATACACACCATATTCTCTATTTTCATTAAAAAATTAACACATTATGTAATCCAACATGTGTTTATTTATCAATTATTGATGCTACATTCCTTGTAATTAGATAACATGTCACATCATGATCTAACCCACCAAGAACCACATGGAATGTGAAATGTCAAGAGTGAAACCCCAATCAAACCACCAAAATTTCTGGTCATAGAGACTTATGTTGAGTAGGAATATCACACACATGGGAGGCCTTAACCAAATTCATATATACAAATAAAAAACTACATACACTAGTATAATGAAAAAGTATAAAAAACTGATATAATAAATTTATTCTTAATACCCAAACTCACATCAAATTATGATTATTTGTGGAAATTTATTAGGGCTAAAAACATGCCCAACCAAAAAAATAAAATACTTGGACCTGCTAATAAAAAGGTACTGATACAAAACAATACGTTCAATATCCTTCCATATTCAGTTTATCGTAACTATGGTCTAGAGGCATATGTTCTACCATGACTCCCTCAAATGTTTGTTTAAGTATATAATACAAGACAAGTGGGGGACGGGTCCATAAAAGGGTGATTATAAATATACCCATTAGGATACCTTAAAATCCCCAATAAAAAATAATTATAGAAGGTGTTATCTCTATATCATGAAAGAAATGGGGAATGATAAACCAGAGATAATGAATGAGAACCTCTAATGTATCAGGGTGTGGTTTTTCCTAAATATTATAATTGAGATCCTGCTCAAGGTACCAAGGTAATGATCATCAAAGAAAACACACACATCCAGTGTCATTGTGTTTATATAACTCATTTGATGGGTCACACTCAATATAATATTCCATGAATAAGTATAAATTTTAACTCACAGGTTATTGATAAAATGGTGGAGAATCACACCCAAGGCCTATGAGGGATACATAACCCTATCTGATATAACCCACAAGTAAAAAAGACTACACATCCTAGATTTTGAATATGGGATATCTGACCCAAACTAATAGATAATTATATATATGATCAAACCTCGGGCCATGTGGAGGGATAACTAAATTAAACTAGAACTATCCTTCGTATGGGGTCACTCATTCTATGATGTAGATGAGATGTCATATTTTACTCTCATATAGAAGGACTAGAGGAACATACCAACCAATTGGAAACTACATAGAAGAGATCATGGGCTATAACCTATCCTAACATGATTACAAATGTTTAATTGTATAATTTCCTTACCTCGGTTCAATATAAATAAAAACTAGATTGGGTTCTCCCCATGACTTCTAGTATGCCTTCTCATATGCTATAGTATTTTGACTAGTAATGAGGGTCTCATTATTTATTGTGAGTGGAATATAACCCAACAATAGAGTACACAATTAGCATAAAATATCCAAATAAAATCTACAAATTTATATAATTATAATTTTGGATAAATAAATGTAACACCAATAGGATAAAAAATAAAAATCCATAATGTCTTAATTATCCATGTTATGTAAACATCAGACTACTCACATGGATGGTTACATATAAATTCCAAACGTAAAATAAAATAATGATTTTTTATCCCCAAAAACATCAATCCATAGCTTTTTTAATACACTATATATAATTTTGAGACATCCCACCAAATTATTTTGTACCATCTCTCAAGGTAAACAAGTGCCTATAACTTTTTAAACATCTACCCAGGTAACCATGTGGAATTACTACCCAAAAAAGGGTGTGATTACAAAACTCATTTCTGAGCTACCAATGTATTCATATACATAAAACTTTAAAAAATGTCTATTTGCATGAAATACTCAACTAAAAAAATTCTATTCTAGAAATAAATAATATAATTTCATATCTAGGGATGGATTAAAACATTAGTCCAACCATACCAACATATGATAGTTTTATTTATTTATTTGAGAAATTAAAATCACCATATGGGGGATAGAATTACTAAAATAGAGATCACTCAACCATACCTCTATTGAATATTTGTTGGAATTAAATGTATTAGAAGACATACTATAATTAAGGAATCAGGTAGCATGCTTACAGTCCATGGGATATCACTAAATCCTTGAGTAACTAATTTAACATTGATGACTTCTCGTTGTTCCCTATTATAGTAGAATTTCATATTCATAAGTCTGGATTTGTAGGAAACCTATAAATTAGAGTCTGGAATGAATTCTTAATGGGGTTAAACTTATGAAATATGTAAAGAATACTCTTCTAACCTAAAATGATAACACGGTCTCCACCAATAATCGACTCTATACCCTATTTCTAGATTGTTATTGGAGATTAAATCATATCGAGTCCACATGATCCTTGGGATTATAGTATGAATCAATCAATATGTTCATCATTAACAATGAGGATATCACACAATTATTGTGCTCATGGGAAATTAATCCATCTAGAAACCTATGTAATTATCTAGACCCTATCAGGGATGTCATCATGGGTGATATTCTAACTAAAAGGTTTTTTCGTGGTTCATTCAATAGTATCCTCTATATCAAAGTAGAATTATATAAATTATATCATTGAATGTTGGGACATGATCTCATTATGAATCCACTAGATTTCAAGAATTAATAATATATAATTAAATCATTATATTATAGTCCAATTATTAGATTATTTAATTATGGGATGAATCCCAATCTTTAAATAACAAACCTTATATAAATCCTTATTTAAAACATCCATACACATAAGTATAAAATATATACATGATTATAAGAATATAAAACATATTAATTAACCACTTTTAGACATTGAAATGATCCGACTTCTGATGTAGTAGATATGTATGATTGTATTTTTAAGTGTCCATGAACAGGGTCATGAATGTACTCATGTGTGGCATGTCCCTCATGAACTACCAAACCAAATTTAATTATCTATGTACAATCCATCAAAATTTAATAGATGAACGAATTTTTACATAACACAAAGATGGAAGGTTGGTATAAATCCAGAACGAAACATATTATTGTGTTCTCCTTATAGTCCACTTGTTAATCCATTTTTTAGGGGAGAATAATATTTCTCATCACCATATGTTCCTCATTATCCCTTACTAGGGTATTAATATGATCAATAAAGCCCAATCGGGATCCCATCCATGTCTTAGCTTAAGAAAAAAAGATCATCTCTAAAAGGAAGAATTCCCCTAAGATGTACCCTCAAAAAAATCAGGACCCCTAATGGATTAATGAAATCAAGAAGTTTTTATTCAGGTTTTGAATGACTCCCAAGGAAAACAATACTAGTTAAAAACAACCACCTTTATATATAATATTTAAAAGTCCCCTAGGACTAGTTCCAATAGGTTTCTGTCAACAATTTCTAAGAGCCCCATCAGGGGTCCATTTATATCTAAGTAAATTTTTTATGGTAAATTCATGGAAAAATGTGGATGAATAATTTAGTCAGTTCTCTAGGGACTGACATTGCACATGGAACCTCGCAATTTATATAGGTTAAGGTACTTGATTTATTTTAAAAATAATAATTTATTTTTATATGATGTTTAATTAATTTACATGGATAATAGATTTATTTAATAATCCCTCTCCAGGAGTGTAGAAACTCGATAAAATCACATAACCCATTTAAATATGAAATTTTCTTATGTGAAAAGTACTTTTTACATGCTCCCTTTAATTTAATCTTTGCCACATTTTTTCTTGAGTATAGAAATTGATTCAAAAGCTTTTTTAATTGTTTTGATGTCATTTCTGGGTATTTTCTCAAAACCAAACCACCATAATTAAAACATTATAATTAATTAAGTAAACACAAAATATTATAATTAAATAATCAATTTCATTTAAATACCCATCATTCAAAAATTCCTAAAAGATGGTCTCATAAAACATAAACCATGACCCAACACTATGAAACAACCTTTGGCATACCCTCAAACTCAAACTAAGAAATATTTTTAAGACAATTTTCCCAAAAAGTGAGTAAATTAATTTAATTTAGGTTTATTGAAAAAAAAATACAATTGGTAAATACCTCACAAAAAATTCTAAAGGTGACATGAAAACTACCGTTTAGAATATACTATTCCTAAAGAGTTTGAGAACCATAACTAGTATCTGATTCCACCATGATATGGTGGATTTAAAGTCAAAAATCTAATTTTGCGAAACAAAAATTAGTGGAAAATATATTAGGAGATGAGCAGAGACAAATAGTACTCAAATCCTACCACAAATCACAAAAATATATCGTTTCAAAGGCCACCCAAGACCTTGCAGAATAGGAATACAAAGGGGGAGGATCCACAATGATGCACGTGAGTGAGTGATGAAGGGGGGGTTTAATCTTAAGATATTTCATGGTAAATGGTAAATATCCATCCATAAATGAGTTTCATGGCTTAGTTGGATTTTTAGTCAACCTATTCACCCCCACTATATAATGAATCACACATTTCATGATTAATGCATGTAATTTAAAATACCATTATATAATTGTGAGACATGTTAGGAAGTCATTATAAACACTCCAATGGTATTCAAATACCAATTGAATGAACATATAAATTATTCGATGCATGGATGGGTTTCAAGGTGAGCACTAACATTGGCCAACTATGTTCTTAAGGTTGTCCTTCCAAAGCCTCCAACTATGATCCCCAAACTCTAGATACTCTTTTGAAAATGTTTAACCCTCTAAGGTACATCATTATAAGAACAAATTTGGATTTTTGAGGGATTCCAACCATCATAATATCATTTTGGTGATATTATCACAATACAACATCGAATGTAATTGAAAATTTAAATTAGTTATAAAATTTAAACGCATACATCACAATATCATATATCCTACCCAACATACTACTTGTAATATAAGAGAACCATTAGTGGCCAAAAAATGATCATCTTTTATTAACATTTTTGTGAATTCTCACTCATATTTCATATACCATATCTAAATGTCCAATGTTCTTCTAAGGAACAACTTTTAACACATGGAACTGAAAAAAATTGATCCAACACCTACATCTACTACTAAAAATAGAATACAAAACCAATATGAACCCATCTATCCTTAGAGAGAACAACATATTCAACTACTTTATCAATGAGCCTTCAATCCATCATATTATAGGACGTATTTTGAGAAGGAATATTTTGTGCCAAAAAAACTCCCCATCATCATAAGTTCCTATCAAAAAACAACAATAGAATCCTATAAAAATAACAGTATAGGTCTCTACTACCATGCCCATATAATAATGACAAAATCCTTCTAAAAATTGGCATGAATTCTCATTTCTAGTTTCCATTTCAAAATGAATTCGCCACTATCATCCATTCCCTTCATGGCAATCACTAACCTACCCCAAAAGGCCAAAAATAAATCATAAAATGATCCCATCATATACCAAACGACTTGATCAATGCATTTCTCAACCAACATCATTCAATTACTTATGAAAACATTAGTCGAACAACATATGGTTAAACATACATTAAAATTATTGTCCATAGTTTATGATTCATTACTAGAATCTGATTATTAAGCTATTATCCCTAAATACATCCCCTGATTATACAATCATACTATAGACACCGAAAAGAACTCAAGGGATGAACATGGTTTCCAATGACAAAGCGAAGTGATAATCGCATCCAGAAACCCAGTCTAGGGGGCTTAGAGGGGTCACGCAAAAACATTCAAAAATTTATGAAAAAATTATGCCATGCACGGAATGTTATGGGATTCACGAGAATTCTTCGGCGTGGGAACGAAATATTTCACACCCCCACCCCGAACGTTCGACATTTCACAATGCCATTTCCAACGCGCAATTATTTCGTGTTGACACGGTTTCCATGCCACCGGTCACTTATAAATAGAAAGTGTCCCCATCGACATCAGGGCTGAATAATCTGGACCAGCTCTCCGGCGCAAAATTCTCCATCCACGCACAAAAATATGCATTTTAAGTACAGTACGTTTGGCGCTAGGTTGCCTTGGGGTCTGCCTTTGCGTGATATCCCCTTGGTTTAACATTGAATTCCAATCCCCTTGGGGTCCTCCCCTTGCACGCAATCCCTTGAATTGCATGTCATCCAGCTAATTGCGTGCAACCCCCTTCAATTTTGTTCACCCCTAGCCAATTGCATGCAATCCCCTGTCAATTGTGCACACCCCAAAAATTGTGCATATCCTCTCACAATTTCATGCAATGATTCCACTTTACGTGCAATCATTTCTAGTCGCATGCAAAGACTCATCTCTATTTTCACACTAATAATCACTAATTTAGCGCCAGCCTGGTGTTTTTCACGCAAGGCTACTTATTTATCACGCAACCCTAAAAGGTTGCGAACAATTTCCTGGGACCCCTCACCTCGGTGCTCCCAGGGCGTACCATTGCATGAGTGATCGATGCTCTTCTTATGAATGCCATTCATAGGCGTCTCTCACCCCTCAGGCATCAACATCGTGCATCTCTTTCCCGTATGACCTTCTAGGATCATAAAAATAAACTTCAATGTCATGTGGATGATATCGACCGTTGTGTTGATTTTCCTCATACATCTTCACATAGGCACGCTACCGACAATTGATTCTTCACATATCCATGTTAAGGTGTACCCCTCGATGGTTATCTCAATGATCCCACCTTGCATCATTTTTTCCTGTCCCCTCTCTGCACCAAGGAGCAGAGGGTACCAGTTATGTAAGTCATAGGGGTGTGGAGTGAACCCACCTCGTCCAAGCTGCAGAACGTTAAACTTCCAAGCACCATCGTCCTCAGCACATGACATTAAATTGTGACCTCACTCCGTTCCACGCATGCAGGGCCCCCCGCTTTGGACATTCTCAACACCCACTCATCTCCACGGGGATGGGATCAACCCTTACAAGGGAGGATATCCTACTTATCAGTATATCATTTGTCTGTGGTGAAAGGGTATCCATCTTGGCATAAGCCTATAGCATTTCTTTAAGGAGGTAGAATCCTTGCTCTTCCTTTCATTTTCGGCCCCCAGGTCCAACAAAGGGCATGGTAGGGAAGGGTGCAACTCTTTTCTTCAGTTCCAAGTCCCTCTCCCATTGTGCCTTGTCGCCTCAGGCCTCCATCCTAGATTTAGTCCCAACAACATCTTCGGCTACTAACCATGCATAATCCCCTGTTTCCTCTTTGGGTTGCTCCATGTGTAAGCCCCACCCCACTTTCCACGGACACACTTTTCACTATATGATCATCAAGACTCTATTATCTCTTGTTTCTCACACCGATCATGACTCACGTGTTCTTAGAGCTAGCACCGACCATGACCATCACCTTAGGCCGCCTTAGAGTGTAAGCCCCAACCGATCCCGAACTATGGGGACTTTGATCCATGTCAAGGCATGGTATGTAGGAAGCCTCCACGTGATTCACCCCAACCCCTTGGGCGGCCTTAGAGTGTAATCCCCAACCCATCTCAAACTACAAGGACTTTGATCCATGTCAAGGCATGGTACGTAGGAATCCTCCACGAGGTTCAAGCCTCAGCACCTTGGGCCTCCTCATAGTGTAAGCCCCAACCCATCCCGAACTATGGGGGCTTTGATCTATGTCATGACTTGGTATGTAAGAAGCCTCCACAATGTTCAAGCCCCTACAACATGGGCTGCCTTAGAGTGTAATCCACAAACTATCCTGAACAACGGAGAATTTGATCCCTGTTAAGGAATGGTACGTAAGAAGCCACCACGAGGTTCAAGCCCCAACACATTTGGCCGCATCAAAGTGTATGCCCCAAACCATCCCAAACTACGGGGACATTGATCCATGTCAAGGCATGGTATGTAAGAATCCACCATGAGGTTGAAGCCCCCACACCTTGGGCAAGCTCAGAGTGTAAGCCCCATCCCTTCCCAAACTACAGGGACTTTGATCCATGTCACAACATGAAACGTAGGAAGCCTCCACGAGGATCAAGCCCCCAACACCAAGGGATGACTTAGTATGTATGACCTAACTCACTGAACTACGGGGACATTGATTCCCAGCCACAGGGATATATAGGAAGTCTCTTCGATGATCAAGAATAACAATACTATCAACTTCATTATCACCCTTGTGATGGCCATATCTCATACCCCCTTCAATTCATTTCCCATATTGATCCTCACCTGGACCACCACGTTCTGGTGGGATCATTCCACCTCACTCCTCCTTTCAACATACATTCGAGAAGCCACCTACATTATGGCCCCAATATCGGCGTTCCCTCTAGGGGGTTCATCCATCTGATCCACTCTATCCAGTGTTCCGGTCAATTAGATATGACTCTTCTGGACATTAACCTTGTGACACACCCTGTGTTAATCATGGAAAGATGAAGAAAACCTCAGATAAATGCCAAGGGAATATGATTCCCTGCGTTTGATGTGGGATGCCTTAGGCTTCCACACCCTTGAGAATCCCTATAATAAGTGACAGAAGACAGACATGCCATTCCCCCACCGTCTAGACACGCCAGTGATGATAAACGTGACTACTCCCCTAACCAAAGGTTTCTACCCTCACCAAAACCCTTGGAATGTCCTAACAGAAGTAGCATAATTAATTGTGTCCATGAAGATATGGTGCCAGGAAAGTTTCATGAACAACGTCTTAAATATATGAGGATGACCCGGACTAGGTTTTGTGATCTGAGGGGGGATCTAGGGAAGGAAGAACCGACATACCATCATCACATTTTGATCAAGCAGTAGACGTCCCCAAATAAGGAGCGGATGTCGCTCGCCTTTGGAAAGTTAGAATGAGGGGAAACAACTATACGTCCTCTACATGACAGAGGTGCGCGCCCTGGTGAATGTGTCAGAAATAGAAATGGTGAAATCGATGTTAAGTTATTCTCCTCAGCATAAAAGACTAGTACAGTTTTAGGAATCAGTGGATTAGAAAGTCACCAGACTCCATCATACAGCACCATGTCCCACCAAGCTAACAGTGGGCCTGACATGAAACTCACCCGATGTTGGGGCAGTCTGGATGTTGAGCATACCATTCTGCGACGTTGTCAGCATGGATCCCTCTTACCGGCCATGGAAGACATAACAGAATTAGGCACTAGTTTTTAATTTCACTACCTATCAGTATTAATGAGTTCATCTCCCTACTTTCAGTAATTAGGTTGTTTCATCCAGTACCCGATCACCACCTTCCCACTGGCATAGGGGCAGAGGCAATATTGACGCAGCCACCCCCACACAGTTCTGCCTCTTCCATGACGGCCTCAACTGCCACGACTGCTGGGCGCCCATACCCCCTCTCTACATCATAAATTATCCAATGAATGGTAATTAATGGCCTTGTTTGTAGGTATGTGGTGGAGGGGATTATCCCAACTAGGGATAATGCCCGCCTAGATCTCGAGGTGGTTGCTCCTCACAGTCAACTCCACCCCCGAGGGCCGCGCAGTGACCCGCTCCACCCCACCCCAATGTTCAATCATTTTGGGAGCTTGTCCTCAGAATTACTTGACATCTCCCTGCCCTAAGCTGACAAGGAATGGGATACCCAAGCCGACCTGATTGGATTCCCTCTTCAAGGGATCCGGTCAAGGGCCCCCACCAGGCTACGACAACACCACCACCTAGTTCCCCAAGCCAAGGAGCAGGTAAGCCACGTGCCTGCACCATCGGCTCCACTTCATTGACCTGACACCTGTGTTGAGCACAAATGAAAGAGGACGCCAACCATGGGGCATCAACGTCAGCAACTACCATGGACCGATCCACCACTGAATCATATCCCCAACTCCCCGCACCAGTTATTAGGGGCAGTTATTGACCGACATGGATCGAGGCCCCAACCGCCCCATGGGTAGGCTGAGTCGACTCTTTCAGTCATTGGAACAAGAGATGGATTCTGCGGACCAATCCACAGCAATTCCACCTAGTGGAGAGGCCCACTTCGTACCACCGCTATGGAAGGTGTAAGTCCTCCCTGCTTCAAACCTCGGCTTGAAGGTCTGCCCTGTGCCACCATCATCCCATGCGAGGGTCTTCCCCGTGACAGCAACAATCTGCATGGGGGTCTCTCCCGCACTCACTACACTAGGTACGGGGTCACTCCACGTACCACATACCATATGTATGGAGACATTTCTCATCCGATCACTTAATAACATGAATTCCCTCCCAATGTCCTTGTACCAGCCAATGAAAGTCCTCATCTCCCTAGCGATCGGATGGGTGGGGGCCAGCATCACTTCATCAACGCCCAACATGGAGGTCCTTCCCATGCTCAACATTACCAGTATGAGGACCTTCCTCACACTGGGGTAGTTAGGGGAAATAATCATGATGTTTTTACCCATTCTCCTACCGCTCCTACCACTACTGTTGTCAACTCCAGCATTGGACCTTCCTGCTTCAGCGCTTCCCATGTAGGTCCTCCCCGTGTCCCTTTCAATATTGTTCCTTGTGATCTTTGCACCGCAGACCACCCTGGTGGGAGCTGTCTCCACCCCAACACCAGTATGGCTGAAGGACCTCCTCGTGCCGAAAGTGGGTCTTACCCAAAATCTTCACCTAGTGGAAAGAGAGTGGGTGGTCATCGCTGTAAGTGGAATTCAGGGTAGGGCTGGACAAGAATCAGACAAGTTCTCCTCACGGAATCTGAGGCGGAGTATGACTCCGCATTGGAACCCTCACCTCAGTCCCCCGAGTCAAAGGGTAGGGTAGGAACGGTGCACATCATCCTCGTACTCCCGGAATGCAAGCTCCATCGGATCCCTCTCTCCATCTAAAGGTATATCCAGGAGGAAGAGAACCTGGTATGTCCCCAGGGACCGACCACTTAGACAACGCCGTCATCTCCAGAAGCACCCTCTGTCTTGGTTAAAGACCACAGAGAGATATTTAGGGGGTCAATGGTAGAAGAGCCTCGACATAGCCCACCCTCGGAAGAAACTAATGTTTTGTTAGGATCTTTGGTCTCTGGTCCATCCTATCATGATATAGCGACTAGGTTGCTATAGTCCTTAGGGGAAAGTCCAAGATTCGGTGGCCAGTCATCCCTCTCACCATACTCTCCACTGGCCAGCCTGCCATCCCAGTGGTCTACCTCAGTACCACTACCAGTTCCTTAGCCAACACCAGTTGACGAGTGGCGCAATCAGGGTCTGAGCCAAGGAGCTTCTAGACCATCCTTGTGGTAGACCACATCCTTGAGAAGTTTTGGCCGGTCATAGGACCAAATTTTTGTGTGTGGAATCACTCACCCCATAGCAGTTTGAAAGTTTCCGCCAGACCCTCTGGGTGACTCACTTCTATCTTCGCCACCAGTGAGTGACTTATCCAATGATTCAAGTTCACTTTGATGAAATCAGCGAACAGTGTCATCTGGTTGACCTGGCCACACTCCCTGCAGTCTAGCACACTAAGTCACCTGGTCACCACAGGTCCCTCCAACAGCATTTTGGTGTTTCCAAGTACTCCGCAAGGTTGTTAAGGAGGCTACACCCATGTAAAAGTCCATGGTTGGGGGTAGTATGTTTCCCTCCTATTCAGTGCTATTCTTCGGCAGCCCAATTTTCTAGGAGACATTGAAGACATGCCCTTTATAAGTGTTGTGGTCAACCATATCGATCTGTCGAGAAGGGAAAATTAGTTGGAACTTCTTGATGGGAACCTCCTGCGTGAAGACGTGCAACCATTACCGGAATCTCGGTAAGTAAAAATATCATTTCGGAGCTGTCAAGCACTCTGACCCATCCGCTTCAGTGTAGAAGAAGGAGGAGGACCCCGAGAAGGCCACATTGTGCCAATAGCTTGATGAGCAGAAGAAGTTGGTTGATGAAATCTTGGATGAACGCGTTGCAGAGCGATGAAACGACTATTGTGATCCTAGGCCAGGGCAGCAGGGGTAGGAACAACTAATCCTTGGAGAGTTGCCCTTGGGAAAGTCTGATCTTGCCGCTACTGCAGATAGGGCTGAAGCCGGAGCTCATGGAAAGAGGGTGAAGTATGCCTTGCCAAACCGTCCAGTGAGGTGTGACAATCCATGAACCCATGCTCGGGCTCCCCAGGTTTCCCCATGTATCATTCCACCAGCTTCTCCAGGAGCCGCTAAGCTTGTCTACAACATTGAAGAACCCAGCAATAAGCTTGTGGTAAGGGATCCTCGTCAAGGGAGGGACCACCATACATATGATCAAATGGAAGCACTCATCCCCCGCCTAAAGGCATTGCAAACGCGACAGGTGGAAATCCCACCTGATGGAAAGCCATACCCAGCATGGGTGGATGACATGATGGCACCTCCAGGTTTCGGGAATCGCACCATCTCCCCCATTAACTGGATGTGGGACCCGCCGAAGAAACTGGCCCACTTCAACTCAATGTGTGGGCCTTGGCTAGGGACTCCAGCGCAGCAGGAGACTGCCAAACTCTGCTGTTTTGTTCAGACACAAGAGGGGCCAGCATTTGACTGGTACAGAAAGCTCCCCATCGGATCTGTGACCAACTGGGAGGACCTTCGCAAGAAATTCCTCAACTAGTTCAGCTCTACCACCCTGAATATGAGTATCACGAACCTCTTCATTTTCAAACAAAGGCCTGATTAGTGATTTGTAGACTTTATCGCATGGTGGAAGGGGATCACATACTCTCTTCACATCCCAATCACTCACGAACAATTATTGTCGATGTGTGTAGGGAACATAAAGATGGAGCTTGTTCCCTCCCTGATCACTCAGAACTATCCCAAAGGGTTTTTGGATTTCTCTAATAAGGCCCCGCCCTAGGAGGAACCCAGCAACAGGCCAGCCAGGCAGGTCTATTTCCCCCTGTAATCCAAGTAAGAAGTGTTGTCTGAGTCGAGCTCATCGTAGTGGCCCAAATAGAAGCCCATAGGCAACTAGAATTTCTACCAGTAGCACCGACATCGCACCCTCGCATAGGCCCTCCACATCATGAACAACCCCTGATTCAGCAGCGTCCTCAGAATCGGCAGGTGCCCCTGTGTAATGCGCCGCCACCCCCTAGACGAGATAATCAAGTTCCACCTCCTCCACAGACCCATCCAGCCCCTCGTCAGGGCCAGGATCCTATATCCCCCTTTTCAGACAAAATAAATCGGATATACTCATTCAAGGAGTCTCAGGTCCATGGTTATTTCTATAGCACCATAGAGAATGGAATTGTATGCTTTCCTGAGTACAGAAATCCATAAGAGGCGAATCTCACTGATCACCCCAACTACTTCCATTATCACCGAATCTTTGGGCACACCCTTAGGCAATGTAATATGTTCAATGACTGGATCCAAGACTAGATTGACAGAAACAGAGTCAAGTTGGTTTCGGCCCAGGCACAAGTGGCAGGTGTCATTGTAGGGCTAGATAGCAGTAGTGACAGCGAAGGCGACTGGTATCGGTTTTTTAACTACAGGTCTTAGATGTATAATGACTGGACTAACTGCAAAGTGGTCTCCACACCCATGGCTTTATCTGTGCATGCCTAAATCAGTCGGAGCCTTCAGAAGCAGCATCCACCACTTCCCTATCATCATCTCAGTCGGCCTCTTCCAAGAAGAGCAATCATCGGTGGCACAAGAAAAAACGACGTGCCCCGCCGACATCGTCGTTGTCTTCCACTCTTGATGACGTTATGCCCTCGAATATCGGGATACCTCCTAGAATCTACCCAGTGGTGGATGAATCTTCAAGTGATAGTCAAGGGTTCACTTTGGTAAACACCGTCGATTTGGTAAACCCCTATAAGATTCTTGACAAGGGGGATAGCCAGGAAAGCTTCCCCAACATCCTCAGCTGATGCCAACACTGGTGGGGCCACGACCATATGGGTCATCGGGGCATGCCATTTGGCACCTCCAGTCATGTTGTGCATGCTACTGAGACCAGACAGAAGGCCTAGCATAGACTTCAGCTCGCACAGCCTCTTCATCTGGTGTCGACGGCCCGTCTCCACCACCATTTGTGCTACTAGATCAGGAAAAAGCACTTCGGTCGTGTCACAACCAGCTTCTCCCTGCTATAGGCTGATCTCAGTCATCCCTCCCTAATCCGATAGCGACTCTCTGGGCCTCGACTAGTGAGAAGCGGGATATACCCAGTACCAGTCAGCAACCGGTTTGGCCGGTAGGCCCCGCCATTCCTTCTATCAAAAAGCGGCTTCCCGGAAGTATAACTTCACACCTCGTATAGAGGTATGATGTTATCAAGAACCTCTCCAGAATCCTATAAAGTATTTCCATTCTTGAGGCCCTTCGCCTTTCACCAGATATGCATGAGTCCCTCGCTGAGGATTTAAGGGGCTCCCTCCAGTTTGAGACATAGGTGGAATCTGCGGAATCCTTTCATGATGAAACAGTTGAGGAAGCCGAATTCCAGTCCATCATTTCATTCTATAGAGAGGATGAAGGGTCTTCCATATAGGGGCACATCATTCTGTTGTACATCATTGTCCAATTCAATGATGTGGAGGTTCGTCGTTGTCTCGTTGACACTGGCTCCAGGATCAACCTTATCATGATGCGTACATTGAAAAAGATGGGGTTATCTGAAGATGACATGACTCCCTTAGATTTATTAATCCAGAGATACGAAAGGACAGAGCAGACCCCGGTCGGTAAGATCTGTTTGAAGACCCAGTTTAGTGGCCCGATTTCCAGTACCGACTTCATGGTTGTCTCCCAGGACACCACGTACAATGCAGTGATGGGAATACCATGGCTTCACCAGCTTGCGATAGTCCCCTCATCATATCACCAGTGCCTCAAGTACTCCCTAAATGGTCGAGTAGGCAAACTCCAAGGCGATGCATCTCATTTAGCCTCTTGTGAAGCCTGTTATCTGGATGCTGAATATTTCAAGAGCAAGGACAAAAAGATTCTGGAAGGTGAGTTTGAGCCCATCACGGTCCCAACTGACCCCTGGGTAGGTCTGGATAATGCCTACGTCTTCCCGATCCATCGATTAGAGGCCACGACCCCCGACATGGTGCAATGCTTTGTTGTCTCTGGTACAAGTGGAAGTCATATTCCCAAGTCTATGTGATGGTGTAAAATCACCTCATACTCTTACAGAAACCAGGCTCAGCTGATCCCGGGGCCTCCTACCCCCATACGATATCAGGATGTCCACCCCATGGAATCAACAGTATGTCATACGTGTCTGTTTCGTTGGGCTGGGATTAACCAGCTCGAACCAATGCACCACTATTTCTTTGATGTCATCAAGAGTGTCCCCTTGGTCTGAAGACCAGATGTGATTGGATTGACTAACTTCATTTATATGGTCTAAACATTGTGCAGATCTCTTGATATAATGTTCACTGCTGTCCAGCCATGTTCCAGCCTCCCATCAGGTTCTTCCGACCTATAGGAAGCTTGTCTCACTAGGAATCCCTCCTCTGCAAGTGAATAAAAGGATCTGGAGGATGATCCCCCCGCCTTTGAAGAAGTAGTCTCTGCCCTAGTCGATGAACTGGTATAGGTGAACCTTGGTAGCAAGGTAGAACTTAGAACCACATTGATCAGTGCTACCATATCCCTCGAGGAGCAGTAGTGATACATAGACATCCTTAAACAAAATTGTGATGTATTCTTCTGGTGTTACGATGAGATTCCCAGACTAGATCGTCAGGTAGCCTTCCACTGCCTCGGTCATTCGGAAAATCATCGCGGTTTCAAGAAGCCTCCCAGGAAGAGTCACCCTTCTTACGGTGCTATGGTTGCGGCCGAAGTTGACAAGCTCATCAGAGCCAACTTCATCATGGTGGTCTAGTACCCCATGTGGCTTGCCAACATTGTGCCAGTCTGGAAGAAGAATAGACATATCAGAGTCTGCATCGACTTCTGAGATCTCAACTATCACTCTCTGAAGGATGATTTTCCCCTTACTATGATAGAATTATTTATCGACGCTACGAACAAGTTATAATACCACCCATTCATGGATGGTTACTCTAGATAAAATCAGATACGGATGGCCCTTGAGGATGAAGATTCCACTGCTTTTAGAGAACCCCAAGGTACATTCTGTTATGAGGTTATTCTCTTTGGCCTGAAGAAGGCAGGTGCCACCTATCAGTGGGCCATGCACCTCATATTCAAGGCAATCCTTGGGGCATTTGTGGAATTCTATGTAGACGATCATGTGGTCAAGTCCCACCTATTCCAGGACCATCTTGAGGTCTTTAAGAAAGTGTTCAGCTTCCTATGTTCCCACCACATGAAGAATAACCCATTGAAGTGTGCCTTAGGGGTCACCTCTGGATAGTTTCTTGGATTTTTTGGCAGGCACCAGGGTATTGAGATTGACCCACATAAGATCATGGAAATCAGCCAAATGCCTCCCCCATGTAAAAATCCGGAGCTTCGAGGTTTCTGAGGCCACTTATCCTACATACACATATTCATTGCGAATTTGGCCTGCAGGTGTAAGCATTTTTTCCGGCACATGAAGAAAGGATCTACCTACAAGTGGGACGAGGAGTGCTAGACTTCTTTCGAGGAAATCAAGCAGTATCTGCTCTAGATTCCAGCCTTGATGCCACCCATCTCTGTAAAACCACTGATCATGTACGTGACTGTTGTGGAATGATCTCTCGGTGCCCTTCTCACCCAGAAGAACAATGAGGGGATAGAGAACAGCCTCTAATTCCTCAGTCGCATGCTCCTTGATATATAGACAATACTCCCCCATTGAGAAGATATTTCTTGCACTAGTGTTTTCCGTACAAAAATTGTGACCATACCTGCAGCACCACGACGCATATTTTGTGTCCCTAGTAGACCCATTTAAGTACTTCCTATGACGTCCCATGTGGACTGGACAACTAGCACAGTGGGCGGTAATCCTCTAGCAGTTCGATATAAGGTTTGTGCCTTAGAAATCTATCAAGGGAAAAGCATTGGAATACTTTCTTTTTTCCTATTCGACCTCCGTAGTCCAGTCCCTGGACCTTGATTTTATCGATGAGGCACTCCTCTCGATAGATCATCCCATCCTGTATTGAAATATGTACTTCGATGGTGCCTACCGGAGCCCCACCGACATGAGGTTCAATGATCCCAGACTCAACAAAGTAGGCTTTGGTATTTTCTTTATTACTCTGACGCAATCCATCCAGCCATACTCATTACTATTGCCACAAGGCTGCACCAACAATGAGGTAGAGTAACAGGCTCTTATCACTGGCCTCGAGCTAGCCCTCGAGATCTATGTACTTCATTTCCTTGTGAAAGGGGACTCGGAACTACTCATCATGAAAGTCAAAGGTGGGTATGTTGTCAGAAATCTAGAGCTCGTACCATTATTGGAGTGCACCCTCCATCTAATGTCCTGATTTCCATATCAACCGGAAGTTACTAATGTTCCTCGATCTCAGAATGGCTGAGCCAATGCTCTAACCGGCCTGGATGAATCTCTTGTAGAACCCGAGCAAGATGATCTGATTATACATGTGGCACACTAGAGAGTCATTACCCCGGTCACCCCAAAGGATGACAACGACCTGTGGGTAAGACATCTCACTACTAGATCCACCACGTCAGGAACCCCATGTTCTTCGGATGCAATGGTTGACGTGACTCCCGAATGGAGGGCACCCTTTCTTGAGTATCTCCGAAATTGTTGCCTCCCAGCTAATCGGGCCGAGAGTGAGAGAATATGATGGTGTGCGCTATAGTATTCCATCCAGAGTGGTCCGAGTCTTGACCATATCCTTTGAAATTGTGTGTTTGATGGTGTTCTCCTCCGTTGCACCCGTAGAATCGATATTTACTAGGTCATGCATGAGGTTCATGATGGTTCCTACGGTTCTCATTTGGCTGGGCCGAAGTTGTCCCAACAGATCAAGTGATTGGGGTACTTTTGGACCTCTATGATCCATGATAGTATCGAGTTCACCAAGAGATGTCATGCGTGCCAAATTCCTGCTAACTTCATTCATCGGATGACAAAACCCCTCCATTGTACCATGTTCTCTTGGACGTTCGCAGTATGGGGGCACGATGTCATGGGACCATACCCACCGGCAATAGCTCGCTAGTGCAGGTTCATCCTAACCACCACAGATTTAGTTTCCAAGTAGGAAGAAGTAGTTCTGCTCAAAGAGGTCAAGGCCCATTATATAGTTGACTTTGTAAGCTCCAACATCATCTACCGATTTGGGGCCTCTCACGTCGTCCTCACCGATAACGACACCAACTTATGTGCATCCTAACTAATTAAATTTTACGCAAAGTACAACTTCCATTTGAACCATACCTCCCGCTACCACACGCATGAAAATGGGAAGATCAAGGTGTTCAACAAAACCCTCTATAACGTTTTGTAGAAAAAGGTTGGTTAGAATAATAAGAGTTGGCCAAAAAATCTCAACAACACCCTCTGGGCCTACCAAATGAAGACTCATAATTACACCTAGGTGACACCATATTCCCTAGTATACAGAACTGAGGTCATCATTCCCCTAGAGATTCAATTTCCCTCATGGCGCACATCAGACTATAACCAGCAAGCACTAAATAGGATTGTTGAAATCCATCTAGCTGAATTTGAAGCACATGACAAGAATAGGATTTGTGCCCTGCAGAATCTAGAAAGGCATCAGAGTAGGATGTATCGATCCTTCAACATGAAATTTCACCTCCACTCTTTCCTATAGGGTGACTTGGTATGTGCTCTTCGAACACCAATGATACCTGGTAGGAAACCACCTAAGTTGGAGCCCAAATGTGAAGTACCTTTCATCGTTCATAATGTTTACCCCAATGGTGCATACTCCCCAGTGACCATGGATGGTGAGCGTATAACTCCTCCCACCAATGACAAGTTCCTCACGAAATACTTAACATGAGCCTTTTGGTCCTACATGACCCTATATTGCATGCCAGTCCTTCATGACGTTAAACTGATCATTCAAGAACTACGTGTTACTTGATTCCCATCCTCATGGGATACATAGGACCTCCCAAAAATTTATACTTCATGACCAGCTCCATCTCTTAGAGATCTCCATGTCACCTATTCCCCTTGGCCTATTGTTTTCCATTAGAGGGATATTTAGGTTTGGTACATGCCTATTCCCTCTGTCGCGTTGGATTTTTGGAAACCATGTCATCCCCTCCACCTTATCCTAAGAGCTCTCCATCTCATGGCCTCTCTCAAGTTGATCCCCTCGACCCGTTGTAGTGGTTCGTCAATGTGTTGAAGTGTACACTGGTCCAGCACCTGGAGTGTCAGATTCAACTTGGTCAAGTTTCTTCCACTTATCAAGATTCGTTTTCCACTTCATTTGGGCCCTCATTATCTTTCACACACAAAGGGACCCCCAAAACAGAAATAATTCTAGGCCTAAGGGATCTCTTACTGTTATGGGAAATTTCCCCTGAGGGTGTTAGATAAAAAAGTGATACAATCCTGCGTTGCGAACAGGGTCAGCCGTCGATGCTCATTTGTTTGTCCCCATTTTAGGCTAAAGCGACTGGATACTGTGTTGCCAAAATGGTCACCAGCAATACTTCATCTCCATGCCATCCCCTTCCAGCCTTGAATTTTGGTTACATTATTCACATTATGTTTCACCCCATCATGTCTAGGTTTAATTTCGACACACTTGGCAATATACCGTAGTGCACCTCCGCATATTAGGGGCACAAAGCTCCAATACGGAATCCTTCTGGGCTCCCATGTTCCAAGCTCTAATACCATTAACTCTGATCTTCTCTATGATCTAAGTGCAGCTTGATCCTCATCCTCATGAGATATGTGGTATCACCCATACATCGTGTTTCCGGATCTGGATCAACTAGAAGCTAGATTCTTCTGCCCCTTATCCTCTAACCCTCATTGGCATCTTGGCTCGAGGATCCTTTCCTGGAATTGTGCACAGTGATGATATGGACCTATTCCTCATTCATGTCTGGTATGATTTATCACTTTATGTGTATTCCTTCATGTCCAAGCCATATGAATTTAAACTGTTCTATCTAGTCCTATCACATGACCCTAAACAGTGATAATGTCATCTCGGCTGCAGGATGAAATAACTAACTGCATTGTGATGACCCAATCATAGGGGACATCACGTTGGTTATCGGTCAATCACCATACCATTTGTCAACTCCTGTATATGGCTTTATTCTTGTGGAGATGATGGGAATTTCTACCCTAGGACTATCAATTCACCAAAAAAACCTCATTCACCATTCAAGGACAAACAAGATACATAAAATACCGCTTCTTTTGGTGTGAGGTCTAGACCTGCACGCCCCTTTCATCTTTTGTACTGGAACATTACCATTCTGCCCTTCTCAGAGCATCATATGGCTTGATTCTCATTCTCATGATATACGTAAGAATGCCCAAACACTGCCCCATGGGCCCAGTATAACATTTGTGTTCGGTCCTTTGACCTAAAAACATTCCCAAGGAACACTTGGTAATCTGGACTTACATTCTCATTAACGTAGGGTTTCATAATCACCTTACCATGTGTCCCCTTCATTTGTTACCGATCCCTGGTTCGAGTTATAAGACCTTAAAATATGACCCTTTCCAAAACTATGTATGGATTTATTCCCATCATTATAGGATATGTAGGAGTGCCCAGACATTTTGTCTCAGTTCCAGCCCCGGGAATTACAAATCCCATCCTTTCCCAATGTCGGTCCCTTGGCCTGACCCCTTGGGGAGTTCTGTAGTTACATAATTTGCCCTTAACAAGTTCGGGATGCCCTATAATGACATTGGGAAGTGATAGTCACCTCACTAGAGAGGTCTTATATTAGATTATTAATGGTCCATGATCAGATTAATGTGCCCGCCTAATGTGTCTCCACCATGGTGGCGTAATTTCAAGAGCATAGGATTCTGTTTGAACAAACCACCACTTCACATTCCACGCTTTGCGTACCCATATTTTGGACCCTCATCTTCTTTCACATCTTAAGGGACCCCCTAATAGTATGGATGATCGACTTATGGTATGCCTGCTATCATGGGCCAATGTTCTGGAAGACTGATGAACGATATTTGAGTTAGGTCCCGTGTTGCGAACAAGGTCAGTAGTCAACCCACAGTTGTTGTCCACATTTTAGGCTAACGTGATAGGGATGCCATGTTTCGAACACGGTCAATAGATTTCCTTTTTCACCACGCCCCTCCCACAGTGTTCTGAATTTGGGGCAACGTGATTCACATTCTTCATTCTCCTATGTTCGGACTGACTCTAATTCCCCTAGCATTGTCCCACTCAGGAATTAGATCACATTAAGAAGGTGATACATCGATCTGTTTGAGGTCCTCTTCCTTTTATCAGGCCTCCCTCTTCTCCTTAGAATTCTGGATTTGAATCTTGAATTCCCGAAGCTTGTTGACACTCCCGCGACCAAACGAATAGATATTATGAGCATCCCTAGTTTCTCACATTGGGTATGTCCCGTGTGAGATTAGGAATGGATTTCTATTTATTTTGGGATTATGGTTGAGAAACTTAAACCAAGGGAGCATTTAAATAATTTTTTCCATACATACCATTCAAAATAAGAAGTAGTGAGTTTATGGGTTCGGCCAAAACAGGGGCCCTAAGGGTCGGCTTCTTGGATGGATATTTCCAACACCGCTACCTTTTGGCAGGTGGCCTCCAAAACTGCTTCCCATCCCCTAAGGACCCTCTCTTCCTCAGTGGATGTGGAGCGTAGTTTGCTAGCCCTAGCCCATGCCTGTGCCTGTTCAGTTGGGAGTTCAGTCATCTGGTGACTCACGTCTACTAGTAGTTCTTGGGCATCTTCCAGTTGGGCCCTCAACTGCTCCACGAGCTCAAAATTGTTTGCAATGACTATCTCCTTTCCCTTTACTTGTTCATCAAGGATTCATAACTCCTTTTCTACCTTCAGAAATGCTCGGGTACTCCCCGACTCCTCCCGACACTGGGCGACATCGGAACGACGGCTGCTCTCGCACATCTTCTCAGCCATGTAATCATGGACCGTCAAGTGAAGACGTAGAGAATATTCCCCTACAGCACACAGGAAACACATCTAGGTGTAAATTAATCACATAATCTTCATCCATTCCATCTGAGGTTGACTAAGAAAATGCATGATGCACTTCCACCCTATGCATCACGTCATCTGGCTCTCCCCGGCCACTTCCGAGTCTAAATCATCAATTTCATTGTGATAAGAGAGCTGAAAGACAAGACCTACATCCAATAGGATAGAATTTGGGTCTTCCTTAGAGATTCCACCCAGGGGGATAGGCTCCACAACATTTGAGAAACCTTCCTCTCTCACCTCGACCCTGGTGGCACCTTCATCAACTTCTAGCCTTTCCTCGACAGCAGCGCCGCTGGTGTCCGCCTCTCTCTTCTCATCAAGTGTTGGGGCCTACTCAGTTTAGGGGGAATTCCCTAGATAGCGTGGTACATTTTCCATTGACTCATTCACAGATGGTCTGGGCTCAATAGCCCGACGAGCCTCCAATGTCATGATCAATGTACAAAGAAGGAGCACCCTAATCAATTGAGTCCTCTGACGGAAAGTACTGGTATCAAAGCAACGAGCTTACAGGAACTGAAGGCACCACACTCCATTGTTCTACCCACTACATGAAGTATCATAGTGGGGGATCCCTCAGGGCTCAACAGTTCAATAATGTGTGTCAGTGCCCCACCTTGTTCTAATGGCGCTTCCTCCCTCCTTCGATTAGAGACTCTTGATTAGAACCAGTATGCTCATGAGAACGATAAGTAGGTTTGATTAAGGATTGCAAAGGAGATTAGATAAAAGGAAGAGGATAGATAAGGGTTGAATCATGCATCGAATAGCTCAGTCACATCTACATTAGAGCCGACAATCTCACCGCTCTCTCAGAGACTCCCTTGGTGGGACACCCTTTGAGACCCTTCACCTTCGGGATCCTCTTCTCTTTCACCTTCTCCTTCTGTCTCCTCCTCTTCTATCTCTCCATCCTCTGACTCATCATTTTTGTCATCTTCCTCTGACGACATACTTTTCGAATCATGCTCCAAGCCAAGCATCACTTTCACCAAGATAGATGGCTCCTCGCACCGACCCTGGTGGCATGCGTACATGTCCATGGACGTCAGATATGCATTCCGATGATGGAAGTTCACTCTGTCGACAATCCAGACCAGCCCAACATCTGGAAGATAGACCCCATCTCATAAAATCTTCTGCCAGAGGGATTCAGTACTCACTGACTGTCATAGGGTATGCCAGGAAGGCCATAGGGCAGGGAAGATTTCTACATGAGAAGGTTGAAGAAGATATTATATTTTCTTCCTGATAAGTTCTATGGTCTCTCCGTGGGGACCTCCTTCTCTAGAATATTAGGGCTTGGCCATGCCATGGGACATCCCTACTACTGAGGTCCCGGATTGTGTGGTCCCCATTATCGGACATACTTCCGGTTGTCCACCTCTAATGGCACATTGTCTGCTCTGTCTTCTCCCGGGTTCCATAATGGAGACCTTAAGCAGCCGAACACACTTCCATAAAATCCCCTCAGGGTATGCAATGGAAAAATGTTCAACATACTCAGTTGATGGCCCAGCATCAACACCGGTGGGAGGAATGGTGATGATGTCGCCGGAGCCGTATGTCGTAGACATCAGCCACATTTGGCGAAGAACACAGGGATGACTTTCTTCTCATAAATCTGTGTATACTATTTTCAGCATTCGTTGGAGGCATCCAAACTACCTGCCAAATTTGGACGGCACATAAGGCTCTCAAGAAAATTTTCCTGTCAATCCAAGTCACAAGGACCCCACCTCTGATGCTCTAAAAGTACTCCCTATGATCCAGTGAGCCTTTCCCATTGTCTATCATCTAGCCATATGGGGTGGAGAATGGGCTAAATGCGAAGTTGACATGATTACCAATTCTGATCCTGACCCACTCCTCATTGAGCATTAGCAGAATGACACCAGAAATGTTCAGTAGGGATGGTCGTAGGCCATTACCTGGAGGAAGGATGGAATTCAGGAAGGTATATCTGCCGTAATGAGCGGTAGCCCTACCGTAAAGGATCTGTAAGGGGCCACAGATTTTCCTAGGTGACTCCCTCTCGAGAGGCATCCCAAAATGGCATACAGAGGAGCCAACGTGAGGACCCCCAAAATGAATCTTTTGTTGGAAGCCATGATGCTAGCCATCACCAGGGTCGATGGACGGACACCCATCCTTGCGTCCCTCACCGGCAAGAGCCACCTGATCAGGAATGTGGCGAGAAATCCGGCATACCGAACATTCCTGTCTTGACTCTCGTTTATGCTATATCCCCATGACTGGTAGTGCCCCGCCTCCTGGATCCTCCAGTATGATCTGTTCATGCTCCTCTGCGTCGCAGTTGGACGCCATCTCCCTTGCCCCACCATCATGACTTCTGGGTCCTTTTGAGGAACATGCTAATTTAGTCCTTATAAGTGATGTCTTTCAAGAAATCCTTGCCCCCCAGCATCTTCTTATCCAGCTCCAGTAGATTCCATATCTGTATGGGGGTTCATGATTAGACACCCCAAGTGATCATTGGTTGAAGTAATTCATCATACTAATGGCCCTCCAAAGGGATGCCCCTGAATAAATGAATTTCCTAGAGACTAAAACCAAATTTCCCATGATGAAGGTTTAAGGTATTGGTATCAGGGGACCACCGAGTGAACTGATCTAGCTCGAGATCGTGCTGGTGGTAGAAGTAAAATTGTGATGTCCACACCACTTTGAATAAGCTAATATGCTGCAACTCAGCCCCAAAATGGTCACATGTATGGAGAACACAGTATTCCCAGGCCCATTCACTGGTGAAGATGCCTTTGGACCGCATGACCTAGTCCTGCAGCCATCATTTATCCTCATCAGTGATGCTCTAATGAAAGGTTATCGTCTAGAGGGTTAGGGTGCTCTCCGCAATAGGGTCACTCCCTGAAATGGTGCTATTCCTGGGATTCAGAATAGAAATGTCCATATGTCTAGTTTCCCTGGCAGGATGACTGTAGTTGGTGATGTTATTATGACGGAGATCATCCGCACGAGTAACCTATGACTATAGTGTATCCACATCAAAACCCGGTAAAGTGACCTCCTCCAGAATACTTAAGTCCCATTGTGGCAGATTGATGGATAGGGCGTACTCCTTTTGGATAGGGGTTAGCATATTGAATAGGGTATGTTTATGGGAGACAACCCTTCAGGTGCCATAAACCACCGGGTTGGTGACCATTTTGGCCCTTCGAGCAGCAGCATCTCCCTCATTAGCTCGGTTTGTGGCCATATTCTTCTGACATGTGTTTGAGTAGCTGGTGCGTAATATGAGAGGGTGGTGCAAAATATTAGTAGTCATCATGAAATATCTGAATATGGCATGAAAAATCCCGAGTTTGCACGAAAAATGACGCCTAATCTCGGTGGGATTACATGCAACCGGATCAGTTTTTCACACAGGACTGGGGAAAAATTTGTGCATGAGATCTTGGAGCTTGTCGTGTGAGGAAATTCAAACAGACCGTGGGACCTGTGGCTGAATTTATAGAAAAATAATGTTTTACGCGCCCACGTGAAAAGTGGATTCCATGCCTTCTTGAGTTTTACATGCCGCCCAGGTCCTTTGCACACATGGAGCCCACAATGTTCTGCATCTTGGCATTTCCCTCAGAATATGACCATCGAGACCCCTAGCCGATCCCATTCTGAGGGGGGGAATTTGTTGACACCGAAAATCACTCAAGGGATGAAGAAGGTTTCCAATGACAATTTGAAGTCATATTCGGATCCAGGGACCTAGTTTGGGTGGCCCAGAGGGGTCTCATGAATGAAATTAAAAAGGGTATGAAATAAATATGCCCCACGCGGAATATTCAAGGATTCATGAGAATTAATCGGCATGGGCACGAAATATTTCGCGCCCCATCCCACACCATTGAAATTTCGCACCGCCATTTCCACCACGCAATTATTTCATGCCGACCTGTTTTTCATGCCAATGAACACCTATAAATAGAAAGCAACCCCCTTTGACTTCAGGGCTGATGAATCTGAACCGGCTCTCGTGCGTGAAATTCGAATTCTGTGTGTGCAAATATGGCTTTCAGGTACGGTTCTTTTTGTGTCGAGTCACCCCGGGTGTGCCTTCACATGAGATCCCCTTGTTTCATGACTGAATTCATATCCCATCGTGGTATGCCCCTTTCATTCAATCCTTTCAATTTCTTTCCAGTCGACCAATTGCACGCAACCCCCTTCAATTGTGTGCACCCCCGACCAATTGCGCTCCATCCCCTGTCAATTGCGCGCACCCTAGAGATTGCGCATAGCCTCTCACAATTGCGCACAATTAGTCCTATTTATGCGCAATCCTTTTAGTCAAGTGAAAATCCTTGGCTACATTTGCATTCTAATCATCACTAATTTCATGCCATCCAGTGTTTTTCACGCAAGGCTTATTATTTCACGTGCAATCCTCAATGGTTGAATGAAATTTCCTGGGACCCCTCACCTCGTTGCTCCCCAGGCATACCTTTGCGAGAGTGCCCGATGATCTTCTTATGGATTCCATTCACTGGATTCTCTCTCCCCCATGCATCCACATCATGCAAAATATTCCTATACAACCTTCTAGGATTGTTCAAAGTAACTTCAAGGTCCCCAGGATGATATTGCACGTTGCGTTTATTTTCCTCATGCTTCTTCTCATAGGCACGCTAACAACTATTGATTCTTCGTATATCCATGATAAAGCAGACCCTCAATGGTTTTCTCCATGATTCCCCCTTATAATGGAATTCCATGTCCCCTCTCTACACCAAGGAGCAGAGGGTACCAGTTATGTAAGTCCTAGGGGTGCACAGTGAACCCCCCTCATCCAAGCTGCAGGATGTTAAACTTCCAAGCACCATCATCCACAACACATGACGTTAAACTATGACCTCTCCCTATGCCACGAATGTAGGGCCCTCTTCCTTGAACATTCTACATACCCATTAGTCTCCCTGGGGATGGGATTACCCCTCACAAGGGATGATATCCTCCTTATTGACGTGGCATTTGTCCGCGGGGAAAGGGAATTCACCTTGGCGTAATCCCCTGGCTATTCTTGTAGGAGGTAGCACCCTTGCTTCCCCTTTTATCATAGGTCCCCTGGTCCAACATAGGGAATGGTAGGTAAGGGCACTTCTCCTTTATTCAGTTCCAAGTCCCTCTCTCGTTGCGCCTTGTCCCCTAGGGCCTCCATCCTAGAGTAAGTCCCAACCACTTCCTGGGATGATAACCACACATAAGCTCTTGTTTCCTCTTTGGGCCGCTCCATGCGTAAGCGCCACCCAATTGCCAACGGACACACCATTCATGACGTGACCATCAGGTCTTTTCACTCTCTCATTTCTCACGCCCAGCATGACTCATGTGAGCTTAGAGTATGCACCGACCATGACCAACACCTTGGGCCACCTTAGAGTGTAAGCCCCAACCCATCTAGAACTATGGGGGAATTGATCCATGTTGTGGCATGGTACATAGGAATCTTCAACAAGGTTCAACCCCAAAACCATGGTCTGCCTTAGAGTGTAATCCCCAACCCATCCCGAACTACAAGGACATTGATCCATGTCAAGGCATGGTATGTAAGAAGCCTCCACGAAGTTCAAGACCCAACACCTTGGGCCACCTTAGAGTGTAATCCTCACCCCATCCTGAACTATGGGGACTTTGATCAATGTCAAGGAATGGTATTTTTGAAGCCTCCACGAGGTTCAAACCCTAACACCTTGGGCTGCCTTAGAGTGTAATCCCCAACCCATTCCGATCTACATGGACTTTGATCTCTATCAAGGAATGGTATGTAGGAATCCATCACGTGGTTCAAGCCCCAACACCTTTGGATGCCTTAGAGTGTAAGCCTCAACCCATCCCGAACTACGGGGACTGTGATCCATGTCGTGGCATGGTACATAGGAAGCCTCCACAAGGTTCAATCCCCAACACCTTGGGCCTCCCGAGAGTGTAATCCCAAACACATCCCAAACTATGGGGACCATGATCCATGTCAAGGCATGGTACGTAAGAAGCCTCTATGAGGTTCAATCCCCCAACACCTTGGGCCACCTCAGAGTGTAAGCCCCAACCCACCAAACTATGAGGACTTTGATTCCCTTCCATGGGGATATGTAGGAAGTCTCTTCGAGGATCAAGTCCAAAAATAATTTCACCTTCACCGTCACCCTTACAATGGCCATATCTCATCCCCCCTTCACTTCATTACCCATCATGATCCTCACCTGTGCCGCCCCATTCTGGTTGGATCATGCCACCCCACACCCCCTTCCATCATACATTTTTGGAAGCCACCCACATGATATCCCCAGTATCAGTGTTCCATATAGAGGGTTCCACCTTCAGATCCACTCTAGTCAGTGTTTTGATCAGTATGATCTGTCTCCACTGGACGTTAAACTTGCGGCATACACTGTTTTAAACATGGGAAGGTGAGGAAATCCTCAGATACATGCCATTGTCATACGATTCCCCACGTTCGATGTGGGATGCCTCGGCCTTCTACACCCTTGAGAAGCCCTATAATAAGGGACAGAATACGTAAAATCCAATCCCCTAGCGTCTAGACATGCCAATGATTCCCAACGTGACTACTCCCCTAAACGAAGGTTGCTGCCCTGACCGGACCCCTTGGAATGTCCTTACAGAAGAAGCGTAATTAACTAGTGTCCATGAAGATATGGCATCGGGAAAAGTTTTAAGAACAACATCTTAAATCTATGGGGGAGACCTGGACTATGTGACGAGCTCTTAGGAGGAATCCATGGAAGGAAGAACCAATATCCCATCATCCTGTTTCGATCAAGGAGCTGATTTCCCTGAATATGGAGAGGATTCCGCCCGCCTTTGGAAAGTTGGAATACCAGGAAACAGCTCTGTGTCCTCTACGTGACGAATTCATGTGCCCCGACGAAAGCGTCGGAAACACATACTCAGATAATCTAGTACATAAATCCTATTAAAATTTCATGAATGATTCGTGCATTTTCCATTTTTCACATTGCACCATAGCACAAACATTGATGGAACACCTTCTCGATCATGATTAGATCAAATATATACTATCCCTAGCGTGATGAAAATTCATGGATTCCACACACAAAAATATGTGAGGTACACCTGGAATTCCCGAAAGAATCCTGTAGTACTCAGATCAATTTATTCACTAACATAAACACCAAAATAACCATCCAATGATTGGTCCCACATCCCTAACCCTTATCTCATTATGGTCACATGTTCTCAACTAAAATCTTACTCCCAACATTAGGATAATCCTTTAAATCATTCTACCGGCACATATTCCCAATAAACGCATCCCATACACCACCAATCACCATTCAAAAACATTTTCATTTAGAAAACCAACTCATTCCTATGAACCATCCCACAACACCAATTCATGACCCATTCTCAACCAAAGGAAACATCATCCATAGTGACCATAAAATTTCCTCCCCAAATGGGTTATTATTGTCAAACATCTCCCTAAGAAATACATGACAGATCCAATATGCATGTATCCCTCTTCAAATTCCACACTCATATAATACCAACCACTAACACCGCAACTCCCTAAAATGTGTTCCATGGTCTATCTTTTGGTTGATGATTCCATGGTGCTCAGTACATTTTTTATGACCCCTATCCTACTAAAGATCATTTTAAAACCTACAAAAATATACAAGATATCATTTCCCCAAAAACTTCATTAATCACCATCAACCGTAATTCATTCCATTGTCCTCACAAATTCCAACAACCAACACATTCTCTCTCTTTTTTCATGACATTGATTCGAGGAAATTTGTGTTGGATGAAATCTTCACCTCAACATTCCATTAGATACCATATAAATCATCATTAATATCAGGATCCATAGGAGTGCGATAATATATCCCATGATCACATTCCTTATAGTTTCATCCAATCACACTAAGTTTCCTTCATAGTTTTAATGAATATAATCCTCTTACACATGATTAAATTACACCCAAAAGTATTATATTATTGACTGTCACCCTCACTATAACCAAGAAACAAATTGAATATAACCACCCAGGGTAATACACCGCCTTGTTCCTATCCTCGAAACCACACCTACTGTTCAAAAATGTTAGGCACCCAAATAGTAATACACAATAAAACTTTTCATGATAACTAAGAACTCCTTGTGGTTTTTGATGAAAAAACGGCATCATCTTTCCTATTTCTCAAACATTGAGTATTGTTTTTGTATTGGTATCATAGATTGTATCAAATTTATGTCCTTCCTTTCACCTATGAAGAAAAACCTCAGGAAAACCCCTCACATGGTAGCCATAAAACATACTAACAATCAAACCACTAGGGTATAAATCCACTACGGGTATAATTGTCACCCACCTATCCCTACCTATTAGGTGTCGTATCAGGGTCACAACCCAAAGGGCCTCATCCAAACTCCTATATTGGCCCACTAAAATAGAAATTCCCAAACATCCACTCACAGTGTCTCATAAGGACATCATCACGTGCCTACTACTATCTATAACTAGTGAACCCGTCTTCATGTGAATTATCACAGGTGAAAATCCCCAAGAGTATTGTGTACTCTTGGTTGATACATCTGATAACCAATGACATTTCCATAGTTGATCTTTATCATGGGAAAAATAAACACATGGTTTAGTTATATATAATTTTATTCAAATATATTTGGTAAAAAAACTAATTGGTTGTTTATATAACATTAGTAGGAAACAAAAATACTAAAAACCCACAATGATTCTAACACATATGCACAATATTCAATAACATCCCACTTGGTTTACTACACCTAGTATGCATAGTGAAAGTTTCTTTACACTCACTACGGTGTTTATCACCATAGATAAAAATGGCCATCCATTGTAAAATAATATATTACAATGTCATCCATGTTTATTAGAATTCCACCATGTACTTATATGGGAAGATATTTAATGGGTAGTTTTTGAAAATTAAATCAACTAATCATCATTCATCAATGATAAAATCCAACTACGGTGCCTATATGTTATGTAGATCATATATTCCAAAAATGATGGATGAGGTGACTTTGTCCATTATAAGAAAAGACTCTAAAGTAAAATCATTGGCCTCTTACCAGTGGGAGAATATCCATAAATCCATAATAAATCATAAAATTCAAACGACATGTGCATCGCTAGAAATGAAAATCATATAAAACTATAACATCACAAACTAAAATAGAAATCCCATATACCTTGTATTCAGGTCTAATATCTCAAAAAAACTATTATCAATTATCTAGTATAATATAGATAACTAGATTTGAAACATTCTTAATACTTGTGTATACATTGTCCCAAATATTAATACAATAATAAAGTATCCTTTTTCACACCACTTTGTAACATCCCCACCCTAGTTCACTATGAATAGTATCAAAGCTTGGTTTGTCTTGTGAACTAAGGTGCACCTCCAAGAACACTAGAGAACTCCGACTATAATTAAAGGTCTAAACGGGTACTGTGGAGTTACTATACCCCCTACGTAAAAGTGTGCAATAAAGATAAAAAAACTAAATACCGTCTACAACATTAATTAATCAGAATGAAAAATAAAGTTATGAAAAAAATTATTTATAAATTAAAATAAAAAAAATCATGAATAGTAATGATATACTTACATTATACCAACCCCAAGGCTAGGAGCATATACATAAAAAACAAAGATAAAATATATTTTTTGGAAACTCGATAACTCTGAGTCATACCATAGTCAAAGAACTATATAACCATCTGATCAATCCCACTCATTCATTATATACCTTGCCTTATCTCTAACCTACTCCTACAACTCAATGAATTTATTCTTAGGTACCCAGGTAAAATAGTGTTCAAAGAATCGTTTTATTAAAAAATAAGTAGGGAACTACCAATGTGGTTTCATTCAAATTTCATAAAAACATTGTATGTGTATGCGAAATACTCATCTAAATAATTATTTTTATTTTCATTATCTAATGGAAATAAATTAAGTAACTAATATCATACCTAGGGCCCGAAGGATTCCATGCTCCAAACATACCTACTTAGGATTGTGCTTGTAATTTCACTATGAAATATATATCACTACAATGTGATCCATGTTCTATCCCTTTGTTATCACATACATGCCTCCACTAAAAAATGTTCAATTCTGGTTATCAACAAGATAACCTAAATTTAAGGAATCTAGTAGGTTCTTAGGAATTCTAGTTATTAAACTCAAGCCATGAGAAACTAGTGGATCAATGAAGACCTCTCTAAATTCCCTATTTTAGTGCACTTTCAAATTCCTAGGTCATAGTTCGTATGAATCAATTAATTTTGATATTTTAATGAATTCCTAAGGTTATGTAATTTTTGAAATATATTAGGAATACTCTCCCAATCCATGATAATAACATGATTTCTAATAATCATATTATCTATGAATTATTCCTGGATCGATATGGGCAATGAAATCTGGTGAATCTACCAGATCCCAGAGAGTATATTTGGAATCAATTTAGTTGATTATCATCAACTTCATTTATGTCACAAACATTCAATGATTGGTGGAATTGTAGGAATCCAAAACCTGATAAAATCATCTATATCCTTGTGTGATATCTATCTTGGATGATATTCTAACTAAGAAGGGTTTCCAAGATACACTCAGAAACCTAATTTGTTTCATAGTGTAGGGATGAATCCTAGAGGAACTAGTAATTATAGAAATGATTGCATCGAATATTGTATCCTAATATCACTAGAAATATAAGGCATTATAATATTTAGTTACATATATATATAAACAATTAAATTATATTTAATTGATTATTTTTTTTAATTAAGTGATAGGCCCCAATAAATCGACCACTAGAAATGATATTGATAATTATTTTCATACAACTTAATATTCAAGAATAAATATACATATGATTACAAAAATATAAAACATACTGATTTTTCACATTCAGAATTCATCTAGAACTGATATCTGACATAATAGATAGTTGAGCATAGTCCATCCCTTATTAACTACCTTTTCATTTATAATTATTTATATCTCATCAATTACAATTTAACGGATGAATTAATTGATACATAACATGATGCAAGAGGGTTTTGTCAGTTACTACACTTGTAAAAATATATCAATAGAATCATTTTTCCCTTTTTAATCTATTATTTATGGGGGGATACCATTTTTAATCACCACCAATTCCAAAAACTCCATTAAAATGGTCTTAATATGAATGGGCACCCAACTCAGGGTCCCCTCCAAGTCACAAATCATGTTTGAAGTTGATCCCTAATAATAATATATCCCCTATGATGTAAAATATTACACATATGGATCATTGTGGTATTAAAGAAATTAGGCTACTGCTCATTATTTCATAAATGAATCGCATGGAAAATCATACATGTTAAAATTCACAACCATCATAAGAATGGTTGTGAACTCACCTAGTTCTAGTTCAACTTGGACCCTCTCACCCATTCCTAATTTTGAGATCCCCATATGGGGTCTATTTCAATCTAATGATTACTTTGTGGTATTTTCTTACCCTGTAATGTCCAAGGAATCTATTTTTCTCCTATTGTACTGATGTGCAACTTGGATCTTTTTCCATTATATAGGTTAATGAAGATGGCATATATTAAAAAAATTTATTTAGTTTTTTAAGAAGATTAATTCCACTATTTAAATAATAAATGTAATTAAAAGTCACTTTACATTATTGGTGGGACCTAGGAACTTCACAAAACATATAAAAATGAAAAATTTACCTATGCAGTAATAATGATAAACCACATACATTTTAGATAATCATTCTAACATTGCTGCTAAGATCTAGGTGTACCATCCAAGTATATTCTTATCCTTTCCATGAAATTTATGATCTTTTATCTTATCCAAGACACCCAAACTAAAAAAATAATTAATTAAATAGAATTAATGATTTATAATTAATTAAGCAATGTTATTTAAATAATAATAATTCATAAATTCTCACTAGATGATATCATCATGCTAAATTTGAGACCAAATACTCGTCAAAAACATGTGGAATACTCCCATCCATAAACCATGAAAAATTTGAAAGATCAACTTCACTAAAATTTATTAAAATAAATTCATGAAGAATAAAATAATAATAAAATTCACAATGGCGACATACCTCACCAAATAAACATGTGAAAACATGTGGATTCCACCTCAAAACATCCTCTTCCTTAGTAGAGTAGAATATACATCACTAGTATCAAATTACACCATTATCTAGTGGAATCATAAATTAAAACCTAGACATGGAAATAATCATTAATAAAAAAATAATGTAAGGTATTATGGGAGACCAAAAGGGATCAAATCATCACACAAATCATAAAAACAACATCAAAATCTATATCAAACAGTGGTGTAAGAGGAAAGGAAAGGTGGAGGATCCTCTTGAAAAAAATTAAGTGAATGAGTATAAAAGAGGGGTCTTTCATCATAAAATATAATTAGGAGAACTGTTTAATTTTACCTACTAAAATGAATCACATATTCTGTGCACATAGATAGTCAGTCCCTATGAATACCATGCACCCCCACTATCTGAGGAATCACACATCACACAATTATAGACCACATTTTAATAGAACATGTTCCAACCAAGATACATGTGTATAATTTACTATAGACACTCATACAATCTCTTTGGACCAGTCGTATTGTTTCTGAACCCATGTGTATATATATTCTAGGCCACATGGTTGGGGTATGATAATAATACAAACCATGAACAAAATATGAACCCAAATATATATTTTTAAAACCCTAAACTCTGATCCTCAAAAACTCCTAGAATGATCCTAAAACATCTAAATTAACTATATTACATACCTTTAAAAATAAATTGTTAATATTTATGGATTACAAACTTCAATATTTGGATATGAATATCCAATCACAATATAGCCCTCATAGTAATTGAAAATTAAAATTCCTTCAATAAGGTTCAAATCATAAAGGCACATTATAAAAAATATTTTGGTACACATCAGGTCTCAAAATGTCTATAATTTCATTTTTCCATATATTTCAAAAAAATCTAGATGAATGATGTTTTGTTATGATGTGTGATGTGTAGAGTTCGTTCCAACACTCAGGCATCATTACAAGCCCAAACAAGTGTACTTTCCAAAGTAAGAAGGTTGTTCCCCATCACACATGGTCTATGGAGTCATAAGGATAACTATGTGTGTACCCTATATACAAACTATGTGGGCATTCTAAGGTTAAAAAATTGAGCAGGGCCCCACATAGTGTCTGATATTTAAATCTATTGGAAAATCCTTATTGTTGCAATGAGGGGTAAACATTGTGTGGGTTCTACCAAAATTCACATCAAGTATATCTAAATTTCTAGTGTTTCAATATATTTATGTTTTTTTCCACTACAACCTTTTATAATGAATGTTTTCAAAAATAGTAGATCTAATTTTCATTACCTATGATGAAAAAATTGGTAATGTCATTAGTGGTTTGATTTCATCCACCCTTGACATTGGAAAATTACACCCCTATGTCTATTGTCTTGAATTCCAAAGCCTAAATAGTCATAAACCGTGTTATCAATTTTCCATAATCTTTATTTAAAATATTCCATTTCCAATCTCAATGATGTTTATGTTGAAAAAAAGTATTATAAGATCATGAGAATCATGCATAAAATTAAGTTCATTGATAATGACAAATGATCAGTTTAACAAAACATCAGAATTAATGAACAATAAAGATATAAATCCATGAAACACATAAGTGATAATAAGACATTGGCCATTTTTTATAATGGACATCATTAATTGATAAAAAACTAGTAATTCATTTGTACAATGATTTTTTTTCAATAATGAAATCTAAGAATAAAATAATTAATGCTAAAATAGTCAATAACGGTTCCTAAATTAATATACTATAGATTTAATACTATATTTTAATGAAAATTCATGAATATTGGAAGTAGTTAACAAAATATAATACTCTAACATGAACCGGTACTTCCATTGAAGAATACATTTTCAAATGAGAGGGTATTTATGAGTCTAATGTGTTCATTTTCATCTCTACCAATCTCCTTGATCATACCAAAATTTTCTCCCCATGGTATGCCTCCTGTAATCTCTAGGGTTATGTGTGATACCTAAGAGATTTTCATTATAGTGTTATAAAAATAATGTTTTCTAGTTTTTTAAATAATTATATAATAAATAAATAAATCTATTTAATCTATTTATTTTTTCTAAAATCCACTATTAACTAAAATCTAATGAAATTTTGAACACTGAAGAAACATATATCACACCTAGGGTAAAAAATTTATGGTAGAATTAATGGAGTTTTTGGTTTTCTCATGAAATTCTTATTTTAGGATAAACTCTGTAGTTTCAAAATAGTAATATTTTCAGGATAAATTATATTTAATATTTATAATATATCAATATTAAGGCTACTTAGGGCTCATAATTCCATGAAAACATCCCTCTTTAGTTAAAAATTATTATTTAAAATAATTAAAAGTATCTAATATAAAATAAATATTAGTAAAATTATACCCTCCTTTAGTGATTGTCATCTATAAATGAAATACTCACCTGAAAGATGTTGGGGTATGCATCCCGCTTCTTGTTCTCCAACTCCTGATTTCACTCCAAATGTTTCTATATATCTAGTTAATATGAACCATGCAAATCAGTGAGTAAAAAACTATCCTCTACTTTTAATTCTTTATGAACACAGGGTATTCCAAAAAGGGAACTCAATCCTCAAAGTCCAACTTCCCCTAGTAAATGTTGTGTGAATGTTTGTTCATGTATCTCCATAGTTATGATGTGTGTAAGGAATCATACACCCAATCTAATATCAATAGTAGGGATAAGTGGTTTTCCACCTCACTAACCCTACATAGTATCTAGAAGGGTTTAATGAACCTCAAATTCAAATTACCTCCCCTCAAAAATCTATTAAATCTTGTTTAATGTGAAACATTTTGAAACACATGAACTCTCTAATAAAACCCCAAAAGAAAGTATCATAAGTCTTCATAATACATGGTTTGGATCTGGGTAGTCCTCATAACCATCTAGATGATCTACACTGTATCTATAATCACTTGCAACAACTCAAGGAATAAAATCATTGTATCAGAGTTCTCTATCCAACATATTCATGACCTATAGTGCCTTTAATACAAGGCCAAAAATTATTCCATACTAAAGGTGGAGTGGTATCAATTTTTATACATGAAATCTACCAAGGGTAGATAAGCCTCCCAGTTCTATCCAAAATCAAATACAAAATCCCTCAACATACCCTCCGAGACCTTGATGGTATATTCTTTCTAGTAGTCTATATAGGGGTGTAAAATTGTTCCCAAACACAAATTAGTCCCAAAATAGTCTTTCAATCCCATAAAAAATCAAATCATAATGTTATCATCATGGTCTTAAACAGTTATAAAAGGAACTCCCTGATGCTGGACTATTTCATAAACATACGTGTTTCTCAAACTCTCTGATAAACTCTACTCCTAGATAGCTATGAGGTTGGCCGAAATTATGAGATAGTCTATAATCACCCATATAGTTTCATGACCTTGTTCTATTTCTAGATGTCCAATCAAAAAATCTATAGAGATTCCATCTCACTTTTACTCGATATCCTCAATAAGAAAGGAAAAATTCACTAGTTTCTGATGTATATTATTCACCAATTTGTATGTGAATCATCAAATTATAATCTCAGGTACACTCTACTACATACCTCACCCCAAAAATTGATTTCTAAGGCCTTAGTACAAAATAAACACTCATATATGAAATTCACATGGGGATTTACCATATTCCCTCATTACCTTATATCTCAATGTGACTCCTACTTTCTCTCATCCTTAAATAAAGATGGAATTCTCTCCACCATCATAAAATAAATCACATATATGTTCGATGAAAATATTTTCACATAAGACCTCCTGATCACTATCTAAAAAATGTGCATCTCCAAAACACTGATTAAATGGTGGGGTTATAACCATCGAATATATATATACTTCACTACATATAACCACAACAGTAAAATACAAAGAGGTTAATTAATATATCCACTTTTCCAAAAACTATGAGGGAGATTTATTATTTATAGAACTTACTACCATGTTCCCTTCTCTAGAAGAATAGACTGTCTAAAAATAAATTTCAGGTTGTAACTCAAAACATTAATTATGGATCATGGAATGATCATTCAATGATTAGATACATATGAGACGCTTATGGTCAGAATATATGATGAATTTCTCTCCCATAAGATAGTTTTTCTATAAAATTAGGATAAAAACTACAACTTCCATATCCAAGTTTTTTTTCATTTAATTTCGCCTGTAGGGTCTCAACTTTTAAGAACACTAATTAAAAACCACCTACCAATGAATCATAAGATACGTAATCCCAACTTCAAAGGAATCATTGACCAAAATATATAAAAAACCCACCTCTAGATGTCTATATATGGGGGTTCTTTGAAAACTCTACCACATCTTCTAAAAAGTCTTCAAACACATAATTATTCACATGAATTGTTTCCACTTTTATGAAACAGGTGCTACGAGGTGATCTAATTATAGAGAAACTATGTATGAATCATTAATAATATCCTTCCAAGGTAAGGATTCTATGTACTATAGCCATTTTATATGGTGGATTTGAAGTTGGTAATGTATTGATCTTTAAATGGTAAACTGATACTCTATCTAATGAGATGAAATGACCTTAGAAGTAAACTAATTCAATCCAAAATTGACACATTGAGAGATTCTGAGAAAGATGGTTCTCTCAGAGTATGTATAACACCATAGACAAATTTCCCACATGCTCCTACTATAATATTTTTTATGGGAGGATATCATTTATGAATATCTACATGAAATGATCTATTAAGGGATGAAAGACCCAGTTCATGAGTCCCGTGAACACTACTAGGGTGTTCATCACATGAAATTGTATTAACAAGTACTAATATCCAACATAGTTGTATCTATATTTTATCTTCATTATATCCTCCTATCAAACAAGGATATTATAATAACCCAAACTTTGTTCAATCTTTAATAATAATTTTGAACCATACAAATAATCTATGTGGCCATAGATTCTCAAAACTGGATACTAATTCTTAATATTCACATGATTTAGGAAATTATAATCTACGGTAAACCTCATTTTCTCATTTTCATTCATGGTAAAAACATTGGGAATGCCCAAGGGTAAACAGTAGTCTTATCAAAGCCCTTCTCTATAGATTCCCCAACATCATGTTCATCTTTTTCAGATATTCATGTGATATATAATACACTAGTGTAGATATCATAATGGTATCAAGATGTTGGTCTAGAAGATAACTAATTTACCTTTATTGGGCTTTATCCAGGAGTGTCCATAGAGAGTATTTCCTTATATTTCTCTATAAATATAAGAAACAAAAATTATATAGTGTCTATTTTCCTAAATAATATATTAGACACCTAATGAAAATTTTCATGTAGCATACAATGTGAGAGTTCATACTTCTCTTCATAGGATTACTTCTTACCAAAGATGAAAAATATCAATTCGTCAACCTAGTTACAACATATCTATTGACCGAAATAGTAAATCACAATAGGCACATCAAAGATCACATCTTACATATTATTAAATCATAAGGATTTATCTAGGGTATTGAGAGATCTTATAAATATATCTCCCCACCCAGAGCTAGATCACACTATCAAAAGAAGTGTTTTGTCACATAATCTCCCGTGATTAGAGTCTCTTATGAAATGGTCGTGTTAAACATTCCAGTAAAAGAACATTATCTGGAACTAGGGATGTGGATTTGAATGATTTTCTTGGACCTTTTTATATAAATAATATAGATAAATTATAGAAGACATTGATCATAACTCTGATCATACCCAAAGCCTCTAGTTAAAATAATCCACTACTTACAACTTCCCTTTTGTCAAGACACCACTCCCTAAGCCTATCGTGAACCACCTAGGGGTGATAATGGTCATAACAGATCCAAATTTCATCCATGTTCTATAGATCTTCCTTTTACTATTCACTATACATAACCCATAGGACTAATTTTCTAAAAAATTACACTTATTTTTAATCACATTGATTATCAACATATCTTCTGCATGGATATTTGGGAAATCAAGTGTAATATAGACTAATGCATCATAGGAGAAGAACCACCAATCTCTTGAATGGTATGAATATATGTGGAATCCCTCTCTAGATAACTCTCTATCATAATACTTCCTCTCAATCCACCTCATATTAATCGATCCCTAATTCTAATGTGCATACTAGATATTATATTATAAAATTCAGAGTGCATGCTACTACATAACTATCAATGTATGATTTTCTAAGAAGATATCCAAATACACGGCATGATCTAGTATCTCATTATAAGAAGGGATGCAAATCGCTACCACTCCAACATGGATATCTCGAAATATTCTAGGATAAAAGTATTTTTCTAAACACCATCTATTAAGTACCATATTAATAGAATGTTTTAAATGGTTCATTAACTGTTATGTACACAATGTGACTATCATGTTTCCCAAATGGAGCTCCAAAATCTTCTTGAAAAAAAATTCCAACAACATCATTGGATAAAATTCCCCCATGAAATGTTGATTGAACTACTTCTAAGAGATATTTTACCCTTGATTCATTTGTTTCACCATAAACCGCAACCTCTATGTTGATACATGGGTAAGGATCATCACTAGGACCATCAACATGTTGGAAGGTATCTATACATGGAAAAAAATTATCTACTACCTTGATCTAGTCCTATATTACCTATGGGTATTGATTTACCATAAAACCTAAGTGGTATCTAACTATAAAACACATCAAGAATGATCATCCTACAATTATAATCTACTGGTACTTCCAAAATAATTGGATACACAATGAGTGGGGTTACTATCAGCAATCCACACATAATAATCACCTCCAACACAGGTGTTTAGATTGAATAATCATCTATAAGAGGATAATAATTATGATCCCACTATGGAATCATAGATTCATATCATCATTGGGGAATCCTAAAATAGTCCGGATTCACCATGGGGAAAATGATCATATTTGGGGAACAAACACAAATAAATACATTCAAACTAAAACCCATTCATATATTATTCATGTACCAATGATTACCTAGTATGTATTTTATACATGTACTAATCAAAAAATTAAATTATCATAGCCCGGATGAATTTATACATTATCCATTTCACAATAATTATGTTTCTTATCCTGAGAGCTAAACTAAAGACCCTTTAACACTATTTACCTTATTCCCAAACAAATCCTCAAAACATGACTATCTTCAAACTATGGTCCTAATATGAAATTTTTTATAACACTCTATCATGATGTGACCAACCTAGTCCCTCTGTTATTGTAGTAAGTTAATATTTACACCTGAAGGCCACCTCCAATATGATAGGGTCTAGTGACTAGAATTGAATAGACATATATCACACATGGGAGGCCTTATCCTAAAGAACATATACACACAAACACATTTCCAAACACTTTTATAATGTGGTAATATAAAAAATAAACACTATAAATTCTTGCACAACTTTTAAGTCAACAAAAAATTAATGAAAAAAGTTTATGGAAATTCAAAAGGGTCAAAAAAAATCCCACAAAAAGTATAAAATTATTCAGATTTCTATCAAAATGGTGATTATTATGGTACCACAACTCAATAATCATTCCACAGATAGTCTATCCAAACTATAATCCACCTTCACCTTGTCTAACTCCAAGAACCTATAATTTCTTTTCATCTACATAAAACATGACACGTATGGGAAGATACCATGTTGGGATGAGTATGAACACACCCAGTATGAGACCCTTAAATAAATAAACATATTGAATCAAAGAATTATTGATTCCTAAATCATTATATTAATTGGAAATAAACAAGAGAACTCAAATATTCCATAACAAATAATTGAAGCGATAGGGTTAGGACTTCCCTCCATACTAGCCAATAGATTCTTCTCTAAGATCCAAGGTAATTATATTCTTACAGAACTCACTTATCAGTTATCGATATACTGTTGGATCTCATGTGAGTAGTCATACATTTTCGGCCTTTTCATAATTAAGTAATATCTAAAACTCCCCGCAGTTAGACACATCATTAAGGGGTCATGAAAATTTCCTATGGGGAAGTATACCCAATATATAATACCCCACTAATAATGGGATCAAACACCGTAGATGATGGATACATGAAACCATACCCAACATAGTGAAGAAAAAGATAGAAGATAACAGCCTGGGTAGTGAAGAGTGATATCGAACTCTAATATAAAACTAGTCTATAGTAAGGATCACTCATATTATTCTCTAGCTTGTATAATACATTTCACACATATATGTATTAAGCAAGGTAATTCACCCACTAAATAGAAATAGAAAAATATATATCAAAAGTTATAACATCTCCCAAAATGAGTACATGTCACATCTAATTAGGGAACACGACCGATCCTACAAAGTCAAGTACTACTTATGTCCGTCTAGCTCACATAAAATTTTACACTAGATACATGAAATATTATTGTGATACTTATCATGAAGAAGTTTTTCCATCACTAAGGCATGTGTTGCTTTCACACAAATATAAACATTCTAAAGAACATGGAGTGTGTCAAGTCGTACATAGTGTGCGATGTCACATATATTCTACGGTTTGTTCTCCTTATACACACCATGTAATATAGATAGGGTTCATTAGGTTAGTGGGAAGAAAATAGTGTGTGCTATATTTAAATATCCATTTTAACCCTATCTACGTGGCATAGTGTTAAAAACAGTATGTTTTCTTCAAAATTACATTCCATTTAAATTGAAAATATTTAGAATTGTAATGTCTATACATGTTTACAGTATCACCATCAAAACCGATAAATCTTCTTTGATTCTCATTCATAATTCCTGCAACCCAGGTCATCCAAAAATAAAATTTCTCTTAAATATTGATTCAAACAACCCCTTTCTTGAAAAACACATCCTTGTATGTTTTCCAAATGTACCATACAGCAAAAACTGGTGTAGTTGGAAACCTAAAATCTACTATTGGAATTCAGTAACCAGATTAGACAATTCTTTAATAAAAATATCACTTTTTTTAGTTTTAAAAAAATAATTCACGGATCCCATGAATCACATATTGATTCCTGATCATAGATGAATTTGAATCACTGCTCGAATGAAGCACTGATGATTAAAAACTAATGGAGGGAGAAATCCATGAAAAAAATGGGAAATAAACATTATCCATTGTTCAATTTTAACACCTATAACCCACATTTACTAACCTGTAGTGTCACTAAAAGATAGATTTTGGCCTCCCTTTGCTTCGAAAATGCCTCACGGTCGGTCTTCCATAGTCTTGCATGCCAAAAGCTATGTAGCTAAAAACTTCCAATCCATTATCAGTCTTCAGTCATCATTGTTGAAAATACTTCATTTCAAAACTCTATATTTTTATGTCTCATCAATGATTATCAAATCATTGATCAAATTAGGTTCCTAGATAAATTTGAATCACTATTAAAATGGGAAATTGATGATGAAAAAGGAATAGAGGGAGAAATAAAACAATAAAAAGGAAAAATAAACATTGGTTGTTTATTTGCATGGATTTTATTATTTGTTAGTGGAATTGGTGAAATATCATGAAAATGAATCAGTTATTAAATGATAAATATAAGAAGAAGATAATTAATCAAAATCATGAAAATAATGAGATGTGAATCAATCTTAAAAATTATTTATTCACATTCATTATTAAAAAATGTATATGGAAAATAATAAACAAAATCAACTTCCCATCCTCAAATTGTATCGATCTATAGTGAAAATATTCTCATAAGATATTTCGTTGATGAAAATGATGCAGTAATTGTCTTCTCTTCCAATATCTTTGATCTTACCTCATGTTTTACCTATAATAACTCTCCTATAATCATTATGGTTATGTGGATTACCCTATATATAGTCATAAAAGGGTTATTAATAGATTTTTTAAGGTCTATGAAATAATTATACAATTAATTTATTTATTTATTATTTTATTTTATTTTATCAAACAGTCACTATGATCAATACATTAAGAAAATTTCCATCACTGAACACACTTATTTCACACTAAGGGAGAACCCCACATTCTATTTTTAATAGAAATAATTGTTTTCCAATCCAAGAATCAATTTGGATTATATAAAATTATTTCCATAAAAACTATATTTTCTTTATACATTATATTTATTATTTTTAATATATAATCATTGAGGCTCCACAAGGCATGAAATTCTACACTTATTTACAGCTTACATTCAAAATATTAGATAAAATATTTTAATATTTTTAGTAGGAAAAATAGTTTCATTGCATATTGTGTATGCTATATGTCACGTGAGTTTTTTGTACATGAAGAAGACTATGCCAAGTAGTTCAAATAGATATAGTCCATTGTTCCTCTAAGTTTATTCCATGTACATAACTATATTTTTTTTTAAAATATGTTATTTTATTTTCTCAAAAAATTGAAATGGATTTGAATATTTCACACTATTTGAATGCACCCAAGATAAATGAATTAATTATTTATCAAATTATTAATTTTAATATTTACATTATCCTAAAAGGTAATTATTAAAATGAATACTATATAATTATTAGAAATTATTATTTGTTTCATAAGTTATTGATCTTGATATTATAATGACTATTTTTTGGATTTAAATTAAATTAGTTTCATGGGTTATATCATTATTAAATTTAAATAATGGATTATGTTTTATGTCTCCCCCTTTATTTTTCTACACCTATATGTCCATTGTTTCTTCTAAATAAAACCCTTAATCATTCCATTCAGTCTCCTCACCTGTGTATGAGTAATCATATATAACAGATAGATCTAAAAAGAGGATCCAATTCATGACCTAATTTGTGGAGAAATAAAAAAACAATATAAAGGTATATGGTGTAATGATACAACTCAATTAAATACTAGCTTAAGTTGATTATTCCACTTAGGTAAAGGGTATGATTAACGTTCGGTTGATAAACTAACAATTATAAGGATCATCATTATGAAAAATTATTTGTTTTATTTTATTACAAATTAATGGATAATTTATATTGATAATTTATCATGATATCAGAAATACATGAATTAAAAATCATGAAATATTCAATTAAAAAAATTCATTATACATAAAAACATTTATCATGAGATGAATAATATATTATATAAAATAAACAAAATTTAAAAAAAGACATGTAAAATCATAAAATAATGAAATTTATCCACAATAAATAAGATTCCTCAAATAAATGTCATGTATTAAAGGCACCCCATAGTATAATTTTAAATATTTGGATATTTAAAGTTTTGGTTCTTGAATTTTTCAACGGTAATATAATAATTGGGAAGTGTTAATAAAAATTATTTATAGAACCTAAAAAATGAATTTGATTTAATGATTATATTCTATTATATACAACTTTGGATGAAAGTGTCATGGAATTTAGAATCATGATTCCCTGATTTAAAAGTCCACTCAATGGGTCAAGGAGCTGTAAGATTTCATTTGGAAAGTCAACCTTCCAAAATACCTTCTCATAATTTTTATGGCCTTAGTCAGGTTATAAAAAGATAAATATGTATAATTTTTACTATAATATCAACGTTACAAGCCTTTTGGAGTCTACTGGTAAGTTCAATTGATATTTCATAAAAAATCAGGTGACTAATAATAAAATTATATCATCTTAAAAAAATAATCAGATAATGTAATTTTATATTATTATTTTTATTTTGATAAATTTTAATGTTCATAAACAATTTTATACTTATGTTCAATATTGGATAAATATATTATTCTTTCTTTAACTAATTTTTAATAATTATGTAGGCCCCTATGTATTATATCACGTTATGAATGGAAGCTTTACATTGTGGAACCCTAAACATATGATTTTTCAACAAAGGAGGGATGCTATGGAGAAGAAATTTCCAATAATAAATGCATTGATGATATTATATATTTATAGTGTTTGATGTTGTCATCATATTAAATGATGTCATGAAATCTCATCAAATCTAGTATTCAATTATATTCTTTATGCGTCTCTACGATATTTAGAATGAGAAGTCTAAAAAATGGCTATTTGATATCCCTAAGGAACTATTTACCTGAAATATTCAATCAGTATCACCCATTGTACCTCATGTGTTCTATATTTTTAGCTACATTGAGTATATATACATTGTAAATTATTTACTACCCAATTAATTCTGCATAGATTTGAATTCTGAATCACATCCGTAGTTATTATTCATATTTTTTTGCGAATTTTAAAATGAAAAACAATAATAATTCTATACCGTATATCATTACTCTACTTAAACATGTAGATAATGATAGGGTGGTTGAGAATCATTCTCTTTTTATGGTGAAGATTTTAAAATTAATTATAAAATACAAAAGGTAAAAATTAATTCTAAGGATTCTTTAGAAGGTTCATCCATGTCAACAAAAATCAATTGGAATGAAAGGAAATAATACTATTTATTTTTCACTAGAGAATTTTTTTTCCCTGGATGATTAACTACACCACTACAAAAAATAATTAGGAATCTTCAAGATCATTCATTATTTACTGCGTTCTATATGTATCTACGAATGTTGTATTATATACAACTTATGGTTCCCACATTTTTATATAATTAAAGGAACAATTTGATTCATAAGAGTGTCAACATTTCATATGGATCTAGAAGCCTCTAATAAAGATAAAATCACTATCATGTGTATTGAAGACTAACCACTAACATTATCGACTAGAATGATCTTGAATTTAATGAAATGTTATTATGTTATATCATCTAACAAAAACATCATTTCTATATATAGTCTTTATATTGATGGATTTATTTTAAAATTTTCAAATATATATTTCTGCTTCTATAAATAAGGAGTCTATTATGTTATGGAACACCAAAAAATATCTTTAATGTAAAATTAAACAAACAAAGTCATGTCAACTAACAAAAAATATTGTTCACATGACTCATATCATACCCAACTATGATATCACTACCTAGGTCATGTAAATAAAATTGATTACTTATTTTGTGCATGATTTATATTAATATTATATTAATATTAATCTACATAGTTTATATCATTCCTTTTTACAAGTTAATATAACCTAGGATCTATTAATATGAACAAATAAAAAGGCCACAAATATTTTAGAGTTATTTAATCAAATGTGTGTGGACCATTTCCATTTATAAAATGGTGTGGATAGATATACATGATAAATTTTATTAGTGAATTTAATAGATATGGATATGTCCACTTATTTAGTTATAAGAAACATTCCTTATATAAATTTAATCAATATATGAATAATGATGAGAAGCATACTGGTAAGAAAATAAAGAAACTCTGCACATACTGTGGTGGTGAATATCTTAACCAAGAATTCATTATTATTATATGGTAGTTTGGGAATGAAACCCAACCCACAGATCCATATAAAAAAGAATTGAATGTTTTATATAAAATGAGGAACTGGAAATTTCTTCACATGGTGATATTAGTGACGATTCATTCAAATCATTCATTATACATTTGGGGATAATCATTTTAAAAAGTAATGTATTTACTAAACGGAGTGCTAAATAAATTATCCGAAAATATTCCATATGAACTTTTGTATTTATGTAAACCTGTTTGGTCACATATATGAGGGTGGGTTTGGAATCATTTGATTTTGCCTCACCTATATATTATCATACACCAAGAGAAAATAAAGTTACTTCTTTTTTATCTCATAATCAAATTAGAGGATAGTACATGTATAAAACTTAAAATATGATTGTTTTCATTAAAAAATCACCAAACAACCAAAGAGGAATCAAATATAGAAAAATTACTATATGAGTGATATAAACTTCAATAAATTTATGGATCAAAATACCCATGAGTTGGAAAATTAACATATTCCTTAAATCCCCATGGAAAAGGATGTTATTGATACAAAATTATATATAGGTGAATAATATATATCAAATAACCTTGATGATATGATTTTTTGTCAAAAAATATAATGAATAATTATTTGTTTATAATAATGTTAATTTATCCTACAAGTTAGGGTAAAGTGTTAAAAATCATCAAAATGGAAGCAATTTCTAAATTATGCAATGGATTCTATGTAAAAAAACCATTTTTGGATTTTGGTAGATTATCTAGTGGATGTGAATTCAATTTTTTGTAAATTTTTTACCAAAAGAAACTAGAAAGGGATGGACAATTCCTTATCTATAAATCTATAGTGGTTGAAAATGAGCTCAGATAGATTTAATGAATAGACAACAAATATTTTTTCACAATTTCAATGAAAAAATCTTAAAAATACAAAATTTAAATAATATATTACCAAGACTATGATATTTGGAAAATGGATTTCAAAATAACTTTCCTTAATGTTAACCATTATAGATATTTATATATGATATAATTTGAAAAAGTTGTGACTCAGAATAATTTAAAAAATGTATGAGAGTTCTGGAGATCTAATTATGAATTGGATAAAAAACTAGGTCATGGAAAATTCATATTGATGAATCAAAAAAATGATTTGGTTTTATAATGAAAAATAATTAATTTTTATGTCGAAAAAAATTTGAGTGGGAGTGCAATAATTTCCTTGATATTATTTGTGGATGAAATATTACTGAAAAGAAATTAAATACATGTCATATAGTTCATTAAGATAAAGATAAATATATAAATCTCTATAAGATACTTATGTAATGAAAAATGTATTATTGGGATCATTATTCCACATTCAAGATCCAAGAGACTACTAGGACCATGTCAAGGTACATTCATTGACACAAGATATTATATAAAGAATAATCCGTCAAGGTATTGTTTAGAATGTCGCATGGAATAAATATGTATTTAAAAATGTTTCAAAGAACATGAGGAGATAAAGAGAATGAAAAATGTATCTTATACATCTATGATATGGTTAGTCATGTATGATATTTTATATACCACTCAAGATGTTTCCTATGCCTTTTTATGGTTGGAAGATATAATGATGAACTTGGAGACTACTATTAGAAGGTAGTCATCACTACTTTTTCAATTGGTTTCCCGAACATCATTATTAGAAATGTTTAAAATATCTCAGCCAGATAATGAGAACCTTCAATAGAAAATGAATGCTATGAAATATGTGAGGATGGATGAATTTTTGTGTGAAGATAGTGTTCTTAAATTTTGTAAGAGGCTTTGTGCTTCAGCTATACCTTAGCTAAAAAGGGTGTTTTTGGATGATGCCTATAGTTAGAATTTATCCAAAAATTATAGTATCACAGAGATAAATAGATATTTAATGGAGCATTTCTGGTTAGATAACATGAAGAGAGAAAATACGGATTACGTATCAATATGTTTAGTCTGTCAACAAGTGAAGGTCTAATGAAAATATCCCAGAAGAGTCATGAAACCTCTACCTATTCCTCTATGGAAACGGGATAACATCACCAAGGATTTTTTTCATGGGATTATCCATGACTCTGAGAATCAATTATTCAATGTGGGTAATTGTGTATTGACATACAAAATCTACATATTTTCTTGCTATAATGGAGGATATTTCATTAGATATACTAGAAAGACTCAAAATATATGAAGTTGTGAGAATTCATTGGGAACCTCTCTCAATTGTGTCTGATCGTGACCCATAATTTGCATCAAAATTCTGGAAAAGTCTTCAGAATGATTTGGAAACCGAACATGGATTAAGTACTCCTTATCACCCTCAAACTGACGGGCAATCAGATATGGTGATCCAAAACTTATAGGATATAGTGCTATCATGTTCACCTGAAATTCATGGTATGTGGGATCAATATTTACATTTAGTGGAGGTTTTCTACAAAATAGTTTCCATTCATGCATTCAAATGGAACCATATGAAGCATCGTATGGAAAGAGATTTCATACACCAACATATTGGGATGAAGTCACCAGTAGAAAAAACATTTTTAACATAGTCAATTTGATTTTGGTTTCTTATAAACTGAGGTAAAATATTTTTTCAGAGATTTTTTGGCATTGGTTTTTTAAAAACTAGGGCCAAAAACTAAAAAAACTATTTTGGCGTCGGTTTTTAAAAAAACCGATGCCAAAAAATAATAAAAAATGTTATGACGTTGGTTTTTATGAAATTTGACGCCAAAAAATTAAGAAAAATTACAGTCCTATAGATAATTCCCTAAGATATTATTTGACTATTGAAGGAGAAAAAACGGAGTTACGGATTAAAAGTTATGGATGTTGGAAGTTGATGTTCTTTTAAAGAAGTCATAATTAGGTCCAACTTTCAAATTCCATAACTTTTAATCCGTAACTCCGTTTTAGCTCCTCGACCATTAAAATCTAATCTTATAGAATTCCCTAAAACCTAGTAATTTTTTTTAATGTTTTGGCAACAGTTTTCATAAAAACCAATTCCATTTATTTTTTGTTTTTCACGACGGTTTTAAAAAAACAACGCCCAAAATTTTTTCTTTTAATTTTCACGTTTATTTTCATAAAAACTAATGCCAAATCTAATTTTCTATTTTTGGCATCGGTTTTTTTAAAAAATGACGTGAAAAACAATTATTTTTTCTTTTCTCATCAGTTTTTTTAAAAAACCCGATGCGAAACGTTTTTTTTATCTTTTTAGCATCGGTTTATTAAAAACCCGATGCCAAAAATGATATCGATTGGAATTTTTGGCCTCAGTTTTCATAAAAACCCGACGCTAAAAGACCAACATATATCCTGTTTTGCATCAGTTTGAAACTAAACCGATGCCAGATAGTATTCACAAATACGTAGGATCAGAATTTCAATTTTTTCACAACGCGTGTTTAACTTTTTAAAATCCCGCCTACATTTTCATACAACTCAATCAAAAATATAGTCATTTACTATATATAAATCCATTTCTCCTTGATTCATCATTTTCATCCTCTTCAATTCAATCAAGTTTTCAACATGGTATCAATCGTTAATTTGAATACGGTACCTATTCTATTCATTTATTTTCTTCATTATTAATGTCCATCATTTATAAGATACTCGATTAGATTTCATATAATTATGATTTAATTTTATTATCAAGATAAAAATATAAAACATTCGGATGATATTTACCAAGCTTGGTGTAAGTTTAATTATCGATCGTCGTTTTCATTATCACATGAGTTCTACACTAAATATAAGAGATATGATGATAAACAATATATAATTTCAATTGAAGATCCAAAAATAATTGAAATGTGTTTGAAGTATTATGTATATTTTATATCCTTTGGTGTATGTGATTTAAATTCATGTTTATCTTGTTTTCTTTAAAACAAGTAGTATCAATCGAAACATTTACATGTTCAACTTCCGACAGCCATAACATTTGATCCGTAACTCCGTTTTAGCTCCACGGCCAGTCAAATAGAAGATTAAGAAATTCTATAAAACATCAAAGAATAAAAAATTACTTTTTGGCGTCTTTATTTGTAAAAACTGACGCCAAAATAAGTTTCTTCCATTTATGGTGTCAGTTTTTTTCAAGAACCGAGGCTGAAACTATTATTTCATCTTTTTGGCATAGGTTTTTAAGGAAACTGATGCCAAAAATGACGCAGATGAGTTTATTTGGCCATGGTTTTTTACAAAACTGATGCTAAAAAACAAATGAAATTTGTTTTTGGCGTCGATTTACAAAAACCGACGTAAAAAGTCATATTTTTTACGTCGGTGACTTCAATGTCGGTTAAAAACCAATGTAAAAAATAAAAATACCAACATTAAATACCTTTTTTATACTAGTGAGTATGGGAAAGGAATATTGTGGTCCAAGATCTTGTGGAGGAAACAACAAAAAGGTAGAGAGTATTCTATTCCATATCGAAGCATTTCAAATCATATAAAATAGTTATGTCGGTAAGCAAAGGATTTTGTGTTTCATGTGGGTTATCATGTATTGTTATAAGTATATCTTAGGAATAGAGTAATAAGATTTGGGAAAAAATGGAAACATGGCCATAGGTACATATTCCCTTTTGAAATTATTAAAATAATTGGATCTATTAAATATTGTTTTGTTATGTAGCCTTACCTATCTAAAGTACACAATGTGTTTCATGTCTAATTGTTGTGAACGTACCTACCAAACCCAATGCATGTCCTCAGTTCTGAAAGTATAGAATTGGTACCTAAACAATCATATTGGGATGATCCTATTGTCACGACCCGCCCTCGGGGCCCGTGCCATGACTACCCCAAGCACGCCTTCCATAGGCCAGGGGCTGGTGACTAGCACCAAGGCGTAAATCCCGGTAAAAAGGGAAGGCATTTCCTTTGTAAAGTAAACAAGCACCACAGAGTAAGAAAGCGGAAAAGTAAACACTAAGTAAAAACATAATACAAGTGAAGTGCGGAAAAGGAAAAGGGCCAGTATACAAACCCAAACTGAAAGTAAAGTACAACTCGAAAGGGAAAACAACAACTGTAAAGTAAAATCCGCTACACCAAGCTGTCCACTGGAAATCCCACCTGAAGGGTGAGTACAGATAGCTCCACAGCTCCTCGGGTCCCGTAGTCCACTTCGAGTACGTCCCGCCCAGTGGTCCACCTCCAGGTACCGTCCTGCTCTGCACGCCTCAACCACGATCAACGTTGTCCGTCGTCTGCAACCAACACAACATAGTGCGGGCATAGCCCGTGCAGGGGTGAGTATAAGCTACTCAGTAGGGTCCCCAAGACCCCCAAAGGTCTCCCAAAATCAACAAAGGATAAACCACAAAGGAAAGATACAATCACGAAGTAACAACCGACACTGCTTAGGTATATGCCCATACATATACCTAAGTCATCAATTCCAAAATGCTCCAACCTCCGAGCCTAAGTACAACTCAGTCCACACAGGAAAGAATATGTATTCCACACAGGAAAAAAACGTAATCCACACAGGATAGCACAACACAATCCACATAGGAAGGTAAACAGGATTCAGCTCACACAGGTATACTTCGTATGATGTTAGAGATAATCAGATATAGACATCGATTCTTCTAAGTCGTCGGACCCACAAAGGATCTGTAGGTACTAACCCTCGCAATGACCCATGCAGGATCGATCATGAAGTTGAAGCCAAAGCTATTGGGAAACTCCTTCTACATCAAGTATAGTGCTTATGCCGCTACAACCAAGCGCTCCCCTGTGCCGCTACAACCAAGCGCACCTCTTTCGTGGGTCTGCCGCTACAACCAAGCGCTCTGCTGTGCCGCTACAACCAAGAGCACCTCTGTCGTGGGTCTGCTGCTACAGCCAAGCGCTCCATGTGCCTCTACAACCAAGCGCACCTTTGTCGTGGGTTTGCCGCTACAACCAAGCGCTCCCATGTGCCGCTACAACCAAGCGCACCTTTGTCGTGGGTCTGCAGCTACAACCAAGCGCTCCCCTGTGCCGCTACAACCAAGCGCACCTCTGGGCTATCCGTAACACACCGAGTCGTCAAGTATCAACCGGCTCTAGGGTTTCCTCACACAGCATGCTCGTTCCGGGAGGGTCCACTCCACGAGCTAAGAGGTCGATGCATCAACTGACATGTAATCCGGCATTGATGTATCCCAAGATGTACCGTGGTGATCACTACCAAAAACACGGAGGATTTCCGTACTGTTTTCATCATCGTCGCAGTCGAATCCGCTGAGGATCTCTATACAGTTGTCGTCGTCACAGTAGCGGCCGCAGCCCGCTCTAGGGTTCCCGCACATAGCAAGCTCGTTCCGGAGGGTCCGCTCCACGATCCGAGAAGCTGATACATCAACTGTCACAAAACCGGAGTTGATGTATCCAAAAGTTCCGTATCGTCAACAGGAACTCAACGCAACAGACGGCGCGTCAATCGGACGCCCGGTCTGAGAGTTATTGGTCTTTTCGTTCCAGGGGCCCGGTTGGTTTTTTAAGGCAAAACCAACCCGACCGTACTCCACCTGCATCCAAACCTCGGGCGGAGTATGCCAAAAGATTTGTCTCACTAAGAGGAACTCAACAAAGTTGACATCACGTCAATCGGACGTTCGTAGCTCAAGATATGAGCGTTTCCGCTCCGAGGGCCCTGTTGGTTTCGTGTACGAACCAACCCGGCCGAACTCAAAGTATTCCGAAACCTTGAGTGCGATATACCGAAACGACCGTCTCGATCCAAGGATCGCATCGCCGCTGACGGTGCGTCTTTTGGAAGTCTACATCTCATGTTATAGTCATTTCAATCCAAACCGCTCGGTAACGGGGGTTTCGGGCCCGGGCCGTCCCGGCCCGAGACCCCCCGGTTGGCCCGAACCGGGTCGACCCTCACCGGACAGGGTCGACCCGGCCCGGCCCAGCTCGGCCCGGCCTGACCCGGCCAGGCCTGGCGGACCGGCTTGGCGCGCCGGTTCGGCGCAAGGTAGCGCGCTGGGCGCGCTGCCAGCTCGGCTGAAGGCCGAGCTGATTGGAACGGGGGGTGCCTGCCCCCCCCCCCCCCCTTTGTGAAACTGCCCCCCCCCCCCTCATTATGGGGGGTCGTTTATTTGCTGGCTGGGGGAATTAATTCCCCCCGGTTTGCCTCCCTTCCGGCCGGCCCGACCTGGCCGGCCGGTTCTTCCACAACGGGACCGGCAAAGGTCGGTCCCCTTCCGGCTTCCGACACCGGCAGCCCGGCTGGCCGCCGGTCTTCTCGTTCCGCCGCAGCCCAGAATCCGGTCGCTGCCTTCGTTGTCCGGCAGGGCGCGACGACGTCGCGCCCTTCCCCCGCGGCCCTGCTCCGGCCGCGGTGTCTCTGACTTTCTTCGACGCGGTGCGACGGCGTCGCATCCTTGCATTATTCTACGACACGGCGCGACGGCGCCGTGAGTTTCTTGCCGTATGATCCTGCATGGTGCGACGGCAACGCGCCACACCCGTTTCAATCCACAACAGAATCAACATGAAAAAGGAGGAGGGTCGGCTGTGTTCGTGCGGTCCGGCCCCCTCGCGTTATTTGCTAACAATTGGACAAATTTCACGAAGAAATAATCACGGGAATAAATCATGAACAAAGGAATAAAATAAACCCCTACTTCGGTTTCAAGTGCGGAGCACGTCAACAAGCTGCAGAAGACAAGCGTCGCGGAGGTCGGGCGTCGCGGAAACCGAACGTCGTATCCATTGATGTCGAGGTGCGTCCGAAGAGGTACGTCGCTGGAGAAGCTTCGTAAGCTGACGGAGAAAGTCTGAGGAAGAAATGATGTCTCCTTTCGTTGACACTGGAAGAAGATCGAAGATGCGGCGTCGTCGATCTTCAGAAATACACCGGCTACGAAGAAGAGAAGCAGCGTTCTTCGTCGGAGCTTAAGTGTTCTTCATCAAGGTTGAAGAAGATGGAGAGAACTTCCCAAATCCTCTCAAGGTGGAAAAGGATACCAACCAAAATAAAATAAGCTTAAAGTTTATTTTATTTACACAATTAAACAACTTGAATTTCAAAAGTTTGAAATTAAAACAACTCAACTCAATAAATAACCCAAGTTGTCAAGATTAATTAAAGAGGAGTTATAGGGAGTTTAAAGGGAAGATGAAGTGTTAGGGTTCATGTGGGCCCCACCACACTTAATCCTCTCAAGAGAGGTTAAGTGGATGTGGGTCCCACCCCTAACTCCCTTTGGGAGGTTATAACCAACTTGGATAATAATAAAATGTGTTTCCACATTTTATTTAACTTGATTTTATATTCCCAAGAACTAACTCTCAACCCGCATAAAACGCAACCTCGGAAAAGGTCTCCTTAAGCAAATATCGGTGATGCGAGTTCATAGGTGCCCTCAGAATTCGATTCCGGGCACCGGTTCAAAAGTTAGAAATTCCCGCTCATTCGTTCACTGAACGTACCCGAGCCAAACTTCGTAAATTGATTCCGGGCACTATGGGCCTCAGAATCAGGTGCCGTCAGAAACCGCACTCTTGTAAAATTCCAAAGAAAATTAAGAAAAAATTTCCCTTGAATTTTACGAGTCTTTACATTACTCCCATCTCAGGGCTTTACGTCCCCGTAAAGATACATCAAAACTAGGGAAACAAATGAGGGTACTGAGCACGCATCTGAGGCTCCCGCTCCCAAGTGCTCTCCTGGAGGTTCCTGTGTTTCCATCTGATGCGCACAAGAGGAATCGACCGTCCACGTAGGACCCACTCCTGTAGATCCTCAATCTCCACCGGGACCTCCGTAAAAGTCTCCCCATCATCAACGTCAAGCTCCCCATGGTCAATGATGTGCGCCGGGTCGTGCACGTATCTCCTTAGCTGAGATACGTGGAAGACGTCGTGCACCCGGTGCAACTGAGGTGGTAGAGCCAGGCGATAAGCCACCTCGCCTATCCTGCTGAGGACCTAGAATGGTCCGATGAAGCACGGAGATAACTTGCCGCCTCAGCCAAATCTCTGTAATCAACGTAGAGGTGAGACACGTAAGAAGACGTGGTCGCCATCCTCAAACTCTAGTGCCCTCCGCCTCCCATCAGCGAAAGACTTCTATCGGCTCTAAGCTGTCTTCATCCGCTCCTAGATGACCAGGACCTTCTCTATCTTGGCCTGGACAACCTCTGGTCCCACAAGAGCTGCTATGATTTCTTCTTTGCTGATAAGAGAAATCTGGTCTCATCCCTTGGATGAACCATGTTCTTTTCCTAATACAGTCAATCCCGACATGGATGATACTAATTCATACCAAGGATGACGTCGTAAGGCCTTCGATGCTACTACCAAGAGATCCAACCGTTACTCTCACCTCCATGGGTTGAGTCACACTGTCGGATTCAGTGTGTGGTAACTGGGTCTCCTCCAGTAGATGTCTCACAAATGAGGATCAAGTCAACAGTCAAAACTGGAACCACTTAGTAACAACACAAAAGAGGATAGGAATGAAAAAATCACAAAGGTATGCGTCTTTTATTATTGCAGCTCATATTACAAAGACGCTACACAACAACAACAAGGAACTAGAAGTACAAAGGACATATCCACTAGTTCCGTTCCTATCCATCTGCTCCCAGAGCTCCATGATCGAAGGCCTCAACTGCCTGAAGCTGAGCTCTCGCATGTCCTCCTGTCCCATGCGGTCGGGGTGGACCTCCTGGTGGTGGTGGTGGCAATACCCCGAAGTGTCTTCCACCTCCAGCTGCACGGCCAGCTCCCCTGCCATGGTCACCTACTCCTTGCGGCCCGCCCTGATCGAACCTCTGCCTCTGCCTGGGGGGTCCTTCGTCTATCTGCTGGTCATCCGTATGGCGGGTCGGACAGTCACGAGCCATGTGACCAATACCGCCGTAGGAGTAACACTTCCCTCTCATGGCAAGTCGTTGTCCACCCTGAGTGCCTCGCACAAACGATCCAGAGTCATGCTGTCGAACACCTGTAGGTCTAGTCCTCTTGGACCCCGGCGTCATCTGTCTACTATCCACTGCAGAAGACTATGTCGCATGCCGGCAAGTGGTGGGTCCTGCTACTAGAGACTGCTCAGCAAGGAAACTCTCTACTAAGAGGGCTCGCTCCAACACCCCTTCCTGAGTCGGAATGTTGAGGGAGATCATCGAAGCCCTGATCTCGTGCCCCAGTCCCTGCTCGAAGGTCCGGGCCCGGAAGAACGGGTCCCGTACCATATCTGTGGAGTAGCGCGAGAGATCAGTAAATTTCGCCGAGTACTGGGCCACTGTTAAGCTGCCCTTCCGCAGCTGAAGAAGCTCCTGAATGCGCACCGCATGGAGGGTGGCTGGGACGAACTCCGAGCGGAAGATGCTCTCAAATTCCATCTAGAGAAGAGATGTCTCGTCGTGCACCTGGAGCATCAAGATCCACCATCGGCCCGCTGTTGCGTGCAGTAGGCTCGCAGCGAGGATCACCATGAGGTCTGCTGGTGTCCTCACTAGCCTGAAAACTCGAACGACCAACTCCAGCCAGTCCTCGACTGCCTGTGGGTCCGTCTCCCGATGAAACCTGGGCGGTCGCTAGCGCTGGAACTCATGCAGGACACTAAGGCGATGTGCATCGTCAACAGCTGGGGCTGGTAGCATCGGTGGCTCGGCGGGTATAGGTACCGTCGATGCCTCAGCTGTCAAAGGACCCTGTACCGAGTCCTCGACGTTCGGTGGGCTCTCGCCACGCACATCGCTCTGAACCCTAGCTGGCTGCCATCGTGGAGCCATCCTGAAAAGGAAACATGTGTGCCACGGTCAGATCAGTATACCTGGTGAGCTGACACAAGTAATCACAAAGAAAACTTGAAACACACAAGCAATCAATGTTTTCGTGCATTAAGTCAGAAATCAGAAGTCAGGGTCCTGGTGTACGGATACGTCGGCCGCCGCACCAACACTGGACTCCCTGGATTGATAACCACACCCAATACGCTGAACACTATTGCTTTACACAGAAGAAAGATCAGAGTCTGTGGTAGAACCGAACTCCTATGATACCAATTGTGACAACCGGGTCCCAATGACAGCACAGACACCCCGCCTTAACATGGTCGTCGGGTCCTTGCCCACCAGGTACCACCAATTGCCCCGCAGACACGTGAGGCCCATCCTAGGGTCCACCCACATGCCTGAATGGGTCATCTGACTAATATGATAGTCCCCACAGGCCAACACATGTCCTTTCCAGTGTGCTTTGTCCTCACTCACACACACCCTGGGTAACTTCCCAGAGGGTCACCCATCCTGGTCACTACTCCAGGCCAAGCACGCTTAACTGTGGAGTTCTAACCAGACAGGCTCCCGAAAAGGAAGGTGCACCTTGTTGACATGAGTCATGTCATTTAGTCATTTAACCCTTTATCATTTGGGGATGTTACAATCACCCCCCCCCCTTTAGAGCACAACGCCCTCGTTTTGGGCCCTACATCTCAACCCAGGCAGTGCACCGCACTTAAGGCTGGGTACCACCTCTGATCCCACAAGAGCTGCTATGATTTCTTCTTTGCCGATAAGAGAAATCTGGTCTCATCCCTTGGATGAACCATGTTCTTTTCCTAATACAGTCAATCCCGACATGGATGATACTAATCCATACCAAGGATGACGTCGTAAGGCCTCGAAGCTACTACCAAGAGATCCAACTTTTACTCTCACCTCCATGGGTTGACTCACACTGTCGGCTTCAGTGTGTGGTAACTGGGTCTCCTCCAGTAGATGTCTCACAAATGAGGTTCAAGTCAACAGTCAAAACTGGAACCTCTTAGTAACAACACAAAAGGGGACAGGAATGAAAACATCACAAAGGTATGCGTCTTTTATTATTGCAACTCATATTACAAAGATGCTACACAACAACAACAAGGAACTAGAAGTACAAAGGACGTATCCACTAGTTCTGTTCCTGTCCATCTGCTCCCAGAGCTCCATGATCGAAGGCCTCAACTACCTAAAGCTGAGCTCTCGCATGTCCTCTTGTCCCCTGCGGTCGGGGTGGACCTCCTGGTGGTGGTGGTGGCAACACCCCAAAGCGTCGTCCACCTCCAGCTGCATGGCCATCTCCCCTGCCATGGCAACCTGCTCCTTGCGGCCCGCCCTGATCGAACATCTGCCTCTGCCTGGGGGGTCCTTCGTCCATCTGTTGGTCATCCGTATGGCGAGTAGAACAGTCACGAGCCATGTGACCAATCCCGCCGCAGGAGTAACACTTCCCTCTCATGGCAAGTCGTTGTCCACCCCGAGTGCCTCGCACAAACAATCTAGAGTCATGCTGTCGACCACCTGTAGGTCTAGTCCTCTTGGACCCCTGCGTCATCTGCCTACTGTCCGCTGTAGAAGACTCTGCCGCATACCGGCAAGTGGTGGGTCCTGCTGCTAGAGACTGCTCAGCAAGAAAACTCTCCACTAAGAGGGCTCGCTCCAACACCCCTGCCAGAGTCGGAATGTTGAGGGAGATCATCGAAGCCATGATCTCGCGCCTCAGTCTCTGCTCGAAAGTCCGGGCCCGGAAGAACGGGACCCGTACCATATCTGTGGAGTAGCACGAAAGATCAGTAAATCTCACCGAGTACTGGGCCACTGTTAAGCTGCCATGCCGCAGCTGAAGAAGCTCCTGAATGCGCACTGCACGGAGGGTGGCTGGGACGAACTCCGAGCGGAAGATGCTCTCAAAGTCCGTCCAGAGAATAGATGTCTCGTCGTGCACCTGGAGCATCAAGCTCCACCATCGGCCCGCTGCTGCGTGCAGTAGGCTCGCAGCGAGGATCACCATGAGGTCTGCTGGTGTCCTCACTAGCCTGAAAACTCGAATGACCGCCTCCAACCAGTCCTCGGCTGCCTGGGGGTCTGTCTCCCCACGAAACCTGTGCGGTCGCTGGCGCTGGAAATCATGCAGTGCACTAAGGCGATGTGCATCGTCAGCAGTTGGGGCTGGTAGCATCGGTGGCTCGGCGGGTATAGGTACCGCCGGTGCCTCAGCTGTCAAAGGGCCTGGTACCGAGTCCTCGACGTTCGGTGGGCTATCGCCATGCATATCGCTCGGAACCCTAGCTGGCTGCCGTCGTGGAGCCATCCTGAAAAGGAAACATGTGTACCACGGTCAGATCAGTATACCTGGTGAGCTGACACAAGTAATCATAAAGAAAACTTGAAACACACAAGCAATCAATGTTTTCGTGCATTATGTCGGAAATCAGAAGTAAGGGTCCTGGTGTACAGATACGTCGGCCGCCGCACCAACATTGGACTCCCTGGACTGATAACCACACCCAATACGCTGAACACAATTGCTTTACACAGAAGAAAGATCAGAGTCTGCGGTAGAACCGAACTCCTCTGATACGAATTTGTCACGACCCACCCTCGTGGCCCATGCCGTGACTACCCCAAGCCCGCCTTCCATAGGCCAGGGGCTGGCGACTAGCACCAAGGCATAAATCCCAGTAAAAAGGGAAGGAATTTCCTTTGTAAAGTAAACAAGCACCACAGAGTAAGCAAGCGGAAAAGTAAACACTAAGTAAAAACAGAGTACAACTGAAGTGCAGAAAAGGAAAAGGGTCAGTATAGAAACCCAAATTGAAAGTAAAGTACAACTCGAAAGGGAAAACAACAACTGTAAAGTAAAAGCCGCTACACCGAGCTATCCACTAGAAATAACACATGAAGGGTGGGTACAGATAGCTCCACAGCTCCTCGGGTCCCGTCGTCCGCTCCGAGTACATCCCGCCCAGTGGTCCACCTCCAGGTACCGTCTTTCACTGCACGCCTCAACCACGATCAACGTTGTCCGTCTTCTGCAACCAACACAACGTAGTGCGGGCATAGCCCGTGCAGGGGTGAGTATAAGCTACTTAGTAGGGTCCCCGAGACCCCCGAAGGTCTCCCAGAATCCACAAAGGATAAACCACAAAGGAAAGATACAATCACGAAGTAACAACCGACACTACTTAGGTATATGCCCATACATATACCTAAGTCATCAATTCCAAAACGCTCCAACCTCCGAGCCCAAGTACAACTCAGTCCACACAGGAAAGAATACGTATTCCACATAGGAAAGCAAAACATAATCCACACAGGATAGCACAACATAATCCACACAGGAAGGTAAACAGGATTCAGCTCACACAGGTATACTTCGTATCATGTTAGAGATAATCAGATGTAGCCACTGATTCTTCTAAGTTGTCGGACCCACAAAGGATCTGTAGGTACTAACCCTCGTAATGACCCATACAGGATCGATCATGAAGTTGAACCCAAAGATATTGGGAAACTCCTTCTCCATCAATTATAGTGGTTATGCAGCTACAACCAAGCGCTCCCCTGTGCCGCTACAACCAAGCGCACCTCTGTCGTGGGTCTACCGCTACAACCAAGCGCTCCCCTGTGCCGATACAACCAAGCGCCCCTCTGTCGTGGGTCTGCCGCTACAACCAAGCGCTCCCATGTGCCGCTACAACCAAGCGCACCTTTGTCGTGGGTCTGCCGCTACAACCAAGCGCTCCCCTGTGCCGCTACAACCAAGCGCACCTTTGTCCTGGGTCTGCCGCTATAACCAAGAGCTCCCCTGTGCCACTACAACCAAGCGCACCTATGGGCTATCCGTAACACACCGAGTCGTCAATTCTCAACCGGCTCTAGGGTTTCCGCACACAGCATGCTCGTTTCGGGAGGGTCCACTCCATGAGCTAAGAGGTCGATGCATCAACTGACATGTAATCCGACGTTGATGTATCCCAAGATGTACCGTAGTGATCAATACTGAAAACACGGAGTATTCCCGTACCGTTTTCATCATCGTCGCAGTAGAATCCACTGAGGATCTCTGTACAGTTGTCGTCGTCACAGTAGTGGTCGCAGCTAGCTCTAGGGTTCCCGCACACAGCAAGCTCGTTCAGGAGGGTCCGCTCCACGAGCCGAGAAGCTGATACATCAACTGTCACAAAACCAGAGTTGATGTATCCAAAAGTTCGGTATCGTCAACAGGAACTCAACGCAACAGACGGCGCGTCAATCAGACGCTCGTTCTGAGAGTTATTGGCTTTTTCGTTCCAGGGGCCCGGTTGGTTTTATAAGGCAAAACCAACCTGACCGTACTCCACCTGCGTCCAAACCTCAAGTGGAGTATTCCAAAAGATCCGTCTCACTAAGAGGAACTCAACAAAGTTGGCGGCACGTCAATCGGACGTCCCTAGCTCAAGATATGAGCGTTTCCGCTCCGAGGGCCCGGTTGGTTTCGTGTACGAACCAACCCGGCCGAACTCAATGTATTCTGAAACCTTGAGTGTGATATACCGAAACGACCACCTCGATCCAAGGATCTCATCGCCGCTATCAGTTCATCGTTTGGAGGTCTACATCTCAAGTTATGGGCATTTGAATCCAAACCGCTCGGTAACGGGGGTTTCGGGCCCGGGCCGTCCCGGCCCGAGACCCCCCGGTTGGCCCGAAACGGGTCGCCAGCCCCGGACAGGGTCAACCCGACCCGGCACGGGCCGACGTGGCCCGGCCCGGTGCGGCCCGGCCCGGCCCGCCCGGCCCGACCTGGCCTGGCCTGGCGGACTGGCTAGGCGCGCCGGTTCGGCGCAAGGCAGCGCGCTAGGCGAGCTGATTAGAACGGGGGGCGCCTGCCCCCCCTCATTATGGGGGGTCGTTTATTTGCTGGACGGGGGAATTAATTCGACCCGGTTTTCCTCCCTTCCGGCCGGCCCGACCTGGCCGGCCGGTTCTTCCTCAACGGGACCGGCAAAGGCCGGTCCCCTTCCGGCTTCTGACACCGGTGGCCCAGCTGGCCGCCGGTCTTCTCGTTCCGCCGCGGCCCTGCTCCGGCCACGACCTTCGTGTTCCGGCACGGCGCGACGGCGTCGCGCCCTTCCGCCGCGGCCCTGCTCCAGCCGCGGTGTCTCCGACTTTCTTCGACGCGGCGTGACGGCGTCGCGTCCTTGCATTATTTTACGACGCAGCGCGAGGGCGCCGTGCGTTTCTTGCCGTATGATCCTGCACGGTGTGACGGCACCGCGCCACACCCGTTTAATTCCACAACAGAATAAACATGAAAAAGGAGGAGGGTCGGCCGTGTTCATGCGGTCCGGCCCCCTCGCATTATTTGCTAACAATTGGAAAATTTTCACGAAGAAATAATCATGGGTATAAATCATGAACAAAGGAATAAAATAAACCCCTACTTCGGTTTCAAGTGCGGAGCACATCAACAAGCCACAGAAGACAAGCGTCGCGGAGGTCGGGCATCGCGGAAACCGAATATCGTTTCCGTTAATGTCGAGGTGCATCCGAAGAGGTACGTCGCTGGAGAAGCTTCGTAAGCTGATGGAGAAAGTATGAGGAAGAAACGATGTCTCCTTTCGTTGACACTGGAAGAAGATCGAAGATGTGGTGTCGTCGATCTTCGGAAACACACCGGCTACAAAGAAGAGAAGCGGCGTTCTTCGTCGGAGCTTAAGCATTCTTCGTCAAGGTTGAAGAAGATGGAGAGAACTTCCCAAATCCTCTCAAGGTGGCAAAGGATACCAACCAAAATAAAATAAGCTTAATGCTTATTTTATTTACACAATTAAACAACTTGAATTTCAAAAGTTTGAAATTAAAACAACTCAACTCAATAAATAACCCAAGTTGTCAGGATTAATTAAAGTGGAGTTACAGGGAGTTTAAAGGGAAGATGAAGTGTTAGGGTTCGTGTGGGCCCCACCACACTTAATCCTCTCAAGGGAGGTTAAGTGGATGTGGGTCCCACCCCTAACTCCCTTTGGGAGGTTATAACCAACTTGGATAAAAATAAAATGTGTTTCCACATTTTATTTAACTTCATTTTAAATTCCCAAAAACTAACTCTCAACCCGCATAAAACGCAACCTCAGAAAAGGTCTCCTTAAGCGAATATCAGCGCTGCGAGTTCATCGGTGCCCTCAGAATTCGATTCTGGGCACCGGTTCAAATGTTATAAATTCCCGCTCGTTCGTTCATTGAACGTACCCATGCCAAACTTCAGAAATTGATTCCGGGCACTCCGGGCCTCGGAATCAGGAGCCGTCAGAAACCGCACTCTTGTAAAATTCCAAAGAAAATTAAGAAACAATTTCCCTTGAATTTTATGGGTATTTACACCTATCTAGAATCTATATACAATTGAACAATTGTGGAGGAATCAGATGACATGACTGGTAAAGATTCTTTAGTAAATCATAAAATTGAAGAGGCAACATGGGAGCCTGAGGAGCTTATATAGAAGACCTACCCAATTATTTTTTATGGTAACATTTTTTGAATTTTGGGGATGAAGGTTTTTTAAGGTGGGAAGAATGAAACACTCCATGGTTTTGAAAATAAATATTGAATCCACGAAAAAATGAGTCTCTACCAAAAAACCCATTTTTAACATATCTAGTGAACATAATTTTTCCACCACAGTAATTTCAAATTTAAAAAACTGACATACACAGTTTCTTCCAGTAAGATATTTATAGTTTAATAAGACAAATAAAATATATGGTGAATAGACATACCCTAATGAATACCAACATGAATAGTAATATAACCTTTATGAATGGTAAATAATAATATTATTTTTTTTTTCTTTTATGGTTATAAGATAATGAGATCATGATTATTTTTCAATGTGATATAAAACGAATTATAGTTTTAAATTTGATATATTTCAAAATAAAATAAGATTTAATTTTAAAATAAAATTAATAATATTTAGAAATTTATGTTCTAAAAATGGACATCAATTTTTCGGGTAGAAAACCCTTACCTAAATACATGATTTATTGAGTCATAGGTGATATGAGACTGATGTAAGAACACTTGGTTAGAACTCACATTGACATATTACTATTCTTGGTCACATGAATTAATAATATTGTTTTTCTTTAGAAACATAATAAAATAATGATGAAGATATCAAATAATTACTCTTCTCATCCATTTTAAAAACCCCATCACTACCTATACTCTTCATTCCTCTATGAATTGAATATCCTCATATTTCAGCCCAAATACCCTTCCCTAGTAACTCCCCACATCAAAGAGCTCTTTTTCCTGCCAATAGATCAAAACCCATTTAATTAAATAGATTCTCAATGTGGCTTATTCGAGAAGAAAATTCACATTTTATATCATTCATTTTCATTTCGTGTTCCTTTCTATTATTATCTTATAATCACCTCCACTATCAAAATGAACACGATAACTTTTTTATAATCAATATCCTAGAATAATATTATGTAAATAGAAGAACCATAAACAATATCATTACACTCTCTTTTATTCTATAGATGAAATCATCGTCTCTGTGGTGCCAATTTACAACCTTCGTGTACGATGAAGTTTTATTCTATAATTAAACATTCATTAATAGTCATCGAAACATTTTTAGGTTTGATGAAAACAATTATATATGAATTATAACTTATTAAATATTCAGGATCCAGTATATGTACAAAATATTAAATCATATTACCATCCTAGTTCCTAATAATCAAAATACCGCTAAAATAATCTATATGATTGTCATAAATATTTCATCTAATGATTCATCCTCATTCCATGTAAAAAATGATATAAATGAACATTAACAATTAATTATTTTCAAGAATAATATATAATTTCTATTATATTTAATTCAATTCTTTCTATATGAACATCCATAATCATATACCAATATACCGATCAAGAAAACCAAGGAAAAGAAAACTCAGTTACAACAAAATTAAATATTATAACTTATCCATATGAACATTAATAAAATTAATAAAATTATGATAAACTAAATAGATTTCTATATTCTTATTAATAATGTTATTAATAATTATAATTTCATATTCCCAGAACGTATGTAAAATATTGGAACACATTTGGGCTTAAGGTAAGGGTTGTCTACCCGAACCTCCATTTTCAATCGAGTTACTTTTATTATCTACTTAACTCAATTAATTTTTAGTCATTAGAATTTACTACTAATAATTTATATTTTAAGGATTTATATATATTTCTTAACAAGAATCATACCTTCATTTCTTGGTATTTATATAATTTTTTTAAGAATCATTCAAAAATTCATCCGGGAATACAAGCCCGTTTCAATGGAATTCCCCAAATTCTTACCTTTTTTCAGGGGTACTCCATATTCTTTTTTAAGAAACAATTATTAAATAAAAACACTCATTTTATTATGAAAATACTATATTATTTAAATTCTTGTTTTAGAGAAAGAAATATACAAAATAACTCTTCCTTCCAATATAGAAGAGTATTTATCTAAATAATTACTCGATGTTTTTATAAGAGTATTTTCATTTGTTTAAACTCTCTTATTGATTCTTATTTATAAATAGGTCAAAAAGTTAATGATATAATCTACCATATTTTATTGAATGGTTTATGTTTAGTTCCACTATAGATGTGTTGTCTTGAATCCATTCACCATTTTACTCTGAATTGTTAGTGTTTATGTTTAATGATTGAGGAATGTTATTTAAATTTCAAATGTTTGTGTGAATATGAATGTATATATTGTTTATATATATTCCCAATCATATGGGGAATGCATTGGACTTATTATGTGATGGGAAGGGCCTACTATATCCCCCTGATGCATCTATAGGTCTCTTGAGGCAAATATTTAAGGACTCGGCCTAGGCCATGCCCATTTTGACATATGGTTTTGGTTGAGGCCTTAATTTATTTTAGTCGTCTTGGCTGAGGCCTTAAAAATATGTTCTAGAATTTTAGGCATATACATTTACTTTATTATGAAGCAATAAATTGATAGTTTTGGTGGTTATTCAACTAGTAGAATAATGATTAATATGTTTTATTATGGAAATATTTACTTACATAATATTCTAGCCATATTATGTTCATGTTTCCTCCATAGGCATGTTTTATCAATTATTAACCATGTATAATGTTTATGTTATCTTCTAAAATAATATTTACCATTTATGATCATCATATTTCACCCCTTCTTATGTTTCATTTTTTCTAGTACAAGTAGGAGAATAATATGAATCACTTGTAGAGATAATCCAGGATTGGTGGTTGCTCCCAACAGAACTTATATGTTGTTTTTCATTTCATGTTGTAATGTTGAACTTAGGTACGTATGTTTTTTTTAATAATCTTATAAACTACTTATTACTTCAGGATTCGTATTCATTGTTTATATTCCAATGTTATAAAATAAAGCACTAGCTCTGGGAAATTGGGGTTGGGTCCTTATATAGTTGGTATCAATGGAAGCCTAGTAGAAAACCTGGAAAATAGTTTTAGAAAACATAGATTAATGAACAATACCCAATGAGTGTATTTGAGGATTAAAATACAAGAACATCCTGGTATTTTGTTAAGTAATATATTATGTTAATATTTCTTGAATATACATCCATGCCTGGATACTACAAGCGGACATGGTTCTGGCATATATGTACCTATGGGTGAAAACTTCAACTAGGAGAATCAGTCATTACCCATTGTATCCTAGTAAACTAAAAGAGAAATACTATACACGTGGTTTGACACTCCTGAGGGATATGCTTAAGATAATTCACATTTTTATTACAATCCATTAAGAAGGATTTAAGTTTAAACATCTCCTCAATGAAACCTTGATTCTGATTATGGGATTGTCCATGCATATGATTTCGATTTATGGTAATTATTCATCTATGTAACGATTATACATTATGGTTCATAACATAATCTAGATTATGTAACTATCTATAAATGAATCATATTGGAAGAAATAGAAATTGCATGAACATGCATATCCCATGTAGGATATGCACTCTGATGAAAGATAATTATGTTTCCTCTAGAGATTCCACTACTATGAAGCAACTTATAACTATACTAGGAAAACATACTTTGATATGAACAATAAACTTACTGATATGGATATTCTATATCCACAATGTGGATGAGATATGGTAGATCACATTATGCAAAAATTTCCTCCAACATTCAATGGGACTACTAACCCATTTTTAGAAAAGTATTAGATTAGTTCCTTAGAGAAGATATTTATCACTTTAGGATGTAATGAAAGAGATAAGGTCGTCATTTCAGTTTATCATATTTTGGGAGATGTTAATTAGTGTTGGCCACAAATCCAAATCAAATATGATGAGGAAGAGATATAATAGATGGAATTGAATGACTTTAAATAAATATTTCTAGAGAAATACACTCTTCATGAACAACCTGCAGATATGGAATGTCAGTTTCAGAATATGAGGATAAAGGAAGATGAGAATCTTTTAATGGGTGAAGCTAACATCACAAGGTTATCATGGCATTCTCTAGACTGCATAAAAAATCCTAGGGGTAATATTGATCAATTATTTGATGTATTAAATCCATTCCTATGATGAGAACTGGTCTCCAAATTTTTCTCATTATATGATGATATAGTGTTGTGTTCTATAAAGATAGAAAAGTAGTTCTCTAAGTCTAATAAAATTACAAGAAATAAAGAGATAAAAAATGACGAATAAAAATCTAGAAAAGTAAATGAGGAAATATGGAAGAAGGTATGATTTAAATTTTCACCGTATGATAATTGTGGAAAGAAACACCCGAGTGTCTGCTTAAAAGGAAATGGAGTATGCTAAAAATGTGTATAGAATGTCCATATTATTGGTGGTTTCAAGGAGAATAATGAAGCTATAAATGTTCAATTATATTGTTTCAGGGAGTTGAGACAGTTTGTTAATGATTTTCCAATGCGTCAAGGAAATATTCCATTGAAAAGTATAAGGAATTCGGGACAAACCTATGTGATCACAACTGCTAATATTGAAGTTCCTATTGATGTGGTGGTATGTTTGTTAATCAATTTTTTATACATATCCAATGATTTTTTTGATTCTAGATCATCTCATTTTTTAATATCTTTCAAGTATCCCAAGAAACTAAGAAATTTCTAATTTGATTTAGTGTGGGAGTTTTCAGTCAAAACTCTGAAGGGAAGTGTCATGGAAAAAAAGTTGGGTTAGGATGTCCCCATTATGGAATTTAAATGTTCTTTATATCTTGATTTTATCATCATAACCATGATTTAATTTGATATAATCATCAATATGGATTGGATTTTGTACCATGATACAAACATTTATTGTAAGCATATGGAGGTTACAATTTTTGAGGATTATGTAGAATCCCTTATCTTTATTGAAGAAACATAACCATATGATTATCCACTAGATCCACCCTTAGTTACTCTACTAAATTCAATAATTGGGGATCATGGTAATGTAATAATTATATTTGAGGAATAGAATGATCAAATAGAGGATGTACCTATTGTGAAAGAATATGTTTATGTTTTTCCATAGGATTTACCTCGACATCCCCTAGTGATAAAAATTTAGTTTTCCATTGACTTAATTCCTTGTTTGAGGCCTATATCAAAGAACCCTTATAAAAATGCCACTATATAAGTAGTGTACCTGAAGAAACAACTATAATAATTGAGTTATAAAGGATTTATTCACCCTATTGTTTCTCCATGGGGAGCCGTTGTTATTTTCATTAAGAAGAAAGATGGATCTATGTGGTTGTGCATTAACTACAGTGAGATCTATGATATAACAATAAAGAACAAGTATCACCTACCATATATTTTTGATTTATTTGATCATCTTCATAAATCCCAATATTTTTCAAATATTGAAATTCGATCTGAATATCATAAGATTCTCATGAGGAAGGAGGATATTCCAAAAAACAACATTTCAAACTATGTATGGGTATTATGAATATAGAGTAATTCATTTTTAGTAACAAATGACCCCTCTGATTTTCATGGATCTAATGAATAGTGTCTTCTTGTAATGTCATTTTTGAATTTTTGGTGGTATTTAAATATTATATCTTGGTATACTCCAAAAGCGACGAGGATCATGAAAAATCACTTGCACACTATTCTGAAGACTCTTAGAAGAAATGAATTGTATGGGATGTTTAAAAAGTGTGAATTTGGGCTTCAAGCAGTTTCTATTCTTGGCCACATTATTTCTATAGATGGAATATTTGTTGATCCAATGAAGAAAAAATATGCCCAAGAATGGCCTAATCCAATGATTGTGACTAAGGTACGTAGTTTTTTTAGCATGTTATTATTAGTGTTTCGGTCAAAACATTACCTATTTAGCCAAACCAACCACCAAGAATACACATTAATGGGTTATATTCAAATTTATATTATAATTCAAGGAATATTGGGATGAATGAACTGGGAGATTAGATAATACTTTGATCCTAACCATAAAATTATAGAATGATGGGTTTTTGATATATTGGGATACATCAATGAAATGATTTGGTTGTGTACTTAGAAAAAATGATAGATTTATTTACTATTCATCATGGATGTTAAAATTTTATGAACAAAACTATCATATTTATTGTCCTGAGTAATAAACATTAATCGTTTCTATATAGATATGGAGACACTGTCTCTATGGTGAAATATGTGAGAAATATACAGATCACAGGAATATGAAGTATATCATCTCATAGAAATAACTCAACATGAGGAAAATGAGATGGATAAAAATACTCAATGATTATGATTGTTCCATACAATACCACCCAGGAATGGAAAACAAGTTAGATGGTACATTGATCAGAAAGAATCATTGAGTTCCCCACAAAATGAGGTTTGACAAGGATCGTTTGTAAATAAATCTTGTAATGATGGACATGGGAATTATCAAAGAAGAAAAAAATCACAATTTTTAATTTGTTTCCCATCCTTATTTATTTGAAAGGATAGAAATCTCCCAGACTAATGAAGAGAACCTTCAAACAAAAATCAATTTTGTGAATGATGGGTAGATGGATGACTTTTTGTGTGAAGATTATGTTCTATTATTTTGGAAGAGGATTTGTGTTCTTGACATACCTGAGATAAGAAGGGAGTTTTTGGATGATGCACATAGTTCATATTTCTCCCATACATCCTTGTAGAACTAAGATTTATAGAGATTTAAAGTAAAATTTCTGCTGGGATAACAAGAAGAGAAAATTTTCAGATTTGGTATCAAGAGGTTTAGTTTGTCACCAACATAAGGTCGAACAATAATATCCAAGAGTATTTATGCATCCTATACCAATTACATCATGGAAATGGGATGAAATAAACATGGATTTTTCACTAGATTACCCAAAACACCGATAATGTATTATCCATTATGTGTAACTACAGATCGACATATGAAATATGCTCATTTCCTCTCTATAAGGGATAATTTGACATTGGAGTGCCTAGAAAGACTCTATATCAATGAATTTTTTAAAATTCATGGGTAACCACTCTCAATTATAGCTGATTTTATCCCAAAAATTACATCAAAATTTTGTAAATTTCTTTAGAAAGCATTGTTTACTAAACATTGATTGAGTACTACTTATCACCCTCAAACTGATGGGAAATTAGAGAGGAAAATCCAAATGTTAGAGGACATGTTAAAATCATGTTCACATTACTTTCAAGGCATGTGGGATAAATATTTATCATTATTGGAGTTTTCCTACAATAATAGTTTCAATTCAAGTATTCAAATGGAACCATATAAAGTATTGTATGGAAAAAGATGTCATACACCATCTTGTTATGATAAAGATAGGGAAAGGAAGCTTGTGGGCCAAGAGATTGTGGAGAAAACAAAAGAAAAGGTAAATAATAATCAAGGCCATATCAAATACTCTTAAAGCAGACAAAATAGTTATACAAATAATTGAACGATGGATTTGGAGTTTCATGTGGGAGATCAGGTTATCTTAAAAGTATATCCATCTAAGGGTGTCATAATATTTGGGAAGAATGGGAAACTAAAAACTAGGTACATAAGCCCTTTTGAAATTATAGATAAAATTTATGTTGTTATATATTTTTTGGATTTGCATCCAAGCCTATCAAAAGTAGACTATGTTTTCGATGTCTCTTTGTTGAGAAAATACATGCTAGACCCATCGCATGTCCTCACTTTTGATGGTATAGAATTGGAACCTAACATATCTTACAGTGTATAGACTATCCATCTTCTAGAAACTAATGAATGGGAGTTGAGGAATTGGACAACAGAACAGGTAAATATAAGTTGGAGAAATCAAAAAACCAATGAGGTAACATGGGAGCTTGAGGATTTTATGATGAAGACCTATCCAAATATTTTTGAGAGGTAACATTCTATGAATTTCATGGAAAATTGTTTTTAATGAGGGTAGAATGTAACAACCCAAGGTTTAGAAATTAAATATTGAATGAATGATACATTGAGTCTCTACAAAACAATAATTTATTATAACATATCCACTAAACATAATTTTTACACCTATGTGATCTGAAATTCGAAAAACTGACATAGAGAGTTGCGTTCAATATGATATTTTGATTCTGATAAGACAAACATATTTTTTGTAGAATAGTAACACACCCTTATAAATACTAATATGAATACTAATATGAACATTATGAATAGTAAATATTATTATTATTATTTTATAGGTATATGATAATGAGATCATGATTTTATTTCAATGTGATATAAAATGAATTATATTTTGAAATGTTTTTATTTTTTCAATACACTATGATTTTATTTAAAAATTAAATTTATAATCTAAATAAAATTATTCTCAAAAAAATGGAGATCGGTTTTGGATTCAACATTTCTAAAAATAGTTTGGGTGAATTTTTGGGAGATTTCCATAATACATGAATTTTTATGAATATTTAAAAACGATAATTTACGATAAATACTAAATACAATATTTATTGAGTCATATATGATGTAAGGCTGATCTGAGACCACTTGGTTTGAGATCAAATTCACATATTAATATTCTTGGTCCCAAGAATCAATAATATTGGTTGTATTTGGAAAAATAATAAAAAAATGATTAAGATATTCAAAAATTACACATCTCCTCCACTATAAAACCCCTCCCCAAATCCCTATTCTCTTCATTACTCTAATCCCTTAAGCTCCACAATGCACTTCTTTATTACCCTTCTAAAGTCACTACCCGCATCCCAGAGCTTTGTTTCTTTCCAAAAGACCAAAACCCTTTCCCTTTATGTTAATCTCAAGGAGGTGGGTTAAAGATGTAAATTTACATTTTTTTAATTCATTTTCATTTCATGATCCTTTATATTGTTATCCCCTCCTCACCACATTTTTCCAAAGGATCATGAAAACCCCTTTATCATCTATAAAATAGAATTAAGTAATTTTAATGGAATATCCATCATCAATATCTTTACTCTCTATCAAGCACATTATTTTATTTTATAAATGAAATCATCATCTCTGAGGTGCCAATTTACAACCATCTTGGATGACAAAGTTTTGTTTTTTAATTTCTATTTCATTACTAGTAATCAAACCATTTCAGTGGTTAAATAATACTATAATATATTTATTATACCATATTTAATATTAAGGAACCATTATGTGTTAATAATACTAAATGATACTGCCATACTAGTTCCTAATAATCAAATTACCACTAAAATAATCTATGTAATTGTCATTAAAATTTCATCAAATGATTCATCCTAATTTCATGTAAACAAATGATATAAATGAACATTAACACTTATATATGTTAATAAAAAATATATAAATTCAATTCTAGAAAATTTCATTTTTTCCACATGAACATCCATACTCATATACAAATATACAGATCATGAAAATCACAGAAACGAACACTCCAGAACAATGGAATTCAATGTTATAACATATCAATAATGACATAAATAAACATAATAAAATTATTATAAATTAAATACATGGCTAAAATTTTCTTAATTATGTTATTAAAAATTCTAATTTTATATTCCAGAACCGTAAGTTCATGAGAAGAACACATTCAAACATAATGTAAGGGTTTTCTACCAGAACATCCATTTTAATTTGGGTTACATTTATTATCTACATACCTTAGATAAATTCTTATTAATTCATATGTACCCCTCATAATTTATATTTTAATATTCTATATATGTGTACTAACAAGAATAATACCTTTATCTATGGGTATTTATATGTTTATTTAAAGGATCTTTCCAAAATTCTTCCCAAAATACAAGCTCGTTTTAAAGGAATTTCTTCAATTCTAACCTATTTCAAGGGAACTATATATTATGTTTTAAGAAACCATTAAATTCTAAAAAAATCATTTTAATATTAAAATATCATAATATTTCACTTCTATTTTTAGACAATTAATTTTCCAAAAGAACTATTCTTTTCAATGTAAAGGAGTTATTATCTCAATAATTACTCGATAATTTTATTGGAGTATTTCGTTTGATTCGACAATCATAGTGATTATTATGTATAAATAGGAAAAACAATTTATGATATAATCAACCATATTATTTGGAATGGTTTATGAGTACTTTGACTGTATTTTTTTTCTTGAAACCATTCACCATATTACTCTGTATGGTTAGTGTTTATGTTTAATGAGTGGGGAAAGGTTATATAAATTTCATATAATAATGTAAATATGATTTTATTTATTGTTTTTGATGATTCTAAATCATATAAGGAATGAATTGGACTTATTATGTGACAGGAGGGGACTGCTATATCCTCTCTATTCATTGGTAGGTATCATGAGACAAATAGATATGGACATGGTCGAGGCCTTTCCAATTTTGAGATATGGTTTTGGAAGAGGCCTTATATATTTTTAGACGTCTAGCCTGAGGCCTTGACCATATGTTTCAGAAAGTCCGGCATATGATTTTAATTCTTTTGGAAGGTATAAATTGATTTTTTATGTGGTTATTAGACTATTAGAATACCCATATATATGTTTTATTATGTTAATATTTACTCAGCTCATATTCTTTCCATATTATGTTCATGATTTTTTCAAAGGCATGTATGGTCGATTATTCACCATGTCTAAGGATTGTGTAATCTTCTACTTTAATATATACCATTATTGATAATCTAGTCTAACCCCTTATTATGTATCATTTATTTCAGGATAATAAGAGATATATTATGACTGACATTCTAAGATAATCTTCGAGTGGTGGATGTTCCCAAGGGAACTTATATGCTATTTTAAATTTCATGTTGTAATGTTGAACTTATGTACGTATCTTGTTTCCAAAATCAACTAAACTACATGGTCCATCCGGATTCATATAACTTGTTTATATTCCAATGAAATAAAATATGGCAGTGGCTCTAGGAAACTGTGGTCAGGTCCCTACAAGAGGAACCATTCATTATCACATTTTTATAATTTATTCGTTAGATTGAGTAAAAAGATACAGATAATAATATTTTCAAACTGCTTCCACTATTCTCATAACCATTAATTTCTTCCCAAAAATTTATTTATATGAAAAATATGGGCCAAACTGGCCACTTATATACCAAAACATTAACACAATCAGATAGACTCTTGCAACCACATACACGAAAATATATCCAACCACATATAAATTTCAAAACATGGTAAGGGATTCCTATAAAATAATTAATCAACATTAATGATGTGCAACATAATCTTAAATAATAATGAATATATAAAACAATCATTTAGTCTTCAATAAATGGATACATTTCCCATATGATAATAAAGGATAAAACTAAATCACATATATCCCCCTCAGAAATTACATTAATAAAAATTTTAAAATAATTATTAACAATAATTTATAAAGTAATAATGTTCCCCCAATAATGTTGGAACATTTCCAAAATATTGTTAAAAATATTCAAAATAAAAACTCATATTTTTTGAAATATCATTTCCAATACATTTAGAAAATAAACATTTGATCTAAAAATCCCTTTTAAATGAAACCCTTTTTTATATCACAAATTCAAAATGAAACCCATTTTAACATTATAAATTATTCTCAAACCACTAGGAAAACCACAAAGAGATCCATTGGGATTATTGTAATAAAGGTTCCAACCATGGAATATTAGTCGATCTATATAGTCATTATTGACTATTATGTCAATTTTATTTTACTCTAATTTATAGGGAGATAAAAAAACAATCTATAAAACATTAAAATAATACACATAGAGATATAATATGAATAAAAAATCACTAATGAGAAATAAAATAAACATTTTAAATTCCTCCTACCTTAATCAGTGATCTGTAAATATTTTTTATGCTTCTATTGACCTACTTTTAACCCAAAAGTAACTATCTCTTTCATAATCACCATCAATTTAATAAACCAATAATATTTTACAAAATTATAAATTTGGAATAATTGACACCAGACACACAACATCTTGTTGAATAACCCATTATAAATGTGTCATGGTCTACTGTGGACATTCTATTAGACATAGTATGCATACAATCACAAATTTATTTACCTGAATAGATGGTATGTTAAATATAATTTCACAAAACTCCCAATGTAAATACTCAATTCAACATACCACATGTAAAAAAATAAAAAAATTCATGGGATTCCCCTCAAAGGACCTCATCTATAGACTACTAACTAAAGACACATGAAATTATATGATTATATCTTGATTTGATGGAATCATATCATTGAAATAATAGTTAAGAGATCTAAAAATAAAGGGACATTGATGAGAATTAAAAGAGGTTATAAGTATAATGTTATTACATTGAATCCATAGGAAGAAACCCTCCCTAACAACTCAAATAAATTTTGTAAAAGGGGTGAGTATGTGAGAAATAAATAGAGAACTCCCCCTTCCTCCAATTGATAGAAGTCATGTGATCATAATGGTGTTTGAAATAGTAAACCTAAACATTTTAAAAAAAGTCCCATATGAAAATTTATACCCAAATGAATGAGTGAAAATTTACCACTATAGTAACACTATGACATAACATTGATGTTTTCAAATCATATAATAGACCATCCTAGTCACTAAATGATTTCCCCTAGTTAGAGGGCATGGCCCCTATCTAAGAACCATCATTTTTAACCCTTATATGGTGAAATGTAAATTCCCCTATAGGTCACCATAATGGAAAAACCATGATAATATTTCATTTATAGGACATACCATTAGGGTATCTTGGAGTTACCCATACACTAACAAATATCAGTCCCCAGCTCGATGACATCACATCCTTGCACCCTATGAAACACTATTGATATATTTAATGAATATACTATATATATGGGAATTATCCATGTCCCTACCATAAACCATCATTTTGTAGATACTATTTCCCATTTCATGACCTTATGACCTTTTCTATACTACACACTATGCAAATACCACCAATACATGAAGCATTGTTAGCTGAAACATGATCATAGATTATTCATCCACCATTCCAGGACTCCCATGTGTCATGGTGTGAAATTATTCCCCCAATAATATTTCATCTACCAATACCTAGGAATATTCGTTTTGTGTTCCTACACTAAACTAACCCTTTTTATTCATCCCAAAAATATTTTAAAACATTATCAAAATTTACCCTCCCCAATCCAAATCTAATCATTTAAAATTAAAATAATTTTCACCAATTCATAATGGTGTGATTCATTAAAAACTCATAAAAATTATTCATTTCTAACATGAGAAACCTTCATAGTCACAAAAAATATAATGACCTTACATGGTTTCTAATTCACTACTAACTCACTATGCTTCACCACTAAGTACACAATCATCTACCTATACATAAGTCCAACCAATAGCATATACTAATTAATGAAATTTGAGCTAAATTCTTAATGTGCTTCCCAAAAATCTAACCATGTTATATATCAGGTATTTATCCATATATCTCTTAGATAAATCCATAAACTCCACCACTATAGTTTCCATGAACTTTTATATACTTCTATGAAATATATATAGTGGACCCTTCTTTGGATTCCCATCATCAAAAAAACATTACCTGAACTACTGGTACATCAAAACTTCCACCTATAATGATGTATTAAATCTTATAGTATCAAAGAATAATCTAGTGTAAACATCAAATTGTATAATATTTTCTTAGTGTAATTATAGGGTTTAATCCATAAGAAATATAAACATTCATCGTTCTCTACTCATGAGTATAAACTTTTATTTAATATGAATCACTCCCAAATTACAAGAAACATAATACTAAGTCAACTATCATAATAAACTCTTTTTCATAGCAAATATGATTTGAAAATAATGTATTCACCTTTAAATAAAATAAAACAAATATATCAACTCACATGTATCCCAGTGACCTATTGGTCATCCATGGACTTGTTTCACCACATCCCCATCAATTCCAATATGAATGTCAAAAACCCATGGTCAATCCAATTCTCCCAAAAAAAGAAGTATCCTTATTATCACCCCATTGAACCAGAAAACTTGATCATCATAACCAACATCATATCCATTATCTATTGTAATTATTTTATGTGACTGTCATGATTATACCTATGTCTTATCTTAAAGCATTGATCCCTACTACTAAATTGATTTCTAGGAACAATATCCTCAAATATTGCCAAAAAATAACCTATAATGAGGGTTTGACCCACAAATATCCAATGGTTCATAGCCCACAAAATTTATTCCCCTCAACAACTCCTCAAGAATAATTCTTGTTTGCTTCCATAACCAAAATATTTTTTCTCTTCCCAAGAAACTCTAATCCCATCCTAGAAAACCTCTATTAGTGATGAAGATTGGATCAACCATATCCTAATTTTGATGCCCCAGGATTTATGAACTTGACTAAGTGAACAATGTTACGTTTTATAATGATGTTTCTCGATTTAAATGGTTTTTTTTCATACCAATAAAGGGATTGAAACTAAATAGATGAAAAATAAAGAGAATAAAGAGGACTGGTATACATTAAAATGTTACATTACAACAAAGACCAAAACTAACCAAGAGCACCATGTACAATACATAACATGGCCACAACAAGGCTGTTAAGAATCACAACCCAAGTAATTAGATATTAATCATCTTCTGGGTCTGTCAGTGTGAAAAAGATAAAATCCAGAACCACAATACACGTACTCAGCACCAATGGAATGAGGAGAGCCATCCTCCCTGGTTCAAGTGTTTTGAAAAGTTGAAACGCCCCCTATTTTTATAATGGTCCATTAAAAAATTATGACCATTATATATTTTGACCATTTTGTTTAAATTGATAAAGTTTATCTTTTTATAAAAATTTTGGTTTTTATAATGCTCTTATAATCTTTTGGTATTTCAAATATTTTAATTTGATAAAATGATTTTAATTACATCTTCGAGTATCTTAATTTTAAAATAAAAGAATATTTTGGAAAATGAATCTAATTGATTTTACAAAATCCTGATGGATACCTATATGGTTGAAAATATAGTATTTTGAAAACTTCTAAATGTTTTAAAAAGTCACATTTAAATGGTATCTGTAATAAGTTAAAAATATATCTTGTTGGATCTCTAAAAAATATGTATTTTGAATTAGGAAAATTATTGGTCTTTTAAAAATAATTTTTATGAATCAAATAGTGTAGTATTTTAAAAGTTATAAGATCCTAATGTTTATAGATGTTTGGTATTAAATATATATTTTTAAAAGAGTTAATCAAATAGTAAGGTATTTTACATAATCAAGAATTTTATTTTTTTAGATTTGAAAATTATAAGTTAAAAGTATTCATTAATTTATATAAAAATTCAATTTATAATGTTCATGTTTTATACTAATTTTATTTAGCATACTGTCTAAATTTTATATATTTATTATTCTGATTTCTTTTTTCCCGGTGAGACATTGTGGGCCATTCATCACTCCCACATCTCCCTATGTCCGACCGATCTATCCCAAGATCTAATCCTGACCATTGGTCTCTTTAAACCACTCAACACATCTCCCACGTCCCTCCAGCCATCCGATCGTGCCTGGATCTAATTTGGGCCATGATTTCCTTTTTCGCGTCGAACTCTCTACGTTTTCTCCTTCCTCACATCGTGATCCATTCTAGCACTGGTTCCTGAGGACTCCACCTTCACCTTCCTTGCACTGCTCCCCTTGACACTCGCGCACCCCACCTTCTAGGATGTTGTAGCTTTTTCTTCTCTACACCGTCCTACCCTTGGGTCGAGTCACTTATTGCACCAGAGACTCTACAAAACCACTTCCTTCCAAATGAAACCCGACAACTTCTTCTCCTACTTCTCTCCTCTTGGTATCCCCAACAAACCAGATAACTTCTCCTCTCTTGTTAGTCTGAGCATCCTCGTCAAAAAAAGGTAAGGGTGCTTGCATGATTTTTTTTAATTTGGAGAAACCTATAGTTTATACACCAGTATATACAGCTTATATATGTATATATACGTAATAAAACCCCCTCGGTTTTTATTTTCTTCAAGGGGGTTTTCCATCGTGTTTTCAGTAAGGTACATATGTAAGGATCTCTTTTTTTAAATCAATACAGATTTACAAAACCGAAAAACCTATATATTTGTATAAACGTGTATATATAGTTTTTCATATATAAATATACATATATAACCAAAATCCCAACTATTTTTATAGTTTCTAATGTAATTATGGATGTTTTACCAGGAGATATAAATATTATAAGGGTTGTTTTGAATCCGATTATTTAATTCCAAACCCCTAAGTATAAACTTTCTATATTCCCTATAAACTAATATATATTGGAATGTAGTCCAAATAAAAATGAATTTTTTAATTTTTTTAAAGGATGGATATCAATATTTAAATAATTTCTTATATGAAAACTCTTTTTTTGGTTTATATGGGATTTTGTTTATAAAAAACTTAATGTTTATGTATTTATGCATAGATCTATTTATTGGTATTATTTTCCAAAACCCTATTATTTTTTAGTAATAATTATCAATACTTAATTTATGCTTTGATACATGTAATATTTTAGTAAAATTTAATTTTTTTTTGTTTTCTAAACCAACATGTATTTTGTATATGAGTACACACAAATGAGCATGTTTTATTAAAGACGTTTATTTGACATTACCCATGATGTATTTTATGATGAAGTGTGTATTTTTTGGAATGATTAAAATATTAGAGGATTTAGGATTCATGTGATCAATTTATCATTTTGTGATCATTTTTTTGTCTTCTTACAACAAAGAACCTACTTTGGTTAATGTTATTAGTTAGTAAAGTTAGGGTTTAATTTATTTAGTTAAATGACTTGTTTATCACCATAACTGATGGAAATTTTTTTCTTTAAGTATTTAATTTCCATGAAATAATAATTTTGAAGATTCATTATTTATTATCTCATGTGAAAACACCAATTCACTTATCATTTTATGTGCTTTAGTAATTAACTTGTGTGAAAAGAATTTTCACTAAACTATGTGTGCCTTTAATTAGTTATGGACATATTTGCAACATTATTTGTCGTATCATGTATTTTCAAAAAATGTGGAATGGTTCATTATTCATTTTATTTATTATTTTACATAATGCATTCTTATGACATATCACAATAATGAACTAAGAAAGTTAATTACCCATATTTGTATGAGACACCTTGGGTAATATGAAAATGAAATAATTATTCAAGGTGGTATGGGACATCATGAATATAAAACCCCTTTTAAAATAATGTATGATCTATGTGGCTCACATAATAATAAAGACAAATTAAGGGTACACCCTGATAGCGCTCCAATGCATTGGGTAATTACTTAATCTCTAGTGATAACCTTTTTAAAGATACCTTGGTGAATAACCTTGGTAATTTTATTTTTAATAACACCTTGGGGATGGACCTTGGTGATACGGAAATGATTGTATAAGTTAAATGTTGATGCCTCATAATCAAGTTATGTTACCTGTTCATTTCAAAATGATATTCCTATTATTTCACTACTCTTGTCCCTATATTTTTATCAATGTTCATATGGATGTCACAAGTAGAGGTTTAGGGAATGATTTGTGTTTATCACTCAGTAAGATAGTAACAAACTTATGAAATTAAAAGATTATTCTGTCACACAGAACTCTAATTATGTGTTACTATTAACTATTTTATTTGTGCTTAAATAATCAGATGTCATGCTTTTTTATAATGACCCTTATCACTCCTTTGAAAAATGACATAATTGATTCATGCATCCCTTGGAAATCTTGATTGAGAACTTTTGTGTCATGTGACATGTGTTATATTTTTTATTAATAGAATGTTCTATGAATAGTTTTAAAGAATGCTTTCAAAGGGTACTTTGGTTTATTATTTTTAAATCCCCTTACTGGGCATTCTTATTCTCACCCTACGTCTTGATTTAAAATTTTCAGGTGACAACTTTTATCAGATAAAACATCATGGAAGTTGTCGGTTTCCCAGGGCCCAAAATGCACTCATTCTTCTATATGGGACATGATGTTAATTTATCAGTGCATGTTTTTATTTCAAAACAAACATCATGTTCAGAAGGCACTGACTCCTGGTTTTCTGGTGTCGGATCCTCACACTTGGTATCATAGGGTTTGGTTTGGATAAATCCGGAAAAACAGAACTGAAACAAGGAAAAATATACTTCAGTATAACTAAAAATGAGTTTTTTAATTTTGAGATGGAAAACTAAGGTACTAATATTTTGTCTCTCCCCACTGAGGCACTAAAGACCATTGTTTCCTTAGCTACCCAAGATAATTTCCTAAACTATGCCCATATCTGCATGACATGCAAACACCTATACGATGTGTCGAACTCCCCACGGGTGCTTCAGCTACACCGGGGGTTAGGAATGGATTACCTCCTTATGAGGATAACCTTGTTTCCTTCCTACGTATGTTGGGGAAGGTACCATGAGGGACTTTTCTGGCTGTTCACAATAGCTGGGGACTTTGGCATTATGACCCTCAAGACATTTCAAGAAGCTTCAACTACCTATGACCTCTGAGCATCCTATCATTGAAAAATCTTGAACTACGGCTTCTATGGCGAGTTGTTGAACTTCGGAATGTTAGAAGATGAGTCCCCCCGACTGTCTTGTAGAAAAAATGTGTATTCTGACATCTCCCAACTTTATACCCATCATGTTAAACTCAAGAGATGTCACAGGTTCCCCCATGAGTTTAACCCTAAATTTTCAGCATGTGTTTGGTTTAAGGAGATAGAGAGTTTTGCCTCTTTGAGTGGAGTTTGTGTAGTAAGTAATTTGGGGAAACTCAAGCACTATTGTTTAAAAATAAACTTATGTTCATTGAAATGTTTCTTTTCCCATTTCTTGCCTTAGCATTGTTTATACCTTTTAATGGCTTTTAAGTGATTGAACTGTAATCTTAAACTTTCAGATAGAAAGACAAAGTCATATGCTATCTCTTCCTATTGAGATATTGGAGATCATTGCGATCAAAAACTATGAATATGAGTATCATCTATTTACAAACCTGCGAGGAATGTGCAAACAATTGTTTGAGGTGACAATATTTCTAGATATTCTCCACCCCTGTGAAGAGAATGCTTCCATATTCTACCGCATAGGCTTAGAAAAATTGGTCGAGTTTAAGGGGAGGGGGAATTACCATAGAGGGATCTTCCTATGTCTCACCCTAGGCCATAACTACACGAAATGAGTAAAATTTCAATAGGGTGCCTTAGAGGGAAATATTTGTGCAACCTATATGTACGAACTCCTCAGTTTTAGCCAATACGTTAATGCTTATGATTTAGATGTTCTCGAATGGGATATAATTCGGCGTGTTCTTTGTACATTGGTCCATATGGACATTTCCAAACTCTGTACAGTCCGAGCCTCCCTCTGGAAGCCCGAGTGTTTGGTGCATGAGTTCAACCCCTTCTTCCCTAAGAGTATATGGATTAGAGAACTTGAGGAGATGAGAATCAATTTAGGTCTTCCTCTGAGCACACCTAATGATTTCCCACGATGGGGGATATAGTAGAATCAACTGGGAGTTCCTCTTAGTGAGTTTGTATAGAAGGAATTGCGAGGACACAATTCTTTTAAGAGGGGGATAATGTGACACCCCAAGATTTATGAACATGTCTAAGTGAAAAATGTTATGTTTTATAATGATTTTTCTTCTTTTAAATGTTTTTTTGGTACTAATAAATGGATTGAAACTAAATAGATGAAAAACAAGGAGAATAAATAGAACTCGTATACATTAAAATGTTACCTTACAACAAAGTCCCAAACTAACCAAGAGCACCATGTACCAGACTTAACATTTCCACAATGAGGCTGCTAAGAATTAGAACCTGAGTAATTGGATAGTAACCATCTTCTAGGACCGTCAGTGTGAAAAACATAAAATCCAAAACCATAGCACACGTACTCAGCACCCAGGGAATGAGGATATCCATCCTCCCTAGTTCAAGTGTTTTGAAAAGGTGAAACTCCACTTGTTTTTATAATGGTCCTTTAAGAAATTATGATTGTTATATTTTATGACTATTGGGTTTAAATTGATAAGGTTTATCTTTTTATAAAAATTTTGGTTTCTATAATGGTCTTATAATCTTATGGTATTTCAAATATTTCAATTTGTTCAAATGATTTGAATTACATCTTCGAGTATCATAATTTTAAAAAAATATTCTTGAAAATCAATCTAATTGATTTTACAAAATATTAATGGATACCTATGTGGTTGACAATGTAGTATTTTAACAACATCTAAATTTTTAAAAAATTAGTGTTTAAAGGGTATCTGTAATAATTTAAAAATATATCTTGTTGGATCTCTAAAAAACATGTATTTTGAATTAGGAAAATTATTTGTATTTTAAAAAAATATTTATGAATCAAAAAGTGGAGTAATTTAAATTTTATAAGATCGTAATATTTATAAAAGTTTGGTATGAAATATATATTTCTAAAAGATTTAATAATATTTTAAGGTATTTTACATAATCTAGAATGTGATTTTTTTATGATTTGAAAATTATAAGTTAAAAGTATTCATTAGTTTGTATAAAAATTCAATTTATAATGTTCATGTTTTATGCTAAATTTTTTTAACATACTGTCTAAATTATACATATTTATTATGCTATATTCTTTTATTTTATTGATACATTGAGGGTCATTTATCACCCCCGAGTATCACGGTGTCTGTATGATCTCTCCCGAGATCTAATCCTAGTCGTTGGTCTTTTTAAACCACTCAACACATCTCTTGCATCCCTCCAGCCATCCAATCGTGCCTGGATCTAATCGGGGTCATCCATTCCTTTTCCATATTGACCTCTCTGCGTTGTCTCCTTCCTCACGTCGCGATCCTTTCCAACATTGGTTCCTGAGGACTCCACGCTCACCTTCCTTGCACCGCTCCCCTTGACCCTTACAAACCCCACCTCTTAGGATGTTGTATCTTCATATTCTCTACATTGTCCTACCCTTGTGTTGAGTCACTTGTTGCACCAGAGCTTCTACAAAATTCCCTCCTACCACTTGAAACCCAAGAATATTCTTCTCCTCCTTCCCTCCTCTCAGTCTCCCCAGCAAACCAGAGAACTTTTCTTCTCGTGTTAGTCTGAGCTTCCTCCTCAAACAAAGGTAAGGGTGACTGCATGCTTTGTTTTCGTTTGGAGGAACCTACACATTATACACTGGTATATATAGATTATATATGTATATATCCAAATTACAAACCCCTAGGTTTGTATTGTCTTCAAGGGGGTTTTCCATCGTTTTTTCAGTATGATACATATGCTATGATCTCTTTTTTTTTTAAATAAAGATTTAAAAAACCTAAAAACATCTATATTTGTATAAACGTGTGTATACAATTTTTCATATATATATATATACATACATAACCCGAATCCAAACTCTTTTTTAGAGTTTCTAAATTAATTATGGATGTTTTACCAGGAGAGATAAATATTATAAGGGTTGTTTTGAAGCTAGTTGTATCATTCTAAACCCCTAAGTATAAACTTTTTATATTCCCTATAAACTAGTATATATTGGTATGTAGTCCAAATACAAATCAAATTTATGATTTTTTTTAATTGATGGATATCAATAATTAAATAATTTCTTATATGCGAATTGTGTTTTTGGTTTATATGGGATTATGTTTATAAAAACATAATGTTTATATATTTATGCGTAGATGTATTTATTGGTATATTTTTCCAAAACCCAATATTTTTTTAGTAATAATTATCATGACTTAATTTATGCTTCAATACATCTATGATTTTAATAAATGATAATTTTGTTGTTTACTAAACCAACATGTATTTCGTATATGAGTACACACAAATGAGCATGTTTTATTAAAGAATTTTATTTGAAATTACACATGATGTATTTTATGATGAAGTGTGTATTTTATTTTTGATTGATTAAAATATTAGAGTATTTAGAATTCATGGGATTATGTTATCATGTTGTGTTCATTTTTTGTCTTATTACAACAATGAACCTACGTTGGTGACTGTTATTAGTTAGTCAAGTTAGGGTCAAATTTATTTAGTTCAATGACATATTTATCACCATAACAGATGGCAAGTGTTTTCATTAAGTATTTCATTTCCATGAAATAATAATTTTAAAGTTCCATCATTTATTATCTCATGTGAAAAACCCTATTCACCTATCATTTTATGAGCTTTAGTAATTAGCTTTTTTACAAAGAATGTTCACTAAACTATGTGTGCCATTGATTAGTTATAGACATATTTGAAATATTATCTGTCATATAATTTATTTGTAAAAATTTGGAACGGTTCATTATTAATTTTATTTATTGTTGTACAAAATTCATGCTTATGGAATATCCCGATAATGAACAAAGAAAGTTAATTACCCATATTGGTATGAGACACCTTGGGTAATATAAAAATGAAATAACTATTCAAGGTGGTATGGGACATCTTCAATATAAAACCCCATTAATGTATGATCTATGTGGATCATATGATAATAAATACAAATTAATGGTGCACCCTGATAGCGCTCCAATGCATTGGGTAAAGACTTAATCTCTAGAGATGACCTTTTTAACGATACCTTGGTGAATAACCTTGGTAATTTTATTTTTAATGACACCTTGGGGATGGACCTTAGTGATACAGAAATGATTGTCTAAGTAAAATGTGTATACCACATATTCATGTTATGTTACATGTTCATTTCAAAATTTTAAGCCTATTATTTCACTACTGTTGTCCCTATATTTTTATCCAAGTTAATATGGATGTCACAATTTGAGGTTTAGGGCATGATTTTTGTTTATCACTCAGTAAGATTGTAACCATCTTATGAAATTAAAATATGTTTCCTTCACTCACGACTCTGATTATGTGTTACTCTTAACTGTTTAATTTGTTCTTAAATAATCATATGTCATGCTTGTTTATAATGACCCTTATCACTCCTTTGAAAAATGTCATAATTGATTCATGTATCCCTTGGAAATCTTGATTGAGCACTTTTGTGTCATGTTACATGTGTTATATATTTTTTTAAGAGAATGTTCTATGAATAGTTTTAAATAATTATTTCAAAAGTTACTTTGGTTTATTCTTTTTTAAGCCCCTTACTGGGCATTCTTATGCTCACCCTACGTTTTGATTTAAAATTTTCAGGTGACAACTTTTATCAGATAAAACATCCTGGAAGTTTTCAGTTTCCTAGAGCTTTAACTGCACTCGTTCCACTGTATGGGACATGATTTGTGTTAATCAGTGCATGTTTTTATTTCAAAATTCACATCATGTTGAGAAGGCACTAGCTCCTGGTTTTCTAGAGGCGGGTCCTCACACTAATACTCTGATCTATCACTAATAGATCAACTTAGAGAAAAGGAACTCATAGACATTTTTCAAAACATTAGGCCACCATTGTTCAACTAAAATAATCTATTGAATCTATGGTTTATATTATTTCTGGGAAATCATTCCACACTATGAAATCTATATTGATCAAATAAAAAAACTAATCTCTTTAGAATCATTCTCATAACTCACACTACCCATCAAAAAAGTGTTAGAGTTATCTGTTGATTCATACAAAATAAGAATAGAAAAATATATAAAGGATGAAGTACATGTAACATGGGTATTATTTCATCAAAAAAAAGAAAAGGAAGAATATGTGTCCAAGACACTCAGATCAAATAAACATCTTAAAATTATGCAATCGCATGACCTTTTTAAGGTCTTGTGAATGGGTAATGCATAACATATGACCTAATTCATATCACATGGTCACCCCATTCAAGAAATTCTATTTTTCTTGTGAAGGGTTCCAATAAATTAGTAGATCATGTTGCTACTTCCAAGTGAACTCCCCTATTTCATGTTACTTGTGAAATTTACATATGCCAGAAAATTAGCCCAAACCTTTTCAATATAAAGGCTTAACCTATGTAGAATATGGTGGCATTTTTTTCTGATCTTCATGTGATGTGCATGTGTTGTTTCAATGACTACATATAATCATTCATGAAATGTATACCTTGTCATGAAAGATCCCAATGGAATGTCACCTTCATCATATGAATGGTCTCAGACATGCCAATTGGACTCTACGTTACCACTACCAACACCAAATACTAATAGAAAGTTTTTACATGAAAAATCTTGCACATAACTAGAAGACCCATTATTGTTCATGCAATGCATCACGGATTATAAGATTGATTCCCTTCAACAAAACTCTTACAATTTCACAGTACCCCAACCTTTGTAAAATATTTAATGAAATAAAAGGGGAATTAATAAAATCATGTGGAATGAGATATGATGGAATTCAAATGATTGGAATTATATCCCTCAGGTTATCACCAATGATCATGTGAGGCCCCCACAACAAGACAACATAGTTACATGAGACCATTTTACATGTTATCATGATGTCATTGGCCCCCGTAATAAGACACTTTTTTCTCCTTGAGAACCCCTGACAAGGCATCTCAAATCACAAAAAGACCATAAATATGCATCGTCATCTCATGAATGACCATAGACATGATGGATTATCCTTTAAAATATCTTTTTTGTGTAAAAATGAATAATAAATACCCCTTTATTGGAAAAATTATAATAACATAGTGTTGGTAGGATAGTGTTGCGGTCATCGGTCATCATGTGATGCCCCCTGAATGACCCACAAAAGGATCTCATGAAGTAAAAGACTTGAAAACCCTCCAACAACTCCATCAAGAATATATGAGATACATGCTGCATAAGGTGGCATATAATCATGGTGGAGAGGACTATATGTCCCTCCTCTTCCACCTAAAAAATAGATCCATTAGTCAGTCACACATGGGAGTGCATGAGTGAACTTCTCAAAGTGATCAATCATGCAATCATGAAATTCTTCCACTCTGTAAAATTTGGGGAATATCTCAAATGGTTGTTTATCATGCATAAGCATGTCATTTGATGACTTAAGATCACGTAACAAACATTGAACTTATTGGATAGATTCTGAGAAGGACATATCGCATGATTTTGGGGTCACCTGAATCATAAATAAGAAAAAATTGGACATGTGTAAGGAACATATACAATAAATTCTTGTAATAAATACTATGTGATAGGATAATAATGCGAAGATATATTTATTGATCCTCATAAACTTCTCATGAATCATCCTTATCATGCAAAAACACTTGGACATTTTACCCAATTCATATTATTTCCATTCAGCATACCATTTGAATAATTTAATGAACTCTAGAAATGTCAATATTATTAGATGATGTCCTCTAGACATTCCACCAGAGTCACATGTAGCCCCACAGGCTTGCCGATTAGATCTTCCAATGAACTCTAAAATATTTCCCAAATTATTCAGTGATATAAATGTATGTCAACTAGGTCTCATGAAGTCCTATGGTATTACAATCCATATATCATGGAACCCTCTAAGCATGTTTTTAGGGTTTCATGATGACACAATGAGAATTCAATTAGGTAATGTGACAACCTCCATAAATATAATCGATGATTAAGTGATTTCCTCATGAAATGTCATCCTAGCTTATACGGTTTTCATCAGCTATGTCCATAAATCAGTGGAAAGGTTAGAAAAATGATCATGAATTGATATCTAGGTCTCATAACATCATATGGATGATTCATCCCTGATCATGTGAAGACATCCAATTCTATCATTCAACTTATGTAATGTCCCATAGACAAGTCAAGTGGATCTTGTGATTTTCTGTCCAAATTTTTGCGATACAACCATACATTTCTAGATAATATATGACATGAAAAGAAAGCAAACAAAAAATATATAGAAGAAAATCAAAAATTTCAAGAAAAAAACTAGTCCATTTCATGTAGGCATTCGAGGACAATATAACATTTTATTGTGTTCATTTTCGGGAAACCTTAGTGTGTAAGCACTAGATAACTAAACTATGAATAGTCATATTCCATCCATTAAAGTATACAGAGGAATAATTCTTACATATCAAGATTAAATTGTCATCCAGCTATATATAAGTCCATCTATGTTCCTAACATTCCATCGTTTAGGACTCAATTGTTCCCATGTGCTAATCATACTTCCTCTTCCACCAGTGGATAAATAAGGCAACTGAACTATGATGACTCTGATTCCTTCCATAACCAGGATACATAGGACAGATTCCTAAGTCTCAAGCTCCATTTCAAAAAGGAATCATCAAATTGCAATCCTTGACCAACTGAACTATGGTGACTTTGTTTTCTGACATAACTAAGATATATAGGATTCCTTTCTAATGCCTAAGATAAAACAAGAATCCAACTCATTATAATTCCTTCTATTTATCCTATAATCTAACCATCTAGTCCCAATAGTTCTTATGGGATGAATATAATAAGTCGTTCTCCATTGGATAAAGAAGGAAAGTGAACTATGGTGGAACTGATTCCTTCTATAACAAGGATATGTAGAATTCAATCCAAAGGCCCGATGTCTATACTAAAACTCATTGAGTTGCCTCAGAACATATGGAATACATCAATAAACAATGAGATTGATTAATTTTTATCTCTTATTTCATACATCTATTATGAATTATATAGTCTTAGGGTCTCGAAATGGTCATATCATTCACATCATGTGTCTCCACCAATTAGGGGAACCTCTTTGTGTAAGCCTCAATCAGTGGCATGATATGATTACCCCAAACAAAGGCATCTTCCTTGGTTCCAATCCCAAGGGAATGATTTAAAATCAAAAACTTGAATTCCATACATTACCAAGATATTTATAATGACCCCCTATGGATCGATCTCAATGATACATTCCGAAGTTCCCTATTATATGCCTTTTTCATATGATGTTAAACTGCATGGGATTAGTGAACTATGTGGGTATTAATTCCTGTTATAAACAAGATACAAAGGAAACCTCATAGTGGTTCAATCCCATCATCGACATGTTAATAACCAATGTATATGACAATGAAACCATATTTTTTTTATGCCTTCAATATATAATGAGAGACCCATTAGTGGAAAATTGGTAAATAACCTTGGATACATACAAATGGACTCACTAAAAGATTCCCTTTCACGTATAAATTGATTTAAACAAAGGTAATATATCCAAGGTAACTAGACATGTACCATGATTATAGAGAGATTAAAGAAAATATATTAAATTTATAAGAAATTTTTTCAGTTGGAAATAGTTCCTTTTATAAGGATTTGATGAACCTAGCCTCTCATAATATCATCCAATGTGAGTTCCTAAGTGTCTTTGGGTTTGAAACCCTATATAACAACCTGCCTTATGAAATAAGGATTGTACCAATTTATGGATGTGGGAATAGTTGGGATTTTCATTAAAGAAAAATAATGTTGAACCCAACATAAATTATTGTGAATGAAATTGAACCCCCAACAATCAATAATCAGGTCAAACATAATGCACCATAATTGTATCTATTCTGATGAATCAAAAATATTAAACCGAATGTGAAACTCTCAAGTAAAAAAATGATTGGTTTAACATGTTTTATGCCATATTTTTCATATATCCAACACAAACAATATTGTAAATACTAAAATTAATATTATGGATGATACTTTATATTAGGGGTTCTCATAAAATAAGTTTATCTCCACATTGAAATGTCCATGTGAGTAGAATGATCAGACCAGGAATAATAAAGGAGAATTGTGTTACCCATTTATATCTAATTAATAAAATATATTATATTTAATGATGCATTATTCATTGAACCTTTTCCATGATGTATTCACAAAAACAAATTCTTCTCCCTAAAAAACATGCCTAAGATAATCTCCTCATCTAGAGACCATTCTAGATAATTAGCTTAACCTAAAACCCATACGGGCCTCAAAATGACCTCACCCACTCGACATATTCTATATAGAGTGTCAAATGTAATGGTCTAATAATACCATCTACATGGTATGGTCAAAAATCCTTGAGTTTTCTTGAGAGTATCTCCAAGTACTAAAAATGACGAGTCTGATGTATCCAATGAATGGTGTAGAAAAGACAGTGGAAATCATCTCCACTGCAAACAGCTTAGCGAACGTATCCCAAGAGAGAGAAAGTTTCCACCTTCAGTATCATATTAAGGTGTAACAATGAGTCAACTATGTATACCTTGTGGTTCATGGGATCCTAAGGAGGGATTATGTCAACTGTCATCACCAATGTCATTCCACTTATTCCCTTCAGTAACCTACTAAGGATACCAGCAAACACACGGCCAACTATGATACCAATGAACATGAAACAAGGAAGACAAATAAATAATAGAAGGATATAGATAATCATGTCTAGGATTATAACACTACTACCATTGATGATTATTTCTAATGTATTCTACTGGTAACAAATAATAAATATCAGATCTCTGCTCACTCAGAAGAAGTCTGTAGGCCTATTCCTACAAAAATCATTGTGTAGGCACATATCCTACCCTTGTTAATGATTTCCAATAGAATATTATGATGGAACAAGGACGATATAAGATGGTTCATATACCCACTTCATTAAATTTATATTCAAGTTTATAGTGGAGGCAGAAAATATGCATGAATACATTCTTGGGAACACATCATGAATGTTATTTTACATGTTTTTAAAAGATGAAGAAATATGCTAGAATATTCCAACATTAGTACATATACAGGGACATGAAAATCTTATTATATAGAAAACCAGGGTGGTAAAACACTATGATTAGTATCAAAGTGGGTTTTCCAGATAAATGGCACATTCTTACTCGCTTATGAAATGATTATCAGCATATTCTGGTAATGGATGAGGTTCCAGAATGGGTTCATATTCACTTTACAATTGGGGATAACCAAGTGAAGGTGGAAAATTATTTATGATATTGGAAAATTCATATAAAAATTTAAATGAAATATTTCAATGGACCAAGATCTATATCACATCCTAGTTTTGGTCGGGGCTCACCAAGTGAGAGTGGAGCATTCGTCAGGATAAAGACATATTCATTTGAAAAAGACTGAAGGCATAATCCAAAGGCCCAGGATTGGGTTGATACAACTTTTCTAATTGGGTATCACAATATCAGAGTATAATATACATCGGGATAGGCTCATATTCATATTAGTGAATCTACATGGAATATTCTAGTAAATCAATTTTTCTAGAATGATATCCCTACTTCTACTAACAAACAACTACACCAATATCCTTCATATGGTATATAATATAAGTATTATATCACTTATCTCATTATAGAGGTTCATTAGTATATTCTAATGGGGAATGCTTATTCACACTGGGATCATATTACCATTCCAATTGGGGCCCACCAAGTGAGAAAAATACATGACTCTTGATATGTTCATATTCCTTTCGAAAAAGGGAGAGGGAATATTCCAAAGGCTCAGTATTAGGATCATTTCAACTTTTTGACTGTGGCCCAATAGGTTAGAGTAGAACAATCCATGGGATAGACTCATATTATTAACTTATAAGCACATAGGAATACTCAATAATCTTCTTAGTAGTGGGATCACAATCCCACAACACCATACAACTATCTAAATATTCCGTCAACTGTCACAAAACTATCTCATATCCCTGCACAGTCCCAAAATGAAGGTCGTAATATTCATGCCATGATGTATAATGAGGCTCTTATTCCTAATTATCTCAATGAGAGTTTCATTGTGTTTCTTCAAGAAACATTCTCAACACCCTAAGGATCTGCCAACTCTTCAAACAATGTCGATGGAGATCATTATTGTTATAGTCCTCCTCATGGTAGTTTGGATTTGGATTACATGGAGTTCACTCTTGAAATCTTCTATGGTAAAATTCTACATGGTGATCTATCCCACATACATGGAAATTGATGTGCCTGGTTTTTTATACCCCCTTCATTTAAATTATTGAGCATAAAAACATGCTTTCACTAAATATCTTTCATTTTGTGGATAAAATCAATTATTTTAGTTATCATGGTAATTTTAAGGTGTTTATTTTCAATGTCACAAACTGGGAAAGATCATAATTGATGTTCAAATATACATTTCTTGTAATTCGTACTCATTTCGTGTTTCATTACCCTGATATGGATCAATAAGACCAAGTACAATCTCATGTTGCCAGCCATGATGGACACACCATGTAATATATATTTACGCAACATGTACCCCATTCCAAAATCATTTGGAGGATTAGGTTGATACTACACACCATGTGGGGTGGTGATACATGTCCCAAATCCACACTAACTGACCGTTGGTGCCTCTAAATTCATGGGTGGCATGACAGATCACATACCAGTGGTGAAAGAGGATCCTATTCAAGTTGACCTCACTACACTCCTTATACATTATGGAAAATATCATGAGTTTTTATATACTATAAATAATATAGAAGGACCCCTTCATTCATACACACAGAAGGAGGTGACAACTAGAGACACACAATGGGAGAATAGAGGAGGAAGAATAATAGAGAGAGAATAGAAAGTGGGATGAGAATAAAAGAGGTGGTGTCACTCCACCTTCCCAATGATCGTCAATCTAAAGCTATTGTGAAGTTTATCTTAGGTATTAAGAGTATATTAGTCATTATCTACTCCTTTTGAATCTAAATTTCCCGATGTGTTGGGGTTGCGGATGATTATGGTTCGTTATTATTCAACTGCCTTATTGTATTTGTGTAGTTTTTGTTTCTCTCACAATCCTTCGAAATGTCATGAAAGATATTTCTAGAAACCTTGTATCATACCATGAATGGAATATCAAGTGATCTTCATTGGAATTATGACAAAGTACACCCTTGATCATTGGGTGTACTTATCATATCAAAATTTCAATTAATTAATAAAATTAATAGGAATCAAAAAACAGAATAAGGAATTGGTCTCTATTGATTCAAAAAAACTCACCAGACCAATGGGTTCATTTCAACTCAAAATCCATAGATGTGAGTTATTATGAAAATCACAGCTTAATAAGCAAATCCATTTATTAATGAACATAATAATTTTCAGCCCCATCACATTCTTCCCATTCATCATTAGAATCAATTTTTTGTTATTATTCATGGTAATTAATCAATGAAACTGAAGAATTGATTACTACATCTAAACATATGATTTTAACTCCAAATTCACATAATATTCCCAACATTAATCAGAAACTATAGAAATAGAACATAGGGACTCTCATAACATGTGGATATATCTCAAAATTTCACTATTATAGTAATATGTTTGGGTATTTCAATTTGGGATACCAAATATAACATTGTATCTAAAAGGAAACCATATTTTGGAAGCCCTATCGGGGAGAAAAAGTTAATAGGGTTTTAAAAAATCGAGTTTTCCTTAATTAATTGAAAATAAAAAAATCATGAATTCTAAAAAGTATGTTCTTAATCTCATTTATATTTTTTATTATTTTAGTATTTCTATTTTATGTGTGGTGTCTTTTTTAGTGTTCTATAGGATCACATGCGCATGAGTGGATGAATCAATAATTCCAAGAGAACAGAGTAATCATAAGTCAGTTAAGATGTTTTGGAAATCAAAAGAGCGATCATGAGGCGATGTCCGGAACATATGGGCGTGAAAAAACATGAAGGACCATGGAGAACATGGAAGAGGGAAAATAGGATACTATTCAAGGATATAGATATTAGATCATTCATGATGACAAATGGAATCAATAACTCTCTATTGAGGATTACCCGAACCATATTCCACTAGCCAATATCTTGGAGTTAATGCCACAATACAATCAATGATAACCAACTCAATTTGTTCTATGTTATGGACCTCAGTAACCCCAACAGTATCATCCAATAGATTAGTTTTCAAAAAATGAATTTAGTCAAGGGTCCTCATTTTGACCATGAACAACAATTTATTCCCCCACCTCCTCAAGATCATCTTCCACCACGCTGAACCCTTGATGATTATGGTTTTCCTTCTATCCAAGGAGCAGATATAGGTATTTTCAAACCACTAGTGCAAGACCTAAATTTTGAGATCAATAAGGCCATCATGTAGATCATCCAAAATGTGGTTTATTTTGCATGTTTACCATGTGAAGACCCCAATGCTCATCTCTCCAATTTTCTGGTGATTTGTGACACATTATGATATCATGTGGTGTATCAGGATTCCATTCACCATAAATTATTCCCCTTATCATTAAGGGATAAATAAAATGACTTTATTAAAGTATTTAATTAATTTTCTATCCTCACCTTGGAGGCATTGACCCATGCATTTTTGTCAAAATATTTCCCACATTCCAAGACAGTGACATTGCGGAACTAAATTCCAAATGTTCAACAAGATGATTAAGAATCATTATAGGAATTCTAATATCATTTCATGGAAATTTTATGGAATTTACCTCAGTATTTCTTTCCATTGTAGATTAAATTACAAACACTTCATAGTGGTCTTACAAAAAAACACCAACTAGTGGTGGATGCAGTTGTAGGAGGAACGGTGATGAGGAAATCCCAAGATAGACTTTTTTATCTACTAGAAGATATGTAAGATAATATCATCCATTGGAACTTTTAGAGGGGTACCCAAAATATGGGAATGCATTAAATTTATGACACGATGATTCTTGTAACCCAAATCAATGATGTGTCCAAGAATATTGATGCATCTAATATGAAAAATGCATCTCATGTTTAATGGGTTAATCACCCAACATGCAATGAATGTGTAGACAATCACTCCTTGGTTGAAGGCCTGAGGACAGGTGTCGTTCAATCAACAGGTGAGGTAAGATATTTTTCTCAAAAAATAGGGCCGAAAATTTACACATAATAAAAATACATGGCTTGTAATAAAAATGCGAACACAGGCTGGGGGTAGTAACAAAAAACTCTCTACCCGCCCCAAGGGATGATCGGTTATAGTCATCAGCAGTATCAAAATGTATATCCCATATAGTAATAAGTGTGTCAAACCCTCTTTGGTTCCAACAACCTCAGCTGCCACAATATCAACCAGATTCACAAAAGCATCAGTAGGAATAATCATCAAAGTTAGAAGAAATGATTTCAAAATCCATAACAACCACTGAAATCGGATTTTAGAATTATGAGGCATCTATTTGAAGCCTTGAGAATCAAATTGGGAATCATTTTAATAATATCTCTTTAATTCAACCTAGTAAACTACTAGGTAACACTGAGAATAACCCACAATAGGAGGCCAATGCAGTCAATTTATAAAGTGGGAAGGAGGAACCCCTAGAAATTAACTACAAACCAAGTTGAGGAAAAAAATCCAGCTCCACCAATACCCACTTCAGGTAAGGAAGATTATATCAAGTATTACCCCACACCATAAGGCCTATCAAAATAATTGTTCGCTGGAAATGGTAAATTAAAATATGTGGTCAAACCTCATGAACACATCTTCAAATTTTCCACACAAATGAAGCAGAGGAAGCTGGTTTAGTAATTTGAAAATTTTATAGATGTTTTATGATAACTATACATAAATGTTACTTTTTATGAGGCATTGACCCAAAGGCCAACATATTCAAAGTTCATGAAATAAATAATCTTAAAAAATAGGAATATTGATGATTTAGGAAAAATTATACTCACTTAGGAATGCTCAGTAGTGGTCTAACACTATCTTCCTCTAATGATCCAAGAAACTATAAGTTGTATAGTCCCTTTCACAATCAGATCTTGTGTGTTTGGGAAAGACCTTTGTGACATGGGGGAAAGTTTCATTCTTATGCCCTATAGATTTATAATGAATATAGAGATGAAAAATCTAAAACCAACTCAAGAATAATTACATCTACTATATCGCTCCATTAAATATATTAAAGGGATAATTGAGGATGTGCTAGTGAATGTGGGATGGATGATTCTTCTAGTTAATTTTATCATACTCAAAATAGCGGAAGATCAAGAGCCACTTATTATTCTATTAAAACCCTCCATGGATATTTTAAATATTTTGATTTATGTTCATCAAGGAAAAATGGTCTTTATAATAGGAGATTAAATGCAATCCTACAATTTCTTCATACCTTTTAAGCAATTTTAACTGATGGATAATAAAGACTATTATGTGTTGACTATAGTGAATGATCACATTGGCTATATAGAAGATGGAATGGGATGTTGGCATATCACCAATGAACTGGTCATCAAGGACATGCATCCTAATTATGAACTAGAGGAGCCACGATTTATATTAGGGCTGCATGGTCATTGATGGATGTGTATAATTATTCTGGATATTCGAGATTGAGACAAGGTAGACACAATTGTTCCTTAGGTTCTTAAATCCCCACAACATGAAAAATAACTTCTATCACCATCATTAATATATGGGTACATGGGAAATAAACATATGCTACCGTTTATACTCAATTTATCTCTCTTCCAAGAGCTTGAACATGAACTTATATAGTTTCTAAAGCAACAAAATAGGTTATTGGGTGGAATGTTGAAGATCTTACAGGGATATGTCCGACAATGTTCACCCATAAGGTAATATTTGGGGAATGATTCATCCTCTCTGGGAAAAATCAATGATGGATATACACTCAAATGAAAGAGGTCATGAATAAATAATTGATCAAGCTATTAGATGAAGTAATCATCCTCCCAATCCCTGATAGCCAATGGATGAGTCCTTTGCAAGTGTTTCCCAAAAACACTGGTATCACCGGGATTACACAATATAAAAATGAACTCATCCCTATAATAATAGTAACAATATATTGTGTGTGTGTGTAGACAACCAGATAATTAACAATTCCACATAGAATGATAACTTCCCACATCCTTTCATGGATCAGATTCTGGAGCGATTGGAGGGGCATGAGTTCTATAGAATTCTAGATGGTTATTCTGGCAATATCCAAATTTCTATTTCCCCAAAATACCAGGAGATGATCACTTACACATGCCCGAATGAAAGAATTTCCCATTTATAGATGTCTTTTTTCATGTTTAATGCTCTTGACACATTCCAAAGGTGCATGTTGGTTATATTCCATGACATGGTAGAGAAAATTATGGAGGTCTTTATAGAATATTTTTCAGTCTATGTTAAATCAATCAAAGCCTACTTGAGAAATCTATAATTGGACCTGGAATGGTGTGTACAGACCAATATAGTTTTTAACTAAGATAAATGTAACTTTATGGTGTATAATGGTATCATCTAAGGCCAAAAAATTTCTATAAAATGGATTGATGTTGACCCTGCAAATATTGAAGTCATATTACAACTACCCATTCCATCTTCTGTCTGAGTAATCTAAAGTTTTCTTCGGCATTTAGGTTTTCATAAGATATTTTTCCATAAATTTTAAAATATATTTCATCCAGTAACCAACCTACTTTCAAAAGTTTTTATCTTTGAATTTGACAAAACATGCACCACAACCATTTATATCTTGAATAAACAATAAGTGGTAGCTCTTATCATGATTTCCCCAAAGTGGGGGGGAAATTTTGAAATCTTGTGTTACACAAGTGATTATGCTATAGGGGAAGTACATGGAAAATGGATCAATTGTATCATTAGGCCGATCGAATATTCCATAAGAGCCCAAAATGAATCACAAATTAACTACACCATAATCAAGAAGGAAATGTTGGCAGTGTTCTTTTAATTCAATAAGTTCCACTAATATTTAGTAATCTAATAAGTTGTTGTCTCTACTAAAACTGAAGTACATAAATATTTGCAGAATAAGAAGGACAAAATGTTGTGTCTCATTATTAGGGTGCTTCTACTCAAATAATTTGACTTGGAAATCTGTGACATGAAAGGTATTGAGAATGACATCATTGATTACCTCTCCTAAGTTTAACTAAATCAATTTGTAAGGAGGGGATGATAGGTAAATTAGGTAGGGCTTCCCGATTGAGAGTATTTTCTTATTTGGAGTCACTCCTCAACCATTTTATTCCATCATCACCAATTACATGGTTACTAGTGTCATTCATCCTAATCCTTCTTTTTATCAAATTAAACAAAATTATCCAAAGTAAAAATATATTTTTTGGAAGAATCGCTACTCTTCTATTCTTGTGGAGATGGGGTGATCTACCACTATATCCTAAACGAATATATTAATGTAATTATATAGTTTTTTCATTCTTTCCTAGATGGGGGGATTCATGGGCCAAACTAAACAATATCGAAAATTCTACAATTTTGTTTTTTCTATCCCACCGTGCACAATAATGCTCCATATTTTGTATCACATTATGATAGGTGTCAGCTAACTAGTAGCATGGGGCATCAAGGTGAAATTCTTCAATGTCACATTATTGAGGTCAAGGTCATTAATTTATGTGTTATTTAGTTCATGGTGCATTTTCCCCCATCATAGGGATTTCATGCATCTCATTTTGGGTGGATTATGTATCCAAATGGGTAAAAGATACTTCCAAAACACACAAATCAACAAAGGTCATTGTGGCCTTCCTGAGGAAAAACATTTTTAACAGATTCAGAGTTCCATGTGTTCTAATAATTGATATAAGGATGCATTTTGACAAGTTTTTCTTGTGGAATGTTCTCATTAAATATTTGGTGAGATATAGAACTGGGACACCTTATCATCCCCAATCTTGTGGCCATGGAGAGGTATCAAACGTAGAACATATGAAAATCCTAGATAAAACTATTGGAGCCTCAAGGAAGGACTCGTCAAATAATCTTGATGATTCCTTATGGGCATACTAGACCACCTTCATGACACCTATGGGTATGTAACCATTCTATTTATTCTACAAAAACCTTTTTTATTTACTCATGGAACTTTATTACAAATTCAACTAGACTGTTAAGGCCCTGAATTATGATCTAAAGGATAAAATAGGATAGAATGTTTCAACTAAAAGAGCTCGATGAAATTATGAGGGAGGCATATGAAAATGTCACGATTTATAATGAAAATACAATGGTTGTCCATGATCGTATGATCTCTCAGAAGTCCTTCCATCCTGATGATAAGGTTCTATTTTTTATCTCCCATTGGATATTCTTTCCAAGAAAATTTAAGTCTTTGTGGTATGGACTTTTTCGAGTGACCAAGGTCTTCCACAATGGTTTGATGGAATTAGCTGGAGTAGATGGTGAACCATTTAATTTGAATGGGAAGCATCTCAAACCCTTTCATAAAATGGATAAAATGGTTGGTAAAATATTCACCATACAATTCAAATATCAAGAGGCTCGGGTAGGTTGATCCAAAGATGTAAAACAAAGGTTATTTATTGGAGGAAACCCATAGACTACACGTCATGTATCACCTTTTCACATGGCATGAACTTTCCCTTTAAATCTATATTATTATAGAAGCAATATTATAAGAATATATTAATTATTTTCATAAATTATGATGATTTCTATGACAATAGTAATGTCACAAGAAGGTATATGATCCATCACTGGTTCGAATCACTCCATACCTACCTTCGGTACAGGGTTCAAACTTTTTGAACCCATGTTTAGTTAAATAGTGTGTCAGGAATATTAAATAAAAATATAGAAGTTTTTTCAAATAATAGAAAACCCATGATAGCAATGGACCAATTGGAAGGGGTCTTAAATCACATATCCAAAATACTCAAGTTCAAATCATGATAACCTGCCAAATTCCATCATTTTTCTTATTAATTATACCTCCGAACATGCATTTCTATATTCGTTATGTGCTCCATGTTTTAATTAATAATATAAATGTTTTTAAAATATCAAATTACACACGGGTGAATTTGGATGATGAGAAGTGTCTCGACCCTGGATTCAAAAGACTCGGGTTTGAACTCAACTACTCTCCCTACATCATCATAATCTTTCGATAATTAAATCCACAAGTCATGTGTTTTCTTCATCTCGTATAGAACTGCACCAATTGTTTCATTATGATTAGTTAATAAAAAAAACTAGCACTAGATTATTGGCTCCAGTGTTTGATGAAATGCATTTGGATTAGCTAGTTACCCGTTCCAAAATGTCCCAATCACCATATCGAATGTTGTAGTTCACTTTTTCAAATTTTAGAACACACGGTGTGTCATCCTGTGATACACTATGTGTATAAGTATATTTTTTATTATATATATATATATATTATAAATAATTTTGTTTTAAATAAATTATTTTTTAACAAAAACTACTCATACATGACATGTGGGACCTACCACACGCAATGTGGTTTTGGTAAAATGGTTGTGAACCGTACCCGGCCTGACCCCATGTCATGCCCCCCCTATTCTGATTTTCTTCAACCAAATGCCACTCCACCTCCCCCACCTTCAATCTACCATTTTTTGTGTTTCTGGCCCTAATGTATTTGAAATATAGATCCTCACTCAAAATAATCCATTCTATACCATTGAATTCAAGGTTTCAGTAGAGTTTCAGTTGATTTCTCGATCGACCGATTGTTCGGATTCAACCAGAAGTACACATGCTACAGGAATAACACACGTCATGTACATATTGTACCTGACCACACAGGATAATTTTTATAATTTGAAATATATATTGCATTAATGTATGGTACAGACTATTTATAGTGCCTCCCTTGGCCATCTTGCTCAACCCATGTCAAGTGGCACACAACCCCCATCACATGTCATCCTATATGACATGTATGTTTGGTACACGCCGTTTCCACCATACATTTGTAGGAATCTATGTGAATATAGTACACACCATATCACACCATGTATTTACACATGGAGTGTATCCCTTCCATGCAACATGTGATGTGTTGTATGACCCCTCAGAGTCGATCCATGTCGCGATACTTACATAGGATCCATCCCATTTTTTGTTATGCATAATGTTCTATCATTAACATTCTATGTACTAGAATTTCCAAAACACATTCCCATATGACATGTCTATCTAGAGAACTTAGGTTCTATCCCATATCACACTACACGCGGTGTACACTAGATCCCCACGCCGGGAACTTTCCTTTTTCTAATTTCACAAATTTTATGTCTTCTTCTTCCTTTTATTTTTCTTCTTTTCCATTCATTATTTCACCTATAAAATGTGATGATGTAATGGGTGGGATGTGTCATGCTTATACTATTGAGGGTGAGAGACCCCCTTCGCTACTGGATTCATCTTCGGTCTTCTGATAGACGAGTTTTTGATTTTCTAGTTTTACATCCACTGCCATTGGAAATGCTGCCTCCTCTTATATTGGTGCCTCCATCAAAGAAATCTGTATGTAATGAAGATCATGTGACACCCAAACCTACCACCTAGACCCTACTACATCTACAAACACAGCATCCACCATAGCTAAGAATTCAGTTTCCGCAGCTCCCTATTATAGCTCCATACATTCGGAGTCGATCACTACTTCAGCAGACCTACCTAATCTAGTTCCAATATTAGCTACTCCACCTCCAGAGACCATGACTGGCCCAACCATGATAGCATCTTCATCCCCAAAATAGCATTATCTGGCCACTACATGACCATAGCTGCATCCCTACATGATTTTTATGAGGGCACCCTGCCATAGATCGATTGCGTAGATTTCCACAATGTATGATACAATTAAGTATTCGCTTCTTGGATGTAAAAATTCCACAATATCTCAGAATCTGGGAGATGATTGAGGAGATCCATTTCCATAAACACTTTCTTATGAAACTCTTGGTATGCATTTTGACCAATAGAAATTTCTTTTTTGCTTTTATCTTAACCTTCTAGTTATATTGACCCACCTACAGCTAGAAACCGATTGATACTACCACTCTGGTTCGATTTCGGATGTGCAGTCGACGTTTTTCACAAACCATGGATGAGTTTGGCTATGGTTGTGGCTCCTACCCCATCTTATAACCCCACCTCTTATATCCACCATTACCCTCCCTAGCCAATCTTACCTCCTCGCCTTGTGGCGGGAGCTTATGGAGTCTGACCACAAGTACACCCCCACATCCCAGAAGTGCACTCTAATCATTTCCCCTCCCCTTTGTTTTCTCTATTGGTGATTCAGTGCCATTATTTTTTCCTAACATGAGAATATGGGTGTCATGTATGGGAATTAAATGGAACTTCTCACATGTATGATCAGGAATTATTACCCAGAACTACCTTATCAAGTGGCCGCCTATATCTATTCCATGATCTAGGGATGTCAGGGAAACCTCGAACAACAGCTTCTATACCACCCAATTGGCACACCCCCATGGTGTTTTTAATCTCTATTGACATCATGACCACTTAGGCTCTCCTCAGTATCTCGACTTCCTCATGCTTATTCTTAGGAGCATGGTTGAGCATAGGGGAGACACCTATGTTCCCCTGCAGGACTCCCCAGCTCTAGAAAGGGAAAGAGATGACCTGGATTCTCATGATGGTGTTGTAGAGCATGTCCCACCCAATCCACCTGCAGATGATCCTTCACCACATGACCTCATTTCCCATTCCCTTCCATCTTCTTCTACCAATACATCTTCATCTAGGCCTTCCACATACCCACTTCCACCACCACACTCAGTTAATCTCCCCATCAAAATTTTTATGGCCACGGTCGATCACCATCTCGACTTCTATGATCACCGTCATACTACCATCCTACTGTCTCAAGAACAGAATGAGCAGATGTTGGGGATTCTCCTTCAGCATCATGATATTCAGTCCCCCCCCAACACCATATCCTACCTCTAAACCCCAACCTTCCGCATCACAGCCACTGATGATGGCTCTAGCCACTGATTAGGTCAACAAATCCATTGCTGTCCCAGATGATCCTTCTACTATAGATGTGTCAGATGTTACCATTATGCCTTCCACTTTGTGCAACAACTAGTCCCTCCAGTTTTCTCTACAATTGAGCCTCCTCTACCTGATCCTCTTACTGTTTATGACTTCGCTTATAAGGCCACCCCATGACTGGTTTTTGCACAAAATTTTCCTTTATATATATATATATATATATTTATTTATTTATTTATTATGATGTGATGTTGTAGGTGAATATATAATTCATCTTCTATTTAATCGATAGTAACAGTTAATCTAGGGAACTTTGGGCATCACTTTTTGAATACTTCCCATTTTTTCAGCATTCCATGAATAGAGTTTTATTTTTGTGCTTCTTTTCATTATAATTCATGGCATTACATCTTTATCTAATTTCCCACATCTTTTCCATGTTGTGTTTTTTCCCACATCATCTTCTCTTCCTCAAAGATTCACATGGGGGCCATGTGAAAAATTATGTTTAGGGAGAGTCTCTAATGACAATACTCTTTACCCATTAACTGGTCTAGAAGACATCATTAATAATTTAAATATTTCAAAATAGGGAATTTTTTTATAAATTATAATTCAAAACAGTAAAGACATAAAGGACATTTTATAAGTAACATGATTATTTTAAATTTCAAAGTTTATTTAAATGATCTCTAATTTAGTTTTATTCATGATTTTAATTCATGGACATTTACATTTATTAGACTGATCATTTGTATTCATTTAATTACCTGATTGGCCTTTTGTTTTTCTTTATTATTGATAGGTACTGTAAACCCTTTTGACATATTCTTTCTTATATCATCTTTCATGAGAGTTTCTTGGGATTTCAAAAAATACTATCACATTATAATATTTATCTTCAAAACATGAAGATGTTTGAATCACATTAAAATGATTGAGTAAATTGATACTTTTTCAACCCCTATTGTTGTGATCAACTCAACATCGGATCTTTGTAAATACAACCTTAAAATGCCTTGTTAGGAAGCTACAATACAAGCCTATTTTCCCTTCTTATCTTAATTAATTCATAATTTTGGATGATTATTCATTTGATCTTTAATGTGTGAATTTTTTCCATTCATGGTATATTTCGGTGAGCAACCATGAATTTAAGTATGGGGGATATTGTCACTTTCTCATTTGGGAAGAAGGGTTCCAAACCACTATTCGTTGTATTCATAGTGGTCCCATAAAAAAAGAAGGGACTTTATTTATTCCATGTACTTTTTTGAAAGTTATGGACCCATATTGGTATGGAAATTTCATCATGGTGACAAGTATATTTTGAGTTATCTTTTTGGGGATGCATCAGATTTATTTTGAATATCATTCCTTATTGTTTACTAATTCAGCCTCTTTTATCAAGCCTCTAAGATTCTTTTTTAAACCATTACCTACTACCCCTTAGCCTTAGAAACATTAGAACCTCGTTGAAATCCCTCATGAATTTTTTATTCTACTACTAACATGAAGAATGAGAACACTTTCACACATAAGGATAGAGTGCATATATATAACATTGAGTATAAATCCAATTAAATTACCTTGATTGTGGTGTTTGGTACTTTTTGGTGAGGTAAATCATCGTGTGGAATGTTTACATGTGAAAATTAAAATAATATGGATAAAAAATTATACCAATACTTAATTGTATTATAAAAGATTCATGATTAAAATATCATTGAAATTGAAATATGGTTTGTTCCCTTTTGAAATATTCTAATATAACATTAGTATTAATAAGTATCATTAGTAGAGTACTTCTGTATTTTAGAGTACATATTACTTTAAATTTAATTTTCATATTTTTTTTGAGGGAATGCAAATGACTATGTGTGGTGGAGTTTGATGTGACCTATTTGTGATACCCCTTTCATACATACTATTGAGCATTAAAACATGTTTCCATGAAATATATTTCATTTTCTATATAAAATAATCTATGATGGTGATTATGGAAATTTTATGGTGTTTTCCATTCAATGTCACAAATCCGGAAATATCGTAACATAATTTCAAATATATATGGCAGGTACATCTTAAACATGCTAAGTACCATTGCCCTAACAATGATTGGACAGACAAAAAACACTCCCATGTTTCCAACCAAGATTTACATGCTATGAAAAATGTAATTATATATCATGTACCACCTTTCTAAAGTGTTTGGTGGTTGAAGATGATATTGCACACCATGTTGGGTGGTGATAAATGACATGTACCACCACTAACCGACAGCTGATGCATTTAATGTCAAGGGCGGAATGGAAGACCACCTATCAATAGAGAAAAAGGATCCAAGTCAAGTTATCTTAACTACACACCAGGTACATTAAGGTACACACCATGTATTTTTAAATACTATAAATAATAGGGAATTAAATACAAATTTTTACACATAGAAGGAGGGGAAAACTAGTGACACACAACGGGGGAATAAAGGAGGGAGACGAAGAGAGAGATAAGATAAAGGGAGAAGAGAAGAGAGGCGGTTTTCCAATCTACCTTCCCAAAAATCATTAATATGAGGCAACTATGATGTTAATTTTAGGTATTATTTGTCTATTAGTCATTATCCACTCCATGTGTAGCTAAATCCCCCATGTGTTGGGGCTATGGATGATTATGATTTGTTAGTAATAAATTGTCTTATTGTTTTTGTGTTTTTTATGTTTCTCACATAATCCCTTGAAATCTCTTGATAAATAATATTGGAAACCACAAATTAGACCAAGAATTGAGATTCCAAGGTACTTTCTAGGAATTACGAAAAAGTACACCCATGATCATTGGGTTCCCTTATCGTCTCAAAATGACTTACAATTATTAAAATTAATTGTAATCAAATTTCAGAATAAGGAATTAAACAATATTGATTCAAAAAAAACTCACCAGACCAAAGGTGTTATGTTATACACAAAACCCATAGATGTCACTTATTATGAACAAGGCAACCTAATAATTTTATTTATTTTGTAATGGACTTAAAAATCCTCATCCATAATGCACTCATCTCATTTATCATCAAAATCAATTTTACATTTTTCTTAGCATTTAGGGTAACTCATCAATAAAATCTATGTATTTATTATTCCATAAAAACATCTTATAGAGACTCTAAATTCAGTAAATAATCACGTATTAATCAAAAAATAGAGAAATATAATTCATTGGATATCTCCCTCTATGTGTCAATCGAATAATTTCACTATATTATTAATAAGTTTGGGTATTTCAATTTGGGCTTCCAAACATAACATTTGGAATAAAATGATACCAAAAATCATCCCCTTTACAAGTAATTTATATATTGTGATATTATTACACCTTAGGAACATTCATATAGAGAGGTACCTAATAAATAAAGGTCAAATTCATAACAGTCCACATCGATTTCTAGAAACTCCCCACTATGGTGGCTAGGTTATCCTAAAAAGTACCTTCTACAGTCTAACTAGATGGATGTGTGTAAGTCTTATGAAGGGCTGTCCTAAATTGATATATGGATATATTTAAAAGGAAACAACCTCCCATATATGTTCTTGCCTTCACCACTTTTGATTATGAAATTATAGACAAGCTAGAAAATAATTACATGCCTTATCTACAGCCTAATATGTAGGAAACTCATTAGAAACTAAAGGATAGACATATCCCATATCTAGATATGGGTATCCCCTCCAAATAATTAATAAAAATTAAGAACAACAGGACATTTATACCATCTATATTTCTTAAAACACAATAATGGAGGTTCATGAAAAAGTTCTCTGTTTTTTTGTCTTATTATTACAAAACATTTACACTGACTGATCTTCAGAGAATCATCAGATGCACATATACAAGTATGGGTGAAATAGGGAACATTTTAGTTCATTATTTATCCAAAAAATTAGAATCCCCTAGATATAGAATCCTATAATCTAATATCCTCTAGTAGAGTCAGATGATTGGGTAATGTGTGATCCAGTTTGTCACTACTAACAAATGCACCTGCATCAACTATTCCAAGACATAATGAACCTATAGAAAGGATAAATAATAAGTAATTGAATTGGGACCCCTAAAATAATTGTAATTCAATTCATATAAGGATGTCAATGTTTTGTTCATCCTAGAAAATTCCCATAAAAACTGACCTCTATTGTGGGATTCCATTGAACTGATCTTTTACTTGAGCATAGTTTCACCATTACAACCATGTTTCATTAGCATCCACTATATCATCTATCTAGGATCATACCAAGCACCTGAGGTCAAGGGAATATATTCAACAATATACACCACTCATATCATCAATTGAATAGAGGATTTTTGATATATTGGTAGCATAAGTAAACAAACTTCATTCCATGGGTGTGAGGGAATTTATATCTCAATATCTGTCGCTAGGTTCATTATTCCCTAGAGTCTCTTGTGGATCTCAATAGTTGTTCCAAATCAACAATATATGGATAATATGGCGGATTTTATATCTCAAAATTTTTCAATATGAATCATCAAATCCTTTATTGGAATCATTGGAGCGTCCAAAAAAGATTAACCAATGCTAATTGTGGCCCCAAATAGCCACCATCCCCTAGGGATGGGGTGATTTTTATCGTCATCTTCACCATAGGGAGAATTGGTCTTCTCTATGATAGGAGGTAAATATCGATGATTGTAATCTCATGTGTTCCTCCTATCACAAGATGAAACTATTCCATTTAGGTTACATTTTGCAAATCCAATTGGAAGCTCCCTTAGGATCATTATTTACAACCCAAAAATTGGAGGAACGTATGGTGATGGTAATCAATCCTGTTGGTATTGCAACACAAAATGGGCCAATATGGCTGAGTGTTAATGAAATATCTCTAGTGAAGTTTGTGTAAAATAATCTTGTTCCATTTTGAGTTATGGAACAATAACCATTTCCCAATATACCTTTGTGAATTTCCTCACTATCAAAACAACTGATAACATGGATCAAAATGTAGATTCATAAGGGATAAATATTGATAATATACATCAAGAGGAGGATATGGATTCACCCATTGATGTTGTACGTACATGTCTCTAGAGGATGATCCAAAAAATAGAACCTCAGAATATTGATTTGTCACATATATGGTCGAACACTACAAAAGATAAAGGGAATGGTGTGGATGTATCCAAAAAAACTCCCAAAAGAAATGACATTACTTCTATGGAGGAAAGGATTGAAAAATATGATAATGGGATAAAAACATTAACACAACCCAATTAGGAGATACTATACTGAAATTTCCCACTAGGTATTATCCTCTTAAAAATATGTATATTCTCCCTCCCAAATTCGATCAAAATACAAGAGAGATACTTGAGAATTCTACCATGTTTGAATCCGGGAATATGATCAATATAACTATGTAACTTGAAAATGATCCCAAGTTCTGTCTATTATGGTGATATAATATCCCTCTCCATGCCACCAATTAAGTATTCTCATGGAAAAAGAGTCAATGAGAAATGAAAATGTGGCCACCTCATCAAACCCAACCCACTCCCTATAGAGTGGAGGCTAGTTAGATTGAAGTCCCACTAGAATATCTTAATTTCATCGAGTACATAGATTCTCTAATTGAATCTGTAGATTAGAAGTGTGTAACATTCCATCCTGAGAGAAATATATACCCCAAATTGGTGTATGACACTTTACCTCCACCCAATTTCTTTAAACCTTCATTTTACTCCTTTGACAGTAAGGGAGACCTAGAATAACATCTCAAACACTTCGTGTCTCAATATGGTCTGATTATTTCCCACATATATCAACATGAGAAAACCATGTTGATTTTTTTTATACATGCTTTGATAGGGACATCCTATTTTATCTACAATAGTATTCTTTTAGGACCCATCACTATATGAGAAGAGTTTCTCCATAAATTAATTTAATAGTTCATTATGATGTGGATGAAGATGACAGATGTCAAACTAACAAATTATAAGCAACATGAAAATTATTAGGTGTCAGACTTCATTGAAATATAAAATTTTTTAAATTATTCACTCAACATTCTTCTCTCACTGAGAAATTTCGGGAACTCTATTCAGAAAATATCTATGATTAACTGCAATAAACTCTTATCCCAATGAAAAATCCATGCAGATTCTATGAGTTTTTACAAACTGTACACCCTTGGGAAGACAACATTCAGTATAACCAATAAAAGTACTGATGGATTCCCTCAACAAAGGGAGATGTATCAATAAGATAAAGACTAATATTGATAAACAAAATAAATGAGTTATTCCCATCCATTAATTAATGCAAGTTATAAATCAATACATGCGTCCTATCGATCTAAAAAAATAAAAAAATTCTTCATCCGGAAGAAAAAAGATACCAAGGTCTACTGATATTTAAGGAATGGATGAAGAAATCATACTCCATATGAAACAAAAAAAGTCCCCAATTATTTCCATGCATCCTAGGATAATAACATAGTCATGCTATCACATCCTAGGAATCCAAATGTGTTTAAACTTTTTTATTGTCCAAAATACAGCCCATTTCAAAGAAGGTTGTCTCATAACATCAAATATTCCCTTATCTTTAATGAATTCCTTAAAATAATGGTCGATTGTAGATATTTGATTTTTTATAACTACTTTGAACATGTATCCTACATAACCACTTCCTAATGAGAAGAATAAGGTAATTGGAAAAAATCTCTGGCTAAGCATTGATAAAATCCAACAAAATGGATGACTCACACCACATTTGAATGAGCTCTTGCCGCCCTGATCAAACAACTTCAAAGATCCATAATGGTTCCCCCACCATTCGAGGTTAAATTAAATACACCTACTAATGATGGTTTTAACCCTTATACACAATAATATATATCAGGGGAAGAGTCATATTTATCTTTAACATAAGCTCTAACACCTGTAGATTTTATCAATTCAATATCTAAATCATTGAAACTACCCCAATAAACGAAACCCTTATTAGTTGAATATATCATATTTGGATATATTAACATGAAACATTTGGAATAACCCTTATTAGATAAAAAATATTCCATAGAGTATGATATCTATTTACCTAATTGAAGAGGTGGTGGATGAAGGCGTAGGAAATGAGCATATAAAGGACAATGTGGGTGTTCTTAGACCGTTTATTTTAGTCATAGCCACTTAAAATAAATATATGATGTTGTTATATATGTTAATGTTCTTAAAAAATATGAACATAGACATGGATGTTTCCTATAACCCTCCATATATCCTCCATTCCCAATCGTCTTAAATGGATACCTAGTATGGGTGAGATTACTCAATCATTCTAGACAATAATGAAGGTTTTTGTATCCCATTCCACTTATAGAAGATTCCCCATCAACCAATTCAGATGAACCGGGATGGTATAACTTAGATACCATATCTTTTGAACCACTTAATGAGGAGAAACACTATAGGAACTGCGACTGTTCATTGCTAATAATGGATTTTGGTTTGGTTTTCTAGTCAATTTGGGCATAGATGACTATGGAGTTTTCAAAGAATGAGGTCATACAATTGAGGCTAAAAGAAGTATTGAAGGTGGTGTAGTTTCCCATTGTTTTCGATTTATTGGGCCTCAAAAATTGGGATTTTGGAATATGTACATGTTGAAGGCACACAATATGTGGTGAAGGCGTGCGGTAGGCGGTGTAGGTGTGCAGTACGCATTGGATGCATCGAGAACAGTGTGAAATTTTTTGAACAGAACTTAAAATAGTTCATTTCAACAATACGTGGTGAAGGAATTAGGTACGTGGAAGGCTGAGTGTTTAAATGAAAAATGTTTCAGAGTAATGGTATTCAATGAGGCATGGAGTACGCAAAATGATAAAGGTTGGCGGCATTGCTGCGGTTTGAGAAACAGGAGTTGTACGCAGTGGAGGCTAATAGTACATAGATGAAGTAAATATTTTACCACATTGAATATTTGTGTAAAATTGATTAGAGATTTTTCAGAGTTATGTTTCTATTTATGGAATAGTAATACCCTTTGTTATGTGATGATATTGGAGATTAAAATTTCGGGAATAAATTTAGTGGCGTCTGATGTGGTACACGGTGGATAAGACGGTACACGAAGATAATCATCCACGTAAAAAAGAAATATGTGGATGAGATTATTGATCATGCAGTTAGCTCAAGCAGTACGCGGTAGAGAAAGGAAGTACGCAGAGGAAGACTTTATGCGGTGGAGTAGAGAATTAAATGGAGAAGGGTATTACACTAAGAAGGGAAGTTTGCGGCGGAGCTGGACGGTATGCAAAGGAGCTGGACAATACATGGAGGAGCTGGATGGTACGCAATAATTGTATTGGTACGTGTGAATATCAGAAATACATAGATCACCCAACGAATCCTAATAACTGACCAAATAAATTTGTGAAATTTATTTCCCAAACATATTAATGTAAGGTAAAATAAAATTACATCAATGGGTGATTATGGGACATCAACAGAGAATCCATTTATAGTTGAGGATGAATGTTTTAATGATAATACATTAAAGTGAGCTTCATGTCGATAAACTGAGTGACGATTATTCCAACGCAGTGATCCAGGAGTAGTCAATGGAAGTGATCTGAGGGACCTAGTGTGCTATCCATGAACCATTTAAAGGCATTGAACTATGTAGAGATTGACTGTGATAAAATATTGTATTCCACAACTTGTGAAGATTAGTGGTTTTGGTACTATCGAAAAAATTTCGGCATATTCTCCTTGGACATAGCCCTTAGTGGCGAACCAGTAATATTGATGTGTCGTTAATTTTCATGTGATTTTTTGTTTTCAACACTTCATCTTTAGAAATGTTTAATATGTTCCTACCAACATGCAAACAATATCAATTATTTTTAAAGAAAAAAAGTTGAAACCCTTATTTACGACTCCCCTCTAATGGTGTTATGGGTTCCTTCAAGTGGTATCAAAGGGTAAAGGTTTCTGGAGTTGAATCATACTTCTATTGTCATGGAAAATGTTGTCAACGTTAGGGGAGTTCCCCTATTCGATTGAAGTAATTTTCAAATATGAAAAAATATGATGAGATCATGCCTAAGATATCAAGGAATTGAAGCCTTATCTTTGACTACACAAGGAATAAAAGTCACTGATTTTACAGGATTGTCAATGAAAAATACTTATAAGAAATTTCTTGAAGCAGATACAAAAGAAAAAAATGCACTCTCTACAGCCCTTTATTATCAAATTTATCATAATGTAATGAGTTGGACATCTACCAAGTAAATGTGGGATAAATAGTAGAATATTTATGAAGGATATATAAATGTGATGTAGGAAAAACATCAAGTACAACACAACTGTTTTGATGATATAAAGACGCACCCTGATGATAATACGAACACCTTTTTCAATTTAATTACTGATGTTATAGGAGCTATTTTAGGTCTAGGAAAAGAAATAAAAGACATTGACATAATGATGAAAATATTGATAATACTTCCTCCCCGTTACAATGAAATGGTGTCAACCCTTGAGAAAATAGATCTCACCAAACTCTCAGTGGATGATCTTTTGATAAATTCATCATCTTATGAAATGAGAATCAAACCAAAAGAAGCTATGACTCATGTGAGATATGAAATATAATTCAAAACCATGGAAAAACTAAATGTTTTAAGAGATAGTAATGATATATATAATAAGTAAAACGAAACTCTCTCTCTCTCTCATTGAAAAAAATCTCAAAAAATAGAAGAGGGAAATTTGATGGAAAACTACCTCTATATTGCTTTCACTCTGGAAGAGTTAGGCACGTTTCCTCTTAGTGCTCATGAAAATTTGTGGATGTTGAAAGCACAGTTTAAAATATAGAGAATCCTTAGAAATGGTTTTTCAAAAAGGAAAAATTAAAATTTGAAGAGAAAGTACAGAATATGAGTTTTGTCTGTGAGGAGGAATATGATTATAATGAATAATGTCTAGATGATGAACTGTAATTTAAGACTGGAAAACATGTATCCATAATGGCTACCTTTGAAAAGTCAGAATCATTTATAGATAAAGCTGGAGATAATCAGTTGATTACTAATGTCGATCCCAAGTTGAAACTTAAGGATGGTTTTGGAATGCTTCATATTAACTATAAGAGATGTAATAAATGGAATTAAATGGTGGGGGAATTATCAAAATATATTGATCAACTAAAAGTGAAAATTGAACGATTGTAAGAACTAGTGAATGTTCAATCATCAATCCTTGGAAGTGTAGATGATGTTGTGGAACTAAAAAATAGAATTGAAGAAAAAGAAAATGTCATCAATGTCCTTACCTCAAAACTGGAGGGGAATTCCAAGACCATTGAAGTACTTGAAGAATAAGTTGTTACTCTGAGAAGTTAACTCGAAAGTGAATCAATTTAAAAAAAGAAAAGAAGAAAATAATATTTGGAGGGTTCCCATATGGTGAGCTGGTAGAGAGAGAAAAACCATGGTTCTTATGTATTTGAAAAAATACTGAGTCATTAAAGACCCACATTCATGGGAAATAGTGGAATTAGTTTTGATGATGAGACACCATATTCTAAAAATAAAATGAACCATAATAAAGGCAAGATGAAAGTTTATCATGTTGAAAAGCCACCAAAAGTGCAGAAAAAGAAGACAATAATCAAAATGATAGAAGAACTAAATATTATCCATGTGTTTAAAAAAATGATAGGTTGTCAATGTATTTCCATAAGGAAGAAGGAATGAGGATAAATAGAAGTGAAAAGACATTTAATTTAATAAAGTGTCAGTTTTGTGGCTGTCTAGGCCATACTCTGTCATACTGTGAAGTGGAAAGGAGATATATGAATGGGGAAGAGTTAGGAGTTTAACAAAAGATTACATATTCTAATCCAACTTCTTATAGAAGAAATAATTTATATGGATAATGTTTTTACTATTCTAACATTAGTCATAAAGCTGTCTATTCTAGGTAGAGTTATGATAGGATAAATCCATTCAATACTCAGAAATGGGTCAAAATACATCAACCTGTTGGTGTAGAAATTTCAAACATGTTTTCTCCAATATAAGAATAATTTGAATATGAAGAATCCATGTACATGGAATAGAGAATTGAAAGTCCATCCACATCCTATACTTAATATAATATTTTATTAAAGGAAAAGAGGAAAATTGAAAAGTCCAATTTTGAAGAAGTATCCATGAAGGCTACAAAAAAAGAACATAGATTCTCGATGGTGGATTTTCATCCCACATGATGGGTAATTCAAACCTATTAACGAATGTCATGAAAAAGGTCGATGGAATAGTGAGGTATGGTAATGATTGTGTTTTAAAGATAGAAGGCAGCGAAAGTACTGAGGTAGATAATGTATAACTGAAGAGAATTGAAGTCCTTTATGTGAACGGTCTACATCACAATCTTCTCAGTGTGAGTTAACTCTATGACTCTAGTATTATTTTGACATTCAATCAGAATGGTTATTCTATAAGAGGAAAGACTATGATTTCACTCATGTAAGGATGTAGAACAAATGGAAACTTATATCAAGTTGAAAGTAATGAGAACATTTTCTACGTAACATTTAAAGTGTAAATCAACTTATGGCATCGTAGACAGGATCAAATCAGTCATCAAGACATGGAAAAGATATCTATGCTACAAATAGTCAAGGATGTCCTTAATCTAAATCGTGAAAAAGAAAAAACCTTTAATGCATGCATGCGAGTGAAATTGGTTTGCAGTTCCTACTGGATAAAGAATAAAAGAGCATAAAATCTCTATGAACTCATCTATACAGATGTATGTGGCCTGATAAATGTTGTTGGAACACATAAGTAAAGGTACATTGTTCTTTTCATAGATTATTACAGTAGAATGTCATGTGTGATCTTTATAAATAGGAAGAGACAAGTGATTTATTACATGAAAATAAATCATTGAATCACCAAGAACGATACTGTATGGAAGATCAATATCCTACAATTTATCAATGTAGGGGAATACACGTCCATTTAATTTGAAAATTACCTAGACAATCATGGGATACAACATGAGATAGCTGCTATGAGAACTCCACCACAAAATATAGTTATTGAGTGCCAGAATCGATAGGTAAATTATATGGCCAGAACTATGTTGATCAAGGCTCATATTCATTGACATTACTAGAAATAGGAATTACAAATAGTAGTGTATATTCAAAATCGAACAGGGCTAAATATGGGTGAGATAATGACATCATATGAATTGTTCCATGGAAGTAATCATTCTTGGAAGGATTTTTGCGTTTTCTGATGAAAATGATTTATCTAAAACAAATAAGGGAATCAAGGGAAGTATGGAGACAATGAATACAAATGAATATTTCTTGGATAATCAATGAATAAAAATTCCTACATTTCTTCCAATAATCACTTGGGAAGAATTATAGAAATAATTTTTGTAAAATCATTGAAAAGATAAACATGATTAATTTGTGGAATTCTTATAGTGATGTGATAGAATATGGGGAAGGATGTGGAAATGGAAAAATTGTTAATATAGAGGTAGAGGAAGGTGTGAAAAAAACTCAAGAGTCACATCATGATATTGACTCTGAAGAAGAGTCAGAAGAGGAATCCATACATGGAGAGAATTCAATTGAACCGAAAAGAAGAAATTGAAGAGACATGATTGATTTGTACAAAATTACTAGGGATCATAATGCACCTACACATACAAGGATAATTAGGAATAATGTGCATTTTATATTTCTATTAGTTTTGGAACCATCTTCATTTGAAGAGGCTTTAAAGGATAAGTCATGGGTAAAAGCAATGAATGATGTGTTAGATTAGAATGAAAAAAACTAGACTTGGGATCTTGTCAAAAGACCTGAGGGTCACAATGTGATATGTACAATGGGGATTTTCTATACCAATTTTTATGATCATGGAAATATTATAAGAAATAAGAAGTTATTGGTCTATAATGGATATTCAAAAATCAATGGCGTTGATGTGGAAGAGACATTTTCTCCAATAGCAAGACTAGAGTCAATAAGACTATTTTTTTCCTTGGAAATCCAAAGTGGTTATAAAGTGTATCCCATGGACATAAAGACTGCATTATTAAATGGAGAATTTGAATTATATGTACACCTTGAACAACCTATGGGTTCATTTCTTAGAAATTATGAAATGAAGGTCTTCAAATTAAAGAAATCTCTTAATGTCTTGAAAAAAGTACCATGGGCATGGTACTCACAGTTAGACTCTTATTTGAGAAATCATGAGTTTAAAAGATGAGGAGTGGATCAAAATCTCTGTGTGAAAAATTCCCAAAAGGATCAATTCATGGTATGGTTATACATGGATGATATTATTTTTTGTGGATGCATTAATGGATTAGTTGATTAACTTTTCAATAACATGAAATCAGAATTCGAAATTTCTAGGATTGTTGAACTCACTTACTTTTTAGGGTTTTTGGAAATTCATAAGATGAACTAAAATATTATTTTTTAAGAAATGTATGCAAGAGAACTGTAGAAGAAATTCAATTTTCATGATTCCACAACCAATGTCGACTCTGATTGTGGTTGGAACAAAGCTCGGGAAGCATAAGGATATGAATTCTATGGATAAAACCATGTACAGAAGTGTCATTGGAAGCATAAAATACCAAATGGTGACATGACCATATATTGTCTTTGCAACTTGCCTTGAAGCTAAAATTCAGAGTAATCCGAAATAAAATATATAGTTCCATTGAAAATAATCATGAGATACATTCAAGGAACACATAATTAGGGTCTATACATTACTGTTGGAAAAAATAGGGACCTATCAGCATTTTCTAATGCTGACTAGGATGGAGATGTAGTGGATATTAAGCCTACCAGTGGTAGAGCATTCTATATTTGGAAGAAATGTGTCTACTAGTTAAGCAAGAAACAATAAAGTACTTCACTTAGTATAATTTAAGTTGAATACATATCTTCTACCAAAGTGTGCAGTCAGTTACTTTGGATTAAACAATAATTTATTGACATAGGTGTTTCGATGAAACCACCAATGGTGATTTTCTGTGATATCAAGAGTGAAATTTTTCATACGAAGAATATTTTTCAGAATTATCATATGAAACATATTGAAATGAGATATCAATTCATCAAATAAAATTTTGAACAAAGTGTGATAAAAATGGACCATGGGGCAATTGGTGAGAAAGTGGCTAACATTATGACCAAGCCACTGTTAGAAGATGTGTTTGAGAAACATTGTTTGAACCATGGTGTTCATAAACCTTTAAGTGTGTAAGGAGGTTACAATTTTCCCCCCTCCCCAGTTTCTTTAACTATGTTAATTTGTTTTTCGAAGTGTTGAAGGTTTTTTGGGGAGATATGATCTAGGGGGAGTAGGTTATAAGCTTTACAGTGATTAAATATGTGTCTTCGGGTTTCTTTCCTATAGGGAAGAATATATAAATTAATAGGAGGGTAATCTGTTGTTTCTTTTTCTGGATACATGAAAAGGGAGAAAAAAAATAATGAGAACTCAATTCATGTCCTATATATTGTTTTCTATACCGACCACTGCTCATGTTAACTTAGTTATGGCTGAGTTGTCTCTTGAAGGTTCATCTCTTCATCATGGATGGAACATCAATGAATCTATTAATGGATTGCCAACAATCCCAATGGGGGATATTGTTGGAACTAAGGCAGTTCATTTATAATAATGGAGTTTGGTTTGTGATTGTTTTTAATCTGCACACGGATGACTAGGGAGTTTTCAAGGAATGAGGTCATATGATTATGGATGAAAGTAGTGATGAAGGTGGTGTAGTTTCTCAGTGTTGCCAATTTTTTGGGCCTAAAAAATATGGAGTTTGGAAATAGTATGTGGTGAAGGCACATGGTAAATAATGATGGAATGCGGTACACAATGATGGAGTGTGGTACGTGGTGAAGGCGTGTGGTATGCGGTGCAGGTGCGCGGTAAGCGGTGGAGGTAGTGGGAATGGTATGAAAATTGGTGCACAAAACCAAAAAAAGTTCATTGCAATGGTACATGGTTAAAGAATTAGGTATGAGGAAGGCTGCATATTGAATCATAAAATGTTTTCTAGAAAGGGTACACAGTGAGTCATACAGTTTGTGGAATGATGAAGGTTGGTTGGATTGCTAGAGTTCATGGAATATGAGTAGTACGCGGTGGAGGCTAACTGTACATAGATGGAGTAAAGATTGTCCCACATTGAGAATTTGGGTAAAATGGATGAGTTATTTTAGTAGAGTTATATGTCTATTTAAGGAAGTGCAATCCCCCTTTTTTAAGTAATGATATTGGAGATTAAAATTTTAGGATGAAATTCGGTAAATTCCAAAGTGGTATGTGGTTGAAAAGATGGTACACTGAGAGAATAATTTGCATAAGCAAACAGTACGTGGAAGAGATTGTGGTTGACATAGGTAGTTCTCAAAGTATGCAGTTGAGAAATGTAGTTCATGTAGGAGGACGACACATGGTGGGGTTGATTAGTACGCAGTGCAGGGAATTACGCCTAGAAGGGGAGTTCACGGAGGATCTGGATGGTATGCATAGGAGCTCGACAGTACGCGAAGGAGATGGACGGTATGCGATAATAGTAGCAGTAAGTAGAAACATCATTAGTATGATGAAAACCCAAATAATCCTTAAAATTGAAAAAATTAGTTTTCGAAATTAATTTCCATAACATATTAGTCTGTGATAAAATAGAATTACATATTTCAGTGATTATTGGACTTCAACAGAGCATCTATTTATAGTTGAGGATGCATGATTCAATGATAAAACATTGAAGTATCCTTCAAATAAATAAGCTGAGTAAAGATTCTTCCAGCCCAATGAGAAAGGGGGTGGTGTAAGTGATCTGAGGGACGTAGTGTTCTATCCCTGAACCATGTAAAGGTAGTGCAACTGGAACAAAGTGGTTGTGGGAAAATATTTTATTCCAAAACATGTAAAGATTAGTTGTTCTGGTATGATTGACACAATGTCGATGTATTCTCCTTAGACGTAGCCCTTAGTGGTGAACCAAGTAAAATGGTTGTGTAATTGATTTGCATGTGATTGTATGTTTTCTTCGCTTCCTCTTTAGATAGGTTTAACAGGTTCCTACCAACTTGGGACCCAGATCCATCAGTTTAAAAAAAATATGACCCCCCTGAATCACCCCTCCCCCCACAGGGTGTTCCGGGGTCCTTCAAAAACCACATCTAGAAGCACCGAACTCTGAAGAAAATGACTTTCTAAAATAGATGTATGTTGTCCCATTCAAGCATTCAATCCTGGATGTGCTCTAACATTGAAAATAAATCACAGGGGAACTTGTTGAAGCCCTGTTGACTCCAAATAAGCTTCAGATCGTTGCTGTTGTATCTAGGGATTATGAAATGGAGATTGTTCCATTAGAATATAATTTCACCATCTTTTTAATAGAAAAGGATCTATAAGTGGTTTTATAGGAAAACATTAGGAAAAATATTTTTTAGTAAGACTTGATAATGTAAACATCTTAAGGGAATAGTTTGAAAATGGTTCTAGGATCAACCTCATCCTAATTCAAACCGTTCAAATTATTGGATATAGCAATGGGGTCTATCTCAAACAAACCTAACCAATCAAGGTTATGATAAGACTAAGAAAAGACCTATTATAATGTTCAAGATCAGAACATTGTTTGGGGATCTCTATTTTAAAACTAAGTTAACAGTTATCCAATAAAAAACCTTATACAATGTCCAATTGGGAAGGCCCGGGTTCCACATCCACATGGTGATACATACAACATTCCATCAAGGTTTGAAATACCCTATTCATGGAAAGGTCAGTATACTAATTGGGGACAGTACCCCCTTTGTAACGACATGAAATTTTGAATAAATCTTGTTTTCTAATTTTGTGTGTTATTTTATTTTTTCATACTCAACAAAATTGTTTCATTTGATAACATGAGTATAATTAAAATGAGACTATTGGGTTTTGACTATTATATGACCGTTAGTCAGTATGACTGTTGGAAACTGAATGTTACGACGATTGTCTCTAAATACAAGTGATCTTGGTTAATTATTATAGAAAGAAAATTTGATGGCCTCATCCAATAGTCTTGGACTGATCGAAGCCCATCTAACAGATCTTGGGAAGGAGGTAGAACCACTGGGATTTGTTATGGACAAAAACCAAACCGAAATTTATCTTTTGGAGCTAGAACAGAATCACCTTCGTGGGAAGATCAAACTGATAGAAATTACTACTCGAGTGATTTTGGCCCAGCCACCCTCAGATTCTCTCACCTTAGAATATCTTACACTTAGCTCTTATGCTGGGGTTATAAGGGTCTATGTAAGGATACCATAATCTTTTGTTATAAATAAAATTGTGTTTTCTTCTTATGGTGAAGTTTTGGAGTTTTTAAATGTTTGAATGAATATATGATGTATTTTATTGATGTATTTTGAAAAATGATATTTTAAAATATTTATGTAAACCTTAAATAATTAATGATGTGTAATGATTTTAAAAAAATGGTCTTCTAAAAATGTGTTCAGTAAGAAATTTAGTGTCTAATACGATCAACTTAATTTTTTATGAATAGTAAATTATGAATATGGATTTTATGCTTAGGATTAGTAATGTGACCAAATTAATTATTAATCTCACTTAAAGAAAGTATTGATATAATTTAGGCACCTAAGTTACGTAGTGTGATTCAATAAAATAGGTAAATAACTGTTTCATTAATTATTAGTCAAGTATTAGTTTTTCAGGTGAATAGTGATTTTAATTAAAAATTGAATTAAAAATATTTAGAAAATTATTTTTATAAAATGGACTTTATTTCTGAACTTATATTATCGATATTATGTTAAGGTGATTTTTGGGGTTTTTTCTGAAAAAAATGAATTTTCGATGAATAGTGTTTTTATTTAAAAATATCAATTAAAAATATTTAGAATTTTTTTTTATAAAGTGGATTCTATTTTTGAATTCAGAGCACTTATATTATGTGAAGATCAATTTTTGGGAGTTTTCGGAAAAAGTTGAATTTTCAGTGAATAGTAAAAATACAGTTTTAGGGTTTCGGTATGTTTAATGATATCATGACTGCATTAGGATGATGTCTTGAGATATTTTAAGGGATGGTCGACTATAGGGGATTAATTATTGTATGATGGGTCCTATGTGGTGAAAAACATGGGCAAATACCATGGGCAAGCCCATGGTTTTTCCAAAACCACTAGTGAGGTGTCCCTTGAAATTATTAAAGTATCACCTCCCTTTCCCTATAAATACTCACCCTTTACTCCTTTTTTCACTCCCAACTCTCCCCCAACGAATCTATAGTCTCATTACCTTCCAAAGAGTCCTCCCAAGCTTCCCCCAAGCTATCAAGGTCCCAACCTTCGAGTTTTAAGAGTTACGTTTTAAGGTAAGAGATCCAACATCTCTCTTTCTTTTCAAATACTCCTGTTTAAGTCATTTCTTTTATGCTACATGTTATTATGTTAGAGGATGTTCTTTAATATTCGTCTTACTGAACTTTTCATGTTCATATAATGAGATATCCCCTCTTACTCTCATGATTTCGTTTTATGAATGTTTAAGTGGTGTCGTTAGGCTACTGAATTTTTAAGGGATTCTTTCATCCTTCTCATTTTCAAGTTCTATTTTCTTGTCAAGTCATTCAAGATTTTTTATTATGTTGGGTTATGATATCTATATCTATCATACTGATATTTTATGTTAATATTATTAGAGACCCTATTTGATCTCTTCAATTCATTTTTTGAAGTTTAAGTGACGTCGTTAGGCTGCCGAATTTTTAAGGGATTCTTTCACCCTATTCATTTTCAAGTTCTATTTTCTTGTCAAGTCTTTAAAGTTCCTTTTTATTATGTTGGAGTATGATATCTATATCAATAAGACTGATCTTATATGTTCATATTATGAGATACCCTATTTTATCTCGTCAATTAATTTTTTTTGAAGTTTAAGTGACGTCGTTAGGCTGCCGAATTTTCATAAGAGAAATCTTATTTTTGTCTTCCTTTCATGTTCTTCATTTCATATGGTATATATTTCATATATTATTTCCATGTTCTTAAATCATTTATATTTTATCCCCCTACTTTTTTATGGATCATTTATGAGTGGGTGACCCATGTCCCCTCTATTTTCAATGTTTTCTAAAACCCTACAACATAGCCGTTATGCTGCCGAATTTCCGTCTCAAAATGTCTCTCTCTTTTTCTAAAATTATTTTATTTTATTAAGTGAATACTCAAATTTATTTCTTCTAAAGGGGTATTCACATATATACCAAATTGTTATATTTTAAATTCTGGGATCTACATACATGAGACTCACTTTCCTTTTCCATCGGTTTAAAGTGACATAAAGGTCATGTCTTTAAAGTAGTTTTTAAAACGTTATGATTATGAAATAAAACTCATTTCTTTTATACTATATGGTTTATTTATGAAATTTTTTATGATGATATATGTGAATCACATGATAAAAAATTAAAATTTAAGGGTGCGCCCTGATATCGCTCCAATACATTGGGTAATGATGTAACCACTAGAGATTACAATTTTAACGATATCTTGGTGAAGAACCTTGGTAATTTTCAAATGACACCTTAGGGATGGACCTTGGTGATATGTTCATGATTGTCTATGTTAAATGTTATATCCACATCTTCAAGTTATGAAATACGTTATTTTTATTATGATATTCCTTATGATTTATTTCTCATGCCGTAAAGTTCTTTTTCATGAATTTATTGATGTATCTCAAGTTCACATGTTAAATGTTTCCCTTATTTCCCTTACTGGGCCATCTGCTCACCCTTTCTTATGATGTATGTCCCTAGGTTATGAGATGTAGGAATGAACCTAGGATTAACATAAGGAGATGTGTTTCAAGTGTTTAAGAATAATGTTTTCTGTTTTCATGTTTTTAGTTCATGGTTTCCAAGACACTAAACGTTAAAGATCCTCAGTTTTGTATAATGTAATGAAAGTTTATGAGATAAAAAGGTGGGATGCTACACCATTCAAGACTTGTAAGACCACATATGATGAGGCATTTTTATATAAAATGGATAGAGGTAAATCAATGGTGGATTAAATTATACATGTTATACCCTCCAATGGCTTAGGGACATCCTCTAAAAATTCCTAGCGTATGCTCGACATTGATTATGTGCTTCCCATAAATATTGTTGAGGTAGTTGAATAAATATCAGATGACCAAGATCTTCATATCCCCAGTGACAATGTAAAGAAAATATATCTTTATAATAACTATAAAATGACTCTTGAAATAGGAGGTAATAATTTATATTCCCATGGATTCTATGATTCTAATAGTGAAAGAGAACAAATCATATTTTTGGGAACATTATAGAATACCTCCACAAAAAATTAATATGGAAGAAGAAGAGGGTGACTGTAGGAACTCCCCTCCTGCATTTGAGGAAGGCATCTAAACCACCATTAAAAAACTAAGGTAAATATGTGAACAAAAGAAGACCCATGTCCTATATTGATCTATTCATCAATGACTCTCAAGGTCCAAGATATGTATATCATATTTATAAAGAAGAATCGTTATCTGTTCACTTGTAAATATATAGAAATTCTTAGACTTATTACAAATGTGTCTAGGCACCATATCTTCTTACATGATGGTAATCTATTCTTTAGGTGGAAACCCCAGACGATTTCTCCCTCTCATTGAACTTATTTAGAGGTAGAAGTTGAAAAATTGATCAAATCATCTTTTTCTTGTGAAGTGAAATGCCTGAGATGGCTTTCCAATATTGTCCCGATTAAGAAAAACAATGGGTAGATTATGGTTTGAATTTATTTTAGATAACATAATCAAACCTTCCCAAAAAATGAATTCCCATTTTTAATCACAAAAATCAGCATTGATGCATCATGTGTCTTCCATGCCCTTTCCATTATAGATGTGTATTCAGGGTACAATCAAATAAACAGGACCCCTAAATATAAAGAATACACTCCCTTCGATCACCCCATGAGATCTTTTTCTTTCAGGTAATTCCCTTTGTATTAAATAATTTTATCTCTATTTATAAATTAACTATAAATCATATCTTTTAACCCTTCTTAGAAGCAATTGATGAATGTTACATCGAAGACATGATGGTAAAATATTGATAGTGAATCCATCACATCACAGATCACCATATGGTGTTCAATAAGACATGTTAGCATAGATTAAGATGAATCTACAGAAATGAAATTTCATGGAAATATTAGGGAAGTTCATTTTAATTTTAGAATATGACTGTGGCAGTAATTCCAACCATAAGAAGAATAGTTAAATCATAAAAATTGGTCCTCTATGAATGTAAAGTAAATGAAGGGTGTACAAGGGAGACATTACTACATTAATCATTTTATAGCTAACATGTCGTTAAAATAACTCTCCCATCACCAAGATAATGTATGAGGGATAATTTTATTTATGGGATGATTACTTCCAATACCCCTTTGAACATCACAAGTAGTAGATGCACCACCAACTGATTCTGATGTTTTATGTAAAATGAAAGCCACTTATCTTATATGTGGCCTCTATGGAACGATCACTTGCACTCTCCTCACAAATAAAAATTATTTTGGGAAGGAATAGAGTATCTATTACCTCAATATAATTATTCTTGGAACTTAGACTCAATATTTTGATGTCAAGAATAACTACCTCACGCTAATATTTACAGTGTAGAAAGTAAGTAATTATTTGCAGAACCACTAATTCCACTTGGAATCTATTATTGATATGTTCAAGTAAATCCATGGCGGTCCCATCTATATAATAATTCATACTGATATGATATAATATAAAAATGTTATTAAATCTAGTTTGTGTCATAAAATTAATTAAAAGGGAATGCTTTAGATTATTTCTTAAGAAACAACCAACTCTTTAATGTAAACTAGCGGACACTGATCTTCCAGAAGAAGATGTTTTCTATAACCATGACACAACCTTGAAATGGGGGATATATTTTGATAGAGCCTCCCATGGTCATATAGGAATGATATCGGAAAATTAGTGACTTAATCAGGTAGGTATAGTGATTTTATTTGTTTCTCAGGAGAAAGAAAATTTATACACTATTTCTCACTATCTAAAGGCAGCAAAAATAATGTGGTTGAATACCATGCCCTGATGACTAGATTATAACTGGACCAACATCTATAAATATCCTACCTAAACATCAGATGGTATTTGGATCTAGTGATAATGCTGGTTATTGGTTAATATTTAATAAAAAGAGTTGAATTATCCCCTTATCATAGGTCATGTTAGATGATTAATATAAGAGTTTACTTTAGAAACCACATTACATCATATTGCCCAATCAAATAATTATTATGCCAATACATTGGCTAATACAACCATAGACATAGTGGCCCTCACCAAGAAGAAGTAATCTTCCCCATAACGAACTGAAGAATGGTCTCATCGATAATCATCTATGACATGGATGAAATCAATAATGTCAACGCCACCCCAAATCATGATAAATTGATGTGAAACCATGGATTAATGGACACCATAATTTCTATACAAAAAATGGGACACTCCTAACAGACTGTGCTAAAAGGTAATATATTTTATGTTTAACAATAAACATCACCCTATAGGATGGTATAAATGCCTATGAAGTCCTATAAAATTGAGTATTTGATGGTATCACCTTTATATTTATTATAGAAGTAGATTCACCCTCAATCCTATAAGAAATAAATAATGGACCCTAGAATAATAACCAGTCGGGGACTAGGCTCTGTAACTAAATCAAATGGTTGTTATAATATAAGAAAACGATAATACAAGATTTTGTGGAATACCATATGAAATATCATGTAGTAAGGATACATTAATGCATCATATGTCTACCCTCAAAATGTCTACATATTTCTAAACTTTTAATGTCATTTTTTGTATGGGGAATAGATGTTATTGGGGAATATCCCCAAGACATGAACAAGAAATTTAATTACATCTTTAATACTACCAAATTCATTTCTAAATGGGCTGAGGAAATAACCATCATTGATGTTGGGATGAATAATATCATTTTCTTTTTTAACTCCCATATCATCACCATCTTTATAGCCCCTCAAAAAATATTTATATATAAAATAACCAAATTCTATTCAATAAAGTAGAAGAGATTGTACTAGGATTAAAACAATTAGTCCAATAAATCTCATTATATCATGTAGGGGAAAATGGAAAAGTAAATTCCAACAATATGACTATAAAATATAATCTAGATAAGGAAATCAGGTCATGTTCATACAAGCTCTTCCATGATTTATGGGCCCACTATACCACCACACATACTACTACACAAGAATCTCTATACCCATTGGACTAAAAAACAAACGTAGTGTTTCCCCAAGAAGTATAGTTTCCCTCATTGTGAAATGAATATAAAACTATCAAATGATGAGCTATAAAAAAACAGGTTGGATAGGTAAGATTGGGTCGATGAGAGTAGGTTTTGTACATTGAAAACCCTTAATTTCCATCAGAATCAGAGTACCTATTCCTTTAATAAAAAGTTTCACCTCCAATCATTATTTTATGAAGAATTGGTATTAAAACTTTGAACCCTAGTGATACTCGGAATTGAAACTCTATAACAATAACCAAAATAGGTAGGGCTTTATATCATATATAAGGTCTATCATAATGGAGCTTACTCACTGGCCACAATAGAAGGGGAATGTTTCACACCCCCACCCTTACACCAATTTGAGGTTTCAGAAGAAATGAATTGTGTAAATTCCACTCATAATTATAGAATTCATGACCTCATGATGCTAAACTGCACATAATATTTCCAAAAAAAAATAAAATAAATTGTATCGAGAATATCCATAACAAGACGTTAAACTACAATCCATATATCTTTAATGCATGACATTACACTGCTTGGAATATGTCCCTACAACATGTTGTTATACTACATGGAGAATGTCATCACCGCATGAAATTAATATAACATGGATCATCATCTCACTGATGATTCACCACACATGCTATATGTATATGAAAAAAATGATATTTCCCTATCCTTGTGGGAGTGCTTGAATAAAATATTGAATCAATTCTTTGATTTACTACGTGTGTCTTGATTCCTACCTTCATACTATATGTAGTGACCCCCATACCTCTATTCGTGGTCCCATATGAAATATTTTTCTTCTTACACATCTTGTGACCTCATTAGTACCATATGAAAATAAACTTCATGGAATTTTTTGTTACAACATTACGTTAAATTGCATGGAAGATGTCATGAATGACGTAAAACTGCACGGATCACATCATTCCTCTTCTTTCAATCCATTTCACCTTCATGCTAAATGAATTATGTAAATTGAATGTCTGATTTCCTCTCCATATTAAATTAAACAATAATGATATCTATAACAATTTACGGTGTTATTCTTATTCCAATGAGATACATACTGAACCCTAAATCTGACATCATTCCCTACCACTACATTCTAAAAAATTTCCATGACTTTTCAAAAATTTCCACCTTTTCATGAGGGAAAGCGTAGATATTACTTGATTATCACACTGATAATAGATAATTTGAGGTAATCAAATTTGGTAGGGGATCCCCTGCATGACACTAACATATCAGCTCATGATAAGGAAACATTGGTCCTTTATGTAATACCTTAGAAGGAACATTTCATGTCCTCGCCGCATGATGTCAAAATACGTTGTTTATTTCCTACGCATGAAATAAATTTTTCCATTACTATGGAACTCTCTGGAGAGGACCACTACCATTGGTTTGGGTATCCCACCATTCCTCCATTCATAAACTATGTAAGACTTTATTACATCAAATACAGGATACATAATGACATCCAGGCCTTCATTTCTGAGCCCATTAATCATATTCCCTTTTCCTGTTTGGAATACTACAATAAATTCCACATGAAATTAATCTACATGGTTTGTCAAAAACTATATGTTGATTCATTCCTATCATTATATGATACCTATTGATACCTGAAACTCAAATAATAGTTCCAACTACAACAATTATTGGGGATAATTCCCCCTTATGCATATGGGTCTAACCTACATTGAGAGATTCCAATTTAAGAATTATGTGTGGCTTGATTCTTATCATTATAGGAAACATAGTGACACCCAGATCTTTAATACTAGGTCACGCTACACAAATTAATGATAAAAACGTCCCCCACTATATATGGACCAAACATCCATAGATACATTCTTCATTAAGAACAATGTGTGGCATTATTTATATCATCATATGATATGTATTTATGCTTAGATCTCCATCCTTGGGTTCAGATAAAGCATATGAAATAGTATAAATTTACACCTAACTATATATGGTCGCGACATATATATATAACATATATACTATATGATTCAAAAATATAAGGAAACAATTTTTTAATTCCACGTATTTAATGGAATCCAAAATGTATGAAAAATAAGTCCCCACTACATAGAGTTAAATGTGCAGGCCAGAACCCATCACTATTCCTTATCCAAGGACCACTAGAACATGACCCCAATAAAACAGAGTACTGGGTTATTCATCCATCCTTTAAGACCTCCATCCCATAAATCATACTTAGAGTATTGAGTGCCTCAGGTTTCTATAAATTTTCCATGGCCTTTTGAAAGTAAAAGAGATCATTATTTTAGACCATTCTATAGATAAAAAATGTCTTACACTTATTAATAAGATACATCTAGGACCTATATGATGGGATTTATTATTCTAGTGATCATGATGTCACTGTAGCATAACCCAGTGCCATAGGGTGTTCTAGGACATCCCAATCATTATTTTCCCATACCATACACATGATAATAGAAGGTTGGACAATGATTTAAAAAATATTCATATCCTACTTAGAAAGATGTTGATGTACTCTAGACCCTAGGTATGCTAATTAAGAAATATTATCTCATTACCCTTATATCATATCTATCATGGTCGCAACCCTAAACTTCGGACACCCTGTAAAAATCTATATGTCCCAAAAATTTACCCTTTGATGGTCCAAATCACTAGGCCATCAACAAATAATGAATCAGACACAAAAATATTCAAGTTTAAAATAAGAAAAGGGTGTCCATAGATGAAAATCAAGCCTTCTCTCACTATACTCCACATCTATAGAGTTTAGGGGAAATTATGGGGCAATTATATGAGGAATAAAGCTCATAGGTTCCACATTGCTACTATAATAAAAACCAAGCCAATCTCGTTGGACCCTCTAGTCTTGAAAAAATTTGTAGTATTGTATTTTCACATATTCTCACCAAAATAATGTGTTCATTAGGTAGAAATTAGACTTTAATGGTGCTCAAACCCTTCTTGAATATTAAATCTTCCAAAAATCACACATCCTGATTTTACTACCTTAGATTTAATCAACCATCCATGGCCCATGGAATAAGACACCTAGTATCTAGGGAACCATTGACTATGTTTTCATATATACATATGGATACTATATACGTCGATATTTTTCTCCTAAAATTTCATTATTTCCTTGAAAAAAAGGTATTTCTAATCCTTGTGACACTAACATCATCATTGTATAACCAAACACATGAGTTTGTTCTATGACAGACCTCGTACCATTTTCCCATACTACCCTGAGGGCTGGATCACTTCAGAACATGATATAAAATACTCATATCCATACTATTCTATTGGATTCAACATCCTTGATGTTATGTCACCATGTATTGTTCCATTCCTCAATGAAGGGATGTGACACTCCATTACCAAACCTCTTGATAGCCCACACCATGTGACTCAAAACCATAGAGTGTAGGGATTGAGATTCATAACCTAATATATAAACTACCCAAGGGTTCCAAAATAATTCCTTGATAATATTTTTTCCCATATCCCACTTCACTAACAAAAAGTTTTTTCATTTCAAATCCTTCATGGTCCTCAAAAAGGAGTGGAGATCAAATATAATTAAAAATTATTGAAATCCCTATGGAATCAAGAATAAGGTATTTCAGATTCCAACTATACAAATATCCTCCTTATAAGAAAGGATCTCCAATACTCATGATGATGAAAAAATCGTCGTAGAACTAATCCCCATGGAGTGTTCTGATCCATTTCCATCATGATCTTCCCACACCATCTTGATTAATTAAAACTTCTGGGAATATGATTTACACAACCAATATTCCAAAATATTCATGTGGACTCAACATCAATAATATTTATACTTCAACCAATATTACCCCCAAAAAACATCCATGACTATGGGAAATGTGTGGAGACACCTCTAGTTGAAAATTAAATGGACACATAAGGGATATGAACTACCATGTATGGGTGTATCGTCATTATAAGAAAGTAATTACAATCCTCCGAAGTCCTGAAAACAGTATGGTGGAACTCAGTACCTCAGTTTGTTTTGGATAATCCCTAGAATGACTTACCCATATTAAATTTTCATCAACAAGGTGATATCTAAAAGGCCTTAATCTACAACAACAAATGGTACCATGTAAAAGAAAAAAAGAACAAAAATTAAAGGTCCATGAATTAGGACTGTAAACTATAGAAATAGAAATTCTAGGATAAAAGACCCTAAAATACATAAAAAAAGGTTTGAGGTAAAATAAAATACAATATATAAATATAAGGTTTTCTCTGAATGATCTCAAACTAATATTTCTGAAATTCAGAGCTAAAAGACTGTAAACTACAATAATATAAGGTTCAAGAAAAAAGACCATATACTTCAACAATAAATGGTTAGAGCTAAAATTCCTTAAAATAAAACAACAAAAGGTCTAATATAAAAAACCATAAACTGCAACAACAAAAGGTTTGAGATAAATTATCAAAAACTAAAGAAATTTAAGGTCTGAGATAAAATATCATAAAATAATGAAACTGATGGTCTGAGATAAAAGACCATAAACTATCACAAGAAAAGGTATGAGCTAAAAGGAAATAAACTATAGAAATATAAGGTATAATATAAAATACCCAAAACAACAAAAACATATGTTCCATGTCAAAATTACCAAAACGTTTTCAAAATAAAGTCAGATCCAGAAGACCGTAAACTATGTTAATAGAATTTCTGATCTAGAATACACTAATCTATCATAATGTAAAGTCCAATCTATAAGACCCTAAAATTTAACAATATATGTTCCAAGCTAAAAGGCCATAAATATAAATAAATTTATGTTCCAAGATAAATCACCCCAAACTATAGTAAAAGAAAAGATCTATTTTTCTAAACAAATGAATAAAGAAAAAAACATTTCTGTCCAAAAATCCATAGGATGGTTCCATGAAAAAAATATAAGTCAAACTCTACCAAGAATTCACCCTTATAATGATTATGAAAAACTTAGGGAAATATAAAATAAAATTAATATAAATATTTTGGGGCTCATAAAATGGCATTATAAAAAATTATTCTTTGGTCTATATTCCATTGACTTTAATAAAAGATATATCACTCTACCTCTTGTATATAAATTCTACCCAAAATTATATATTTGATAATGATGTAATATTTAGATAACTACAGCAGATACATCAATAGGGAATCTTGTGTTGGTGAGAAATTATTATAATTTATTAAAAAAAATATTCTGTGATTCAATAATTAAAGAACATAAATTTAGCTTAACATGATATTATATGAAGTTTGGGTATCCTTAACGACTCAAAAAACATCACATAAATGAAATATCATTTGTATCCCAAATGAATGAGAACTGTATAATGACATAAATGTTTTAGAATATATTTTCATTGATAGAATGTATCATGATGGATATCTATATTTTTTAAAATCTCATAATACTCTATCATCACAAAAATATATAAATAAAACTATAGTATGATTTCATTAGATGAACTGGCCATGTAATAAATAGTAAAAGGATAGGAAACGATTGGCCACACCATCCCAAAATCTTATAATAATTTACCTAGAAGAGGCACCTCAATAAGAGTATAAAACTACAAAATAATTTCTGAGTGGTTTCTAGTGAGGATGATGATTAAGAAAGGTCAATGTTTGAGCGTTCGAAGATCTACACATGTTTCTATATCTTTATGGTCAAGACATCTATTTTGTAATTTTTTTTGTGATATGAACTAATTGATCTATTATAAATACCCTAAATCTTCGTTCATCAGTTCATAGATGGGTGTGCCAACATAAAGATCAAATAGGTCTCACTCATTGGTATCTTGCTCTCTTTGTGTTAGGATAATTTTCCACATGACTTCATACAATGGTCGGTGGCCAAAGTTTCACACCCCCAAATCATGAATGATAATGAGAAGATGTTATTCTTGGTCACAGAACATTTCCAACAGAGTATCATTAATCAGGGTTTGAATATACAGCTAGAATATCATACACCATTAATGATCCTATATATCCTCTCATGTTGTTATGTCAAGAGGGGAAAAACCGTCTAAAATAATGATGAAGTTCAAAAGTAATCCTCATATATTATTATATTAATAGATGCATCATCTATTGGTCTTATCAAAGGGTTAAATTTCCTAATATATTTTCCCTACTGATGAGATGGTCATCTCTTGGGATAGAATGATTCTTAGAAGACATTCCTGGGTGTTGAATCTACACCATCATTTCTACAATTAAGGGGTCGGTGGAGAAAAGTATTTGTCAACATGACAACACAAGAATATTCATCACACCACTTGTATAGGTTTCTACCCAAGCCCATGAAATAATAATTAAAATTTAAGGTGGAAAGGAATGAGGTATACGTATAACATTAATACTGGTGTCCTAATGTGCACACATCATCCCAAACTGGCAGATAATATAAGGATTTTGTTCTCGTCGGAAGCCAAATAAAGGGAGGGGAGAAACCATTTGGATTTAGCTAAACTAGTTAGCAATACTATATGGGGTATACAACTATGAAATGAACATTTCATCCTTCATATAATAAAGAACCCCATCTTGAATGAAGATCGTGTATGACCTTTCAACAAGATTACTACCACCGTTATCAATAATATGCCTTGATTGTAGCGACCCCAAAACCTAGGGTGCTTAATGAGACATGATATACTTAACATTTAATTACATTATTACAAATTAAATATCATGTCCCATTACTAGAGAAGATCACGAGGCTCAGGATTCTGGGAAACCAACTGCTTCTGATTGACTTCATTAGTACCAACCATGCCCGAAAATTTTTAAAAAAAAGCGTAGGGTGAGCAAATATGCCCAGTAAGGGGTTTTAAAAAACATTTTAAGAAAACTCTTTCATAAAATAGTTCCTTTGAAGAGAATAAAGAACTTTGTTAAAAATGAAACATTTTTCCTAAAAACATGAAATCTGAAATCTTTGAAACCACTTGCACAGAGAAGTACATACTTGAAATAAGCTTTAAAGTAAACATGATCAGAGAGCACAATATAAGAAAAATAAAAAATGCATAATATTCAAACAAGGATACTTATATTCTAAAAAGAATTCTGTGGCTAAGCATGGAAAATGCTCATAACGTGGTTCATGAGAATATATAGTTCTACTAACAGTTTACCACATGAAAAACAGTTCTTGACACATAAAATTAAATTTTAATAGTAATGGGAGATTTCAACTAGGGGTTGTCATGTTAGTTAAACTAACCCATGGTTAACCTTTATCATTATATACAGAGGGAATGTATAATACTTGACTTTGTCAAGACCTTTCGTCAAGACCGTATAACATACTTAACGTGTCAAGGCTCACTGCCCACCCCGTTTCCTTGATAGCTCGAGCCATGGCTAACTGCCAAGACCGTCGCACATAATCATCTCATGAGACTTCTTCTTTACCCAATGAATTGGAGCACTGTATAATTCCGGGCACACCCGTCACATCATTCTTGTTGCGCTATATAATTCCGGGCAAACCTGTCACATGTAAGTCATATACATCCCTCACATATCCTGACATGGTCATTCGTTCATAGGGTATCATGCATTCTTAATTAAACCCAATTTTCACATACGTATTCATGAAGACAGTTTAATCATTAATAAATTATGACATGCGTTCTAAATCTCAATGCATATAAAAAGTTATCTTAACATTTGAAAACATGGGTTTTAAGAAAATGAACATAACACTTAACATTCCATAACATCATAATACCCAATTAAAGCATTGTCATTCATAACTTACACATATGATAATAAATGGATATCATGGGTGTTTAATACGGGCAGTTGGGGGTTACAATGTGCATAATCAAGTCCATCTTGGGGAAATCATATATATAATTGTCTAAACTCTTCCATTAGCACTTTAAATAACAAGCCCCTTTTTTTATAAAGTTTTCAAACATCATAAGAGTAATCATAATTCAAGACAACATAAAGATACGTATACCTACACATATGCGTGGGTTTAGCACATTAAACCATACTCCAAAAATATTTCTTAAACAAATTTTATATTTGGTAAAAACATCCGGTGTTCTTTTCCATAAAAGAAGAAAAAAGGGGTGAACATAATTTCCATAAACCATTCTTGAAAAAAAGTCTGCCTTGCATACAATAAGGTTGTTTCATAAACATGAGTACATACCGATGAATACATGTATTCACTTGTAAAAGTTTAAGGAGTCCATACTAACCATTTTCACAAAGTAAAATCCTAATTTATCAGGAGTAGTGATAAATGAAAATTCTCAATTGCAAGAATAATTTTGAAATCAAACCAACCCATAAACTTCATCATGCTATATTGTAATTAATTAAAAAAACATGGACACCAAGTTCATATTAATGTATATACACATTGATATAATCAAATGTGTATATATATATAACAACATACTTCATTCACTAGCATAATTCTACCTATTCATTCAATTACTCAAAATATCCATTTCTTTTATAGGCGAAAGGAAAAAATCAGGGTTATAAACATTGAGAAAAGGTTGTATACTTGCGTATATCATCATATACATATGTGTATATGAAAGTATATATATATATATATATACACATATATAAACACAAGGTGTAAAATGCAAGAACCCGCACTCAAATAAAATAGATCCCTCGAACCCTTACCCCAAGTTTGGGATTTCACAAGGAAGCTAACAAGATCGGTCCTGGAAGCCTTGGATAGGTGTAAAAGGAGTGTATGCGTATAAGTACTTATATGTATATAAAGCTTTGTATAAGCAAAACACACCGAGGCTTAAAAGTAAAACAAGGCAAGATCTATTCCCTTACCTAATCGGAGGGGAGGTTTAAACTAGGATAGAGGAATTGAAGGTGTAAACACAGAAGATATACACATATATATATAACCTGAATATATTTATATATATGAAAACCAAAGTTTAAAACAAAACATTAAAAACAGAGTTCGACCCTTACCATCTCAGAGAGGAGAGGAAAACGCAGTAGTGACGAGGTCCAGAAGTCAGAGAGATCAAGGTAACTCGGGTGCCAACGTTCTGCTTCGGTGAAATAGGGGTTTTAAAAAAACAGAAGAAGAAGATAAAGGACTTCGGGGGAGTCGTCGGTCCGAGGCATCCGAGGTGAGGGGGTTGGTGTAGACTTGAGTAAAGGAGGAGACAACTCGGGTCCACTCACCGGCCTAGGTGAAGAAAACGGAGGCCTACGCTCCACTGGTTCAGTGGCGCGATGAGGAAGAAGAAAATCAGCGGGTGCGAGGTAGGAGAAAAACGCGAAAATAGCGGGTGGCTGGGATCAAAAGGAGGAAGATCGGACGGCCCTGATGCAGCGCGACATTAAAATCACGGGCGGCCGTGATTGAGCGCGTCGGATCGGACTTCCCGCCATCGACGTGGGGTTTTAAAAAAAAAAAGAAACACGTTGTTTCCATTTTTTTAACGCATTAACCTATTATATTTATTTATTTCATTTCATTTAATTATTAAATTAACTTTTATTATTTTAATAAAAGTCATTGCTCAATAAATATTATGTATTTATTTAATAAAAACGTTTTATTATATGTATACATATATACATTTTATTTTTTTAAAACATCAATAATTTTTATTATATTTTCATTATTATTATTAAACCATAATTATCAATTACTTAATATTTCAATATGAAAATTAAAGATTAAGAACATTGAGTAATCAAAACATAACACATATATATATTTTAATTTCCTTTACTAGTTAACTACCTTAATTTTCTTAATTAGAGATTATTATTAAACGTAACTACATTTTATCATACATAAAAATGTGTTGATATAAATATCATCACCATAAAACACATAAGTAAAAGAAACCATAATTTGACGTAGTTTTCAAAACTGCTTATCCAAGTTATAAACAATTGTATTAACATTAACTCTTAAATTTAATTTGGAGAAAAAGAATTATTTAATTTCATGAAATATGTATATATATATATAACTCAAGGGTTAATACATTTTAGACAAAATAAAAACTCAATAGCATTAATATAATTACAACATAAAATTTTAATTGCTCAAATCAAGAAAATAAGTGTAGTGAATAATAATGTTAATTTTTTTCATAAAACATAATTTGCATATCTGGGAAAACAAGACATAAATTGATTAAATTATCATTGATGTCACTTTTAAACATTAAATCAAATTACACAATTAGAATTCCGATCCTTTTGGGGTAAATCATTTTATTTCCAACGGTCAAAATAAAACATTAGATTCTTGGGGAAACCAACGGTCAAATTTATAGCCGTTTGGGGTTCAACGGTCAGATTAGGGTGCTTATAAAATGGTCTGGTCTCTGGGTGTCTCTTACTCCAAGCGACTGAAGGAGAAAAGGAATGATGCTTCGTGTGATTCCCTTAGTTCTCATCATGGTTTCAGTGGCTTCGGCCATCCTCATGTTCATTATGATGGATTCCCAAAACCCCTACCGCATTCTTGGGCTCTTAGTGGTTTTAAGCGGTCTCCCCATTATTGTAATCAGGATCTTAGATGGGATTTTGGGTTAATTTATCTTCTTGTTCGGTCAGTGGAAGTTGTAGCCGTGATGTTGATTATTTGAATAAAAGGAGTTTTCATCCATTTGATGCATTTTTTTATTGTTACCTTATTAGTTGTTTGTTGGTTCACTTAACGGGTGATATTGGAAAGAAAACTTGTCAAAAAAACAAAACATGGTTTCTCTCGGGTCGTTACATCACTCCCCCCTTCAAAAAATTGCGCCCTCGCAATTCTTTCATAAAAAGAAAAAAAATCTGAAACCCCAAACATAGAATACTACTGAAACAGTGGATCTGGAACGGTTAACAGAATACCGAAGTTAGCACATAGCTCTTCCATTTCCCTAGCCCAGATGCACCTCGAATAGTACTCCTTGACCTCATGTTCGTGCGTAATGCACATGGGATTCCAAAGGGAGGCTCGAGCGATGTAAATCTTGGAAATGTCTAAGTAGATAAACTCCTTGATGACTCTTCTAGCCACATCATGCTCGAGGTAGTCGAGAGGGATTATGCGGTTGAGGAGACTGAGATTCAAGACTTGGAACATGTAGGCTGCACTGAGCTGGCCATTCTGAGCAGCCACGAGGAAGCACACTCTGGCAGAAAAGTTTTGTTCCAGAGTGAAACACTGGAACAGGCCCTCAAAGTATCTTCCCCTTCTCCTATTGCAGGGGAGTTGAGTCGTGGCAACGAGTTGAAAGAAACGATCATCCTATTGACATAAACAAAGGATCTCTGGACCGTTTTCTAGATCGAGAAAATGCTGGCAGGACCCTCGCAGGTGGAGAAAGGATGGATAATCCACCACGCATGCCACGATCAAGATGACTTCTACTAGCTCATCAGGTAGGGATGAGAAGTTCGTTTGACCAGCCATCTGAAAACAGACATCAAAGGGAAACTCTTAACAACATTGATAAGTTGGAGACATGAAAGGAAACAAGAAACTTCCATTTATGAAATAGTTTACACGGAAAAGTATGAGTTTACAAGACGTATGCCACAAAGAGTGGAAAAAATTCTTAACTCTTCAAACCACACACAAGATGAACAGACAGGACTAAACTCATGTGAACATTTATAACGCCTCCTGAGTTTAGAGTTGGGGGGTATGGAGTTAGGAAACATCGGTATACACTTCTTGCCAAAGATACACACAGGTTGACTCATTTTCCAATGCTCCAAAGTCCATCAACTGGCCCCAGAAGCCGTAGTGCAAAATCTGGCACAGGTAAGCTGCTCTGAGGTCTCCGGCAGAAGCAGCTTCTTGAAAAGGGTTATCAAGCATTGTGCCAAATTCCTCTCCATTTGTGAACACTCGGAAGATTCCTTTGTGATACCTTCCCCGACGTGCATAAGAGGGAAATTGGGTCATCATTATTAAGAGATAATCCATCCCCAATCCCCGGTGAAGACTAAGAACCCAAGGTGAGTTTGACACGTCGTACAGGTGCTTACACGTCATGCGAATTTGGGAATAATTTAGAAAGTTCTCACGGTTAGCTAGAGATACAATGTTCTCTAGAGCCTCAGTGGGAAGTGACAAAAGGTCGGTAGGTACATAATCCATCTGAAAGTTATAACATTTTTACTTAGTTAGTCATAGCAATACATTTATATCACCTGGTTTTTCAGAGTTTCCTGAACCCATCCTTTGATAACAACTGTAGCGACCCCAAAACCCAGGGTGCTTAATGAGACATGATATACTTAACATTTCATTACATTATTACAAATTAAATATCATGTCTCATTACTAAAGAAGATCGCGAGGCTCAGGATTCTGGGAAACCAGCTGCTTCTGATTAACTTCATTAGTACCAGCCATGCCTGAAAAATTTTAAACAAAAGCATAGGGTGAGAAAATATGCCCAGTAAGGGGTTTTAAAAACTTTTTAAGAAGACTCTTTCTCCAAACAATTCCTTTGAAGAGAATAAATCACTTTGTTAAAAACGATACATTTTTTCTAAAAACATGAAATCTGACATCTTTGAAAACCACTTGCACAGAGAAGTACATACATGAAATAATCTTTAAAGTAAACATGATCAGAGAGCGCAACATAAGAAAAATAAACAATGCATAATATACAAACAAGGTTACTTATATTCTAAAAATAATTCTGTGGCTAAGCAGGTAAAATGCTCATAACGTGGTTCATGAGAATATACAGTTCTACTAACAGTTTACCACATGAAAAATAGTTCTTGACACATAAAATTACATTTTCATAGTCATTGGAGCTTTCCACTAGGGGTTGTCTTATTAGTTGAACTAACCCCTGGTTAACCTTTATCATTACAAGCAGAGGGAATGTATAATACTGGACTTTGTCAAGATCTTTTGTCAAGACCCTATAACATACATAACAGGTCAAGGCTCGCTGCCCACCCCGTTTCCTTGATAGCTCGAGCCATGGCTAACTACCAAGACCATCGCACATAATCATCTCATGAGACTGCTGCTTTACCCAATGCATTGGAGCACTGAATAATTCCGAGCGCACCCGTCACATCATTCTTGTTGCGCTATATAATTCCGGGCACACCCATCACATGTAAGTCCTATACATCCCTCACATATCCTGACATGGTCATTCGTTCATAGGGTTTCATGCATTCTTAATTAAACCCCATTTTCACATACGTATTCATGAAGACAGTTTAATCATTAAAGCATTATGACATGCATGCTAAAGCTTCGTGCACATAAAAAGTTATCTTAACATTTGAAAACATGGGTTTTAAGAAAATGAACATAACACTTAACATTCCATAACATAATAATACCCAATTAAAGCATGGTCATTCATAACTTACACATATGAAAATAAATGGATATCATGGGTGTTTAATACGGGCAGTTGGGGGTTACAATGTGCATAATCAAGTCCATCTTGGGGAAATAATTTATATAATTGTGTAAACTCTTACATTAGCACTTTAAATAACAATCCCCCTTTTTTATAAAGTTTTCAAACATCATAATAGTACTCATAATTGAAGACAACATAAAGATATGTATACCTACACATATGCATGGGTTTAGAACATTAAACCATACTCCAAAAATATTTCTTAAACAAATTTTATATTTGGTAAAAACATCCGGAGTTCTTTTCCATAAAAGAAGAAAAAAGGGGTGAACATAATTTCCATAAACCATTATTGACAAAATGTCAGCCTTGTATACAACAAGGTTGTTTCATAAACATGAGTACATAACGATGAATACATGTATGCACTTTTAAAAGTTTAAGGAGTCCATACTAACCATTTTCACAAAGTAAAATCCTGATTTATCAAGAGTAGGGATAAATGAAAATTCTCAATTGCAAGAATAATTTTGAAATCAAACCAACCCATAAACTTCATCATGCTATATTGTAATTAATTACAAAACATGGACACCAAGTTCATATTAATTTATATACACATTGATATAATCACATGTGTATATATATATAAAAACATACTTTATTCACTTGCATAATTTTACCTATTCATTCAATTACTCAAAATCTCCATTTTTTTATAGGCGAAAGGAAAAATCAGGGTTATAAACATTGAGAAAAGGTTGTATATTTGCGTATATCATCTTATACATATGTGTATATGAAAGTATATATATATACACACATATATAAACACAAGGTGTAAAATGCAAGAACCCGCACTCAAATAAAATAGTTCCCTCGAACCTTTACCCCAAGATTGGGATTTCACAAGGAAGCTAACAAGATCAGTCCTGGAAGCCTTGGATAGGTGTACAACGAGTGTATACGTATAAGTACTTATATGTATATAAACCATTGTATATAAAAAACACACCGAGGCTTAAAAGTAAAACAAGGCAAGATCTATTCCCTTACCTGATCGGAGGGGAGGTTTAAACGAGGCAAGAGGAATTGAAGGTGTAAACACAGAATATATACACATATATATATATAACCCGAATATATTTATATATATGAAAACCGAAGTTTAAAACAAAACATTAAAAATAGAGTTCGACCCTTACCAGTTCGGAGAGGAGAGGAAAACGCAGCAGTGACGAGGTCTAGAAGTCGTAGAGATCAAGGGAAATCGCGTTCCAAGGTTCTGCTTCGGTGCAACAGGGGTTTTAAAAAAAACAGAAGAAGAAGATGAAGGACTTCGGGGGAGTCGTCGGTCTGAGGAATCCGAGGCGAGGGGGTCGATGTCGACTTGAGGAATGGAGGAGACAGCTCGGGTCCACTCGCCGGCCTAGGTGAAGAAAAAATGGAGGCCTATGCTCCACTAGTTCAGCAGCGCGACGAGGAAGAAGAAAAGCAGCGGGTGCGAGGTAGGAGAAAAATGCGAAAATAGTAGGCGGCTGGGATCAAAAGGAGGATGATCAGACAGCCCTGACACAACATGACATTAAATTCACGGGCGTCCGTGATTGAGCGTGTCGGATCGGATGGCCCTCCATCGATGTGGGGTTTTAAAAAAAAAGAAACACGCGGTTTTCGTTTTTTTTAAACGCATTACAATATTATATTTATTTATTTTATTTCATTTATTTATTAAACTAACATTTTTTATTTTAATAAAAGTCATTGGTCAATAAAAATTATGTATTTATTTAATCAAAACATTTTATTATATGTATACATATATACATTTTATTTTTTTAATACATCAATAATTTTTATTATATTTTCATTATTATTATTAAACCATAATTATCAATTACTTAATATTTAATTATGAAAATTAAAGATTAAGAACATTGAGTAATCAAAACATAACACATATATGTATATTTTAATTTCCTTTACTAGTTAACTACCTTAATTTTCTTAATTAAAGATTATTATTAAACGTAACTACATTTTATCACACATAAAAGTGTGTTGATATAAATATCATCACCATGAAACACATAAGTAAAAGAAACCATAATTTGACGTAGTTTCTAAAACTGATTATCCAAGTTATAAACATTTGTAAAAACATTAACCCTTAAATTTAATTTGGAGAAAAATAATTATTTAATTTGATGAAATATGTATATATATATATATAACTCAAGGGTTAATACATTTTAGACAAAATAAAAACTCATTAGCTTTAATATAATTACAACATAAAATTTTAATTTCTCAAATCAATAAAATAAGTGTAGTGAATAATAATGTTAATTTTTTCATAAAAAATAATTCGCATTTCTGGGAAAATAAGACATAAATTGATTAAATTATCATTGATGTCACTTTTAATCATTAAATCAAATTACACAATTAGCATTCCGATTATTTTGGGGTAAATCATTTTATTTCCAGCGGTCAAAATAAAACATTAGATTCTTGGGGAAACCAATGGTCAAATTTATAGCCGTTTGAGGTTCAACGGTTAGATTAGGGTGCTTATAAAAGGGTCTGTTCTTGGGGTGTCCCTTACTCCAAGCGACTGAAGGAGAAAAGGAATGATGGTTCGTGTGATTCCCTTAGTTCTCGTCACGGTTGCAGTGGCTTCAGCCATCCTCATTTTCATTATGATTGATGCCCGAAACCCCTACTGCATTCTTGGTCTCTTAGTGATTTTAAGCGGTCTCCCCATTATTGTAATCGGGTTCTTAGTTGGGATTTTGGGTTAATTTATCTTCTTGTTCAGTCAGTGGAAGTTGTAGATGTGATGTTTCTTATTTGAATAAAAGGAGTTTTCATCCATTTGATGCATTTTATTATTGTTGCCTTATTAGTTGTTTGTTGGTTCACTTAACTGGTGATATTGGAAAACAAACTTGTCAAAAAAAACAAAACATGGTTTCTCTCAGGTCGTTACTTTGCTGGTGCAGGATAAGGCCTGAAATCAAGGTGAATAGATCAGTTAAAAATATAAGAAACCTCATAAGGTCTTAATGGAATCTACTAAACCCCTTCGATGTCCAGAAACCTATGAGAAAACATGAAACTAGGGATATCGATGGTGTTGTGATAACAGTAAAAAAGGGAGTGCAAATATATCTGGAGAAATAAGAACAAGAAATGACCACTAATTCTATAATGGATATTTAATTAACAAATATATCCAAGAAGGTGGAATGGAATTCAAGGTTCATCCTAGCCAAATATTGAGATCTTTCATATGATAATCGAGAAAGAATCACTTGTGTGCTAACTCGGATTCCCAAAAATGTATCCCTTGTTAGGAAAATCCATCCATTAAATTAAATGGCCAACAAACCATTCAGAATATTGATTAGAGATATCTTCCACCTCACCTGATACCCCATATGGTGTATTCTCCAGCTTCCATTATTTCCTAATTTGAAATGTCACAATTATGGACCAGTCGAGAAGGGCCCCAGTGAGGGAATATATTGGTCATCGAAAATTCACTATGATAGTGGGAAATATTGAAATAATATCTAAATAAGATGAGAGAGAACATATACTGTTCCTTAGTTATCTTTTATTTAATGATGTTGATTTTATCCCTCACCAAAACATGAGTGTATGTGGGTTAATCTATGAAATTTGTGAAAGGAATCAATTCATTATACATTACCCCTAGGGGATATCCCACCAATCTATTAGATATCCTAGAGGGAGATTCCTACTATGTCAAAGGATAGATGAAATTTATTGGCACCCGGGAACAAAAGGCTAGCTAGTTACCTATTAAGATTGGAGTGATGATAAAAGATGAACTGTGAAACGCATACTACTTTATATAGATGGAATACATGTAACTAGTTGAAAAACTATAAGAAGTCTTTTTTAACCCAGAATTTCCATGCACATTCATAAGAAATGTTTCCACCATGGTTAAAATACCATTATGATCTCCAGCCATCACAGGTGTTGTTTAAATAATAAAAATATATTCTTTCTTATCTTTGATAAAAGGGATTCTAGGAAAAATCATAGTCTTCTAGACCCATAGGAGAATTCTCTATCATTTGTAAAACCCATGGGTCTATGTGAAAACTTTTTGTCCATCCTAATAAAAAATAATTTGAATAAAATCAATGGAATTTAATCCCATTAATATTGAATGTTGTAGTCAGTATAAGTGATGGAAGCATCATCCAATATGAAAAATCCATACAGGGTTTGTTGGTGTGATAAAGGATATTTCATGAGTTTGGATGGAAGAAACATTTTTAGGACCTCCTTGTCAGAGCTCATGAGATATCAGGGGTCAAAATTATGGTTCATAGAACCCATAGACATACGTTTAGTTGCAGAAGAATAATGATAATGATATATTTAATCCATATGTATAAAAGTAAGAAGCATATGTCAAACAAGTGAGAAGACCGTCAATATATATTCATAAATATGGGAGCCTTATGTGCATCGCATGAACCATAAAGGGAATCTATATCACATATATGACTTGAATATTTCCAAGATCATGTAGGTCTCATGGTCAACATAAATCCACAGTACATATCTTGGTTGTGAAACACTTTATAAGACTCGTGATCTCTTGAACATGAACATGTCATTTGATCTAAATAATAGTTGAGTAGTCATATGGTCTGACCAACGATACTATAAAATATCCCAGTATTTCAAAATAGCCAATGAATTAGGCTAAATATCAAGAAACTACCAAAATTAAATTCATCATTTGTTCAATAATGTTTGGGGAAATATAAATTATTGTGAAATGATCTCACAAAATAGGTTGTCATGAATGGTTTTATGGACAGGTACAATGATCAGTTCTTATAGATGGTCATGCGATGTGATTAACCAATAGAAGAAGATTGAAGGATATATAGATAATTTTACTTAATTGGTGAGTTATTATCCATACACTATCTTATTCATAGTGTCTTATATGGAATAAAAATGGTTTATCAGAAGACAAATTGTCTCCCAATACACTGATTGGTGTCAAACTAATTTATTAGGCAGTAATCAACATTCTCTAGAAGAGAACCCTTTATCCCTAACGAATTTTCCCTTGAGGGGAGGTATTTTTTGAGTCCCACCAACTATGAATTAATGAATCCTTTAGGTAATAAGAAATCAAAACATTGGTATTATTTAATCCATAAATAAAAGGATGAAAATGCGGAAAATACTCGAGGATCATATAATAATTTAAAGGATTCACAATCTCATGGACTGCTTCAGATCACATAGTGACAAATTAAAAATTAGTCTAATTCTTGTGAAGTAATCCAATACATTCATTGATCTTTTAGAATCTTCTAAATTAACTCCACCATGTCACATGACTTTTCAAATCGAAGGATTCCTGGCAACCAACCAAAGCATTGAAAAATGAAGTGCAAAAATATATAGAAAAATGATGCCTTAGGTGGTCATGGATATTAACGAGACATTCAAATGAATTTCAAAAGGCCCTATAGAATCCCTATTTCCATGTATACCTTGTCCCAAAAGAGCCTATTGGGATGTCACCTTCATCAAATCAATGGACTCAAACATGTCCTTTCGACTCTTCATTGCCATTATCATCTCTAATTAAAAATAGAAGTGTTGTCCATGAATATTCTCAAAAATCACAACATGACCCATTCTTTGTAACATGATGCATCATAGATGAGGATAGTTGTTTTATTTTAAAACACTCCTATAAATTGTTGATACTCTAACCTATATAAAATTAATAATGAAATTAAAGGAATGTGATATAAACTTCTTTCTGAACGAGATATGTTTTCTTTCACATGAATGGGGTTATATTCCACTGATGATCACTAATAATCATGTGAGGACCACCTAAAAAACCATCATTGTCCAAAGATACCCATTTTCATGTCATCTTGTTCTCGTGGTGTCCCCTAACAAGCCACCTTTGTCTCCAAGAGAACCTAAAACTAGGAATATCATATCATGTGAAATTCATTCAATAGGAATCCTTAACTCATGAAGGCCCCTAGGCATGATATCATGCCCATGTATAATCCTCTTTCCATGTCAACATTTTTAGGAAATTCCCCTTTAATATTAAATTTTTTTTAAAAAAATGCACTGATAAGACGGGCATGTAGTCATCGGTCATCATGTGACACCACCCAAATGACCGATGGAAGGATATTGAAAAGTGTGAGACACCAAATCCCTCAAAAACTACAGTGTGAATTTGTAAGATATGTTCCACACAAGAAGGAATATAATTAGTGTAGAGAGTACTATAAATCACCCCCCATAAAAATAATTGGATGTATCAGTCGAACACACTTGGGAGCACAATAGAGGACATCTCAAAGTGACTTCTCATGTGATGGTGAATTTCTTGATCAAGGTAAAATTCCATTAATGAATCAAAGGGTGTTGAAGCATACATAATCACATTTCATGATCACATAATATCATACTAATAAATTTTGGTGTGTCTTCTATATTTTTTAGGACATACCACATAATGTATGGGTCATGTAAAACAAAAACAATATAAAATTGAACTAATCTGAGGCACATATCAATAAATGGTTGGAATAAAGAATATTGTATGAGACAATAATGTGATGTCCGATTCATTGATCTTTTTGAACATCGAAAGCCACATATAGATGATGAGATAACATAGAGACGAGTCACCCATGTTTTTTAATTTCCCCTCAAAAATCATTTGAATCATCTAATGTCCTCCAAACATGTCAATCAAGTCACATGATGAGCTACAGTTATAACACATAAGTCTCGTGAATCTCTTTGGTCTCACTATAGAAATATTTTAATTTGATCAGAAATATCACAAAAATTATGGTGTGATAATAGTTTATGTAAGATAGGTCTCATGATTTCCTTTAGGCATACTAGTCAGATCTTGTATCCCCATCCAATCATGTCATCCAGGTTTTGAGATTACACCAGTACAAGTAAGATAAAGAACTTGACGTCCTCTAGAAATGTCATCCTTAATTATCTAACATCCTTTTGACATGTAAAACTATATCATGTGGTTGTTTTTATGAATTTATATAAATTCCTAGAAATTTCATGGTGATTATGAGATTGTGATATCCAAGTCTCACAATGTCCTCCAGACAAGTCATCGTTACTCACATGATCTCCTCCATGTATGTTATTCAAATTAGGCAATGTGCCTCAGATAAGTCAACTACATAATGCTATTGTATTTGGACTTGACTATGATTCAACTAAACATATTAAATCATCATATGACATGTTAGGTTTGTTGTTAAGGTATGTCAGGCAGATAATAAAGCATGTCAGGAAGACAACCATGCCAGGTCATGTATGTGTCCCGAGGCATGATAACCCCATCCCGTTCATATATTTGGGAAGCCTTAGGATGTAATATCTATAACATTGAAATTTTATAACTCTGATTCCTTCCATAACCATGATATATGGGACTATATACTATGGAATCATCTCAAATGAGAATCCACCAAAGTATAAGTCCCTCTATGTCTTTGAAATTCCAACAATTGGAACCCAATCATTCCCATGGGCTTTTCATACTACCTCATCCACCAACAATTGGAGAAGGAAAATGAATTATGATGACTCTTATTCTTTCCATAACTAGTATATGTATGATACCTTCCTAACACTTGATATCTGCATCCAAAGGGAATGATCAGAGTGTAGGCCCAGACCAACTAAACCATGAGGACTCTAATTCCTATCATAACCCAGATATGTAGGGCACCATTCAATGTCCTGATCTCAAATGGGAATCCACTATAGTATAAATTCATATATGTATCTGACATTCCGACTATCCAAACCCAATAATTCCCACTGGATTATCATATTGCTGCATCTACTTGGAAATAAATAAGGAAACTGAAATACTATTACTCTAATTCCTACTATAGAAATGATATGTAAGACGCATTCCTGAATACCAAGATCAAAATTAAACACTCAATGGTTTTTCCATGCACATGAGTTATGCATCTATATGCAGTGAGACTGACTACTTTTTATCCCTTGTTTACTACACCGATCTTGGATCACGTAGGATAATGGAATTGAAATGGTCAAATCATTAACATCGTGAGAATAAACCAATTTGGGAAACCTCAGTGTGCAATCCTTGATTAGTGGAATGATATGATTATGTTGATATAAGGGATTATTCCTTGGTATCATTCACAAGGGTGTGATCTAGGGACAGTGACCCTAATTCCTAACATAAAAATTATACATTGGACACCTTTACCTGGATTGATCTTAATACCTAGAGCATATATGCCCTCGTATATATATTTTCCAATTGATGTTAAACTGAATGAATTTAATGATCTATGTGGGTTTTGATTCTTGTTATAAATAGTATATATAGGACACCTCCATGAAATTAAATCCTATTCTCATTATATTAATCACCCTATTGGTGATAGAAAACCCCATAGTTCCCAGTTATATGGATTCATCATATAGGTGTGTAACCAAATTTGGGAAATGGTGATGAACCCATGATAAATAAAGATGAAATCACTATAATATTCTCTTTCTTGTATAAAAGGATTTAACCTATGATCATTTTGATAGGGTTACTAGTCCCATATCTATATTAGGAATAGATTCGTGAAAATATATTAAATATATAAGAGTGTCATATAGTTGGAAAAATTTCCCTTCAAAGGAGTTTTATGAGCATGAACTCCAATCTTATTGACCAATGTGAGTTCCTATGTTCTATTTTCTCTGAAACATTTTATAAACACCAAAATCAGAAGATTTTTAAAAAACCCATTGATATATAAATTGTGTTTTTAAAATAGATTTTTTAAGTCCCAAATCTTGCCTTTGACTTTCCTAAAATCTTTACCAATTTTTTAAATTCCTCATTAAACCCAAGATTCAAAAATAATTTTCCTGGATTTTCTATCAAAACCAAAAAAATTATAACCCAAATCAAAATTTATAAATCCATGAGATTCTTAACATAAAACCAAATAATAAATTCCATTTAACATAGAACTCATTCCACCATGTCACTTTTATTATCAATCTAAGATTTTATTATTAAATTGTTGTTTTCCCAAAAAAAATAACACATCCAGAAATCCATTTCCAAATTTCTTCTGAACAATCACAATCAATATAAATAAACTATATATTATATATTAATGTTATAAACCCATTTGAATCAGAAAAATTCATCAAATAATTAACCATGTGTTGAGGATCCAAATCCAAAATTGTATCTCGGTTCACAGGAGTCGATTTTACATGTTTTTTATCACAAATAATGTTATGAATCATATAATATGTACTTTTTACGTCAAGCATCCAAAAATGTTTTTTGATGGTTTGTTAACAAATTTCCATTTTTGGATTCCTATTTGTGTATTTCCCATCCATGGTGGTCAAGTTCATAGATTTACCTTCATGGAGTTCCAATTATGAGGTCCATTTCATCGATCTCCCATTTACGGTGATCCATTCATGAGCATCAGAATGGTTGAAAATAGCTCGGTGAAAGAGACATTTGGAGTTGTGAAGCCCTACCAACTCACACAGATTTGAATGATTCATAATGGCATCCAATCATTGTGAAACCCATTCCATAAAAATACCACCCTAGTGCCTTAATTATGAACGCATAATTCCACGAACAACGACATCACACTCTCAATTAGAGAAGATCCAATGAGCTTCATGAAATCATGAAACAGGTTTCTCCGTGGGTAAATTCTTCATGAATGATTGTGCGTTACAAAGCTCAAATTTTAAAGATGATCTAATGTTTCATGAAATAATGTTTTTAAACCCATTGTGAGGCATATTTTCACTTAGTATACTCTTGTAAATGTGAAGAACATTTGTGGGGACCTAAAATCCACGTATCCCCTACTTATTTGTGATCCTTGAGCTCGATAAATTCTGAAATATCACTAAACCCTTGATCTCCATGAAACCCCAACCTTTGTGATACCCCTAAGCACAGAAAATCTCCATCCATACTAAACCATTGATCTCTATAAAGTTAAATCATTCATGAGACCCCAAGATATGTGAATCTCTATCCTTCACAATGCTACCACCATCCTGCCTGTTGGCCAATACTTATTCGGCTATGCCCCTACACCCCTACTCGAGATTAGTGTTTGAATGTGGTCCAACACTAAAAACTATCCCGACCTGGTTGAGTCCATTTTGGATAGTTCCTTATATGCCCCAAAAATCCACCCCATACCATTCCTTCCGTCAAGTTACTCCTCAATACTCCTAAAAATAAATTGATTATACCTACTCATCATGGTCCCCTTAACATGTCAAATATTTATATTCTCCTCTTATATTTATAGAGTACCTTGAGTCGAAACACTAATCGAGGAAATCCTAATAAACCTTCACCTGAATCGCATGTAAGGTCGAAACCGAAGGGGCCTTTCTTTAGTCTGTGATGCACTAGCCATTGATAGGCATATTCAGTGCAATTGTCTTATCTCGAAGAAATTAAACTATAAAATACCCTATCATTAATGAATTAGAATCCTTATGAATCAACTATAATATTATTCATTCTATGATCATTTGAAAACATTCTGTAGTCCACACTATATGAATTTAAACTATAGCATACCCGATATTTCAAAGCTTAGGATGCCTCCTTTGAAAATAGAAGATTCCTTATACTGAAAGCATAAGATGACAATTATTCTTCGCTACATGATATTAATCATTAGTATACCATACCATTCATGACTAATATTCATTATGTGTCTATCATAAGATGAATCATGACATGATTATGATAAAACTTTCCATTTTCATTACTAAATTACATTAAACTATAGAATACACTATATGTCAACGCATAGGATGCCTCATGTGCAAATTAATAGATTAGTTATGGGTCAAGAATAAGATTACTATTATTCCTAACTACATGACATTTAAATTTATCATACCCTATCATTAATGAATAGGATACCATATGCATGAAGGACAATATGCCTCATTATTTAATCATGAGAAGACATTCCATTGTCCTCACCATATGAATTTAAACTCTAGAATATCCTATATATCAAAGAATAGGAGGAACTTTATGAAAAACAAGATATACCTTAATTATTGAAAATATGATTCCTATTTTCCCACATTATATGATATTAAACATTTGAATACCCTATAATTCATGAAAATTATTACTTGTGAATTAATATTCAGATCCCTCGTGCCATGTTTTTGATACCACCACCAAACAGCCACAACAAGCCTCTTCATTAGGTGTAAGATCCAATCATATACCTAAAACGACCAAAATACCATGATTCCCTCAGGAATTACCAAGAGTAACATGAATGGGTATCCCTAGAGTGTAGCCCTACCTTTTCCCTCGACCCATCAATTGGTCGAGATTCACTCACGACCAAACATGATGATGAAAGGATGAGATGATTTTATGCATAAGAATCACAAACCACAGCATTCCACAAGATGTAAATATATAATTAAACCCCATGAAATTTACATTGTATTTCTTCATGACTTGACATAAGGAATAAATGATGTCAAATATCCATGCATAAGCCAACCACACCGCATCAATTCACATGACACTAAACTGAAACCTTAACTTATGAAATGAACATAGGATTCCCTCATGAAAAGAACTGAGGAAGATATAAGGGTAAGGTTCCATGCATAATCTCGAACTATAACTTCATTGATCCAAGTAGCTCATGGGCCACTCCCACACATATGCACTAACCACGTAATATATTTTTATAACATTCCATGGGACACTCCCATCAGTAAGACAAAAAAATATAATCACTAGTCACACCCGTATTAAGGAATCTTTCATTTTTAATCCCCACACCATTTTTCATAGAGAAATCCTTTTATAAAGGGGAAATTCAAAGCCAAATCCAGACACCATCCCTCAAAGACACTCCTTTTGTGACATGAAAATACTTACCATGCAATGTTAAACTTAATGGATCTACCCTATAACATGATCTTAAACGCCGGCATCAAACTACATGGGGTTTTATTCCTTTCATCTAAGAAGTGTGTGTAGGACACCTCATTGAGGTTCAATCTAAAAATTAGGAGAATTTAAGGTGTGGAAAATTCCCACCTTGGGATGAAACTCCTAAATTCAACTCTAATAGGAATCCTAATCCATTTGGTAAACTTTTATGTGTGATAAGTTCCCTTATACGGATTCACCATCCAGATCCACCTCCATAGGGAATTATAATACTTATGGTAATATTCTAGGAGTTTTAAAATCCATTTAGGGATGAAACTCTAAGATCTACCTCCCTGGAGCATTATGGTAGATTTTGAAAACGTTCATGTGTGACATCTTCCTTACATTGGATTCTCCTCTTTGATTCCACTATATAGAGAATTCTGAGATATTGGTAAACAACCTCATTTATGTTGTTTACCTTTATAGGGACACACATCCTTTATATGCCTCTGTGAGGCATTCTGATCAATCTCATACCATCTATAGAAGACATTAAATTCATGACCCGATCTATGTGAATCAAAAATACTAATCCAACCCCATAGGTTGCAAAACATGTGATATGACACAAAACACCTTCCTTGTAAAAATCATGGGATTAATGAGGGAAAATACATTAATACATACACATATGAAATAAATTACCTCATGGTAGACATAGGATTCCATGCATTCTATGCCAATGATGCCTCATATGGGATGACATCCCAAGAGTGTGATTTACTGGTGACCAGTGTTCCCAACGACAAAACATACTCTAATTTACCGTCTACTTCAAAAAAATGTTCCATCCTAGTCAAGATAAAAGAAATGTAATTAACCATCATCCACAAAGATATGGGTCCAGAAATGAGTTTCAAAAACATGATTCAAATCTGTGAGAGAGACATGCATTTTTCAATAATCTACAAGGAAAAATCTGTGCATAGAGAAACCAACATCCCATATTCCAATTTCGATCGAGGATCTAACATCACCGACTAAGATAGAAGAGGTCCACCATCTTGGGAAAGAAGTAATATAGGGGAATGAAATATATGTCACTACGATGATGCACACCCCAGCTATTAAATCATCAGAATCACACCTATAAAAATATGTTTAATAAACCATTGATTATATTATAAGTTTATTTAATTAATAGTGGATCTTGATGAGGCAATATGTTAAACAACCCTACCCTTTGGTACGTGTATCATTCAATAAGAATTCTATTATCATAATGCATAAAAAATAAATGGATATCATTTAATATTCATGAATCATCTCAATCCTAAAACATATTTCATTGGTATTATCTATTAATAACCTCAATAATTCCATAGTTCATAGTCACAACACTATATTGTCCCTAGAAACATGGCTAGTAACTAAATCCATACTGATTTGGAATGATATTGGTCTACATCCGGAGTCCCAAAAACATAACTCCATATATAACTGACACTTTATAATACTAAAACATGCTTTTATTACATTTATAACACTTCGATATAAATTTCATGAACACATCACAAAAAGAGACGCTACATAACCTCATTAATTCCTTCTCATGTGATAGAGTATTCCTACTACTCGAGAGGGGTTATAATAGTCATGGATAGACTATTACCTCTAATAAATCCATAGGTTCAAGCCCAAGTCTACCAAAAAACTATCAAGACCCATCCATATTATGGAAAAACCCAAAACATTGGGACAAATAAAAGGTTCCGTGAGATACTTATTCCCAAAATAATTCATAGAGGTCCACATAGATATATCAAAACCATTTTCATTCTGTGGTTTGGTATTGACCATAATGACATTTTACAAATCTATAGTTCATCAATATACTTACTATTATTGTGGTCAAATGGATGAGAATGAAATAAATAAAAGGGTGAAATTATTTCTATTACAAAACACCAACTCAGTAACATAACCCAAGATGAACAATCAAGAATGGGATTCATGTCATCTTGTGCTAACCTAGCCACTATGAAACCTGTCCTCACCTACATTGGATAATTTTGGAAAGAAGAGAGTCACCTCACAAAAAAATACCTTAATGAAGATAACCAATTTCTTCTCAATAATAGCATTATTTCACATTAAGTACCCCCACCATGTTCACAAACAATCTTCTCTCACTCAAAAGTGGTCACAAATTAGTCAATTATCATGTACCCAGATCTATCCTTCTCATTTACCAAAGATCATATATCAATTTCATATCATGAACCCACAACATCCCCTTCAACACAAGGGATGACTCATATGAAATACCCAAAATAACCATTCCTTCTCAAAGGAGGTCAAATATCAAGTCACCAAATCATTCCCTATTACACAGGTGTATCCAAAAATCAATTAAATATCCATCTTCATCTAGTCAAGGAATCTCAGAGATATTAAACTGAAACCAACCCCTAACACTCAGGGGATGTGTCACATCAAAATCTACACCCTTTTACTTGGGACATGATTAAAACCATTAATTTTATCATATAAATAAACAATCATTAATAATATCAAATAATTTTCCATTTTCCCACCACTAAGGGATTGATAACATCAATACAGAATAATCTGGTCACCATGATTCCAAAACCAAAAAACTATCTTGTCCTCTATACCACCAACATATGAAACTTTACAGGAAATAACATATAAATTTTATAACATTGTAAGGCATTCCTAAAAATACTTATGTCAATTTTCAATATGAATAAAATGTACTTGAATGATAATCAATAAGTGCATCAACCCTATGAGATTTTTGAAATATTGGAATTTTCCATAAGTAGTAAAATGTATCAAAACCAAATCTTACATAGGACCCTCTAGAAATTATTTTTAAAACCATTTAAAAATATTTTTTAAAAAATAATTTACAAAAAACATCATTTTTTTCTTTTTAATGAAATTTCCTTGGAAAATTCCATTATAATTGTAATTTACAAACCCCAAATCTTTTTGGGAATACTATTTCAAAACCATTTTTCAAATAAACACTTTTATATTAAAATTTTATTCTTAAAAAACCTTTTTTAAATTAAATTTAGAAAAACGAAACCCCTTTTTTCTTTCCTAAGTTTAACTCATTCCACCAAGAATACCAAAAAAGAGGGAAATCAACACTCATTCAACTAAGGCCCCAAAAATGAACTATCAAGAATTCTATATGACTCCATTTGACAATGAGATCAATAATAATCCCTCCCAATCCATATATGGTTAATATCATAGTATGGAACCACTAGGTCAGGGTATAACCTCACCCTAATAAAAGGACCTAACCCTCAACCATGAAATGTCGCATTCTAACCCCTCTGTGTCACAGCAGAACTATCCCCAAAGACCACCCTCATACTGTGACTAGGATTATTAGGACGTGATGGAAAATAACATAGGAAAATATTGAAATTAACATTCCACAATAACACATGATTCAACATGTCTTTAAAAAATCATGATTGGGAACCAACTACCCTAATATGACTTTACATAATGGTAAACTCATACATATGTGACTTATACATTACAACACTTTAAAACATAAAATTTGGGTTCCCATTTAGTATGTTGTTAAATCATACACTATCTAATACTACACATCATAGCCATAAAAACCACACAACCAAGCCATCTTTGATGTGGGGTGATCATGAATCAATCATTCATCATGTAGTAATCCCGTATACCATGGAATAAAATTCAATATGTACCAAATTCCATACTCCAAACATGATAAATTTTAATGAGAATTTTTCTAAAAAAACTACCACTTCTGATACATCTAATAAATAATTTAAAATATGTTATAAACTCCCATATCATCATTCTAGTAAAAAAAATATAAATTTAACTTGATTTTCATCAACCTCGTATAATAATATTAACTACATAGTATTTAATAATAATTGAATATATATATATATATGAACATTATAATGACTTATCACCCATATAATTGTGGTTAATAAAACAGTATCATTCAAACATTGGAAAATATGATATTATCTTTCTTGATGGATTTCAAAAGAGATTGGCATCAACTTCCTCATTTGGTTGAGTTCTCATATATAATTAACTTTCATTCAATTATTTAATGTGAACCATATTAGGCTCTATATGGGAATATATGTATAATTATAACATCTTGGCATGAAGTAGGTGGGAAGTATTTATTAGAGTTGATATTTATATGGAAATGATAGACATGGATAAAACCATTTAGTTACAAATGAATGGTGTATACATTTGATAGAATAGCTATACATATAATCATTAGTGATATATTGAGTTTGATGTTAGTTATAAGGTATTAATTTTAATATAACCATTGAATGGGACCCTTGGATTCAAAAATAAGGGAAATATAATCGAAAAAAATTGGACTATTTGAGATTCCTAATCATGTTTGGACTATATATTATCAGCTACTACTTCCCTGAAACCTCTGATAAGTTTTTGAAGTGTTCCATGTATAAATATTTACAGCGTACATACTAAATCCATCACATATAATGAACTCATAGAATTTAAATCCAGTACCTAATTTTCCTTATAAATGAATTTCAATGGTGATCTTGGATCATAGAGACAAATTTCTATGATATATGAACACACACTTAGTCGAATATTAGTATAAAAATCATAAGTTTAAATAATAATTATGGGAAAAAATATTTAATTAGTCTAAATTAACCTCGTTTGTTTTTATCCATGTAATTAAATTTTGACAGTGTAACTATTTTATTAGAGATAGAAGATAAAAATCAATTTTTTTAATATGAATATCACACAAAATAAAGAACAAGAGTTTAACATCTCATGATATATGAAACATTTAAATAAAATGAACAATTAATTATTCCATTATGGTAGAATTTTGTAATCAATAAAAGAGAAAAACATTAAAAAAATTCATGGAAAAAAATATATTTATTAGTGGAAAAGTTCAAAAGTAAATGAAAACCCTATGAGATAGAGATATTAATCCTCACTGAAACCCATATAGATCATATAGCCGCTAATAATTATATGAATAAAACAAAATGATAAAAATATTAAAAATAACATGACGAAATAAATGATGGTTATGATGAATGAAGTTGTAAATAAATAAATAAAAAAAGGAAATGGGGATATTATATTACCATTGGGAATAAATTATAGTTAGTAATATATGACCATTGGTAAAATAAATACCCTTGATATTAATGAGAAAAATTAAATATATTTTGTGAAAATAATACTTTAATCTCAATTAAATGAGATATATCCTTAAATATATATATATATATATATATATATATATATTAATAAAATGGGTATAAATAGAAGTAATCACCTCATAAAATGTATTCTGAAAAATTGATGTTGTGGCATCTAGTAGAAGAAGGTTTACATGTGTGGCTCATTTATTTGTGTTTTGGAATTAGTAGCATATGAAAGTGTGGTCGATTTTCGCCTATCGACCGTTCAAGGTTCCGGTGCTTTGCTAATGTGTATAGCAGGACTCGGGTCGAATCCTCAGTGATGATACTTTTTAAAAGTCGGTTGTTTTTAGTTAATTTTTTTTTAATTGGGGGGTTTGTTTTCAGATATAATGAAATAATTTATGGATGATATTTCATTTAAAAAATTGATAAATATTGGGGTGAGATCATTATTGGGGATTTACGGTTGTTATATCCTTGAGCTTTTTTTATATTGCATTAAATTATTAACCACTTCACAAGATGATTTTGATCGAAATTCTCAAGTGTTAAAGATTTAATTCAAGCCATAACATAACTCAGGGTTATAATAATTACCATTACTTGTTTATGATAGTGTATTTTTGGTTCCAATAATCCATGGAATCCATATATTAATCAAAACGTGTCATTAATCCATGACATATAATGTTCAACATACACAACATTAACTCAGATAATACCCATCGAGCAAAGGCTCTCAATCCCTTAATATCCCCAAATTATAACTCACCCCAATGGTATATTTAATCATCCATTTAAATGATTCGTAATATGGTTATAATTATTATGATGATAAATTAATAAGAGAAGAGAAATAAAGGGACAAGAAAAGGGTGGTGCATCCAACACAAACAAATGATGAAGGGAATTAAATACAAACATTAGATTTAATCAGAAAGAAAAAGAAGGGAAGGGGATTCGACTATATTTAAACTATTTTAAGTACATAATTATTAAACTACATAATTTGGATGAGAATAAGTGATATTGAATAATAAACATTCATTACAATAGAATTATAATGAAAGAGACTTACAAGATTACAAAGATGAAGAACACAAAAGTAAATGAAAACAAAGAGAGGAGGAAAGGTCTATAAAGTAAAAACATGAGTATGTATGGTCCTAAAAATCCCTTTTAAAGGATTTTTTCATGCTAATATGTTCTCCTCTTTCTGAAATTCCAACTATTTTGAAAGGAGAGGAGGGGATGTGTTTATAGCCCAAGGTGGTGGATTGTTTGCATTCCAAATATATCCCTCTAAAGGGCTTGATTATTCGAACATCCATAAAGCGGAATCTAGAGATATATCCTACTTCAAAGTTGTAAATAATAATGTTGGACGACTACTCTTGAAATATGGAGGCATTTGGCCTTATGGGTTCAAAGTTATCATCATTTTATTAAACAATATTAATCTGTCCATTTCAATCAAGTTTTTTTAATGGCCTAAATTTGAACGGATTTTTATATATGAAGATGCCTTCAAATATGAATGGTTTCATCCTCAAATTCATCCGTCTATGTGTCCTCTTTCTCAATTAAATTTATAAGCTTTATATAATTACTAGATGATGAGGAAAGTCAATTTTTGTGTGCTGATTTCTTTTCTCGGACTGAATGGTGTGGTGGAATTCAAAGCATAATTTGGGCCCCTTTTTCCTAGAGTTGGGCCCAGAAATTGTAATCCTTGATTATTTTGGGTAATCAAGAACGTATGGTGGAGTTTCAAAAAATTTGGGCTTTGATATTTAAAAGAGTAACTCAATCATTATGGTTGGACCAGTTTCTTCACAGATTCTTTGGGTCTTCTTGTGTGGACCATATGACCCTCTAAAAGAACGTTTTGGCCAAAGGTCCCTTCTAATGAAATGTTGTAATGTGTGTATGGAAACCTAAAATACAGAAATAATGAAATTTGGAAAAGTAGGGTGAGATATGTAATTAAAACATTAAATATAATTGAATCTGGATGAATTCAAACAGTTCTCTAAAATTATATTTTATATTTAAATATTAATATTTCACAAAAATTAATCACATTTAATATAAAATAAAAAAAGGGAGTATATAATAAGATATGAATATATTAATAAACTCCCCTATAGTTAGTCTTGTGCATGTCCTAATGTAAAACAAATACAAAAACATGACAAAATCATTTTTACTCACCAAAAAATATTAATTTTTTGTTTTCTAACTCAGGGGAGGTATAGAAAATTTCAATCATCCATACTAAATTCCACAACATGTTATTATGGTAACATTGTTTCAAAAACAACTCATTTTTTCATTCCAAATTTTAGAAATATAAAATGGTGGCACACAAAACATACTCATCTCAATATGATAAAATAAACTTAGGGAGCTTCACTCATTCCCCAACCAAATGTGAAAATCTTAGAAGTTTAAAGAGCTCTAAGCTTCCATTCCCTATCTTGAAGTGCTCAAAAAACAAGAGGTATTTTTAGTGTTTTATTTGTGGCTATGAGACTGTAGGAATATGATATACAAAATATAATAAAAAGGGGATAAAACATCAATATAGAAAAACCAATGCACATTTTTTTGAAATGAAACATTGAATGAAATGAAAACACATATTTTCGAGGGAATGATTGTATGAATAAAGACACACAAAAAGAAATAAATTTTAAGGGGATGAGAAGATGAAATTTTTAAAAACCCCAAAACTTCTCTTAATGACATAAGAATATAATACAAGAGTTTTTTTTTCTTTTTTTTTCTCTTTTTTCAAAAGTTGAATGTGGATGAGATTTCACACTCGCATCCCAACCCATAAGTGATCTCTTCATCAAACTAATTATAATAGTTATAATAATATCAAAGTTTGAGGAAGAGTTATTTTTGACATACCCAAGACACAACCAAATTTCATTTTTTTTATTTCTTTTAATTAATTTTTTTGAACACTTGTCATTAAAATTTGAACAATTTGTCATAATCATATATACATTCTCATAAAAACACTAAATGATAACCTCTTCCCCACATTGAAATGGATGCTTTCCCTCAAGCATATGATAACATGGTGAAATCAACAAAGGGTACCCAAAATTAAATCTATTCCCCCCACACATAAATTTCATAAAAAATATGAAATGAATAATACATGTTGATATTGGGTGGGATAAGGTATTGGGAATGTAATGTGGCTAGCAATGAAAAGGTTTTCATAGGATTTAAGCGACTTTCAAAAGGAGGATTATTGTAAGGGAAATAGGAGGCTATTTAGTGATTGTGATTGTCATGTGGTTTAGAAAATGCCTATATCATATTAATGAACACTAAAGTAGGAAATTCAGCTCAAAGTTCAAACAACTCAAGAATAAGAAAAGGGGGTGAAAAAAACATTTTTAAAAGATGGTCATAGGTAGCCTTGGCATGAAAGCCAATTGTTTTCTTCATGGGTGGGGAAAATAATTTTCCAAATCAAAAAGTGAGCATTAATAATTTATCATTTTTGAAACTATATTATTTATCCAAATATATGATGAAAACATAAATTTTTTTAGATGAAACCATGTCTTTAACTCACCAAAAAGGTTAGACAAAATTTAAAAATTGGAAGGTGAGTAACCATGACTCTTTTGTAAGTGTTTTGCGTTTTTTATTGTTTTTATTTCTAGGTTTTTTTTTGGTTTTTTATAAAGACACACCCACAAAAAAGAGAAAGAGTTTGTAAAAGGGTTTGATAAGGAATATGGTAAAAAATTAAAATAGGAGAAGAAGAATAAAGAGTGAGAGGTATGAAGAGATAGAGAGAGTTAAAGGGAAAGAAGTTCCCCTGGTTTGGATTTGGTGGGATGTCATATCCTTCTAGTGGTGGGTCAACTACAGAAGTTGGGGATTCGATAGTAGTTGAAATGGATACAGGATTTTGTGTCCTATCATGGTGATGCTTTAACCTATGCCCATTAACCATGAATGTCCTTTTGCAAGAGGGTTCTTGGAATTTCACTACACCGAATGGGCAAACAATAGTAATAACAAATAGACCTTCTCAATGAGAATTAATCTTACCTGGGTGAATCTGAAATTGAGAATTGAAGAGAATTACCTTATAAACTACATGAAATACCTTTAGCAGGATGTTTATATCATGGAGTTCCTTGTATTTTTCTTTATAGAGATTAGAATTATCATAAGTATCAACTTGAAGCTCCTCAAATTCATCTAATTGCATCAATCCTTATTCACTAGATTTTTCAAGATCAAAATTACTATTTTTCACTGCCCAAAATTAATTATATTGGATTTCAACTATAAAATGAAATTCTTTACCAAAATCTACCCTAAAAGGAGGAATCCCAATAGGTGTTGTATAGGCAGTTCGATATTCCCAAAGTGCTTCACCATGTCTTTCAGGCCAGTCTTTTCTAGTGGGATTTACAATTCTCTCGACCAATATTTTCACTTCTCTATTAGAAAGTTCAGCCATTCCATTTATTTGGGGTTGATATGAAGTTTATGTTTTATGTACAACATCATTCTTTTTAAAAATAGATTCCATGGTTTTTTAACAGAAATGGGTTCTTAAGTCACTTATCAAGGCATGAGGTGTGCCAAAATGGTGGAAGATGTGTGTCTTGAAGAACTCACTAACAGTATGTGAATCATCCTTTCTAGTGTGTTTGGCCACAACCCACCTAGATACATAATCAACCGCAAGAAGAATGTATGAGAATCAATTGGAAGGGGGAAATGGTCCAATGAAATCGAGGCCCCAAACATGGAAGATCTCACAAAATATTAAAGGCTTTTGGGGCATTTCATTTCATTTAAAAATTGTTCTAAACATTTGGAAAGTGGAACCTGATTGATAGAACTCATCTGAGTCCTTGGAGAGTGAAGGCCAGAAGAATCCGGAGTCTATATCCTTTCAGGAGGTCCTTTGTGGTCCAAAGTGGCCACCACAGGCATTGAGTGACATAATTCTAAGATAGAAGAATGCTCATTTTCTTCAACACATCTCCAAATTACAATGTCTTCCCCAGTCTTCCAAAGATTATTTTCTTCACAAAAATAATATTTTGATTCACTTTTCAACTTCATTTTTTGTTCTTTTGAAAATGTTTCCAGAAAAACACCCGAAACCAAGTAATTTACAATTGGGTAATACCATGGTATTTTTGGAGTGAGAGATGAAAGGTGCTTAGATTGAAATTTTGGATAAATTATTTTAGAATGAGAAGAATTAAAAAATTTACTCATGTGATCAGCTATAGGGTTATCTTTTCCGAGTCTATCTTTGATTTCAAGTTCAATCTCTTGGAGAATTAGGATATACCTTATTATCTGTGGTTTTCAATCACTTTTATTGAGTAAAAACATTATAGAATAATGGTCTATGAAGATGATGATTTTGGCACAAAATAGATAGGGCCATAATTTTTCTAAGGCAAAATCCACTGCTAAAATTTTATTTTCATTGATAGTGTAGTGAGATTGAGTTTCATCCAATGTTTTTGAGGTATGATAGATGTCATGAGGAATTTTTTCTCTTCTTTGACCAAGAACGGCCCCAATGGCCCTATCAGAAGCATCGCACATCAAATCAAAGGGTAAGTACCAATTTGGGGGTTGCATTATTGGAGAAAATGTAAGAAAATTTTTGAGTTAAATGAAGTCTCTCTTGCAAACATCATCGAAATAAAAAGTGACATCATTTTGCAAAACCAAGTGAGTGGGAGGGAAATACTACGGAAGTTATGGATGAATCACCAATAGAAACCAGCATGACTGAGGAATTAACGGATGTATCATAGAGTGGTGGGTTCAGGATGTTATTTAATCACTTCAGTTTTTACAGGATCGACTTCAATCCCTTCTTTTGAAAATATGTTCCCTAGAACAATCCCATTTGAAACCATGAAGTGACATTTTTGAAAATTTAGCACAAGGTTACACTTGACACTCTTTTGGAGGACTAGAGAGATTGAATTCAAGAAGGATTCAAATGACTCACCATAAAAGGTAAATTCATCCAAGAATACTTCCATGAAGTGTTTAGTGAATTCAGAAAAGATAGTCATCATGCACCTATGGAATGTTGCATGACCATTGCAAAGGCCAAAAGGCATTATCCTATATGCATATGTTCTAAAGAGGCAAGTGAATTTTTTATTTTCATGATCCTGAGGTGTGATTGGGATTTGGAAGTTGACGATGTATCCATCAATAATGAAATAGTGTGACTTTTCAGCTAATTGTTCAAGAATTTGATCAAGGAATGAAAGAGGGTAGTGATATTTTCTTGTTTCAACATTCAATTTCTTATTGTCGATGCACACACGCCATTTGTTCTTCACTGGAGTTGTGACTACCTCCCCATGTTAATTTGTGACAACAATTATCGAACCTTTCTTAGGTACAACTTGAATTGAACTAACCCATTAACATTTAGAAATTGGGTAGATAATACCAGCTTGAAAAATCTTGGTTAACTCTTCCCAAACTACCTCAAGTATGAGTGGATTGAGTCTTATTTGTGGTTGTTTAATTGGTTTTGATGATTCCTCAAGATTTATGTGATGCATGAAAAGTGCAAGGTTGATTCCTGGTATGTCATATAGGGTCCAACCTATGACATTTTAGTATTCCTCTAACTCTTGAACAAGTTTGGATGCCTCAGTTTAAGTAAGTGAATCATAGACAATGAAAACATAAGAGTGATCATGGAAAAAGAATGCATATTTAAGTTTTTCAAGAAGAGGTTTTAGATCAGTATCATCTCTAATTTGTGGGTTAGAAATCTTAGTAATTGATGTAGGGACCTCAATTTCTTAAGATTCATTTTCATTAATACTGTCAAAGGTGGATCAGTGGAGATCAGAGTTGATGAGGGATTTAAGATAGGTTTGAAGATCTTCTAGATCGATGTAGTATATGATTGAGAAGTCAACATAAAAATCACCATTTATAACTTGGTTAATAATGGTACATATTTCACAAGATCCTTTATCATTTGAAAATGAATAACATGATGGATTGGGGTTCAATTGACTCTTATAAGTGTAATCACAAGCAAGGACTGAGAATGCAGAGTGATACTCATATGGGAATCTCATGGCATAGAAAATTTTGAACATGGCCAGTTGGTCACCAAATTCCATGGATAAGATGCCTGAATGGACATCAATCTTAGTTCCAGTAGTCATGTGGAATGGTTTTCATATAATTAGGTGAGATTTAGAAGAGTTTTTCTCACCTTCTATGTCAAGGACATAGAAATCAGTTAAGAAGATAAGATCATTCACAGAAACTAGGACATACTCAATTATACCCTCTGGACTAGCAGTGATTCGATAATCCATTTGAATGACAACACCTGTTGGATGTAAGGGACCTATACCAAGGTTGGAGAAGATGGATAATGGCCTGGAATTAATTTAGGCTCCTAGGTCAAGTAGTACATCATCGATGTTGGAACTTCCAATTTGGCATTGAACTGTAAAGGTACCTGGATCTTTTCACTTTATGGGAATATATTGTTGGGTGGAAACATTTTAAAATGTCCTATGTTGCCTCTTATGGGTAAACAATTTCTTAATAATCTTGTCATACAAATGGATTTGTTTAATGGAATCTAAGAGGGGAATGTTCTCTTCAACAAGTCTAACCATGTTGAGCATTTCAGGATCAGGTTTAAAAGACTTATTTAGAATAGAAACAGCTTGAGAAAAAGGAATTTGTTTCCTAAGTGGAATGGAAGGTGGAGAGGCAATAACTTCAGATTCCTTTTCATGTTTATTTTTCTTTTCATTTTATATGACAACATTTTAAGGGGGTTGGACGACTTATCTTGATGCATAAAAAGATTCTTTCCTGATATAAGTGCAATTGCAGTTACGGTACCATTGGGGTTGGGTATTGGTTGAGCTAGGATTTGGAAAGAATTTGATTGTTATTGCTGGCTCAAGTGGGATTCAAGTTGATCAATTTGGGTTTCAATGTTCTTGAGACAATAACAGGTGAAGAAGGAAAGATCATCAATAGAGCTTTCCCATGGTAGCTTGGAATAATATTCTTGTCCCGAATTGGGATTACCTTGATTTTGGTTCTTGGGAAAGCGATTGTATTGGTTTGGGAATTGGGAAGGCTCACTAGGATAGTGAAATTATGGAGGAGTATTGTTCTTTTGTTGTTGATGAACAAAAGGATAAGGTTGTGGGAAGTTACCATCACTTTGACCATGTTGAAACTGGTTTGGATTTTGAGGAGGGAATTGAGGGGGATGAGAGACGGGATTACCATACCTCATGACTTGGTTATAGGAAGAAGAGAAGGGCTTAGAGTGAGGTTGGAAGAATATTATAATGAACTGACCTGATTATTAAGGGTTGGGGTTCCGCTGAGAATATGTTGCATTTTTATCCATTGGTCTAGATGAATTAGATTGATCCACTTGAATTTGTAGATAGGTGTCTATTGGATGAGCTAGTGAGTTTTAGATTCTACAGTTTTTGATAGGTCTAAGAAACATTGATTGTGGAGAAGATGAGGATGGGGCTTTAGATGCCACAACCAGTTGTCACACAAGACCTATAAGTTCACTCATCCACTTGGTCATATTGTTCGGCTCTATTGATTGATTATCTTGGGCTTGTTTGACTTGAGAATGTGCTATTGTATGGAATTGTTGTGTTTTTGCAACCATATTTCTTAGGATATCTCTTGCAGCTGCGATATTTTTATCAATAAGAGCACCAGCACTTGCAGCATCAATGAGAGTTCTATCCATAGGCAATAACCCCTCATAGTAGTATTTGATCAGGATTTGCTCAGAGATTTTTTGGTGTTGGAAGGTTTCAACATGCTTTTTGATCCTCTCCCTATACTCATGGAGCAATTCACTTGGGAAGTGACGAATGTCACTTATTTACTTTCAGATAGATGCAGTACGAGAAGAAGGAAATAATTTCTCTAAGAAGAGTTGCTTCATGTCATTCCATGTGGTTATGAAACTATTAGAAAGTTAGTAGATCCATGAATTAGTAGTGTCAACTAGAGAGAAAGGGAATTATTGATGTTTTATTCATTCCTTTGAAACCCCTTGAGTCTTCATGGTAGAGCACACCACTTGGAACTCTTTAAGATGAAGATGTGGATCCTCACTGGCTAGCCCATGGAAATTAGGGAGAAGATAAATCCAACCCGATTTGAGTTCGAAGCCAGCTTCTATGTTTCGATATTTAATTCCAAGAGGTTGGTAATTTAAATCAGGGGAAATGAGTTCTTTAAATATTTTTTCCCTATTATTGGCCATATCTAATTCAATTGGTTGGAAAAGGACTGGTTCTTGAATAATTTGATTGTCTCTTATATTCCTCCTATGTTGGTGAAGTTTTCTCTCAATTTCAGGGTCAAACAAATCTGAGGGATTGTTTGGGAGGATACGGGGCATTTAGAGAGACTTTGGAAGAAAGAAGAAGATGGGTTTTTTGTGTGCTTTATGTAAATGAATTTTATGAGAAGGTAGATTTTTCTTTTTGTTTTTTTATTTTTTTTAAAATTTTGTGTTTTAATTGTATATTTACAATAACCAGAAACTAATGACTACTTAAAGCACCATCACCAAAAACAGTGCAATTTGAAAGTGCAGCGGATTGTCGCCTATTGACCGGTAAAGGTTCCTCTGCTCTTCTAAAGTATATAGTAGTACTCGGGTTGAATCCTCAACGATGATACTTTTTACTAGTCGGTTGTTTTTAGTTAATTGTATTTTGATTTGAGGGTTTTTTATAGAGCTTATGAAATAATTTATTGAGGATTTTTTATTTAAAGAATTGATAAATATTAGTGTGAGTTCATTATTAGGGATTTAAACATATGATATCCTTGAGATTCGCTTTATATTTCATTAAATTAATACCCACTTCACAAGATGATTTTGATCAGAATTACCTTGTGTTAAAGCTTTAATCCAAGACGAATATTAACTTAGTGTTCTAATCATTACCATTACTTTTTTATGGTAGTGTATTTTTGGTTCCAATAATCCATGGAATCCACATATTAAACAAAACATTTCATTAATCCATGACATATAAAGTAAAACATATACAATATTAGCTCAAAGAATACTCATCGACCATAGGCTCTCAACCACTTAATATCCCCAAATTATTAATCACCCTAATGGTATATTTACTCATCCATTTAAATTATTAGTAATCTGGCTATAATTATTATGATGATAAATTAAGAAGATAATAAAAAGTAAGGGATAAGAAACAAGTGATGCATCTAACACACACACAAACAATGAAGGGAATTAAATACTGACTTTGGATTGAATGAGAAAGAAAAAGAAGGGAAGGGGATTCAACAGTATTTAAAATATTTTAAGGAAATTTATATTAAACTAAATAAGGTGGATGAGAATAAGAGATATTGTAGAATAAACTTTCACTTAAACTAAATTATAATTAAAGAGACTTACAAGATTACAAAAATGAAGAACAAATAATTAAATGAAAACAAAAAGAGGAGGAAAGGTATATCAAGTGAAAACCGGACTATAGAAGGTCCTCCCATGTCCTTGTAAAGGATTTGGTCGTGACAATTGTGCTCCTCTCTTTTGAAATGACATCTATTTTGAAATGAGAGGAGATGATGTATTTATAACCCAAGGTGGTGGACTTTTTGCATTCCAAAAGTACCCCTCCAATTCGCTTGACTATTTGGACATACAGACAGCTAAATCTCGAGATATATTCTTATTACAAGTTTTAGATAATAATTTTGGTCGACTACGCTCAAAATTTTGAGGAATTTGGACTTATGGGACCAAAGGTATGGACGTTTGAGTAAACAATATTAATCCTCCCATTTCAATCTACAATTTTTTAATGGCCTTAATGTGAAAAGAATTTTTTATATGAAGATTCCTTTAAATCTAAATGGTTTCTTCAAAAACGTCGGACACCTATATTACCTCTTTCACAATGCAAATTCTCGGCTTGATTTGAATAATACATGATGAGAAAGTCAATTTTGGTGTGCTGATTTCATTTCCCAGACATAATGGTGGGCTGGACTTCAATGCTTCATTTGGGCCCCTTTTTCTTGTTGTTGGGCCATAAAATCTTTATCCATGATTCTTTTGGATAATCAAGAACATATGGTGGAGTTTCATAAAATATGGGCTTCAGGATATAGACCCGTAACTAAATCATCATGGCTGGTCTAGTTTCTTAACAGATTCATTAGGTCTTCTTGGGTGGACAATATGACCCTCCAAATGGACGATTTGGCTAAAGTTCCCTTCTAATGAAATGTTGGAATGTGATTAAGGAACACAAAAAATAGGAATAATTAAATTTGATAAGTAGGTAAGAGATGTAGTTAAAACATTAAATAGACTTGAATCTGGATGAATTAAAATATTGCTCTAAAATTATATTTAATATTTAAACATTAATATTTCTCACAAATTATACACATTTCATATAAAATCAGTAAAGAGAGTATATAATAAGTTATAAAAATATTAATAACATCTGTATCACTGGGGTTTCTCATAACCAATACTAATATAGACTTCTATAAGTTTGATTTCATTTGAGTCATTTGAATGAATATATAATGCTCAGGGAAATCACAATGTGATTCATGTTTGCTGAATCACCACTCCTAACTTCTAATATTTCACATCACACTATTAATATTTATACATTGTTATTCCAGTGTTTTTTAAATCAAAATTAATATTATATAAAAACTTTATAATTGTTTTAAAAATGAATACTATATATATATATATATTCATGTTTATTTTTATTTTTAGAATTATTATGTTAAATATTTATATAGTTAATATTCATAATAAACTTGTTAAATTTAAAAAATAATAAAAATTAAGTGGTTTAATAAAATTCAATGAATTATTAGTATATAAATTATTAGATAATAATGAAAAAAATAATATAATGTTAAAAGAGATACTTTTTAAAGATTTGTGTTTTCCATGTGTTGTTCATTATTATGGTAATAATATTAACTGATCACTATAAAATAATGGTATAAATGAAATATATTATATATATATGCAATTAATATTATAAAAACTCATATAATGGTTATTACTTGATAATGAATAATATTAAATTCATTTTAATACTTGAACATGTGTTTTTCCGAAAGAATGGTTCTATATGTTATTAATTTTATTTTAAATTTTTTTTAATCAATTATAAAAAGTAAATTCAACATAATGTATTTACTATTTTAAGTATCCTTGTCATAACAAGGAAAAAAGATGAGTTTCATTTTTTTGGAATAAAATTGTTAGGATGGAAAAACCGGGTTCCCACAACAACGGGTAAAATAATGTGAATGCTTTAAAATGAGAAATAAAATATAAAAATATACAAAATTTATCTTTGATTTTTTTTATGATGAAATAAATGAACTATCATACTCTATTTCCCATTATTTAAAAACTTTTTATGAGAAATTACAATCATTATTCATTAAGAAATATTTATTTATGGAAACACACTTAAACTCAAAAAAAAACTCTCATCTACCGTCAACAATTGGAAAATTTATAAATTTTTAATGCTTAATATCTACTAAAATTATATTCGTAAAAATATATTCCATGTAACATAGCTTCTATTTATAATATAGAGTCCTTGATTCATCATTTCAATGAGATTCATTCAGAGGTGATTCCACTCTTCAAAATCTTGTTATCTCATTTATTATCATTTTTTCTTATCTTATTAATCCACCTATTATTAAATAAAATTTTGAAAATTAATTTAATTTAAATTAAAAATTTATTATTATATTATATAAAAAATATAATCAATAAATAAATAAAATTTACTCATTCATTTATTAAAACATGTGTTTATTTGGATCAGTTTTACTATTGAGATCAATTTTAATATAACTTTATAAAGATGAAGGATCAATAAAATATAAATAATTTTAATATCTGGTAATTATTATGAATTTATTATTTTCATATATATATGGAATAGAAATAAGTATAATAATATTTATTAAAAAATCAATTATTTTTAATAATTGAATTTACAAAAAGGATATTTTTTAATCACTCATTATGAACATTAACGGAAACATCCATTAAAATATTAGAGATCCCTATTACTCTAAAAAATGTTTTTATATCATCACAAAAATTATTATAGAGTTAATGAATGTATAATCAATGGGAATGAGCTGAAAATCATCAAACCATAGCATTCATGGGACAAATCTAACAATTAACATCTGAATATTAATTTTAAAAAAGGATGATTTATACATTTTTAATAAAAAATAATCAATGAAATGTATTATTGAAAATAAAGAAAATTATGGATTAGATATAGTTTAATAATATTAATAATTTAACTATAATGGAATTTTAAATGTGCCAAACCATGTAAAAATATGATATAATTGTTTTATTGACTTAATATCCATTTCATTAGTCCATACAAATTCTTTTTATACTTTCTTTTTCTGTGTTTTTTTAAATTATTCATTTTACCTATCACATATTATATTTTCTCTTTATTTTTTGGGAAATTAAATTTTCTTAAATAATATTTTTGGTTGATTTTTTTAGCACAATATAATGTTATTATGAATAATTCTCATCCTTAATATTTTCTATTTTTTAACTAGGACTATATTCTTTCTTAAGAGGAAAAAATGATTTCTTTATTTTAAAATATAAATATTAAAAATAATCTCAAACACATATATTTTCATTTAAATCTATAAATAATAAAATTTAGGATATCATTTATTAAAGTTAGATTAATTTAATCCATGAAAAAGTTGAAAAATTACTTATTTCCAATTTTATTCTAATTCATTTATTTTATCACACATTTCTTAAACATTATCTTTGTTTCATTTAAATAATCTAGTATTCAGTAATTTTAGTATCTTAAATTGCATTTTATGACCTTTTAAAAATTATTATGAAATTGAATTTAAATTTTTTTTCATAATAATGTTATCTAATAATAGGGAAAAATAATTTTTTATTTTATATAAATTTTAAATTCATTATTTGGATGATAGATAATTTGTGGTTAATATGTTTCATGAATCAACCAAAAAATTAAAGTATGATATATTTTTTTTGGAAGATTTAATTTTTGATATATTTATATCTAATTTCTCATTTATATTATGTAAAACCACTTCAATATATTATATAACCTATTTTCATGCCATGGGTAATTCAAATTATGAATGTATGATTGATTTTATGTATATCACATAAGTATGTTTTATCATTATGGTATTCCAAGGACCTATTTTTTATAACCCTCCAATGAGTTAAATAAATTTTTAAATCCTATGAAATTATTATAGAAAACAGGAATTTATCCAAAGTGTAATATATTAAGGGACCTTGGTGGTTAGTGTAGTACATTTTATTATGGGACATAGGTGGAGATCTTGTTAACTATGATATGAACCTGTCAGTTGTTAATTTTAAAATATATTATTATTTCGATTCTTATGAATGTTTCATATTTATATGATATATTACATTGGTTCAAATTTATTGATTCCATATTATTATGTCAATATATGTTTTCTACTTCCATGATATCTCTTTTAATTTTTTAGGTTAACATTCATTTATATATTATAATGATAAAATTCCCTATGATCTCTTATTTTGTAAATCAAATAATTTTTCTGAATTGTTTATTCCTTTCATACTTATGAGTGAATTATCTATTCATCCTAACTCATTTATATGAACTTTTACCTTACAGAGTGTTTGAGGTCACCATTTTCACTATATATCCCACCATTTCCCTTGGAAATGAAAAAGTGTATTATGTGTGATATGTCTAGATGAAAATAATGTGCAGATAACTCTTTATGGGATTTTCAAGCACTATGGAGTAATAATTAGGTTATTTTACTACAATCAAAAGATAATAAATATTTTGAAACTCAGAGAGTTTTTTTATTTGTGAGATGCAACATATTAATATGAATATTTATTTAAAATATATTTGTGTTATGTTTGGGTTGTCTCATCTCTGTCCATTTAACCATCCATCCTAAGTCATGAAGAATATTTTCCTTCAAAACTCTTTACAATAAATCCTAATACTATAACCAAATTTGTATATATATTTTAGGTTCGTTCATTTATATAATGGATTTTGATACAACATAATTAGAAATTTTATAATAAATTCAATATACACCAAAAATATAATGGGTTCAATAATCTCCCATATTTCATTTTTTCTTCAAACCATTCAAAATTATTTTCCCCCTTTGACACAACTAAATTAATTTATATCAATATAAAATTAAACACCTAAAATTATATATGGTTATCCATAAATATCTTTAATTATATATGAAAAAAATATCCATTTATGAAATAAATGTACTTATTTTTTAGTTATTTCTTTATTAACTTTAAATTTTTACCTCTACATGTAAAGTAGAACTACCATTAACATAATGCCTCTTATAAGCCATAATAGATTATATTAGTTGTCAATATGTATGGTATATTACCATTATTTAAAAACTATTAAATAATATGAGTGACTATAATTATTTGTCAATCAATTAACATTATTAAATGTTTAATTAACATGGTATTAATTTTTATACAGCGTCATATATCTTATTAGTAGTTTCATATTAATTTATCATTTTATTTTCTATATTATAATTTGTATTCTAGTGTTTTCAGTATTTTAAATCCATTAAATATTTTTAGATATATATAATAAAAAGCGTATTAGTTATTTTAATATAATAAAAATTAGAATAATATTTTTAAAATAAATTAAAGAATTTATTATTAGAAAAATTTTAAAATTAATTCATATTAATGGATTTTATCAAGTTCTAAAAGTATTTCCCATGGATCAAATCCCACCATGATTAAATATCAGAAAAACTTTAAAAAATAATTTTCAACAAATTCGATTGGGAAAGAGGAATTATTCCAACCTAAACATGTAAAAGGATATTTTTAGCATTTTTATCCAACCCTATTCCACTCACATTTTCATATTATCATAAAATTTCATCCATTTCTTGGAAAAATTATTATGTTATAGGGACTAAAAAATACACAAATTTAATTAAAATAGTACCATGATTTTAACTTTATCACATTCCTCAAAATTCACCATCCTAGAAAATCCAATGTGATTTCTACAGCTCTTTATATATACAATTTTTGGCCTCCTTGGTTAATAAAACAATTTTCTGTTACCACGTTCCTTATATCGAAATTATATAAAATGGAAAACAATAATTCATTAAAAAGTAATATCAATAATTTTCTTTTTATTCTTTAACTGGATTTAAGAATTCTTATTCACTTTTTAACAAAATATATTTTTATTATATAAACAATTTTTATAAATTAAAAAAACATAATTAGATGTGAATCCATTTGATACCTCTCTACATTCTGGATTTTGAAAAATAATTATTCTATTTGTCTATTTTATATTATTTCATTAATTTTTACTTGTTGAATTTTTTACTCTATCATAGCCCAGCCTAGTTTTCCATTAAAATATAAAAATCACAATTTAAGTAACTCCTTCAGATTCCCTAAGTATTTTTTGATATTATTGTATTTTTCCATGGTTATAAACCAAAAACATAGAAAATTAATATTTTTCATTCAAAATATTTTAGATTTTACTTTATTTTCTATTTATCATCTTTTATCTACTACTTTATCAATGATTTATACATTAAATTTTATCATATTTTTTAAAATATAATATAGGTCATCAATGATTCCAATATATTCCTCCACTTTTTTTCATATTAGTTATATTCTTTCTATGAAATTATATATTTTATATTTCAAATTCATGTTTCAGACTAAAAAATATCATATTGATAATTTCAAATATAGTTATTTAACTTATTAAAAATAATATACTACTCCGTAAACACTCTTTTTGTATAATTATCACAATAAATTACACCTCTGATTTAACAAACAAGATAGGAAAAACTTTTATTATCATTGTTAATTTGTTATTAACTAATTTAGTATTAATTTAATCTATCATAGAAATAATTACATCTTAAGATTCATCAATATTTTACTCTTCATATTCGTAAATGTGATATTATAATTTATAGAAAATTATCTCTTTTTATTTTTATTTATTCTTCTTTATCTAACTATTCATTGAAGATATTCTTTCAATGTGTCTATCAACTTATATTTGAAATATATTTGGAAACATTTATAAAACAATTCTAATATATTTATAATAAGAATCTCATATGTAAAAGTATACCTATAATATCTAAATTCCAATTTATATTTAGTTTATATAATTTAATGAAAAGTATATCTCAATGATGGTTATAGAGATGATTTCTAAAGGAATCATCCCATAAAATGTGATTACAAAAAATATAAGGAACCAAAATTATAAAAAAATTGAGGACATTTTGGGGACCTTACAACCAAATACATCAAATATAGCCTAGTATTACATTATATAATTTTATAGATTAATCCCAAATGATTTCCACATATATGAAATTACCAAAAAATAATATAAGTAATAAATAATGAATCATACTCCAATAGTAATGATAATTAGCTAAAATAGAAGTGTATACATCTGTAAATAAAGGATTGATCAATTTCTTAGAACCCGTTGAATTATTAAGAAACAATTATTTTGATTCTTTAAAAATGGGAGATATAAGGATAGAATTATCCAAAAAGGGATAAATTTTTGAAAACATGGTTACATGATATTAATTTGGGCGAATATCATTACCTAACATAATACCATTTCTAAGAGATGCATCAATTGTAAATTTTAGGACTATACCATGAGGTATCTATCTAACCAAACATCAATTGATGATGCTCTAAATAGATGGTATAGTATATAATGACATTTATATGAGATGTTATAGAAAATATATATTGGTAGAATATCCAATTAAAGAAATTAAATCACTGTATACATCTTGAAATAGATTTACCATTATGATGAATGAATGGATAATACCTCTATGAATAACCTTGTTGAGTATAATCCAAATATTTCTATAGATAATAATAAATATATGGATCCCATTTCTTCCATTGGGATACACATCTTTAACACTAGAAAAAATGCATTAAATAGATACTCGATATAGATATGTATATATAGAAATTTATCGTTATAAAAAAGTGACATAGTAATGCTATAGCAAGATACCATTTCAAAAAAAAATGATCCATAATCACCTCCTATAAAAAATAAAAATATAGATATTTCAAGGCCAAATAAACCCCATAGTGTAAAAGATCATGATTTTTATGGATTATGCATTATTAAATTTTGTAAACAATGAAACTTATTTTTTAGGGATGGAGGATTTCAATATCCCATTCCCAAATTATATTTATGGTATTATGGTGTATTGAACCTTGTAGAATGAGGACATGGGTGATGATATATTTTCACTACCTATAAAAACAATAAATTCATCACCATTTAGGAATAAGATTTTATGGGATACTAGTTTTTTAATGTCTCCAAGAACCACATTAAATAGTGATTAAAAATTGTAAGATGAGTAGATATACATGATAGGAATTAGATGTCCTAGATAGAATGCAAATTTATAACCCAATTATATTTTCAATTGTAGTGTGGAACCACTATAAAAACTAACTTGGTGATGTTATAAGAGTAACTATCTACTAAATTTTTCTAGGATAGATGGGTCCTTATTCTTAAAACTGAACTAATCTATTCAGGCTGATGAAGAAATTTATTACAAATAAGATGAACCTCAATAGATTTAACCATTATTACGTCCCATGATATATTCCGAGTGGTATACATCATCATGTAAAATAATCATTGAATGATCTTAATAATCTCATTCAATAGATGTTAAAACTTTTTCAACCCAACCCAAAGGTGATAGTGGCACGAAAAAGAATCCTAAATAAAATATTAAAATATTATTTCATTAAATTTAAGAAGCACCTTAATGAAATTAATAATTGATGAAGAAGGATCAATATAAAGGTATAACCTCTCTGGTTAAGGATAATCTTCCTGCAATAAGAAATAATAAATTATTATAATTAAAAAATTTGTGTGTAATTTTAAATAATATAAAATCAAAATAGAGAATCTTGACTTTATACAACAAGTCAAGATGAAACTATATTATTAGCGTTAAGTAAGTTAATTTTTCTGATATCTTTCTTCACATAAATCATTGAATGTAAATAAAGTAGTAATATATTTTGATAACACATAAGTAATTATGTTTGACCATTAAAAACAAAGATATTTAATTATAAATAATGAACAAGAGTAACTTATTTTTCCAATATTTATATAAATAAAATAGCGCCAATATTTAATTTGAATGTAATTCAGTTAGTACAGCTTAAAAAACTATGAAAATCATTTTTTACGGAAAAATATACATGTCTAAAATTGGTGTTTGATTTCAGAAAAAAAGTACATTAAGATTATATAATAATAAAATTTATTGATAATATAAATAATATATTACTAATAAATTAAAAATTAATTGATAAGAAATAAAAATAAATAATAGTTCAAATTTTAAAGTGACATTTTATGATATGAATATTTATACACTTATTTTAGTATTTTATTTAAAAATGAATTATAAATTTTTAAAATATTGATATTAAAATAATGAACTTCATTTTTAGATTATGTAGAACAATAATTTAATTATACAAATTTTTAAATTTTCTAACAATTGGGTTTATGCGTGAAAATTTTAACATTAATTTTACCAACACATTCTAACATTATTGGATAAAATATGCAGGGAAAGTATAGGGTATATCCCTATTTATTAAATAAACGAAAAAGAAGAACAAGATTTCATTTTGAATATGGATAAGGATAACCCATTAAAATCCCAAATGACATATGAATACAACATTATATCTGAGTGGAAATAGCCAATTGAGAACTATCCCATTACAAGTAAACTGAGAAAAACCATCTTCAAGCTAGCCATGATATCCCCAACACAAAGCTATGTTTAGTAAAAATACTAGATGCCTCTACCAATCCATTTTCACCAACATTATAGTAGCAGCCTAATTCTTTGACTTGGGTTCACAACGCGGTAGAGGTGGAGTTTGAGCGGGGGTGATGATGGTGGTGGGTTCTAATTCATTTCCTTTATTTATAAAGGAATATTTAAGAGAATATCCCAATTTCAAATGTTATAATTACTTACCATTTTATGTTTATTCTTAATCCATCCAATCCAAACTCCTTTAAAAACATTATAACCTTTTTTATATATTGACATCATTAAAATTAATACACCATAATTTTATTATATTATTGGAATAACCATTATCTATTCCCATCCCATTCAATCATAAGAATTTAATGTTTCGTTGTCTGTGTGTGCAGACTATAGCCTCCATGAACAACACGTTCTGTGTTTCATTACCAACATTAAATAATGGTTATAGAAATGGGTTTAGTTAATATATATGTTATTTATTCCATGATTATTTTTTTATAAGTATAAATTTGAAATTCTATAATTAATATAATAAAATTCTATCATTAGTACATTATTCATCTTAAATAATCATACTTAGAGGAAAATATTTTTATTCAAACTGTTAAATATTTCAAAATCAGTTATGTTTTCCTATAATTAATTATAATTTAAACATATCACACTAATGTAAAATAAATAATATCATATCACTTTTGGTATAAGGATAATACGACTAGACCACAACATAATTATCCATTAATAATGGTGGGTTCATGTTCGGGTCAGTTTAACCAGCTACATGAAAAATAATATGAAATTATATCATGGATATTTATGTGAGATTATATACCATTATAATATTATATAAAAATTAATATATTATTTTTTAAAATTTTATAACAGCATTTAACTCATTAATTGTGAAATCAAACTGTGTTCATTAAAAATCACTAAAACATGCTCCTCACTAATTTTTGCCTCCAAGAATATAACCAAAATTACCATGGAATAATATTATATCATTATAAACTGCATTGGAATATCGATTTTACCATCACATATGTTATTATACTTATATATGTCAGAAAAATAATATATACTATCAACTATTTTATGAAACTAGTTCATAGTGATAAATATTACATACACCAACTATTGAAATTAGGTAAAAAGTAATATATATATATATATATTAAAATTTTGTATTATAAGAGTTTATAGTTATAAATAATAGTTTTTCTATATATTTAATAATATTAATCTAATTATTCATGAATTCTAATGAATGTTCATAATGAATCAGGGCCATGGTATGTGCTTTCATCTCAAATTGCTATCTTGAAAACATGTTTTTATTCACCCAATTTCATTTATGTGGTGTATATAATACCTATATTATATATATTATCATGAATAATATTATTATCATTGTATTTTTATTTGAATTACATAATCACTCTTTCAATGGGTTTTTATTATTGTGTTTCTCAAACTAAAATATTTTTCTTGGCCTCAAATATGATTCTTTGAGACCTGTTACATGTTAAAAAGAATGTTTATTTTGTATGGTGTTCTATTTATTTACTAAAATAAGAATTTTAAATACATATTTTATTTTCATTATTTTATAAAATAATCAAAATAATGTTCTTTTCAGCAAATGTTTTTGCAATAAATTTTTATCCTAATTATAATAATTTTTTTTAACTAAATTCCCTTTAATTGTATTATGATCATTCAGTTGAACTTATTTCATATAAATTGGGAAAATTATTTTATTTTATTTTATTCTATAATTGTTTATATTTTTAATATATAATAAAATTTTCATATATTTCTTATCTCGTGAATTATGTTTCCATAACAAATATTGATAACTCAACCCTCTATTATTATTTTTTATATTGTTTCTTCATTAAGGTATTTCCTCCAAACATGGGTTATCATATAATATTATTTTATATCCTGGTATTTTCTAATCCTCATTGTGAATGTTATGTTTTATTAAGATAAAATTTTTTCTTACTCTTCTTACACTTTTAGTGCTGAATAACAGTGTTTTCAAAAATAATAAAAATGATTTCTCATATAAATTTCCTCGTATTTTTCATCCTATACTCATTTATTCAAAAAAATTATTTCTTTTCTGGAAAAATAACTAGAGATTATTTTTAAATTTAATGGTTTTTAATATATTTCAGATCACCTTTTCAAAAGATAACTACGAAATTTTTATATGAATTTATATGTTATATTGATGTTATTTTTTTCTAAAATCACTATTCTGTTTTTGTTTTCCAATCAATTTTTATTTCTAAAAGGATTTTTCAAAATGTAGTTTATTTTTAATTATTATTTCTCTAATTTACATATATATTATCATTTGGGGTATTTAACTCCTGAAATAAGAAAATTTGATTCTTGATCCATTCTACAGAAATATTTTTCAATGCTATCTTTTTACAAGGTTGGTTTTCATCTATGCAAATATCCTTCTATGTTTCCATTGCTAAAAGGGGTTGTTTTATTTTAAAACATTCCAATATTATTCTTTATACTGATTATAATCATGTTATTTTAACATTTACTCTTCTGCATATTCATTTTTCTATATGGTGTGAACACCTAATTTTAATTAATTCAGATTTGATGATGTTCACCTTGAAAGAATTTTATTATATTAACATGGGGAAAATTGGAAATTTGTAGGTTTTTCTTCCAATAAAGATTATTTTCAGAATATTGATTGTTCGTTGTTTAATCATTCACCTAATTTTTCTAGATTGGTTATAACCATGTTAACACTTTCACTAGCATGATTAAAATTATTGATATGCTACATTTTTATTGGCTATTAACGATTTTTGGTCATGTATTGGAATTAATTTTATTTCATTGTATGAAAATATATATCATATTCTAAAAGTTGATATATAGGTAATTATATGAAACTTCTTATTTACAATTACGGTGAATGAATTGGACATAAAAAATTAATGTTTTGGGTCCAGAATTATATAGGTCCTCGATTCATCGAAATTAATCGTGAGGAAAAACAGGTTTGTTTCTGGTATACAACTCTCCCCATGGCTGGATAATGTCTTGAACAAATACCATGGATACATGTTTTTTATGTTCAAAAATATTAATTCCATTAGTATGAGATTAAGTTTATTGATAGCCACGTTTTAATTTATTTTCAATGATATGTCATGATTCCAGTTTGAAATTGATTATATCTCGACATTGTTAACTTATTTTTACCATAATATTTATCCCATGTTTATGCCATAATTTCTTACATTACAATTTTCCGATTCTATGTGATTTAGCTAACCACTTTCTTATATTTCCACTCACAGGGTTATGAAAAGAATTAATACATAAGAAATAATTATATAGATAGAATGTTTGGATGAGTTTATTGGAGAATTTTAAGACTTATCATGAATTATCAAGTTTGTTACATATAAAGGAAAAAATATCCATTGGTTAAGAAATACAGGGGCCTTATTAGTTTATTATTTTTTCTATTTATCTACAGCCATATACTAAATATATAATTTTAATATATGATATTAAATATTCATTATTGATTCAGTAATTATAGATTGTTATATCAATTATTTTACAAATGGTATCAAAAAAAGTATTATAAATTGTGTTCTTATATAACTTAATTCTAGAGTGATCGTCTAGGGCTTTACAGTTTGAAATGAAGGAATGGTTTAAATAACCTTGGGGATATTATTTTTGAGGATGATAATTTCAGTTCTGATAAGTTAGGGTCGATCAAAATATCAAAATTATAGAAAACCCTCAAAATAGAGAATGATTTAACACTGATGAAATAATGAATATTTTATTTGTGTATTAATAGATGGGATCATTAGTAAAAACCTATAAATAATTATAATTATTGGATAACATATAGTTTATTTGGAATTGATGATAATATATTGTTTTCCCTAGAAATTCACCACTATCTAGGCACTATAATGTTGTTTATCTATGTAATAATATACCCTAGGGTTAATAACATTGAAATGAGTTAGTTGACCATAGACTTAGTCATCACGTTGATGCATGATGAGTCATCCTATGGAAACAAACCTGGATAAAATTCCAAGAGGGATTTTATTAGGTTAATCACATACTTTATATGAGGCTTTGTGATGGATTCATGAATGATGTTAAAAAAAATTAGGAGATACAAATATAGAAATGGTCACACGATAATAATAATTGAAAAGGGGTCATAGTTTCATATGGACATATTATATGTTAAGAAAAAGGTGTAATAATGTGATAAATATTTTAATTAATGTTATTTTATTTATGTTTGGGATATTATCATCACCATTTTGGTTTAAGTATGATGTTATCATGCTGATTAATTTGAGAAAGCTATGTATCTAGGAAATAATACAAATTATAACTAATTAGGAATAATATCAATATTGTTAATTTCATTAGTATATGAATATTGTGATTGAAAATTTTTGATCCAGTGTCTTCCATGTGGTAGTTATGTTAATATGAAAATATAAAAAAAATTCTCTTAGTTATTTTAATTAGTGACATGATTTTTATCAATGTAATTTTTGTATATTCTAAATTTTATTGATTATTAAGTGAAACATATAAGGATAATTCCTCAATAGTTTTACTTTTAATATTAAAAATCCTATATTAAATGGTATCAATAACCCTGTGGAATTATTTTATGGTATGGTTATATTTTTTGGATAAAAATAATGAAAAATATATTTTGAGGGATGGATAAGTTTTAGTTTTAGTATATTCTTGATGTAGATATAACCAAAGGTTGTTTTATTTTAAAATGTATGTCATATATTACTGATATCCAAGGGATTGATGATAATTCAAGAAATTTTTTTAAATATTTATCTAATTTTGTGTATTATGGTATTAATTGATTAGTCTGTCACTATATGAACTGGTGGTTAATACCATTTTAGAGTCAAAGATATTGTTAATATTTTGAAGAATATATGACGTCATTGTTCCTTATTGACATAGAGATTAAATTTTTTTTAGAGAAAGGCATGTTATGGAGTGTATATTATTAGCGTGTATAAAAACTTGGGTATATAATTATATGAATTGATAATATGTTTTTTTGAAAGGTAGGTAACTTAATATGACCTTAGAGAATAAGGTTGATGTCATATTTGACATGATATCCTAAATGATGAATATGGTATAAATAACCTTTCTTACTTTCAACAATGTGTAATAATTAAAATTCTGAGGACAAAATTTCATTAGAGGACCAAATATATAATTATATTTAAATAAGTAAATGCCTTATATATCATAATCCTTATGCAATACCAAATTTAAATGAAACCATGATATAAATATATATATAATATAAATATTAATGTATACCTACAATCAAACTAGACATTTATTGGTGGTAGTGAATAGAACTTAACACTTTAAAAAATATTTATTGATACAAAGTAATGGAAACTTTAAATATGAATGAAATTTAATTTTCATATTAAAAAAACTAAGAAAATAATTTTATTCTTAAAAATATGATTTTCTAAAATATGTTTTTTATTAAATAATATGATTTAAAATATAATTAGATAATAATAAAATATATTGATAATTAATATAATACGGTTCCAATAAATTAATAACAAATTTATTTTAAATTAGAATAAAAAATTCCTAACATTTTAAATAACTATTTTTTGATATAAAAATTTCTTCAGTTTGTTTTATAAATTTAATTAAAATATGATTTATAATATTCTAAAAATTTAACTTAATAAAATGAACACCATTAACTTATAAGTGTAATAATATTTTATTAAGATGAATTTATGATAATTTTCTATCAAAAAGTGTTTTTTCACATAAATTATAAAATTTATTTTCTCTACACATTATAGTTTTATTTGATTAAATTTAATTTATATATAGAATCAAAAGGTGAAAATTATATAATGATTTAAATAATTTTATTATTAACTAAAAATAAATTTCTTTATATAATTATTATTCACCACTATAAAAGTGAAATGGTTGTTTTAATGAAATGGTTATATAAGAATAATATATATATTTTAAAATAAAGTAAATTAATATACATTAAAATATGAAAATAATATAATATTTTAGAACATAAAAAATATATAAAAACTAATAAATTATTAATTAATTGGAAAATGATATAAACACATAATATTTAAAGATACATTTTTCAAAAAAAAATAGTTTTTATTATGTATTATGCATTAACAAGAATGTTAGTTTTCTTATATTTAGAAATTGAGTTACGTTAAATGGATCCCAATTCAAATTATTTTTTTGGTAAGTTAAGTGGAGAAATATTAGGTAATTCATATCATTATGACTTTCATACCTAACATTCATTTCCCATAAATCCCCCCCTTCACCTATAAAAAGAGCCCATTTCCTCCCTCTTAAAAATAAAACAATAGATAAACATTATTATGAAAATAATCAAAATTTAGTTCTTCTAGATCACCAAATATTTTTTGGTAGAACCTAGCTGCATCATATTTCATCCAAACAATTATTTCCAAAGGTTACATCAAGAGAATATCCTAATTTACTATGTAAGTATTACATACACTATTAGATTTATTCTTTTACCTTCTTAATCACCATCATACTAAATAATTATAAACATATGTATATAGTTAAACATTAAAAATAATATATTTAAATGTTATTATATTCATTATATTACCATTATATATATTCTTCCCATTAAATCGAAAAAAATGAAAATGTTACTCATGTACATGTGCATACAACAACCTTAATAAACTACATGTTTCATTTTTAATCACCAAAATTAAAGTATAGATCCTGAAATAAATTTAGTAAAGATATATTTTATTTATTTCATTATATATATTCCTTAAAAATAAAATATTCATTCTATTATTAGTAATAGAAATATTAAATAATTTACTATTGACCATCTTAAAATGGCATAGTAAGAGGAAAATATTCTTATGTATAATAATTAATAATTTTATCTTCAATAATTATTCTTATAATTATATAAAATTGAAATATATCACAATAATAAACTCTCAATTAGAACATTATTCTTCATGTATAATGATATTATGGCTAAACTACCTCATATTAATCCATTTTTCATGGTTGGTTCATGTCCAGGTTTGTTCAACAACATACAAGAACAATACAATGAATTTATATCCTGAAAAATAATGATAACATATTTAATAATATAATTTTATAGAAAAATTTAAATAATATTTTATTTCTAGTTCTGGTAGAATTATAACCAAATTTAACTAATTAATTAAGAAATCATCATCGAATCATTGAGAATCATTAAAACCTAATCTATGTTGACTTCAATCCCATGGATAATTAAAAACAATAATAAAATGAAATTAAATTATCATGTAATATATATTATAGTAAAACATATTATCTAACAATGATATATTTCTAAAAGAATAGATAGAAATACAACTTTTATGAAACAATTTTAACGAAATTAATATTACTTACTCCTAGTGTTGAAAGTACGTAAATATTGACTATTGTATATATATATATGAATAGAATTAATAAAAATTAAAAATATAAACGGATATATTTATGAATATGGTTTTCTAGTACATATATAATGAACTTATTTTAAATATTCAAGTCATTTGGTGCATATTTGGAATGAATCTGGTTCGAGGTAAGGGATTTCATCTCAAATTCCTCTCTTTGTGACTTGTTTAATATTATAAATCAAAATTATTTTATATTGTGAATATACATAATATTTAACATATCCTATCATGAATTAAATTTTAATCATTTTATATTTATATTCAATTATATTTCCTCTCTTTCCAAGGGGTTTGATTAATGTTGTACTCAATTCAAATGAGTTTTCTTGTATTAAATTGTAATTCTTTAATACATTTTTCATGTTATACACCATGTTTTCTTTTTATAGTGTTCAATTATTCAATCATATAGTGATTCATTTTTTAGTCATAATTAAAGGGAAAACAAAATAAAAATGTATTTCCTTTCATAAAATATCTTTTTAAAACAATTCTTACCCAGGTCGCAATATTTTTTGGTAAATCATGTTTCATTAATTGTATTATTATCAATCAGATAAACATATTTCGTTAATATGGGTATATTATACACATTTATTTTATTATTTTTTATCCTCTAATTGAATATATTTTTACCAAATCATCCCCTTTTTATATTTTTTTTTTCATATTATGTGCATTTCACATAAGGGACATTGATAATTTAACTCTCCTTTCATTGAATTATATTTTTTTCTTCATGAACATCTTTCTCACAATCTTTGGTTCCCAAAAACAAATATTTTTTTAAATGGTATTTTATAATACACTTTTGGAAATTTGTTTTTAATATAAATTAATGTTTTTTACTCTTATTATAATGATACTTTTGAGAAAAAAGTATTGTTAAAATAAATAATTTATTTTCACTTTTATCTTTAATAGTTTTTTTCCTCCTCTCCTCATTTCTACAAGATAAACTTTACTAATTTTTAGGGAACATTTAGAAGATTTTTTTTTGAAAATTATCGGTTTTAAAGTCATTAACTTCACCTTTTCAAAAGTAACCTTTGAATGAAACATGTAAATTTATATTTAATTTTAATTTTATATTGTTTTTTCAAATATATATTAAGATTTCATTTTATTATTCCTGTTTTTATTTTAAAAAATATTTACCCTAATGGGGTTTATATTTCAATATTTTCCCTCTAATATATATATATATATATATTAATTGGGGTATTATACACTCAGTATCAATAAAATTATTCTTGATCCCTTATTTTGGGTGTAACTTCCCAGATCTGGAAGCCTCCCAAAGGTCTCCCGTACCCAGTTGGTCACATGGCCTAAAGTGCATTTCCCCAAACGGTAGAGGTTTCTGACTAGCAGTGAGGGCCATAGGTGTTATTTTGGGGAAACTATGCCCACATTGGTAGAGTACACAGTGTAAGAAAAACAAAATCAATAGTGGAAGCAGTAATAATCCATAAAAAAGTAAACAACGAAAGATTGAAATTAAGGAAAAACTAGAGAACATATATATAAAATTGATGCATGGTACATATGTCTAGGAAAACAGACAAACACAACACAATGATGGAATACAATTGTACTAAACCCAAGTACAAAGAATGAAAAGAAAACATCTTCTAAACAACACAAGCCTACGCTTGGTCCCATGCTCTGCAGATCCATAGCTAGTCATGTACCTGAAGTGGATGTGCGCTTCCCCTTATCTATACCAGAAACAATATAATCTGTTTGGGCCCAAAATCATGGCCCAAATAGGGTGTGACAAGAATCCCAGTAGGCAACCACCACAATATCTATGCCTAACAGTTAGTGAATACAAGGCAGGTAAAAGTGCAGAAATCAGTAAACAAGGAAGTACTCAACAGTAAAAATCCATTGTTTCATATATCAAGCAACAACTAAACAAGGCAGATAATCACAATAGGCAACCCTCTGTGAATTACTCACAGCCTATCCCCTCTGGTCATACCAAGACACACAAGAATGTAGCTAACAAATAGATGACCCTCTAGGAAGTGCCCACAGACCATCCCCTCGGGTCCTACCTATCAAGTACAAGCAACCCTCTAGGCAGTACACTCAGCCTAGCCCATCGGGTTCAATAATATGAATTCATAAATACTCTCTGAGGAATCACTCACAGTCAATTCCCCTTATAATCTGTGGTAGTCAAGGACTCTCTGAGGAAGCACACAAGGTTAATTCCCTTTATATCCCCATGGAAAAGGACTCTCTAAGGAAGTACACCCAGTCAATTCCCTTTATAGCCCATGTCATTCAAAGACTCTCCGAGGAAGCTCACTCGGTCAATTGTACCTATATTCTTGGATGGTTAAAGGTGATTCAAAGTAAACAAATACTCTCTGATAAATCTCACTCGGTCTATCCACTCATAGTCTATAATGCTCAAAGACTCTCTTAGGAAGCCCACTCGGTCTATCACCATACAATATATAACACCCAAAGACTCTATGTGGAAGCTTACTCGGTCAATCCCCATATAGTCTATAATTCTCAAAGACTCTCTGATGAAGCTCACTCATCTATCCCCTTGTAGTCTATAATGGTCAAAGACTCTCTGAGAAAGCTCACTCGGTCTATCACCTTATAGTCTATAATATACAAAGACTCTCTGAAGAAGCTCACTCAGTCGATCCCTTTATACTTTATAACACCAGGTTCTCACGGCCCTGTGCAGGTCAACAAGAATAACAAATTCAATATGGCCAGGGTAAGCCTTAATAAATACTTGGATAAAAATTCTACATCTCAACAGCATGTCAGAAAAGAAACTATCCATCCTAAAATCACTAGGAATGGGAAATAGGAAAAATAAGAACAAACAGTCGGAAACAAGAAGTCTATGGGCAAAACATCCAAAGCATACCAATTCAACCCTATTCACAACAATTTACCACTACTCAAACATTCAAGAAAGGCATGCAAACAATAGTGCCAAAATGGAAAACGCACAATACCCCATTCAAAGGTATTAACAAAATTTCACATAATACTCAAAGACTTCAACGGATAGTTATATACCACCTACCTTTAGGGTTCTGGAGAAAACGATCCATAATCAACCGTACCCACAAATCTGGGAAACTGCTTCATGAAAGACCATTCTAAATATCCTTCCCTACCATCTAAAAGCCTTAAAATAAACACACAAGGAAAACCCAACACTAGATATACATGGAAAATATATAGATCTAGAAAACCTAGATAGAGGGAAGAGAATACCTAGGGAACACCAAGGAGAAACCAAGGGGAGGAAATTACTCGAGAAGAACCTCCTTCGATCCACCAAGAAGCCCATTTTATTTGCCACCAAAATGAGTGGGGGAGAAACTTCAACATTTCAGAACCCAAAATCATGAGTGGGGCTCAAGTTGGAGAGAGTTTGGAGAAGAAATGAAAAATACTGAGTGGCCCAGGACTTAAAAACCCTGACTTTAAGTGGTCTCTTGGTAACCCCTATCAGTTTGGAAAACTGTGCGCCAACTGTGCGGTTTCCACTGTCTCACCCATGGATTTCGCAGGACTTCCCCGCACGGTTTGAAAAATCGTGCGCTGTCCATGTGAAGCCCACTTTCAAGGGTTGCATGGTTTCTTGGGTTGGCTGCATGGTTTGTTCTAACCATGTGCCAACTATGTGCCAACTGTGTGCCAACCGTGCACCCCTGTACGACCTCCAAAATTTCCTCTTTTTCTCAGAAATGACCAAAAAAGGAAAACATGACAGAAAAGAAGTTCCGGGTTCTTAAAAACTTCCCCCCTTAATGAAATTTGTCCCTGAATTTACCTACATAGGTGGTTTAGAAGAAGAAACCCCAAACTATTCAGGAAACTATGCTCATACATCGGCCTCCCTCTCCTAAGTCTCATCCTGTACTCGCCCGTGCTGCCATAGCACTCGTACCAGAGGAACAGACATGCCATAGAGAACCTTTTTACTGCGATCAAAAATCTGGATAGGATGCTACTCGAATGAGGCATCCACCTCTAACTCATCCTCCTCAGGATGCAAGACATGATACGGGTATGAAAAGTAACATCGAAGCGGTGAAACGTGGAAGATGTTGTGCATAGCCCAGTACCTCTGAGGTAACTACAACTGATAGGAAACCGTCCCAACAATTTCCAACACCTAAAAAGGCCCGACGTACCTCAGCAAAATATTACACTGTCTCTTGATCCTTTTAATACCCAACCTCGATGCGACATGTAGAAAAACCTAATCTCCAACCTCAAACTTTAGAGGTCGTCTCTACTGATCAACATAAGTCTTCTGAAGAGACTGAACAATATCCACCCTCTCCCGAATCAACTCTATATGTTTTGTGGTCTCCTGGACAAGCCGTGGTCCCAGCATAGCTGCCTCTCCTGCCTCCAGCCAACACAAGTGTGATCAGCATATCCTACCATTCAAATCCTCATATGTTGTAATCTGAATAGTTGCTTGAAAATTATTGTTGTTGACAAACTCTACTTGAGGTATATGTCTCTCCCAAGAACCACCAAAAACCAGAATACATGCTCGAAGAATGTCCTAAAGAATATTAATCATATGCTCAGACTGGCTATATGTCTAGGGATGGTACGCCGTACTCAAAAGAACCTATGTACCCAAAGCCTTCAGAAGCCCCTGCTAAACCTGAGAAGTAAAACTTGCATCCCTGTCTGAAACAAAGGAGTGGGTAACCCCATGTAGAAGTACAATCTCCTAGATGTAAAACTTTCCCAACTGATCAACACCAAAGGTCTCCTTGATTTTCAAGAAGTGAGTGACCTTCGTGAGTCTGTAAATGACAACCCATACCGCATAATTCCCTTAAGAAGACCTCGAAAAACTGGTCATGATGTCCATCGTGACGTCATTCAACTTCCACTCGGGAATGGGTAAATGATGTAGAAGTCCTCCTGGTCATTGATACTTCACCTTCACCAGGTGACAGGTGGAACACCTCATGACAAACCCAGCAACATCTCTCTTCATACTGGGCCACCAATTCTAACGGTCTAGATAACGATACATCTTGTTGACACCAGGATGAAGGGCCCAAACTGAGGAATGAAAGACCCACATCAGCTCCTCTCATATGTCTGCTGGAACCCATACGCGCCCCTGGAAATGAAAGATATCATCCTCACCTATGGTCCATCCAGGGATAGAGTCTTCTCCAAACACACTTTCCCACAAGACTAGGCCTTCGGAATCTGATAACTTCCTAATTCGCACTCGACCATGTAGAGTAGAGGTAACAACTATCAAAGATAGTAACGCCTGCCATTGCCTATATTGCACCTCCAAATGAATCTCAGAGAATAGAGCCATAAGCAGCCACTCACTACTGGCCTCCTGAACGGCCTGTATCAGAGTCCTCCTGCTATGTGCATCATCCACAACATTGCATTTCCCAGTCTTATAAGTAATCTCAAAGTCAAAGGATTGTAGGTACTTTACCCACCTCCGCTGTTTCAAATTCAAATCATGTTGAGTGAAAATGTACTTGAGACTTTTTTGGTCGGTGAAACCCATAGAATTCTTTCCCAAAAGGTAATATCTCTAACACTGTAAGGCATGAAAAATAGCTACCAACTTTAGATCATGCGTCAGGTAGTTCCTCTCATGTGGCCTCAACTACTGAGACCCATACGCAACGACTCTATCTCCCTACATGAGAACAACTCATAGATCGAGACCTGAAGCATCGAAAAAAAATATAGCTCATTCCTACCTCTAGAAAGACTAGTATCGGTGCCCAAGTCAACCTTTATTTCAGATCCTGAAAGGCTTACTCACATGAATCTGACCACAAGAACTTTGCACCCTTCTTAGTCAGGCTTGTCAGAGGTGCTACTAAGTGTGAAAAGTCTTGAATGAAGCATCTGTAATATCCAACCAGCCCTAGAAAAATCTTCACCTCAATGATTTTATTTGACTACTCCTAGGAAACTACTGTTCTCACTTTCTCCAGGTCTACTGATACTTCTGTCTCTGAGATGACATAACCCAATAAGGGAATCTAATCCATCCAAAAGTTTCATTTTGAGTGATTAGCATATAACTAATACTCTCTTAGTGTACTCATAACGATCTCAAGATGTGTGGCATGGTCATGTCTAGTGTGAGAGTAAACCAAGATATTGTCCACAAAAACAACAACAAAAGAATCCAATTATGGATGGAATGCTCGGTTCATCAGTTCCATGAAAACAGCAGGTGCTTTCGTGAGACCGAACGGAAGACCCATATACTCGTATAGACCATACATGCTCCAGAAATCTGTAAGAGGTATATCAGATGGTCTAACGTGCAAATGATGATAATCGGACCTCAAATCGATCTTCAAAAACACTCGGGCTCCTAGAAGTTGATCAAAGAGTTCATCAATCCTTGGAAAGGGATTTCGGTTCTTGACTGTCAACTGGTTCAACATCTAATATTCCACACACAGTCTATGAGTACCATCTGCCTTCCTCACAAGAAGAATAGGCAAACCCCAAGGATAAGTATTGGTTCAGATGAAACCCTTTTCCTTTAACTCCTCCAACTGCTTCTTGAGTTCCTACCACTCAGGTGTAGCCATCCTATAAGGAGGAATAGACACTGGTGTCGCTCCTGGCACAAGCTCAATCGAAAATTCTACCTATCACTTTAGAGGAAAACCTGAAAATTCCTCTATAAATACATCTCTGAAATGATCCAATACTATAGGAAAGTATAACTGTGAAGTTCCATGGTCATCCAGATATATACTTGCAATCAAGGATGTAACCCCTCCTAACCCATGATGCTCTGGACCCGCTCTGGTCGCTCGAACAACCCATTCACCCTTATGATGAAAAGATCCACCCTCTTCTGAAATGAAACTCACCCTACGGTGATAGAAATCAACGACTACAAGTAAGGGAACCAACCATTCCATTCCGAGGTGGTCATCATAGCCTATCATATCATTGAAAAAGAGGTCCCGATGGAAGTGACACCCACCAACCTCAAGATGGAACTCCTTGCACTGATGTACACTATATGTCATCATCCCCAACGAAGTGTCTAGCACCAAGATATCAGTAGAATAAAAGATGTAGAGCCCAAGGATCTCCTATGAAAAGACTACATGGCATGTTCACGGTAGACACGACGTGTACAAGACAAGCATCACCTGGCCCGTGTTGTTAGTTACATGGGAGGACATAGGGTCAAAACTGCACAATGTGTTCTACTGGTACAAAGTGTGTTACCACCAAACATTCCCTCATCCTGTGTCTCTTCCCACATGGCCTACGGCACGATTAGAGAATACACTGTGTGTACATAATGTACACAACATATACTTAAGAAAAACAGTTTCTTCTCTAATAGAACAACACATGGCGTGTACTTAACACTTCACGATGTGTATTCTAGGTTTATTCGGATAGTAAGCCTTAGAAACTACTCTGGAACCTAGAAAAAACTGAAATGAACAATGAAAGATCCAAATTCTGATCCATGAGGGCCCATACTCCCCACGAATAAAATTTTGGCATCTTCTACATACTATAGCAAGGCAACAAAGCAATGATCCACCAAATTCTAGTCCATGAGGGACCTAATACCTCAAGAACCCATGTTTGGCATCCACTCAAAGAAAAACCTACACAACAATACCCTATCAAAATAGTAGGTATTTTTATCAAGGAAACTATCACAACAGCATGTATATTCCACACAACGTCTATCACAAAAACATTCAATCGCTAATGCATCCTAGATGTCATGAAAAGAATGCATGAAATGTGATTTTGAGCAAGTACATATATGATTCATGAGATGGAAAACCATCATCCAATCGAGTTGCGACAAAAATAGAACCACAATAATGTCAACAATAATATAAAAAACATCTGAGTAACCCAACGGTGAAAATCAGATCAACTGTAAAATTTTCAAACCAATAGAAATTGAAATAAACGAGGTAGATTGGATTTTCCCTGTACAAGGGTTAGATACTCATGGGCACATATTATTACTAAGTACTTATTCCTTCCTATCCCTGGATAAAGGCTCCAAACAGTAAATCAAGAGAAAATAATCCTTTGATACCACTTTGTAACGTCCCGGATCTAGATTCCACCCAGAGGCGCCCCGTACCCAGTTGGTCTCGTGGCCTCAAGTGCATTTCCCCAAATTCCAGAGGCTGCGGAATAGAAGCGAGGTCCATGGGTGTGATAGTGGGGAAACTATTCCCTCATTGTCAGAGTATACAATGGAAGAAAAATAAAAGCAATAGTGGAAGAAGTAATAATCCATACAAAATTAAACATTAGAAGACTGAAAGTAAGGAACAACTAGAGCACATACATATATAAATGATGCATGGTACAAATGTCTAGAAAAATAGCCAAATAAAACACAATTCTGGAATACAATAGTAATAAACCCAAGTAAAAATGAAAGAAAAGATAAAAGATCCGCAGCATCGCAAGCCAAGGCTTGGTCCCATGCTCTCCCGCTCCATAGCATGTCAAGTACCTGAAGTGGAAGGGCACATAACCTTATCTATACCTGCAACAATATAATCGGTTTGGGCCCAAAAGCATGTACCAAACAAGGTGTGAGACGAATCACAGTGGGCAACCACCACAAGATCTGTGCCTAACAGTCAGTGAATATATGGAAGGTAAAAGTACAGAAAGTAGTAAACAAGGAAGAACCCAACAGTAAAAATCTATAGTTTCTGATATCCAGAAACAACTAAAAAAGATGGATAATCACAACATGTAACCCTATGGGAAGTACTCACGGCCTATCTCTTCTGGTCATACCTAGCAACACAAGAAAGTATCTAACAAACAGGTGACCCTCTAGGAAGTGCCCACAGACCATCCCCTCTGGTCCTACCTGTCAACTACAAGCAACCCCCTTAGTAGTACACTCATCTTATCCCCTCTGGTTTAGTCATACGAATTCATAAAGACTCTATGTGTAAGCACTCACAGTTAATTTTCCTTATAGTCTGAGGTAGTCAAGGACTCTCTGAGGAAGCACACAAGTTCAATTCCCCTTATACCCCTAAGATCATGGACTCTCTAAGGAACCTCACCCAATCAATTCCCCTTATAGCCCAAGTTGTTCAATGACTCTTTGTGTATGACCACTCGGTCAATTCAACCTATATTCTAGGATGGCTCAAGGTGATTCAAAGTACACAAAGACTCTCTGAGGAAGCTCACTCATTCTATCCCCTCATATTCCATAATGCTCAAAGTGTCTTTGAGGATGCTCACTCGGTCTATCCCCTTATAGTCTATAAAACCCAAAGTCTCTCTGAGGAATTTCACTCAGTCTATCCTCTTTTAGTCTATAATTATCAAAGAATCTCTGAGGAAACTCACTCAATCTATCCCCTTATAGTCTATAATGCCCAAAGAATCTCTGAGGAAGCTCACCCGGTCTATCCCATTATAGTATATAATCCCAAAGACTCTCTGAGTAACCTCACTCAGTCTATCCCCTTATAGTCTATAACACCAGATTCTCATATCCCTGTGTTGGTCAACGAGCATAAAAATGAAATATGGACAAGGTAAAACTTATGAACTACTCGGATAAATAGTCTACATCACAACAACATGTCATAAAAACAACTCTCCAACATATAATCACGTGGCATGGAAAATAGGCAAAATAGGACCAAACGGTCGAAAACAGGATACGCATGGGAAAAACATCCAAAGAATTCTAATTCAACCATATTGACAACAATTGACCTCTACTCAAGCATACAACCAAGGAAGGTAAACAATATGGCTAAAATGGGAAACACGCAATACCCCATTCATAGGTATTGGCACAATATGATAAATCTGGATGGATTCAAATGCTGCACTCCCGCCTGCTTCTCTGCTTTTTGCAGATCCTCCATCGTCGGCCGGTTTTGTTCCGGCAGATCCTGGGTTTCGGGATCTCGGAGGTGGATTGTCTCTTCCCCCTATGCCTTTCAAGGAGGTGCTTCATGTCCCCTCTCTCCCTTGTCAGGAAGGGGTGTCTTCGGTGCCCCCCGAGACTTCTTCATTCGTGGAAAATGGATGCCCCGTCCTTGCAGTTTCGGTGGCGTCTTTTAAAGAAGCGGCGCAGAATCTTCAGTGGAACTTGGTTGCTCTCTTTGGTCTAGATAAACCTCTGATCTCATTGTTTTTGGACTTCTTCAAGTGATGGGGTCTCTATTTTCCAGCCAAAGTGTCCATCTTTGATCGGAAGACTTTCTGAATCGTCTAGGCCTCCAGGGCGGATTTTGTTAAATCATGTAGTAGGAGCCCTTGTTGGGTGGGTCGATGGTGTTTCTCTCTCTCCCGATGGTCGTTGGATTCCCAACCATGGAGGGGGATCCCTCTTGTGGTGGTCTGGATATCCATCCATGGGCTTCCTCTTCCTCTGATGCAAGAATACTTTCTGAAGGCAATTGGGGATTCTTTGGGGTATTTTCTCTATGCGGATGTTCGGACGTCTCGTATGGAGGAATCGTCGGTTTCTCGGATCTGTGTCAAACTGGACTCTTCTCAACCAATTCCAGATCACATCATTCTCAGGATCAATGGGATTCAGGACCATTTCCTGGCTCTTTTCTACCCTATTTTTCCTCACGTTTGCTCGTTATGCAAAATCTCAGGGAATTCTGTTCAGGTTTGTCGCAAGGTCCGGGGGAAGGGTCAGAATCAATGGCCTTCTTCCTAGAAGCCTTCTTTGGTGCCGGCTAATTTCCTTGATCGGGGTAATGGGGTGGTATTCTACCCTCCTGCTTGTTCTTTAGAGGCTTCATCCTCCATGTCTAGGACATTAGTGCCTTCTTGCAGGGATATGGTCTGCTTCTCCCAAGGCGTGGTTGGCTTAGAGGTGGTTCCCCCCTTGATGTGATGCTCCACAACATCTTCTTTAGTTTCTGTAGGAGAGATCCGTGAGTCACTTCCCGCATCAGCATCTCTGAAATCCCTCCTTCGGACCTGGGTCATGTTCTATTGGTAGGGGACCCTTTGGCCTTGGCCAGTGAGCATAAAACCCTCTCCCTATTTACCCTGCAGTCGATCTCGGTGTCTTATCTGCTGCATGTTTACGAAGATGTGCTATCCCCTCCCTCCTTGCCTTCGGGATCTCCGAAGTTATCTCCAGTGGTCTAGGAACCTGTGTCTCAGACCAAGTTTGCGGTAGCTGACAGCTCCTCAGTTTCTTTAGGGGAATCTCTTAGGGATTAGAAAAGTGGAAGCCACTCTCCTTCATCTTCCTACAGAATCAAGTTAAATGGCATATGCACTCGCTCGAAGTCTAAATCTGGCGCTTCCTCTCCTCCTCAAAAATTTCTACAATCCAAGGGCCAGGTGTCTGCGGCCAAATCCAGATGAAAACGTTTCAATGTCTAAGATTTTAATCTGGAATGCCCGAGGGCTTGGGGCGAGGGCCGAATATGATTTTATTGTTATTGAATTTTCTAATCATTTAGTTTCTATGGTGGTAGCTCTGGAACCAAAAAAAGGTTCAGATAGAATAGATGAGTTTGCACAGAGGCTTAAAGTATGTGGTTTCTCTCATAGGAACCATCCCAACTCTCACATCTGGCACTTCTGGAAAGAAAAATGTTTTGGTGGATTTTATTAATGCGACGGACCCATACCTCCCTACAAGAATAACAGTAGGATCTCAATGTTTTTACTTCTCTTTTATTTATGCAAAATGCAATGCCTGGGAGAGAGAGGACCTTTGGAGCGACCTTGAAGGCCTTCTCAATGATAACACCCCCTAGATTGTTGGAGGTGATTTCAACATTGTAGCATCTCCATAGGAGAAACAAGGAGGGGGTCTTTCCCAAGAAGTGCCAGCCAGGCCTTCATTTCTTTTTTGGCTAGATCTGGGCTGATGGATGTTGGATTTGAGAGAGATCGTTATGCCTAGTGCAATAACCAACGTGTAGGAATATGGTCTTGGTGTCGGCTCGATTGGTTCTTGATGAACTAGGAATCTCTTTCTCTCTTCCCGGATGCTAAAGTATCCCATTTAGTTCATTGCATGTTTGATCATTCTCCATTGCATCTTTTTCTGGGCTCCAGTACTCATAGAGGCGAGTGCGCCCAGTTGTCAAGCTCGTGGATGGAAGAGCTGGGCTTCATTGATGTAGTCAAGGATGCTTGGGTCTGGCTGCTTTCAGGGAACCCATGGATATCTTTTCACAATAAGTTGAAGAGAATGAAAAATCTACTTCAAGGGTGGAGAAAGTTGGTTCCTCCTCATGATCAGGAGCTGATCGTGATTAGTAAAGAAGTGGAACTCTTAGAGGCGTGCCTTGAACAAAGGTGGGATGATGCCTTATTTCCTGACCTTAGGGATAAGAAGTCTCTCTTAACTGGTCTCCTTTTAAAGCAGGAAAGGCTGGCGAGAGAGGGGGCACGGGTTAAGTGGCTTTATGAGGGGGACCGGAATACTGGTTTATTTCATGCCTGCATTAAAGAAAGGAGTCATCCTCATAGGCCCAATCTTCTAAGAGGAGATGGATCATACATCAATAATCGGGATGAAGTGGGGAATCTAGCCAACGACATTGTTAAAGATATTCTTATAGGTCCAAATTCAAATATGGAAAACGGTTATCCATGTGAGGATACAAAGATTTATGAGAACATTACTAGTTGTGTTTCGGTGGCTATCGATGAGGGGTTGAGGAGGTCCCCGCAAGAGGATGAAGTGAAAGAGGCGGTGTGGTCTTTGAAATCTGTCAGTGCTCCTGGGATGGTCGGGATACTCGGTTCTTTTCATAGGGCTACATGGGGTACTATCAAATGGGACTTGGTGAGAGCTGTGAAAGATTTATTTCAAGGTGTTCATCTTCCATACATAGCTAGTGTGACCAAGGTGGTTATGATTCTGAAGGTAAAGAACCACCAATAGGTTGATCAGTACATGCCGATCATCATGTGCAACTTTCCTTATAAGTTCCTTGCGATTATTATCAAAAAAAGGCTTGCAGTGTACTTAAACGTCTGGTTGGCAGTAGAGCAGCATGGATTTATCAAAGGGAGGTCAATTCAGGGTGTTATCGGAGTGGTGCATGAGATGATTGGTGGGATCAACAATAAGGTTTTTGGGAATAACCTATCTATCAAGCTTGACATGAGTAAGGCCGATGATAGAATGGAATGGGGTTTCATTCTAAAGGTGTTGACTTTCATGGGTTTCACAAATTGGACCCATGATCTCCTCTTCCACTACATTAGCTAGACGTGGATCTCCACTTCTTTAATGGGTATACATTTTGGTTTCTTCAAGGCGTGTAGAGGTTTGAGGTAGTGGGGCCCTCTTTCTCCCCCTCTTTTCATTTTATCCCAAAATGTGCTACGATTTTTTATCAAGTGAAGCCTGCGCATGGGGAGAATCCTTCCTTTTCGGGATAGACATGCTCTAAAAGGAATTTACCACCTAATGTTTTCTGACAATACCATTTTATTTATCAATGGTAGTAGGAGATCAGTGAATGGGATGAATGGGGTTCTTAGGGAATACTGTAAATAGAATTTTCAGGTCTTGAATGGGGAGAAAAGCTCGTTTTTCACTACTAGGGACCTCTCGGCCAGAAGGGATACATCTCTAGAATTTTCTTTGCAGATGAGGAGACGCTATTTCCCCATGGATTATCTTGGTTCCCGGCTAAGTCCATACTTCCTCTGTGTTCATCACTTTGACAAGCTCGTGGGAAAGATTATGGGTTGTATTCTCAATTGAAAAAAAAATTCCTCTCCTTCGGAGGGCACAACACTTTGGTTAATAGTGTTCTTGTTTCCACTCCCTTGCACCTCATGTCCACTGTTAATGTTCCAAAAATTGTTATAGCAAATTTGGAAAGGTTAATGGTCTCCTTCATATGGGATAGATAGATGGAGAGCAAACACCACTGGGCCTTGGGGAAGCATTTGTCAAGACTTGTGTGTGAAGGGGGCATGAACTTGAGGAGTGTATCTTCAACTATAAAAGAGATGCATGCTAATCTAGCATGGGACGAAATGGAGGGAAGAAATCTATGGGGCCAGATCATTCAAGATAAATACGGCTTGAATTTGGTAGTGCAGAGGTTTTGGCCATCGATATCTTGGAAGTTGATTCATCCTTACACAGAGTATCTTCTTCCTCATGTGTGATGGCTGGTGGGCAGAGGGGATGTGAGTTTCTCGAAGCAGAACTGTGGAGGAGGGACTCTCTGGTTTCCCAGCTTCCCAGCACCAGACATGACTTTCAGAGAAGCCAGTGCGCACCCTGATTTCATCCATGCCATTCTCAGTGGGGATCCGCATTTTTCTTTTAAGGATATCGTTCCATTTGAGGACCCTGACCTGCTCATTTTCATGGCAGCTACATCAGGTGAGTTTTCTCTGAATGGTTTTGGTTGTGTAAGGTAGGACCCCAGTTCTGGCGATCCTAAGGGGTATCATTATGGTGCAAGTGGATCTCCGCAAAGTTTAATTTTGTGTTGTGGAGAGTCCGACAAAATGCCTTTCCCACTAATGATAATATACAAGGCATGGGTATAAATGTGGCGTCCAGATGCTGGTGTTGTGCTAAACCACAACAAGAAATAGAAGATCATTTATTTTTCAATAGTGATTAGGCCCGATGGAGTTGGCAGGCACATGGACAGCTCTTCGGATGGCAAGTTTCAGGTGGAAGGTGGGAGGAGGTTCTAAACCAGTGGTTTGATGGTGAAGGTGAGCATGGTCCATGGAGGGTTTTTTTGAGATATCATTCTTGTGGCGGGATTTTGTATTATTAGGAAGGCAAGGAATGATGCGAGGCACAAGATCTCCTCTGACACCTGTGTAAGAATCAATTTTAAAATGAGGAATACAGTGTTGGATTTTGTTAATTTATGTATAGGTTGTCTTGCTGATCCATCGATAAGATCTATTAACCTAGGTGTGGGCTCTCAACAGGGGAGGATGGGTATAGGACATTGGGTACGTTGGTATTCCCCATGTGCCGATTTCAAACTCAATATGGACGGGTCTCTCCAGGGGAGAGATGATAGGTGGTGGTGTTATTAGAGATCAGTGGGGCTCTATTGTGGTGGATTTTTCGGCATTTGATGGCATAGGTGAGGCTTTGAAGGCCTAGGCATGGGATGTCCATGGGGCTCAAGGTCTGTGATCAAAGGAATATAGTTTTGAGGGTGGTGGAGACAGATTCCTTGATTATTTTTAATTCTTTATCTGGATGTGGAAGTATCCCTTGGAGCATAGCTTATATTATCCATAAATGCAAGCATATCATGGGAACCAATATGGGTATCTCCCACACATGGCGTGAGGGGAATATGGTTGTAGAATTCCTGGCTTCTTAGGCTTCCTCTAGCCAAAAGGTTTCACTATATGTCAATTAAGGTTCTTTTCCTACTGGCGGCTCTATTTTTATTATCAACAACGCTTTGGGTCTTCACTACTTCCGTCCTCCATGATGTATCTACCTTTTTGTATGTATTCTAAAGAAATAAAAATGATAATGTTTTAGTTAGGGTATTGGCACAATTGCACATAATACTCAAAGACTTCAATGGAAAGGCACAAACCACCTACCTTTAGTGTTCCAGTGAAAACTATCCACAATCAATTAAACCCACAAATACGGGAAACCGCTTCACGAAAGACCACTCTAAATATCCTTCCCTATCATCCACAAAACTTAAAATCAACACCCAAGGAAAACCCAACACTAGATCTACATGCAACAGATGTAGATATAGAAAACATAGAGAGAGGGAATAGATGATCTAGAGAAACCCAAGGATAAACACAGAGGAGGAACTTACTCAGGAAGAACCGCCTTCGATCCCCAAAGAAACCCCTTCGATTTTCATAAAAAACAAGTGGGGGACAACCTTAAACCTTTGAGAACCCAATATACCGAGTGAGGCTTGAGTGGGAGAGAGTTTGGATACAAAATGAGAATTCACAACTAGATAGGGACTTAGAAACCCTAACTTTATGTGGACGTATGGTTACCCCGCACGGTTTGGAAAACCGTGGTCCAACCATGCAGTTTCCACTATCTCACCTAGGAATTTCGTACTACTTTCCCACACGGTTTAAAAAACCGTGTGCTTCTCGTGTGAAGCCCACTGTTAAGGGTTGCACGGTTTCTTGGGCTTCCCACATGGTTTGTTCAGATTGTACGCCAACCGTGTGTCAGCCATGCGCCTAGGCCCAACCCCCATAATTTCCTCTTTCTCTCAGAAATGACCAAAAAAGGATAACAAAGATGAAAAGAAGGTTTTAGTTCTTACCAAATTACCCCCTTAAAAAATTAGTCCATTAATTTCCATAGAAAGGCAGCGCAGAAGAAGAAACCCCAAACAATTTCGGCCACTATGCTCGTACATCAGCCTCCCTCTCCCAAGTCTCATCATGTACTTGCTTGTGCTGCCATAGCAGTCATACCAGAGGAACAGAACGAACACAGATAACCTTTGTACTCTGATCAACTATTCGTATAGGATGCTCCTCGAACAAGGAATCCACCTATAACTCATCGTCCACAGGTTGCAAGACATAAGACGGGTCTAAAAAGTAACGTCAAAGCAGTGAAACATGGAAGATGTCATTCATAGGCCAGTTCCTCTGAGGTAACTACAACCAATAGGCAACTGGACCAACCCTCTCCAATAGCTCAAAGGGATTGAATTACCTCAGTGAAATATTACCATGTCTCTTGATCCTTCTCTGCCCCATCCTTGGTGTGACACATAGAAAACCATGATCTCTGAGCTCGAACTCCAGAGGTCCTCACCACTAATCAGCATAAGACTTCTGATAAGACTTCATAGTGGTCATCCTCTTTCGATTCAACTCTATATGTTATCTGGTCTCCTGGAAAAGTCAAGGTCACATCATATCTGCCTCTCCTACCTCTAGCCAATACAAGGGAGATCAACCTGGCCTACCATGCAAAACCTCATAAGTTGCAATCTGAATATTTTATTGAAATATATTATTGTAGGAAAACTCCACTAGAGGTATATGTCTCTCCAAAGAACCTCCAAAATCCAAAATACATGCTCAAAGCATGTTAACATTCACCTGAATCGTATGCTCAGACTGGCCATCTGTCTACGAATGGTATGTCGTACTCAAAAGTACCTGTGTACCCAAATCCTTCTGAAACCCCTTCCATAACTAAGAAGTAAAACATGCATTACTTTCTGAAACAATGGAGTGGGGAACCCCATGTAGACGTTCAATCTCTCGGATGTACAACTATCCCAGCTGGTCAACACCGAAGGCCTCATTGATCGGTAAGAAGTGAGCGACCTTCGTGAGTCTTTCAATGACAATCCATACTGCATCATTCCCTCGAGGTGACCTCAGAAAACTGGTCGTGAAGTCCATCGCGATGTCATTCCACTTCTTCTTGGGAATGGATAACTTTTGTAGAAGTCCAGTTGGTCGTTGATGCTCTGCCTTCACCTGCTGACAGGTGGAACACCTCATGAAAAACCCAGCAACATCTTTCTTCATACCTGGACACCAATATTGACGGTATATATCATGATACATCTTGGGGATAAAAATATTAACTACCCAAACTGAGGAATGAATGTCCAAATCATCTCCCCATGTATGTCTGCGGGCACTCATACACGCCCCTGGAAACGCAAGATCTCATCCTCAACTACAGTCTATCCACGAATAGGGTCCTCTCCTAACACACTTTCCCACAAGACTAGACCTTTAGAATTTGATAACTACCTCATTCGAACTTGATCAATCAGAGTAGAGGTAAGAGATACCAAAGATAGAAATGTCTACCCTTGTCTGTCGTGCACCTCTAAATAAATCTCATAGAACAGAGCCATAAGAAGCCACTCACTACTGGCCTCCTGAACGACATGAATCTGAGTCCTCCTGATTAGTGCATTAGCCACTACTTTTCCTTTCCCAGATGTACAAGTAAGCTCAATTTCAATGGACTGTAGGTACTCAACCCACCTCTGCGGTCTCAAATTCAAATCACACTGAGTGAAAATGTTCTTGAGACTTTTGTGGTTGGTGAAAAACACAAAATGATCTCCCAAAAGGTAATTTCTCCAACAACATAAGGCATGAACAAAAGGTGGAAACTCTAGATCATGTGTCGGGTAGTTCCTCTCATGTGGCCTCAACTACTGAGTCCCATATACAATGACTCCATCTCCCATCAAGAGCACAGCTCCAAGAGCGATGCCTGAATCATTGCAGTAAAGAGTACAACTATTGCCTGGCTCTGGAGAGACTAGTATCAGTGCTGAATTAAACGTCCCTTTCAGCTCTTGAAAGACTTACTCACATGAATCTGACCACAATAACTTTTCACCCTTCTTAGTAATGCCTGTTAGTGGTGCTGCTAAGCATGAAATGTATTGAATTAAGTGTCTATAGATTCTAGCCAGCATTAGAAAACTCTACCCCTCAAAGACATTCTTCAGCTGCTCTTGGAAAAATACTGCTCTCAATTTTTCCGGGTCTACTGATACTTCTGTCTCTGAGATAACATGACCCAAGAAGTGAATATGATCCATCCAAAAGTGGAATTTTGAGAACTTAGCATATAACTGATGCGCTCTTAGTGTACTCAGAACAATCTCAAGATGTGTGGCATGGTCATGTCTAGTGTGAGAGTATACCAAGATATCGACCATAAAAACAACCACAAAATCATCCAAGTATGGATGGAATACTCGGTTAATCAGTGCCATGAATACTACAGGCACGTTCGTGAGACCTAACGTCATAACCATAAACTCGTATAGACCATACATGCTCCAAAAAGATGTTTGAGGTATATATCAGATGGTATAATGGTAAAATGATGATAACCAAACCTCAAATAGATCTTAGAGAACACCTAGTCTCCTTGAATATGATCAAAGATGTCATTAATCCTCAACAAGGGATATTGGTTCTTGATCGTCAACTAGTTCAACTTTTGATAATCCACACACAGCCTAAGAGTACCATCTGCCTTCTTCGTAAAAAGGACAGGCGAACCCCAAGGAGATGTACTGGGTCAGATGAAACCCTTTGCCTGCAACTCCTCCAACTACTTCATATGTTCCTACATCTCAGGTGTATCTATACTATAAGGAGGAATGTACACTGGTGCTGCTCCTAGAACATGCTCAACCGAAAAGTCTACCGCTCGATCCGAAGGCAAACCAGAAAATTCCTCTAGAAATACATCTCAGAAATGATCCACTACTGGAGGAAAGTCTAACTGTGAAGTCCCCATGTCATCCAAATATAGATTGGAAAACTGGTATGTAACTCCTCCTAACCCATGATGCTCTGGACCCTCTTGACTCGCCCAGACATCCCATTCGCCCTTATGACGAAAAGATCCACCCTCTGGTGATATAAAACTCACCCTATAGAGATAACAATCGACGAATGCCTAGAATGGAACCAACCGGTCCATTTCAAGGATGACATCATAGCCTTCCATCTCTAGGACATAGAGGTCCCAAAGGAAGTGATACCCACCAACATTAAGAGGGAACTCTTTGCACCGACATACACGAGATGTCCACGTCCCCAACAGAGTTTCTAGATTCAAGATATCAACAGAAGAAAATATGTAGAGCCAAAGTCTCTCCTAAGACAAGACTACACGGCGTGTTCATGGTATACACAATGTGTACTAGACAAGATTCACCTGGCCTGTGTTGTTAGTTACATGGGTGGACACAGGGTCAAAACTACACGGCGTGTTCTACTGGTACACGATGTGTTCCCACTAGACTTTCCCTCATCCCGTGTCTCTGTCCACAAGGTATAAAACACGGTTAGAGACTACCCGTCATGTACATAATGTACATGATGTGTACTTAAGAAAAACAGTTTCTTATCAAACATAAGAACACATGACATGTACTTAACACTTCCCGGTGTGTATTATGGGTTCTATTGGACAGTAAGCCTCAGAAACTACTCTGGAGCCAAGAAACACTGAAACGAACAATGAAAGTGCCGAATTCCGATCCATGAGGGCCCATACTCCCAACAAATCAATGTTTGGCATCTTCAACATGCTATAGAAAGGAAACAAAGAAATGATCCACCAAATTTCGGTCCATGAGGGCCCATAACAGCTCAAGAAAAAAAGTTTTCCATCCACTCAAAAAAAACCTTACACAACTATACCCTATCAAAATAGCTTCTATTCTTATCAAGGAATCTATCAAAAAAGTATGCATATTCTACACAACGTCTATCACAAGATCATGCAATCGCTAATGAATCCTAGATGAAACGGAAAGAGTTCATGACATGTGAATTATAGCATGTTCCTATATGATGCATGGGATGGAATACCCTCATCTCATCAGGTTGCGACAAATATAGAGCCTCAAAAATGTCAACAGTAATTACAAAAAACATGTGAGTCATCCAACGGTGAAAATCAGATCAACCGTAAACATTCCAAACCAGAAGAAATTGCATTAAATGAGGTAGATTGGATTTTCCCTATACAAAGTTTAGATAATCCCAGGCACAACTTATTACCAAGTACATATTCATTTTCATCCCTGGCTAAAGAACAAAATAGTAAATCAAGAGAAAAGAATCATCTGATACCACTTGGTAATGTCCCGGATCTAGAGGCCACCTAGAGGCACCCCATACGTGGTTGGTCACATGCCCTCAAGCACATTTCCTTGAATGCCAGAGGCTACCGACTAGAAGTGAGGGACATGGGTGTGATTGTGGAGAAATTATGCCCTCATTGGTAGAGTATACATCGGAAGAAAAGCAAAATCAATAGTGGAAGTAGTAATAATCTATACAAAAGTAAACAACTGAAGACTGAATGTAAGGAACAACTGGGGCACATGCATATATAATTGATGCATGGTACATATGTATTGGAAAATAGTCAAACACAACACAATGCTGGAATAAAACAGTATTAAAACCAAGTAAAAAGAAAGAAAAGATAATAGCTCATCAGCATCGCAATCCTAGGCTTAGTCCCATGCTCTCCAGCACCATAGAAAGTCACATACCCGAAGTGGAAGGGTGCTATCCCTTTTCTATACGTGCATCAATATAATCTGTTTGGGCCCAAAATCATTTCCCAAATATGGTGTGAGATGAATCCTAGTATGAAACCACCAAAAGATGTGTGCCTAACTGTCAGTGAATATATGGCAGGAAAAAGTGCAGAAAGTAGTAAACAAGGAAGTACTCAATAGTAAAAATCCACAATTTCATATATCAAGCAACAACTAAAAAAGGCAGATAATCACAATAGGTAACCCTCTAGGAAGTACTCATATCCTATCACCTCTGGTCATACCTAGAAACACATGCAAGCAGATAACAAACAGGTTACCCTTTGGGATGTTCCCAAAGACCATCCCCTCTGGTCTTACCTATCAAGTACAAGCAACCCTCTAGGCAGTACACTCATCCTAGCCCATCTAGTTAAGTCATAAGAATTCATAAAGACTCTCTGAGGAAGCACTCATATTCAATCCCCCTTATAGTCTAATTTAGTCAAGGACTCTCTGAGGAAGCACACAAGTTCAATTCCCTTTATATCCCCATGGTCAAGGACATTCTGAGGAAGCTCACCTAGTCAATTCCCCTTATATCCCAAGTCGTTCAAAGACTCTCTGAGGAAGCTCACCTGGTCAGTTTCTCCTATAGTATAGAATTGTTCAAGGTTAATCAATGTAAACAAATACTCATTGAGGAAGCTCACTCGTTCTATCCCCTCATAGTCCATAATTCACAAAGACTCCATGAGGAAGCTCACTCGGTCTATCCCCTTATAGTCTATAATACCTAAAGACTCTCTAAGGAAGATCACTCGATCTATCCACTTATAGTCTATAATGCTCAAAGACTCTTTGAGGAAGCTAACTCGTTCTATCCCCATATAGTCTATAATGATCAAAGACTCTCTGAGAAAACTCACTCGGTCTATCCCTTTATAGCATATAATACCCAAAGACTCTCTGAGGAATCTCACTCGGCCAATCCCCTTATAGTCTATAACACCAGGTTCTCATGGCCCTGTGCAGGTCGACGAGTATAACAATGCAATTTGGCCCAAGTAAACCTTAAAAACTACTTGGATAAATAGTCTTGAGCTCAACAACATGTCAGAAAAATAACTCTCTATCCTAAAATCACTAGGTATTGGAAATAGATAAACAACACCAAACGGTTGAAAATAGTATGTGCATGGGAAAAACATCCAAAGCATATATATATTCAACCCTTTTCACATCAATTGACCTCAAATCAGGCAAAAAAGAAAGGCCTACAAACAATATGGATAAAATGGTAAATGTGCAATACACAGTTCAAGGGTATTGGAACAATTGCAAATTATACTCAAAGACTTCAGCAGAAAGGCACATACCACCTACCATTTGGGTTGTGGCAAAAACGATCCAGAATCAACCGCACCCACAAATCCAGGCAACCGATTAACAAAACACCGTTCTAAATCTCATTCCCTGTCATCCACAAGCCTTAAAATCAATACCCAAGGCAAACCCAACACAATATCTACATGCAATAGATGTAGATCTAGAAACCCTAGAGAGAGGGAAGAGAAGAGCTATGAAAAACCAAGGAGAAAACAAGAAGAGGGTCTTACTCAAGAAGAACCACCATCGATCCACCAAGAAAACCCTTCGATTTGCCTCCAAAACGAGTGGGGCATCACCTTCAACCTTTGAAAACCCAAAATCCTGATTGAGGATCAAGTGAGATACATTTTGGAGAAGAAATGGGAAATACCAAGTGGCCCAAGACTTAAAAACCCTAACATTAAGTGGTCATACGGTTACCCCGCAGGGTTTGGAAAATTGTGCGCCAACTGTGTGGTTTCCATTGTCTCACCCTAGGATTTCGCACAGCCTTCCCACTCGGTTTGACAAACCTTGTGCTTCTCGTGGGGAGCCCACTGTCAAGGGTTGCACGGTTTCCTATGTTGTCCACATAATTTGTTCGGACCGTGCACCAACTGTGTCCCAACCATGCGCCCCTGTGAGACCTCCATAATTTCCTCTTTTTCTCAGAAACAACTAAAAAAGAAAACATACCTGAAAAGAAGGTTCAGGTTCTTACATTGGGATACCGATTGAAGAATTCCATTTTTAAGAATTTTTTTTCATCTCTTTCAACATCCTTCTATGAATTATTTGTTATATTGGTGATATGATCTTTAGAAACCACCATACATCTTTCTGAAAAAAATTATGGTCAGGTTATTATAGTTTATGATGCGTTAGAGTTATCTAATTTTTTATAACTAAAAATATCTTTTGGATACAATATATTTATTGAACATCAATGAATTTTTAATTATAGATGGATATATCTAAGATTTTATAGATGGTATCAATGTAAGTATATAATGTATGTGTTTATGGAAATAGATCTAGGAGTTTTGGTAATGTATCCAAACTTAAATGGGGTAATTAGAGAACTGTGATCACGTATGGGTAAATATGTGATAATTAATTTGGACCACAATTCAAGATCATCAATATTCATTGGAATGATTTATTTATATATGAACATGTTTCATTTCAAGGCATCAGCTATCTGACTACATCACCCTATATCATCAGGAAAAATATTTCCAAGTCCAATATCAATTATTACCATACATTGTTAAAACAAATCATGTTATCGGTGTATAAACTATTAGAAACAAAAAGTCACTCAAACCTTCAAAAAAATGACCAATTCATTCATCATCAATGAGATAGTTCAATTATCTACTAAACGAATCATGTGTTGAGATAAATTGAATTAGTATGATTAGGTATCCTTATAATAAACCCATAATTGTGACAACTAGGACCCAATGATAGCACAAACACCCCACCATAACATGGCCATCGGTTCCTGGCCTTCCAGGTACCACCAGTTGCCCCGCAGACACGTGGTCCCCAACCTGGGGTCCACCCATAGGCCTGAACGGGTTGTCTGACTACTGATTGTCCCCACATTCCAACACTTGTCCTTTCTAGTGTGCTTTTTCCTCACTCACACACATCCTAGAAAACATCCCAGAAGGACACCCATCTTAATAAATACTCCAAGCCAAGCATGCTTAACTTTGGAGTTCTAATCAGAATGGATCCTAAAAATGAAGGTGCACCTTGTTGACATGATTCATATCATTTAGCCATTGAAACCTTTATAATTTTTGGGGTGTTACAATCACCCCCTTTAGATCACAATGTCCTCATTATGGGCCCTATATCTCAACCCAGGCAGTGCATCACACTTAAGGATGGGTATCACCTCTAATAAAAAATGTGACAACTAGGCCCCAGTGATATCACAGCCACCCTACCATAACATGGTCGTCGGGTCCTAGCCCACCAGGTACCACCAGTTTCCCTGCAGAAACATGGTCCCCAACCTGAGGTCCACTCACATGCCTAAACGGGTCATCTGACTACTGACTGTCCCCACATGCGAACACATGTCCTTTCCAGTGTGCTTTTTCCTCACACACACACACCCTGGGAAACCTCCCAGAAGATCACCCATATAAATCACTACTCCAATACATGAATTCTTAACTATGAAGTTATAATTAGATAGGCTCCCAAAAAGGAAGGTTCACCTTGTTTTTCAATTGTACTTGTAGCATCATGTTGGTCTTGTATACCAGACCTTTTACTTTCAGTACACATTTTTATACAGTTTTACTTAGTGTTTTTTTTCAATCTTTTAATCTATAGTTTGTGTTTACTATTTATAAAGGCAATGGCTTCCCAGTTTTAGGGATTTTCACCTTTGTTTCTAGTTTCCATCCCCTAGCCTATGAAATGTGGGCTTTGGGTAGTCATGGAACGGGCCCCGGGGGATGGGCCATGACAATAATTTACTTAACTATTCCAATGTTATTTATCATTAATCTGATATAATAACACATTGAATACATAAAGTGGAAGATGAGGTCAATAAAAGCATCAAGGAATCCAACCTCTTAAAAAGAAAGATAAAACCCTACTATATATGATCATAGTATTTATCAATTTTCACCTTGATAATCATATTACCACCATTGTGTTTATGATCATTATGCAACATTATTTCCAAGTTGAGATAGACTAGTCATTAAATAATTCATCTTTATACCAAGCCATGTCCTTTTTATGAGGCCAATAATGTAATTAATGATTCACAAAGTTAATTTAGATTCATTACGATAATATTATATGATAATTTATAAAGAATATTCTGGTTGATGTGATAAACTAAGAAGGGAAAATCATTTTTTAGATAAGAAAAAGATTGGTAAATGTGGAAGATCATAAGACGGTGCTCCTTGGATGAATTAAGAATTTTACTAAGGATGTACACATTAATGTTATCCCACACCAGGGTGAACAAAAATCCTATAAATCCATCCATTATTGGCGAAACGTTCAACCCATATATTCATTACACTCTTGAATATTTCAACATTATCCTAGTAATTGGTTATAAATGTGTTTTGTTTCTTCGAAATTAGGGTAAAACTTATCAATAATTACTTAATTCATCTTGTAATGATGACTTCTGTACACGAAGTGGATTTCAATATCAAGAAAAAGAACTTCTGAGAATATGTATAGAAACATTATAATTGATTCAAAAAAATTATTAGTTATGTTTTCATACTCCCATTGAATATTCATATTTCTAAATTTATTTTTTTCTTTGATATTTCAATTGAAAAAATTCTTATTATGATCACCCACCCTAATTCACATGGCTGGTGATTTTGTTCCCTTCTACCTAATTTTATTAAAAGGAACATCATCATATTTTTTATATCAGTTTGATAAGGTTTATACTAGATTAGACGGTTTTTTATTTAACTGAATTCATTTTATTGGATTAGTTTTTTTCTATAGAAACATAGACTTCCATTTTCCAATCATACACTTCTATCATATTTTAGAGATTATCTTGGGAGTATATTATTATGATATGTATATTATATCACTAACTCCACTAGATCAAATTAGTTCATAGACCTTATAATTTACTTAATAATTATCATTTGTTAATGAAAATTCTTTATATATTCACGTATCTGACAATAGAAACCACTGAAATGATGGAATAATATATATATTTTTTATGGTATGCATTTTGCTATTGTTAAATTTGTTCCTAAACACATGAATGTATTATCTATTTAACATAAATACACCTTGATAAAATTTTATTATATTTAAAAAAGTTTTCTTAAAATATTTTTATCCCATAAAATTCTTAATTACTAAATTAAAAAAGAATCATTAGAAGACATGCATACCCTTCAATCAACTATTGGAATTATTTATCTGTCATTCAATTATATCTCCCATTTTTCTTGCAATGAGTAACAGAAACATACACCACCATGAATAGTAATAAAATATTATATGATATTTCTATTTTCATGATATTAAATATTTAAAAACAAATATTCATATTTCATTCATATTAATATATTTTCTATGCTCATATCTGTACCTTTGAGTGAAAAATCAATAAAAATAATTCCCAACTCATGTAATAACTATTAGTATAATAACCGATATTAACCACATGGAAGAAGGGGCTTGTAGCATGGTCTTCACTACTAGATGATGGTATATTTCGGAGTCTAGGAATTACTAGAGGATTGAGGGAAAGTGAAACTATAAACCATTTTATAAAGTTAAGGTTATGTCAATCATCCCTAATCTTGGGGCCATTTTGATCATTGAGGGGATCATCCCTTTATTAGAAAAGTTATTCCTCACATCCTATAACATTTTGTGTGTAATAGTGATGCTCTATCATATGGTTGTATCTAAATGGAAACTTCTTCTCTCAATCCTAAAGGATAATTATGAAGTATTTTGTGATTAGGGAGGCATGGTAGGTGGCCATATTTTTCAGGATATATGGTTTTAAATTTTTATAGGGTTTTCATCATTTTAGAACCCTAGAACTATAAAATAAACTAAATAAAGATCCATAATGAATGTCAAATATCAATGAAATAACTACAATATTAGTCTAAAAGTAGTGAAAATGAACTTAATTTTGATTTTAGAGTTCTTTTTCAGTCACTTCCCCACTTCTTTCTTAGTAACCAACATCATCTAATCATAATGACTTCCTATCTGCCACTATGTGTGGATCTTTCAAATATGGTGTGATGTAAATATGTTCATTGGTATCCTTGCCTCTAAATAAATGTATGAAGACAACCAAATCATATACTATTGCAATATATATCTCCCATATAATATAATATTATCATAATTTATGTTTCCTTAAACATCCATCACATTATTCTTCAATTAATTATTTTTTCATCCTATCTACCTTTAATAAAAATATTTAATTTTGAGTTTGTATATAATGGAAAATCATTTAATATGTTATAGATAATTTCATGTCATAATTATTGAAGGATTTTTGTGTATTAACGGTTTAGAATTGGATATTATATATGATAAGTAATATATTGTTTACATGTAATTATTGATGATTTATTAATTATGTAAATAAAGAAAAATATAGTTTTAGGAATGTATACCGGTCTATAAGATTGTAGTTGTATTTTTAGATGATTAAGGAGGAATCCAAAAGATAAAAAGATTCCTTTAATTTATTTGGGTAAATTATGGAATGTGAATACCAAAGAAAAAAAATTCACATTTTCATTTTGATTCATGAGTTTCACATGACTTTACAAAAGTTTCACAAGTGTTTTTATTCTTTATCACATCAAAAGGATTTTTTAATACTTTCGTAAGAACAAAGGACTTTGAGGAAAATTACTACTAACTTCATGATTTTTTATAACTTCAAATGTCATAAAAAAATTTAGATGGATAGAAAAAACACAAGGATTTTTAAATGTATGAATATAATAGAGATCTAATGTGACATTAAAAATATATATAGTTTTTATAAATCAATTAGGTGGAAATTTGGGTTTCTAGAAATAATAATTTGAGAATTTTGAGATAAACTGAATGAAATAATAGATAAAATCAGAATAAATATTATAAATAAAGGAAAATAGATTTATACTATAAATTTACACTACCATCATTTACTAAACATCGCAAAGGGAGTTGTGATAAAATCAGATATTTAAGGAAATCTATCATAGAATGATACAATTAATAAGATAAGTTACACAATATTGTAAACTAGGAATATGATTTTTAAAACACAATTATGTAAGTCTTGGTCACTTTAAAATGAATACAACCATGCAATTATGAATTTTCTGTGGGTATTTTGTCCAACATGGAAAACACACAAGTCAAGTGTTTTGGAGACTAATATAGAGACGGAAAAGAGTATTTTCAAATAGCCACCGTTTTAGATTTTCTTCCAAAGAGTTTAAACTAAGGTAATGTAATACCATGTTATAGCATAGTGAATGTTTTTATGTATCAAATAAGATAAAACAGATAGGTAATTAAAATGGAATAAACAATATAATTTTATATATTTGAATTCCATTGGGAATACCCCTTGATGTTAGGAGTATAAAACGTTTCTAAATGTGAAGCTCCACATTGCAGTACATTTTATTGTATATGATATTTTAAGAAAATTTAAATTAAAATAAAAGGTAGTTCTTTTTTGGATGTTGATATTATGATATTTAAATATGTAATAGAATAATATATCTAGTTTTATATAGATGTTTAAAATTATGTTTTGATTATGTATTTAATTGTGTTTTGAATGAGTGGATATTAAACTAGATTTTATGAATTTTTTTATATACTGAACATGGAAATAATTCTAAAAATATATTTTCATGATATTTTAATTATGTATTTAAATTCAAGAGATGGAAAGGGAAAAACTAATTTAAAGATTCAGATCGTCAATGGGGTTATTCTACTAAATAAGTACACATATTTGATACGAATTATATGATTCTCGATAATATATTGTGTTAATGAGAGTTAAAGATTAAATTTTGTGTGATAATAGATGATTAAGATAATAATAAATGAATTATTCATGAAGGCTAAGAAAGAAATCGATTGATCTGGATTTGAAAAATGTTTTCAGACTAGAAAACCTGATCAAGAAAATCTATTTTGGAAGATATTTATGAGGTTGGAAATGGTAAAACTGAATCTTTTAGGCTCATAAGGTAAGATCACATGAAGGAGGTGTAGAACAATCCCTGGTGATAATGTGGTATTTATATCATTGGAACAAAATTGGGGAGGACATGTGATTGGGGTTTCTGAATAGTCTCTAATGTTTTGTCTTCAATTTGGGTGTATAACTAATTGTTATTTAAGTGACTTAATCCTAAACCATGTAATTATTTTTTTATCTATATATTTCATTACTAATATAGTGACACCAAACCATGTAGCATGGATCCAATGTATACATTATTTAATTGTCATTTGATGATTGGAATATCATCTAGAAGGACCAAATAGTTTAGTGGTCTTGGTAAAATGGATGCATACATGAAAATTCACACTACATTTCAAAACAAAAAACACAAAATGAATTTTCTTTCATAATTTCATTATTACCCATAGAATATCCATACATATCAATCAAAAAATACTACCTCGTATATTGGATAAAATTAACACAAGAAAGGGGTGATCTCAGATGCTCTGTAAGGGTATTAATATAACAGAATCTGGGAATAAAAAAGGAATAATCAATATGATAGGGTAAATAACTTTAGAACACTCCATTTACTAAATAAATTGAGAAAATATGGTATGAATAAATGATAATCAAATAATTCCATATAAATAATCACATCATATTGTATAATTAACCATGTATACTCTAACTAATGAAATGATCACAAGTAATATCAATAAATAAATACATTATGATGGAATTCATAATTCAAAAAATATGAAGCATACCATCAAGTATTTTTTTATAACTATAAATAAATGGGTACGTCCTTGGAAAAAACCAATATATTATGTCTCAGGATACCTAAATAGGAATTGACGGGATATATCCGGCTCAACCGATCAACTACGAAGTCCAATGCATTCCCCATATGAAAATAGTGAAGCATAATCAACATAAATATTCATAATGAAAAACTAACATATGAAATGTTATTATATAACCTAATCAATAATCATAATCATAAGAAATCAATTATAAATTGTTGAATGACTATAAAATTATACATCTCTAATAAAAATGACAAAAAAACATCTAGAGAAATAAAAAAGGACACTCTCATTAGAGTGTATCCCCAATAAAAAATAAGTGACATAAAAGTGTGTATTATTAGAATTAAAATAATTTTAAAATATTTCTAGATAAATTTATTCAATGAGAATATGTTCTATGAAAATCGTCATTTTTATTTTAAAACTAGAATATTCATAAAATATTTCTAAAATCCTTTTCATTTAAAATTACTCTTAAAACAAAATATTTTTTGAATTTTCAGAAAAAAAATTATATTTAAAAAGATATATGAAAACATTAAAATTAAAATTCATAAAAATTTTGTTTACGATGGTGGGTAATTATGTACATTTTGTATAAGTTAGTAAAGAACCTCCCTTTCTTACTATTAAAGGTTATAAAAGTGCCTTATTAAAACAAGTAAATTATATTCCTTTCAGAAAATTTTTGAAAAATTTAATCATGGGTAAAATTTTATTTAATTGATCATTTTGGTAATTTTATATCATTTTTGGAAACTTTTATAGAAAACATTGTTTTTGAAGAAAAATGAATTTCGACTGAATAGAGAAATAATATCTGATTCTAAAAAATGATTTCATTATCATTTTAAGTTAAAAATAGAGTAAAAATGGTAATATTTAATGAAAATGTTCATAAATAAGAATTTTACTAGAATATATATTATTTTTATGATTTAAAGATAAAATAATTCCCCAAGGTATATTTAAATAGAAACTATTCTAAATAATGATGAGATTGTGAAATAAACCCTTACCAGTTAGGAAATTTTTAAATAATATTCCCAATGAATTATAAAAATTAAAATGGAAAATTAAATTAAATTAATATATATATATAGTCATGATGTAACATATATAAAGGGTAATTGTTTACTCCATAAAAACTCATATGTGATGATTACATCATATGTATCAAGGAAGTAAAAGTGAGATGAGAAACCCTTCCCAATAGTCCGTCTTATTTAGAACGTGTATGAACCTACTATAAAATAAATTTTGGTTTATTAAACATATTTTAAAAATCCATCATCATATATCTCATATAATATATTTTTTAATTTTAGTCTCTTATCACTCATTTATAAACAATTCTTTTTCGAAATCATTATTTTACGTGATAATTGCTTAAACATTCATGTATGTTTTAGTTCGGTAATTTTAATCTGTTTATTTTGATTATGACTACATAATAATAAAATGAAAAACATGATATAAATATTATATATTTTCATTATATTTTTATTTATATTAATATATAAATTTTATAAATAGAAAATGAGTTACACAGTTCATGGAGACCGTCGGTTGTATGTACGCAACAACAATATTTAATTTTTTTCAACAAATGGAATAAAAATAAAATAAAATTTTATTATATTTATATAGCATTCATATTAATAAAATCTATCCATACTACCATACATGTAAAAATAAAATGAAAAACAATTTTTATCACTACATTGAGGCGGTAATCCACATGTACGCATGAACAAAATTTATTGTTTTCCAATGGATTGAAAATTAATTTGTTAAATGAAATATTATATTTCATGTATTATATTTAGATAAAAAATATAAAATATATTCATTAATTTTAATACTTAATACCTTTCATTTAATTCGTAAGTAATAAATGATCCACATCGCTCCGCGAGGCGCTAGTCTGCTATAACAATGAGTTATGTTATCATATTCTTGATGAAATGGAATGTATTTACCTATATGTGATATACTAACAAAATATTTATACTTATATCATAAATATTATATAGATATGTTAAATCCATCATTACATCCATCCTTGAATGGTTGTGATGGAAATTGAATGACATATGTTTGTGAGGTGGTTGTCGGCAATACACACATATAACAATTTCGTAATGCATTTCATAGAAGAGGAGAAGAATTTATATTATTATATTAACATAATAACATGGAATTATTTTGAAAATAAAGGGTCAATAATATCAACATGGTTTAAAAATAATTTATGTATGTGGAAGAAGAAATAAAATAAAACGCATTTTTAGGGAAGTTACTTCTTCTTCAATTGATATCTTTTTGTTTGCATAAAATGGATTCCTACAATGTATTAATAAAAAATAAGTCATATGTTATGGTAGGATAGAATTTATAAACTTATTTTGTTATATATTTGATTAATATATTGGTTTTTTAAGTGTGAACTTGATAAGAGAGTGGTGGACTTATATATGTGAGGTGAGTGGAAGACATGTAATTTTTAAAAGAAAATAGTGCACCCACGTTTTTATAATTTAAAATAGTAAAAATAATATTAAAATACCAAAAAATAATATATAAGGTATATTTATGTCCAAAAACTGGTTTTGGCATGTTTTTTGTCATTTTTGACCCATATCCTTTTAGTTTATCCTCTGGTAAACCAATTTTTACATTAACCATATAAATAATTTATAAACATTGTACTATTATTTATGGTAAAAATTAATGCTGATATTATTAGATAGTATAATTTTTTATGATTATAATTATGTTATATATATTTTCAAAATCAAATATTTTAATTTAAAAAATTTAATCTAAAATTAATCATGTATACGTGATGAGAAAACTAGTTTTCAAAGAGAATATGTTCAAAAAATTTACAAATATTTTATATCAAAATTCAATATGAAATTCATTACAATTATGTAAAATGGATTACTATATATATTATTTAAATAATTTATCTTTTTAAATAATATTAAAATAAAATTTATCTTGTAAATTATTTGGATTAAAAAGAGTTTTTTAATTAAAACCTGTATTTTTTACTATTGACTAAAAATATTATATTTTCATAAAATTATTAAAAATTTACCCAAATTTTTTTTCATCATATAGATTAAATAAAATAATTTTTTTTATAAAAGTGGTAAAACATAATATTAAATTATTTTCATAAAGCATGACTGAACCACCAATTAGAAAAATACAGTTTTTTTAAAAACAATTATTATTATTTAAAATGATTATTAATTAATTTATAATAAGAAACTAACCATTGAATATAATTTAAACATTTAAAAATTCATATAATTAAAAAAATAGATAGTGCTATTTTAACCGTATAATATAAAAGATACTTTATAATGGCAATGTTTAAATAATAATATTTTAATAGATTATTATGTTTCGTTCACACTTGATGCTGTGTGAATTGAAAGCTATTTAAAACAATTCTTTTATTTACAAATATGTATATCATAAATTCATGTGGTATTACATTATATTTTATTCGTGTTGTTTCGTGTCATATAAACTATAAAAATGATATTCCTCTATTAAAATATATGCGTGTCACATTTTACCCCCTTAAATTAGTTTTGTACTCATAATTTAATATTGATCTTAGTAATAATGGGTCCGAAATTTGAAAATAATTTTCTTTAAATTTCACATCATGGGAAGGAATAATAAAACATGCTCTTGATAAGATATAAAGGGATGTGTGATGGTCATCTGGAATAATTACATTATAAGGCTTCCAATATAGAGAATATGTATTGTAAGTGAAGATATATGCAAGGAAGAAAAGAATAAATAATTATATGGATTACTTGATACCATTGATTATAAGAAATTGAGTGATCTTGCGAATGAGAAAAACCAAAAAACCATAAATATGTGATGATTTTAAATACCATCACATCAATATAAATGATGGTATTTGGATAAAATTTTGTTTCATTTTTATTTTCCTAGATTGGAGGAATTATTCTACCATCTTGATTGAGAATATATGAAAATGTACTTACATGATATCATTATACTTCAAAGGCACAATTTAATATTTTGGTTGTTTATTGATTATTTTACACTTTATTTTTTAATATATGAAATGAATATACAAGTTTATTTTTTCAATTTCTGAAGTACTATAATTAACTTTTATTGAATCATATGACCCATAAAAGTGTGACAAGAATTATTTATGTCTATATATACTTAATAATACCAAAATACTAATCACAATTTAAATAATATAATAAATTAATCTCCAAAACATAAAAGTAACACCATTGTTGCATTATTAATATTTATATATTAAAATTTTAAAATAAAAATGACATATTATCTAGGATGTCACATAGGTCACTGGTAGGCAATAAACCCTTGCATCCTTTAGTTATGGGTTCAATACCCAGGGAATTTATTTATGTAATCGGTTTTCACCTCCAATAAGGGGTTTCCTTTTTCAAAAAATATATGAATATAGTTACAATAATATACCATATTGTATGATCCCATAATTACCTCAACAAAAAATATTTGATAAACTGTAAAGGTTACCAATAAATTCATAAAACCCATTTTTCATTATTATCTCAGCTTCGGGAACATATTATGCATTATCCTCACCCAATCATGAGATTTCCAAGAAATTAAACATTTTGATGAATCTCAATTTTTTGTACCATTAAACATATTCTTTCAAATCCATAATAGAATATTATTATTGTTCATTCCTTATACATTTCATAATTATTATTACTATAATATTATCGATTAAAATACTTAAATAACGGAATTCATGCATCCAAACTGAATAGAATTATTTATTCCACTTAATATTTATTAATATAATTTGGTTTACCTTGATGACTTAGCTTATTTTGAGGTATATTCACTTGACACGTTGGGAATTCATTTGATTAGTTACCAATCTCCTTTTTGTGGAATAATTTCACAATGGAAAACTATTAATTTCCCTTAAAATCGTTTTTATGGTGGAATTTATCTCTAATATTAAAGTAAACACATTTTCGTTTAAATCATATACCATGGTGTTTCCTACCACAATTATAACAAGTTGGAAATAATTCTTTCCATTATTCCCTTTACATATCTTTTTACCTTTTGTACTCTTCTTTAATTTATTCCCAATGAATTCACATTACTTGGATTGTTCTTTATCTATATTAATATAATGTGGTACTATATCCTCATATAATGATTGATTTTGGGAGACTGGTTCCCATTGAAGGATTGGATTAATCCCCTTAACTAATAAATTAATATTTGTCTTTGGATTACATACGTAGTCTAAACAAATCCGTGCTAACCTTGTAAATTTGGCTTCATAAATAACATCATTTTCATCTTAATTTTTTCACGGGATCAATAATTATCCAATCATATCTGCTCATTGCTCGTGAGGAAAATATTTTTCAATGATATATACCTTGAGATACTTCCATTTAATGCTCTATATTTCTTCCACATCCTTAGTTTTTTGAATAAATGACCACCATAAATCTTTATCCCATGTGATACGATAAATTTCCTTGAAAAAAATCCCAAATTCAGTACTTTCGAGACTAATAAATATCTTCTCTATGAATTTTATGTATTTATAAGCTAAAAATGTATTTTTAGTCATATTTAATGTTAAAGTTTTCTAACGCAAGATGTTTTCTAACATCATTATACCACATAGTGGATTAGTAGGCATCTTTATATATGAAATGTTATTTATCATAACCAATGTTAGATTCATCAAAATGGTAATAATTTGATCAGTTTTTTCTCCATATATATCTCTAATATTATTATGTTTTCTAGGGGTAAAATCCATATATAGTGAAAATTATTTGTCACATTTAAAACTTCTTCATTTAGGGAAAATTTATAAATTAAGAAATACATTATATTAGATCATAAAATTTTGAAACATAATGTAAAATCCCAGAACTTGTGAGACAAATTGCATAAATTTAAAAAAAATCATATCTAGTCTCATAATCAAAAACATGGTTTCATTGTCGATATCTTTAATAAAAAATTATTTATAATAGTTGGTAATGAATATTTGAATTATCCTAAAATATGCCTAGGGACTACCAAACAAGGTTCATATTAATTTTGTTTTCATTAACCAGGTGATGGTCATTTCAAGCATAATGTTCCCTTTTTGGTGTTATTATGCCAATATACATCTCTCTTAGAACTGAATCCACAATTATAATCCCAAAATGGATTAATTTCATTGAAAAAAACACAATATCTTACAAAAAAATAATTTCTTATATATAATTATCCACAATTTCTACCATAGGTACATGTTACCAAATCTATTCATTCCTTAATCCGGTTCCCAAGGTATCTACTAATCATCCACTGATACAAATAGTAGTTATCTCTACCCCATTATACCAGAGTTTGGGTCTACAATATTACATTGGCATTATATAGAAGGTATCAAGTCCTGAAGGATTGAATACATTAATAGTCTTGGTAAATTAGATACATAAATTAAATTCATATTACATTTTAGAATATAAAATTCAAAAAAATATTGGTAATTAAATTATTACCCTTTTCATATCCCTTTATATGAATCACAAAAATACTTCCTCTTATCCTTAATAAAAAAATTTTAAATAGGTAATTTCAAATGATTAATAATAGTAATTTTTCTGTAAAAGATAAGAATAAATAATGAATAATTAATAAGCCATCATAAATAAATTAAGAACATAAAATTTAAAAATTTAAATTATAATAATAAGTCATATATAAATGATGATCAAATAATGAAATAAAAATAATCACATGGTCATTAAAAAATAGCAATGAATATTCTAACTAATAAAACTATTAAATTGAATATAAATGACTGAATTCCAAATGGTCAAATGAATAATACTGAAAATTTAAAACATACCATTGAGGCCTTTTTCCAAGACATCTATACAAATGGGTGGGTCTTTAGCAAAACCCAATTTATATTGTCTTGAGAGACCTATTGTTGTAACAAAGGTCTACAGAGGGCCCCACCCATAACTTAGTATGTCAAGGAATTCATAAGAATGATTTGAATAATTATCAACATAAACATTAAAATTTAAAATTTTACATAAAAATGTTAATAAAATCTTCAATTAATAATAATAGTTATAAACTATCATGAGTAAAAGGGTGACTGCTTACAAAATTGTACAATCCCAGTCAAATTGATCACAAACCATCTGAAAAAATTATAATGATTATAAAATTGGATTATATAACCATTAAATAATAATTTACACTAATGTATGTATTTTTAAATAGAAAAAAACTATGAAAGTTCTAATGGGAAATTCCATGAGTAATATATTCCTTCATGAAAACCAAACTTTTTTTAAGAAAAACTAGATTATTTAGAAATTATTTTCAAAATTATTTTCCTTAAAAATAAAATTTTATAACTAATAATTTCTATAATTTTAGAGAAAATTAATTTAAAAATAACCTTTTAAATTTGTAAAATAATATTCAAATAAATTATGTTCTTGAAGGCAGGTAATTACATACATGTTATATAAGTTAAATTGATCATTTTTTCACTATAAAAAAGGATAGAATGTTGTCTCGTTTAAAAAAAGTAAAGAATATTATATTCAAACTATGTTTTAAAATATAAAATGTGGAAAAAATTTCTTTATTATATAATTTTTAAAATTTAAAAATATTTTAATAAACATTTTTATAAAATATGATTTTCTATGAAAAAGGATTCTTTATTTAATCAATAAATAATATCTTATTTTCTAGAAAAGATCTTATTTTAAATTTTTATGTACCAGAAATAGGGAAAATGGTACTATTACATGAAAAGGTTAGTAAATAAATAGAGTAGGAGATTAAATTTTTTTAGGATAGAAATATTTTAAAATTCCACCAATGGATAATTAAAAGAAAAACAATCCCGAATAAAGATGATATTGTGAAATAATCATTTTCCACAAAAGGGAAATTTTTAATCATAAGCCCCATGGGGGAAATAAAATCAAATGAAACATAAAATTAAATTAATATAATTGGATTAATGATATAACATATCAAATAAGGATTTTTTTAAACCATACAATGGAATAAGTGGTGAATATATTGTATGTCTCCTAGAATTAAAACTGACACGAGAAACCCTTTCCACTTGTTCAAATTCATTAAAATGTGTCCAAACATATATTATAGTAAACATAGGACTTATTAATATCCATTAAATATCCATATTCAATTATATCATACCAAATATGATTTACTCATAGTGTTTTATCACTAATTTATTAATAATTCATTGTTAAAATCACTCTTTCATGTGAAACTTTCATTGTCTTTCATGTATGTTATGGTTCAGAAATTTTCATCCTTTTAATTTTATCAAGGATAAGTAATATCTATAATTTATCCATAATATTAAAATCATATATATTCATAATATATGTATTTATTGTAATCTATACATATCGTAGAAACAAAATGGATTACACTATTCATAGAGATTGTATGACGTACATACACAAGAACGTTCATTGTTTTTTTATTGAAGGATAAAAACAATGAAAATTAATTTTAGTTCACCGTAAAAAATCATTAATATGTATTAAATATATTATATATTAATAAAATACATCCTTATGTCCATCATTTTAAAAATAGAATGAAAAATCATTCATTTCTCTATGTCGAGGAAGTAGTCCACACATATGTATGAGAAAAATTAAAATTTTCTAATGGATTGGAATTTAGGAAGTGAGATATGATATTATGTTTAAATTTTAATTTTAAACCATTAATATCACTAATATTCCTTTATGTTTATCCTCACTACCATCCATGTAAAAATTAAGTGAAAAAAATCACAATGCTTCACATAGAGGTTGACCACTATACACACGAACGATATTACCGTATCCCTTATGAAATTGAATGTAAGAAGGTGTTTGTAATATTATAATTCCCTAAGTATATAAATTTCATAAATATAATATAAATATTCTATTTACACTATTACCTTAATTATATAATGTGGGTGATAGAAAATGAATTATATCGGTTTGTGAGATGATAGTATGTCGTACACACAAATGATAATTTCATAACTAATTTTATGGAATATTATAATAATTTATGTTGTTAAATTTTAAAAAATAATGTCTCATTATCTGTAATATTCCATGTTTATTATGACATCATGGTTTAATAATAATTTAAGGATGTGAAGGATTAAATAAAATAGAACCCTTAGTTAGGTACATTACATCTTCTACAGAACATTTTTTTATTTCCCACAAAAAGGATTCCAATGTTGTATTTAAAAACAAAATATTGATTATAGGATTATAATAGGTAGATAAATAAGTTATTAATGTACTAATTGTCTAAAAATTGGTTTTGGATGTTTCAAGATGAGATAAGAGCAGTTTTTTATAAGTGTGGTGAGTAGAACACTATAATTGTTGAAAAGAAAATGGTACACCAATATATTTTTCATGAAAAGGCTCAACTTTTCAATTATATAAGATATATGTGATATTCTTTTAATAAATATATCCAATGTGTTTTGTACATGTTTTGGGTCTTTTTTATGCTTATCTTTTTAGTTTAACCCTATGTTTACCCATTTCTCCTCAATAATGGTAAATAACATTTATTTTGGTGATACAACTTGGTAAAATTATTAGATATTTTAAATTATTCCTTTAAAAAATATGGAACAAATTTTTCCAAAATCCTTCAACAAAAGTGTGAATTTTTTAATTTAAAATCTATCCTATATAGGATATGAGAAAACATGTTTTTAAATATAACATGTTCAAATGATTACAATGTTTTTATATCCAAATTCAATATGAAATTTATTTTAATGACATAAATTGGATTAAAAATATATAATTGAAATAATATTATTTATAAAACCATCATAACATAAAATATATCCTAGAAATTCATTGAATGAAAGAGACTTTTTTTATAAAAGAAAATATTTTTACTTTTCACTGAAAACATTATCATTCCAAAGAATTTTCAAAAAATAAACAAAAGATAAATTATATTTTTCTATAAAGAAATTGAATGTATTTTTTCAAATAAATGTTCTAAATTTATATTTGTGAAAATCATGACTACACAACACATTAAATAAATATAATTTTTAATAAAACATTTCATTTTATTTCAAACGATTTTTTTCTAATACATATATTGAAATTTAAATAATTGTATACAAATATTAAAAATATTATTTTCATAATTTATTTAGTACTATTCATACCCTCTAACATAATGTCTATTTTATAATAATAATGTTTAAATAATTATATTTTAATGAACAATAATTTTTCATACAGACTAGGTGTTTCATGAAATTAATGCTATAAAAAGAATAAATTTATTTAAAAATAAATATTTATCAATGCCTTTGTGTGTCACATTCTATTATATGTTTGGTTTTTTATGTCATTTATGTTATCAAATATGATGTTCCTCTTTTAAAATAAAAGGGGTTACAACTAATACAAATAACATATGGTTATTAGATATTACTATGTTTATTTGGACATTAATAATTCTATTTAAGTTGAGATTATAAATAATAATTTTTAAATAGAGTACCATAGTTTCACCCCCACTGGTCTAACTAGACTAGTAACTTTAATCAATATTACAGTATTCAGGTTCCCACTTAATATCCAAGGAATAAGTTTCTAGGAAATGATAATGTTAGTTTATTTGAATATCATGGGTGTGCCTAATTTCAATTGAGTAAAAATCAGTATGTATAAGAATAATATGATACCTTAGATCTTAAAACAAGGTATGGTTGTATGAGATGTTGTGAAAATTAAATATTCACCCACTACTAAAGGTTATCCTATTCCTTATACTCATAATATAACTATAAAGGTCGATGGAGAAGAAAAAAATCAAACATGACATCTTTAAAAAATTAATTATATATATAATTTATGGGACATCAAATTTAAATTGATATTTGAGAAAAATTTTGTAATAGATATGATGATAATTTCAATGTCAAGAGAATGTGTATATATGATTTTTAGAGAGTATTTTCAGGTATTTAAATGGATGATAATGTGATCATTGATGAATTTTTCACAACATTAAATGATATTATGTGTAATATATGGGGTTTGGTGATAACAAATAATATTATCCCTTTATCAATAATATTATAAGGATATTTACTAAAATATTTTATCCCAAAATTTCATTGTTGTAATATGTTGATGATTTCTCATTTGATGATCCTCTAAATATTCTAATAGATTGTGAAATTTGAAATGATCCAAATTTTATGAAGTAATAAAAACAAATGTTATATTTAAAGGATATGATAAAATGAAAATTCAAATAAAAAGAATAATTAATATAATCAATCTATTCTACAGTTGTGGAACCTGGAGAATTATTTCTAAAAACAATTTATCATCACTCAAAGGGATTGAAAAATGAAATTGGAAAATAAATAAAAAATAAACACAAGTTGATATAATATCAATGTTATTGAAAAAATTTCATAATATTTTCCAATGAATAGTGGTGTTTATACTGAATCATATGAGGAATATAAAATCCCCAGAAGATTCAGTTCATCTATGAATTATAGGAGGATCACAATTTATATAAATAAAAAAGTGAGAAGGAAGTCTCAACATCATCAAGTAGCCAATTTGTTGATGAATACCATTTCTATTATCATATGGAGATGTAATGTTTTTCATCAAGTACTAATATTTATGAAAATAGGCTATAATTATAGTGGTATGAAGAAAGTGTTTTGTAATCCTATATTGAGAATAAAATAGAACATAAGAAATAAAAGATAAATATAAAGGAATAAAATAATAAGTAAAAGTTGATAAAGAAGAGTATTTCAAAATATAATTATATATTATTGTGTAGATAAGGAAGAATAAATTGAGGGTAGTTAAGCATAAGAAACAAATAAGATATCTGTAATGGAATTTGGAAACTAAGGAAGTGGAGTTTCCTTATATACAATTCAAGTGTACATTTATACAAAATTAGTTGAATAATTTTATTGAATACTTAAGTAGGTATTTTTTGATTAAACTAATACCCTATCAAGAAGGAGGATAGAATATCTCACATCATTAGATAAAATATATTTCTAAAATGACATAAAAAACATATTATCTCTCATAGAACATAACATAAAAAACCAAAACAATAGTTTATCAAAAACACTGAGAGTGAATATTACACATCAATGGAAGAGAATAATATTTCAGTAATGGAAAAAACCTTAAGAAAATTAAAAATTAATTTTTAGAAATGAAATAATATATATTTTCTATAAAATCCATAATCAAAATGAGAGATAAAATTTTAGAGTATTTTTAAAGTGTTTTAGATGGTATAGTCTCGAATTATATTCTTCTTGTTTTAGTATGTCATTTTTTGAAAAGGGTATTGAACATAGGGGGATCTTTGATGAGAAAATAAGGATATATTTTTAGAACATGAAATTTAGGATTATATATTAAGGTAATATGTAATCCCGATTTTTTTAAATTTTAGAATATTTTTGTGGAAAATTTGTATTGTAATGTTACAAGGAGAATGTATTTATATTAAAGAGAATAAATTTTATATTTTAAGATAAGGAATGATATGATTTGATAAGATTATGAAAACTTGGCATCTAAAGGAGGAGTTCTATATATCTTGTATTAATCAAATAAATAAGAAATTGGTAATAGAGAAAGACAAAAATATTCTAGTGAAAAGTGGAAATGTTTAGATAAATGAGGTGGTTACAAATTGAGAGGATGTAATTCATGAGACGATTTTGGAAAATAAATATATGAAAATTCATGCAATGTTAAGTGAATGGTGTGGAATGTTTTGGAATAGAATGAAAACTTGTATAAAAATCATACTCATCTAAGAATATGTTATCTAAAAGATGATTGAATATAATGATAATAATGTTTCCCTGATGTTTATGGAGAACAATATTTCCTCAAAAATGATAAAAAAAGAGTATAATTTGAGTAAGAAATTTTTTGAAGTATTTTACTTGAAGATAACTATTTATATTGGAAGAAAATAGTGTTCTAGGTTGATAGGAGACTCTCATTCATAGTGATACTATATATAGAAAAAATAGCTACCTACTTATTCTATTATTCTTGTGTATTATTAAGATAAAATATAGGTAATTCATGGGATATTATGATATTTTATACACTATATAGTAAATAGACATTCCTTCATGATATTCTCTAATTATCATGATGGAGAGAATACAAATAAACTCTTGAGGGTGAGTTTACATAAAGATAATTTTCCATTTTATCTATCTATGTGAATCTGGAAAATATATATATCTTATATTTATTGAGTAATGAGGTAGTAAAATCTCACATACAAACCTTATTAATTATTTTATTAAATATATTTTTGAAGGGGTGTTTGTTGATAAAAGGATCAGATAGTGGTTGATTTATTTTTTCCTGAACATAAACTATTTTAATTATTTATTGAGTTCTGTGAAGTTTAATTAATTATTATATTATATATGTTTTTTAGTATCCCAAAAAATAATATTCTTTTCATGGAATCAAATGAATAAAATTTTAGGGAAAATATTGATGATATTTTTTATATATCTATTATTTTCTTCCCTACTATTACCCTTATAAACATATATTAGATTATCATAAGTCTATATAAAAGTAAAAACATGTGGTATTATCTATATATCAAGTGGTTAAATACTATTTATTGTATATTAAATTAGGAAAGATAATTTTTTTTAGAGAATATTGCATGAAAAGAAAAGATATTTGATGACCCTCACTACAAGTCCTTCATATTTCAAACCAATCCAATGGATAATATTGAATACATCAAGTCACAAATATTGAAGTTGAGTAATTTGATATTGATACGTAAATAAAGAGTTAGATAGTGGTTATAAACTGATAATTGTATTTTTTATGTGGGTAAGGTCGTTATTATATGGAAGCAGACAATATGTGATTGTTAAAGGAAAGTGATGATTCTGGTAGGATTTTTATAGATTCATCATTTAGCATTATATTTCATTCTTGCTATGGAATCCAAGTTTTTTTTATTATTGGTTTCTAATTCTTCATGAAACTAAACACATTTTTATGTGGAAAATGGTATGAAGCACTAAAATATTTTTTCGAAGTGTTTATTGAGATGTTTAAGGATGCAATATATGGTTGAGAGATGACATAAATTAATTTTTATGAATTCTAGAAGGTCTGTGTCAAAGTATGAATTTTAATAAAATCATAAATTCATATAAATTCATGATTTTTTATGAATTAACCGATGTTTCATATGAATCTATATTTACATATGAATTTAAATGATTTCCAAGTGACTATGGTGAAAATATATAACATCATGATGAATTTTTAGGACATTAAAATTATTGTATGACTTTACAAGTCATAAAAAATTCATGTTTGATCAAAAATAAGAAAATTCTTGTTCAGGTATATAGTTTATAGAGAGACCACATTACATGAACATAAAGATAATTTCTTAGAATATTCTAGGTGGAAAGTTTCATTTCAAAAATTAATCATCATAGAATATTGAGACAAAAATATGAGGAAATTGTGAAGAAAACTAAAAATATTGAACTTAAATAAATGGTAATGGATTCATATTATATTATTTCATGGGTATTTATAGATTAAAAATCACAATGGGGTTTTGATAATACCTATAATTGAATGAAGACAAGCTAAAAAAGATATCTGTGAAAAGATGAGTTTAACATTATAGAAAAATTGAATGATAATGTTTGTCACAGCAATGTGTATGTCATGGTCACTATAAAATGAAATATCCCACATCATGGTGAATTTTATGTTTTAGTCTTGGTCACTATAGGGATCACACAATTTGGGTTTTCTAAATACTAAAGGTGAAATGGGTAGATGGTCGTGAAGCGATCCATTTTAGGGATATTTACTCATAACAAGTTCACATGTATGAAATGATGACATGGTTATCTCATGGTAAATATAATAGATGGAATTGAATATCTAAAATAATATAATATTGTCTTGAAAGAAAAATATAATAATCAACAAGGTGTTCTACAGTTTATTATTGTTTCAAAAATTCATCAATGTAGGAAGTGGAATGTTGTCTATTGCAGGGATCTACACTATGAAGCATATGTCATAGTACTGCATGTATCTTCCCATAATGGATTAAACTAAAATGAAATAGATTTTGTGGATACTACGATTGAAATATTTTAATATTTCATAGCTTATGAAATTCATATTTGTAAAGATATTTAAACAAAATATGAGACTATGGATTTAAATAATAATTAAATGAGAGAATATCCTTCATCATGTCATGAATGTTTCAATATATTTACACTACTTGAAAAATCGGCAATATCCACGGACCCATAGCCATATTTTCCCAGAACCATGGCTATAAGATTTTATACCAAGGATATAGCCATGGTTTTGCATCAAACAACGGCTACAGGGTACACTTTTGAATGTTATATCCACTCTTTCACTAAACCATGGGTATAGGATTTTTTGGTGGTCTATATCCCTGTTTTGGGTCAAATGTGGTTATAGGTTCCTTTTAATAAGGACATATCCACGGTTTGGGTAAAATTGTGGCTCTAGGGTCTTTTTCCATGTGTTATAGCCATGGTTTTCGTAAATAATGGCTATATGGTTATTTTCTAATTTATATAGCCACGGTTTTGGTAACACCATGGATATAGAGTATTTGTTTTCTTTTTATATATCAAAATTTCATCAAAACTGTGGCTATAGGTCTCCTTCCCTTGCATGGGAAAAACATAACATGGGAAAAATGGCAGGAAGGGTTATAACCACAGATTATATGCTATAGCCATGGGTTTTAATAATATCTATAATATATATATATATACAATTATGTTCTTGGTGTACTGGGAAGGTGGATGGTGCACATAGAGGAGGTATAGAGATCAAATTTTGGTAGGCACATAATATTGTTTTACTAATCCATTGTTTACTTGGGTTATAGCCACTGTTGAAAAACTATATCTATATCCTTGTTTCCATGGTGGAAAACTTTTTATATAGCTTGACCACCATAGTGGATAGATATGGGGGATATATCCATGCCAATACATGACACAGTTAGATGGAACCATTACTATATATTATAGCCACAGTTTTGACCCATATATCCACGTTTTTTAGACAGTGAGTATAGCCTGAATTTCCAGTTGTGTTAATTTTTAATTGATGTAAAATAATATTGAAAGGAAATTTTTTATAAGTATTTCAATGTAGAATATGAAGATTAAAAAATAAAATGAATAACAAGGTCCATCATGGATGTTATTATATGGATGAAGAATGTCTAATTGAATACAAATTTTGATATCCACAATACAGCACAATATCAAAGAGGGATATAGTGTTAAATCTGGGTTGTCATATAAGAAATAGATTATAAGAACCTGAGTATTCATGAAGGCTACAAAAGTAATAGATTTATCATGATTTGGAGAAAGTTTTTGAGAAAATAATACCTAATTGAGACTTTAAAATGTTAAAGATATGGATACTTTTATAAAGATAATACATAATCTTATTAGATCATAGAGAAATTTCATCTCATAGAAAAACTAAATCATCCATCAAGAATTAGTAATTTTATTTGATGGATCAACATTTGTTGAGAACCTATTATTATAGTGTATAACTAGTCTATAAAGTGGAGTTTTACACTATTGTGATTAACCAATTGTTAAAGAGGGGACTTGTGACTAGGGTGTGTAACCACACGATAGAGGAATTTGGTTATTATGTGAACCATCTACTGTTGTAATCACTAGAATTAGTAGTATTTAATCAACATTGGAGCATTAAACCAACATGGTATGGAGTACATATTGAACATTAAAGGATAGAATTACTTTGTAATTATCTATCTTTTATTGTGGTTTTACATAAGGTGATTATATGAGATAATATAAAGTTTTTCATGTCATTAAAAATCCTAGATGTTTATATTAAGAATAAGGATTTAGAATAATTGGACCAGTGTTTTACCCCCTAATGGTCTAACCAATTTTAGATATTTTGTAAGCCTAAGAACCCATGGAGTAAATAGTTGTTTTTATATAAATCTCAAAACCATTAAATTCCTAAGATATAGTATTACAGTTTTAGAAGAATATAAATAAAACAACAAAAAACCAATTTCATGTGAAGAGTAATATTTTTTACCCCCAAAATATAAAAATTTATTTTACAATAAATATTCATAAACATTATTTTTTTCTTGTAGTAGTATTCATATGAATTCAACACAATCAAATTTTAGGAACCGAGCCTTAATAATTACATAATATTGACTTTATGTCCAATATTTTAATTTCTTTCAAATAAATGATCTTTTCATGCTTATTGATTTAGATAATTAATCCATAATTCAAGATAAAAAAACTATACAATACAAATTGTACATGTTCAATCATTATCCCTTTTTCAAATAATATAAAACTTTTAAAAAACCAAAAGATTTATTTTTATGGAAAATATCCATAACTTTCAACTTAATGTCATGATTTCCTTTACCCATCCGTAAATCTTGGGAAAATAAATTAAAATTAGGGGATGATCAAAAAATATCGGTAAGGGAAAGAAAAAATATAAAAACAATTAATCTATTGAACACATGAAAAATCATATAACATTTTTATTGTTCTTAAAATAAACACATTTTCATGTGAAAAAAACCAACATTTTTCTCAAATTAAATCATTAAAACCCATTATATGAAATTAAATCAAATTTTGGTAACATGAAGCATCACTTTCCTAAAACCCTTTCATGGAAATTTTATTTGGAAAACCATATGGATGACTTCAAATAAAAAAATTTAAAATGAATTGGAGATTAATAATGGAAATAACCATTTGTATAAGCTATATTGCACTATCATGTTATATATAATGGGGCACAACCCTTCATATAATATAAATCATGATCACAAATTTATCATGAGATATAATGGTAATCAACACTTAGTATAAGCTATATTTGTCTCACCCATTTCTTATGATCTATAGTGGTACTTAACAATTCATATAAGCTACATTGGTCTCACCCGTGAGCTATAATGGGGCACAACCCTTCTTATAGGTTATATCAAACTCACCCATTACATATAATGATCAATTAAAATAACGATATTAATGCATAAACATCATAAAATACATTGAAAAATCTATTTAACTCATATGAAAAACACATGTAGATTAAAATTCTAATTTCATTTAAAACCCCATTTTCAATACCAAAACTACTAAATAAAAGGAACTGGTTTTAATATTTAATAATTAATATAATATTGAGAAGGAATATAAAAGTAAAACAATATTTGTGACTATATGAATGGTAATTTTCATTATACATTAAAATTAGGAATTTTTTTTTGTTCATCAAATTGTTCCATCAAAGACTTGATAAAATATTCCTTTGCAAACAATTGAATGAAAATAAAAAAATGATATAAAATATAATTTTTAATACTCTTATATCCATATAAATAAATGTTTAAAATAATATAAATAATATTTAAATGGATGAAATTATTTTTAAATAAAATATTTATACATTTAAAATAATATTTCTAAATCAATGTGTCTCATAACACATTGAAAAATTTAAATCAAAAGAAACATAAAAAAATAACATTTAAAAAACATTAAATAAAATTAGAAATGATAAATTTTTTATATTATTTTTAAAATGGTCTGTATATACACCTCATAATAAATGTGGGACTATAACATCAAAATATTCCTCATTGTAAGGATATTAAGATGAACTCCGTTACATTGAGTCTGATTTATCATGTGAGTCATTATATCCCTAAATAATTAAATTATATTAATTTTTTGAAATTATTCAGAACCTTTTATATTTTATTATGACTGTTATTTTAATTATTAACAAGATATATACAATTAAATAATCAATTAAGATTATGTTATGTGTTTTGACCATATTCAGCTTATGGGTAAAAACTGACTTTGATAGGTCGACTAAGGTCAATGTGGACATCATTTAACCATCTACAGAATAATAATCATGAAAAATAATAATTTTTATACATGAATTATTCTTATAAAATCAATCATGAAATATGTTAATGAAACATTAACCAAAGATACGATCATGGAGATGGTAGGATGTATTTGTACATGAATAACATTTCCATTTTTCATTATTCATTATGGAAAGAAAATTAGTAAGAATTATCAATCTGGAATGATAATTATATCATAAATAATAATTTTCTCAATTAAATATATATATCATTATTTTTCTTTGGTGATGAAAAAATATGAATCACATCATATTGAGGAGAAGGTAGTCCACAGGTCCACGAATGATGTTATCTGTTTTTTAGTGTGTGGAATGGAAAGAAGAAAATGATATGTTATATTAAAATAAATATAATTATGTCCTTTATATAATATATAATTCATGAATATCACATATTTTTATTAGACACATCCTTATTATAATCAGTGTAAAGCGTGAACAAATAATGAAACTTTGAGGAGGCGATAGTCCACACGTCCGTAGATGATGTTATTTTCTTCCCAAAAATTAGAAATCAAGAAGTATTTTCATATATGATAATTAAATAACTTTAAATACATAATAAATAATAGATATATCATATACAAACTACATATAAATTTTTATTAAAAACCTTAAGTGGTGGAATTTGAAGAAAGGCAGACATTGGTTCGCGAGGCTGGAGTCTTCCGTACCCACGAACGATTACTGTGTATCAAATTTGATGAAAGTGTGTGATTTTTTAGGCCATACCAATAGCATAAAAAATTATAATTATATTAAATATAATTATTTCACATAATATTAATGATAAAAAAATTATTTCTGGGTGGATGAAAAATAAACCAAATGATCTTTTTGAAGAATAATACATCTTCTTTGGGTAACTCAATTTTGTTTGCACCAAATGAATTAATTTGTATTATTTCTGAACCAAGTGAGGATTATAGGATGAGAATATGATTTTTTAGTTTATTTTGGAAATTAATTTATGATAATAAATTCTTTATAGGTGTGTAGAATTGGGTATAGTCAATTCTATTTTATAGCGGCAGAGGCGTTTCAATCTTGTAAATACCAAAATGAAAACACTATTGGGAGGCCTCAATTATATAATGTGCCTCAAATAATGAAACATATCTGATATAATAGGGAATATGTTCTGAATATTTCTAGAAAATGGTTTTTTTCAAAAATTTATAGGACATTATTCTGCAAAATATTAATTTTTAACCACAAAGTAAAATCGTGTTTCACTTAATCGTTTTAATTTTTTTTAATTTTTTTCATTAATATTTTTGCTAAAAAAATATTAAGCATTATAGACATTATAAATTGTTATAATTAAAAACATGGAATCCATATTTCATAAATCCAGTCACATTAATGGAATAATTTAATTTAATGTTACTCCCATATATGGAATGACAAAGTATGTTTTTAAAGTAAAAAGATTCAGAAGTCTGAAATGATTTTATGGCCTTTTTCAATATAAAATTGAGTCAAATTAACTTAATTGTATTAAATTATGAATAATTGAACTAATTATGCTTAATTTGTTTTTTAATAATGTTTAAATATATAATTAAATTAGATGAAAATGCAGCTTTCAATTAAAATTCATTATTTTCACTATTCATCAAAAAATGAAACTTCTAATAAAAATTTCCCAAAATTCACCGAAAGTGAATTTTATAGTATGTATCTCAAAAATGAATTTTGTTTGTGAAATAATATTTATAAATGTGTCCTTAACAAAATAAATTCATTAAAATGTATAAAAACTACCATTTCTAAAAATATATATTTTATGCTTAACATTGGATTTATTCTTATCTTAATCCAATAAAACATATTCGATAAATGTCAAAATATTTGGTTTATTATAAATTATATAAATTTAATTATAATATTTCACTAGTATTTATTAATTTAATTTATAAGGATAAAATGATATTTTGGTTACAAAAAATAGTTATTCATAAAAACAGATCCTTTATATTGAAATGGTTTCAATTTTCATTTATATTTAATTGATAAACATGTGTAAACAAAATTTTAAAAATTTATTTAATATAATTAAATATAATAATTAAAAATTAATGTTGATAAATATAAATTGAAATAATAAAAATATTATTATATTATCATCGATAAAAACTCACTCTTGTGTTTAACACAAGGTAAAGAAGAAACTCAATATTATAAGCAATTCAAGATGAACATAATGTTTCATATAACATAAGATAATATATGTATTGAATTTTATTCAATATATCAATGATTTTAAATTAATTTTAATGAAAATATATTTTATAAAATCTCATGATATTGCATCATACACAACATAAAATGATTTCTCCCTTGAAATTATTATTGCTTGACAAATGTATAAAATTTTATGATTCACATCATAGAAACAAACACAAAAAATATGGTTAATAGGTTAACCTATTAATTGGAGGTAAAAGGATGTATAAAGTTCATCTAGGACAATACATAACTAGGTTCTTCAATAGGGAGATAAAGGTTGTAATAGAGGTAATTCGTAAATAATTATATAAGGTGATTGAGGCCATTGATCAAAAAAGTGAAATAACAATGGAATGTTAAGGGATTGAAAACCCTAAATCACTAATGATATGAAATACAATTACTTCATCATAAATTTAATTTCTATTATAAAATTATTGCTCAAGAACATTTTCCTAAAGTTGATGAATTCCATTACTATCTAGACCATGATATTATGGAAATAAACATGATCGGAATAATTTTATCCTTTAGTAAATTTCCACAATAGCCTCATATTTTTCTCTAAACAATGAGTATTCAAGATTAATATTCATGTCTGATGCAATAGAATCATCTTCTAAAAAATTAGATATTTCTCCAAAGGATAACATGATATTATTTCTATTTATATATGTTACCTAAAGCTAAAATAGTTAACACATTATAAGATATTTCCCAAAATTATTAAACATTAATGTGATAAGATAATACATTAATCTCTAAATTCAAATAACAATACCCATAACTACAACTGAATCATTACATAAATATATAACCCTAATGGAAATCCATACCATTAAACATATGTCAACAATAGTAATGGTATTATTCTCTAAATAACATTCAAACATATACCTCACACATCTATTAAACTCAATAACTGTCTCCCAAGTTAATTTCGTTATATATAAAAAATAGAAATGCTCAAAACCACAAAACACCTTAAAATTATTTTTATACTATATGAAAATGATATGTGATCCATTTTTGACATTCTATAATTATCCAAACTACAATATGATACACAACATGACCTGTATAACTCTCACTGTAACTTTTTATTTAAAATTGACCTTAATTTCCGCAAGAATGAAAACTTACATACTCAAAAGGGAAGAAACACATTATTATTGTTTCTATGCCTCATAAAAATGAAATATAAGTAATTTTTGAAAGTTATGAATCATATAATCCTCGATTTCATACATGATGTGTCAGGTATGACACAAAGTTTCTATTATCAATTTAATATTGACATTTTATATCAAATAATATCGCTCAGTGAAAACCATGAAGTCCAATTGAGTTGTATTGAAAATTTTACATAATGATTCATAATTATTTGTTTCTATGTTGGGATTAGTCAAATATAAAACTAACAAATTATGTGACCCATTTGAATGAAGGTGAATTTTTTAGTTTAAAATGAAATTTTAGCAAAAAATAAAACTATCATACTCAAAACCATGAAAATAGTTCGATTTTATTGAATGTTTTTTTAAAATTATTCACATTTTATTTTTGACATGTAGGAATTAAGGACACATTAATCTGATGAATGATGTTACCTATACAACTCCAAGTGTATCATTATATTTAAAATTGAAATTATTTTTTTTAAAATAAATGTGGAATACTCATAACTGATCAAAATATTTAGATTATTTTTAAGGATAAGGAAAATAATCCAGATGTAAATTTTGACAAATTGGAATTAGACTCGTCTTTATCTAATATATGATTACCTTGTATTAATCAAAGTGTCTATTATCAATTAAAAATTGAAACATTAGTACCAATGTTTCAATCACTGAAAATAGAGAAATCATGCATTGATAGACATCATAATTTATAAAAATGGTTTATAATTTTTTTTATTTGTATGAATCAGTATCATATAAATCTGACACACAATGTCACTAGTATGACAGAGAGTGTGTTTATAGATGTAAATGAAATTTTAGTAAAAAACATAAGTGGCATACTCAAAACTGAGACCATACATTTATATTTTTCTGATACTTTATTAAATTGATTCATAAGACAACTATGTCCTGTAATAATCATTTGTACCTTAATATAATCCATGATGGGTCTAATATTAATGAAAGTGTTTCTTTTTATATAAAATTGACATTATTTTTATTTAAAAAGACAATTGAAATACTCAAAATCAAGAAAACGTATTTGGATTCTGTTGATACATTTTGAACGATAACCATATTTTTTTGAGTCATCCAAATGTTAATCTAATACCTGATGATCCCAGTATGACTCAAAGAATCGGTTATCTATTTAAAATTGATATTTTAGTTCAAAAAGTGTTACTAATTGAAAACTAACAAAACATATTCAGATTTTCTTTAGAATTAAACAAATTATTCACAAGACATTTATGACTGGTAGGAATTAGTCTCACATCAAACTCACACACAATGTGACCAGTATTAATTAAAGTGAATATTTCTACACTAAAATGAAATATTAGTAAATGAAACAAGTGATATAATAAAAAATGGGAAAATTAATTTGGAATGTTTTGATACTTTGGATAGGGATCTATAGGCTATTTTTTAAATGTAATAATCATCCACATATTAATCAGATTCATAGTGTGACCTATATAAATCCAAGTGCTTGTTTTCAATATATAAGTTCCATTTAGATAAAAATTCACATCACATAACCAAAACTAAGGAAAAAAGATCATATTGATTAGTTTAAATGTTTTTTTTAATTAAAACATTCTATTTAAATCATTTATTTATTTTATTACTAACATAATACATTTTTTCATACAGTTTATTTCTTTGGAATGATCTGGTATGGTTAGGTTGATAATAGCATGAGTGGGGGTAAGTGTCCAACAAAAAAATAATATTGATTTTTTTTAAAATTTACATCATTATTTTTACATAATTATTTTATTTTATAAACTTTTATTTGAAATTTCTATAATATAGTGTTTCCATTGTATTTTTTACATTTTTTAAATTTATAATTTTTATGGCACATTTCTTTTATTTTTGGTGGTATCGGTATTATACCTATGCTATTTGTTGTGCTTCATTGTGCTATTAATTTATCAGTACACTATAGTATGCACCTTTATCAATGCTTCTAAAAGAACTAATAAATGTACCCCATCATCAGATCTTATAAAATTGTGGATGAGGAATCCATGGATAAACACTTTTAGAAGTATTTATGAATTGTCCCTTTATATACACTTCTAAAAGCGCTAATAAAATCCTCATGCTCTTAATCAAACTCTGGTAGTCATTGGTTTTTTAGCACCTATAAAAAACAATTTCATCCCTAATAAAGGCCTATATAGTATTATTGTGATATTTATATAGATTAAAAAATTAGTGGTCCCCATTATAGATATACAATTCATTGGTTAATTATTATATTGGAATATGATCGTATGGTTTCTTAATTAAAAGAGTTTTGAGAGGGTATTATGAAACTGATGTTCCATATTACCAAATGTTTTCTTAATTTCTTACTATAGGTATGAATTATTTTCTTTGTAAAATAGGTGTGTTTTATTCATGTGAGAAAATATATTTTAAGATCAATTTAAAATTTATATGACTTTTCAAGGGGTCACTGGATGAATTGTTTTTTTTCTTTTTATATCCCTTACTGATATTTTGGGCTCATCCCATGTTTTTAATTTATTTTCACATGATTTATGTATGGGTAATTAAATGTAATAATTGAACTTGTATGTTTTAGATATTTTCCATGAAAATAAATCATTTTTTATTTTAATAGTTTAATATAATATAAAAATTCATACTTATCGAAAGAGTCCAATATGTATTTTTTGGTTTTGTTATGAACCTCTTGTGAATTAATTATTTAAAACTCTAAACATGAGAAGATCCTCCATGTGAAAGAAATAAAAAATAAAAAGTTAAACTCATGATTATATAATGATTAGGTTTGGGTCCTTATAGGTTGTATGAACAGATGATTTATACATCTTAAGAGGTTAGGATAGTTATAATATCATTCCCTTAAAATATTTTATTTTATAATTATGTATAAAGGATATAAAATTTTAATATTTACATGTTGGTTTCATCTAAAATATGTATGTTTAAAATGGTTTTCCACATTGGGGACCTGGAATCTATATTGGGAATGAACCAAGAGAATGATATCCTTGAGATCAGCATCCCATGATGGTTGGAATTAAAAAAACAATTTGTGTCTATGATGGATTTGTTGATGTAAGCTATTACGGGTGGTGGGATCATTACTAGAGAGGAAACTCACCTTCCATGAAGGATAATGTTTATATTGGAGAATTTTATGACACAATATCCACCATTATTCAATGGATTATATACCCCAATGGTAGTTGAAGGATGGATGAATTCTCGGAAGAATATATTTGATGTCATGGGATGATCAGAACATAAAAGGTAACTCTTTCCATCTATCATTTTCAAGGTGAATCTGATATAGTAGGGTATTTTTTAAGAATACCAAATATAAAGATAATAATTACTACAAGGAATGGGAAACTTTCAATGATATTTTCATTGAAAACTGTTTCTCTAAGGTTGTTCAGATTAGTATAGAGAAACAATTCCAATAATTGAATCAAGAGGATTAATATTTATGGGCTATATATGAACCAAACATTACAATAATGTACATGTATGTGTAGGGATTTATTTTAACATATTGATAGTTAAATTAAATTATTTTAATTATGATTAAAACCATGCTTATGAAGAGGTTTTTTTGATTGATTATTTAAATGTTATGAGAATGTTGATAATTGTGCTGAGAAACATGAGATGGATTTTATTGAATCATATGTTCCATTAGATGGAAAGATTAAGAAATGGTCAAGGTGGGAGGAAATATAGAAGAAACAAACTCTGAATTCAAGAGGTATGTCTAAAACATGTTCCAAGTGAGGTAAAATAAATTTTTGAAATTTATGTTAGGATCTAGAAAGTGTTACCAATGTGTCAATTTTGGTCACAATGTTTATGACTATAAAGAATAGAGTTCCGAACAATCCAATAATGAAATGAAAAATATATAATTGATAGTGATATGTTTTAGTTTCAATTATTTGGAAAATTGTGATAACATGTGTCCATATTTACTCAGAGTAAATATTATCATGAATTAAATAAGAAATATGAACGAAACCCATTATATATATATATATAGTTAATGTTCAGTCATATCGTGAAGTAGAGATATCTCTAGAGAGCTCATTATTTCCAATTTTTTACTATAATCCCAAATTTCCTAGTAACCCCACTTTTAATTTTTTAAATAATGGAATTAACTTGGGAGATGATTATTGAGTATTATAGATGTATGAGGTATATGTTTAAAAGTTATTTGATGAATAATACTGTTACTTTTGCCGATATATGTTCATCGATTTGATGTGAGATTAACTCATAAACATTAAAAATTATTTTCAAATCATTTTATTAAACTATCTAGGTAACTCAAGAATGATTTCATAGGTTTCAGTGAGTTACACTTTTTGAACTAAATTGTTAATTTTAAAGTGGTAGAAGACACTTTGAGTCCCATAGAGCACATTGTGTTTCAAATTGAGGTGGTGGTGGTTCCTATACATCAAAAATTACTTATGAATCATTATCATCAAATATAAAAACAATTTGAAGGTGTTTTCTTGGATTATGAATTTTCCAATTATCTCTTTTACTATAATTAATGTTAATTTCAAATAAAAAAGACACACTTGGAGACATTCTAGTCACACCATTTATCTTATTAAGGTTTCATTGACTATTAGATGTCACAACTGACTTTTAGATTATTTTACTTATGTATAATGGCAATCTGAATGTGTTTTCTTGGTTTTGTGTATGTCACTTGTGTTTTTTAATAAAATTTCATTTTAAATTGGAAACACATACATTGAGTCATATCATCCACATTTTGTATCAGTTTGGTGCAAGACTTATTCCTACACCTCATAAATTAAATTTTTATATTTTTCCAAAATATTTAATAAATATAAGTTAATATTCTTTTCTTAGTGAGTGAGAAATTTTTGGAACTAAAATTTCAATTTCAAAATGATAACATGCAATTAGATTCTTACCAGAAACACTATGTATTAGGTTGAGGTATGACTCACTCCTGCAAGTGAAAAATAAAATATTAATCATTTTATTAAATTTTAGAAATAGTATAACTATGCTTTTCTACATTTGAGTATGTGAGTAGTATTTTTTACTATAGTTGATGTCAATTTCAAATAAAAAGAAACACTTGCATTCATACTAGTCTGAATGTGCATTTGGTTGAGGTACAACAAATTCTTAAATCGTAAAAAATCATAAGGTTTGTTTTCTTAAAATATAAAACCAATCTGAATGTGTTTTCTTTTTTATGTAAATCACTTTTGTTTTTACTCAAATGTAATTTTAAATTAGAAACATTCTCATTGATTCATACTGCTCCCATCATGTGTCTTTTTTAGGGTATAATGATTCTTACAAATCAAAAAATGACTTATGAATTATTTTACTCACTAATAAAGACAATATGATCTCATTTTCTCAGTTTCCAATGAGTGACACTTTTTATACTAAAATGTCGATTTTAAAGTTTTAATGGAAACATTGAGCCATGCAAGAAATATCATGTAACCGATTTCAGTGTTTCTGATTCCTATAAATCACTAATGAATTCTAGATTTTTCCAACATTACTAAAAAAAATTTAATTAATCTACTCATTTTTTTGTATTTCACATGTTTTTTCAATAAAATTAATGTTAGTTTTAAATAAAAAGACACATTTTGAGTCATACAGACATAAAATAAATTGGATTTATGTTTGAATAATTCCCACACATCAAAAATTACTTATGGATCATTATCCTAAATTATCAAAACAATATGAATTTGGTTTATTGGTTGTGAGAATGTGACGTGTCTCCTTCACTAAAAAGCCATTTTAAATTGCAAACACATTCTTTGAGTCATATCAGTGTCATGGTGTTTTAGTTTGATGTGACATAAATTCATATACATAAAAAGATTCTCATGTATCTTTTTTATAAAATTTCAAGACAAATTGAAAATGATTACTTAGTTTTCATTGAGTGAAACATGTTTTTAAAAAGAAGTATTTTTCAAAAAAATGTAGTTTTTCCACCTTTTGATGGCACAGACATTTTAAATATATTATTAAAACTTTTTTAAATTAAATATTACAAAATAAACTTATTATATTAATTAGTAATGGAAAAAAATTGGACAAATTTTTGGTTTTTTCTAATAAGTTTCATTTTTATGATGGAAAGTGAAAATACTGATTTTTATTGAAAAAATTATTATTTTTTAAGTAATTACATTGTAAAATTATGTTTTGTATTATTTTAAAATTTTAATAAGTTCATTTTCATGTAATTAAAGTTTTTTAAAATTATTTTATACATGAATTAATTATAAAAAAATTTCATTTAAACGGGGAATTTTCAAAAAAACAGTTTTTCCAGATTTTATCTTAAAATTATGTCTACATCTTCAATTTTTTTAAAATCCTAAAAAAATTAATGTCACATTCTTATATAGGAGGTATAAATTTTCAGGGTATTTCCCTTTAATTTTTTTGTCCAAAATTAATAGTAACCATGGAAACGTTTGTTACCACTATAATGGGTAAATTTTGTAATTTATGTTAAAAATAAAATTATAGTGATTATAAAATGACCAAAAAATTGAAAAAAATATATTTTAGGATTTTAATTCAACCTAAAACACATAGGGATCTAAATTATTCCATTTAATGGGATTTTGTTTCAAAATGAATCAAATAATATTTTAATCAAAGAAAGACAAAATGGGTCATTTTCTCATTCTATAACATCTATTATGTGTCCACATATAGAAAAATGGGTTGTATAAATTATTATAAATGTTAATTTTTATCTTAATAAACATATTTCCATAATAAAAATTTATTTTTACATTTATGTGCCATTTAGAACATATTATTGTATTTATAATTTTTTATTTAATGAAATTTTAATGATTTCAAATTAATTTTTTAAATCATATATAATTTTTAAAATATTCCTATATAGAAGATATATTTGACTATAAGTACTAATTTTAAATCTATATTTTTTTCATTTTTAGGGTAATTTATTTTTAATTTTTATAAAATAAATAATTACCTTATGTGCTTATAAATTGATAATACAGATATTATCAAATTAATGAAAACTAAATAAAATAATTTCATAATAAATATTAAAAAACTAAATCATTTGAATCAATATTATTGGTTCATTATATCTCTACCATAATCATCCAATGGCCATGTTGTTGAGCATTTGGAGCCTTATAAAATATATTATGACACTTATATTATTTTATTTAATGTGATGTTAAACTTTTCACATTCATATTTTATTAAGTATACAAATTTACTAATTGATATTCTAGAAGATAAATTTTACTAAAATATTTCTAAAAAAAATATTATATTTATATTTATCATTTTTTTTAATTTTTACCTAAAAATAAGTATATTAATTAAACACACAAGACTCGTGTAATATTTATTCTATTAATGGAAATATCAAATTAATATTATTATAATTGTTAAAATAAATATAATATAAGCTATTTAAAATTTAAAATTTATTTCATAGATGGCCTCGACTCATTATGAAAATAATAATTTTTTTGAGGATTACATATTTTCATGATATTTTTTACAATCTAGAAATTAAAGTGTCATAATTGACACTAATGGCATTTTATCAAATCAATGTTTCATTAAATTTTTTAAAAGTAATAAAATATTTTTAAAAATATATAATAATTTTTATATGGTCTAAAATTATCTAAATTATTTATTTATTATTTAATTTATATAAAATAATAAATTATTTCCTTATTTTTATACTAAAATAATTGTTACACTTGTTAAAATGAAATAGAATAACTAAGTGTTAAAATAAAATTATAAGGTTTGAATTGATAGAAAAAAAATGTCCAAAATTTATTGTATAGTGATATTAAAACCTTATCTAATCTCATTTTCTAAACTACGACATTTCAGAAGTTTTTTTACGTGTTTCTATTTTATTATAAATTATTTTTTTTGGGATTCCAAATGTGCCCTTAATCTCAACTATAAAAGGGAACATCATCCCACACAATTTCAATTCCCTTGGGCCCTCAAGCTCATCCATAACCTGATCACTTCCCTTATAAACTTAGTTAGTCACATTATATATGTTTCGATCTTCTCAAATGAAAACTCTAGTTTTATTAAGAGGAGATCTATAGGGAGATCATCGAAGAAGAGGTAATCTCCTCTATCGATTCTCTCAAATTATTTCTTATTAAACTTCTTCTTAGTGAGTTGTTTAAATTATAAACTAATTACTCTAGTATCAACTATATATTTATATGTTATTAATATAATGGACCAACCATATTTCACCTTATGTCTATCCAATTAAAAATGTCACAATGCGTGCGTACATATGGCTTATCGTCTCCACACCGTGGTGTAATCTGTTTTTCACCACCACATTAAATTGATGGGTAAAATGATGGAAATGGTAAGTATATATGATTATTATAACAATATATTTAGTCTAGGAATATATATATATATATATACACTATACACTTATATTTCATTTCATAATGAAAATAATGATATCATTTCTCGTGTGTACGTATGGCATACCGTCTCTACAATGCGATGTGATTAATTCTACATGATATCCATTAATGCATTATTATATAAATTTGAATAATAAATAAATATTATTTATATTTAAATAATATCATTTTTTTAATTATATACCTATGACCTAATAAGGATAACTGATACTTTTTCAGAAAAACATGCAAAAGAAAATAAAGAAGTTAATACCGGAATAATAAGTAATAATGAAATATTATTACCAAACAGATGCTAATATGATCATATATGATATCATAAAAATGAATATGATTCTGTAATAAGTCAATGAAATCATTTATAGCATTATTGAAGATATTTTTATTCATACAATGGATAACGTACCTAAGGTAAGATATTATTTTGTTTCACTTTTATTTCTATAGGAATTATGCGTTTTACACTGCCTATTTCATTTGTGTAGAATTTATATTTTTTATGAGTGTTTTAATGATTATTATTATAAAGGTTGTGATATTTATATATACATATAATATAATTTATTTAATGATGCATAAAATTCTACTTATTATAAATTAGAAAGGAATAATTTTGCAATGTCATTATTATCTAATATTTTTTATTCGTTAGTCTTTATTGTGGTGTATTTAGCACCGACATCCATGTTTCCTAAATATATATTCTAAAATATTTGTTATATCCTTATAAACTTTTTTAAATTCAATTTTATCCATTTTTTTGTTTTATTAAATGGAATGAAGTGAATGTTTTTTCATTCTCAATAAAAGGTAATTTTTGACTTTTCTGATAAAAGTACATGAAGAATGTTTTTAACATATATGGAATGTATTGATTTTTACAGTTTCATAACTCTTTATTTCCATGAATAATTTTTAAAATATTCCTTGTTTTTATTCAATTAAATTATTGGGTTTAATATTGCAATGTATTTCAAGAGAAGAAAAATTTTATGAAGAAGAAACTATATTTTCAACAAGAATTAATTTCAAGTGTCTTAGTAAAATTATTTTCCTTATAATATGAAAATATATGAATTGGTTTATGTTTCTATCCCAACTATAACTATTATATTATTGTTTTTATGATGGAATGATATTAATGAAATATATTTGTTTTATATGTATTATGATAGAATTATATTTAAGAAACCCATTTTATTCCTAGGATTAAGTGATGATGAATGATTTATGTTTTTTTGGATCACATTTGTATGGTTTTCATTATGTGATGGGCGGACCCTATATCTCCCCCCAATGCATTGTATAGGGAATTTAACCTCATGATATATACATTACTTGAATGGAAAGTAAATATGGATAAAAAATATAGGATTTTAATGGAATGTAAATCTTGTTCAGTAATATAGGACTGGAATGAGGAGCGAACTCTATTAAATAATGGACATTGTATGATATTAAGGACTTGGAAATTATCTTTGGGTAATATGGAAATTATTTTTTATTAATAGGTGTTTTCCAAAATTCCATGTTTTATACAAATTATAATTTATCATGGTTTATGTTCCGTTGTGATTTATTCATCACAAACTGGAAAGATTTATTTTATGACTCTTGATTTTGATATTCATGATTTATGTTCATATTTTTAAACTCTTATATTTATTCTTTGTTTGATATTATCCATTACTATCCTTACTTAGAATTTGATCTCACCTTTTTTTTTCTTTTCCCTAGGATATAAATAAAGGTTTTATGAATGAAAACTAAAGGGGATGATATTTTCAATAGATATTGAAGACCATTCACCAATTTAGTAGAATGTGTTCGAAGACACCAAATATACAAAACTAATAAGATCCTTGGGTATCTATTTTTGTAATATATTATTTTTTCTTCAATAGAAATTTAATTTCCATGTACGTTAATCTTGTGTTTTTATAGTTAGTATTAGAATGAAGCTTTAGTAATCCTTTAAAAACTAAGATGTGAAATCATTAGTGATATACCTAGAGATATTTATATAGATATTCATTGGGATGTCCTAATTAAAATTATTTTTATAGGTTACAGTCCTAGTGTTTTTGTGATAATAATGAATAAAATTGTATTAAACCTAAGATATCATAGATTGAAATATTGTAAGTAATATACCTTACTTATGTGTTTTTAATCACTAAAATGTATTTCTCACATTTTACATTCTATTTATATTCAATAGATAGAACAATATAGAACATAGTTAACCTTAATTGTTTCAAATGAGTAAAGTATGTGAATAATGAAAACATATTTCCTATGTGAAAATATCATAAATATAATAATAAAGGTGGTACGATTATTATTTAAACTATAGAGGATGAAGATATTATGAAATGTATGTGATGTTCATTCAGTATTTTTTACAACAAATAGAAGAAGAATTATTATATTAAGGTTTAAGAACTTTAAAACATGATTCAATGTTTTAGGAATGACTAAGATGATAGATCATGCGTAATGGTTTAAGAATAAAGTTATAGTATTGAGGTGTATATGTTCTGTAATTTAAGGATTATGTTATGTAAATCATTAAATATATAAATGTTTTCATTATAAGAATTTCATTAAGGATTTTAAAGGACACGATGAATAGTTCAAAGTACATGAAAAATTTATTTAAGGTTAGGGAGATATACTTATAGAAAACATGATTAAGGGAATTGAAATCCTTAATATTTCCCATATGCTATGATAATGATGTTGGGATAAATTGGTGTTGGATTTGAATAAGTAAATTAGATGATTCTAGTTTCTTGGGAACTAATTATGGATTTTTTTTACAATTGGATTTTGTTTCCAAGGATGATGTAAGCAACCTTTTTGGAATTAGGGAATATATCCAATAAATTTTTCATTAATGAAATGTGAATATTTTCAATAAGGATATATGGTAATTCATGTTCTTACCATGACTAAAGAGAATATATGATGAAGGTGAACACATGTTTTTAATGTGACGAACAAGAGATACCTTATGATATATGGGGGATAAATGTTAAGCTGAGTTACATTATGTCTTTTTAATGTTTTGGATTTTTATCATCCTGAAGGATCATAAGGTCATAAATTTATGGATAGTATAAGTTAAAACCCAGGTGTTGTTTTTTAGATTAAAGTATTGTCTCACTATAGGGGGACTTATGATTATTTGATAACTTATGGTATTATTTTTGTGGTAAAGGTAGATGGAATGAGCTATCATTCAATTTATGGGCCACATGATCTGCTAATTCTTTAGTAATGGAAAATTTAACTTAATTTCTTTGAATAAGTTATAAATTGGATAATTTTCAATGCACTACAAATGGTGAGATTATAGTGTAAACAAGTAACCATTTCTTATCCTGTTTTTTAACTTTTTATAAAGGGTATTGAAAACCAAAAAATTTATCCAAGTACCTTCTTATATTATGAATCAAATATCCCCTTAAATCATCGTTGATTAATGGATTTCTGATAGTTAAATTTTCTCTAACCATTTTTTCTGTCACTCTCCATAGGAACTTGATAGTTGTATTTCTCTTCCATAATCATTTTTTTACTTCTCACCTATGTTATATTATGTGGAAACCTAGTGATGAGTTACTTTGGGTAATCATTCTTCTTCTAACTTTAATTTTTTAAATGAAGTTATAATATTTTTCTTATAATGTCATTTTCTAGAAAAGAAATCCTCAGTTAGTAAAAAATTTATATCCTCGACGAAATTCAAGGGAGAAATTCATTTTTTAGAGAGTTAGAATATAACTCCCAGATATAATTATAAGATAATGTTTTTTAAATTTGATTTATGTCTTCTATTATTGGATACACCAAGATATGATTGCACTATACGCAACACTAGCATAGCTTACTGTATTCACAAAACTATTCTTAGATTTTGTTACACAAAATTTCAGTTTCATTGTATAGAATTAATATCATTAAAAACTGAGTACAAGTGAAAAACTAAATTTTATAACCTAGTCATTATAATAGAGGGTATGAATAGAATTAACTTTCTTTTGAAAAAAATATTTAAATGAAAATAATTGAGTTTATAATATAATAAATCCACTCTTTATTGATTTAATTAATTCAATAAAATGCTTAAAATTCATTTTATATGCTTTCTATATGTGATATAAGAGGCAATTCATTTTTTTTGGATAAAAAGTGTATTTTTTTTAAAATGCAGTTTTGCAACCTTTTGATGGTACACCCATTTCAAATCTAGATTTTTATACTTTTTAATATTCCATTTGACAAAATAAATATCTTATTTTAATGAGGATTATAAAAGTTTACTTTGGTTTAATGTTTCATATTTTTTATGAATAGTAAAAATACTAATTTTTATTGAAAATTTTATTTTCTTTTAAAGTCATTACAAATAAAAATTATGTTTTGGATTTGTTCTAAATTTTAATCATTTAATTTTACTATTTATGGATTTTTAAAATTATTTTATACATGAATTTGTTATAAAAACAATTTTTTTAAAGGGATATTTTTTCTAAAAAATATTTCTCATGATGTTCTACATGTTTTATATTAATTTCTATTCTACAACTTCTATGTTTTGAAATGTGAAAAAATTGATATCACATTTTTATTTATGTTGTCCTAATTTTTTATGTAGGTCTCTTTTATTTCATAACCAGTATGAATAGTAACCATGATAAATATTATTACCACAATAAAGGGTAAATTAGGCCATTTAGGTTAACAATAAAATTAAAATGACAATAAAATGACCAAAACAATTGAAAAAAAATTATTTTATGAATTTCATTCGACCCTTATAACTTAAGGATTGAAATTATGTCATTTAATATAAATTTATCCTTGAAAATGACTTAAATAATATGTAAATCAAGGATAGACCCAAATTTTCATTTTATTTGCCTATAATATCTATTATGTATCCAAATATGGACTAATGAGTGGTATAGAAAAATGTAAATGTTAATTTTTAACTTAATAAACCTATTTCTATAATATAAATTTATTTGTAACGTTTTGGAGAAATTTGAATGATATTATTGTATATATAATATTTTATTTAATGAAAATTTAAAGATATGATTTTCATGTCTTAAAATATAATTCTTTATATAAGTTTATATAAAAGATATATTAAACTATAAATACTCATTTTAAAGAAAAAATTATTTTATTTATCAAGGTAATTTATTTTAATTTTTTGGAAAAAAAATAATTACCCTAATGGATTATAAACTAATGAAGCAAAAAAGTATTTAATTGATGAAAAATAAATAAATATATAAATAATAAAACAAATTCTCCAATAATTAATTCGAGTATATATCGCCCATAATTTTCCAGCTGTCATGTTTTTGAGCATTTGGAGCCTTATAGAAGACATTATAAGACTTATATTGTTTTATTTAAAGTAATGTTAAACATTTCACATTCATATTTTAATAAGTATAACATTTTTTATGATTGATTTTATAGAAGATATATTTGACTAAAAATATTACACTGAAATATAGTATATTTTTATTAATATTATAATTTTATTTTTAATTTTTACCTAAAAAATAAGCATATTAAATAATTACACATTACTAGTGTAGTAATTATTTTATTAAAATAAATATCAAATTAATGTTATTAAAAATATTAAAATAAATATAGTTTTAGATTATTAATATATCCAATAAATTTTAAAAATGACATAGACTCATTATATAAATTATAAAATATTTTTTCTTGGATAATATAATATCTTGAAAATTTTAAAAATCCATTAATTTAATAGTGTCGAAATTGACACTAGAATTTTATTTGTCAAAACAATGATTTATTAAAATGTTTAAAAAAATAGAACTTTTTAAAGTATATATATATATTAAATTTTATGTGGACTATAATGATATAAATTATTAATTTCTTTATTTAATTTTCATCAAATGATTAAATATTCCAATATTTTAATATAGAAATATTTGTTACCCTATTTAAAATAAAATAGATTAACTATGGGTTAAATTAAAATTATAAGGTTTTATTCACATAAATATTTTTCCAATAAATTATTTTTTGATGAAATTAAAACATTATCTAATCTCATATTCGAAACTGTTACATTTTTTTGGTTTTATTAGGAGGTTTTATTTTATTATAAATTAATATTTTTGGAGATTCCAAATGTTTCCCTCACCTCAATTATAAAAGGGAACATCCTCCATCACAATTTGAATTCTTTTTGAGCCTTCATGATCTTCCACTACTTGAACATTTATCTTCTAAAAATCCTTAATCACATTATAGAGGTTATATTCTTCTCAAAATACTAACTCCATTACCATTAAAAGGAGATCAAGATGGATCTCAGTGAAGAAGAGGTAATCAATTCCATTGATTCTTTCAAAATATTTCATCTTATATTTCCTCTTTAGTTGGTTTTTCCGATATAAAATAATTAATATAGTATCAACTATATAGTTATATGTTATTAATATTTTGTAACAACTATATTTTACCTTCTTTACTTCCTACAAAAAACAAAATCACCACGCGATTGTACGTTTGACTTACGGTCTCCAAGCCGTGGTATAACCGATTTTCACCACCACATGAATTTTATGGGTGGAATGATGGAAATAATAACTATATATGATTATTATAAAAATAAATTTATTCTTATAAAATTTATGTGACATCCACTTCGATGTCATTTCATAATCAAAGATATGATATCATCGCTTGTGCCTACAGATGGCATACCATATCCAAGAAGTGAGGTGATTCATTCTACATGATATCCATTAAAGAATGATTGTATAAATTTAAATCATAAATAAATATGTTATATATTTTGATAATTTAATTTTTTAATGATATAACTATTATATAAGATGGTGAACTAAAACTTATTCGATAAAACATGCATAGAAAATAAAGTAGGTAATACCAGAATAATAAGTAATAATGAAATATTATTACTAAATGTATGACCATAAAATATTATATAATATCATAAAAAATCAATTTGATTATGTAATAATATAATAACAACATTTAAATAATTATACTTGAGGAATTGATACAAAAAAAGGATAGGGGACCTAACGTATGGGATTATTTTGTCTCACTTTTATTTCTATAGGACATATCCCTTATACACCACCTATTTTAATTTTGTGGTTTTTATATTTACGATGAATTTTTTTATGATTATTATTATGAAGGTTGTGATATTTAAATAGTAATACAATATTCATTATTTTATGAGGAATACTATTTGAATTATTATAAATTATTAAAGGAGAAATCTACAATTCATTATTATTCGAAATTGTTTATTCATAATTATTTATTTGGGTATAAATATATCATCCACATCCCTCTTTCCCATTTTAGTATTAAAAAATATTTTTTCTATCTTTTAAAAAAAATTAAATTAAATTTTACCAATTGGTTATTTTTTATTAAATGGTATTAAAGGAATATTTTTTCATTTTTAGTATGAGGTGCCTCTTGAAATTTCTTAAAAGAGTATGAGAATAATGTTTTTAACTTATATAGCTTGAACTGATTCTTATGCTTTGATAATGACTTATTGACATGAATATTCTTTTACAATATTTCATTTTTATTTTCAATAAATTTTTTTAAATTATTTGGTAATTTTCAGAAATGATTTTTTTTAAGAAGAAATGAAATTTTCATCAATAATAAATTTCACGTATTTTATAAAAATTATTTTCCATCTAAGATGACATAATATGAATATGATTATGTTTCTATACCCATTATAATTATGATTTTACTATTTTTATTATGTAATTATATTTATTAAATCCATTTTTTGTATAGATTATAATTGAATTATTTCTAAGAAAACCAATTTTATTCCTTGTGTTATGATATGATGAATGATTTATGTTTTTGTGGAAAACATATTTATGGTTTTCATTATGTGATGGATTTGACCTATATATCCATACAATTTATTTGGTAATGAATTATATCTCATTATACATACATGAATGGAATGGTAAGCTAATCTAGTTTATTAATATAGGGCTGGAATGACAAGTAAATCTAATTCTGTAATACAAGGGTGGAATAAGGGGTGATCTCAGTTTAGTAGTGGACATTTTCCACTATGATGGCCTTGGTAATGATACTTGTCTAATATGGAAATTATTCTCTATGGTTATGTGTTTTCCAAAATTAATTGTTTTATGCCAATACTATTTTATCATTTTTTTTGTTCTTTTATGATTTGTGCCTTAAAAACTACCATGATTTATTTAATAACTCAAGAATTTGATATTCAAAATTTATAGTTATGTTTTTACATTGTTTTGTTTATGGTTTGTTTGATGTTACCTATGTTTACCCTTACTGATCATTTTAGTTCACCCATTTTATGTTTTTATTTTCCCTAGTTATAAAAAAATTAGGTAGGAAAACTGAAGGGGAAGATCTTGATGGGTGATGTTTAACATATTTCTCCAAGATAGAATAATGTGTTCTATGTTTCCAAATAAACAAAACTAAAATGGTCATTTAGAATATATTTGTGTAATGTTTTAATATTTATGAAAAAGAAATGTAATGAACATGTATTAAAATCTTGTTTCATTAGATAAGATCATCAATATTTCTGTAGTTGATGGTTTTGTGATAGATACTAAGACTAGTGCTATAGTATATCTATAGTTATTATATTCTCTTGTCTATTGTGGATGCCTTTCCATGATGGGCATAATAATTAACAATGTTTTCATCAAACACACTAATATCATATCATATGCATATTTTCACCCAATAATGAGAATTTGTATCTCTTAAGAATCGTAAATCGTATATTCTTAAATATTGAGGACCCATCGGTTTTCAAAAAGACAGACTACTTCTCTCATATCATAGTTGGACCAAGTTATATCATCCTTATTCTCAAACAACAATTTTCCTCACAAATTTCCTTATAATGACTTCATCTTTCAATAGAACCTTAGTATAATTCATTATATTTAATGGAAAATCCTACTATTGAATATGTATTAAACTCTCAAACACATTAAAATAAATAGATGTATTATACATTGGGAAATTATTTCATTTAAATTCATCAAAGATATCTCTAAATAATTCAATGGGGGAAAAGTCTAACCTTTAATTAATTGAAGTCTGTGAATCCAATACTCTATCCTCTTATGCCTCTTAGTTTTGATATAAGGAATGTATACCAACATATAATTAGGGAATTTCAGTCCTAGGATAATTTAGATATTTCAATTAGAACCACCTCAATATTAATATCTATCAAACAATTTAATAAATAGAATATATAATGATTGTAACCTATAATTCATGGTGAAAAAAACATTCCTATATTGAAACCTTATAGTCAATAAACATTCCATTATTTAATGATACATAGTAAATAAAATTATTTTCTTATAATCAGAGGGACCTCAACATTCAATTGAAATGTTTCCTAAACTACGTGACCAATTAGGTTTAAATAATATAGTTTCATTACTAAATTAGTTTCATTCCACATCAATTCCATCTCCATTCTTTATTATGAAACATTTATTTATATTTTTTCACTACATAACATGAAGAATTCTCACATAGGATCAATGTAATAACTAAGAGTGGGAAGGGGATGAATTAGTTATATATATATTTTTTATTTTATTGTTCTTATGAAACAAAATTCTCCTCTTGTTAAGGATATTTAACTTTTATTGGAAAAAACAATCAAACAAAACCACAAGACCACATTCATTTACAAGGTTAACTACTCAATATGTATACATAGTCCTTTTAATGGTTTGGATGCAATCCAAAACCACATAATCTACTAAAAAACATTCCATTTTGTGGTTATAGAATGTAGGAAAAACTCACACATTCATAGAGCTACGATCAATACAATAGTGCATGTTCTTCTTCAATAACGAAAGATGTAAATTGAATAGATTAACATGTTTAGAAACCCTTATAAATATGATTATAAATTTTTCACTATAATTATTTTACAAAACTCTATATTAATATTATTTGAGAAACATTCTCCACCTTCATACCCAGTATGGGTAAGAATATATTTTCTATACTTAATAAAAAATTATTCCAATCACTATGTTTGATTTCACTATCTAAATATTCTATCTAAAAACAGGTTTGGTCAGTTCATCAAAAGACATGTGTGACCAGTTTCAATGTAGATAATAATTAACCTGCACCTTCATTATTAATCTATATTTTTCTAAAATATTTTTATCTGATTGTTTAGACTAATACAGGGAATAATTACCACAAATTCTCTAGTTACTAATTCTATCTATAATTTATTATCAAACCAAGAATTCATCATTTCACTTCTTGTACACATGAATAGTGTCATAGTACACAATAATTTCACCCTATTATATATGTTTACTCAAAATACAAGTGGTTAGAAAACAAAAAAATTCCTTCCCAACAAAAAATCTAATGACCCAATCAATTTAAGTCTTTAAAAAACATCTCAAATTATCTAGAATATTATAAAACATACAAGGATATTTCATCAAAACATTCTTCAATAAAACACCGTTCATCTAAATGAATTTTCCAAAAAAACTATATTAAAGAATATGCTAGTATGTGATTCTATTTATAATTGTGGATCTCTATACCAAAAATAAACATAAGTAAAAGAATCACTTCTTGATTTGATTCTCAAAGAAAATTGAAACTATTTGAAAACATTAATGAATCATTTAAAGACATCGAAACCCTATAGTAACTATTTGGCATCAACTTATATATGTATGAATTTTTCGTCCACCATATTCATCTATTCAACTACTCTATATCTTGATGAAACTATATCTAATGAACCTCATTTTATTATGATTTATCAATGTTAAATATATCATCTGATGATTAGGTGTCAATCAGTTTTTCTGATATATTAATGTCTGCATCTCCTCAAGTGGATTGGTGTCTGTATATCATTTAACGAATTGGGTAATATATCCATTCTAATGGATTGGTGTATACATATAATACGATGGTTTGATGTTTGCAACTCAACATATGGATTAGTGTTTTCATCTCTTCTGATGAATCAGTTATGGATCTCATCTAATGGATTGATGTATGTATCACATCTCATTGATCAGTGTCTGTATCTCATTATGTGGATAAATTTATTCATCTCATATCACTGATCAGTGTCAAATATTTATCAAATACAATATGTTTACCCACATTATATTTCTTTCACATTTGTGAGAAAAAACCTTCCAGAATTAAGAAACCACATAGGCATATTTTCTAACAGATGGTACAAATGGTGATTCACATCTGATCAGGTGCATATAATGACTTTCATCTGATGAACCACATTTGGTAAAAAAATATTCATTGAACCAAATCAAATTAAAACAAATTTTATTAAAACAAATTCTACATTCATTACTTCTTTATTTGGTGATATATATCTAAAAAATAGAAACATTATATAAACAACATAAATTTTTATTTCTATTTTCTTATAAAAAATCATATTTATATCATGACTTCTATATGATGTTTAAAATATTAAGGTTAGCATTGAATCATCAAATATTTTTAGTAAAACCTAAATTATGAAATTTTTTGTCAGGAACTTCATTTGGTTCTATTCCAAAAATCTTCTATCTTATATGATAATTTGGAAAACAAGAACACCTTTTAAATAACATTATAACATAAAAATTTAGTTGAATTAATATAATAAGATATATATTTCCATTCATCTGAATCTTAAAACATTAATCCAATACTTTTTATTTACTAATTTAATTTTTTTGTAAAAATAATAAAAACATTTGGTAGACAGAAAACTTGAAGCAATAAAAAAAATCATAAGCCAACATGGTCAAACAATGTCCCCCATTGGATTTTATTGTCAACGAAAAAACATAAATCATAAAAACCATTGATACAGTAGCTATTTATAACATATAAAAAATTATAAACCAATATGATTGAACTCAATATAGGAAAAAATAATCATTGAATAGAAAAACCATGTTTCAATTATCATTGACTTAGGAAACATCTTAATAATCTTCAAACGCTTTCATCTTATCTGCACAAATTCTCTACTTGTATTATTTTAAAAGAATGAAATCATATTTATAAAACAAATATTCCTAAAATCACTTCAATAAACTATAAAAATAGTTAACATATTTACATGATAAAATCAGATCATACAACTTAAACCACCCCCCTAAATACAAGTATCCCATATATGTTTTAGCACATACTAATGGATAGTTTTACTAAAAAAATTAACCTCATTTAAAACACTATGAAAATAAAATATAATAGAGGGTACAACAACACATTACTCAACCATTGAGATAATAATGTTGGAATCCCAGGTTTAGCCTGGGTTTATAAAAATCATACTACTATAAATGATTTTTGAATATATCAGCTAGTTGTTTTTTATAGGATTAAATTAAAACATGAATTTATTATTCAAGATAATATATTTGATCAAATGATATTTGATTTTATTAATTTTTTAATGATAATGTTTCACAATATTTTTATTGATATTTATTAAAATTTTATTATCAAAAAACAAGACAAAAGGTAACTTCACTTCAACTAGAAAATATTCCAACATTATTTTCATCAGTATAAGTTATGTTGAACCTTGGTTAGATGAAATATGTTTATTTTCATCCTTGAAAAGTGTTATATAATTTTTCTTTTTAGTATTGACATTCATATAAATTAAAAAAAATAAAATTCCACCATATCTAAATCATCTATCATCCACACATCTAGCCCAATAAATATTTGTGTAACCAAAAATCAATTCATCATGAGTTTTCATATGTGATACCAAAATATGTTAAAATTTTGACATATGTGAAAATTAATTTTCATTCTAATATTTGATATTCATTTAGATCACATAGTAATATTTCACATAAAGTGAAAATATAGAAAAATAGGTGTCCTGTTTTCTGAGACTTGTAAGACAATAAAATATTTCATTTCACTAAGCATAGACCTTTAACGAAACTTATTCATCACTTCCAAAAAAATTAACATACATATTCATCATTACTACAAAAAAATATCATTAAATTAAACAATTAAAAAGGTAGAGATCTCTAGATTTACTTTTATGTTGATATTATTATAAACTCAACCTTTTATAAATTCCAAGATACTTATGTTAGAATAAAATTTGGAATACCTTTCTCTTAGAAATTTTATTAACCTATAAAAAACATTCTTCAACATACACACATAACCTACATATTTTCTAATTATGAATCCACGTAGTTATTTAATATGAACTTCTTCACCAAGGTATCTATTATGAAAAAAAACTTATCATCATTATGAAAAATTTTCTAAACATATTTTGTATAAATTTAATGAATGATTTTTGTTGTTTCTATCCTTGATATGGTATAAAAAGTATTAAAAATCAATACCTTTAATTTTTAAAAAATACTTTTTATATAGTCTTTATTTATTTCTTAATACTTCACCCTCTTCATTTAACAAGTTTTAGAACACCCAAATTGTACCAGTATCATTTTTATTATTTGGTTCTCGTATAAGTTCCCATTTATCATCTTTATAAATCTCTTATAGTTCATCATTAAAAACATGAATCCACTGTTGATACTAAAAATATTCATCAATATATTTTCTTTTATCTTTTGAACACAGGGAATTATATGTAACAAACATTGACTTTATTCTCATTTGATCATTTTTATCATAAATTATGTTTTGTAATTCCATATATTTTTTCTTTATATAATGATATTTATGAATTTATTACACATCACTAGAATTTTATGATTTTGAACCATTATTTATAGAGCATAATCATTGTTTAAATAATTTTCATGTTTCTCAACTATCTCATCTCCCCTATATTCATTATCTATGTGTTTGTGAAACTTCTTCTTCATAATTTTTTAGATATTTTGCATAAATATAATAAATTAATCTCTATGTTTATTTTTTGAAACATATATGCCATCAACCAATTTGAGCATAAGCAAGAAAAATTCTATTATCACCTCTTTGGTCAAGTTTTCCATCATTTCCACTTTTCTATTTTATGATTCCAACACACCAAAAAACAATTATGTGTTTCAAACATGGTATTTTATTGGAAAGTTTTTTAAGTATTAATATTATAACATGATATATAGAAAAACTAATTCTTGATAAAAACTGTTTTTCTCATCACCAACCATGAAAAGTAGTGATAGATATCATATTCCATAAACATTGTACGTCCATTCTCCAAAAAACATCTATTATTTATTTTAAAAACAATATAATTGTATGGTTATTAAGGTGTACTGAACTCTTGAAAAATACCATGCTTTTAAGATAATATCTAAACATTTTCATTTTTTATTCACTGCTATTATTGTTATTCAACTTCATAAAAAAATCAAAATTTATTTTCTTCTCTAATCATAAAAATTTTAAACCTGTTTGGAGCTTCTGGTTTATGTTTCAGATACATAATAGATTTAATAAAAGTAAAGTAATAAATGAAATAATTAATGTCATATCATTATAATATTATTGTTTTCTCATTGAAAAAAAAATTCAAAATGAATTAGTTTTTGGGTTGAGAAAAATAAATTTTGTATTTATTTTCCACTTTGTTTGAAATTTTTCATTTTTGAAAAATGGAACAACACCAATATCTTCTTCTTGTCAGGTCTGGAATAATATAAAAAAATTATATCATTATTAACTTTATAATATTCCTCTATCATATGTCCTAACCTTTTATGAAATATTTTATTTCATTCTATTATTCTTAGAAAAAATAATTTTGAACATATCCATCTTGAAATAAGTATCCCATTTTAAATTGGCCAATTTTAACTTGATTTGTATATACTACTAATTTCACAAACAAAAATGATAAAAATATTATTACCTTAATCAAAAAAATTTGAAACAGTTAACAACTTTTGTTTCTTCCAATATCACCCTTGGTTTCAGGAATTTTATTGTTTAATACATTTTCATTTAGAAGGGTCATGTTTTAATTTAATTAGCAACATGAAAAATAGTGATAACTGATGAAATCCAAAGCATAAAAAATAAATAAAAATTAATGTTTCTCATCATGTAATTTGGTTTCATGGAATATAAAGTCTATATGATGTATATTTCGGCATATGTGGCCTCAAGAAAATACATGAAGTGTATATAAAAACATATCATATAAATTTCTATTCCCTACAATCTATGTTAAATCCAATGTGTATTTTTTCCTCAAATATTCTATTATCCTTCCTTAAATCTCACACTTTTCCCATTTTTGAATTCTATTGATTCTAAACATCCTAACTTCGTTGACATCAAATATATGGGGGATCATTTGTAATATAAAAAGGTTAGGGTTCTATTCTCCCTTCACATGGTGGAACCTATCATCTTCGAGTGATTTTAACCATAGATCAGTGTTATTATACCAGAATAAATGTGTCTGAATTTGTGTTGATGACATCTTTTGGTATTTTGATAAGGTAGAAGGATGAAAAAATTATATTCCATGGAATCATCATGGATCCGTTTTGCTAATATTGTTGAGGTAGGGGGCTTCTCTCCCACTATATTATTATTTACCTTTCTAGAATGAACATTTGTAAATCATAGTAATGTTGTGATAAAATTATTTTTAAAATACCTTTTAATATAATTTCAAAAGGGTATGTTTTTTAATATATGATTTTGTTAAATAAATGTTTTATTTTAAATTTTGGCCTAAAGGTGAGGTGTGTGTTCTTAAGATTTTGTGACAGGTAAATTTTGGAAGTACCTTCATAAAATGATAATAATTTCATATGGTTCATGTCCAGAAGTACCACCATCAAATAACAATAATTTGGGATGGATCATGGTCAGATGTACATGAGTCATGATGGCACCAAATAATAGTTTGGTGATTGGATGAATTTTAACTTGTGACAATAGGGAGGTCCATGGCTTCATGAAAATTGTTTGTGTGTGTGGGGGTGTGTAATAATGTAAATTATACTAATGTAAATAGAATGGTTTTATAATATTTATATTTATATTGTTTTATATGAAATATATCTATAGTTTTTCCTGTATTTTCAATCTTTTTTTCATTTATTTTTTTGAAATGTGCTAACAATTTTTTTTCCTACAGGAATGTGATGGTAAGTATTTAGTGAAATTATAAAGATTGTTTAAATGATTCATTTCATGGTAACAATAGTTTATTTTTAGATTCCATCTTCTGAGATACATTGAAGGATCACATGTTATACATTTCTTGTGTTTATTCTATAAATCATTGTTCTGTTACTAAGGTTGAAACATGGGAGTGTCTCTATCTTGGTATGGGATGATGACACTTCGGTTTTGATGTCTTTTAACATTGAGTATTATTATTTAACTTTTATTTCCCTTTTTAAAAGTACTTGGTGTTATTCTGCATTGGTATTGAATTTATTTATGTGTCTAATTATCATTAATATTTTATCCTATATAGGATATTATCTCTTTATAGGATGTCTGTTCTTCAGGGAAAACCATCCCCCATTCCCTCTAATACCCTTGGAATTTTTTTCTAGCCTTATTTTCTTCATGATTTAAACCATTATAACTTTTCCACTACTTATTCCAATAAGAAGGGGTGGGGTGTAAGAAATTATATCAATCCTGGTCGGTCAAAATATATTTTTTGAAACAATTGTATTAATTTGTCCTATAAATTAGTTTAAAATTATATAAATTTTATATAGTAATTAAGTTGGGTTTATTTCTAGGTGTTAATATTTTCAGAACACGAAATATATATTATTAAAAGATGTAACTTACCTTTTTTTAAGAACAAGTTACTAGGGTGGTTTTAGAACATATGTTTTATAATAAAATTCTTATAGTATTATTTATCTCGTCATCATTGGTATATTTGAGGATTGTTTGATACCAATGATTATGATAATAGATCCCACTAGTATTTCAATGTAGATCTTCTGTTCATATGATTTTTGAAAAATGAATAAAATGATTTATCCTCGAAATAATGGTTCCACTAGTTATTTATTCTCGTAGGGATCATTGTTTATGATGTTTTAGAATTTATTAAAGAAATTAATTCCTGAAGATAAATATTCTAAGTGGAGTATTATTTTAGTTAAAGAAAATTAAATCAGCAATATGACATAAAAACTAGTAGGAAAATTCATCTGAAAATGTGATTTCACCAGAACCACAGGTGAACCAATAACTTGTACATATTATTTTGAATGAATATTGAAAATTTGATAGGGTAAATCAAAATGATGAACCAAATAGACTAGATCATTTATAATAGTTTATGAATCAATATACACTGATGTTTTGAAGTGATTTAGAACATAAATATTACATGTTTACCTAAACCAAATAAATTAGATTTTAAATTTATGATAAATAATTATATATCAATGATTCCTACTATTTATGGGTAGATAAGATTACTATAAATGGAAATTTTTTCTATAAATTTCCCATGGTAGATATGTTCAACCATATACCATTATCTTGGAGAAATATAGTATTTTTATGAATTTTAAATAATTTAATAAATTAATTTTTATTAAAAAAAATCATTTGTTTGAAATACATTAAATATTATAATATTATATTTGTCTAATATATGTAAAGTGGTTCCAACAGAAAATTTATTTTTATATAAGGATGATATCGTCTTAATATAATAGTAATAATAAATTTTTATCTATTTATATATCACTTTAAATGTTATTTATTAGTTTAACTACATGGTTAACATATCATAACCTTAATGATGATAATTATTTTATCAACATTAATGGTTTGAAATTATGATTATAAGTTTCTAATTATCTGATTAATAAAAACTGCATTTCATTACTGGAAATTTTTTGACATAATTTTCCTCTTGAAATATTTTATTTATTTTTAAATAATTTAGTAATATATATTTAACATAAAAAAATATTAGTTTCATCTTAAGAACTATTCCAATAATTTGACATTGAACAAAAATTATTACCATGGAATTTAGAGAATAATAGTACACAAAAATTAAATATTCTATATTTATCTTTGAATGTTATGTGACTCTTTAAATCTACCAAAGAATATTAAATTTAGAGATTTTTTTAAAAATAAATTTTATTTTTCAATTAATTTTATAAATGTTATATCAGAGTTGTGTAATAATTTAAGAAAATTATTAAAAAACTAAAAAATAAATAACAATTACCATGAAAAAAATATATTTAATATATAAAATTAAAAATTATAACTGAACATACCCACTTTTCTTTCTTATATATATATAAGGAAATACTATTACATTATTGAATTTATTGTTGTCTTAAAATAATATAAAGGTCGTAATCAAAACAATGGAATAATGTAGCCATATATTCAAAGAAATATATTTAAATGAAATAATTATACACAAAAAATCCTATAAATTCAAGTGTTATTGAAATTATAAAACCTCATTACAATGTCTTACCTCTATTTTACTCATTTTACAATTACTGAATTTTAAAGTATTTACCACTATTTATATTTATAATGAACGAAAGAAGAGAGCAATTTAACAAATTTGAACCACATTATTATAAATATGGAATCCATTTTTCGTGATTTAATTTATATAAGTTGAATAATTTAATTTCCAAGTAAACCTACAAAGCCTGATGAAAACAATTTTCCATGGAAATATTTTTGTTTATTGTATAAAAGTGTTTATAAAAAATCCAAAATAAAGATAATTTTAATGATCATAATTAAATTATTAAAATAAAAATGACATAATTTCAATTTGAAAACCCTTGGAATCAAAATTTTCATTTAATATTATTAAAAAATTAATTTTTTTAATAAAAATTTATATTTTTCATTATTCATTGAAAAACTAATCTTTTATGAAAATCATAAAAATTTCACTTGTAGATATTTATGATATGTTCATTTTTAGAAATAATTTTAAATTGTCAATTACAATTTCTAACAGTGGTATGAAATAATTATATAATTTATTACCAAACATTAGTATGAACTATTTTTGGTGAAATGTGTATTTTCAAATCTTATAATGACTACTAAAAATATAATTTCATCATTTAAATCATTTATACAATTTTTAAATTTTTTATTCTATTTTATGATACCAATTTAATGGATAGGTTATAATTTATAATATATTATAGTCCATTAATATTCAAGGCCGTATGTTTCATGAGAAATCAATGAAATTAAATTTTCTTAAGAAAAATATTATATAAAATATCAGAGTGTTATATAAATGAGTATGCATACCCTAAATACATAGGCTAGTTGGTCTCTTAAGTCCCTTTAATGCATTGATGGGATATTATAACCCCACCAATGAAAAACTATTCCTGTTAATCTTTTATATGAAGGAATGAATAATAAATACAATATATAACCAAAATGACTTAATAGACAATAAACAAACTCATTCAAATGCACTGTGTACATATTGTAAATGTTTCACTAACCAATAAATGGAATATGTCTTTATGTAAGAATCCCTAAATCTAACACCATAGAGAGTAACCGATATATGGTTAATTCAATAGTTTCCCTCAATTAATAAATAGAATTATATGATCATAATGTATCTAGAGAAATAAGTTGATTGGAATATTAAGAAATTTCAAGGGTGAAATAAAAACACTTAGAAGGATGTTGACATAGACGAAAAACAATTTCATAAGAATAACTATTTGAATGGTGTTACATAAAAATGGATCAAGGATCAGATCATTTGACTCCCAATTTTCCAACACACAATGAAATATTCCACTAAAGAATTTATAGACTGATATAGGAAAAATTACTCCAAATAAGATTAAAAACTTATAGAAAATTTTTAAAATGGAATCCAAATCGTAAGATTATTTTTAAAAATAAAATTTATCATGGTCATAAAATATGATATTACATTTTAAATTAAAAAACAAATCAAAATGTTATAGTGAACAAGTCTAAATAATTTTCTTTTAAAAAAATCATTAATAATAGATACTTAAAAATTAATAATTATTATCATAACAAACTTTTTAATGGAAGATAATAATAAGTAAATTAAAGTGAATAACATTTTTAATATTTTGATAAAAATAGTTTTGTAACATATATAAAAAAGAGGATAAATAAAATTGATTTTAAAAGTATGAAGGGGGTAAATAATTTTAAAATTAAATAACATATAATTATGTTTCTAAATGTAAATATGAAAATTTATGGTAATAGGAAATATGGACTTGGAAGAGATAAAACCTTTACAAATAATGATAATAATTCTTAAAAACATCTCACTTTTATAAGAATGAAATTTAAAATGATGGTTTTTTTAATTATAATTCTTATATTCACCAAATAGAGATGATCCGATATCATAAAAAAATGGTATTGAAAAATATATGTGACCTAGAATAATGAAGTTCAATATTTTACAATATAACCCAAATAAATAAGAATAAGTTTAAAAAATTATCTCTACAAATATCATAATTATGGAAGTAATCACCCTTCAAAAAAGGATTTCATTAGAAATAATGGGAATTCGCAAGAAACTAAATTGGAAATAAAATAATATGAAAACAATACAACATAGAATAATGGGGGTTCATGGATAATTATTAAATGTCAATGAATGGAAATTTGGTCATAAAAAACCCTTATGGATTGGGTAAAAAATTAAACACTCTTGAATGATCAAATTTTAATTTGAAAATAAAATACCTTGTATATAAAGGGAATCTTGATGTAATGAATAAAAAAATTAGAATGTATATTTTCAATATCTAAATTACTATATAAAACAAAATATATCTCAATTATTTTATATTGAGACAAATATCCTTACCTTTAATCCTGCATAGTAGAACATGCTCTAACCACATGTAAAATAAATAAATATTATTATGATTTCATAGAATCATATTATCACCTATAATCTACAATAAAATAAATTTATAATATTTATTACTGATATATTAGTTAGTTTCAATTTATTTTCATCGTCATATGTTATTAGCTTTGATTTTTTGGTTAATACTAGTTTTATAATAGTAGTGCTGACTATTGTTTATGGATTAAATTTTTATCATTAAAATATAAGTATATGTACTTCAATATATGTTTCATAATGATTTATAATATCCAAATTTATTTCATAGGTATTTTCATAATTATTTTTGATGATGATGTAGGTGACGAGCTTGTTTCAGTAATTCTTAACGAAAAAAGGGTTATACAATAATAATAAGTTAATTATTAATACAAATTTTCTTGAACCACAAAATAAAAAACACTATATCACTAATATTTATTTTTTCCATTATTTATGTTTCCATAGTCATCCATCATTGAAATTTATCACATTTTTCATGTAGGTTGTTAAACCGACCCAAATAAGAAAAATCCATAGTCAATAGGTGAGTATGATTAAAAAAGTGATTCTTTTGGAAAAATAATATTATTAAATAAGAATAATTATATTATTATATGTTTTTAATTTCATGAATCAAATTTTGATATATCATTAAGAATAATAAAATACTAGATAAAAATGAAGTATGTTAACTTTATCGAGGTGGTGGTCCACACGTGCAGACATGTGACACATTTTTTTCAATAAATTTGGCGGAAGATATGGAATGGTTTATAATTTCATAATATTAAAATTTTTATTATGATCATAATAATCGATTAAATAAACCATCTCAACTATCCATGCATGAAATTTATGAAAAATCAAATACATCATTCATGGAGTTGATAATCAACATATATATATGATAATGATTTTATTTTTTTAAGTAAAGTAAAAAATGGAATTTAATGAATACTATATAATTATAATAAATTTCTTTTATATGAATAATAATAATAAAATTATTATTTTACAAATAAAATATATCATATTGATTTTGAAGGGAAAATAAATCAATTCAACTGAAATAAAGAGTAATTATGACTTTTTATAATGATCAATGGAAAACTCCTTTACATGAAGGATTATTCCTTTAAAGGGTGGTCTTATGGGAATAAAATGTTCACTATGATGTGTGTAATAATTTTTTGGAGATATTATTTGGGTACATTTTTGGTCAAAAATTGTATATAGGTGTGAGGATTCATGATGGAGAAGGATCCATTTATAAGTAGGGGAGTGAACTTTTTTGTAATAATATATATGTAAAAATATCTATTCACTGATCAAATGGTTATAATAATGGGAAAATTTTATTTTTGGAAGGGTTGAGGTTGATAAATATATATAATTTTATTTTCATACATGTTTTTTACATGTTTTAAGCATCTCACTCTTATATTTTTCAGTATTACTATTTTTACTTTGGAAATTAATTTTTACCATAATAATTTTATTAAAACTAATAAAAAAGTGGGAAATATTATAGAACTTGGAAATAATGATTACAAATATGAAATAAATTTTTATAAATTATATTTCTCTTGGTTAGATAATCTTGTTTTAATATTTGCGTACAAAATACATAAAAACCATTTTTTTGAAAAGTGTATTTTTTTCTGAAAAATTATGACTAAAAAATTTATTAATGCTGTCAATATAAATGAAACTAAGTGGATAATTATTGAACAAATATAAAATTCAATTTTCATTTAATGTCAATTTCAATCAAAATTCTAACTTTTTTATAATTTGATAGATTAAAACATTCTAAAAATTGTTTTATTGAATTTAATATTACCCATGTTTCAAAATGATAAATAATTGTGTTATAAAATAAATATAGTCATTTGAAATTAATATTTTTACTCCATAATTAATTAATTGATTAGGAAAAATATTTTCTATGTTTTATAGTCATACTTAGTTTATGCACATTTTATAAAAGCTATGGTATATGTACAAACATAATTTCTCACTATTCAAATTAAAATAAAATATTTTTAAAATATAAATAAAATTCAACCTTAGATGTTTTTTAAATTTTAATAAACAAAATTGAGCTGATTTTGTAAAATAAAATTTCAAAAAATTCTGCTTTTAAATTTTAAATTAAAAAATGAAATATAATGAAAAAACTTTTTATAGAAGAAAATGACTTCTAAATATTAACTAATTTTATTCATAACTCCTATAAATTAAATTTTCTATTAGGTTCAATCTATTATTTATACTGAAAATTTTATATATCTATAATATATTTAGTGTATTAAAATATAACACAAAAAAAGATAATTTTTAAAAAATGCATTTTGAAAATAAAAAAATGTTATTAGATATTTATTAATCTTAATTGGATTTCATTAGTTCAATAGTATTAAAAATTTAAATTATATATATATATATCATAATTTTTCCCTATATTTATACATACCAATTTAATAGGGGCATTACGATGGTTATGTAATTTTTTTGTGGTTCACTTGGTTGGTGTTGTGTGTATCGAATGATATCAAAGACATATGGTTTCAGTTAAAAATATATATTAAAAGGTTATATTATAACATTATCCCACACTTAAAAAAAATTTCCCCAAACAATTACAATTATCCTTTAATAATAAAATACATAAAGGTGTCCATAATATATACATGATTCAATAATTTTTTTCTAAGTCAACCACCACACAATCTTATCTAAGACTTTAAAACACATCACTTACCTCTTATTTAACATATATAATTTCCATTTTTGATATATATATGTTCCAAATATTCTAACATTGTTTTTATATGACATAAGTGTTTTAGGAGACATACCATTCCTATATTTATTCTCATTATCATGTTTCCTACCAAATATGAATACCAAAATAATTATAAAAATATATAATAAGCGTAAATATGAATATAAAACTAAATCATAGGATTTCATCCACTATTAGGTCTTCATTTAGACCTTTAGTATTATTAGTTAAATCTAGTTATCTTTAAAAAAGTATCATGTACTTCTTACATATTCCAAAAAATAACTATACAAAAATTATCAGAGTCTTTCTTATATTATTCTATATCCAGAAATTGGGGATATATTTTCACTAAAAATTTAACATTACATTTATCCATAAATTGACATATAAGTTTATATATAAACTAAATTATTAATTTATATGTTACAATCTATGTAATCCATGGTCATTTTATATTGGTCCATTTTAGTTATTTACTTATATATTTTAATCCTTTATAATAGTTCATAATGATTATATAGATTCTCTAAATCATATAACGTGGAAATTTATAGAAAGTTATGTTGTGTTAGACCAATACACTGTGCATAGAGTAAATATTGGGCTGATACACATCGATCCATTTTAAAGTTTATTACCACTATATGAATCTATTTAATAGTTTTGTCCACTTTACAGTATCAAGATTGGGATGTAATCTATGGGTAACCACACCCTCCATAATCTTCTAAAATTTAGGATTTTTTCCTAGGTATAGAATTATACCTATAGATTTCTACAATTTCCCTTATTATAATCCCACAAAAAAAATTTATATTAAAAATTACTTTAAATTAAAATTTTATACCAACCCATAACATTATATATACCTTGAATTTATTATTATCTTTAACATATCATCCTTTGATGATATTTTTAAACAATTAATTATCCAAAAATAATGAAATTTTAATCATTAAACTCATATAAACCCTGATATAATACCCAATATAATTATAGGGTAATAAATATTTTATTATTACATGATTTCTAAAAAATAGTATATTACCTTCATTCCCATGACCATTTTCATTGGAGTTTTAGATAATTTAGACACATTATTAATTAATATATCCCACATCATTCGCATAAAATGTAATATTTCTCAATTCATTATGAACAAATTAATCTATATTAAATAATCAATATATAACATAAATCATCCACACATTTTGTTCCTCTATAAAAATAAATTTTAATACTATTCTTCATAATCTAGGGATATATAAACATAAGAAGGGAGATCTCAAACACGTAGTATGGAAAGCCTTTTCTAGATGACATTATAGAATAAACAAGGAAAAAAATATTCAAAATAATAAAAATTTAAAAATTACAAATTAAAATGATGTGAGAATGAAATAAATAAATTGATTTAATAACATTGTAAATAGTAACATGGATTGTAATAACAAGTTTTATAATGATAAAATAAATAATGCCAGACTTGTGCATGTCTTGTTCTAATAAAATTTATATCATCAATTCCATACCTGAATAAATATAAATCCATTAAGAAAACATCCTTTAAATCTAAATAAATAGGTATGAATACACTAAATACTAAATCAATTTTGTCACATTAGATCTACCGATGCATTGATGGGTTGTTACATGTCTCACCTATCAACAATTAAATCCACGGAATTCATCATATAATGTAATTAATCAATTATAAAGTATATAACAAAAATTATTTAGTAACAAATAAACATCTATATTGAAATATAATGTATATATATTATCAATATATCTTCAATAAATAAGTGTAATACCTCTCTATATAAGAATCCCTAATAACGTTATATAGAGTAATGGTTAGATAGGGAAGTCAATAATATCCTAACTAAGAAAAGTAATTATATGGAAATAATCCATCCAAAAAGAGAATATGGATGATATCATTAGTTAATTTCTCAAGTGTAACGCAAAATAAATGAATTAATTTGATATAGATGAAAAAATCATTAGAACACTATAAATAAAATCACATAAAAAAGATCATGAATTGGATCAGCCGATAAAATTATTTAAATCACATAAAGGAATATTTTACCATGGAATATAGTGGGCGATTCATGAAACAATAATCAAATGTAGGTATATATTTTAAAGATAATTAATAAATTAGAATCAAAATTGTAAATTAGTTTTTAAAATATGATTTTACCATAGTCATTGATGACAAATTTATGGGTCATATTCAATAGTCATTTTTAGAAATTTGAAGTAATTATTTTTGAAAACATTATCATTTAAATAAATTCGTTAATAATAAAGGCTTGAAAACAATATAATGGTTATCTTGAGATACAAAAAAATTGAAGGTAAAAATGTGAATTCATAGGGAATCCTGTTTTTAATAATATGATAATACCCTTTTCTTAACCACATTGTATAAATGATAAAAAAATATCCCATTAAAAAGAGTAAAGTAAAAAAAATGGAGGTCACATTTTATAATGTATAATTTGGTTTTTGAAAATGATTGAGAATGTTTGTATAATGAAAATATATATGCATATAATAAAAAGAATATTTTCAAAAAACTGTAATTTTTATTAAAAGTTTTATCCATTTATGAGAAATAAATTAATTGGGGAAGGGGTATACAATTTTAAATTTTACATTCCTTAGATGCATAAGAGAGTATATCATAAATAGTATGGAATATAATATTATATGTGACAAAGGATATGGATGTTTAATAAGTAATATTATAACCCAATGAAACGAAATTTGAGTGCTCAAAATTTCATCAGACTATCATATTCAATAATGTTATAAATCTTCATAAATGATCTAATGATAAAAAAAATAAATCCATATAAATTAAAGTTGTATTAAAATTTTATTGAAATTTTGAAAAACATAATTCAATATTAAAAAAATTGGGTTAAAAAATAATCATCAAAACTCAATAAAAACAAATTTAATTATGAATAATCCATATGGTTTGTGTAAAAAATAAATTTAATGGTATAGAAAGAGTGATACTGAAATAGAACATCCAATACCATTAATATAAATTCAATCATGATATATTATATCAACATTGTATTACATCTTGAATGTAAAAAATAGGTGCATAAAACCAATCATTTCTCATGGAGTTGAAATTTAGGCCAAAAACCATACCATTAATTCATTAAAATGTTCTTGAAACTATTTTATAATAATTAATAACTATCTTAATCAACAATTCAGATCCTTATTCATACCTATAAGCTTTTATAAACATAATTTTTTTTCAAATATTATAGTTATTTATATTTTATTTTTTTCAGTGGATGTTATGTGATTCAATAATTTTTTTAGTATAGTTTCATAATGGATGTGTTGATTCGTGTTTTTATATTAATGGTTAATAATTATTATTTCACTATATAAAGATAAATAATTTTTTTATAAATACTTATTATGTTTTTATTTCATTTCACAAGTATTTTGGTTATGATTCATACTGATGATGTTGGTGATGAGCATGTTTCAGTAATCTTTAAAACGGGTGGTAAATAAATAATATAATAAATATTAATATAACCCTTCCTAAACCATAAAAAAATATTATCATATTTATTTCTAATAACACTAGTAGTTAAATTTCAATATCCGTCTATGATAAAACTTTATACCCTTCTTTACGTTCATGGTTAAACCGACCCAAACAATAACATGCAATAATCTATGGGTGAGTACAGCTAAAGAGGATATTATTTTTGAATAATATAATTATTATATAATAATTATTATAATGTTATAAATGTATATTTAATTACTAGACTAAAAATGAAATACACTGTTTTCATGAATGTGGTAATTTGCATGTATTTATAGGCGATGTGTTCGTTGCCCATAGATCAAGTGGAATATGGAGAATGGTGTATAATTTCATTATATTAATATTTTTATATATATAAATTAATAAATTAAATTCCACATCAAAAAAATTCATTCAATGAAGTGAATAAAAATCAAACACATTATTTATGGAGGTTATAGTCCATACATACGAATAATGATGTTTTTGTTTTTAAAAGTAAAAGGGAAAGGATAGTTAATGATTATTCCTTCATCAAAATAATATATAAATATTTTAATTATTCTTAATTATTTATTATATAATGGATAATATATATATTAAAAAGATGTTATAAGAAGGAAAATAATTGAAATTGAAACTGAGAAATTATGAATTTTTACGAAACTCCATGGAAAACTCAATTAAAAAAATAATTAAGCCTTTGAAGGATGTTATTTTGAGAATAAAATGACTAGAAAAATGTGTCTAGGAATTTTGGGGACTGATTTGGGTAGTTTTTTTCAATCTAAGTTTCTTTTTGTGTAAAGAGAAGTGGGATGGTGAAGAATTCTTTTACAAGAGGAGAGAGTAACATTTTTGTAATAATATAAAAGGAAATGTCACTATTAAATGGTTAAATAGATATAAAAATAAACAATAATAGTGTTTGTTAATATATGAGATTAATAAATCCCTATAGATACATTTTACTAAATATTTTACCATATTCTTAAGCCATTTAAAAATATATTTCTTACTTTTAGAATTTTTTTCTTATATCGTGGTAACAAATTTTTACATAAGTAATTTACTTCTATGAAAAACACATAAAATTAGAGATAGTGAATATTTTTTACCTATTGATTCAAAATATGATACAATTGTTTAAAAATAAAACTTATAGATATTAGGGAATTTTTTTTAATATTATCTCATATAATAAGAAAAAAACTATTTTAAAGAAATGTATATTTTTATTCTTAAAAATTATGACTAAGATAAAATAGTAAATTTTTTGATTTCTATGAAATATTTTTTTTTATTAATGACATAATATTTATATTTTCTTAAGAAAAAAAAACTGAATTCAAACTATTAGATACATTTCTTGAAAAGAAGAAAATAATTTATACTTAGTTCAAAGAAAACTAATAGAAATAAATTATATTGAAATGAATAATACAAAAGTTTCATAATTAATAAAATTACTACTTTTATTCATATTTCATTATTAAAAATGTTTTATAATTATTTTAGTCATAAATTGATAAAAAAAATTCCTAAAAGATACAACCCGTATATAAACTGTATTTTTAACTATTGACCTAAAAAGTAAAATATTTCTATAGAATCCCAAGAGAATCAACCAAATATAACTTAGATATTTTGAATCTAAAAATTAATTTCAGGTTCTTCGATTTAAATTCTATAATTTAAAAGTATAAATTTTTAATAGATATATAATATATAATGAAAAACAATTTTTAAAAGGAAAATATCATTTTCCCTATTAACTATTATTAATATTATTTATTTTCAATTACTAATTATATTAGTGTTAGTATATTATTTATTTAAAATATATATTTTACACATAATATATTTTTATTCTCAAAATAAAATTCATTAAAAAAATACAATTTTAGAATAAAAATATTTTTCTATAATAAAATTATATTATTAGTTATTGTGCTATATTAATTTCATTTCATTAGTTCATTGGAACTACAAGATAGATTTATTTCATCTTTATATATGTTTTTTTATAATAATGTGACATACATAATTACCTAAACATTAAATATCTACTTTAAAACTGTTATATAAGTTATTAGATTTTTTTTTGGTTTTGCCAGTATCACATGCTGTCAAACACATTAGGTTTCAAAGGAAAATTTAATTTCGAAGCCCGAGGTGTTATTCACACATAAATATATCCTTTTTTATTTTACCTAATTTTTATTCAAAATTGTTAACAAATAAACTAAAAAAATAATATTCAAATGTATATATATAGTGTATAGAATATACAAATAGGTTAACATAATATCCCCAAACTCCTTATACCTCTCTAAATTTCACACATATACATATATGATTTTGAATTATATGTTATGTGATGGTATATATTCCAAAACAGAAAAAACATATAGATATTTACATTTGTGTTCGAGAATATGTATGTTTTGTATCATGTAATAATGTGTGTGTGCACATGATCTCACTTACATAGTGCACTTCTACACACACACACAAATATTTAGTTTTTCATGCTTTAAAAACATTAAAATATGAAATTAGGAATACATATGGTCTCAAAAATATAAAAAAAAATTGTGGAATAAAATGAAAAAAAATGTAAAAATTTAATAAAAAAAATATACTTATGTGTAACATCTCAGAATTTCTGTGTATTTTCTTATTTATATGGAATTATTTAGAGACTGAAAAATTTTAAAGCAAGTGATTCTGAGTTCTAGAGAGCATGGAACATAATTTTTAACTTTTTTAAGGTACGTTTAGTAAACATGTGAGCATGATTTTTTATCTTTCGAACTGGTGCATAGATTAAAAATATGAGGGCCCTGTTTAATTCTAAATGTCGAGACTCAACTATAAATTACTTAACTTTATCTGAAAAGTTCCTTGGAGGAAAGTTAATTTTTAGACATTTTGAGAAAAATAAAAAAATAATTTAAAAGAATTATTTTAATTTCTTTCTCAATTTTGAGTGGTGGACGACGATGTTGGGGGCAGTGAAGGGGCGGAAACAATGCACACTAACGAGTCTCATTGATTGTTTTTTAACTCATACAGTAACAACTCTTTAGTGATGCATGATAACGACATTGATTCTTAAATAAAACTGCGTAACAACATAATGTCACATCCTAATGGAAAAATTGCGACGTGATCCTATTTATAGTTCGATGCGCTGGGAAAATATGGATTAAAAATTTAATGGATTCTCTGGTGAACCACTTACGAACATTTATACCAGCGAATAATGATGAATGCTAGTGGAACATCATCATTTTTTACGCCTTTCGATGATTGGAGCCGGGATGTGATGTTGACGTCTTAATCCCTGGAGGAAAACATTGGGGAATTATACATCATAAGAGGTAGGGTTTCTTGATTTGATGTTACTCCTTGTCCTTTTCTAACAATGACAAACACGTATCAAGCCACAAATTGGTTGATCCATGGTTTGTGCTTTATGTGGGAGGGTAATTTATTCTTGGGAAAATTTTTTTATTCAAGGTCCAAATCTTGGAAAATAATGATTGAACAGAAACTCCTAGAACTTCCCCCATCTATAATCCTCTAACGCAGAGGCCTCGGGCTGATACAAACAATGCCCAATAACTTTTATTTGTGCGTTCTGGGTTTATGTAGCATCAATATTATGGAAAGGCAGGTTTGGGATCTTTGCGATGAAGAGGTGATCCCCAGAGGCCACAAACGCTGACGACTCGAATACTGGACCACCAAAGTGTGTCATTTAGTCTGCCAAACTACATGTCAGTGCGTTGGCTTCTGCCAGCCTCACCAGAAGTAGAGTGTATTTGGCCCACACCAGTGGGCTGTGTTGATTGGGAAACCGCGACACCGTAGTCGCAGAAATTCTCTAGAGGACACGACGGAATTTTGGAGGATGTGACACTAGGTGGGGCACAATCTGGAGGGAGGACCCACATTCGGGCCATCCTGATGGCTAGCGAAGCCATAGACTATTGACCGTGGCTGGTGGAAGGACATCGCGCCCGTGGGGCCATGGGGGGAGCCAGACACAGCGGCCAGGCTCTATCTGGTTAGGTCAGCACCACCAGCTGCACCCCACATCCGGTCTCCAACAGGAGGGTCGAGCACCCAGATGGACAGACAACACTGCCGGGCCAGAACTGCCCCGACGAGTCGGACCCACACCGGTGGGCCACACCTGTGCTCACTTTGAGCCAGGTCATACTAGATCGGGTCATTGAGAAACTCAGTAGGATAGACCCCTGGTCAACTGGGCCAAGTCCAACAAGGCTTATGGGGAATAACCCACAAACCAGGGCATCCCAGACTGACCTCGACCTACACTAGGTCGGATCGACCCCATCTTAATGAACCGTGGAATGTAGGACCCCCGGTCTGGGTTGGTTGGGTCGGTCTGACCGGGTCAGACCGGGTCCCATCGAAATCAGTCACCTAGTTACTAAAACACTGGTATCTTGTTAACCACATATCTTATTGATGTGTTGTTTGCGGAGTTGGGACACTCTAGATGATGTTTATCTTTTGACATGCTCATTGGTGACTTTCATGGATGATGAGATGGTACGAAGGGATTGAGTAGTGTTCCTCCCATGTGCACCAAGTACAGAACCCTACAACTGGATGAGACCTAATGACTTCTGACTTGTGGCCATATGGGAAATGCATCTGAGAATTTTTAGGCCCACAGTGGGAAGCACATCTCTATTACATTGCAGGACCATGGAACATGACGAGTATGAGTACCTCAGTAGTCCATGACTAGTGAGAAGCACCTCTCTGTGACTTTTCAATCCCACAGTACACAAGGGGGAGGAGTACATAAGTAGTCCATGGTTAGTGGGAAGAAACTCTTTCTGACATGGATGGCCCATTGTACTCGCTATAGGAAGTGTACTCCAATAACTGTGGTGTTCGAGGATGTGATTGATAATGCTACTGTTACTACCCTAAAATATACTTGATGTGATTTGTCTTGTGTTTCATAAATGACATTGAGGAATTATTTTGTGGTTTTTTCATTTGTTTTGGAATCCTTAATGATTACTGTTTTACTCACCCCTGCACATGCTTCACCCATAAATGTTCTGTCTGGGGTAGATAACGGGTGTTCTACTAGGGTGCTCAGGGAGACAGGACGACAGACTCCTCGATAATGGACATGGTGGGCTAGGACCAAGTGGTGCCCAGTACGACCGGGCGGAATGGACATAATAATTCGGCTTTAGGTAGCTTCACTACTCTCATGATTATGGGGGGTTATCTGCGGATGGCCATCAGGGTTTCCTTTTTTTACATGTTGTTTTAAGTTCTTTTTTGGGTCTGTATTTTGGCCCACAAACATTCATTTGTACATGAACTCAGCCTTGTTTTAGTGGTACTTTTTCCCCTTTTAGTGTGTTGGGATGGGGTTGGGCCTGTGAGTATGTGAAAGTACTCAGAGAAATGCCTCCCACATGTAGGTTGATTCCTTTGGTGCTAGTCACTTGCTCTTGGCCTTTGGGAGGTGGTCATGGGTTTGTCATGGCATGGGCCTCGGGGAAAAAGTTTTGACAAAGTTGTATCGGAGAGCAGCTGGTTTCCCTCAAAGACTGAGTGTATGTGTTTTTTAGGGAAACATTATTATGTTTTGTGAGTAAGACTTTCAAAATTGGGGAGTCCCATATTGGTGCGGCAACTGATATATCCATACACCAAGAACATGAATTCTATTTTTGGCTAAATACATGAAAACACTAGTAGAATAAGTGTCTCTTTATTTTAAATAAGAGTTATCTCACCAGGTATAACCTTCTAACCACAGTTCATCTTGATCTATCTAAGGATTCATCCATGTGGATAACCATCCAGGATCCCAATAGGAGGTCATGAGGACATCCCACCTAGGGAATATGCATCCTTTTAGGGACTAGTTCTAGAGATTCCCCCTGGTGGTGCACCAGTGCTAACACCACTCGATGTTCAACTTATAATGTTGGTAGTTACAGTAGAGGATGTTCGTAGTCTCAGTGACCTACATCAGTCTCACAGACAGAGACCTCCTAGGCTTAGGGGAGAGATGGATCCTAGAGATTCTATGGAATGGATGGAGGCTATAAGACACATCTTCCACTTATGGAGGATGTTGCATAACTAGATGTCTTTAAATGCAGTGAGACTTTGGCATGTCTCCATGGGGAGATGGTGTACTTTGAACATCCAGACTCACAATGAGGTGACCCTCACTTTGGATGACTTCGAGAGGCATTTTTTAGTGTAGTTTTTACCCACGACCTTGTGCTCTGTGCACATCCCAGAGCTGCTTCCCCTATAGAAGGATAGCATGATGGTGGCTAGGTACTATGAAACGCTGAAGAAGCATTCCTTCAACTCCACATATATGGTAAGAGATCCTTTATTTATAGTTCTATCCTTTGCGCAGGGACTCAGGCGACATATCAAGGGCTTCAGTGGTGCCTCTCAGTATCCCTACCTAGGTCGGGCTACTGGAGCGAGCCCTTCTGATGGAGATCTTCTTGGAGGAGAAGGAGCACATAGCCAGAGCTACAATCAGACCCTAGGGAGCAAAGTCTTTGGCAGTCATCAGTAAGAAGATCCATGGTCCCATCCAGGATAGGTCTTTTGGAAGCTGACCCCAGGACTTAGGGTCAGCAGTGTGCGGCTCCCAGGCCTGAGGGAGTCATACAGGGGCCAGAAATTGCTACTCCTATAGCCGGAAGGGACACATGGAACGTGACTGACCGACCCTCCGTACAGATGAACAATAGATGATCGAGGGCCCGCTGAGCTAGCGGTAATGGTTTCAGTGAGGACATATGCATGGGGATGGATGTGGAATGTTAGTTGGATGAGTGGCAGGCAGTGGGTGATGGTTTCAGTTGTTACTACCACCACCCCTAGGTGGTCTACCCCTACCGTAGGGAGCACACAGACAAGTGCAAGCTCCACTTCAGGAAACAGAGGATTAGGACCACCACACTCCAGAGAAGATCTGAGGTATGATATTTGACTTATACACCCTAGTTTCAGTACTTATAGACACAGGTGAGAGTCACTCCTTCCTTTCCCTGTCTCTTTTTTGAAGCTCGGATATTCTGGTGGAGCCTTTGGCATGATCCTTATAGTTAGAGACACTTACGGGAGGGGATTTGATGATTATAAATAGGTGTCAGTAGTGTGAGATTACTCTAGGAGGGGAGATATTTAGCTGGGATCTCCTAGTAGAAGATTCAAGGCCTTATGATGTCATCATGGGAATGAAATTTTTATCCACAGTTCATACGCAGATCGAATGTTTTAGGATTACAGTGTGGTGTTCCCATGGAGATGGGTCTAAGTCTTCCTTCATCAATAATAAGAAAACCCTTGAAGCATAGGACTGACTCTCTTGGAGGAGGGTGCAAGAGATCACTCACCTGTTGGCTAGCCTCACCCTGGGTACAGTGGAGGAGATGTTTCCATGCTTTCCTATAGTGGTTGATGAGTAAGAGGATGTTTTTTTGATGAGATTACAATTATACCACCTCATTGAGATGTAGATATATATATATATTGACATGTACCCTGATAATACACTAATATCCATAATGGCATATCGAATGGATCCCATAGATCATTGCGAACTAAGGGTATAACTGGAGGACATGCTATATAAGGGGTTTGTAAGGCCCAACATTTCACCAGGGGCATCCCCAGTGATTTTTTCCAATAAGGTAGATGGGATTTTGAGATAGTGCATGAACATCTGGCCCCCAAACTAGGTGATTGTGAAACACAAGTACACAATACTGAAAATTTAGGACCTCTTCAACCAACTGAAGGGGAGATGTAGTTATTAATGATAGACCTAAGATCAGGCTATCAGCAGCTCTGGGTATGAGATGAGGATGTACCGAATATGACATTCAGGTGATGTTATGGCCACAATGTGTTCCTTTTGATGCCTTCAGGAATGAACACTACCCCAGTAGTGTTCATTGGCCTCATGAACATGATATTACATCCCTACCTCGATCAGATTATATTAGTCTTCATCGATGACATCATAGTGTACTCAGTGTCGAGGAGGAGCGCATTGGGAACCTACAAATAGTCTTAGATACACACAAAGATCATAATCTTTATGGTAATTTCTAAAAGTATTAGTATTGAATTTAAGAGGTCCATTTACAAGGACACATAATATTAGAGGCTGGAGTTGCAGTATATCCAGTGAATATAGAGGCAGTGCTTTCTTAGGATCCACCCAAGACAATTACTGAGGTGCAGTGATTTTTGGGGTCGGTTGGTTACTATCAGAGGTTTGTGACCAATTTTTCCAGGTTAGCATCACCCTTATCGGCATTGTCATGGAAGGTACATCCCTTCATGTGGATGGAGAAATGCCAACATAGTTTCCATGAGTTGAGGCGAAGACTGACTAGTTCCCCCATCTTGAGACTATGAGAGGAGGGTGTTGGGTATGCAGATTACGATGATGCATCAGGGATAGAGCATGGTTGCGTCTTGATGTAGGAGCAAGCGGTGGTTGCCTACGGCTCATGGAAGTTAAGGAAGCATGATAATAACTACATGAACCACATCATGGAGTTAGCAGTAATTGACTTTTCCTTAAATATGTGGTGGCACTAATTGATGGGAGAGTGGTACACTGTTTAATCAAACCACAAGAGTCTCAGGTATATCATCTCCCAGAATGACATGAACCTGAGACAGCAGCAGTGGCTATAATTCTTCTAGGACAATGAATTTTAGATTTTATAAACTCCTAGAAAGGGAAACATGGATACAAACACACTTAGAAGGAGGACCGGGTTGTAGCTTCTTACTAAGGTGACATAGTAGTTAGCTGTGATGTAGATACTCTTCGTAAATGATGGTGAAATTTCACACCTCCAATCGATGACTATCACTCCCTCGCTCTTACAGTGAGTCAGATAGGAATTTTTGGGGGATGTTACTTGTGATACCTGAGGTGCTCAGATATCCTCAAGACTGTTTCTTGATAGATTTTTGATAGGTTGGTAGAACTTCATCCTTTTCAGAGGGCGCATCGTAGTTCCAATGATGTTACAGGAGGAGGTGTTGAGGGAGATCTGTACTTCCCCTCTAGTGGTACATCCTGGTGTGGAAAATATGTACCAGTACCTATGGCTTCAGTACTGGTGGCCAAGAATGAATAATCAGTGGTTGAGTTCATTCCATGATACCTCACTTGTCAGTAAGTGAAGGTCATGCACCAGGATCCAGCAGTCTTGACTCATCCACCTGAGGATTCGGAGTGGAAATGGGATGGTATATTGATGGAATTATTGATGGGGTTACCATGTACGTTTAGAGTTCACAACTCTATTTGGGATATCATTGACCAAATCACCAAATCATATCACTTCCTACCCATCTAGTATCAAGGATCAGTAGAGGCCTTGGGACACCTCTACATCCAGGAGATAATTTTTCTCTCTTTTGTGCCTTTGAAGATCATCTTGGATAATGACACTCTCTTTACATCCTTGTTGCGGAAGGTACTGTATGAGGAATTTGAGATGGAGTTGTGTTTGAGAACAACTAATTATCCCCACACTGATGGTCAGACAGAGCGAATCATAAGACATTAGAGTAAAAGCTTCATGCTTTCATCCTACACTTTATTCGTAGTTGGGAGGACAACCTAACACTATTGGAGATTTCATACAACAATATCTATCACTTTACTATTAGCATGGCACTGTTTGAGGCATTGTATGGTTGGCATAGAAAATCCACCATATGATGGAAAGACCAAGGGGAGATAGAACTCATAGGTATTGAGTTGGACAGGATACCACCAAGAAGGTGAAGATCATCTTGGAGTGGATTATTACTCCACAGAGGAGGCATATGTCTTATGCCGACTGGGGACAGAGACCCTGGGAGTTTGAGGAGGGAGATCACGTGTTCCTTCGGGTCTCGCCCTGAAAAGGATTGTAAATATTTGGAAGGTGAGGAAAGCTATCTCTAAGGTTCATTAGACCTCTTCAGATCCTGAGCAATGTTGGTGAGGTGCCATACCACATAGATCTTCCCCCATAGATACACCGGGTGCATAATGTTTTCCATGTGTCCCAACTAAGGAGGTACGTGCATGATCCATCGCGCCTCATGGACTGGGGTGAGATGGACATTGATGATGAGGCAATGTTTTAAGAGTTACCAGTAGAGAAAGGGGATTTAAAGGATTGAGTCCTATGCAGGTGGTATATTCCTTTAATGAATTTCATATGGTAGCTTGAGAATATCAAGTAGAGAACATGAAAGTGAGAGGATCATATTCATGCTCAGTACCCCAATATTTTTGTTCAGTTGTTATTTTGTATTTTGGGGAGGTAAAACATAAATATGGGGAGAATGCACCATCTCATAATTTTCATGTAATTTTTTTATTTATATGGAATTATTCTAATACCGCGAAATTCGACAGCACATGATTATGATGTCCAAAGAGCCCAGAACAGATTTTTGATCTTTTTTATGGTATATTTAGTAAATGTGAGAGTGGGATTTTATATATTTTTAAATAGTTCTGGGATTAAAAATATGAGGGCATTATTGAATTCAGAACACTTGAATTCTCCTAGAAATTACATAACTTTGGCCAGAAATGGTTGACCATAAATGTTATATTTTGGAATTTTCGAGAAAAATAATAAAATAATTTAAATGAATTATTTTCTTTTCATTCTCACATTTGAGTAGAAGAAAACAATGGTCTGGGGTAGTGAAAATTCAATTATGATTCTCATTAATGAGGCTCAATAATGGATCATTAACTCAAAGTGTTACAATGCTTTAATGATTCGTAACATTGACTATGTTTCTTAAATAAAACAGTGTAACGACGCAACGTCACCTCGTAATGGAAATGTTGTGACGTGGTCCTATATATAGTTCAACGCACTAGAAAAATATGGATTAAAAATTTGGATGATTCTTTGGAGAAACTTTGAAGGAATTCCAACCCAGGGAAGAATGACGAACAGTGGTAGATCATCATCATATTCGACATTGTTTGAAGATTGGACCCATGAAGACACGTTGACATCTTAATCCCTCGAGGGAGAACATCGTGGCATCGAAATTCATAATAGTTATGGAATTTTGATTTGATGTTCTACACAATATGTTTCTAAAAATAATGAACACTAATCAAACAATGAATAATTTGATCCATGATTAGTGGGTTATGTGGTAGGGTGATTTATTCTTGGGTTTATTTTTTATTATTCAGGGTCTAAATTGTAGCATGGAATTATTGAACAGAAACTCCCTGAAACACCGTCATCTTGGATCCTCTAATGTGTAGGGCCTAGACTAACACATAAAAAGAACTATTGACTCCACATGTGCTTTCTTGGTGGTTGTACCCTCTAAATAATAGCAAGAGAGGTTTTGGATCCTCACTATGAAGAGGGTTCCCATATAGGCCCTATATGTTGATGGCTCAAAGAATGGACCACTAGAGTTCATCCGGTGGTCCGCTAAACTCCCTATCAGTGCTAGAAGTGGGGGTCAACCTTGTCGGCCATGTGGAGGAGGTACCCAGCACCGAAAACTGTGTTGATATGGAAGTCGTGGCTCATCAGTCCTGGAGGTGTGTTGGAGGACTTGGTGCTAGGCAGGGTACTGCGTCATGGGATGGCCAGCGTCCGGGTTGTACAGATGGCAGGTGATGCCATGGTCTGTTTATTGTAGCTAGTGGAAGGGACTCACACCTGTGGGGCCATGGAGGAGCCTGATGCAACAGCCATTCCACGTCCGGGCTGGTCGGCACCACCCGTCGCACTGCGTAGTTGGTGCCCTACTACCAGGATGATCCCCCAATGGGTCGATTCGGTCCCGCTGCCTAACAGGTTGATGGTCCAGACCCGCACCAATAGGATGTACCTGTACTGATGGTCCGAGCCGAAACCCTCTTCAGATTGGGCGGGACTAGACCAATTCATCGGGCGACTCGGTGGGCAGGACCCTCGGCCCACTAGGTTGGGTCTAGCGTGGCCTATTGAGAATATCCCACTAACCAAGCTGAAAAAACAGAGCTTGACCCACACCAAGTGGGGTCGAGTCCGTCTTAATGAAATGGGGTATGTGGGACCCCAATTTTGGGTTGGTCTGGTCGATCTAACCAGTTCGGACTAGGTCATGTTGCAACCATCCCCCTAGTTAGTAAAAATCATATATCTTGCAAAACCGTGTGTCCGACTGACTAATCGTTTGTGGGGTTGTGACCCTCTTGAAGAGGTGGATATTTTGGAATTCTCTATGTTGAATTTTGTGGAAGGCGAGATGATATTATGGTCTTGAAGTGCAGTTCTCCAAATCACACTACATATAGAACCCTGCAACATGCTAATACACATAGATTGTTGACTTTTGTCCTAGTGTGAAGCACCTATTTGTGACTTTGAAGGACCACAGTGGGGAGAACCTCTCTATGACTTTGCAAGACCATGGTACATGATGATTAGAAGTACCTCATTAGGCCATGACTATTGAGAAGCACCTCCCTATGACATTTCATGGTCACGGTACGTGAATGGGAGGAGTATATAAGCAGTCCAAGGTTAGTGGGAAGCACATTTTCATGAATTGATAGTCCCACATCCCTCACTGTAGTTGGAGTTCTCTAGAAACCAAGGTGTTTGCTGATGTGACAGATGATTCTACTGTTAATACTCAAGAATATACTTGGTGTGAGCTATCTTGTGTTTCATTCTTTACTTTGAGGAATTGATGTGTGGTCATTCCTTTTGTTTAATGGTCCCTACTGAGTACCGTGTTACTCACCCCTACATGGGCTTCGCCTACACATGTTGTGTTTGGTGTGGAAAACTGACGTTTCTATAGGGATTCTTAGGGAGACATGACTAACAGACATTTCGATGGTGGACGTAGTGTCATAGGACCAGGAAGGGCCCAGTAGGACCTGGTGGACATGACATACTACTTCAGTTTCAAGTAGCATCACTACTCTCGCTATTTGGTAGGGTTTTTTATGGATGACCATCAATGATTCTTTTTTGTACTTGTTGTTTCCAATTCATTGTTGGGTTTGTATTCTGGATCACATACTTTTAGTTTTACATTTTCTCATCCTTGTTTTAGTGGTACTTGTTTACCCCTTTTAGAGTGTTGAGATGTGGTTGCATGGGTGAGTGCGTACAGGTACTCATGAAAATGCCTCACACTTGCAATTTGACAACTTCATTGCTAGTCCTCAGTCGCTAGCCTTCAAGATGTCGGCTTGGGATAGTAACGACATGGTCCCCAAGGGATGGGTAAGTACATATGTCATAATCATTAATATTGATTTACAGTAACTAAAAATAAAAAAATTATTTTAGTAAAATTATTTTTACTATTTCTTCCATGATCAATAAAATTCTTAAAGGTATAATAGTTAGTCATGGAATAAATTACAATTCATGTGCTAAAAATTCATTAATTTTTTTTGATATAATGGTGCTCATTCCTTAAACATTGAATTTATTGGTATATTTTTATTGTTATATTAATATGATTATGTAATATATTTCTCTTATAAATTAAAATTGTCACTTTTTCATGAAAAATAGAATATTATAATTTTTATATTTTCAATTATATCTTAACAACTCAATTTTCTTCTCATTTCACATACTTTACAATATACTAATTAAAAATATAGAAAATAAATTAAGGTTTTCATAAAACCTTTATGTATCGTGTTCCATTTAAAGTGTTTTAAATGAAATAAAATTTAGAATGAAACTGTAAAAAAAGTTAAATACCATTGAATTGATGTTTAGTAAGTGAAAAAATATTTATAATTTTAAAGTTAATATAATTATGATAATAATTTATATAAATAAAATATAATTAATTATCATTATATAAAATAATTTATTTATTAGTGAGATGAACTAGTTAATTAAAAAACAAAAAAAAAACAAATTATATATATTTTAGATCTAAAAATTGTTATCTTATTTAACTATAAATTATTTCATCTAAAACTGTCATCATCCATCCAAAATCCGTCATTTAATTAATAAATATTACATTTAGATTCATAAATCGATAACTAAAAGTACCAAATCAATTTTTTTAGAAACATATTATCATTAAAAATAATAGGTTTTAATATTTAAATTTCAAAAATTGCAACAATAATTAAAAAAATGAAATTATACTGAAATTTTAAAATAAATATTTTAAAATAATAATAATATAGGTTGAAAATCAATATACATATATTATGAATTTTAAAAAAATTAACAAATATATAAATTACTAATGAAATATTATTTTGAAGAGCTCATTTAGGATTAAGGAATGATGGAAAATAGTGAATCACTGTTTAATAATCTATTTTATAAGATTTGACATCATCATTAGTTAGAATAAAAATATTTTCCTTCCTCTCTCTCATAAATGAAGAACACCAAAAATAACATATCAACACCGAGAGTTTTTATGAGGTTCACCATCAAATGTTAGTGGTTAGTATTTCTTATAATATGAGTGATATCATACATTACATGGTCTTACTACAAAACATTCTAACCAACCACTACCAACCATTTAAATGTTTACATCAATATTACAAATTCCTTATTATTTTTAGTTCACTATTACACAAAATTATTAATTTTCATCTTAATAATATACAACAATCAGTTTACTAAAATCAATATCACGCAACATGGCCAAACTTGTCTTCAAACTCACCCATAAAATATTAAATTTTGTGAAACCATTTTTTTCTCTTTAATCTCATGCATTGATGATTCAATGTCATATGCCCATTTAAATTTTCTTTTGATTTTTCACAACTCCATAAATATTTTTATCTATAATATATACTATTACATTATTCCTATCCTATTTTCACATCATGTTTAATCCTATTTTAAGTTGTCATCCTCAACCAAAATCATGTATTATGTATATATAGCTAGTTCATCAACTATATTCTCATTTTTCAAAATAGAATAAAATATATATAATTCATGTAATCACAAATCTTATAAACATAGTCTAATAAGAATCTTTTATTTTATTTTGTTTTTATCCCAATTAATCTCTCTTGATAAATTCATGTTTTTACATTCTCACTATAACCCCATTGGTTTTATGAGCTATTAATTTACTTCCTTATAATTTTAAATAATTTTTCTCTATTATTTTCAATGAATTAATACATGATTAGACATTTTTCTAAACCAAATTTGAACCAAGATAAAAAAAATTATTAAATTGTAATTGAACATTATAGTGAAGATATATAAAATAATATTTCTAATAATATGGATTATTATACAAAATCAATGATTAAATCTGTTTAAAATGTAAAATATTAAATGAGACAAAAACAATTAAAAGAATAATATATTTAGTGGTAGAAACTCTTAGAGACCACCATATCCTTTTAAAATAATTCTTTTTGTAACAAAACCTATAATTATAAAGAATATAATAAAAGGAGAATGACATTTGGAAGATATAATATCAAATCAATAGAAATGGGAGCTATGAAGGAAATAAGTTTCGTAAGATTATATATTGGAATGAAATATTGTAATTGCAATTATTTTCATTGAAAATATTGTTATTTTTATTATGGTGGTTAAAAATATTTTCATTTCAGTTTTTTTGTCAGTCAAATAACCTCTTTGTATACTGATGTTGTGTATTGTTAAGTGGTAAAACTAAATTAATATAACTCATAATGAAATTAAAGTATCATATGAAAATATTACAAATATAAATTTTTTTTCACTTTATAATAATAATTGATATTAAATTAATATATTATATATATATATATATTATTAAAATAAATATATCAATATCAATGTATTTGTAAAAAATTAAATTTTATAATAAATATAAAGAATTAATGGTATTTGTAAAACCGTGAATCCAATAGCCCAAATTCATTGGTTATTTTACTACAATAAGATAGATACAGTAGATAACATCACCCAGAATCGATCATTTTAGAAGTATATAAGAACTATATATATATATGGTTATTTTATTACATTGTTAATTAAACATAAAAAATTACAAATAAAAAATAAATTGATTCCTTTACACTTATTCAAATATTTTATCTTCATTACTAGGGGAAGCAAGAAATAAAATGATGAGGTAAAACTCTCAGTAAGGGGTACATGAATCAATAATAAGTGACGAAAAGTTAATAAGGAATAAAAATAATGGAAATATAAATAACATAAAAACACATTCCATTAAAAATTGAGAATGAAAATGAAACCACAAATTTTGTCATAGTAAATATCCTCTAGATAATAATAACTGAATTATAAATGTAAGAAATGCATAATAATTAGGGGTCATATATCTAGTACGTAAACCATTATACCACCAAGATAGTTATGTTACATGTGTATAAACCTATATGATTGTTTTTTGAAACAAACATGTAGGGTTTTTTTCCAACATAACTCATCTCATGAGACTATCAATGCATCGAGGGGCTTGCATTAACAGTCTCCACCCCATAGTTATTACATTAAACAGTCCCAAAAACCATTAAATACAAGTACGATTAATTCCTAACCTTTTTATTTACTTAATAAATAATTTCCATTATCATAAAATATCAATATTAAATAAAAAGTATAGATTTATTAATATTTCCCTAGTTAATCAAATAACTCACAATGTAAACCCCATTTGTAAAAATGGTATACAGATTAGACAATAATAATATTAATGAATGAATGGATTAAAAAGGGGATATAAGAATTATTCATGATAAATTATGTCCAAATTATGTGAAAACATGTAACATTGTTGTTTAATAGTCTATATAAATGATACATATTAGTGTGGTTTAATAGAAGATGTTAAAGCCACTTTAAAACAAACAAAGGAATAATTGCTTGAATAAAAAATTAATTAAAAAATATTATTTTCATGATAAAATGTGTTTTTATAAATATTATGTAGTATTAGAATAGTTTTTTAATGGTATTTGGAGATGGACAAGAAATTGGGAAGCTTCATTTAATTAGATTTTCATAACTGGATGAATTGGGAATGGAACCTTTTAACAAACATGTATTTAACCATTAAATAAGTATAAATTGATCTGGATACATAAATTTGGTACATATACAATTAATGTATAAGAATTAAATAATATGAAACAATAATATCTTCTAGGTAAATAGAGATAAAGTGTAACTCTATAGAAAAATTGAGGTTCGGAAAGAATCCCTTACCACTTTGTAATAAATAAAATCATATGCCCTACAAAATTAATAATCATAAAATCAAACATTGAATAACATGAAGATAAATTAACCCATGATATAATATATCAAAGTAAAATATACATACACTACACAAAATAATGAAGTGTTATATAAGGCATATCTTATAGGAATAAAATTGAGATGATAAACCCTTGGAAAGTTCATATCAATGGAGTGGGGATAAATCAATGAAATAATTATGTGAGAAAATTGTAAATCCGTAACATAAAATTTTAAATATAGTATAAAATAATCAGATTTAATTTCACACAAATTAATGGCATAACATAACCAATGACATATATTTTTAACCAAATGAATGAAAATTGAGGTAATAAATCCCTTACCTTATGTAAGATAACATTTTTCACTTTAATTTAATGTCATATATAATAAAATTATATAAATCAATTAAAAATTTCTAAATCATTTCTACATGTATTTAATTTATTATAATTTTTTATGTTCATGTTTGACTCTTTTGAGGAGTTATAAGATTCAATATCATCATATCATGACTGTTCATTTCATTGGGTTTTCATGATCGGTTTGCTTTTATACAAGTATAAAACATTTTTTAAAATGGTAATAGTTCTATAGAATTGAAATTATATGTTATTAATTAACATAAAGAATATTAAATTATATTATATTCTACTTGGTTATATGGTATAATAATGATTCATTATATAAAATATTAATCAAAATGATTTAATTTATTTTCGCATTTTTTACACCCACGATGAACTTATTCAATTTTATATAATAACATTTTCAAAGTTTGGTTCCAAGAAATTTGTATAACAAATAATTTATATACTAAAATACAATTTAACCATAATAGTCTTTTTCTGAACTATCTCAAAGATGGTACTGGAAAATTAAAATGCATCATACACGATGACGGTACATCAAAACATCATGGATTATGTTTTCATTTTTTTGATTAAAACGTGGATGATAAGTGGTTCGAGGATGGATATACCATTAACATAATAAAATTATTATATATGTAAGATACTAGAGTTATCATTCATGTATTGATAGAGGATATAAATATAAGATATGACAACCAAATAAATTAAAATAAAATTAAATAAAATGAAATTGGATTTTACCACATGTTTAGGATCTCCTTGAGATCCTTTTTAAGGAGCTCAAAATTGGTATTTTTGTAACACCCCAAAATTCTATAGTAAGAGCCTTATATTTGACAACATACATGACTTGCAACACCAATAATGTAAGGTAATACAATAACCTGATACTTTAAAATATATCAACTATTTAAAATATATTCGATATATTCTAAATATTGAAATGCACGCCACACTGAGTTAGTGTGAATTAAATGTAAGAGAAAACTTCTTTTATGTTTTTCATTACACACAAGATGGAGTTTTATAGAACAATAACATATTATTTAAATAATATTACCTAATATAATAAGTTATAAACTACTGGTTATGAATAGTGTTAATTAAAATATGAAAATATATGGTTTACACAAATATAAAATTAATTAATTTGATACAAATTAATTAAAAATTAATATGATAACCAATTGAATATAGAGGAAAGTATTATTATTTTTATGCTCACTATGATTTTTTACTATAATAAATTAAATTTATTACAATTAAATAGGTAATTTAATAAGATACATATATATATATATTATATCAAATCGTGTTTATATTCATAAAATGGATTTTATATGGTTTAAATAAAAATAAACCCAATATTATGCATAAAATACTATATTTATATTAGGAAAGTTTTGCTGTCTTTTACTGGAGAACACATATTAATTCCATTATTTTACCAATTTATTAGTATTTTAAATTAATAGAAAACTAATATTTCAAATTAAAACATAAAATTTAGGTTCAGGTTAATTTTTGGTAGTTTTCTCTAAAGATTAATTTTTTTATAACTATAAACAAATAATAAATTTTAGTTCAAAACTGCTTTTTCATATAATTAATTTACTAGATAATATTTGGTATTAGATTTGTTTTAAAGATTAATTATATAATATATTTTTCAAATAATTCAATTTATTTCATTTTAATCAATTTCATTTTAAAATTGACTATAAGTGCATAAAAAACTTTCACATGTTTTTAGTTTAGAACTCGCATTGTCGTCTCTTCTGCGAGGTAAAATTTAAATTAATTTTTGTTACTTGAATGGTTAAAATTTGTAACAATAGATTTTGTGTTTGGAATAATTATAATTTATAATGTTTAATAAGGTAATATTATTTGGTTACCAAAAATATTTATGAATGTAATTAAAATTATTTTAAATAATTAACATAAATTAAGATTAATAATGTACAAAACCTCAATCTTAAGGGAAAAAATAACCTCTATACATTTCAAAGATCAATTTTCAAGATATATTTCTACCTTATCATCTCATTTATCTAATTGGATCCATTATTGGAGCCACTATCAATTTGAAAAATATGTTTGGAATTGCATTGTCAAAATATTACAAGAGTGTCACTCCCCCACCACTATAAAATCACTACCTCTCCTCCCCCTTCATCACAACTCTAAATCCACATTTTATCTACCAATATCTGTACAAATAGATCCTAAAAATATCTCCCCTAATCCAATTATCCTACTATATTTAATAAATCCATCCATAGAATCCATTTGAGGAAAACCAAAAGAAGTTACCCGATTAAGATGTAACATATTCATTAATATTTAATGATTTATTTCCATTCAAAACTCCCTAACCACTTTTTATTATATTCTTGTATAACCACTATAGTTTTATCAATATATTAGGATGTTTTTTTCATGTTTTATACCTTCACATACACATACCTAAATCCATTGTGTAATGAACGCACTATTTTATGTATGAAGAAGTAATTCCTTACAAAATTATGATTGTTCATTTTTACATTACAACCTCTAATTATGGACATTATGATGTACACTATATTTATATATGAAATATATTATATAAATAATTTCTATATATTTCAATAATTCTTATAAAAAAGTACCTATATGCAATAGATTTTTATAAATATAATTACATCGTTTATGGAAATGTGGACTACTTCCTCCTCAAATATATGTGCTTCATTCACACAATGCATGGAATTTATTAAGGATAACATTAACAAAACTATGTAACATATATAAAATAGATATTATATTTAGTTATATTATACATATTTATCATTTTTGTTTCATTCGTTTAATAGAACAATATAATGAATTTGGCGTTCATGCATTTGCACGACCTACCATCTCTATGAACGGTGAGTTTCATTTCTTATCTCCCAAAATAGTATATTATTTTCAATATATATGTAATATATATAAATTATGATTACATCATGGTTTAAATTATTTATATAATTAAACTATGAAATAATTAATAATAACAACAAACAAAAATTTAATACATACTTTATAAATCATGACAATTAACACCTAAAATGGTCAAAATAATTATAGATTGTTAAAAAATGGTTAATAAGATATTATAAGAAATTAAAATATTATATTATGAATATAATTATACTTCTGGTATAAGTATGTAAAATATTTTAAATCGTAATATTGGTGGACAAATACCACATGAAAAAATAATAGTTAAGGTAATGAATTTCATCTCAATTTATATTCCACGGAGACTTACTTGATATTATAAAACTAGTTTCATTTATATGTTTTATATTCTAACATTTTCATATTATATATTAAATAAAATTATTTTAATGATATTATATGTTTTATTTCATATTGTAACTTTTTTGAGATTATGATTCAAATGTTTCAACTTTATATGGCACACTTTAAAATGATTAAAGATTATTCTCCTGGAGAATATTTTTAATGGTTATCTTTGAAAAGTCACATCCTTTTCTGACTGTTAACATTGTCTTGAAAAAAAATTATAGTAATTATTTTCATTATAAATTTCATGGAATATACATATTTTCATATGATGAATATTATTATTTCTTAAGCCATATATCATATCACATACGGTGTTTGATATGACAGTTATTTGATTAACTAGAGAATTATTGATAAATCTATATCTTTTATTCAATATGGATATTTGATAAAAAAATTATTTATTTGGAATAATTTATTTGAGGAGTTCATAAGTCATTTAATTATGTGTGCATCCTAGACTTTATATATCCCCTAGATGTATCGATAAGTTCTCATGAAAAGACTAAGTTAGCCAAATTAAATGTTTATCTATTTGTATTTTTAAACCATCTTATGAAAGGTCTTGAAGGTAGAGATTTTAATGTGCCATAGGCATGATGTATGGTTTGTTATAATTTAATTCATTTATATTTCAGTTATTATGTTACCATTACATTTCTCATCTTCATATCTATGGATGTATTCTATTCTATGTTAATTGATTAAGTGAAGTTTATTTCATATTTTTATGTTTACATATTGATTTTTCTGTATCTAGTTATTTAAATGGAATGTTTTATCATTTATTTGCCTTTACATGATAATTTATTCCTATTTATTCATTATTTCTTCTTCTTTACTCACCCTTACTGTGAGTTTTACATCATCCTTATAATGTTTTATTTTTCCAAGTTATAAAGAAGAAATCATTGAATAAGAGTTCAAGGATGCAGTTTATTTCACTTTACTCTGTGTCATGTTTATATTATATGTTTCCCCGTGTATTATTGGTGTCATTTATTTAATCTAGATTTATAGGATTGAAAAAATGATTGGTCCTTTAAGATTTTTTACCTTGTTAACATGCAAATGTAATAAAATAATGCATCGGCACTAGACTACTGGGGTCAGAGTGTTGTTGGTGGTGTTAATGGAAGTTTAGAAACATCCATAGGAACAAGATTTAAAAAAATAGATTAGGGAACATTAACGTATGATATACAGTGAGTATGAGTATATAATAACATCCTATAATTTTTTAAGGTAGATATTATGTGGGTATTATTATAAATACATCCATATCTATATATTACAAGTGGGAATGGTTATAGCACAGATCTTTCTCAGAGTAGTGTCTCTAACAAGACTTTCTAGTCCTAAATCAGGGTAACCTGGTACACAACAAGAGGCATTACTACACACCTATTTTTACACTACTAGGGTATACTCTTAGGATAATTCACATTTTCAATACCTACCATTATGAAGGACTTATAGATATAGATATCCACAAATAATCAATGATTATGATTATGATATTAGTTATGTATAAATTTATCAATTTATGTTACACCATAACTCGAGTTATAAAATGTTCTTAAGATAAAATTTAATATATTCCATTTTTTATAAATGTATCAGGGAAGGATGAATGGTTTTTGTACTCCTAGAAAATTTTGACAATTACAAACTAATGAAACCAATACAACTGGTATTGGAATTAATAATATTATGGATCTATTAGGGAAACATAATCAGGTTTTGAAAAATTACATTTCCCAAATGAAGAAACCTATTCCAGGAAGAGAATCTCATATGTTGGATCACTTTATATGGAAGAATCCCCCATCGTTTAGTGGGATCACTAATCCAATTGTAGATAATCGATGGATTAAGTCTCTGTAGAAGATATTTATAAATTTTGAGTTTAGAAAAAAGGAAAACGTTACACTGGGATTCTATTGAGTACATAGTGATGCTAATTAAGGGTGTAGTATGGCCTATAATACAAGGGGAAAGAAAAAATTGAACTCCTAGAATTTATAACTTTTTAGGAGACATTATTCGATAAATATATCCCTCATGATAAATAAATTATGTTGAAGAGAAATTTCATTAACATAAATTATAAAGATGAAGAAAGTGTTTTAGATTATTTATATACCATTAAAAGGTTATCCATGTATGCTACAAATTACATACGTAACATGGAGTACAATATTGACCACTTATTTGATGTACCTAATACAAATATTTGAAGGGAGATGGTTTCTTAGAATTTCTCATCATATGAAAAGATAGTTTATGTGCTATCAAGAGAGGGATATAATTCTATATTTTCTATAAAATCAATGTGTTGAAAGAGAATAATAGAAAATAAGATAAAATTATAGATAAAAGGAATAAAGGAAATAATGATTTTCCCACACATGATAACTATGGAATGAATTGCCCATGTAAATTCTAGAATGGATTGGGATTATATTATAATTGCGTACAAAATGGTTAGTAAGAAAAATAATGAAAAGGGAATAAGGAAAATCCTAATATTCTGTCTTATAATTAAAATGATATCGGGCAATCTAAAAATTAATGCCCCAATAATCATGGGAGAATACCTCTAAATAAGATAAGTGATCATGGTCAATAAACATTTATTAACATGAACAAAGTGGAATGATTAAGGTACTAATATATTTGGATCTAATAAATATTTTTTAAAATAATTTTTAATGTTTTCATCATATGGTTTATGAAATATATAATGATTATAATCTATTAATCTCTCATTAAAGATTATATATCATAATCTGAATGGTACTATGAATATTTTTTCTCTATAAATTGAAATATTTTGAAAAACACATGACGGAGGATATGAAAACCCTTAATATATTCTTGATAATGAGTTAATTATAAAGAAATGATTCATTTTGATAAGTGATGACTACCTTAAAACTGATTAAAGGCTTCTAGACAAGTGGTATTTTCTATAATTGACGTAGTTTACAACATTTTTGGATTTAAGGAATATATCCAGTAACACGTTTCTTACATAAATAATAAAGTAGAATTCATGTTTCCAATATTGTTTTATGGTTATTATTTTTATTACCATATTTCATGGGGATAAATGTTGATGTTATTCAATTATTTAGAATTTAAAAATATAAATATGATTCATATTGATAAAAGGATAATGAAAAGTTCATTTTTTAAATTCAGTGACCTTCCTTCTAATGTATGTGATCATAATCTTTTAGAAAATTTAACCGTTATTGAGTTGTTTTATCTTGAACCTTGGACCAATTCTTAGAAATTGAAATATTACACCACTATGTGATGAATCCTGTTCTATGAGATGATTTTGAAACAATTTAGGGAAAGACCAAATGATGTGATTGTACTTGTATAAATGTAACAACTATATTTATTTACTAATATTCTTATAGAGTAAAGTATTTACTCAAATCTAGGAAAAATAATCTTGAAACCAAAAATGTTGTCCCTATACATTTGTTTCCGTTGAATCAAATGGGCCGTAAGATCATCATGTATTTACGGCTTGTGGATTGTTAACATTACCATAATCATGTTCGCTAGCACTCTCTATCAGGTCTTGTTTGTTATATTTTTCTTCTTTATCCATATTTCCATTTCCAACCTATGTTCTCTTAATAATGAGCCTAGTTACATGACCATTTCACTATCCTTCCTCTCTTATTGGAAATATATTTTTACCCCTATTTAAAATATGGGCCTTTCAAAAATAAGTTAATTTCAATAACTCTATTACTGAGATGATGATTAAATTTTGAGGTCATAATTTATTTATGGTGGGGATATTGTAACACCCCAAAATTCGAAAGTAAGAACCTTATATTCAATATCATTCATGAAACATGACACAAAGCATGTAAGGGGATACAATACCCTAATAAATTAATATATATTTATTATTTTAAATTTATTCTATATATTCTATATAATGAAATTCATGCCTCACTATGTTATCATGCATTACATGCTGGATAAACCTTCATCTATGGCTTACATTACACCCAAGACCAAGTTTTACCCAACAAATAATATATTATTAAAGAATTACTATTTGATATTATGAGATATGAACTATATTTTAGGAATGGTATTAACTAACATATGAAAATATATTTTTTAAACAATATAAAAAGAATTAATTGGTAAAAAATTAATTGTAATTGAATATGAAATCTAATTTAATAAAAAATATTATTATTATGTTCATAAAGTTTTTTTAACCTAATAAATTAAATTAATTACAATAAGTGAGTTATATTAATTATATATATATATGTTATATATTTATTTATATTTTTTCATTTTCATTAAATATATATTATAGTCTTAAGATAAAAATAAACAAAATTTTATTCATAGAATATTGTATTTTATTACTAAGAAATTTTACCACCTTTTAGTTTATAACCAATATTAAATTCATCTTTAACATTTTAGAAATTTAATAAAACAAAGTAAACTTTATAATTGAAATAAAAACATAAAAAAAATTGGGTGAAGTTTTTGTTATATTCTATGAATATTCATTTTTAATGAATAAGGAAACTACAAAATTTTAGTTCATAACAACAATTTATATTATTTTATTATTAGGATAAATTTTTTTTTATATTTGATTAGATTATTAATTATATCAAATTTTTATCAATTAATAATGTTTAATTCATTGAAATAAATTACAATTTTAAATTGAATATGAAATCCTAGCAACCATTCCGATTTTTTTACTTTAAAAACACACATTGTCGTCCTGTCTGTAGAATTAAATTTAAATTAATTTCATCAAATTTTGTGATTATAATTTGGAAAAAATATTTCCATATTTTAAATAAGAATATTCTTAATCACTAATATGGTCAAATTATTTTTTTGGAAAAATATATTAGTGAATTTAATTAAAATTAATTTCAAAGATTTAGGTAAATTAAGCATAGTAAGGTACTAAAACACAATCTTAAGGGCCCAAATGACCTATAAAATTGTCCAAGAGTCATTTTATGGACATAAATAGACCCTATAATCACATTTATCTAATTGGTTCCATTATGGGATCCAATTACATTTTGAGAAAATGTGAATGGAATTCCTTAATCAAAATAACACAAAAGTGTCACTCCTCCTCTATAAAAAGGCCTCCTCTCATCCCACTTATTCACACAACTCAAGACATTTTGGATAGAAAAAACTCAACCCAAATATCTATAAAAAATACCTATCCTCATCATCCTCCCCTTGGGATAAAATCCATACAAGGAATCTGTTGGGTGCAAACCAAAAGAAGTTACTCGATTTAGAGGTAATGTATTCTCTTAAGTTTTTTAGTTTTATTTCCATTATACACACCCTGAACTCTAATTATTCTGTGCTTATATAATATAACCAATATAATCAATATACTAATATGTTTTAATTTAATTATTTCAACCTACACATACACACACTCTAATTTTATGGTCAACATACATACGATTTCTTTGCATGGTGAACCACTACCTCACAAAATGATGATGGTTCATTTTTCTTTTACCACATCTCATGGTGTAAATTATGATGAGAAATATGTCTATATATGATATATCTAATATTTATAAAGTTTTTATATCTCTTTAATTAATTTATAAATCATACCTCTATACATTTCATTTTGTTAAAATATGATAACGTCATTTGGGGAAGTGTGGACTGTCACCTCCACAAAACGATGTGATTCTTTCATGCTATCCATGGAACATATTAAGTGAAATTTAAAAAAAATTACAATATATGACATATATATGATACTAAATTTATAATATACATATGTTTTATTTATGTTTCATTCTATTAATATGAAAATGAAATGAAAGTTGTGTTCATGCGTTAGTATGGCCTACTGTCTCTATGAATAGTGCATTTCATTTCATTTATCCAATAAATAAAGATTATTCTAAATACATATATACTAAAAATATTTGATAAAACCGTCATGTTTTCCATTCTATAAAATATTAAATCATAATATAATTAATAATAAAAATAATCAAAAATTGAAAACATACATTAGAAATCTAGTAAATTAATACCTAAAATAGTCAAAATAATAAAAGATTGGTAACAAATGGTTAATAATATATTATAAGTGAATATATGATATTTTTTAATGTAATTATTTTTCTGGTATAAGTTAGTAAACTATTTTAAACAACTCATATATGAGGATAAATACGACGCAATAAACATATGGTAAAGGTAATAGATTTTTCTCAATTTACATTTCATTGAGATTATTTGTGGTTATACACATTGTTTTTTATATGGTGTATATACTACCATTTTCATGTTATATCATGAATCCTCATATTATCATCATATTATAATATTCATTTAACATCAAAAATATCAATATTTTATTATTCAATTGTTTCATAGTGTTACATGACACTTTAGAAGGTTTAAATATTATCCTCCTAATGAATGTTCTTAATGATTTCCTTTTAAATGTCACTAATTTTTGTGATTTTTAATCTTCTCCTGAAACAAAAATTTTCTTTTAATTATTTTCATTGAAAATTTACTTGATTAGATATAATTTTATGTGCAGGATACTATAATTTCATAAACCGTATATAACATCACATATGATGTTTACTTTTATAATTATCTAATTCACTAAGAAAGCTTTGATAAATACTTATCTTTTATTCAATATAGATATTTGACAAAGAATATTATCTATTTGTATTAATTATTATGAGAAATTATTAGGACTGTTAATGAAGTTTGGGGCCTGAAAATTATATAGCCTCTCAATGCATCGATTGGTTCTCATGATATGATTAAGTTGGACAAATTAAACGGGTTTCTATCTATTGGTTTATACCATCTTGTGAATGTTCTTAATAGTAATGGTTTTTATGTTCCTTAGACATGATTTCTAATAAGTATTAATTTCCTTCATTAATATTTCAGTTATTATTTATCCATGATATTTTTTATTGATATATGTCTATGGATGTATTCTATTATTTGTTTGTTGCTTTAGTGGAATGTGTTTTATATTCTTACCTTACGATATTGACTTTTCCTAATATATTTATTTTAATGTCTTGGGTTATAATTTATTTACCATTTCATGTTAGTTTATTTGTATTTATTCATTATTTATTCTGCTTTACTTACCCTTACTGAGGATTTTAGCTCACCCTTATTATGTTTCATTAACCCATGTTATGAAGAACAAATATTTGAATAAGAATTTATGAATGCAGTTCATTTAATTTTATTATGTATCATGATTGTATTTTCAATTTACCCATGTATTATGGGTACCATTTAATTAATCTAACATTCCAATAAGTCTAAAACAGTTGGTCTATTGGGATTTGTTTCCTTGTGAACATGCTAATGTAATAAAATAATGCACCAGAACTAGGATTCTTAGGTTATGGCATTAAAATATTTGTGAAACAAGAAATACCCTGATCCATGGAAGATTTTTGGGAGATTAATTGATTAAAATATAACCAATATCCAATACATAGAAGGTGTGAGGGGAAGGGGTGAACTGTATAGTGGAAGAGAGGGATGTTTTTTATTATTTTATTAATTTTATTATTATTTTTTCCCAAGACATTCAGTATTGATTATTCTTATGAGAAAGTAAAGTAAATAATGCATGTGAGTTAAAACTAATGGTGATTACGTCATCCATACATCATCCATGGCTCAATAATTCATGTATTTAGCTAATACTATAAATTAACATATTTCATTATTCACAAAAATTATAATATTTTGGAAAAATGTCTATAAATTAACCCAGTTCATTTTTTGACATGTTTATTTAATAAATGGACTCATTTTTATGAAAATAATTTTCTATCTATGATAAATTTAATTTTTTAAAGAAAAGAATAACCTCTTTAAAGAAAATACTGATTTTGAAATAATAACTACTTTTATGACACATTGAAAAAATTAATTGAGGTATCATAAAACTATATTATAATAATAATAAAATAAATTAATCTATGAATATATTTTATGAGATAAAATTTTCTTTTAAATCACTATATTAATTAATAAATTGTAAAAAAAAATTTAATTTTCACAAAAATACCAGAACATAATTTATCATTTTGAAAAAATCTATTTACTTATTCCACAATATAAATATATCACATTTTCATTTGTAATATAAGGAAATTTATTTATACATTCATAGGTGAGGTCATTATTCTAATGGTCACATAAATATTCCTAAAGATATTATTACTTATCCAATTTTCATGTAAATATTTAATAGTATATCATGGTTCATTTAAGTTTGGTGTTGCATGAAACATAAGCTATTGAGTGAATTGAGTTTATTTTAGACTATATGTACTTTATATATTGTGGTGTTTTATTCTTACCTCATTAAATAAATTGCATCCTTCAAATTTTGAAATTTTTATTAGAAAATTAAAAGTTGATACTTGAGAATTACATTGTGGGAAACCCACATCAAAAATTTGGTTTGTAATACATCTTCTTGATTAGAGGGAAAGGACAATGTGACGGTCACCACAAAACAATGTTTCCCTATAAGAAAACATTAATGGGATGTAAAAACATTGACATAGAATAAAATATAACTTTTCATTTTTTTTCAATTAAAAAAAGTGACCTTTAAAAAAAATTATCTGAAGATAATATATTTTTTGGTAATAAAGATGTATTCCTATAGATAATAAATTCCGTTGATATTAATTATAGGTAAAAATAGTTTTTTTACCAATAGATAAATCTATTTATATTAGCAGTTCAATGCAAACAAATATTTTACTAACATTTAAATCTCTCTACTTATAATAATAATACAAAAAATTTATTTACTGTTAAATGAATTTGTTGTTATTAATTATTAAAACCAAAAAATATTTTACCATTGTAAAAATATTTTGTCAAGAATTATTCAATAATATCAAATATTTTACAATAAAATGAATATATATATATAAATATTACCCATTACAACCATACCAATTTTATAATCAAATCTATTATTAATTAAAATATCAATAATTTAGATTTTTTTTGAATATATATATATATATATATATATATTGAAAATGTTATGAATATATATATATATATATATATAAACACACAATGAATCATGTATTCAAAAAAAGTGATGAATTAAAGTATATACACCCATATGTGTGTGCCCCACATCCCACCACATCGCATCATCACAACACCTGCCACCGAAACATCACCCTCCATGACATCGTTGTGACACCTATTCTGAGTGACCCCCAACCCCAACCCTCTTCCCCACTGGTGTTCCTCGTGGGCCACCTCATGGACTTCGTCAGAGTAATCCCCTTCTAGTTTATGGCTAGTGACCCCCTCCAACATCTTCACTTGAACCACCCTCCATGTTCTCAGCTGGTGTCCCCCTCTGACAACATCGCACAGACCCCCCCCCCCCCCCAACATCATCGTGTGAACCCCCATTCTTGTTCCTAGATGTCAACCTTACGAGAAACCCCCCATTAGACTTTTCCATCCTAAGTATTAAAATCCATAATCCCCGCTCTCTATCATCATCATCCCTAGAGTTTTATACATGTAAAACTAGTTTTAGTGATTTTGGATTATGTTGGTGGAATAGTGAGGGCATGTCTGTTTCTGTTGCTTCAATTTTATTAGTTCTATGCATCTTAGTTCAATTTTTTTCTTTGGGTTTTCCATCAATCTGGGTCATTTCATTGGTTTTGTAAAGACCCTTAAATTCCAAGTAAAATTTTTTACTTAATTTTCTTTGGAATTTTACAAGAACACAGTTTCTGACGGCACCTGATTCCGAGACCCGGTGTGCCCAGAATCATTTTCCGAAGTTTGGCTCAGGTACGTTCAGTGAACGGACGAGCGGGTTTTTCTAACTTTTGAACCGGTGCCCAGAATCGAATTCTGAGGGCACCGATGAAATCACAGCGCCGGTATTCGCTTAGAAACGCCTCTTCCGGAGTTGTGTTTGCTCGGGTGTGGTTTTAAATTTTTGGACTTAAAGTTAAGAAATAAAATAATTTTACGACAACTTTATTTTATTTCACTTAAGCCACTTGGAAGCCACTTGAAGCCACTTAAAAGCGGCTTAAACTGAGTTGAACCGGATAGGGTACTATCCAGAAATATCCTACCCTCTTGGTAGGATATTTGTGAGGTGGGGCCCGCACGAGCCCCGCCGTTTCTTTCTGCTAAGTAACGCACCCGTGAAAACCTGTCATTATGAAAGTCAACTGACGCGTTTTCTTAAATTCTTAACAGACCATTTAATTGGGCGGTTTATTTCGTAAATTAAATGAGCTGTTTCTTTCGTTGAATTAATTCTACGAATTAATGGTTCGTTTCTTATCTTTTGAAATTCAAATGTTTAGTTGTGTAAATAAAATAAGGCTTAAGCTTATTTTATTTTGGGTTGGTCTCCCTTGCCACCTTGAGAGATTTTGAGAAGCTCTATCCACCTTCTTCAACCTTGATGAAGAACACGAAGAACACTTAAGCTCCGACGAAGAACGCCGCATCTCTTCTTCGTAGCTGGTGTGTTTCTGAAGATCGACGACGCCGCTTCTTCGATCTTCTTCCCGTGTCAACGAAAGGAGACGCCATTTCCTCCTCGGACTATCTCCGTCAGTTTACGAACCTTCTCCAGCGACGTACCTCTTCGGACGCACCTCGACGTCAACAAAAATGACGTTCGATTTCCGTGACGCCCAGCCCCCGTGACGCTAGTCTTCTGCGGCTTGATTGGCATGCTCCGCACTTGAATCCAAGGTAGGGGATTGTTGATATTTTATTTATTTATTTTCCATTCTTGAATCTAGAATGTCGAACTTCGAGGATAAAGGATTAAATGTTATTGTCTAACGAGAGGGGGGGCCGGACCGCACCAACACGGCCGAAACCCCCTCCTATGTTCATAATTGTTTCCTTGCGGATGGAACGGGATGGCGTGGTGCCGTCGCACCACGCGGGAATCGCACGACAATTATTGTGCGGCGTCGTCGCACCGCGCCGTGGAAAGAAATCCAAGAACGCGACGCCGTCACATCGCGTCGAAGAAAGCCAAAGGCGCCGCGGTCGGAGTGGGGCCACGGCGGAGGGAAGCGATGTCGTCGCATTGTGCCGGACGGCATAGGCCGCGACCGGTTCTAGGCCGTGGCGGAGCAAGATGACCGGCGGTCGGCACCGGGCCGCCGTTGTTGGCGAAGGAAGGACCGGCCGTCGCCGGTCCTTGCTGGCGAAACCGGCCGGCCAGTGCGGGCCGGCCGGACAGTGGAGACCGGGGGAAATTAATTTCCCCCGGCCGGGTCTCAAAAGCGGCCCCAATTAAGGGGCCGCGGTTCTCAAAGGGGGGCTTTGCCCCCCGCGTGCGGCACCCGAATGGCTCCCAGGCCGCGCCGCCGTGCCGATCTGCGCCGCCGAGCCGGACCGCGCCGCCGGGCCGGGTTTTCCGAGCCGGGCCGGGTCGTCGGGCCGGGTCGCCGCCCGGGGCGGGTCGACCTGGTTCGGCCGACCCCGGGGGGGGGGGGGGGTCGGGCCGGGTCGGCCCGGGCCCAGACCCCCCAGTTTCGGACCACTTTCGGTCAAATGCCCATATCTTGGGCTACGAGTCTCCAAACGATTCACCGTCAGCGGCAACGCGGTCCTTAGATCGAGTGGTCGTTTCAGTATACTATACTCAAGGTGCACCTTCCTTTTCGGAAGCCTACGTGGTTAAAACTCCATAGTTAAGCGTGCTTGGCCTAGAGTAGTGATCATGATGGGTGACCTCCTGGGACGTTTCCTAGGGTGGGTGTGAGACGGAAAGCCCAATAACTAACAGACCGGGCGTCCGATTGACGCGCCGTCTGTTGCGTTGAGTTCCTGTTTACGATACAAAACTTTTGGCATCCTCCACCCAAGAATTGGATGCAGATGGATAGTGGCCGGGTTGGATCGTACCGAAATCCAACCGGGTCCCTGGAACGGAAAAGCTGATATCTTTCAGACCAGACGTCCGTTTGACGAACCGTCAGCGGCATTGGTGATCACGTTGAGTAACGGTCCCTATGAGTATACCCTATGGGAGTTAGGGGTACAGTTGAGATACGGCCAGGTTGGTTCACTCACGAAACCAACCGGGCCCCTCGGACGAAAAGGCTAATAACTCACAGACCGGGCGTCTGATTGACGCGCCGTCTGTTGAGTTGAGACCCCTATGACGAGTCGGTACTTTGTGATACTTCTTAGTGGGACTTTGAGATACTTGGAGTATCTACTTGTGGCTCATGGAGCGGACCCTCCTAGAGACGAGCGTACGGAGTACGGAGACCGTATAGCCGGCAGAGACCTGAAGACTGCTTGTCCGATTCGATTCGGAGTGACTTACGTAGCCTAGTGGGGAGCACTACTTTGTGAGGTGGAAGACCCACAGCAGAGGAGCACTACTATGTGAGGTGGCAGACCCGCGGTACTCGACAGGAGGAGTACCTCTGTAGGCTATGAGGGGGGAGCACTATTGTGTTGGGTGGCAGTCCCCGGTGGGAAGCACTACTGTGTGAGGTGGCAGGCCCGCGGTACTTGACAGGAGGAGTACCTCAGTAGTCTTAGGTTAGTGAGCAGTACCTCGGAGTCATGACAGGACCACTGTACACTCCAGAGACGGAGCTCTTCAGTAGTTACGGTTTCGATAAATGAAAATCCTGGTTTGAGCTGAGACTTTTGACCTTTGTGCTTACCTCATGATTGAGATGGGTCACTTGATAACTTAGGTATATGTATGGGCATATACCTAGGTAGTGGTTATCCGTTGATTTCACAGTCCTTATGTTTCCTCATGATTGAGATGGGTTATTTGATAACTTAGGTATATGTATGGGCATATATCTAAGTAGAGGTTATTTTTTGAGATCTTCTTGTGGTTATCCTTGTTGGTTTAGTGAGTCCTTGAGGGTCTCGGGGTCCCTACTGAGTATCGTTATACTCACCCCTACATGGGCTATGCCCGCACCTCGTTGTGTTGGTTGCAGACGACGGGCAGTGCTAACGGAGGCCGAGTGTTCGAGGACTGGACGGTACCCGGAGATGGACTACAGGACGAGTCGGTACCCGGAGGTGGACTACATGACGAGTCAGTACCCGGAGGTGGACTACGCAACAAGACGACTCACAGAGGAGGTTGGCGCAGCAGCAGCGTGGAGGAGGCTATCTGTACCTACCCTTCAGGTAGGATCCGTGGTGGACGACCAGGAGTTGCGCTATCTGTACCTACCCTTCAGGTAGGACCCGAGGAGGATGACCCAGGAGCTTCTTCCCTCTTCCAGCTGTTTGTCTTTTTGTTCAGTTGTAGTTGTACTTTCTTTTGTGTTTGTATTCTGTCCCATTTACTTTTCAACTTTTCTTTTGTACTTAGTGTTTTGTTTCCGCTTGTACTCTATGGTGCTTGTTTTCTTTCATAAAGGCAATGCCTTCCCAGTTATCTGGATTTTACACCTTTGGTGGTAGTCGCCAGCCCCTGGCCTATGGAAGGCGGGCTTGGGGTAGTCACGGCCCGGGCCCCGAGGACAGGTCGTGACAAATTGGTATCAGAGGTGGTCGGTTCTACCACAGACTCTGATCTTTCTTTCGGTGAAGCACTAGTGTTAAGGGTACTGAGTGTGGTTTTCAGTTCAGGGAGTCCAGTGTTGGTGCGGGCGACCGACGTATCCATAAACCAGGACCCTGACAACCGATTTCCGACTTTGTGCACGAAAACACTGATTGTGTGTATGTTTTCAAATGTTTTCACTTAAAACAGCTCAAACCAGGTCAGCTCACCAGGTATAAACGTTTGACCGTGTCATGATGTTTCTTTCAGGATGCCTTTTCACAGACGACCAACTAGAGCCCAGAGGGATGTGCGTGCTGACAGCCTGTCGAGCGACGAGGCTTCGGTACAGGGCCCTCTTGCAGTTGAGGCACCAGCGGAGGCACCAGCGGTACTGCTACCCGTTGGTCCACCGATGCCACCAGCCTCAGCATTAGGCGATGCACGACGCTTGAGCGTGCTGCATGAGTTTCAGCGCCAGAGGCCACCCAGGTTTTGGGGAGAGACGGACCCGCAGGCGGTTGAGGTTTGGCTGGAGGCTGTGGTGAGAGTCTTTAGGCTAGTGGGGACGCCGGCAGACTTCATGGTGATCTTTGCTACCAGCCTCCTTCAGGCAGCAACATGCAGGTGGTGGAGCCACTTGTTCCAGTTTTGTGACGGGATGACCTTCGCATGGGAAGACTTCGAGACCTTCTTCAGGGTGGAGTTTGTGCCAGTAGCTCTACACCCCGAGCGTGTACAGGAGCTTATGCATTTGCCGCGTGTTTTTCGATCTTCAGCCGAGTCATCTGTGGGCAGTAGACAGATGATGCAAAGGTCCAGGAGGACCAGACCAGCAGTTGGACGATCTAGGGTTTTAGGACCGGTGGTGCAGGGCACCCGGGGTGGAAACAGAGCTAGGCGAGCCAGAAGCAGGTTGTGTTACTCATGCGGTGGAAAGGGTCACCTGGCACGTGACTGTCCGACTCCTCGTACAGTTGATCCACAGGCTTTGGAGGAGCCACCGAGGCAGAAGCAGCGACGAGTGCTTGAGCAACAGCCGGGCAGTGGAAAAGGCAGTAGAGCTCTGAGAACAGGTGGGCAGGAGAGGAACTAGTGGATACGTCCTTTGTACTTCTAGTTCCATGCTGCTTTTGTATTCGTGTCTTTGAGCTATGAGTTGAAATAATAAAAAGACACTTGTCTTTGAGATGTTTTCTTTCCTGTCCTTTTGTTTGGTTGATACTGAGTGGTCCCGGTTAAAACTATTGACTTGACCCTCACTTTTGATATTTCTACTGGAGGAGACCTAGTGACCTCACACTGATGCCGACAGTGTGACTCGACCCTTGGAGGCAAGAGTGATAGTTGGATCACTTAGTAGTTACGTCGATGCCTTACGACGTCATCCATGGCATGAATGCATCATTCATGTTGGGATTGACTGTATTAGGCAACGAATGTGGTTCATCCAGGGGATGAGACCAGATTTCTCTTATCGGCAAAGAAGAAATCATAGCAGCTCTTGTGAGACTAAAGCAGGTCCAGGTCATCCAAAAGCAGATGAAGACTGCACAGTGCAGTAAGAAATAGGAAACCGGTGCCAGTCTTAGAGACTCGGGCGTGTTAAATGTTAAAGAAGAGGAAGCTTAAAGGAATGATGAGTCTACGAAGCAGTAGACGTGGAGGCAGAGCTAGGAGAGCAGCATGAGGTGGTGTACATCCTAGCATGGTACAACCACCCGCCTTAGTTATTCCCGCCAGGCTCAGGGAGCTGGAGGGCGGAGGAAGAGTGCGGCTGCATGCGGTCAAGGAGTGTGACCCAATGACTCTAGAAATGATTCAATGGACAGTCTGTGTCCACTACTAGCTGTTGTAGTAATGGACGTCGATGTGAATCATTCCTTGCTTTCACAAATCTTGTTCCAGACCTAGAGTTTCCGGTAAGCCGTGGACTTGACCCTCACGTCTGGAGATACCTTGGGAGGAGTCTCATTGATCACACTTACGCCAACGGTGTGGTCAGACCCTCGAGGCGAGAGTTCCGGTTGGAATCTCTTGGTGACAGCGTCGAGGCCTTACGACGTTAGTTTGAGTATGGAATGGGCAATAACTGTTCATACTCAAATTGACGGTTTTAGGAAAACGTCGGGATGGGTTTTCCTTGGTCGGCGAAAAGGAAACCCCAGGCAGCACATGTTAAACTCTTTCACAGGAGGGTGCGACCGATCACTCTTGATTCAGTCAACCTTACCCTCATAGCAGAAGTCGTTTTGAGTTTCAGTTCTAACAGAGAATGGAGACCTCTGGAGTTCGAGGATGGCGATCACGTCCTTATATGGATCTCACCTCGACGAGGTTTACAGAGATGTGTCCAAGGCCGCAAGTTATCTCGGAGGTTCAGCGGACCTTCTTAGGTCCTCAGCTGGGTAGGCGGGGTGGTTTACCGCTTGACCCATTCACCGCATTTGCACCAGGTGCACGACGACTTCCACGTATCTCAACTAAAGAGATACGTGCTTGACCCTTCGCATATCATCGACCATGAGGAGCTGGACGATGGCGATTAGGTGTTTTTCGCGGAGGTTCCAGTGGGGATCGAGGATCGATAGGAGCAGATCCTACGAGGATGATAGGTTCCCCAGGTGCGCTTTCCTTGGTAGTACAGAACCTCTAGGTGAGCACATGGGAGCGGAAGACTCGGATGCGTGCTCAGTACCGCCTTTGTATCCCTAATTTTGTGGTGAAGCTTTACGGGGACGTAAAGCCCTGTGGTGGGAGTAATGTAAAGACCCGTAAATTCCAAGGAAATTTTTTTTCTTAATTTTCTTTGGAATTTTACAAGAACGCAGTTTCTGACGGCACCTGATTCCGAGGCCCGGTGTGCCTGAAATCATTTTCCGAAGTTTAGCTCATGTACTTTTAGTGAACGGACGAGCGGGATTTTCTAACTTTTGAACCGGTGCCCAGAATCGAATTCTGAGGGCACCGATAAAATCGAAGCGCCGGTATTCCCTTAGAAACGCCTCTTCCGGAGTTGTGTTTGCTCGGGTGTGGTTTTTAATTTTTGGGCTTAAAGTTAAAAAATAAAATAATTTTATGACAACTTTATTTTATTTCACCTAAGCCACTTGGAAGCCACTTGAAGCCACTTAAAAGTGGCTTAAACTGATTTGAACCGGATAGGGTACTGTCCAGAAATATCCTACCCTCTTGGTAGGATATTTGTGAGGTGGGGCCCGCACGAGCCCCGCCGTTTCTTTCCGCTAAGTAACGCACCCGTGAAAACCCGTCATTATGAAAGTCAACTGATGCGTTTTCTTAAATTCTTAACAGACCATTTAATTGGGCGGTTTATTTCGTAAATTAAATGAGCTGTTTCTTTCGTTGAATTAATTTTAGGAATTAATGGTTCATTTCTTATCTTTTGAAATTCAAATGTTTAGTTGTGTAAATAAAATAAGGCTTAAGCTTATTTTATTTTGGGTTGGTCTCCCTTGCCACCTTGAGAGATTTTGAGAAGCTCTCTCTACCTTCTTCAACCTTGATGAAAACACGAAGAACACTTAAGCTCCGACGAAGAACGCCGCTTCTCTTCTTCGTAGCCGGTGTGTTTCCGAAGATCGACGACGCCGATTTTTCGATCTTCTTCCCGTGTCAACGAAAGGAGACGCCATTTCCTCCTCGGACTATCTCTGTCAGCTTACGAATCTTCTCCAGCGACGTACCTCTTCGGACGCACCTCGACGTCAATGAAAATGACGTTCGATTTCCGCGACGCCCGACCCCCGCGACGCTAGTCTTCTGCGGCTTGATTGGCGTGCTCCGCACTTGAATCCAAGGTAGGGGATTGTTGATATTTTATTTAATAATTTTCAATTCTTGAATCTAGAATGTCGAACTTCGAGGATAAAGGATTAAATGTTATTGTCTAACGAGAGGGGGGCCCGGACCGCACCAATATGGCCCAAACCCCCTCCTATGTTCATAATTGTTTCCTTGCGGATGGAACGGGATGGCGTGGTGGCGTCGCACCACGCGGGAATCGCACGACAATTATTGCGCGGCGCCGTCACGTCGCTCCGTGGAAAGAAATCCAAGAACGCGACACCGTCGCGTCGCGTCGAAGAAAGTCAAAGGCGCCACGGCTGGAGCGGGGCCACAGCGGAGGGAAGCGATGCCGTCGCATTGTGCTGGACGGCATAGGCCGCGGCCGGTTTCGGGCCGCGGCGGAGCAAGATGACCGGCGGCCAACACCGGGCCACCGGTGTTGGCGAAAGAAGGACCGGCCGTTGCCGGTCCTTGCTGGCGAAACTGGCCGGCCAGTGCGGGCCGACCGGATAGTGGAGACCGGGGGAAATTAATTTCCCCTGGCCAGGTCTCAAAAGCGGCCCCAATTAAGGGGCCGCGGTTCTCAAAGGGGGGCTTTGCCCCCGCGTGCGGCACCCGAACGGCTCCCAGGCCGCGCCGCCGTGCCGGTCCGCGCCGCCGCGCCGGACCGCGCCGCCACACCAGCCCGCGCCGCCGCGCCGCCGCGCTGGACCGCGCCGCCGCGCAGCCGGCCGGGCCGAGTTTTCCGAGCCGGGCAGGGTCGTCAGGCCGGGTCGCCGCCAGGGGCGGGTCGACCTGGTTCAGACGACCCAGGGGGGGGGGGGGGGGGTCGGGCCGGGCCCAGACCCCCCAGTTTCGGACCACTTTCGGTCAAATGCCCATATCTTGGGCTACGAGCCTCCAAACGACTCGCCGACAGCAGCAACGCGATCCTTGGATCGGGTGGTCGTTTCGGTATACTATACTCAAGGTGAACCTTCCTTTTCGGGAGCCTACGTGGTTAAAACTCCATAGTTAAGCGTGCTTGGCCTAGAGTAGTGATCAAGATGGGTGACCTCCTGGGAAGTTTCCCAGGATGGGTATGAGACGGAAAGGCCAATAACTAACAGAACGAGCGTCCGATTGACGCGCCGTCTGTTGCGTTGAGTTCCTGTTGACAATACGGAACTTTTGGCATCCTCCACCCGAGAATTGGATGCAGATGGATAGTGGCTAGGTTGGATCGCACCGAAATCCAACCGGGCCCCTGGAACGGAAAAGCTGATATCTTTCAGACCAGACGTCCGTTTGACGAACCGTCAGCGGCGTTGGTGATCACATTGAGTAACGGTCCCTATGAGTATACCCTATGGGAATTCGGGGTCCAGTTGAGATACGGCCGGGTTGGTTCACTCACGAAACCAAACGGGCCCCTGGGACAAAAAGGCTAATAACTCACAGACCGACCGTCTGATTGACGCGCCGTCTGTTGCGTTGAGACCCCTATGACGAGGCGGTACTTTGTGATACTTCTTAGTGGGATTTTGAGATACTTGGAGTATCTACTTATGGCTCGTGGAGATGAACCTCCTAGAGACGAGCGTACAGAGTACAGAGACCGTATAGCCGGCAGAGACCTGAAGACTGCTTGTCCGATTCAATTCGGAGTGACTTACGTAGCCCAGTGGGGAGCAGTACTTTTTGAGGTGGAAGACCCATAGCGGAGGAGCACTACTATGTGAGGTGGCAGACCCGCGATACTCGAAAGGAGGAGTACCTCTGTAGGCTATGAGGGGGGAGCACTACTGTGTTGGGTGGAAGACCCCGGCGGGAAGAACTACTGTGTGAGGTGGCAGGCCCGCGGTACTTGACAGGAGGAGTAACTCAGCAGTCTTAGGTTAGTGAGCAGTACCTCGGAGTCGTGACAGGACCACTGTACACTCCAGAGATGGATCTCTTCATCAGTTACGGTTTCGATAAATGAAAATCCTGGTTTGAGCTGAGACTTTTGACCTTTGTGCTTACCTCATGATTGAGATGGGTCACTTGATAACTTAGGTATATGAATGGGCATATACCTAGGTAGTGGTTATGCTTTGATTTCACAATCCTTGTGTTTCCTCCTGATTGAGATGGGTTACTTGATAACTTAGGTATATGTATGGGCATATATCTAAGTAGAGGTTATCTGTTGATATCTTCTTGTGGTTATCCTTGTTGGTTTAGTGAGACCTTGAGGGTCTCGGGGTCCCTACTGAGTATCGTTATACTCACCCCTGCACGGGCTATGCCCGCACCTCGTTGTGTTGGTTGCAGACGACGGGCAGTGCTGACGGAGCCCGAGTGTTCGAGGACTGGACGGTACCCGGAGATGGACTACACGACGAGTCGGTACATGGAGGTGGACTACACGACGAGTCAGTACCCGGAGGTGGACTACGAGACAAGACGACTCACAGAGGAGGTTGGCGCAGCGGCAGCGTGGAGGAGGCTATCTGTACCTACCCTTCAGGTAGGATCTGTGGTGGACGACCAGGAGCTGCGCTATCTGTACCTACCCTTCAGGTAGGACCCGAGGAGGACAACCCAGGAGCTGCTTCCCTCTTCCAGCTGTTTGTCTTTTTGTTCAGTTGTAGTTGTACTTTCTTTTGGGTTTGTATTCTGGCCCATTTACTTTTCCAGCTTTTCTTTTGTACTTAGTGTTTTGTTTCCGCTTGTACTATGTGGTGCTTGTTTTCATTCATAAAGGCAATGCCTTCCCAGTTATCGGGATTTTACGCCTTTGGTACTAGTCGCCAGCCCCTGGCCTATGGAAGGCGGGCTTGGGGTAGGCACGACACGGGCCCCGAGGACGGGTCGTGACAGGTTTGTAATGATATTAATTTTTTTGGATTGGGATTTTAATGGGTAGGTTCTCATAAGAAGTTGGTTTTTCTTTTATGTATCATCTTCATATTTTCTTACTAGTTCATGGCCTAGTTCTTGAGGTTGTGGCTATTTTTGTTTCTATAACATCTTTATCTCAAATCATTGATTATGGTTTTCCATGATAATTATAGAGTACTTTTCTAAAAAAAATTATTGAATTTTATTCTTAGGGGAGGTAACACGCACTTCTTGGTGGCACCCTCATATATAGTAAATGCTGAACATTTTAGATCTTGGAGGAAAAAAGATGTTGAGTTGTGCTTCTGGTAACATTTGGTTTGGTTCAAGGTGATTTTATTTTCATTCTCTTACATATATTTTATGTATTTGTTTTTGGGTTATTCTTCCACATCAATCTTATTTTGTGGTTGACGTATATTATTGGTTGTTGATTCTAATTTTTAAAGATGGTGGTGAGGATATGTTGCTTTCTAAACATTCAACTTGTAAGTGATCGAGTTCCAATGGTAAGGGAGATAGTTTTTTCGTGGTGTGGTTCTAGTTTAGTTGAAATACCTAATATATCCAAGCAGTGTGCTCTTTTCTATAGTGACAATGGTTTTAGTGATGATGATGATGAGAAAAATTTGGGTAATTCAGCCGATAAGTGGACTTTTTTTTCTCATTTTATTTATTTAATGAATCTAAAATTTGATATTTCATGTTTATATTAATAAAAATCATTGATTTTGAGGGTTTATTTTTTTATCCGTAAGTAATAAGAATTTTAAATGTCAGTTCTAGACATAGGACCCATTAGGGACATGATATTTTAGAAGATTGAGTAAGTGTCCTGTTTTATAATTTTTAAATGATTTGAAAAACATATTATTCCAATATATTATTTTTTAACATCATTCTGGTATATTTATTTATCGTATGTACAAGTATAAAAATTCCACAAAGTACCATTGTTCGAAATTTGTATTAATTGGTATCCGAAATTCATGTGAAGACAAAATTCTCCCATGTTTTCTATTTTTTTACTTTTTATTTCTCATTACTTATTAAAATTATATTTATTTATCATACTTATGATTTATGAGTGATTATTAATATTATATTTGGATTTTTTTTTCAAGTACTTTTATGACATATCGAGGTTCCTCGAGTTATTATTTCACTTCAGCATTGAGTGTACGACCTAAAGTCACATGGTATTTCTATGTTCTCCTAATTATTTATTATTTATTATATATAGTTTTGAATTAAATTTTGGGATTTGTATGAATTTTTTTAAGTGAATTTTTTTGTAGTGGTGTTTAAGTGATTAAACTAGTTAGAAGGTAACAAAAAATAGGATGTTTTGGTGGGATTCCATCTTATGTGGGTATTTTTCTTATGAACATTGGATATATACATGTTTAGTATGTTTATAAAAATGAACCAAGTTACATATTAAGATTATATTTGTATGTTTTTATGATTTTAGGAAATATCCATGTTTTATATGTTTCTTAAAGGGACTATTAGAAAATGGGTTGATGTAATGAAGAATAAAAGAATATTTCATGATGGGATAGTTAAATCCACACATAAAAAATGCACTAACGATCACATGAAATGTAGAATTGGTTATTTAATATGTTTTCACTCTAGTGGTTTTATAATTAAATCCACACATAAACAATATAGAAACTATCATCATTCTTTTCTTTACAAGATCAATTTTTTTTGTGGTTTGATCATTTCATCTCTTTACCTTTAGCTATTTTTTCTTCAAAAACCTTGGGAAATTTTTTAAAAATGATTTTCCATGGACTTTATGATTATTACATTCTAATTTAATAAGAATTGGTATAACCAGTTTGATTGCGTGAACTTACCAGTATGTGTTCTTTAACATTGAACCAACCATAGATTTTTTCAAATCAAGTATTATAATTATATGAAAATTGTTATTATAAATTAAAATTATTTTTGGAGTAATTTTGGTTCATCTTCTCGACACATGAGAATAACTCAAAGGAACTCAAAGTTGCAGTCCAACATGGGTGAACCCACTAATAAAGATACAGCTAATAAATACATCTTTATAAACTACCATGGATGGATAAATATCTTGAATGGAACCAAAAAAATCCAAAATAAATTGATTACTAATAGGTAACCAAAATAATGGCTTAATGAGATTCTTCTTGGAACTGCAAACATAAATATATCTTCAAGTATAATTTGATAGTATTTTTATAATCTTGATACTCATATTATTTTGAGATGCATTTGGACCACTTTTATTTTTTTTGGGTATAAAAATAGTTTTTTCTAGGCACATTACCATGATAAATCCATCCAATTGTTCACAAGAGATAGGAAAATATGATGAAGCCTAAGTTAATGTTGTATAATTATATTAAGGTAATTATATTTATTTTAATTCATTTTAAATTTTTAAGTATTATGTTTTTTAAGAAATATAATGTTTTAAAAAAATCATCATTTTTAAGTAATCGAATGTTCTATTCCATTGCAATTATTTCAAGAGAAAAAAAGAAACCCAACATGCCCATTGTTCCACCTAAAACACATTCCAATTTAAGATGAACATTAAACAAACCAAAAACTCTAATTTGTAACCAAACAACACATTATGAGCTGTTTTTAGAAATTCCAAAACATATTATAGCCAATAATTTGTTCAAAATAGTTTAAAGTTCAATATTGTCATCAATAAATCATTAACAAGGCTTTGAACAACTCTGACACAGTATTTAAGCAGATATCAATGTTTAAATACATATTCATATTCATGTTTTGTTTAGCTGTAATCTTTATAATTCTAATAACCACCACCTACATGGAGATATAACCCTCACATCAGTTTTTTCAATTTAATGATTATTTAATACAAAACATAATGTAGATTAAAATATGTAAAACGAATTATCCCAACTTTCATATTCCAAACTAATGTTAAGAGGATATAATCAATACGTTATAAAAATGAATCCAATTGAATAAGTGTAAAAATATAACTAACACAAACCAATAATATATTATTTTAATAACTGAAAGCGTATATCACTATCAAAGGAAGTAAGTTAGAAACTAATATTATACATAAAATTTTTTTAAGAAAATATTTCACCCAACACATTGTTTAAATAAAAGATATTCACACACATTAAATTTTAATGTGTAGTGTGGGAACCAAATTCATACATGGTAAATAACTACCTCATGAAAATGATTTAATTTCACTATTTCAATGTTATTATTTAATATTTCACATTTTTTCAATTTCTTGGTAAGGTTTTGTTGAAGATTGTATTGAATTAAAATTATTTTAAAAAAATAATTATTTGTAATAAGTGCTGAAATTTCTAAAAACATCTTAGAAGGGGTAGATATTTATTATTAAAAGTAATATGATTCCTTATATTAAAAACATGAAATTTTTTCCGTATTTAATCATTTATTTGTGTTTATTTAATTTATCATGATTCGCATTATCACTTTTGACAAATAGTTCAAAAAAATTGGGGATTTTTCTATTTCTGAAAAAATTATACCGAAATTATTGAATAAAACAACTTAAATAAATTTAAAATTCAATAAGAAATATAAGAACACTTGAAATAAATAATATATCATAAGTGATAATCACTATAAACTATTTAGTTACTTAGTTCTTACTAATCATTTCCAATCATTTAGGAACACATGAACTGGGGCATATAATTGAACAAATTGAGAATAAAATATCAAATACAAAGGAGAAGGTTTTTGATCAAAAAGAAATAATTAGAAAGGTGAAGATATAGATGGATGCCTATGATGAATAATCCAATCTTTAAGGGCATAATAAGGTGGTTCGACTTTTGTATTTTGTTTTTATTTCCTTTTCATTCCTTGGCACCATTACTATTTTCACTTCTTTTTTTAATAGGTTGACAATCTATATTATATTAGAATAAACACTCATGTTTCCCTCAAACCAGCAGAGAGGGTTCGGTCTATGGTTACTATGATTCCACGTAAATGTTGTTTCATAATAGAATTCCCTCAAAAGTAATGTGTTAAATAATTGTCAGCAAGTGTTTTCTAATGAATAATTTTTATACTACAACTGTTAGCTTATAAGTGAGAGGTCATGGTGGTATATTTCATTTCAATTGGGTATTTTGATGTAAATATTGTACTTGTACAGAAATAGAACACGATTATGTTGAGCCTTAATTACTGTGATATTAACATCTTTTGAGTTTTTCACACACTTAGTGTTTGAGATTGAAATATCCATGTAATGGTGGGTCTCTATGAATGATAATGGTTAACTATATGCAATATATAATTACATGAAACATTAAGTGAGAAAATGTTAAATTATAGTTAACAGATACTTCTACTAGTTATCTGAATGGTTGGCATGTTTCTCCATAGAATCTATGTTTATGCCTACAAGTCTTATTTATTCCATTGGTGCTCCAAGTTACCCTCTTGATTTCCTATGGAGGCATAGTGTAAGGGTTGTATTCAGAACTTCCCATATCATGAGTAATCCGTAAAACATGGTTCATTTTAATATTTAGCTGGTGGCTAGTGCGACAGTTGGCATGGTTTGGGTTTTGGAGTGCATTTTATTGAAGTTGGGTCCTTTTTGGTTATAGGACAATCTAGGATGGTTGGGATTTGGAATATTCTTCCTAGGGATTTATTAATCTTTAGGTGCAGGTGGGGGCAGCAGGAGGGGAGGCTGGACAACTGTTCAGGTTTGGATGAATGTTGGTGGTGGGTGTATGTCGATTTAGGAGCTGAGGGGAGGGGATGGTTGGGGTTGTGGTGCCTTCTGGTGTGTGGTGTTTGGATTGTGGTGTGTGTTTGTGTGTTCCTGTAGGTGGTGTGTTTGTGTTATGCTAATGGCTAGTGCATTTGTTCTTGAAGGTGGAGTGTGTCTTTCTTGTTGTGTGTGTAGGATTTGTTGATGGAGTGCATGTGTGCCTTTTTTGTGGGTACATTTCTGTTGTTGGGGAGTGTGTGTGTGTGTGTGTGTATTGTGGGTGTCTGTTTACTATGGGTGTGGTTAATTTTCCTAAACATGCAATGGTTTATTACTCCATGTTCAGTATTCATTCTTCCTTAGGCAATCTCGATGCCTTGGTGGTGTTGGCTCATGGGATATTGGTGCTGGTCGATAGTGGGTGACTGGTGGAGAAATTTCTCTGAATTCCCAGGGTTCAATAATTTATGGGCTTACTTTTGAGTCTATTTCTAGTTGTTGTCCATCCACTTTGGGTTTCTAGAAAGGTATCACATTCCATGACATCTTGGTGGTGTAGTTGGATGCCTCATGGTTGATGCTTCCTTTACATTTTTTTGGTCCAGTTGTGTTCCATGTGACCTCACGGGAAAGCTAGTGGGATTCATGTTTGAGCCTTTCCAGCTACTTTCCCTTGATTTTTTTTTGTTCTTGGACTTCGGGTCTTGGTTCTTCTAGTTGTTATTCATACTTAAATTCCCTTTTTTTATTCAATATTTATATTTACATTGAAAAAAAACTAATGAGAAGTCGTTCTTGTTTGAATTTTTCATTTCTATTGAAAGTGCTTCTTATGCCAAACATAGCCTAATAAATTATGGATTTGTTAATTTTGAAACAACCATGGTTGATGCATTGAATTAAATATTCATATCATTTGATAAGGAAAGGGGACCAAATTCACATATTATTGGGTAACAACTTCTTTTGACATAATGGCTACTAGAAAGTAGATGGCCATACATTATTTCTTTGCTTAAATTTATTTTGGTAATTTTCTTCACCCATTGTTTAATTTATTGTTGTCTAAACATCTTTCCAAGATAAAATACCAAACCTTTTTAATGAAATAGTATGGAAATGAAAAAAATATAGGATCTTCATGATTAATTTGTTATTGGGAATCATTATTTTCTAGTTACACATCTTCCTTGCATCTATATACATGATTTTATTTTTATTTGGAATCATTATTTTCTTGTTAACATCTTCCATATATCATTATACATGATTTTTTTCTCATTGGTATCACTCATTTTCTTTTTATTATTTTTTGTGTCTTTATTATGGTACAAGATAAAATGTTATTTTTGAGATGTTATAGTTCTTCGATGGCTCATACACATATGACCAGTATAGCTGAGCATTGATTTTATTCTATGGGAAATGCTCTAAATTACGATTTTTATGTTAATGAAATGATTTAATCCTTTTTAATCAATTATCCCACCAAGTTAAGGTGAAAATGATATTTTTATATGACTTTGTTTTGGATCCATTTGGCATCTTTTTTGTGTAACGATGCCTAGATTTGAATCATGTAGACTTTGATGAAAAACACCCATTCAATGAATATCTTGTTTTTACAGTTTAATTTATCGTTATTTTTATTTCAAATTCATATAAATATTTTTCACTAAATTTTTTTATGCCCTATGATTTTATGTGGTGATGATCTTGGAACAGAAGAGTGTGGAATAACAGCAACATATGGTTCCTCATAGATACTGGAGGGGACTTGGTTTTTTTCCCCTAGTGGCCTAGTTAGTGGTGATTTAAGATCATTGGAGGATAAAAATTATCTTCTACCATGGCTGGTGTTGCAGGATTGTAGTAAAGAGAACTCGTACACTTTGGGGGGTATCTGGATCCTATATTTTATCATTTTTTGTGATCGTTTTATATATCAATGTATTGATTCATTTTGTATTATATTCCATTATTATTATAATTAATAATTTTCTAAGTTTTAACATTGGTGAAAAGATATCTCATTTGATAATTATGAAATGTGTATTATAAATGTTAAATTAATAAATATAGTATTATCTTTCTCTAGAAATAATAATTTATAATGATTATTTAAATGTAATTTATAAAAAAAATAGTATGTGTTGGGGAAATTATTACTAACAGATAAATTTTTCATATGAATTTGTTTCTATACACTTTAAATAAAATATATATTAGTTATTAGTATTGTTCTAATTTTAAAAGAACTATTTTATCTGTTGCAAAAACATTTAGCGACAATGTTTTTACTGGAAGTTTTTTGATAGAGACATATTTGTTGGTAAAACGTTTTACAAATAGAAAATATATTTTTTCCAACAAATATGTATGTGTTGAAAAAAATCAAATATTTTGTAGTGTATATCGAGTGGTATAGAACATGGTCATTATAATTTTAGACATAAAAACTAATAAATATGTTACCGGTTAAAATACAATTGATTTCTTAAGAAGAAAAGTAAACGGATGATGTTTTTTTTCCAAAATCCATTCCCAAGGGTTCAAGGTTTTATAATCTAGAGAAGAATATGAAAAAATAAACATAATTGATTCCTTCTCATGTCATAATTTCATCATTTGGTTTCCCTTGAAAATATCTCCACATCAATTTTTGAAATATGATAATGGATATTCAAGAAAAAAATTATGCTTGGATAAATTTAATGAATCATATGATCCAGAAGTCGTTACTTCATCATATAATTTTTTTTTCAAACAATAATGGTTTTAAAATTTCATGGTAAATCTCATTTTAATATTAATAAATAATATAATTAATCATTTACACAAGCAATTAACCTTATGGATAATCCAAAATATGTCAATATAAATTCAAACATGACTAATTTAGAAGGAAGGTCACTAAATTATCAAAATTAACATAACATAAGATTTCCAGAAATAATGGAGATCTTATTTTCACATAACAAAAATATGAAAACCTGAATATATTTTTAACCATTATGAAAACACATCCTTAGAAGATGAAATATTACTTTTTTAAATATATTCTATAAATCCAATCATTTATTAATGCCACCAAAACATAAACCATCAGACCCTTAACCACCATCATGTTCACCAATATTATCCCATTAAAATATATCTATTAATTTATTGAAATTATGAAAATACTTAGGGTTATATTTCCCAATTCATTTGTTTTCAAAATAATGAACAAACAACTTAATCACTTCTCTTTGGTACTAGTGTTATTCCTAAAATGATTCCTTTTCCTTAAAGAAGAAGTACTAAAACAAAATCCTTATATATATCTCATGATTTATATAACCATATCATTATATATAAAATTCAAAAAATACATAATTCTTGAATCTAAAAAAATTCATATTAATCATTTTCATTGACGGGTGGTAGTAGAATAATCTTGACAATGATATATTTTCTTATTTTAGGGTATCATTATTTGATGCTTGGGTAATTGATTTTTCTAGTTTCTCATATCCTTACAGTTGAATACTTTTATATTGGAAACCATTTTCTTATCTTTGTATTCAAAATAATTAGGTCATTTCTCTCCACTCTTTTAGTAAACCCATATTACTTTTAATCATGTACAAGAGTGTTTCATTCAACAATTTTCATATTTAGGAAAATACTTCTTTATATTATATCTTTTACCCAACTTTTTCTTATATATACTCTTATTCCATTGCTTCCCTCATAGCCATAATACATAGATAATTATTTCATTGTATCCTTAGCACCAGATACTATATCACTATATTATGAGAATATTTGGGAGACTTGTTCCCTTTGAAATATTGGAATAAGACCATAAAATATTTGATCCTATTTAATCTTCAGATCATGTCCATTGGTGATGTTCACATTCTTTATATATGGATCCATTTAAAAAATTACGACATACACCATATTAGACCGTATCATTATTGAACATAAATTATAATCCAAAAACTATTGAAATACATAACATAAAATAAAAAATATTTGCGTAGCTAATCTCATAAAAATGTTTTATGCTCTACTAAGATTATTATCAATTTTTATGTTATGGTTATGTTCACTAATCCAGTATAAACTTAATCTAGTTCCAAATATTTCTACTAAAATTTCTATGTAACATATTATAACCACCCTGACTCTAGTAGCCAAAAGTCAGTGGTTATTTTGTTACAATGTCATAGATACAGGATATAGTGTCACTAAGGATTGATCATGTTAGTAGTATTGAAGAAATAGTTACGTCAAATGTTTCCTTTTTTACATAGGTAATTAAACATAGAGCATAAAAATAGAAAATAATCTTCTACCATGAAACCAATTAAAAGTTTTCATTTAGATAGATTTGGGTAGGAAAACAAATAAAAGGGTGAGCTAAAATGCTCAGTAAGGGTTACATGAATAAATAATAAGTGAATCAATGTCAATAATTAATTAACCTAATGGTAAGGTAAATAACTAAATAACACATTCTATAAATAAATTATGTATGAAAAGGAAACCCTATATTTTTTCATAGTGAAAATCCTTTATATAATAATAACTGAATTCTAAATGTGGAAATGATTAATTAATAGAAATCATGTATTTATAACATGAACCATTATACATTCAACATGATTAAATTTTTGGTGGCTATAAAACCATATAATTCTTCTTAAAATACAATGTTAAGGGTTTACCACCAACTAATTTCATCTAATAAGACAATTGATGCATCAAGGGGATTCCACTAACCAGTCCCCAACCCATAGGTATTAATTTCAAATCTCCCCAACCCATTTAATACTAGTAAAAAAAATTATTATTTATTGATATACTTTAAAAATATTTGTTCCTTATCATCAAATAATCATTTTAAATAAAATATACAAATTTATCAATATTTCCCCTGTTGATCAAACAACTACCAAGGCAAACACAAAATGTAAAATGGTATAAAACATAGAAAATAATTATACCCTTGAATTAATGGATTAAAAATATAAAATGGTAATAAATAATGATAAATTATGTATAAAGGATGTGAAAAAATTTAAAAATAGTGTTTAAAACACCTTAAAAATGATCCACATTAGTGTGGTATAATGAAAAATAATAAATAGTATTTAAAACATAAAAGGAATTTTTTTTGTAAAAATAGAAATTAAAAAATTTATTTTTCATTAAAAATGAGTTTTTTAAAGAAATGTTATGTTTTCTTAAATAATCTTATGTATGGTACTTGAAATTGGGTATGAAATTGGGAAGTTCTATTTAATTGTAAATGCTTAATAGGATGAATTGAGAATAAAACCTTTTAAAAACATGTATTTCCCCATAAAAGAAAGATGAATTGATTTTTGGATACATATGATTTGGTATATATATATAGATAATTTTTTTAATTTAGATAAAAATAAATAATAATTACATTGGGGTAATGATAGATAAAGTGTAACTTGTAGGAAAAAATGGAGGTTCTAAAAGAATCATGCACCACCTTGTAATCAATAAAATCATATGCCCTGTAAAATTATTAATCATCTAATGGAAAATTTAATACCATGAATATAAATATATTAATATTATTATATATAAAAGGGTATTATCAATACAATACACATAAGAAATTATTTGTTAATAAGTCATATCTCACAGGAATACAAGTGAGATGAGAAACCCTTACAAAGATCAAATCGTTGGAGTAAGGATAAATAAATGAAATTATTATGTGTGACAAATGAAAATACAAAAAATATAAGTGGAAATAAATTTTAATACAATTATATTTTATTTCACAGGTATTCAATTCATAACATAACAAATTCTATATATTTTTAACCCAATGAATGAAAATTGAGTTGAAAAATCCATTTCCCATTTCAAAAATAGTTATGCACTTCTAATTAATATACAGAATAATAAAATTAGATTAATTAATTACATAATTAAGAACCATTTATACATGTATTTAATTTATTATAATTTTATTATGTTCAAGTATTCCCTTTTTTATAATTTATTAGATTTAACTTCTTTGTTCTAGGAGAGTTTATTTTCTTGCTTTTTCATGATCGGTTCACATGTATATAAATATAAAATTTGTAAAAATTAAAATAGTACAATATAATTGAAATTATATGTCATTAATTAACTTAAATATTTTTTAAATGATCATATATTAATTTTTTATATGGTTTGAGAATGATTCTTTATATAAAAGGTTAATGAAAATGATTTAATTTATTTTTTTCATTTTTTAAAACCATCACAAACAGATATCATTTTATTTATTATCATATTTATATATTAGTTTCAAAAAAATTTATAACTTGTAACATGTATAATAAAAAATCATTTAACTATAAAACTTTTTATGCCTATCCTTGAAGGCAGAAAAGCAAAATAAAAATCCCACATCCACAATGGCTGTAAATGAACACATCACAGATGATGTTTTTTGTAATAAAAGGGAGTGAATGAGGGGTTTGATGATTGAAATGACATTAAGATAATAAATTTATAGTATATACCATATAATATTGTTATAAATTATGATTGTATAGAGGAGATAAGAAGATTATAAGAAAATAAAAGAATCTAAACGAATTTTAAAGAACAAAAAAGAGAATTTTTCAACTTTTATTGTGTCTCATTGAGAACCTCTTAAAGTCACGTGGAATTTTTATTTTAATGAGAATATAAATACCAAGATGTGGGAAAAATAATTTGGAGTGGAATTGGGTATAATATAATCTATATCAAAGGCTTCGAATGTGTGATGACAAGGGGTGGTAAGAGGTTGTATTTTTTGTGAAGGAGATGTGTGTTTTTTTATTATTTTATTCATTTAAATATTATATTTGATCAAGAATAAAAATATTGATTAATAATGTTTCCAATTATAGTTAATAATTCATGTGAGTTAAAACTAATTTTGGTTACATATTCCATAAATCAATAATTCATGTTTATAGCCAATACTATAAATTACTAAATTTCACTATTCACAAAAAAATCAACTATTTTATAAAAAATCCAAAAAACCTCCCTATCGATTTTTCGACATATAGATTTAAAAAATGGAATCCATTTTTAGAAAATAATTTTATAAGTATTATTGTTTTAATTTTTAATTAAACCCATTATTTATTCATAAAATATTGATTACAAAATATAACCAATTTGACGACCCTTTGAAAAATTAATTAAACTCTCATTAAATTATCATATAATGTTAAAGCAAACTAAATATTAATTTATGAATATATTTTATCAGAATAAATTTTATTTTATGTATTTATATTAATTATAAAATTTAAAAAAAACATTTTTTTTTCATAAAAATACCAACACTTAGTTTATCATTTTTAAAACAATTATATATTTATTCCCATATATAAATATATCATACATTAATTTATAGGATATCTAAATTTTTTTATACATTCATATGTGAGGTCATTATTTTGATGGTCACAATACTATTACAATGGTTATGTTAATGTTTAATAGTATATCACAATTTTTTATGTTTACTGTTTTATGAAACATAATATATCTAGTAAATTGAGTTTATTTATGAAGATATTATTTTAAGATCTTGGGGTGTCATTGTTTATTTTCTATCATATTTATTATAAAAGAATTATATGTTTTCAATGAATAGTTTTATTAAATACTGAATATTATATCCAAAAAAATTAATTTGGAGATATTAAAGTATTTCTATATTTTAAGTAATATATTAACATCAATTAAATTATAAAGTGATATAAAATATTATTTGGGGAATATAATTTCTAAAACATCATATTCAATAAAAACAGTTATATTTATATTTTATATTTGTTCACTTAATAGATAAATATATAAATTTTATAATTTTAATTTTATAAAAAATATCATTTTTTAATTCATTATATCAAAAATATCCTAGTTTGAATTTTTTCTATTTTTTTATAATAAATGATTTTTAGGTAAATATTAAGAATGATGATTTTACTAAAAACTATCATTTTCTAACACAATAATGATATAAAATTTTAGGAAAAACATTCTAAATATAAAATATATGGGTAATAATTAATATAAATCATTTAAATAATCTACATTTAATTTAAAAATTAATCTTTTATCATTTCTAAAAATCATATAATATGACCACTAAAATCCGTTTTAAAGCGCTTATATTAAAAATTAGACTTTTTCACTTTTATCAATTAAATATAAAAAAATTAATTTATTATTTGAGTTTAATATTTATATTTTAGATAAAAATTATAATTTAATTTTTACGTATAAATAAAATATTATTAATGTTAAATTTAATTATAGTGATAATAGTAAAATAGTTTCTTAAAATAAATTTCTTCATTGATATAATTTTTTCTTATTTAATCAACAAAATTTGTGTATTTAAATTTATTAATATAATATTATTTCTATAACTTAATATTATTTTATTATCACTCATTAAATTTTTAATCAATACTTAATAATATTAAGAATGTGTAATTGATCATTGTAATTTTTCTACAAAAACTATTTTTAAGATATAGTATATTTTAATTTAAGTGTTGATCTTTTTCCTATTTATAATTTGAATGATAATAAATATAGATTAATTTTTTTAGAAACATCAATATTTTTAATTTGGGGTTACCTATTTTTTATATAAAATAAAAATTAATTAGTTAAAAACAAGTTAGAAAGGGTAAAAATAAACGTGAAAAAATGTAAAACCCTTTGGTAAAAGACCCAAAAATGAATATTTTTTTTCGATGAGTTTTTATCATGGAAATAGCACCAAAACTTCCATTGTAATTAATTTTTTGGTTCATTGACCAATTAATAGTGTTTTGATATCATGGAAGGGTAAAGGGTATTCCCAAAAGTACCCTTTTTATAACTTATAAATGAAGATCACTTCTATCACCCAATGATTACTCTTAACTTTTAATTTCACATTAATATATACTAAAAATCCATATCCTAGATTTAATTTTCTAATCATTAAGGAACTAGTCTCTAAAATTCATTTTAGAGCCTTCACTTCTAAGGAAATATCCAAGACATATTCAAATCTCCAACACTAGTATTACCATCTTCAAATCTTTTGATACTTAATCATTCTCATAAAAATATATTTTATCTATAGAAGTATAATATAATATATAAAATTATAATAGTTAAGCATTATTATACTAATGTAATGACTATTTTGTATTCATCGTCATCTATTATGAAAAACAATATTGTCATTTCTGTGTTGTGCAGACAACCGCCATCAAACTACTATGGAAATTTTTGTGTCACCCCTATAACCCCACACATAATGGGAATATCCCCAAGGTATATAATTTCGGGATTCTCCAATTTTTCCAATTTTAATTCCATATTAATGGGGATTCCCTCTAGGGGATTGGATTTGAAAATGCACAAAATTTGGGTTTCCATACCCACAGGTGGTTGACCAATTTCACACCACCCATAATGGTTGGATTTAAAAATATAATTATTTTATAAAAAAATATTTCCACAACAATATTAATATTATGTATATTATGTAAATTTTTTATACCACATTCTACCATGGTCAACATACATAAATAGTTATGGTGAAATTAATATAACAACCCAGATCTGTTTCAGGCGGCACCACAACTTCCTCTTCTCCCGGCTAAGATCAATAGCGTTGCGGATTTATGCAAGCTAACCCTAATTGCACAGTTTCGTCCACCACTCCCTTCAGTTGATGAGTTCGAGAGATTTGTCTCAAATTCGTGGGAGTTACAGGAGCATACTATTGTGGATATTCTTAATCGAAATCATATCATGGTTCACTTTGTCTTAGAGGCGGATTTGATTGAGGCCTGGTCTCGAGCTCCCGGGAGATACAATGGTTTCACCTTCTTCATGTTTCATTGGAGATTTGATTTCCACATGCGATGAGATCCTGCGATAATCACAACGTGGGTGAGTCTTCCTGTATTACGATTATCTTTCCAAAATCCCTCAATTTTATGCGCAATAGGCATTATGATCGGTCGTTACCTTTGTTTTGATCGTCGGACAGAGGCTGTGAGTCACCCGATTTTTCCCAAATATGCATGGAGGTCGATGTCTCAATACCCCCGGTGGGCTATGTATAGATCACATATAACAAGGAGTTCTGATGGAGGCAGGGTGTCATATTTGAGTCTTAGATGCGCTACTGCCCTGCCTGTTCCGGATTTGGTCATCTGGAAATGGTTTGTCTTCATGGACTGATGATTGGTTCTTCAATTATGGTTGAAAGGAGAAGCTTTGATGACGTTCTGGCTATTGTCTTGGACCCAGTACTCGGTAAGTCCAATTCTGGTGATACTGTGATCGTGAGAGGGAGTGTGAGTAATGGCCTAGGTGGACCTGTGGAATGTAGTGGGACTGCGGTTTCTATTGGGCATGATGAACAGGTGAGAAGCCCCCGCCTTGGCAAGGCACTACTGGGCACAGGTTTTGAGCAGGAGGTGCGACAAGCCTTTCATGAAGAGGTGTGCACGCATGACTGTGCTATGAAAGAGGTGTGGGATTAACTCAATCCATCTGTGCAGAAGGTCTTTAAGAGGATTAAATGTGGGCTTGAAGATGAGGACCTCAATGTGTGGGAGGGTGCTGCTGGATTGGGTGGCAGACTAAACAGAGAAGGAGGAGTGGATTGTATAAAGGGTGTCCTCTCAGGTAATAGCTTTGAGGTCATAGAGCAGGAGGAGTCTCCCAATCTAATTGGTGATTCGCAGGGGATTGAAGACTTGAATCTGCGTATTGGATCCAATTTTCAGGAAAAGGCTGTAGTTGATGCCCCAATGGGGACTGTTGAGGGACCTTTCAAAGATGTGAATCTGCAATGTCTAGCTCCGATTGATCATAATAGTCTCTCTTAAATTATGGGAGGTGAGAATCTGACAAACTCGGAAGGTGTTTTGGTGAGGCAAGATGGTGGGGACGCAGGTTTCATCCTGATGAATCTCACTGGTAAATGGGGAAATGTTTCTGACAGTGACACGGATAATAACTGAGGGGCTGCAAGTCCTTCATACAGTTATATCTTTCAAGTTGTCCAGAAGAAGTTGTCTGGCAGTGATGGTGCGGTTACTGCTCCACCAAAGAGGAGGCCACGAAAAGACTATTATTACTTACCGAAGTTGGTATCCACCAGGTCCTTCTTCAAGAATGAAAAGGGGGATGTGCCTAATTCTGAAAAGAGTTGTGTGAGAAAGCAGGCAAATAAGGAGCAACTCACTATGGAGAAACTGGAGCTCAGACGGAAGTATGCCAAGGTTCTAAAGACATATGATATGAACTCTGAATGGGAGTTAGCTACTGTGGTGGATGTGACTTATTATGGATGTGGCGAGGATTATGACTACTATGATATGTAGCTGATCTTTTCTGGTTGGTACTGATATCTGGATGTGGATGCATGGTATGGTTGTACTCATGATCTTTTTCTCCTATACTTTTTTTTTATTTTAATAAAGGGTCAGAGGCTCCCTCGGACTAATCATTATAATAGAATATTGTATTTAGGTAGATATATAATTAACAAAATTTTATTATTCATAGAGCTAAGTTGAAGAGCATAGTGCTTTTGAACACTGGGAAATGGTTTCACCTCAAAATATCCTTATTTGAGACACATGTTCTTTTATAAAACTAATTTCTTTTAAATATTCTGAATTATACCAATTGTATAATTAATATTTTTTATTATATTTATTCACTTTATTTTAAATATAACGTTAATCTATATCATCCTTTAATTTGTTTTTATTATAATATTTCATAGTTATTAAGGGTTTTGTCTCAATCGTCCTTCATTAAGGTATGTGTTGATTTTATGCATCAATAATAATTTTTATGTTGTATCTACTACGCAAACGACATATATTATGATGAATTGTACATTAACCTTTAAAATTTTATTCCGTTCATACTCTTATTTGGTTTGAGATATTATTTTTGTCTTCCCTAAAATATAATCGTGTTTTATAATTCAATATTCTTTCTTGGGTTATAATATTTATGATTAAGTTTAATAAATAATTTTATCTGGTATACCCCATTTATATATGTATTTATCAATTTATAATAACATATTCCTTATTTATTTTTGGGACCTATTTTGTGTGTGAGTTTTATTTGTTGTAAAAGTTTATCAACGATGATAAAAATGAAGAAGTAGCTTAAATGTTAATGGATACTGGTTGAAGTGGTGATTTCTGATGTGTTTTTATGGATTCCTAGAATTGGATTCCACACATGGGAAATACTCCATATTGTTAAATAAAATGATTGTTCCACTGGTCCTAAATTCAATGTAAATGTATCAAATGTGATAATTATATAAAATAATGAATATGGTAAGAGTATCATCCATTTGAGGACAATTGAAGTTACTTGGAAGTCATATTCCAATAATAATAATAATAATAATAATAATGGTTGAATATGAAGTGAAAAAGGGAAAGTGTTCATGGGCTTGGAATTCAATGGTGGAATTCATGGGTTTGAAGCTCAAAGGTGGCCATGCATTTTAAACTAAGTATTGTTATGTGGTTTTCCCAAAATTGGAAATCCAAGGTAGCCCACCGACTAGCCTTAACTAAGATCATATGAGGGACTCAAGGTTGACCACACCCAAGGGATGCCTTCTTGGTTAGCCGACCAGCTGCATGCAGGGCCATGTCTATTCTTGCAAGAATGCTTGGGGGAGGTCTCATGAAAAGGTTGGACCAAGGTACCACAAAGGAGAGGGAAAAGATAACACTCACAGAACTAGTTTGTTGTCATACTAGGGAGGGAGAAGGAGAATTCTGAGCTCATGCTGGAGATGATTTGATTATAAATATGAGAGAGACCACATGTTCATTTCAATGTGGGTGATTTTTTTAAGGAATGGAACGTTCTCACCAATCCATCACATTTCATATAAAAACTCATCAATTCATCTCATCTCATGCCATGCTCATTTAATCATGATCGTCCATCGCATCCCTCATTTCTCCAAATGAAACGAGGGCAGTTTGATTCTCCTATGGCTTCTAGATCACCCAATGATTGATGTCTTCACTATAGCTCAGTGAATATGATGACTAATCCACCAAGATCGATTTATGGATATCAAATGAGGATCATTCGTACATCATGAAGGTAATTGGGTTGAGCCAAGCCCATGCATGCAATATACATCTCACATGTGTGTAGATAACTCGAAGAAGAAGTCTCGGCAGAAGAAAATAGAGTTTCAAGGCCATGTCATGAATGGATGAGTTTGAGATTTTAGGTAAATTATGATCATGTGGTTCCTATCACATCAATGTGAGGACATCTCATAGGAAAAAAACTATGCTAAAAAAATAAATATGCTAATGCAAGTGGTATATCATTTACATAGGTTTTATGAAGCTACCTTGGGATGTAATTAGAAGAATGTTGTGAAAAACAATTCTCCCATGAAGATTTCATGTAGGAAACGTGAGAATACCTTCGATTATAAATACATGATGTTGAAGGGAGGGGAATTCAAAAGAACTTCTGAAAGGGATGTCACTCTGAATAACCAACATGGAAGATCCAAGTAGGATACCACTTCTCCTGATGAAATGTTAGTTATTTAGAATATGGGCTTTGAAAGAATGAGGAAACATAGAAATTCACAAGAAAAGGTTATTATAATATAGATAGTTTATCAAACCATACTACCAGAGAAAAAATAATACATAAATATAAGTAATGATGTGTCTTAATTAAACACTGATAAGAAGAAATATTCTCCGTGAAAAATAGAAGAGGATATGAAGAGTTCCAAGCCCCATATACTTATATAGAACATAAGTTATGATGTGAAAACATGAAGATGAGATCAAGTGAAGAATCTTGGTTGATAAAATCATCTCAACCCTTCTGCTCATATTGATGAAACAAGAAGGTTCCAACTTATTCCCTAAATTTTTTTTGTATTGTATTTTTTCTGATGATCTAGGTAATTGAAGGTGAAAAAAATTCTCAGGGGGGAACCTAAGAAATAGTTATGAGAAACTTTTTCCTTAAGGGGAGATAAGTGTATAAGCTTATAGAATTATTATTTAAATGAGTATGAAATGTAATTATTCAAGAAATTTCATGAAGATCATATCATCAAAATATGTTATGTTATTTCTTAATCTCTCATCTTGGGTTATTAACAACAAACATTTTATAAATTGGGAGTAACAAAAATATTGAGTGAAAAAAAAATAATTGAAGTTCCCCAAGGTCACTTCTCTTACCTATATCACTTGAATGGTTTTTGATTCATTTTCTGAAGTGATTTCAGGATATTCTGGTTGATTTGTTTCATAAAACTTCATGTAACTTTTAGTAACTTCATCCTAGAATGAAATTAAACAATCCTTTAAGAGAAGTACATGAGTTCTAATCTCATGATTTATCATTATTAATGGTAAGGTACAACTTTGATGTCTAAATAAAATCCTCTTTTTTTACACCAATAATATCTCAAGTAGACTTAGACTGAAATGATGGAATGTACATTTATTAAGTATGGACTGATACCCCTTTCCCATAAGTTTTTATTTCTTTTCAATAAGGGGTAGATAAAGTTAAATGAAAGTTGAATAGTAAATTGGAAAGAGAATATTCACATTTGGACATTGAAACTTTCATTTGAGATAGAACATTGAGTATTTCCAATAAATAAATAGGGGGAGATTATTGAGACTAATCTTTATTGAGAGTTGTATTTGTTGCCGAAGTTTTTCAATGATGAGGAAAATAATGTATTAGATTCAATGTTAATGGATATTGGATGATTTGAGGATGCCTAAAGAATTTTTATGAATTCATATAATTGGATTCCATGCTTGGGAAATTATCCATATTGTTAAATCAAAAGATTGTTCCACTGGTCGTAAGTTTAAAATACAACTATCAAATGTGATACATTATTTACAACATTGAAGAAGGTTGTAGTATCATATATTTGAGGATGATTTATGTTCTTTGGAAGTAATATTCGAAAAATAGTAAGAAGAATAATAATAGTTGTAGAAGATGAATAGTAAAATGGAATGTGTGAATGGACCTTGCATTCAAGGGTGGCACGACTGGGTTTGAAGCATAAATGTGGCCATGATTTTTATACTATGTATTGTTATGTGGTTTACCCAAACATTTGGTAAATAACCAAGACGACTAGTTAGCCTTGACCAAGGGTTTATGTGGGACTCAAGGTCAACTGCACCGAAGGAAATCCAGCTTGGTCAGTCGGCCAGCCGCATATAGAGTCGTGTGTAATCTTAGAGTAATGGATGAGGATGGTCATGTACATAGGTTTGGAAAAGATCGCACAATAGATTGGTCATAGAGTGTACCCAATGAATCGGTATGGGGTAGTACTAGGGTTGGGGAGGATAATTCTGAGCACTTACTGGTCTAGTTTTTATTATAAAGTGTGGAGAATCCATGTGTTCAATTTAATGTGGGATGATTTTTTTAATAAATAAGGTGATATCATCAGTCTATCACATTTCCTGTAAGAACTCATCTCTTCATCTCATCCTATGTCCTACTCATTTAATTAGGGTATTCCATCACATCTCATGTCTCGTCAAATGAAACAAGGGTAGTTTGATAATCTCGTGGCCTTTGTATCACCCAATGATCAGAAGAACCAATACCACTCACTATGTGAGAACCAATCCACTGTGACTGATTTGTGTGTATAAAATGAGGATTATGATGATATTGTGAGGGTTATTGGATCAAACCAAGACGATGCATGCAATACATGTCATTCTTGCATAAAAATAACTCTAAGAAGATATATTGTCCAATGAAAAAAACAGTTTCAAGGCCTTGTCATGCATGGATGAGTTCAAGATTTAAAATAAATTAAGAGCATCTAATTCCTATCACATGCACATGAGGATATCTCATAGGTGAAGTAGAAATGATCAAAAATGAAATACACTAATACAAACAGCATACCATTTAAAAGGGTTTAAAGTTCTAAAAACTGAATATCTCAATTGTTCAATGTCATGATTTAAATATGGAAGATATTACAAGATCTGAACATTGAAAAATATTTGATTCTCTTTTATAAAATGAGAGGAGTCGAGACGGGGAAAGCAGTTTACCTTCGCATCTCATAAGGTGTTCATGTTTTTCAAAAAAGCGCACCCCAAGTTTTCTTTTCTACATGAAGGAGCAAGGAGATCCATGATCCTTCTAGGACTTGTGAAGCTACGGAGTCTCAGGAACCATCCTGTAGAGACCCAAAGCTTGACGTACATGGACATTACATTACTTTTGCGGAATACTTATTACATAACAAAAACAGACACACAAGGACTGTAATAGTTTAGTGTCTCTGGAAACTTGGAACGTAATCTTCTAATCGTGTTGAAAGATCTTCAACATCTCCCATAAAGATCTTCCACTTTTTGTTTCCTGACCTAAAACCTTTCTTTTGATCATAGGGGAAAATATAACATAAAATGGGTGAGCTCAAATGCTTAGTAAGGGTAAGAATGGATAAAATAAAACATACCATATACATTGGAACTTAAAAACATGAACATAATGTTTAAACATTAAAATCTTGAGCAATGACATAAAACATGGAAGTGCATAAGGCATAGATCATAATGGAATATAAACCATGATAAAATAGAATGGGAATAAAACATGTAATTGTGGCATCCATTAAGCACATGTAATGATTTCCATAGTAGCCAAGGCATTGCTGCCAAGACCATCTTAGTGGACAAAGTCCCATTCTGAATTGAGTTCACTCCTCATTTCAATCCTGTAACACTGAACCGGATTAACATACCGTTCTAGCCATGTCTATCTCATTAGATATAAAATCTTTACCCAATTCATTGGAGGGAGATATAGGTATCACCCATCTCATAATGAAATCATTCTTACTTGTGCCACAAAAAAACATACATCATTCATAATAACCCAATAAACAAAATGGGTTTCATAAACATCATTCCATCATCACATAATCCATATAAAAGAAATGGATATCATTTCATAATAAGAAAAGTGAAACCATTTAAATCATAGAGACAATATACTTGAAACATACACATATGAAATAATTTCATCTTAGATGAAAAATGGTTTTGATAAAATACTTGAAATGAATTCTTAAAGAAAATATCCTTTCTTCTTCAAAATCAACTTCTTTTCACAAAACGTCATGCAATTTTAAAAGAAAGAGATTTTCTTGAAAACAGTAATGAAATCTTTTGGAGGAAGCTTCATGAAAATAAGGCTTTATGAAACCGTAAAAATCCTTTCATGTCGTATAAGTTAAAAAAACATTCTTCTCGCAATTTAGTCAAAAAAGTTAAAAAAGTACCTCGTAACGTAAACAAAAGAAATATTCCTTATATAACATGTAGTAAAAGTCAAAAAGTCAAAAATGGGTAAAAATTAAATTAAACATACATGAAAACACTTTTATAAAACATGGACATGGATGATAGAAATAACCGCAGTAAATACTTACGAATAAGCAATCTCGGATAAAAAATGAGATTTTCAAAATTTATCTCTTACCTTATGTCTGATATGCTTCGTATGTATCCGAACCTCCTCTTCTTCGATACGCCTCTTTGAAACCTCCTCTTAGGGCACTAAGATTGATCTTTGAAGTAGACCAGAACCTCTAGGATGTTTCTAGGGAAGTGGAGAAGATAATTTGGCAGGGTTTGGTCGAGCTTGAAGGCTCAAATTGGTGTGAGGAGGAGAGGAAGGAGGTGCCCTTTTATAAGGGAGGAGAGGGGCACCTTTGGAATTCTTAAAAATATTAATTTATAATAAATCTAACCCCACTTAAAAACCTCCAAAAATGACTCATATTCAAATATTAGATGATATAGGGTTGCAATCTCCTCAACCAATAAAATTTAGACATGTTTGGATCTTATTTTAAACCTTATCATTTTGATTTATCCTTATTTAATATATTTAAGTTTATTTGTGGTAATAAAATTCTAAATTTTAAATTATAACAAATAATTACTTATTTGTTGTGAATTTTCAATAATTGTTTACTTTATAACATTATAGACAATATAAATATAAATTTATAATTTTTAAATATTTTGGTGATTTTTATACAATTTTATAATATGTTATTTTTATAAAATAACAATAGTGTCAATTTTGACACTATTCATTTATTTGAATTCATGTAAAATATATACAGAAGATATGTTTGAACTAAAATCATTAATAGATTCATAAATGGTCATATGTATCTATAAAATTATTGGATCACGTTAAATAGTTCATATAATATTTATTTTATTATTTTTAAAACCATTTATTTGGTTTATCTCTTAATAAAATAATTACTACAACATTTTTGTATAATTATTTAATATACTAATTTTTGCATTAAAATTTAAACTAAATTCCTATAATGAAGATAAATCTATTAAATTTCAAAATAATACTTTTAATCAAATTTATCATCTTAAAATCTCAATATTTAAATTTTTATATTTATTAAATTATGAAGGTGACATCTTTGGCATCATTTAAAATAAAATAATATAAGTGTCATAATAACTTTTATAAGGATCCAAACGGTTATATATTAGTTCACGGGATGCTTAAGGTGTATATATACACTACCAATAAGTTTTTGTTAGGTTTTTAGGCCTTTTAATGGGTATTATTATTTCAATAAAAACTATATTACTTATTTTCCACTTAATAAATAATTTATGTATCATTAATATATCACCATTAATGGAAATTATTTAATCCATAAAAATTCTAAATAAATTATTATGATGTAGATAATTTTATTATCTTTCTGTAGACTATTCATGTTTGAAGTTTTATGATGTTTATCACTAAATTAAAATTATTATACTGATAATATTTAAGAGAGTGACATGTTGTCACTTTCTTTGGTTTTAATAATAATTAAATTATTTTCATGGTCAAAAGTCCATAAAATGAATCTAATCCGACCCTTAGTTGATATGGGTTTACTTTTAGCCATCCAATAGAATTTTGGCATGTGTTAGGGTAATATTATAATATTATATTTACCCTTAATTACCCGATTTACATTTGACTATGGTAAATAAAATTTATCGTAGTTACTATTCATAATTCCCAAAAATAAAAAAGTATCCTATTAACATAATATGGACCCACAGATTTCAAATATGGAATCAATTTTTTCAAATTAAATACACAGAATTTGCAGAAATTAAATTAAAATTAATCTCGTTGTTGAATGAAAACGGGTTTTTGTTTGAAACATTGCAAAAGATTGAATTGATTTAACCTACGAATTCAATGTAAAATCAATGATAATGACATAAATTATATTAAATGGTAAAAATATATTCTATTTATACTTTAAAACCATTCAATATTATAATTTAACCATAATAAATTATTACGATGAAAAAAAGTTGTTTTTTATTAAAATATAGCGTGTTTTTACTATTCATCAAAATATGAAAGTTACCAGAATAATACGAAAAATTTATCCAAAGTAAATTTTTATTTCTTGATTCCAAAGAAGAATTTTATTTTGTCAAATTGAACTTATAAATATGTCAAAAACTAGATTTAAAGTGGGTGCGCCATCAATAGGTGGCAAAACTGCATTTTTTTAAAAATACTTATTTTACTCGAAAAATTTATTTTGTTCATAAACCATGTTCTAGAAAATGTTTATGATGAATAATAATGTTATAAAATTCAAAATTTAGTTAATATTATTCATAACAGCTAGTTCATAATAATATTATAATAATATATCGTTGTTTAGTAAAACTCGGTATTGCGTACAACACACGCTATCGAGGAAGGTCGCGATTACGTGTAATGCAAGCCAAGTCAGGGTTGCATGTTGTGAAAGAATCCTTCATTGTTTAGTATAATATAATCTAACCATATATCATTTATACATTGAATATATATATATATATACACTCAATGTTGCATAGAATAACTATTATCAAAATTGCGTGTAACACGATCCAAGAATAGTGTTGCGTATACTGCAAGCTAATACGGTGTTGTGTATAGCGCAAGGTAATCTTGGTGTAGCATAAAAAACAAGACATTAATGAAACTAAAAGAATATTTTTCATAAAATCTCGGGTTGTTACATTCTACCCCCCTTAAAATGAATTTCTCCCTCGAAATTTGTTGGGATTATAAATAGTTTACTACTCGAAAGTTTGTTTAATAGAAACCCACATCGTAAAAAGGAATTCCAAAACATGGCTTTAAAAAATAAAGTATGAAATGTAATGGTTACCCAAATTAACCCATCACTGGTTTTCCACGTAGGAGAACATAGGTGAAAATATGGATATAGAAGAAAAATCTAACAATCAAGTTCTGATGGAGAGTGGTAGAGAAAATGGCTATGAAAAATCCAACAATCATAAAGCTATTGATTTGTGATGATCTAAGGTACCATATGATTCATCGGATATAAGGGAACTAGGATAACATTTTTGGTTTTCAAGATCATTTCCTTGAAGTTGATGAAATAAAAGAAATACTTGGATGATTTTGGTACAATCTCACTATTGTTCGTGAATTGAACAATTTCTACTTCATCCCTTAAAGAAATGAAGTTGAATTTGTTATTTGTGATGTGTTAGCAGATCATGTGATAGAATAATGGGTCATTCCATTTCTTTCAAACAAAAGGTTAGCAAAAGTTATAAGTCCATCTTATGGTTAGATTAATTGTTTAGGGTTCCAAAAATGAACTTATACTTCATATATCATACCGCTTAATAAAATAAAACTAGTTTCTACTAACCAGGGACTTCCTGTAGGCCAGTGGTAGGTGATAAAGGCCAGTCGCACTTCAGTTGTGGGTTCGATTCCCACAGCCTTGTCCGACGCGATGGGCTATCGCCCATCCTGCAGGTTGTCCTTTTTCTAAAACTACATTACTATATCATCCCATCAATAATATCGAAAAAAGGTTTTATCCTTAAACAATACTAACTTATGTCCAACATAATCCATTCCAATATTTAGGCTTATCCATAATATTGCAGTCCATTTTCATATTATAGTGAAAATTATTACCAGATATTTCATATAAGAAGCATGTTAATACCATCTTTGATCCCCATATATCATAAGATATGTCTTGTTGGTCACATTACAAATGTTCGAAGGCCTCAATCCTGTATTATCTTGAAAAATGAATACCCATTAAACCTTAGTGAAAACATGAATGCAGTTAAAAGTTAACTCTTTCCACATACGAAAATCCAAAAATTCTATATACTCAAACCATGAGATAACCTTCTCCTTATATCAGTCATGAGCTCATGAATATGGTCGAACATTTCATTTTCTCGTTTTCCATTCATTATGTGCATATCATCTTTTTTTTTCAAAAATATCTCAATCACATTCTATGGTTACCGGTACCATTGAAAACCACAATAGACCAATACATAAATATTCCAATATTCCACGATACTATATACAACATTATTTTGGAATCCCATTACAAAAACACTTAATAATTCCACCACATCGTTGTCATATTCAACATCGCCAATAGTGATCGCATGTGACTTCCCTTTGTCCTTTGCCTTAAGTGGTTGCTCATGTCGATCATCACTAACCCTTGGATTAGGGCATTTATTTACATAATTCCCCATTTCCTTGTACTTGAAGCATTGAAGTGTTGGTGGTGTGTTCTCTGCAGTCTTTTCTTTATTCACATCATTAGAAACCCTTTTTTACATTACTTCAACACTCAGCTGCTCGATGACCTTCAATTCCACACTTAAAACATTTTCTATTCCCTTCAAGACAATCTCCACCATGATTCTTTCCACACATTGAGCATAAGGAAACATTCATCTTATTTTCACCATTATTCTGAGATTTCTCCTTGAACTCAATCTTTCGTTCCTTGTCAAAACTATGAGATGGATAATTAAAACCAACTTCCATTTCTACCTTGATAGCACAACGCACAATTTCTTCATAGCTATTGAAGTCTCTTATAGCTAATGTCCTTTGAAGATTTGGTTTTAAGCCACTGATGAATCGATCAACATTACTTTCAGGTTGGATGATAAATCCAGATCCATACCTTGCAAGCCTTGTAAAATTCGCTTCGTATATACCAACAGATTCATCTTCCTTTTTCTTTAGTTAAAGAAACTCCTTCTCCATCTTTGTTCTAAAAATATGAGGGAAGTACTTATTGAAAAATAATTTCTTGAACTCGTCTCATTCCTTGGACTCAATTTCATCTCTTGGCCTCGTATTCTTGATAAGATTCCACCATTGATCAGCATCACCTTCCAAACGATACACTGCTAAGATGAATTTATCATGTTCTGAACATTGAAGAACTGAAAATATCTTTTCAGTAGTACTGATCCATTTTTCAGCAATAAGTGGATCAAAAGACCCACTGAAAGAAGGTGGATGTTGCCTCATGAAGGACTCAATAGAATATTCTTCCCTTCTCTGCTCATTTGTAAGTCCAGAATGATTCATATCTTGTGTAAGTATAGCAATAAGATTTTTCACTCCATCTCCCATAACATTTGTTTGTTCAGGAGGAAAATCATTGCATTGTCCATTACATTGATCAACACGGTTCCTTCGGGTTCTAGCCATCGTCTAAAACCCAAAAATAATAGTTTGAGAGATAAAAATCACACTAGGGAAAACAATATAATAAAGGGGGAGTACCTTCAATATCTAACATCTTAGGTTTAATTCTAAGATGGTTAGCACAATTCTAGGACTATAACGTATACTTAACCTTAGGGACATCCCTAGACATACCTTAGAAATATCTCTAGGGATCTCACTAAAGTTCTCGCATCCTAGTTTCCAAAGTTTGACTAAACCTTTCCTCGGATACCAACTGTAGAGACCCAAAGCTTGACATACATGGACATTACATTACTTTTGTGGAATACTTAATACATAACAAAAACAGACACACAAGGACAGTAATAGTTTAGTGTATTTGGAAACTTGGAACGTAATCTTCTAATCGTGGTGAAAGATCTTCAACATCTCCCATAAAGATCTTCCACTTTTTGTTTCCTGACCTAAAACCTTTCTTTTGATCATAAGGGAAAATAAAACATAAAAAAGGGTGAGCTCAAATGCTCAGTAAGGGTAAGCATGGATAAAATAAAACATACCATATACATTGGAACTTAAAAACATGAACATAATGTTTAAACATTAAAATATTGAGCAACGACATAAAACATGGAAGTACATAAGGCATAGATCATAATGGAACATAAACCATGATAAAATAGCATGGGAATAAAACATGTAATTGTGGCATCAATTAAGCACATGTAATGATTTCCATAGTATCCAAGACATTGCTTCAAAGACCATCTTAGTGGACAAAGTCCCATTCTAAATCGAGTTCACTCCTCTTTTCAGTCCTGTAACACTGAACCAGATTAACTTACCGTTCCAGCCATGTCTATCTCATGAGATATAAAATCTTTACCCAATGCATTGGAGGGAGATATAGGTCCCACCCATCTCATAATGAAATCATTCTTACTTGTGCCGCAAAAAAAAACATACATCATTCATAATAACCCAATAAACAAAATGGGTTTCATAAATATCAATCCATCATCACATAATCCATATAAAAGAAATGGATATCATTTCATAATAATAAAAGTGAAACCATTTAAATCATAGAGACATGATACTTGAAACATACACATATGAAATAATGTAATCTTAGATGAAAAATGGTTTTGAAAAAATACTTGAAATGAATTCTTGAGGAAAATATCCTTTCTTCTTAAAAATCAATTTCTTTTCACAAAACGTCATGCAATTTTAAAAGAAATAGATTTTGTTGAAAACAATAATGAAATCTTTTGGAGGAAGGTTCATGAAAATAAGGCTTTATGAAACCTTAAAAATCCTTTCATGTCGTATAAGTTAAAAAAACATTCTTCTTGTACTTTTGTTGAAAAATTTAAAAACGTACCTCGTAACGTAAACAAAAGAAAGATTCCTTACATAACATGTAGTAAAAGTCAAAAAGTCAAAAATGGGTAAAAATGACGTTAAACATACATGAAAACACTTTTATAAAACATGGACATGGATGATAGAAATAACAACAGTAAATACTTATGAATAAGAAATCTCGGATAAAAAATGAGATTTGCAAAATTTATCCCTTACCTTATGTCTGATATGCTTCGTATGTATCCGAACCTCCTCTTCTTCGATACGTCTCTTTGAAACCTCCTCTTAGGGCACTAAGATTGGTCTTTAAAGTAGACCAACACCTTCAGGATGTTTCTAGGGAAGTGGAGAAGATAATTTGGCAGGGGTTGGCCGAGCTTGAAGGCCCAAATTTGTGTGAGGCGGAGAGGGAGGAGGTGCCGTTTTATAAGGGAGGATAGGGGCACCTTTGGAATTCTTAAAAATATTAATTTATAACAAATCTAACCCCACTTAAAAACCTCCAAAAATGACTCATATTCGAAGATTAGAGGAGATAGGGTTGTAATCTCTCAACAAATCAAATTTAGAGATGTTTGGATCTTATTTTAAATCTTATCATTTTGATTTATCCTTATTTAATCTATTTAAGTTTATTTGTGGTAATAAATTTATAAATTTTAAATTATAACAAATAATTACTTATTTGTTGTTAATTTTCAATAATTTTATACTTTATAACATTATAGACCATATAAATTTAAATTTATAATTTTTAAATATTTTTTTGATTTTTAAACAATTTTATAATAAGTTATTTTTATAAAATAACAATAGTGTCAATTTTGACACTATTCATTTATTTGAATTTTAATAAAATATATACAGAAGATATGTTCGAACTAAAAGCGTTAATAGATTTATAGAAGTTCATATGTATCTATTAAATTAGTGGATCACATTAAATAGTTCATATAATATTTATTTTATTATTTTTAAAACCATTTATTTGGTTTATCTCTTAATAAAATAATTACTACAACATTTTTGTACAATTATTTAATATACTAATTTGTTGCATAAAAATTTAAAATAAAATCCTATGATTAAGATAAATCAATTACCTTTCACAATAATACTTTTACTAGAATTTATCATCTTCAAATCACAATATTTAAATTGTTATATTTATTAAATTATGAAGGTGACAACTTTGGCATCATTTAAAATAAAATAATATAAGTGTCATAATCACTTTTATAAGGATCCAAACGGTTATATATTAGATAATTGGATGATTAAGGTGTATATATACACTACCAATAAGTTTTTTTTCAGGTTTGTGGGCCTTTTAATGGGTATTATTATTTCAATAAAAAACTATATTACTTATTTTCCACTTAATAAATAATTTCTGTATCATTAATGTATCACCATTAATGGCAATTATTTAATCCCTAAAAATTATAAATAAATTATCATGATGTATATAATTTTATTATATTTTTTGAGACTATTCATGTTCAATGTTTTATAATGTTTATCACTTACTTAAAATTATTATACTTATAATATTTAAGAGAGTGACATGTGGTCACTTTCTTTGGTTTTAATAATAATTAAATTATTTTCATGGTCAAAAGTCCATAAAATGAATCTAATCTGACCCTTAGTTGATATGGGTTTACTTTTAGCCATCCAATATAATTTTTTCATGTGTTAGGGTAATTTTATAATATTATATTTACCCTTAATTACCCGATTTACCTTTAACTATGGTAAATAAAATTTACCGTAGTTACTATTCATAATTCCCAAAAATAAAAAGTAGCATATTAACATAATTTGGACCCACTGATTCCAAATATGGAATCCATTGTTTAAAATTCAATACACAGAAGTTTCAGAAATTAAATTGACATTAATCCTGTTGTCGAATGAAAACGGGTTTTTGTTTAAAACATTGCAAAAGAATGAATTGATTTAACCTACGAATTCAATGTAAAATCAATGATAATGACATACATTATATTAAATGGTAAAAATATATTCTATTTATACTTTAAAACCATTAAATATTATAATTTAACCATATAAATTATTACGATGAAAAAAATTTAGTTTTTATTAAAATATAGCGTGTTTTTACAATTCATCAAAATATGAAAGTTATCAGAATAATACGAAAAATTTATCCAAAGTAAATTTTTATTTCTTGATTACAAAGAAGAATTTTATTTTGTCAAATTGAACTTATAAACATGTCAAAAACTAGATTTAAAGTGGGTGCGCCATCAAAAGGCGGCAAAACTGCATTTTTTGAAAAATACTTATTTTACCCGAAAAATTTATTTTGTTCTTATACCATGTTCAAGAAAATGTGTAAGATGAATAATAATGTTATAAAATTGAAATTTTAGTTAATACTATTCATAAAGGCTAGTTCATAATAATATAATAATAATATATCGTTGTTTAGTAAAACCCAGTATTGCGTACAATACACGCTATCGAGGAAGGTCGCGATTGCGTGTAATGCAAGCCAAGTCAGGGTTGCGTGTTGTGAAAGAATCCTTCATTGTTTTGTATAACAAAATCTAACCATATTTCATTTATACATTGAATATATATATATATACTCAATGTTGCGTAGAATAACTATTATCAAAATTGTGTGTAACACGATCCAAGAATAATGTTGCGTATACTGCAAACTAATATGGTGTTGTGTATAGCGCAAGGTAATCTTGGTGTAGCATACAACACAAGACATTAATGAAATTAAAAGAATATTTTTCATAAAATATCGGGGTGTTACACATCCTAGTTGCGCAAATCACATCGTGTAACAACCCAACCCATCCCATTTTCTTGATAGGGATAGGGAATTCTACTTGGCCTTAAGTGACATTCCCATGGTTCCAAAAGATGGAAATAAATGTCGAGGGATTTGAGAAAAAATTGGGGAATGATTTCTCCTCAAGACAAAACAAATAAAATCATCAACTAACAAAGACTATATGATGAATGTTAGTAAAAAAATTCAAGCATGCATTACTAAAATAAAAACCAAGTTGTTCCGAAAACAACCCAAAACCAGAAAAACCCAACACAATATCAGAGTACTATGTGAAAGACTAAACAAGATCCCCCAAAATAAAACAACACACACTCTATAGCTCCACAACAAGCTCCATGCACCAAACACCAACATATCTCTCAAGCATAACCATAAGCCACTAGAAATGAGAATATTTTCCTTTACTTATGTCCCAGAACAAGATATATTCAAAAGCACCAATGTTCCAAAGTAGGGGGTGAGTAATAATACTTAGTAGGTTACCCCAAATTACTTCCCTACACACGCCACTAGGAAAAAACTACTACCAAATTTATATAAAGAAGTTTATATAAAATAATTACAAGTGAAACAATTACTATAAGACAAACACACCCTTACTAAGCCACCTCACCCAAATCAAGAAACCAAGGGAAAGACAAAAAAATAGGCCCGAATCCATTTCATTATTTACACATTCACACAAAAGTTTCCATCTTGCAAAGTAAACCAAAACAAGGAAATCCAAACGGTGGTACTTCCGTCCAACCCGTTGACCCATTCCTACTAGTGGTACTTCCCACACACTAATCCTTTAGTGGTGGCCCTTACACCCACTAACTATCCCCTTATTATAGTGGTACTTCACACCCACATCCACATAGAATTTCAAACAGTCCATAACCAAGCATATGAACCACCAAGTCCACAACAAAATGCAATAAACCATTTCAATTACATGTTAATCCACTTCAATAAATCCAATATTTATTGAAAATAATATTCTTCCATTTTACATGACAAATTCCTATTTCTATAAAACATACCCTCTAGTGAAAACCCATTTTCACAAATCAATCCCATCAACCCATTTTAAAATCTTCTTTTTAAATTCACAATAAGATCATTTCACCACAAAGCCCCCTTTTCCCAAAAATCACCAAAAACATCACCGAAGGGATTTCTAATAAAATTCTCATAATAAAACCTTATTAATTTTAATCCCTAGAAATTAATTGAAACCAACCTTCATGTTCTAGCAATGTGGAGTTGAGATAGTGTCCACCTACCTTTGGGTTCCGACAAAATCAACCTACAATAAATCGCACCTCAAATCTACAGAATGCACCACAAACACTATTCTAGATCCCCATTCATAACATGAACAGGACATATAATCAACACTCAAGGCAACCCCAACCCGAGATCTACATTCAATGGATGTAGATATGGAAAATTGAGAGAGAGGGATATGTACATCTAGAGGAAACCACAAAGAAATGAGAGGGAATACTTACCTGAGAAGAACCACCATTAATCAACCTAGAAACCCCATAGATTTGCTTTCAAAATGAGTGGGAGAGCACCTTAAACCTTTTTGAACCCAAAATCCCACGTGAGTATTGAGTGGTATAAGAATTGGAGTAAAATAGGTTATTCCCTATGTAGCCTAAATTTAAAAAAAACATTCCTTTATGTGGTCACACATTTAGTCTGCACGGTTTGACAAATCATGCTCAAACCATTTGCACGCCACAATCTAGAGAGGAGGAGTCTGCATGGTCTGTAAAATCATGCATAGGCCGTGAGAAGCCTACTGTCTCCCCCTGCACATTTTCTTAGAGAACCCGCATGGTTTCCCCTAACCATGCTCAAACTGTGATACCTTGTAAAAGCCTATAAACATTTTTAAAATCATTCCAAACACACCCAAACTATTCCCAACTCATCCCATGCACTTCAAACACATAAAAATACATAAAAAATGCGTCACAACTCAAAATGTTTTTGAAAAAGTTTCCCCACCATTGGAATTTCTATCCTTGTAATGTAGGGAACCATTTCTTTGCTGAAACTGCTCAGTCCATTTCTTGAACATCACTTTCTCCTACTCTCATGTCTCATACTGAATCTGACGATACTACCACAAAACATGAACTAAACCAATGCTTTTAACATGTAGGACTTTCAATTGAACATCCAAATCCTCACTGGAATGTTCACCAAGGAAGCATCTGGTTCTTTCTCAACATGATCCCAAAGAATCACGTGGTCATGATCTAGATGATACTTTTTCAACTGTGACACATGAAACACATTGTGCACCACACTAAACCATGGTGGAAAAGATAAATGATAATCCACCTCACAAATCCACTCAAGTATCTCAAAAGGCCGAATATACCTCAGAGATAACATGTCATGATTCATAAACTGACGATTTTCCAACCTAGGATAGATTCTCAAAAACACATGATCACCCACCTTGAATGACAACGATCGTCGATGATGGACCACATATGATTTCTAATGACTTTGATAAATTTCCATACTCTTTCTAATCAACGTTATTTTCTTTGTAGTATTCTATACATGGCTTGGTCTGATCATCAAAGTCTCGCCTGTTTCCACCCAACATAGTGGAGAATGACACAGACGACCATATAACGCCTCAAATAGGGCCTTTTATATCGAAGCATAATAACCACCATTATAATAGAACTCTACCAATGGTAAGTGATCATCCCATGAACTAGAAAAGTCAATCACACAAGACCTTAAAATTTCCTCCAATGTTTGTATCCTCTTCTCTGATTTCCCATCCACCTGAGGATGATATGCAGTGCTCATAGTCAATTGTGTCCCACAGACTTGTGACAAATATTTCCAAAAAAGAGACGTGAATCATCAATCTCTATTTGATACAATTAAAATTGGAAAACTATACCTCTTTACCACCTCCTAGATATAGATTTTGGATAGATCCTCTACCGTATGAGATTCACGAATCGAGATAAAATGGGCCGAATTTGTGATATGATCCACTATCACCCATATGGCATAATGCATCCTAAATGTTCTTGGGAGACCCGTCAAAAAATCCCTTACTATAGACTCCCATTTTCTCACTAGGATAGGTAAATACTGCAACATTCCTGTTGTCCTCCAATACTCTACCTAGACTTGATAACAATTCAAGCATCATGAAACAAACTCGACCACATCCCTTTTCATACCTAACCACCAAACTACACCATCAATGTCTTATACATTTTATGTGTTCCAAGAAGGACATCCCACCTCAAATGATGATAATACCTATGTATATCCTTCTAAAAATCCACTGGTACCACCATCTGATTCTGAAAACATAAGATAGATTTTCTATTTAGTTCCTAGTTCTCGATGGTCTCCCCACCATTGAGTTTTCACCTCATCTCCATACACTCAGAATCAGATTCTTGTGCCACTTTAACCAAACCAGTTATGTAAAGAACCAATGAATCATAAAAGAAGACTGCTCTGTCAACCCGACCCTCACATTCCAACCACATGTCGGCTATGACTGAAATCAAATGCCACTGTTCTGATACCTACATCACCATTTGAGAATATGATTTCCTACTTAACATAGCTTCCACCGAATATCCCTTATCTAGAGTGTAAATTAATTCAAAATCAAACATCTAGAGATATTCCATCTAACTCTTTTTCCTCATGTTAAAATCTCATTGTTAGAAGATATGATTTAATCTCTCATGGTCGATAAACACTGTAAATTTCTCACTGAATAGATAATTAGGCCATATTTTTAAATAATTAACCACTACTTCCAACACCAAATCAAGTGTTGGGTAGTTCTTCTCATGCAACCAAAGTATTCATGATCCATATGAAACCACATGATTCCCTTGCATGAGAACACACCCCAACCCCGATCCTAATGCATTATAGTACACCACGTACCCTTTCCCTAGTTCTGAAAAAACCTAGATTGGTGATGATAAAAGGTGACCCTCTATCACTTCAAAACATTTTTGACACAACTCATCCCATTTAAATGGTACATTCTTCCTTTCCAAATCTATAATTAGTAAAGAAAATCTTGAGAAATCATGAACAAAAGGTCTATAATACCCTGCTAGACCAAGGAAGCTCTATATCTCAAAAACATTCTTCAAAGGTTGCCATGAGATAATCACCTATATATTTTATGTATCAACAGAAACACCCCTCTCAAAAATAACATGGCCAAGGAAATGATCCTCCTGTATCCAAAAGTCACACATTGATAATTTGGAATACAACCTGTGATCCCTCAGGATCCCCAATACGATCGCCAAGTGCTACTCATGCTCTACCCTTATCCTCGAATACACCAGTATATCATCAACAAATAGCATCCCAAAAGCATCTAGAAATCCATAAAATATCAGATTCATCAATGCCATGAACACCACTAGTGCATTTGTTAGACAAAAGGGAATAACCACATACTTGTAATTGCCATATATACTTCTAAAAGTAGTTTATTGAGTATCATCCTACTTCACCCACAGCTGATGATATCATGATCATAAGTCTATCTTGGATAACCACTAAGATCCCCTCAACTGGCCAAAAAAATCATCAATACATGGATGTGGATATCAGTTATTTATTGTAACCTGAATAAGTCTACGATAATCAAAATAGAGCACCGAGGTTCCATCCGCCTTTTTAATAAACAAAACTGGTGTAGTAGATAAAGATGTGCTAAGATGGGTCAACCCTTTGTTTTATAACTCTTCCAACTACACCATTAATTCTGGAAATTATGTTCATTATATTCGGTATGACGAAAGTGAGATTGGACTGGTCCCCAGAAGAAGATCAATCATAATCTCCACTTATCTCATGGGTGGAAACACAGATAATTATTCAATAAATACACTCAAAAACTGATCCAGACTACTAGAAGAAAACTCTATTCAATTCCATTCACTACTTCCAATGCAAATGCTGCTAACCGATATGATATAATTCCAACCATTTGTGCCACAAGCCTGTTGCACCCTGATTCTCATTCTACTCCCCTATAACGAGATCTCTCGAATGATCCTCCATCACAAAACTAACTGTTCATTCATAACACTCGATGTGGGCCTTAAACATTTAAAACCAATCCATTCCCATGATTATATCGTACACATAAATCTCAAAAAATGATAATTCCCACATCAATTGAATTCCCTCTACAACTAAACAACAGCCTCGACAAAAGAAGGCTCGACAGTCTCTTTAACCTAGAAGAGTTTGTAGTTTCAAAACATAAGACATAATTACCACGTGTAAACCCAATAAATCAACAATGCAAGAAGCATGAAATGAATGTGAAGCACCTGTATCAAAAAAAATCTTGCATCAACATGGAATTTAAAAGAACCAAACCTTGCAATGTGGATGGTATTGACTGATCATCCTACACAACCTACTCAACTCCTAAAAATAGTTTTCGTACCACGCTCCTCTCTTTATTATCGTACTAATTCATCCTGGTATCCCGATAATCACCATGACCCACATTTCATTTCTACTAAGGGGTATGTTGCTGACCCCGTCCCAACAAGGCATAAGACCCCTATGACCCCTAAAGAGTGTTACAGACACCTGAACTTGGATCATTCAGACAATAATGCTGTTGATACCCCATCTACGTACAATTATGACATGCTTGAGGTTATTTCATACAATACCACTTGATGTGGCTTGTATAACCACACTGAATACATCCCGACTTACTCTAAGGCTTCAGAGGAAGAATAATCAATTCTATAGTTAGATTCAGATTCATACGCCGACCTGGGAAATAAGTTTCCCTCTTCCGCTTGAACCTAGTGTTCAAGATTCCACTATTCCCCATGGGTACTAACACACCACAATCACTCACAGCCCCCATGAAATCCATTTCAGCTACTGAGGATCTATTCACCATCCTCATATAATCATATATACATAGAACTGCTATCTTGGACCGAATGTCCTGTCTCAAAACAACCTTAAAGATACGATATTTCAAAGATGTACTACCCGCCACCTCAGGTGCAGTCCTCATTATGTTCATAAACATAGTTGAATCCTGTGTTTTTGATAGGTTCACCTATTTCAAATGGATGAAATCCACTATGTGCGGAATTTTGAATGTATGAGGGTAGAATAGTTTTGTTAATAAATTCCTTAATTCTGTCCCATGTCATACCTTGTTCTACCCAACTTGAACTTACCACTCCCACCAATAAAGGGAAATATCATCTAACAAATAGTTGGCCAATGTCACCTCCAAGTCTGACGGTGTTCCCAAGAATTGGAATATCTTTTTCATTAAATTAAACCATGATTCTACACTCTCTGGCTCTGAATCACCCCTAATAATGGGTGGATTCGTCCTTTAAAACTGAACCTCAGGCTCCATATTATTTTCTTAATCTCATATATTCACACATCCTACTGCTTTTAAAGCTACCACTATACTCTCTACTAGCTGCCAGTTCACTTGGGGCTCAGGTGGAACCAGAATTTCAGCAGCCTCCTATGGTTGGACTTTATGACGCAGTTATTTTTATCAATACAAAAACAACCATAAGTCCTTCTATTTTAGAAACACATAATTCAAAAATTAATTTTCAATTACACTACAACTATCGGAACTAGGCTTTCAATAAGTTCACATTTCCCATATTTCACTATTTTGAAAAATCCACCATGTTGTGAAAATCATCCAATTATCACAACACCACCAGTTTCCATGTTTCTAATCCTACCATTTTGAATCCCAATACATATTCTCAAAATCAAAACATTCATATCACACCATAAATCATTATACCCACAATGAAATATGAATCCTAGTGGGAATTAATTTTTACATTGTAAGACATCCTCATCTCATTGGTTACACCCAGGACAATGAGATATCCAATGCCTCTTAGTGTCTCCGAACACTTATGTACCCAACTCCCTGGTAAAATGATGTTGTGAATAAAAGGGTTAGCTCTGTACTTTTCTGATATAAATTACATGTTTTGAAAATCCTACAACTTTTTACTATCTTGAATAAAGGAATTATCCAAGAAACAATGTCTACACCAAGACCAACGATCGACACCAAGGATGGAACAACTACTCTCTCTTGAAAGCCAATGACCAAAAAAACTGTTACCACATGTAACATCTCTCCCCATCCCATTTCCTTAGGATTTCAGGGGAATGAAAACTAGTCTTAAGTGATATTCCCAAGGTGCCAAAGGCTGGAAATAAGTGTTGAGTTTTTTCAGAACAAATTGGGGAATTATTTTCCATTAAGACAAATCCAACCAAACTAGCCACTAAAAATGGTTATATGAAGCATGTCAATAAGACATTCATGCATATATTACCAAAAGACAACCAACTTGTTACACAATACAACCCAGAACCAATAAAACCAAAAACAATATTAGAGTACTCTACAAAATAATAAAGAAGAGATCCCAAAAGAAACCAAGACACACTCCACAACTCCACACCAAGCTCCATGCTCCAAGAACCGATACATCTCCCATGCATAACCACAAGACACTAGAAATGTGATTATTTACCTTTACCTATTTCATGGAAAAGGAAATCTGAAAAATCTCCCAAGATCCAATGCAGAGGGTGAAAAATAATACTCAGTGGGATTTCCCCAAATCAAATCCATACACTATCCACTAGGATAAAATTGTTATCTAGTTTATATAAACATATCTATATAAAATAATAACAAGTGCAACCATTACCACAATCCAAAAACACCCTTACCAAGACACCCCACCCAAACTAAAAAATAAAAGGAAGATAAGCAAACATTCCAAAATCCATTTCAGTATTTATACATTAGCACAAAAATATCCATCTTGCAAAGAAATGCACAACAAGGAAACCAAAACGGTGGATCTTCCTTCCAACCTCTTCCCACATACCTATTAGTGGTATTTACCATCCAATTATCCTTTGATGGTGGCCCTTCCATCTACTAACCATCCCCTTTATTATACTGGTACATCCCACCTAGTTCCACACAACATTTCAAACAAGACATAACCAAGCATATGACCCAACAAGGCCACAACAACATGCAATCAACAATTTCCATTACATGTCAATTCACTCCAATAAATATAATATTTATTGAAAACACATTTCAACCATAATACACGCTAAATTACCATTTCAATAAAACAACCCCTTTAGTGAAAAAAACCATTTTCATCAACAAATTTCACTAATAAATCCTAGCAACCCATTTTAATACCTCCATTTTAAAATTCGCAATAAGAATATTTCACCAGAAAACCCCTTTTCCCTCGAAATCCCCAAAACCACACCGAATGGATTTCTAATCAAATTCTCACATAAAAACTCAATTAATTTTAATCACATCAAATTTAATTGTAACCAAGCATTATGTTCTATCAATGTGAATTCGAGATAGAAGTCGCCTACCATTACGGTTCTGGTGAAATCGACGCATAATCAATCACACATCAAATACAAAAAACGCACCACCGAAACCACTATATATCCCATTACCTAACATCCACAATCCTTAAAATCAATGCCCAAGGAAACCCCAACCCTAGATCTACATGCAACGGATGTAGATCTAGAAAATCGAGAGAGAGGGAGATGTAGATCTAGAGGGAACCACAAAGAACCATGAATGAAGACTTACCCAAGAAGAACTACCTTAAATCCACCAATAAACACCTTCAATTTTCTTAAAAATTAAGTGAGAAGTCACATTAAACTTTTGAAAACCCAAAATACCGATTGAGTCTTTATTGGGAGAATAATTGAAGTGAAATAGGTTAATCCCAATAGAGACCGAATTTAAAGAAAACTCCTTCCTTTAAGTCGTCGCACAATTGGTCTGTACAGTTTGGTTAACTGTGCACTAACCCCGTGAATTCCAGTGTATTGAGATGAGGGGTCCACATAGTTTCCTCATATAGTTTCGGAAACCATGCACAAGCCATGCAGAGCCTATAATCTCCCCCCTTCACTTTTCTGGGATAATCTGCATGGTTTCCCCTAACTGTGAACAAACTGTGCTCCCTTGGAAAAGACTTCAAACTTATTAAAAATCATTCCAAACACTCCCAACCTCTTTCCAACTCATCCCATGCACTTTAAACACATAAAAGTCATAAAAAGGCTACAAACCTCAATCTTGGGGTACTACACATCTTATGAAAAAATCATCACATAGAGCAAAGAGGTTACAACACTTACGTGGCTGGTGTTTAACACCCTCGCTCACATTTTGTGAAGGTTGTTGATATTGTGAACCAGTGATTGAGTCTCTCACTCACACTTTTAATTGTGAAGAACGTCACATAATTTACGTGATGAAGAAGAAAATGAACAAAATGTGATTTAATCAAACCCTCGGGGTGATTCAGGAAGAAAACATGCAAAGCTCATGGGTTGCGTGGTCCTGTCTGCATGTTGATAAACAACACTATCTACAAGATTACTATTTTGAAGAAGAAGAACACTTGCATGATGCAAATGCACATATGTTTATAATTTGAGACACCTGATTGTGCATGAACAAGCTGAGAAAGCGAGAATAACCCATTATGTTTTTCATGAATAAAAAGAACATGAAGATGATTTGTTGTGCATGGTTACTTCAAAGGTGATGGAAAGTTAGTGTTTGATTAAAATGGATGTACATGCATTCATTCACTCATGTGATTTATTTAACATTTATAATGAAGTTTTTGTGCACTTGTGAATAAAAAATAATTAATATAAATTTTATATTAATTGTTTCATGCATAAGTAAAAAAGATGGACTATTTGAGATACCAAAAACAATCTTGAAGATTGATCATTAATACATGTTATCCCACCTGGTTTCAAATTAAGAAAAGTCTTATATGTTGATGTAAAATATCACTCATTTATAAAATTGAGATTTTGGTGCAATTCTATTAAACGAATATTTACTACACTAAAATGAAATGAAGATAAATTAAATTATATGAACTTTGATATTGCGTATCAAGGAAGAATAATGATAGAGAGGGCCTAATTATACATTAATCATTATTCAGGGTAGTCTGACTCTGATGACAGTAAGTCGAGCGGGTTATTACTGTTTTGAAAATCACAAAATATGTTTTAGATTCACGAAATAATAAAAAGAGGTTTCAATTAAGTTGGTTTTACACCGAATTGGAAGGAGAAGAATATTGTACAGTAATCAGTTTTTCTACAATGAAGCAGTGAGAAGGGTTTTTGGCATCATTCTAAGAATATAACATGTGAAGAGTAGAAGATCCTGAAACACTATGACATCAGACTCGACTCAACTGGTGGAGTACATTGTTTGTTTTACAAACCCTTTTCAATAGAGGGAAGATTTTTTTGCGAGTCAGAAAAAATAACCATCAAATATCTACAAGTTGGACATGGAAATCACCAGTTCAGGAAAGTATAGTTGTTTCATATCCCCCTCCAATATGTAGGGACTAAGAATTGAAAAAATATTATTTTTTAAGACAACCCATAAATACTTATTACAACATTATAGTGGATAATTTGTTTACAATTCATACCCAAACATGGATAGGACTATATACTCTTATTGATAAGAAAACTGTGTAGAAATATCATGTGCATATTTTTACCTGATTTATATTATTTCATGAGCTAGGGAAAAGAGAACAATACAATCATGATCATTTCAAGATAAGAGGTATAGAGGGTAAAAAGTTAAATTTTGGTTTAAAAAGTCCCCAACACTAACTCACCCACCTCTCAATTTTAGGAATGTCTAAAACATGTCATATCATTTATGAGTTCTACTCATTTTTTCAAATATCACTCTAATTTGAATAATTCTCATCCATTTCAATGATGTTTTACCATTCATTCTCATAAATTCCTACCTCTGAAATGTTTTGTTTGTTTAATTTTAATTTAACCTTAATAACCCTGCTATTATATATTTAAAATGATGTTTTATAATAGTTTTCTCATTGTTTTATTTCAACAAAATTATTTGAAAATGGTTGTCCTTTCATGTCAATTTTTTGGTCTTTTGTACCTTTGTAATAACTTTTCTGTTACATGTTCTAATTCAATATATCCATTTTATACAATAATATTATCTTGTGATTCATTTTTTAATATATATTTTTATATTAGATATAAACCTAGTTCAATATCCTTTTCATTTTTCAGTTTATAAATGTTTTTTCCCTTTGAAATTCCTAAATTTATGTATATCTAATTTAAGGAGAATTTCATATTTCTCATCTCTTATATTAAATATAACCTCATAAAATGTTTTTAAAACCTGAATAAATTATAAACAACAATATTTTTTTATATAAAAATATATTGGTATAATTATGGTTCTATGGAAACTTATATGGCCTTTTTTTTAAAAATATCCTTTATGTTTTTCATGAATCCTCAACCAAGAGTTACATTTTTATTCATTTTTTCATAGATAATTCTAATAAAATATCTATATTTGAACTAAATAATAAATACCTATGATTTAATTTCAATTATAAATTACCAAATGAATTAATTAATTCTTCTCTTAGGAATCATTATGATTTGGCCTTTGGTTATTCCAGGAATAAGAATTATGAAACCAGCTTCCTTCTCATGGTTTTAATCTTTCTAATGATTTATGTATAGTTTATTTTCCTCCTATGTAATTAATATATATGATTTGAATTTATGTGATTGGTGGGTTTAGAAAATATATCCCTCCAACTAATTGGGTAAATCTTTATATTTAATGACATGTAATGTAAGAGATCAGGGAGTAAACCTAATCAACTTTGTACGTTGTCTACTATGATGATGGGAATGTAGAGTAAAGCCAACACACCAGGGTTGTTTTTCCACATTATGATTATTATCATAGGATTTAAAATTTAATTATTTTTATGATATCATTTTTTAATATATTTCCACATGTTATGATCTTATGAAATATTTTTCTTCTGTCATGTCTCCATGCTTATGATTAGCCTCTTTATGATATAATATCACACCTCTTAAATATTATGTTATTAATTATTTATATGTTTAAAATGATTTGAAAGTCACCATTTTCCTTATGTATTTCATTAGGATAACTTAATATTTTTATATGATCTACTAGATATTGGGTCAATATGTGGAGTATTAAATAAAAATTAATTTCTATATTTAAGTTGATGAAATTTTATTTCTATTCATCCAATGAAACTGGAACTATAAATCCTTATGGTGAATTTGTTTTTAAAATAGTTTTATGTATCATTAAATACTATATTTGTATGTCTTGGGTCTCTATAGTTGTTATGAAATAATGATGTTTTTTATTTTTGGGCATTAGGATAATTGGACATTAGTGAAAACCCTTGGGATAAGCCTCAGGTATAATTATAAGTGTAGGATAACATCCTATAGTTTTGGTAAGTTTTTGATTATTTGGAATTCCTAGAAATGAAATTACATTATTGATACTATAATTAGATGTGGTTTTTGGAATAGATTAATCAAGGTTTTATAACCCCAAAAAATGGGTGATTATATCTCGGCCATCATTTACGTACATGGTGTATGGGACCTTACATTAAACATATACTGAATCTTATGAGGGACATGATCTTTATTACCATATTATATTTACAAACCACTATAAAGGATTTATTTTTTAACTACTTTGAGGGACTAGGTTGAGAATTATAAGATAACCCGACTTAAAGAAAAAAACGTTAAATAATTATTTATATTTATTAGACTAAAGGAACTATGGGCTACAATGATGATATAAATGGGTAAAACGTTTTATTCATGAGTCCATTTTATATTATTTATTATTATTATCCCCATATGATGTTAAATCTTAATAACTCTCACTAACCATTTTGGATTTAGTAATGGATAGAACCATAGGAGGCTTAGTTAACATTTAGTGTAAATGAAAATGTGTTCATTACCGGAACGACCCATCCATTAGAATGGGAGATGAATTGTGAAATATGGGGATTATAACAAACCATGTGTCATGAAAAATTATTAAAAAATTTACAATGATTAATATCTTGAGTTCACAAAATAAAAGAAGGATGGAGTATTATGATATTCTAGATGAAGAAGTTGTTGAAGAAAATAAGACCCTATTTACAATGTGTTAAAAATGATGGGAACCCCCATGGTAATTTACTCAAGGGGACTAGAATTTTAATTACATAAATAATATTAGGTCATAAATAATCAAGATATAATAAAAATATGAATATTTTGGTAAGCATTATCGAAATGGAAAGGGTTCTTACAAAAGAACCCATAACAAAACAGCGACTTAAGTACCAAAAACTTTGGAATTACCCAATTAAATTACCAAATAAAAAATGATAAAAAAAGATAATATGAATAAAAAACTTCCATGTACATGATAATAATATAAATCTATTAATATCGTGACATTGAAAGTGTGTTTTGAAAATTATGTGGAGTGATGGACTTCAATCATTAACTAAACACTTGTTATTAATCTATTTATATCTTGTTAATTCCACTCTAATGTTACTAGAATATTTTATAAGTACATATAATAATTACCTATATTTATATATGTTTAATTATCAATAAAAATATATGATGGTTTTTGTTATTGAATCCTAATTTTATGTTTATGGGAAATCATCTCATGAAAATTTTATTATCCTACCTTGATAAATTTAATGTGATTTTTAAATGCATTTGTTCTCTCAACATAGAGGAAAATTTATCTGAAATTAGGAGAGAACAATATATATCAAACTATGATAGTCAATGAAATGATTATAGTGAAAATATTTTGTACGAAAATTCTACAATGTGAGTATTTATACTGAATAACTATATAATATTTGTTTGAATGGTTCAAGAAAAAATCAATGGCATGGATTATCCTATTATAAGAAAAAAAATGTTTTGTTTACTCTATTTGTAAGGTTAATATAACTATGTAAATTATATCTCTATTTTAATATATATATAACACACCCATTTATATTTTAATTAGTTGGTAAAAAATATTATTATGAGGGTGAAATTTATTTTTAGGTTATAGATATTGCAAGGACCCCATTTTTATGAACCATTAATTCTATTCCCATTAATTATTAATAATGCTTCTCTATTTTAATGCCTAGACATCAACATTATAATTTTTATTCAAAAATGAATCCCAATAAGGAAAAAAATAATGAAGGTGAAGGGCATCGCCCTGAATTATGTTAACCCCCTTCAGTTTAAGCTGAGATTTTAAAAATGGAACATCATGTTCGATAGTTAACGTGACATGGAAAATAAAAATTAGAAAATAATATGACACACTGATAAATTAATGTATATATTTTCTATATAAATTCAATCTCTCAAATAGTTTGTGAAGAACATAATATCACGTTTAAAGAGAACAAAAAACAATATTATTTAAACATGTCAATTGTAAAGTAGATTAAAAATATGTGGTTATGAATAAGAATAAATAAATTATAAAAATTATTTTATATATAAATTTATACAATAAAATAAATTCATATTTATTTGTTATAAATAAAATAAGAACTATGTTATAGAAAAATATATGTTTTCTAAAAAACTGTATTTTTCTAAAAGGCGTTTTAGTCATGCTTCGTGTACAAATATTAAAATTTATTTTTTAAAATATTAAAAAATTATTTTATAGAATATAATTAATTTTCAAACTCATAAAATTAAAATTTTATTATTGTTAATTTTTTATATTTTATAGAAATGTTTTATTTTTCCATGAATAGTAAAAGCTATAATTTGTTACCAAAAACTGTATTTTAATTTAAATTATTAAAAATGTAATATTATTTATCAAATTATTTTTAAAGTAAAACTATTTAAATAATTTATCTATTAATTGAAATTTTTTCATTGGAATTAATTTATTACTTATTTTGGATATAAAAATTTGTAAGCTTTTGAACACTTTCTCTTTCAAAACCTTCTTTCTCATCTCATTTGTTGGGTTAATTTTAAATTACATTTTTTCATGTAGGGGTATTAATTTGGAGAAAATTATTATGTGTTTTTAATAATAATAATATTGATTATGTAATAAGTTCCACTTATTTTTTACCAAAATGAATAGTGAAAATAATAAACATTAATTTCTATGGTTAAGGAAAAAACGGGTTTATCGGTGGTTAAAATATTAAGATAATAGTTTAACATAACCTTAAAACTTGTCAAAAATATTATTTTATGGTCATATATCCACATTATTCTTCCAAATATAGAATATAGGTTCTTTTAAATGTTTATTATGTAAATTATTTATCATTTTGGACTCTTTTGAGAAATTTCCAAGTAATTTTCAATGTGGTCCCCTTTCCCCACTTATTAAATGAAACTCCCTACCTTCACATATTAACACCACCCAATACCATTTGGATAAACGAAACCCAAGAAATGTATCTACAAAACATCATTATTCACATTCTATATCTTTTTTACTTCCCAAAAGACCATCCATAAGGTCCTTAATAGGAGATCCAACGAACGATTCTTTTATTGAGTGATTATCCTAAAAAAGCTATTTCATTTTATCTATTCTTTTTTAATAGTTAATTTTTCATTAGTAATTAAATTTCATTTAAATATCCATATTCATTTAAGATTGATATTGTTATTTTATAAATTGTACAAAATTTTTACATATGGTGTTTACTTTGAATGTTATTTTATTTATTGTATAGTTATAGATAAATATGTATCATATAATCAATATAGATATTTATTAATAAGGAATTTTTTCATGAATTAAATATATCATTAAGTATATGAGGAATTATTTATAAATTCTTATATAGGTACGTCTGAATTGTATATATCTCCTTTATGAATTGAAATGTCTAATGAGACAAATCATTTGGCCAAATCTGATGGGTTTTTACCCAGTGGTTTTAAAATTTCTTATGGAATAATCATAATGGTAGAGGTATCATGATTACTAATATCATGAGATAAAATAGTTAATTATTAAATTCACTGGGATTTTTATTATTATTATCTATGATATTTTTTATGATGTCATATCTGGATTAATTTTAGTCCCATTTATTGATTTAATTCCATCTATTTTGAAATATTTACCCTTCCATATTTATTAAAACATATCTTATCATAATATTAAATTAATTTAAGTGGCATGTGTGTTTAGTAATTTACCTTTCCATTTTGGTCATTTTATTTATTCGTGATATCTTCCAATGTAATTAAACCTTACTCAAAATTTGAGATCACCATTTTTTTGTTTTCATTTCCCATGATATGAATAATAATTCATGGAATGAATTTTCATGGGTATAGATCATTTGATTTTGTTATTTATTATGTTTTATTTTCCATCCCCAATGTAAAATTGGTATCATATATGTATCTGGATATCCAAATATTCTAAACTAGGCCTTTGGGATTGACCTTTTATATATATTAAAATGTAATAAAGAAGACACCTCCTCCGAGTTAGTAGATTCAGGGTCATTACAGTTCTAATTAACGGATGTTTAGCAGAAGGCTTGGGAACTAGATTACGGAAAACATAGATTATGGAATATATATATATATGAATTCTTTTTAGGATAAGTATATCATAAAGTTATAATGTTTTGGTGTGGAAAATATCATTATTTTTTAATAAATACATCCATGAATTGATACTACATGAAGATATGGTTTTGGAAAAGTGGTTACTAGGTTTAATAATTCCAAAAATAGTGCATTATTATTTACCCAATCATCACCCGGTGTATGAAAAGATACCCTTCTATGCACCTGATCGGAATTTATTTTGTGATATTCTGAGAATAATTGACATTACCATTAATAACCATTATAAAGGAAATAAAAATAAAGATATACCCAAAGAAACCATGTTTTTTACAATGAGATTAGTTATGCATAAAATTTTCAATTTATTGTTTGTGTTTCACAATTTTTGGGATTATACACTATGTTTTATAATTTTATGATCTAATATAGTGTATAACATTATTTATAAATGTGTACTACTATAATTAAAGGAAACTATATCAATAAACTTAATCCAAAGAGTTATAATGGTCATTTATTTTATGAGATAATTCTAATCTGTTAAAAGAAACTAGTCTCCTAAACACTATCCTCATATGATGAAAGTGTATAATTTTAAAAGAATTCATTAAATAATTATCTATGTAATATGTCTTTAAAGGGAATCCCTAGAGGAAGTGGACAACTGAGAAAAAAATGGTTAAGGGGAATTAAGGAATGAAATTTTCTACTAGTTATTATAATTGTGTGGAGAAACACCCTTGTACTTCTTTGAGGGGAATGAAAATTTTCTACAAGTGTGGAGATATATTACACCATTCTAGAAATTTAAATGCAAACAAAATAAATTTTAAATGTTCAAGACATAAAATGAAAGGATATGAGGAACTGTGAAAATTAATTCATCAATAATCATAGTAAATTACCTAAAAAGAATATATGGGTTCATGTTCAATACTATGTTATTATCATATATGTTGTATAATTATTAATGTGATTGCTTTTGGATTCCAAAATTATGTTATAAGTTAAATTTAATCATTCATATTCTAGATATCATAATTATAAAATTTATAATTATTGTACTAGAGTAAAATTTCATTATGGAATTGAGATCTATATATTGAACTGTATTGGTGATTGGGAAAATTTCTTTAGTGAAAAGTTGAAATTCTTATAAAACAAATTATTAATGGAATATAACTATAAATATATGCTCTATGTTAAGATAAAATATATAAACAAATGTTTATAGAAAAGTTTTAGTGACTATAAAATTTTTTAGTTACATGATGGTTTATGTTATCTTTATTAGAATTTTTTTTGAAATTATTGATTTATGGAATATATAAGACAACCTAGTATTTTATATTTTGATAATTAGATGTTTTTATTATTGTTTTATAGTGATCATGGTATCCCCATATTTCGAATATGACATTAAGATCTGTTTTATATTATCTAGGGAAAATAATATTGATTTAGTGACCTTCCTTCTGAATTTGGTCAAAACTATTTTGGATGATATTTAAGGTTAAGAATTTATGGAATATATTATGTTAAAATTTTTATGTTATTAGAAATCATTATATATATATATATATTTGGTTAAAAATTCGAGGAATAACTTCTTAATATTTTATTGATATGATGATCCCTTAAAATGTAAATATAATGGTTCGATCATAAAATAATTCTTCTCATATATTCATATTTTTGTAGTAAGAAACTAACTAGAAAATTATCAAATGAAAACCAAAATTTGAAATTTTTCTAGTAAAATAAAAATATATCAATCCATAATACTTTTTATATTCATAGATAGTAAAATATTTCCTCAACTTTAGAAAATGATATTAAAACAAAAATAATATCCTAATACCTTTATTATTATTGAACCAATGGTCATTTAATCTATCAAAGATTTATGGATTTTTGGTAATTAAACATTCAAGAAAATTCACTTTATTTTGATCAATGTTCTTTGTCACTCTCTATTAAGCCTTTGGTGTTACTATTTTAATCCATTTCCATTTTTTCACATCCCACCAATGTTCTTATACATGGAAACCTAGTAATGTGTTATTCATAATGACTTTCATACATACTTTTTTAACGTATCTAGAGAATTTTTTATTAACATTTTTTCAATATGGGTTTCAAAAAAATTTATTTTTTAATTTCAAACCCTTTATTACTAAAATAAAAATTAAATTTAAGAATGTAATTTATTTATTGGTGTAGAATGTAACATCCCAAGATTTGAAAATAAAAACATCCTGTTTAATATATTATGTGACACTAAAAAAATGAATAAAGAATAATATAACACCTTTATAATTTACATGATATTTATTTTTAAATAAATTAAATCTCTTCAAGTGTTTGTTATCCACACAATAATAGGTTCAAATGGAACATGATACTAAATTTTTTAAACATGCTCATGATAACATAACCATTAAATTGGAGGCAATGAATATGTTTAAATAAATTAGGAAATATATACATTATATATGTATAAAATAAATTAAATAGATTTCTATTAATTAGACAAAACAATCATTTGATTTTAAAGGAAATGCTTCAAAAAACTATATTTTTCTAAAAGGTGATTTAGTTTGGCTTCACAATCATAATTTTAAAAAATTATTTCACAATTTTATAAAATTTATTTGACAAAATAAACATCATTTTTAAAATATTAATATCAAAATTATCTATGGGGTATTTTTTGTATTTTCCAAAAAGTTTTAATTTTTTTATGATTAGTTAGAATAAAATTTTTGACAAAAAAATTCCATTTCATTGAAATTATTTACAAAGTTAAATTATATTTTTAATTTGATTTAATGTAAAATTAATTAAAATTTATATATATTAATTCAATTTTGGTAAATGGAATCAATTTCATAATGAATTTTCATGTAAAAACTTAGTAATCTTTTGAACACATTCCCTTTGAAAACTAGTTTTCCAGTCGTGTCGGTGGGATTCATTTTAAATTTAAATTTATTATTTATATGAATTCAATTTTGTAAATAGTGTTATATATCCGGAATCAGAATATTTTATATAATATAATAATTAAATTTAATGTTTTTACCAAAATGAATAGTGAAAAAAATAAAAAATAATTAATATGGTTAAAGTAAAAAATAGGTTTACTTAGGGTTAAACTAAGTAGATAATGGTTAAAATGTCCAAAAAACTTGTAAGAATATTATTTTATGGACATATATCCACATTATCCATACTAAGGTAAAATATAGATTCATTTATAATTTTTTTCATGTCAATCACTTTATCATTTTGGATACATAGAGAAATTTCAATATAATTTCGAGGGAGGACCCCATTCCCGACATATAAAAGGGCACTACCTCCACTCACATTCCACACCTTCCAGACCCATTTTTATCTAAAAACACTTCCAAATTATATCCCCAACATAATTAGTCACAATCTATTTCTTCTGGACCTCCAAAAAGAAAACCCTTTGGCCTTTAAGAGGAAATCCAAATAAGGATTCTCTTAGAGATTATAATTATCTTATCAAAGATCATTAATTTCATTTCATATTTTTCCACAATAAATTATATATTAAAACATCAAATATATTGAAATAAGTATCTCCCATATAGTTATATGTTATTATTTAGATTCAATAATAATTATCAATCTACACTTTAATCAAATGGGAAATGAATTCATCATTCCTGTGTACGGTGAACTACATCCTTACAAAACATTGTGGTTTGTTTCCATCACCACCTTTATACTATATATATAATGATGGATTTAATGCATTTATATTTTATTTATTGTGTTATTATAATTTTAAATTTTTAATATCGCATATACTTTTTAATGTTCTATTCTGTTTCAAATATGATAATAACGCCCCTATATATGGTGCACTACCGCCTCACAATTTGATGTGATTCATTTTTCACATACTCTTTATATAGAATATAATAAGCGTAAAATTAATGAATACATTTGTTATATATATGATATTATATTGAATCAATCAAAAAAATATATCAGCCACTACCTCACTCATTCCACCATTAAGGGAATGATATTGTCGCTCATATGTATGTACGACATTCCATCTCCATGAAGCAATCCGATTAATTTTTATTACAAAATTTTAATATTTGTCATAATATTGTGTAAACTAAGTAATATAATATTAATTACATTATTATAATTACGGATATTCAATACTTATATCTTATGTTCAATAATTGGTACTTTTATTACAAAACATGCATGAGAAAAGAAGGAAATTAACACCCAAAACAATGAAAATAAAGAAATATTATTAATGAATTGGTAGTAAACTATTATTATATGATCATATATGATATTATAAATGTAAATATTTTTCTAGTATAAATTAATCACATGGATATTTACACTATAAAAGTGGTTAAATCATGCTGGATTATAGGGAATCATGAGGTAAGGGACTTCATCACAATTTCCCATCATTGAGTCATATTGTAATGTTATGCACCTAATTTATTTTTTATGGAGAATTTTATACACCAATAGGTGTAATATCATGATTAATTTACAATTAATTGTTTTTTATGTTTCAATTTTAGTTATTTCAACCAAGTGGATTTGACTAGAAAATTACTGAGTTGTAAATGTGTTGTACAATATCACTTTATTTTTTAATTGTTTGCTTTCTCTTAACACAATCTCTTTCTTGTGATCATTTTTCTTTGTTCATTAAAAATATCTTAAATATTCATATTATTTTATAATATATTTTATTATTTTGTAAACCGTATATATTTTTTACATATGTTGTTTATTTTTATATTATTTGATAAACTAGGTAAATATAGATAAATCAATATTCATTACGCAATAATGATATTTTGTGAAAAGGAATATTGTTTATGAATTAAATATATAATTATTTATGTGAGGTATTAATTGTAAATGTAGATACATGGGGTTTGATTATTGATATCCACTTTATGCATAAACAGGTCTCATGAAACAAATCAGTTGGCCAAATCTATATAGTTTTTACCCAAATGTTTTAAACTATCTTGTGCAATGATCTTGATATTAGGGGTATCATTACATGTGAGATCATTATGTACAATAATTAAGAATTTGATTCAATGAAAATTTTGTAAATATTATCATCCTTGTGATTTTCATTGTGATATTATCACCATATCCATGTCATTCTTATTTATTGGTTAAATTGAATGTGTTGTCAATTATTTACCTTTACATAGTAATTATACATTATCTAATCTGGATAATCATGTTTTTTTAAATAGAATGAGTGATCAGTTATTTACTATCCGATGTTTATTATTCTTATTAATTTATAATATATTATGTTATACATTACACTTAGTGAGCATTTGAGCTCACCCTTATTATTTCCTTTCTCTATGATATGAAGAGGAATTTTGGGAATGAGTTTTTAGGGATGCAGTTCGTTTTTTTATGTATTATGTTTTATTTTCTATCCCAAATATAAAATTTTTATGAATTATTTATTTGGTTCTCTCAAACTTTTTAACTATTTTTTCTATTAGGATTTGACCCTTTGTTTCAATGCTAGTGTAAAAAAGCCGACACTGGCTCCAAGTTACTAAAGATCGGGATGCTGCATCTATTTTTTAAAAATAATTAAAACATGATTATAGAATAGTCCACAAAATATATGAAAAAATCCACTGAAACATTTTTCAATTCTAACTAAACCTTAAAAAAGTGTATATGAAACCACATATCACATGTAAGTGATTATTACATATCATAGAAGATTAATTCCATTAAATATATAAAAATAATATTAGATAGTAAATTGAAAAGAATAATATCTTTATAACTATAAACTACCATTGACCAAAAACACCGTTAATAATTATAATTAGTATAATAAATCAAACATTAATAAAGAAAACTATGTACGGATAAATGCAATTTTTATATTTAAAAATAAATCTATAGAAATGAAATGTTTAAAACGAATTAGTTTTATAAGAGTATACATTGGAAATAAAAATGTTCCTTGAAATTGTGTTTATTGAAAATATGGTATGTGAAATTATATACACTAAAAATATAATAATTTCAATAATGGTCTTTTGTTTCATAACCTCTATGTATGTTGTAGACATGTATTATTAAGTGATAAATTTAAATTAACCTAACTCACAATGAAATAAATAAATTTTAATAATGTATTATAAAATATATATTTACTAGTTTCATATAAATATTATATTTATTATTTAGAAATATAGTTCTTCATCAATATTTATACTCATACAAATAATTTCCCACTCTACGCTTCTAATTGAATCTAGTTTTCAAATAGTGTACATTTTTATTTGATCCAGATGAGTTACATTTCCTCATCAAAGGGAGGATGTTGATCACATATTTTTCAGTTGTTACATGGAATCAGTATTACGTAATAGGATATATGGCATATGTTTTGTTTGTCTTCCTCAGACTAACTCAATACGGGTATGCATTGCTGACTGTATATGGACTCCACTCTCAGGGGGACTGTTAAATTAGTTTTAGGTGGCTTGCATTAAGAATATTCAAATTATGTGGAATACATGTAATAAATATATCGACATATAGTTGTGGTTTCACTTTTACGATTCTATTTTTTAAATAATCGTTGAATTGTGGAACACCAACTCTTACATGATTATTACTAGCATAATTATACACATGATTTCTCTATTTTCTTAAGGATTTTAATTTCAGTAAAATTCCCTCCATCTCTTAGAACCATTGATATTTTTTGGATTGGTCCATATTTGAGATAGATAAAATAAAATTTGGAATGAGAGTCCAGAGGTTACCTTGGTCAATCGGGATTTCTCACAGTCTTTTGAGATCATAATGGTTTTATTATGGGATGTCTTTATGGACATTTTGGTTTTTAATTATCCTTAAAAGAGGATATGGTAGGGATAATTAACAAGGTTGACATGTCAAAGTAGATATGTTTCGAAAAATGTTGGCTTGGATTTGACTCTACCACCCTTTTTAAGCAGTTACATCCTGTCAATTGCATCATTCATGGTAGATCCCTGCTAAATAGAGAAATTATTTGGATCCTCTACCATCAATGAGATATATAATGACTCATGTTTTCAAGGAATCCAACCATCTATCTGATGGGATTTTGAATAAAGGGATTTATAGTTAATTTCTTGTTCGCTCTAATAACTTACCTAAAGATCTCATGCACATTTTTCAAAGGGATTTATGTACATTACCATATTTTGGACTGTATCAAATTCTTTTACTTAATAATAGAGGCTTGTTTTATTGGATTAGTTCATTCCATCTTCATAATATTCAAATAAATACTTTTATATTAATGTAGTGGTAGAAATTAAATTTTATAATATAAATATCTAATTAATTTTAGTTTATTATGAGTATTTAGTATAAAAGCATGTATGGTCCTAAAAATTCTACAAGGGGGGAAATCCAATTACCCCAAATCATGGAAAAGGACCGAACCGGTCCGCGTACCGGCTCCTAGAAATAGTATGCAGCCGGTTTGGTGAACTGTCCTCCCGCAGACACTGTCATTTGTGAAATGGGGGCGGAGTGCCTATGAGGGCATGAATCGGGAAGACCACCAGACGTTAGGTTGGCCCACCATCGTGAAGCACCCCGTCTGCGGACAGTTTTCATTCACTAAATAGAGGCGGAGTGGTGCACATTCACGGAGTAATTCGGCGGATCTTGGTTCAAAAAATCCCCGGTTGACCGAGTCATCCACGGGTGGGGATTCCATCATGGGCTTCTGCAGAAGGTTCCATGGGCCCATAGATACGACCTCCTTCATGACTCTATAAATATTCACTGAGGGGCATGAGATCGAGGGAGGAGGGAAAGAAGAGATGGAGGATGGGTGAAAATAGTGGGGAGACGCTGGATAATTTGTTCTGCGACCATCTGCGGACCCCATATTGTCCTCTGAGGCACTCATCCGCATAGAGGAGACACCACACTGCGAACCACATGTAGCCAGCTCCTCCGCGGCCAGCCCTTAGCAGCCAATTCCTTCGCAGATAGTCCCCCTGAGGCCACCTCCTCCGCAGACCAGTGTCGTTTGTGAAATGGAGGCAGAGATCCTCCACGGGCGTGAAGCAGGATGGTTGCCAGACCCTTTGCAGACGCCCCTTCCGGTCATTTCCATCATAGTCATCTCATTCGTGGACACCATTCGTGGACATCTCTTTCGTGGACAGCTCCTCCACGGACACCCTTCGCGAACACTTAAACTGCGAACCCCATGTGGCTCCCTCACGGCCAGTCCTTTGCAGATAGCTCCTTCACGGCCAGTCCCTCGTGGCCAGCACCTTCTCAGCCTGCACCATGCGAAAAGCTCCATGAACGCACTGGTCCATACTATGGGGGATTCACCCCTGCACCCCTGGTCGGGGTTAGTGTTGTTCGGTCCCTTCTCCACCATCACTGACCCCCATGAAAAATGGAGAGTCGCACCACAAACTTTTCGGCCCTGGTCAACAGTATTTTACATTGCACCCTTGCGCTGCCCCAACATCTGTCCAATACATTCAATGAGTCGAGCTCCTCCTCATGACTCTAATATAACCCCATTTCCTAGCTCCTTTTTCTAGGTTAATCCAGAAAGGTCCATCCTTGTGTAAGTCCAACACCAACCATTGTTAGGTATCTCCTGCCTAGTCATCCTAACCACATGCCGTTAAACTGTATGGCCCTCGTCCTATCCATATGATGTTAAACTATATGGAAATAGTCCTCTCTACATGACTATAAACTATAGTTATCCCTATGATCCAAACACAGGATGCCTCTTGCTCCAAATAAGAGATTCTTTATGCTTTAATCATAAGATGCCTCATGTCATGTTTACAGTGGCATAATTTCAAGAGCGCTGGAATCTATTCAAACATTCCATCACTCTGCCTCATGCTTTTCACGTCCTTCATTCATATCTTCATCCCCTTTCATGTCTAAAGGGACCCCCTAATGGCCTGGCCTCATGCCGCATCGGCTCACCAACTATCCTGGGCCAATGCCCCGAAAGACTTTGGACAACACATCGAGACATATCCTGTGTTTCGAACATGGTCAGTAGTCGCCCTCATTTGTTTGTCACCATTTCAGGCTAAAGTGATGTGAATGATGTGTTTCGAACATTTTCAATAGTTACCCTGCATCTCCATGCCACCCTCATTGTGTTCCGAATGTTGGGCATGTAATTCACACTTTTCATCTCCCTTTGTTTGGACTGATTCCAACGCCCTTGGAATTATCCCGCTTGTGCACTTATGAATAGGCGTTAACCCCCGTTATATTCCTCAACCCAAAAATGGGTTGGGATGCCCTCATGTCCAGACATGAGGAAGACACCATGGGCTGCTCAATGCTTAAGCCCCACTCCACTTCTCACGGACACACCTTTCGCAACGTGATCCTCTGGTCCCTGCAGCCTCTTGTTTCTCACAACGAGCATGACTCACGTGGGCTTAGAGTAAGCATCGACCATAACATCCTATTATGGGCCTCCATAGATTATAATTCCTAATCCATCGCCATGGGCCTCCTCATAGTGTAAGCCTCAATCCATCACTCTGGGCCTCCTCAGAGTGTAAGCCCCAATCGATCACTCTGGGCTACCGCAGAGCATAAGTCCTGAGCCAATGAGAACTATGAGGACTTCGATTCCCTACCATTGGGATACGTAGGTAGCCTCCATGAGGTTCAAGCCCAATCGCCAACAGACCCCCTGGGTCCGCCTTCACGTCAGTTCTCTAATGCTCCCCATTCGAACTATGTGGACATTGATCCCTATCCCCTAGTCAGGGTACGTAGGAAGCCTCCATGAGGTTCAATCCCAACAACAGGTCGATCCGACTATCTTCACATCGGTTCACCGCGCCACTCCTAGTGCCGCCTCAATGAGTTCCTCTTACCATTGCCCACCAGGGTTAAATCCATGGATACTATGCTTGGGTATAATCAATAGATTCGCGAACATATGAATATGTCTTAAATCAATAAGAGAGTCCCGGAACAGGCGATAATTACCCCCAAAAGGGGGGTGATGAGCTCGACTTCCCATCCTCTCGACCAATGTTAGTTCTTAAGCATCGCCGGTAAGACCATCCAGCGAATGCCTGCCTTTAGAAAGCAGGTCCGCGTGTTGTCGGATACAGAACCGTTGGGCATTTTGAGACCGAAACCAACCGACCCGAAACAAAGCAATATTTATTTTTGAAGAAATAGTTTATTAATTATTTTAAATTCATACATCATATATTAAATTGAATCCTTTTTAAAAAATATATTAATTAATATTTAAAAATATATTAGATTATAAACCGATATGGTATAAAATTGAATCCTTTTTAAATATATTTTATTTAAATTTAATATAATTTATTTAATACACAAAATTTATAAATTTTAGAAATAAATTTTTTTAAAAGAAAATTAATTTTTAATTAATTACATAAAAATTATCTTATTGTTAATTTTTTATTTGTATTTAAAATAATCGACATTTTAGTGTGTACAAAAATATAACTATTCTGTTAAAAAAATTGATAAAACATGAATGGCATAAATGTTTATGAAACACTATAAATATATCTAATATATATTTAAAAAATAAAATAAATAATTTTAAATGAATTATATGAATTTATAAAACATGTGTTTTACGTTCATGAAACTCAAGTAATATTTTACAGTAAAAGATTTTTTTACAAGCTTTTTTTCAAAATTATACATTATCATATTTAGAAATTATATTTAAAAAAAGTATTTAGTGTTTTATTTAGACATTTAAATATTATTTAATATGTTCAATTTGAGTTTTAAAATTATATATAATATTAATAATATTAATGTCAATTACCTTGATAAGAGTTAAATATGTTCTCTAAATGTATTACTTTATTAATATTATGTAATTTTTATGATAAATAAAACCTGTATATTTTAAATCACGTATCCAATATTATTTTTAAAACAATATACAATTATATAAAAACTCGTACAATTGTTAATAAATACTATATAATATTAAGAACACATAATAGTTATGAAGTAATTTTTCTACAAAATTTTGGTTTTTATATATTAAATATTTTAATTAAAATTTTGATTTTCTCAAATTTATAATTTTAATTAGAATAAATTAAAATTATATTTTCATTAAAAAATTCATAATTTTGTAATATTTTTTACCTTATATTTTAATATAAAATATATATTACGTAGTTAAAACCTAGTTACCATGATAAAACAATAGAAATGTTTAAATGTAAAAACCTATAGTAATAGACTTCAAACATGTTTAAAACAATTTTGGAATGATTTGGGTGATCATAAATTGACCCAAACCGTCCCAAATTCAATTATTATTAAATTTTTGAGTCATTGACCATAGAATGGTTTATGGATATCATGGAATTGTAAAGGGATTTCAAAAAATTCTCATTTTTCCATATAAAAGGAGATCACACCCACCCCACCATGGTTACACTTAACATTATAATTTCCATTTCAATATTCCAAAACTATCTCTCCTAGAATTAATTTCATAATTATTAAACCCCTAGTCTCTAGAAGTTATCTTAGGGCCTTGACTTCCAAGTAATATTCTTAGAGAAGTTCAAGTCTCCAATATAAGTATTTCCTTCTTCATAAATTTTTCTCCCAAATAAATGTCTTCAAATTATATTATATAAATAAAATTATAATTCCATAATTAAAATTATTATAATTAGAATAAATTATTTTAATTTGATAAAAATTATTTATTCCTCTCAATCTGAAAATAAAAAACAAAATTTCTGTTAGCACATTGCATGAACTACATCCTTCACAAAGTGACATCTTTTGTTTTACATCACCACTATTAATGGATTATAATAATGTTATAATGGATGAATAAATATTATATTTATAATATAAATATGACAATTTACATTAAAATTATCATTTACCTTCTTTCCCTCTCACTCCTAAAGAGATGGAATCATTAATTTTGTGTAAGTGCGAATTTTCTCCTCCACAAGCAATGTGTTTCACTTTTCATCAACACCAATAAAGTTATATTTAAATATATATTTAATATAAATAAACTAATTATGTAAAAATATTAATATTATTGATATTATGAACTATTTTACAACTCTTTCTACTATTGTTAACTTACAAAAGGTGTTATGAAGAAATAAATGAGAAACCCAGAGTAACTGATGTAAGAGTAAACTATATTAAAAATAGGTTCATATATAATATATATATAATATTATATTAAATATAGATTAAGAAGGTAATTGTTTATATATATATTGAACTTATTTTAATTATTCACTATATTCATTGCATGTGTATAACTCTTTCACACATAAGGGACGGGTTTCATCTTCCTTAAGACACATGTTGTTTTATGAACCTAATTTCACATAAATGGTGTGAATACTAATAATTGGATATTTAATATAATTTATTTTCTTTATTAATTGTATTTTAACCTCGTCTCCAATATCCTTATCTTTTACATGGTTATTATTTGTGTTTTTTTAATAATTAATTCTTCTGTCACAATCACCCTCAATTGAGGCAATCATTAATGTTTTAAAACAATCTCCATTTTTATGGTACATATAATAGCCCAAGGAATTATAATATCATATTCTATTATTGAAATTTTAAAAATCACTAAATTTTTTTTATCATTATTACATTTGGATGTTACTGATGTAACACCCCTAGTTTTTGTGAAATATTGGTCTTTCGAATTAGTTTAAAATTTTAGATATTTTTCATTTAACGTCATACTCATCATAACATCATTTCTTATTATTTTCCAAAAAAAACAATTTAAAGGAAAAAGTGAGAAACCCCAAGAGAAAAAATAGTTATCAAAGCATAACTTAGTATTTTTTTAATTTTTTCCTTATGAAGTTTCATGTAAAAAAAAGTTACCGATGTTTCTAGATCATCCTTTATAAGGTCTTCATGTCGACGCGCCAGTCTGTCCCATGATTGTATGTATTTTTAATTTTTGATCTTTCCCATATTGAATCCTATTACTAGGATATAGTTCTTCTTGAAATTCCAATCCCTCTGTTCTCTTTTGGTGTCCACCAGAATGGTCTTTTCCATCATTTTATCACCATCCTCTGTTAGAGCATTAATAACAAGGGATTCCTCATCCATTTCTTCTTCGAAAAGTAGAAGTAGCTCCAAAGGTTACATAGCATCCATGCCTATATTCTGTAGGAAATTCATGATGTGATCAACCCTGTCATCCCCATCCACTTTTTGAACAACATTTCTATTGATATTGATAACAGATTCCCTCACTAGCACCTTCACCTTCCTACAAGAACGTGTCTCCATTGGTGAAGGTAGATTAGAATAATAATTTTGTCATTTCATACCGCCACATTAGCCCTTACTCATCCTTAGACTACATCTGTCGATATAGTAATATTATTAAGACCAGGATCTTGAAAATCGGCTTGAAGATTCATCACCATACTCCTCCCTCAGAATATCATGCTCCTCATTGATAAGTTTTATCATGTCTGCCACCTGGTCATGCCCTTTATTCTCTAAGCTCTTAAAGCAATTACAAAGCTTAATAGCTGGAAACACAACATGAAACACATATATTAGCTTGCAGTACATGAAACATTCTGCTTTCCTTGTGTTGCACAAAATATCGAGTCCCTTTATTATTTTTTGGTATATATAAGAAAGAGTTTTACCATACTATTGTATACTATTAATATTATTAATAAAATATTATTATAGATATCAACTATATGATTGATATTATGTTATGAATAATATTAACAAATTTTGAAAATATAGTTTTCACTTGTATATAAAATACAACCTTTGGAAATAAATTAATTATAAATTAATGTAAGAACTATTTCAAAATTATAAAATTTCTTTTCTTAAAAAACTACTTTTCTATATAAAAACACCAATTTTTCTAAATAAATTATACAAAAAAACATTTGATGAATGTTTTCAATAAATTTTATGTGTAATATATTAAATATAAATTTTTTATACTCATCTAATTTATTTTATATGTATAAGATAAGAATAAATCCTATTTTATGAATAAAAAAGATGTATTTCTCTAAAATGAAATTTTACATACTATTCATACCACCCATTTTAAATATATTATTGAGGAAAATTTAATATTTTTTACTTTAAAAATTCAAAAAAAAATTAAAATCATAATATCAAAATTTTTTGTGGATAAATGTTTTTTATTTTCTTAAGAAGTATCATTTTTATATGAATAATGAAAAACACTAACATTTAATTCAAAAATTCTTTATCATAAAATATATTTCTACAGTTAAATTATATTTAAATTTGTTCTAAAAGTATAATTAGATCAATAATATATAAATTAAAATAATATAGGTTATTTTAATGAATTTCAAATTCAATTTTAATATAAAAACAATTCAATCTTTTGAAAAGTTTCACTTTAAAAACTCATTATTTCAACTCATCCATGGCATTATTTTTAGATTAATTTCTTACACTTGTGTTGTTATAATTTTAAAAATTGGATTCCATATTTGGAATTAGAATAATTAATAATTTATAATAATGTAAACATAATTTTTGACCAATGTTATTAGTGAGAGTTATTTAAATTAATTAGAGAAACTACGGTAAAAATGAGTTTACTTAATTGTTAAATATTAATTTTAAGGGGCCAAATGAACTAGACACATTATAAAAATCCATTATTTGGAAATAATTTTGACTAATTACCCTCTTGTATCAATAATAAAAAATTATTGGGGACACATGATGTAAGGTAAACCTCTCAATAGTGTTTAACATTTTATATTTTCAATAATTCCACTTCTCCACTATAAAAGAAAACTCACCCCTTCACTTCCAAAAAAATATCAGTCCATGTTATCTCATTCAAAACCTACCAAAAAATCATAAAAATATACCTAAATATACCATAGGAGAATCCCTTTGGGATGAAATACCACCAAGGAACCCCTTTGGAAAAAACTAAGTGGACTTACACAAAGAAGATGTAGCATCCTTCCAAAATATATTTTGTTTTATTTTCATTCTCAATCCCTCAAATATTCCTATTTTAAAATAATATAATTACATAAGAATAAAAAATATAAAAATATTTGTTATGTTATGTTTTCAACCATCACAGACACACATTTCCATCAAATGGGATACACATTCATCGTTCGTGTGTAAGGTGGACTACGGCCTCGTGAACCGATGTCGCTCATTCTTCCATTTCCACCATTCAATATTGGAAATAATGAAATAATTAATGTTATTATATTATTTATAGGATTTTTATGATGTGTTTTTTATTTTATAATTATTTTATAATATATATAAATTCATTAATTTCTTATTTTGTAAATACGATAACTTTATTTGTGGGTGTATGGATTGTTGCCTCCAAAAAGTAATCTGATTCATTCAAACATTAAATGGAATATATTAAAAATAGTTTTACTAAATATATAGGATATATATGAAATAATTATTATAATTCAATTATAATATGTATATATGTTATTTAATTTCATTCAATATGATAAAAAATAGAAATAATATTCATGTGTATGTACGACATACCATCTCCATGAATGGTTTTTTCCAAATTATATTTCTATATTTTATAGATTATAATAAATATCAATATAATGAATATATATGATATTTATAAAAAAAATAAATTCTTTAAACTATAAAATTATTATCTAAGTTAGAGGATCAAGAATATAAATTCAAAACATATACGAGAAACAAAGCGGCTATTACCCAAAACATAACATAAAAATTTAATTGTTTATAAATGGGTAATGTTATGTCAAAATCAAATAATGTATGTTATTATATATAATAATATAGTTCTATGGTATATTTATAATAAACATATATTTATTATGTTGGATTATTTAACATGTATAGTTAAATTCAATATTTAAGGTAAGTATTTTCTCATATCACTTTTATTTCAATGAGACTTATGCCTTATTCACCACTCATTTAATTTGTGTGGTGTGTCTACATACCATGAATTTATTTTATTATTATCATAAATAATTTAATTTGTATACGAATATCCATTTTTATATTTATTTAATGGGGTTTATAGTTCAGAAGTAACCAAATGAGTAAAGAAATTTTGTCTCAATTTTCCATCTTTGAGATACATGCCATGTTATGCATCTATATTTTTATTTGAGTTGTATATACTTCCCTTTTCCAAGTTATATCATTAATATCATTATATTCATTAAGCTTCATGTAATTTTATTATTTCTTGGGGATTATTATTCAAATTTACAAAATTTGAAAAAGATTATTTCTATAATGTCATCATTTATTGGGATTTTATGTTTTTTTTTAAAGGTTGGGGCCGAAGCCTCATTTTTACTAATAAAGCAAAGCAAATACCTCTTTTAACTGGGTAGAGGGAGACCCATTACATAGCCCGAAGGTCCAGTGGGCTTGAAGCCCATTACATAGCCCGTAGGCCCAAATTTTTGGCCAAATTCCTATTCTGTGAATAGTAACCCGGCACAGTAACCGCTACAGTACCGCCACCGCTACAGTGCCCTGCCGCCGCTACAGTACCTGCCGATCAACAGTACCGCCGCTGCTACAGTACCCGCTACAGTACTGCTACAGTAACCTGCGCCCAATGGGTTTTGAACCCCCATTTCTCATGTATTATTACGGGGTGCTTACCACTAAGCCAACCCCCAACTACATTGGGATTTTATCTAATTACACTCCCATTTAAGAAATATTATGATCCTTATCTCAATAAATATCTTGAATTTTTTAAATCATGAGGATATTCAAGTAATGGTACCATTTTTCCACTCTTTTTAACATAATATAACTAGGAAAACGTTTTAATGAAAAATATTCTTTATTTTACTTTTCAATCAGAAATCTATGACCTTTAAATAAATGTTTTTTTAAATAAAATATTCTCTAATAGTATTCTATTATCGGTAAAAATTCATTTAAGCCATTTTTTACATTTTAAACAATTTTTTAAATGAATCTTCTTGATATTTTCTGATCGATGCATGTTTCTATGGTTTTTACGACACCAAAGAAATTTTAGGAATATGCAGATTTATCTTCTATCATAACCATCATTTCTAGGAATATTCCTTAAAAGTTTTTCATGATTATTTTTTTTAATGAAAAACTATATTCCTAATATTTTGGAAATTTATTTTTTTTAATTATATTTTAAAAGAAAAATTTCTTCAAAAATATTTTATGTTGAAAAACTATTTCAAAATGTATTCATTCATCATTTATATTTTTTCAAAGGATATGTTTTTTAAAATTATTCAATATTCATTTATATTATTTCAAAAAAAGTTCATTCAAACTTTTTTTCCGATGATTTTATATTCCTTCAAAAAAAAATCATTTATTTTGCAAGCTTCCTTTATAAGTTTTCAAGTATATTTACAGAGAAAATAGTTTTTCAAAAAAAACTTCTTTTAAAATTAATTTCATTAAAATAAGTATATTTTCTTCATGAAATTATTTGAAAAAAAAACCTAAAAATATGTTCTATTTGTGATAAAATATGTGGGTTTTACTCTTTTCATACTAAAGATATTGTTTAAGTAATAAATTCATATTCTTTCTTTGAATGGTTTATGATTTTATAGAATAATATTTATTAAAGTCATTTCTCTTTCACTTGTCATATGTTTATCAAACTGGTTTATATTTCTTGGGTTAAATTTTTATAAAACCAATTTCTATTACACAGGTTAAATGTTGGTGAAACCAATTTCTCTTCCACTCTTTATATTATTATCAAGATCAATTCTTTAAAGGGGTGTTCTAAGATTAAATGATTATAAAAACTACTTATTTTCAATAGGTTATTATATAATGGAATGTTTATGATAGCCATTTCATTTCAACGGTTATGATATGATTTTCATGAAAGTCAACTATTTTTATGGTTCATGATATTATTAATCTTTTTTGTAACTTTTATATATTATTTCATTATGTGACTGGTTGGACCTATATCTCCCTCCAATGCATTGGGAAAATATTTATATCTCATTATATGAGGATTGAAAATAAGTCAACATTCTTGATCCACTATTGGAAGAAATGGAAAACCCAATATACTATGTGAAGAAGGGGAATCCTGATCCCTAATAAGGAAAGGATTTTAACTAGGGGAGTTGGTCTATCCTACTTAGTAGTTGTAGTCCTCATGACGTTCGATAATAAATTTTGGTAATGTGACTTTACATATAGGTAATAGAGATACATGTTTATGTGTATTTCAAAAATGATATGTCTTATTCTTATAGTATTATCTCATGGATTATTCTCTTGAATCCCTTATGATTTTTATAAAATAAACTTCCAATATTTATTCCATGACTCATGTATAAGATTTCTGAGATTCAGGGTATGATCTTCCAATATAATTCCCAAATTATCATACCCTTATAATCATGTTATTATTATTTAAATATTTTATTTTCCCTTAATAAGAATCTGAACTCTACCTTTCCTATTTTTCCATTCCCCATGTTATGAAGAAAGGTCTTAAGTATAAGTTCTAAAGGGGAATATCTTTGTGGGAAAAATTGATGATCTTTCAAAAAGTAAGAACATTTTGTTCCATGTTTCCAAATACACTATACTATTCTGTTCCTCGGTCATGTATTGTTGTAAGGTGTGTAATATTCATCTAAAATGATGTAATTTCCATGTATGATATTACTAGTTCCCTACAGTTGGTATCAATGGAAATGTTTACCAATTATTTGGAAACTAGGATAAAAAACATTAGTGATATCTATATGGGTAATTATAAGGACATGTCTAGTTATTACTCTATGTATAGGCCTAAGGTGTCACAGATTATATAATGTTTCGGGATTTTGATATAATATAAGTTATTTTTCATGATTATGTTTTTCTAAATAGTGATAATTTCTTATCACACTATTCATTATGGTTGTAGTGATTGTTGGAACTTGAAGGAAATAAGTTAACATTGACTGTGATAGATAATATACTATTGAATAGTCAAATTGAATGATTAGTGTATTAAAGAATGTTGTGATCATGCATAAATAGTTTTAACAAAACCTGATTAACAATATGTAAGTTAAAAAACTCTTATAATCAAAAAAAATAGAAAGCTTGTGTTCGCTGAGTGTTTAGGTAATAGTGACAATAGAGGGAAATATGATTCATTTTCCTTTTGTTGAGAATTTTTAAATAATCACCCAACTGAATGTATTATAGGAATTGGAATATATTTTGAATATGGACAAAAAAACTCAAACAATGTAACCAGAAAAGAAAAAAATGAGGAGTTCAATTAATGAAATGGATGGGAATATTGGCCTTCTAAATACATCACCAAAAGTTAAATTATATATCTGTGTAATGAACGGTCATTATGAAAATCAATATCTAAAGTGGAAAGACACTTAATAGAATCCAAAAGGTGGTGTGAGTAATGGTAATATTGATGATGATGATGAGATTACAAATCAAATTGAAAAGGAAATACATATTAAGTAATATGATTAGGTATCCTTCTTATGGACTAAGGATTAGGTAGAATAATTGAACTATTTATGTATTTAGATTCTATAATAATGTATAGTTATTTTTGTAAGGATTTTAATATCTTTTTTTATATGGATTTACAAGAATACATTGAATGGTTTTGATTGAAAATAAAATTGATTTAATGTAAAGGTGATATTAAAGGAAAACATACTGTAATGGAAGAGATAACATATAATATTTTTTTATTTTGATATAATGATATTAGGATAAAGATATATTGGATTTGAATTAGAAAATTAGGAGATACTCATTACCACATAACAGATGAAATATTTTTTAACTAAGTAGTTTATTCATTAATTGATGAAGTTTAAAAAAACTGATTTTATGAATATATCCAATAAATACTGTAAAAAGGAAACATGTATGCTTTCAATAATAATTTATGTTATTTCCAATTATTACCATGTTTTAAGAGAATACATAATGAACTTATTCACATGTTTGGTATATTAAAAATAAAGAAAGCGTTGTAATAATGGCGAGTCAATGTTCAGTTGATTTGTAGATATTTTTAGTGATATTCTTTCTAATGTTTTAAAATAACATATTTCATAGGGGTAATAAGGTTAACCATTTATTGAATGGTTTATGTAAAAAATATATTGAGGTTTTTTATATTATATTTTTATATCTCTATATGAGGATTTGTACTTATTAGATAACATATTCTAACCTTTTGTGATGAATAAAGAAACATGTAATCACCTATAATTATATTTATGGATATCATGATCTTCTAATGATTATAGAATGATAAATTCACCTTCATTTAGTGGAATAAGAGATGATGCAGACAATTTATCAAGGCACAATAGAGGGAGAGGTTTTACTAAAATCTTTTTTATATATATTCTCATGAAAATTATTCAACAATTAATGGAAAAGGATCAATAAATAATGTTTTTCCTCTTATCATAACTTTATGTGATATAAAAAACATCTTTCCCACTTCATTAGTTTAGGGTTTTTTAATTGATAACATTCACTGGATCATGTACATTCTATTGATCAATGATTTTTTCAATATCAATAATTATTCATACTTTTCTTCGATGTTTGTTTTTTTACATTACCCGTATGTTCTCCCATGTGGAAACCTAATTATGATTTTCTTTGGGTAACCATTATGTCCCAAATTTCACTTTTAAAGGAAGTTTTAGTATTAATTTTTAAAATGTGTGTTTCTATTAATAAAAATTTTATATATTAAACATTTTCTAACCCATATAAATTTTGAGGGGTGAATTAATTTTAAGGGGGTGTGCAATGTAACACCCAATGAATTTTTAAAATATTGTTTTTTGAACGAATTTAATCTTTCTGATATTTTTCATTTTACGTCACACTAGATATATCTTGAGTTATATGATAGAACAATGTTTTTATTGTTTTTTTAAGTAGAAAAAAGTTGATCATATGCTACACTCAACACATATTGTAAATTATGGCACCCCAAACACTATATTTGTATAGTGTTATATATAACACTTTTTTCCCTTTGATAGTTTTTGTTACATGAAAGACTGAGTTTTACCAAACTATAGTATATTATTAATATGATTATTAAAATATTATGGTAGTTGTCACTTATCCATTAGATTGTACTTCATGAATAAGATTAACTAAATTGTGAAAATCCTGTCTATATATGTATATGAAAAAATTCATTTGGCTACCAATTTGTTAGAAATAAATGTAAGAACTATTTTAAAATAATGAAATTACTTTTCGAAGAAAACTATTTTTTTATGTACAGACATAGTTTTATCTCAATAATTAGACGAACCACATTTTTGGAATGATTTAAAAAAATTATATAAAATATATTCAAGTAAATTTTTTGATACTCATCTAATTTATTTCATAGTTATAAGATAAAAATATATCAAATTTTATAAATAAAAAGAGGTATTTTTTTAAAATAAAACTTTACCACATTTTAATGGAGAACCTATTTTAAATATATATTTTTGAAACATTTATATTTTTTATTTATCAAAATAATTTTGTTTTTTTAATATGAATACCAAAATTATCATTGGGTTAACATTTTGTACTAGTCTGAAATGTTTCATTTTTGTTGAATAGTGAAAACCACTGTAATTTGTATAGTCAAATTAAATTTCAATTTTTTTTATAGTAAAATTAGGCCAATTATACATATATTAGTACATTTTTTCATTGAAATAAATTTAACATTTAAATGCGATATAAAAACAATTCATACTTTTCAATATTTTAACTTTAACAACATGTTATTTCATCCTATCAATGGAATTAATTTTAAATTAATTTCATCCACTTATGTGATTAGAATTTTTAAAAATGGATTAAATATTTTCTTCTTACATATATTTTATAATTTATAATAATGTGAAATTAAACTATGACTAAAGGTATCACTAAAAATAACTAAAATTAATTATAGTGATTTAGGTAAAATTTTGTTCACTTAATGGTTAAACATTAATCCTAAGGGGAAAAATTAAATAAAAACTTGAAAAAAAACATTTTATAGAAATATTTCAACCAATTACACTCTTTTATATAAAATTGAAAATTATTGGGGACACATGTTGTAAAAGAGACATCTCAATATGGTTAACCTTTTTTATTTACAAGAATTCTGATCCTCTTAAACTATAAAAGGGAACTCACCCCCCTCACTTCCTCACAACTGTAAAGTCACTTTTTCACATCCAAAAACTACACAAAAATACTCAAACAATACCTAAATTGGTTATATAACCCTCTATTTTCACATAAATCCAACCAAGGAAGCCCTTTTCTATAAAACAAATAGGATTAACCAAAAAAAGATGCAGCATCCTTCCATAATGTTTTTGGTTTTATTTTCATTATCAACCACCATAAAATATTAATATTACATTATTTTATAATAACCTAGATATATTTAATATAATGAGATGTCAATGTTTAAATACATAAACCTACACTCACTTACACTTCCATATAATGGGATACACAATCATCGTTTGTGTGTGTGTTGGAATCCCACCTCACGAACCGATGTTAGTCATTATTCCATTTCTACCTTTCATGGTTGGAAGTAATGATGTAATTTATATTTTTATATTATATATAAGATATTTAGTATGTATTTATTATTTTTTAATTATTATATAAAATATACCTTTCTTTTTTCAATTTTTTTATAAATACGATAACTTCATTTTTTGACGTGTGGACTACTGTCTCCTCAAATTGATGTGATTCATTCACATATTACATGGAATGATTTAAGGACAAGTTTATAAAATTTATACTATTTATATGAGGCAACAATTAAACTGAAATGATAATTTATATATACATATATTTCATTTACATTCTTTCAATATCATAAGCAAATAATAACATCGTTAATACATATGTACGGCTTGCCATCACAATAAGCGGTGTATTCCATTTTATGTTTCTATATTTGGTACATTATTATAAATATTTTATATAATGTATATAATTCATATCATGTATTTAATTCCTTAAATATGTAAATCATGATTCAATTTATAGGATCATGAATAAAAAGTAAAACAATATATGAAAAACAAAGCGGTTATTACTCAAAACATAACGTGAGCATGAAATTTTTATTAAAAAGATAATATATGGTCACAATAATATCAAATAAGGTATGATATATAATAAAAAGTTTATTTAATTGATTTATAGTTATCTTATATTTATTATACATGAGTTTTGAACTTTTGTGAAAAAAACTCAGCACCTTAACTTTGGGTTTTCACATCTTACTTTTATTTCTCTGAGAATTATTATTTATTCACCACTAATTTATTTTTTGTGGTGTATATACAACCCATGAATGTTTTATATTTAACTTATAAATAAATTTATTGGAATTTACATATAAATTTGATGATATTTATTTCATGTGTTTATGGTTAAAAAGTTTCTAAATTGGTAATGTTTTTTTGTCTCAATTTTCTTTTTTTGATATATATGCCTGGTTATGCGTCTATATTTTTATATGAGGTGTATATAATTCCATTTTAAATTTTATATAATATATATCATTATATTAATTATATTTTAATAATCATGTAATTTTATTATTTTACAGGGATCATCATCCAAAGTTACTAGTCTGATAGCAATTTATTACTACAACCAGATCATTTATAGGGATTGTTTATTAATACACTTCCATTGATGAAATATTATAAAAAATATATCAAGAAATCTAGTGAATTTTATATTATACTATGGTTACTAATGATATATTCAAGTAATTATATAATTTTCCACACTTTTTTACCTATGAAAACTAATAAAAAGATTGTGGAAACCCGAATTGTTTTATATGTTCAGTCTGAAATCTAGTTTCTTTTAAAAAAATGTTTTATAAAAAATGTTTTCAAAATTTTTCTGAAATTACCGTATGATATTTAAAAAAATTATTTACCCATGATTTACCTTTTAAACAAAATGTATTTTAAAAAATTTATATTTCAATAATTTTTTATGGAGGAATTTTCTAATCATTTTATAATGACAATGAAATGTTTGAAATGTGCAGATTTTTTCACCATCATGACCATAATTTCATTGAATATTTAATAATAATTTTTTCAAGATTAATTTTTTGAAGAGAAACGTTTTTCCAATTATAGTGTAAAATTATTTCATTTAAATCTACTTTCAAAGAAAACAAACGTAAAAAATTAAAAGGTGTTTCAAAATTTTTTATGTTCCTTTTATAAGTTTTCAATGAAAAAGGTTTTCAAAATTTATTCAATATTCCATTATAATTTTTAGAATAACTAGGTTTTAAAAAAAATAAAATATTCAATTAAAATGTTTCAAGAAAAATTGTTTTAAAAATGTTCTCAAGATAGCTTTAAAGGTGTTCATGTTTATTTTCAAATAAAATTTATTTAAAAATGTTTCTGATTTTAAAATATATATATTTCAGGGAAGAAAAGATATATTCCTCAAGATATTATTTTAAAATTTTTTCCAAGAATTATGTTCCTTTTAATAGAACATCCACTGGTCTTACTCATGCCTTACTGGTTTTATGATCTAATGGTCCCATTCATATTCTTTCATTGAATCTTAAATGTTTTTATGGCATGATTTTTAGGAAACTAGTTTCTCTTTCATAGTTTATATGTTTATAAATCCCATTTCTATTTCAATGGTTATATGATTGTGAAAAACATTTTTCTTTCAAAGGTTATATTTTTATGAAACACGTTTCTCTTCCATGTTGTATTTGGTTATGAAATAAACTTCTTTCACAGGTTATTCTAGAGTGAATTGATTATGAAACTTATCTCTTTTCCATTGATTATATTATAATGAAATTTTTATGATACACATTTAATTTCATGGGTTATAATATGATGTTTATGAAACCCATATCTTTTTTGGGTCATGATATGATGAATTTTTTATGGAATGTGTATGTTTGATTTCATTATGTGTGGGGTGAGACCTATATATCCCTGCAATGCATTGGGTATTTATTTATACCTCATGATATATTTATTAAAAAAAGTCAATGATATTGATCCCAAGTTGGAAGAAGTGTAAATATAATACTTTATGAGAAGATAGGGAAACCTGGTCCCTTATAAATAATGGACTTCGACTGGGGATGGTGGTGTGTCCCACCTTGTAGGTGAATTCACCAAGAAGTGCCCTGATAAATTTTTGAAATGTTACTTTACTTATATGGAATGAAATTACCAATTTATGTATATTACAAAAATTATATGTCTTATTCCTATGTTATGATCTCATGCATTAATATCTTGATTACCTTATTATTCATATATTATCAATTTATAATATTTATGTCATGAATCATGTATTTGATCCTTGATATGCAGTGTATGATCTTTAAATAGTATTATGAGTCCTAATTCCCTTATGATCATGTTATTATTATGTATCTCCTTTGTTTACCCTTACTGAGAATTTTAGCACATCCTTTCTTATGTTTCCTTTCCCTATGTTATGAATAATGGTTTTAAAAAAGAATTAATAAATGGTAAGTTCTTTTTCAGAAATATTTAATATCTTTCACCAAGTTAGAATATTTTTGTTATATTTTTTCAAAAAAAACTAAACTATTTGGGTCTTCTTGGATGTATTTCTGTATTTTGATTAATATTCATATAAAATTATTTACTATGAATTTATATTAATCATGGGTCAATAATTGGCGTAATCCCTATAATATGAGTTTCTTTCATTATTCAATCATATTTCTTGAGTTATAATTTTTCCCCATGAGTTTCATCTTTTACATCATATCATTTTTCCCATTTCTATTTTTATAGATTAATTTTTATATAAACATAAATTATTTATGATCTCTAATTATTTTTTAAATTTAATATATGTTAAGAAACAACCCATCCATTTAAAATATTATATCCCCTCCTTGACCATAATTTCTTCTCCCACCAATGTTCTTCCGAAAACATCAAGAGGCTGGAAAACATACTCCAAAAAAATTATTTGAAAAATATTATGAAAATAAAGTGTTAAAAGTCTTAATATGATTATTAATTCAAATTACCATGTTGAGAAATAGTATTAAATTAATATAAATAATTAATGATATTAAAATAATTAAACACCTCATCATTAATCCTTCTTATATTATTTGAGGATGTCCTAGTAGACACAATTCTTGGAACATTGGTGTAGTTTTTCATAGGCCATTTCATCAGGGGAATAGTGACAACCATCCTTTTTTGTCCCTTCAAAAAAATAATAATTAAATGATACTTCACTTTATCTTAGATTATGAGGGGGTGCATCCCATTTCCTTATCATCATCAGTAACATTCTCCCACTTATCATAGAATTTCCAAGAGCTGTGCAATTTTTGAATCTCATCCTGTAAATTAGTGTTTTGCGAGAGAATTCAGTGATCCCCACTTGGATCTAGAATAGGTGTATATAAACCTACTGGATTCAAAAATACATGTACCATCAATGGTACCTATGTATTAGTATTCTATAAAAACATAGAGTTCTTAACCATTGGCTTTCCCATTACAGATGGTCTCAGTTACTAGAGCTTCACTAATTGGATTCAATTTTTTCTCACTCCCCTTATGAAAAACATCTTAATAATGAATCAGGACATGACCTTCCCCTCTATTTTATCATAGATTAAAAGAAACATTTCCATATCAAGCCTTTTTATTCATATTATCAACCATAGGTTTATTGGGAGATTCAAACTGCAAACCCAGAATATCATTTTTCATTGCACCATCATGAACATACCCTAAAACCTTATTTCCACCTAATAGTCCTACTGAATCATTAATATCACTAGGAATAAAATTTAGATCTATTATAATATCCTGATTCACATGACCCCTTAACAGGATAATCATGTGAATATCCTATTTCATCTTATCAAACAATCAACTGACTTTTGGATCCTGAGGTGGCACTCATGCAGATTTATGAAACACCAATTAACCCAAGACAATAATACCAAAAACCATTCCATCAATATAATTCACCAACCCCTAACTATAGGGTCACCTTTTCGTGATTCCATTTTGGTTTTAAGAGTCAAAATGACCCAAATGAAAACATATCGAGTAGTTATCAACCCAGTAATCAAATACAAAATATTTCTTACATCTAAAATCCTCTCTAACCATGATCTATGGAATTGAGTCATACACCACAATATAAATAGAAATTGGATGATTCATATATGATGATTGAATATTGTAACAAATAAATCAACCCACAACATTTCCAACCATACAAATAATTGCTTTATTTTTAATAGGAAATGGATGTTGAGGGAAAATCACTTATGTCGTGATGAAGGATATATCTTGATTCATGTAGAGATCACACAACCAATAATTGAGAAAGAAGGTGGATCTGTTGCATATATGATTATCTCTAGACCATGAACATATCAATTATTCTTCCATATAAAATTGAATTGTAATATGACATTTATCAAGGATAAAAACAACTGTGTGATCGTGTAATCCATAATTATGAAAAAAAAATTAAAAGTCTTACAACAACGGTCTTTGTTGATTGAAACAAGCCAAAAGGGTCATATGTAGGAGGCTCGATGCTTTAGAGAACTCTGATGTAGAAATAGAGAGCTAAGGATCACCAAATCGAATATCTCGAAACTTCAAAACATAGAGAAATGGTTGGGAAATAAGGGAGAAAACATCTTTTGAAAAAATGGGTAAAAGGTTTTTGAGAAGCCGAGTGTGATGGAACCCTTCCATCCTCTCCCTCCCACCTATGGGAAGGGGTGGGGGAAGTCATCTTTGTTCATCATCATTTTCCAATAAAGGGTTAAATCATCAAGAAAAAGTAAATCCCTCCAATGTTCTATTTTTTAATAGGAATCTTCAGTTAATGTTATCTCATATGAACATTATAATTACCTTATAATATTTTTAAAAGGATAATTCATCTTCAATATTTCAATTTTTTATCACAACATATTTATTTTGAAACGGTTTTCATTCCAAGTTCACATGTTGGATCTTTAGTACCTCCTATATGGCTATTCAGGTACAAGTTCCCTTTTTGTGTTATTTTAGCAATATTATTCTCATGTACCTATTCTATTTTTTTTTATATTTCCCATTATTATATATATATATATGTTTCCCTTTTAATTTTTGTGATATATATGTTTTTAGTTCCCTTTGAAATTTGGAATTTTAAGTAAAACCGGTTTATAGAAACATATTTATTTATTGTCTCATGTCAAGAATCACCCCGATGAAAATTTTTTAATCCATAAATAGATTCTAAAACCCCTTATTATTTTATGGATTACATTCCTGGTTCAATAATGGTTTCATATACCACAATAATGTCTTTCTTTTTATTAAAATATCCCTTACTTGTTTCAAAAAGATTCACTAAAGTGTTAAATTTCATTCTTTCTTCTTTGAGATGATTCTCCTTAAATATAATAATTGCAACTTAATAATAAATATATATGTTTAATTTTAAAATATAAACATAAAAATTATTTAATTCCTTATTCAATTTTCAATATTTATGATTAATTCTTCAATTATTCCTTGAGTCTAAATTATGAAACATGCTTCCTTTTCATGGGTTTTATTATACATATAATGTATATATGTTTTATTTTCCCCATGTGTCATGCAAATGTATGATTATAATTTATATCATGGGTGGTCTTAGAATCATATATCCCTCTAATGTATTCATTAAATATTTATATTTCTTGAGATTCTACATAATGGATTATTCATGAAACGTGAACATTAGTGACCTAGATATGGTGTATTATTTCTTACATTAGCATAAGATACAAGGAATACCTTCCCAGATAAACCATTTTGATAGTGGTATTAAATAACTTTATATATAAAATATTTCCATATTAAATTAGAAATATAAAATACATATCATAAGAAACGGTCTTCTGTCCTTGATATTATTCATAATTTCCTTATTCATATCCATTGGAAAGGAAAATAAAAAAGGGTGAGTTGTGCTGATAAATAAGGGTTACATGAAGTAGAAGATATGAATAAATAAGGCATAATCAATTTAGAAATGTAAATAACTAAAAAACACATTCCATTTAATCAATAACTTAGGAATGAAAATGTATCCTTGGATGATATCAATATAGTAATATCTTGGATAATAATAAATAAATTTTCAATAATGGAAATGATGAATATTTGACATAATTATCTTATAAATAATGATATATTTACTTTTAAATCATTGTTCCAAGACATTTTAATCAATGGGGATATATACAATAAAAACCCTTTAATATGGCTACCCAACTAGTTGTCTCATGAAACTAGTTGGTGCATTGAGGGGTTATCCATTGTTGGTCCCTAATAATCAGTTTTTCTCCAATTCATTATTTATATTTTTAATATTGAATTTGATAAATAAAAAAACTCCCTATAAATACATTTATATATTGAGAAAAGTATATGAAATATCAATATTCTCCCAATCAATCACATATCAGTATTCATATAAGAACTTTTGTGTAAACTATATACTGTTTAATAAATAATGATATCCCTGATAAAAATTAATCTGATATCTAATATAAATTTAATGTCTAATGATCAAAATAAATCAAATGTTCTAATATAAACACAATGACCACGAAATTAGTAAGAGATAAATGATGTCCATCAGTTCATAAAAAATATCGATTTTTAAAAAAATTCATGTCCTCTGGATAAAAAATTAAAATGGAATTGATATACTGTAACAATATTTTATTAAAAAACTTTCTTTTTTAAATCATTTAAAACATTTAGAAGAATATAAATATTATAAAATATTTATGGTGGTTGGAAAATCTATTAACGTCATATATGTTAAAATGAAACATTCCATCAAAATTTGTGTAAATTAATTTCAAAAATTACCCTTTTGAAAAAATTATAATTATTCCTTTCAAAAAATATAACAATTATAGGATTTCGTAAAAGGACAATGATATAATAATTTGACAAAAAAATAAGTTTTTAAAAATAATTTTTGAAAATTTGGGACCCGGAAGAAAAATATACTCAATCAAAAAGAGAAATAATATAATATTTTTTTAAACATTTATTTGTTTCATTCAAGTTACTAAGTGTTTAAAAGATATAGGAATCCTGGAAATGATTTAAATATCCAAATTATAAAAAAAAATATTTATTTTTTGAAATATATATTATAAATATCCTTTAAATAAAATAACATCAATTCAACAAATGATATTGTTAATTATGTTCTAACCTATGGTATCTTTTAAACCATAAAACAATGAAATAATAAATTGAAATGGAAATTTCAGTTATCTTGAATAAATAAATATTCATTACAAATACATAAATGGATAAATATATGCACCACATAAAAGTAAATAGCTTCACAATAACAAATATGTCTTGATGTAGAAGAGATTCATATGAAGTCTCTTACATAAATTTTGACATTCCTATCAAGTGATTTTAATCATATATATAATAAATTTATATTTATTATACTTAAATAAAAACCATTTTCCTCTCTTTAATATCATATATAGTCTATTTCAAATATCTTATCACCAGTTTGTTAACAATATTTTATTATTATAATTGTTTTTGGTGTTGACTATTTCCTTTTTATGAGATTTCTGGTTCAAGAGATCAGGTTATATGGAATTGATTATGGTTCCATAATATCTTAAATTCTAATCATGATATAAATATCATATATATTCATTATATATAAATTTCATGTTATCCATAAAAATTATATATAAAAATTAATTGTATCAAGAACGGAGGTGGTCGGTCATACATACTCATGAAGGATATTTTTACTATTAAAAGGGAAAAATGAAAGAATGTAAAATAATAATTTACCTTCCTTGAATTAATAATTTATAATATATAAAATATATATTCATATAATCTATCCTTATTACCATCCATGTTAAAGTGAATTTAAAAAATAGATCATATCGTTTCATTGAGTTGGTAGTCCACATATACAAAAGAGTGACATTATCATTTTCCAACAGATTGGAAGGTAAGAATTTAAATATAATATTTTAATTTATGAATAATAATTGTGCCATAAATATAATTTATATTAATTACTTCCATATTTATAACCATCTTAACTAAATGGTGATGCAAAATGAATATCATGGCTATGTGGCGATGGTATGTTGTACGTAAGCACGAGAGATGTAGTCACTTTCTATTGGATGGATAAATGTTGTAAAATGGTTTTAAAATAATCATAATAACATTTCAGTACATTTACGATACTTTATTTATTGTTTTATTATGGTTATAATAAATTTAGAGGATGTACAATAAGAAATAAGCTTGAATGATTTAGTAAATATGATTACCTCTTTTTCGGTAGAATTTCATTTGATTACATATTAAGGACCATTAAAATGGCCTTTTAAAACGAAAAAAATACTTTGATTAATTTCTTTGGAAATGGAGATGATAATTTATTAGTTTTTTAGTGATATATGGCTCAATGAGGCGTTAAGAAAAGTGATAATGTGTGTCCTTTTATAAGTGAGGGGAGCGACACTCTTGAAAATTTTCAAATTATAATAATATAATAAAATCACTTTCAAGGAAATGTGGTTCCAAATTGACATGGATTTATGTATAGGGATATTATACTAATAATATAATCATTAAATAAAATTTAGATATGTTTAGATATCATTTTAGTCCATATATTGTTTATAAACCCTTTCATTGACCTTATTTATCCTTAACTGTGGTATCAACTATAAAATTATTAAAGGGTTATAATTTTACTTATAAAATAAAAATTGTCTCATAAATGACCAAGGGATTAAATTTTTACCTTATATTTTCTACCTTTTTCATGTTATTGATTTTTATTCATTAAAAAATAATTTATTATTCATTTATTTCGACTTTAGAGACATAAAGATAGATATTTAATTCAAATGTAAATCATTAAAACATCCCTAATATGGAATATTCATCTATAAATTCATTTTTAACTATAACTCACCCTAATAATATTACTTTTGGAATTTTTAAAATCATTTACAATACTTTTCTACATCTTACACAACTGTTCTGACAATGTTGTTCAAACATTTAGGGTAATCATTTTAGTTATGAACATTTGAAAATAAAATTCCATGTTATAAAAAATATTTCATTTCTGAAATATTAATTTATAAAGAAACAATACATGGTTTTTATCACTATAAAAATATATTACATATATTAAAAGAAATAAAGTGATATTTTTCCCTTATATTTTACATAAATATTATAATGGTAACAATCAAGGATAAATGGAAAACAGTTAAAATTTAAAATTTATGGAATATTATGGAAAAAATAATCTAATAAAATTAAATAAATATAAGTGTTTTTATGAATTTTAATCCTTTTCACCTTAGTTTTTAACCTTAAAAAATATATTTACAATTTACCGAGGTGAAAAGTTTAACCACTATTGTTTTTATTAATTTATTAAAAATGATAAATATTTAAGAAAATTTAACCATTTTATTCTAAATATTAATTCAATTTTTAATATTCAATATTAATATGTTTTAGAAATTAACATTAAAATAAACTCAAAAATTGCAACGAAAAACTATTTTATAGAAAAATCTGCTTCTATGCCTAAAATTGACTTATACCAAAAAAAATTAAAATGATTATAGAAAGGGATTAATTAAATTATTATAAATAAAATTGGTTTTATATAAATTTAATAAAAAATAAAATATCTAATTGGACTTCCAAATAACATTATTTTGAGAAAATGAATGACAGTTTTAAAAAATATGTAATTTTTACTATTCATTAAAAAATTATTCTTTTAAAAAAATCCCCAAAAAATAGACTAATAGTAAACTAATGAGTTCAAATATTATATTTATTTTATAAAATTAAATTTCTATGTTATGGAAAATTTATTTATAATGCCCATAAAATACAACAACAAAATTATTTTTGAAGGAAAAAAATTATTCTGGAAAAATTATATTTATTCAAAATAGAATTGTTTTTTACTATGATTTAATAAATGAATTTACATTAAATAAATTTATTGTTCATATTTTTCATAATTTAGATAATTTAATTCATACCTTCCAATCCAAGGTCTAGTTAACGGTAAAATAATAATATTTTAATAGTTTAATATGGTTAATTAAAATGATACATTGTGTGTAAAGTAATACATCAATAAACATAAATTTAGTTAAGAAGAAATATATTATAAAATGATAGATTGTTATATTATGAATTCTAATATGATTTTATACCTTTAAATTCCTTCACTCATATACTAATAAGTAAGGATAAATCTTCTAAATCACATCCTCAAGTTCCCACATGGCTTCCTCAATCTTATAATTTCACCACAAAACATTGAATAGATGAGTGGTCATGTTTTTAGCAAATTTCTTTTTATAACCCATAATCTCCATTGGATATTCCTCAAAAGGTAGATCTTACTCAAGTGGTCTGACCACTATTTTTGTTATATGCAAAGGATCATGTATATACTTTCTTATGTGTTATATATTGAACACATTGTGCACCTGAGACAGATTATATGGATTCTCCAATATATGTGTTATTATCTTGATACATTCAAGAATTATGAAGGGATTTATATATATAGGGATCATCTTTACCTTGTTTATAAATCTAATATCCTTATTCCAAGGGGATATACATAGAAATACCTTATCATGAACTTCAAACTCTAGATCTTATTGATATGTTTTAGAATTACTTTTTTGTCTGTATTGGACTTCCATTTTGTGTTGTTGAATGCATCTAATATTATCTATCATTTAATTAACTATATTAAGTCCCAATAACTTTATTTCTCCACCTTCATCCCCACACAATAGTGTCCTTCAATCCAATTCCTAAAGTGCTACATAAGTTTCCATGTAAATGTTATTATAAAAGCTGTTATTGTATGAAAATTCTATCAAAGTAAGGTTTTGATCCCAACCAACCATAAAATCGATAGTGAAATCACTCAACATGTTTTATAGACTTTGAATATTCATCTCATACAAAACAAATATTCAGGGGTGATAAGAAGTACTAAAACTCAACTCTATATCCAATTCGTGTTTTAATGATCCTAGGGAACATTGAGGTAAACCTTAGAACCTAATCGATGTGATTGATGGTGGTAGTCCACACAATCTCAAAATATAGTTAATTTATAAAATATTATTCTAATAAAAAATATAAGTCTTGTCCAATAGGGTAAAAATTATCAGTTTTTACAAGACGATTGACTAAAACCCAAAATAACATTGTTCCCTTTAGATGTTTTGGGGTGTCTAATGATGAAGTCCATGGTAATGTTTTCCAATTTCCATTACAGTATCAATAGTGGTTGTAACATACTTTTAAAGATATTCATATTTTCTTTATCATTTTAGCACAGAATTAATTATTATTAATATTTGGTATTATACATTTTCATGTTATACCACTAGAAATATTCATTCATATCTCTATATATATTTGAACATTTTTTATGAAAATATAATGATTAACCATGATTATTTTCCCAAAGAACTTATTATAACTCAATTATTCATTGGAAACATACTCTATTAATGAACCTTATAATTCTATAATGATCATTGTTGAACTTAGGAACATTTCTCACCTTCTTCTATAATTTCATATCCTCCTTTCATGCCTTCTTAATTCTCTCATGGATGAATGGTTTAACATTCATCTAAGAAATATATGATTTGTGAACTTTTCATAGCATTTCAAGATATAACTTATTAAAACACTAAAGTATTTTATTTTTTAAATCCTTTCCAAAGACAAACTAACATGGTATTTATGAATCAAATCACAATCCACCTTGTTTGACATACAAGGGTTGTATTGTATTGAACAATCATAAAATTTGATCTACCACAATGATATTCTCTGGTGTATATATACTTATTTCTATATAAATATATACATATAACATTTATAATCTGTATATATATAACACCTTTCACCATATAAAAAATTATTCTATATATTCGATGATTAAATTATAGCTTTCATCTCAAAATCTTGAGTTTGGTGATTCTACTCAAGAATTTTCAATTAGATAGAGGAATATGATATCATCATATCATTCAACATAATGACTCATATCATTACTTTATTTTAGAGAACACAATATATAAAAATAATACACATAATAGGGTTATGTTTGAGTAGTAATAATGAAGATACTTCTCTTCAGTTCCATGAATTTCTTGTCATATTCGTCGCTCTATAATAAATAACCCCCACCCAAGTCTACATGGTGAGTATATAGTCATGAAAAATATTTCAAAATAATTAGAAGAATCAATAAAACCGAAAAAAACTATAGAACTTGGTTATTATGGTTTTTCACAGAATTTTTCCAATAACTTATATCTTTTAGTGTTCCACTGATACACCCTCACTTGAGATTATATTACCCATGAATTAAACTCTCTGAATCCAAATTTATACTTCGAGAATTTATCATACCAATTTTCATTCCTAAAGTTATTCAATATAATTCTCAAATTTTATTCATTATCATCCTTTATCTATGAGTATATAGTAATATCAAAGACAAAGACATCAAAAAACTAATCATGGTAATTAATAAAGATAATATTCATTATATTAGTAAAGATAGTATGAGAATTGGTAATTATAAAAAAATAACTCTAAATTCCTAGTGGACTTACCATTCATGGAAGTATATCTTGGGAATATACAATTTATTAACCATTAGAAGATGATATTAATGTCTTATATCAATCATATAAAATTATTTTTTTTCTTCAGAATTGATCAAAGAAATAATCGATATGGGGTCAATGATACTTGTTCTTAATAGTGACTTTGTTATATTCTCAATATTAAATAAAAAAAATGACTTCCCATCCTTATTCATAATATAAAGAATAGGTGTATCCCATGATAATGAATTTATAATAATGAATCCATTATCTAGATTCTCCTTGATTTTATTATTTAATTTTGGAAATACAATCAGTGTCATTATATATAGTGTATTTGAAATAGGCGTATCTCCTGGTTTTATTTAAAATTAAAACTCACCTCCACCATTTCGGGGAAGACTAGGAAACTCTTTTAGAGAGTCATCAAAAAACTATCAAACAATAGTAACCTCAATAATTTTGACTTTATATACAACCATCTATTATAAATATACATCATTAATATAATGGAAAATCCATATTATGGAAGTAATTTAAATTTGGAGCTCAGGTTTATCCTCACATTGAAATATTTTCATTGGTTGATTTAGAATATCAAATTCAACTTCCCTTACTAAAAAATTTATATGGGATGTATTCTGAGAGATACAATCCAAGCCCAAAATTACATCAAATTCAACAAGAGGAAGTAAAAAATTATTTATAATAAGAACACTCCCATAAAAGTATATTAGAGAATAACTATAAACATGACATGTGATCATCAAAAGATTAAGAACAACTCAACACCAAATAATTGAGGTAGTTATCTGATACACATTGATAATTATTCATATATAAAAATATCAATATAACATGAATCAAGTAACAAAATTCATATATATAGTGTATAAAAAGTGTAACTTTCTCCACATAACTATGAAATTCCACTTAATCTACAATATTTACAAATTCTTTTCTTTCTCCCTGTGGATTAATCTATGGTAAGTTACCTTGATTATTGAGGAAATGGTTTGAATAATGCCTCTTTTCATTGTAATTAAAGCACTAGATAATTTGGTTATTATTTTTCATTATAGAAATTATCTAGATAAACCTTATATACAAACTTGTAAAAAACATCCATTCACATAAATAAATTTCCATGATGTTTCTTTCAACATAAAAAAACATATTATTCACTCACTTCACCTCTTTTGTTTTGTTACCTTTTTCATAGAGCCCATACGACCTCTTCATCACTTGATTCACTAAAAGGAATAGGTTCTAGAAAATTAATTCTCCATTTCAAAGGATGTTGATATTATATTATCATATTCTAAAAATGTTTGAGAAACTCGATCAATATGAAGAATCAGATTAATACCATCAATGAAATTGTTAATCTTATCTATTAGATTACATATATAGTCTGAAGCATTCCTGGATAATATTGTCAAGTTAGACTCATACTCCACAATAGTTTCTTATTCTTTATACATTAAAATAAAGAAAATCATCTATATTTCAACCCATTGATATTTATGTATGTATTTCTCAAAAATATATCATTAAAAGATCATTAATTTATGGTTTATATTTCTTCAACCTATTTAGTGTTCTATATAAATACCTACTATTGATCAGTGTATATTCACAAAAAACACACATTTAGAAAAATGTTTTCACTTTTACTGCATCCCAATTCTAGGAATATTTTTATATATACTCAATCTATTATTCAGTTATAAATGTATTAGTATTTCCATTAAAACATTGAGGATTATATCACATGATGAGATCTGATATAGTAGAATTATTCTATGGATCAATAGGTTACTCCATAAAAAAAATTGAATTCATCATAATGTATTACATATTCTCAAATATAGAAATTAATTTTTCAGTTCCAACACTAATTTTATTGGCCTTATTAGTAGGGTAATCCCTACAGTATCTACAGGTATTGATTTGCATTCTTTTGTTAGGTTCCATCACTAAATAGTGATACGTAATGAGTTAGAACATAATCATCATTAATATTAATCCGTAAAAGAAAAATCCTAAAACTGGTTAAATAACTCAAATACTATAAGGGGTTATCATAATTATCATGTTATCTATGTTCATTTATAATATAAAATCTATGGATTCTACTAAAATTCCTCTTATACCAACAATAGAAACCCCAACTATTATAACCAAGAGTTATTGTCATCTTTATTTTATTATAGAATGATACAAGGGATCACATCGTGGGGACTAATCAATTTAGTATAGTTGAATATCTATATACATATATTACTTACATATTATATTAGAAATATAAAATTAAAATAATATGAAACATTTTCACATCCTTTATATTATTAATAATATAATTCTCCATAATGATGGGAAAGAGATAAATATGTGAACTCATATGCTTTGTAAGATTTGTATACTATAAGGTCTGCCCATAATAATTACATAATCATGAGTTATGTGAAAAATTCACAATGAGGATATTTTCAGGTTTAGATTTTTATATAATTATTCAAAACTATTACATTACATCTCAGAAATTACAAATTAGAGACTTCTACTCAGTTTCCATTTTTTCATAAAATAAAAATGTTAAAAATAGAAACATGTCTAGTTCCATGTTTTAGAAAACATGACGTTTCCATGATCCCATCCTTGACCATATTCATATTTATGTCCCGTGAAAAACATTTCAAATCATGGGATGAGCATAAAAATTTCAGTATGGTTTATAAAATAATTAAAGAAAAAATTATCTCATAAATAAATACAAATCAATGAAACCGTAATTATCAATCATAACGTACATTATGAAATCATAAGATCAATGAATAACACACAGAAATCATAAATCATAATGCAAACTTATGGAATACAAAACAAACATACATTTTATTTTTCACAGCTACGTAGAGAGTTATGTTTATAATAAATATCATATTATATTCCCTAAATATATTAGAAGAAACATTAACATTTACTTCTCTCATGTTTCCCAATTAATTTGAGAGCTATCTTGGGCTCACCCACCCTAGATTTGTCATGGAACCACCCATATACGTAAAAAATTCCAAATAACCATAACATATTTATAAAATATAAAACAAAATAAAGGAAATATAATATTTCAAAATTGAAATCAAAATATATCATTTCAATATATTTACATAATCAATGCTTTATCAAACTATTTAAAACATTTAATAAAGATCATTTTTAATCAAAGTGACCCATGCCACTTTGAAGCTTTTGAAAGAAAATTAAATTTCAAAACATTTAAGTCCATATAAATGAATCCTTAAAACCATTTTTAAAATATGTACTTTAATTATATATATTTATAAGAATAAATCTTTAAAACATTTAAAACGATATTTTAGTTAAAGAGTTCCTATCCAAATGAGAGACACTTGAATACAAATAATATAGGAATAACATTAATCAAAGATTATAATATGATGATAATAAAAATTTTCATAATATAATATGTAAAAGGGAATTACATACACCATATAAAAGTAAATTTGTGAATAAAAACAAATAAGTCTCAATGGAATGTATATTCAGACATAGTCCCTTGAAAAGATCATATCCTCAGATTAAGGACAAATCAATAAAATTATTAAATGTGGAAAATAAAAATACACCCAATATGAGTAGATATTAAGTGTAAAAAAATCTAATTTCATTCACATATATTCATATAATGACATAATCATGATGTATATGTTTAACCTAAAGAATTGAAATTGGTTTAAGAAGTTCTCTTACAGAAATTCGACAGTTTAATGACATCACATTAAAAATCAGAAAATGATTTTATGAGAGAGAAAATGGTATCTTATCACATTGAAATGAAATTTGAAGGAATAAGGATGTAGAATATCATATCCTAAAAAAATAAAAAATAAATTAAACGACATGACATAAAAGAATTCATTAAATAAATGAGTACGGTAAAATGTTCCCTTACCGATTTGGTAACTTAAAAAACATAAACCCCGTGAAGGAAGGGTCATAAAGAGAAGATGTAAATACCAATAATTTAAATTATATTACATAATTAATACAATCATGTTCAGTAAATACACCACACAAAAGAAAATATTTTCAAATATATCATGAATCTCACAGGAATAAAAAGTGGGATGAAAACCCCTTACCCCAAGTCTGACTTTACTCGTTTGTTCCTTGTTCTTTATGAATAATAAACATAAGTTAATTTATACTTGATTAAGAAACTTTTTAAATTTTATTATTCCTTTTATAAAAATTATTACCTTTCAATAAATATTAGTTAATTATTTGAGTTCAGGTTAGAAATTTTGTCGATGTTCGGAACTTCAGTAAAAAATAAACTTGTTATAATTAACAATTATCCAAGTGTTCAAAAGTAAATTATCTTCAAAATGATTTTAATGATTTAGATATCATATATACCATATATATCCATTATATATTCATTTATAATAGACAATAAATTTTTTACATAAGAAATGAAATGCGCCGTTCATGTAGAGGGTAAGTCATACGTACAGATAAATGCTACATTCATTTATTTTTCCTTTATAAACGAATGAAAACTAAATGATACATAGGTATATTATAATTAAAGTATAATATATATGTTACATATTTCACATATGTTCATAAATTCCATTTTTATATGTTCTATGTGTAGCATGAATGAGTCAATTCACTTTGAGGGGGCGGTAGTCTGCACTTCCTCAAACGAAATTATCTTATTTAAACGTTATGGAAAGCATGATGGTATGATGTAAATGAAAAATACAGAATCATAGAGATAAAATAAATATCATTAATATAATATATATTTACAGTTCAATAATTATGGACACCATGAGAGGCGGTTTGAGATTTTTTAACAACCATCATTTCATGAGGCAGTAGTTCATCGTCCACATAAACAGAATGTTCGTATCCATTAGATGGAGGTGTGTGGAAGTGTAGTCTGAATAATTATTATAAAGAAAAGCTAGTATATTTAGAATACTTACATTCTTATAAAATAATGTAATAATGAGAGTTTATGGGGTTGGATAAGTAAAATCAAAGAAAAGAATTTAAGAGAAAATATTACCTTTAAATCGGGTATCTCCCTTTGGTTTGAGCAACAAGGATTCCATGAATTCCTTAGGCATAATTTAATGCTTATATGAGTAATAGGGGTATATTTAGAGATTAATTAGGCATTTTTTGGATGAACCAAGGGGATTGAGTGGTGTGATAAATTGGTTAGAGGTGATGCCATTTATAAGGGGAGGAGTGACTCTTTAGGAAAATTTGAATATATTATTTTATTAGTAACTTATGTTAGGTTTAAAAAGGTCCACAAAATATTAAATTATAAGATAAGATGACTCATTTTAGAAATAAAATAATCCAATAATAATTTTATAGGTTTTGGATATTTTGTTAATTTTTATAATCTTAATTATTTATATCATTCATTAATAAGGTAATCACTACATCATCATTGTGTCATAAATAATTTTATTTATCTAATATATAAAAATTATAAATAAAATAAAATGATGTAGGAAAATATTTTATTTTTCATATGAAGATTTATAGTCCAAGATTTAACTTATATAACCCCATATAAAAATTGTTTTAATAAAAGATAAATGTTTACGTTACTTTTGTCTTTACATTAAATTAGTTAATATAAAGTGTCATTATCACTCCCAAGTGGCTCCATGGGTTCCCAAAATCGACCCAAGGATCACCATGGTTGAAAATACCTCATAAAATTGGGTTAGGATAAGTTTAAGGGTAATTTGATATTGTTATAGTATTTTATTTACCCTTATTTACAAGATTTACCCTTTAACCATGTTAAATAAAATATTTACTAAGATAAATATTTATAATGTATAAAAATAAAAGATACATATTTACAAAATTTGGAAATTCTAAATCCAATTATGGAATCCATTTTTCCAAATTTAAAACACAGAAGTGGATTAAATTAATTTAAAATCAATTCCCATTATCAAAACAAAAAAGCGTGTTTTTAAGAAATAATAATTATCCAAAGATTGACATTATTTTATGTCCAATTTCAAAGTGAAATTACATACAATGACAAACATCAAATTAAATAGTAAAAATATATTTTAATTACACTATAAAACCAAGTAATAAATATACTATAACCATATAAATTAATTATATTAAAGGAAATCTTGAATTAAAATGTAGTATTTTTCACTATTCATTAAAAAAATGAACACTATCAGAAAAATACCAAAATTGCATCCAAAGTAAATTTTTATATACCATTCATAAAGAATAATATTTTTTTTTTCAAATTTAACATATAAATGTTAAAAACACTATATTTAAAAAGGGTTCCCCATCAAAAGGAGTTAAATCGACCCCTTAATGATTATTAGCGTATTGTGTTTAAAATTGGATTCATTCGCATTTTAAGCCTCTAAAATTCATTGGATAAATGTAAAAACATTTAACTAACATGTGTAGTCATATTGTAGTTAGTTATGTTCATTCTCACTAATATAATGACTATACATTAACTACCATTTAAAATAAAAATAATATGATATTATTTTTTGGTGTAACTCAATGTGATGTGCAACATATGATTTCAAAGAAACATGTTGTCGTGTGTTGAGTATTCTATCAGAAATAGCATCAAAATTAAATTAAAATTAACAATTAATTTACAAATATTAATAAACATAAAAAATTAAAATTCTTTATTTACCTGGGATGTTACATCCTTCCACCCTTTTTGGAATTGTGTCCCAAAAATTTTAAAATTTGACTCAGAAACTTCATTAAAATTCCCACATCAGAAAAAATTCAATAAAAATATTGCGCTAAAATAATAAAAGAGAAGTATAAAAGGTCACCCGATATAACACATACAAGGATTCCACGTAGGAAAACATTGATATGGAAGAGAAACTAACCATCATGATCTAAAGGAGAGTGATAGAATACATGATCAGGGGAAAGATAACATCCTGAAAACCATAAACATGTGATGGGTTGAACGATATTTTATTCCCCAGTTGGAAAAGTTAACGGGCAATGTTTTTGTTTTAAGTTACCTTTAATAAAATTGAGAAATTTATTTATGAGATTGGCTAAGAACATACGGAAATATTATTACCTTTCAAGTATAGTTACATACCTTAATAAATTTCTTCCATAAACTCATATTTCCCCCAAACGATGAGTATTCATGATGGCATGGTCACACCTGAAGCGCTAGAATCAACTTTTAAAGAATCACATAGTCCACAAAAGAATAACAGTATATTTCCCTTATCTTTATACATTAACCAAAACAAAAAATATTAGTACAATATTAGATAATACTTAAAAGGATAATCCTTTATAAAAATAAATACTACTCTTAATCTCCAAAATTCAAAAAAATGTACTCAAAGTGCATGAAATACCATTAAAAATTCAATTTTCCTTAAAATTATTAAAAATAATCCAAACTAAGTTTGAAACCCAAAATTCAAAAGGATTTTATCACATAGTATTCCATGATAAATCATATCATTTATCTCCAAATAACATCGACTACTCTTAATGTCTCATACTGAAGTATAATTAACCTACTCACATATTCTCTATGATAGGATATTCATTTCCATAAATAACCCAAATCATCATATGTCCTTAATAAAAAAAATATTATTTAAAAGTAAAATTTCTACCATTACTCACCAAATGAGATCTCATAGTATTCTATTTCCCCTAAGAACATAATGTTCCCAAAAGCACGAACATAATTGAAAATAACATTTATCACTTAATAATTACATTATTTTCCTGTATTAAGGATATCCATTTGATAAAAAATAAGTTTCAAAAATCAACTTATTCTTGATCTATAAAATCATCTGACTAAAATAATAATTCATACTAACTAGGGGCTTCATGTAGGCTAGTTGTAGGCTATGTTCCCTTGTCACCCTTCAATTGTGGGTTTGATTCCAATGGCTTTACTGGATGTGATGGGTTGTCACCGAAAATATGGGTTGTCATTTTTATAAAACTAAAAAATAACCCTGACATTTTTTAACCTCAAAGGTTTTATTATACCTTTAAATTTCATCCAAACACATTAATACCTCAACATATTAATTCATTTAGCCTTATATATTTTGTCCTTTTTTATTTAACCCTCATATGAAAAAATATAACTATTTCTAATTGAAATAACATAATGCCTTTATCATGGTATCCATATAGTTTCATTTCCATCTTTTTCACGTTGGTATAAGTTCCATGAATTGAAACAATGATTTAGAGATCCTTAAAAATCATTTTATCCCTTCATCCACATAAACCTTATACAACATGGGTCATCTGGGTGATCATAGAAAAATTGTTTCGAAAAAAAAAATCATTTATGACATATAATTTCTAATAATATAATGAAACATTATTTTTATGAAATAGTCGGACCATGTTTGAGTTGAAACATTCAATCAAGGGTCCTTTTAAAATACCATAATTGTGTTCTGAGAAACTGTATTGTAAAATTAAATAAAATATGTTGTGTAAAGGTCCCATTATTCATCACATTTTTCAAAATCATAATAAGATTCAAAATATTTTGATAAGGTAAAATATTTGAAAATTCCTTGATAATATTATCCTTTCATGAAAATATTATAATGTTGTGAAAATTTTATTTGATAAAATACAATACATGATTCATGATGATATCAAGGTATAGTGGAGGTGTTTGATATCTCAAACAACTTCTTCCAAGTGAGTTGTAAGGTAGAAAATGTTTTACAATCATCTGAACATTACTTTTCAATAATTATTGCAAGATTGTCATTAGAAAGAGATATGAATTTAGTTTTAGATCCTCCTCCTTCCATTTGTAATGAAATTTACTTGATCTTTAAATGTTATAAAACAAGGATTTAACAGAAATAATAGACATAAGGACTTTTAAATAAAACTCTTAATCCCTAAAGTTGTATAAACTGTACTCTGATAACAACTATAAGGCCCCAACCATAAAAATTACATAATCTTGTGTTATGTCAAAAAATCACATTGAGTATCTTTTCAAGTTTATAGTTTTATATAATTAAGAGATAACTATTACATAACATCTCAAAAATTACAATGTAGACACTTCTACTCAGTTCTTTGTTTTTTCATTAAATAAAAATTCAAAAAAAGAAACTTGTTTAGTTCCATGTTTTAGATAGTATGATTTTCATTGATCCTATACATAACCATATTCCTCATTTATTAAATTTAAAAACATTTCAAAACATGTGATAAGTATAAAAAACTCGGTAAGGATTATAAAATAAAGAAATAAAACATTATCTCATAAATAAATAAAAATCAATGAAACCGTACCTTTCAATCATAACATTCCTCGTTAAATCATAAGATTTATGAACAACGCACAGAAATCATAAATCATAGAGGTAACATATAGAATACAAAACATACTTACATTGTATGTTTCACAACTAAATAGGGATTTATGTTTGGAATACCCATCATAGTATATTCCCTTAATCTCTTAGTGGAAATATTATGTTTACCTTCATCACGTTACTCAATTCATTGGAGAGCTATCTTGGGCTCCCCACCCTAGGTTTATCACCGAACCACCCGTATACGTAAACAATTACCAATAATAATAACATATTCATAACACATAAAACAATCATAAAGGGAAGATAACATTTCCAATTTGTAATCACAATATATCATTTCAATATAATGACATAAAAAATGCTTTATCAAGCCATTTTCAAAACCATTTAAAACATTTGATAAAGATATTTTTGAATCAAAGGGTCACGTACCACTTTGATGCTTTTGAAATAATTTTAAATTTCAAAACATTCATGTCCATATTAATAAATTCATAAAACCATTTTTGAAACACATACATTAATAGGAACGATTTAGAAGAATAAATCTTTAAAACATTTAAATTGATATTTCAGTTAATGATTTCATAAACAAATGAGGGATGCTTGAATAAAAATAATGGAGGATTAACATTAATAAAATAATATAATATCATAAGAATAATGATATTCATGATATATTATTTCAAAGGGAATTATATACACCATTTAAAAATGAATTGGTGTATAACAACAAATAAGTTTCAATGGAATGTAAATTGAGACAAAGTACCGTGCAATGATCATATCCTTATATTAAAGAAAATTCAATGACATAATTACATGTGAAAAATAAGAATACACCCAATATAATTAGATATTAAGTGTAAAAAAATCATAGTAAATTCAAACTTATTATTTTCATGACATAATCAAGAAATATAAGTTTACCCCAAAGAATTGATATTGGGTTAAGAAGTTCTCTTATAGAAATTCGACGGCCTAACAGAGTCACATTAAAATTTATAAAATGAGTTTATGATAGAGAAAAGGGTCTCTAATCACATGGAAATATAATTTATACAAATAATTATATAGAATAACATATCCCAACTTATGAAAAAGAAAATTAAAATACATGACATAAAATAAGTCTTTTACTAAAAGAGTACGGTGAAAGGTTCTCTTACTGATTTGGAAACTTACGAAACATACTCCCCATGAATGGAGGAACATAAAAAAAAGATTTAAATACCCATAAATTAAAATATATTACATAATTAATAAAATAATTCTTAGTATATGTACCAAAAAAAATTGAATAGTGGAAAATATAGCATGAATCTCACAGGAATAAAAAGTGAGATGAAAACCCCTTACCTCATGTCCGACTTGACTAGTTTGTTCATTGTTCTTCCTGAATAAAGGTCATAAGTTAAATTATAATTTATTAAGAACCTTTTTAAAATTTATTATTCGTTTTATATAAATTATTACCTTTCTATAACAATTATTTAATTATTTGAGTTCATATCAGACATTTTGTTGATGGTCAGAACATGAGTCAAAAATGAACTTGTTATAATTACAAATTTTTCATGTGGTCAAAATTAAATTATCTCCCAAATGATATTTATTATTTAGATATCATATATATCATATATATATATCCAGTATATATGTATTTATAATATACCATAACATTTGGACATAAGAAATGAAATTCACCATTCATGGAGACGGTAAGCCATAAGTACGGATGAATGCTACTTTCATTAATTTTTCATTTTGAAAGGAATGAAAACTAAATGAAAAATAGGTATATTATATTTTATTTATTATATAAATGTTATATATGTTTCATATTTTCATAAGTTCCATCCATTATACATTCTATGTATATAATGAACGAATCATATCACTTTGAGGGGGCGTTAGTCCGCACTTCCTCAAATGAAATTATCGCATTTAAACATTATATAAAGAATAATGGTTTAATGTAAATGATAAATAAAAAATAATAGATATAAATTGAATATCATGAATATGATATATAAATATGTTTCCATCATAATGGACACCATGAGAGGCGGTTGAAGATATTTTAACAATCATCGTTTTGTGAAGGAGTAGTTCACCGTCCACAGAAACAGTATATTCTTATATATTATATATAGGTGTTGGGAAGTTTAGTTATAATAATTATCATATAAACAACCTAGTATATTTATTATACTGTTTTTTTTATAAATTAAATAAATAAATAGAGTTTGGGGGGTTGTAGGAGTAAAATAATGAATAGGTCTTAAGAGAAGATGTTACCTTTAAATCTGGTATCTTCCTTTCGTTTGAACGAAAAGGATTCCTTGAAGTGCCTTATGGCTAAGTTAAGGCTTCTAGTGGAAATATAGTGATTAGATTAATTTATCAAAGTTTTTATGATCCAAGGGGCTTGATAGGTGTGAGAAATGTGTTAGAGGTGATGGTCTTTTATAAGGGGGAAGGGATTTTAAGAAATTTTGAAAGTATTATTTTATTATAAACTTATTTTCGGTTTCAAATGGTTAAAATTTTATTAAATTATATGATAAGATGATTAATGTTATAAATAAAATAATCCCATATTAATTATAAAGGTTTTGGTTATTTCTATTAATTCATATAATCTTATTTATTTAAATCATTCATTAATAATGTTATCACTACACCATAATTGCATCATAAACAATTTTTTTATTTGATATCTAAAAATTATAAATAAAATAAAATTATGTTGTAAATGTTTTTATATTTCAAATTAATGTTTATAATCTTAGAGATAACTTGTATAACCCCATATAAAAATTGTTTTACTAAATGATATATGTTTATGTTACTTTTGTCTTTACATTAAATTAATTTATATAATGTGTCATTATCACTCCCAAGTGGCTCCATGGGGTCCCAAAATCTACCCAAGGATGCCCTTGGTCGGACATACTTATTCTAATAGGGTTAGGACCAGTGTAATGGTAATTTAATATTGTTATAATGTTATTTTATTTACCCTTATTTACCATATTTACCCTTTAACATTGGTAAATAAAATATTTACTACAGTATTTATTCATAATTTCTAAAAATAAAAATTACCTATTTACATAATTTAGACCTTATTTTTACAAATATGGAATCGATTTTTCTAAATTAAATAAATAGTGGCACAAATTAATTTGAAATTAATTCTCATTATAAAAAAACATGTATTTATGAAATAATAACTATAAAAGGATTGACACTTGTTTATGTCCAATTTCATAGTAAAATTACTTAAAATTACCAAAGATGGATTAAATAGTAAAAATGTAATTTAATTACATATTAAAACTAATTAAAAATATAATCTAACCATATAAATAAATTAGATTAAAAGGCAGTTTTGAATTAAAATGAAGTATTTTACATTATTCATTAAAAATTGAACATTATCAGAAAAAACCAAAATTTCATAAAAAGTACATTTTGATGTCCCAATTATGAAAACTAATAGTATTTTGCCAAATAGAACATATAAAAGTGAAAAAAAACTATATTTAAAAAGTATTCTCCATTAAAATGTGGTAAATAGACCCTTTAATGTGTATTAGAGTATTTATGCTTAAAATTGGATTCAATCACATTTTTAGCCTCTAACATTAATTGGATAAATTTAAAAACATTTGACAAGAACATGAAATAATTTTTTTTTTTGTTCATTCATGCTAATAAAATGACTATGCGTTAAATACTATTTAAAATATTATTATTATTATTTTATTTTTCGGTATAACTCAAAGTTGTGTGAAACATAAGATTTCAAATAAACCTGTTGTTGTTTGTTGAGTATGATATCATACATAGTATCCAATTTAATGTATAATCAATAATTAATTCACAAATATTAATAAATATAAAATTTCATATTCTTTTTTACATAGTATGTTACATGTACAATGGATCCTATCATCAATAAATAAGATATAACCAAAATTTTAATATAAATAACTATAAAACATGTCATTTATTCATAAAATTGAGAATGATAATGAATTAATGGATAATATTCATGAAGAAATCCCAAGGATAATAATAGCTGAATTTTGAATGATGGAAATATTTAATATTTAACTTCATGATCTCATACATCATGATATCATTACTCTAGACGACATGTTTCAAGATATTTTAATAAATATATTGTTATATGTAAAGACCTAGAAATTTCAAGGAAAGTTTTTTCGTAAATACTTTGTAATTTTACAAGTCTATGGCTTCTAACAGCATTTGATTCTGAGGCCTGGTGTGCCCGGAATCAGTTTCCAAATTTTAGCTTGGATACGTTTAGTAAACAAATGAGCGGGATATTATATCTCTTGAACCAGTTCTTGGAATTGAAATCTGAGGGCCCCGGTGAACTTTTAGCATCGGTAATTACTTAAGAGGGCCTTTACTGAATATGTGATTGCACGGGAGAAGATGTTTTTTTTTGTGGATTAATTGAGAGGTAAATGAAATTGTGGGAAAATTTTATTTTTATAATTTAGCTGGTTATAACCTACATGGGGAAGTTAGGGTGGGACCCTCTAACATCCTAACTACCCATGTGAGGATAAATGTGAGGTGGGGTCCACACGATCCCCAACCCTTCACATTTCCATAACACTCATAAACTCCCCCTTTAAAACTTGTTAACTCCCTTTCATTAAGTAACTCTCCCACCCTCCCTCTTTATTGCATGCCAAAAAACACAATAATTAATTAATTTAAACTCTACATTAATTAATTAAGTGTTTGAACTTTGTAAATTTTAATGCATGGCATGATATAAATAAAATAAGGGAAGCCTTATTTTCATTTTAGGTTGGACTATTGTGTTGAGATTTGGCGAGGGATCTGTATTATTTTTTAAGAACTCCATCCTCAATGAAGAACGCCATCTCTTCGACGAAGAACGTCGTCCCCACAAAGAGCGATGAAGCGCCTTTCCTTCTTATCTCTGCAACTAGTGTGGAGACACCATTCTCTCCTTGGACGCTCGCCAACGTCGTCTTCAAAACCTCGCTCCGCGTCGCCATCTTCCACAACGCCCAACGAACGACATCAATTATCGAGGTATGGGTGTGTTTGGATTGATTAATGATTGGTTTTCCTTCCATGTTGTTCTTCTTCATAAACCTCTTGTTATCAGATTAATTTGGAAGGGACTGGATCAAACTAACAAGGTCTGATTCTTCCGCCATTCTTGTGAATATGTGGAGTTTTTCGGCTGCTACTGAGAAGTGAATCAAGCTATGTTTTCGGAGCCAATCGGAGGCCAAAAAACATCGTAAATGGTCTCAAAGCGTCAAGATGACCTATAAGAGAAGGTTTCGTAAAAATCATATCATAGGAATGAAGAAAGGATACCTCGGGAGGCATGCTGGCCAGAGGCGTTGTTTCTGGAAAATTCCAGAATACATTGCGTGTACTCCATGAGCACAAGCTGTGTAGTACAAGCATACTGTGGCTTCCATTTAAGATGTTAGAAAATGTATTACACTGCGTGTGACTCTAGACACACGACATTTACTCTCCACACTGTTTGAAACAGGAGACTTCGATGGACATGGCGTGTATTTAGGAAAATACACGGAAATGGACAGAAATACGTGGACAGAGACAGAAATACACGGCCAAGTAACCTGGAATGTATTCTCTTCTTAGAAAGGCAGAAGCGGCTTCGAGAGGCTCGGCGTGTAATCTGGGAGATACACGGACACGGGAAGAACCACACGACCAAGTAAAACAACGTGTATTCTCTTCCTAGAAAGGCAGAAGTGGCTTTGAAAGGCTCGGCGTGTAATCTGGGAGATACATGGACATGGGAAAACCCACACGGCCAAGAGGCATGGCGTGTACTACCTTCACCATGGTAGAAGTGGCTTCATGATGACTTGGTGTGTATTCCAAGAATACACAGACACAGGGTGGAGTACACAGGCATATACGCCACCACACGGCCAGGCAAGGCCAGTGCTCATATAACCGACCCTAGAGGTTTGGACATGGCATGTAACCAAACCACACACCATGTACTTACTTATCTATAAGACCATCCCTACGACACGGGCCGTTTCACATGGGCAGTACCCAGTGTCTGATGACACGGTGTGTATCGCTTACCTACATGTCGTGTACTTTAGGGAAATGGCTTGGTCATCTTGTTTTCTGTGACTTGGGAACATTTTTATTGGTTTTTCCCCTATGACGTGGGACGGAACTACGGGATACATCAACTCTGGACTTTGTGTTAGTTGATGTATCGACCCTCTTGGATCGTGGAGCGGACCCTCCCAAAATCGAGCGTGTTGTGTGTGGGAACCCTAGAGCTGGCTGCGACTACGACAACGATGACGACTGTACTTGGATCCTATGTGGGTTCGGCAGTGAGGATGACTGTACTTGGATCCTCCGTGGGTTCGGCAGCGATGACGAATGTACTTGGATCCTACGTGGCTTCGGCGGCAATGGTTACTGTACTTGGATCCTGCATTGGTTTGGCAGTGACGACTTCTGTATTTAGATCATACGTGTGTTTGGAAAGGGAGATGATTCAGAGGCTACATATATCATCTCCACCCCCTCTTCATGAATAGTATACCTGTGTGAGCTGAGTCTTGATTTTCAGTCATTATCATCTATGTTATTGACTTACTTTCTTGTGTGGACTAGGTTGTGCTTTCCTGTGTGGACTGGGTTGTACTTGGGCTCGTGAGTTGAAGCCGAACTGGAATTGATGAGTTAGTTATATGTATGGGAATATACCTAAGTAGATTTGGTTGATACTTGTGTTTGTATATTCCCATTTTGTTTTATCCTTTGTGGATTCTGGGAGACCTTCAGGGGGTCTCAGGGTCCCTACTGAGTATCGTATACTCACACCTGCACGTGTTATGACCGCACTACATTTTGTTTGTTGCAGACGACGGACAGCACTGATCGTGGTTGAGTCTTGTGGTGCGGGATGGTATCCTGAGGTGGAATATCAGGTGGAACGTACACGGAGAGAACAGACGGACTCGAGGAGCTGATGAGACCATCTGTACCCACCCTTCAGGTGGGGTTTCCAGAGGATGACTCGGTGGTTTCTTCTTTACTTTTCAGCTGTTGTACATTACTTTTCTCAGTTGTACTGTACTTTCAGTTGGCTTTGTATACTGGCCCATTTACTTAGTATCACTAATATTCGTTCTCAGTTTACTTTTTGTTTACTCCATCTTGTGTACTATGTTGTTTTTGTCTCATTATATAAAGGCAATGCATTCACTTTTATCGAGATTTATGCCTTTGGTGCTAGTCGCCAACCCCTGGCCTGTGGAAGGCGTGCTTGGGGTAGTCACGGCATGGGCCCCAAGGACGGGTCGTGACAAATTGGTATCAGAGGAGTCGGTTCTACCGCAGAACTCAGGACTCCAATAATTTCTTCTATGAAGCCATAATTTTAAGAGTATTGAGTGTGGATTTCAGTCCAAGGAGTTCAGTGTTGGTGCAGTGGACGATGTATCCATACACCAGGACTGTGACTTCTGATTTCCGACTCAAAGCTCAAAAACACTGATTTCTTGTGTGGTTCAAAAGTTTTCTTTGTAATTACAATGTGTCAGCTCACCAGGTATACCGTATTAACTGTGGCGCACCTGTTTCTTCTTAGGATGGCCCCACGTAGGTAGCTAGCTAGGATTATGAGGTACGTGCGAGATGTCATCCCACCAAGCGACGAGGCCTCGGTGCAGGGCCCCATTACAATGGAGGCACCAGTGGTACCTCTACCTGCTGGGCCACTGATACCACCAGCCCCACCTGCGGAGAGTGCACGACGCCTGATTGTGTTGCAGGAGATTCAGCGACAAAGGCCGACCAGGTTCCGTGGAGAGATGGATCCTCAGGCAGTCGAGGATTGGCTGGAGGCTATCGTTCAAGTCTTCAGATTAGTACGGACACCAGCTTACCTCATGGTGGTCCTTGCAGCGAGTCTCATGAACGCAGCAGTAGGTAGATGGTGGAGCCTAATGCTCCAGGTGCACGACGAGGCATCTCTAATTTGGACGGACTTCGAGAGCCTCTTTCACTCGGAGTTCGTTCCATCCACCCTTCGTGCAGTGCGCATCTAAGAGTTACTATAGTTGCGACACGGCAGCATGACAGTAGCCCAGTACTCGGCAAGATTTACCGACCTCTCGCGCTACTCCACGGACATGGTATGGGACCCATTCTTCCGAGCCCAGACCTTCAAGCAGGGACTGATCCATGAGATCAGGGCTTCAATTATCTCCCTCAGCTTTCTGACGCAGGCAGGAGTACTGTAGCGAGCCCTTCTTGTGGAGATCTTCCTTGTCGATCCTATGCCAGTAGTGAGGCCTACCGTAGGGAGACACATAGGGGAGTTTTCTTCTACTAGTAGTAGACAGATGATGTAGAGGTCCAAGAGAACTATGCCATCAGGTGGGCGACCTCAGGATACTAGTTTGGAGGTGCGGGGAAAATGAAGCAGAGCCATTCATATGAGATCCAGAAAATGCTTTGCGTGAGGCGGGTAGGGCCACATGGCTCGTGACTACCCGACCCACCATGAAGAGGAGCAGTAGACAGTTGAGGGACCACCCAGGAAGAGGCAGAGTTTCAACCATGGTGGTCCGCAGGGAGCTGACGGACGAGACATAGGAGCTGGTCGAGTAGCAGGTGGTGGACGACGCTTCGAGGCTCTACCACCACCACCACCAGGAGGTCCACCCCTACCATAGGGAGCTGGCAGACTGGGGTAGGATTAGCTCCAGGAAGTCAAGGCCTACGACCACGGTGCACCTGAGATGATTTGAGGTATAATCTGTTTTTAATACACCCTTGTTGCAGTTCTTATAGACACAGGAGCGAGTCATTATTTTATTATCGCTGCCCTTGTTTGGAGCTCGGAGATTCTGACGGATCCGTTGGCTCAATCCTTATGGCTAGAGACTCTTATGGGAGTAGACTCGATGATTACGCACTTGTGCCAGCAGTGTGAGCCTACTCTAGGGGGAGAGAGCTTCAGCTGGGATCTTCTTATAGCGTCGTCGATGCCTTATGACGTCATCTTGGGCATGGATTGGTTATCTACAGTCCATGCTCATATCGACTTGATTAGGCGCAATGCGCGGTGTGTCCACATAGATGGGAGCAGGTTCACCTTCACTGGTGAGAAGGGAGCCTTTGCAGCACAGGATGGGCTTACACAGAGGTGAGGGCAGCCGATCACACATCAGTTGGCTAGTCTCATCCTCAAAGAAGTTGATGTGCACAGTCCAGGGTTTTCTATTGTGGGGGATAGGTATGCGGAGATTTTCCCTGATGATGTTCCGGGACTATGTCCTCACAGAGAGGTAGAAATCTATATTGACCTGTACCCCTGGACAACACTGATATCTACTCCATCATGTCAGATGGTTCTCACTGAGCTTTGTGAGGTGAGGGTACAACTGGTGGACTTGTAGGACAAGGGATTCATCCGACCCAGTGTTTCACCCAGGGCTTCTCCGATTTTATTCACCAAGAAGGCGGATGGGAGCTTATGACTATGTTTCTACTACCGTTGCCTAAATTAGGTGACCGTAAAGAACAAGTATCCACTCCTGAGGATTGACGACCTCTTTGATCAACTCAAGGGAGCACGATGGTTCTCGAAGATAGATCTCAGGTTAGACATTCATCAGCTCAGAGTTCGAGATGAGGATGTGTAGAAGACGGCCTCCAGGTGTCAGTATGGACACTATGAGTTCTTGGTTATTCCTTTCGGCATAACCAACGCTCCAGCAGTGTTCATGATTCTCATGAACAAGATATCCCAGCCTTACCTCGATTGATTTTTCATTGTCTTAATCGACGACATATTGATTTACTCAACTACTGAGGAGGAGCACGCCTAACACTTGTGGGTTGTACTAGACACAATCCGAGACCACCAAATTTATGGCAAGCTTATGAAGTGTCAGTTCTAGATTCGAGATGTCCACTTCATGTGTAACGCCATCTCTGAGGTGGGAGTTGCTGTGGATCCTACGAAGATCGAGGAAGTACTTGCTTGGGAGCCACCCAAGAGCATGATAGAGGTGCAGAGTTTCCTAGGTCTAGCTGGGTACTATCAGAGAATTGTGCCAGACTTCTCCAGAGATACAACACTGCTTTCAGCTTTGACAAAGAAGGGGAAACCCTTTGTGTGGTCAGATAGATTCTAGCATAGCTTCCAGGAGCCGAGACAGAGACTGAATAGTGTGCCCATCTTGAGGCTACCAGAGGAGGGTGTAGGGTACATAGTTTACTGTGATGCATCAAGGACCGGACTCGGGTGTGTCCTGATGCAGGAGCGGGCAGTGATCGCCTATGGTTCACGATTGTTGAGGAAGCATGAGCAGAACTATGCTACCCATGACCTGGAGTTAGAAGCAGTGGTCTTCCCCTTGATGATTGTGGCGACACTATCTTATGGGTGAGTGCTTTACAGTCTACTCTGACAACCAGAGTCTCGGGTACATATTCTCGCAGAAGGACTTGAACCTGAGACAGCGTAAATGGCTCGAGTTCCTCTAGGACCATGACTTTGAGAAATTCTATACTCCTAGGAAGGAGAACATAGTATCTGATGCTCTCAGCAGGAGATCAAGCATTCAGCTACTTGTAGAGGCGACAGAGCAGCTATTCGCGTTGCAGATATCCTTCATGGATAGATATGGAGCATCCTTTATATAGTCGCTCAAAGTCACTCCTCCACAACTTTAGCAGGTCAGAGAGGCACATTGTGGGGATGTTGACTGTGAGACGCGATGTGCGCAGATATCCATAGGACATGCACCTGATGGATTTTCAGTAAGAGGAGAGAACGCCATCCTCTTTAGGGTACATACCATGGTACCAATTGTATTACAGGAGGAGGTGTTGATTGAGTTTCACACCTCCCCTTTGGTGGTACATCCAGGAGTAGCGAAGATGTACCAGGATATCAGACGACAACACTGGTGGCCAGGTATGAATAAGGTTGTGGTAGAGTTCTTTTCATGATGCCTCACCTGCCAGCTGGTGAAGGTGGAGCACCAGGTACCAGAAAGCTAGGTACAACCCTTAAAGGTCCCATAGTGGAAGTGGGATGGGATATCTATGGATTTCATGACGGGGCTCCCACGTAATTTCAGAAGACATGACTTCATTTCGGTGATTGTCGACTGAATCACCAAGTCATCCCACAACCTACCTATCAGAGAGCAGGGCTCAGTGGGGAGTTTGAGATGCATCTAAATTCAATAAATTGTATGGATTCATAGTGTTCCATCGTATATCGTCTCTGATCGATACGCTCGCTCTACTTCCTAGCTTTGGAAGGGGTTACAGGAGGCTTTTGGGACACAACTAAGCCTGAGAACCACCTTTCATCCTCAGAAGGATGTCCAGAAGGAGAAGACCATTCAGACACTCAAGGAAAAGAGACGTGCATGTGTCCTTGAATTTGGTCGCAGTTGGGAGGATCATCTACCCTTGGTGGAGTTTGCATACAACAACAGATACCACTCCACCATCGGGATGGCACTATACGATACATTGTACGACCAACCATGCAGATCATCTCTGTGCTGGATTGACCCTGGGGAGTCAGCACTTGTAGGACCAGAGATGGTCCAGGATATGGTGGAGAAGGTATAGATCATCCAGGAGCAGATGAGGACTGCACAGAGCAGACAGAAGTCCTATGCTGATAAATGGCAGAGACCACTGGAATTTGAGGATGGAGACCACGTTTTATTACGAGTCTCACCTCGACGTGGATTACAGATATTTGGTCAGGGCGGCAGGTTATCTCCCCGCTTTATCAGACCATTTTAAGTTCTCAGCAGGGTAGGTGAGGTGGCTTATCACCTAGCCCTTCCACCTTAGTTGCACCGGGTGCACGACGTCTTCCACGTATCTCAGCTGAGGAGATGCGTGCACGACCCGATGCATATCATTGATCATGGGGAGTTGGACATCAATGACGGGGTGACCTTTGTGGAGGTCTCATTGGAGATCGAGGATAGACAAGACCAGGTCCTACGTGGATGGTCGATTCCTCTAGAGCACATCCTATGGCAGAACGGGAACCTTCAGGAGAGAACATGGGAGCAGGATGCTTAGATGTGTGCATAGTACCCTCATTTGTTTCCCTAGTTTATGATGTATCTTTACGGGGATGTAATTCCCTGAGGTGGGAGTAATTTAAAGACCCGATAATTTAATGGAAATTTTTTTCTTAAATACTTTGTAATTTTACGAGTCTATGGCTTCTGACGACACTTGATTCTGAGGCCCGGTGTGCCTAGAATCAATTTATGAAGTTTATCTCGGGTACATTCAGTAAACGAATGAGAGGGATATTCTATCTTTTGAACCGATGCTCAGAATTGAAATCTGAGGGCATTGGTGAACTCGCAGCACCAACAATTGCTTAAGAGGACCTTTACTGAAGATGTGTTTGCACAAGAGAAGAAGTTATTTTTTTATGGATTAATTGAGAGGTGAATGCAATTGTGGGATAATTTTATTTTTATAATTTAAGTGGTTATAACCTACATTGGGAAGTTAGGGTGGGACCCACTAACATCATAACTACCCATGTGAGGATAAATGTGAGGTGGGTCCCACACGAGCCCTAGCCCTTCACATTTCAATAACTCTCATCAACTCCCACTATAAAACTTGTTAACTCCCTTTAATTAAGTAACTCTCCCTCTCTCCCTCTTTATTGCATGCCAACACACACATTAATTAATTAATTGAAACTCTACATTAATTAATTAAGTGTTTGAACTTTGTAAATTTGAATGCATGGAATTATATAAATAAAATAAGGGAAGCCTTATTTGTATTTTGGGTTGGACTATTGTGTTGAGATTTTGGGGAGGGATCTATAGTATTTTTGAAGAACTCCATCCTCAACGAATAATTTCATCTCTTCGACGAAGAAGACGTCCCCACAAAGAGTGACGATGTGCCTTTCCTTATTCTCTCCACAACTAGTGTGTATATGTTGTTCCCTCCTTGGATGCACGCCAACGTCGTCTTTGAAACCTCGCCTCCTGACACCATCTTCTACGACGCACGGCGAATGACATCGATTATCGAGGTATGGGTGTGTTTGGATTGAGTAATGATTGGTTTTCCTTCCATGATGTTGTTCTTCATAAAATTCTTGTTATCGGACTAATGCGGAAGGGACTGGACCAAACTAAAATGGTCCGATTCTTCCGCCATTCTTGTGAATATGTGGAGTTTTTCATCCATTCTTGAGTGGTGAATAAAGCTATGTTTTCGAAGACAATCGGAGGCCCGAAAACATCGTAAACGTTCTCAGAGCATCAAGATAACCGAGAAGCCGAATGTTCATAGAAATCAGATCATCGGAATGAAGAACGGATACATTAGGAGGCGTGTTGGCTAGATGCGTCATTTCTGGAAAATTCCAGAATACACAGCGTATCCTCCAAGAGCACACACCGTGTAGTACATGCGTACTGTGGCTTCCGTTTCCGATGTTAGAAAAAGTAGTACATGGGGTGTGACTCTAGACACACGGCGTGTACTCTCCACATTGTTTGGAGGAGGAGACTTTGATGGACATGGCATTTATTGAGGAAAATAAACAATCATAGACAGAAATAAACGGACCCGGACTGAAATACACGGCCAAGTAACACGGTGTATATTCTCTTCCTAGAAAGTAAGAAGCGGCTTCGCGAGGCTCAGCGTGTAATCTGGGAGATACAAGGACACTGGCAGAACCACACGGCCAAGTAACAGGGCGTGTATTCTCTTCCTAGAAAGGTAGAAGTTCCTTCGTGAGGCTCGGTGTGTAATCTGGGAGATACACGGACACGGGCAGAACCACTTGTCCAAGAGGCACGACGTGTACTACCTTCACCATGGAAGAAGCGACTTCGTGATGACTCGGCATGTATTCTAGGAATTCACGGACACGGGGTGTAGTACACGGGAACGTACTCCACCACACGGCTAGGCCTGGAAAGCACTCATAGAACCGACCCTAGAAGTTTGGACATGGTGTATAACCAAACCACATGTCGTGTACTTACTTATCTACACGACCAGCCCTGCAACACGGGCCGTTTCACATGGGCAGTACCCAGTGTCTGATGAAATGACGTGTATCACTTACCTACACGCCGTGTACATTAGGGAAATGGCTTGGTCATCTTGTTCTCCATTACTTGGGCACGTTTTTCTTTGTTTTTCACCTATAACATAGGACAAAACTACGAGATACATCAACTCTGTACTTTGTGTGAGTTGATGTATCGACCCTCTTGGCTCGTGGAGCAGACCCTCCCGGAATCGAGCGTGCTGTGTGGGGGAACCCTAGAGTTGGTTGCAACTGCGATGACGATGACGACTGTACTTGGATCCTACGTGGGTTCGGCAGTGAGGACGACTGTACTTGGATCCTCCGTGGGTTCGATAGTGATGACAACTGTACTTGGATCCTACGTGGGTTCGGCAGTAATGGTTACTGTACTTGGATCCTATGTGGGTTCGGCAGCAATGATTTCTGTACTTTGATCCTATGTGGGTTCGGTAGGGGAGATGATTCAGAGGCTGCATCTATCATATCCACCCCTCTTTGTGAATAGTATACATGTGTGAGCGGAGTCTTGACTTTTAGTCATTAACATCGATGTGATTGACTTTCTTTCTTGTGTGGACTGGGTTGTGCTTTTTTGTGTGGATTCGGTTGTACTTGGGCTCGTGAGTTGAAGCCGAACTGGAATTTATGACTTAGATATATGTATGGGAATATACTTATGTAGAGTTGGTTGATACTTGTGTATGTATCTTTCCTTTTTGGTTTATCCTTTGTCGATTCTGGGAGACCTTCGGGGGGTCTCGGGGTCTCTACTGAGTATCATATACTCACCCCTGCACGGGTTATGCCCGCACTACGTTGTGTTGGTTGCAGACGACGGACAACATTGATCATGGTTGAGGCTTGTGGAACAGGACCATATCAGTAGGTGGACTATCAAGTGGGATGTACACGGAGCGGACAGACGAACTCGAGGATCTAAGGAGACCATCTGTACCCACCCTTCAGGTGGGGTTTCTGGAGGATGACTCAGTGGTTGCTGCTTTACATTTTAGTTGTTGTACTTTAATTTTCTCAGTTGTACTGTACTTTCAGTTGGGTTTGTATACTGGCCCATTTACTTTCCATTACTTATGTTCGTTCTCAGTTTACTTTGTGTTTACTCCAACTTGAGTACACTGTTGTGTTTGTTTCCTTATATAAATTCAATGCCTTTCCTTTTATCGGGATTTACGCCTTTGGTGCAAGCCGCCAACCCCTGGCCAATGGAAGGCTGGATTGGGGTAGTCACGACATGGGCCCCGAGGATGGGTCGTGATAGTATACATCAAAACCCATTTAATAATGCTAACTAACTGGTTTTTCTCATAAGACATGTAAATGCATCGATGGGATATCTATAACTAGGCCCCACCCATCACTTCATTTCCATTTCATGGAACATATATTAAATGATCAATTTAATTCAAAAAAATATGACCTATCAAAAAAAATGTATTGAGTGAATAATAAAAATATTAATATCTTCTCACTCAATCTAATAACTTTCATATAAAATCATCATATGTAGAAAGAGCATATGGGTTAGAAAATAATAATTTCAATTGTGTAGATACCAAAAATTTTCATAAAAATATATTTCATCCATGAATATTTATTAGATTACAAAAACACACACCTGGGTAACATAAAGGTTTAGTTCCTTTGGAGACTAGAAATGAAATATTTTTATTTCTTTAATGGTATCAAAAATCTCAAATAAATGACTTCTCACATTTTAATCTTCTTATAAATTCCTTAATTAAAACCATTTTTTATAACCTAAGGTATGGAAGTATAATAAAGGGTTATATCAAATGCATTACAAAGGTGAAAAAGGGAGATATCAACATATCAAGAAAATAAGGGTATAAAAGCATGATAATGAAATTTAAAAACCATACCATTTAAATAATATATCATAAACCTTATTCATGGAAAAAATCGTGGAATTTCATAAGATTTGAATCTTAATGGACTTAGAGAACATGAGCCAAGAGAATATAACATTGTAAGAAGATAAAAATTTGTGGCATATGCATAAGAATAAAAAATTAATATCCATAATAGTCAAGGTTCATTTATAAGGTTGTCTTAGTAGAATTGGTTCAATCCCAAAACCATAATATTAGTTAAGGTTCACTCCCAACACCATCATTGTGGAAAAGGTCACTTAATGAATTGTGTAAACTCTTCATTCAAGTACTATCAAACTCATTATATATCAATATTTACCCAATAAAATTTTGGGAGATATAGTCCACACCTATCACTTAATAAAAATCATAGGTATTTTTTCCCCAATATTAAAATACATTAATCATAAAAGAACCCAAGAAAAGAAATTGATTTCATAAATAATTCATCATATCATAACCGTTTCAAAATATATAGGTTTTAAAATCTTTTAATCATTATAATCTTACCTAATTCTTGAAAATATGTTTTTTATAATAATTTCATCATGTTATAATGTGTGGAAGATAAATAAGATTCATAAGAATATTTTCATAATTGGCATAAACCATCTAGATAAATATTATGAATGGTATCCATGTATTATATCCCAAGTAAAAAATAAGTAGAATCAATGTATGTAATCATAAAAGTAAAATGGTTTCAAAATATCACTTGGATCATTTTATGATGAAAATAAATTTCCTTTACAAAAAACCTTTTCATACATAAAACAATTTCAAAATCTATTTCATTTAAATTAATATTGAAAAATTATAATGGAATATTTAAAAACTATTGAAAAAATTTCATTTGGAAAAAAAGCATTCCACTTTGAAATAAAAAATTAAAACAACATAATTAAAAGACCTTTTCTTTTAAAATAAACTTAAAAACATAGAACTGAATAATTAAAAATCATTTAAATTATTTCTTGGGTAAAATAAACTTTCCTCATTTAAATTTTTTTTAAGAGTAAAACATTTTAAAAATACAACTATTTTAATATAAAAATTAAAACATGTTAAAAAATATTTAAATCCATGATTTAGTAATGACATAGTAAAAACTAATTCATGTCATACATGTTAAAAAAATACTCATTTCACATATTCAGTAAAAGAAAAATTGGGAATTTTTGGAAAACAACATGCAAATTCAACTCAAATATTTTTGTAAAAAGTTAAAATATGGGTTTCATTTTCATAATAAAATCCTTTTAGTAATGTAAAAATATATTTTAATTTTTTTAGAAAACAATTTTTTGGAATAATATTTTTTCAAGACCGAAGAGAAAAATAAATACGATTTTTCTAGAAAAACAATATTTTGTACCCTTGAGTACATAAGGAGAGGATAATGAAGGGAAAACATGTATTATATATAGATAAATAGAAGATAATAAAATTCATGTGTTTATTGAGAGATAGATTATAATATTTCATCAATCTAATCACAATCATATGCAATCCCGATAAACGATGAGATTGTAACATTAAGAAATTTTAATATTGGTGACCTTCAATCGTAATCCCCTTGAAATAATATAATTATACAAAAATTATAATTATATAAAAATAATTATATTAATTATATAACATGTAAAACTACAATTATAGAAACCTCATGTAATAATGTAGGTGTATAACACAACGTAGGTTCCCAAGAAGGCAATTTGAGACAAAAATATCGTACCACATTGGTAATCTTTTGAACTGTAAACCACAGAAAATATTTTTATATAAATAGATATATAAATAAAAATAATTATTAGGGTAATAATATTATAATAAATTTATGGGTATTATATAAAGTATAAAAAATAAATAGGTGGTCAATATGGCATGTGTCCCAAAGAAGTAAAAATGTGAGATAGAATTCCCTAACCTAAGACTCGACTTCCTTAATAAATGGTAAATCCTAATTTATAATTAATATAATTATATTATAATTTTATTAAAAAAACATAGTCATATGTATCTTACTAGAAAATATTTACTTAAGACCTTTTATTACCCATTTATCAACAATTCCCTATTAAAATCACATTTTAAGTATTAATTACCTTATTTTTTGTGTATGTTTTGATTTTTTATTTCATGGGTACTATTAATTTAATCATGGTTAAATAATCTAAATATGATAAAATGTTATATAAATATCATTTATATTCATTTTATATGTATTTATCATAATCCATAAAATTTAGATATTGAAAATGAAATAACCCAGTCATAGAGATAGTAAGTCATACAAACACATGAACATTGTTCTCATATACTTATAGAATAAGTGAAAAAATATTTAATTATATATTACCATTAAAGAATATTTTTATTTCATATATATCACATATTTTTACTTATACCTATCTTGATTACCTTCAATGGAAATCATATGTGAAAAAAATTCACATCACTTCGTGAGCTGATAGTCTGCTTTACACATGAATTATGGTTTCATATCCCCATAGAATTGAAAGTAAGAAGATATATGTGGTAAGATAAATATAAATATATAATTATATTAAAATTTTATTTTGAAATCATTTAATATATCTATTTTACAATCTATGTAAAACAAAATTGAAAAACACATCACATCATCTCACGATTGGGTAGTCCATCGCACACACGAGCACCATTATTATTTTCACATGGGTTAGGTGTTAAGAATATATATGTGGTATTATAAATACATAGGAACAATAATATTATAAATATAATATATTAACATTAAATACATAATTATTTCCAAACATGAGTGTTGGTGATGGAATGTGAATAACATAAGTTAGTGAGACGGTAGTCTTTCGTACACATGAATGATGATTTAATATCCCCATTAATGAAAGGAGAGAATATTGTAGGTAATTTCCTTAAAATTCAAAAAATATATTACATTTATGATATTTATCTAATTATATCATCACGTATTAATAATAATTTATGTTTTTGTAGAAGAAATAAAATAAAATGCTCATTAAAGGATGTTACCTCTTCTTCGGACAATTGGTTTTATATTTACACTAAAAGGTTTATTAGGTTTTTTTATGAAAAAATAAGGATTAGGTTATGATATTATAATATTAATTAATTTATTTGAGTATGTATTTTTTAATACATTATTTTCAGAAGTGTGGAGATGAAAGGAGATGAGTTGCCTTTTATATGTGAGTTGAGTGACACGCATGTAATTTTTGAAAGGGAAAAGATATTCCCCTGTTTTTTTATTAAATACTATAAGATGGAACATTATTGATACAAGAACATATAATGTTTTTATATATCCATAATATTAGTTTTGTAATAGTTTTGGGTCATTTCTAACCGTAGTATTTTTAGTTTAACCCCATAGTAAACCAAATTTAACATTTACTATGGTAAATAATTTTTAATGTTTTTACAACTAATTATGTTAAAAAATTATTTTGAACTGATTATATAATATATATTATTTTCATTCAAAATATGGAATCTATTTTCCTGTATTTGATTCACATTAGAGTAAAATTTTAGTTTAAAAACAATCTCATCGTAGCCATTAGAAAGCGATCTTTTAAAGTGAAAATGATAAAAAGATTAGAAAGTCATTATATAAAAATTATATAATAAATTGATTGAAATGAAATAAATTATAGTAATATCTATATAATTTAACTAATTTTACCTATAAACTCATATTAATTTTTTTATGTTTTTTGATTCTTTAATGGAAATATAAATTATTTATAAAAACAAGTATTTTTTATTTTGAAAAAATTATTATGTCAAAAAATATCAAAAATTCACCCTAAGATAATATTTACATGGTTATTTAAAAAAATAATTTAATTATTTAAAATATTTTCTTAAAAAATAGAAGAAATTAAATTCAAAATAAGTGTACCAAATAAAAAATAATAATTTTGGATAAAAACTACTATTTTTTGGGGAAAATTATTTATTCTTATCTATTATCAAAAAATAAATATAAAATAACTATTAAAATTTTTATTTAATATGTAATAAAAATTTAGTAAAATAATTATGTAAATTTAATTTATTTAATTTATGTACAGGAAACACATTTTTGTGCATAAAAATTATTTTCCAAAAAAAGAATTAAATTGTTTTCAAATGGTTTTCATATGTTCATCTTTAATTAATTATTTACTAATTAAAACATCATCTATTTAAATAATTTAGTTAATATTATTCCTACCTTATATCCAATATATAGGATATATCTATCATATTATATAATTATATTTCAGTAGTATGTCATGTTTCAGTTTATCATTCAAGCTAAACTCAGTGTATCGTGTAACGTATCCTAAACTAGATATTGTGTGTAATGAAAAATAACAAATATAATATTTTTATTTGGAAAACAAATCATAAAAATGATGGGATGTTACATTCTATCCCCCCTTAAATAAATATCACCCTCTTAAATTTATATTTTGTTCAGTAGAAAAGGTTTTAACTTTTGAAAATCCTTTTTTGGGAAACCCACTGTTGGATCGATATTTTGACGTATATAAATGTTAGATGGATTAATACAAGAGGGGGTGAATTGGAGGTTTAAAAACCATTGTGTTTAAACACATTATAAATTAGTTTAAATGTTTTTTATCTAATACAATGCCCAATAAATACAAATAACCACAATTTTCTTGGATATAAAAGTTATGATACGATGTAATACTATAAGAAATGTAAATCAATTGTATTCAAAATGAATTAAATAATCAAAGTAATACAATAGTGAAAGATTTTATCATAAAGCATATAGAACCTATTAACACAATATGTAGCGGTATAATTGTAATAGAAACAATTACAATTGAATATAAAATGAAGAAAGTAAACAATACAATTTCCTTTCTAATACAAAAAGTATCAGAAATGTAAAAGTATTACAATTCTTTTATCCCAAAGTGATGGGTATCCTTTCACCTAGGATAAGAGGTCTGTCTTACCGCCACCTTAGTAAGCCTTCAATATGATGATCGGTACGTTTGTATTGCTATCCCTACAATCCCTCGATACGATGATCGGGACGATGATTTGTCTTGATATCCCTGGAAGCCCTTGATACAACGATCGGTAGCACCGTCTGCCTATCCTCAACAGCCCTCGATCGTTATCACCTGATTGGACGCATAAAACAAAACAAAGCACTTATTGAAATACAAAAACTATTAATGAGTCATTCACAGTTTGAAATTTCCATGCTTTCACATGAAGCAAGAGAGAAGTTACAGTGTCTCTCTCTAGAACTTAGTAGAAGAAAATAATGATCAAAGTCTCTTGGTTATATTCTTATCTTCAAATGACCTCATATTTATAAGCCTCATGTTCCAACGGTCATATTTCCTTCAATGGTCATATTTCTCTAGAAAACTCGGAGGGACTTGGACACCTGGCATTATAACGGTCATATTGAAATAGAAAACATGAAATCATTTTGAATAGTTTATAACTAACTCCATGACATAGTTTTGGTTAAAAAAAATGATATATGAAAATGATAAACATATGTCTTGAAAAAGAATACAAACATGCATGATATAAGTAAAACAATAAGTACTATTATTATTACTTAGAGCAATGTATTGATATGATGCAAAGTGAGTACGATGCACGAAAGTAAGTACGATTGACAGAGTCAGTACGATTTAGTCATTACGATAAACATAGTCAGTATGATAAACATAGTCATTATGATAAACATAGTCAGTACGATAAACATAGTCAGTACGATAAACATATTAAATATGATAAACACAGTCATTATGATAAAAATAGTCAGAATGATAAACATAGCCAGTACGATAATCGTAGTCACTACTATTAACAAAGTTAGTACAATAAAAATAGTCATTATGATAAACATAGTCAGTATGATAAACATAGTCAGTATGATAAAAATAGTTACCGTGATAAACAATTATGAATAGATTTGTGATTTCCAAAACAATACATAAAAGTCAAAAGAGGAATTTTGACTTAATAATCTCCCCCTTTATGGAAAGCACAAAACCTAAAGTAAACACAAAAAAGAAATACTTATCTCCCCCTCAGTTATGAAAACTCTTTTGAATATGAAATTGAATACAACTGACTCTTCCTTAGGTATGTACTTTCCTAAGGATTGTATTTTTAAATTTTCCTTGATTTAGAAGTATTTTATTAAAACATTCTTCCCTTTATAAAACATTCACCCCTTTGTGATTTACAGAAAGAATGGGGTAATCTTGAGTTTCTTGAAAAGGCTATAGAGAAACAAAAATGCAAGGAAATGGGAATGAGAACATAAACCTAATTGAGATAACAAGAGTCTATATGATTCAAAAAGTGAATAAAGAAAGAAAGTTACAACAAAATATTCATTTTTTTCTCTTTATTTATATTTCTTAATCAGATCATGAAGAATAGATTTCATCTTTCTGATTTATTTCTTATCTTCAAAGATAGAATCACCCTATGATTTGAGAAGCTCTTTTTGATCATCAAAAAGTTGATCCGGAATCTTGATAGTCTCTTCTTGAACTTTGATTACTTATTCAAGGGTATCAATTCTGTCTTGCAAATTCTTAATTTCTTGATATAACATAAAATATTTCTTATTCAATAGAACTATTTCACCTCTGAAAGATAAAACTGTTGAAAACTCTGAGTAGAAAGAATTAATTCTATCTTGCAGCTCTTTTATTGAAGGGATATCGTCTCAATGAGTTTTTGACATCTGATTGATCATTTAAATAGTTTCTTTGTCAATATTATTGAAAGAAATAGCAAGATCATTTGAATACATCATTAAATATTCACTTTAAACCTCATGATCATTCACTGAGATTTCTGTTTTGTATGACCACTTATTTATCTTATTGCAAGCCTTCTTAGGGGAAACCTAACTTTCAGACAGTACTTTTAAATCAGCTTCTATTGACAATACTCTCTTTCTATATTCCATTAAAGAACCAAACATCATCCTTTGATTGTCTGTGATGAAATCAATTTTCCCTTCAATTCTAGGAAAAAAAGGAATAGTCTTCTCAATTCTCCTCAATACAAGAACAATGTAATCACTTTTTTGAGAGAAATTTTGTGTTCTGAATTACTATCCTCGTCGTATGAATCTATTGAATTTGATCACTTTGAGTCTTCAACTGGCTGTTTTCCATTTTCTCTATCTTTTTCCTTTCTTTATTCTTCAACTTTTTCACTAATAACAATTACTTTTTGGTTATCATAAGATTGAACACCTTGCATTACTTTAGAAATAAATCTATCTGAAAGAGTTTCAAGGGATTTTTATGGTGCTTGATCGGCATGGAGAACTTGTTTAATACCTTTACTTTTCTTTTGAAAAGATAATTCTCTAATGTTCTTTGAACTCTGAAGAAATTCTAGAAGAAATTCTTCTTCCTCTACTTGATCTTCCTAAACTTCTGTCAATATTTTCTTCCCTTTCTCTTTTTCTGGAAGACTCTGTATGATTGGTTCTTCTTTTACTTCTTCGGTTAGTTGGGAACTAGCCATATCAACCATTTTCATGATTTTAGTAACATCAAAATATTGAGATTTCCTTTTCAAAAGAGTCTTTTTTTCTTCTCAGACTGAAGAGTATCCTCTACCCTTATCCTCTCAGCTAAACCTTCAGCTAGATGATGACCGAACAGAGGATCACCTTCTTTTCTTTGTTCTCTATCTTTCCTCCACTTGGCCACAAACTACTTGTTGTATTTAGTTTTCTTTTTTTGATTAGTACTAATTTGTGGTTCTGAATTTTTAGGAGCAACAACAATTGGATTTTCTTCGATTGTCATAGGTTCTAATTGATTTTGTTCCGATTAAGCTTCTACATTGTTAACAAAAAGCATTGAATTTTCATCAAAACATATATACAAATTCTTCATCATATTCTTACTTATCCATGAAGGATTTAATTATTTAAACTTACCTTTTAGAGGAATAATACAAAACATAAATCTCTCATGAATGAAGTTAGTAAGAATAGAAGGATATATAATCAAATGAGACTTGATCGCTCCTGACTTGACATTCTTGATTGTTTCAAAAATGTACCCCAGGAGATTTACCTATCTCATGTTAATAAGATAGTATTGCATAAAGATATTAGAAACATTAAGATTTTATCTATCCCCTTTCTTTGGGATAAGAAAACCATGTATCCAAATCACCATGAACCTGTTATCTGTAGATAAATGTGATACTTTTCTCTTATCGTTGTTTAAAATAAATAACGATTTTCAGCTCTTTCTCTTTTAAACGTACCAAGTTCTTCTTGTAGTTTATGAGATTGAAAAAAAGAATCACCTTTTATTGAAACAATGAGAAAGTGAGCTGCTTGTTTCACATACATTGAGATTTTTCTCTCATACACAGCAAAGTTGATCATCTTTTCTTTCTCAAAAGACAATGTTTTGTAGAATTGACTAACTTCTTCAATGGGAATTAGGTCTTGAGATACTGTTTTCTGAACACAAATATGTTCCCAGCCTTGAAACAAAATAATCCTCTTGATTGTTGAATCATATGTGGAAAAGACGTCCCGAGAAATAATCCTTTCTCTAAAGAAATCATTCTATGAAATTGTCTTTGAAGAAATTTCTACAGGAGTGTTGGTAGAGGACTGAGACATAATGTTGAGGCAATGATAAGATCATACGGAGTCTTAAAGACAAAGAGACAGAGCTCCTCCATTAATTATGAAAAATAGGTGTGGTTTTGGGGATGGGGGCTCTATTTATAGACGAAAAAAATGAATGTTGATCTTTTACAGTTGATATTAGAAAAAATATAAATCAACGGCTAGGATATAAATGGGTAAAAAAACAAGAAACAATAAAAAAGTATGAAAGGAAAAACAAAAGAAAGAAAGTATGTACCTGTTAGAGATTCTAATGAAATCGATGGTTTAGTAGTATTAACATAGTATAATACAATAACAAAAAGAAAAATACAAGTATAAATTGAATGGAAATAGAATATGATCAGTTGTGAGACCGATGGAAAACAATGTCATTACCATAGGTTTTCAAGCTGACAGAAAACAAAGTCATTACCATAGGTTGTCAAGCCAATGGTAAACAAATTCATTACCATAGGTTTTCAAGCCGATGGAAAACAAAGTTGTTACCATAGATTGACGTGCCGATGGAAAACCAGGTTGTTACCATAGATTTAAATGCCAGTGGAAAACAAAGTTGCTACAATAGATTGACGTACAAATGGAAAATAATGTTGTTACCATAGATTGATGTGTCGATGGAAAACAAAGTTGTTACCATAGATTGGCGTCCTGATAGAAAACAAAGTTGTTACTATAGATTGATGTATCAATGAGAAACAAATTTGTTACCATAGATTGATGTGCTGATTGAAAACAATGTTGTTACCAAATATTGATGTGCTGATGGAAAAAAAATTTGTTACCATAGATTGACATACCGATAGAAAACAAAGTTGTTACCATAGATTGACATGCTGATGAAAAAAAAATTGTCACCATAGGTTGATGTATTGATAGAAAACAATGTTTTTACCATATATTTACGTACCAGTGGAAAATATAGTTGTTACCATATATTGACGTATCAATGGAAAATAAAGTTGTTACCATAGATTGACATACCGATGGAAAAAAATTTGTTACCATAGATTGACGTACCGATGGAAAACAATGTTATGACCATATATTGACGTACTGATGGGAAACAAATTTGTTACCATAGATTGACATGCTGATGGAAAACAAAGTCGTAACCATAGATTGACATGAATATGGAAAACAAGGTTGTTACAATAGATTGATGTGCCGATGGAAAAGAATGTTATTTCCATAGATTGACCTATAGATGGAAAACAATGTTGTCACCATATATTGAAATTTTTATTGATAGAAAATAAATACAGTAACCAGGTAGACAAGATTACAATCAAAAATAAAGAATAGAAAATCAACATATAAAGAAATTCATACAAAAACATAAAGTGAAAAAAAATGTTCTCCCCCTTTTAAGAAGAGTTTTTTAATGTAAGGAGTATTGTAAAACATGAAGTAGATATGAATGATTATTTTAATGTAATCATTCCTAGATTCTGTTTTATAAATTCAAATCTATCAGAAGGTAATGTTTTTGTAAAAATTTCAGCATGTTATTCTTGCGTTCTGATGAATTGTGAAATAATATTTGTTTTTAGTGTTTGATCCCTATGAAAGTCATGCCTAATATCTATGTGTTTTTAACGAGAGTGATGTGATGGGTTTTTGCTAAGAGTTATGGCACTAGTATTATGACATAGAATTTATGTTTTGGAAAAGCTCAATCCATAATCATTGAGTGTGTGTTGCATCCACAATAATTGAGCGCAACATCTTCCAGATGCTACATATTCAGCTTCAGCAGTGGAAAGTGATACTAAGTGTTGTTTCATGGATGACCAATAAACTAAGGAATCTCTTAATAAATGACATGTTACAGATGTACTCTTTCTATCTATTCTACAACCACCAATGTCAGTATCTGAAAGAACTTTTTAAAAGAAAATCATTTCCAGAAGAATAGAAAAGACCTAAATCCAAAGTCCCTTTTAAATACCTAAAATATTCTTTTCACAGTTTTTAAATGAGACTCTTTTGGATTTTATTGGTATCTTGCATATAAGAATACAGAAAACATTACGTCTGGTTGACTAGCTGTAAATTATAAAAAACTGCCTATCATACCTCTAAAAGTTTTTTGATCTATTGGTTTCCTGCATTCATCAAGATCATGTTTCTTTGAAGTACCAATTGGAGTGCTAATACTTTTACTGTTGTCATATCCCTAATTTTTGAGTAAATATTTGATATACTTATGTTTATATATATTAGTTCCTTCAATTTTCATTAAAATTTGAAACCCTAAAAAGAATACTAACTCACCCATATTGCTCATTTCACACTCAGATTTCATTAGATTCACAAAAGAATCAGTTAGAGATTACTGAGTTGACCCAAATATGATTTCATCAACATAAATTTGAACAATCAAAACATTTTTATTTTTTGATTTTTATAGAATGGGTTGGATCTTATTTACCTATTACATAATTGTTTTGTAAATGAAATCATTTAAGTCTATCATACCATGCTCTGGGGGTATTTTTTAAGGCCATATAAAGCTTTGGTAATTTTTAAAAAAATGATTAGGATATTTTGAATTAATAAAACTAGATGGTTGTTCAACAAAAACTTCTTCTTCAAAAAAACAATCTAGAATAGAACATTTAACATCCATTTGAAGTAATTTAAAATTAAATTATGCTGTGAATGATAATATAATATGAATAGATTCAAGTCTAGCTACCAGAGCATATGTTTCTCCATAGTCTATTCCCTCTTGTTGATTATAGCCCTTAGCAACAAGTCTTGATTTATTTCATACAATGATTCCATTTTCATCAATTTATTTTTGAAGACCCATTTTACACTATTTATAGTTATCTCTTTAGGTATTTCAACGATGGTCTAGACATGATTCCTTTCAAATTCATTTAGTTCATCTTTCATTTCTTTAATCCAATCTTTATCACCAAAGACCTCACTTTTACTTTTTGGTTCGAATTGGGAATGAAAAGCAAGGTGTTCTATTTCATTTATCAAGGAATTTATGGTTCTTAAAGGTTGATTTATATCATCAAAGATATTATCACTAGGATGATTCCTAATAAACAATTTATTTGGGTTTTGTTAAACCTATTCATCAACATTGGGTAGGAAATATTTTGGGGTAAATTCTTCAGAAACATTTTCTTAAACATTTTCCTTTTATCAGAAATATTTTCTGTCATTAGTGGATAATCAGTCTTTAAAAACTCTTCTGAGGATGTATGTTGAGGTTGTTTAAAAAAAATGGGTTGGTTTCATCAAATTTAACATGCATTGTTTCTTCAACAATACATTAGTTTTTGTTAAAGACTTTATAAGCCTTAGAAGTTATTGAATAACCTAGAAAGATTCCTTTCTCTGATTTGCTTGAACATTTATGTAGATTGTCTTTTGTATTGAATATGAATATTTTTCATCCAAAAACATTAAAGTATGAAACATTAGGTTTTTTCCAGTCCACAATTCATAAGGTGTTTTATTAAGAATATTTATATTTAAACCCTGATTTATAGTATAACAAGTAGTACTTTCAGCTTCAACCCAAACATTCTTATCAATTGAGTATTCACGCAACATGGTTCATGTCATTTCTTGAAGAATATGATTTCTTCTCTCAATGACACCATTTTTCTGATGAGTTCTTTGAGCAGAAAAGTTTTGAGTAATACCTTTCTTACAAGAAAAATTTTCAAAATCTAAATTTTGAAATTCACCACCATAATCACAATGGATAGTTATAAAAGGTAGGTTTTTTCTCGTTTTTAACATGGGCTCTGAAATTTTTGCAGTAGAAAAAGGCTTTAGGTTTCTTTGTTAGAAAATATACCCATGTAAATCTAGTAAAGTCATCAACTAAAACAAATACATTGTATTTTCCTCAAATGCTTCCAGTTTTTTAAGGACCAAAAAGATCCATGTACACTAGATGTAATGAATTTGAAGTTGAAACTTTATTTATTGAGTTAAATCTAGTTTTATCCAAATGGTATGAGAGACAGGAAAAGGCCTGCTAAAAAAATTATTATATAAAAAGATATTCAGTACATAGAAACTAAAAAAATGGGAGCCTTACAAATCCTGGTGGGCAAAACACCATCACAATCATTCCTAAACAAACTATCACAGTAGTTTGGTAAAACAAAAGGCCAACTAGAAATAACCTCCATGATATCCATTTTGGAGAGGGCATAGGCAGCCTGGTTTACTTCACAATAAGCATGAGAGAAATCAAGGCATAACCGTTCCACAAGATTCAGACAAGAGATCCAAGTAGACAACATCTTCCATGGAACATTCCGGGATCGATCCTTCAAAATCTGGATAGCAACTGAAGAATCTGATTCAATCCATACTCTACGCTAACCATAATGAACTGCCTACATTGATGGCCTTAATCATCTCCCACAGTTCTGCCTCAATCGCATGAGCATGCCCAAAATAGTGGAAGAACTAGCCTTTAATGAAGCCCCAATGTGTTCTGATATATCATTTATATGTCTTTTCCATGAATGTTTACAAAGGTTTATTAGGTTTCAGTGTCCTAGTCTTTTATTACATATCCAAGATTAGTCTTCTATTGCACTTATTCAAGGTAAATATTGGCTCCTAAGGTCTTCTATGTTAATTGTGTATACATTTTCTTGCCTATGGGCAGATAGAATGAATTCATCCTTGGAATTGTGAACTAAAAATTTATCATTTCTAAAATTAACAAGTTAACCTTCATCACATAATTGATTTATGCTGATGAGATTCTTATTAAGACCCTTGATAAAAAAACATTTTAAAATTAGAAATTTTCCAAGAAAAACAATATTACCTATTCCAACAATCTTTCCTTGATCATTATCTCCAAAGTTAACTTTTCCACCTTTTTTCGATAATCTTTTCAAAGATATTTTTATTTCTGGTCATGTGTTAAGAACAACCACTATCCATGTACCAAATGTTCTTTTTCTGGTACACTTCTTATTTTCTTGAAAAAGAAACAATTAGGGTTTCATAATCAAAACCTTTTTCGAACCAGAAGGGTTAGATAAAAGAATTTTTGGAATCCACATTTGTTTTGAAAAATGGGATTTATGAAATCCTAAAGACTGAGTTCAATTATGAGAACAATTTCTTTCCCAGTGTCCAACACATTGACACATAGTACAAAATGGGGTACTTTGAGGAACAAAAAAGTTATTACTAAAAAATGGTTTAGAATGAGTATAACCAAAACCAGAATGATTACTTAAAATTTGAATTTGAGAATTCATTTTATCAAATTTTCCTTGCCATAGATAAAGTTTTACAAACACTTATTCAAAGAAAATATTTATAATTTTACTTTTAAAACTATGTTTTTATCTTTGAAAACATTATTTTTTCAACATGAGTTAGTCTCTAATTTTTTTTAGAAATTATATTTTTAAGATCCTTAGAAAGTTTATCCTTATTGAAATTGACGTTAATAAGGGTTTCAAAAATAATTTCAAAATTAGAAGTTTTCATATCATGATCATTAGAAATATCTGGTACTTCTTTAGTTAAAATATAAATTCAAGAATTTTCATTATCAATATTTTTCTTGAGTTTAGAATTATAATTATCAAGTAGTTTAGAAAACCTAGATACTTCTTCATAAGAAGGTAATTTATTATATTTTAATTATTAAGACACATCATTTGAGGATTCATAATATTTATTATCAGTATAATTCACATTAAAGGATACATTTTTAATAGCTTAAGCTTTGTGTACCTTAGCCATGAAACAATGATTATCAATTCGTAGTTTGGTTATAAGTCCAATATTCTTTTGTCTTGAAGATTCATATTATGAGGAATCATCTAATGAATCGCCACCACATGCACTCCAAGAATCATTTTCCTTCGAGCCTTTTTTTGTCTTATAAAAATTTTTCTTCTTTTTTAAGAATGTTTCTGATTTCTATCTTTTTTTTTAGTAATGGACAATCAGGTCTTGTATGACCTAATTTCTTGCATTCATAAAAAGTTACTTCTAAATCATTCTTATCCTTTTTATCTTTTTTTTAATCTATATTGGAAGTCTTTCATTCCCACAATATTATTCATCCTTCGAGCAATATTGGCTAACTCATTATCTGAGTGATCACAGTCACTCGATTCCGACATAACAACATTCTTAGATTTTGATCTTGTTATCCTATCAAGTGTTTTAGATTTAGATGTAATAATAAAAGCTACACTCCGATTTCCATTTTCCTCTCATTGAAATCATCATCTATCTTCATTTTGGTCTTGTGCTATAGAAGAGTTCCAAAACTTTCATCAAGAGTAATATGAGAAACTTTTTTTTTTCATCAATAGGTGTCCTTTTTGACTCCCATTCATTTGGAATTATATCAATAATCTTGTCTATAAGGACTTCATTATCAAGGCCTTTTTCTCCCATAAATTGTAAACTATTGTCAATTGTAATAAATATTTGTTTCACCTTACATACTGGATTTCCATAAAGAAAAACAAATCCATGATACTCTGCTCGAAACATTTCTCTTCTTGTTTTTATAACCTTAGATGTACCAAAATGTGTGATTTCCAATTTCTTCCAAATATAATTGGCTGCTTCACATGATGATATCAGGATGTATATATTCCTGGGTATAGAACACAATAGAGTATTGTGTACCTTGTAATGCAGTTGATATTCTTGCTTCTCTTGATTGGTGAAAGTAATAGCTTCTTTTTCGGGGATTTTGTATCCTCCAGTAAGCATAATAAAATCATATACACTAGTATTGATTTCATATGTCTTCATTATATCTCTCAAATATTCATAATCATTCCCATTAAAAAGAGGTGGTCTATTTCTATTTTGATTGTCAATTGAACCAATATTCATTCCTTCCATCTAATAAAACAAAATCTTTTCCACTCCACACATTTGTGCAGTAAGTAGTTATAAATAGAAATATGTGATAAAAACAATATTATACTTTAAAAAGAAATAAATCCAGTAATACAAATCAGTGGAAACCTCCACTAATACCAATTGTTGGATCAATATTTAGATGTATATGTATATTATATGGATTAATACAAGAGGGGGGAATTTTAGGTTTAAAAACCATTGTGTTTAAACTCTTTAGAAATTAGTTTAAATGATCTTAAACTAATACAATTCACAAAAAATACAATTACCCACAACTGTCTTGGACATAAAAGGTATGATATGATGTAATACTATAAGAAATGTAGATCAATTCTATTCAAAATGAATACAATAATCAGATTAATACAACAGTTAAAGATTCTATTATAAAGCGTACAGAATTTATTAATACAATATGTTGTAGTATAATTGTAATTGAAACAATTACGATTGAATATAAAATGAAGAAAGGAAACAATACAGTTACCATTCTAATACAAACAGCAGTGGAAATGTCAAAGTATTACAATTATTTCATCCCAAAAATAAGGGTATCCATTCACCTAGGACAAGAGGTTTGTCTTATCACTACCTTGGTAATCCCTCGATATGATGATCATTACATCTATCTTTCTATCCCCGGAAGTCCTCGATACGTTGATTGGTACATCTGTCATGCTATCCCCGCAAGCCCTCAAAAAGATGATTGGTAGCACTGTCTGCCTATCCTCAGCATCCCTCAATCGTTATCACCTGATTGATAGCACAAAGAAAAACAAATCACTTATAAAAAAACAAAAATTAAGAATGAATCATTCATCTTTTTTAATTTCGTGGCATCCGCACGAAGCAAGAGAGAAGTCACATCATCTCTCTCTAGAACTAGATAGAAGCAATGAATGATCAAAGTCTCTTAGTCATATTCTCAGATTCAAATGACCTCTTATTTATAGGCCTCAGGTTTCAATGGTCATATTTCCTCCAACGGTCATATTTCTCTATAAAACTCGGAGGGACATGGACACCTGGAATTATAATGGTCATATTGAAACAGAAAACATGACATCGTTTTGATTAGTTTATGAATAACTCCACTACATCGTTTTGGTTAAAACAAAAGATATATGAAAATGATAAACATGTGTCTTGATAAAGGATACAAAAATGTATGGTAGAAGTAAAAAAATAGGTACTATTAGTATTACTTAGTGAAATTTATTGATATGATTCAAAGTGATTATGATGCACAAAAGTCAGTACAATTGATAGAGTCAGTACGATTGATAGGGTCAGTACGATTTAGTCAGCACAATAAACATAGTTAGTAAGATAAACATAGTCAGTAAGATAGACATAGTTAGTACGATAAAAATAGTCACTATGATAAACATAGTTTGTATGATAAACATAGTCAGTACGATAAACATAATTAGTATGATAAACATAGTCAGTACGATAAACATTATCAGTATGATAAACATAGTCAGTACGATAAACAATTATGAATAGATTCGTGATTTCAAAAAACAAGACATAAAACTCAAAAGAATACTTTTGACTTAACACCCACATCATAAAAATGATTAATATAACATCCTATTGATAAGTGAGAAAATGATGTGTGAAGTAAATATAGAAAAAACATTCATCTTTTTCAAATAGGAGATCATAGGTGGGAAGTGTAGACTATAAAATAGAATTGAAAAAAACACCCAAATACTGGTGGAGAGTGATATAGTATATGATTAGGAAAAAGATAACGATCAAAATGCCATAAATTCAATATTGGTAAAAATACCATTCATTCATCAGAAATTAACGTAAATTTTTAAAATTTCTTTTCCAATTTATTTTAGTAATGATTAATAATTTTCAATAGAACACATACATAATTAATTTCATTATATTTCATAATCATAGTATCATCCTTAAATTGTGACTTCATCAATTTACACTTCACCTCTTACTGTAATATCTGATTTTTTATTCCTAATAATATTATCAATAAAAATAAAGATAATTCATTCCTTATTTATATATTTATTATATAAATAATAATTTTTAACACATGTTATCCAATAGAATCCAAAGTTTAACTTAATGTATTTCATAAACAGTTATCCCTATAGATCCCCTATGTATGGCTGAAATTGATATCCAAAGATTTTAAAAAAAATTGTCAATAAATTTATGAAATAAATGTATCGCTAATCTTTCCATAATCATAAGGTATCTCTTAATTTCACATACCAAATATGCGAATACATTGATCATATTTTCTTCTAAAACATGGAAATATCATTAATTTCCATATAACCATAATTATAAGATAAGTCATTTGAAAAATTAACCATTTCCTCATTACATAAATAAAATCACCAATTATTGAATATATTCTATAAATATAATGATGTTTTAAACATAATAAATTATAACAAATAACATTTTTTCATCAAATTATCTATCAGTTCAATGGAGATAATTACTATATAATATATTTAATCCATATCGATAACCTCTTTATCCAATATAAACACCATTTTATTAATATTAAGGAGATATTAAGGGTTATATTCCCTTAAAAAAATATCAAATTTTCATTATATCACTTTTCACTTCCATATTTTCCATTAAAAATTTACTTGTAACTCCATAATATAAAACTATTAGGGAATAATCCATTAGTGTTTCATGATTCTATTAACCAAAATACTACTAATAAAAATATAATTATTTGAATCCAAATACATAACCATATCAATAATTCCAATTTATTCATACAACTTTAACAAAGATTCTCTATCTTGTTTCTTAATAGTTATTTCTTTTCATTTTTCATTTTTATTCTCTTCATCATCAAGAATATAACAATTAATCATACAACCTTTCTGATTTTATTAATGATCTTTCCCTTAAAGAAATAACATTGGAAAATTCCCATAATTTATAAATGGAAACATTCAATTATCAATGATATATTAGGGGGACCATTATTCTTATCTATTCTGTTAACTGAACTTTTCATTTTTCCTCTATAATTACTTGATTTGTGTCTTTATTTTCCACACTTAAAACATCTCCACATTAAACTAAGACATCTATAGGGGTCATTCTTCTGACATTCTAAAAAAAATAAGAAATAGTATCATCTTTCCTCTATGGTCTCAAGCACCAAAACTCTCAACATACTTTTTCCATTTTCTATATTGGCGATTTTTAGAGATGGTGAAGGTGGAATTTATTAATCGTATACTCTAATAACTAATTAGGAATAATGAAACTATCCTTCACCTTAGTCATCATTACATTTGTTTTATCATCAAATCATTGTTTATCACATTCAAAATCATCCCAATTCCAACTAATTTCTATGATTTATTTAAACCAAAAAATCATAGTGTTTGCATCATAAAACATAGTGGGAAACCACATAATCATGAAAAATCAGATATAGGATGACAAAATAATGACTCCATCTATAAACCTATGACACCTTAGGAATAACCTAGGTTATTCCTGTTGATTATATAAATCATTCATAATTGTTTTTTTCATGCCTATCATAGGTTGTATCAACATAATATTTAATATTTCCTAATACAACAATGATACTGACCATCATCATCTTAGTTGAGAAGATTCATATTCATTTCAACAACTAATTTTATTCCAACTAATATAAATATTTTTGTTTATTTACAATTTATTGGAAATAATGGTTTTTGGATTTATAAGAAATAATGATATACAAAAATAAAAAATCCAAAATACCTACGAAAATTATGATTAAGTTAAATTTAATAGTATATTTTTTGATCATAGGGTTGGGTGTATGTGTTCATTAATTTTTTATTATTTTTTAATTTATATTTGATTTTACTATTTCATTATAAATGTATTGTTACTCTATACCTTCAATGGTCAATTTTATACCAATAAAACCACTTTGGCATAAAAGAAATTCACCTCCCTCGGTAAGAAGTTATAATGAATTTGTGTTTCATGTCATGGTGGATTGTTTCCGTGCACATGAATTTCACTATTATCTATATTGGATATGATCAAATAATTAATTAATTCCAAGAACATTAATAAAGATAACCATGAAACCTTCCCCATGGAAAAAACATGGGATGGTCAATTCCCATACTCAATTTGAAAATATATTATCGTGGGAAGAGATAAGAGATTGAGGGATAATGAGATCAGGGTTGGAAGATAAAGACAGACAGAATAAAAAGGAAACACTTCAATTATAACATAAATTAATGTGTTACATGGAATAATAAAACAAAAATAAAAAGAAAAGAAATCCTAGAGAAACATCATCCTAACATTATAGTACAGTAGATGATCCTTGGGATCTTGTTTATTGACCTTTGATTTGTGCTTTTGTATTTAGGCTTCAGTTGGTGCATGAGGTTCCATCAATAGAATTATAAATTATTCAATAAGTCATCTCATGGGGTCTTAGGGTTTCAAAGCTAGTATAATAAATTAATTCTGTAGTATTTGGCTAATTTTTTGTCTTTCCACATGTTTCACATTGTGTGAGTTCTATTTTTGAGGTCTAATGTGTGAGATTGGCCCTTGATTTCCAAAATATTTCACATTTTCAAAAGTGGATTCACAATGTGTAATGTGAGAGGCCAAACAATTCTTAGAATGTTTTCAAGCTGTGTAATTCTTTAAATTACACATATTTAATGACTTACATTGTGAGTAAAGTATACTTTTTCTTCTTTCTCCCTAATTCATCTTCACGGTTCATTTTCAAGCTTATAACATTGTCTTTAACGTTACCCTTCATCACAGGATGTCATATACATCATCAAAACATCATCTTCTTTCCATATAAAATATGTTGTTTCATCATTTAGTGAATCAGAAGGGGGATTAGTATTTATGGATTTCTATATTAATTTATTTTTGTTCATTTTTTAACACACTATATATATGTACACAAAACATAAAAACAATAAAATAATATCTGAATTAATCATTTATAATTTTAAAAAAATTATTTTTTATATTCAAAAGAAGAATGAAAAATATTTCTCTGTCAATTCTCCCACACATAAACATTTTATGTCCAAATTAATGTAATCTTATAAAATATTAGAAGAATGTCACTCTACCAATATGTAAATTTATAAATAAATAGAATAGATTCATTGATAATATAAAACAAACATTCATATTTAACAAAAAAAACTAATCCCATTAACTACTCATTCATCAATGAAACAATGAAATCGTTGATTTTACTTTCCCACTTTTGTAATAATTGTTCCTTTCATTTTCTTGCGCATGTGATGCAGATGTCTAGATCAATGGGCCATTTTCATTATTATTATTACCCATGAGTGCCTCTATATTGGATCCACATCCACTTTTAGTATCTAGATAGGGATGTACCTACTTTGAGGCATCTCACTCTATCTTTTAACAAAATTATTTGAAATTTTTCATGTACATTGACACATCATTAGATATATCCATAGACATATTACTAGACATATACATAAAAATATCCCAAGGGATCTAACAAATAATTTCTCATCCTAGTTTCTAAAATATAACTAAACCTATCCTATGATAGAATATATAGTGACCCAAAATTTTCATACAAAGCTATTACATATTTTAGATGATTATTCATTACAGTACACAAACACACACTTCGAGATCATAATGGATAAGTTCCATTGGGGGATAGTAAAAAAATATTTTCATTTTCAGAAATATATTTAACATATCCCACATAAGTCTTCCCATATAGTAATCATTTTATGCATACCCTAATTAAAATAATTCTTCAAAAGATAGGGGAATAAAACAAAATAAATGGTGGGGTCATATTCTTAATAAGGGTAAAACAAGATATATTTAAACATATATTGAGTATAAGGGTATGAGAACATGAGAACAACATCTGAAAACCATACCATTCAAATAATAGATTATAAACATGATTTTTGGAGTAAATCATGAAGTTCATAAGACATGAGTCATAAAACACTCAAATAATATTAGTTATTGGAACTTAAAATTGGAATAAGAAATATATTTTTGGAAGACACGTAATCAGAGAAAATATATACCATATAACTATTGTCTCACTTATAAGGCTATGATAGTTGAATAGGTTCACTCTATAGACCATCATTATAGTCATGGTTCACACCCAATATCTTCATGGAGGAAAAATTACCTTACTGAATAAAGTTTACTCCACATTCCATTCATTTCTACCAAGTAAGATATATATCTTTACCCAATGCGTCAGAGGGAGATAGAGGTACAAAAAATTACATAACAAAAATCATATTTATTTGTGCCATGATATCATAAGGAAATATTCATATAATTACCCATGAAATAAAATATCATACACGAACATTTCAACTAATCATATCCTGTTCAAAAGATAAAGGTTTAAAAATAATTTTAACATTTCATTATAGCATAAAACACAAAAATAATTGGGTTTAATAATCATTTATCTTGGTTTAACCCGTGGATGAGAGACAAGTTTCGTAAACATCATTTTAAAATAAACATAAGTAATCCGAAGAAAGAATAAGAATGGTATCCTTATATTATATACTGAGTAGATAATAATTAGACTCAAAGGATTTAATTGTAGATGGAAACATTCTTTGAAAGATCAATTGAAACATTTCTTATGGAAAATAATATAATGATTTGAAAAAAAAAATTAAAATATAAAACATTTTCAAAATCCATTTCGTTAAATATAACATTTAAAAATTATAACTGAAAAATTGAAATCATTTGAAAAATTTCATGGTCAAAGTATCTGTAGGGTCCTGAAAAATCCGAAAAGGATAATGATAATCCCCTTTAATTCAAGGGATATTTTACCCAATTTCCCTTAAAAAGGATTGGGAAATGTAGAGAATACACGAGGATGGTGAAGGACGAACCGGTCCGCGAATCGGTTTAATTTTAACAAAGCACGGCCAGTTCCGTGAAGCATCCCTCCTCTGTGGACCGTTGTCGTTCGCGAAATGGAGGCGTAGATCCTCCGCAGTCGTGAGGCGGGACAGGCGCCAACCCAGTTCACTATTCCGGACCACCCCAGCCGCGAGCCGCGTCAACTAGCCTGAACTGCCTCTACTGTCGTTTGCGAAATGGAGGCGAAACCCTCCGCAGCCATGAAGCACTCCCCGAGTTTGGTTCGGTGAGGTGTGTTTAATACCCTATGAGTCGAGGATTCACCAAGTCAGCCGAAAACCGGGTTTTTGGTCATGGGCCTCCACAAAAGGTGTCACGTGACCACAGATACATCTCTTTCCCCACTCTATAAAAGGAGACTGAGGGGGGAAGGGAGGGAGGATTTGGACGATTGGAGGATGCAGAGGAGATCGGTCATATTTGGGTGGAAAGATTTCGAAGGAAGGATTAGGATTTCGGATGTTCCAGTTAGTGAACCAGAGAAGGTATGAACCTGGGAACGAACTATTAAGGAACCAAGAAAACGCATAATAACTTGGAGAACCACGAACTTAAAATATCAAAGAAGATAAAACCATGAACCAGGGTCCCTCCGCAGATGTACTCCCCGTGGACCATGGAACTTATGCCTCTTTTCTGATCCGCCGCACCACGTAGTACCCTCTTATGCGGGAGAAGCCCCAACCGATGAACCTCCCGCCGGCACCACCCTTGGCCGCTGCTGCCTGCATGGAACCCTCCGCGGACCACTAGGGTTCGAGGATCGAACCTGGAGCCACGAACCACCTTGGTTCGCAGGATGCCCATCAGTCTGCAGACCACCCTGGTTTGCGGACGACCTCTCCATCTACTTAGTACATCCCTACGCGAAGGGAGTCACTACCCATACCCCTATATTCCCTGCCAAAACCTTCGGAGTACCCATTCCCCGAGCCAGATAAAATCCTTCCAATTTCAATCTTGCATGATCCTTCACAACCTCCTCATTGGCCTACTCATCGGACCCGAGCCGAGGCCTCCACCAGAGCCCTCATATTTGTATGGTGAAGCCCTCAGGAGCATCAGCACGCCGTTTTGAGTTCACATACCCATGGTAAACAGGGGCAAGGGGTTTTCCCCAGCCCTTGGGCGGATTCCTGAAGCATGCTTGGGTTCACATTCTCACGGTAATGCGGGGTATGAGCCCGAGACACCCCTTTCTGCCTCTACTTGTTAGGATGGGGGACTACACGCTCCGGCGTTCGGGCACTTCTCCCCTTACGAGAGAGGCAGTGACATACCCATCTGAAGGCAGCCGTCCCCATGCACCTCAGTACTTCCCCGGGTTTTTCCCCGGGGAACAAGAGAGGTGACGGGCATAGGAGCACCCCTTTCCCTCTCCCTCTGCGGTTTTTCACCTTGGGCATCCATCTTGGAGTAAGCCCCAAATTTATGGGCCGCACTCATGAATAAGCCCCACTCCACTTCTCATAGACTCGCCATTCGTGACTTTATTGTCTGGTCCCTGCTGCCTCTTGTTTCTCACACCGAGCATGACTCACGTGGGCTTAGAGTAAGCATCGACCATGAATTCCTCTTATGGGCCTCCTCAGAGTGTAATCCCCAATCCATCATTCTGGGCCTCCTTAGAGTTTAATCCACAATCCATCATTCTGGGCCTCCTTAGAGTGTATGCCCCAAGCCAATTCGAACTACGTGGAATTTGATCCCTGTCCCATAGGCATGGTACGTAGGAAGCCTCCATGAGGTTCAAGCCCAATAACTGGTCGATCTGACTATCTTTACATCGGTTCACCATGCCACTCCTAGTGCCTCCTCAATGAGTTCCGACTCCTCGGGGTCATTAATCAAACGAGGGATGCTAAACCTCAGGCATAAATGATTCTGAAACCCAGCGTTCAGCTGACCATTGCCCAACAGGGTTAAATCCGTGGATACTATGTATGGGTATAAACGAAAGATTCTTGAACATATGAATACATCTTAAATCTATAAGAGAGTCTCGGAACATGAAATAATTCCCCCCAAAATGGTGTGATGAGCTCGACTTCCCATCCTCTCAACCAATGTGATTTCTTAAGCGTTGCTGTTCATACCATCCGGTGAATGCCTGCCTTTAGAATGCAGGTCCATGTTTCATCATACATGGAACCGTTGGGCTTTTCGAGACTGACGAGAAACAAAAATGGTAAAACCGACTTTAATATTTTACCAAGCATGATGGATTTAACTAAATCCCACCTTGTGCCCACTTTTACTCACATGGATGGCTAAGAAAGGTCGTTAATTACACATTGGATCATGAAATGCTGCTTTGACGGGTTTTCTACTTTTATTTGCTGAAATGTTTTATAGGTACAACCTTCAAAACTCCCTTCGATCCAATGGTGTCCCCAAGGAACTCACAAGCGCGTGCTTCCAACTACGCAATGATAGGACATCTTCACCTACGGAGGACCCCGTCACCCACCCAGCGTCTTCAACGCTGGGTCTCGGATGCGCTGATCCTAGAGTACCACGTGAACGATACTCTCATAGAGGTGGAGGCGTCCATGCATGCCCTCCAATCTATCAGAACTCACTGGTCTCCTGCCCAGTAGTGGCCGCAAAGGTAGATCTAGGGAGCCCTTGTTGTTGTCTCCAACCGTTTCGGGAGTCTATCTCCGGAACGGGACATTACGTACCTCCCTTATCTCAGGGAGGCGGATGAGGTCGATGCTGAGGACTTCATCCCTACAGAACGGGTGTTCCACTCCATGGATCCCGTCAGAAGGCGTCATCATGGTCATGTCGCGACTCAACATCCTCACGCCAAGGAGGATTTCTCCCCGAGGATTCAGGCCCACGCTCCCCGAGCTTCGGCCCCTCGGACTACCCAATGAGGGCGACAGACATACAATCAGGGACCAGTCATCACCCTGGTCCCTGAGGAGGAGCTCCGCTGCCCAGCTATGGAGATGTACCATGAACAGGAACCTACACTTGTTCCCTCCTCCCGAGCCCGCTATCCAGACATGGAGGCATCATACGAGCTGGCGCGCATCCCTGCCGAGCTCTATCAAGCCCATCGCTCACACAAGACGGCACTTACCAGGCAGACACCTCTCCCTAGCCAAGGCCGTGAAGCCCACCAACCTTACGTGGTGGCGACCTAGTGCCTGCAGGACCAGCTCCTAGCAGTTTCTTCTGACGCCCGCCATCCTGATATTGTGGCTATCAACAAAGCTCGCCACCCAAATGTGGTGCCAAATCATAGGCGGGCACATCTCCCCTCCATCAAAGGCCACCGAATCGATACGGTTGGAAACCAATATATGTAGGGCCATCTCCCTGCAGATTCAAGTAATGTCTGCCATCCCGATGTGGCATCCAACGAAGAGATAAACCGGTGTATCCTAATACAGGGGAAGATTCGTTCACCTACCCTAAAACAAGAGAATTGTCAGTACCCACTGACCACAGGAGGACTGGAGCAGGATATTCCTACTCCAATACCGGACTGGGCCTTCATACCCATTCCATGCAAAGATGTCTCTCCACATATCCCGACAATGATGGAGGAGCAGGTATCGATCCCGGATCATATCTTGCAGATTTTCCAAAATGTAATTGCATAAGCGACAATAGCAAGGACGCGGGCCCGTGAGCCCGTCTCCCCAATTGAGGTGACTCATCTGAGAGACGAGATAGGCACCTCGGAGTAGATCTGCATCCCTGATTCTTCCCAGCAGGTTCGTCGGCCATATTTCGCGATGCAAGGTCAACCGAATCGAGATGATTCACTCGTTCCAACTGGGGGACACCCGTCAATCGTAGTTGATTCTCCAGAGCAGACATATATCCCTGCTAAAAGTCAAGATGTTTGTCGGGGTATCCCAACAGCATCACAGGACCCAACTAGACAAGGATCCAAAGGTGAAGGACGTTGTCAACTGTAGACGGTCCCCGCTGCCTGAAAAAGAGCGCCCCGAACACGCCATAGGAAGCCTGAAAATAGAGGGAGTTCATGAATCCGCTATGCTGGAAGCTGGGGTTCCCATCGCCGCTAAGCATATATCAAAGGCTGAGAAACCTACCCATCCATTACCATATTATGGGAGTGGCAGTAGCAGTTGCGAAGGTCCTCCCTGCAATCTCGCTACTAGCAGCTCTGAAGGTCCTCCCCAGAGCAGTTGTGGGGGCCTCCCCCGCAGGAATATGATGATCGATCACGAGAGCTCCTCTTTTGATGCGAGTCACGAAAACCCACCACGTGGCCAGAAGATCGAGCAGCAAGAAGGTCCTCCACTTTCTGGGGTCCACCCATAAGGTCCTCCCCGGGGTATACGCTGCAAACACTCTCCATGCAGTGGGACCATAGATTATGATAGTAGTCCTCGCTATCATAGTCGCAACTGCGGAGGCACTCCCCATAGTGACGTCTCATCACGACAAGAAGGTCCTCCCCTTGTCGTAGACTTCCCTAAAGGTCCACCCCAGGGGTTATGTTGCAACGACAATCCACACAGCCAGGCATTAGATCACGGTGCTAGTCCTCACCACCCTCATAATGGAGGTCTTCCCGTAGAGACATCAAGCAACAAGAAGGACCTCCCCTCATTGTGGTACATTTTGTAGGCCCTCCCCAAGATGTATCCCGTAGATATTCTCCCTGCGAAAGCAGTAATGGTGGTCCTCGCCATTGCCGCAGCTATGATGGTAGTCCTCACCACCACGACTTCCATTGCGAAGGTCCTCCCCGTATTGGCCTTAAGAAATAAGAAGGTCATCCCCTTGTTGCAGTGTGTCCTGAAGGTCCTCCCCAGGATGCACATCGAACGTCAAGACATGGTGGTCATCCTCACCATGATGGAAGTTGTTGCGAAGGCCCTCCCCGTAATGATGCTACGCAGCCAGAAGGTCCTCCCCCTACTACGACATTCCTTGGAGGTCCTCCCTAGGGTTTGCACGGAAAAAGTCTTTTATGTAGTGAAGCATCAAGAATTAATTGTATTCCTCTCCTTTATGGCCTCCATTGCAGAGGTCCTCCCCACGATGACATATCATATCGACATGAAGGTCCTCCCCCTGCCGAATAAAGAACAGAAAATCCCTCGTATGTCGAGGCACTTAGAAGGATGGGATCAAGCATGTCAGATTCGCAGTTAGTCACTGAAAACATCCTTATGCAATCGAGAGACTTTCCAGGGCCGCGTTCATCTTTTGAACCACCTCATAATCTCCCACATAATGATTTAGCACCTATCGGTCCCACTGCCTCCGACCACATTGGCAGCGAGCATCTCAGTTGGTCCAACCAGGTAGAGGAGTCACTAGCGGAGGAGTATTCTAATATGCTGCACCTGAGGAAACGATTGGCCAGGGATGATACACCAGTTATGTTTTGGCCTATGGCCACCTCTCAGTTCGACATACCCAGAGAGTTTTTGGAAGAATGTGTGCACAGCATCTGCCATAATATATGGAAAACCCTCTACTGACTGAAATCAAGCATCCTTCCCTACGACGGGTATGTGCACCACGTCAAGACAATAGGGGACCTCTTGCATCACATCGACCTGGAAGCTCTTCCTTCAGCACGGAAAAAGAGACCCGAGTGGCGTAAAGGAAATATGGAGGTAGCCTGCGTCTGTGCGCTGCACCAGCTGCACCACCTCATTAGTGACGCTCCGATGAGAGTCCATATCAGGGGACATGGAGAACATGGGGATCTGCATTTCACTCCACTCCCCACCCAGAAGAACCCATTCGGCGTGGTGTCTTGCAACGTCATCACATCAAGACGATAATTGAGTGGTCTCTCTATCCAGGAAAGGAAAACCACCCAGCAAAGTCAGGCCTTGAGTAAGTCCCAGAAGAGTTAGGCCCGACAGGAACAAGCCATTCAAGAACTCCTGAATCAGGCGAACGAGAGAATACAACAGGCCTCTCGCCTAAGAGAGGCCAATCAGCAATCTTTTCCTTCCACCCCAGAAGGGATTGATTCACAGAAGAACTCAGCACCAAACTTAGTTCACCCCCAAATGGGGGAACGCAAGATCAAGCAGGTTGCGATAGCTATAGCCACTGCCGCAATCCAGGGTCAACCCCATCCTGTAGGGATGGGGGAATTTTTAACAACAAATGCCCCCGTAAGATCAGTAAAACCGGGAAAAGACTCGATGCCCAAGGAACAGATCCAACCCCATCCTTCAGGGATGGGGGCATTATTACCCCCTCAACAACAACCTCACTCACGAGAGTTGGTATTCTCACATCTGGGGAGGAAAATCAGAAGAGGGGGTTCTTGTCCTATCCCTTCATTTGAATCATCATCCCCTCGGAGAGGAAGGCGCATCGTAAGGTCGCACCAAAGAACCCACCGCGTCACCCTTCATCAAGAAGTCCGAAGGCAATCCCAGGTCACAAAAGGGGAGGCCAACAGAAGACGCAAGAGATCCTATTCCCATTTAAAAGATGAAATCTTCTCCGCCCCGCGATATGCATCTATCAACGTCATAAAGGTTAAGCCCATGGGTGACACTATAGATACTGCAAATCAGGAAGGATCGGGAGATGATAGTTCTGGTCAGGCTGTGACTCACAACGAACCACCAGGTGTGCACACCTAGAACCAGAGGGCCGCCCTAAATATAGTCGTCCTTCCATCCAACCATCCTACACCTACCCTACGAGATTCCAACAAGGATAATAACAAAGGAATGGTTACCCTTAACCCGCATCCTTCTCTCGACAAAGATGAGCCACTTATTCTCGAAGAGAGATTCGCTCCACAGGAAGAGGGGATGAAAGAATTGAGGTGGCTTAATGCCAAGCTACTCCAGAGGAACCACCTTATCGAAAGTGCATCCCAGGAGGAGCAACATCATGCACTCCCAAAAAGTGCATCTTAAAGACTATGGTTTGCCCCGGAAAACGAAACTCGGTCAGGGATCCCGTCTAACGAGGCACCTGGCCCGTCCAACTACCTAAACATAGAGTCAGATGAATACCAAGACTTCCCTCCACTCAAGAAGAAACTAGAACGAGCACACCTGAACCCTCCGATGGTGCCACAAACGGCACATGCACCCCTGGTACAGGCCAATATGGATCCTCAGGCAATGCCTCGGGCTACGCCTGCCTAGGAAGGGGCCCAACAGGATGTAAAACAGGGTCCCACCAACACCATCGAGGCACTAACAACTCGATTGGAAGTGATGGAAGGTCTAAGCGCTCCGATACATCCAGAGTAGAAACCCTACATGGATTGGGTGAGAAACACACCACCTCTACCCAATTTGGGAGCCCTATATTCCCTGTTTTCAATGGATCAGGCAATCCGGAACAGCATTTGATGCACCACGCATCCAATTGTGACCCTATGATGGGAAGTCTGGAGAAACAAGAAGCCGTAAAACTCAGATGTTTCATACAGACCTTGCAAGGATCTGCCTTCGTCTGGTATACAAGTCTGCCAGCCCAGTCAATAAAGAGCTGGGAAGACCTTCGGTAGCAGTTCCTGTTCCACTTCAGCTCAACGTTTTCCTAAAACAACGGTCGTCGTTCTCATGAACTGCAAGCTGAGGGAGAATGATAGGATCTTAGATTAATCACCAGATGGAGAGGTCTGACCTATTCCCTGAACATTCCAATGCCTTAAGATGAGATGCTAGCCATATGCATTAATAATATTCAAGTTGAGCTGCGAACACCGCTCATAATAGTGGAGTGAACCACTAGCTTCCACCATATCTCGGCCATTGCCGAGAGAATTGAGGGATCCCTGCAGAGGACTAATTCAATGTCTTGAATATCCTCGCAGGCTCCTGTGAAAAGATCCCCTAGAGCTGAAGCATCCACGTTCACACTCATGCCAGCCCCTGTGCCTGCTCCACTACTCAGGCCTCCACCAAATCGTTAAGGGCCTCCGGCATATTAGCGGCTGCCTCTGCCTAAACGGGACGATTAGCGAGTACCGAAGCGGAACCAGTTTGAGGAATAAAGAAAAAAATTATACTTATTCTGAGATGATCAAGTCAGCGGCTACTTCATTGACGCCATGAAATGCAACTTGATCTGCCTCCCAGAGCCGAGGAAACCTGAAGAGTTCGGTCGCAATGATAGTCCAGATTATTTCCCCCACCATTGGATGTTGGGGCATAGTATCTAAGAATGATTCATCTTCAAATACCTCCTATAGAGGATGGTAGACTCCGGGCAGGTTGATCTGGGACCACCCCCAGCACATGTGGCATGTATCTCTACCACTGACTCCGAAAAAGAGGAGGGGTGGAAAAAAGTCACCAGAAAGCAGGGGCAGAATTTTGACAACTGGATGACTCGGAAGACTATCAACCGAGCTTTTGGCATACTCCGAGATCAACTACAGTAGCTGATGTTGCAACCAACAACCCCTGAAGCCGCAGAGCTGACAGTATTGACCTCACAACCCTCCAAGAGCCGGTCATCTGGGCTTAATCGAAGAAGCAGAAAACAATCACAAGAGGAGCAGTCCGTGACATGGCCAAAATTAGTCCTGACCCTGGAAGATTATATGTCCTCGAATTTGGCGCCATGGGCACCGACCCACCAAACGGCACCATTATGGACAACAGACCAGGTTGACCTGTTAGAGGATGAAGAGCCAATATTTGGTTCTATTAACATCATCTATCTTACGGAATCATTCCCTAACGAAGGATATGGTTACAAACCCGAGTTCCCTACATGAGGAGCCGGGAGGAGGAATCGCAGAGGTAGGGGATATCAGGGAAGGTGCAGCCATAGCTGAAACCAACCTTCCAGTTGGACCCCAGCCCAAACTGATAGTATCACAGAAACCCATGGGAGAGCCCTTCAACAGACTCAGCAAGAGAAAGAATGCCCTTCCACCTCCACAAGCAGCCACTCTGGCACTATTTTTCTATGATACCCACCATAGGAGGAACAGGTGTCTGGCTGCCTAGTGCACACAAACAGGCCGGCCAAGCCGAGTCCTCAAAACATGGGAAATCCATCGATATCCGACCCCGCGGCCGGTCCCTCCTCGTCAAATTCTCCATCCCCTAAAGCACTCACAAAGATTTCCTGCCAACATAGAAGCATCGACGGTTGGAGCAGAAATACGATATCCTTAAGCAGCTGGCATCGGTACCAGCCAAGCTATCAATCCTCAATGCCCTATGTCTGCCAGTAGACCTTAGGGAGGTTCTTATAGAAGCTTTGATCAGCCCCTAGGAGTTTCAAGCCGAGGTAGTTGCCGCCAAAATTTACCGGACGGAGACTGACCCGGTTGAATGCAATGTGGTGATTTCCTTCACCGATCAGGATGAATATTCCATCATGCAAGGACACATCAGACCACTATATGTTTCCAGCACACTAAATGGTATTGAGATTCTGAAAGTCTTTATAAACAATGACTCTGGAGTTAACCTCCTTCCCCTACGGACACTTCGTAAGTTGGGCTATAGTGAGGACGACCTAGTTCTCTCAGCCACGACTCTATGGGGTTACAACAAGAGTGAGCAGAATCCAATGGGAAAAATTAAGCTAATGACCCATTTTGGTGACCTGGTAGTCTACACGGATGTAACAACTCGAGATTTTATGAGAATTATTCTTTTTAATTTCTTTGATGTCTTCTGTTGTACGCTACACCAAGATTATCTTGCGCTATATACAACACCATATTAGCTTTCATTATACACAACACTATTCTTGGATCGTGTTACACACAATTTCAAGTTCATTTGATAGTAGTTATTCTACGCAACATTGAGTGTGTAAATATATATATATTAAATGTATAAATTAAATATGGTTAGATTCTGTTATACGAAACAAAAAAAGGAGTCTTGCACTACACGCAACCCTGACTTGGCTTACATTACACACAATAGAAACCTTCCACGATAGTGTGTGTTGTACGCAATACCGAGTTTCACTAAACAACGATATGTTATTAAAATATTATATAAACTAGTCGTTATGATTAGTAGTGCCCACTTTTTGAAATTTTATTTTTCAAAATGGATGTCATTTTTGGATTCGGAATATCGAAATTTGCCTAGGGTAAATTTTTGGTATTTTTCTGAAAACATTCAATTTTGTTGAATAGTGAAAACATTGGATTACTATTTAAAAACCAACTTTTTATATAAATAATTATTTATTTTATTGAAATTTATTTTAGGTAAAAATTGATTCATAATACCTATATAAGTTCAATGTAATTCATTAGAGTCATTTTATAATAATTTTAGATATATAAAAATTTTATTGAACTTTTCACCGTCTTTTACCCACCTCCTAGGAGAATTTGAAAATTTACATAAAACATAATTTTACAGCTTCAATGAGTGGAATTTGGAAAATCTGAGAGACACGGTTAATATCAAGGAGTAAAATGTGGTTCAATAAGATAAAAATAGTTTTTTGTGAATAGTAACTTTTTACTTTTATTTACCATTGTTAAAAGTAAATAGGGTAATTAAGGGTAAAAATGATATTATTATTACCCTAACACATGACCTAATTCTATTAGATAAGTGTAATTCGACCAAAAACAACCTTAGGAATAAAATATTATCATTTAGGTCTACTTGGATTAGATTAGTACACTTATTGTTATTTTATTTAAAAAAGAGTTAAAATAGTTAAAATCAAAGTTTAATAACTAAAGATTTTTTAATATAGGGTTATACATAAGATAAATTCGACTATAAATATTCATTAGAAAGCTAAAAAATTTCATACATAATGGTATTTTATTTATAATTTTTAGACATTAAAGTATTTAATTTATTTATAACACAATGATGATGCAGTAATTACCTTATTAATGAAATATTAACTTAATTGATGTTATAAATACCCAAATAAATGTAATTTTAGACTTTTTATGAATTACACTAATTTTATATTTTAATATGATATATAATTATTTATTTAATTAACTTTTTAGAACTAATCATGCCGTTATGATTTTCACAAAAATCAATTACCAAATAGGGTCAAAATTGACATAAAATAGTTTTTAAAACAAATATTATATTATTAATTGTTATAATATTCCTAAAAATATAATGTTTGGAAAAATGTCATATATTAGGTTATATATATTAATAATGAACCACTTGGGGTTCTTTGGGCTTTTTATAGTAAGTTTATTAACCATATAGTGTAAGAAAACAAGAAGACACGGTAAAAGTTAAATTATATAACTTTGAGTTAAATCTAAAAGATATGGTTAAAATAGGAACCTAAAATTGTCAAAAACATATTGGTTGAGAGGATGTCAACACAACCTCACTTTAGCTTCGAAATGAATCAATTGGGAGCTATTATAAACCGAATATGACTTTATTATAAAATAATATTTTAATTTTTTCCAAAGGTGCCCCTCTCTGCCCTTATAAAAAGGGCACCCCTTCCCTCTTCTCTTCACAACCTTTTGAGCCTTGAATCTCACCCAACCCAGTATCATTTCTCTTCTCCACTTCCCTAGAAACATTTTGGAGGTTCTGGGCTTCTCAAAATACCAACTCTACTTCTTTAAGAGGAAGCCTAAAAGAGGTGCGTCGAAGAAGAGGTAATCTCTTCTTCTGATTCTCTCAAGTTTCTTTCTCCTTCCACTTCCTCTTCTTTAGTTGATTCATTATAAAGTAATAAAATCAGTATTACATATATTCTGATATGTTATTATAAATATTAAACAACCCTATTTCACCTTCTATCCATCCTACGGAAAATGAAATCACCGCGCGTGCGTACGTACGGAATACCATCTCCACGCTGTGGTGTAATTTTATTCGACCACCATCTTACTTGGATGGGTATAATGGTGTAAATAAATAACTATATATGATTATTTTAAAGTTATATTGATTCTTAAATATTATAAATACACTTCAATACAATTCCATGATCATGGGAATGATATCATCGCTCGTGCGTACGTACGGACTACCGTCTCCACGATGCGATGAGATTCATTCTCCATGTTAACCATTCATTAATGATTATAAAGTATATAAAATGAATAATAACGAAATATATGAAATAATAATGATACTGGATTTATGTATGTATATATATATATATGTATGTCATCTACTTAATTCCATTCAATTCAATAAAGAAACGAAAACAACGTTTATGCATACGTACGGCTTACCGTCTACATGAATAGTGTATTTCATTCCATTTATCGATATATCATATATATATATATGTATATTATGAATACATATTATATATATAAATCATGTTTTACATTCTGTAATCAAGTAAATCAGGATATAAGTAATAATATCAAGAACAACAAGTCGAAACATGTACAGTAAATTAAACAATTTTACACAAATCGTTGCATTTACATCGAATTTACAAAAGAACGGGTAATATAAAATCATAAGTAAACCATATATGATATCATAACAATGAATATGAGTCTGTAATAAGTCAATGACATTATTTAAATCATTATACAGGAGGTTCAGATACATACAAAGCATATCGGACATAAGGTAAGGGATAATTATTCCAATCTCGTTCTTATCCGAGATTTTTTATTCATAAGTATTTACTGGGGTTATCATTATCATCCATGTACTTGTTTTATAAAAGTGTTTTTATGTATGTTTAAGGTCCCTTTTACCCATTTTTGACTTTTAACACGTGTTATGAAAGGAATATTTCTTTTTTACCATACTAGGAACTTTTTGACTTTTGCGACAAAAGTATGAGAAGAGTGTTTTTTTAACATACATGACATGAACGAATTTTTACAGTTTCATAATGTCTTAAATTCATGAATTTTACTCTACAATATTTAATGGTTATTTTCAATAAAATCCTTTTCATTTAAAATAGCATGGCATTTTGTGAAAAGAAAATTATTTTTAAGAAGAAAGGATATTCTCCTCAAGAATTCTTTTCAAGTGTTTTATCAAAACCATTTTCCATATAAGATGACATTATTTCATATGTGATTTACATGGTTTCACTTTTATTATGATGAAATGATATCCATTTGTTTTATATGGAATATGTTATGATGGGATGATGTATATGAAACCCATTTTTATTCTTTGGGTTATGATGAATGATTTATGTTTATGTTGTGGCACAAGTAAGAATGATTTCATTATGAGATGGGTGGGACCTATAACTCCCTCCAATGAATTGGGTAAAGATTTATATCTCATGAGATAGACATGGTTGGAATGGTAAGTTAATCTAGTTCAGTTTTACAGTACTGAAACAAGGAGTGAACTTGATTCAGAAAGGGACTTTGTCCACTAAGATGGTCATGGAAGTATTGACTTGGCTACTATAGAAATCATAACATGCGCTTAATGGATGACACAATTAAATGTTTTATTCCCATGCTATTTTATCATGATTTATGTTTTTTTATGATCTATGCCTTACATACTTCCATGTTTTATGTCATTGCTCAAGATTTTGATGTTTAAACATTATGATCATGTTTTTAAGTTCAAATGTATATGATATTTTTTATTTTCTCCATGCTCACCCTTACTAAGCATTTGAGCTCACCCTTTATATGTTTTCTTTTCCCCATGATTTAAAGAAAGGTTTTAGGTAAGAAAAAAAGGGGAAGATCTTTAGGGGAGATGTTGAAGATCTTTTACCATGATTAGAAGATTATAATTCAAGTTTCCAAGGACACTAAACTATTACGGTCCTTGTGTATATGTTTTTGTTATGTATTATGTTTTCTGAAAAAGTAATGTAATGTCCATGGACGTCCAGATTCGGATCTCTACAGTTGGTATCAGAGGAAAGGTTTAGTTAACCTTTGGAAACTAGCATGCGAAAACTTTAGTGAGATCCCTAGAGATATTTCTAAGGTATGTCTAGGGATATCCCTAAGGTTAAGTATAAGTATAGGTTATAGTTCTATAATTACGGTAATGATATTAGAATTAAACCTAAGATGTTAGATATCTAAGGTACTCTCCCTTTCTTATGTAGTTTTCCCTATCATGATTTTTTCTTCTCACACTATTCTTTCTGGATTTTAGACGATTGCTGGAACCCTAAGGAACCGTGTTGATCAATGTAATTGATGATGCAATGATTTTACTCCTGAACAAAAAAATGTTATGGGATATGGAGTGAGAAATCTTATTTCCATACATACGCATGCTATGAATCATTCTGGACATCCAAATGAGCAGAGAAGGGAACAACATTCTATTGAGTCCTTCACGAGGAAACGTCCACCTTCTTTCAGTGGGTCTTCTGATCCAATTGTTGCTGAACAATGGATCAGTACCATTGAAAAGATATTTTCCATACTTCACTGTTCGGAACATGAAAAAGTCATTCTGCCTATTTACCATTTAGAAGGTCAAGTAGATCAATGGTGGACTCTAATTAAGAATACAAGGCCCCAAGATGAAATTGAATCCATGGTATGGGATGAGTTCAAGAACTTATTTTTCAATAAGTACTTCCCTCGTATTCTTCGAACAAAGATGGAAAAGGATTTCCATTAGCTTAAGAAAAAGGATGGTGAATCTGTTGGTATATATGAAGTTAATTTTACAAGGCTTGCAAGGTATGCATATGGATTTATCATCCAACCTGAAAGTAAAGTTTATTGATTCTTCATTGTCTTAAAACCAAGTTTTTTAAGGGCATTAGATATAAGAGACTTCAGTAGCTATGAAGAAATTTTGTGTTGTGCTATCAAGGAAGAAATTGAAGATGGTGTTACATATCCATCTCAATGTTTTGACAATAAATGAAAGAAGGAGTTCAAGGAGAAATCTCAGAATAATGGTGAAAAGAAGATGAATGTTTCTTTATGCTCAAAGTGTGGAGAAAATCATGGTGGAGATTTTTTTAAAGGGACTAGAAAAAGTTTTAAGTTTGGAAAAGAAGGTCATCTAGCAGATGAGTGTCGAAGTAATGGAAAAAGGGTTGCTAATGATGCAAATAAAGAAAAGAATGCAGAGAACACAGCACCAACACTTCAATGCTTCAAGTGCAAGGAAATGGGGCATTATGCTAATCAATGCACAAATACAAGGGTTAATGATGATCAACGTGAGAAACCTCATAAGGAAAAGGATAAAGGGAAGTCACATGCGATCACTATTTGTGATGTTGAGTATGAAAATGATGTTGGGTAATGATTAAGTGTTTATGTAATGGGATTTCAAAATAGTATCATGGAATCTCATTTATGGTATTGTGAAATGTTGGAATATCTCTGTATTGGTTTTCAATAATTATATGGTATTGGTAACCATGAAAAGTGATTCAAGTATTTTGGAATACAGATGATATACGCATAATGAAGGGATAAGGAGAAAATTAAATTCTTGATAGTATTCATGAGCTCATGACTGATATAAGGAAAAAGTTATATCATTGTTTGAGTATATAGAATTTTTGGGATTTAGTATGTGGAAAGATTAAACTTTTGATAGGATTCATGTTTTCACTTAGGTTCAATGGGTATTCATTTTTCAAAAGAATACATGATTAAGGTATTCAAATGTTTGGAATGTGACCAAAAAGATATATCATATGATAAATGATGGTATTCACATTCTCTATAGATGACATTTCAAGTAATCGTTATCTTTATACTATGAGATTTAGACAGAAGTATTTTGGATAAACCTAAATATTAGAATAGAATAAGTTAGATATCAGATAGTATTGTTTAAGGCTATAACTTTTGTTATGTTATAATAATATAGTTTTAGAAAAAGTACAACTCGTAGGACGGGTTACAACCCGTCATGTCGGACAAGGTTGCGGGAATCGAACCCACAACTGTAGTGCGATAGGCCTTTATCGCCTACCACTGGCCTACAGAAAGTCCCTGGTTAGTTGAAACTAGTTTTATTATATTAAGCAGTATGATAGATGAAGTATAAGTCCATTTTGGAAATCATATATGATTAACGTCACCGTAGATGGACTTATGTATATTTGATAACTTTTTCTAACCTTATGTTTGAGACAGATGGAATGACCTATCCTTCTATCGCATGATCTGCTAACACTTCATGGAAGACAAATTCAAATTCATTTCTTTAAGAGATAAAGCGGAAATTGTTCAAGGCACGAACAACGGTGAGATTATACTGAAATAAAGTAAGCATTTCTTCTAATTCAAATTCTTCAACTTTAGGATAATGATCTTGAAAACCAAAAATGTTGTCCTAGTGCCCTTATATCAAATGAATCAGATGGTGCCTTAGATCATCAAAAATTTATGGATTTGTGATTTTTGGATTTTTCTTAGTCGTGTTTTCTACCACACTCCATCAGAACATGATGGCTATATTTTTTCATCCATATCTATATTTCCACCTACGTTCTATTCTGTGGAATCCCAGTGATGAGTTAATCTGGGTAACCATTAAATTTCTAACTTTCCTTTTTAAAATGACGTTTTAGTATTCCTTTTTACATTGTGGGTTTCTATAAAGGAAAATTTCAAGTAGTAAACCATTTATAACCCCGATGAATTTCAAGGTGAATTTTATTTTAAGGGGGTAGAATGTAACAACCTGAGATTTTATGAGAATTATTCTTTTTAATCTCTTTGATGTCTTTTGTTGTATGCTACACCAAAATTATCTTGCGCTATACGCAACACCGTATTAGCTTGCAGAATGCGCAACACTATTCTTGGATCTTGTAACACACAATTTCAAGTTTATTTGATAGTAGTTATTCTTCGGAACATTGAGTGTATATATATATATATATTCAATGTATAAATGAAATATGGTTGGATTCTGTTATACGCAACAACAAAGGATTCTTGCACTACACACAACCATAACTTGGCTTACATTACACACAATCGCGACCTTCCACGATAGCATGTGTTGTACGCAATACCGAGTTTCACGAAACAACGATATGTTATTAAAATATTATATAAACAAGCAGTTATGAATAGTAATGACCACTTTTTGAAATTTTATTTTTCAAAATTGACTTCATTTTTTGATTCTGAATATCGAAATTAGCCTACTCTGAATATTTGGTAATTTTCTGAAAACATTCAATTTTTGATGAATAGTGAAAACACTGGGTTACTATTTAAAAACCGACTTTTTATATAAATAATTACTTATTATATTTAAATTATTTTAGGTGAAAATTGATATATAATACCTATATAAGTTCAATGTAATTCATTGGAGTCATTTTTTAATAATTATAGATATATAAAAATTTTATTGAACTTTTCACCGTCTTTTACCCACCTCCTAGGAGAATTTGAAATTTTACATAAAAGATAATTTTACCGCTTCTATGAGTGGAATTTCGAATATCGGAGAGACACGGTTAATATAAAGTAGTAAAATGTGGTTCAATAAGATAAAAATATTTTTTGGTGAAATAGTAACTTTTTACTTTTATTTACCATAGTTAAAAGTAAATAGGGTAATTATGGGTACAATTGATATTATTATTACCCTAACACATGTCCTAATTCTATTGGATAAGTTTAATTAGACCAAAAACAACATTAGGAATAGAATATTATCATTTAGGTCCACTGGGATTAGATTAGGTCATTTATTATTATTTTATTTAAAAAAGAGTTACAATAGTTAAAATCAAAGTTTAATAACTAAAACATTTTTAATATAGGGTAATACATAAGATAAATTAGTCTATAATTATTCATTAGAAATATAAAACGTTTTCATACCTAATGGTATTTTATTTATAATTTTTAGACATTAAATAATTTAATTTATTTATGACACAATGACGATGCAGTAATTACCTTATTAATGAAATATTAACATAATTGATGTTATAAATACCCAAATAAATGTAATTTTAGACTTTTTATGAATTAAAAAATTTTACTAGGTTAATATGACATGTTATTATTTATTTAATTAAATTTTGTCGAACTAATCATGCTCTTATGATTTTCAAAAAAATCAATTACCAAATAGTTTCAAAATTGATATAAATAGTTTTTAAAACAAATATTATATTATTAATTGTTATAATATTCTTAATAAACTAAGGTTCAGCCAAATGACTTAGATAAGGTTATATATATTAATAATTAACCACCTGGGGTTCGTTTGTCTTGTTATAGTAAGTTTATTAACCATATAGTGTAAGAAAACAAGAAGACACAGTAAAAGTTAGGTTATTTAACTTAGAGTTAAATCTAAAAGATAAGGTTAAAATAGTAACCTAAACTTGTCTAAAACCTATTGGTTGAGAGTATTTCTACCCATCCTCACTTTATCTTAGAAATAAATCAATTGGGATCTATTATAAACTGAATATGATTTTATTATAAAATAATATTTTATGTTTTTTCAAACGTGCCCCTCTCCTCCCTTATAAAAAGGGCACCCCTTCCCTATTCTCTTCACACCATTTTGAGCATTGAAGCTCAGCCAACCCCTGACCATTTATCATCTCCACTTCCCTAGAAATATTCTGAAGGTTCTGGTCTTCTCAAAAGACCAACTCTACTTCCTTAAGAGGAAGCTTAAAGGAGGTGCGTCGAAGAAGAGTTAATCTCTTCTTCTGATTCTCTCAAGTTTCTTTCTTCTTCTACTTCATATTATTTAGTTGTTTCATTATAAAGTAATAACATGAGTTTTACTTATATACTGATATGTTATTATAAATATGAAAAACCCTATTTCACCTTCTATCTATCCTACGTAAAATGAAATCACCACGCGTGCGTACGTACGGAATATAGTCTCTGCGCCGTGGTGTAATCTGTTTTCGACCACCACCTTACTTGGATGGGTATAATAGTGTAAATAAATAACTATGTATTATTATTATAAAGTGATATTTATTATGAGATATTATACATACACTTCAATACAATTCCACGATCATGTAATGATATCATCGCTCATGCGTAAGTACAGACTACCGTCTCCATTGCGTGATAAGATTCATTCTTCATGTTAACCATTCATGAATGATTATAAAGTATATATAATAAATAATAATGAAATATAGGACATAATAATGATACTGGATTTATGTATATGTATATATATATGTATGTCCTATACTTAATTCCATTCAATTCAATAAGGAAATGAAAACAGCGTTCATGCGTACGTACGGCCTACCGTCTCCATGAACGGTGTATTTCATTCCATTTATCAATCTATCATATATATATGTATATGATGAATATATATTATATATATAAATCATGTTTTACATTCTTGAATCATGTAAATCAGGATATAAGTAATAATATCAAGAACAACAATTCGGAACATGTACAATAAATGTAACGATTTTACCCAAACCACTGCTTTTACATCGAATTTACAAAATAACGGGTAATATAAAGTCATTTGTAAACCATATATGATATCATAACAATGATTATGATTCTTTATTAAGTCAATGACATTATTTAAATCATTATACCAGAGGTTCGGATAAATACGAAGCATATCGGTCATATGGTAAGGCATAATTATTCCAATCTCGTTCTTATCAGAGATTGTTTATTCGTAAGTATTTACTAGGGCTGTTTTTATCATCCATGTACATGTTTTATAAAAGTGTTTTTATGTATGTTTAAGGTCCCTTTTACCCATTTTTTACTTTTACCACATGTTATGAAAGGAATATCTCTTTTGTTTACCGTATGAGGAACTTTTTGACTTTTTCGACAAAAGTACGAGAAGAATGTTTTTTTGACTTACATGGAATGAATGGATTTTTACAGTTTTATAATGTCTTACTTTCATGAAGTTTACTCTACAATATTTCATGGTTATTTTCAATAAAATCCTTTTCTTTTAAAATTGCATGGCATTTTTTGCTAAGAAAATTATTTTCAGAAGAAATGTTATTTTCCTCAAGAATTCTTTTCAAGTGTTTTATCAAAACCATTTTCCATCTAAGATTACATTATTTGATATGTGATTTACATGGTTTCACTATTATTATGATGAAACAATATCCATTTGTTTTATATGGATTATGTTATAATGGGATGATGTTTATGAAACCCATTTTTATTCATTGGGTTATGATGAATGATTTATGTTTATGTTGTGGAAAAAATAAGAATGATTTCTTTATGAGATGGGTGGGGCATATATATCCCTCCAATGCATTGGGTAAAGATTTATATCTCATGATATAGACATGACTGGAATGGTATGTTAATCCGGTTTAGTGTTACAGGACTGAAATGAGGAGTGAACTCAATTCAGAAAGGGAATTTGTCCACTAAGATGGTCATGGCAGTAATGCCTTGGATACTATGGAAATCATAACATGTGCTTAATGGTTGTCACAATTACATGTTTTCTTCCCATGCTATTTTATCTTTATTTATGTTTCTTTATGATCTATGCCTTACGTACTTCCATGTTTTATGTCATTGCTCAAGAATTTGATGTTTAAACATTATGATCATGTTTTTAAGTTCAAATGTATATGATTTGTTTTATTTTCTCCATGCTTACCCTTACTAAGTATTTGAGTTCACCTTTTATATGTTTTCTTTTCCCCAGGATTTAATGAAAGGTTTCAGGTAAGAAAAAAAAAGGGAAGATCTTTATGGGAGATATTGAAGATCATTCACCATGATTAAAAGATTATATTCCATGTTTCAAAAGTCACTAAACTATTACGGTCCTTGTGTGTCTGTATTTGTTATGTATTAAGTATTTCATAAAAGTAATGTAATTTCCATGTACATCAAGCTTCGGTTCTCTACAACGGAATTCCTGGTGTCCGACAGAGTACAGCATTCAATGCCCTACTCGGAAGTTCATGGATCTATAAGCACATGGTCATTCCTTCATCCTACCACCAGTGTATTAGGTACTGCGTCAATGGAAAAAGTGGAACATTGCACACAGAAAAGGCCCCTTCCGAGCTTTCCGAGTAACATTACATTGACGCCGGGTTCTATGATCGAAAGAGAAAGAAGCATTTGGTCTATGGTGTCAACTCGATCCATACTCCAAATGGCCTGGAAATAGTTATTGATGACCCCATCAGGTAGCTTGGAAGAGATTATGTCATTCCCATTAACCATGTTGAAATTAGGAGTTCAAGTACGGACATCCACTCTGATGTACTCATGACTTCAGCCACGATGGTCGAGCATGAAAATGCGGGAACATCTGCCAACCCTCGATCTGGGGATGAATACTCGAGTAAGGACTCCCACGACACCATGCCTCCGGACTCCCAAGATCTCGTGTTAGGGGATCTCTCCTCATCAGATCATAAAGATGAGGACTTGGGAGAAGAATAGGGGCAATATCTCAGGGATGCACCTCTTGCATTTGAGGAGGGTATCTCCACCACAGTGGACGAGCTCAGGGATATAAACCTAGGTATCGAGGAAGATCCAAGGCCTACTCTCATTAGTGCATCCCTACCCCCCGACGAGGATGAGGTATATACATCTTTCCTGAGGCAACATCAGGATTTTTTTTCTTGGAATTACACAGAAATGTCGGGACTCGATCCCGAAGTAGCGACGCGTCACCTGGGTCTTCCAGAACACCATTAGGGCTATAAACAGGCTGCCAGAAGGACGCATCCATCACATGCCGCCAAAATATATGCTGAAGTTGATAATCTCATTAAATTAGGCTTCATTTGGGAGGTCTAGTACCCCATTTGGTTGGCCAACATCGTCTCTGTCAAGAAAAAGATTGGACAAATCTGTGTCTACATTGGATTCAGAGATCTCAATCGGCATTGTCCGAAAGATGATTTCCCGGTCCAGATCACCGAATTATTAATCGATGTGACGGCCAGGTACGAGGCTCTATCCTTTGTGGACGACTATTCTGGATATAATAAAATAAGGATGTCCCGAGAAGATGAATAAGAAACTGCCTTCAGGGCCCATCAAGGGGTATTCTGTTACAGGGTCATTCCCTTTCGTCTCAAGAACTCTAGAGCCACATATCAGGGTGTCATGCATCGGATCTTGAAACCATTCCTGGGGAAATTAATTGAATGTTATGTGGATGACCTGGTGGTCAAGTCCAGACAATGCTCAGATCACCTGTCAGACCTTGAGACCATATTCAACAAACTTCTACAGCATATCTTGATGATGAACCCCTTGAAATTCACCTTTGGGGTTACCTCAGGGAAATTTTTGGCTTCATCATACGCCATCGTGGCATCAAAGTCGGCCCTGAGAAGACAAAAGCTATCCTTTTATTACCACCTCCTCGAAATCTCACAGAGTTGAGGGGATTTCAAGGACACCTAGACTATATTAGGCGGTTCATAGCCAACCTGTTAGGAAAATGTTTTCCCTTCACTAGGTTAATGAAAAAGGGGGTCGCGTACCAATGGATGGATGACTGCTAAGAGGCGTTAGACAACTTGAAGAAGTACCTCTTAAGCCCAATGGTGCTCATTCCCCCAGTTGAAGGAAGACCTCTCATATTGTACGTGACATACTTAGAGCGATCACTGGGAGCCTTCCCTGAACAAAAGAACGATGCTGGCAGTGAAAATAGTCTCTATTACCTCAGTTGAACAATGATTGATTCTGAGACTCGATACTCAATCATTGAGAAGAGCTGTTTAGCCTTGGTCTTCACGGTTCAAAAGCTACGACATTATCTGCAGCATCACGAAGTCCATTTGGTCTTGCGTAATAACCCACTCAAGTACATCCTCAGCCGCCCGATGCTAACCGGATGCCTATCCCGATGGGTGGTCATCCTGCAACAGTTTGACATCCGTTTTGTGCCTCAAAAAGCCATAAAGGGCCAGGCATTAGTAGAATTTCTGGCAGAGCACCCTTTGACAGGGACCACTACACCGGATGCTGAGCTACCTAATGAAGACATCTTCTTAGTTCGAGAGCAGTTCCCTGCTTGGGAAATGTACTTCGACAGCACATCCTGAAGCCCAACCAGGAAGAGGATGGAGGATCCCAGATTCAAAAAAGTGGGTTTGGGAATAATACTCAAGTCCCCAGAAAAGGCAGTCTTTCCATATTCCTTTCTCTTATTAGAAGGATGTATGAAAAATGAATCGGAATATCAAGCTATCGTTGCAGGACTGGAACTCACACTCCAGGCACAAGTATAGCACCTTAATGTAAAAGGTGACTCAGAACTAGTCATCAAGCAAGTCAATGGTGACTATTCTATTAAAAAGGAGAAGATGGTCCCCTTGTTTGACCATGTATGAGGGTTAATGGCAGAATTCTCCACAGAAACAACATTAACCTATATTCCCCGTTCTCAGAACACTTAGGCTGATGCATTAGCCAACGCGGCCACAGCCCTAGCTGACCCAGGACAGGATGAAACAGTTATCAGTATTGCTCATCGTCGAATGGTATTTCCATTTTTTCAGACCAAGATGGAAGAAATCCATGACGTCAGTTCTATCCCCGAGCCATATTCTCCTGCCACTAGCTGGATGACCCCCATTAAAAACTACCTTCAATGGGGAGAACTTCCATCAGACAGGGCTGAACAAGAGCAAAATACAGAGAAGGGCAATCTACTTTGTCCTATATAGTGGCGAGGGTTAGCAATAGGTCCTCTACAAACGAGGCCTCAATGGATTGCTTCTCAGATGTGTTGATGGAGAAGAAACCGTTATCGTAATGAATGAAGTACATGTTGGAGCTTGTGAAGCACATCAATCGGAGACCAAGCATTCCCATCAGGTTCGAAGGCTTGGGTACTACTGGCCCACAGTGGCATGAGATTGAGAACGCTTTACTGTGAAATTACACTCATTCCAAATTCATGCCAACTTCATACACCAACACCTGGAGTTACTTCATCAAGACAAGTACTCCTGGACATTTTCTGTCTGGGGGATGGACGTCATGGGACCATATCCTCCCGCCACGTCCAAAAAACTGAAGTATAACCTCACGACAACTGACATCTTTTCCAAATGGGCATAATCCATACCTCTCAAGGAAGTTGGGGCAAGAAATATTGTCAAATTTGTGAAGACCAATATCATCACCAGATTTGGTGTCCCTCATACCATACTGACAGACAACAGCACTAACATCTGCTCTGCTGAATTGGAGAAACTATACCATGATTATGGTATCAAGGCTAACCACTCATCCCGCTACCACACAGCGGCCAACAGACAGATAGAGGCTTTCAACAAGACCATGTCCAACATTCTTCTGTAAATGGTGGACAAAGACAAGAAGTCATGGTTGGATAAACTCCTCCCTGCATTGTGTTCTTTTCAAATAATAATCTACACTGCTACTCAGGCTACCCCATACTCATTGGTGTACGACATAGAGGTGGTCCTTCCCATTGAACTCCAACTTCCCTCACTCTGTGTTTCCATCTATGATCACTTATCCAATGATGAGTAGTCAAAAAAGAGGCTAGGTGAGTTGGAATAGCTAGACGAGAAGCGGTTGCACACTTTGCACCATCTAGAGGTATACGAGAACCGGATCACATGAGCCTTCAACAGAAAGGTTCGTCTTTGGTCTTTCTTGGAAGGAGAATTAGTGTTGGTCCTTCGGACCCCAATGATACTCAGAAATAATCTTCCAAAGGTGGATCCCAAATGGGAGGGACCATACTTTGTACACAACGTCTACTCCAACGGAGCATATACCCTGATCTCCATGAACGGGAAAGTCCCCACGACTCCTACCAATGTGATATTCCTAAAGAAGTATTTCTCATAAAAACCAAAAGTGGAGTACGCCCTCACCGCATGACGTTAAACATCATGGAGTTCGTCCTTACCGCACGATGTTAAACTGCACGGAATCTAATAATGCCCTACGCCCTCACCGCATGACGTTAAACTCCATGGAGTACGTCCTTACCGCACGACATTAAACTGCACGGAATCTAATAATACCCCTCATCCGAACCACATGACGTTAAACTATATGGATTTCATCCTTATCGCACAAAATTAAACTACACGGATAATGAAAGTTATGAATGAATTCTGCCCCCGTGTATGGACCAGACCTACACAGGGTGTATTCCATGTCCTCACCGCATGACGTTAAACTGCATAGATTTTAGAGAACTATGAACGGCTTGATTCCTTCACTTGCAGGATACATATTGACACCAAGATCCCCTATCCTGGCCCATCCACTCCCAAATAAAAGTTAAGAATGCCTTCAGCCCCAGTGTATGGACTAGACCTACACGGGGTGTTTTCCTCGTCCTCATCGCATGATGTTAAATTGCACGGATTTCATAGAACTACATACAGATGGATTCCTGCCCTAGCAGGATACGTAGTGACGTTGGGATCTTGTATCCTGGCCCAGCCACTCCCAAATAAAAGTTAAAAATGCTTTCTTCCCCTCGTGTACGGACCAGACCTGCACGGGGTGTTCTTTTTCCAGAGAACTATGTGCAGCTTGATTCCTACCCTCACAGGATACGTAGTGACACCGGGGTTCCCCGTCTAGGCTCAACCCCATGAATAAAAGATAAAAATTCCCTTTCCCCCCGTGTAATGACCAGACCGTCATGAGGTGTACTCCTCGTCCTTACCGCATGACGTAAAACTGCACGGATAGCTAGATTTAAAAATGCTCCATTTTCCTCATGTATGGGATAGACCTTCACGTGGTGTATTTTTGCGTCCTTGTTGCACGATGTTAAACTTCAGAGACAATAATGTTAAAAATTCCCCCTTCCCCCGTGTATGGACCAGACCTACACTGGGTGTATACTTAATCATTAAAACATGACGTTAAACTGAATGGAAGTCGTCCCCACCGCACGACGTTAAAATACACATACCCCCTTTCCTTTCATGTCGGGTTACCCTCGTCCTTAGCGCATGACATTAAACTGCATGGAGTTCATCCTCACCGCATGAAGTTAAACTTCACGGACTTCGTCGCGACCCATCCATGACACATGGTGATATGAGATGGAGATACTCCTTGCACATTTGGTTGCATCCTCTTCATACATCAGACTCCACGACCTGGATAATTATGGATCTTCATAATCCCATATGGTCATCGTAAGTGGAAAGTCATCGACCCGTGGACACCTTTGCATGAATATGCATACCATTCCCTCAGCGGCTCTGCATATTGATATCCCCTGGCTCGTCTACCAAAGGCAAGATTTCCTCAGGCGACACTCTTCCTAGCTTCGTACGACTACCGGCCTCAGAGCCCCCATATCACATCTCCCGATCCAAAAAATTTATGGAGCAGTGGTTTACAAGTTCATTCTCCTTTTCACATCCAAATGTTGCCAGGGTACCCCTACCTGGCTAGCCTATGTGTCCGCCGGTGGTTCACATAGAGACCTACGTCAACGAGCATCAAGCCAGGACATGGCTACTTTGACTCAATAGGTAATTACAGTGAAGATGTTTCTTGTATACTCAGACACCATTATCCCCATGTGCCAAACTCTGCACTGTGAGAAATTGCGAATCCTCATAATAATTCATGTCCATCGGAAGTGTAATGTTTTTATCCGGGGGACACCTTTGTACGACTATGAATACCATGCCCTCAGCGGCTCGACATAATGATAGCCTCTGGCTCGTCCATCGAAGGCATGATTTCCTTGGGTGGTACTCTTCCAATCTTCGTACGCTTACCGACCTCAGAGCCCCCACGCCACACCTCCAGATCCCAGAAAACTCAAAGTTGCAGTTTACAACCTTCATCCCCCACATTGTTCCAAGTATATTAGAACATGTTGGCCCAGATATCCTTTGAGTGACTGCAGTAATAGCCACCCAATGGTCCGAGCTCTATTACTGCTAAACTAGGAGTACCTTGTCCTTACCGCACGACGTTAAACTGCATGGAGTGAAGGTACACCCACTTGCACAAAATAAATCAGTGCAGGGAGATCTTTAAGCCTTAACAGTTACCAGGGACGAGTATGCCCGACATGTTCAGACATTTCCTTCCCCGATGACAGACTTCGTGGCCCGGAAAATTTTGGATCTTCATAACCATTCATGGACATCAGAAGTGGAAGGTCATCGATCCGAGGACACCTTTGCATGACTATGCATACCATGACCTCAGTGGCTATGCATATCGATAGCCCCTGGCTCATATACCAAAGGAAAGATTTCCTTGGGCGACACTCTTCATAGCTTTGTACACCTACCAGACCTAGAGCCTCCATGTCATCTCTCCTGATCCAAGAAGCCCTGGAACCATGATTTACCCCATCAACCCCCCTCCACATCTTGGACATGCCAGGATACTTAGGCCCAGTTACATTCTAATCATGAGCGGCTTTTTTAACTACGTCCTTGCCGTATGACATCAAATGGCACGGATTATATCTTTACTGCTTGGCGTAAGGCTGCAAAGACCAAGAATTAAACATCCAGGGGAATGCCTCCAAGGGAAAAATCAATTTCACTGGTTTAATAATGATCCTTGTCCTTACCACACAAAGTTAAAATACACGGTCAATCATCCTTATGACATGACATTAAACTACACAGCATTGGAAAAGGAAAGATGAATTCCCCCGTCCTCACTGCATGATGGTAAACTGCACACCACCTTTGAATAATTCTCCCCGTCTTTATCGCATGATGTTAAACTGCACGGTCAAACCCGTCACGGGTTCAGTAAAGAACATAGTCTTTTCTCTATCATTTAGTGCACGGGTCATATCGGCACAAGCCACCGTCTCACACCGTGTGAGAAGGGATTACATCACCCATTATCGGGAAGTTCAGTCTAGATGTTTCCCCCGTATACAGGCACCCTCTCATCATAAACCATAATTTGTACTTAGAAAAACCCGAACTCTCATAATCCACCCCTGGTGGTCCTGAATCTCAAACATCACTGAAGTTGTTTGGATATCGGCGGAATACAATCATTGACCCAAGGACACCTTTTCATGACTATGCATACCATGCCCCTAGTAGCTCTGCATATTGATCACCCCTTGCCCATCTACCAAAGGCAGGATTTCCTTAGGCAATGCTTATCTCTGAATGACTCTTGGCCTCTGAGCCCCCATGTCTATCCCAGGATTTAGAAACCCTCTGAGTTACATTTTACCAACCTCTTTCACAACCCTACCTGAATATGGTGGAATGTCTCTAACAAGATTACTGAGGACGAGGAGAAGTCATTCCATTCCAGATGATGTCCTAGCTGTATGACTTTAAACTGTGCCAAGCCCCAACCGTCCTTTATTCTAGATAAATGCGTATGATAGGAACCTTTCTTCCACACTGCTGATTGATATAGATGTTCTCAAAACCTTTAAGATGTCGCATACCCTTTCTGAGCAACCCACGGTGGATTTCATAATTATCCAAGCCACCCATGGTGGTTTCCATAAGCCAGACTTTCATGAAGTCCTATGGCTATCATAAATGGAGAGTCATTGAATTAAGGACACATTTGCACGATTATGCATACCATGACCTTAGTGGCTTTGCATATTGATTTCCCATGGCCTTTCTACCAAAGGGAATATTTCCTTAGGCAATGTTCCTCCCACCCCTGCATGCCGACGTGGCTCCCATGCCTTGAGACATGCCCTGCATGTCATTCAAATTTAAACACACTCCATCCAAATGCGTCTGAAGGACACAGAGACATATTTTAATCAACCAAACCCCATTTGGTACCTTTCTCCACCATATTTGGTCAATGTTGTTCGACCTAAAACATCAGTAATGATAGTCTTGATGGCAGGACTTTAAACTGCCCAAGAAAAGATGCATAAAGCCAGTTAGGCCGAAAACCCAAAATGGGAGACCTAAGAAAAATTTAGGCCATACCCACTGGGTTCACACTAAATGATCCCAGGAAAAATTAGGGCATTAAAAATAAAAGACAAAATGTTTGTAGGGTTTTTCTACAAAACCCTAGAAATAGTCGAACTATGCTCGCTGGATCCCATGGTACAGGAAAATGTTAGAGCCCATTTTATTTTTATCAATGGTCTTGGACTCTAATTATTCTATGTTCAGGGAATTAACATATGCAGCGATCGTGCCAAATAATTTCTATCATAGGAGAAGACGAAAAGAGCAATGAGGAGAAATATTTCTTTGTTCCATAACAAAGTTGGAAGGAATGGAATCCACAATCCGGAGCCTCCTCCAGCGTGAAAGGTTATTACAGAAGGTTTTAGGAGGATTCAAAAATTTGTATCAGGCGCTGGTGATAATCCTCGATTGTTTGAGAGAGATTCTGTAGTATGTCCGTTTCAGCTTCTGCACTAGCCTGCAACTCTTCCGCCTCCTGGGCCGCCTTTGTGCTCGCCCTCATTTCCTTATCCATCCGCCTCTCCCATTCTTCAATTATGGTGGAAACGTTGGCCTCTTCTTTCTATAGTCGATGTATCTCATTCCTCAGCACTTCTAGGTGAGAACGATGCTCAATAACTTCTCCATGGAGCCTCGCAACTACCCCGACGTGATCATGAGCCTCTGTTAGGCAAAGCAATCGGGTTGCGGAAAGGTAGGATTCAGATTCAGCAAGAAAAAAGGTGAAATTCAAAACCCCCCAGTCGTTCCTGATCAGCAACCACCTTCTTGACTATGTCATAAACACCATGATAGTCAAAGCCATCAAATCCCAACAGCATAAAAAATTGCGTAGCCTCGGTAATTTGGTTGGCATCTCGACGAAGGGCGTTTGAGAGATCATCCTCCAGATTTTCTCCCAAGCCCTTTGGCGAGAAGGAGAATACTACAAAGGAATTTTGTATCAAGATCAGAATCACTCCCAGACGAGGAAACATACTCGGGGATGAACGTCACTACGGATGGATCCGATGCGGTTTCACCCGCGAACTCTGGCACTACGGCAACTTCACCCCCGGAAGTTGTGGTCATAGGCATGGTTGGGTCTGACGACACAATCACCAGCACCAAAGGTTGTGGTCCTGAAGCCTGAGAGTCAATCAGAAAGATAAGTGCCCCTAACTAGAAAGGGGAAGAAAAAAGAGTCAGGGGAAAAAGATTAGGGAGCCTACTCCTGATCGTCAAATCGTCGGCATCCTGAAGCTCCACACTGCCGAGACAGCCACTCGAGGAAGATGCCACATCCCCAAAAGGTAGAGAAACCCTGGGAATCACCAGGGGAATCCAGAACCTATGACCATACCCAAGGCCAGCAACTCCCAAAGCTGCCCCCAAGCGATCGGCTACGGAGATCAAGCCAGTGAAAATCACTCCCCCGGTAAATAAAATGATAGCACGCTCCAGTTTCTCAATGACTGGCCTAATGGAAGGCTCCTCCTCTGCCGCCACGAGACCCACTGGGTCTGAGGCACTTGGCCCTGTCAGATCTGAGGCCTCTTCGGTAATCATCGGCACCCCATCCACGCCCACAATTATAGAGTCTGTTGGATCGGCGGGAGTCTCGGCTTCCAGTTGTACCTCCTCGGGCATATCTCTGGTAGATGAAGGGGTAAGGAGAGCATCTATGTCATTTTCCCTATTAGTGGGGCCCATTGTATCATCACGCTTAGGGGTGACTGCGGGTGATCCCCCAGATGATAAAGGGATAGGTTGTACAGTCGCTTGGGTAGCCACGACAAGGTCTCTGAATGGCCCTGTACCGTAGCTCCAGAAAAGTCAACAACTGACAGAATCAGAGCATACGAGTTGGTAATCAAAGAAACGGGAAGTCGCAATTACCTGACGTCCCCTGCCTGATCCATTCCAACAAACGGGATGCCTGATGACGCCTCTAGATCTGCCCTGGGGACAATTCATTGCTCGGCACACTAGGAGGAGCTGGGGGAGGAAAGTTCCTAGCTGGGTCTGCAATGGTCGCCTCCATAAGATCAGATGTGTTTGGAGATCCCTCCTTGGTGATCCCCATGTCCGAAAACTCGTGTTCACCAGCCGCATTCCCACGGGGAGTATACTCTTGTGAGGGAATTGACCCATGGGATTCCTTAGTGCCCTGCATAAAATTGAATGGGGAGGAGAAACCTTAGAGCCTCCACAATAAAGGAGGAAGAAAGTCATAATGGGAAACAGAACAACCTCTTCTTCAGGGTCAGACAATTGGGGATGTCTAATCATCATGGACACCCGGTTGGTCCCATAGAGTCAGTTTCGGAGTGAGTGCATGTATGCGTCCATCTCCTTCAATGACGCAACTATGTCACCCAAGTCCTCTTCCAAATGAAGGTGTGGCGGAGCGAAGATAACCCAAATACCTGGGATCATGAGAGGGATCGTTTGGAGTGATGTCGAAACCACTTCATCTGAGCCCCTCACCCTTAGGTCATCCCAAATACTCCATGTGTTTGGGAATGCGGCCGTAATAGGAATGGATTGCCTGGAAGGATCAACTTGAGAGGGTCGGACAGCGGTAGGGGTTGGTAGGGGCGCTAATGGCTGTATTTGTGTTCCAGATCTCGCCACTACCCTAGAACTCTCTGGGGATTCCTGTGGATGGGACCTCACAGGTAGGGAGGGGAATTCCCTTGCTTCAGCCATGACGGGGAGATCATCGAAATCATCGCCCCCTAAAGAGTGGTCACTTCCTTCCCCCTCCTCATTCATCACCGGGTGCAGCATGGCCTAGACTCAGTGGGTTGATATTGCGTAACCCTGGAGAACTTAAATATAGGCTTCGAGATCCTGGAGATACCGATTGACCCGCTCTGGGTCCAAATCATAAACGATGTCAATAGGGGCAGATATGTAGCTAAGTCGGTCAAATGCCACTTTTGATTCCTAAAGATACTACCACAGAGAACGGGGGTACTGGCTACGATAGGATGATCGACCTTTGAACTCGTCCCATTGGCCCCAGGCCGTCGGGAAGGCAGCATCTGCAGGAATAACCAACCCCCCTCGGGTGTCTTTGAGGGCATGAGAGGATACACATCTATCTGTTAAAATCTTCCTCCAGGGCTCGGGTCCCACAATGAGCGGCAAAAAAGTGATCAAGTTTGCATTCAATGGCAGCTTCCTCACGGGCCATGATAACTTGGCAAGCAAGAGAATGGAACTGCCGATAGTCAAAGCCACCTGACCCCAAACCCAGGAAGAGTTTTCGAAGAGCTTCGGTCTTAGTTTCCATCTCAGCTAGAGTATTTTCAGCAATGAACTCTCAAATCTAAGGCCAGGCCCACCTGCGCATCGCCCGGTGGTCCGCCATGACACGAGGATCTTTGGTATCCTCACCGGATAGCATGAGAATGAAATCTGGCATTGCAACCATCGCATGCATGTGCTCGCTAGAAGTTGGTTCCGAATCTGGAATGTTTGGAGATTCTGACCCATGTTTAGGCTTGGGGATCATGTTTCTAAGCCCAATATCAACCGGTAAAACTTCCGGGATTTTCTCTCTAGGACCCAGAACCAGAGGGTCATCCTCATCTACATTCAAGATGGATGAACCCGTCTGAATTTTGGACACCGAAGGGCTGGGAGAGGAAAATCCCCTGAGTCTCTTTGATCGATGATCCATCAGTCGATCCTACCTTAGAGCTGATGAGGAAGGTGTAGTGGACACAACAACTGCAGTACCTCCGGATTTGGGAACTTTCCGGATGACCTTCATTAGGATCCCATCGGGATAGTGTTTTTCCCACGCTTTTTCATACTCCATGGAAAGGCCGGCGGCCGCCCCCACGACAGGCAGGGGAATGATTGTGTCAGATCCCTCCCGCTTCATCATTTTCCACCATTGACGAAGTATGGCTGGGTGCAGTCCACGAGCATGAGGAGGGGAAGGTAAACATGGACTTTCATGCACCCAAACTGGCGATAAAAACGATACGGGACATATAGCTCGCACATAGAAACCTCGTTGATTCGCGCAGACAGAAATACATCCCGCAAAGAGATCATGTAAGAACGCTACTCCAGGATCCCCTGGCGGTTTTCAACTAAGATGCCATAAGGGGTGGGGTAGGGAGTGAAAGAAAACTGGGAGAAGTCACTCAGAAGCCCGAGGACTTCACCAGAGCTGAGGGATTTCAAGCGAACTCTAGCTATATCAAGCAGGGGAGGCCCAAAAGTAGTAAGAGGGATGACCGTGTTGTGACGATACTCATAACAGCGACAATGATATGATACCCATCCATACAAAAATTGAAATGGCCCACTCATATGGAAGGGTGACCCGCCCTTCTCCATGTGACCCAACAGTTCATAAATACGATCCAATGTAGGCATGACCAAATTCACCAGGAGGCCCCCTGCCAGCTCAACTGCCATCATCAGGGTGCAGGCCCTAATGTGAGGATTAATATCCCGAGAAGGGAATATCCACCCGCTCAGGAACATAGCAAACAAACTAGCCAGCCGGATCATAGGCGGCACACCGGTGCGCACCTCATAACCCCATGAAAGGTAGTCGCCCGCCTCCAGAACTGCCCAATTGGAACCTGGGGTGGTTCGTGACTGTTAAGAAGGATGAGTCCTGGGGCGCTTGATCCTTGACACAAGACCATTGGTGTTTAGAAATAACCCTATCTTGGTACTATAGGTAATAAGAGAGCGAGTACGCAAGGCCTAAGCCGGTGATTACTCTGACATAACTAGAAGATCCCTCACCAATAAAGGAACTTGTTCGACGTTGTCCCATGCGTCGAGGGCAGACCAAAAATTTATCATACATTTCACCAATAACCAGGATCCCTTGCAATTGATGGATACCCCACAAATTAATTCCAACTTCACCATGGGCAAGGTGAAATTTATTAGTGCTTGAACACCAGTGACTGAGTAGGTCTATCAGGACCATGGATGGTGGGTAAATAGCAAATTGGAAATCCCACACTGCGGAGTATAAGTTGACTGCTTCCAGTAATTCGGGAGACTCCCAGTAGTGATGATGGACCCAGAAATCCCAGGCCCAGTCATTTGAGAAGAGCCCGCCAGACCGAAGATCCCACCTATGAATCCACCCTGCATCAGGATCTACTCGAGCAAGGTTGATAATATAAGGTTAACTCTTGAAGACAGCTTCCTGAGAAAATTTTTGGGCATGCTGATCACTTTGGGTCCAAACAGAGCCTCTCAAAATGAAGGTGTCTTTCTGGTCAGATTCGGAAACCATCTCCCCCGATTGGGTAAGGTTCTCCTGAATACACTTGGACGATGCTTCCAAGAAAGGAGAAGGAAGTCCTAAGAATGTGGGGGGAATAGGGACATCGTCTTGAAGAATGAATCCATAATGCAGAATCTGATTTGATAGTGGATAATCCAAGAGCTCAGGAGGGAGCAAGTCTTTCAAGACACCATCATCAGGAACGATGGACTGACTAGGGTCCTCTTGGATGTTCTCCGCTCTGTGAATCATATCTAAACGTCTCCCTGAACCAGTTGGGAGAGGCTCTGCAGCAGGCCTTGGTGCAGAATAAGGGGGAACCATATTTTCTCCCTGCACAACAAGAGCCAACAAGCGGTTAGTCCGGAATAAAAAAATTCGGACAAAAATTCCAAATATATGGCTGAGGATCAGTTGAGGATCCTTCATAGCAATGTCCGGGAGGAGGCCTCAAAGGATGGTTCACGATGACAGCATCCCATGAACCATCCCTTCATGAAAGTACTCTGTGAAACCCTGGCCAACGAAGCATTGGCCAGGAGACTACAGACCAAGTTGCTCCATGAAATTTCAATATCGAATTTAAGTGGTTAAGTTCGGAAGACTTAGAAACTTTAAAAGTTCAGAATATTTTAGTCTGTGGAGCATCGAAACTGTGGAGCATCGAAACCGCGGAGCACCAAAATTGTGAAGCAAGTTCCTACGTGGCCCATCATGAATTACTATTTTATCATGACTTATGTTTCTTTATGATCTATGCCTTACATACTTCCATGTTTTATGTCATTTCTCATGATTTTGATTTTTAAACATTATGATCATGTTTTTAAGTTCGAATGTATATGATTGTTTTATTTTCTCTATGCTTACCCTTACTGATCATTTGAGCTCACCCTTTATATGTTTTCTTTTCCCCAGGATTTAAAGAAAGGTTTTAGGTAAGAAAACAAAAATGGGAAGATCTTTATAGGAGATGTTGAAGATCTTTTACCACGATTAGAAAATTAAATTTTGAGTTTCCAAGGACACTAAACTATTACGGTCCTTGTGTATCTATTTTTGTTATGTATTATGTTTTCCTCAAAAGTAATGTAATGTCTATGCACGTCAAGCTTTGGGTCTCTACAGTTGGTATCAGAGGAAAGGTTTACTTAACCTTTGGAAACTAGGATGCGAAAACTTTAGTGAGATCCCAAGAGATATTTCTAAGGTATGTCTAGGGATGTCCCTAAGGTTAAGTATAAGTATAGGTTATATTCCTGGAATTACGGTAATGATATTAGAATTAAACCTAAGATGTTAGATATCGAAGGTACTCCCCCTTCCTTATGTAGTTTTCCCTAGCATGATTTTTTCCTCTCACACTATTCTTTTTGGGTTTTAGACGATGGCTGGAAACCGAAGGAACCGTGTTGATCAATGTAATGGAAGATACAATGATTTTCCTCCTGAACAAACAAACGTTATGGGATATGGAGTGAGAAATCTTATTTCCATACATACGCAAGATATGAATCATTCTCGACATCCAAATGAGCAGAGAGGGGAACAATATTCTATTGAGTCCTTCATGAGGAAACATCGACCTTCTTTTAGTGGGTCTTCTGATCCACTTGTTGCTGAAAAATGGATCAGTACCATTGAAAAGATATTTTCCATACTTCGCTGTTTGGAACATGAAAAAGTCATTCCGGATATTTACCGTTTAAAAGGTGAAGTAGATCAATGGTGGAATCTAATTAAGAATACGAGGCCCCAAGATGAAATTGAATCCATGGTATAGGATGAGTTCAAGAACTTATTTTTCAAAAAGTATTTCCCTCATATTCTTCGAACAAAGATGGAAAAGGATTTCCTTTAGCTTAAGAAAAAATATGATGAATCTGTTGGTATATACGAAGTGAATTTTACAAGGCTTGCAAGGTATGAATCTGGATTTATCATCCAACCTGAATGTAAAGTTGATCGATTCTTCATTGTCTTAAAACCAAGTCTTCGATGGGCATTAGCTATAAGAGACTTCAGTAGCTATGAAGAAATTGTGTGTTGTGCTATCAAGGTAGAAATGGAATTTGGTGTTACATATCCATCTCAAGGATTTGACAAGAAATTAAAGATGGAGTTCAACAAGAAATCTTAGAATAATGGTGAAAAGAAGATGAATGTTTCTTTATCCTCAAAGTGTGGAAAAAATCATGGTGGAGATTGTCTTAAATGGACTAGAAAAAGTTTTGTGTATGGAAAAGAAGATCATCGAGTAGCTGAGTGTCGAAGTAATGGAAAAAGGGTTTCTAATGATGCGAATAAAGAAAATACTGCAGAGAATTCACCACCAACACTTCAATGCTTCAAGTGCAAGGAAATAAGGCATTATGATAGTCAATGCCGAAATACAAGGGTTAATGATGATCAACGTGAGAAACCTCTTAAGGGAAAGGATAAAGGGAAGTCACATGCGATCACTATTTTGTGATGTTGAGTATGAAAATGATGTTGTGTAATGATTAAGTGTTTATGTAATGGGATTTCAAAATAGTATCATGGAATCTCATTTATGGTATCGTGGAATGTTGGAATATCTATGTATTGGTTTTCAATAATTATATGGTATCGGTAACCATGAAAAGTGATTAAAGTATTTTGGAAAGCAGATGATATGCGCATAATGAAGGGATAAGGAGAAAATTAAATGCTTTATAGTATTCATGATCTCATGACTGATATAAGGATAAAGTAATATCATTGTTTGAGTATATAGAATTTTTGGGATTTGGTATGTGGAAAGAGTTAACTTTTGATAGGATTCATGTTTTCACTAAGGTTCAATGGGTATTCATTTTTCAATAGAATACATGATTAAGGTATTCACATGTTTGGAATGTGACCAAGAAGATATATCATATGATAAATTATGGTATTCACATGCTCGGTAGATGAAATTTCAAGTAATCGTTATCTTTATACTATGAGATTTAGACAGAAGTATATTGAATAAACCTAAATATTGGAATAGAATAAGTTAGATATCAGATAGTATTGTTTAAGGCTATAACTTTTTTTATGTTATTATAATATAGTTTTAGAAAAAGTACAAATCGTAGGATGGGTGACAACCCGTCACGTCGAACAAGGTTGCAGGAATCGAACCCACAACCGAAGTGCGATAGGCCTTTATCGCTTACCACTGGCGTATAGAAAGTCCATGGTTAGTAGAAACTAGTTTTATTATATTATAAAGTATGATAAATGAAGTATAAGTCCATTTTTGAAATCATATACGATTAAACTTACCATATATGGACTTATATATATTTGATAACTTTTTCTAACCTTATGTTTGAGACAGATGGAATGACCTATCATTCTATCGCATTTTCTGCTAACACTTCACGGAAGACAAATTCAATTTCATTTCATTAAGAGATGAAGTGGAAATTGTTCAAGGAATGAACAACGGTGAGATTATACCGAAATAAATTAAGTATTTCTTATAATTCATATTATTCAACTTTAGGAAAATGATTTTGAAAACAAAAAATGTTGTCCTAGTGCCCTTATATCCAATGAATCAGATGGTACCTTAGATCATCACAAATTTATGGTTTTGTGATTGTTGGATTTTTCTTAGCCGTGTTCTCTACCACTCTCCATCAGAACATGATGGTTAGATTTTTTCTTCCATATCCATATTTCCACCTATGTTCTCCTATGTGGAAACCCAGTGATGAGTTAATATTGGTAACCATTACATTTCTAACTTTCCTTTTTAAAATGAAGTTTTAGTATTCCTTTTTATGATGTGGGTTTCTATGAAAGAAACATTCAAGTAGTAAACCATTTATAACCCCGACGAATTTCAAGAGAGAAATTCATTTTAAGGGGGGTAGAATGTAACAACCTGAGATTTTATGAGAATTATTATTTTTAATTTCTTTGATGTCTTTTCTTGTACGCTACACCAAGATTATCTTGTGCTATACGCAACACTGTATTAGCTTGTAGTATACGCAACACTATTCTTGGATCGTGTTACACACAATTTCAAGTTCATTTGATAGTAGTTATTCTATGCAACATTGAGTGTATATATATATATTTTCAATGTATAAATGAAATATAGTTGGATTCTATTATATGCAAAAACAAAGGAGTCTTACACTACACGCAACCCTAACATGGCTTACATTACATGCAATCACGACCTTCCACGATAGCGTGTGTTGTACGCAATACCGAGTTTCACAAAACAACGATATGTTATTAAAATATTTTATAAACTAGCCGTTATGAATAGTAATGACCACTTTTTGAAATTTTATTTTTCAAAATGGATTCATTTTTGGATTCAGAATATCAAAATTAGCCTAGGGTGAATATTTGGTAATTTTCTGAAAACATTCTATTTTTGATGAATAGTGAAAACACTGGGTTACTATTTAAAAACCGACTTTTTATGTAAGTACTTTATTTATTTTATTTAAATTTTTTTAGGTCAAAATTGATACATAACTCTTATATAAGTTCAATGTAATTCATTGGAGTCATTTTTTAATAATTATAGATATATAAAATATTTATTGAACTTTTCACCGTCTTTTACCCACCTCCTAGGAGAATTTGAAATTTTACATAAAAGATAATTTTACCGCTTCTATGAGTGGAATTTAGAATATCTGAGAGACATGGTTAATATCAAGTAGTAAAATGTGGTGCAATAAGGAAAAATTAATTTTTTACGAAATAGTAACCTTTTACTTTTATTTACCACGGTTAAAAGTAAATATGGTAATTATGGGTAAAAATGATATTATTATTACCATAACACATGTCCTAATTATATTGGATAAATTTAATTCGACAAAAAACAACCTTAGGAATAAAATATTATCATTTAGGTCCACTGGGATTAGATTAGGACATTTATTATTATTTTATTTAAACAAGAGTTAAAATAGTTAAAATCAAAGTTTAATAACTAAAACATTTTTAATATAGGGTTATACATAAGATAAATATGACTATAAATATTCATTATAAATCTAAAAAGTTTTCATACCTAATGGTGTTTTATATATAATTTTTAAAAATTAAATAATTTAATTTATTTATGACACAATGACGATGTAGTAATTACATTATTAATGAAATATTAACATAATTGATGATATTAATACCCAAAAAATGAAATTTTAGACTTTTTATGAATTCCACTAATTTCCTAGGTTAATATAAAATTTTATTTTTTATTTAATTAACTTTTTCGAACTAATCATGCTGTTATGATTTTCAAAAAAATCAATTACCAAATAGTTTCAAAATTGATATAAATAGTTTTTAAAACAAATATTATATTATTAATTGTTATAATATTACTAAAAAACTAAGGTTCGGAAAAATGACTTAGATAAGTTTATATATATTAATAATTAACCACTTGGGGTTCTTTTGTCTTTTTATAGTAAGTTTATTAACTATATAGTGTAAGAAAACAAGAATACACGGTAAAAGATAAATTATTTAACTTCGAGATAAATCTAAAAGAGAAGGTTAAAATAGTAACCTAAACTTGTCTAAAACCTATTGGTTGAGATTATTTCTACCCATCATCACTTTAGATTCTAAATAATTCAATTTGGAGCTATTATAAACCGAATATGATTTTATTATAAAATAATATTTTATGTTTTTTCAAAGGTGCCCCTCTCCTCCCTTATAAAAAGGGCACCCCTTCCTTCTTCTCTTCACACCATTTTGATCCTTGAAGCACGGAAAACCCCTGACCATTTCACATCTCCACTTCCCTAGAAACATTCTGAAGTTTCTGGTCTTCTCAAAAGACCAACTCTACTTCCTCAAGAGGAATCTTAAAGGAGGTGCATCGAAGAAGAGGTAATCTCTTCTTCTAATTCTCTCAAGTTTATTTCTTCTTATACTTCATCTTATTTAGTTTTTTAATTATAAGGTAATAACATGATTTTTACTTATATAATGATATGTTATTATAAATATGAAACAACCCTATTTCACCTTATATCCATCCTACAGAAAATGAAATCACCGCGTGTGCATACGTACGGAATACCGTCTCCACGCCGTGGTGTAATCTGTTTTCGACAACCACCTTACTTTGATAGGTATAATGGTGTAAATAAATAACTATATATTATTATAAATTGATATTGATTCTGAGATATTATACATACACTAAAATACAATTCCATAATCATGAAATGATATCACCGCTCGTGCATACGTACGGACTACCATCTCCACGACGTGATGAGATTCATTCTCTATGTTAACCATTCATGAATGATTATAAAGTATATATAATGAATAATAATGAAATATAGGAAATAATAATGATATTGGATTTATTTATATATATATATATGTATGTATGTATTTCATCTACTTAATTCTATTCAATTCAATATGGAAACGAAACCAACGTTCATGCGTATGTACGGCCTACCGTCTCCATGAACAGTGTATTTCATTCCATTTATCGATCTATCATATATATATGTATATGATGAATATATATTATATATATAAATCATTTTTTACATTCTAGAATCATGTAAATCATGGTATAAGTAATAATATCAAGAACTACAAGTCAGAACATGTACAATAAATGTAACGATTTTACCCAAATAACTGCTTTTACATCGAATTTACAAAAGAACGGGTAATATAAAGTCATAAGTAAACCGTATATGATATCATAACAATGAATATGATTCTGTAATAAGTTAATGAAATTATTTAAATTATTATACCGGAGGTTTGGATAAATACGAAGCATATCGGACATATGGTAAGGGAAAATTATTCCAATCTGGTTCTTATCCGAGATTGTTTATTCGTAAGTATTTACTAGGGTTATTGTTATCATCCATGTCCATGTTTTCTAAAAGTGTTTATATGTACGTTTAAGGTCCCTCTTACCCATTTTTTACTTTTACCACATGTTATTAAAGGAATATCTCTTTTTTTATCATACGAGGAACTTTTTGACTTTTTTTGACAAAATTTTGAGAAGAATGTTTTTTTAACTTACACGGCATGAACGGATTTTTACAGTTTCATAATTCCTTACATACATGAAGTTTACTCTACAAGATTTCATGGTAATTTTCATTAAAATCCTTTTCTTTTAAAATTGCATGGCATTTTGTGAAAAGAAAATGATTTTAAGAAAAAGGATATTTTCCTCAAGAATTATTTTCAAGTGTTTTATCAAAACCATTTTCCATCTAAGATGACATTACTTCATATGTGATTTACATGGTTTCACTATTATTTTGATGAAAAAATATCCATTTGTTTTATATGGATTATGTTATAATGGGATGATGTTTATGAAACCCATTTTTATTCTTTAGGTTATGATTAATGATTTATGTTTATGTTGTAGCACAAGTAAGAATGATTTAATTATGAGATGGTTGGGACCTATATCTCCCTCCAATGCATTGGGTAAAGATTTATATCTCATGAGATAGACATGGCTGGAACTGTAAGCTAATCTGGTTCAGTGTTACAGGATTGAAACGAGGATTGAACTCAATTCAGAAAGGGACATTGTCCACTAAGATGGTCATGGAAGTAATTCCTTGGCTACGATGGAAATCATAAAATGTGCTTAATGGTTTCCATAATTACATGTTTTATTCCCATGCTATTTTATCATGATTTATGTTTCTTTATGATCTATGCCTTACGTACTGCCATGTTTGATGTCATTGGTAAAGAATTTGATGTTTAAAAATTATGATCATGTTTTTAAGTTCAAATGTATATGATTTGTTTTATTTTCTCCATGCTTACCCATACTGAGTATTTGAGCTCACCCTTTATATGTTTTCTTTTCCCCAGGATTTAAGGAAAGGTTTCAGGTAAGAAAAGAAAAGGGAAGATCTTTATGGGAGATATTGAAGATCTTTCACCATGATTAGAAGATTATATTCCATGTTTCCAAAGACACTAAACTTTTATGGTCCTTGTGTGTCTATTTTTTGTTATGTATTATGTATTCCTCAAAAGTAATGTAATGTCCATGTACGTCAAGCTTCGGGTCTCTACAACAGAATTCTTGGTGGTCCGACAGAGCACATCATTCAATGCCCTACTGGGAAGGTCATGGCTCCATAAGCACATGGTCATTCCTTCATCCTACCACCAGTGTATCAAGTACTGCATCAATAGACAAAGTGGAACATTTCACACCAACAAGGCCCCTTATGAGCTTTCCAAGTAACATTACATTGACGTCGGGTTCTATGAGCAAAAGAGAAAGAAGCCTTTGGTCTATGGTGTCGACTGGATCCCTACTCCAAATGGCCTAAAATAGTTCCTGATGACCCCCTCAGGCAGCTTGGTAGAGATTATGTCCTGCCCATCAACCATTTTGAAAGTATGAGTTCATGTACGGACATGCACTCGGATGTACTCATGACTTCATCCACGATGGCCAAGCATGAAAATGCAGGAACGTCTGCCCACCCTCGATCTGGGGATGAATACTCAAGTAAGGATTCCCACAACACCTCACCTCCAGACTCCCAAGAGCCCGTGTTAGGGTCTCTCTCCTCATTAGATCATGAAGATGAGGACTTGGGAGAATAAGAGGGTAAAGATCTCAGGGATGCACCTCTTGCATCTGAGGAGGGTATCTCGACCATGGTGGACGAGCTCAGGGAAATAAACCTGGGTATTGAGGAAGATCCTAAGCCTACTCTCATTAGTGAATCCATGTCCCCCGAGGAGGATGAGGTATATACCTCTTTCCTGAGGCAACATCAGGATTTTTTTCCTATAATTACACAGAAATGCTGGGGCTCGATCCCGAAGTGGCGACGCGTCACCTGAGTCTTCCAGAAGACCATTGGGTCTCTAAACAGGTCGCCCGAAAGATGCATCCCTCACATGCCGCCAAAATAGAGGCTGAACTTAATAAGCTCATTAAAGAAGGATTCCTTCAGGAGGTTCAGTACCCCATTTGGTTGGCCAACATCGTCTCTGTCAAGAAAAATAATGGAAAAACTTATGTCTTCATTGGCATCAGAGATCTCAATCGGCATTGTCTGAAAGATGATTTCCCAGTCCTGATCACCGAATTATTAATCGATGTGACGGCCGGGTATGAGGCTCTATCCTTCATGGACGAGTATTATGGATATAATAAAATAAGGATGGAGTGAGAAGATGAAGAAGAAACTGCATTCAGGGCCCATAAAGGGGCATTCTGTTAAAGGGTCATGCCCTTTGGTCTCAAGAACGCTAGCACCACATATCAGCGTGCCATGCATCGGATCTTTAAACCATTCCTGGGGAAATTCATTGAATGTTATGTGGATGACCTGGTGGTCATGTCCAGACAATGCTCAGATCACCTGTCAGAACTTGAGACCGTCTTCAACAAACTTTGACAGCATAGCTTGAAGATGAACCCCTTGAAATGTGCATTTGGGGTTACCTCAAGGAAATTTTTTGGCTTCTTCATATGCCATCGTGGCATCGAAGTCGACCCTGAGAAGAGAAAGGTTATCCTTGGATTACCACCTCCCTGAAATCTCACAAAGTTGAGGGGATTTCAAGGACACCAAGCCTATATTAGGCGGTTCATAGCCAACCTGGTAGGAAAATGTTTGCCCTTCAACAGGTTAATGAAAAAGGGGGTCGCGTACCAATGGCCGGATGACTGCCAAGAGGCATTTGAAAACTTGAAGAAGTACCTCTTAAGCCCATTGGTTCTCATTACCCCGGTTAAAGGAAGACCTCTCATCTTGTACGTGACAGCCTTAGAGCGATCATAGGGAGCCTTCCTCTCACAAATGAATGACGCTGGCAGTGAAAATAGTCTCTATTACCTCAGTCAAACAATGATTGATTCTGAGACTCGATACTCAAACATTGAGAAGAGCTGTTTAGCCTTGGTCTTCAATGTTCAAAAGCTGCGACATTATCTGCAGCATCATGAAGCCCATTTGGTCTCACGTAATAACCCACTCAAGTACATCCTCAACCGCCCGATGCTAACCGGACGCCTATCCTGATGGGCGGTCATCCTGCAACAGTTTGACATCCGTTTTGTGCCTCAGAAAGCCATCAAGGGCCAGGTATTAGTAGACTTTCTGGCAGAGCACACTTCGACCAGGACCATTGCACGGGACACTGAGCTACCAGATGAAGATATATTCATGGTTCGAGAGTAGTTCCCTACATGGGAAATGTACTTCGACAGCACATCCCGAAGCCCAACTGGGAAGAGGATGGAGGATCCCAGATTCAACAAAGTGGGTTTGGGAATAATACTCGTGTCCCCAGAAAAGGAAGTCTTTTCATATTCCATCCTACTATCAGAAGGATGTACGAACAATGAAGTGGAATATCAAGCTCTCATTGCAGGCCTTGAACTCACACTCCAGGCACAAGTACAGCACCTTAAGGTAAAAGGTGACTCGGAACTGGTCATCAAGCAAGTCAATGGTGACTATTCTATTAAAAAGGAGAATCTGATCCCCTTTTTTGACCACGTATGAGGGTTAATGGCGGAATTCTCCACAAAACCAACATTAACCTATATTCCCCGGTCTTAGAACACTAAAGCTGATGCATTAGCCAATGTGGCCATAGCCCTAGCTACCCCGGGCCGGGATGAAACGGTTATCAGTATTGCTCATCGTCGAATGGTATTGCCATTTGTTCAGACCAAGATAGAAGAAATCCATGAAGTTAGTCCTGTTCCCGAGCCATATTCTCCTACCACCAGCTGGATGACCCCCATTGCAAACTACCTTCAACGGGGAGAACTTCCATCAGACAGGGCTGAACAAGATAAAATACAGAGAAGTGAAATCTACTTTGTCCTATATAGCGGCGTGGGTTAGCAAGAGGTCCTCTACAAACGAGGCCTCAATGGAATGCTTCCCATATGAATTGATAGAGAAGAAACCACTGCAGTAATGAATGAAGTACACATAGAAGCAAGTGAATAACATCAACCAGAGACCAAGAATTCCCCTCAGGTTCGAAGGCTTGGGTACTACTAGCCCACAGTGGCATGAGATTGTGATCACTTTATCGTGAAATTCCAATCGTGCCAAATTCATGCCAACTTCATACACCAACCATCGGAGTTAGTTCATCAAGCCAAGTACTCCTGGCCGTTTTCCGTCTGGGGGATGGACGTCATGGGACCATATCCTCCCACCACGGCCAAACAGCTGAAGTATATCCTCACGGCAACCGACATCTTTTCCAAATGGGCAGAAGCCATACCCCTCAAGGAAGTCGGGGCAAGAAATATTGTCAGCTTTGTGAAAACCAATATCATCACCAGATTTGGTGTCCCTCATAACATACTGACGGACAACGACACCAACTTCTGCTCTGCTGAATTGGAGAAACTATACCACGAGTATGGTATCAAGGCTAACCACTCATCCCACTACCACGCAGTGGCCAATAGACAAATAGACGATTTCAAAAAGACCATGTCCAACATTCTCCAGGAAATAGTGTACAAATACAAGAAGTCATGGCTGGATAAACTCCTCCCTACATTGTGGGATTATCGAACCACAATCTGCACCGCTACTCGTGCTACCCCGTACTCATTGGTGTACGACACAGAGGTGGTCCTTCCCATTGGACTCCAACTTCCCTCAATCTGTGTTTCCATCTATGATCACTTATCCGATGATGAGCAGTCAGAAAAGCGGCTAGGTGAGTTGGAACAGCTAGACGTGAAGTGGTTGCACACTTTGCACCATCTAGAGGTATACCAGATTCGAATCGCACGAGCCTTCAACAAAAAGGTTCGTCTTTAGTCTTTCTTGGAAGGATAATTAGTGTTGGTCCTTCGGACCCCAATGATACCCGGAAAGAAGCTTCCAAAGGTGGAGCCCAAATGGAAGGGACCATACGTTGTACACAAATTCTACTCCAACGGAGCATATACCTGGATCTCCATGAACGAGCAAGTCACCACGGCTCCTACCAATGCGAGATTCCTAAAGAAGTATTTCTCATTGAAACCGAAAGTGGAGTATGTCCTCACCGCATGACATTAAACTGCATGGAGTTCATCCTTACCGCATAACGTTAAACTGCACGGAATCTAATAATGCCTTACGTCCTCACCGCATGATGTTAAACTACATGGAGTACGTCCTTACCGCACGACGTTAAACTGCACGGAATATAATAATACCCATCATCTAAACCACATGACGTTAAATTGTATGGCTTTCATCCTTACCACACAACATTAAACTACACGGATAATGAATTTTAAGAATGACTTTTTCCCTCGTGTATGGACCATACCTACACGCGGTGTATTCCACGTCCTCATCGCATGACGTTAAACTGCACAGATTTCAGAGAACTATGTACGGCTTGATTCCTGCCCTTGCAGGATGCGTATTGACGCCAGGATCCCCTATCCTGGACCAGCCACTCCCAAATAAAATTTAAGATTGCATTCATCCCCCGTGTATGGACCAGACCTACACGGGGTGTTTTCCTCGTCCTCACTGCATGACGTTAAACTGCACGGATTTCATAGAACTACATATAGCTTGATTCATGCCCTCGCAGGATACGTTGTGACGTCGGGATCTCGTATCCTACCCTAGACACTCCCAAATAAAAGTTAAAAATGCCTTCATTCCCCCATGTACGGACCACACATTCACGAGGTGTTCTTTTTCCATAGAACTATGTGAGGATTGATTCCTGCCCTCACAGGATATGTAGTGATGCTAGGGTTCCCTGTCTAGGCCCAAACCCCTGAATAAAAGATAAAATTCCCTTTCCCCCATGTATGGACCAGACTGGCATGGGGTGTACTCCTCGTCCTTACCGCACGACATAAAACTGCAGGGATATCAAGATTTAAAAATGCTCCCTTTTCCCCGTGTATGGGCTAGACCTTCACGTGGTGTATTTTTGCATCCTTGCCACACGACATTAAACTGCATGGACAATAATGTTAAAAATTCCCCCTTTCCCCGTGTATGGACCAGACCTGCACGGGGTGTATACTTCGTCCTTACCACATGACGTTAAACTACACGGAAGTCATCCTCACCGCACGACGTTAAACTACACATACCCCCTTTCCTTTCACGTCGGGTCACCCACGTCCTTACCGCATGATGTTAAACTGCATGGAGTTCGGCCTCACCGCATGACATTAAACTGCACGGACTTCGTCGCGACCCATCCAAGACACGTGGTGATACGAGATAGAGATACTCCTTGCACATTTGGTTGCATCCTCTCCACACATCAGACTCCACGACCCAGATAATTATGGATCTTCATAACCACACATGGTCATCGTAAGTGGAAAGTCATCGACTCATGGACACCTTTGCATGACTATTCATATCATTCCCTCAGAGGCTCTGCATTTTGATATCCCCTGGCCCGTCTACCAAAGGCATGATTTCCTCGGGCGACACTCTTCCTAGCTCTGTACGCCTACCGGCCTCAAAGCCCTCATATCATATATCCTAATCCAAAAATTTATGGAGCATTGGTTTACAAGTTCATTCCCCTTTTCACATCAAAATATTACCAGGGTACCCCTACCTGGCTAGCCTATGTGTCCGCCAGTGGTTCACATAGCGACCTACGTCAATGAGCATCAATCCATGACATGGCTACATTGACTCAATAGACAATTGCAGTGAAGATGTTTCTTGTATACTCGGACACCATTATCCCCACGTTCCAAACTCTGCACTTTGAGCAATCACGGATCCTCGTAATCATTCATGGCCATCAGAAGTGGAAAGTTATCATCATGGGGACACCTTTGTACGACTATGCATACCATGCCCTCAGCGGCTCTGCATAATGATATCCCCTGGCTCGTCTATCAAAGGTATGATTTCCTTGGGCGGTACTCTTCCTAGCTCCGTACGCTTACCGGCCTCAGAGCCCCCACGCCACACCTCTAGATCCGAGAAAATGTAAAGTTTCAGTTTACAACCTTCATCCCCCACATTGTTCCATGTATATTAGAACATGTTGACCCAGATATCCTTCGAGTGACTGCAGTAATAGTCACCCATTGGTCCAAGCTCTATGACCGCTAAACTAGGAGTACCTCGTCCTTACTACACGACGTTAAACTACATGGAGTGAAGGTACACCCATGTGCACAAAATAAATCAGCGCAGGGAGATCTTTAATCCTTAACAGTAACCAGGGACGAGTATGCCTGACATGTTCAGATATTTCCTTCCCCGATGACAAACTTCGTGACCCGGATAATTGTGGATCTTCATAACCATTCATGGCCATCGAAAGTGGAAAGTCATTGAACTGAGGACACCTTTGCATGACTATGCATACCCTGACCTCAGTGGCTTGGCATATCGATAGCCCCTGGATCATCTGCCAAAGGAAAGATTTCCTCGGGTGACACTCTTCCTAGCTTCTTACGCATACCGGCCCCAAAGCCTCCATGTCATCTCTCCTGATCCAAGAATCCCTAAAACTATGATTTACCCCATAAACCCCCTCCACGTCTTGGAACTTCCAGGATACTTAGGCCCAGTTACATTCTAATCAAGAGCGGCCTTTTTAACTACTTCCTTGTCGTATGACATCAAACGGCACGGAGTACATCTTTACCTCTTGGTGTAAGGTTGCAAAGGCCAAGAATTAAACATTCAGGGGAATGCCTCCAAGGAAAAAAATCATTTTCACTTGTTTATTAATGATCCTTGTCCTTACCACACGATGTTAAAATACACGGTCAATCATCCTTAAGACACGACATTAAACTGCACAGCATTGGAAAAGGAAAGAAAAATGCCCCCATCCTCACTGCATGACGGTAAACTGCACAGCACCTTTGAATAATGCTCCCCGTATTTATCGCTCGACATTAAACTGCATGGTCAAACCCATCACGGGTTCAGTAAGGAACGTAGTCTTCTCTCTGTCCTTCGGTGTATGGGTCAGACCGACACAAGCCACTGTCTCACACCCGTGTGAGAAGGGATTACATCACCCATTCTTGGGAAGATCAGTCTAGATGTTTCCCCCGTATCCAGGCACCCTCTCATCATAAACCATACTCTGTACTTAGAAAAATACGAACTCTTATAATCTATCCCTGGTGGTCCCAAATCTCAAACTTCCTTGAAGATGATTGGATATCGGGGGAATAAAATCATTGACCTAAGTATACCTTCTCATGACTATGCATACCATGACCCCAGCGGCTCTGCATATTGATCGCCCCTGGCCCATCTACCAAAGGCAGGATTTCCTTAGGCAATGCTTCTCTCTGAACGCCTCTTGGACTCTAAGCCCCCATGTCTATCCCGGGATTCAGAAACCCTCTGAGTTAGAGTTTACCAACCTCTTTCACAACCCTGCATGTATATGGTGGAACGTCTTTGACAAGATTACTGAGGACAAGGAGAAGCCATTCCATTCCAGATGATGTCCCAACTGCATTACTTTAAACTAAGCCAAGCCCCAACCGTCCTTTATGCTAGATAAATGTGTATGACAAGAAACTTTCTTCCACACTCCTGATTGATATAGATGTTCTAAAAACCTTTCAAATGTCACATACCCTTTCTAAGCCACCCCTGGTGGTTTTCATAATTCTTCAAGCCACCCATGGTGGTTTCCATAATCCATACTTTCATGAAGTCCTATGGATATTGATAGAGAAAATATTTTCAATTAATTTATATTTAATATCATTTTTTTAAACTCACAAATGTGTTCTTCTAAGATGAATTGTTTTATTTTTCTGATTTTGGTGTTATTTTGAGCTGAATAGTAAAAAGTGGCCATTTTGGATTTTTAACAGTTTTAAATTATTTCTGTATTTTGTTCATAACATTATCTACACTAATCCAAATTGAAATATTCTTTCTTTTTCAGATTCTACACATCCAGGGATTCATTTACTATTTTTGGACAAAAAGTTGAATCGGCCATATGAAAGCTCAAAATAAGCTCACAAGTGGGAGAAAGAAAACTGTTTTCAGTTCTACCATGTTTTGGTGTGGGATCCATAACTCCTTCATGGTGGGTCCACATGTTGTGATATTTTGTGGGTCAAAACTATTATCACATATTTTATGAAGAAAATGCCATGGGATGCGTCCATTTGAGGGTCCATTAAAGCTTCCTAATCCGGGGGTTTACGTTTTGGAGTGTCTGACTCTACAGAATAAATGCTCATAGTAAAACGGTCATAACTCTCGAAATACATATCCAAATCCGCTGCAATTTTGAGGGGACACGTCCAAGGGAATTATGAACAACATTCAAGAAGGTCTAAACTCGTGAAGGTGTAATTTAATGGGGATACAATGCGTCAACATTTGGGGGAAACATTCTGGCTATAAAAGGAGGAGAGCTCCACCCTCTCAAATCATCTCATTCTCCATCCCATTCCTTCTGGGACACCAAGGAGAAGAACTTCTCAACTATCCATTTTATTTCTTTTATTTTTCTTTACTATAAAATGTCTCTCCTCTCCTGAATTATCTCACTTACCCCATCCATGGAGGGGTAGTTTCATTTGAGTGATCAGAAAGAGGGGAGGATGGACCTATGTGTTGTGTTTGAGTTTTTGTGCTTGAAATGAATAAAATTTGTTCTTATTTCTTCTTCTGGTTCCAATTATTAATTCAGTATTAAATTCCGAATGCGGTTGTGTTAAGGTTTTGATTCTGAAATTATAAATTTCTATGGTTGATGATCACATCTCCCTCCACCCAATTCTAATCTGTATACGGTGGAACATGATTAGGGTTGGGTGGTGACTGTTCGATGGTTTTCAAGAACGTGTGTATGATTGTATGTCAAATTTTGGGTTTATTAGGGAACAAAAATTCCAGGTTTGGGATTGCTCTAATTAATCAAGATACCTTTTACAACCCTAATCACATTGGAAGGAGGATAGACCAATCTAAGGTTTTAGAAAGGAAAATTCTCATCACATCTCTCTTACCAATTTAAGGAAGAAGAAGAGATAAAATTTGGAAACCATGATGGCACAACACTAAGTGTAGCCAAACCCAATCCAATCACCATCTTTATAATTTGTTAAAATCAATAAATTTCTGTTGTTTGTTTCTCTCATAGTCATTCAAATTAATTAAAACCAATCTTTTTACGAAAACCACCAAAAAGTGACAACCTTGTTTTGTGTGCACTCCTCTTCTGGAGACTACCTAGTATCAACTACTATACTATACTTAGGTAAATAAAATATTGTTTTTCCATGCCCCACGACAGGTGTGCGTCAAACTTGGCACCGTTTCCGGGGAGGCAGTGCCTCAAATCTTTTTTTAAAAAAAAATCTCTTTTGAATGACCCGTAGTTCAAATAGCAATTTATTAGAATTCGATCCAGAAATTGAGTTCACAATAACCAAATTGAGAAATAAAAATCTTCACAAATATTTCTAAGAAATAAATCTCACTGATTCAAGTGATACATTGAGTGATGACTTTGAACTTTTAATAATGGCTGTAAATCCCAACTGAACCCTACGTGGCATCTGTGCACCTCAATTTGTCAATCAAAATTATCAACTTGCAATTACTGCCTTAGAAAATGATTTTGAATTGCGAATTAACATGATCCAAGTGCTTCCTAAATTTCATGGTCTTGCAGGTGAAGACCCGAATCGAAATATTCAAGAATTCACCTATGTATGCTCCAACTTCAAACCTCGAGCAGTCACAGAAGAGCATGTGAAGTAGAGGGCTTTCCCCTTCTCACTAGAGGGAGTAACAAAGGAATGGTTGTACAATCTGCAACCAGGGGAGATCAGTGACTGGGAAGATCTAAAAAATGATTTCTACAAAGATTATTCTCAACATCTAGGAGCACTGCAATAAAGAAGGAGATTTATTTCATCCATCAATCAACTGGAGAGACACTCTACGAATACTGGGAACGTTTCAAGAAGATTTGTGCAAGTTTTCCACACCAAGAAATAGAAGAGGACCAATTCCTTGTGTGCTTATTCCAAGGATTGCTTGACAATGACAAGAATCTACTAGATTCCTCGTCTGGAGGAGCCCTCGTTAATAAATCACCTGCAGATATACGAATTCTGATTGAAAAGATTGCACAAAATTCATAGCAGTTTGGAACTCGAGGTACGATCACCAGAGGAATCCATGAGGTAAGAACATCTGATTCAGTAGATTTAATTAGGAATGAAATGGGTGAACTCACCAGGTTGGTGCGACAAATAGCTGTGAACCATGTGAAGGAACAACAAGGACCGAATCAGGTATGTGGTTTATGCTCTTCTAATTCTCATTACACTGATCAATGTCCAGAAGTGCAGGGGACAGAAAGTTATGCTGCAGCCTATCAACAAAGGAAGTACCAACCGCAAACCCAACCAAGGTATGGGTTTCAACAGAACCAAGCCAGAGCACCTTTTCAGCATCAATATCATAACCCGATAACATTCCAACAACCTTATCAGAAGCCCTTCCAACAACAACAAACTTTTCAACCACCACCTTTCCAGCGGAAGAATTTTGAGAAACCATCCACAAGTGAACCGACAAATGAAGACCAACAACTGAAGACAAGAGTTGCAGGAATAGAAGATAAGATGGACAAGCTAGCTGATCAATTTTCCAGCATTATGGATTCTCTCACCAAGAACCAAGGTAATATTCCTGCACAAACAATTCCCAATCCAAAGGACAATGTTAGTGCAATCACAACCCGAAGCGGGAAGGAGCTCAGACCACCAGAACAATATGTGGAGGATGAATCTAGGGAACCTGCTAAAGCTCATCCTGTCCAACCAAAAGATGGAGTCAACAACAAAGTATAAAGAACAAGGTTCAAGAAAGAAAGACTAGAAACACCATTGCAGAAACAACAAAGGGAGAAAAAGGATATTCCAGCACCATTCCCATCAGCATTGGTTGAGTCAAAGAAGGGAGAGGAAGAATGACTTCAACGGGAAATTCAGGAAACATTTCGAAAAGTTGAGATTAACATTCCACTACTAGATGCAATCCGGAAAATCCCTAAATATGCAAAATTTCTGAAGGATCTATGTACTAAAAGAAAGAGGCTGTATGGAAATGAAAGAATCAACTTAGGAAGAAGCGTCTCAGCATTGATCACACCACCGATACCGCAAAAATGTCACGATCCCGGGACTTTCTCTATTCCTTGCACTATCGGTTCATTTAATTTTATTGATGCACTATGTGATCTTGGAGCTCCGATAAATGTGATGCCTCACTCTGTGTTTTCATCATTGCAGATCGGAGAACTAAAATCAACTCGGGTGGTGGTACAATTAGCAAAGTGATCCACCGTTTTCCTAGCTGGTATCGTTGAAGATTTACTTGTAGGAGTGAGAGGATTAATCTTTCCAGCATACTTTTATGTCCTTACCAAGGAGGAAGACCGAGCACCATCCCAATCTCCCATCATCCTAGGGAGACCATTCCTAAAAACAGTAAGGGAAATCATCAACGTGCATGAAGGAACACTCACCATGGAGCTCAGAGATAGTACGATACACTTCAATATTCTTGATACGATGAAACACCCATCCAGCAATCACTCACTTTATGGAATCTCCCATGATGAAGGTATAGAACCAATTGAAGACTCAGGTATGCTTCATGACTTTTTATCTGTGGGAGAACACTCTTCATTTGAATTTTATAACTCCCATGAACCTAAAAATTCTGATATCATTTTGGAGGATGAGGTAAAATCTGATTTTTTTGATGATTTGTTAAAAGGAAGTGAGATTATTCCCGAGAATTCAACATTAGAAGTAGGAAACCTAAATGAAATATCATCCCTTAAACAACCCCCATGTTTAGAGATGAAGCCTTTTCCATGTGACTTGAAGTATTCTTACCTAATGGAAGTAGAGAAATTTCCAGTAATCGTTGCCAATAATCTATCCCATTCACAAGAACAAACATTGATTGACCTTCTCAAAAGGAATGTCAAAGCTGTAGGATGGAGTTTAGGTGATATTCCTGGAATCAAACCTAAGTTATGCTCTCATAGGATATTTTTAGAATGTGAATCTTGGCCAGTTAGACAACCTCAAAGAAGACTCAATCCCACAATCATGGAGGTCGTTAAGAAAGAGATTGAGAAATTGTTAGCAGTTGATATCATTTACCCAATCTCTAATTCTCAATGGGTCAGCCCAATTCATATAGTTCCCAAGAAAACTGGCCTGACCACTATTACAAATGAAAGAAATGAAATGATCCCCATGAGAATACAAAACAGCTGGAGAGTGTGTATAGATTACAGGAAGCTAAATAAAGTTACCAGAAAAGATCACATTCCTATTCCATTCATTGATTAGATGCTTGAAAGGTTAGCTGGAAATACACATTACTATTTTTTCAATGGATTCTCAGGATATTTTCAGGTACCAATTTCACCAGAAGACCAGGAGAAGACAACCTTCACTTGCCCTTTTGGAACATTCGCCTACAAAAGGATGCCTTTCGGGCTATGCAATGCCCCAGGTACATTTCAACGGTGTATGGTGAGTATTTTCTCGGACCACATTGAGGATTTATTGGAGGTGTATCTTGATGATTTCACAGTTTTTGGAAATTCATTTGATCATTTCTTGGGAAATTTGGAAAAAGTTTTGAAAACATGCATTGAAAAGAACCTTGTCTTAAATTTTGAAAAATTTCATTTCATGGTTGAAAAAGGGATAGTTTTGGGGAACATAATTTCACAAAATGGGATTGAGGTTGATAAATCAAAAGATGATGTAATAAATTCCGTTCCATATCCAACTTGTGTCAAACATGTTAGATCCTTTTTAGGGCATGCAGGATTTTACAGAATATTCATCAAGGATTTCAGTAAGATTTCTCTCCCTCTCTCAAGATTACTTCTAAAGGATGGTAACTTTAATTTTGACTGTGCATGTATGGAATCATTTGACGAATTAAAGTAAAGGCTGATAACACCACCAATAATGCAGCCACCCAATTGGGATTACCCTTTCGAGATACATTGTGATGCATCCAACCAAGCAGTGGGAGCCACTCTATAACAGAGAATCGACAGCAAGCCTCAAGTCATCTCCAACGCATCAAGGACCTTGGATGAAACACAAATAAATTACACAACCACAGAGAAGGAGTTCCTTGCATTCATTTTTTCACTAGATAAATTCCGATCATATCTTCTGGGCACTAAAGTTGTTGTTTTTTCTGATCATGCCGCTCTTAGGTACTTAATAAAAAAGGCGGATGCTAAACCACGGTTGGTGAGATGGATTCTACTTTTACAAGAGTTCAATTTGGAAATCAAAGATTAGAGGGGGACTGAAAATCAAGTGTCTGATCATCTGAGTTGACTACCCCACACAACTGAAACAGAAATACCAAAGCAGAACCCACTTAATGATGAGATTCCTAGAGAACAACTCTACATCATCAACAGTGAAGTACCATGGTATTCCAACATTGTCAACTATTTGGTAACATCTCAGTTACCCTCTCATCTAAGCTCTCATCAACAACATAAGCTTAAATCTGAATCAAGATTTTACATTTGGGAAGATTTGTTTCTGTGGAAAATTTGTAATGATCAAATCATAAGAAGATTCTTGCCAAGAAGTGAAATTGAATTAGTCTTTGAATTTTTTCATAAATTATCTTATGGAGGCCACTTTGGACCTCAGAGGAATGACCGGAAAGTTTTAGAATCTGAACTCTACTAGCCCACCTTATTCAAGGATGCATATGAATTTTGTAAAAGATGTGAAAAATGCCAATTTTCTTGTAACATATGCAAATGACATGAAATGACACAAAAACCAATAATATTTTGTGAAATTTTTGAAGTTTGGGGAATATATTTCATGGGACCATTCCCAATGTAATTTTAAAATTCATATATTCTTTTGGCTGTAGACTATGTTTCAAAATGGGTGGAAGAAAAAGCAACCATAACTGATGATGCAAAAGTTGTTTGTGATTTTGTTAGGGATAACATTTTCTGTAGGTTTGGCGTTCCACGAGAAATCATCAGTGATCAAGGAACTCATTTCTGCAATAGGAAAATGGATGCATTGCTGAAGAAGTATGGGGTGCATCATAGAACATCTACTCATACCATCCCCAAACAAATGGTCAAGCAGAAGTATCTAATAGAGAAATCAAATCCATTCTGGAGAAGACTGTTAAACCCAATCGGAAGGACGGGAGCCAAAAGTTAGATGATACATTATGGGCATACAGAATGGCCTAAAAAACACCGATAGGGATGATTCCCCATAGGTTTATCTATGGAAAGAGTTGCCACATTCTTGTGGAGTTGGAGCATAGAGCCTACTGGGTGGTTAGAGAGATGAATCTGGACCTTGAGAAAGCTGGGAAAGAAAGAATATTGCAGTTGCATGAGTTAGATGAAATTAGAAGGGAATCTTTTGAAAACTCAATGATCTATAAAGAGAGAACAAGGATGGCTCATGACAAGATAATTCAACCACGAACCTTCAACCCTGGAGATCACGTGTTACTCTTCAAATCCAGACTTAAGCTTATTCCAGGTAAACTTCGTTCCATATGGGAAGACCCTTTTACTATTATTCATGTATATCCCTTTGGTGCTATGCAGATTAAAAGGAAGGAGGAGGAAAACCATTCACTATAAATGGGCAGAGGCTGAAGAAGTTCCATGGGACCGTACCTCAAGAACCAGTGGAGGAGATCACACTCCTTCACCTTGAATACAAATGAACACCTACCAGGTTGCATCATTACTTTACACTTGATTAAATGCAGTAACTCCATATTTTTGAAACATACATAAAAAATTCCACTTACATGCATTGAGGACACTGCATCAATTAAGTGTGGGGGAGGGAATCTTGTAGTCCATGAGATTTTTCAAAAAATTTAATTTTTGTTTTCTTTTGTTTTGTCAAGCCAACGAAATTAAACAAAGGTGCTACCAGGAGGCAACCCGCATTTTCCCCCATTGTCCACTTGTCTTCTTAGTCATTTACCAGCATGATTAAACATGCATGCACTATCAATTGTTTTCATTTTTTTATTTCAGGTCCATTAATGAAGAGGTTGTAGTGGGATTATACGTCGTGAAGAAAAGAATACATTTTACAGGGGAGTAAGAGTTTCAATTCTATATTATCCAACTTTATTCCCTACATTTTTATTATTTTAAAGAATTAATCAAAAAAATGCCTACCCACTCTTGAATTCATGTTTTACTTGACTTCTCTAGGAGACATGAGTTTCATATAAATCCAATGATTCTATGTTTTAGATTTCAATGTTAATGAGATTGAATGATTAAAATAGATAATTGGATGATTAAAGCCAAGAAAAGATATTGAAATAAGGACTCATGATTTGAGGGAATTAATTGATTCAGGTAAATGAAATTTCCCTTCCATTTTTCATTCTTTGAATTTTTGAAATTCATGTGAATTAATTTGTTATTATTAATCATGCCATGAGTGATTTTCCAATATTATATTCTCATTCCTGAGAGGATTTCTAGACCACATATTTCATATTTTATCTTGAGCATATTTCTTGAGTGATCTTGGGACGTGCCACCTGCTAGAACTTGTATTGAAACTTGTCAAAGCTATGACTGTACAAAACCACATTTAAAATGATTGAGGCACTACATTGGCTAGCCACATATTTACCTGAGACCCACCATTACATTTATCCGTCTTTAGCCCATAGAAGCCATAAATTGCCTTATAGGTTTAAGCCACATTACTTGCCGATATTTCCTTACCTGCCCACACTTTTAGTATTTTTTCATGGTAATTGAAGTTTGAGTGTGGGGGAAGGGCCTTTAGTGTGTGTTTATTGGGATATGTAACATTTTTTGGGAGGTTTAATGTGTGCGTCATCATTTTGGGCAATGTATTATTGGAAAATTGGGCATGAGTCATCATTTCATTATACTTCTTTCATTTCATCCGGATCTCCATAAAAAAGAAAAAAGAAGAAAAAAAATTCAAAATCAAGTTGTGCCTGTCTGGAGCTTTACAAAAAAATAACGTTGTGCCTTTGTGGAGCTTTATAAAAAAACAGGGAGAACTTGGATGATATCATTCTTTGTAATCATTTATTGACTCATGACCCATGTCATTGAAAGGGGAGTGGTGTTGTGATTCACATTTCAAGGGGATTTGAGTGAGGTTAATCTTGTGTTTTCACTTGATTAATAATGCATTGTACTTAAGAGTCAAGCCTCCTAATTCTGGCCTTAAATTATTTCAATAATTTACCCACCAACCCTAAGCCACAGAGTCATTGAACCTTTATTGCAAGTCCTCATGATTTTATGTGTGTTTTGTCTTTACAAAGTGGAGGAAGTAGTTACTTTACAAGCATATGGGTAAGGATCATGTTCTCATGATATGATCATAACCCCAATATTAATTGTATCATTAGTGATGAGAGAAAATATTAAAAAGTGAGGTAGATCATGATTTGGCATGTTTAATAATAATAAATTGAGAAGCTTGAATGAATGAAAGGAGAAGCTTCATTATTTTTCAAAGGAGAAATGTAAAATGAATGAATTGATTGTTTCATTGAAAATGGAAAATTAAATTGGTATTTTTGTGGAATTGGATAATTTTATTGGACATTGATAATCATTTGATTTTATTTCATTTGAAATTTAAATATTGGTGACATTGGTGCCCTTTGAATTCCATGTTGAGATTTTATGCTTGAGGACAAGCATAGTTTAAGTGTGGGGGAATTGATAGAGAAAATATTTTAAATTAATTTATATTTAATATCATTGTTTTAAACTCACAAAAGTGTTCCTCTAAGATGAATTTTTTCATTTTTATGATTTTGGTGTTATTTTGAGTTGAATAGTAAAAATTGGCCATTTTGGATTTTTAACAGTTCTAAATTATTTCTGTATATTGGCCATAACATTATCTACACTAATTAAAATTGAAAAATTATTTCTTTTCCAGATTCTAAACATCCAGGGATTCATTTACTATTTTTGGACAAAAAGTTGAATCAGCCATATGGAAGCTCAAAAGAAGCTCACAAGTGGGAGAAAGAAAACTGTTTTCAGTTCTGCCACTTTTTGTTGTGGGGTCTATAACTCCTTCATGGTGTGTTCAAATGTTGTGATATTCAGTGAGCAGACGCGCAGGGAGTTTTATAACATCTTTTATTAAGTAAAGGAATCAGGATTTAGCCGTTTGAGGGTCCATTAAATCTTCCTAATCCAGGGTTTGGCGTTTTGGAGAGTCTGACTAGACATAATAAATGCCCATAGTAAAACGGCCATAACTCTCGGAATACATATCCAAATCCTCTGAGGTTTTGAGGGGACATGTACAAGAGAATTATAAACTACATTTAAGAAGGTCTCAATGTGTGAAGATCTCATTTAATTGGTCTAAAACGCGTCATCATTCGGGGGAAACATTCTGGATATAAAAGGAGGAGAGCTCCACCCTCTCAAATCATCTCATTCTCCATCCCATTCCTTCTGGGACACCAAAGAGAATAACTTATCAGATTTCCATTTTATTTCTTTTATTTTTCTTTACATTAAAATGTCTCTCCTCTCCCACAGTTTCTTGCTTACCCCATCCATGGAGGGGTAGTTTCATTTGAGTGATCAGAAAGAGGGGAGGCTGGACCTATGTGCTGTGTTTGAGTTTTTGTGCATGAAATGAATAAAATTTGTTCTTATTTATTCTTCTGGTTCCAATTCATAATTCATTATTAAATTCCGAATGCGGTTATTTTATGGTTTTGATTCTGAAATTACAAATTGTTTTGGTCGCTGATCACATCTCCCTCTACCCAATTCCAATCTGTATATGGTGGAACATGATTAGGTTTGGGTGGTGATTGCTCGACGGTTGTCAAGCACGTGTGTAGGATTGTATGTCGAATTCTTGGTTTATAAGGGAACAAAAATCCAGGTCTGTGATTTCTCTAATTAATCAAGAGACCTTCTACAACCCTAAACACATTGGAAGGAGGATAGACCAATCTAAGGTTTTAGAAAGGAAAATTCTCATCACATCTCTCTTACCAGTTTAAGGAAGAAGAAGAGATAAAATTTGGAAACCATGATGGCACAACACTAAGTCTAGCCGAACCCAATCCGATCACCATCTTTATCATTTGTTAAAATCAATCAATTTCTGTTGTTTGTTTCTCTCATAGTCATTCAAATTAATTAAACCCAATCTTTTTATGAAAACCAACAAAAAGTGGCAACCTTGTTTTGTGTGCACTCCTCTTCGGGAGACTACCTAGGATCTATTGCTATACTATACTTAGGTAAATAAAATATTGTTTTTCCATGCCCCACGACAGGTGTGCGTCAGCTATCATAAATGTAGATTCATTGACTTAAGGACACCTTTGCACGATTATTCATACCATGACCTTAGTGTCTTTGCATATTGATTTCCCATGGCCTGTCTACCAAAGGGAAGATTTCCTTAGGCAATGTTCCTCCCACCCCTGCACGCCGACGCTGCTCCCATGCCTTGAGACATGCCATGCATGTCATTCAAATTTAAACACACTCCATCCAAATGCGTCTGAAGGACACAAAGACATCTTTTAATCAACCAAACCCCATTTGGTCCCTCTCTCTACCATATTTGGTCAATGTTGTTCGACCTAAAACATCAGTAATGATAGTCTTGACGACAGGACTTTAAACCGCCCAAGAAAAGAGGCATAAAGCCATTTAGGCCGAAAACCCAAAATGGGAGACCTAAGAAAAATTCAGTCCATACCCACTGGGTTCACACTAAATGATCCCAGGAAAAATTAGGGCATTAAAAATAAAAGACAAAATGTTTGTAGGGTTTTTCTACAAAACCCTAGCAATAGTCGAACTATGCTCGCTGGATCCCATGGTACATGAAAATGTTAGAGCTCATTTTATTTTTATCAATGGTCCTAGACTCTGATTATTCTATGTTTAGGTAATTAACATATGCATCGATCATGCCAAATAATTTCTATCATAGGAGAAGACGACAAGAGCATTGAGGAGAAATATTTCTTTGTTCCATAACAAAGTTGGTAGGATTGGAATCCACAATCTAGAGCCTTCTCCAGCATGAAAGGTTATTACAGGAGGTTTTCGAAGGATTCAAAAAGTTGTATCAGGCACTGGTGAGAATCCTCGATTGTTTGAGAGAGATTCTACAGTAAGGCTGTTTCAGCTTCTGCACCAGCCCGCAACTCTTCCGCCTCCTGGGCCGCCTTTGTGCTCGCCCTCATTTCCTCCTCCATCTGCCTCTCCCCTTCTTCAATTATGGCGGAAACGTTGGACTCTTCTTGCTATAGTCGATGTATCTCATTCCGCAGCACTTCCAGGTGAGAACGATGCTCAATAACTTCTACCGGGAGCCTTGCAACTACCCCGGCGTGATCATGAGCCTCTGTTAGGCAAAGTTGTCAGGTTGCTGAAAGGTAGGCTTCGGATTGGGAAGAAAAAAGGCGATATTCGAAAGCACCCATTCATTCCAAATCCACAACCACCGGCTTGACTATGTCATAAACACCATGATAGTCAAAGCCATCAAATCCTAGTACATAAAAAATTGTGTAGCCACGGTAATTTGGTCGGCATCTCGACAAAGGGCATTTGAGAGATCAGCCTCCAGATTTTCTCCCAAGCCCTTTGGTGAGAAGGCGAATACTGGAAAGGACTTTTTTATCAGGATCAAAATCACACCTGGATGAGGACACATACTCGGGGATGAACGTCACTAAGGATGGACCCGATGCAGTTTCACCCGCGAACTCTGGCACTGCGGCAACTTCACCCCCAACAGTTGTGGTCATAGGCACGGTTGGGTCCGACGACACAATCACCTATAAAGACCCATAAAATTCAATAGATTTTTTTTCTTAATTTTCTTTGGGATTTTACAAGAACGCATTTTTTGACGGCACCTGATTCCAAGGCCCGGTGTGCCCGGAATCATTTTCCGAATATTGGCTCGGGTACGTTCAGTGAACGAACGAGCGGGCTTTTCTAACTTTTGAACCGGTGCTCAGAATCGAATTCTGAGGGCACCGTTGGAATCACATCACCAGTAATTGCTTAAAAATATCTTTTCCGGAGATGCGTTTTCTCGGGTGTGGTTTTTAAATTTTCCGGTTAAGTAAATGAATAAAATAAAAAGGTGCAACCAATTTATTTTATTTAAGTCACTTAAACAATGTTAAGTGGATGATGTGGGACCCACAATATCCTACCCACTTGGTAGGATATTTTGTGAGGTGGGACCCACACGAGCCACTGTTTCTTTTCTTCTTAAGTAACGCACCCGCACCCCCTATTAATGAAGTCAAACCATGCATTTATTCTGGTAAAGAAACACCTCATTAATTTGGGAAGTTAAATTTTTACAATTGATTCATTGAATTGATTGTTTCTTTTTGAATTTCAAAGGTTGGCCTGTGCGTTAATAAAATAATATTGTTCTTATTTTATTTCTGTTGGAACTTGTTGCGTGAAGAGGACTTGGAGGAAAGCGTTCTTCTTCGATGAAGAATGCGAAGAACACACTGATCTCTGATGAAGAATGCCAAATCCTCGGAAATCAATGACGCTCCTTCTGTGACACAACGATCCCCCTTCCGCGACGTCTTCTTCCCCGGCGTCCCTTTCCACGACAAATCTCATTCGATGACAACGCTTGAGGAAGGGAATTAATTTGAGAATGATTTTATTCCCTCGTTTCATTCATTCTAAGGAAAAAAAGAACATGGATCAACTTATTATCTAGTTGATCCGCGAATGTTTTCCTTGCGGGTTGGGACTATTTTGTTGTAGGAAGTTGAAGGGGTTTATTGCTTCTTGTTCGTGAAACATTCTTTGTTGTTCCTCGTCTTTTTTTGGGCCTCTTGTTATCAACTTAATGGGAGATGGTCGGACTGCATGAACACGACCGACCATCCTCCCCCTTTTATTGTTGTGTTGTTGCGGTTCGGAAGATGGCGGCACGGTGAGACAGCACCGCGCGGGAACCTGGAGGGAAGCAGCAAGGATGTGCGGCGCCGTCGAGCCACGCCGTTGAGGCCGAATGAAAGTGTGGTGGTAGTTGGGGCCACGTAGGCGAACCGAATACTCTACAATTTGTTCTTTTGATGCTCAGATCAATGGGCATTGATGGAACATGCCGCAGAGACAATTTGATGATTCCGTAGTGAAGAACGGGACACGGGATGAGCATCGGCGAAGACGGAATTGAAAACGGACCATCGGAGCAACTCCGGTGGCCCAATGACACCACCGGCAGCGCCGGCAGCCGGAGGTGGCGGCCGGCACCGGTAGGCCGCCCGGAGGTGGCGGCGCCCCGGCGCGCCGCTTGGAGAAACAGCCGCGGCTGAAGCCGCAGCGGCAAGCGATTGGATCCCGCGGCCGCATGGGATCCAGGTGGGACGTGGTGTGCGCCGCGTCCGTGGAGAACCAGCTCGCTGGCCGAGCCAGCGAGCCTCCCGGCCGAGTCACGCCCTACCGGGATGGGTCAACCCAGTTCGGGCCGACCCAGGGGGGTTGGGCCGGGTCAGACTGGGCCCAGACCCCCCATTTTCGGATCACTTTCGGTCTTTTGACCATATCTTGGACTAAGGACCTCCGATCGATGCATCGTCAGATGTGTAGCGATCCCTGGATAGAGAAGCTCATTTAGGTATATTACACTCAAGGTTTCGGAGATCTTTGGGTTCAGCCGGGATGGTTTGGATACGAAACCAACCAGGCCCTCGGAGCGGAAACACCTATATCTTGAGCTCCGGACGTCCGATTGACACGCCGTCGACTTAGTTGAATTCCTCTTGATAAGACGGAACTTTTGGGTTACTCCTCTTGAGGTTTGGATGCCGTTGGAGTGCGGTCGGGTTGGTTTGATCACGAAACCAACCGGGCCCCTAGGAAAAACAGGCTAATAACTCTTAGACCAGACGTCTGATTGACGGGCCGTCTGTTGCATTGAGACCCCTATGACAAGGTGATCTTTTGAGATAATTCTTCGTGGGACTTTGAAATACTTGGAGTATTGACATGTAGCTCGTGGAGCGGACCCTCCTAGAGACGAGCGTGCGGAGTACGGAGACCGTGTAGCCGACAGAGACTTGATGAAGGCTGATCAATCGACTCGGTGAGTTTCGGATATCCCAGTGGGGAGCTCTTGGTTGTAGCGTAATACCCATGGAGGAGGAGCACTTGGTTGTAGCGGCAGACCCACGGTACTCAATAGAAGGAGTACCTATGGAGTCTATGAGGGGGAGCGCTTGGTTGTAGCGGCAGACCCATGGTGGGAAGCGCTTGTTTGTAGCGACAGACCCACGGTGGAGGAGCTCTTGGTTGTAGTTGCAGACCCGTGGTACTCAATAGAAGAAGTACCTCTGGAGGATATGAGGGAGAGCACTTGGTTGTAGCGGCAGACCCATGGTGGGAAGCACTTGGTTGTAGCAGCAGTCCCACAGTACTCGACAGGTGGAGTACCTCAGCAGTCTTAGTTTAGTGAGCAGTACCTCAGAGTCGTGACAGGACCACTATACACTCTAGAGACGGGGCTCTTCAGTAGTTACAATTTCGATAATGAAAATCTTGGTTTGATCTGAGTCTATGACCTTTGTGTTACTTCTTGATTGAGATGGGTCACTTGATAACTTAGGTATATGTATGGGCGTATACCTGGATAGTGGTTATCCGTTGATTTCATAATCTTTGTGTTTCCTCATGATTGAGATGGGTTATTTGATAACTTAGGTATATGTATGGGCATATACCTAAGTAGAGGTTATCTGTTGAGATCTTCTATGTGGTTATCCTTGTTGGTTTTTGTGAGACCTTGAGGGTCTTGGGGTCCCTACTAAGTATCGTTATACTCACCCCTGCACGGGCTATGCCCGCACCTCGTTGTGTTGGTTGCAGATGACGGGCAGTGCTGACGGGGGCCGAGTGTTCGATGACTAGACAGTACCCGGAGGTGGACTACACGGCGAGTCAGTATTCGGAGGTGGACTTCATGGAGAGATGACACTCGGAGGAGGTTGACGGGCGAGAGCATTGAGGAGCTGTGCTATCTGTACCTACCCTTCAGGTAGGATCTGTGGTTGACGATCCAGGAGCTGCCCAATCTATACCTACCCTTCAGGTGGGATCCGTGGTGGACGATCTAGGAGCTGTGCTATCTGTACCTACCCTTCAGGTAGGATCTGTGGTGGACGATCCATGAGTTGCGCTATCTGTACCTACCCTTCAGGTAGGATCAGAGGTGGACGACACAGGAGCTGCTTCCTTTGTACCATCTGTTTGTCTTTTTCTGTTGTACTTTCATTCAGTTGTAGTTGCACTTTCAGTTGGGTTTGTATTATGGCCCATTTAATTTTCGGCACTTTCTTTTGTACTTAGTGTTTTACTTCCACTTGTACTCTGTGGTGTTTTTTTTTTACTTTTATAAAGGCAGTGCCTTCCCAGTTATCGGGATTTACGCCTTTGGTGCTAGTCGCCATCCCCTGGCCTATGGAAGGCGGGCTTGGGGTAGTCACGGCATGGGCCCCGAGGACGGGTCGTGACAAATTGGTATTGGAGGCAGTCGGTTCTACCGCAAAACTTATAACTCTGATATTTTCTTTCTGTGAAGCAATAGTGTTAAGAGTACCGAGTGTAGTTTTCAGTTCAGGGAGTCCAGTGTTGGTGCGGGCAGCTGACGTATCCATACACCAGGACCTTGACAACTGATTTCTAACATTGTGTATGAAAACACTGATTGCGTTTGTGTTTCCAGAATTTTTTTTAATGTCAACTCAAACCAAGTTAGCTCACCAGGTTTAAATCGTTTGACCGTGTCACGTATGTTTCTTTCAAGATGCCTTTTCATGGATGAACAGCTAGAGCCCAAAGGGATGTGTATACTGACATCCTGCCGAGTGATGAGGCTTCGGTACAGGGCCCTCTTGCAGTTGAGGCACCAGCGGTACTACCATACGTTGGGCCACCGATGCCACCAGTCCCAGCAGTAGGCGATGCATGCCACTTGAGTGCACTGCACGAGTTCCAACGCCAGAGGCCACCCAGGTTCCGAGGAGAGACAGACCCGCAGGCGGCTGAGGATTGGCTGGAGGCTGTGGTGAGAGTCTTCAGGCTAGTGGGGATGCCAGTAGACTTCATGGTGATATTTCCTACCAGCCTTCTTCAGGCAGAAGCAGGCAGGTGGTGGAGCCACTTGTTCCAGTTTTGCGACAGGATGACCTTCACATGGGAAGACTTTGAGACCTTCTTCAGGGTGGAGTTTGTGCCAGTATCTCTACACCCCGAGCGTGTACAAGATCTGCGACCTTTTCCGCATGATTTTCGACCAGTAGCCGAGTCATCTGTGGGAAGTATACAGATGATGTAGAGGTCCAAGAGGACCATAGCCAGTCGTACGAGGAGCGGGAAGTGTTACGAATGCTACAGGAAGGGTCACCTGGCACGTGACTGTCTGACCCCCTGCACAGTCGATCCGCAGGCTTTAGAGGAGCCACCGAGGTGGAAGCAGCGGCGGGTTCCTGAGCAACAGCCGAGCAGTGGACAAGGTAGTAGAGCTATATGAGCAGGTGGATAGGGGCGGAACTAGTGGATACGTCCTTTGTACTTCTTGTTCCATGTTGTTGTTGTATTCGTGTCTTCGTACTTTGAGCTACAATAATAAAAAGACTCTTATCTTTGTGATGTTTTCTTTCATGTCCTTTTGTTTGGTTGATACTGAGTGGTCTCGGTTAAGACTGTTGAATTTACCATCACTTTCGAGATTTCTACTAGAGTAGACCCAGTGACCTCACACTGATGCCGACAGTGTGACTCGACCCTTGAAGGCGAGAGTGACAGTTGGATCTCTAGGTAGTAACGTCGAAGCCTTACGATGTCATCCATGGAATGAATACATCATTCATGTCAGGATTGACTGTATTAGGCAATGGGCGTAGTTCATCCAGGGGATGAGACCGAGTTTCTCTTTTTGGAAAAGGAGAAATTTTAGAAGCTCTTTCAAAGCATTGGAAAAGAAGGTGAAAATCATCCAGGAGCAGATGAAGACTGCACAGTGCAGTAGAAACAGCAAACTGGTGCCAGTCTTAGAGACTCGGGCGTGTTAAATGTTTCCATAAGAGGAATCTTATAAGAGAGATGAGTCTGTGAAGCAGTAGACGTGGAGGCAGAGCTAGGAGGGTAGCATGTGGTGGTGTACGTATTAACATACTACAACCACCCGCCTTAGTTGTCCCCGCCAGGCTCAGGGAGCTGGAGGGAAGGGGAAGAGAGTAGCTGCTTGTAGTCAGGGAGAGTGACCCAATGGCTCTAAGAATGATTCAAGAGATAGTTTGTGACCACTACTAGCTGTCGTAGTAACAGACGTTGATATGAATCATTCCTACCTTCCAAAAATCTTGTCCCAGAACTAGAGTTTCGGGTAAGCCGTAGACTTGACCCTCACATCTGGAGATACCTTGGGAGAAGACTCGATAATCACACTTACGCCGACAGTGTGGTCAGACACTCGAGGTGAGAGTTTCAGTTGGAGTCTCTTGGTGGCAGCGTCGAGGCCTTACGACGTTGGTTTGAGTATGGACTGGGCAATCACAGTTCATACACAAATTGATTGTTTTAGGAAATAAGGTTGTGGTTTAACTACGAGGTCGGGATGGGTTTTCCTTGGTCGGTGGAAAGGAAACCCCAGGCAGCACAGGATAAACTCATGCACAGAAGGGTGCGACTGATCACTCTTGAGTCGGTCAACCATACCCTCATGGCAGCAGTCGTTTTGAGTTTTAGTTCTAACAGGAATTGGAGACCTCTAGAGTTCAAGTATGATGATCACATGCTTATACGGGTCTCACCTCGACGAGGTTTACAGAGATGTGGCCAAGGTGGAAAGTTATCTTCGAGGTCCTGCGGACCTTCTTAGGTCCTCAGCTGGGTAGGAGTGGTGGTTTACCGCTTGACCCATCCACCTCAGTTGCACCTGGTGCACGACGACTTCCATGTATCACAACTGAGGAGATACAAGAACGACCCTTCGCACATCATCGATATCAGGGAGTTCGACGTCAATGATAGGGCGACATGCACGGAGGTTCCAGAGAGGATCGAGGATCGACAGAAGTGGGTCCTACGAGGACGGTCATTTCCTCTTGGGTGCTTCCATTGGCAGCATGTGAACCTCTAGGTGAGCACATGGGAGCGGAAGGCTCAGATGCATGCCCAGTACCGCTTTTGTATCCCTAGTTTGTGTTAAAGCTTTACGAGGACATAAATCCCTGATGTGGGAGTAATGTAAAGACCCAGAAAATTCAATAGAATTTTTTTTTCTTAATTTTCATTGAGATTTTTTAAGAACGCAGTTTCTGACGGCACCTGATTCCAAGGCCCAGTGTGCCCGGAATCATTTTCCGAATATTGGCTCGGGTATGTTCAGTGAACGAACGAGCAAGCTTTTCTAACTTTTCAACCGGTGCTTGGAATCGAATTCCGAGGGAACTGTTGGAATCGCATCGCCGATAATTACTTAAAAACACCTTTTTTGGAGTTACGTTTTCTCAGGTGTGGTTTTTAAATTTTCCGGTTAAGTAAATGAATAAAATAAAATGGTGCGACCAATTTATTTTATTTAAGTCACTTAACCTATGTTAAGTGGATTATGTGGGACCCACAATATCCTACCCACTTGGTAGGATATTTTGTGAGGTGGGACCCACACAAGCCACTGTTTCTTTTCTTCTTAAGTAACGCACCTGCACCCCCTATTAATGAAGTCAAACTGTGCGTTTATTCTAGTTAAGAAACGCCTCATTAATTTGGGCAGTTAAATTGTTACAATTAATTCATTGAATTGCTTGTTTCTTTTTGAATTTCAAAGGTTGGCTTGTGCGTTAATAAAATAAGACTGTTCTTATTTTATTTCTGTTGGAACTTGTTGTGTGAAGAGGATTTGGAGGAAAGCGTTCTTCTTCGATGAAGAACGCGAAGAACGCGAAGAACACACCGATCTCCAACGAAGAACGCCAAATCCTAGGAAATCAATGACGCTCCTTCCGTGACGCGACGATCCCCCTTCCGCGACGTCTTCTTCCACGGCGTCCCTTTCCGCGACAAATCTCGTTCGACGACAACGCTTGAGGTAGGGAATTAATTTGAGAATGATTTTATTCCCTCGTTTCATTCATTCTAAGGAAAACAAAGAACACGGATCAACTTATTAACTAGTTGATCCGCGAATGTTTTCCTTGTGGGTTGGGACTATTTTGTTGCAGGAAGTTGTAGGGGTTTATTGCTTCTTGTTCACGAAACATCCTTTGTCGGTCCTCGTCTTTTTTTTGGGCTGCTTGTTATCAACTTAACAGGAGGAGTTCAGACCGTATGAACACGGCCGAACCTCCTCCCCCTTTTGTTGGTGTGTTGTTGCGGTTCGTAAGATGGTGGCACGGTGCGACGGCACCGCGCGGGAACCTGGAGGGATGCGGCAAGGATGCGCGGCGCCGTCGCTCCACGCCGTTGAGGCTGAACGAAAGTGTGGTGGTAGTCGGGGCCACGTAGGCGAACCTAAGACTCCGCAATTTGTTATTTTGACGTGCGGATCAACGGGCATTGACGGAACAGGCCGCAGAGACGATTTGATGATTCCGCAGTGAAGAACGAGACCCGGGATGAGCATCGACACAGACAGAATTGAAAACGAACCACCGGAGCAACTTCGGTGGCCCGCGGACACCACTGACGGCGCGGGTCGCCGGCGCCCCGGCGCGCCGCCTGGAGAAACCGACGCGGCTGAAGCAGCGGCAGCAAGCGATTGGATCCTGTGGCCGCACGAGATCCATGGGGGGATGCGGCGCGCGTCACGTCCACGGAGCACCAGCTCGCTGGCTGAGCCAGCGAGCCACCCGACCGAGCCGGGCCGGCTTGGGTAGACCATGCCAGGTCGCGCCCAGCCGGGTCGTGCCACGCCTTGCCGGGTTGGACCTGGACCCGGGTCGGGTCGAACCGGTTCGGGCTGACCCAGGGGGGTTGGGCCGGGTCAAACTGGGCCCAGACCCCCCCATTTTCAGATCACTTTCGGTCATTTGCCCATATCATGGGCTACAGACCTCCGATTGACGCACCGTCAGTTGTGTAGCGATCCTTGGATTGAGACGATCATTTCGATATATTACAATCAAGGTTTCAGAGAACTTTGGGTTCGTCCAGGTTGGTTCGGATACGAAACCAACTGGGCCCTCGGAGCGAAAACGCCTATATCTTGAGCTCTGGACGTCCGATTGATGCGCCGTCGAATTCGTTGAATTATTCTTGATGAGACGGAACGTTTGGCTTACTCAGCTCGAGATTTGGATGCCGTAGGAGTGCGGTCGGGTTAGTTCACTCACGAAACCAACTGGGCCCCTGGGACGAAAAGGCTAATAACTCTCAGACCGGGTGTCTGATTGACGCGTCGTCTATTGCATTGAGACCCCTATGACGAGGTGCTCTTTTGAGATACTTCTTCGTGGGACTTTAAGATACTTGGAGTATCGACCTGTAGCTTGTGGAGCGCACCCTCCCAGAGATGAGTGTGTGGAGTACGGAGACCGTGTAGCCGACTGAGACTTGACGACGGCTGATCGATCGACTCAGTGAGTTTCAGATAGTCCAGTGGGGAGCGCTTGGTTGTAGCGACAGACCCACAGCGGAGGAGCACTTGGTTGTAGCGGTAGACCCGCGGTACTCAACAGAAAGAGTACCTCTGGAGGCTATGAGGGGGAGTGCTTGGTTGTAGTGGCAGACCCATGGTGGGAAGCACTTGGTTGTAGCAGCAGACCCACGGCGGAGAAGCCCTTGGTTGTAGTGGCAGACCCGCGGTACTCAACAGAAGGAGTACCTATGGAGGCTATGAGGGGGAGCGCTTGGTTGTAGCGGAAGACCCATGGTGGGAAGTGCTTGGTTGTAGTAGCAGGCCCATAGTACTCGACAGGTGGAGTATCTCAACAATCTTAGGTTAGTGAGCAGTACCTCAGAGTCATGACAGGACCACTGTACACTCTAGAGACAGGGCTCTTCTGCAGTTACGGTTTCGAAAATGAAAATCCTGGTTTGAGCTGAGTCTATAACCTTTGTGTTACCTCATGATTGAGATGGGTCACTTGATAACTTAGGTATATGTATGGGTGTATACCTGGGTAGTGGTTATCCATTGATTTCATAATCTTTGTGTTTCCTCATGATTGAGATGGGTTACTTGATTACTTAGGTATATGTACGGGCAATATACCTAAGTAGAGGTTATCTGTTGAGATATTCTTTGTGGTTATCCTTGTTGGTTTTAGTGAGACCTTGAGGGTCTCTGGGTCTCTACTGAGTATTGTTATACTCACCCCTGCATGGGCTATGCCTGCACCTCGTTGTGTTGGTTGCAGACGACGGGCAGTGCTGACGAAGGCCGAGTGTTCGAGGACTGGACAGTACCCGTAGGTGGACTACATGATGAGTCAGTATTCGAAGGTGGACTTCATGGCGAGATGACACTCGGAGAAGGTTGACGGGCGAGAGAATTGAGGAGCTATGCTATCTGTACCTACCCTTTAGGTAGGAACCGTGGTGGATGATCCAGGAGATGCGCTATCTGTACCTACCCTTCAGGTGGGATCCGTGGTGGACAATCCAGGAGCTGCGCTATCTGTACCTACCCTTCAGGTCGGATCTATGGTGGACAAACCAGGATCTGCGCTATCTGTACCTACCCTTCAGGTAGGATCCGAGGTGGATGACATAGGAGCTGCTTCCTTTCTACTAGCTGTTTGTCTTTTTCTGTTGTACTTTCATTCAGTTGCAGCTGCACTTTCAGTTGGGTTTGTATTCTGGCCCATTTACTTTTCATCACTTTCTTTTGTACTTAGTGTTTTACTTACACTTCTACTCTGTGGTGTTTTGTTTACTTTTATAAAGACAGTGCCTTCCCAGTTATCAGGATTTATTCCTTTGGTGCTAGTTGCCATCCCCTGCCCTATGGAAGGTGGACTTGGGGTTGTCACGGCACGGGCCCCGAGGATGGGTCATGACATCGCCAACGCCAAAGGTTGTGGTCCTGAAGCCCAAGAGTCAATCAGACAATAATTACCCTTAACTAGAATAGGGAAGAAAAAGGTGTCAGTGGAAAAAGATTGGGAAGATTACTCCTGATCATCAAAGCGTCGGCATCCTAAAGCTCCACACTGTCGTGAAAACCACTCGAGGAAGATGCTACATCCTCAAAAGGCAGAGAAGCCCTGGGAATCACCAGGGGAATCTAGGACCTATGACCATACCCATGGCCGGCAACTCCCAAACCTTCCCCCAAGTGATCGACTACGGAGATCAAGCCAATGAAAATCACTCCCCCGGTAAATAAAATAATAGCCCGCTCCGGGTTCCCGATGACTGACCTGATGGAAGGCTCCTCCTCCACCGCCACGAGACCCACTAGGCCTGAGACGGTTAGCCCCGTCATATCTGAGGCCTCTTCGGTAATCATCGGCACCCCATCCTTGCCCCAATTATAGAGGCTGTAGGATCAGCAGGATTCTCGACATCTTGCTATCCCTCCTCAGGAATATCTCTGGTAGATCAAGGGGTAAGGAGAGCATCTATGTCATTTGCCCCGTCAGTGGGGCCCATTGTCTCATCACGCTTAGGGGTGACTGCGGGTGATCCCCCGGATGATAAAGGGACAGGAAGTAGAGTCATTTGGGTAGCCACGACCAGGTCTCTGAATGGCCATGTACCGTAGCGCCACAAAAGTCAACAACTGACAGAATCAGAGCATACGAGTCAGTAATCAAAGAAACGGGAAGTCGTGATTACCCTACTTCCCCTACCTGAGTTGTTCCGCCAAACGGTATGCCTTCTGACGCCTCTGGATCTGCCTTGGGGACAATTCCTTGCTCGACACACAAGGAGAAGACGAGGGAGGAAAGGATCTAGCTGGGTCCGCAATGGTCGCCTCCATAATCTCAGCTGCACCAGGAGATCCCTCCTCCGTGATCCGTGTGGCCGAAAAATCGTGTTCACCTACCACATTCTCAAGGGGAGTATACTCTGGGGAGTGAATTGCCCCATGGGATTCCTCGGCACCCTACATAAAAAAGAATGGGGGGGAACCTTAGAACCTCCACAACAAAGGAGGAAGAAAGCCAGAATGGGAAGCAAAGAAACCTCTTCTTCAGGGTCAGACAATTGGGGATGTCTAATCATCATGGACACCCAGCTGGTCCCATAGAGTAGGTTTCGGAGTGAGCGCACGTATGCATCCATCTCCTTCAATGACGCGACTATGTCACCCAAGTCCTCTTCCAACTGAAGGTGTGGCGGAGCGAAGATAACCCGAATACCTGGGAGCATGAGAGAGCTCATTTGGAGTTATGCCTAAACCTCTTCATCTGATCCCCTGGCCCTCATGTCATCCAAAATCCTCCATGCGTCTGGGAATGCGAGCGTAATAGGAACGGCTAGCCTGGAAGGATCATCTTGAGAGGGTCGGGCAATGGTAGCGGCTGGTAGGGGTGCTAATGGCTGTATTTGTGTTCCAGATCTCGCCACTACCCTAGAACTCTCTGGGGCTTCTGGTGGATGGGACCTCACAGGTAGGGAGGGGAATTCCCTTTCTACAGCCATGACGGGTAGATCATCGAAATCATCGCCCCCTGAAGAGTGGTCACTTCCTTCCCCCTCCTCATCGGTCAACGGGTGCAGCATGGCCTGGACTTGGTGGGTTGATACTGTGTAACCCTCGAGCAATTAAATATAGGCTTCGAGATTCTGGAGATACCGATTGACCCTCTTTGGGTCCAAATCATAAAGGATTTGAACAGGGGAAGACATGTAGCCAAGCCAGTCAAATGCCACTTCTGATTCCTAAAGATACTACCATAAAGAATAGGGGTACTGGATACAATAGGATGATCAACCTTCGAACTCACCCCATTGGCCCTGGGCTGTCGGGAAGGCAACATCTATAGGAATAACCAACCCCCCTTGGGCATCTACGAGGGCATGAGAGGATACACCTCTATCTGTTAAAAGTTTCTTCTAGGGCTTGGGTCCCGCAATGAGCAGCATAAAAGTGATCAAGTTTGCATTCACTGTAATCTTCCTCATGGGCCATGACAACTTGTAAATAAAGAGAATGGAACTGCCGATAGTCAAAGCCACCCGAGGCCAAACCCAGGAAGAGTTTTTGAAGAGCTTCGGTCTTAGTTTCCATCTAAACTAGAGGAGTTTCAGCAATGATCTCGCAAATCTGATGCAAGGACCCCCTGTGCATCACCCGGTGGTCTGCCGTGACATGCAGATCTTTGGTATCCTCTTCAAATAACACGGGAATGAAATCTGGCATTGCAACCAACACATGCATGTGCTCGCTAGAAGTTGGTTCCGAAGCTGGAATGTTTGGAGCTTCTAAACCCTGTTCAGGCTTGGGGATCATGTTTCTAAGCCCAATATCAACTGGTAAAACTTCCAGGATTGTCTCTTTGGGACTCCGAACCATAGTTTCATCCTCATCCACGTCCAATATGGATGAACCCGTCTGAATTTTGGCCACCGAAGGGTTGGGAGAGGAAAATCCCCTGAGTCTCTCTGATCGACGAGCCATCAGTCGATCCTCCCTTAGAGCTGATGAAGAAGGTGCAGTGGACACAAAAACCGTAGTACCTCCTAATTTTGGAACTTTCCGAATGTCTTTCCTTAGGATCCTATCAGGATAGTGTTTTTCCCACATTTTTGCATACTCCATGGAAAGGCAGGCGGCCTCCCCCATGACAGGAAGGGGAATGCTCGTGTTAGATCCCTCCCGCATCATCATTTGCCACCATTGACGAAGTATGGCTGAGTGCAATTCGCGAACCTGAGGAGGGGAAGGGAAACTTGAACTTGCATGCAACCAAACTGGTGAGAAAATGATATGGGACATACAGCTCGCACAGATTAACCTCATCAATCCGCATAGACAGAAATCCATCCTGCAAAGAGATCCTGTAAGAACGCTCCTCCAGGCTCCCCCGGCAGGTGTCAACTAAGACTCTAGAAGGGGTGGGGTAGGGAGTTAAAGAAATCTGGGAGAAGTCACTCAGAATCTGTAGGACTTCACCAGAGCTGAGGGATTTCAAGCAAGCTCTAGCTATATCAAGTAGGGGAGGCCAAAAAGTAGTAAGCGGGATGACCGTGTTGTGAAGATACTCATAACAGCGCCAATGATCCGCTACCCAGCCATACAAAAAATAGAAATGGCCCACTCAGATGGAAGGGTGACCTGCCCTTCTACATGTGACCCAACAGTTCATAAATAGGAGCCAATGTAGGCACGACCAAATTCAACAGGCTACCCCCTGCCATCTCAACTGCCATCATCAGGGTGCAAGCCCTGACATGAGGATTAATATCCCGAGAAGGGAAGAGCCACCCGCTCGGGAACATAGCAAACAAACCAGCCAGCTGGAGCATAGGAGACACACCAGTGTGAACCTCATAACCCCATTAAAGGTAGTCTCCCGCCTCCAGAACTGCCCAGTAGGAACCTGGGGTGGTTCATGACTGTTGAGAAGGATGAGTCCTACGGTGCTTGATCCTCGACACAGGACCATTGGTGTTCAGAAATAACCCTATCTAGGTACTATAGGGAATAAGAGAGCGGGTATACAAGGCCTGAACTAGTGATTACTCCGACATAACCAGTAGATCCCTCTCCAATAAAGGCACTTGTTCGACGTCGTCCCATATGTCGGGGGCAGGCAGAATTTTTTCATACATTTCACCAATAACCGGGAGCCCTTCCAATTGATGGATATCCTAGAGACTAATGCCAACTTCAACATGGGCAAGGTGGGAAGTATTAGTGCTTGAACACCAGCAACTGAGTAGGTCTGGCAGGACCAAGGATGGTGGGTAAATAGAAAATTGGGAAGCCCACACTGCGGAGTATAAGTTGATTACTTCCATTAATTCGGGAGACTCCCGACAGTGATGATGGACCCAGAAAGCCTAGGTCTAGTCATTTGAGAAGAGCCCACTAGACCGAATATCCCACCTAGGAATCCACCCCACATCGGGATCTACTCGAGAAAGGTTGATAATAGAAGGGTAACTCTTGAAGACAGCTTCCTAAGAAATGTTTTGGGCATGCTGATCACTTTGGGTCCAAACAGAACCTCTCAAAATGAAGGTGTCTTTCTGGTGAGAGTCGGAAACCATCTCCCCCGATTAGGTAAGGTTCGCCTGAATACACTTGGATGATGCTTCCATGAAAGGAGAAGGAAGACCTGAGAATGTGGGGGGAATAGGGACATCGTCTTTAAGAACGAATCCATGAAGCAGAAGCTGATTTGATAGTGGATAATCTAGGAGCTCAAGAGGGAGCAAGTCTTTCAAGACACCATCATCCGGAACGATGGACCGACTAGGGTCGTCTAGGATGTTCTTCGCTCTGCAAATCATATCTAAACGTCTCCCTGAACCAGTTGGAAGAGGCTCTACAGCAGGCCTTGGTGCAGAACGAGGGGGAACCATATTTTCTCCCTGCACGACAAGAGCCAACAAGCGGTTAGTCAGGAATAAAAAAAATCCGACAAAAAAACCAAATATATGGCTGAGGATCAGTTGAGAGCCTTCATATCAATGTCCACGAGGAGGCCTCTAAGGATGGTTCGCGATGACAACATCCTGCAAAACAACCCTTCACGAAAGTAGTCCTTGAAACCCTAGCCCACGGAGCATTGGCCAGGAGATCGCGGACCAGGTTGCTCTGTGGAATTTCAATCCTGAATTTAAGTGGTTAAGTTCGGAAGACTTAGAAACTTTAAAAGATCAGAAGATTTTAGTCCGCAGAGCATCGAAACCGCGGAGCATCGAAACGGCAGAACACCAAAACTGCGAAGCAAGTTGCTACGTGGCCCGTCATGACTTACTTTTTAATTAATTAAAAGTTTTAGTTTGCAGCTGGGACATTGATCTGCAGATGAAGAATGGTGTGAATGAGAAATGGTTCGTGGAAGTAGAAGCCGGTTCGTGGACGAAGCATTTTGTGAAGGAACAAGCACGCTGAGGCAGAAAATCAAAGGAGCACTGGTATTCGCGAAGAATTTGGTATAAGACAAATGAAGGGCCCTCCGTATTTATAGGCATGGTCCCCTACTGGGTCCTCCTCTATTCTGCGAACTACCTGAGTTTCAGGACCACTCTACATTAGAATAGCCTCCTCTTCGTTCCGATCGGACCCCATTCTGATGGGGGGAATTTGTAGGGTCCTGAAAAATCCGCAAAGGAGAATGATGATCCCATTTAATTCAAGCAAGATTCTACCCAATTCCCCTTCAAAAGGATTGGGAAAATGTGGAGAATACTCAAGGATGGCGATGGATAAACCGGTCCACAGACCGGTTTAATTTTAAAGATGTAGGGATGGATCCGCGAAGCGTCCCTCCTCTGTGGACCATCGTCGTTCGAGAAATGGAGGAGGAGATCCTCTGCAGTCGTGAGGCGGGACAGGTGCCAACCTGTTTCACCATTCCAGACTGCCCCAGCCGCGAGCCGCATCAACCGGCCCGAATCACCACCGCTGTCGTTCGCGAAATGGAGGTGGAACCCTCTGCGGCCGCGATGCACTCCTCGAGTTTGGTTCGCGGAGGAGTGTTTAATACACTGTGAGTCACGGATTGAGCAAGTCAGCCGGAAACCATTTTTTCGGTCATGGGCCTCCGCAAAAGGTGCCATATGACAACAGATACATCCCTTTCCCCACTCTATAAAAGGATACCAAGGGGGAAGGGAGGGATGATTCAGACGATTGGAGGATGGAGAGGAGATCGGTTAGATTTGGGTGGAAGGATTTCAAAGGAAGGATTATGATTTCCGAAGTTCCAGTTCGCGAACCAGAGAAGGTATGATCTTGGGAACAAACTAATAAGGAACCAAGAAAACACATAATAACATGGTGAACCATGAACTTAAAATAACAAAGAAGAGAAAACTGTGAAACAGGGACCCTCCAAAGATGTACTCCCCGCGGACCAGGGAGCTTATGCCTCTTTTCCGATCCGCCGCATCGTATAGAACCCTCCTACGCGGGTGAAGCCCCGACGGACAAGCCTCCGGTCGGCGCTGCCCTTGGCCGCTGCTGCCTGCATGGAACCCTCTGCAGACCACCCTGGTTCGCGGATCGAACCCGGAGTCGCGAACCAACTTGGTTCACGGGATACCCATCAATCAGCGGACCACCCTGGTTCACGGATGACCTCTCCAGCCACGTAGCACTTCCCTACGCAAAGGGCGTCACCACCCATACCCTTGTGTGGCCTACCAAAACCTTCACAGTTCCCATTCCCTAAGATAGATAAAATCCATCCAATTTTAATCCAGCCTGATCCTTCGCAACCTCCTCATTGGCCTACACATCCGCCCCAAGCCAAGGCCTCCTCTAGAGCCACCGGATCTGTGTGGTGTAACCCTCAGGCGCATCAGCGTGCCATTTTGAGTTCAAATACCCATGGTAAACAGGGGAAAAGGGGTTGCCCTGACCCTTGGGCGGATTCCAGAAGCATGTCTGGGTTTACATTCTCACGGTAATGCGGGGTCTAAGCCTGAGAGCCCCTTTTCTGCCTCTACTCGCAAGGATGGCGGACTATACGCTCTGGCGGTGGGACACTTCTCCCCTCCCTAGAGAGGGGCGGCATACCCATCCGAAGGAAGCCATCCCCATGCACCTCGGTACTTCCCTGGGTATTTCCCCGGGGAACAAGAGAGGTGACAGGCATAGGAGCACCCATTTCCCTCTCCCTCTGCGCTTTGTCGCCCTGGGCGTCCATCCTGGAGTATGCCCCGACTTTATGGGCTGCCATCATGCGTAAGCCCCACTCAACTTCTCACAGACACACCATTTGCGACGTGATCATCTGGTCTCTGCTGCCTCTTGTTTCTCACACCAAGCATGAATCACATGGGCTTAGAGTAAGAATGGACCATGACATCCTCTTATGGGCCTCCTCAGAGTGTAATCCCCAATCCATCATTCTGGGCCACATCAGAGTGTAAGCCCCAATCTATCATTCTGGGCCGCCTCAGAGTGTAATACCCAAGCCAATTCGAACTATGTGGACTTTGATCCATGTCCTTTAGGCCGGGTACGTTGGAATCCTCCATGAGGTTCAAGCCCAACAACTGGTTGATCCGACTATCTTTACATTGGTTCACCGCACCACTCCTAGTGTTGCCTCAATGAATTCCAACTCCTCAGGGTCATTAATCTAACGAGGGATGGTAAACCTCAGCCATAAATGATTCTGAAACCCTGCGTTCAGCTGACCATTTCCCTCCAGGGTTAAATCCGTGGATACTATGTTTGGCTATAAACCAAAGATTCGCGAACATATGAATATGTCTAAAATATATAAGAGAGTCCCAGAACAGGCAATAATTTCCCCTAAAAGGGTGCGATGATCCTGACTTCCCATCCTCTTGACCAATGTGAGTTCTTAAGCATCACTGGTTAGACCATCCGGCGAACGCCTGCCTTTGGAAAGCAGGTCCACGTGTCATCAGATACGGAACCGTTGGGAATTTTGAGACCGACGCAAAACAGTATCCTTTCAAATTTGAGAAAAAAATTTCTGAGACATATAACATTATCTATATATTTTTCTTTGGAAATAACATTAAAAATTATAATTCAATCCTTAATGAGTATCTAAAACTATTATAGGGGAAAATATCATGTAGACATTGAAAAAAATTAAACATGAATTTTTTTCAAAATCCTTATCCTTGAAAGTAAAATTTTAACATTTTAATGTAATATTTAAATAAATTATTTGGTTGTGATGGATGAAAATACTATTCATTCTATACACATTGAAATAAATATTCTATTCACATTTTCAATAAAATCCAAATATACATTTTTTGGAAAATTACATGAATATTCCATTAATTGTTTTTACAGTGTAAAAAATGTATAAAATGACTTTCATAAAAATATTCAAATAATTTAATAGAATTTCATCAAAAAAATTAGAAAACACAGTTTTGGAAGAAAAGGGGGTTTCAAATTAAGTGGGAAAAAGATGGTTTTTATAAAAAAATATTTTAAATATATGAGTATATAAAAATATTAAAATTAATAGAAAAAAATGTATTCCAATCCCATGAACATATGAAAATAAATTTAATGGGTTTAGTGAGAGATAAATCATAATATTTCATCCTTAGAAGCATAATCATAATCAATCCTGATAAACAATGAGATTATAACATAAAACTCTTACCACTTTGGTAACATTAAATCATAACAAAAATGAAATAATTAAATTAAATTAAAAATTAAATATTTTTAAAATAATAAGATTAATTATATAATATGTTAAAGTTGATTTAATTACACCTCATAGTCGAATATATGGGCATAACATAACTTAGGTCCCCAAAATGAAATTTGTGGAAAAAAAATATTTCCACTTTGGTAACACTTTAACTATAAAATTTCTAAATAGATATATCCTAAAATGGATACATAAAAAAGAATTTTTATTATTATAATATTAAAATATATTCCTGATAATTATATAAAAAACATTAAATAAACAGGTTGTGAATATTATAACAGACCCAAGATTGGCGTAAATGGACATTACATTACTTATGCGGAATACTTAATACATAAAAAAACAAATGCCCAAAGACCATATTAGTTTTGTGTCTTCGGGAACTTAGAACATAATCTTCTAATCATGGTGGAATATCTTCAACATCTCCCATAAAGATATTCCCATTTTGTTTTCTTACCTAAAACCTTTCTTTAAATCCTAGGGAAAAGAAAACATAGAAAGGGTGAGATCAAATGCTCAGAAAGGGTAATCATGAAGAAAATAAAAAAACATACACATTTGAACATAAAAATATGAACCTAAAGTTTAAACATCAAAATATTGAGTCGTGAAATAAATCATGGATGTATGTAATGCATAGATCACAAAAAAATATTAATAATGATAAAATAGAATGGGAATAAAACATGTAATTGTGGAAAACCATTAAGCACATAATATGATTTTCATAGTAGCTAAGGCATTGCTTCCAAGACCATCATAGTGGACATATTCCACTATTGAAGCGGGTTTACTTCCTATTCCAGCATTATATTACTGAACCAGATTTACTTGCCTTTCCAGACATGTCTATCTCATGAAATATAAATAATTACCCGATGCATTGATGGGAGATATAGGTCTCACCCATCTCATAATGAAACCATTCTTATGTGTGCCAGAAAATCATAAATCAAACATCATAGCATGACCCTATTAATAAAATGGGATCTTAATCATCTTTCCATCAAACATAATCCACATAAGATAAGTGGACTTCATAAGAATAATGAAATCATCAAATCAAAGTAATAATAGGGATAGAAACATAACCATATATCATCTTAGATGGAAAATAATTTTTATAAAACAAAAAACATTGTTCTTGAGAAAAATATCCTTTTTCTTCAAAAACATTTTCTTTCCTCAAAATGTCGTGCAATTTTAAAAGAAAATAATTTTTTTTGAAAATAATCATGAAATATTGTAGAGTAATATTCATTGAAATAAGTAATTATGAAACCATAAAAATATTTTCATGCCATATAAGTTAGAAAAACATTCTTTGTACTTTTTCTAGAAAAGTCAAAAAGTACCTCATATGGTAAACAAAAGAAAGATTCCTTCTATACTACATAATAAAAGTAAAAAAGGGGTAAAAACAACTTTAAACATACATATATGAATCGTAAAAACATTATGAAAACATATTTTATAAAACATGGATAAATTATAAATATAACCCCAATAACTACTTAGGAATAAACAATCTCGGATAATAATGAGAATGGAATAATTATCCCTTACCTTAGGTCAAATTGATTTGGAAATATCTGAACCTCCTGTATAATGATTTAAAAAATGTCATTGAATTATTCCAGAATCAATTTTATTTTTATGATATCATATATGGTCATATTTTTATCAGTTTATCAGTAATATTTCATTGTTACTCATTATTCGGTTGTTAACTACTTTATGTTATTATGAATATTTTGTATAATAAATTATTAATCATCTTTTTAAGTTATAGTTATATAATTTAAAATACTGTATTAGTATAATATATAACATATTAATTCATTCAATTAATTTAGATAATAATTATTCAATAAATATCATGTAGAACAAATCACATCACATCGTGGAGATGGTAGACCGTACGTACGCACGAGTGACGATATCATTCCCATGATTGTGGAATTGTATTGAATTGTATGGTGTATAATATTTCAGAATAATTATAATTTTACAATAATTACATATAGTTATTTCTTCCATCATTATACACATCCATGTATGTTGGTGATGAAAAACAGATTACACCACGGTGTGGAGATGGTATTTTGTACGTACTCATGCGTGGTGATTTTATTTTTCATAGGATGGATAAAAGATGGAATATGGTATTTTAATATTACTAATAAAATATCAGTATGAAAGTGATACTGGAATTATTACTTAATAATGAAACAACTCATATAGAGGAAGTATAATAAGAATGAAGTTTGAAATAATTGGTAAAGGATATTACCTCTTCCTCGACGTGCCTCTTTTAAAAATCCTCTTAGGACACTAAACTTGGTCTTAGAAGAAGAAAAATACCTCTATTATGTTTCTAGGAAAGTTGATAAGGTAAATGGAGAGGGTTTGGCCGAATTTGAATTCTCAAAATGGAGTGAAGAGAAGAGGGGGGAGGTGCCTTTTTATAAGAGAGTAGAGGGGAACTTTTAGAAGCCTCCAAAATATTAATTTATAATAGACTCAATCCCCACATAAAAAAATCCAAAGTGACTCAAGTTAAAATATGAGATAATATAGGGTTGTAAACTCATCAAAAAATAAAATTTAGACACGTTTTTATTTTATTTTAAACCTTATCATTTTGATTAATCCTTATTTAATAAATTTTATTTTTTTGTTGTAATAATATTCTAAATTTTAAATGGTTATATATACTTAATTATGTGTGGTTAATTTTCCATAATTGTATAATTTATGAAATTTTAGACTATATAAAGTTCATTTTTTTAATTTTTAAATATTTCTTTTGTGATTTTTAAACAATTTAATAATATGTTATAATTATAAAATATAAATAGTGTCAATTTTGACCCTATTCATTTATTTGAATTTAAATAAAATAAAAACAGAGGATAGAGTAAAGAAAATAATTAATATATTCATAACATGTCATATGCCTCTATAAAATTCTTGGAGAACATTTATTAGTTCCTATATTATTTATTTTAATATTTTTAAAACCATTTATTTGATATTTTTCTTAATAAAATAATAACTAAAAAATTTTGTATAATAATTTAATATACGTATTTGTTGCATAAAAATTAAAAATAAAATACTATAATGAAGATAAATCTAATATATTTCATAGAAATACTTTTATTAGAATTTATCTTCTAAAACACCCAACTTTTAAAATTTTATGTTTATTAAATTTTGAAGGTGACAACTTTGACATCATTAAAATAATATAATATAAATGTAATAATCTGTTTTCTTTGGATCCAAATGGTCCAAAAGTCTACAATTGGATTTTTTTGGTGAATATATACTTGACCAATAAGTATTGTTCAAGTTTTTGGGTCTTTTATGGGTGTTATTATTTTAAAAATAACTATACTATTGATTTTTCACTAAATAAATAATTTCTCCATCATTAATGAATAAGCTATTAAGGTAATAATATATTTCCTAAAAATTAAAAATAAATTAACATGATAAAGAAAAAGATTTTTTATTTCAAATGAGTATTTTTAATCAAATTTATATTCCATTTAACCTTATATTAAAAATAATTTAATTATTAAACTATGAGTGAGACATATTTCACTTTCCATTAAATAAAATAAAATAAAGGTTTTAATCTCATCCAAGTGGGTTCAAATAGATAAAATTTCAACCCAATAATATTTTAGGACAAAATATAATCATCCAATTATATTAAGACATGTTTTATGGTAATTTTATAATATTATTTTTACCCTTAATTTCCCGATTTAACTTTAGCTATGGTAAATAAAATTTACTGTAGTTACAATTCATAATGGCCAAAAATAAAAGTAGCATATTAACATAATTTGGACCTACTAATTCCAAATATGGAATCCACTTTTTCCTAATTCCAAATATAAAAGTTAAAGTAATTAATTTAAAATTAATCGTATTTTCGAATAAATGGGTTTTTATTTTAAATATTGCAAAAGATTGAAATCTTTTTATCTATGAATTCAAAGTAAAATTAATGATAATGAAATAAATTATATTAAATTTTAAAAATATATTATATTTATACTTTAAAACCATTCAATATTATAATTTAACCACATAAATTATCTCTATGAAAAAAAAATTAATTAAAATTTAGCGTATTTCTACTATTCATAAAAAATATGAAAGTTATCTTAAAAATATGAAAAGTTTTTCCAAAGAAAATTTTTATATCCTAATTAAAAATAATTAGTTTATTTTCTCAAATTGAACTTATAATCTTATCAAAAAATATATTTAAAATGGGTGCACCATCAAATGGCATTTAAATTACATTTTTTTGAAAATTACTTCCTTTATACAAAAAATTGATTTTGTTCTCATACCATGTTCAAGAAAATGTGTAAGATGAATTATAATGAAATTAATTTCAAAATTAGTTTAATATTATTCATTACAACTAGTTCATAATAATATTATAATATATCATTATTTAGTGAAAATCGGTATTGTGTACCACACAAGATATCGAGGAAGGTTGCTCTTGCATGTAACAGAAGACAAGTATACTTTTGTGTAAAATGCAAGATAATATTGGTGTACAGTACAACAGAAGATATCAAAGGATTTAAAAATAATATATCTTATAATATATTTAGGTGTTATATTCTAACCCCTTAAAATTAATTTCACCCTCAAAATTCGTTATGGTTATAAATGGTTTACTACTAGAAAGTTTCTTTAATAGAAACACACATCATAAAAAGGAATACTAAAAATTAATTTTAAAAACTAAAGTATGAAACATAACAGTTACCCAAATTAATTCATCACTGGGTTCCCATGTAGGAGAACATATGTACAAACATGGATATGGAAGTGAAATCTAACCATCAAGTTCTGATGGAGAGTGGTAGAGAACATAGCTATGGAAAACCCAAAAATCAAAAAAGCCATAAATTTGTGATGATATAAGGTACTATATGATATATCAGATATAAGGGTACTAGTACCACATTTTTGGTTTTCATGTTAATTTCCGTTAAGTTGATGAATTTTTTAATAAGGATAAATACTTACTTGATTTCAGTGTAATGTCATCATTGGTCATTCCATGAACAGTTTCCACTTCATCTCTTAATTAATGAAATGAAGTTGAATTTTTCATTCTTGAAGTGTTAGTAGATCATTAGATAGATTGATAGGTCATTCCATATTTCTTTATCAAAAATAGTTTAGCACAAATTATTAAATATACGTAAGGCCATCTATGGTGAGATTAACCATATATGATTCCAAAAATGGAATTATACTTCATATAGCATACATATTAATAATATATAACTAATTTCTACTAACCAGAGACTTCCTGTAGGCTAGAGGTAGGTGATAAAGGCCTGTCGCACTTCGGTTGTGGGTTCGATTCCCACAACCTTCTCCAACTTGATGGGTTGTTGCCTATCCTGAAGGTTGTACTTTTTCTAAAACTATACTATAATAACATTCTAGAAAAATGTTTTAACCATAATCTGTACTATCTAATGTCAAACATAATCAATTCCAACCATTAGGCTAATTGAAAATGCTTATGTCAAATCTCATAGTATAAAGAAAAAAATTACTGGAAAGGTCATCTAACGAGTATGTGAATACCATCTTTTACCCCCATATATCTTAAGATATATCTTATTGGTCAAATTCCAAACATGTGAATACCTTAATTATGTATTCTTTTGAAACAAGAGTTACCATAGAACATTAGTGAAAACATGAATTCTGTCAAAAGTTAACTCTTTCCAGATACCAAAATCCTAAAAAAATCAATATACTCAAACCATGAAATAATTTTTCCCTTATACTAGTCATGAACTCATTAATACTATAAAACATCTCATTATCTCCTTATCCAATCATTATGCACATATAATATACTTTCAAAAAATATCTTAATAACCATTCATGGTTACGAGTACTATTCAACATATACTTTCAAATACATTTGGAAAAACGATAGTGTAACAATCCTTAGGTGTTTCTTTATTCCATAGTACATTAAATTACCTATACAAAATCACTCATGATAAACATAAAATCATTCCACTTCCTTCTTAAACCATTGACCGAGCTTCAGCATTTTATTCCTCAACACTTCTTTCATCTCATATATCATTTACAGTCTCTTCAGCATCATCAACATAAATACTACCCATAAGACCATTCTGATTCTCTTCATTAGATTGTCTCTTAAGGAATTGGTTTGAATAATTCCCATACATTCCACATTTAAAACATTTAACAGTTGTTGATGTCTTAGAAATACCATTATCCTTGTCCATAGTGTTAACTAAAACTTTTCCTTTGGAATTACTAGCCTTTTGTCCTTATATTCCAGACACAAAGCATCTTCCAGTTCCTTTGAAACTTTCTCCCTGATGTCTCTTCCAAAATTATTTACAAAAGGGAAATTGAACTTTCTTTCCTCTATGATCTGTATAAAACTCCATCTTTATCTTATTAGATGAGTCAGGAAACCTACCAACGTTGAGATTATTGATCATATTATGGGATTGATAATTAGGAATAATAACAATTTTTGGACTTCCAAATCCCGTTTCATTTGGTTTCTCATGAAGAATATCATTCAAATGTCCATCATATTCTTTATTAACATGAATCTTCCTGTTTCTAGTCATTTTCTAAAACCCAAAATGAATAGTATGAGAGGAAAAAAGCATAATAGGAAAACAACATAATCAAGGGGGAGAATGTTCAATATCTAACATCTTAGGTTTAATCCTAGGTTTTTCATGATCATTATCATGATTCTCAGATTCTAACCTATACTTTATAATTATCCTTATGGACTTCCCAAGATATGCCTTAGATATATCTCTAGGTATCTCACTAAAGTTTTCACATCCTAGTTTCCAAAGGTTGACTAAACCTTCCATCTAATACCAACTATAACATAACAAATCTTGATGTACATGGAAATTACATTACTTTTTGTGGAATACTTAATACATAACAAAAACAAATTCCCAAAACCGTATTAGTTTAGTGTCTTTGGAAACTCGGAACAAAATCTTCTAATCGTGGTGGAAGATCTTCAACATCTCCCATAAAGTTATTCCCCTTTTGATTTCTTACCTAAAACCATTATTTAAATAATGGGGAAAAGGAAACATATAAAGTGGGAGTTCAAATTCCAAGTAAGTTTAAGCATGGAGAAAATAAATATATATATAAATTTGAACTTAAAAACATGAACATAAATTTTAAACATCAAAATCATGAGTCGTGAAATAAATCTGGGTAGTATGTAAGGCATAGATCAAAAAGGAACATTAATCAAGATAAAATAGCATTGAAATAAAACATGTCATTGTGTAAAACCATTAATCACATGATATGATTACCATAGTAGCCAAGGAATTGCTTCAAATACCATTATAGCGGACAAAGTCCATTACTAAATGGGGTTTACTTGCAGTTCCAGCCCTATATTAATGAACCAGATTTAATTTCCATTCTAGCCATGTATATATCATGAGATATAAACCATTACCTAATTCATTTTCTAGAGATATAGGTCCCACCCATCTAATAATTAAACCATTCTTATGTGTTCCACAAAATCATAAATTATACATCATAGCATAACCTTGGTAATAAAATGGGATTTTAACATCATGCCATCAAAAAATAATCTATATAGGATAAACATACTTCATAAGAGTATTTCCATCATCAAATAAAACTAATATTTGGGATATAAACATAACTCTATATCATCTTAGATGGAAAATAATTTTGATTAAACACTTGAACTTAGTTCTTGAGAAAAATATCCTTTCTTCTTCAAAAACATTTTTCGTTCTAAAAATGTCATGAGATTTTAAAAAATAAATTTGAAAACAATAGTGAAATTTTTTAGAGTAATATACATATAAATAAGGTGTTATAAAACCGTGAAAATTTGGTCATGTCATATATGTTAAAAAAAATTCTTTGTACTTTTTCTAGAAAAGTCAAAAAGTACCTCGTATGGTAAACAAAAGAAATATTCCTCCCATACTAAATTGTAAAAGTTAAAAAGGGGTAAAAATGAATTTAAAAATACATGGAAGAATATTAAAATCTTTACAAAAACATTTTTTATAAAACGTGGACATGGATGATAAATATAACCCCAATAAATACTTACAAATAAACAATCTCGGATAAGAACGAGATTAGAATAATTATCTCTTACCTTAGGTCCAATTTCATTGAACGTATCTGAACCACCGGTAAAATGATTTAAATAATGTCATTGAGTTATTACAGAATAATATTTATTTTTATGATATCATATATGGTCGTATTCTTTTCGGTTTAGTAGTAACATTTAATTGCTTCTCATTATTCGGGTGTTAAATACTTTATGTTATTATGCATGTTTTGTCAACTAAATTATTATTCCTCTTTCTAGTTTATGGTTATATCATTTAAATAATTATACTAGTATAATATATTTCATATTAATTCATTAAATTCATTTATATAATCATTATTCAATGAATATCATGTATAACGAATCACATCACATCGTGGAGATGGTAGACCGTACGTACACACGAGTGACGATATCATTCTCATGATTGTGGAATTGTATTGAAGTGTATGGTGTATAATATTTTAGAATAATTATAATTTTTCAATAATAAAATATAGTTATTTCTTCCATAATTATAAACATCCATGAATATTGGTGATAAAAAACACAATACACCACGGCTTGGAGACGGTATGTTGTACATACGAAGGTGTGGTGATTTTTTTTCATAGGATGGATAAAAGATAGAATATGGTAGTTTAATATTAATAATAACATATCAATATACATTTGATATTGGAGGTATTACTTAATAATGAAAAAATTCATAAAGAGGAAGTAGAAGATGGAATAAGTTTCAAAGAATCAGTAAAGGATATTACCTCTTCTTTGATGTGCCTCTTCTAAACCTCCTCTTAGAACACTAAAATTGTCTTTGAATAAGACCAGAAACTCTATAATTTTTCTAGGGAAGTGGATAGCATAAATGGATATGGTTTGGATGAGTTTGAAATCTCAAAATGGAGTTAAGTGAAGAGGGAGGAGTGCCCTTTTATAAGAGAGTAGAGGGGTACTTTTGGAAACCTCCAAAATATTAATTTATAATAAACTAAAACCAAACATAAAAACTTCTAAAGTGACTAAAATTAAAATATGAGATAATATAGGGTTGTAATATCATCATCTAACAAAATTTATACATTTTTTTGATTTTATTTCAAACCTTAACATTTTGATTTATGCTTATTTAATCTATTTAATTTAATTTGTGGAAATAATATTCAAATTTTAAATGGTTATAAATAATTAATTTTGTGTTGTAAATTGTCCATTATTGGATACTTTATGACATCTTATACTATATAAATTTAAATTTTTAATTTTAAAATATTTTTGTGATTTTTAAACAATTTTATAATATGTTATTTTTATAAAGTATCAATAGTATCAATTTTGACACTATTCATTTATTTGAATTTAAATAAAATCCAAACAGATTGTAGAGTCAAACAAAAATATTTAATATATTATTAACATGTCATATGATTCTATAAAATTCATGCAGGACATTTATTAGTTCATATAATATTAATATTAATATTTTGAAAACCATTTAGTTTATATTTCTCTCAATAAAATAATTACTACAACATTTTTGTATAATTATTTAATATACCTATTTGTTGCATAAAAATTAAAAATTAAATACTATGATGATTATAAATATAATATATTTCATAAAAATACTTTTAGTATAATTTATCTTCTAAAACACCCAACTTTTAAAATGTTATGTTTATTAAATTATGAAGGTGAAAACTTTGACATTATTTAAAATAAAATAAAATAAATGTAATAATATGTTTTATAAGGCTCCAAATGGCTCCCAAGTAGACACATGTATGACTATGGTGTATATATACTCTACCAATAAGTTTAGGTTAATTTTTTTGGTCTTTAGATTTGTGTAATTATTATAATAAAAAGTATGTAATTGATTTTTCACTAAATAAATAATTTATGCATCATTAATGTCTAAGTTATTAAGGTAATTATATATTTATTAGAAATTAAAAATAAATTTTCAAGATAAAGAAAAACAATTTATCTTTCAAATGAATATTTATAATCTAATTTATATTCTATTTAACCTTCTATTACAAAAACATTAATTATTAAAGTTTGAGTTAGACATATTTCACTTTCCATTAAATAAAATAAATTAAAGGTCTTGATCTCATCCAAGTGGGTTAAAATAGATAAAATTACAACCCAAGTATATTTTAAGACAAAATATAGTCATCCAATTATATTAAATCAAGTGTTAGGGTAATTTTATAATACTATTTTTACCCTTAATTACCCGATTTACCTTTAACTATGGTAAATAAAATTTACCATACTTACTATTCATAATGGCATGAAATAAAAGTATCCAATTAACATAATTTGGACATACTGGTTAAAAATATGGAATCTATTTTTCCAAATTAAAAACATATAAGTTGTATTAATTAAATTAAAATTAATCTCATTTTTTGAAAAAACATGTTTTCATTTAAATCATTAAAAAAGATTGAAATGTTTTTATCTATGAACTCAATGTAAAATTATTGATAATGACAAAAATTATATTAAAAGGTAAAAATATTTTATATTTATACTTTATAACCATTTAATATTATATTTTACCATATAAATTATCTCGATTAAAAAAAGTTTCTTTTATATAAAATTTATCATATTTTGACTATTTATCAAAATATGAAAGTTATCATAAAAATATGAAAATTTTATCAAATGTAAATTTTTTTTCTTGTTTAAAAATAATTAGTTTAATTTTGTTAAATTGAACTTATGAAATTGTCAAAAATTGGATTTAAAATTGGTGCGCCATCAGAAAGCAGCAAAACTGCATTTTTTGAAAAATACTTTATACGAAAAATTGATTTTGTTCTCATACCTTGTTCTATAAAATGTCAAAGATTAATTATAATGTTAGAAAAATTAAAATTCATTTAATACTGAAGTGCATTGTGTTGCATTTGTTGTCAATGAGGCATGAAGTTGTCTTGGAATGAATGGAAGTCAGGGAATGTCAAGATGTGAATGCCAAAGGTTGTGATGGTGTTGGTGAAGAAGAGAGAATGGCCATAGTACTAAGATGCATGTCACTTAGGAGATTCACTAAGTGACATAGGAGATGATGGTTGAAACATTCTCTAGTAAAATCAGACGATTGCTGAGCTGTTCTTTAAGTTCAAAGAACTTGTATCATGATGATACAAAGTCACAACAATGTTTGAAGACCATGCATTGTAGTGACAATGCATGAGGAGTTGAAGATGATCCATTCACATGTTCTAAGTGGATGAAGTGGTTTAATAAAATCCATGCACTAACACTTAGTGCATGTGAATCTGAAGAAGTCCCAATTTGATCTCTGATTAGATCAACAAAGTTTATTGAAGAAATCCTTGATTCAGGAGCATCGGTTGAAGGAAGACCTTTTGAATTCCATATCCTAAGTAAAGATCATATGAGAGGAGGATTGATGAATTCCTAAGAAGAAGAGAGAAGAAATGGCTTAGAGGAGAAGGCTTGGAGTGGCTCTTGGCATTTCAAATTATTTATGTGGTTACTTTGTTTTTATACAAAGTACCCTATATTTACCTTGCCAAAAAATTAGGCCACCAAGGAGGCCAGCCTTAAGGGTTCAACCCAAGGCACATGTGGGACCAGGTCACCACGCCCAAGGGGATCCCATGGGGCCAGCCCCCAAGAGGCAGGGGGGCCGTGTATAAGCCCCGAGCTACGCGGTGGTGAAGTCCGCGCAGCGCGCGCGCCCGAAGGCACGCATAGTGGGCGCCAGTGGCGCGCCCGAGTGGCAGGAGTGGGCGCAGAGCACGCCCGCAGAAGAACTCGGTGCGGGGCGGCACCGAGAGGGGAGGAGATTCAATTGAGGAGTAGCGGGGAGCGCTTATTTGATAAACCGCGGAAAAATCCCGCGGCGTTTCAATGTGGGACGGCGAAATTTCACCCGGGAACGATCCTGGCCGCACGATCAATCGCGCGCCAGATCTCGACCGCTCATCTAATCGCGCCTCTCGCGATCTGATCGGGGCCGTCCGAAGACCTGATCCGACGGCTCCGAGGCGTCTCCTACCTCGAGCTCGAGCCAAAGCCTCCCGCGAAGCCGCCGCTGAACCAGAGCCTCCCCGAGGATGGTTTTGAAGCTCCCGGCCACCTCCGAGCAAACCGAGACCTCCACTGAGCTCGTCTGAGCATACCGAACCTAACCATGCATAAAAAATGGTGTGCATGCAATGTATGGAGAATTTCGAATGAGGCCGAGGCAAACGAAGTTGCCGAGGCACCGAGGTGTTTATGGTTTGCATGGGATGAGCCTAAACAGAGGCCGTGCATGCGTTATAAATCGCATGCACGAGGAGGAAAGGAAAAATGAGATCCCGCGGTGAAACAGAGGAGAAAATCAAGATTCATAAAATCTTGAAGATCCGAAGATCTCGGGTGTTTGAAGTTATTGCACGCGGATAATCTGAGGCAGTCTCTGCCTATAAAAATGAGGCCGAGCCCTCTGTGCCGCTTGCTGATGCGCTGGAAGTTTGAAGAGAGTCCCGCGAAGCCTCTGCCTCGCGAAGCATTGAAGCCCCGCGCAACACACTTGCGCGGATGTTGTCCCGAAGCCACCCGAGGCTTTGAAGGTGTTCCTTGCGCGCTATTTCTTTGCACGACAAGAAGAAGGAGGAGAAGAGATCCCCTGCGCGCCTTCCCTTTGCGCGGCAGGAAGAACCCGGGGCAGTAGCACTTGTGCGCCCCGTGGTTGAGGTGCCTTGCACCGAGGTCTCTTGTGGCTGTGTGTCATTACACTTGCGCGGCTAAGCTACACCAGAGGACTTGCGCGCCTTGCCACTGCACCCTTGTGTGGCTGTTGAAGAAGAGGAGGCCGTGGCTCTTGTGTGTGCAAGGAGAACCCGATTCCACACCTCTTATGTGTGTGAAGTGATGAAGTGAAGACCACAACTTGGGTGTGTGCAAAAACAGAAGAGAACCCGAGGCTTTGCCTCTTGTGTGTGCAAGTGGAGGCCAAGACTACACCTTGTGTGTGCAAAGTGAGAAGGAAGGCCGTGGCCGTGTGTGTGCATAAGGAGGAAGAGCACAATTGTTCGGGTGTGTGCAAGGGAGGCCGAGACCACACCATTGTGTGTGTGTGCTATAGTGAAGAAGTAAGCCGAGGCCAAGTGTGTGCAAGAAGAAGTGAAGGCCAAGTCATGTGTGTGCAACAAGTGAAGACCACAACTCAACCTATGTTGTGTGTGTGTGCAAATTAAAAGGAGTGGCCGAACCTTAGTATGTGTGCAAACCAAAGTGTGTACACACTAAGAAGAAGAGAAGACATCCACACTAGTGTATAACACACATTTATGTGTGTAATCAAAAGAGAATAAAGCGTGTGTGGTTCAAGAAGGTGTGTGTGCTAAAAGTATTTACACCCATTGTGGGTTTATCACACCAAGGAGAAAAAGGGGAGTGCATGCATACATGCATGCACATGCACACGTGAACAAAGCCAAACCAGCTTGTGTGCATTTGAGGAGTCCAAGACCAGAGATCTTGAAGATATTGTGATGCCATGCATTCAGTGCATGAAGTTGTTTAGAACTGAGACTGGACCAGACCGAAGATAAAGACATCAGTTGTCTGAGCATTCAGTAATTGAAGAGAGAAGCCGGGTCATCCTTAGAATAAGGTGATAAAGCCCGAGCTAGACGAGAAGACCCTGATCACCACAAGTGATCAGAAGAAGAGCAAGGCCAGCAGCCTTTATCCCAGGCTGCTAAAGTTACTTGAAGAACTTAAGGTGAAGAAGTGCTACTCGTGTGACTCGAGGAGCCAGGAGAAGACCCTGTGGGACTCAGGGAGAAGAAGTCTTCAGTGGGATTCTGGAGCAGGCCAGTGGGACTCTGGTAACACTGTGGGACGCAGTATAAAGACCCTCCTGTGGGACTCAGGAGAGATACAGTGGGACTCTGTATCGACCATTGTAATACTAACAGATTATAATGGAAGAATCCATGCTTGGAGAGCATGGCAAGGATGTAGGCCTTTGGTGCCGAACCTTGTAAATCCTTGTGTCCAGTGCCTTTACATTTACTGCATCATTCGTGGAAAGGTGAGAGATACAAGAAGAGTGGATCGAGGCTTTAACCAGCTATAGAGGTTTAATTGATAAAGAATCAATTAGTAAAAAGTTTTAAGGGATCACTGATTCACCCCCTCCCCCTCTCAGTGATTCACACTGATCTGGGCACTTCAATTGGTATCAGAGCGAGGTTGCCTCTAAAAGATCCAAGAGAGTCTATATGAAGTGCAGATTTGAGGAAATGAGCAACCAGCCTCAAATGGAGATATCTGTCAAGACTCAGAAAAATAGAAAGAAGAAACAGGCCAAGAAGATGAAGAAAGCCTGTCCTAGCTGTGATGAAGTTGAAACAATGAATGATCTTCAGAGTGCACTCAAATATCTTCAGAAGACAGTTCCCATGGAAGTGGAAAAGTGTATAGCTACAGGCATCCATGATCTTCATGAAGAAAAATCACAGTTAGAAGAAGAAGCCAATGCAATGGAAGATCAATTGGCAAAAAGGGTTGGCATAACCAACACTCTCAGAAAGCTGGTGAATGCCAAGGATGAAACTGTTTCCCTTTGCAATGAAAGATATGAAGATACCTATGAAGAATTGCAGAGGATCACTTCTGAGAAAGAAATATTTTTGATAATTATCAAAGAAGTGTTCCATGCACTGGAGAAGCTGCACAGAGTCTCAATGATTGTCAAAGATGCTCAACTAGAAGACAAAGTAAAAAGGGTGAAGGAGCTTGACAACTCATTGCATGAAATGAATAAGGTGCATGAAGACCAGATAAAGCAGCTGGAAGAGAAATGGGAAGGAAGGCTAAGAACTATTGAGGATGAGAAGAACTCCCTCAATATGAAATGTCTAGAACTAGAGGTGATATTGAAAAATCTGGAATCACCCAAAGCTGAATCCTCCCAGTCAGCTGAAAGCAGAAATGTTGCTACACAAGTGTGCTTTGAGCAGGATGATTCTAAGAGAAAGACATCATCTAATAAAAGTGCAACATCTTCTAGAAAGAAGGTACCATCCATACCATCTTGTACTGATGCTTCTAATTGTGTTTCCACAAAAAGTGCAGGATGGAAGAATGAATCCAAACAAGTATGGATGAAGACATTAAAGAAGCAGAGCTCTCCTGAAGCAGCACAAAAAATCAAGAAGAGTACCCAGCAATCAGAAGTACACAAGAGGTCAAGATTTGTGGGTCAATGTTGGTGTTGTAATAAGTATGGGCACTGTGCAAATGATTGTTGGCACAATCCACTGAATGTCAAAGCACAAAGGAAGCCCATGCCAAGGGGGAGCAAGCCAGAAGGAAGGAAGCAACATCCACAGGTCCAGAGACATCTGTTTACTGCAAATAGATTTGGATTACTTGACAACATCTGGGATGATTGCAAAAGTGGTCAAATAGATACATGTCAATCTCCAACTGTATCCAGAGCTCAAAAGAAGAAAAGATCACAGAACCTGGCTAAGAGAGATTCCTTGGGAAGCAAGAAGAAAGTAGAAAATGCTCCCAAGAAGTGTTTTAGAAATGAAGAGAAGTCCTTGGAGTCTGAGTCCAAGAAGGGTGATGCATCCAGAAGGACCACCAAGAAATGCTTCTACTGTGGAAAGAAAGGGCATATCATGGATCTTTGTAAAGAATCCATGAAATTCAATAGAGGCAGACTGAACTCAAACAGACAATCAATCCAGAAGAAGCAGAAGGGATTGATTGAAAACAAGTTGCCTAAGAAAGGTAGCTTGACAACATCTAAGGAACCATGTGAAACTTCCAGAACTGGGGCCACTCTTCCAAATGATTTACTTGTCATATGGCCACATCAGTTGCAACTTTCCAGAGATCTACAAAGAGCTGAAGATGAAGTTCTGGCAATTGCTAAAGCAAAAGGGAAACAAAAGGTTTTCACATGAAGATGTTTTGAGAACCACACCAGCACAATCATCATTGAAGATCAAATGTGCAAGTGTGAAGACTGGTGAAAATGGGACATCTCGGTTGAGAGAATCTTCTCAACCTTGTTGTTCACATTGATGAACCAAGGAGGTTCCATCTTATTCCCATATACTATTGGTATTTACATGTGCTGACATTGCAGGGAATTGAAGATGATGATCATTCTCAGCTGGAGGATGGTTTGGACAGAATGGAGTGCACCCCTTGAGGGGGAGCCAATCTGGAGAAGATGGGATTCTGATATTTAATTCCATCTTGAGAAAAGTAAAGGTATTCCAATCATACTTTCATCCCTTGTTTCTTAATTGAGGCTATATTGTCAATTAAGGGGGAGTATGGATTGAAGACAAATGGATTAAAGGGGGAGCTTTATCATTGCACTGAACTTTCTAATGAGTTTTGTGAAGTATGTGCAGGATTTAGCAATTCATTGGTATATCTGAAAAATTTCAAACCCCTGAAGCATGATCTCACATGTACAGTGAATTTTGGACAGCTTTGAATTCCTTGGTCATATCACTCTTGTTTTCTACACCGGGTTAGCCCAAGTAGACTTAGAGCTGATTTACTAAAGGTTCATTGCTCAAGTGAACATGTGACATCATCCCTCTCTCAGTGTTTTTCAAGAAAATACTTTTCAAAGGGAGGAAGAGATTTTTGAAAGTGAACCACACCACACCTTTGCATTTGATTGCCAATAAGGGGGAGAAAATATTGGCACACATATTGACCCATTCATATGTGCTGAAGGAGTGTATTGACAACAAATACAAAGGGGGAGATTGAAGTGCATTGTGTTGCATTTGTTGTCAATGAGGCATGAAGTTGTCTTGGAATGAATGGAAGTCAGGGAATGTCAAGATGTGAATGCCAAAGGTTGTGATGGTGTTGGTGAAGAAGAGAGAATGGCCATAGTACTAAGATGCATGTCACTTAGGAGATTCACTAAGTGACATAGGAGATGATGGTTGAAACATTCTCTAGTAAAATCAGACGATTGCTGAGCTGTTCTTTAAGTTCAAAGAACTTGTATCATGATGATACAAAGTCACAACAATGTTTGAAGACCATGCATTGTAGTGACAATGCATGAGGAGTTGAAGATGATCCATTCACATGTTCTAAGTGGATGAAGTGGTTTAATAAAATCCATGCACTAACACTTAGTGCATGTGAATCTGAAGAAGTCCCAATTTGATCTCTGATTAGATCAACAAAGTTTATTGAAGAAATCCTTGATTCAGGAGCATCGGTTGAAGGAAGACCTTTTGAATTCCATATCCTAAGTAAAGATCATATGAGAGGAGGATTGATGAATTCCTAAGAAGAAGAGAGAAGAAATGGCTTAGAGGAGAAGGCTTGGAGTGGCTCTTGGCATTTCAAATTATGTATGTGGTTACTTTGTTTTTATACAAAGTACCCTATATTTACCTTGCCAAAAAATTAGGCCACCAAGGAGGCCAGCCTTAAGGGTTCAACCCAAGGCACATGTGGGACCAGGTCACCACGCCCAAGGGGATCCCATGGGGCCAGCCCCCAAGAGGCAGGGGGGGCGTGTATAAGCCCCGAGCTACGCGGTGGTGAAGTCCGCGCAGCGCGCGCGCCCGAAGGCACACATAGTGGGCGCCAGTGGCGCGCCCGAGTGGCAGGAGTGGGCGCAGAGCGCGCCCGAAGAAGAACTCGGTGCGAGGCGGCACCGAGAGGGGAGGAGATTCAATTGAGGAGTAGCGGGGAGCGCTTATTTGATAAACCGCGGAAAAATCCCGCGGCGTTTCGATGTGGGACGGCCAAATTTCACCCGGGAATGATCCTGGCCGCACGATCAATCGCGCGCCAGATCTCGACCGCTCATCTAATCGCGCCTCTCGCGATCTGATCGGGGCCGTCCGAAGACCTGATCCGACGGCTCCGAGGCGTCTCCTACCTCGAGCTCGAGCCAAAGCCTCCCGCGAAGCCGCCGCTGAACCAGAGCCTCCCCGAGGATGGTTTTGAAGCTCCCGGCCACCTCCGAGCAAACCGAGACCTCCACTGAGCTCGTCTGAGCATACCGAACCTAACCATGCATAAAAAATGGTGTGCATGCAATGTATGGGGAATTTCGAATGAGGCCGAGGCAAACGAAGTTGCCGAGGCACCGAGGTGTTTATGGTTTGCATGGGATGAGCCTAAACAGAGGCCGTGCATGCGTTATAAATCGCATGCACGAGGAGGAAAGGAAAAATGAGATCCCGCGGTGAAACAGAGGAGAAAATCAAGATTCATAAAATCTTGAAGATCCGAAGATCTCGGGTGTTTGAAGTTATTGCACGCGGATAATCTGAGGCAGTCTCTGCCTATAAAAATGAGGTCGAGCCCTCTGTGCCGCTTGCTGATGCGCTGGAAGTTTGAAGAGAGTCCCGCGAAGCGTCTGCCTCGCGAAGCTTTGAAGCCCCGCGCAACACACTTGCGCGGCTGTTGTCCCGAAGCCACCCGAGGCTTTGAAGGTGTTCCTTGCGTGCTATTTCTTTGCGCGACAAGAAGAAGGAGGAGAAGAGATCCCCTGCGCGCCTTCCCTTTGCGCGGCAGGAAGAACCCGGGGCAGTAGCACTTGTGCGCCCCGTGGTTGAGGTGCCTTGCACCGAGGTCTCTTGTGGCTGTGTGTCATTACACTTGCGCGGCTAAGCTACACCAGAGGACTTGCGCGCCTTGCCACTGCACCCTTGTGTGGCTGTTGAAGAAGAGGAGGCCGTGGCTCTTGTGTGTGCAAGGAGAACCCGATTCCACACCTCTTATGTGTGTGAAGTGATGAAGTGAAGACCACAACTTGGGTGTGTGCAAAAACAGAAGAGAACCCGAGGCTTTGCCTCTTGTGTGTGCAAGTGGAGGCCAAGACTACACCTTGTGTGTGCAAAGTGAGAAGGAAGGCCGTGGCCGTGTGTGTGCATAAGGAGGAAGAGCACAATTGTTCGGGTGTGTGCAAGGGAGGCCGAGACCACACCATTGTGTGTGTGTGCTATAGTGAAGAAGTAAGCCGAGGCCAAGTGTGTGCAAGAAGAAGTGAAGGCCAAGTCATGTGTGTGCAACAAGTGAAGACCACAACTCAACCTATGTTGTGTGTGTGTGCAAATTAAAAGGAGTGGTCGAACCTTAGTATGTGTGCAAACCAAAGTGTGTACACACTAAGAAGAAGAGAAGACATCCACACTAGTGTATAACACACATTTATGTGTGTAATCAAAAGAGAATAAAGCGTGTGTGGTTCAAGAAGGTGTGTGTGCTAAAAGTATTTACACCCATTGTGGGTTTATCACACCAAGGAGAAAAAGGGGAGTGCATGCATACATGCATGCACATGCACACGTGAACAAAGCCAAACCAGCTTGTGTGCATTTGAGGAGTCCAAGACCAGAGATCTTGAAGATATTGTGATGCCATGCATTCAGTGCATGAAGTTGTTTTGAACTGAGACTGGACCAGACCGAAGATAAAGACATCAGTTGTCTGAGCATTCAGTAATTGAAGAGAGAAGCCGGGTCATCCTTAGAATAAGGTGATAAAGCCCGAGCTAGACGAGAAGACCCTGATCACCACAAGTGATCAGAAGAAGAGCAAGGCCAGCAGCCTTTATCCCAGGCTGCTAAAGTTACTTGAAGAACTTAAGGTGAAGAAGTGCTACTCGTGTGACTCGAGGAGCCAGGAGAAGACCCTGTGGGACTCAGGGAGAAGAAGTCTTCAGTGGGATTCTGGAGCAGGCCAGTGGGACTCTGGTAACACTGTGGGACGCAGTATAAAGACCCTCCTGTGGGACTCAGGAGAGATACAGTGGGACTCTGTATCGACCATTGTAATACTAACAGATTATAATGGAAGAATCCATGCTTGGAGAGCATGGCAAGGATGTAGGCCTTTGGTGCCGAACCTTGTAAATCCTTGTGTCCAGTGCCTTTACATTTACTGCATCATTCGTGGAAAGGTGAGAGATACAAGAAGAGTGGATCGAGGCTTTAACCAGCTATAGAGGTTTAATTGATAAAGAATCAATTAGTAAAAAGTTTTAAGGGATCACTGATTCACCCCCTCCCCCTCTCAGTGATTCACACTGATCTGGGCACTTCAAATACTATTCATAATTTATAGTTTATAATAAACAAATAATATATCATTGTTTAGTGAAACTCAATATTGCGTACCACACATGCTATCGTGGAATGTCTCTCTTGCGTGTAACAGAAGCCAAGTATATTGTTGCATAAAATTAAATCTAATATTCGTGTAGCGTACAACAGAAGATATCAAATAAATTAAAAAAAATATCTCATAAAATCTCGGGGTGTTACAAATATGGCCTGTGTCTCACAGAAGTAAAAAAGTGAAATGGAAATCCCTACCCATAAGTCTAGAAATCCTTCGAACATGTTCAAAACACTTTTAAATTAAATATAAGTTTATTATAAATTTATTAAATAACCAAAATCATATTTATCATACAATACATTATTTATTTATGACCTTTTGTTAACAATTTATCAATAATTCCTTATTAAAATCAGGTTTTGGGTAATAACTGGTTTGTTTTATGTGTATGTTTTGAATTATTATTTTTTTGTCCTATTATTTTTTTCATGGTTAAATAATATCAATAAATCAAAAAATTATATAAATATCATATATATTTATTATATATTAATTTATTAAAATCCATAAAATATGGGATACAAAATGAAGTACCCCATTTATGGAGAAGGTAAGTTATACGTATGCATGATCATTGTCTCCATTTTAGTAAAAAAATGAAAGAAATAATGGTAAATGATATATTAAAATTATAGAATGTTTTTTCTATATATTTCACATATTATTAATTCATTATATCCTCAAGACCTTCCATGTAAAACATATGGCAAACATTAATCACATCGCACATGAATGGTGTTATTGTATCACCCATGGAATAGAATGTAAGAAGGTATATGTTATAAAATAATTAGATAATTATAATTATTTTAAAATTGTAATATTTATTAAATTATTATATCCTTATTATAATCTAGGTAAAACAAAAATGAAAAAAACATTGCATTGGTTCACGAGGTTGTAGTTTTTCATTCTCATGAGTGGCATAATTGTTTTCCAAAGTGATAGGAGGAATGATTTTATATGTGGTATTATAATTATATAATTATAATAATATCAAAAATATTATATCTAAAAATTAAATTCAGTATTATATCCCTCCATGAGAGGTGGTTATGGAATGTTACAAACATTGGTTCGTGAGGCGGTAGTTCTCCATACATATGAAGATGATTCTATATACCATTTCATAAAAGAAGAGATGGTTTTAGGACATGAACTTAACATAAAAACATATATGTATTTTTAATATATGTAGTTTATTATATCATTAAATTTTAACATTAATTGATGTATGTGGATGAAGAAATAAAATAAAATGCTCAGTTTGGGATGTTCACTCTTCTTCATAAAACATCATTTTATTTACACAAAAAGGATTCATAGGTTATTCTTATAAAACATCTAAGGATTGTATAATGATGGGAGGAAATTAAGGATTTTATTAGGTTAGGAATTGATTGATAGAATTGGTTTTTTAAATGTGATACATTGAAGAGAGGGGTGGCCTTTTATAAGTGAGGTGAGGGTAACACTTGTAATTTTTTGAAAAGAAAAAGGTGTACAAATGTATTTATCATTTAAAAAGGATACAAAATTGACTTTTCTATAAAATATTATATATATAAATTCATAAACATTCCTAAAATGGGTGTTTGACTAGTTACTTTATGTATTTAAATGATTTAAAATAAATGATACATCTTAATAAAAATGATAATTTTTCACCACTAATCGAAAAATTTATTATCTAAGAAAATTTTCAATAATTAACCCTAATATTATTTTTAAATTATATTTTAAAAAATTAAATATATTTTTTTAAATATATATTTGGAATGTGGAAAAAATTAGTTTTAATATAAGTTTATAGAATACAATATAACTTATTTTTTGAAAAAATATAGTTTTTATAGAAAAACTGGATTTATTCTTATAACTTGTCTACAAAACACATAATTTTAGTGTTAAACATTTGATTGAATATATAAAATCTGAAATATAATTTTTATAATTAAAAAAAAGTAATTTGTTTAACTCAAATACATTAAATTTATTTATTTTCATAAAAATAGTTTTTAAAAATATTTCCTTTGTTTTCAAAAGGCTTTTTATTTTCATTTAAAATTTAATTTCTTACAAAACACATCATCATATATTTTCATAATTTAGATAATAATTTTCATAAAACCCATTAAAATTTCTAGGTGACAACTATCATATTAAATTATAATATTTTATTGTTATTTCACATATTTTTAACTCAAAAGTTAAACTCAATGTTGCATGTAACACAATCTAAACTCAATGATGCATGTAATAAAAAATATAAAAAATATTTGATTAATTTTAAAAAGAAAATATTTGAAAATATATCAGGGTTTTACCCATGATATAATGGATATGGATACTTAAAATTAATTTAAGGTCTAAAAATAATTTGAAAATGATTTTTCAATAGAATGATAATGGACACAAAATTATTAATAGATAAAATATAACCATCTGTTCATTATAAATATAGGGTTTTTCAGAAAATTATTTATATTAGAGAAATAAATAAATAGAATAAAAATATAATAAATAATTTATCAAATATTTTTATTTTAAAATCCATTAATTTTTTTTAGAATAACAGAAACACAATAAAACAATTAGAGTTGTGAAAAATATGTTCTTTCCATATACATTAAGAAGAAATATATCGTTAACATTTTTATAAAAGATATCAAAAATTGATCCTTTTAGAAAACATTATAAATATTCTAGTAAAACCAATAAAAATTAAGGGATAACATAAATTTCATTGATAATTTATTTATCTAAAAAATTACCCTTTTAATCTAATTTTTAAAAATATGGACATTGACGAAAAATATACCCGATCAAAAAGACAAATGTGATCTACATTTCTTTTAAAAATTTATTTTTTAAATTCATTTAAAAATTATAGTAATATAGATATTAAAACATCTAAATTAAATAAATACCATGAGTATAATAAAATATATGGTGTATTACAAGCATATATTATATGATTTCTTTAATTAAAATTAGAGTAATTCCAAAAAATATATATTCTAAAAAAAATTCTTACCTCTGCTAAATTTTAAATTAAAACCCATAAAAAGAATAAAATTGAATTGAAACATTTATCATATATTATATATATATATATATATATGTTTATATTAAATACATTAAATTTTAAATATATACCACATGTAAAATTAAATAGGTGCATAGAACCAAATATACCCAATAGGAGTTAAAATTGGGATGAAATCATTTACCTCAAGTTTCACTTTCCTCGAATGTGATTTCAACCTCCTTTATAATAAATTTATATTTATTATACATATATAATAGAACTATATACCTATATTTAATATCATATATGATCCAATTGGGTTATCTCATCTCTTGATTTTTAACAATATTTAATTATTATCATTATTTTGGGTGTTCAGTGCATCATTTTTATAAAGATTTTGGTTTCATTGTTCCAATCATTTTATATTGATTATTATTACATTATATAAATTTTTTTATTATGATATGAGTATAATATTTATTCATTATATATAAATTTTGGTTCACTCATTAATTTTTGAGGTGGAAAATTGAATTACATAGTTCATATTTACAGTAATCCGTATGTACAGATGAACATCATTTTCACATTTCCAGGGTTGGAAAAAATAATTTAAAATAATAATACAACTTCATAAAATCATTATTTTATCATATATATTATATATATCATATATATTATATAAATTCCATAAATCTGTCTTTATTACCATCTTGCTAAAGAGGAAATGAAAAGTGCATCACGTCACCTCATAGGGGTAGTAGTCCACAATCATGCACGAGCGATGTTATCATTTTCAAACTGACTGGAAGGTAAGAAGATACATATTATATTATAACATTAGATGAATAATTATTTGATAAATATTTTATAAATTATTTAGTTATATATTTATAACCATCCAACTAAAATGGTGATGAAAAACTAATAACACCGTTATGTGGCGTTGATAAGGCATACATACACACGAGTAATGTTTTTGTAATCTGAAAAATAAGAAAGTGGTGTAAAATTGTTCTAATGTAATCATAATATTAGATCAAAATATTTATGTTACTAGATTTATTATTTTAGGATGTGTACAATAAATTTTTAGTAAGTATAATAAGAAATAAACTTGACAAATTTTGTAAATATGATTACCTCTTTTACAGTGAACATCATTTATATTTCTTCTTAATGAACATTGAATAGGTCTTTTATGAATGAAATAAACTCTAATTCATGGATAGGGATTTGGATAAGATAATTTTTATATTTTTTCTAAAATATATTACTCAATGCGGTGTAAATAATGGGAGAAGTGGAGTCTTTATATATGTAAGGAGAGGGGCACTTTTGTAATTTTAAAAATATAAAAATGTAATAATGTAAAATTCATGGGAATGTTGTTTCATAATGACATGGATTCAAATATAATGAAAAAATTGTCATTATATAATCATAAAATCAAATTTAGACAGGTTTTGAAATCATATTTAACCTTATCCTTCCAATTAACCCCTACATTAACCATTTTAAATATTAGTCATTGTAAAAACTATTTCAATATTAAAGGGTTACAATTTTAATTGTAATGAGAAAAAACAATCATAAATAGAAAATGGATGAAATTTCTAACCACATATTATACCCCATGTCGTAGTTCAATGTTTTTTTTAATTTTTGAGTAATTTGATAAAATATCATTTTCATACAATATCATTAATGTAATTTTCAAAAATATTCATATTATTTGACTTTATGGACTGGAAGATAAATATTGATTTTGAAAACCAATCATTAACACATCCCTAATATAATTTATCAATATATAAAATTCATTTTAAATTATCATGTTCACAAAAATTATTACATTTAGAGTAATTTAATTCATTTAAAAAAATTATACTCATTGCAAAAGCACCGTATTAGTGTTGTTTAAGCATTTGAGGTATTTATTTGATCTCTAAAAAATTAAAATAATTTCATTGATCAAAAAATCATTCAAACATTAAAAAAATTATAAATGAAAATAATTTTTTTATCCCAATCCAAAATTATGATATATGTGAAAATAAATAAGGTGAAATTTTTTACATTATCTTTAACTTAAATATTATAAAGGAAAAAATCAAATCAAAATGGAAAAAATGTCCTATTATCATATTTTTGATTATTATTGATGATAAAGACACATAAAATGAAATAATTGACATTTTTTACTGAATTTTAAGCCTTATCATGTAATAATTGACCTTAATTACATGATTTAATTCTTTCAAGGTAATAAATCTTACCTCTCATACTGTACATATTGTAGAAATATGAAAGGGACCAATTTATCAAATTTAGAACTCAAGATTAAAAAAATAGAATCCATTTTTCAAGATTCAATCTATATAATTCACATAGATTTATTTTAAAAATAACCATAAAAAATATAAAACATTTTATTCTAAAAAAATGTGTTTTTAAACCTAAAAAATTAACATATACTTAATCTCAGTAAAATTATGATTGTAGTGGAATTTATTTTATTATTTTAAATAAAATGGGTCTCATAAATTTTTTTTACCAAATCAAAAATATAATGGAACTTTTATATATATTTCATTGAATCAATGGAACAAATGTTTTAAAAAATAAGTATTTTGCACTATTCAATAAAAAAAGTATTTTAAAAAAATTCCCCAAATTTCAATGTATTATAATATTGAACGGATGATTTTTAAAATGGGAAAAATTTTGTAAAATTAAATTTATAATATTTGAATAAATTAATAATAATATCCACACATAAAATTCAATAAAAACATTTTTGAATAAAATAGATTATTGAATCATAAAATGGATCTACTCGAAATCAAGTAATTATTTTTTAAGAGTTAATAAATACATTTAAATTAAATAATTTTTTTCATATTGTGCTTAACCTTATTCATAAAAACTTATGAAATGGTTATGTGATAACTGACTTATAATAATATTTAAATATCCTCTTATAATTTGTTTAAACTCAATGTTATGTGTAAAAAAATATATCAATGAAATTAAATTTATTTAAATATAAATATATCTACAAAAATATTGGGTTGTTAAAATTATGGATTGAACATAATTGACATGAGAATTTATCCACTATGTTTTTGGGAAAAGGGATTTAACCTAATCCACCATTGGGAATTTTATAATTTATGATGATTTATTAGGGAGTAACCCTTGACATTAGTTTATGAAGTCAAGTTTTATGTTCTAACCAAATTTTTATGATCTTGTGAAATCATTTCCTTATATAATGTCCCAATTATTTTGATAAACCACCTTTTAATATCATTCTAGGAATCTTAACTCTCATTTTATGCTTTATTGCTAAGTTTTTTTCCATTATAAGGAATTATAGATCCCATTTTCCTTATGTATTTCCCTAGGAAACCTATGTAGTTTTAAAATATCTATGGGATTTAAGAGAATTACGTGGAGTTTAAAATAATTTTAATGTTTTTTTGCAAAACATGATTTATTTTTATGTATAATCTTCTAAAGACCTTGTTCCACTAATCCTCATTGTGTATTTGTTAGAATTTTTTTTAAAAAACTTGAAATATTTAATTTTTACAGCTTGTTTCACCGTTATCACTATAATGTATATATAATCTATGTTATGATATAATTTGTAACAAAAATTTATAAAAATTTAAATGTTTATTTCAATTAATTAATGATTATTACCATTGTTTAAATGTATAATTAATATGAATTACACATTAATCACTAAAATTTTGGAAGATATAAGGAAACTAAATAGATAAGAAAGAGTGATATACTAATATCTTAATTTTTTCTAAAAAATATTATAATATCTCTAACTTTTTTTCCAAAAATCTATTAACTAATACACCTATATTATCACAATAGAAATGTCCCCTACATATATGATAAATAATCATATTAAAAACATCCTACAATATATTAAATTGATCTCAAATATTTTCCTTTTTTATATCTTTAATTACATCCACTACGTTGAAAAATATTCAACCATTGAATTAATTTAATAACCTAATTTGATAGAGATAATAAAAATTAAAATGAATGGGATATGATTATACACACATTAATATTGACACAAGTACAGCTAAACAACTAATAATAACCTTAACTTCTAAAGTGAAATTTAAAAAATGGTTATATATATATTACTTGTTTCATTTTTAAAAAATTGTAACCATTATGTTACCTTAATAAAAAAATTTTTTGCCTATGTTGGTGAATTAATTATGTAAAATAAGTGTAATTATTTATCCAATATTATATGAATAGTACCCAATCTAGGGTTTCCACAAGACCTTAGGCATTTGTTCCCATATTATAGTGGTTATCCTCTAGAGGTGGGAGTCAATGATTGAAAATTGAAAGACTATACCCTAAATATTAGAACGATAAATAATAGATAAGTAATCAAAATAAAGCATAATAAATAATCAAAGTAAAAAAGTATAGATTTTCATCCAATACTGACCATAATAAAATAAATATTAACCATGATATTACAATTGAAGAATATTTTCATATTTTCATACATTCTACTAGATTATTTTCTGTCATAATCACATATCAAAAATAAAACCAATGGAGAAAATATATATGATCGAACCTCTAAAAACTATAGTCTCACCTCAACCCATCTCTAATTCTAAGGGATCTACTCCAACCCAGACAACTATGAAAATTATGGTTAGAACTAGGTAACAAACTTAATTTTTTAATTCACACTTAGGATATTATACAATGTATGAGAAATACAACTCAATAGGCTCTTAAAAATTACTCTTAATATATATCATTATATATTTGTGTATGAAAGAGGAAAAAAAGAAAAATAAAATTTTATAGAATCTTGCAAGTCAAATCATCATGTTCTCACCATGAAATCACAACATCTGACAATACATGGCTCAACTAATTCAAGAATAAGTAGTCACTTCCTTCCATAAAACCTGACACATGTCTTAGAACATAGGGTGGGGTGTCATACCATTATTCAACCTTTACCCTCCCACTCAAGGTATGGTCCCATATCGAACCATGACCATATCCCAACATGTCATTACCTTTACCCTCTCACTCAGGGTGGGGGCTTAGGTCAAAATTAAACTGTATCCTACAAAGTATAAACCTTTATAATCTTACTCAAGGCAAGGTAAAATATCAAATCTAGACCTCATCCTACCATGTTTTGACATCAACCATCTCACTCGGACTAGGCCACTATAACAAACATTTACCTCGTCATACAATTTCTCAACCTCCAACCTCTCACCGAGTGTAAGAAAACATATTTAACCTTATTCAATACTCACTAACTTATTGTTGAACCTCATAAAAAATCTCAAACACTAAAATATAACATAGGGTAGGAATCATAGAAAATATTGTATTATTCCCTCTTACAAAAGGTAGGGCACGTACTGATGTTTAGACTCTTCCCTCTAACCTGAGGTGAACCTCATATTGAATTTCACACAAACAACCCACCATTGAACTTGATCTCACATAACATCATGTCTCACCCATATTTGGCTTTATATCACTGTGATGTTTTGTATAACCCATTAATATACCCATCTCATTAGTGAATACATTCACTAAGATCCAAACACCCATCCAAATATCTACCCCCTAATACTAATCCACATATGTCACCCCACAATGATCATGTAACCCAGTATCCTAACATATACTAGGCCCCAATGTGATGATCTAAATAATCTTAAAATTATTTCTTCATTATCCAATTCTAGATTCCCATGAACCACTCTAATGAAATCCAAAATCCATATATAATCCTTGCTAATACATAGGCACACATATCTCAAAACCCATTCTTGGATCCCATTTCACATCTCCCATTAAAGATATATTAGTATTTTATATAGATGAAACTCACCTCATCAAACTATAACAATCATATAAGAACATTTAATGATCAATATTCATTCCAAGACCAATACCTCCGCCCCTATAATGGGGTAATCCCAACCATGAACCGACTCATGAGATGAATAACCATATCACCCAACCCATAAATTCCTAATTCCACCATGCCTAGGATAAAAATGCTTATCCTAGTCCCAATACCTATATCTACGCACATTATACTCATCTAGGTTACTCTTTCCCTAATTAAAAAGTCACCATGAGATTTCTATTCACATTCATTTAAGAGGAGTTATCTCGATAATACATAATGACTTTTATCCACCTAATTCCTTTTTATATATAAACATGGTACCTACCGAAATAACTTGATCTTATAACCCATTTAGGAATACACAATCATACATAAAGAGGAAAAGTGGTTATGTATTATTTGGACTCATTACATAAACAATGGATTTAATCCCTTTAATCCATTATCTCTAAGAAACTTTTAATCTTTCATCAATCAATGTCAACTTCGACTACACCATGATTCTCTATATCATCAAAAATTCAAAACATATCAATATATACATTTTATTATTAGTTAGAGAATTAAAACATAAGAAAAATCATGCCTAAAAACTCACTAAACAATCCTATTACAAAAAAAAATTTAAGATGAGGAATGTCTAAGGGGAAACTTTATCACCTCTATGATAAAAATTCCCATCAACTAACATCAAATAAATTTCTAATTCAAAAATAAATTCCCAAAATACTTAAGAAATCATATAAGGAAACATTCCTCTATTAATATGTAGAGTGAATATTTTTATTCATAATCCCTCAATATCATTCATCCATCATATTCAAAATCTCCATCGACTAAGATCATATCAACATGATCCAGTGGAAATGATAATAGGAACCAAATAAGAAACACCTAAAATTATAGGGAAGACAAAGTGGAATAATAGGAGGGAGAGAGGGAGTATATTATCGGGAACTAATGTGATAAAACATTCCATGGTTAACCAATAATTATGACAGTTCCAAGAGAGATATTGGGGGGGAACATGTCAGATAGATCTCAAAAAATGGAATATTCCATGTAAATAAAAATTTATAATAAGGTGGTTTACTAAAAAATTATAGGTTTTACCATGATAAAAAAATCTTCCCAACCCATGATGTACCTATTTAGCCTTTACTAGGTGTAATGACACAAAACATTTATCAATTAAATTCCATTGTTTTTAATTATTTCATATATTATAATCACATAAAATGATATTAAGAACACAATAAAAACCGTATCAATGGATAATTAATGACATAAAATTCATTTCTACAAGTTAAGGAACATATGCCATGTAATAGTTGTTTGACAATAGGAATAGTACTATAACCCTATTGAATAGTAAACCATACAATGGAATTGTAAAATCACTTATGAATGTATATATATAATTTAATCATATTATAAATGGTAATATGATATAATTATATATAATTATATGTAAATAATTGTTTTAAAAATTAATTATTAAGTGTTTGTATTTTTATAAGTCATAAATATTTAATTACAATTTTTTGATTAATTTAAAAAATTAAAATTAAAATTTGTTTCTTCTAAATTGTATTAATAAATTAATATATTTATGTTTTATAAATATAATATAATGTTATGAGACCTTAAATAATTTTTCAATGTGTTATAAAATTAGTTATAATATTAAAATCTAATTTTTTTCATGTAAATTAAGATTTTAATTAAAAATTATATTTCTCATATTTGAAAAATTATTTTCATAAAATGGAGTAATTAATTGAATTATAAACATTTAAAAAAATTCAGGTCGATTAAATGATGTTTTCGTGGGAACTTTCAAATGATATGTGATTGTTGAGTACTTAGGTGCAGCGGAGTGGCTGACCAAGGCCGTCTCTCAATAAAGGATGTAAATTTAACCACATATTAAATGTTTTTTGAAAATAAAATAAAATATATAATTTAAATAATTTAAATTATGGAGTTTTTCTTATCATTTATAAATCTTTAAGAAGTTTTTAGGTAGATCTTTTTTTCTTTTCATTTTGGAAATCAAGTTCGATTAAAATGTCACAAAAGAAGATGTTTTTTTAGAAAATATTTCAAAAGGCATAGTCGATATAACTCTACCAATTCACTAAATTATTTATCATTATAATTTAAATTAGCATCCACCTAATTATAATCCCCTAATTTTTTATCCCTCGAACCCTATAAGAGTTAACTTAACCACAGAGATGAAATTACTTAAACCCAAGGCTAGCTCTAGAACATATAATAATAGTACCCTGTTTCAATTGATGTTATTAGGATAGTTTTTGGAAAGTGGATAATTATATCACACATACACTATTTAAATTAGGATTAATTGATTTTATGTATTATATTTGAACTCTACAAATTTATCCCTTTGTGGTCTTGTATTACCGATTAAATTCTCACTCTTACAATTTACACAAATCCCAACCATGCGTGTTTTTGTGTCAATAGTTAATTTTCCTTCTTAGTTTTATTTAAATTAAAAAATAAATTAATATATCATATTATGTAAATTACAGTATATCATTTATTCAAAATAAATTAATTAATAAGGTAAGAGGTAGATCGATTATTAAGAAAACCACTCTTATATTGGTGGTGTAGTCATCATAGGAACATTTTTCATATGCAAAGGTTTAGAAATGGTATTACCCAATATCGTTTGTACTGTTGAATTCCTGCCCAAATAGGAAGAATATTGAGGAAGGGAAATGAACAAATAAAGGAAAATATAAGAAATTAAATAAAAACATAAAAGTTTATTACAAAAACAAAAGAATTTCGACATGAAGAAGAAGAAGAAGGCTTCGTCGAAGGGATCCTTATTTAAAGAGCTATCCTTATTGAAATGGTTGGATAATTAGAGTGTAACTAATTATCCTCTGCTTTCAACTTACCAATTCATGTACCAATCCCTACAAATGATAAAAAATCAATTTATAGAGTGGATGAGAGGCTTTGTTCAAAGTGGTTTCAAGTGTGAATGGGGAATCGTGGCAAATATTTTAATCCAAATTGAACTGATAATTTGACCACCAAAATGCGTGAATCAGCAGTACTTCCAGTATTATGATTTGTTAGAAAATAATTTCTATAGATACTCTAAAATTTTGGACCTAATCCAAGCTCATATGAAGAATTTATGGCCCAAATACATAACCAATGTCCAATATGACAAGTCCAATATTATTTTGACAACATGACCTATTTGTACAAACCAAATGCCTGATTTAGCTCCAATGTCCTAAATTGAAGTTATATCCCATTAATATAGGAACATATTTAATAACATATAAGTTCAAATAATGCATATCTAATTATTTGTGTTTGAAATTCTACCGTGAAATTTAATTGTTCAAATTGGAATTTTAATCAAAATTCCAAATGAATAATCAAATCCCAAATATTAGAAAAATGAACACATTTACCACAATGTGAGGAAATTATATAACTTATTATCAGCAAAATAATCAATAAAAATGAGTTTTATCAACTCCCCCAAACTTAACATTTTTCACTCCTGGGAAAAAACTCATATCATGTATTGGAAAAAATTGTGACAAGATATGTATATTCAAATTTCTAAATCTACAGTGAAAATATAGGAAAAGTAAGAATCCCAACATGTGTTAATATCAATAAATTATAATTTCATTATCTCATAAATTGTGTCAAAACAAAATCTCGTGAGATTCATAACACTAATCAAAGAGAAACAAGTCATGGGTCTACCATGCCACAAATTTTCAACGTGTTTGTTCTAACAATTCAAAGCTCATAAATCCACACTTTATTCAGTATATCCAAGTCAATTAAAACTCTTATTCTTACATAGTTTAATTCTCTGTACCTATTCCACATTCCTATAAAATAAAATTTCAATACCCACTCACTTAACTATTTCCAAACGAAAACCTTATGCTCTAAACCTAGATATCCCAAAATGTTGTACATTTCATCACTCCCCTCATTTATTATAATTCTTTTTTTACATTTCACTTAGAAAAAATCTCCCACTCAACTCTCAAACATTGTTTTACCTCCTCATGACATTAATTATAATAGTTATAACAAGATCCAAGGATGATGAAGAGTGGTTTTTGACCTTACCAAGACACAAACCATATTTCTTTAGGGTGTACAATAGTTGGATAATGCGTACACATGCATAGGTCAATTCAGTACATTAATGAAACCGATCGGAAGAGAAAAGGACACATGGATCAACCAATGAATTTTTTTACCTAACATAACTATACATTCAATTTAGTAGGAAAAATTTTTCAAGTCATGGTTGAGTGAAAATTTGTGTGGATAAATCACTGACACAATTTACCATGAATAGATATCATAAATAATAATGTCAAAATAAAAAAGTTCTTATAATGACAAAACCATTCATATCATCGACGAATTAAATTTTTATAAAAATAAACCCTTTATGTTGAAATCTTACTCATGCTTATAATTCATCCAATTATTTTTTAAAATATGAATTTTCTATATGTTTCCCATGAGAATTTTACATGATATATATGTTACTTTTTTTGATAAAATATTAACCAATAATATAATAGAAAATACACACAAAACACACAAATGAAAATCCTAAATATCGACCCCAAAATGTTGTCCCATCCCCCAAACTTAAAATATTTCATTGTCCTAAATGAGGACCTATGAGATGATATATGCACATTAAATGTATAATTTTAAATAGGAAAATGAATATAAAAGATAAAGGGTTTGGAACCACATGATATTCTCAAGTGATGATGGGGTGATTCAATGTGATGAAATCCACTAAATTAGTTAGAAGTCCCTCAATGTATTTCATTAAACTTTTAACGTTGATTGTTAATCACCTTCCAGTGCCCTTTGGTTTGATATCCACTTCACCATAAGGAAAAACCTTAGATAAAATATAAGGACCTAACCATCTAGAGTGAAACTTACCTAGCATCAACTTCATTTGGGAACTGTAGAGAAGGACATTCTCTCCAACATGAATTTCTCTTTTTTGGATCATTTTGTGATGAGCTACTTTGGATATTTCCTTGTAGATCCTTGAGTTATTATATGAAGATATTTGAATCTCATCAAACTCTTGAATATGCAACTTCCTTTGGAATCCATCTTGGGCCAAATCCATGTTACATTTCTTTAAATCCCAATAATCCCAATTCTCAACTTTCATAGGGAGATGACACACTATCCAAAAAACAATCCAAAATGGGGAAATACCAATGGGTGACTTGTATACTGTCCTATAATTAGATAGCGCGTCATCCAAGTGCTTTCTCCAGTCCTTCCAATTTGGTTATATAGTGTTCTCCAAAATTGGTTTCAACTCCCTATATAGATCCTCAACAATACCATTTGTTTGGAGTGGTATGGTGTTAATTTTTTGTGTTTCACCTGATACTTCTGATGTAGAGAAACCAAATTTTGATTGCAGAAGTGTGTCCCTTGGTCACTGATGATGGATTTTAGTACTCCAAACTTAAAAAAAATAAGTTTCTTGACAAAGACTACAACAATATGAGAATCGTCAGTCCTGGTGGCCTTTTCCTCCACACATTTACTAACATAATCCACAAAAAACTAAATATAAAAAAACCGAAATAAAAATTGGAAAAGGACCCATAAAATTTATGGCCCATACATAAAAAATCGCACAGAATAGTATGGGTTAGTGGGGAATCTCAGGTCTCATAGAAATGTTCCCAGTATATTGGCAACGAGAGAATGACTTACAAAACACATGAGCCTCATGGAATAAGCTAGGACAATATAATCCATAGTCTAATACTTTCCTAGCTGTCCATTGAGTTCCAAAGTATCCACCACATTCAAGTGTATGTCAAAAATTCCGAATCTAATCAAACTCCTGATCAAGAACACACCTCCTAATAACATGTTCACTACACATGTGTTGTAAGTAGGGATCAACCCACACATAAAGTCTATAATCACTCTTTAACTTTTTGAATTGATATTTATTTAAATTTATAGGGATTTCATTGTCAAAAAGGTAGTTATATAAATTAGAAAAACAAGGATGTGTACCTGAGATAGAATAAAGATGATCATTTGGGAAAGTGTCCTGAAGTGGTACATAGTCCACGGTGTCTTCCTATAGTGTTTGAGTAAGTCTACTCATGTGGTAAATCACTAAGTTTTATATACCTTTCTTATCCTTTATATCAATATCAAATTTATGAAGAAGGGGCTTCCATTGGATTAGCCTAGGCTTTGCATCTGGATTTTTCAGGTGGTTCCTCAGAGAAACATTGTAAAAAAAACTACTTTAGAGCCTAATAAATAGGAATGAAATTTATCTAAAGAAAATATTATGGAAAGAAAATCATTTTCTTTGGTTGTCTAGTTTTATTTTTCTGGTTCTACTATCCTCGATGCATTGAAAATCACATGGGAGTGTCCCTCCACCCTCTTAGAAAAGACATCTCCAACTGTGAAGTTGGAGGCATCACAAAACAAATCATAAGGAATCTACCACCATGGGAGTCTATTATTGGTGGAGGGGTCAGAATGTTCGTTATCTCATCAAAGGAAGTCCTCCAAGAATCATCAAGTACAAAATCAGAATCCATTTTATGTAATTATGACATAGGATGAGCAATCTTACTAAAATATTTGATGAAGCACCGATAAAATCCTGCATTCCCTATGAAATATCTAACATCACACACACATAAAGGATATGGTAAAGATTAAATAATATTTACCTTAGATCTATAAACCTCTATCCAATGTTTTGACACAACATTCTCTAATACAATGATATGCTCATCCATACAATGCCACATTTCAAAGTTCAGGACCAGATTCTTCTCAATACAACGATTCAAAACATTTACCAAACTTGAGATAGAATCATCAAATGAAGACCCATACACTGTAAAATCATCCATAAATACCTCCATGTGGGTTTCAATAAAATTACAAAAAAAATACTCACCATGCATCTCTTGAAGGTACCTATGGCATTGCAAAGTCCAAATGGCATCCTCCGGTAGGCAAACATATTGAATGGACAAGTGAATATTGTCTTCTCTTGATCCTATAGAGAAATAGGAACCTGAAAATATCTAAAAAATCAATCAAATAAACAATAATATGTCTTCCCGGCTAGTCTCTCATGAATTTAATTAATAAATAGAAGGGGGAAATGGTCCATGCGAGTAGATTGATTTAATTTCCTATGTTCAATACATGCATGCCAACTATTATGTACCCTCATTGGAATTAACTCATCTTTCTCATTTCTAACAATAGTAACACCAATTTTCTTATGAATAACATGAATAGGACTTACCCTCTAGGAATCTGAAATAGGGAAGATTATTCCTACCTCGATCAATTTTTCAACCACTTTTTTGACAACTTCTAGAAGTGTTGGAATTAGTCTCTTTTGTGGCTGCCAAACTGGTTAAGCCCCATCCTCAAAAATAATCCTATAAATGAAAATGGAGGGGCTAATACATTATATTCCAGCCAAGTTCACCTTATTTCCCTGATTTTCAACCACAAAATATTCAAAAAAAAATATTCATGGTCAAAATTAAGTTTTTTAGTAATTATAACAGGTAATCTCTTGCAACTTAACAAGTATGAGAATTTTAGATTCAGTGTCAATGGATTCAGTTCCAATGAAGGGGGTGATGTATATATGGATACATTGAAGGAAGAAAAATATGTGCACAAATAGTATCTAAATCAGAACAAACATCATAAAAAACATAGATTTATTCATCAAATCTATTAGCACGGTTGATAGCCATGTCATTATCAAATTCAAAATGATCAAAATCAAAATATGAATCCATTTCAAAATAAAATATAAGAGAGTCTTGTGCATTATAATTAGGTGTAAATTTACTCTTATATATCAAACTAAAACCAATACTTGTAATATTTTTAATCATAGGACAATCAAAATTCATGGAGGTTAGTGGCAACCTGACTCAATTTAGTCTTCAACTCCCTCAGCTCTGAACCTTGACTCTTCAGCTCATTCTGCTGATTAAGAACAATTTACTTCAAATGATAATGAATGTTAGAATATAACTTGGTTTGGGGGTTCAATTTTTGTTGAATTGTGGATGATTGAGCTTCAAATATCCTTTGGGGTTATTGGAAACCGTGTTGATAAGGTGGATGTTTCTAAAAGTTTTGTTGAAAATGGGTCCTTTGTTGTTGTCCAGAGCCATACCTCATTTCCGATTGATCCTTCCACCTTTGGTTTTATGTCATGGAAAAGGAATCAAGATTATATGGGGGATTTGGTTATTATTAATGCAGATATGGTCTCCTAAGGAACACTGCTACACAATCTTCTGTTTCATGTAGTTTGGGGAAACAGTCAGTTGGGTGGCATGTCTCAGTAAAAATGCCACAATACCTTGAAGGAGGGGGGTTGGGATGTCTTTTAAGGCCAAAGAAATATTCCACCACTTAGTGGTAAATTATTCCAAAACGGTATCAATTAAATGAATCTCATGAGAAGAATGACTTACCTAATTTACTCCCCTGACATGAGGTGTACCTCAATCACCAAATTGTTGGGAGTTTTGGGCCATTTTCTTAATCAATGCATGTGAATTTACTGGTGTCTTGTCCACCATTGATCCTCCAGCCACAACATCCACCATGATCCTCTCCATAGGCGTGAGTTCCCACACAGAAATATAGGATGGTTAGTTATTTTAACACCCCAAGTTTTCATAGTAAGTTATTTTCTTTAATGTAATTCAATAGCTTGCGCTATACACAACACTGACTTCGAGCACACCACGATTTACCAAACTAGTCATTCAAAAAGCGGTTATGAATAGTATTAACTGCATTTTTAATTTTAAATATGCAATATAATTTTTACATCCATATTATGTGTTTCTTAGACATAATATAAGAAATAATTAAATTTTTTATATAAAAGTAGTATTTTTAAAAAAATGCAATTTTATCGCCTTTTAATGGAAACAAACATTTAAATCAAATATTTGAAACTATTATATATTAAATTTGAATAAATAAACTTCTTATTTAGAAAATGGACATAAAAATTTAGTTTGGATAAATTTTCAGTGCCTTTCAGATAACATTCATATTTTGATGAATAGTGAAAAATACAAAATTTTAATTAAAAACATATTTTTTAATCCAAATTATTTATAGTGTTAAATTGTATATTTGAATTGTTTTGAAGTATAATTAGATTATATTTTATTCATTTAATCCAATGATGGTCATTGGATGTATTTTTACATTTCAATTGGACATAAACATATATCAATCTTTTGATAGTTTTTACTTCTCAAAAACCCGCTTTCTGGTATTTACAATGGAAATATATTTTTAAATAAATTAATATAACTTAAATGTTTTCTATTTTTAAAATATAAGTCATTTTTTAATTATAAATATCAAAATTTTCTTAGAGGGAGTTTTAGTGTTTTTTTAAAAACATTCGATTTTTTATGAATATTGAAAAACACTACATTATTGTTTAAAACCAACTTTTTTTAATAATTATTTATTTTATTTAAAATTATTTTAAGTCAAAATAGATATATAATACCTATAGAAATTCAATTTAATTCATTGGATTCATTTTATAATAATACTATATGTATAAAATTTTATTTAACTTTTTACCATCTTTTACCCACCTTCATGGCACATTTACAAATTTTCATAAAACGTAATTTTATAGCATCGGAGAATAGAATTTCAAAACTACAAGTGACACGTTTGACATCAATAAGTAAAATGTGGTTCAATAAGATGAAAATAATTTTTCATGAATAGTGTCTTTTGAATTTTATTTACCACGGTTAAAAGTAAATAGTGTAATTAATCGTAAAAATGATATTATAATTACCCTAACACATGTCATAATTCTATAGGAAAAGTTTATTTAGAAGAAAATCAACCTTAGAAATAAAATATGATCCTTTTGATCCACTTAGATTAGATTAAGACATTTATTATTATTTTATTTAAAGAAGAGTTAAAAGTTTAAAATTCAATGTTTAATAACTAAACAATTTATAATATAGTGTTATAAATAAGATAAATTAGACTATATATATTCATTATAAAAATAAATTGATTTACTAAATAATTATATTTTATTTATAATTTTTAGAAATTAAATATTTAAATTTATTTATGACACAATGATGATGTAGTAATTACCTAATTAATGAGGGATTAAAATAATTGATATTATAAATATTAAAATAAATGTAAATTGAAAATTTTGATGCATTAAAATAATTTTATAGGTTACTATGACATGTTATATTTGATTTAATTAATTTTTTTCTAAGTAATCAAGTTGAAATGACTTTAACAAAAACCAAATACTTAGTAGTGTCAAAATTTACATAATAGTGTTTTTAAAACAAATACAATTTTATTAAATTATATAATAGTATTAAGAATATAAGTTTCTTCCAAAGGACTTATATAATGATATATATGTTATCAATGAACCACACGGTGTTCTCTTAGAATTTTCTAGTGATTTTATTAACCTTATAACATAAAAATTCTAGGAGACATGCTAAATGTCAAACTATTTAACTAAGAGTTAAATAAAAAATATAAGTTATTATGGTGACCTAAACCAATATAAAACCTATTTTTTGAGAGTTTTTCAAACCATCCCCACCTTATCTAGGAAATAAATCCCTTTGGATCCATTAGAAACTGAATTGGAATTTATAATAATACAATATTTCAAGCTTTTCCTAAAGTGACCATCACCTCTCTTATAAAAGTGCATTTTCCCTTAACTTAATTTCACACCTTTAAATCCATTTGGATCAGCCAAACTCTACCCATATATCCTCCCAACTAATTTAACTTTATCCTAGAGTTATTACTTTGACACAAAATTAAACCTATGGATCCCTTTTGATCAAATCAAAAGGAAGAACCCGAAGAAGAGGTAATAATTTTATAACCACTTTCAAAGTTATCTTCTTCTTCCACTTCCCCTTTATTTGTTGTTTCCATAACAAAATAAATAATCCAATACCTTATACCTACTTTTATGTTATTATAAATAATTTACAACCATATTCATTATTATTTCCATCCTATTAATGACAAAGTCACCATACATGCGTATGTAAGGCTTACCGTCTCCACGTCATGGTGTAGTTGTTATTCAACACTTCATTTCTTGTATGGGTAAAATAATGATGTATAATTGATTTAAATAAAAAATATAACATGTAAATGACTCTGTATTTGTTATATAACATCCAATTATATATGATTTAACCATTAATTGAATGATATCATTGCTCGTACGTACGTACGGATTACCGTCTCCATGAACGTGATGAGATTCACTCCCCATCGTAACTATTCAAGAATAATTTTTATTTTATGACTATAAGAAATGTTTAAGAACTTAAAATAATTGTTCATATGAATAAAATACAATCTATCCATAACAAACATGACTTACGTAACAAAATATATAAAGGAAAATGAATCAGTTAACACCCGAAACAATGATACCACTAAAATATTACTAAAAAAGAAATATTATAACATAATATATGATATCATAATTATGTATTTGGTTATATTATAATTAAATAAAAATTATTTTACTCTTATACAAGATGTTATCATACCCTTGACTAAGGAAAATTAAAATTTAATGGGTTTTCATCTCACTTCTTATTCCCGTGAGATTCATGCTATGTTTCCACAATTTCTGTTTGTGTGGTGTATGTGCTGCCAATGATTGCATTCCTTATGTAATATAATTTAATTTATGTGTATTTACAACTTAATTGTATGATACTTATTTCAAGGGGTGACCATTTCATAAATTACCAAATCGGTAAGGGAATTTCTAATTTCGATTTCCACTCATTGGGTTTTACACAAACTTCATTGATTATATTACTCCAAGATTATGTTTGAAAAAACTATTTATTTATTTATTTAGTAATTTCCACTCTCATATGTGTGGATATACTTTTGACACAAATAATAACTCCATTTATTAATTCTCAATTCATCGATATGAATTTTATTAGATTAATCTTAACTCAATTTTCATTCATTGAGTTAAACATACAAGTCATTGGAGGTGTAGTTACAAGAATATGTGTGAATGTCCTCTGATTGATTTACACGGAATATCTAATAATATTGAATTTATTTATATTTTTCATACATAATTATGTCAACGATTTATATTACACATAAGGATACAGTCTTTATAAGGGATTTCATCTCAATTTAAATTCTATTGAGACTTTTGGGTTTTTATGCACCAATTCACATTTATATGGTGTATATACTATACTTTAACATAGTATATCATGAATACCTTTATTCTCATGATATTATAAAGTTTTTATTACCTAAATTATTTGTATTAAAATTTCTCTACTGGGGTTATGAACTCTAATTAAAATATCATTTTAATGTTATAAATGTTTATTCTTCTAAATCTTCCTCATTAATGTCCTTGTTTTAAAAATGGTTTTCAGGATTTACTTATATGAACATGAATGTTTTAAAATTAAAATTCATTTGAAAATATTTAAAGTGGTATAGGAAACTTTGATTCATGAATCTAATTTTTAACATATTATTGATAAATAGTGATACATTTAAATATTTTCACGAAAAAGGGGATATTTATCTGAAATAATTTTACTGATTATTTTCATCTATGTCAATATCCTTCTTTATTATTGATTGGGTTTATTTTTATTATCTTCTATAATGTATTGAAAGAGTTATGTTTGAATGAGGATGTGCTATTGGTATACCATTATTGGTTTGTGGTTAAAATATTGACATTTTGTATGCAAGTTGTAATATGAATTCTTAGATTATGCTTCAACCTTTTCAAATGAGGAACACATTGGACTTAGTAAGTGATGGGTGGAGACCGTTATAGCTCCTCAATACATCTATTGGTCTCATGAGACAAACTAGTGTCTTGGTACGAGGCCTTGAAAAAAATTTATTTGTAATCTTGGCCCGAGGCCTTGAATATGTGGTTATGATGTCTCACATTATGCATTCCCTCATTTTGAAATTAGATATTAATATTACATGTGATTATTTGACTAGTATAATATCTAGGTGAATAATTAAATGACGTTATTTAATTTATATTTTCCATATTATGCTAATGTTTATGATTAAAAAACTTGTGTTTTAGTCTTATACATTCCCTTAAACATTTATGCTTATTTACAATAGATTCCACTATATTGTTGTCCTTACTGAGCATCGGAGCTCACCGATTTCTTATGTATTATTTTTTCAAGGATGTGAATAAGTATATTATGACCCACCTGTAGGAATAGGCTATCGAATATAACAGTGTTCAAAGGAGACACACTATTTTTTTATATCATAATTTAATGTAAAATTTATGTACGTATCTAGTAATTACAAGGATATTAAACTAATCGATCTTTCAAGACTTGATTTTTGTGATCATGCCAATATTATGTAATAATGCACCAACTATCGGTAACTAGGGTCGGGGTGTTACAGTTGGTATTAGAAAATGTTTAGTTCAAACCTTTTAAACTAGATTTAGAAAAAATCTAATTAGAAAACACTACCCTAAGATAAGCATTGAGGATTATTATAGGAGAACATCAAAAAAAGTAACTAAGGTAAATATTATGTGGGTTTCAAAAGCATTACATCCCTATCTGGATATAAGCAGGTAGAGGAGGGTCAGGTATAGATATAATTAGGAGTGAAAACTCAGACTAGGTGTTTTGTGCATAACCCGGGGTAACCTAATACATGAAAAGAGGCCTTGTTGCACTCTTGCTTACGACACTCTCAAGGGATATGCTTATGATAATTCACATTTTCATTAAAAACTGATTTGAAGGATGTTAATATAAGATGAGAATAAATATCCTTTGTTAATAATAAGGTGTTTTAGATTGAAAATAAAGGGCCATGATATTCTCTAAATGATTTTATGAGTCAAAATATGCATTCTTGTGTTAGTCAATGGCTGGATTCCAATGGAGTCATTCGAACATTGAACATGATGTAAAAGATGGGAATGATGATGGAAATTAGAAAATAAATGGAATGTTGATAGGCATAAAAGATATCATGTTCATTCTGAAGTGGGTTTCCAAAAATAGGATCAACAATATGTACATTAACCAACTCCCAATCTCAAAAAAGAAGAGAAAGGCGGAGAATGATAAGAGCTCCTGTAGTGGAAACCGTGGAGAAAAGAAATCTCAATTCCCCTCATGCCAGAAATGTGGAAGGAGACACCCAAGAAAGTGTCTCAATAAGAATAAATAAATAATTTATTTGTGGGAAAGAATTACATAGAGTAAATAATTAGAGAAGAAAAATGAATAGTACTATGGAAGAAAATAAAAATGATCTTAAAAATCCAGTTATAGTAATTTTCCATAAATTTAAGGTACCTTGACATTACCCGAGTAAATTCTATATTCTATAGGATGACCTCTAGGTCAATGAAGAACCCATGAGGAAAAAATTAGATGGAGAAATATTTTAAATTATTAATTATCTATGTTTATGGGATTACTTTGGAAGACTATTCTCTTGTATGTGTAATCATGTTGTTCGTTATTTGAAAATGTTATTTGAGTATGAATTATCTTTTTTTTATATAGTTATAAAGAACCATTTGGGTTTATTTGATCCATTAATTTGTGGCAATTATAGGTTATTAATTTTTTGGATGAAAATGCGAGGTATGAGATAAAATTTGTGGTAAAATTATGTTATGGTTATTTTAAGGAATTTAACTTGTTTTGGGAATGTTATAAAATATATTTTTTGAAAAAAGAAAACATGCAGACCGTGTGACAACCCGTCACCTCAGACAAAGCTGTGGGAATCAAACCCACAACTAGATTGCGATTGGGATTTGTCGCCTACCTCTGGACTATGTGAAGTCCCTGGTTAGTGTGACTAATTTTTTTAGTTAAATGATTTTGATGATCAATAATAAGTTTATTTGTGATCTTTTTTTTATCAAATGGATATCCTTAGTATAGGAAACTATTTTAGTGATTATGTGATAAATATTTTTTTGGAATACGTACACTCTGTTGGGAACACTATATGCCTAAGGAATATAGAATACTATAGAATTTCATTTGAGGAGTAATGATAAATTTTTTATTTATTTTGAAATAATCTATGATTTTTATTGATATTCAAGTTATTAATGGAAATGATTAACCTATCATAGAGAATATGGGGTTTCGTAAATTACACTTATATAGGAAACTTTAAGAGTACTTAATGTTATTTAAAAATAAATATTAAGATTTATATGAAAGACCGTGATTAAATTCTTCTGAGTTTTGGGTTTTAATCTTAGTTTGGATTGTATTGAAAAATTTTAAGGACGATTGTTTATAGAATTGTATTTATTGAACATTGGGTATTATTTATTCAATTTTGGAAATTAAGTTATTTTTTTCATTATAAAAAGGATTATCCTTTTTGGGGATCATCTTATCTTATATTAAGCATTTTTTTTGGTTAATATCTAAATAAAAGTGAAATATATAGTTCATACATTGTGAATTATGTGATTCTCTAGAAGTTGATTATAGCGCTTCAGGTCTGGCCAAGTCATCTTGAATACAGAGAGTTTGGAGAAAAGACAAGTTGGGGTAGAAATTTATTAATGTATAATACTCTACATAAAAAGTAAGTATATCTCTTTATGTTCTCACTCAATCTCATAAATAACTTCCTCAACTTTATGAAATAGAACTTAAAACAAAAAATTATGTCTGATTACTTTCCTACTGGGAATCTAATGACTATTTAACCCATCACAAGTTTGTGGTTTTATTATTGTTAACATTATCCGGATCATGTATTATATCACTCTCTATCAAAACTTGACACATATTTTATCTCCTATATCCATGTTTTCCTACATGGAATCCTTGTATGGGTAATCTCAGGTGACCTTTGTACTTTTCTTTCATTCTTTTAAAGAGATTGTTTTATTGACTCTTTTTCGAATGTGAGACTTTTAATGAAGTTCCCAACCTCAATTTTAAAATTGTGAGGACGAAATTTCCAAAAGTGGGAAATAATGTAACACCCAAATATTACATAGTAAGTAATTTTTTTTAATGTAATTCAATATCTTGCGCTACACACAACATAGAGTTTGAGCGCACCACGACTTACCAAACTAACCGTTCAAAAGTGGTTATGAATAATATTAACTGCATTATTAATTTCATATACTCCCCATAATTTTGAAATCCATATTATATGTTTCATAGACATAATATAAGAACAAATTCAATTTTCTAGATAAAAGAAGTATTTTTTAGAAAATACAATTTTATTTCCTTTTAATTGAGAATCATTTTTAAATCCAATATTTGAAACTTTTATATATTCTATTTGAAAATATAAACTTCTTATTTAGAATAGGGACATTAACATATAGTTTGGATAAATTTTTAGTGCTTTTCTGATAACATTCACATTTGGATGAATAGTGAAAAATACTAAATTTTAATTAAAAACCACATTTTTTATCAAAAATAATTTATAATGTTAAATTTTATATTTAAATGGTTTTTAGGTATAATTAGATTATATTTTTATCATATAATCCATCATTGTTAATTTGAAAAAAGTTTACTTTTAAAATACACAGAAACACAAATCAATCTTTTGATAGTTTTTACTTCTAAAAACCCAGCTTTATGGTTTTGACAATGGGAATATTTTTTAAAATTAATTAAAATGACATCTATTTTTTTAATTTTGTGAAATAGACATCATTTTAGAATTATAAATATCAAAATTAGCATAGAGTGATTTTTTTTTGTATTTTTCTGAAAAAAATCGATTTTTTATGAATAGTGATAACACTCTGTTATTGTTTAAAACTAAATTTTTATTTAAATAATTATTTATTTAATTTAAATTTATTTTAAGTAAAAATAGATACATAATACCAATATAAATTCAATGTAATTAATTGGATTCATTATATAATAAGATTAGATGTATAAAATTTTATTGAACTTGTTACCGTTTTTTACTCACCTTCTTGACACATTTTCAAATTTTCATAAAATGTAATTTTACCACTTTTGTGAATTTAATTTCAAAAATCCAAGTGACACGGTTTACATCATTAAGTAAAATGATGCTCAATAGCATGATTTTTTTATGAATAGCAACATTTGAATTTTATTTACCACGGTTGAAAGTAAATAGTGTAATTAATGGTAATAATGATATTCTAATTACCCTAAAACATGTTCTAATTATATTGGGTAAGTTTATTTTGACAAAAATAAACATTAGGAATAAAATATGATCCTTTTAATCCTATTGGATTATATTATGACATTTATTATTATTATTTTTAAGAAGAGTTAAATGTGTAAAATTGAATGATTAATAACTAAACTATTTTAAATATAGGGTTATTTATAAGATAAATTAGACTATAAATATTCATTAGAAAGATAAAAATATTAACTAAATCATTATATTTTATTCATAATTTTTAGAGGTTAAATAGTAAAATTTATTTATGACACAATGATGATGCAGTAATTACCTAATCAATGAAATATTAAAATAATTCATATTATAAATATTAAAATAAATGTAAATTGAGACTTTTGATGCATTACAAGACTTTTATAGGTTACTATCACATGTTATAGTTTATTTAAGGAATTGTTTTGAAGTAATCAAGTTGATATGACTTTAATAAAAACCAAATACTAAATAGTGTCAAAATTGATATAATTTCGTTTTTAAAACAAATACTATTTTATTAAATTATGTAATAGTCTTAAAAATCTAAGGATCAGCCCATGTACTTAAATAATTATATATATGTTATTAATGAACCAAATTTCATTCTCTTTTATGTTTATAGAATGTTTATTAACAATATAATATAAAAATACAAAGAGATATAGTAAATGTAAAATTATTTAACTAAGAGTTAAATATAAATAATAAGGGTAATATGGTAACCTAAACCTATCTAAAACCAATTTTTTGAGATTTTTTCGACCCATCCCAACCTTATCCCTAAAATAAATTCATTTTTAGCCATTAAAAACCGAAAATAAATTTATAATAAAATAATATTTCAAACTTTTCTTAAAGTGGCCCTAACCTCTCTTAAAAAAGAGCACTTACCCTTATCTTAATTTCACACATACAAAGCCATTTGGATCTTCTAACACCAACCAAAATATCCTCCCAACTACATTAACTTCATACTAGAGTCCTTACTTTGATTATAATGCCAACGTATATAGACCATTTGATCAAATAAAAAAGAATCGCCCGAAGAACAGGTGATAATTTCATCACCTCTTTCAAAGTTATATTCTTCTTCCACATCCTCTTTATTCGTTGTTTCCATACCAAAATAATAACTCAAGAACCTTTTAAATAATTTTATGTTATTATAAATATGGTACAACCATATTAATTATTCAATCCATCCAATGAATAACAAAGTCACCACATGCGTGTACGTACAGCTTACCATCTCAACGTCACGGTGTAGTTGTTATTCAACACTTCATTATTTGGATGGGTATAATAATGATTTATAACTGATGTAAATAATAAATATAACATGTTTATGAATTTTTATATATGATACAACATCCATTTATATACAATTTTACATTCAATTGAATGGTACTTTCGGTCGTGTGTACATACGGATTACAGTCTCCACGAACGTGATGAGATTCATTCCTCATTGTAACCATTCAAGAATAATTTTCATTTTAGGATTAAAAATATTGTTTAATAACTTTAAATAATTCTGTATATGAATAAAATACATCTTATCCATAAAAAACATAACATACGTAACAAAACATACAAGGGAAAATGAATCAGTTAACACCCAAAACAATGATACTACTAAAATATTATTAACGAAGCAATATTAGAAGATAATATATGATATAATATTTATGTATGTGGTTATTTTATAATTTAATACCATTTTTTAAACAATTATAAAGTATTTTAACATACTCTCAACTAAATAAAATTACAAGGTAAGGGGTTTTCATCTCACCTTTTTCCCCCTGAGATTCATGCTATATAGGCACCATTTCCTTATGTGTGGTGTATGTGCTGCCCATGATTGTATTAGTTGTGTAATATACAATAATTTATGTGTATTTACAGATTCATTGTATGATACTTAATTCATGGGGTGTATGTTTTGTAATTTACCAAATTGGTAAGGGAATTTCTAATTTCAATTTCCACTCATTGGGTTTTACACAAACTTCAATGATTATTTTACGTCAATATTATGTGTGAAATAACTATTTATTTATTTATGTAGTAATTTACACTCCCCTTTGAGTGGATATAATTTTGATACGCATAATCACTCCATTTATAAATTCTCAAGTCATTGATATGAATATAATAAGAGTAATCTTAACTCAATTTCCATTCACTGAGTAAAACATCCTAGTCAGTGGTGTTGTTGTTACAAGACTATGTGTGAAATTCATATGATTGATTTACACAGAATATCCAATCATATTGACTTTATTTATATTTTTCACACATAATTATGTAATTAATTTATCCTTAACCTAATGATCCTATCTTTATAAGGGGTTTCATCTCAATTTAAATTCTATTACGCCATCTTTTTTGTTATGCACCAATTCACTTTAATATGGTGTATATACTGTAATTTGAAAAAGTATATATTGAATCGTTTTATTCTCATGATATTATAAATTTTCTATTACCTCAATTATTTGTATTCAAATGTTTCTCATTTTGTTAGGAACTCGAACTAAAATATCATTTTAAATTTTATAATGATTTATTCTTCTAAATATTTCTCATTAATGTACATGTTTTAAAAAGGGTTTTAATGATTTATTTATATGGACATGAATATTTTACAATTAAAATTACTTTTAAAAGAATCAAATATGTATGCGACACATTGATTCAAAAACCTAATTTTTAATAGCTTCTTGAAAAATATTGAGACATTTAAATATTTTCATGAAAAATGGGATTTTTTTGTCAAATAATTTGACTGATTATTTTCATATATATCAATATATTTCATTATTCTTGATTGAGGATTATTTATACAATCGCTTATATTGTATTTAATGTTTTATTTTTGACTTTGGATGTTCTATTTTTATACCATTCATTTATTGGGGTTATAATATTGACATTTTGTATGTATGTTTTAATACAAATGCTTAAATTATGCTTCATCCTTTTCATATGATGAACGTATTAGACTTAGTAAGTGACGGGTGGAGCCCACTATAGCTCATTGATGCATTACTAGGTCTCATGAGACAAACTTGTGTATTATCACAAGGCCCTGATAAAATTTTATTTGTAGTCTTAGCACAAGGCCTTGACTATGTGGTTATGATGTATGGAATTATGCATTCCATCATTATGAAAATATATATTGATATTACATGTGATTATTAGACTTGTAGAATATCCATGTGAATAAGTAAATGGTATTATTTGATATATATTTTCCATATTATTCTGATGTTTATATTTAAAAGACTTGTATTTTAGTCTTATACATTCCCTTAAACATTTATGATTATTTATAATAGTTTCTTATATACAGTTATCCTTAATGAGCATATGAGATCACCCCTTTCTTATGTTTTATTTTTCCCAGGAAGTGAAAAATTATATTATGACTAAATTGCAGGAATAGGCTATGTGATATAAGAGTGTTAAAAAGAGACACAATATTGTTGTTTTTTATATGATAATGTATTGTAAATATTATGTATGTATATAGTATTTCCAAGGCTACTAAACTAATTGGTCATTAGAGACTTGATCTATTGTGATCATTCCAATGTTATGTAATAATTTAACAACTCTAGGAAACTAGAGTCAAGGCGTTACAATTGCTCACTGATTTGGTGATGTGTGAAGCTTGTGCACAACTTCTTAAATCACTCCCTGTACTCATACATTGACTTGGTATTTCTTGATCCCATAGATCCCTTTTGGAATGAATTTGGTCCATGATGCTGGAAAAAATATCTGCATGAAAATATGTTTCAAATCATTCCAACATGTTACATATTCTAGTTGAAAATAACTCATCCAACCTTTTGAAACACCGTCAAGAGAAAATGGTAATTCTCTTAGTTTGATTTGATCGTCAGATAAATTTATTGGTTATAGGGTTGAGAAAATCACATTAAATTATTTAATGTGTTTATCTGGATCCTCACCAGAGAGTCCATTAAATTTTATAAGTAGGTGAATTAACCCAAATTTCAGTTCAAAGACTAATTCGAGATTTGGGTATGTAATAAAATTTGGTTGATAATTAATATCAGGTAAAGCCATTTCATGAATGGTTCTATTAAGTTAGTTTCCATTATTTTCATCCATTTCTTCTTGTTTAATGTTTGAATTTTAATTGCTTCCAATTTCAATGTTCTGGGATTAGAGGAATTCTCTAACTGGTTGAATATTGATACTTCCAATAGACTCAGAATGTCTGATTCGATCTTGAAGTCTACGTTCAATATTAGGGTCAAGATCTAGAAGATCCTCAGGATTAGATCACGTAATAAATCAAATAAAAATAAAAATAAGGAAATTAGGACATTGAAAAATAAAATTGTGAATTTTTAGTTAATGGTCTAAAAAAAGAAGATGAAAATAAAAGAATAAGAAAAAATTCATATTGGGTAAAGAAGGAAGAAAGAAGAGAAGAAGATAATAAAATATAAAATAAAATAAATACCTCGAATTTGTTGAAATAATTACTTGCCTCTCTATAAATTTTTCCAATTTCAAAGGCACTTCATTGGGAGAAATCAAAATATTTGGGATTGTTGAGTACTTAGGTGCCCCAAAGTGGCTGACCAAAGTCGTCTCTCAATGGAGGAACTAAATTTAACGCCAAATTAAAGGTATTTTGAAAATAAAATAAAATGAAATAAGAATACAAATTAAAATTGTGGAGTTTTTTTATCATTTTAAAATCTATAAGAACTTTTCTGGAAGAATAATGTATTTTTTGTTTTTATTTGTGAAATGAAGTTCAATTAAAATGACACTATAAGAAGCTGATTTTTTTAAAATATATTAAAAGGCATAATAGATATAACTCTATATATTCACAAATTATTTATCATTATCATTTAGATTAACATCCACGTAATCATAATCACCTAATTTTTTATCACTCAAACCCTATGGGAATTAACATAACCTCAAAGATGAAATTACTTAAGTCCTAGGATACCTTCGGAACATGCAATCGCAACACCCTACTTTGATTAATTTTCTTGGGTTATCTTATGGAAAATGGTTCATTATAGAACATTCACACTCTAGAAATGATAATTAATTGTGTTTAGGGATTATATTTTAACTCTACAAATTTATCCCTTATGGTCTTGTATTAGTGATTAAGATCGCACTCTCGTAATTAACACAAATCTCGACCTCTCGTGTTTTTGTTTCAACTATTCAACTGCTTGATTAGATTCATTTAAATTAAAAAATCAAGTAATATATCAGATTATGTGAATTACATTAGCTCATTGATTCAAAATAAATGAATTAATAGGTAAGTGGTAGATCGATTACTAAGAAAACTACTATTCCATGGGTGGTGTAATCATCGTAGAAACATTTTACATGTAAAAAGGTTTAGAAAGGGTATAACCTAATATAATTTATACTCTTGAATTTCAGACAAAAGAGGAAGAATAATGTGAAAGATAAGTGAATAAAACAGATGAAAAGAAAATAAATTAAAGATAAATTAAAGAGTTTATTACACAAACAAAAGTATTACAACACAAAGAAGAAGTAGAATAAGGCTTCATCGAAGGGATCCTTCCTTCAAAAGATACCCTTATAGAAATGGTTGGGGAATTGGAGTGGATCCACTTCTCCTCTGCCCTCAACTTCACAATGCATGTCCCAACTGCTCCAAATGACAAAAACACCAATTTATAGAGTGTAAGAAAGGCTAGGTTCTGTTGGGACCACTTTAGTAACTGAGTTGTATTTTTTTGTAAATTAGGTCAATGAATTTCAATGATGGTTAAAGACACTCTCCTAAGTGAAATAGAGAATGGAAATCAGACGATTGATGTGATACTCCTAAGTTCAAAGAACTTATATCATGTGATATATTGTTTACAACATTGAAGTATCATTCTCTTAAGGATTATTGAAGTGCTATTTGGAATCCAAGTTCCAAAATGAAATAGTGAAGAAGGGGATGCATGGGATTGAAATTTGAAGAAGAAGAAGAGTCGTGGTCTTTAAGGTGGCCATGCATGAATTTTATTTGTGTTTAAATATTGTCTTTCATTTTTTTCATTTTTCCATGTATTTTTTTATAAGGCCTTACTCAAAAAAAGGGGTCAACCCATGAGCTATCTACCCTAGCCTCAACCCACGGAACATGCAGGGCCACAGGCGGTAAACCGCACCCGTGGGGAATCCTAAGCAGATCCATCTCACAAGAGGCATGTGTGTGCCATGTATAATCCCACAGGAGTGAGAGCATGGTGATCAACCCATGTGTAGGGATGCATAGTAGGCACTAGAAGTGTGCTATCAATTCGCATAGGTGGGTGCAGAAGTGTGCCCACAGAGAACCAGTGTGGGGAGGCATTGGAGGGGGGGGGATGAGAGTTTGGAGTGGTGTTCAAGAGGAGTTGGTTGATAAACCATGGAAACAAAACTCGGTGTGTTTCAATGTGGGACGCATTTTAAAAAACACAGAGGAAATCATGGCCACTCATCAATTATTGCGAGAGATCTCGACCGTACGCCTCATCTCGCATCATGCGTTATAATCATGGCTGTCCAAGATAAATCTGATCTGATCCAACAGTTGGGGACTCACTTTTAACCTTTGGTCGCATGGAGTATAACCTGACACTACTACTCGCCATCACCATGACTGATCCATCATGATCCCGCTTCGGGTCAGTGTTGATGGTGAAAACTTTTATAGGATGATCTTCTAATCGAAACAATACCCTGAATGTAATATACGTCTGGAATGAATGTGATATCTCGATTATGGAGTTTCTATTGAGGAAAACTTTGTTGCTGAGGCCATGGGGATGGGAGGGCGGATTTTAAAGAGACTCATGCCCAAGATTCATGTACAAGAATTGAACATACGATCATAACTCCATGCACAAAGATAGGATTATTCATTTGGAAAAGGGAAACACCCGAGATTTTCAGCTTACCCCTGATCCACGGTTTCAATATATTGATTCCAAGGATCTTAGGTATTCCAATCCCCGATCATAATGGGAGATACATAGATTTTTAACGTGGAAGAGTTAGTAACCCTCACCTATAAAAAGAGGAGATTAAGATGAGAATATTTGATGCTACTATATACCCAAGAGCTTCAGTTTCGAAATATAGAGCATCTCCTTGTGCACCACTTCACAAAGGGAAACAAGGAGTCTCATGAGACTTATTCTCTGCGAATAATAGTTCCCACAAAACTTTGATAGGTTATACGCACCCTCAAATTTCTTCATGATGAATGGAAACCCGAACAGATGATAGGTTTTGTAAAAACTCATACCATGCTTTGTGAAAACCATGCCATCACGATCCGGTGCTTGATAAATTCACACACAGTGCATTGCGAAGAGGAAAAAATGTGCATCATATGAACAAAGAAGAATCATTCATCCTTCCATGAAGAATTCAACCCAAGGCCACCTCGGTTTCATAAGGTGAAGAAGAACCCTTTTAGGTACACATTTTTACACCCTACAATTTATAGGGTTTTGTGCTTTAGTGAATAAGAATAGTATAAGAGAAGGTAAGTGTGTGTTTCATGAACCAATTTGAATTATTTGAAGAATCACAAGGCCTTGAAGAAGAATTTTGAAAAAAAAGAATGGTTATACCCATTCAGGTATGATGATTAATACATATACACCTAAAGAAACACCATAACTAAGTTCTAGTGGAAGAAATAAAAGAAAGAAGAGGAAGAGGATGAGTGTGTTTGTTTTTAAAGAACCAAAATTCATTTATGGTTTTCACACAAGAAGATGAAGAGGATAATTTATGCTTTCATACATGCACATGCCCTTGTGATATAACATAAATAATGAATAAAAAACAAGTGTGTTCATGTGTATAAAGAAGAAGAAGAAATAAATAGAAGAAAAGGTTCAGCCTAATCTCATATGCATGATCACATGCATACATGAACAAGAAGAAAATAATTGATTCAGATGATACCAAGTGAACTGAATTTGATTGCCTGAATAATCACATTGGTGTATGTGATTATAGCCAAGAAGAGAGAAAAAGTTTTAGTGTAGTTTTTTTTCACTAAAAATAAGAAATAAGATGTCTAGTGTTGTTGGTGATGCACTAGGGAAGGAGATTAAGAAAGAAAGAATAATTTCTTGCCTATTTATTCTCAAGAAATCAAGTGAAAATAAATAAAGAAAACCAAGAACAAAACCTAACATATCAATAAGGTAGAAGACTATCTCCAAAGGTAGTATAAAGAACCAGCTAGAGGCTGCAAGATGGACTAGACCATAAGTAGTCTAGGGAAGAGGATAATTTCCTACCCCCTCTAAAGTGTTGGGACTCACACTATCTAGAGGACTTTTTTCCTAGCCACTCCATTGTAATATCATATCACATCATAGTGGAGTATCCATGCACTGGTCATATCCATTCATGGAAAGGAAATAGCTACTCTTATTGAGTAATAAAATTTGTAAAAATATCATGTACATTTTTTATTGGTTTCTATTATTGCATGCGACAACGAAAATAGATTAATATAATCAAGATCATAAGAGGTCAAGAGGTACAAGAAAAAAGGTTGTAATGGGTTTAAAAATCCCTGAACAAAGATTCACCTACCTCTCATTGTTAGGTATATCCCAAACTGGTCATCTCAATTGGTATTAGAGGGACATGTTCACATCTGATTGGATTCTATATAGTGATGTTATTATCTTTTTAAGACCAGAGTTTCTTTCCTGAGTTATCACAGAAGTGAAATTTCAGTGATGATTCTATTATCACTAAGCAAAGGACTATATCCACCAATACCATGATGAATAGGACAAATAAGGAGAAGAGATAGTTGAAGAATAAGTCTCTCTTATCTAAAGAAGAAGAAGCATATGGTTCTCCATATCTGGTTGACATTGAAGACACACCAGACATTGAATGTTATGATAAGGTGGCTCAAGTTTCCACCAATAAAAAGGATAACCTTCCTACCTCAAATGATAAGGAGGTATGTGTTAGTACATTTGGAAATTATTCTCACGATGAAAATGTCGGCACAAGTGGTGATGGTCATTCTACAACATATCAAGAAATATCAGTTGATAGATTAAGAATGATTGTGCATGGTTTTCCTAAAGAGAGTACATCCTTGTTTTGTGGATTATTTCAATCCATGTAAGAAATCAACACTCAACTGGAAGAAGAAACTGATGTTTTTGAGAAAGGGTTAAAAGAAAAAATTGTTGAATGTCTAAAGCTCTCCAGACAGATTGGATCCTTTGAAGCATCAAAAATGGAATTTGATGTAAGTTCTTCAAAGTGGCTCAAAAATGTTGAAGAAAAATTGGGAGTCAATAAGACTATATGAGAAGATCCAAGCACTTGAAGATGTGCTAAAAAGGAGCAATGATTTCAAGGAGTTATATTTGGAAAAATACTCCAAGAAGATCAAAGAACTTTAATATTTATTACAAAACAAAGTAAAGATTCATGAAGATGAATTTGATAGATTAATGAAGGCTTGTGAAGAGAAGATAAATATGATTGAAAACCATAATTTCATCCTCAATATGAGATGTATAGAATTGGAATCTTATTTGGAAATTCTTAAGAAGTCACATATTGAGTCTCCCAAAAACAAGGAAATAGTTGTTTCCAGTACTCAATGTTCACTAGAGGATTGTACTATCAAAATAACTCCCATAGGTTACAAGAAGATCATGGCTTCAATCATTGGTCTATCACAAGCTGCTGAGAAAGTAAAGGTATCATCCATACCTATTTTTACTAAGGTTTCTAAAATTGATTCTACAAAAAGTGCAAGTTGGAAGAAAAAGTCTAAACAAGTATGGATGAATAAAAGGGAGAAGAAACCTACCACCATGGTTAGGGTGGATATGGGAAATTGTGTGGAAGATATATCCCCACATAAATCACAAAATACCGAGAAGAAGACTATCCAACCTTATTAATATTATGAAAATAATTCAAGGATTTTTTTTCAATGTTTTTACGGCAATAGATTTGGGCATTTTGCATTGGATTGTTGGTATAACCACATAAATGTAAAAGCACAGAGAAATCCCATTTTAAGGGTGAGTAATCCAGAAAATAAGAAGAAACATCCATAGATCCAAAATCATTTTTATACTATAAATATATTTAGAATCATAGATAACATCTCTGATTTATGAAATAGGAGTGGTTATATGAATAGTTCATGTTCATATAAGAAAATAAGACCACAGAAGCTGGGTAGGAATGAAGAAGCATCCTTGGGAAGAAATCAGATGAATAATTTGAAAACGAATTCTCCCAAGAAGATTTCAAAAAGGAAATATGAAAATTACTTGGATTCTAAATCCAAGAAAGTGAAGGGTGGTGCTTCCATAAGAACTACTATGAAATATGCCACTCAGAAGAAGTCTTGTAGAAGATCCAATCTTGATAAATCTATCCCAAATGATATATTTTTGTCCTAGCTAGATGATTTGGAATGAATGAGAAATATAGAAGATGAACATGATAATACTTGCGCTAATAAACAAAAATAAGATTCTACAAAAGACAAAGAAGTTATATGTGTGAGGTGAATCAAGGCTGGTCATACTGTTAGAAGATGCTTTGAATTTACTCTACCCCAAAAAGAATTCCTCAAAAAGATGAAAGTTCAACCAAGAGATTCTAGTGCTTTGAAATCACTTGATGAAAGAAAATTCACACACAAAGAGATGGAAAAAATAGTAAGGTCCACATAGTCATAGAAAGCATTAAAGATTAGTTGTGAAAGTGTAAATAATGGTGCATCTGGGTCGAGAAGATCATCTCAACCTAGTTTTTCACATTGATGGAGCAAAGAGGATCTAACGTATTCCCTTAAATCATCTTTTTTTATATTTGTTCTTATCATACAATTAATTGATGTTGAGGAATGATCTTAGGGGGAGAACCTAAGATTCAGTGATGAGAATTGTTCCCTTGAGGAAGAGACACATGAAGAAACTTCTAGAGCCATTATCTCAATCAGTATCAACATTAGTTGGTATAAAATTTAATTATTCTAAACATTGTCTGAAAATCATGTCATTGTAAAAGGTATTTCATTTCTCAATCTCTCATCCTTGGATACTCAAAATAATAATTATTTTTCAAAGGGTGGTAACTAAAAATTACTCAGTGATATAAGAATAATGTATGTGTACCAACATCACATATCCTGCCTTTTGAATCTAAATGTTTTTGATCCATTTTTTGAAGTGAGTGCAGGAGTTTTAGGTTGATTATTTCATATCACACTTAATATCCTAAGCTTATAATGAAAGTGGAAACCCCTTGAAGTAAATTTCTTGAGTTATTATCTCATAATTCAGTGTATAATGGATAGTTTTGTTGTCAAAATCAAATCCTCTTGTTTTCTACACCAAGCGTTGATCATGTAGACTTAGAGTGAAATGATTGATGGCACATTGCTTAAGAATGGACTGATGTACACTCTACCACGAACTTTTTATTTCTTATTAATAAGTGGGAGAGAAGTGAAATGAAAAAGTAAGGGGAGATAATATTCTCATTTTGACATTGAAACATTCATTTCAAGAGAATTCTTAAGGTGCTGGCAAAAAAAATACAAAGAGGGATATATTTTAGACCACTTTAGTAATTGAGTTGTATTTGCTGTCAATTAGGTCAATGAATGTAAATTACGGTTATAGACACTCTCCTAAGTGAAATAGAGAATGTAAATATGATGATTGATGTGATTCTCCAATGTTCAAAGAACTTGTATCATGTGATATATTGTTTACATCATTAAAGTAACATCCTCTTAAGTATGATTGAAGTGATTTTTGGAATTAAAGTTACAAAAAAATGGTGAAGACAGGGATGCAGGGGAGTGGAATTTGTAGAAGAAGAAGAGTCTTGGATTTTAAGGTGGTCATGCATGATGTTGATTTGTGTTTAAAGATTACATTTTATTTTTGTGCATTCTGTCAAGTAATTTTTTATAAGGGCTTACTCAAAAAATGGGGCCATCCCATGAGCTATCGACCCCTGCCTCAACCTGAGGCACATGTGGGACCACATGGGGTCAACCACTCCCATGGTGAATCCTAGGTAGAGAAATATCACAAAATCCTTGTTTGGGTCGTGTATAATCTCGTAGGAGTGCGTGTATGGTGATCAACCCGTGTGCAGGGATGCATAGTAGGCACTAGGAGCATGCCCATAGGTGGAAGAGTTGGGTGCAGAAGCACTCCAGTAGAGAACCGATGTGGGCGGCACTAGAGGTGGTAGAAGAGAATTTTTAATGGTTTTAAAGAGGAGTTGGTTGATTAACTGCGGAAAAAATTCAGCTCATTTCGATGTGGGATGTGTTTTAAAAAACACGGAGGAAATCTTGACTGCTCATCTAATCTTGCAAGAGGTGTCGACTGCATGCCTCATTCTGTGTCCTGCATTATAATCGTGGCCGTCTAAGATCAATCATTTACAATCCAAAAAATGTGGCCTCGTCTTCAACCTCTAATCTCATGGAGAGTAACCCAATGTTGTTTCTCGCTGTCGCCACTATTGATCCATCATCGTCGCACTCCAGGTCAGTTTTGATGATGAAAACGTCTACATGGTGATCATCTAATCGAAATGAGACCATGCAGCAATCTTTGTCTTGTATGTATGGGATATCTCGATGAAGGAGGTTCGATCGAGGAAAAAAATTTGCTGAGGCCATGGGGATTGGAGTGTGGATTTGAAAGAGACCCATGCCTGAGATTCATGCACAAGAATTGTACATGCAATCTTATCTCGAAGCACGAATATAGGAACATACGTTTTGAAAAATTAAACACCTGAGATTTGGCCATCACAAGTCCAGGGAAGTAATCCTCTTAACCTGGGGAGACCTCTATTTCATAAGGTGATGAAGAACTCCTTGAGGTGCACATTTTTACACCATGCTGTTTGAAGGGGTTTGCATTTTGGTGAAAATGGAGAGTCTAAGAGAAGGGAATTGCGTGTTGCATGCACCTATTTTCATTGTTTGAAGAATCCTGAGGCCTTGAAGAATAAGTTTTTACAAATAAAGGGTTATACTCATTCAGGTATGATGATTCATACATATACACCTAATGAAAAACCATAACTAAGTGATTGTGGAATAAAGAAAAAAAGAAGAGGAAGAGGACGAGTGTGTGTGTGTTTAAAGAACCAATATTCAATAAGGGTTTTCACACAAGAAGAATAGGAGAATGCATACCTGCATGCATGCACATGCACATGTTAAGTGACTTAAATAAACAATAAAAAACAAGGTTGAGCATCTGTATAAAGAAGATGAATAAATAAAGGGATGAAATGGTTCAACCTAATGTCATATGCATGATCACATGCATACATGATCAAGAAGAAAAAAATTGATTCAGATGTTGCAAAGTGAACTGATCTTTACTTCCTAAATAATCACATTAGTGTATGTGATTCTATCCAAGAAGAGAGCAGGTGTTTTAGTTCATTTTGTTTTTGCACTAAAAAGAAGAAAGACGAAGTCTAGTGGAGTTGGTGATGGACAATAGAAGAATAGAAAGAAAGAAGGAAGAATTGCTTGCCTACGGTTTTGAAAGTAATCAATTGAAGAGAACTAAAGAAAACCAAGAACAGAACCTACCTTATCGTGAAGGAAGAAGACTATCTCAATAGGTAGTATAAAGAACCATCTAGAGGCTGCAAGATGGACTAGGCCGTCACCAGTCCAGGGAAGAGGATTACTTCCCACCCCCTCTATTGTGTAGGGACTCACACTGGCTAGAAGATTGTTTTCCTATCCCCTACACTATAATAAAATACCACATAATAGTGTAGAATACATTCACTATCCATATCCATTCTTGGAAAGAACGTAGCTACTCTTATTGAGTGGTGAACATTGTAAAAATATTGTGTTCATATTTTTACTGCTTTCTATTATTGCAAGCATCTAGGAAAATAGAATAAGAGAATAAATATCCTAATAGGTCAAGATGTATAGGTAAAAAAGTTTTAATTGGTTTAAAAATCCCTCAATAATGATTAACCCCCCTCTCAGTCTTATGTATATCCCAAAATGGTCCTCTCAGGTTCAACGTGGTTTCAAGTGTGAATGGGGAATCTCAGCCAAATATTTTAATCTAACTTTCACCTCCCATTTGACCACCAAAACACGTGAATCAACTATCCTTCCACAATTATTATTTGTGAGAAAAAATTTCATGGTATTATCTCAATATTTGTGCCTTATAAAAGCAAGGATGAAGATGTTATGGCCCAAATACATAACCCATATCCAATATGGTGTGTCCACCCCGACTTTGACTTCATGGCCCATTTGCACCAACCAAATGATTGATTTAGCTCAAATATCATAACTAAACACTGTATCCCTTTAAGTTAGGAACATATTTAAAAACGTTTAATTTCTAATAATACATGTCAAAATATTTATGTTTGAAATGCCACAGTAAATTTTAAAGGGTAAAATTGAATTTTTCATCGAATTTTCAAAAGAATGATCTATTCCCAAATATTTGATAAATGAACTCATTTACCACACTTTTAGGAAATTATATATTTTAGTATCAATAAAATATTCAATTAAAAGGTGTTTTATCAGTTATTTTTGGTTATTTTTTTAAAAACACGTCAATTATTTTGAATCGTAAAATATGATAGATTACGATAAAAGATGAATACATGAATTATGTAGTCATAAGTGATGTGTGGATGATGTAAGACCAAAATATCAAACTATAATTCATTATTTTAATATATTTTATTATAATTATAAAACTATTCACATTATTTATCAAAAAAATAAACTAATTTTTAAAATAATGAGAAAACACCCCTCTCCTCCACTATAAATATGGCCCCTCACCACCTCTTCTCATCACACATCTAAAGCCTCAAGACTTAGCCAAATTATATTAAAATATACACCCAAACCCCTCACCCAATTCAAGGAGAATATTTTCTTAATAAAATACCACAACCAGTTCCCTAAGGAAGTTCTCATGAAGAATGAATCAAGATGTAAAACCCTCTTCCTTTTCTTTTAATTTCTTTTCATGTTCCTTTATTTTATTTTTCCCTCCTCACCACCCCTCATCAAAATGGTATGATAAATAAATTTACTTAAATATAATGTAATGTTTTTATGATAATGTAATAATTCTTCATCATATCTCTTTCCCCTTACTTTTATTCTAAAAATGAAAATATTTTTCATGATGTGTTAGTTTATCACATTGAACTATAAAAAAATTTTCTATTTATATTACCATCCTCAAGGCCATACATGAAATAATTTTTATCGATGAAATGGATTATAATATATGTACTATATATTATTTAATCTTTTATAATCATTTTTTACACATAATATTAATTTATAAAACAAAATGAGTTATTCATCATCGATAACTGCCAAAATAAACAAATATGATTATTATTTACTATTTATCTAATAGTTAATCCTAATTCCACAAAAATGATATATAAGACCAATTTAAACTTTTGAATATCCTTAATAACATATAAGTTAAACTATATATAATTACCACCACTTTATATGACCATTTATACATGAATATATTAAACTGATCATGAAACCAAAGGAAAACAACGCTCCTAAATGATTAATTGAACCTATTAACCAATTAAAAAAGGTCAAAAAATGAACTTAAAAAAATTATGATAAACCAAATTACTTGGATAAAGGGTTTTGGAATTATTTATTAATGAATCTAATTGGACTATCTAAGACATTAAGATCAAGTGAAGAACACCTTCATACTAAAGGTAATGGATTCTACTTTAACCTTCATTATTTATTTAGGTTTCTCTTTATCTCTTTTTACCCAAATGAAATTATATTTTATTTTTATTTACATATTCTAAATTTTGTTTGTATTTTCCAAAATCGTGTTTCAAGATCCATTAATCCATCTTTTTCAGATATATACATGTTTTTAAAATGTTATCTACTCAATGTTTTCGGATAAGCAAGTCTAATTTAAGGGAACTTTCTGAAATCTTACACAATTTAAAGTGCACTCTATAATCTATTTTAATAATCCATTATTTTTCTAAAATCACTAATTTTTTATAAATACATTGTTCATTTACTTCTGGTTTTATATAAAATAATATTCCATTTTATACTATAAATGTGGTTTATTATTTTTTTTAAACCGCATAGAAATGATTTAATATTACAGTATCTTAAATAACTTTTTTACATTTTATCACTTCATTCAAACATCACATATCATTATCATTACATTATTAATGTCCATTTATGATTTAATTCCTTTCTTTTATGGATAATTTTGTGATACCCTCATTTATTATGCTTTATGACATGATTATGATACCCAATTATTTCCATGGGTAACCCTTATGTTTATGTTTGATTGATTAGGTAAGTTTATTTATGTGGAAATAATATTCATGAACATGTTATGACAGGTGTAACCAGATATCACTACAATTAATTGGGTAATGATTAGTATCTTGAGACTTTATGTGCAATGTTCTTGGTGGTTAACCTTGAAGCATGCTCTATTTCCAATGGTCTTGGTTGTTATCATTGACCCGTGATCCTCTTCATTTAACAAACCTTGAATCATTCGAAATTTATATATTATATTTCATCAACATTTATATGAATCCATTATTATAAGACCTAATGTTATGATTTCTTATATTTAATGAGGTTCCATTCATTTTTATATTATTATGTTATTCCTTCTAACCTATGTTTTAATATTTATTCATCGTTTTATTACCTTAATGGGATTTTATCTCATCCATTTTTCATGTTATCCCCCGATTATCCTATACATATTTAAGGTATCAATGGATGTTAGTATCTCATAAAGGTTGATCAATATAAAAAATTTAATTTATTCCCATGTTTTTAGTTTTACGTACCAAGTATTCCAAGAATCTATACTTAATGATCCTTGTCTTGTATATTAATGGTTAATTATATATAAAATCTTATAATATTACGTGGAAATTATAGTTTCACTATAGATAATATTATAGGATGGTTTAGTTATTTTTTGAGATTAGGAATAATTCACTTTAGTAATAACCTTAGGTATAAGACTAAGTCTATGAAAACACCCCTAAATGTTAGTAAGTATAGAGTAAGTGGTTTATTAATAAAATATATCCCCATATGGATACTACTAGTGGATTGTTCTAGAACAAATCTAAATAAGATTAACAACTCTGAAAATGTTTTCCAGACCTAACTCGGGGTAACCTGGTACACGACAATTGGCCTTACTAGGCATCTGGATTGACACTCTTGGGGGATATGCATTGGTAAATTTATAAACATGTTACAAACTATTATTATGTGAACTTATGGAATTCCTGTAATAATATATGTTAATAAATAGATCATGGATATCATAGATTGAAACTAAGGGAATCCCAAGTTGGGATATTATTTTCCTTTAAGAGTTTATCCCTTTGTGTATAATGTTTCCTTTCTATAATTTTTATCTAAGCATTCAAGCCCCCTAATTGAACTTTCATTTTCTTAGCTAATGGATGGAAATATAAGAACATGTGAAACAATTAGTGTGATAGACAATATGATTAATTAAAAAATGATATTCCACATATGATGGGAATGGGTGCTCAAAGCATTATGACAATAATTGTTCATATGGATCAATTTATGAAAAATAACTTGAATAGTGTGGAATTCCCTACCTCGCTATAGAAAGAGAAAGTTTTCATCGAATCCTTCATGTGTTAAATTACTCCCATGTATAGTGTATCATCTAATCCCCTCCTCTCGGAATAGTATATTAACGTCATCTAAAATATATTATCTATCCTCTAATGATCAGATGAAGAGTATTTTATGCTGGCAATAAATCGTTTTGTCAGGGAAGCTGATCTGTGGTGGAAACTAATCAAAAATATGAATTCCAAAGAGGAAATTAATTATATGGATTGGATAGAATTCAAGAAAAAGTTTCAACAAATATTTTCTATGAACCCACCATCTCAAGATGGAAATAGAGTTCCTTGGACTTAAGAAGAACAAAGATGAGTATATCAGGTCATATGATGAAAACATTATAAGGATTTCAATATATAAATCCAGCTTTTAAATGAACATAAAAACAAATTTGGATTGATTCTTTAGTGGAATAAATTCCAGTCTACAACAATCAATCGATATTCAATACTATGATAGTTATGAGAAGATTTTTCATTATTACCTAAAGGATGAAATAGAGATTAGGGACTCTTAATGGTGTCAAGGACCAGGTGAAAGAAAGATGAAACTTTTTTCCAATATGTGAGGATTGGAAAATAAATTCCATGATGGAAGGAAGACCTAATATCCCACGTCTCAAAATTATGGGAAGAAGAATAAAGGGAACTATCTTAAGGGAACCATCAAATTCTTCAAATGTAGAGGAATGGGGAATTTGGATAAGAAAAAATGAAGGGATATGAATAATTCCACTAATGTGGAAAAGGAATGGAAGGGCCATATCAACGCTTTGCCTCTAGTGTAGTATTTCAGTTGAAAGGTACATTGTAATTATGCAAACAAATTCCCTATGCTCAGGGTTATCAGAGGCAGTCAATGACAAACTCTATGTAAACAAGGACGGGAATATGTTATCACTACTGTTAAGGTGGATCCATAAAAAGTTTGTGTGACAGGTACACTGGTTATTCATTCAACAATAGAGAACATACTATTTGATTTTGGTTCTATGCATTCATTTATTGCTTTCACGTTTAGTAGAACTATTCAAACTCCACCTCATAATTTGGAGGTTTACTTGACTATGAGAATAAAAAATGTGGAAATTATGATATCCAAAGTCTACAACTCATCCCCAGTGATTTTTTGTAGACTAAACCACCTATTTAATATTTTTATACTCCATTTGGTAGAGTTTGATGCAATTTTTGACATGGATTAGATGTCTTTTTATAAATATAACTTCAACTATCCAGAAATAGATATCACCCTTCACATCCTGAAGAATCCTCTAATTTTGTACGAGTGTTAGGAGGAGAATGAATCTCCTTTAGAATCATTATTTTAAATGTGGATATTACTACCTTATGAGTAAGAATATCTAGCTAAAGTAATTGAGGCTAAAGAGAGAATCATGCTCGATGACATGCCCACTATAAGGGAATAAAATAATTTATTCCATAAAGAGATTCATATTCTTCCTATTGACTAAGAAGTTGAGTTCTCAATTGAAATATATGCATATATCAAAGAATCTTTATATAATGGCCATCGTTGAGCTAAATGAACTAAATTAGTAGTTAGAGGAGAATCTGGGCAAGAGTTTTATACATCAGAGTGTATCACCATGGGATTCACCAATCCTCCTTTTCAAGAAGTATAGATCAATGTGCCTCTACATTGATTATTTTGAGCTCAATAAAATCATAATAAATAAAAATTATCCCCTTCCTCTGATAGATGACTTATTTGATCAGATACATAGGGACAATTATTTCTCTCTAAGGGACCTTCAATAGGGCTATCACCAATTAAAGTCGAAGAAAGAATATATTCCAAAGAATTACTTTACAATAAGGTAGTGACACTGTGATTCCATATTTATTCCCATTAGGCTAACTATATCTATGATACTTTTCTCGGATGTAATTAATAGAGTCTTTAGATATTATCTCAACAAATGTTTGGTAGACTTTATTGATGATATTATAGTATACTGTAAGAGGAAGGAGGAACATGATGAGAATTTGAATACTATATAGAAGAAACTGTGAAGGGAGAAACAATATGTAATGTAAAATTAATGTGATTTCAAGATGTATGAATTATAATTACTGGGGATTTTTATCAGTAACAATGAATTTTTTTGGATACATCCAAGATAAAGGTGTTCGATGAGTGGGCCATGCCAACATCTATAATGGAGATTTATAGTTTCCCTGGACTAACTAGTTATTACCAATTATTTTTGAATAATTTATCATGATTTAAAAAACCCAATAACAAAACTTACATGGAATGGAGTAAATTTTTTCTAGACACAAGAATGTGAAGAATGCCTTAGGATCTTAAAAAGTGGCTTATCATGGTGCCATTACTCACACTTCCAACAAGTAGAGAACTATCTTTGTTGTACAGTTACATTTCAAAAAATGTATTATACTATGTATTGAAGAAAAATGATTTATTGATAGGCTATTCATAAATTAATTTCAATATTCATTTGACAAACTATCCTATGTATAACCTAGAGTCTGAAGCTATGGTCTCTGTGTTGAAAATGTGGTAGCATTATATCTATGGGGAGAAGTGTAAAATATATTCTAATAATAAGAGCATAAAAATTATATTCACATATAAGGATGTTAATATGAACTAGTGAAGATGGTTATATTTCACCAAATACTATGACTTATCAATCCAATACTACTTGCCAAGGAAAATTAGGTGGAAGATGTTCTAATTAGAAAACATTTTTCATATTTATCAATAGTGAGGATTGAGAAGGATCCAATATTCTATGACCCGTAAAGGATAGAAATGGGAATAATTTAGGAAGTAACATCATCAATCCTTTCTGAAATGATTCCTCAACCATTCCTTATGAAGAAAATAAAGTATGGTTAAATAAAAGATTTGGAAATTTAGAAAGGGTGGAAGCTATATGAAATTGAGAATCCTTCGAGTTCATGATCAATGAGGATGAAGTCATAATATTTTGGTCATGATTATGTGTATCATCTAATAATGAGATAAAGAATGATCTTATGAGTTATGTACTTATCTCAACTTTCAATATTCTCCTAGGGAGCACAAAAATGTATCGAGATCTCTGAGAGAACTGTTTTTGGGACAATATGAAGAATTATATCCCAAAATATACATCAAATTTTCTGGTATGTTATCAAGTTAAAGATGAAATAATAAATTCTGAAGGTTTGATAAAACCAATATCAATACCAACATGGAAATGGGAGAACATCACTATGGACAATTTCACTGGACTTCTAAGGATATCGGGAGGGAACAATGTTATATGGGTGGTTGTGGATAGTCTTACAAAGATATATCACTGTATCATAATTCTAAAGAACTTCTCACTTTATCAAATTTGAAATATATATATTAAGGAATTGGAAAGGATGAATGGAGTACAACTATATATTGTATCCGACCAAGATCTACTATTAACCTCAATGTTATGTACAAGTCTCTAATATGCTCTAAGCACTGAGTTGATCTTTAGTACAGCTTATCATCCTCAAACTGATTTCCACTCTAAGGAAACTATTATTACACAAAAAGACATTTTTAGAGAATGTTATATGGACATAAGAGGAATATGGGACCAATATATTAATTTTTTGAGTTCTCTTATGGAAATAGTTTCCACTCGGGCATCCAAAATGGCTCCATATAAAACCCTTTATAGTAAAAGCCATAGAAACACTAGTATTCTGGGAATAAGTCAGTGACAGTAACAAATTAGGACCTGAAATAGAATTATAAATGGTAGAAAAGTTGAAAACCATTCAATATCACATAGAGACATCCCAAAGTCAAAAAAAGTGTTATGTAGACAATCATCGATGGGACCATGAGTTTAAGGTTGGATACAAGGTATTCCTTTGAATATATCCAAGGAATAAGGTCATATGATTTTAAAATAAAGGGAATCTAACTCCCAAGTATATTTTCCCCTTTGAGATTCTTGATCATTTTGGAGATGTGGCCTCTCAACTAGAACTTCCACCTACCATGTCTAAAGTACGCAATGTATTCCTTGTGTCCCTCTTAATGAAGTACATAATTTATCCTTCACAAGTACTGACTTCTGAGGTGGTATAGTTAGAGAATGATCTTTTTTATGAGGAGAATCCAGTGAAGATCTTGGATCATAGATATAATGTTATCCACAACATGAATATTCACATTGTCAAAGTACTATGGAGGAATCATAAGTAAAAAAGAAGAATCATTAGAACTGATGAAAGTGATAAAGGGAAAGTACCCACAGTCATTTTCAACTTAGAATGTGAAACGGAATTTTGAGGGTAAAATTTCGTTAGGTGGGAATAATGTAACAACCCAATGCATTTATCAAAGAAATTAACTTCTTATAATTATTTCATATAGTATAATCACATAAAATCACATTCAGATAATAATAAAAACTTTATAAATGAATAATTAATGACATAAATGGCATTTATATAAGCTAAAGAACATATACCAACAGAATAGTTTCTTGACCTTAGGAATTGTGATATAACCCTATCGAATAGTAAACTGTGAAATAGAACAGTAACCTCACCTATGAATGTGTAATTTGAATTTATTAATATTATAAATTCTAATATGATATAATAATATCTTAGTATATGTAAATATGTGTTTTAAATATTATTATTGATGTGTTGGTATTATTATAAGTCATAAATTTTAAATTACAGTTTTATAATTAAATTAATAATTTAAAATAAAATTTATTTTCATAAATTGTATTCATAAATTAATATTTTTATGTCTTATGAATATAATAAGATTTTATGATACCATAGTTAATTTTTAAATGTTTTATAAAATTATTTATAATTTTAAAATTGTTATTTTTTTAATAAGTTATAATTTTACTTATAAATTAAATTTCCCATTTTTAGAAATCTTAATTCCAAGAAATGGAGTTCTTTTTGAATTATACTCATAAAAATGGTAGGGTGAATTATTATTTTTTTCTAAAATCCTTGAATTTTTAGTGAATAGTTAAATATGATAATTTACAATAAAATCTAAATATATTAATTATGGATTCATAGATGATGTATGGCTGATCTAAGCCCAAAATATTTACCTAACCTTAATTATTTGAATATTTATTATATTATTTTGATATTTTTTATTAAAATTCTCAATCTATTCATAGTCTTGATCCAAAATAGTGAACCAATGATTAACATAATTAGAAAACACTCCTCTCCACCACTATAAATACCCCCCTCTTCCCCACGCACCTACCAAGCCTCAAGACTTGTCCAAATTCAGCTAAAATATCCTCCCAAGACCATCCCCCACAATATGATTATTTTTATCTTAATAAAATACCAAAACCAATCCCCTATGTAAGTTCTCCAGAATAAGGAATCAAGAGGTAAAACCCTCTTCCTTTTCATTTAATTTATTTTAAAGTCCATTTCTTTTTTTTTCTCTCCTCATATCCACTCCTTCAAATGGTATGATAACTACAATACCATAAATATAATATAACTTATTTATGATAAAGTAATTATTCATCAACATCAATCTTTCCCCATCCTATTATCCTAAAAATGAAAACATCATTTGTGATGTGATAATTTATCACATTCAAGGATAAAGAAGTTTTCAATTTTCATTACCATCTTCAAGGATGGTCATGGAATACTTTTATTCATTGAAAAATATTATAATATATGAATTATATCTTATTTATTGTTCTAGAAACAATTTTTACACCAAATATTCATTTATAAAACAAAATTAGTTCATTGTGATTGAAAACCACCAAAATAAAGCCAAAATATTACCATTAAATATTTTTCTAATGATTCATCCTCATTCCATAAAACCAAAAGTTATATAAGGCCTATTTTACCTATTTAAGATCACTAATATCATATAATTTAAATTATATATAATTACCTCGACTTTATATGACCATTCATACATGTATACAAGTAAAATTATCATGAAAACCTTGGAAACCAATGCTCTTGAACGATAAAATTGAACCTATTAGACCATAAATAAGGCCATAAAAGAACATAATAAAGTTTTAATAAACCAAATACATGTATAAATGGTTTTGAAATTATTAATTAATTTATCTAATTTATATATAAGGGATTGAAAGAATTTTGGAGATCTTAATGGATTATTTATGATTAAAATCAAGTTATATTATGTAAACATTATAGGGTCACTATATTGGGTACCTAGTAAGGCTCCAGCCACCTAGAGGGACTTTAGTGGTTATTACCCATCAACCACAACCATCTTGTACTAGGTGTAATTCTTTTGGGTTCCTGGTGGTAACTACAATAGAGTAGAAGCTCACCAACGAAACATTCTTTTATTTGATAAAATTAGAAACCAAAAAGTCCTCACAAAAATCCCAAAAAATGAATAAATGAACGTATTTGATTTTATTCAACTATAAAACTTATAATAAGAAGCCCAATTCTCAAAACACCCCTACTCTGAAATAATAAATAAAATTTAAATTACATCTATATTTATAAAACTCTAACATCTTGGGACATTAAAAACTACCCATGATATTGCTTCTTGTCTCCAAGAAGCACCCAAAAGAATCATCAAAACCACAATAAATTGATTGGAATATGGTATCATTCTTTATTCCTAATTCTTAATGAATCAAATATAGTCCAAAATACATTATACGAAACCTCGTTACACCAGAATTTATTTGTAATTTTTTTTCCTGATCCTGAAAACCTAATATTCAAATCAATTAAAATAAACTAGATACATATTCCATCCAACAATATACAATTACATATAAAAACAATGGTCATCCTTTCACTGGTATTCCTCATTCAAAAACACCTAGCCAAGTAGATATGCATTACATCACATTAATAGAATAATAATTTTATATTTCCAAGAGGCATTGTAAAAAACACTATAATACCACATAAAATTATAAATAAGATACTTAAATTAATTTATATTATAGAATCCTTTGACCTTCTATACCCATCATCATACTCTCTATATGAGAATTAGAACACCATTATTCTATTCCCTTCTGAAATAGAAATACATATTCTAACTCAGTTAGGATCTTAAATATTTAATATTACCTGATCAATACTGGTGAATTCCAATTTTGGTGTTTAATGAGGAATTGTATGTAATTGACCTTCCTTCACACCAATATCGCAGGTGATTCTACAACTACCTACTTACTGATTTCCACTACATTACAATCCACACAATGTTAGTATTTAAAAAAAATATTATACGATACTATAATGGCCCACACCTCTCCGGCCCATTCCTTTGTCAAAAAGAAGGCCAAGAAGTGTTTTGGAGGGTAAAATGGACTTTCCCCCACTTTCCAGAATTTTGAAACTACACGCCATGTAGTTTGAGTACATGTCGTGTACCCCCTTTCTGGGTATACCCCATGTTGAAGGTCGTGTCCTTGCAATGTGAAATAAATGGGTTCATGTCGTGTACCCCAAACTACATGCCATGTAGTCTCTCCCCGCGTACACGTAACCGTGTGTGGACCAGTCAATGGTCGTGTGTCGTGTTGGAGATCTGTCCTTGCCGTGTGAAATAAATGGGTGCACGCCGTGTACCCCAAACTACAAGTTGTGTAGTCTCTCCCCATGTATGCATAACCGTGTGTTGACCAGTCAATGGCCGTGTGCCATGTTAGAGTCGTGTCCTGGTCATGTGGAATAAAATGGTACATGCCGTGTATCCAATACTACACGCCGTGTAGTCCCTCCCCGCGTATGCGTTACCTTCAAGCTGTGTGTTGACCAGTCAACGGTCGCGTTCCACGTTGAAGGCCGTGTTGGATGTCGCGTGGTGACCGTGTGAAACGGCCGAGTACACACTGTGTACCATAAATTACATGCCGTGTACTTTTTCTTTTCTTGCCTATGAAAGGAGGGGTCCCCTCCTCCTTTTTAACTCACCCCTCTCCTCCTCATTCCTCTGAGCAGAGCTCTCCCAAGAGACTCGAAGGCTCCTTTTCTTCCATAACTTCTTTGTCCGAGCTCCGTTTTATGATTCGTCAGCAGCCACGGGATTATAATGACGAGGCGGAACTTCTGAGCTTGGATCCATTGTCTTTCCTTCGGTCTTTCCCTTCCAACTTCCACCCAAGAAGGTTTTACTGGGACTCGACAGAGGTGACAGATGCCGATGGATGTCTTCTAAGGTTAATCCGGGGGAGCGTTGTGATTAGAACCTATTGAGGTAGGGATCACACCTTCGTCTCTCTAAATTGTACATCATGCAGGGTGGATGTCCTCTAGTTTTTGAGGGATACAGTTGAACCAGTAAATAAAGATAATAACTGGTTAAAGAACGGGGATGGGGAAGATTGTGTATGTTGTTATTATATCTTTTTTTATTATGTGATTATGTTGTAAATTGAATAGGCTTATGCCTACTAAAAATCACAGTCGTTGGGGCCTTTTCTTGACCAATTAAATGTTTCCCTATCTTCTAGACTGTTTTTGTGAATGGAACCTTGTGGAATGTGGAATCTGGTTAATCACGTAAAGTTGGCTGATTAAAATCTGTAACCCTTGTGTGATAACCCCGGTTAAACCAAATGGAATAATGAACATGTGGGTTTTGGCTTGGTTACGTGGTGTGTGAAGGGGTGGGTGAATCCTGGGTTGTTACGAATAGAACGGGTAGTAGGGATGTAGTAAATGATGTTAGAGGGGCGATGATGTGGCACAAACCTTATTTTGTGGGTTTTTGTGGATCAGGAGGGCAGTGAGGCTACAATTAATGGTATCAAGGGATGATAATGTATGGTACGGTTGTGGTTATGGTAGTTGGAAGTGGGGCTACAGGTATGGGTTTGAATGTGAACTGGCTATGGGTTGTGAATAATAAATAAAAAGTGGAATAATTAATGAATGGTGGGGCATGGTAATGGAACGGTATTAATAATCAATGGGTTGGTTGGTTAATAAGAAGGGACTTGTTGTGATTCTTGTGTTTTCCTAACATGGTTTGTGGATGGTAGGGATATGTTTCATGAACAATTTATGTGGTTGGTTGTAGATAGTTTCCCAGTAGTTAAGGAACTAATAAGCTGATTCTGTTGAAAAGTGAAAATCAAAATGGGGTTGGGGTTGTTAGTTGTATGCAGGCTTCATAGTAGCAGTGTCGAGGCACGTGCTCAGTTCACTAATTAGAAGCCATAGGTTGGGCTGAGTGTTTGGTATATATATATATGTATGTATCTTTGTGTTTTATCGCACCCCACCCATGTTTAACACTTAGTACCAAACACTCCCATTTCATGGGAGAGGGTGTTTTCCCATAGTTACTAGCTCCTTTCTACTTTTTCATCCCTAGGTTGTGATGGCTTGAGGCGACCTTACACCTAAGACCCTTCAGGTAGGTTTTGATTGGGGTGGATTGGCCCAAGACTCTTCAGGGAGGTTTGTTTTCCCAAGAATCTTCGGGATGAGGCCCAGGTGTCTTCGGGCAGGAAATCTATTACTATTACTATTCCCAAGAATCTCCGGGATGTGGCCTAGGTGTGTTCGGGCAGGGATGTGATTATGGTTAAGGTCCAGGTGTGTGCGGGCGGGATACGTGGTTATGAGGGCCAGGTGTGTGCGAGCGGGATACGTGGTTGTGAGTCCTAGGTGTGTGTGGGCGAGATGCGTGGTTGTGAGGCCCAGGTGTGTGCGGGCGGGATGTGTGGTTCTTGAGGCCCAGGTGTGTGCGAGCAGGAAGAGTGTGGTAACGTCAGGACGTTCGCCTTTAGGAAGAGCAGCTAACTAGTAGGAAATGGTGTGGGGTACCCAATAGTCTTGTTCTTATATAATACTACCTATTGTGATTGTGTTTTGGTGAGTGTGTATGGTGAGGTAGGGTGGATATAATTCCTTGCTAGTTTTCTTCTGTTGTTCTCACAGGACATTAGGATGTCTCCCCACTTGTGCACGAGAGCTTTAGGTTTCCCTACTGAGTATACTTGTATGCTCACCCTATGTTTACATTCAGTTTTCCAGGAGGACTACTAGGGTACTGCGGGACCCTAATAGTTGGACACTTGGAGTTTTTGCAGTTTCTGTACTCTTATTTTCTTTTGGTATTGTACTTTGAGTGTTCTTATACTTTCACCTTGTTATAAAATTGTTTAAACATGCATGTGGGATTGGTTTGGGTTTATTTCTATACACTTTTTCTTTTCCTTTTTGGGTGGTTGACTTGTCCTATTTCCCAATGTTAAATTATAAAAAGTGTAATGCCTCCTATATTTGTTAAAACTCATACCCTTGGTTCTATTCACCACCCCGGGGCCTACTGGAGGCGGGACTCGGGGGGTCATTATCTCCCTTTCACCATTGCCAGCTCAGGAGGGGCATCTTTGGTGGGAGGGGATCATAACAGAATGGTATCAGAGGTGATGGTTGAGATATAGGATGGATTCTAGAGTTAGGCATAGTGAGGATTGCATGGGATGGTAGGGAAATTGTGTTTATTAATCTTTTTGCGTGACATAGGCCAGGGAGGACCGGCTAGAAAATGGGATTTTAGGGCCCCCGTGATCTGATGCAAGGACTCTGAGCCTACCGAACGACCAAGTGAGACTACATTGATTGTATAGTAGAGACCCTATGGAAGGTACATGCATCATCGGGATTGTGTTTTACTTGATTTGGGTGTTCTGGGAAAGAAATTTAAATAAAATGATAAAATGAAACCCTGAGAAATTTACTTACAACTTGGGCGTAGGCGATCTTTGTTTACCATACAGCTATGGCACCTGGATGCTGTCCTCGGGTAGCTCAGACGGCCGAGGCCTAGCAGATTCAGGCGGTCGATCAGTTGAGGATTGACCGAGAGGTGGAAGATAGACAGTGTCAGAAGACCCTCCATTCTTTCCAGTGGCAGACCCTCAAGAAGTATGAGGGTAGTACTTCGGATGTAGAGACGGAGGGATGGATTGAAGATCTAGGGATCACTTTTACCTTGATTCGTTCTCCGAGGGAGTACTTGGTTCCACTAGCTGTCATTCAGCTGAGAGGTGCGGCGCGACAGTGGTGGATGCTCTACCTCGGAGAGAGGATAGAGGCAGAGGTTTCGTGGGTTGACTTTGAGAAGGAATTCCAAGAGGAATTCCATTCTTCCATGATCAAGGCGGAGAAGCGGCAGGAGTTATTCTCCCTTCAGTAGGGGAGTATGTCAGTACGAGAGTTGGGGATCAAGTTAAAGGATCTTATGTGCTTTTCTATGGATCTCTTTCCAGATGAGGAGTCTCGAGAGAGACATTTGGAGGAGGCGCTTCGTCCTTCGCTTCAGTATGTTGTCACCCGCTTCACCCTTCCAACGTACTTGGAAGTATAGAGGGAGGAAGATGTTGTAGAGAGGATGCACTCGAAGGGAGGTGCACCATGAGAGGGGATCCAGCCGGGTTCGTCGAAGGGGAAGGCAGTCAGCAGCAGGTCTCCTGCGATGGGACCTTCTAGGTTCAGGCCAGTGGGGAGCAGGCTCCAGCAGTTTCAGTTCAGATCTTCGGGTCCTCGTCCCTTTTTATCTAGCCCAGGACCGAAGTGGTTTTCTTGTGGAGGTTTCGAGCACTTTCAGAGCCGGTGCCTGACCTGAGCTCAGTACGGTGGAGGTGGGCAGGTTCAGCACCCACCTCAGCAGCACCAGTTGTCGGGGAGGCCCTTCCTGCAGCAGTAGGACCATGCTCCTCTGAGGGCAGACTTTGCGGGAGGAGGCTGACCTCAGGGTGCTCCTCAGGGCCCTCGACTAGGGCGTGGTTGGGGAGGTGGACGACATCAGAGAGGCATAGGATCTAGGCATGGACAGTTTCACGTAGTAGAGTTGGTAACTCCGGCAGGACCAGAGGTGGTTCGAGGTACGATTTGTTTGTTCAACACTCTTGTTTCTGCTTTGTTCGATTCGGGAGCTTCTCAATCCTTTGTTGCACCTGGTCTAGCCCATGCTTTGGGACTAGACATAGAGAGACTTTTCGTACCACTAGTTCTGAGTACACAAGTTGGAGGCCAGACCAGCGTATCTAGTGTTTGTCAGGGATGTGGTTTGACGTTGGGACCACATCGATCTAGTGGGGACCTTCTTCTGTTACAGATGCAGCCACACGATGTCATCCTAGGCATCGACTAGTTGTTTTCTTTTAGTGCCGTTATCGACTGCCTCTGGAGAAGAGTCATGTTCTCCAACATGGATGGGCAGCACGTATATTCTGTTGGTGAGAGGAGCTATCAGGTAGGAAGCCGGCATGTGAAGCCTCTCCTTTCCTTGTTATGCGGGTTATCAGTGGTTCCAGATGATACAGAGATGATGGATGTCCCGAAGGTTTTTGGGGAGTTCCTCAATGTTTTTCCTGAGGAGGTTGTGACTCTACCCCCCCCCCCCTGACATGACGTTGAGTTCGGGATAGACTTACAGCCGGGTGCCCGTCCGATTTCGATGGCCCCTTATTAGATGGCACCTTCAGAGTTGTGGGAGTTGCGGATTCAGATTGATGATATGATGGAGAAGGGTTTTGTTTGACCCAACATATCATCATGGGGTGCTCCAGTTTTGTTCGTGAAGAAGGGAGATGGTGGTCTTAGGCTATGCATAGACTACTGAAGGTTGAACCAGGTAATGGTCAAGAACCCTTACCCCCTTCCAAGGATAGATGATCTCTTCAACCAACTGAGGGGAGCAGGTTGGTTTTCTAAGATTGATCTATGATCTGGAAATCATCAGTTGAGGTTAAATGACAGTGACATCTCGAAGACGTATTTCAGGTGCAAGTATGGGCACTTCGAGTTTGTAGTGATGCCGTTTGGAGTTACGAATGCACTGGTCGTGTTCATGGGACTTATGAACTTTGTCTTCTGAGAGTTTCTAGACCGGTTCGTCGTTGTGTTTATCGATGACATCCTGATCTACTCAAGATCAGAGGAGGATCACGTTGAGCACCTCAGGGAAGTTTTAGAAGTCCGTCGACACCACCATCTTTACGGGAAATTGTCGAAGTGTAAGTTCTTGACACAAGAAGTAGACTTCCTTGGGAACGTAGTGTCTCAGCATGGAGTGTCAGTTGACCCGTCGAAGGTGGTGGCAGTTGTTTCTTGGGCAGCACCCAAGAGCATGGCAGAAGTTCATAGTTGCCTAGGGTTAGCAGGTTACTATCGGAGATTCATTTCAGACTTCTCTCGAGTTGCTTCTCCATTGACAGCTTTGACTAGGAAGAACCAGGTCTTCCTATGGAGCGAGAAGTGCTAGAAGGCTTTCGACTACCTGAAGGAGATGTTGCTCAGTGCTCCCGTACTCAGGTTTCCATAGGAAGGGTTGTTGTATGAGGTGTTTTTTGATGATTTTGGCCTTGGTCTAGGGTGCGTGCTGATGAAAAAGAAGGGAGTGATCTGTTATGGGTCTAGGAAGTTACGCCCTCACAAGTGTAACTATTACACCCATGACCTAGAGCTTGCAGAAGTAGTGTTCTCACTGAAGTTGTGGCGACATTACCTCCTTGGGGAGCGCTTTTTGGTCTTCTCATGTCACAAGAGCCTGCGTTATATCTTCTCCCAACGTGACCTAAACCTGTGGCAGTGGAGATGGTTCAAGTTTCTCCAAGACTATGACTTTGAGATCTCTTACACTGAAGGTAAGGGAAACATTGTGGCAGATTCCCTGAGTAGGAAGTCGCATCAGGAAGTAGTTCGGGAATCCACTGATGTTAGGAAGGCGATGGGAGATTTGCCTGCCTTGCACTTGGATGCAAGGGTAGAAGGTGTTAGAGGCTATTTGTTTCAGATGATGATGCAGTCCTCCTTGCTGCAGCAGGTGGAAGAGTCTCAGTGGAGGGACTCTGAGGCGTACGTAATGAGGGATTGTGTAGATCAGGGAAACGCTCTATAAGGAAGGTCAGAGGACAGCCAAAATCAGATGCTTTTCCTTATAAGGTTGTGTATTCCAGAGGCGATGCGTGGGGGAGTTCTCCTTGAGTCCCATAGCTCAGCCTTGGCGGTACATCTAGGAGTTTCAAAAATTTACCGAGGCCTAAGGGAAAGGTTTTGGTGGCCCGAGGTGAAACGGGCGGTGGAGGATTTTGTGGCTAAATTCCTAGTGTGTCAGCAAATGAAGGTTGAACACTGTGTTCCCAGTGGTTTGTTGAATCCTTTAGATGTCCCAGAGTGGAAGTGGGATGAAATCTCAATGGAATTTTTCACAGGACTTCCCAGAGATTATGTTGGTTATGATGCTATCTGGGTAGTGGTGGATCGACTAACGAAATCAGCTCACTTCTTAGCAATGAAGGAGTCAGGCACAATGAGTACCTTAGCACAGAGGTATGTAGACGAGGTTGTGCGGTAACATGGATTCCCAAAGACTATCGTCTCATATCAGGATACTTGGTTTACCTCATGAGTCAAGAGGGGTTACAGCATGCTTTTGGCACCCAGCTATGCCTTAGCACTGCTTTCCACCCTCAGACCAATGGGTAGACAGAGCGGACTATCTAGACGTTGGAGGACATGATGCGGGCATGCGTTCTAGATTTTGGAGGATCATGGGTACGACACTTGCCTTTAGTAGAGTTTGCCTACAACAACATCTTCCACTCTACTATTGTCATGGCACCGTTTGAGGCTCTGTATGGAAGACCATGTCGTTCACCCATTTTCTGGGCAGAGGTTGGTGAGACAGGTGCTCTTGGGAAGAGGTAGTACAGAGCACCATAGAGAAGGTTCAGCTTGTACGTGAGAGGATGAAAGCGGCTCAGGACTGACTGAAGTCTTATGCTGATCTTCGAAGGAGGCCTTTGGAGTTAGAGGTGGGAGACCATGTGTTCTTGAAGGTTTCCCATCGACGGGGGCTGTGGAGGTTTGGGAAGGGGAGTAAACTCTCACCTAGGTTCATCGGACCTTTTGAGGTGCTGAGGCGAGTCGGTGAGGTAGCATATCAGCTAGCCCTTCCACCTCAGTTGGAGAAGGTTCATGAAGTCTTCCACATCTCCCAGATACGTCGATACTTACATGACGACTCTCACGTTATCTACTGGGGAAAGTTAGATATGGGAGATGACACGACCTTCGAGGAACGACCAGTCAGAATCGAGGATCGTAAAGAGAATGTGCTCCGTTGACGAACCCTCACCTTGGTTCGTGTGTTGTGGAGGCATGGAGGCCTTGAGTAGAGCACTTGGGAGTAGGAGTCCCAAAAGCATGCTCAATACCCGGAGTTGTTTTGACTTGTGTTTTTCCATTTTATCTTCTGAGCTTTGTGTTGATGTTATACTCGGTACCTTTGATATATGGAATTCTTGGCTTGTCGGTTGTGAGACCTTTTGTTTCCTTGCTCTCTGGAAGTGTGTAGCATGTCCGGATGTGTGGGAAAAAGGAAAAAACCTGATCCTTAATCGAGACGCATTAATGCGGATGCGATTGAACTCGTGCGGGCGAGTCAATGCCTCCTAAAGTGGCTAATATCTCGGCATAGAAGAAGGAATTTCCCCAAACCACATGTTCGGGCAGTGTGTTGGTTGTGTGGTGTTGGGGGTAGTTCAAGTTGATAAATACTAATGTATGAAGGTGGGAAGACCCAATTCTTAATCGAGATGAATTAATGAGGATGTGATTAAACCCGTGTAGGCGATTCAGTGTCGCCTAAAGCGGATAATATCTCGACATAGGAGAAGGAATTCCTAACACATATGATTAGAGTTATTGGTTGGATTCCTGTTATAATGAGAACCCTAAGAGGTATTATAACGACCCATACTTTACATACATTGTTATTACTTCAGAATTGAAGCACACTTATTACAACATATAACAAAACCAAGAAAGGACCGTATAGGTATAGTGTCTTTAGAAACTGGGAAACCTAAACAACTGGTTCATAAAGCATCTACTTTGCCTCCCATTTATTTCATCATATCTAGAGTCCCTTTTTGGAATATTCTACTTAATAACCTTCTTCCTGACCTGGGGAAATAAAACATACAAAATGGTGATCTCAAATGCTCAGTAAGGGTAAACAAAAGAAATATCAATCACATCGTATACATAAGAACATAACTTTTGGAAATCTTAACCTGCAAAAGAGATCATAACATCATAACATGGGATAAATCATAGAAGTGAAATGTAATCCCAACAATCATAACTTAAAACATGAAACTTTGTGGCATACACACATAATCATAGAGAATCATTTCTTATTAGTCAAGACTCATTGCCAAGACTATATTAGTGGACAAAGTCCTTTTCTGAACCGAGTCACCCTCGTTTCAGTCCTGTTTCACTGAACCGGTATAACCTACCATTCCAGCCATGTCTATCTCATGAGATATAAAATCTTTACCCAATTCATTGGAGGGATATATAGGTCCCACCCATCTCATAATGATACCATTCTTATGTGTGCCACAAAATCATAAATCACACATCATTGCATAACCCATGTAATAAAAAAATGGGATTCTTAAACAACATGACATCATAAAACAATTCATATAGGATAAAGGAATTCATAATAATTCCATCACAACATAATAAAATCAATGTAACAATAGGGATAGAAACAGAACCCTATATTATCTTAGATGGAAAAGAATTTTGATAAAACACTTGAACTCCATTCTTGAGGAAAATATCCTTTCTACTTCAAAAACACTTTTCCTTTCTTAACATGTCATGCAATTCTAAACTAAAAGAAGTTTATTAAAAATAAACTTGAAAATTTGTAAAGGAAGCTTCTTGGAAATAATGTTTTAAAAATCCATTCATGCCGTATAAGTTAAAAAACATTCTTCTCGTACTTTTGTCAGAAAAGTCAAAAAAGTACCTCGTACGAAAAATGACAAAAGATTCCTTTCATATCTTTTACTAAAAACTCACCGAAGGGTAAAATTGGATTTAAACAATTGTATGTGGATGGAAATAATATTACATATTGAGGAAACTTGGATGTGGATGATAAAATACACCCCAGTAAATGCCAAAGTATAAACAATCTCGGATAAAAATGAGATTGTGATATTTCCCTTACCTTTGGTCCGATATGCTTTTTACGTGTCTGAACCTCCTGTATAATGATTTAAATAATGTTATTGACTTATTATAGAATCATACCTATTTTTATGATATCATATATGGTCATATTCGTAGCTTATTATTAGTAATATTTCATTACTACTTGTTATTCGGGTCTTTATTACTTTTTGTTCTTATGTGTGTTTTGTTGAATAAATTCTTATTATTCTCTTTAGGTTATAGATACCACATTTCCATAATGGTATTAGTGTAATATATATCATATTAATTCATTCAATTCATTTATATAATCATTATGAAATGAAGATCATGTAGAACGAGTCGCATCACATCGTAGAGACGGTATTCCATACGTACGCACGAGTGATGATATCATCCTATGATCGTGGAATTGTATTAGAGTGTATGTATACTATTTAAGAATCAATATCACTTTATAATAGTCATATATATTCACTATTTACACCATTATACCCATCCAAGTAATAGATTACACCACGGCGTGGAGACGGTATTCCATACGTACGCACGCGCGGTGATTTCTTTTTCCGTAGGATGGATAAATGGTGAAATAGGGTTGTTTCATACTTAAAATAACATATCAGTATATGAGTGATACTGATGTTATTACTTCATAATGAAACAACTAAAGAAGAAGAAGTGGAAGAAGAAATAAAGATGAAAGAATCGGTAACGGACATTACCTCTTCTTTGAAGTGCTTCTTTGAGACCTCCTTTTAGGGCACTAAAATAGGTCTTTGAAGAAGACTAGAACCTCTAGGATGTCTCTAGGGAAGTGGATAGGAGAAATTTTCAGGGGTTTTCCAAGCTTGAAGGCTCAAAGTGGTGTGATGAAGAGGGGGAGGAGGTGCCCTATTATAAGGGAGGAGAGGGGCACCTTTGGAAAAACTAAAAATATTATTTTATTATAAAGTCATGTTCGGTTTAAAATAGCTCCAAATTGAGTTATTTAGAGGATAATGTGGGGATGGGTAGAAATCCTCTCATCCAATAGGATTTAGACAAGTTTAGTTCATTATATTAACCTTATATTTTAGTCTTAACTCTTAGTTAATTAGATTGACATTTACCATGTCACTTTGTATTTTTATATTATATAGTTAATAAAATTACCATATACATCCAATCGACCCACAAGTTGTGTTTTATTAACATATATAACCTTATCTAAGTCATTTGGCTGAACCTTAGATTTTTAGGAATAAAAGAACAATTAATAATATAATATTTGTTTTAAAAACTATTTTATGTCAATTTTGACACTATTCAATAGTTGATTTTTTTGAAACTCATAAAAGAATGATTACTTCGACCAAAGTTAATGAAATAAATCCCAACATGTCATATTAACCTAGTAAATTAGTTTAATTCATAAAAAGTCTCAAATTATACTTATTTAGGTATTTATAATATCAATTATTCTAATTTTTCACTATTATGGTAATTACTGCATCATCATTGTGTCATAAATAAATTAAATTATTTAATTTCTAAAAATTACAAAAAAATACCATTATGTAGGAAATAGTTTTAGCTTTCAAATGAATATTTATAGTTGAATTTATTTTATTTATAACCCCATATTAAAAATTATTTACTTATTAAACTTTGATTTTAACTATCTTAACCCTTCTTTAAATAAATTAATAATAAATGTCCTAATCTAATCCAAGTGGGCCTAAATGGTCATATTTTATTCCTAAGTTTGTTTATGGTCGAATTAAACTTGTCCAATAGAATTCGGACATGTGTTAGGATAATAATAATATCATTTTTACCCTTAATTACCCTATTTACTTTTAACCGTGGTAAAAAAAAGTAAAAAGTTATTATTCACCAAAAAATTATTTTCATCTCATTGAACAACATTTTACTTACTGACATCAACCGTGTCTCTCGGATTTTTGAAATTCCACTCACAGAAGCGGTAAAATTATGTTTTATGAAAAATTCAGTTTTTTTAATGACCACTTAGTTGTTTCACTATTCATCAAAAATTGAAAGTTTTCAGAAAAATACCAAAATTTCACCCTAGGCTAATTTCGATATTCCGAAACCAAAAATGAAGTCCATTTTGAAAAATAAAATTTATAAAATTTCAAAAAGTGGTTATTACTATTCATAACGGCTAGTTTTAATAATATTTTAATAGCATATCATTGTTTAGTGAAACTCGGTATTGCGTACGACGCAAGCTATCGAGGAAGGTCGCTATTTCGTGTAAAGCAAGCCAAGCAAGTGTTGTGTGTAGAAAAAGATTCCTTTAATGATTTATATAACATAAAAGTCTCGGGTGTTACATTCTACCCCCCTTAAAATGAATTTCGCCCTCGAAATTCGTCACTTTGTAACAAACAGATGAGGATACCTCTCCCTCATCATATCCTCAAGCTCCCATGTAGCTTCTTCTAATTGGTGGTTCCTCCATAAAACTTTCACCAATCGAGTGGTATTGTTTCGTAATACTTTTTTTCTATGATCAAGAATCTCTATCGGTTGTTCTTCATAAGAAAGATCTTGCTCCAGCGGTACAACTTCTGAGCTGAGTACGTGTGAAGGATCAGGTATGTACTTTCTCAGGAGAGATACATGGAACACATCGTGAACTTGAGAGAGATTCAGTGGAAGCGCCAATCGGTAAGCTACCTTCCCAACACGATCCAGTATTTCGAAAGGACCGATATATCTAGGGCTCAACTTCCCCTTCTTTCCAAATCTCATAACCCTCTTCGAGGGAGATATTCGTAACAACACTTTATCACCCACTTCAAACTCTAGGTCTTTTCTTCGGTTGTCGGCATAACTTTTATGTGGACTCTGAGCTGCTCTTATGTGTTGTTGAATAGATCTGACCTTTTCTACCATTTCATCAACGAGATCAGGTCCTAATAGCTTTCTTTCCCCAACTTCATCCCAGCAATTTGGAGTCCTGCATTTCTTTCCATAGAGAGCTTCATAAGGAGTCATCTGAATACTTGAGTGAAAGCTATTATTATAAGAAAATTCCACCAAAGGTAGGTGTTGATCCCAACCACCTTTGAAATCCATAGGGAAATCTCTCAACATATCTTCTAGAGTTTGAATTGTTCTCTCAGACTGACCGTCTGCCTGAGGATGATAAGCAGTGCTGAAACTCAACTCTGTATCCAGAGTATGCTGAAGACTTCACCAAAACTTCGAGGTAAATCTCGGATCCCGGTCAAATATAATAGAAAGTGATACTCCATGCAATCTTACCACTTCCTTTACATATATCCTGGAAAGCCGGTCTAGAGAGAAATCCTCTCTAATAGCAATGAAGTGTGCAGACTTTGTAAGACGATCAACTATGACCCAGATAGAATTATTGCCTTTGGATGTTTTAGGAAGTCCTGTGACAAAGTCCATAGTGATGTTTTCCCATTTACATTCGCGTATGGGTAATGGTTGTAACATCCCCTTAGACTTCTGTCTCTCATCTTTAACTTGTTGACAAACCAAGCATCGAGAGACATATTCAGCAACATCTCTTTTCATGCCATCCCAACAGAAGTACTCTATCAGGTCCCTATACATCTTCATGGTTCCAGGATGGATAGAGAATGAAGAACTATGAGCCTCATCCAGCAACTCCTTCTTTAACTCGGGGATGGGAGGAACACAAACCCGATTCCTGAACTTTATTATCCCATCACAATCAAGGTTGAATTCAGGAACATTTCTCACCTTCTTTTGTAACTCGACATCTTCTTTCTGTGCCTCTTTAATCTTCACATGTATAGATGGTTGAACATTCATTTGAGAAAGATATGATTTTTCCCCTTCCATTATAATTCCAAGATCAATTCTTTGTAAATCTATAAATATTGGATCTTTTTTTATCCTCATCATGGATAAACTGGGATGGTCTTGTCGACTTAATGCATCTGCCACCTTGTTTGCCTTCCCAGGGTGGTAATGGATTGAGCAGTCGTAATCCTTAATCAGCTCCAACCATCTTCTTTGGCGCATATTCAGCTCCTTTTGTCTGAAAATATACTTTAAACTTTTATGATCAGTATAAATATCACACCTTTCACCATAAAGATAATGCCTCCAAATCTTTAATGCAAAGATTACCGTAGTTAACTCCAAATCATGAGTTGGGTAATTTTGCTCATGTATTTTCAACTGTCGTGAGGCATAAGCTATCACCATATCATTTTGCATAATAACACACCCCAATACCTTTTTGGATGCATCACTGTAGATCACAAACCTTTCTCCACTACAAGGTAGTGTGAGCACAGGTGCACTGGATAACCTTCTTTTCAACTCCTTGAAGTTCTCTTCACATTCCTCCATCCAAACAAACTTAACTCCTTTCCGAGTCAACTTGGTGAGTGGATTAGATAATCGTGAAAAATCTTTCACAAAACGGCGATAATATCTAGCCAAACCAAGAAAACATCAGATCTCGGTTACTGTTGTTGGTCTCGACCATCTTTCGATAACCTCTATTTTTTCTGTATCCACAGATATCCCCTCCTTTGAGATTATGTGACCAAAAAATGCATCTTTTTGAAGCCAAAATTTACACTTGGTAAATTTGGCATAAAGCTTCTCCTTTCTTAGGGTCTTCAATATAATTCTCAAGTGATCTTCATGTTCTTCTTTTCTCTTTCAATAGACAAGAATATCGTCTATAAGGACTACCACAAACTGATCAAGATACTCTCTAAAGACTCTATTAATCATATCCATGAAGATAGCAGGGGCATTAGTAAGACCAAATGGCATCACTATAAATTCATAGTGTCCATACCTTGTACGGAAAGTCGTCTTTGGTATATCCTCCCTTTTGACCCTTAATCGATGATACCCTGAACGAATATCAATCTTGGAAAAGTATTGAGCTCCGCGTAGTTGGTCAAATAGGTCATCAATGCGTGGGAGAGGATATTTGTTCTTGATAGTGATCTTGTTAAGTTCTTGATAATCAATGCAGAGTCTCATTGATCCATCTTTCTTCTTAACAAACAGAACAGGTGCTCCCCAAGGTGACGCACTAGAGTGTATGAACCCCTTATCAATATTCTCTTGGAGTTGCTTCTTCAATTCCTGCAACTCAATTGGGGCCATTCTATAAGGTGTCCTTGAAATAGGCAAAGCACCCGGTACGAGTTCTATTGAAAACTCAACTTCACGATTCGGTGGAAGACCCGGTAATTCCTCTGGAAAGACATCATCAAACTCCCGTACAATGGGAATATTCTTAATCGTGAGTTTCTCACCAACCATTTTAGATAAATAACCTTCATTTAGTGGAATCAATACCCATAAAATGGAAGAAATTTCCACTAGAAGTTTATGTTCATCCTTGCATCGATAGACGATCATAGATTGATCTGGAATATGAAATGTGACTTCCCTTCTTTGGAAATTGATATGAGCTCCATGTAGAGAAAGCCAATCCATGCCAAGAATCACATCAAATTCCACTATAGGAAGGATCACAAGATTTGCAGGAAGCACTTTCCCACAAACTTCAATCGGAGAATAATTATAAACTTTTGATGCGACTGTTGTGCCATTAGGTGTTGTCACAGCTAACTCAACATCTAATTGTTCAGGTAATATGGTGATACCCTTAGAAACTTCTTCAGAAATAAAGGAGTGGGTGGATCTAGAATCAAATAAAACATTTGCTACTTTAGAGTGGATGGTAAGTGTACCTTTCACCACATCGTTATCGTACTCCACATCACTGATAGAAATTTCATGTGACTTTCCTTTGTCTTTAGCCTTAAGAGTTTGTTGACGTCGACCATCATCATCAACCCTTGGATTAGGGCATTTATTGGCATAATGTCCCATCTCCTTGCACTTGAAACATTGAAGTGTAGTAGGTTCATTCTGTGTATCCCTTCCTTTGTTTGCATCATTAGACATCTTCTTCCCATCATTGCAGCATTCAAATGCCCGATGACCTTCCTTTCCACATTTGAAACATTTACATGTCCCTTTAAGACAACTCCCTCCATGTTTCTTTCCACACTTTGTGCATAAGGGAAAGCTCATCTTCTTTTCAGTGTGCTCTTTAGATTTTCCTTTGAATTACATTTTCCTCTTTTTATCAAACCCATATGACTGATGGGTTACTCCAATCTCCATCTCAACTATGAGAGCACATCGAATGATTTCTTCGTAGCTATTGAAGTCCCTTATGGATAAGGCCCTTCGAAGACTTGGTTTTAAGCCACTAAATAATCGATCGATCTTACTCTCATGTTGGATAATAATACCAGAAGCGTACCTTGCAAGTCTTGTAAAATTTGCTTCATAGGTACCAACAGATTCATCATCCTTTTGCTTCAGTTCAAGAAACTCTTTCTCCATCTTTGTTCGGAGAATATGAGGGAAGTACTTATTGAAAAATAAGTTCTTGAACTCGTCCCATTCCATGGACTCAATTTCATCCCTTTGCCTCGTATTCTTAATAAGATTCCACCATTGATCAGCATCACCTTCCAAACAATACACTACTAAGATGACTTTATCATGCTCATAACATTGAAGAACTAAAAATATCTTTTCAGTAGTACTAATCCATTGTTCAGCAACTAATGGATCAGTAGACCCGCTGAATGAAGGTGGACGCTGTCTCATGAAAGATTCAATAGAATGTTTCTCCTTCCTTTGCTCGTTTGGATGTCCTACATGATTCATAGCTTGAGAAAGTTGTGTGAGCATGGCTACAAGATTTTTCATTCCAGCTCCCATAATGTTTGGTTGCTCAGGGGGACAATCATTGCATTTCCCATCGCATTCCGCATTAACACGGTTCCTTCGGGTTCCAGACATTGACTAAAACCAAGAAGAATAGTGTGAGAAACACTAATTATAATAGGAAAACCACATAATCAAGAATAAAATTTCACACTTAAGGTCTTATCCTAGGTTATTCATGGCCATTTCTAAAACACTAAAATTGTGTTCTATGCTTAGACTTATCCTCAGGGTTCTTACTAAGGCTTTCGCATCCTAGTTTCCAAAGGTTGACTATACCTTTCCTCTGATACCTACTATAACGACCCATACTTTAGATACATTGTTATTACTTCAGAATTGAAGCACACATATTACAACATATAACAAAACCAAGAAAGGACCGTATAGGTATAGTGTCTTTCGAAACTTTGAAACATAAACAACTGGTTCATAAAGCATCTACTTTTCCTCCCATTTATTTCATAATATCTAGAGTCCCTTTTTGGCATATTCTACTTAATAACCTTCTTCCTGACCTGGGGAAATAAAACATACAAAAGGGTGAGCTCAAATTCTCAGTAAGGGTAAACAAAAGAAATATCAATCACATCATATACATAAGAACATAACTTTTGGAAATCTTAACCTGCAAAAGAGATCATAACATCATAACATGGGATAAATCATAGAAGTGAAATGTAATCCCAATAATCATAACTTAAAACATAAAAATTTGTGGCATAAACATATAATCATAGAGAATCATTTCTTATTAGTCAAGACTCATTGCCAAGACTATCTTAGTGGACAAAGTCCTTTTCTGAACCGAGTCACCCTCGTTTCAGTCCTGTTTCACTGAACCGGTATAACCTACCATTCCATCCATGTTTATCTCATGAGATATAAAATCTTTACCCAATGCATTGGAGGGTGATATAGGTCCCACCCATCTCATAATGATACCATTCCTATGTGTGCCACAAAATCATAAATCATACATCATTTCATAACACATGTAATAAAAAAATGGGATTCTTAAACAACATGACATCATAAAACAATTCATATAAGATAAAGGAATTAATAATAATTCCATCATAACATAATCAAATCAATGTAAAAATAGGGATAGAAACAGAACCCTATATTATCTTAGATGGAAAAGAATTTTGATAAAACACTTGAACTCCATTCTTGAGGAAAATATCCTTTCTACTTCAAAAACACTTTTCCTTTCATAACATGTCATGCAATTATAAACTAAAAGAAGTTGATTAAAAATAAACTTGAAAATTTTTAAAGGAAGCTTCTTGGAAATAATGTTTTAAAAATACATTCATGCCGTAAATGTTAAAAAAACATTCTTCTCATACTTTTGTCAGAAAAGTCAAAAAAGTACCTCGTACGAAAAACGACAAAAGATTCATTTCATATATTTTACTAAAAACTTACCGAAGGGTAAAATTGGATTTAAACAATTGTAGGTGGATGGAAATAATATTACATATTGAGGAAACTTGGATGTGGATGATAAAATACACCCCAGTAAATGCCAAAGTATAAACAATCTCGGATAAAAATGAGATTGTGATATTTCCCTTACCTTTGGTCCGATATGATTTGTACGTGTCCGAACCTCCTCTATAATGATTTAAATAATGTTATTGACTTATTACAGAATCATACCTATTTTTATGATATCATATATAGTCATATTCTTATCTTATTATTAGTAATATTTCATTACTACTTGTTATTCGTGTGTTTATTACTTTTTGTTCTTATGCGTGTTTTGTCGAATAAATTATTATTATTTTATTTAGGTTATAGTACCACATTTCCAGAATGGTATTAGTGTAATATATATCATATTCATTCATTCAATTCATTTATATAATCATTATGAAATGAAGATCATGTAGAACGAGTCGCATCACATTGTGGAGACGGTATTCCGTACGTACGCACGAGTGATGATATCATTCCTATGATCGTGGAATTGTATTGGAGTGTATGTATACTATTTCAGAATCAATATCACTTTATAATAGTCATATATAGTCATTATTTACACCATTATACCCATCCAAGTAATAGATTACACCACGGCGTGGAGACGGTATTCCGTAGGTACGCACGCGCGGTGATTTCTTTTTTCGTAGGATGGATAGATGGTGAAATATGGTTGTTTCATACTTATAATAACATATTCGTATATGAGTGATACTGATGTTATTACTTCATAATGAAACAACTAAAGAAGAAGAAGTGGAAGAAGAAATAAAGATGAAATAATCGGTAACGGACATTACCTCTTCTTTGAAGTACTTCTTTGAGACCTCCTTTTAGGGCACTAAAATAGGTCTTTGAAGAAGACCAGAAGCTCTAGGATGTCTCTAGGGAAGTGGAGAGGAGAACGTGGTAGGGGTTGTCCGAGCTTGAAGGCTCAAAGTGGTGTGAGGAAGAGGGGGAGGAGGTGCCCTTTTATAAGGGAGGAGAGGGGCACCTTTGGAATAACTAAAAATATTATTTTATTATAAAGTCAAGTTCGGTTTTAAATAGCTCCAAATTAAGTTATTTCGAAGATAATGTGGGTATGGGTCGAAATACTCTCATCCAATAGGATTTATACAAGTTTAGGTCATTATATTAACCTTATCTTTTAGTTTTAACTCTTAGTTAATTAGATTGACATTTACCATGTCACTTTGTATTTTTATATTATATAGTTAATAAACTTACCATATACATCCAAGTGACCCCCAAGTTGTGTTTTATTAATATATATAACCTTATCTAAGTCATTTTCCCCAACCTTAGATTTTTAGGAATAAAAGAACAGTTAATAATATAATATTTGTTTTAAAAACTATTTTATGTCAATTTTGGCACTATTCAATAGTTGATTTTTTTGAAACTCATAACTGAATGATTACTTCGACCAAAGTTAATTAAATCAATCCCAACATGTCATATTAACATATAAAATTAGTTTAATTCATAAAAAGTCTCAAATTATACTTATTTATGTATTTATAATATCAATTATTCTAATGTTTCACTATTATGGTAATTACTGCATCATCGTTGTGTCATAAATAAATTAAATTATTTAATGTCTAAAAATTACAAACAAAATACCATTATGTATGAAATCGTTTTAGCTTTCTAATGAATATTTATAGTCTAATTTATCTTATGTATAACCCCATATTAAAAATGATTTACTTATTAAACTTTGATTTTAACTATTTTAACCCTTCTTTAAATAAATTAATAATAAATGTCCTAATCTAATCCAAGTGGGCCTAAATGTTCATATTTTATTCCTAAGTTTTTTTTGGTCGAATTACACTTGTTCAATAGAATTAGGAATGTGTTAGGGTAATAATAATATCATTTTTACCCTTAATTACCCTATTTACTTTTAACCGTGGTAAAAAAAAGTAAAAAGTTACTATTCACCAAAAAATTATTTTCATCTCATTGAACCACATTTTACTTACTGACATCAACCGTGTCTCTCGGATTTTCGAAATTCCACTCACAGAAGCGGTAAAATTATGTTTTATGAAAAATTCAGTTTTTTTAACGACCACTTAGTGGTTTCACTATTCATCAAAAATTGAAAGTTTTCAGAAAAATACCAAAATTTCACCCTAGGCTAATTTCGATATTCCTAAACCAAAAATGAAGTCCATTTTGAAAAATAAAATTTATAAAATTTCAAAAAGTGGTTATTACTATTCATAATGGCTAGTTTTAATAATATTTTAATAGCATATCATTGTTTAGTGAAACTCGGTATTACGTATGACGCAAGCTATCGAGGAAGGTCGCGATTTCGTGTAAAGTAATCCAAGAAAGTGTTGTGTGTGGAAAAAAATTCCTTTGATGATTTATATAACATAAAAGTCTCGGGTGTTACAGGTATCTTGTTGGGTTTCCTCTGGGTTGGTTTTTGAATACTCGAGGACGAGAATGTTTTAAGAGGTATCTGATGTAATGGCCCGGACCTCTCCGGACAATTCCTTTGTCAAAAAGAAGGCCACAAAGTGTTCTGGAGGGTAAAATGGACCTTTCCCCCACTTTCCAGAATTTTGAAACTACACGCCGTGTAGTTTGAGTACATTCCATGTACCCCCTTGCCAGGTATACCCCATGTTGAAGGTCTTGTCCTTACCGTGTGAAATAAATGGGTGCACACCATGTAACCCAAACTACACTCCGTGTAGTCTCTCCCTGCATACGCGTAACCATTTGTTGACCAGTCAATGGTCGTGTGCCGTGTTGGAGACGTGTCCTTGTCGTGTCAAATAAATGGGGGCACACCGTGTACCCCAAACTACACGCCATGTAGTCTTTCCCCACGTACACGTAACCATGTGTTGACCAGTCAATGGCCATGTGTCGTGTTGGAGTCGTGTCCTTTCCATGTGGAATAAATGGGTACACGCCGTGTATCCAATACTACACGCCGTGTAGTCCCTCCCCGCCTAGGCGTTACCTTCATGTCGTGTGTTGACCAGTCAACGGCCGCATTCCGCGTTGAAGGTCGTGTTGGAATCCGCGTGGTGACCATGTGAAACGGCTGAGTACACGCCATGTACCATAAAGTACACGCTGTGTACTTTTTCTTTTCTCACCTATAATACGAGGGGTCCCCTCCTCCTTTTCAACTCACCCCTCTCCTCCCCATTCCTCTGAGCAGAGCTCTCCCAAGAGACTCGAAGGCTTCTTTTCTTCCATAACTTCTTCGTCCGAGCTCCGATTTACGATCCGTCAGTGACCACGGGATCGTAACGACAAGTTGGAACTTATGAGATTGGATCTGTTGTCTTTATTTCGGCCTTTCATTTCCAACTTCCACCCGAGGAGGTTTTTCCGGGACTCGACAAAGGTGATGGACACCGATGGACGTCTTCTAAGGTTAATCCGGGGGAGCGTTGCGATCAGAACCTATTGAGGTAGGGATCTAAACTTCATCTCTCTAAATTGTGCATCATGTGGGGTGGGTGTCCTCTTGTTTTCTAGGGATACAGTTGAACAAGTAAATAAATATAATAACTGGTTAAAGAATAGGGATGGGTAAGATTGTGTATGTTGTTATTCTATCTTTTTTTATTATGTGAATATGTGGTAAATTGAATAGGCTTATGCCTACAGAAAATCACAGTCGTTGGGGGTCTTTGCTTGCGCAATTAAATGTTTCCCTATCTTCTAGACCGTTTTTGTGAATGGAACCTTGTGGAATGTGGAATCTGGTTAATCCTGTAAAGTTGGCTGATTAAAATCTGGAAACCTTGTGTGATCACCCCGGTTAAAAAAATGGAATAATGAACATGTGGGTTTTGGATTGGTTACGTGGTTTGTGAAGGGGGTGTGGGTGAATCCTGGGTTGTTACGAATAGGACAGGCAGCAGGGATACGGTAAATGATGTTAAAGGGGTGATGATGTGGCACGAACCTTGTTTTGTTGGTTGTTGTGGATCGGGTGGGCAGCGGGGTTGCGATAAATGGTATCAAGGGATGATGATGTACGGTGTAGTTATGGTTATGGCCGTTGGCAGTGGGGCTGCAGGGATGGGTTTGAATGTGAACGGGCTATGGGTTGTGAATAATAAATAAAAAGTGTAAGAAATAATGAATGGTGGGGCATGGTAATGGAACGAGATTAATAATCAATGGGTTGGTTGGTTAATAAGAAGGTACTTGTTGTACTACTTGTGTTTTCCTAACTTGGTTTGTGGATAGAAGGGATATGTTTCATGAACGATTGATGTGGTTGGTTGTGGATAGCTTCCCAGTAGTTAAAGAACTAATAATCTGATTCTGTTGAAACGTGAAAACCTAAATGGGGTTGGGGTTGTTTGTTGTATGCATGCTTCGTAGTAGTAGTGCCAAGGCACGTGCTCAGTTCTCTGATTATAATCCATAGGTTGGGCTGAGTGTTTGGTATATATATATATATATATCTGTATCTTTGTATTTTATCGCACCCCACCCATGTTGAGCACTTAGTGTCGAACACTCCCATTTCACGGGAGAGGGTGTTTTCCCATAGTTACTAGCTCCTTCCTGCTCCTTCTTCCCTAGGATGTGATGGCTTGAGGCGACCTTACACCTAAGACCATTCAGGTAGGTTTCGATTGGGGTGGATTGGCCCAAGACTCTTCGGGCAGGTTTGTTTTCCCAAGAATCTTTGGGATGAGGCCTAGGTGTCTTCGGGTGAGAGTTCTGTTACTATTATTGTTCCCAAGAATCTTCGGGATGAGGCCCAGGTGTGTTCGGGTGGGGACGTCATTGTGGTTGAGGCCCAGGTGTGTGCGGGTGGGAGACGTGGTTGTGAGGCCCAGGTGTGTGCGGGTGGGATACGTGGTTGTGAGGCCCAGGTGTGTGCGGGCAGGATGCGTGGTTGTGTGGCCCAGGTGTGTGCGGGCGGGATGTGTGGTTCTTGAGGCCCAGGTGTGTGCGGGCGGGAAGAGTGTGGTAGCTTTAGGATGTTCGCCATTAGGAAGAGCAGCTAACTAGTGGGAAATGGTGCGGGGTACCCAATACTCTTGTTCTTATATACTACTACCTGTTGTGATTGTGTTTTGGTGAGTGTGGTTGGTGAGGTTGGGTGGATATAATTCTTTTCTAGGTTTCTTCTGTTGTTCTCACAGGACATTAGGATGTCTCCCTACTTGTGCAAGAGAGCTTTAGGTTTCCCTACTGAGTATAGTTGTATGTTCACCCTACGTTTACTTTCAGGTTTCTAGGAGGACTACCGGGGCTGTGCGGGACCATACTAGTCGGACAATTGGAGTTGTTGCAGTTGTTGTACTCTTTTTTCCTTTTGGTATTGTACTTTGAGCTTTCTTGTACTTGCACCATGTTATAAACTTTTTTAAACATGCATGTGGGATTAGTTTGTGTTTATTTCTATACACTTGGTCTTTTCCTTTTTGGGTGGTTGACTAGTCCTATTTCCTGAACTTAAATAATAAAAAGGGTAATGCCTCCCATATTTTTGATAACTCATACCCTTGGTGCTAGTCGCCACCCCGGGGCCTACTGGAGGCGGGACTTAGGGGTCATTATCTCCCTTTCACCATTGCCAGCTCAGGAGGGGCATCTTTGGTTGGAGGGGGTCATGACAGATACCCCCACCATATGATTATTCTTACATTTTTATTGGTAAGCCAACACACCCGATCTACAAAAATCATAACCTATCATATAATAACCATAATTATTGGACTTAACTAACCTTCTCATACCGGATCATCATCCAAAAACACCAATGGTAACTTATTATAGGATTACCAAAAATTCTCCTTCAAATTTCACCAATATACACTTGAAATAAGGGCAGAACCCTCTAATAGTAGCTAGTGAACTACCTCCAAGAGGATTCCCTTATACCACAACTTTCTGAGTGTTATGACTTTCAAATCCCAACAACACACTTGTTTCACTCTCTAAGGGACATTCAAATTTCATCCTAAATAGTCTTTATCAATCAACACACTAAAATAAATAACCTGATAGTAATAAAAACAAGGCTTTTAAAATTCCCCAAACATCAATTAATCACTTAAAAAACCATGAAAGATATCCCCATAGCTGAAATATTTTCCCACCAACCAAAATTATATCAATTCCACCCATGGAAAATAGTTGTCAATTGTATTATTTTCTAATCATCATAGATTTCTCATGTTATCAATGTTGGGGGCCACTAATTCCCATAAAAACCACATGAAACCAAAATTATGGGTGTCTCATCAACCTAAATTAATATTCTCAACCAATGGTGTCAACATACCCAATCCCAGTGAAGTATCAAAACTCGCATTTGAGAAATCATGAACTATAGTTACTTTTCAACATACTATTATCACTTTATTGATCAAGTTCAACTAAGAGCTATAAAATTCTTAATGGACCCACAACTAGACTATACAAATATTCATTAATCAAAAGGGAACCACATGTAACCAATGCACATACACACCTGAGAGGTCACATAAATTCCCACTCTCCATTTTATGTCTTTAGTAAACCTCAAAATAATATTCCCACTAGTTCTTACCCAACTAACCATCTAAACTATCCTTTGAATTAAAACTAGTACACACTCATGTATTACCCAATTATAGAAGCTAAGCCTTGATTCCCTGATCTCTATAATTATAATCCTTAGTCTATAAGGCCAAAAAACTAAATATGTATCCCCTACATTCCAGTACATGATCATAGAGTAACTATTTGTGATATAGTTCTCATAAACCCAATGTATCACACCAATTATAAAACAAAACTTAGAAAAAAGTTTCTTGTGTTTCATTTCAATACTATAAATAATATACCCTTGATATATATACCATATACCCAACCATCTAGGATAGTCATCCACTTCCCCATTGAAAAAAAATACATAAAACCAATAAGGCTATAAACCACAAAACTAAAATCACATATGTTACTTGACACCCAAAAATTATAAGGCATCCCCCATGCCTTCCTCTACCCACATTACGTTATTCATCGTACCAAGGAAACTCATGACTATTTATTCCATTTGATGGGGAAACCATTAATATATTTATCCATTAATAAGGTATTCATCCCCAAATCTTTCCATAAAGTGAATCCAAGAACCACATATTAATACAGGCAATATAATCAAAATCAAATGATATTTCAAGGAAATGTCTACGTAACCTATCATATTAAAATTAAATATATTTAATCAGAGTATAATACCACAAAGAATATATGTAGAATAATTTATGATAGTTTTTTATTTAAAAAATATAAATATATTTTATAACCATTAATATAAAACCAAAATGCACATATATGACATGTAAATTTTTTTTAGAAATATAATCATTGTTTACATGCACCTTTTGTGTTGTTCCGAGAGTAAACCCATTAATAATGATCTCAAATCATCACATCATACATTAATAAACTTCTCAATTATTACAGTAAAACACAGAATAATAATTTCATGAACCAAATGTGGGACACCCCTAATCTGGGTGCATGAGCAAGCTCGTGGAATACCTAAGTCATGTTCTAGATAACCTTATGATAGAAAATAGTTCTAGGGAATAATTTATGAAATTTTGGGAATGATTTCTCCTAATAAAAATAGAAAAACACAATAGAATATTTTCTAAAAATCCATCATGACTTCTTTGTTATATCAAAGATCCTTACACAACCAAAAAAATAATATTTAAAAAAAATGAAAATATAAAAAAAGATTAATTAAAAAAAATCTATATAAAAGAAGATACAAAAATAAAATTAAATAATTATCCATTTGGTTAGATATTAATAGATGAAATAATGATTTAAAATATAAAATAATTAAACTAGTATCATGGTGACCTCAGGTCACCATCTATCCATAAAACCATTAATGCTTCGTTAGAAACCAAAAGTTGAACATGAATATGAAACTAAAATATATGTTTTTCAGGAGTATGAAACTCCTTAGGTATTCGACATAAAATTATAACCCTGTATTATATTTAAATAAAGGATCTATTTCTATCTATATTGAGATACAACTATAATACATAGATTTTTATCATTTATCTTCAAGACAAATAACAGCATATTCCATGTTTTCCCATATTTATGAAAGTTACATTAAAAGGAGACTGATAGATAAATTTTAAAAAGTGGTGGTCCCAAAAAACTTTGATATTAAAATCATCATTTTGGAAAAGATAATTTGAATGAAATTTGAGTGTAAATTGCATTAAAGGGGTTACAAAACCATTTTAATAACACATTAAATCATTATTTCTTTTAAAATCAATTAAAAATTTTCAATAATGAAAAAATAATAATAAAAACAATATTATAAATAACTCTTGTGAAATAAGGAAAAATATATAATATAATTTCATAGTAATAAAATTAAATTATACAATATAAACTACCAAGGAAAACTAGTCATGGGAGTACCTATGAGCCGAGGGGAAATTCTACATAAACTAAACATGGCCTATCTTATTAGCATGTTAGATGCAATGTAACTATCTTATCACTAGGTAATATCCAACCTAGACTAACCAATAAAAATTAAACAAGTATAGATAATATGGGACACTATAAATCTTGATCCAAATATAGTGCAGAATGTGTTATTAGAAATTCCACTAGATACTATTATTTCCCATGTTATATATAAAAGTGGGGTGATCTAATAAGAAGTATTAAATGAAAACATGAAAATAGATACTTCAATAAAAATTATAATAAGACCAAAACCATAGGAAACCCTCATAAGAATAAATCCTTAATTTCAAAATCATCATTATGCCAAAAGACTCCTATATTAAAGAAATTTTAATCTAGTTTGAAATAAACAATGCAAGAGGTATATTCAAAGAAACATTTCATCAGAAGTTCACTTTCAGCCTATCAACCAGGCTTCATAACCCATCTTGAAAATAAATTTTCCCAATATCCATTATTTATAAAACCAATCTCATTTTAAAAATCCTAGGAATAATTTAAAAATATAAGGTAAAACTGACACACCATTTGAAATCTAATATTTCATTTATAATTTACATCCAAGAGATTATATAAACACATGATGTTAAAGGTTAGGTTTAATATACATCAAAAAAATAAAATAAGGTTAAACACCATAAATTTTGATTTGAGTTAACATAAATCCTTATTTTTTTTCTTAAAATCCCATTAATATCACTTTTTACTATCATTGGACATCTAAAACATCAATTTATAAGAATAAAATATCAACTTTCTAGCATTCAAAGGATAATACACAGGAAACCTTCCTCAATATAAATTATTCAGTAAGAGAGTCATTATTGAAACCTTAGAAATAAAGGAATATTCTTAAGGAACCAAAATAAACCATATAAATAAAAAACCCCTAATTAAAATCGGGGTGATCAAGAACTCTTGGTCACTTAAGCCCCATTAGGAAAAAGATAAAAAATTCAAAGAAGTGGAATTCGCATTAAAGAGTTTTAGATGAATTTAAATGCGGATTTTAGATTTAACTTTGAGATATGACCATTAAATCTCTATTAAAGGTGTGGAATGGGGGGGTTCATATAGAAACCCACAAATTTCATACACTAACATAACATAACATTTGTTCAATAATTAAAATATAATACAAATATTTTCTCAAAGATCTTATTAGTATATTTCCTTTGGAAACATGGAAACATGACCACTGGAACATAAGTGAGATACATTACCTCCCACTAGGTTCTTCTTTATTAGAACACTTCTTAGTCACATAAAACATAATACATATCTTCATAACCTGATAAAGGAAACATAAATAGGGGTGAGATCATATTCTCATTAAGTGTAAACAAGGGAGGTGTGTAAGAATAATCATGAGAATAAGGTTTGGAGAACATGAGAAAGATATGTAAAATCATATCCTGTATATCAAAGATCATAAACATGAATCATGGAATAAATCTATGAAGATCATTAGACATGAATCATAAGGAAATAAATAACATAATCCATGAAATCATAACATAGGAATAATGTATGTAATTTTAGGAAAAAATAAGAATATAATATGATTTCTATGGTATCCATGAATTACTCCCAAGAACATCTTAGTTGTATGGGTTCACTCCCCATACCATCTTGGTAGTCAAGGTTAACTCCCACGTTCATTTTAGTATAATGATTTACATCCTCATACCATCTTGGTAGTTGTTGTTCACTCCCATGGTCATCTTAGTATACAAGTTTCACTCCCTAGACCATCTTAGTCTATCTCATGAGATATAAATATTTACCCAATGTATTGAAGAGAGATATAGGTCCACCAAATCTCATAATGAAATCATATATTATTGTGAAAAAAATCATAAATAATCACATCATAACCCATGAAATTAATTGGGTATTATAAAAATTCCATCGTATCATAACCTGAGGGAAAGTGACTAGTTTCATAATCATTTCATAAAATCATAACCAATGAAAAGTAGTGGGTTTCATAGACATATATCCTATGAAAGATAAACTATTTTCATAAACACCATGACATCAAAACATAAAACATTTAAAGAAATAATATGAATTGAACTTTTAGATCATTTCCCATAAATTCATGAGTAAAATTAATGGATGTAATATTAGATATAATATAATTTCAAAATACCTTTCAAGAAACTTATTTATGAAAAATATTCTTTCTTCATCAGAAAACACTTTTTAAAAAAATCAATCATTTCTATTACCATTTTCCAAAAAATAAATTTAATTATTGTAAGGAAATATTGAATACATTTTGAAAACCATTTTCCTTAAAAAAATTATAAAGGAAGCTTGAAATAATTTTGAAAATCATTTTCCATGAAGACATGTAAATGAATCTTGAAAACATTATAAAAACCATTTTCCTTTAGAACATATAAAATATTCTTGAAAACATTTTGAAAACCATTTTCCTAAAAAAATTATATAACCATCCTGAAAACTATTTTCCTTGAAAACATATAAATGAATCTGGAAAACATTTTGAAAAAAACATTCCTCAAAAAAATTATAAAACAATTCTAAAAATATTTTGAAAATAAATTTCTTTGAAAAATTATAAAATAATATTAAAAACCTATTAAAAAGACATTACATGAATTTTTTTTTAACTATAATTAAATATATAATGATTTTTTAAGAAAATTTATTTGCAGACTTCTTTCAAAAAAATTCCTAAAAATTATCCTTTTAGACATGATAATGAAAATTTATAGAACTAACAGTGGGTAAATCCATACATGTTGTATGAGGTAAGAAAAAAATTCATTTTGAAAGGAAAAAGGTTTGAAATTGTATTGTTCAAAAGAAGACAGGAATATTATATTGGAATCATTGGTAAAAGACCAAAAGAAAAAAATTCCATTCAATGATTATATAGAAATGGTATAATATTTTTCTAAACCCTTTTTAGAAAACATATATTAAAAAACAGATTTCCAACTGAGGAGAGGGTAATGTCGGCCTTTCTAAAAAAAATTTCTTAACAATATTATGTATTGAAGCGTATAAAAATCGTACCAATACATGAGTAAATCATGAATAAACTATGGATAATAAAATTCACGAATTATACATGATATATGGATCATAATATTTCATCAGTGAAAGCATAAACATAAACAATCTCAGAAAGCGATGAGATTGTTCCAATAAACTCTTACCACTTGGATACATTGAAACATTATTAACATGAAAAAAAATGAAATTATATGAATCTTAATAGTTCCTAATTATAATGAAATAAATTATATAACATTCTAATGTTAGTATATACACCACATAGAAAAATATAGGTTCATGGAATGTGTCTCAATGAAGGAAAATTGAGACAAAAATATTTTATCAATTTGTTAACTTTTGAAACATAATTACCTTGATAGAAAAATAATAAAATGGATATGTAAATTACCATAGTTTTAAGAATAATAATCATATAATAGATCCATGGGTATTATACTCAACCAATAAAAGGAATGGTTTGGGATTAATTCATGTATCTCATAGAAATAAAAAGTGAGATGGAATTCCCTTACATTGTGTCTTAAAACTCTTCGTACTTGTTCAAACCACCTGTATAATAAATATGAACTCATTATATGTATTCTAAAAAAATATATTCTTATATATAACAACATATATTGTTTTAATTAAACCTTATATAATCCACTTGTTAACCATCCTATGATAAGTTTTCACTTCTTGTAATATTTGTTGTGCTCTCTACGTGTGTCTTAATTTTTAATATCGCTGGTCCTAATAGTTATGTCACGAATTAAAAAAAATATATCATGATATTAATATAATTTAAATTCATTATATTTTTACTATATTAATCTATATAATATAGAATTATTTAATGGAATACAATGTTCTTGGAGATGGTAATTCATATATACGCATGAATGATGTTCCCGTTTTTATTGGTGTATTGAAATAAAGAAGGTAAATAAAAAATGAGTTTATATATTAATAAATATATAGTATTTAAATTATATTTATTATATCATATATATCATATATATTTTCTAAATTCATCCTTATGACATTTCATGTAGTGTGTGAACGAATCACATCGCTTTGAGGGGGAGAGAGTCCACACTTCCTCAAATGAAAATATCATATTTAGACCAAATGTAAAGTAAAAAATATATATGTGAAAAAATGATTAAAATATTAAATAGATAATAAATATAATATAAATAATATATTAATATAGATTCTAACATTATTTCCTCTATTAGAAGTGGTAAAGAAAGAATGAACAATCATCATTATGTAAGGCAGTAGTTCGCTATACACATAAACGGTATATTTGTTACTCATTGTATGGATGTGTGTTTAAGTGTAGGAATATAACATTGCATAAATACGTTATAGTCTATTTAATATAATTTTTTATACAATCATTTAATAAATAGAGTTTATAGGTGGAGAAAAAAAATTAAATGAAAGGAGCTTGAGAGAACACATTACCTATTAATCGGGTAACTCTTGTTGGTTTGTCCCAAAAGGCTTCCTTAGATTGCTTTATACACAAGAGATGGCTTATAGGTGGAAGATAAGAAATTCGGGATCTTATTTGAAAGATATAGGATGAGACAAGGTGATTATTATTTGGAATTAAGTGGGAGGATATGATGCCTTTTTACAATGGATGAGGAGGGTCACCCCGGTAAATATTTGGAAAACGAATTTCACCCACATTTTTTCCATGGAATGTTACTATGATAATAGAAATTTTTTGATAAAATGGATTATATGGTATAAATATTTCCATCCTAATGGTTTTGGACAAATTTATAGGACTTTTGGGTCTTAAATTTGAGGTTCCGTCTTTAGATAATCATACTTTTACCAGAATAGATGTAATTAATTTTAATTAATTTGACTAAACATTTAGGTAAAATACTAAGTTTACAATGTTAGATGATATAAATTATTTTCATTGAAAATATTGAATATTTTTGTCCAAATTCTAATCATATAAGTGTTATAATTTATTTTAAAAGTAACCCTGATGACATGACATCACTGTGGGCTATTAAAGTACAAAACGTCGAAACAGTTACTTGGTTTTTATACAAAATTTCAATTTTAAATTTTTATAATGCCCTGAATTAGATTAATTTATAAAAAATATGATCTAATTAATCTTTTAAATAAATTCTAATTTTAATTTAACCATATTAATAAATTAAACGAAAAAGATGTTTTGAATTAAAGTTCAGGATCTTTCACTGTTCATTAACAAATGAAACCTCATAAAAAAATAACAAAAAATTATCCTAAAATAATTTTTATGTTTCAATATCAAATATGTTTTTTACATATTAAATGTATAAATGTTACCAAATTTTCAATTAAAATGGGTTCTCCAAATAATGTTGGAAAATGCCTTTATAAAAATATTGGTTTTTAAACATAAAATTGGGTTTGTTCTTATCTTATGTTTATCAACTATGTCAGTTGAATGTATTTTTATATTGAATAATTAAAGTATATATTACATTAATATCACTCACTAATTGTAATTACTTTAATTTGTTAGTGTAAAAAAGATTTTTGACAATAAAAATATTAACGTTTTCAATTATATTTGATCGGTCCTCATATTTATTTTGAAATAATTGGTAACGTATGAATTAATATAATATTTTTTAAAAAATATACTTTCAAAAATTAGTTAATACTATTCATAACTTCTAATTTAATGGCAGGGTTATGTATTTTCAAATAATAACATAATATATTATCGTATTGTAAAAATCTATTAGGGGTGTTATGCAAGCCGTCGAGGAAAGTCATTGATGCATACAATGTAAGATAACCTTAGTGTTCCATGTAGATAAAGATAAAATTTATGTTGTGTGTAGTGAATTATTAACATGTTTTTGTGTATAATGTAAAAGAAACATAGGTATTTAATACAAAATAAACTATTTTTAGTGTTAGGTGAAATGAAAAATATCAAAATGATTAAATGAATTCAAAAAAATAATAATAATTCACAAAATCTAGGGGTGTCACATTCTACACCTCTAAAAATTAATTTCTCTCTCGATATTTTTGTAGGTTATCAATGGTTTAATACTTGAAATTTTAATTCCTAGAAACCCACATCTTAAAAATGAATACTAAAACATCCCCTAAAAAGGTAATATTAGAACCATAAATGTTTCACAAAGTAACATATAACAACGTTTCCACATAGAGGAACATAGTTTGGGAGTGAATATTGGACATTAGGAAAATTGTAAATATTTAAAGGGATTGGTGGAGGTCATCATTCACAAACATGTTAATAATGAAGAAAATTTTCTGGCCTCAAAGTCATAAATCTGTGATGATTTAAAAGTCCATCAGTTCAACAAAAATTAAAGTATTAGAATAATTTTTTTTATCATTATCCTAATATTCAGTAATTTTTTTTGTTGATAAAAAAATAATGAAATATACATACTTGATATATTTATAATACGAAAATTTCTTTCTTTATATTTTATTTTATCTATTTCTAATCCATCCATTACATCACGAAATGGATGTCCATAAATTAAATTTTATGTATAAAGTGTTAAAATACACTTTTAGTAGATCTTATGGCCCATAAAAGCATGAATAGTATAACAATTGGTCTCTAAATTTTATTGAAAATCAATATGGTTTATACATTAATCTATAAACATAAAAACTAAAACTATTGTTTTGTTATTAATATTTATTCAACAAAAATAATTACACATTAACCTCGACATCGCTTATGACATTGGTAGGCATCAATCCCTTATCATCCTTCCGTCATAGGTTCAATACTTAAGGCCTTATCAGAAATGATTGGCTGTAACCCGACGTACATGATTTCCTTTTCTAAAACAACAATAATATAATTTCCAAATTAAATAAGATTTGTATCATGGAAATAAGGTTAATCACTAAAAACCCATTTAACCATGGGTTTCAACACAAACTCAATTCATAAATACATATTTCATTGATTAACATAAAAATTTCATGAATGGTTAATCTTCTAATACATTATAAAGATGAAAATACATAACTTTATAAATAAAATCATTGAATCCCCTTAACATTGATCTAATTTATACCGCAAAGAATCCCTTTGTTTTTACATTCCTAACATGTGAATACCCTCATCATATATTCACTTGAAACATGGTAATATACAGAATTACCATAAATGTATATGGAAAACAAGAATTATTCCTTCTTCCATAGATTACTAAATATATTAAAAAAATATAAGAAGTTTTTAACTTCATCCATGATTCAATAAACTAATTTTCAACATGTCTTTATTTAGTTACATGGTAATCAGTATCATCTAATTTACTTATATCTAACATATCTTTATCAAATCAAAATTATCATAACATAAGAAACATATTAAGGGTTATCATTACCTTAATAGTGTGTCTTACATTGACACCATATTTCCATTAAATCATTTTTTATTCAATTATAACCGTTCAATGTGGTCTTTTAAATTCTTAAAAAAATAAACTGAACAATCCATACGTATTTCACCATTCCAAATTCATGAATAATAAAATTTAGTATTATACTATAGCCTTTCTCCATTAACAACAACACCTCATCCTATTAAATAATTAGTCTTTCCATTAACATTTCATATGTAGTCTCTTTATCATCAACAATGTAACCATTACTCATACAACATTGCCTATTCACTTCTAGATCGTTCATCTATCTACATTGAGTTGCATACTTACCATTTATTCCAATATAAAACTGTTAAAAATTGATGATTTCTTATAGAGGAAAGTATTCTCATCCATTTTGTTAAAATAACTCTTCATTTTTTTCCTTTAATTCACTTGGATTGTGTCCTTCTTTTACATAGACACAACATCTTGTTATTACTCTAAGACATTCACTTAGGTGATTGATTCCAAATTCTTTACACAAGAGAATCCAAATATTCTTTCATATATGGCCTTTATTAATTAAATTCTTAGAAATAATTTATTTTTACTCCTTGGTGAGTTTTAGAGTCGGTTAAGGTAAACATTTTTTATCATGTTCTTTGAAAACTAATTACCCATGATCACAACATCCTTCACCACAAGGATGATCCCACTTGACTTTTAGTCAGAAAATTTCCCATCACACTCAAAATTAATCAAGGTCATTCTACTTCCCACTGTAAACTAAAACCAAAAGCATTGTGTGAACATTAATTATCATAGTAGAAAACCATGTAATCATTATAGTAATTAATTATAGGTTGTCTAAAATATGACACCATATTTAATGTATGACACCCTAGGTTCATCTTAGGTTAATCATATAATACTAATATTTAAATACTTCATGATGGTTTGTGAAGTGTTTTTAAATTTCTAAAACATAGCCCTTGGAAGAGTTAAGTCATGTGTGTAGAAAGTCCCATTATCATGTACCATATTACCCCAAGTCAGGCTTGATAAATCTTGTCCAAATTATTACCCCTATGTACATCTGTTCTATATCCACATCTATTTTTGTATCATGATAGGTATGTATTTCTATGAAGTCACCCAATATATACTTTAACAAAATTACTTTAATTTTTCATATACTTTTCCTTATCCTTAAACATGAACTTAGGGTAATCACTATGGTTTTATCATCCTATATTACAAAGGTTAACGGATAGTTTTCTCGAATACCAATTATAGTGACCCATTATTTTCAAACAATAACACTACATAACCTTTTTAGAATACAAAAAACATTATACAAACAGAAATCCATAGACTTTATTATTCTTGTCCCTTCAGAAACACAGATAAATAAGAATTGGTACATAAGTGTGCTAAATTATCCCCCACTGGGTTATTCTTGACTAGAACCAATTTTAGAGACATCAAACATAATATATATCATAATAACCTAGGAAATAAAACATAAAAAATGGGTGAGATCATATGCTCAATAATCCTAAATAAGGCAGGTGTGTAAGCATAATTATGAGTAATAGGGTATGAGAAAATGATTAAGAAAATATAAGATCATACCCATTATATCGAAGATCATAAAAATGAATAATGGATAAAATAGTGGAATTTAATAAGACATTAATCATAAGGAAATAAAGAACATAATCCATGAAATAAAAACATAGTAACAAAACATGGAATTGTTGAAAACACATAAGAATATAATATGATTTCCATAGTAGCTTTGGAATCACTGTAAATATCATCTCAGTAATATGAGATATCTCCCAATACCTACTTAATAGTCATGATTAACTCTCATCGCCATTTTAGTAGCATGATTTCACTCCTCTTACCATCCTGGTAGTCATAGTTCACTCTAATAGCCATCTTGTTTGTCAAGGTTTACACCCAATACCATCTTATTTTATCTAATGAGATATAAATCATTATCTAATTAATTAGAGGGAGTTATAGGTCTCACTAATACCATAATTAATTCATACATACATGTTCCATAAAATCATGAACAATCATATCATAACCCATGAAATGAAATGGGTATCAAAAACATGTAATGTTATAAAAAATGGGAAAGACATAGAATTCATAATCATTTCATAAAACCATAACCCATGAAAGGATGTAGGTTTTACAAACATAAATCCTAGAAGAGAGATATAAGTTTCATAAACATCATGACATAAAATCATAAACCATTCAGAGAAATAATATGACTTGAACCATTATAACATTTCCCATAAAATAATAAGTAACATCAATTTATTTCATCGTAGATGGAAAATAATTTTGAAATATCTTTCAAAATCATTTCTTGAGTAAAATATCTTTTCTTCTTTGGAAAACACTTTTTAAAAACATAAAACCTATTAGGAAAATTTTTTTTAAAAATAAAGTTGAAAACATATAAATAAATCTCAAAAACATTTCAAAACCATATTCCTTGAAAACATATAAATGAATCATCAAAAATAATTGAAAACCATTTTCTATGAAAACATATAAATGAATCTTGAAAAAAAAATTCATCGAAAACATATAATATAATATTGAAAAAAAACGTTTCAAACTTATAAAATAAACATGAAAACATTTTAAAAAATATTTTCCTTGAAAACTAATAAAATTAACTTCTAAAAAATTTGATAACACATTTACATGAAAAAATATAAATAAATATTGAGAACCATTTTCCATGAAAATGTTTAAAGGAATCATAGAAATCTTTTGAAATAAACATTTCCTCAAAAATATTTTGAAAACATATAAAGAAATATTGAATAAGTTTTGGAATGCATTCTTTTGAAAACTAATTTTAAAAACATTTTCTTAAAAAATATCTTTTTAAATATGAAAATTAAGCTTTATATAAATGATGGTGAGTAAATTTGTACATGACATATGAGGTAAGAAAAATGTTCATTTTGGATAGTAAAAGGTTAGAAAAATGATTTTTTTAATAAAGTGATAAGAATATTCCTTTGTAAAATTTTGTAAATGAAAAAAAGTGAAAATATTTTTTATTATTATATTGTAATTGTATAATATTCTTGGAAACCCTTTTAGAAATCAATGTTTTGATGGAACCCATATTTCTAACCTAAGAGAGTGTAAAGTCAAGCTTTCATAAAGTCATTTTCTTAACTATCTTACGTAACAAAGAGTAGAAAAAATAGTCTAGTACATGAATAAATTATAAATAACAATAGTATAAGAAAATTAATTAAATATATTGATATATTGATCATAATATTTTCTCAATGGAATCAAAAACATAAAAAATATTGAAATGTAATGAGATTTTTTCAATAAACTCTTAAAAATTGGTATCCTTGGAACATACTCCCCGTGAAATAAAATGAAATCAAATGATTATTAAAATATCCTGAAAATAATTATATTCATGATATAAATTTTCAAAGGATGTATATACACCTCATGAAAAAATATAGGTTAAGGAAATGACATGTGGATCAAAGAAAGAATATTCAGATGAAATTAGGTTACCGATTTGGTAACTTTTGAAACAAAACTCCCATGACAGACATATTTTAAATTGGAAATGTAAATAAACATAATTTTATGTGTATGAATAATATAAAAAATCAATGGAAATTAAAAACACCACACAAATGGAATGAATGGTGATTAAAGAATGTGTGTCAATGAAATAAAAAGTGAGATGAAATTCCCTTAACTTGTGTCATGACTCTCATCATACTCATTCAAACCACCTATATAATAAATATAAATTTAATATTAATATTTTATAAAAGAATATTATTATATCTAATACCATATATAGATTTATTACATCCTTATATTACCAACTTGTTAACTATCATATGTTAATGTTTCACTTCAGGTAATATCCACTTTGCCCTCTAAATATGTATTAATTTGTTATATCATTAGTCCTTATACTTATATCATGATTTCCACAATTATAATCAAAATATAGATACCATTTATTATCAGTATATTTGTATTCTAATAATCTATATAATATAGATTTATGAAATAGAATAAACTTTTCAGGGAGAGGGTAAGTCGTACGTACACATGAATGTTGTTTCCATTTTGATTGTTGTATTGAAAGAAATAAGGTAAATGAAATATGTGAATATATATGTATATTTATTTATTTATTTATTTATTTATTTATTTATTATATTTATTATATCATATACGTCATATATATTAATTAAACTCATCCTTAATACATTCTATCTAGGGTCTGAACAAATCAAATCACTTTTATGGGACAGTAGTCCACACATTCTCAAACAAAATTAACATATTTAAAAAAAGGGTAAAGTATAATGATTTGTGTGGTAATATTTTTAAGAAATATTAATTAAATAATAATTATAATATAAAAAATATATTATCATGATGTGTGGTAAAGTAAAAAATGAACAATCGTCATTTTGTGTGGTGGTGGTTGGTCATCCACATAAATAGTATGTTCGATAGCCTTGGGATGAAGGTGTGTGAAAGTGTAGGTAGAACCCGTAGCATAAAAAATATTATTATATAGAATATAGTGGTTTTTTATGTTGTAATGGAATAAATATAGTGGAATGGGTGGAAAAATAAAATAAAATAAAGGATATTGAGAGAAGACATTACCTCTTAATAGAGTAACTTCTTTTTGTTTGTTCCAAAAGGCATCCTCAGATTGCTTTATTCCCAATGAAAGGATTATAGGAAGAAGGTATGGATTTGGGAGAATTTTCTAGAATATGTTTTATGAGATAATGGTCTTGAGAGTTGTGAGGAAGTGGGAGGATATGAGGCCTTATTATTGTGTACGAGAAGTGGCACTCTTGTAAATATTTGGAAAAAGAATTCCACCCATGTTTTTTCCATGGAATGTGGCACCTATAATAAAATAATGTTGATAAAAGGTAGGATAAGGTTTAAATATGTCCATAAATTGGATTTTTTACAACTGTCTTGGTCGTTTGGGGTCTTAATTTTATGTTTTAGTCCTTATTTAAGCTTAATTTTACATTAATCGATGTACTTATTTTTAATTACATTCAATAATATTTTTTTGTAAACAAATAAGTTGAAATTATTATAAATTATAAATTATTTTTATTCCAAATATGGAATCCATTTTTCTAAATTTTAATCATGTAAGTTGGAGAAATTAATTTAAAGTTAATCTCACCGACGAGACGACACTACAGAGTTTTCAAGTAAAAATGTAAAAATGTTTGCTAAGCTTCTATACACAATTCCCAAGTGAATTTGGTTAAAATGATCTAAATTGTAATATTGATAAAAATATTATCTAATAAAACTTTTATACCAATTTAAAATTAAATTTAACATTTTAATTAAATTGAATGATAAAGACCTTTTCAATTAAAGTTCAGTATTTTTCTATATTAATTAAAAAGTTAAATCTTACAGAAAAATACCAAAAATTTATACTAACGTAATAATTATGTACCAATTTCAATAATGTAGTTTATTTTGACATATTTAATATATAAAGTATCCAAAAGAAAATTTTAAAATGGGTTCTCCATAAAAAGGTGGTAAAAATACCATCATAAAAATATAGGTTTTAAGTATAAAATTGAGTTTTTTATAATATTATGTCTATCAAATCTATTTAATTAATGTAATAATTACTCTATTGAATATATAACATATATATTACATTAATATCACTTATTAATTCTAATTACTTTTAATTTATTAGGTTAAACCATCTTTGTGACCATTAAAATATTACTATTTTCCTTTATGTTCAATCAGTTTTCATATTCAATTCTAATTAATTGGTGAGATGTGAATTCATATTATATTTTTTGAAACAATATATTTTCATAAATTAGTTAATAATATTCAAAAATGAAAATTTAATATCTATGTTATATATTATTAAATAATAACATAGTATATTATTGTTTGGTAAAACATAGTCATGTGTGTTACCCAAACCATCGGGGAAATACATTGTTCTGTGTAACATAATATTACCTTGGTGTTTCATATAATAAAACATATAATTTATGTTGTGTGTATTTCATGATTAAATTAGTGTTTCATATAATGTAATCCAAACATAGTTATTTGATATAAAATAATATTTTCTCAGTTTTGTGAGAAATGAAAAATATCAAAAGGATTAAAATATGTCAATAAATAATAATTCACAAAATATTGGGGTGTTATAGTGCATTATTAGGGATTGAATGATAAATAAAAATAGGGACGATGGACTTGAAATAATTAAATATCAATATTGGAAATGGTTAAACACACATAAAACTACCAGATAAAGATAATATTGTCACCATTCTAGTTATAGTTCGTGTCCATCACCTACAAACCCCTTTAGCATAGCCAATGGGTTTCTATATAGAGGTACCTGGATTGATAAGGCCACCAACCCTAGATTCCTATTATATCCACAGCATAACCACATGTTCTATGGTGTGGATTTATTCTCTCTGAATTTGGACACAATAGTGCGACCTCTTATACTATGATAGTAATTTACCTCCAAAACAAAATTCGGCAACATAGAACTGACCATGTGTTCTGATACTCTATATATGCATGAGTTTTTCAGTAGATAAACATGATCTATCCATTATACAGTCAGTATATCTACTTCACATGGTTGATCCACACTATGGTGTATCCAAATTTTCAATGTCACAGAGTTACTCACTCGGTTGACTACCTATGGTGTAGCATCAAGCCTATGTCATGAAGCACCTTGGTTTGGCTAATTCCATAGCATGGTCTCCTTAAACCAATGTGCAGTCCAATAATTGGCCATTGATATTTTTTTTGATGTGGTCCACTAGGAAAGGGGAGACTATATGATATCCTTTTAAGAATATTTATAGCCTACTATAATCTTAAATTACTATTTTTTTCCTCAAGACACTCCAAAAACAAAGAAAACACCCAGGATTTCCAAGAAATATAAAAACCCATGATAAAAATCAATATTTAAAAATATAATGGGAAAGTGAGTTTAGAGTATAGAAAACTTGAATATAACACCTCACAAAGTTATATGGTTAAAATATAAAATGATACTACCCATTTGAATAAGGTTCACTATCTTTTTTGGATACTATATGATTATAACTCCAATATTAAGATATTTTGGCCTGGAGTAGTTTCAAGATGTGCTTCCCCCTAAGAGTTTTCCTAGGAACTGTGTGTGTTGGACTTGTATCTCTATAAGAGAATTCTACTTACATTATCATTAACTATATTCATATTTTTTTATATTAATAAAAATCTCTTATCATATCATGATTTTTCTTTGGTGGGACATAGTTTGTGATGATGTTAGAAATGTACATGTCACACTGAAATTTCATAAAAGTATCCCACAAATATGAGAACCAAGAAGTTCCATGATATTATTTTAAAATATAACCTCTATAACTAAATTATATAATTTTATGGGAATGAAATGATACTAGATTTTAGGGGAGCATACTCTGTTGGTTTTTATACAATTTATCATTTTTACATCGTTGGTAATATGTAGTGTATTTTATTATGATAACATGACCCTCTGGTTAGAAATCCACATTTATATGTGTCATTGGATATTCGTATATGGGGATGTATTTCATGATAAAAAAACTTTAAGGTAATTTTTAATTCATGTCACAAGTCACACATGTTGATATATTAATGAAAATAGTGATGACATATGCTAATGATGATGTTGGATATGTTGGGTGTGTCATTAGTAAAATTAGGTTAATGAATATTGCAAGAAAATATTTTCCTTATTAATTATTTCATAGAAGCTATTATATCAGTCGGATTGATACAAATATAACTAACTAATTAAGTACATTTCAATGGTTTCCATTTAAAGAGTCAATTTCATAAAATTCCAAGAAATATATGTCGATAATATATGATAATGACACTAGTATGTGACATGTTTTATTATAGATATTAGGATAAAAGGATTATATTACACGTTGTATGTTCGTAGGAGGTCACATTTCATTGTGGAGATAACTTCATTCACTATAAGAGACTCGATGTGTTTCTATAAGATAACCATTGACATTAGGTAGTGCAGACTACTTCCACAAAGAAAGGGTCCAACAGGTTCACACATTATGTTTTTTCAAAACCTCGAATAAATTCCATATGAATTCAACTTGTTGGATAATTTTTATTTTCATACATGGTTTATTGATTATTCATTTTAGTTTTATAATAGATATATAATTAGTAGTTATTTAGAAAAATATATATCTGATTTGAATATTTTATAAATATTTACACACTCAGTAATTATATATTTATTTAATTGAATAAATAATACTTATTTAATTTGGTTTACTCACAGAGTAACAAAATATTTATCTATTTAGAAATGTGAATATTTATTAAATAATTTTTCATGGATTTAAAAAATATAATATTTATATATTTGTTTCCAAATAATGTAGTTATATTTTTTTAATTTCATAAATTTCCATTATTCAAGTCTGGATAAATATTTAGGCATATTAACGGACCGAGATTAGTGGTCCGGTGATAAATGTCATAATATATATTATTTAAATTTATATAATTTTAATTATTCAAGAAAAATATTATTTATTGTTTCAATGATTTCACCACATATGAAGTAAAAAATATTAATTCTATAATTTTTTAGACATTGGGGTTCACTGGGGATTAAAAAATAATAATGGAATTATAATGCCCGAACCCTAGTTACCCAGAGTCGATGCATTATTACATAACATTGGCATGATCACAAGGGTTCAAATCCCAAAAGACCATTCCGTTTAGTAGCCTTAGAAGTACTAGATACATTTATAAGTTTTATATTTCATTATAAAATGAAAAACAACAACAAAATTGTCTCCATAGAAAACATTCATATACCATGGACTATCCTTGTAGGTCAGTCATAATATACTTCTTCGCATCCTGGGAAAAATAAAACATAGAAAGGGGTGATCTTAGATTCTCAGTAAGGATAACAATATAGTGGAAAATTTCCTAAATAAGCATAAATATTTACGGCAATATTTAAGACTAAAACATAAGCCTTTTAAAAATAAACTTCATCATTATATGGAAAATATAAATCAAATAATTCCATTTACTTATTCACTTGCTTATTATTCTAGTAAAATAATCACATGCAATATCAATATCCAATTTCATAATGATGGAATTCATGATTCCATACTTCATAACCACATAGTCAATGCCTTATGACACAACTAAAAATAAGATTTTGTCAACGACTTGTGCCAAGACACTAGTTTGTCTCATGAAACCTATCGATGCATCGAATATCTATAGCGGGCTCCACCCGTCACTTACTAAGACCAATAAATTCCTCATATGAAAAGGATTAAACATAATATAAACATTCGTATTGAAACTAGAATATGAAATTTCAATACATTATCTGTAAACCATGAATGGAGTAAAAATAGCACATCCACATTGAAATATATCACAAAACCTTCAACCCAATATGGAAGATTTCTATCATAATAAATCCACTTCAAACAAGTTTAAAATCCATCAAAGAATGTTGACATAGATGAAATAAAAACTATTTGAAATAAATACCTCTTCCTATTTTGAAATCATTTATAAGTCACCTAATTATAAAATAAACCATTTGTTGTGAAAATATTATTATAAGCTTTTATGGGAAGTTTCTACAATGATATAACGGTGGAAAATATCCACACCCGCTGTATAAGTTAAAAAAAGACATTCTTACTTTAATTATGTCGAAAATGACATAATGTACCTTGTTTGGAAAACTATGGGAAGATTCATTTCAAAAAAATTTATAAAAAGACAAACAAGGGTATAAAAAACTCTAACGCATATTCTAGTAAATAGAAAAAATGTTTTGAAATAAATTTTATATAAATATGGATGTGGATGATAAAGAGGTCCCAGTAGATACTTACGTAAAGACAAACTCAGATATTAAATAGATTGTGAAATTAACCCTTAACTTGTAATTTTTCATATTAGATGGTTTTTTAAACTCTTGTATAATAGTTAAAAAAATTTAATTAAACTATAAAATAACTATATACCTAAATATGATATCATATATGATCTTCTAATATTTCTTTATTAATAATATTTCAGTAGTATCATCATTTCGGGTGTAAACTGATCTATTTTCCTTTATATTCTTGGTGACGTAAGCCATGTTTTTTATGGATAGGATGTATCTTATTCATATCCATAATTATATTATGTTCCTAAACACTATTTTTAATCATAAAATGAAAATTATTCTTGATTTATTATGATGGGTAATGAATCTCAGCGCGTTCGTGGAGACGGTCATCCGTACGTACGCACGAGTAACAATATCATTATATTGATGGTGAAATAATATGTAATTAGATGGTATATCATATATATAAAATCATCGAAATTTTATATTTATTATTTACATAATTTTTAATCATTATTATACCCATCCAAATAATGATGTGTCTGAATAACAAACTACACCATGACATGGAGACAGTAGGTCATAAGTATGCACGTATGGTGACTTTGTCATTGATATGCTCGATAGAATAATTAATGTGGTTGTAAAATTTTTATAATAACATAATAGTATATATAAGATACTGGAGTGATTGTTTTATAATGGAAACAACAAAGAAAGAGGCAGTTGAAGAAGAAAAGAACTTGAAATAGGTGATGAAATATTTTCCTCTTCTTCGGGTTCTTCCTTTTGATTTGATCAAAAATGATCATTAGGTTGGATTTATGACCAAAGTAAGGCCTCTAGTATTAAGGTAGGATATTTGGGAGGATATATGGGATGGTATTGGCTGAGACAAATGTCTTTGGAGGTGTGATTTTGAGAGAAGGGGAAGTACCCTTTTATAAGAGAGATGAGGGCAACTTTAGGAAAAGCATGAAATATTATTTTATAATAAAATATTTTTGGTTTCTAATGGATCTTAAATGATTAATTAGTATAAGGTGGATATGTTTCTAAAACCAGTCAACCAATAGGTTTTATACAGGTTTGGGTCACCATATTAACTTATCTTTTAGATTTAACTCACAATGAAATAGTTTAACTTTTACCATGTATACTTGTATTATTATAATAATTGGTTAATAAACATACTATAAAATTACAAAAGAACCTCAAGTGGTTAATTAATGATATAACTATCAATATATATTTTCTTTTTATGAACCTTATATTTTTAGGACTGTTATATAATATAATAATATTGTATCTGTTTTAATAACTCATTTATGTCAATTTTGAGACTATTTAGTATTTGGTTTTTTTAAAAGTCAAAAAAATGTGATTAATTTGAACCAAATACATTGAAATAAACCCTAAAATGTCCTATAAACCAATAAAATTCCTGGATTTCATAAAAAATTGACATTATATTTATTTTAATATTTATAATACCATTTATTTGATTCGTTCATTAATAAGGTAATTATTGCATCACCATTATGTCATAAATAAATTTAATTATTTAATGTCTAAAAACTATAAAAAAAATAAAATAATGTATTAAATATTTCTAGATTTTTAATTAGTATTTATAGTCTAAAATATAACTTATATAATCCCATTTAAAAGTTTTTTTACTAAAAGATATATGTTTATGTCATTTTGGTCATTAGTTTAAATTAATTAATATAAAGTGTCATTATCACTCTCAAGTGGTTCCATGGGGTCCCAAAATCGGCCCAAGGATAACCATGGTCGGTCATGTGTAAAAAAATAGGAATAGTACACATTTTAGGCTAATTTAATAGTATTATAATATTATTTTTTACCCTTATTTACTGGATTTACCCTTTAACCATGGTAAATGGAATATTTGCCGAAGTAATTTTTTATAATGTCTAAAAATAAAAGTTTCCTACCTACACAACTTTGACCTCATGATTCCAAATATAGAATACATTTTTCCAAATTCAAAACACATAAGTGGTAGAAATTAATTTAAAATTAATTCCCGTGGTAAAAAAACGTGTTTTAAAAAAATAATAACTATTTAAAGATTGACACTTGTTTATGTCCAGTTTAAATTTGAAATTACATACAATGAAATAAATTATATTAAATGATAAAAATATAATCTAATGATACTTTAAAACCACTGAAATGTATAATTTAACACTATAAATTATTTTGATTAAAAATATGTTTTTAATCAAAATTTAGTATTTTTCACTCTTCATCAAAAATTGAAAGTTTTCAGAAAAGTACCAAAATTTCACCCTAAGCTAATATCAATATTATGAATTTAAAAATGAAGTCCATTTTGAAAAATAAAATTTCTAAAATTTCTAAAGCTGATTATTACTATTTAAAACAGCTATTTTGATTGGTCGTGGTGTGTTAAAACACCAAGTTGCGTACAATGCAAGCTAATGAATTATTCAAAGGGAAACCTACCGTGGAATCTTGGGTTGTTACATTCTCCCCACCTTCAAATAATTTCAACCTAGAAATTTCTAGAATATTTCTACATAAAAATATTCGGGTGGTTCTACAACATAAGTTCCTCAGGTTCCCACGTTGCCTCTTCCATCTTATGGTTTCCCAATAGAACTTTTACCAGACGAGTCGTCTAGTTTTTAGCACTTGTTCTCTCGTATCAAGAATTTTGACAGGTTATTCAAAATAAGAAAGACCTTTTTCTTGTTCAATTTCCTCATAGGTGAGTACATGTTCAGGTTCATGCATGCATTCTCTCAACAGTGATACACAGAACACATCATTAACTTTGGAGAGACTTGGAGGCATTGTCAAACGATAAGCTACAAATCCAATTAGTCCTAGAATTTCAAATGGTCAGATGTACCAGGGACATAATTTTCCCTTCTTACAGAAACATATAACACCCTTAAATGGAAATACCTTAAATAAAACATGGTCTCGTACTTGAAATTCCAAATCCTTCCTTCAATTATTGGCATAGCTATTTTTCCTACATTGGGATTCTTGGATGTGGGTTTGGATGACCTTCACCTTTTCCATTGTTTCCTCATAAAGTTATCGGACTACGATTTTTCTTTCACTAAATCATCCCAAAAAGTTGGTGTGCAAAATCTTTTACCGTATAATGCTTCATATGGTTCCATCTGAATACTTGAATGGAAGCTATTGTTAGAGGAAAATTATACCAAAGGTAAATATTGATCACACATACCTTGAAAGTCGTGTGAGAAAGATATCAACATGTCTTCTATGGTTTGAATAGTTCGTTCTGATTTTCCATCGGTTTGAGGGTGGTAGGCAGTGCTGAAACGAAGATCAGTATCCAGGGCCTTTTGAAGACTTTTCCAGAATCTTGATGTAAAACAAGGATCACGATCAGAAACAATCGATAGGGGTACACTATGGAGTCTTCAAATTCAATAATATATATTCTTTCTAGATGTTCAAGTGTTAAATCTTCTATTATAGCCTGAAAATTTTCTTACTTCATAAGATTATCGATAATGATGGATATTGCATCATTTCATCTAGCGGTCTTTGAATCGCCATGACATAGTTCATCGTAATATTATCTCATTACCACTCATGTATGGGAAGGTATTTCATGACCCCTCCAGGCTATTTCCTTCGATCATTCACCTATTAACATACCATACATATTGAAACAAAATCAGCAATCTCTATCTTCATGTTTCCCCAACAAAAATGTTCCTCAAAATATCTATATATCTTGGTGATCTCAGGGTGTATAGAGAAATTGGATCTATGAGCATCATTCAACAATTCCCTTTTTATATCAGTTATGTTAGGAACACAAATCCTCTTCCCAAATTTCAAAATTTCATCTTCATATACAAAGTCACTCAATCTCCCATCATTCACAGCTTTAATTTTCCTTTGAAATTCCTCATCGCCAGTATGAGAAAAAATTTCTCTTTATAGTAAATATTGTTTCGAAACCATTTGAAAAATCAATGATTTTTCACTTTCTATGGTTAGTCCCATATCCATATTCACTAGATCAATGTATATAAGATCCTTTTTAACTATCATCTTGTCCAAAACTCAATGATCATTTCTGCTCAAAGAATATACCACCTTATTTTCCTTCCCTAGGTGGTAGTGTATTGTGAATTCATATTCCTTGAGTAGTTATAGCCATCATATTTTCCTAATGTTGAGTTCTTTCTGTGAGAAAATAAATTTCAAACTCTTGTGATCAGTATAAATCTCACATTTTTCACCATAGATATAGTTTCTCCATATTTTTAGAGAAATGATTACAGCTCCTAACTCAAGATCATGAGTAGGATAGTTTTACTCCAAAATTTTTGGTTTTCATGAGGCATAAGGAATAACTCTATCATTCTCCATAAGGACATATCCATGTCCTTTCATTGAATCATCACTATAAATAACAAACCCATCGTTCCCTGATGGTAGGGTCAAGATAGAATCATTGACAAATCTTCTCTTCAGTTCTTCAAAACATTCATCACACACTTTTTTTCAAATAAATTTAACCCCTTTACGTGTGATCTTGGTTAATGGGGTAGACAATAAATAAAAATTCAGGACAAAACAACAATAATAACCTGTTAAACCAATAAAACTGCATACTTCAGTTATACTCGTCGGTGCTGGCCATTCTTGGATTGCCTTAGTATTTGAAGTATTAACAGATATTCCATCCTTAATGACAATATGGACAAGAAAAAAAATCTCTTGAAGCTGGAATTCACGCTTGCTAAACATCCCATATAATTCATTTCTTCTAAGAGTCTTTAGAATAATGCGCAAGTGATTTTAATAATCTTCATAGATTTTTGAGTATACTAAGATATCATCAATAAATACCACTAAAAATTCATCAAGATATTATTTAAAAATTCTATTCATTGTATCTATGAAGATAGAGGGTGAATTTTTCAATCTAAGAGGCATTACGGTAAACTCATAATGCCCATACCTAGTTCAAAATGTTGTCTTAAGAATATTGTCCTTCTTCACACACAACCGATGCTATCCAGATCAAAGGTTAATCATTGAAAAATATTTAGCTCCATGAAGTTGGTCGAATAAATCATCAATGAAAGGTAGGGGATTATTTTTCTTTACTATTATTGCATTGATCTCCCTGTAGTCAATGCACAACCTCATAGATCCATCTTTCTTAACAAAAAGAATATGGGCTCCACATGGAGAAACAGTAGGGAGAATAAATCCCTTATTACTCAATTCCTCTAGTTGTTTCTTTAGTTCTACTAATTCCACACTGAAGATTCTATAAGGGGTCTTCGATATGGGCCTTGAACCAAGAATTAAATCAATGTAAAACTCAATTTATCGCTCTAGCGGATATCTAGGTAAATCCTCTGGAAACACATCAACATATTCTTATACAATAGGTACATTCTATATTTGGACATTTTTTTCCTTTCCCATAGTAATTTCATTATATTCCCCCCAAATAATTGAATTTAGTAGAGCTACTCGGGGTGGCTCTAGATAAGAATTAGGTGGTGACGTTTATGCTCTAAAGATAAGGTACTCATTATCGTCATCGAAAATTGTAACCTCCTTCTTCTTACAATTTATTTTTGCATCATGGTTTGAAATCGAATTCATTCCTGGGATTATATAAAATCAATTCATTGGTATGATGATGAGATTAGAATATAAAGAACAATTATATTCCCTAATGGGAACTGATTCAAAAAACATTTTTTTCAATGATACATCCCTTAGGTTTTTTGACTAACATCCCCCTTGTTATGACAAATTCAAAATATCTAATTTTCATAAAAAACTAAGAATTTATGAAACAATGAGATGATCCAGATCCAAATAAATCATTGGATAAACTTGAAGAAACCATTAAATTACCTACCACCACGTCCTTCAGATCTTCTATGTCAACAGTTGGGATCGCATTAGCATGGCCATCCTCCCTTGGACTTTCTAAGGTAAGTTTCATTGGAACTTAGGAAATTCATTTGCGTAATGTCCCTATTCTCTACAATTGTATCATTCAACATTGATATCATCTTTATTCCCCTTGCAATCACGAGCTTGTTGGCCTTTTTCACCACACTTGTAATAGCCTTTCATTCCCTTCAGGAAAGTTCTGGGGTGTTTCTTTTCACATTTTCTACAGGAAGGATATTTAACTTTTCACTTATTATCCTTATTTCCATTTCTAGAGTGTTCAGAAGATCTCTTATTCTCTTTCTTTGCATTAGAGTCACAACACTTAGACAATTTATTTTCTATCTTGATAACACGTGAGACAATATCTTCGTACAATGAGAAGGATTGTGAAACTAATGCTCAACAGAGAAATGGTTTTAACCCATAAAAGAATCGATAAATATTACTCCTTGGGTTACATATATAATGTGTTTTGTGCCTTTCTAATCCTGTAATGGTAGCCACTTACTTTGTGACATTCTCATCCTCCTTCTCCTCAGACTCAGGAATTTTCTTTCCATACCTGCTCGATGGTCACGAGAAAAATATTTTTCTATAAAATCTATTTAAACTCCCTCTATTCCATGTATGATACTTCTTCATATTCATTTGGGTTTTGGATTAATGACCACGATTGATCTGAATCTCCGGTGAGGTGATAAACTACCATTTTAACACCCCATGATTTCAGAGTACATTATTTCTTCAATGTAATTCAATAACATGCACTACATGCAACACTGAGTTCAAGCACACCACGACTTACCAAACTAGCTGTTCAAAAGCAGTTATGAATAATATTAACTAAATTTTTTATTTTATACAATCCTTATAATTTTAGAATCCATATTATGAGTTTTTTAGATATAATATAAGAACAAATTCATTTTTCAGATAAATGAAGTATGTTTTTAAATACAATTTTACGGCCTTTGAATATAATATTTTTTAAATAAAATATTTGAATCTCTTATATTTTAAATTTGAAAAAATAAAATGCTTATATAGAATAAAGACATGAAAATTTAGTTTTGATAAATTTTTTCTGTTTTTCTGATAACTTTCATATTTGGGTGAATAGTGAAAAATAATAAATTTTAACTGAAAAAAAAATTAATCAAAATAATTTATAGTGTTAAACTATAAATTTGAATGGTATGGAAGTATAATTAAATTATATTTTTACCATTTAATCCAGTGTTTGTTGTTGGAAGTAATTTCACTTTAAATTTAGACATAAACAATTGACAATCTTTTGGTAGTTATTATTTCTTAAAAATACGCCTTTTGGTTTTAACAATGGGAATTAATTTTAAACTAAAAAATTAAATTTATATGTTATAAATTTAGTAAAATAGACTTCATTTTTGAATTCATAATATGAAAATAATCATAGGGTGAATTTTTGGTATGTTTCTAAAAACATTCAATTTTTGATGAATAGTGAAAAACACTACGTCATTGGTTAAAACGGACTTTTTATATAAATAATTAGTTATTTAATTTTTATTTATTTTAGGTAAAAATAGATACATAATACATATAAATGTTCAATTTAATTCATTGGAGTCATTTTATAATAAGTTTAGATATATAATATTTTATCGAACTATTTACCGTTTTTACCCACATCCTAGGAGAATTTGTAAATTTGAATAAAACATAATTTTACCACTTCTGTGAATTGAATTTCAAAAATCCAAGAGACACGATTGATATAATTAAGTAAAATTTTGAACAATATGATAATTTTTTTTAATAGTAACTTTTGACTTTTAGTTACCACCATTAAAAGTAAATATGGTAATGAAAGGTAAAAATGATATTATTATTATCCTAACACATGTCATAAATCTTTTGGATATGTGAAATTAGACCAAAACAACCTTAGGAATAAAATATGATCCTTTAGGTCCACTTGTATTAGATTAGGACATTTATTATTATTTAATTCAAAAAAGAGTTAAAAGTGTTAAATTCAATGTTTAATAACTAAACCATTTTTAATATAGGGTTATACATAAGATAAATTAGATTTTAAATATTCGTTATAAATATTAAATTATTTCCTAAATAGTGTTATTTTATTTATATTTTTTAGAAATTAAATAATTAAATTTATTTTTGACACAATTAGGATGCAGTAATTACCTAATTAATGAAATATTAAAATAACTGATAGTATAAAAATCTAAATAAATGTAATTTTAGTCTTTTTATGAATTAAAATAATTTTATAGGTTAATATGACTTGTTAGGTTTGGTTATATGAATCTTGTTTGAAGTAATAATGTTGTAATGAATTTATCAAAAAAGCCAAATAGTGTAAAAAAGGAAATAAAAGAGTTTTTAAAAAAATATTATATTATTAATTGATATTATATTCCTACAAATATATTTTTCATATAAAAGACTTATATAATTATATTTGTATCATTAATTAACCACTTTGGGTTCTATTGTAAGTATATAGTATGTCTTTTAACCATATATTATAAAAATACAAAGAGACATGGTAATGTCAAACTATTTAACTAAGAGTTAATTCTAAAAGATATGGTTTATATAGTGACCCAAACCTATGTAAAACCTATTGGTTGAGTTTTTTTCGACCCATAAGCACCTTAGAATTTAAACAATCCACTTTTTATCCATTATAAATGGAAAATTATTTTAATATAAAATAATATTTCCAACTTTTCCTAAGGTGCCCCTCACCCATCTTATAAAAGGAGACACCCCCTTCACTCTAATTAACACCTTCAAATCCATTTGGATCGGACAAAACCTACCCAAATACCCTCTAAAATATCCTCCCTTCATCCAAGAGGCATTACTTTAGTCACAAAGCCAACCTAAAGAGCCTTTTTGATCAAATCAAAAGGAAGAACCTGAAGAAAAGGTAAATATTTCATCACCTCTTTCAAGTTCTTTTCTTCTTCCACTTCGGTTTTTCTTTTTTATTTCCATTATAAAATAATAAATACAGTATATTATATATATTTTGATGTTATTATAAATATGTTACAACCAAATTCATTATCCTATACATCCTTGGAATGACATGTCACCATACGTGTGTACGTTCGGCTTACCGTCTCCACGTCGTGGTGTAATTGTTATTCAATACATTATTATTTGTATGGGTATAATAATGATGAATAATTGATATAAATAATAAATATAACATGATAATTATTCTTTATATATGATATACCTTCCAAATATATATTATTTTAATATCAACAAATGATATTGTCGCTAGTGCGTACGTACGGATTACAGACTCCACGAACGCGATGAGATTCATTCCTCATCATATTCATTCAAGAATAATTTTCATTAGATGATTAAAAATAATGTTTAAAGACTTGATATAATTATGGATATGAATAAGATACATCCCATCCATAACAAATATGACTCACATAACAAAGAATATAAAGGAGAACGAAACCGTTAACACCCGAAACAATGATAATACTAAGATATTATTATCAAAGAAATGTTAAAAGATCATATATGATATCATATTAATGTATATGATTCTTGTATAATTTAAAAAAAATTATTTCACCATTATACAGGAGTTTAAACCAACCTCGACCAAGGAAAAGTACAAGTTAAGGGTTAATTTCACAATCTCTTTATTATTTGAGGTTGTTTTTACGTAAGTATCTACTGTGACCTCTTTATCATCCACATCAATGTTTCATAAAAATATTTCCAAAAGAAATATTTTAAGGGACTTTTTAACTAGATCATTATTTTAAATGGTTTAAATATTTATTCTTCTAAATCATTATCATTAATTTCCATGTTTTCAAAATAGTTTTTAAGGATTTATTTTTATGGACATGAACGTTTTTAAAATGGTAATTCCATTAAAAAATTTCAAAGTGGTATGGGACACTTTGATTAAAAAACGTCTTTAAATGTCTTCCTTTATATATTCTGTGACATTTAAATGTTTTTATGAAAAAAGGTTATTTCTCTCAAAGAGTTTTACAAATCATTTTCATCTATATCAACATCCTTTGATGGATTTTAAACTTATTTGAAGTTGATTTATTATAATACAAAACTTTCATATCATATTGGAGGTTTTGTGATATGTTTGAATGTGGATTTATTATTTTTATACCATTCATGTATTTTAGAAAAAGCTTTAAAATTTCATATGATAGTTTTATTACGAATGTTTAGGTTATGTTTAAACCTTTTCATATGAGGAATGCATTGGACATAGTAAGTGATGGGTGGAGCCCTCTATAGCTCCTCGATGCATCGGTAAGTCTCATGAGACAAACTAGTGTCTTGGCAGAATGCCTTGACAAAATATTATTTGTATTCTTCACACAAGGCCTTGAATATGTGGTTATAAAAGTTTCGCATTATGCATTCCATCATTATGAAAGTGGCTATTTGTATTGCATATTATTATTTGACTAGTAGAATATCCATGTGAGTAAGTAGATGGAATTATTTTATTTTATCTTTGCCATATTATTCTGAAGTTCAAGTTAAAAGGATTTTGTTTTAGTCTTATAAATTGCCTTAAATGTTTATGCTTATTTATGGAATTTTCCACTATATTGTTATCCTTACTAAGAATATTAGGTCACCCCTTTCTATGTTTTATTTTTCCTAGGATGCGAAAAAGTATTTTATGACTGACCTGTAGGACTAGTCTAAGGGGATATGAGTGTGGTCTATGGAAAAAATGTTGTTATAGTGTTTTATTTAATGATGTAATTTAAACCTTATGAATGTATTTAGTACTTCCAAAGATACTAAACTAATCAGTCTTTCGAGACATGATCTTTTGTGATCCTGCCAATTTTATGTAATAATGCACTGAATCTGGGCTTCTGGGGTCAGGGCATTACAGTTGGTATCAGAGGAAGTTTAGTACAAATATTAGAAACTTGATTTAGATAAAATATGATTAGAGCATATAGACCTAATATAGAATTTGAGGATTAGTATAGAAGAACATCCTATAATTTTGTTATTGTAGAGATTTTGTGAGTTTTACAAGAAACACATCCCTATCTGGATACGATCAGGTAGAGGCAGCTCTGGCATAGAGGTACCTAGGGGTAAAACCCAAAAACACCGCTTTTAGCTAGACTTGAATGAGAACTTGAGCATGACAATGGGCTTTGTTGCACTCTTGGTTACGAAACTCTTGTGGGATATGCTTAGGATAATTCTCATTTTCTTTACTAACCATTATAAAGGGTTTGTGAGTATATACTTCCTCAAAGAAAACATTTTTTATGATTATGGATTATATGAATAAAATATTCAATTTACGTTAATTATTTTACAAGTTTGAAATTATTCATTGTGATTCATAAACTGACTTAGTGTATGCCATTATTTAGAAATGGTGCCCAGTAGAAGGAATGAGAACTCCAGCAATATGTATGATCCAAAGAGTAAGAAGCATAAAATCTTTCATGTTATTAAGCCAACATTTAGAAGGGAAATTGTCTTCGACATATTCTCAAAATATAAAGAAATATTATCATGTTTTAATAAGATAAGTAATGAATTCTATGAGTTATATGGATTTGAAGGGAAGCAAGAGACGAAAAGGATGGTAGAGAGAAAGATAGAAAAATGGAATAAGGGAAATAAGGATTTCCCCATGTTTGATAACTGTGGAAAGAATCACCTTGGTAAATTCTTAAAGGGAATGGGAGTTTGTTGTAAGTGTGGAGAAAAAGGACACCAAGTAAGTGATTCCAAGGGTGAGAAAAGGGTTTCAAATGTAAAATTATTCATCTGCAAGGAGTTGGGACACTATGCGAATCAATGTCCAAATCATCAGAGTATACCCCAAATACTGCTATTGGATATGAATCAAGTTATGATACTACCAAAGATGAAGAGGAATGATTAAGAGTTCTTATGTTGTTATTAATGTATTGAGTCAGTTGATTTTTGTATCAATGATGTACTGGATATATGAATTATAGAAATAAATAAGGATTGTATAGCAATACTATTTAATTGGGAATTTGAGATTATATGTTCCTGATACTAAGGTAGTAATTTTTTAATAAGATATGGTTGATTTTGATAAATTATATTGTATATTCTTGACTACCTTGAACTGATTAAGAGTTTGTTTATTTCATAATTATTGGAATATTCAAATTTTTTGGATATAAAGAATATATCCAGCATTATATAAAGGATAAGGGGGCATGATTTTAATCAGTAAGGTTTTATGGTAATTCATGTTGTTACCATGTTTTAAAATAATATATGATGAAGGTTTTCACATGTTATTACATGGAAAAAAGGAACTTCATTGTGTTTAACTTCCTTATAAATTTTGGATTGTGATTTTGGAGAGATGTATTTTTGATAAGTCTAAAGGTTAGAATGAATTAATATTGAAATTCTATACTATATTTAAGGTTATTTTTGGATTATTATAAAAAGGACAACATGAAGACCATGTGACAATCCATCATGTCAGACAAAGCTACTGGAATCGAACCCATAGCCATAGTGCGATTGGGATTTATCACCTACCATTAGACTACATAAAGTCCCGGGATTATATAATCTTGTTTTTTTAAAGGTCCTATAGATGAATTATAATTTTATTTTGAACCATATGCAATTAGGATAAATAGATTATTTTAATTGTGAAATATGAGTTTGGGGTAGGAATTAGTTGAAGGATGAAACTCTACTTGTCAAGTATATATATATATATATAAAATTTTTCCCTCTTATTCTATGGGTAAATTAATTCTTAAAATTTAGGGAAGGGATCTTAAAAAAATGTGTTATCCTAATACCTTATGTTTTTTTGGAACCGATGGTATTTCAAATCATCATAGATTGATTGCTTTGAGGCCCTCAATTTTACACTTGTTTTTGATTGATGACCTCAATCACTCCCAATAAATATTTATGTTTTTCCTCCAACTATGTGTCTTTAATTTCCACCAATGCTCTTCTAATCGAGATCATAATTTGGTGGTGACTTTTTCATTTCTCTTTCCCTCTTATTAAGACTAAATTTTATTAACCCAATTTCCGATGTGGGTTCTCCACAAAGGTATTTTTTTTATTTCTATCATTTTATTTTAGACGAACAGTTTAAAATTACGAGGACACAATTTATTGAAGGAGGGGAGAATGTAACACCCCAAGATTTCATAGTACCTTATTTCTTTAATGTAATTCAATAACTTGCACTACACACAACACTGAGTTCAAGAGCATGACGACTTACCAAACTAGCTGTTCAAAAGAGGTTATGAATAATATTAACTAAATTTTGAATTTTATATAATTCATAGAATTTTAGAATTCGTATTATGATTTTCTTAGACATAATATAAGAACAAATTAATTTTTTCAGATAAAAGAAGTATTTTTTTTAAAATTCAATTTTATCGCCTTTTAATGAAAAACTCTTTTTAAATCCAATATTTGAAACTTTTATATATTAAATTTGAAAGAAATAAACTTCTTCTTTAGAATTAGGACATAAAATTTTAGTTTTTATAAATTTTTTGTGTTTTTCTGATAACCTTCATATTTGGGTGAATAGTGACAAATACTAAATTTTAACTGGAAATTTTTTTTATTAAAAATAATTTATAGTGTTCAACTATAAATTTGAATGTCTTTTAAGTATAATTAAATTATATTTTTACCATTTAATCTAGTGCTGGTCTTTGAAAGTAATTTCACTTTAAAATTGTAAATAAAAAGTGACAATACTTTGGTAGTTATTATTTAATAAAAATATGCTTTTTGGTTTTGACTAATTTTATATTAATAAATGAAATTTATATGTTTTGAATTTGGTAAAATAGACTTTATTTTTGAATTTATAATATCAAAATATTCTTAGGGTGAATTATTGGTATGTTTCTAAAAACATTCAATTTTTGATGAATAGTGAAAAAGACAACGTTATTGGTTAAAACCGACTTCTTATTTAAACAATTAGTTATTTTTTTTATTTTTTTTATTTCAAAATAGATACATAATACATATATATGTTCAACGTAATTCATTGGAGTCATTTTATAATAACAATAGATATATAAAATTTTATCGAACTATTTATAATTTTTTACCCACCTCCTAGGAGTATTTGCAAATTTGAATAAAACTTAATCTTACAACTTATGTGAATTAAATTTCAAATATGCAACAGACACGGTTGATATTAGTCAATAAAATTTGGTTCAATAAGATAAAAAAATTTGGTGAATAGTAAATTTTTACTTTCATTTACCACGGTTAAAAGTAAATAGGGTAATTAAATGTAAAAATGATGTTATTATTACCATAGCACATGTCCTAATTCTATTGGATAAGTTTAATTCGACCAAAAAAACCATAGGAATAAAATATGATCCTTTAGGCCCACTTGGATTAGATTAGGAAATTTATTATTATTTAATTCAAAGAAAACTTAAAAGTGTCAAATTCAATGTTTAATAAATAAACTATTTTTAATATAGGGTTATACATAAGATAAATTCGACTACAAATATTCATTATAGAGATAAAAGGATTTCCTACATAATGGTATTTTATTTATAATTTTTAGACATTAAAAAATGAAATTTATTTATAAAACAATGATGATTCAGTAATTACCTAATTAATAAAATATTAAAATAGCTGATATTATAAATATCCAAATAAATGTAATTTGAGAATTTTTATGAATTCCACTAATTTTCTAGGTAAACATGACATGTTATGGCTGTTTTGTAAAGACTCATATATTTCAAGGAAATTGTTTTCTTAAATACTTTGGAATTTTATGAGCCTGTGGCTTCTAACGACACTTGATTTCGAGGCCCGGTGTGCCTGGAATCAATTTCCGAAGTTTAGCTTGGGTACATTCAATAAATGCATGAGCGGGTTAATCTATCTTTTGAACTGAAACTTGGAATTGAAATCTGAGGGCACCGATGAACTCGCAAGGCTGGTATTCGCTTAAGGGGACCTTCACCGCAGTTGCATTTTATGTGGGTCAAAAGTTAATAATTGAGGAATTAGATTAAAATAAATAAAATTTGTGTGTACAATTTTATTTATATATGAGTTTGTTATATCCTACAAAGGGGAGTTAAGGCTGGGACCCACAAACACCTAACTACCCAAGTATAGATGTTTGATAGGTGGGGCCCACACGATCCCCAACCTTTCATTTTCCCCTAAACTCGTTAAACCCCCTTCATTAAATTGGCAACACCCCTTTAATTGCCAAACTCTCTACTCCCCTCACTCCATTTATTCATGACAACCCCTTTAATTTATGAGGGCCTTTCCTCTATCTCTCCCTCTCTTTAACTCTTCCCTAATATACCTTAATTAATTAATGGAACCTCTTCATTTAATTAATTAAGTGTTTGAATGTTTGAATTTTAAATGTCATGTGTTAATAAAATAATAGAAGTAGCTTATTATTTTATTTCGGGAGATCTTTTGTTGGTGAAGGGATAAAACATTGAGAGAATTTTTTTCTTATCCGATGAAGAACGGAGACTTCTTCGACGAAGAACGCTGGTTCCAAGAAGAACGACGATGCACCTTCCTTTCTCTTCTCCGTGACAAGTGAGGAGACACCGCTTCCACCTCAGACACACTCCGATGTCGTCTACGAATCCTCTCCCCATGAAAACCGACGTGCAACATCAATTATCAAGGTAGGGGATTAAGGTCAATTTTAATGGATTAGAATTGTTCCTCGTTTGTCGTTGAACATCTTGTTTGTCTGACCTATTGCTTTCACTTAACGCAGAGGGCGCGGACCAAAAAAATGGCCCAATGACCCTCCATTTGATCTTGTTTATTATTGGAGTTGGCGATTGGAGGCGGAACACGGAAGAGGTCAGCGGTGCAAGGGCCATCGTCGCACACGCAAGGAATGTCACGGCCAAGTGGGCCATGGCAGATAAAGCACAGCGTCGTCGTGCTGTGTCGGGAACATAGATTCGCTGCTAGGGTAGGCCATAGTAGAAGAAGTTGGCACCGTCACGCCGGCTGTGCGGATGAACCGCGGCCCGCTTTTCGGGATGCTTCGGCGGAAGGATCGGCAGGCCCATCGGCCGGCCGGGCGAAGCAAGGCCTCGGCGCCAGGAGGGCGCCGCCCTGGAGAACCCGCGGCCCGCCCATGATGGCTACTTGCGCCAGAAGGCCGGCCGGCCTAGCCAGCCGGTTTGGGAGGGAGGCGCCATAAGGCGCCGCTGGTACGGATAGCCGGGGGGCCGCGCCCCCTCGGACCGCTCGGCCTTCGGGTCGAGCCAGCTAGGCTGCGCCACTTTGGGTCGGGCCGCGCTCTCTTTGGGCTGGGCCTCACCCCTCAGGCTGGACCGCGTGAACCTTCGGACCAGTCTAACACCCCTACCGGGACAGACCAGCCAAAACTGGGTGACCCGACCCACCATCCCACAGGGCTCAACAGGCTGAGCCCATTATTCACATAAACGTGATTAACTTAAAGATCGAAGGTCCGATCAACGTGCCATCCACAGAACTGGGACCATATCGATGAGGTGGTCCTTTTGCGATACTATAAGTGAGTTTTGGTCAACTTTGGTAAATGGCCGGGTTTGTAACGATTATATTTCCAACCAGGCCCCTGGAACAGAAAAGCCAATACCTCTCAGACCAGGCGTCTGATTGATGCGTCGTCTGTCATATTGAGTTCATTTTTAAGAGACAGAACTTCAGGATACATCAACTCTAGACTTCATGACCGTTTATGTATCGACCCCCTTTACTCGAGGAGTGGACCCTCCTAGAATTGAGTACCCTGCGTGCGGGAACCCTAGAGCTGGTTGCGACTGCGATGACTACCATGATGGGGTCCCCCGTGGGTTCGATGACGATGATGACTGTACTTGGATCCTACGTGGGTTCGGCAGTGAGTACTGTTGTACTTGGATACTCCTTGGGATCGGCAGCGAGGACGATAGTACCTGGACCCTTCGTGGGTTCGGCAGCGATGACGACTGTACTTGGATCCTATGTGGGTTCGATAGCAATGGTTACTCTACTTGGATCCTACGTGGGTTCGGAAGCGATGACTTCAGTACTTGGATCCTATGTGGGTTTGGTAGATGAGATGATTCATAGGCTACATCTAATCATCACCACCACTCTTCGTGAGTAGTATACCTGTGTAAGCTAAGTCTTGTCTTTCAATCATTATCATTGATGTGATTGACTTCTTTCCTCTGTGGACCGGTTTGTGTTTGGGCTCGGATGTTGGAGTTGAACTGAAATTCGTGACTTAGGTATATGTTTGGGCATATACCTTAGTAGAGTTGGTTTATAATTTGTGTTTTTATCTTTACTTTGTGGTTTATCCTTCATGGATTCCAAGAGACCTTCGTGGGTCTCAGGGCCCCTACTGAGTATCGTATACTCACCCCTGCACGGGTTGTGCCCGCACTATATTGTGTTGGATGCAGACGATTGACAACACTGATCGGGGTGGAGGCTTGTGGATCTGGACGGTACCCGGAGGTGGACCACAAGACGGGACATACACGGAGCGGAAGACCGGACCATAGGAGCTGAGGAGACCATCTGTACCCACCCTTCAGGTGGGGAATATGGAGGATGACTCAGTGGTTTCCTCTTTACTTTCCTGCTATTGTACTTTCTCTCTCAGTTGTACTATACTTCCAGTTGGGTTTGTATACTGGCCCATTTACTTTTCATCACTTACTTTTGTACTCAGTTTTACTTAGTTCTTATTTCACTTGTGTGCTCTATTGTGTTTGTTTACTTATATAAAGTTGATGACATCCCTTTTATCGGGATTTACGCCTTTGGTTCTAGTCACCATCCCCTGGCCTATGGAAGGCGGTATTGGGGTAGTCACGACACTTGCCTTGAGGATGGGTCGTTCCAAATTGGTATCAGAGGGGTTGGTTCTACCACAGAACTTAGGACTCGGATTATTTTTCTTCTCTATGAATAAATAGTGTTAAGTGTTTTGGGTGTTGTTATCAGTTTAGGGAAACCAGTGTTAGTGCGGCGGACAACGTATCCATACACTAGGACTCTAACTTCTGATTTCTGACTCAGTGCACGAAAACACTGATTGCGTGTGGGTTTCTTTCGAAAAGTTTTATTTGTGATTACTTTGTGTCAGCTCACCATGTATACTGTTTTGACCGTGGAGCACCTATTTCTTATCAGGATGTCACTGCATCGACAGCCAGCTAGGGTTCCCGAGAGAGAGTACACGATGAAGGCCCACCGAGAGACGAGGCTCTGGTGCAAGGCCCTTTTTACTTTGTTGGCACCTTCAGGTGGTGTACCAGCAGCAGCACCACCCATTGGGAAGAAGATTCCACCATCCGCACTAGAGGACGATGCACGCTGACTGAGCGCATTGCACTAGTTCCAGCAGTAGAGGCATCTAAGATTTTGAGCTGAGACAGATTCCTAGGCAGCAGAGGACTAGATGGAGGCGATTACTGGAGTTTTCGGCCTAGTTGAGACACTAGTAGAGTAGATGTTGATCATGGATACTAATCTTTTCCAGTGAGTGACCATGAGGATTGTCCGCATAGTGATGTGGATTCAGTATATGGACGTTTTTCTAAGATAGTACCTTTGGGAAATGTGCCAACTATATCAATGCTCGTTGGTTAGTAGACATTACCGGTGGTACCGGTAGAGGACACTTGTAGGTATAGTGAATTAAATGTGTTTAATCACTATATATCCCTCAAGTTATGAGGCGAGAGTGACCCACAGGCGGCTAAGGACTGGATTGAGGTGGTGGCTTAGAGTTTTTTAGAGCCTATACAGCTTCGGCAGGACGACGTGTCGGTAGGTGAGCATTCCTTGAGGCACACCGATCTTTCCTGGTACTCGATGAATATGATTAGATTAGTGCTTTAGAGCTCGGACCTCTGAGAGAGGTGTGTTTAAGGATATCTGATCCAGCATTTCCTTTCCTCTATGCATTTATACTTATGTTAGAGTGCTAGAGAGAACCTTTGTGGTTGAATGTTTATTGGCTGAGCGGATATAGACAGTGATTGTTAGAAGTTGTAGAGGATGAAACTGGCGCTAGTTTCAGATACTTGAGCGTGTAGAATGTTTTGAGAAGAGGAAGTGTTAAGGATAGATGAATCTGTAGGGTAGAAGATGTGGAATTAGAGATAGGATATCAGCACGATGTGGTGAACATTTCGACATGTTACAACCACCCACATTGTAGTCCCTGCTAGGCTTAGGGAGATGGAGGGAAGGGGAAGAGAATAGCTTCATGCGGTCAAGGATTGTGACCCAACGGCTCAAGGAATGATTCGAGGTATAGTATGTTTCTAATAATAGCTGTCGTACCAATAGACATAGATACCAATCATTCCTAACTTCCATGAATTTTTTTCCAGACCTAGAGTTTGTAGTTAATCTGTTGACTTGACCCTCACGTCTGGAGATGCCTTTGTGAGGAGAATCGATAATAAAACTTACACCGACGGTGTTATCTGACCCTTGAGGAGATAATTTAGGTTGGAACCTCATGGTGGTAGCGTCGAGGCCTTACGACGTTAGTTTGGTTATGGACTGAGAACCATAGTTGATACACAGATTGACGGTATTAGGAAAAAAGGTTGTGGTTTATATACAACGTCAGGATGGGGTTTTCCTTGGTCAGCTAAAAGAAAAACCCAGGCAACACAGGATGGAATCATGCATAAGAGAGTGCAGTCGATCACTCAGGAGTCGGCCAGACTTACCTTTGTGCCAGAATTCTCCAGAGTTGCAGCACCTCTTTCAGCATTGACGAAGAAGGGGAAACCCTTCTTGTGGACAGATAGATGCCAGCAGAGCTTTCAGGAGTTGAGACGAAGATTGACCAGTGCACCCATCTTGAGGCTACCAGAGGTGGGCGTAGGGTACGTAGTTTACTAGGACACATCAGGGATGAGACTCGGGTGTGTCCTTTTTTAGGAGTGAGTAATGATCACTTACGATTCACGATAGTTGAGGCAGCACAAGTAGAACTATGATACACATGACCTGGAGTTAGAAGCAGTGGTCTTCACTTTGAAGATGTGGTGACACTATCTGATGGGCGAGAAATTTACAGTCTACTCTGACCACCAGAGTCTCGGGTATATCTTCTTGTAGAAGGACCTGAACCTGAGACAGCGATGATGGCTCGAGTTTCTCTAGGACTATGACTTTGAGATATTCTATACTCTTTGGAAGAGGAACATTGTGGCTAATGCTCTCAGTAGGAGATCGGTCATTAAGATACTAGGAGAGGCGACAGAGCAGATAGCTGTGTTGTAGATATCCTTTGTGGATAGAGATTTTGCATCCTTTCTACAGTCACTCCTCCATTCCTTCAGCGAGTCAGAGAGGCACATCATTGGGACATTGACTGTGAGACACAACGTGCTCAGATATCCACAGGGCAGGCGCCTGATGGGTTTTCTGAAGGAGGGGAGCATGTCATCCTCTTCAGGGGACGTACTATAGTACCGGTTTCATGATAGGAGGAAGTTATAAGGGAGTGTTACACTTACCCTCTAGCGGTACATCCAGGAGTGGCGAAGATGTACTAGGATATCAGACGACAACACTGGTGGACGGGCATGAAGAAGGTTGTAGCAGAGTTTGTTTCACGATGCCTCACTTTCCAACAAGTGAAGGCGAAACACCAGGTACCAGCATGTTTGGTACAACCCTTGGAGGTTCCGGAGTGGAAGTGGGATGGGATATCCATGGATTTCCTGATGGGGCTTCCACATACATCCAGAGGAAACGACTCTATCTGGGTGATCATCGACTGACTCACCATGTCAGCCCACTTCCTACCGATTAGAGAGCATGGTTCAGTAAAGAGTTTGGGATGCCTCTACATTCAAGAGATCGTATGGCTACATGGGGTGCCATCATCTAGCATCTTCGATCGTGACGCTCGCTTTACTTCCTGGCTTTGGAAGGGGTTGCGGGATGCATTTGGGATGTAGCTACGCCTAAGAACCGCCTTTCATCCTCAGACAGATGGCTAGATGGAGAGGACCATTCAGAATCTCGAGGAAAATCTCTTTGTATGTGTCTTTTACTTTGGTCTCAGTTGGGAGGATCACCTACCATTGGTGGAGTTCTCATACAACAATAGATACCACTCCACCATCGGGATGGCATAATACGAGGCATTGTATGTCCGACCTTGCAGATCACCTCTATGCTGGACTGACCCTGGGGAGTCAAAACTTGTTGGACTAGAGATGGTTTAGGCTATGACGGAGAAGGTGCAGATCATCCAGGAGCAGATGAGGACTACACAGAGCATACAGAAGTCCAATGCTGATAAGAGACCGAGACCACTGGAGTTCGAGGATGGCGACCATGATTTATTATGGGTCTCACCACAATGTGGAGTACAGATATTTGGTTAGGGTGAAAGGTAATCTTCGTGCTTCATCAGGCCTTTACAGGTCCTCAGCAGAGTAGGCGAGGTGGATTTCCACCTGGACCTTCCACCTCAGTTGCACCGGGTGCATGATGTCTTCCGTGTATCTCAGCTGAGGAGATATGAGCATGACCCGACCCAAATTATTGATCATAGGGAGATGTACATCAATGACGGGGAGATATTTGCGGAGGTCCCGGTGGATATCGAGGATTGACAGGAGTAGGTCCTATGTGGACGGTCGATTCCTCTGGTGCACATTCGTTGGAAGAACTGGAACCTCCAGGAGAGCACATGGGAGTGGGAGGCTCAGATGCATGCCCAGTACCCTCATTTGTGTCCCTAGTTTATGTCGTATCTTTATGGGGACGTAAATCCCGGAGGAGGATGTAATGTAACGACCCATAAACTTCAAGGAAAATTTTTTCTTAAATACTTTGGAATTTTACTATTCTATGACTTCTGAAGGAACTTGATTTTGAGGCCCGGTGTTCCCGGAATCAATTTCCAAATATTAGCACAGGTACATTCAGTAAATGAATGAGCGGGTTTTTCTATATCTTTTGAACTGGTGCTCGGAATTGAAATCTGAGGGGACCGATGAACTCGCAGCGCTGGTATTTTCTTAAGGGGACCTTCACCGTAGTTGTGTTTTATGCGGGTCGAAAGTTAATAATGGGGGAATTAGATTAAAATAAATAAAATTGGTGTCTACAATTTTATTTATATCAGAGTTAGTTATATCCTACAAAGGGGAGTTAAGGGTGGGACCCACAACAACCTAACTACCCATGTGTGGATGTTTGAGAGGTGGGCGCCACACGAGCCACAACCTTTCATTTTACCCTAAACTCCTTAAACCCAATTAATTAAATTGGAAACACCCCTTTAATTTCCAAACTCTCTTCCTCCCTCACTCCATTAATTCATGACAACCCCTTTAATTTATAAGTACCTTTCCTCTCCCTCTCCCTCTCTTTAACTCTTGCCAACATACCTTAATTAATTAATGGAACCTCTTCATTTAATTAATTAAGTGTTTGAATGTTTGAATTTTAAATGGCTTATGATAACAAAATAATCGGAGTAGCTTATTATTTTATTTTGGGAGAGCAATCGTTGGTGAAGGGAAAGAACTTTGAGAGAATAGATTTCTTCTCCGACGAAGAAAGGTGACTTCTTCGATGAAGAACACTGGTTCCAAGAAGAACGATGATGGACCTTCCTTTATCTTCTCCGTTACAAGTGAGGAGATTATGCTTCCACCTTGGACGCACTCCAACGTCAACTACGAATCCTCTCCCCGTGACGCCATCTTCCACGACGCCCGATGTGCGACGTCAATTATCAATCTAGGGGATTAAGTTCAATTTTAATGGATTAAAATTGGGCCTCATTTGTCGTTGAACATCTTGTTTGTTTGACCTATTCCTATCGCTTAACACGGAGGGAGCGGGTTGAACAAACACAGCCTGACAACGCTCCGTTTGATTTGTTTATCATTGGAGTTGGCAATCAGAGGCAGAACACGGAAGAGGTCGGTGTCGCAAGGGCCGCTGTCACACACACAAGGAAAGCCGCAGCCAAGCAGGTCACGACGGAGGAATCCGGAGCAGTTGTGCCGGCTGTGCGGATGAACTGCGGCTAGCTTCACGGGTCGCTTCGGTGGAAGGATAGGCCGGCCCGTTGGCCGGCCGGGCAGAGCAAGGCCGCGGCGCTATGAGGGCACCGCGCTAGAGATCCCGCAGCCCGCCCATGCATGCCACTTGCGCCAGAAAGCCGGTCAGCCTAGCCAACTGGTTTTGGAGGGTGGTGCCATAAGGAACCACCGGTTCGGATAGCCTGTGGGTTGCGTCCCCTCAGACCGCTCGACCTTCGGGCCGAGCCTGCCGGGCTGGGTCGCGCCCCTCCGGGCCTGCCGGGCCGCGCAACTTCGTATCAGGTCGTGCTCTCTTTGGGCCAGGCCGCGCCCCTCTGTCCTAACCACGTGAACCTTTGGGCCAATCTGACACCCCTATCGGGACGAACCCGCCAAAACTAGGTAACCCGACCCGCCAGCCAATGGGGATTAACGAGTTGTGCCCATTATTCACTTAAACATGATTAACTTAAAGACCGCATGTCTGATCGACGCGCCGTCTGCGGCACTAGGACCCTTTATACAAGGCGGTCCTTTTTCAATACTCTAAGTAAGTTTTGGTTGAATTTGGTAAAAGACCAGGTTTGGAATGAGTATATTTCCAAACGGGCCCCTGGAACGGAAAAGTCAACAACTCTCAGACCGGGCATCTGATTGACGCGCCGTCTGTCGCATAGAGTTTCTTTTGACGAGATAGAACTTTGGGAAACATAAAATCTGGAATTCATGACTGTTGATGTAATGAACCCCTTTACTTGAGGAGAGGACCCTCCCGGAATTGAGTACATTGCGTGCGGGAACCCTAGAGCTAGCTGCGACTGCGACGACTACCGTGCTGAGATCCTCTGTGGGTTTGATGATGATGACGAATATACTTGGTTCCTACGTGGGTTCGGCAGGGAGGACGACTGTACTTGGATCCTCCATAGGTTTGGCAGCGAGGACGACTGTACTTAGATCCTCCGTGGGTTCATCAGTGATAACGACTGTACTTGAATCCTACGTGGGTTCGACAGTGATGGTTACTGTACATGGATCCTATGTGGGTTTGGCAGCGACGACTTCTGTACTTGGATCCTATGCGGGTTTGGTATATGAGATGATTTAGAGGCTACATCTAATTATCTCCACCCCTCATCGTGAGTAGTATACCTGTGTGAACTGAGTCTTGTCTTTCCATCATTATCATTGATGTGATTGACTTTATTTCTGTGTGGACCGGTTAGTGCTTGGGCTCGGAAGTTGGAGCCAAACTGATATTCATAACATATGTGTATGTTTGGGCATATACCTATGTAGAGTTGGTTGAAACTTTGTGTTTGTATATTTCCTTTTTGGTTTATCCTTTTTGGATTCTGGGAGACCTTTGGAGGTCTCGGGATCCCTACTGAGTATCGTATACTCACTCCTGCACGGGATATGCCTGTACTACGTTGTGTTGGATGCTGACGATGGACACCACTGATCGAGTTGGAGGCTTGTGGAGCAGGATGGTACCTAGAGGTGGACCACTAGACAGGATGTACACGGAGCGGACGACCGGACCCGAGGAGCTGAGGAGACCATCTATACCCACCCTTCAGGTTGGGTATACGGAGGACGGCTCAGTGGTTTCCGCTTTACTTTACTGCTATTGTACTTTCTATCTTAGTTGTATTGTACATCCAGTTGGGTTTATATACTGGCCCGTTTACTTTTCAGCACTTACTTTTGGACTCAGTTTTACTGAGTACTTACTTCACTTGCGTACTCTGTTGTGTTATTTTACATATATAAAGGCGATGCCTTCCCTTTTATCGGGATTTTTGCCTTTGGTGATAGTCTCTAGCCCCTGGCCTATGGAAGGTGGGCTTGGGGTAGTCACGGCACGGGCCCCGAGGATGGGTCGTGACAAATTGGTATCATAGGGGTTGGTTCTACCGCAGAACATAGGACTCTGATTATTGTTCTTATCAGTGAATAAATAGTGTTAAGTGTTTTGGGTGTGGTTATCAGTTTAGGGAAACCAGTGTTGGTGTGGTGGTCGATGTATCCATACACTAGGACTCTGACTTCTGATTTTCGACTCATTTCACAAAAACACTGATTGCGTGTGTGTTTCCTTTGAAAAGTTTTCTTTGTGATTACTTTGTGTCATCTCACCAGGTATACAGTTTTGACCATGGCACAACTGTTTCTTATCAGGATGCTACTGTGTAGACAATCAGCTAGGGTTCCCGAGAGAGAGTACATGATGACAGCCCACTGAGCGACGAGGCTCTAGTGTAGGGCCCTTTTTACTTTGATAGAACCTTCGGGTGGAGTACCGGCACCACCACCACCCGTTGGGCAGTAGATGCCACCGGCCGCACGGGAAGATGGTGCATGCCGACTGAGTGTGTTTTAAGAGTTCCAGCGGTAGAGGCCTCCGAGATTTTGAGGTGAGACATATTCCCAGGCAGTAGAGGGCCGGATGGAGGCCATTTTTGGAGTTTTTCACCTAGTTGAGACACTAGTAGAGTAGATGTTGATCTTGGCTACTAATATTTTCCAATGAGTGACCATGTGGATGTCCCTCATGGTGATGATGTTTCAGTACTTGGAAGTTTTCCCAAGATGGTACCTTCATGAAGTGTGCCAACTATATCACTGCCCGTTGGTCAGCAGACACTACCGGCGATACCGGTAGAGGACACTTGTAGTCTTAGTGCCTTACATGTGTTTCAGCACTAGATATACTTCAATTTATGAGGCAATCCTGACCCATAGGCAGCTGAGGACTGGCTTGAGGAGGTGGCTTAGAGTTTTCTAGAGCTTATACAGCTTTGGCAGAATTACGTGTTGATAGATGAGCATTCATTGAGGCATACCGACCTTTCCTGGTACTCGATGAATATGATTAGATCAGTGATTTAGAGCTCGGACCTCTGAGCGAGGTGTGTTTAAGGATATCTGAGCCATCATTTCCTTTCCTCTATGCATTTCTACTTATGTTAGAGTGATATAGAGAACCATTGTGGTTGAATGTTCATTGGCTGAGCGGATACAGCCAGTGATTATTAGCAGTTGTAGAGTATAAAACTTGTGCTAATCTCATTGACATGAGCATGTAGAAAGTTTCATGAAATGGAAGTGTAAAGGATAAATGAATTTGCAGGGCAGCAGACGTGGAAGTAGAGCTATGAGAGCAGCACGAGGTGGTGAACATTTCGACATGTTATAACCACCCACCTTGTAGTCCCCTCTAGGCTCAGGGAGCAGGTGTGTAGGGGAAGAGAATAGCTGCATGCGGTCAAGGAGTGTGACCCAAGGGATCTAGGAATAATTTAAGGTGCAATCTGTGTCTACTACTAGCTACCGTACCAATAGACATAGATACCAATCATTCCTACCTTCCAAAAATTTTGTTCCAGACCTAGAGTTTCCAGTTAATCCATTGACTTGACCCTCACGTCTGGAGATACCTTTGAGAGGAGAATCGATAATCACACTTACACCGACTGTGTGATATGACACTTGAGGTGAGAGTTTTGGTTAGAACCTCTTGGTGGCAGCATCGAGGCCTTACGATGTTAGTTTGGGTATGGACTGGGCAACCATAGTTCATACACAGATTGACGGTATTAGGAGAAAAGGTTTTGGTTGATCTACAGTGTCGGGATGGGGTTTTCCTTGGTCAACAAAAAAGAAAACCCAGGCAGCACAGGATGGAATAATGCATAAGAGAGTGTAGTCGATCAATCAGGAGTCGTCCAGACATACCTTTGTGACAAAATTCTCCAGAGTTGTCACACCGCTTTCATCTTTGACGAAGAAGGGGAACCCTTTGTGTGGATAAATAGATGCTAGAAGAGCTTTTAGAAGCTGAAACAGAGATTTACCAGTGCGCCCATACTAAGGCTACCAGAGGAGGGTGTAGGGTACATAGTTTACTGTGACGCATCAGGGACCAGACTTGGGTGCATCCTGATGCATGATAAAGCATTGATCACTTATGTTTCATGACAGTTGAGGCAGCACGAGCATAACTACGCTACCCATGACCTGGAGTTAGCAGCAGTGGTCTTTGATTTGACGATGTGGCAACACTATCTGATGGGAGAGCGCCTTACAGTCTACTCTGACCACTAGAGTCTCAGGTACATCTTCTCGCAGAAGGAACTGAACTTGAGACAGCATCGATGGCTCGAGTTCCTCCAGGACTATGACATTGAGATAGTCTATACTCCTTGGAAGGGGAAAATTGTGGCTAATTCTCTCAGTAGGAGATCGGGAATTCAGCTACTAGGAGAGGCATCAGAGCAGCTAGCCGCGTTGTAGATATCCTTTGTGGATAGAGATTGTGCATCCTTTCTACAGTCTCTCACAGTCAATCATCCACTCCTTCAGCGAGTCAGAGAGGCACAGTGTGGGGATGTTGACTGTGAGACATGATGTGCTCAGATATCCACAGGGCAGGCGCCTGATGGGTTTTCTGAAGGAGGGGAGCACGTCATCCTCTTCAGGGGATGTACTATGTTACCAGTTGCATTACATTAGGTAGGGATTAGGGAGTTTCACACTTTCCCTATAGTGGTACATCCAATAGTGGTGATGTTGTACCAGGATCTCATACGACAGCACTGGTGTCCGGGCATGAAGAAGGCCGTAGTAGAGTTCGTTTCACGATGAATCACTTTCCTACAAGTGAAGGCGGAGCACCAGGTACCAGTAGGTTGGGTACAACCCTTGGAGGTTCCAGAGTTGAAGTAGGATGAGATATACATGGATTTCGTGATGGGGCTTCCACGTACATCCATGGTACATGGCTCTATCTGGGTGATCGTCAACCGACTCACCAAGTCAGCCCACTTCCTACCAATCAGAGAGCAAGGATCAATAAAGATTTTGGGACGCATCTACGTTCAAGAGATCGTACGGCTACATGGGGTGTCATCATCTATCGTCTCTGATCTAGATGCTCGCTTTACTTACCGGTTTTGGAAGGGGTTGTAGGAGGCATTTGGGATGCATCTACGCCTGAGTACTGCCTTTCATCCTCATACAGATGGCCAGACGGAGAGGACCATTCAAACTCTCGAGGACATGCTCCGTGCATGTGTCCTTGATATTGGTCACAACTGGGAGGATCACCTACCCTTGGTGGAGTTTGCGTACAACAACAGCTACCACTCCACCATCAGGATGGCACCATACGAGGCATTGAACGACCGACCTTGCAGATCACATTTGTTCTGGACTGAACCTGGGGAGTCAGAACTTGTAGGACCAGAGATGGTTCAGGCTACAACGGAGAAGGTGCAGATCATCCAGGAGTGGATGAGGATTACACAGAGTATACAGAAGTCCTACGCTGATAGGTGACAGAGACCACTGGAGTTCGAGGATGGTGACCACATTTTCCTACGGGTCTCACCTCGACATGGATTACTGAGATTTGGCCGGGGCGGAAAGTTATCTATGCACATCATCGGGCCTTTACAAGTCCTCAGTAGAGTAGATGAAGTGGCTTACTGCCTGGCCCTTCCACCTCAGTTGCACTGGATGCATGACGTATTCCATGTATCTCAGCTGAAGAGATATGTGCATTACCCGACCCACATCATTGATCATGAGAAGCTGGACATCGATGACGGGGAGAAATTTTAGGAGGTCCCGGTGGAGATCAAGGATTGACAAGAGCAGGTCCTACATGGACGGTCGATTCCTCTAGTGCACATTTGTTCGCAGCATGGGAACCTCTATGAGAGTACATGGGAGGGAGAGGCTCAGATGCGTGCTCAGTACCCTCATTTGTTACCCTAGTTTATGTTGTAGCTTTATGGGGACGTAAATCCCTACGGTGGGAGTACTGTAAAGACCTGGAAATTTCCAGGAAAATTTTCACTTAAATAATTTGAGATTTTACGAGTCTGTTGCATCTGACAGTACTTGATTTCGATGCCCGATGTGCCTGGAATAAATTTCTAAAGTTTAGCTCAGGTACGTTCAGTAAACGAACGAGCTAGTTTTTCTAACATTTGAACCGGAGCTCGGAATTGAAATCCAAAGGCACCGATGAACTCACAGCGCTGGTATTCACTTAAGAGTTCCTTCACCACAGTTGCATTTTATGTGGGTCTAAAGTTAATAATTGGGGAATTAGATTAAAATAAATAAAATTGGTGTGTGCAATATTATTTATATATGAGTTAGTTATATCCTACAAAGGGGAGTTAAGGGTGGGACCCATAACCAACTAACTACCCAAGTGTGGATGTTTGAGATGTGGGGCCTATATGAGCCCCAACCTTTCATTTTCCCCTAAACTCCTTAAACCCCCTTCATTAAATTGGCAACACCCCTTTAATTTCCAAACCCTCCACCTCCCTCACTCCATTAATTCATGAAAACCCCTTGAATTTATGAAGACCTTTCCTCTCCCTCTCCCTCTCTCTAACTCTTGCCAACATACCTTAATTAATTAATGGAACCTATTCATTTAATTAATTATGTGTTTGAATGTTTGAATTTTAAATGGATTTTGTTAATAAAATAATAGGAGTAGCTTATTATTTTATTTTGGGAGAACTTTCATTGGTGAAGGGAGATAACTTTGAGGGAATAGTTTTCCTCTCCGATGAAGAACAATGACTTCTTCGATGAAGAATGCCGGTTCCATGAAGAAAGATGACACACCTTTCTTTCTCTTCTCCACAACAAGTGGGGAGACGTCGCTTCCACATCGGACGCAGTCCGACGTTATCTACGAATCCTCTCCCCGCGATGCCATCTTCCGCGACGCCCGACTTGCAACGTCAATTATCAAGGTACGGGATTAAGTTCAATTTTAATGGATTAAAATTGTGCCACATTTGTCGTTGAACATCTTGTTTTTCTGACCTATTGCGATCTCTTAATGAAGAGGGCATGGTCTGAACAAACATGGCCTAAAGACCCTCTGTTTGATCTTGTTTATTGTTGGAGTTGGTGATAAGAGGTGGAACACGGAAGAGATTGGTTGTGCAAGGGCCGCTGTCGCACATGCAAGGCAAGCCACGACCAAGCAGACCTTAGCAGAGGAAGAACGGTGCTGTCACGCTGTGACAGGAATGCGGAGCCGTGGCCAGGGCATCCCACGGCAGAGGAAGCCGGCGCCGTCGTGCCGGCTGTGCAGATGAATCTCGGCCAGCTTCGTGGGCCTCTTCGGCCGAATGATCGGCCAGCGTCGGCCGGCCGGGCAGAGAAAGACCAGGGCGCCAGGAGGGCGCAGTTCTGGAGAACCCGCGGCCCGCCCATGCGGGCCTCTTGTGCCAGAATTCCAGCCGGATGAACCGGAAGGTTTGGGAGGGAGGCACCATAAGGCGTCACCGGTTTGGACAGCCAGGGGGTCGCGCCCCCTCGGATATCTCACCCTTCGGGCCGAGCCAGCTAGGCCACCCTCTCTTCAAGCTAGGCGTCACCCCTCAGGCTGGACCGCTCAAACCATCGGGCCGGTCCGACACCCATACCGGGATGGACCCACCAAAACTGGTTGACTCGACCCACCATCCCACGGGGCTTAATGGGTCGGGCCCATTATTCACTTAAACATGATTAACTTAAAGACCGCACGTCCGATCGACGCATTGTCTGCAGCACTAGGACCCTGTCGATGAGACAGTCGTTTTGCAATACACTAAGTGATTTTTGGTCAACATTGATAAATGGCCGGTTTTGGATTAAGTATATTTCCAACCGGGCCCCTGGAACAGAAAAGCCATTACCTCTCAGACCGGACGTCCGATTGACGCGTCGTCTATCATGTTGATTTCCTTTTGATGAGACATAACTTTGGGATACATCAAATCTGGACATCATGATCATTGATGTATCATCCCCCTTTACTCGAGGAGCGGACCCTCCTAGAATCAAGTACGATGCATGTCGGAACCCTAGAGCTGGCTACGACTATGACGACTGCAGTGCTATAATCCTTCGCGGGTTCGATGACGATGACGACTGTACTTGGATCCTAGGTGGGTTTAGTAGCGAGGATGATTGTACATGGATCCTCTGAGGGTTCGGCAGTGAGGACGACTATACTTGGATCCTCTGTGGGTTCAGCAGCGATGACAACTGTACTTGGATCCTACATGGGTTCGACAGCGATGGTTACATTAATTGGATCCTATGTGGGTTCGGCAGCGATGACTTCTGTACTTGGATCCTACTTGGGTTCAGCAGATGAGATGATTCAGAGGCTACATCCAATCATCTCCACCCATCTTCATGAGTAATATACCTATGTGAGCTGAGTCTTGTCTTTCAATCATTATCATTGATGTGATTGACTTCTTTCCTGCGTGGACCGGTTTGTGCTTGGGCTCGGAAGATGGAGCCGAACTGAGATTTATGACTTAGGTATATGTTTGGGAATATACCTAAGTAGAGTTGGTTGATACTTTGTGTTTGTATATTTCCTTTGTGGTTCATCCTTCTTGGATTCTGGGAGACCTTTGGGGGTCTCGGGTTCCCTAGAGAGTATCATATACTCACCCCCTGCACGGGCTATGCCCACACTAAGTTGTGTTGGATGCAGATGATGGACAACACTGATCGAGGTGGAGGATTTTGGAGCTAGATAGTACTCGGAGGTGGACCACTATACCGGACGTACACGGAGTAGACGACCGGACCCGAGGAGCTGAGGAGACAATTTGTACCCACCCTTTAGGTGGGGTATACGGAGGAAGACTCAGTGATTTCTGATTTAATTTACTACTATTGTACTTTCTCTCTCAGTTGTACTGTACTTCCAGTTGGGTTTGTATACTGGCCCATTTACTTTTCAGCACTTACTTTTGTACTCATTTTTACATAGTTCTTACTTCACTTGCGTACTTTGTTGTGTTTTTTTACTTATATAAAGGGAATTTCTTCCCTTTTACCGGGATTTATGCCTTTGGTGCTAGTCGCCAACCCCTGGCCTATGGAAGGCGGGCTTGGGGTAGTCATGGCATGGGCCCCGAGGACGGGTCATGACATGGTTAGATGAATTTTGTTTGAAGTAATAATTCTTTAATGAATTTAGAAAAAAAATACCAAATAGTTTCAAAATTGACATAAAAGCATTTTTTAAACAAATATTATATTATTAATTGATATTATATTTTTAAAAATCTAAGGTTAAGCCAAAGGAATTATATAATGATATTTGAATCATTAATGAACCACTTAGGGTTCTATTGGGATTATATAGTATGTTTATTAACAGTATAATATAAAAATACAAAGAGACATGGTAAATGTCAAACTATTTAACTAAGAGTTAAATATAAAAGATAAGGTTAATATAGTCACCCAAACCTATCTAAAACCTATTAGTTGAGTGGTTTTGTGCCCATACTAAACTTATCCTTTAAATTATCCACTTTCTATCCATTAGAAACCTAAAATTATTTTATTATAAAATAATATTTCTAGCTTTTCCTAAGGTTCCCCTCACCCCTCTTATTAAAGGACACTCCCCCTTTATCACTAATTCACACCTTCAAAGCGATTTGGCTCAGCCAACCTCTACCCAAATACCCTGCCAACTATCCTCCATTCATCCTTGAGTCATTCCTTTAGTCATAAATCCAACCTATGGGCCACTTTTTATCAAATCAAAAGGAAGAACCTGAAAAATAGGTAAATATTTCATCACCTCTTTCGAGTTTATTTCTTCTTCCACTTACATTTTCTTTGTTGATTACATTATAAAATAATAACTCTAGTATATTATATATATTGTGATGTTATTATAAATATGGTATAACCAAATTCATTATCATATCCATCCTTGGAGTTACATGTCACCATAGGTGTGTACGTACGGCTTACCGTCTCCACGTCGTGGTGTAATTGTTATTCAATACATTATTATTTGGATGGGTACCATAATGATGTGTAATTGATGTAAATAATAAATATAACATGATAATGATTATGTATATATTCTATAACATTCAATTATATATTATTTTCATATCTAAAGAATGATATTGTCGCTCGTGCGTACATACGGATTACCGTCTCCACGAACGCGATGAGAATCATTCCTCATCATATACATTCAAGACTAATTTTCATTAGTTGATTAAAAATAATGTTTAAAGACTTGATATAATTCTATATATTAATAAGATACATCCCATCCATAACAAATATGACTCACATAACAAATAATATAAAGGAAAACGAATCTGTTAACACCCGAAAACCCGATAATACTAAGATATTATTAACAATGCAATATTAAAAGATCATATAATATATCATATTAATGTTTATGATTATTATATAATTTAATAACAATTATTTCACCATTATATAGTACGTTAACCCACCCTCGACCAAGGAAAAGTATTAGGTTAGGGTTAATTTCAAAATCTCATTATTATCTGAGTGAGTTTTTACGTAAGTATCTATTGTGACCTCTTTATCATCCACATCCATGTTTCATAAAAATATTTTCAAAACAAATATTTTAAGGTAATCTTTAAATAGATCATAATTTTAAATTGTTTAAAATTTTATTCTTCTAAATCATTCTTATTAATGTCCATGTTTTCAAAATTGTTTTTAAGGATTTATTTATATGGACATGAGTGTTTTTAAAATGTTAATTCCTTTCAAAAGTTTCAAAGTGGTATGGGACACTTTGATTCAAAAATGTCATTAAATGTCTTCCTTTATAAATTGTGTGACTTTTAAATGTTTTTATGAAAAAGGGATATTTATATCAAATATTTTTACAAATCATTTTTATATATATCAACATCTTTTTATGGATTTTAATCTTATTTGATGTTGATTTATTATGATACAAAACTTCCATATCATATTGAAGTTTTTGTGATATGTTTGAATGTGGATCTGTTATTTTTATACCATTCATGTTTTATGGATAAATTATTGACATTTAGTATGATATTTTTAATATGAATGTTTATGTTCTGTATAAACCTTCTCATATAAGGAACACATTGGACTTAGTAAGTGATAGGTCGAGCAATCTATAGCTCCTCGATGCATTAGTAGGTCTCTTGAGACACACTAGTGTCTTGGCACAAGGCCTTAACAAAATCTTATTTGTAGTCTTGGCACAAGGCCTTGACTATGTGGTTATGAAAGTCTTTCATTATGCATTCCATCATTATGAAAGTGGATGTTGATATTGCATGTGATTATTCCACTAGTAGAATATCCATGTGAGTAAGTAAATGGAATTATTTGATTTTATCTCTTCTATATTATGCTGAAGTTAAAGTTTAAAAGGCTTTTGTTTTAGTCTTATACATTGTCTTATATTTTTATTCTTATTTATGAATGTTTCTGCTATATTTTTATCCTTACTGTGCATCTGAGCTCACCCTTTTCTATGTATTATTTTTCCCTGGATGCGAAGAAGTATTTTATGACTGACATGCAGGGATAGTCTGAGGGGATATGAGTGTGGTCTATGGAATCAATGTTGTTTTAATTTTTCATTTTATGATGTAATGTAAACCTTATGAATGTATCTAGTACTTCCAGGGCTACTAAACTAATCGGTCTTTCGAGACTTGATCTTTTGTGATCATGCCAATATTATGTAATAATGCACCGACTCTAGGCTTCTAGGGTCGGGGCGTTACAGCCATGGAAACTTTTTCCCTTTCACTACTTCCCAAAGCGTGAAATTTTTTATCTAAGGAAATTATTCATTACTTAGATACTAATGGATTTTTACTCCCATTGAATTTTGGTGGTTGTTTCCTCATGAACCTGTATAACATTGATCCTCTGTGTTATGGATCAGGGTGCTCTATACATGTAAGGTTATTATTCATAACCTATGTGAGTTGTCCCGGTATGGTGATAATTTTATCAGCCCCAGTTTCATCGCCAACTCCCCTATAATTATCTTAAGTAGGTGGGAAATCCCTACACGGATTATATGCGTTGATATGGTTTCCATTCCTTCTACTAGGTACCATTTCTAAACAATGGCATACAATAGATTATTTTATGATTCGCAATACATAATTCCAAACATGTAAAATAGTTAACATAAATTAAAAAGTTTATGGATATAATCCATAATCATAAAAAAAATTCATTTAGGAAGTATATACTCATTAAACGTTCATAATGGTTTGTAAAAAAAATGAGAATTATCCTAAGCATATCCTTTGGGAGTGTCGTAACCAAGATTGTGTCAAGGCCCATTGTCGTACACCATTTCCCATATGAGTATTGCACAATGTGGTGTTTTTGGGATTTACCCCTTGATACATTTGTGCCAAAGCTGCCTCCACCTTCTCATATCTAGACAGGGTTGTATTTCTTGGAAAACTTACAAAATATCTACAATACTAAAATTCTAGGAAGTTCTTCTATACTAATCTTGACAGTCTATCTTAGGGTAATGTTTTTTAATTAGAGTTTTTCTAAATCTAGATTCCAATGTTTGTAATAAACTTCCTCTGATACCAACTGTAATGCCCCAACCCCAGCTACCTATAGTCGGTGTATTATTACATAATATTGGCATGATCACAAGGGATAAAATACCAAAAGACTGATCAATTTAGTAGCCTTGGAAGTACTAGATATATTCATAAGTATTACATTAAATTATAAAATGAAAAAAAACAACAACATTGTCTCCACCTACCACATTCATAAGACTATCCCTGCAGATCAGTCATAATTAAATTCTTCCCATCCTGGGAAAAATAACACAATGAAATGGGTGAGCTCATATGCTCAGTAAGGATAGCAATATAGAGGAAACATTCATAAATAAGTATAAGCATTTCAGAAAATGTATAATACTAAAACATAAGCCTTTAAAACTTAAAATTCAGCATAATATGGAAAATACAAATCAAATAATTCCATTTACCTATTCACATGGATATTCTACTAGTCGAAAAATCACATGTAATATCAATAGCTAATTTCATAATGATGGAATGTATAAGGCCAGACTTCATAACCACATAGTCAAGGCCTCGTTCCAAGAATACAAATAAGATTTTTCCAAGGCATTGTGCCAAGATACTAGTTTGTCTCATGAGAACTACCGATGCATCAAGGAGCTATAGCAAGTTCCACCCATCACATACAAATTCCAATGTATTCCTCATATGAAAAACATTAAACATAACATAAACATTCATATTAAAACTAGCATAATAAATGTCAATAATTTATCAATAAACCATGAATGGTATTAAAATTACACATCCACAATCACACATATCACAAAACCTTCAATACAATATAGAGGATTTGTATCATGATAAATCAACTTCAAACAAGTTTAAAATCCATCAAAGTATGGTGACATAGATGAAAAGAAAACTATTTGAAATAAATAACTCATATTATTTTGAAATCATTTAAAAGTATTATAATTATAAATGAAAACATTTATTTTTAAAATATTTTTATAATATTTTATGGTAATCTTCAATGATGATATAATGGTGGAAAATAGAGACACCCTCTGAATAAGTTAAAAAAATATATTCTTACCAAAATTTTGTTGAAAAGTTCATAAAGTAACTTGTTTGGAAAACAATGGAAAGATTCCATTCAAAAAAATTTATAAAAAGTAAAACAAGGGTATAAATTAATTTACACCATAATCTAGTAAATAGTAAAAATGTTTTGAAATACATTTTTAAGAAACATGGTTGTGGATGATAAAGAGATCTCAGTAGATACTTACGTAAAAACAACCTCAGATAATAAAGAGAATGTAAAATTAACCTCTACCATTACTTCTCCTTAGTCGATGGTATGTTAGACTCCTGTATAAAAGTTAATTTTTTTTAAATTATAAAATAACTATATACATAAATATGATATCATATATGATCCTCTAATATTTCTTTTTTAATAATATTTTTGTAGTATCATCGTTTCAAGTGTTAACTGATCCATTTTCCTTTATATGCTCAGTAATGTAAGACATGTTTGTTATGGATAGGTTGTATTTTATTCCTATCCATAATTATATTACGTTATTAAACATTATTTTTTAATCATAAAATAAAAATTATTCTTGAATGATTACTATGGGGAAGGAATCTCATCGTGTCCGTAGAGAGGGCAATCCATACGTACGCATGAGTGACAATGTCATTATATTGATGGGGAAATCATATGTAATTAGATGGTATATCATATATCAATAATAATTAAAATTTTATAATTATTATTTACATTAGTTATACTCATTATTATTTCCATACAAATAATGAAGTGTTTGAATAACAAACTACACCACGACGTGGAGAAGGTAGGTCGTACGTACGCATGCATAGTGACTTTTTCATTCATATGATGGATAGAATAATGAATATGGTTGTACCATTTTTATAATAATATCATAGTATATTGAAGATACAAGATTTATTATTTTTTAATGGAAACAATAAATACAGAGGAAGTGGAAGAAGAAATGAACTTGAAAGAGGTGATGAAATATTTGCCTCTTCATCGGGTTCTTCCTTTTTATTTGATCAAAATCACTCCTTAGGTTGTCTTTTGGACCAAAAGAATGCCTCTAGGATTAAGGGAGAAATATTGGGAGGATTTTTGGTCTGGTTTTGGCTGAGAAAAATGGCTTTCAAGGAGTGATTTTGAGAGAAGGGTAAGTACCATTTTATAAGAGAGGTGAGGGTCACTTTAGCAAAAACTTGAAATATTATTTTATAATAAAATAATTTTCGATTTATAATGGCTCCAAAATTATTTTTTCGTGGATAAGGTGGGTATGGGTCGAAAACCTCTTTACAAATAGGTTTTAGACAAGTTTGGATCACCATATTAACCTTATTTGTTTTATTTTTCTCTTAGTTAAATAGTTTCACTTTTATCATGTGTTCTTGTATTATTATAATAATTGGTTAATAATAATACTATAAAATTTCAAGAAAACCTCAAGTGATTAATTAATGATATACCTATCATTATATAAGTTCTTTGGAAGAAACTTTGATTTTTAGTACTGTTATATAATTTAATAATATAATATTTGTTTTAAAACCTCATTTAGGTCAATTTTGATACTATTTAGTATTTGGTTTTTGTGAAAGTCATCACAACATGCTTAATTCAATAAAAATACGTGTAATAAACCCTAACATGTCATATTAACCTTTAAAATTCATTTATGTCCTAAAAATGTTGAAATTATATTTATTTTAATATTTATAATACGATTGATTTGATTCATTCATTAATAAGGTAATTACTGTGTCACCATTATGTCATAAATAAATTTAATTATTTAATGTCTAAAAATTATAAATAAAATAAAATTATATACGAAATATTTTTATATTTCTAATTATTATTTATAGTTGAAATGATAACATATATAACCCCATTTAATAATTATTTTACAAAAATATATATGTTTATGTCATTTTTGTCTTTACTTTAAATTAATTAATATAATGTGTCATTATCACTCTCAAGTGGTTCGATGGGATACCCAAACCTACCTAAGGATGCCTATGGTCGAACATATATCAACCAATAGTAATAGAACACATGTTAGGGTAATTTAATATTATTATAATATTTTTTTACCTTTATTTACTGAATTTACCCTTAAACCATGATAAATAAAATAATTACCGAAGTAATTATTCATAATTTATAAAATTAAAAATTACCTATTTACACAATTTAGACCTCCTGATTAAAAATATGGAATCCATTTTTTCAAATTCAAAACACATAAGTGGCACAAATGAATTTAAAATTAATTCTCTTTGTCAAAACAAAAAGCATGTTTTTAAGAAATAACAACTATCAAAATATTGAAACTTGTTTATGTCCAGCTAAAATGTGAAATTACATATAATGACCTATATTATAACAAACTATAAAAATATAATCTACTTATAATTTAAAACCGCTAAAATATATTATTTAACACTATAAATTATTTTGATTAAAAATGTTGTATTTAATTAAAATTTATTATTTATCACTATTCATCAAAAATTGAAAGTTTTCATAAAAGTACGAAAAATTTACCCAAAGAAATTTATGATACTAAAAATTCAAAAATGATGTCCATTTTAAAAAATAAAATTTATAAAATTTCAAAAAGTGGTTATTACTATTTATAATGGCTAGTTTGATTGGTCGTGGTGTATTAAAAAGTTTCGTTTAACGTAAGCTACAACATTATTCAAAGGGAAACGTTCCGTGGAATCTTGGGATGTTACAGGAATTTTCATATTTATTTTTTTTCTAACACACATTCAATTTAAACTCGATTATGACATTATCTAAATGTGAGAGTCACATTCTAATGTTGTATATAAATAATTTTATATAGGGTTATCTAAATCCCAAGAGACCACTCCCCTAACATGCTCTAAATTATGAATATATTTTCTCCTCCTTCACTAGATTGAATCCCTTCCCATTAAAGGATTATTTTGTGATAAAAATCAATCAATAAAATTATTAAAAACTTCTATGCTAGAACCTAGAGGATTCTAATGTGGAAATGAAATGCTTGAGAATCACATGTGGATCACTAGTAAAGGGAATCAACCCTTCATTACTCTGAGGAAATTTTGTTATGACAACAGGTCTTTATTTGATCATTGATCATGAAGAAATAACTTGAAAAATTATAGTCCTTTAATTAAATAAATAAATTATAAAAAATGTGTGAAAATTCCCTCTCTTCTTAGTTTTGGTTTCATTTTAATTAATATTCATAATAATTCTATTTTTTCGGAAAATTCACCATCATGTACATCATAGATTAATAATGAATTATGAAAATATGTATGTGTATGTTACGACCCAACTTGTGCTTCCACTTTACCCATAACCATCAAGTGGTATCAATGTGAGGGTTCTCATAAAAATTATAATTATTTTTATTATTTTATTGACTATATGAACTTTTTGTTAGTTTTTATCTTTTATTTTTTTATTTAATCCAATAATTATTTAATAAATAGATATATTAATACACATCATTAATATTTTAGATAATCTTAAATAGATTAAAAATGGATGAAGAATGATTATATATTCGATCAGGTGGTACTAAGGATTTTTTTTAATTGATAGGGATACATGGAATTTGACTAGAGGTACACATTGTGTGCACATGTTCAATACACATGGATGTGTCATAGGAAACAAGATAAATTTAGAAGTATTAACATCTGGTATATTTAATGCACAACATGTGTTGACCATGATATAATTTCATTGAGCGGTAGTATCATGAGGTAAACATAATAGACACAATATTTTTACTATGATATCCTAGCACTTGGTTTTTTGAACAACACAACATGCTATTGGAATACACATTATGGAGTCAAAATTATTTAGTGGTGAAATTCATGTTAACCGTGTGGTCAAATATAAGTCCAACTACCTAAGAGACTGGTATCAAGTATCATTAAAGAAAAAAATGTGTAGCTAGCATACACACTAAGTGACTTTTTAATCAATACATTTGAATAACACACTAGGTTAACTGGTGGGTGACACTGACACATGGAAACTATAACACACGGTTTCTATCTTGTTAGTGTACACAATAAAACCCTACTGAGATACATGTCGATCCCCAAGGTATTTATCTCAGTTACACATCAAGTGACAAACTATAATGAAGGTTGTTAGTTCATACTATATATTCAACAAATAAAGAGAATTATTAAATTACATAATGAATAATTAATTTCATCTTTAAAAACCTAATTATATTTTCATAATATGATGCTTCAACTATGTAATAAGGTCTTAATATGTAATAATTTTACATTAAATTACATTTAATTATCTATAAATACTTTAAAAGTAACATATTTTCCATATTTCATTTATAATTGTTATCTATAAATGTCCTTGGCTGGTCACTAATATAAAGGAAATTAATTAATTAATTTAATGAATTAATGAACCTTCATCTTAATAATAAATAATGAAACTAAGTGAATGGTTTCTAGTGTACTTTTGTGTAGATATCCATTTATACAGATGGCCATGATCATAGACCAATATTTATATCTTATTGGTTTATTTAACATATTATTCATTCTGGGTTATTATAATAATTTATTAAATTAAATAATATTATGTTAGTCATTCCTCTAGTCTAATTTTATACGTTCATACAATCCCATAAATTATTTTATGCAAAACCATAAACCAATCCATTTATTCCATTTAGCTAAATTTTAGTAAAATTATGTATTAGATAGATCTCCAAGTGAGTGGATGCTATTCAAATTTAGAGATAAGGAGAAACAAATCCATGGGGTACATATGATCATAATTGGAATGTTGTAACATGAACCATGCATGATTCTATCTATTAGTTCCCTATATTCAATGGGTTTTTATCATCTAATAGATAAAACTGATATTATAAAATCTTGTATTCATTCTACATTATTTCTTTATTTTTTTCAATTATAGGTAAATTATTTATGAATGTATAAATAATTAAACTAATTAATTAAAAAGCATGAAATATTGAAATAAAATATATATAATAATATGTGTAAACATTATCAAGAAAATATTAATATCTTATGTAAAATATAATTATTATTAACCAGCATGTAACAAGATAAAATGGGAAGTTTATAGAAAAATATTAGGTTAATAAAATTAAATACTAAATCCATATATCCTCCAACTTACTAAGTCAAAATATAACTACAGTTCAAAGTGGTTGACCTTAAAAATTAGAGGTGCTTTCAATTGTTGTGGAATTTTAACTTTAGTTCTACGATTAACTTAATTTAGTTACAATAAAGGGATGAATGATCATCTAGGACATGATGAAATTGATAAGTAAATAATTGAGGAAATTCCTATCCATAATTTTAGGATTGGAGTGTCCTCTCAAGAGATCAAAGGAAAATGATTTAATGTATTTGGAAAGCTTCACAAACCTAAAATGCATAAAATAACTTTTCATAACAATGTTTTCTTTATGATAGGGGGAATATAGATAATTTCCACTACAATATCCATGTGAAGGGATATTATTAATCTAATAGTGATGTTTAGTATGTTTTAATAAAATAGTGAGGTAATAATAAATTTATTATTTATTATTTAATTTAGTAAAGCAAGTAAAGTAATGATGTTTTTATCTTATATATTTTATAAATGGAAACCCCCATGACATGGACTATATCATTATGATAAATCATATCGAAGTATAACCTTCTCATATTATAAAATTTATAGGAATGGTATATTCATTTACACATTATACCTCACCATGAACAAAAATTATATGTGTTGAAAAACCCTTTTCATGAAGTTCTTGACAAAGAGGCCAATGAGGAAAAAATATGTATCTAGATGAAATAGTTATATGATTCCATACATATTCACTATTTTATTCTATTATACATTTATATTAATATTTTAAAGCATCATGATGATATGGATGCATATTACATCATGTCTCACATTCATGTCAAGAAAACATAGACCAAAGTGAAAGGAAATCAACATTTTACTATTCACATGAAAACAATGAGAGTCAGTGCTAGTTGTTCCTCATATAGCCTAAATGATTTTCTATATTGAGAGCATGGTAATATTGTGATTTAATATCCCTAATGTGATATGAATAGAAATTATTTCGTCCCCACAACTCATGTGCTTCACCTATTTCATTTTAAATTTTAATATGAAAAATAGTGAAAATCCTCCCTTGTAACTCCTTATATAGATTTTCCATGTTAATAAATACATGAGGAATGAAAATACAATAATTCATATGATGAATAAGTAAAGGATAAACATGTTGAAGGGGCCAAATAATTATTCTAATCCAATGTCACATGAGTGCCATCTATCCAAGTAATGGAAGAACCAATGATACACAAATGAAAAGAATGTAGTATGTTTTTCATGTTGTGAATAGGGCCATTAGAATAAGAAATTCACCCAATTGAACAAGTGAGGGGAACATTCATGCATGTTATTTATTGATTTTAATCTCTCCGTATATACACTTTAGGAATTATATACATCTTATGTTGTTTACAACTATATTTAAATATATAAAGCTTGTATATTTCAAAATATTTTCAAAGGAGATGTGGACTTTCATGATAGCAATGGTGTGAGGCTAGCCTCTCTAGACATTGGATAAAAACACCTTAATATCATATGGAGTGGGTTTGGTTAGAATTTTATTCTTTACTAAATATAACGAAAAACATATTTTTTGTGTTCTATCTTGATATCGATGGTTTAATTTTAAATTTTAGAAATAAAATTTGTTTCTTTTGTTAATAAAACATCTGTTATGGTATGGAGTATTTAAATATTTTTATTTTATATGAAATTATGCGAAACAAAATGGTAATTGATAATGAATCTTGTTCACATCACTCATTTCACACCCAGTTGTGACATCACCATCTTGGTCATGTAAATTAAATGAATTTGAAAAATCTCTACCGAGATATTTATATATAATATATTGATCTAAAATCACTTTATATATTTCCCAATTTTTTAAAAGGAAAAATAAAAAACAACTTTTTGGTGGAAAAGGTCATAGATATGTAAAGATTATATAATTGTTACGCACTAATGTTTTTGGAACATTTCTACTATATGCTAAAGGTGGGTATTCATAATTTATTACTTTTACTAATGATTTAATTATGTTGGTTGGGGTAGGAAACTCAATATGGATGAATTGTGTTCTTATAAAAATTTCTGTTAAAAATATTATTTGAAGGTCCTTTAATTTGAAAGAATAGGAAAGTTAATTGAAGTTGTGAATTTATAATAGTATTACAATTTGAATAGTTTTTCAGATGATTGATTAATTCTCAATTTTAAAAATATGAAATATTGGTATAACTTTTAGAACTAATCTGCTGAATTAAAAAAGTTATAAATACTATCCATGACTAACTATTGAATTTAATCTTAGTTTTCTGAAATATGAGTTAAAATAGAGAAAAACTAAATTTTAAAACACAGTGGATTAAAACATGTGGTTCATTCTTAATCCAATACCTAATCCACTCCAATTGGTGATCACCTTCCACTAAAAATATATATATAAAGCTTTTATCCACCCCATAGATCGGGGTTTACAACCCAATACACAAGAGTGTCCATATCAGCTAAACTCTAAGATGGTTCGTCATGGTAAATATAACATCCAGGTCACACAGGACCTCTTCCATAGTTATAAGTGGTTGAAAATTTTTGTAAAAATATTTTTGTGTGAGGATATCTTATATCCTTCAGTTCAGTGCAAGAGACACTGTGTGTTTTTAGTAAAGACACACATACTGATCAAAATATTAATAAAACAGTACACAGTAGAGAAGAATATAATAATAAGTGATTAGAAATGATTTTAGTGTTGTTATATGTATATATGGACTTCTAATATTTAGAATATTTGATGTTTAGGTCCTATCATAATAGAAGACTCAGAAACAAAGTTTCATGAGCTCAGTGTTCTGATTTCAGTTTAGCAAGATGCTCTTCTTCTCTTCTATTTTTTGTTGATACAAGGATGTTCAAATAATTGATCTACAATATTTTAGATAGTATGTAAAATGAGAGTTCTTTGGGTTATTATATATGTTCTTTCATGCATTTATATTTTTCTGATGTTTATTTTGAGTTTCCACAGTTCACCTAAACTTCCATTTTCAGCTCAAGGGCTACATTATATTTAATATATTGATGTGTGTGTTATGGGTGATAGGAATCATGATCACTTAACCTTTTACCTCATACTATCAGTTTTCATTTCAATAAAAGATCATTAATTATGTCAGTGTCATTAAATGACCCAAATATGACCATTATAATCAACTTTAAAATTTAATTGAAAAATACAGAAAATTTGTTGAAGTAAGGAACAATGTCACAGTTGATGATGATTCATATGTGGTGCCAAATTCATGTTGATTCTAAAGCGGATCCATGGTCTTCAGTTACATCCTTTGCAAGTTCAAGAACTGGTATCATAGTTATGGTGTTTGGTCCTTTGGAATTTTTAGAGCTAGAAGCAAGGTTACGATGTCAGAGAAACAGTGTCTGAGGTAATGTTCTCTAGTCCCTTTTCAAAATTATGAATGTTTTATTGTTATCGTGTCTAGGAAAGGGATGTATAAAAATATTTTCAGGCTATTGTGAAATCTTGAAATGGTAAAAAGTTTACAGTGTCAGGGAAACGGCATCATAGACTTTACAAATTTCTAGACTAAATGGTGAGAGAGTTTGATCACATAAACAGTGTCTCATACTTAGTTGAATATCTTCCATATATCATAAGAAGTAATACTCTTACAATGGATTGAGGTTAATCATAATCATAATAAAACATATTAGAACAAGATAAAACATGATTTGTAATATTTAAACATGATTCTCATGACATACATGATTTTGGATTTACATGATTTGCATGATTTTCACGATTTGTGAGTAATAAACCAAGAAGAGTCCAACAATATATCATTTTTAATATAAACAATCATGGTATTTACAAGCCAAAAATTTTCTTATGAAATCAAGGTATTATAGAATATATGTATAAATGAAGATAAGTTACTAAAAGAAATTTTCCATTTCCCCTTTTTAGCACATATTCCATCTCTCCTCCACCTTTGTGATTTTTAAAAGGAGAATAAGAGAAAAGAAAATCAAAGATTAAATGAAAATAACATGGGAATAGAATAGAGAGAAAACATTTTCATTGAATAATGTGAGAGAGTATAGTTAAAATCACAAAAATAAAATACATCATATCCCTATCAAAAAAATAATCACTTCTCATCAGATTCGACATTCTTCTCTTAATCCGAGTAAGAGACGATAGGAGTAGAAGTAAGAGGTCCAGACATGGATGTGGTAAAATTAGTAGAAGGGAAAGTAAATGTAACTCCATCAATGATATAAGGGGAAATTGTTGGTCTAGTGGATGATCGAGGTAAAGTTTTCTCAATAATGACATGTCTAATCAGGCTTAGAGCTTGAGGGATAGACATGGTGACTGGAGAAAAAGAAGTAGAAGAAGAAGGATTGGTAAAAGGAATTAGGTCAGGTCTCAAAGGAGCTATGATAGAACACACAATTTTTTTTCTCTAAACATACAGATAAGGCTTTAACATATTAATAAAATCATTGATGACTTTACTAACATACTGCATGACCCTCTCAAAATAATCGTTATTTTTAATGAATTTCTCTTGAGTAGGTGTGAAGTCCCTTATCTTCGGAACATCATCCTTTAAATCCTGATTTATTGGAGGCAACATTAAATTAACCAAAATATACTTGAAATTATTGTTCAACGCATACTTGTTAAAGATTCTCTTGAATTAGTAACCCACTTTCTAAGTGATTTCTTATTCAGAATCAGTGGAAATTTTGGAGTGGTCTCTTACTAATTGAATCACACGGTCACTATTATTGACAATTGTATCAATAAATTCTTTATCAAAACCTTCAATCAATGACTGAAACTGTTTCTTGATAACATATATAACCATTTCACTGTCTAAGGGGTGATATGGCTGAGTATAAGTAGATGAAATAGAAATACCTGATGTGTGAGTTCTAAGCTGATTTAAAATAGCTTGTAAACATCCATTATATTCATTAGTCATATAATAAATTCTAGAGATAAGCCCACTCATCTCATTTTTTATTTTAGTATTTTTTTCAAACACCTTTTCATACATAGTAATCATGTTTGGTTGAATGAGAGAGATAAACCTTTGCAGAATCATATTAGCACCATCCACACTAAGATGAGAAACAGAAGCTTGAATATCCTGAAATTATTTCATCAATTAATCAAACATAGAATTTATATATTTCAAATCATCACTCAATTACTTGTTCTCAATTAATACTTCCTTGATTTTAGGAAGCAACCTGTGTTGGATCTATCATACAATTTTCTCCAGAAGCAAAACAACATCTCTTTCACAAAGATTGGTCACAGGGGTTGGCTATGACTTCACGAGGCTCTCAAAAAACAGACAACAATGTGTTTCCAAATGCCTCTAATTCGTCATGACTTTCATAACTATGACTTTCTTGAGTAGTTTCATGATTAGGAACTGAAAATGGTTCTAGTACCATAGTATAAAAAATGTCAGATACCGGTTTTAGCTAAAACATAGTTGAATGATATAATCCTTAAAGGTAGATACCTTGATGCTCGTAAACATCAAAATACCTTGGAAGCCTATAACTATAATCCATAGAAAATGATTCAATAGGATTTGGCACTTCAATCCTTTCCAAGTTGAGGTTTTTATCCCCCTCAATAGATGCATCTCTTTGAGGACTAGAAGTCTCAATCTCTTAACTAGATTCTACACCCTTTACTCAATCATATTCAACCACACCTCTTACTAATTGAAAGGATTGCTCCATTTTTTCTTCTATCAATAAAATCACTTCTATTTTTCATTCCTCAGTTACAACATGATCTTCCACTTCTACATATTCTTCTTCGACATAATATTTTATTTTATCAATATCTTAGCATCCTTTACTTACATCTTCTTCACCATTAGACAAAGAATATTCTCTAGAGGGGACATCCAAAGGTTTATGAAATTTATCTATAATTGTTTCACCTTCAAAATATCCATTTTCTCCTTTAATTTCATCAACTTATATCCCTTCATATGAGTATTCCATAAGTTAACATGACATTAAACTAGGGTTATTGACATTCTTAGTTCTATCACGGTGATCAACATGATTAAAATCCTCATATAATTTGTTATTATCTTCATCCCATGACCTCTTCCATGGATTCCAACTAATCTTAATTCATCTAAATGTATACATAGATATAAAAAAATCATAATCCTCAACCACATAATCATTCTTACCAACCACAAATTTGGCTAGTAGTATAGCAGAAATCAACCATGAATAAAATAGAGATGTTGGTTTGAGGTTATCTGGATCATGTCACATATGTGAATAATAATATACATGAACAAATTACTATTGTGACCATAAATTAGAAGATTTATCAAAAACACATATTGATACTTGAGAGTATCAATGTATCCTCTCCTTGGACTAATTAGTTGTTGAATAAACATAAACAACAACCTAGTCTCTCCATCCAATTCATTAGCAATAGTCTTTATTTTCTTTTTGTTTCCAGTAAAATAACCCAAGGCCTCTTCAAAGATAAATATGCTACCTAGGGGTGGAGGACCACTCTATTATTTCTAAAAAATTCCTTCATGTGGTATTCCTAAGCAGGAAGCCCACAACCTTGAATAAAAGGTATATCTATGTCCATTCACCTAGCTTCTAACCACAAAATCTTCCTCAAAGTAAAAAGAGAAATGAACATACTAATAAAATTCAAAAAATATCTTTGGATATATAGGTATATTATCTTTTGTAAACCACTATAACAACCCTTGTTCTTCCAAGACTTCCAGAACAAGTGAATTACTTAACAGAAGTCACTTCATACAAATTTATTTTTCAGGAAAGACTTTACGATCCTCAAGACCTAGGTTTAGCGATTTCTCGGCCATGGGAATCTGAGACATTTTCTGTTTCTTTGAATACCATTTTTTCCTCAGAGACGATGAAGATGGATGATTCATCTAGGGAATTTAACATGGGCTCAAGGAAGTGGAGGAGTTCAAGAGAAAAGAGATCGGCTCTAGGATTAGGGAGTATAAGTGAATAGAGAAGTGAAAAGATGGGGTTTTATCATATAGGGAGTCCAAAGGTTTTAAAACAAAACTAATTCATATAAGAAATACAATTATAAATACAAAAATATAGGAAAAATATTTTAAAAAAGAAAGAGTCATAATAGTGAGCACAAAATAGGCAGTCACTGCATTAACAAATTGGTGTGACTCTAAACAATATAACTATAATTAATGAGATAGAAAAGAAGAGATAGTAATATGAGAGATAGTAGTTAAGAGAAATTAACTATGAGACAGTAATTATGAGAAAAAGAATATAAGACAATAAACATGATACAATAACTGTAAGACAGTAGACTGGACACTAAAGGATGAACATTCCCAAGTTATGTATTATATAACTCATCCTTTCAGAATTCTATTTCTTAATTAAAATGTCAGAAAGATGATGTTCTTTTCCAATTAATTCCAAATTAATATCACCTTTTATGACAATGTTCTCTCAAAAATTCATGATTTCCATCAATATGTTTTCTCCTCGAATGAGAAAATGGATTCTTAGAGATGTTGGTAACACTTGTGTTATCATATTTTATAGGGGCTTGTCTCAATTGATATCCATAATCATGAAAAGTGTTCTTTAATTAAAAAATTTGATCACAACAACTACTAATAGAAATGTATTCATCTTGGTTGTAGACAATGCAACAGAATATATCTTTACTAGTGACTTGCCAAAAAAGAGACCTATTCACGAGGTTCTTTTTCTACCTAATTTACAACCACCAAAATCAACATATTAATACCTTAATAAGTCAAATGATTTTCCCCTTAGATAGAATAGTCCAATGTGTGTAGTAAGTTCTGATTTATTTGAAAATACGTTTAACTAAAAGAAGATGAGACTCTCTAGTATTTTCTTGAAAATTAGCACACATACACACACTAAAAATAATATTAGGCCTATTAGAAGTTAATTAGAGTAAAATACCAATAATTATACTATAATTGGTTTGATCAATAGATTTTTAATTCTCATCGAGATACAACTTATAGATGGTACTCATTGTAGTATCACTAATTTTAGTATTATCTCAACCAAAAATGTTTTAAAATATCTTTATTATATTTAATTTGATTTAAAATTATACCTTCATTATTTTGAAATATTTTAAATTCTATAAATAATTTTAGTTCACCCATTAACCTCATTTCAATTTAGTTTTTTTATCATCTTTGAAAAATCAAAACATAAATACTTTTTTGAAGATCTAAAAATAATATCATCAACATAGATTTGAAAAACTAAGAAATATTTATAAATTCTTTTTATAAAGATGTTAGGATCAGTTATGCCTTTTGTAAAACATTTGAAAATAATAAAACTACTTATTATATCATAGTAATCTCTTGGATCTTGAATTAAACCATATAAAACACATTTTTACATAAAAACATGATTATTAAATCGAGGTTTTGAAAAACTAGGGGTTTGTTCAAAAAAACATCCTCAACTATATACCCATTTAGGAATTCACCCAAAACATCCATTTTAAATAATTTAAAATTTAAATATGCTACATATGCAAGAACTATTATAATGGAATCAATTCTAGAAACTAGTGAAAAAAATCATCATATTCATTCCCTTCTTATTGACTATAACCTTGAGAAACCAATCTAGATTTTTTATTACAATATTACCAGCTTCATCCACATTATTCCTAAACACCAATTTAGAGACAATTTTCAATGTTTATTTAGGAAAATCCAAAAAAATTCATACATTATTTCTATAAAATTTATTTAATTATTCTTGTATATCCATCACCCAAAATTCTTTATTGATTGCCTCATTAATGTTCTTAGGATCAAGTTGTGACAATAATGCTTGATGTTCAAACAGATTTCTTATAGAAACTCTAGTATGAGTTCATTTATCTAAATATACAACTATAAAATCTAATGGATGATTTTTAAGGGTTCTAACAGATCTCTGAAAAGATGTCCTAGAGATTTTATCTTCTTCAACCAGTTCAGGTTCATTATAGATAGATTCTAGTGAATTTCCAAAACTATACGATTTTAAAAATTACTTGACAGTAGGGTAAAAATATTTCTTATTCATATCTAGATTTGAAAAATCATCCTCATGGTTTTTTAGGAATGTATTGGGTTCATGTGGATCTATTTAATCAAATTTTACATGTACATATTCTACCACACATTTGGTTATTTGGTTAAATACTCTATAGGATTTACTAGAGATTTAATAACCAAGGTAAATTTGTTCTTCATTTTTGGAGTCAAATTTGTCAAGATTATCCTTAGTATTGAAAATATAATCTTCTCAGACAAAAACATTGAAGTAATTAACTTTGGGGTTTATATTATTCCAAAACTCATAGGGAGTTTTCCTAATAACTGGAATGATTAAGACTCTATTAACAATATCACAAGCTATATTCACATATTCATACCAAAAGTGGATAGGTAAGTCATATTTATCAATCACGGTTCTTGATATTTCTTATATGTTTATATTTCTTCTTTATAAAACATGATTCTGTTGAGGTGTCCTAGGGGCAGAGAAGTTATGGAGATATCTATTTTATGAGAAAAAAGGTTGAAATTCTTGGTTTTCAAACTCACGACCTTGGTAACTTCTTAAGTATTTAATTCTAGGACCACTTAAGTTTTCTACTATTCTAGAATACTTGGTAAAATGAGAACAATCTTCACTTTTGTGAGCTAAGAAAATGATTTAAGTATATCTAGAATAGTCATCCTATAGAACATAGACATAATGATTCTTATTAAGGATTGAAACTATAGATAGTCTGAACAAGTCCCCGTTAACCAATATGAGAGGTTGAGAAGTTTAAACCTTTTTTCTTTGGTTTGAAATAGATTTTGTGTTTCTTGCACTTTTGACAAGGATTCAGACTTTTTCATTTGTAAACTCGTGTTTGGGTAGATCCCTGACCAAGCCATTTCTAGTAAGATTTATAAGTGAGTTTATATCGCATTGTCCTGGTATTCTATGATAAATCCACCCATATTTTTGAAATACACTTAAGCATGAAACATTTTGATAATCTAAAAAATCAAATTTAACACCATAGACATTTTCATTTCTAAAATTCGAAAATAATAACTCATTTTTAAAATTAAAAACATTTCAAGCATCATTTAAAAACATGAAATAAAAACCAGCATCACATAATTGTGAAAAACTGTGTAGATTATATTTTAATCCATAAAAAATAGTACATTAGAAATTAAAACTGAGTTAGAGTTACCAATCTGGCCAAGACCATTTATTTTTTCTTTTAGCATTGTCACCAAATGTGACATGTACACCATCAATATTTTTCAGATTCTTGAAGAATGAGTAATCTCCAATCATGTGTCTTGAACATCCACTGTCCAAGTACCATATACATCAACATGGGTTATTTAAACTGCATTTATATGAAAGAATTAAGAAAAAGATGATTTTGATACCAGGACTTGTTTGGGTCCATAAACATTAGTAATAAGTACTTTGGAAACCCATACTTGCTTTATGGGTTACCTATAAATATTTTTTGTAAAATATTTGAAAAGTAAACATTGTTTTGTCCTAAAAAATTAGAATCTAGGAATAAATTCCTAGGACTAGAACTAGCATAATTTTATGTTTTAGGTATGAAAATAAATTATACATATTTTTTAATAAAACCAGTTTTAGATATATTCCTTTCTTCTAGTTGGTATTTTATACAAGTAGTATACCTAGAAGCTACTTGTATACCCATAATTTGTGTTATAGTATTCTTTATATTGAAAACTATTTATAAATATTTTATTAATTTTACATTATATAATTTATTTTCATTATTTCCTTTATGTAATTGAGAATTCTTTTCTTTTTCTATAGTAAGATCAGATTTAACAGTAGAATTGAGAGCATGTTGTTTCTTTAAATCTTTATATTTATCTTTTAAATTATTCCTTTTATCTTTATACATTTGGAAGTATTAAAACATTTCATTATTAGTCATATTTTCAGAATCACCTTCATATCCATAATAATAGGAAATCTATATAGGAGATTCAAGGGGTACCTCTGATGTGTTTGTCATAAACTTGTATTTTCTTTGTTAGAATTTTCATCATGTGAACATTTTTCGTCACTTGGGAATTCCTCAGAAGCACTCTATGTTGCTTTAATTTCCTTTTTATAAATCCTATATATGTCCTCATACTTCTTTTTATACATTATATTGGGACAATCATCCTTTACATGTCCCTTTCTATTATATTCATAATAGATATTTTTTTCAGTTCTCATTTCTTTTCGAGTCCTTCATCCCATTTCCTTTTTTATCATACTTTCCTTTTTATATGGGATTCCTAAATAATGTCTTCCTCCTATAAGACTTGTTAAACATTATGTATAATTGAGAAAATTCCTCATCCTTATCTGATAGTGTATCATCATTACCTGTACTTTCAAAATGAGTCTACATCCTCTCTTTTTCATTATTTTTAGAAGTTGTGGTTTTGAAATCCATTGACATTCTATTTGGTATATCCTCTTCCTCATTGTTTACCATTAAATATTCCTTATACATCAAAAATTAACCTATATAATCATTCTCCAGAAACATACTGATATCACAAGATTCTCAAATTGATACTGAGGTTCCAATCTATCTTTTAGATAGGCATCTGAGTAGCCGCATGATTTGTTCTTTGGAACCCACTAGATTTTCAAGAGAGATCATCGTAATGACTATTTCGTTAAAACTAAGAGACATATCATAAATGGGAACATAAGGATTCATCATAAAGATATCATGATTAAGATTATAGCTATTAAGTCTCATTTATTTAACAATATTTTTCCCTTCAAGTGAGGTGGCTAAGGTATCCCAAATTTCCTAGACAGATTTACAAGTAGATATTCTATTAAATTCCTTATCCCCTAACAAAAAAAATAATTAAATCATTTCATTACAATTATTATTATAAAAATATTTTTTACCATCACTCCTTGTTGTTCATGGAGTTTTTGTTATTTGAAATTTATCTTTTATTACACTCCGAATATCAAATCTCATGCTTTCTAAGTTCATTTTCATTTTAATTTTACACTAAGCATAATTTCTCCCATTAATGTAGGGAGTTCTGTTGGTAGAAACACCATCCTATATATTATCCATAATAAATAAATAAAGGTTAGGTTTTGAATATATAGAAATTTATACCTAATATAAATTTATATATCAATAAGAAATAACTAAATCAGAGATGAAAATATTTGAAAAGTCTTTGAAACTTTTCAAATTAGTGGTTTAATAACATCTTTCAATAAAAAATGTTTCTCTGAGTAGTACTCTCAAGAGATCTCGGAGAATTGAGTTCCTATAAATAAACTTGTTAAAGACATTATTTGAGGGTGCCCTAATTTGAAAAAAAAAATAGGCCAGTTAATAAATATAGTAAATTTATAACAGTATGATGGTTCAAATAGTTTCTCAGAAGATTGATTAATTATAAATTATAAAAATATTAAATATTGGTATAAATATTGAAAATAATATACTATGTAAAAATAGTTATAAATACTATACAATACAAACATTCAAAGTGAAACATAGTTTTTTAAATCATAAGTTAAGAAAGAGTAAAACTAAATTTGAAAATACAACAGAATAAAAAAAAGTAGATCAGTATCAATATAAGACCTAATCCATTCCACTTTGTGATCACCTCCCACAAAGAAACATATATATAAATCTTTGATCCACAACCTGGATCAGGGTTTACACAACAGTAGACAAGTCTGTCTAGGTCACGTGACCTCTACCATAGTTCTTCATGGGAGATATAATAGTAAGGTCCAAAAGGACCTATTCCATAGATATATGTTGGTGAAAAAATGTGAAATAATATTTTTGGGTGAGGATATCTTGTATCCCTTAGTTCAAAGCAGGAAATAGTGTGTGTTTTTAGTACAGACACACACGCTACTTGAATGTGTAATAAAATAGTACACAAAAAACTAGAATATAATAAGAAGTGATTAGAAATGTTTTAAGTATTATTATACATAGATTTATATGTCTAAGATGTATCATATTTTCGGTTTACTTCATATTCTAGAAGAAAACATGAAAATAGAGTATTGTGAGTTCAGTGTTCTGATTTCAGTTTAGTGAGATATTCTTCTTCCCTTTTGTTTTTTGTTATTGCAAGGATTATTGAAGCTTTGATATAAATAAATAAAACTACTAGGGAAATAATTGTTCTTTGTGTTCTTCTATATGTTCTTCCATGCATGAATATTTTTCTGACATTTCTTTTCAGTCACCACACATTACTTCAAGTCCCTTTTTCATCTCGAGCACTACTTTGCATTTAATCTCTGGGTGTTTTTGTTATATCCAACAGGAAGAAATATCCCTTCACATAGTACCTCATAATGATAGGAGTCATGTCTACAATACATCATTAATTATGTCAGTGTCATTAAATGATACAAATATCACCACTAGAATCAAAAATTAAATTCAATTGAAAAAGATATAATTTATTTAAGTAATGATGTCACAGTTTATGGTGAGAAAGAGGTTGTACCACAACCATAGTCAGTTTGAAGTAGATCCACATGTTACAGTGATGTCCTTCACAAACTCGAGAACCTATATCATAGTTACGATGTTTGGTCCTTGGAAATTTTTGGAAACGGTGGAAACGTTATAGTGTTAGGGAAATGGTGTCTCGGGTAACGGTGTCTAGTCCTTTGTCAAAATTATAAACAATGTCTTGTTACGGTGTCTTGGAAAATTTACCATGGAAACAGTGTCATGTCATTTGAGAAATATGGAGCTGGTTGCAAGGTTATGGTGTTAGGGAAAAAGTGTCATATACTTTTCTGATTTTATGACTAAACTATGAGACAGTTTGATGACATAAATGGTGTTTCATACTTTGTCAAATATCTTCCTTCTGTCTTAAGAATTAATACGCATATAATGTATTAAGGTTAATAATAATCAAAATAAAACATTGTACAAGAAGAATAATCATGATTTATAATATTTAAACATGATTTCCATGACATATATGATTTGGGATTTACATGATTTACATGATTTTCATTAATTTTGTGCATTGGAACAAGATAATTCCAAAAAATTAGATATAGATAAGTATACAAAATTATTTATACGTCAGAATATTTTTTTTAAATTAACTGAATTACTGAACGATGTAAAAAATAAACTTGGTAAGAAGATAAATAATTTTTTATTCGATCGTTGTGGTGAGTATCTTCACCAAGAATTCATCTACTTTTTATAGGAGTGTGGGATAATATCCTGACTCACTCATTCTTATACATCATAATTGAATGGTCTCAGTGAATACAGGATCCACACATTCCATTACATGGTATGGTTTATGATGATCCCTTAAAGTATTCCATTATCCATTTTGGGATATTCATTACATATGGTAACAAACACACAAAATAATGTACCAACTAAAGCATAAAATAGTATTCCTTTATAGTTATATAGTGAAAAGAAACTATTTTTTACATATTCATGAATGGTGTTGTGAGGAATTTTTTAATGTCTCATATTTTCTGTCTATTATTTTTAATTATATATAATTATTTCGATACCAAACCTTTTAACGGCATGCAATTATGTGGCCAGGAGTGCCCAGAATAAATGTTTGAAATAAATGAAAATTTTAAATGGTGCACGTGAGCTATTTTCCTATTAAAGTGGAATAACTATTAAATGGGTTCCCAGATCAGAAATATGAGGGTACTATTTCATTTAAAGCACCGACTTTACTTTTATAGGGGCCTAACATCAACCGGCGCAGGTTTACTGCAAAAGTGAATTTTTTGGAATCTTTTGAGGAAACATTTTAGAATAAATAAAATAATTTAATGATTTATGTTATTTCAAAATGATTCCATAACACAATGAAACTTATTTTCAATAAATGATAAGGAGACCAGGGTTATACTCATAACCCTAGATTTTTCCCCTAAAATCCTCTATAGCTTTGGAGAGAAGCCAACCATGGAAGATTTTAGACGAATGTCGATGAAAAATTACATGTGGATCATTGTGCAGCGATATCGAATCCCAACCAATGACAGATCTGCCTCTTCTTTGACGACTGAGGTTGGGTTTGTTATTTTGATTCTTCTTTTCCCCATTCATGGATTAAAATGACGAACATAGACCGACCCACATATAGTTTGATCCATGTATCGTGCATTCTTTCCGGAGGGTTATTAATTTCCGTTTATTTTGGGATTTGATTTGGGAAATTTAAATGATAGTTGTTTGTTTTTTTTGATTCACCTTGTTAAATCCTTATAATGGGAGTGGATCAACGTCGTAATAAATGAGGGCGGAGGTTTTTTTCTCAATTTGGTTTATTGTGTTTTTGATAAAACACTATTTTGTTGAATATTTTATTGATAATAAATGACATAATTTCCTTGCATTGTCTTAAATATGTTAATTTATAAAATATTTGGGATTTGATCATTCATTTGAAAATTTGGTGAAATTTCCAGTTTTACCCTTTATAGTGCACTGTAGTATTGCGAAGATAAATATTTTGATATTAATTTTTTTAATTTTACCTTTTGTAAAAGTGTTCCTAACGTAATTTTCTACAACTTTTATTCAAGAAACTAGAGCTAAAGAGTGCATTTGTTTGTTGTAAATAGGTCATGAAGTCAATGGTGGTCTGGACACACCATAATTGAAAAGCTTCTGTATTTGGGCCATAAATCCTTCATATGGGCTTCTATTGCCCCTAAAGTTTAAGACGAGATATAGGACCCATATCCTCACATATGATCCTTCTGTAAGGAGAGTTGATTCACGCGTTTTGGTGGTCAAATGGGTGGTGCCAATTGGAATAAAATATTCATCCGAGATTACCCATTCACACTTGAAACCTATTTTAACCTAGCCTCCCCCATCACTCTATAAATTGGTGTTTTTTTCATTTTTTGGGGTTGGTAGGTGCATTGGAAATTTTAGGGCAGAGTATAAGTATAAGGCCCCAGCCTTAAACCTTACTTAATCTTGAGTTATTACAAGATTACACATTGAGGATCTTTTCGGGTTTAGAGTTTTAGAGAATTAGATCATAAAACTTGCATTACATTCCACATATAAACAAAGTGGTTACATAAAGATAGTATTCTTCATTCCCATCAATGGAAACACATTTAAAATAAAACATGGATTATTTCTTGACACATCCTTGACTCTATCATCTAATCATGTACCTTTCCCTTGACCTGTGAAAAACATTTCAAAAACTTGAGATGAGCATAAAAACTCAGTATGGGTTATAAAAAAACATGGAAAGGAAACATGAGTTCATATATACATAAGAATGAAATCATACTTTACCCATAAAACATAGGCACTTTAACATACCTCATACATAATACATAAAGGTAACTTGAGGCATTCATAACATTCTTACGTAGGGAGTAACCCTCTTGGTTACGTTTGGAATACCCATCACGGTATATTCCCTAAAATATATTCGGAGAAACCTTAACGTTTCACTCCTTCGCGTTACCCAATGCATTGGAGAGCTATATCAGGCTCACCCACCCTTAGTTTATCACGGAACCACCCGTCTTCATAATAATGCCCAAGAACCATAACATAATCGTATCACATAAAACATGCATAAAGGAAACATAACATTTCCACATTTCAATCACAAGATATCAATACAACACAAAAAACATTGTGAAAACCATTTTCAATACCAAAATAAAAGAAAAATAAAACATGGTATTTATTTTTCTTTTAAAAAGAAGGTATGGCTTGTAGAGGAAGCCGAAACTCAAATAACGGTCACGACGGCGGAGAAGTCGTTGTCACCGCATACGTACGACAAAAACATTCCCTTTTGTCGTTTAGTAAACGCTTCGTAATAAAAATATTCCTTTTGAATAAACGTAAAAGTCAAAGGGTTTTATACACCGTATAAAAGAAAGTTGTGTATAAAATAAAATATGCCTCAATGAAAGGAGATTGAGACGAAGTCCCATACCTCGAGTCCGACTTGACTCGATCGTTCTTTAACGTCCTGAATAATAAACTTGAGTTAATTTCTAATTGATTAAGAACCTTTTTAGAGTTAATTATTCCTTTTATATCACTTATTTCCATGTTATAAACATTATGTAACCAGTTATGTTAATAATGTTTGTTTTGTCGATATTTGGTTCTTAAGTCGAAAGTGGACTTCTTACAATTACATGTTGTTCGTGTGGTCAAAGGTTATTTATATCCAGAATGACATTCCTGATTTGGATATCATATATATCATATATATACATCATATACATGTATTTATAATATTACATAATCATTTAGAGGTAAGAAATGAAATGCACCGTTCATGGAGACGGTAAGCCGTACGTACGCATGAACGCTACTTTCATTTCTTTGTCATATTAATGGAATTAAAACTAAATGAGAGGTATGTATATTTTAATTCCAGAATTATATTCATCATTTAGATGTATTATTCATTATATATATCCATTATATACATATACTTTTAATAGTACATTACATTTGGGGATAAGAAATGAAATGCACCGTTCATGGAGACGGTAAGCCGTACGTACGCATGAACGCTACTTTCATTTCTATATCATACTTTAATAGAAAGAAATAATAATGATATAGAGGTATATTATAATTCCAGTATAACATCATATATAATAACTTTAAATCCATCCTTTACACGTCCCACATATGGCATTAACGAATCACATCACTTGAGGGGGCGGTAGTCCGCACTTCCTTAAATGAAGATATCGTGTTTACCCATAATGGAAACCATAAAGGTATGCCCAAAATGAAAAATAAAGAAGCTTAAAGAAAAAATAAACATATTATATATCATATATAAAAATAGTGACATCATAATGTCCACCTTTGAAGGTGTTAAATGAGTATTGAACAATCATCGTTTCGGGAGGCAGAATTTCGCCATCCACGGAAACCGTATGTTCTTTAACCATTTGATGTAGTTGTGTGAGAGTGTAGCTCGAATAAATCTTATAACAACATCCTAGTATATTGAATATACTGGTGTTGTTACAAAAGAATTAAATAAAAAGAGTTTAGAGGGTTGGAGAAGCAAAATAAAACAAATGAACAAGAGAGAATGAATTACCTTTAAAAGTTTAACTCCTTTTGATTTGAGCCTAAAGGATTCCTTTGAAAGGATTCTGCCCAAAGGGAATCCTCTAGGATGAGGAGAGGGATGTGGAGAGAGTAAATGGGCAGGGGTTGGCCGAGCCAAAGGCTTGAGGAGTGTGTGAAATGAGGTAGAGGTGGGGGCCTTTTATAAGAGGAGAGGAGGGGCACTTTTGGAAAGTAAAGAAATATTACTTTATTTGAAAATGTGTTTCGGTTTTAAAAGGTCCCACATTGATATAATTAGTGTATAAGGTGATAAGGGTTCTAAATCCACTCATCCAATTGGTTTTGGCCATGTGTAGGTTTTAGATTTTTCATTATCTTTCCATTTTATTTAAATTGTCAAATAATGATGTCATCGCTGCATCATTATTATGTCATAACTAATTTAATTTATTTAATGTCTAAAAATTATAAAAAAAATACTATTATGTAGGAAATATTTTTATCTTTCCAATTACTATTTATAATCAAAATTTGGACCTGTGTAACCCTACTTGAAAATTGTTTTAGTAAAACAACTCATGTTTGTGTCAATTTAATTTTAACATTAAATAAAAATTTATTTATGTCATTTCCCAACCAAAGTGTCTCCATGGGGTCCCCAAGTTGTCCCATGGCTTGTCTTGGTCGGACATGACTCACCCAATAAGTGTAGGACAAGTGTCATGGTGTTTTCACATTCTTATAATATCATTTTTACCTTAAATTACAATAATTACCTCTAATCGCGATTAAGAACTTAATAAGTTACTATTCACCAAAAAATTATTATAATCTCATTGAACCACATTTTACTTCTTAATGAAAACCATGTATGTCGGATTTTTGAAATTCAAAACACAAATATGGCAAAATTTCATTTAAACGGAAAATCAGTCTTTATAAGTACCACTTAGTGGTTTCACTATTCATCAAAAATTGAAGTTTTTTAGAAAATTACCAAAAATTCACCCTAAGCTATATTTGATATTACGAATTCAAAAATGAAGTCTATTTTACAAAATTCAAAACATATAAGTCACATTAATTAATTTAATAATTAATTCCCGTTGTCAGAGCAAATAGCGTGTTTTTATGAAACAATAAGTATCAAAAGATTGACACTAGTTTAAGTCCGATTTCAAAGTGAAATTAATTCCAACGACCACTATTGGATTTAATGGTAAAAATATTTTCTAATTTCACTTTAAAACCAATTCAAAAGATAATATAATAATATAAATATATTATATTAAAAATAGGTTTTGAATTAAAATACAACATTTTACACTATTCATTAAAAAATGAACTTTATCGAAAAGATACCAAAAATTCACCCAAAGTAAATTTTGATGTCCCGATTCTAAAGAAGAGCTATATTTGGTCCAATAAAATGTATAAGAGTGATCAAAACTATATTTAATGATAGTTCTCCATCAAAAGGCGATAAGTGAACCTTTAGTGAAAATTAGGGTATAAAAGCCTAAAATTGAACTCTTTTCGTATTTTAAGCCTTTATCTTTTATTGGATAAATGTAAAAACATTTAAAAACATATATAATCATATTTTAGTTATTTCTATCCATTCCCTCCAGTACAACGGCTACTTGTTAACTAACATTTAAAATAATATTATTTTATTACTTGTGTGCAACGTAAGTTTTCAAAGAAACTCATCATTGCGCACCGAGTACGCTATCGAACGTAGAAACCCCTTTTAATTAAAATTAATATTTAATTCGTAAATATTAATAAATATGAAAATTATTTATTCTTTATTTACCTGGGATGTTACAATAAGAGGATCCACTTCAATTATCCAACCATTTCAATAAGGGTAGCTCTTGAAGCAAGGATCCCTTCGACGAAGCCTTCTTCTTCTCCTTCGTGTTGTAATGCTTTTGTTTGTGAAATAAAATTATTTGTTCATCTTTTATTTCTTCTCTTTTCTTATTTTTGGTTTATATATTTGCTTCTCTTAATCTTCCTCTTTGGTCTGGAATTATTTAGTAGAAGTGTTATTGGGTTATAACCATTATAAACCTTTGCACATGCAAAACGCTTCTACGATGATTACGCCACCCATGGAAGAATAGTCTTTTAATAATCAATCTATCTTCAACCCTATTTATTTAATTATTTTGAATAATTGATCTACTATTATTCAATTAATATGATCTATGAATTGTGTTTTTAAATTGTAAGAAACTAAGAAAGCAATTGAATAATTAACACAAAAACACGCGAGGTTGAGATTTTCTGTAAATTGTGAGTGCGTGATCTTAATTGTTAATGAAAGACCACACGGGATAAATTTTTAGAGTTAAAATATAATCCCTAAACACAATTCATCCTAATTTCTAGAATGGATATGTGCTCTAATTAATCACAAACCATAACCTAACCTTAGAACAACAATCAAAGTAGGGTGCTGCGATTGCGTGTTCCGAAGCTAGCCTAGGGTTTAAGTAATTCAATCTTTGTGGTTAAGTTAACTCTTGTAGGGTTCGAGGGTTAAACATTTTGGGGATCATAATTAATTGGATATTGATTTAAATGATAATTATTAATAAGTAAATGAATAGGTAGAGTTAGATCGATTACATCTTTTAAAATATTTTCTAAAAAAACATCTTCTCGTTGTGATTTGTTAATCAACTTACATTTCAAAATTAAAAACAAAAAAAACAATATTCTTCCAGAAAACTTCTTCTAGATTTATAAACTATAAACAAACCCCATCCTTTAAACTAGTGTTTTAATTCAATTCTATTTTATTTTTAGAATACCATTAATAAGTTGTTAAATTCACTTCCTCCTTTGAGAGACGACCTTGGTCAGCTACTCTGCTGCACCTAAGTACCCCAAAATCACATTAATCATTTGAGGGAACCCACGACAGTGCTCTTTCAAATTGGAACTTTTTCTGGGGATTCATGTAATTATTTCAACCAATTAGAGGTATTTTATTTTATTTTACATTTTATTTTCTTCCTCTCTTCTTTCTTCCTTCTTTACCCAATCTGTTTTTTTCTTCTTCTTTTATTTTCTTCTACATATTTTTGGACCATCATCTCAAACTTATTATTTTTATTTTACTATGGTACACTTTCCTTCTTTTAATATTTCATTCATTTATGACACGAACTAATCCCGAAGATCTCTTAGATCATGACTCTGAGATTGAACGTAGCCTTAGGCCACGAATCAGACATTCTCAGTCTACAGGATGTTTCAACATTCAACTAGTTGGAGAATTACTCCAATATAATAACATTGAAATTGGAATCAATTCAAATTCAACCATAAAACAAGAACCAATGGATGAAAATAATGGAAATTAACTTAATAGAACCATTCGAGAATTGGTTTCACCTGATATTAACTATCAACTAAATTATATTGCATACCCATATCTCGAATATGACTTTGAACTGAAATCTGGGTTAATTCACTTACTTCGAAAGTTTCATGGCCTCTCTGGTGAGGATCCAAATAAACACCTTAAATAATTTATTGCGGTTTTCTCATATTTAAAACCAATAAATGTTTCAGAAGACCAAATAAAACTAAGAGAATTCCCATTCTCACTTGATGGAGCTGCGAAAGACTGGATGTCTTATTTACAACCCTAAGATGAACTTGTTGGAATGATTTAAAATGTCTTTTCTTTTAGATATTTTTTCCAGCATCGAGAACCACTTTCATTCGTAAGGAGATCTCAGGGTTCAAGCAAGCACATGGGGAGTCAATGTATGAGTATTGGGAGCTATTCAAGAAGTTATGTGCAAGCTGCCCACATCACCAAATCAGTGAGAAATTACTTATCCATTACTTCTTTGAAAGACTCACACCTATGGAGAGAAGCATGGTGGATGTTGCGGCTAGAGGAGCATTGGTGGAAAAGATACTAGTAGCTACACGTGCATTGATCAACAAGATGGCCCAAAACTCCCAAAAATTTGGCGATAGAGGTACACCACATGTTAGGGGAGTACATCAGGTAATTCCTTATTCTCATGAAAGTCATTTGATTGATACCAAGTTGGAAGAATTGACCACTATGGTGAGGCAGATTTATTTGGATCAAAATACATCCCAACCCACTCCTTCAAGGCCCGTGGTATTTGCACCGAGATAAGCCACCCAACTAACTGTTTCCCCCAACTCCAAGATACAGAAGATTGTGCAGCAGTGTTCCTTGGGAGACTATATCAGCAACAACAAAAACAACCATATCCCCAAAATAACTTTGATCCAACATACAAACAAGGCTGGAAAGATCAATCGGACATAAGTTATGGCTTTGGAAAACAACAAAGGACCCCATTTCAACAAAACTTCCAGGATCCTCCACCTTACCAGTAGGGTTTCCAACAACCCCAAAGAAGATTTGAACCCAAAACATCAAAAATCCAACAACAAGGGAATCCCCCACCTAAGGTAGATTCTAACACTGATGAACTTTTGAAGAAAATTGTTCTTAATGAACAGAATGAGATGAAGAGTCAAGGTTCAGAGCTAAGGGAGTTGAAGACTCAAATGAGCCAGATTGCCACCACCCTCCATGAACATGTGAGTATGAATTCTGGAAATCTACCATCCAAACTTACTCTAAATCCCAAGGGGAATGTCAGTTCCATCACATTGAGAAGTGGGAAGAAAACAAATGATACATCTTCTCCTATTGTACCACCTGGATTCACCTCAAATCCGGAGAAGACCCATTCCACATCAACTATTGAGCAACCTATAGAGAAAGATAAAGGTAAGAAAATGATTAATGATGTTCCTCCTAAACCCCTTACTTTTCCAAACAGGGTTGTTCAAAACAAGAAGATGTCTAATGAAGCAAAGAAATAGGAGGTTTTGGACACATTCAAGCATGTGGAGATCAACATTCCTCTACTTGAAGCCATTATCAAAATTCCAAGGTATGTGAAATTATTAAAAGAAATTTGTACCAATCGAAGAGGGCTCAAGGTAAATGAGAGGATCAATCTTAGAAGGAATGTGTCAGCACTCATTACACAAACTCTAGCAATACCAACAAGGTGCAAGGATCCTGGGACATTCACTATCCCATGCACCATAGGGTAGTTACACTTTTCTGATGCACTTTGTGATTTGGGAGCTTCCGAAAATGTGATGCCTCACTCTGTATTCTCTTATTTTCTGGTTAGTGAGCTGAAACTGACGAGAGTAGTGGTGCAGTTGGCAAAGAGAGCTATGGAATATCCATCGGGAGTTCATGAGGATATACCTTTCCGGGTATAAGACATGATCTTTCTAGTAGATTTATACATTCTTAACATAGAGGATAATCAGGTAAGTTCTCATGGCCCCATTATCTTAGGTAGGCCCTTCCTCAAAACTGCAAAAACTATCATAAATGTCAATGAGGGTACACTTTCCATTGAATTTAGGGACGAAGTTTTGATATTTAATGTTATGGATTCCATGAAGTACCCCTCATAGGATCATTCGGCATTTGTTATCTCCAATTTTAACTACCATGTAAAAACACCATGGAATTGGATTGTCCTATTCTTTGGGAGATTATGAGTATTGGTTCTAGTTTTATGTCTAAGAGTACTTCCACACCCATTTCTAAGGAACAAGTCTCTCTAAGATTTGATTTTGAAATGGAATCATATACTGATTTTGATCATGTGAACTCTAATTATGAAATGGATATTGTGTATGCTGATGGATTTGATGCTTTATTCTCTGATTTTGAGGATGTATATTCTGATACTAATGTTGTTTGTGCACATATTTCAGTTCCTTCTATGACACCATCCATACTCCACCCCCCTACACTAGAACTCAATCCATTTCCACCAAATCTCAAATAATCATACTTGTTAAGTGGTGAGAAATTACATGTTATCATTGCTAAAAATCTCCCTTTTGAACATGAAGAAAAACTTTTGAATCTTTTGAGAGAGTACATCAGGGAAATCAGGTGGACCTTGGCTAACATATCAGGTATTAGCCCCTACATTTACATGCATAGGATTATTTTGGAGGATGAGGCTAAACCGGTGAGTCAACCAAAAAAGAGACTCAATCCAACCCTTCTGGAGGTTGTTAAAAAAGAGGTTGAAAAAAATGCTCGAGGCAGGTACAATCTATCCCATTTCAGATTCTCCGTTGGTAAGTCCTATTTAAATTGTGCCAATGAAAAGTGGTGTTACTCTTGTTAAAAATGATAAAGATGAGTTAGTACCAATGAGGGTACAAAACAGTTGGCGTGTGTGTATTGATTATAGGAATGTAAATCAATCCACTCATAAGGACCATTTCCCACTTCCATTCATTGACCAGATGCTTGAGAGACTAGCTGGGAAGACACACTATTGTTTCTTGGATGGATTTTCTGGCTATTTTCATGTTCCCATTGCAGCAGAGGACCAGGAGAAGATGACATTCACCTGCCCATTCTGTACCTTTTCTTACCGAAGGATGCCATTTGGACATTGCAATGCCCCAGGTACCTTCCAGAGATGCATGGTGATTATTTTATCATATTTCATTGAGACCTGTATGGAGGTATTTATGGATGATTTTACAGTTTATGGATCCTCATTTGATGAATGTCTCTCTAGTTTGGGTGATGTGTTGAATCATTGTATTGAGAAATATCTAGTCTTAAATTTTGAGAAATGTGATTTCATGGTCGAAAAGGGAATTGTCTTTGGTCATATAGTCTCACAACATTCCATTGAAGTTGATAAATCTATGGTAGAAATTATCTCATCCCTTCCATATCCGACATGTGTGTGTGGTGTTCGATCATTCCTTGGACATGCTGGATTTTATCGATGCTTCATCAGTGATTTTAATTAGATTGCTCTAATCTTATCATGATTTCTTCAAAAAGATATTGACTTCAATTTTGAAGATTCATGCAGGGTATCATTTTATGAGCTAAAGAAGTGTCTGACCACTCCACCGATCATACAGCCCCTACGGTGGGACCTTCCATTTGAGCTTATGTGTGATATGTCCAACTTCGAGGTTGGAGATTTCTTATCTCAGAGGGTGGAGGGATGTTCACATGTGATTTCGTATGCATCGAGGACGTTGGATTCTTCCCAAAAAACTACACCACAACAGAAAAGGAGTTTCTTGCTGATATATTTTCTTTAGATAAATTTCGTTCATATTTATTGGGATCTAAAGTAGTTGTTTTTTCTAACCATGCAGCTTTGAGGTAACTCTTAAAGAAGATAGATACAAAGCCATGACTTATCCGTTGGATGCTCCTTCTTTAAGTGTTTGAAATCGAGATAAAGGACAAGAAGGGGTCAGAGAATTTGGTGGCATACCACATGAGTAGGCTTACTCACACACTAGAGGGTGACACCTTGGACCAGGTACCACTTCGGGACACTTTCCCTAATGAGCATCTGTATACCATCATAGGTATGCATCCTTGGTATTCTGATTAAGTTAATTACATTGTTTCCTCTAAAATAAAAACAAATTTGAAGAAGCATAAAGTCCAAAAATTAAAAATTGAGTCTAGGTTTTATGTGTGGGATGATCCTTACCTCTGGCGCATGTGTAGTGACCAAGTCATTAGAAGGTGTGTTCCTGATCATGAGTTTGAGTCTTTTTTGCATTTCTGTCATACACTTGCTTGTATTGGACACTTTGGACCCCTACGGACAGCTAGGAATATTTTGGACTCTGAATTATATTTTCCTAGATTATTCCATGATGCCCATGTGTTTTGTAAGTCATGCTCTCATTTCCAACATACTCGGAACATTTCTAGGAGACATGAGATTCCCCAACAACCCATACTATTCTATGAGATTTTTGATGTATGGGGCATTGATTTTATGGGTCCTTTTCCTAGTTCATTTGGATATTTTTAAATTTTGGTTTTTGTTGATTATGGGAGTAAATGGGTGGAGGCCAAGGCCACCAGGGCTGACGATTCTCATGTTGTTGTAGATTTTGACAAGGCTCAAATTTTCTGCAGGTTTGGAGTACCAAAGGCCATCATTAGTGACCAAGGGACACACTTTTTCAATAGAAATTTTTCTTCCATCCTTCGAAAATATGGGGTGACACACAAAACATCAACACCATACCACCCCCAAACAAATGGCCAGGCTGAGGTTTGAAATCGTGACTTGAAACAGATTTTAGAGAAAACCGTGCAGCCAAATAGGAAGGATTGGAGCAAGCGCTTGGATGATGCATTGTGGGATTATAGGACAGCGTACAAGACACCCATTGGTATGTCCCCATTTTGGATTGTTTTTTGGAAATCATGTCATCTCCCCGTGGAATTTGAGCATCAGGCTTATTGGGCTATGAAGAAATGTAACATGGATTTGGCCGAAGCTGGAATCCAAAGGAAGCTGCAAATTAAAGAGATTGAGGAGATTAAATTGTCTTCATATGATAACTCAAGGATCTATAAGGAAAAATCAAAAATATCTCATGATATAATGATCCAACAAAAGGAGTTTCATGTTGGAGAGAAAGTCCTTCTCTACAGTTCACGACTGAAGCTGATGCCTGGTAAGTTGTGTTCCAGATGGTTAGGTCCTTATATTATATCTAATTTATTTCCTTATGGTGTAGTGGAGATAAAAAAAGAGGACACTGGAAGGAGATTTACATTCAATGGGAAACGTTTGAAGAGATACATTGAGGGACTTCCTACTAATGCAGTAGATTTTATCACACTGCATGACCCCATCATCACTTGAGCACATCAGGCTGTTCCTAACCCTTTCACTTTTATATTATTTGTCCTACTTAAAAATTATGCATTTAATGTGCATATATCATCTCATGGATTCACAATGAGGACAATGAAATATTTTAAGTGTGGGGGAGGGAACATATTAGTTAGTAAGTTCAATTTTTTTCCTGTTAAAAAAACAAAAAATTGTCTGTTTTTCAAATTTTGTGTGTTTATTTTTCAATTTTCTTTGTGCTTTTGAAAATTTTGAGCTGAAATGATTCTCATCACAATTTTGAAATTCATATTAATGAGTGATAAAATTTATCCCATGAAACTGAGCTTAAATAAATGTTGAAAATGACTTTGTTTCAAGTTCAAATATTTAGTAATTTCATGAAAATTACATTGAATTTTTAATACCATGCCACATCTTAGTGTCTTTATATTTGAAACCACATTCCTGTGAGGCTTCTAAACCATTATTTTCATATTCTGTACATTCACCTCAATTTTTGAGAGAACCAAACCATACTTGATTTAACAATAATTTTATCTATTCCTATCGAAACTTGAGTGTTTGAGGTACTTGTGTTTAAATGATTGATGCATTTGTTTTGTATTAAAGCCCCTTATTTCAAAGAATCCTTTTTTATAATTTCCCACCTTGAACATTTAATCCTTGTATCCCTTAGAAGCCATGAACATCCTGTTAGGTTAGCCAAATTACAAGCCAATTTTCCCTATCCAACCAACTCTTGAAGTGAAATTGCATAATCTAGTTGATCTTAAGTGTGGGGGAAGCAATGTTGTGTTGTGATACAACATTCTGTGATACTTTGGGTGGAAAATTAAATTATATAGAGATGTGTTTGCTTTTTAATACAATAATTTTATTTAAAGATGTGCCTTTTTTGGACATTTCATGACAAGTGAAGCTATGCCTTTTCTGGAGCATCTAATATAGGTATAAAGTTGTGCCTATCTGGAACTTTCAAGAAAATCATGTTTGAGAAGATTGACATTTTTTATGTTGAAATGATGAATGGTGTAAACTATTCATGACTTTTCATTATGATGGAGCTGAATTGATACTATGGGTATTGAGTAGAAGACCATATTTAAGTGAAAATTAGATTAATGTAATTTTGCTTCAAAAATAGTTAAGCCCTCCTCATTCAGCCTCAGAATTTTTCACACCTTAATCCTACCAAACGAAAGCCACAGAACAACCCTGAAAAGTCCTCAAGATAAACTTACGTCCTTGACTCACATCGGGTGGCGATTTAGAAATTTATCAAGCCTATGGTGACCCTCGTATGAGTTTGGATGAGAAAGACATTGCAAAAACAATTTGACATTTGTGTGATAAGAGAAAATTTAAGTGAGGTAAGTGTTTTGTGCATGGGAGGATAAATAAAGTGGAATTATATTGAATGATATAAATTAAGAACATTAAATAATGGTTTTTTATGAGGTATGATATCTTTTTTTTATGGTGTGTAATTGTTTGATCTTAATGATATGTGTTTTAAAATTTGGTTAGATTTGATATTGATGTTTACTTGACAAGAGGTTTTTCCCAGGAGTGCGAAATGGTAAGTGTGGGGGAGTTGGTAAAACACTATTTTGTTGAATATTTTATTTATAATTAATGTCATAATTTCCTCACATTGTGTTAAATATGTTTATTTATAAAATATTTTGGATTTGATCATTCATTTGAAAATTTGGTGAAAATTCTAGTTTTACACTTTATAGTGCATTGTAGTATTTTGAAGATAAATATTGTGAAATTTGTTATATGAATTTATAATTTTGTAATAGTGTTCCTAACTTAATCTTCTAAAACTTTTATTCAAGACAATAGATCTAAAGAGTGCATTTGGTTGTTGAAAATGGGTCAAGAAGTCAAAGGTGGTTTGGACACGCCATATTTGAAAAGCTTCTATATTTGGGCCATATATCCTTCATATTGGCTTGGATGGCACCCAACATTTAAGATGAGATGGAGGACCCATATCCGCACATATTATCCTTCTGGAAGAAGAGCTGATTCACGCTTTTTGGTGTCCAAATAGGCGGTTTAATTTGGCATAATATATTTAGCCGAGATTCCTCATTCACATTTGAAACCTCTTTTAACCTAGCCTCTACATCACTCTATAAATTGGTTTTTTATCATTTGGTGGGGTTGGGACGTGCATTTAGAAGTTTAGGGTAGAGGATAAGTGTATCCACTTAAATTATCCAACCATTTCAATAAGGGTAGCTCTTGAAGCTTGGATCCCTTCGATGAAGCCTTCTTCTTCTCCTATGTGTTGTAATGATTTTGTTTGTGTAATAAAATTCTTCATTATTCTTTTATTTATTATCTTTTATTATATTTTTTTAAATATTTTCTTCTCTTAGTCTTCCTCTTTGGGCTGTAATTTTTGAGTAGAAGCGTTATTGGGTTATACCCATTATAAACCTTTGCACATGCAAAACGCTTCTACGATGATTACGCCACCCATGGAAGAGTAGTATTTTAGTAATAGATCTATCTTCAACCCTATTCATTTAATTATTTTGAATCATTGATCTATGGTAATTCAATTAATATGATCCATTAATTGTGTTTTTAAATTGTAATAAACTAAGAAAGCAATTGAATAATTAACACAAAAACACGCGAGGTCGAGATTTTGTGTAAATTATGAGAGCGTGATATTAATTGGTAATGCAAGACCACACGGGATAAATTTGTAGAGTTAAAATATAATCCATAAACACAATTCATCCTCATTTCCAGAATGAATATGTTCTCTAATTAACCACTGATCATAAGCTAACCCTAGAACAACAATCAAAGTAGGGTGCTGCGATTGTGTGTTCCGAAACTTGCCTAGGGTTTAAGTAATTCCATATTTGTGGTTAAGTTAACTCTTATAGGGTTTGAGGGTTAACAAATTAGGGGATCATAATTAAGTGGATATTTATTTAAATGATAATTATTAATAAGTAAATGAAGAGGTAGAGTTAGATCGATTACACCTTTTAAATTATTTTCTGAAAAAACATCTTCTCGTTGTGCTTTGTTAATCAACTTACATTTCAAAATTTAAAACATAAAAATTAAAATATTCTTCTAGAAAACATCTTATAGATTTATAAACTATAATCAAACCCCATAAATTAAACTATTTCTTTAATTCAATTCTATTTTTTTAGAATACATTTAATAAATTGTTAAATTCACTTCCTCCTTTGAGAGACGACCTTGGTCAGCTACTCTGCTGCACCTAAGTACCCCAAAATCACATTAATCATTTGAGGGATCCCACAAAAGATCTCTTTCAAATTGGCACCGTTGCCAAGGATTCAAGTAATTATTTCAACCAATTATAGGTATTTTATTTTATTTTACATTTTATTTGCTTCCTCTATTCTTTCTTCCTTCTTTAACCAATCTGTTTTTTTTCTTCTTCTTCTTTTATTTTCTTCTACAACTTTTTAGACCATCATCTCAAACTTATTTTTTTTTTACTATGGTCTAATTTCCTTTTTTTCATATTTCATTGATTTATGACAAGAACTAATCCCGAATATCTCTTAGATCTTGACCCTGAGATTGAACGTAGCCTTAGGGCATGGATCAGACGTTCTCAATCTACAGGAAGTTTCAACATTCAACCATTTGGAGAATTAATCCAATATCAGAACATTGAAATTGGAATCAATTCAAATTCAACCATAAAACAAGAACTAATGGCTAACAATAATGGAAATGAACTTAATAGAACCATTCGAGAATTGGTTTCACCTGATATTAACTATGCACCAAATTGTATTGTATACCCAAATCTCGAATAGGACATTGAACTAAAATCTGGGTTAATTCACTTACTTCCAAAGTTTCATGGCCTCTCTGGAGAGGATCCCAATAAACACCTTAAATAATTTAATGTGGTTTTCTCAAATTTAAAACCAAGAAATGTTTTAGAAGATCAAATCAAACTAAGAGCATTCCAATTCTCACTTGATGGAGCTGCAAAAGACTGGATGTATTATTTACAACCTGAAGATGTAACTTGTTGGAACAATTTAAAATGTCTTTTCTTGCAGAGATTTTTTCCAGAATCGAGGACCACTTCCATTAGTAAGGAGATCTCAGGGATCAGGAAAGAACAAGGGGAGTAAATGTATGAGTATTGGGAGCGATTCAAGAAATTGTGTGAAAACTATCCACATAACCAAATCAGTGAGAAATTACTCATCCAGTACTTATATGAAGGACTCACACCTATGGAGAGAAGCATGGTGGATGTTGCAGCTAGAGGATTATTGGTGGTAAAGAAACCAGTAGCTGCACGTGCATTGATCGACAAGATGGCCCAAAACTCCCATCAATTTGGCGATAGAGGTACACCACATGTCAGGGGAATACATCAGGTAAGTCCTTATTCTCTTGAAAGTCATTTGATTGATACCAAGTTGGAAGAATTTACCCCTATGGTGAGGCATATTTCTTTGGCTCAAAAGACATCCCAGCCCACTCCTTCAAGGCCTTGTGGTATTTTCAATGAGACAATCCACCCAACTGACTGTTGCCCCCAACTCCATGAAACAGAAGATTGTGCAGCAGTGTTCCCTGGGAGACCATATTAGCAACAACAGCAACAACCATATCCCCAAAAGAAGTTTGATCCAACATACAACCAAGGGTGGAAAGATCAATCGGACATGAGTTATGGCTCTGGACAACAATAAAGGCCCCCCATTCAACAAAACTTCCAGCAGCCTCCACCTTACCAGCAGGGTTTCCAACAACCCCAAAGGAGATTTGATGCCCAAACAACAACAATCCAATAAAAAGGGAATCCCCCACCCAAGGTAGATTCTAACACTGATGAAATTATGAAGAAAATTGTTCTTAATCAATAGAATGAGCTGAAGAGTCATGGTTCAGAGCTAAGGGAGTTGAAGACTCAAATGAGCTAGATTGCCACCACCCTCCATGAACTTATGAGTAAGATTTATGGAAATCTACCATCCCAACCTACTCCAAATCCCAAGGAGAATGTTAGTTACATCACATTGTGAAGTAGGATGAAAAAAAATGATACATATGCTCCTATTGATCCACCTGGATTCACCTCAAATCCAGAGAAGCCCCATTCCACATCAACTGATGAGAAACCCAAGGAGAAAGATAAAGGTAATAAAAATATTAATGATGTTCCTCCTAAACCCCTTCCTTTTCCAAACAGGGTTGTTCAAGTCAATAAGATGGCTGAAAAAGCAATGAAAAAGGAGGTTTTGGACACATTCAAGCGTGTGGAGATCAACATTCTTCTACTTAAAGCCATTAAGAAAATTCCAAGGTATGAGAAATTCTTAAAAGAAAATTGTACCAATCAAAGAGGGCTCAAGGGAAATGAGAGGATAAATCTTGGAAAGAATGTGTCAGCACTCATTACACCAACTCTAGCAATGCCAACAATGTGCAAGGATCCCAGGACATTCACTATCCCATGTTCCATATGGGATTTACACTTTTCTGATGAAATTTGTGATTTGGGAGCATCCATAAATGTGATGCCTCACTCTGTATTCTCTTATTTGCTAGTTGGTGAGCTGAAACTGACGAGAGTAGTGGTGTAGTTGGCAAATAGAGCTATGGAATATCTAGCGGGAGTTCTTGAGGATGTACTTGTCCGGGTAAGAGACATGATCTTTCCAGCAGATTTATACGTTCTTAACATGGAGGATGATGAGGTAAGTTCTCATGCCCCCATTATCTTTGGTAGGCCCTTCCTCAAAACTGCAAAAACTATCATAAATGTCAATGAGGGTACACTTTCCATGGAATTTGGGGATGAAGATGTGATATTTAATGTTATGGATTCCATGAAGAACCCCTCAGAGGATCATTCTACATTTGTTATCACTCATTTTGAACCACCAAGTAAAAACACCATGGAATTGTATTGTCCTATGCTTAGGGATATTATGAGTATTGGTTCTAGTTGGATGTCTAAGAGTACTTCCACACCCATTTATAAGGAACAAGACTCTCTAAGATTTGATTTTGAAATGGAATAATATTCTGATTTTGATCATGTGAACTCTAATTATGAAATGGCTATTGAGTATGATGATGGATTTGATGCTTTATTTTCTAATTTTGATGATGTATATTCTGATACTGATGCTGTTTGTGCACATATTTCAGTTCTTTCTATGACACCATCCATACACCACCCCCCTACACTGGAACTCAAGCCATTGCCACCAAATATCAAATACTCATACTTGTTAAGTGGTGAGAAATTACCTGTTATCATTGCTAACAATATCCCTTTTGAACATGAAGAAAAACTTTTGAATCTTTTGAGGGAGAACATCAGGGAAATCGAGTGGAACTTGGCTGACATATCAAGTATTAGCCCCTCCATTTTCATGCATAGGATTCTTTTGGAGGATGAGGCTAAACTGTTGAGGCAACCACAAAGGAGACTCAATCCATTCTTTCTAGAGGTTGTTAAAAAAGAGGTTGAAAAAATGCTCGTGGCAGGTATAATCTATCCCATTTCAGGTTCTCAGTGTGTAAGTCCTATTCAGATTGTGCCTAAGAAAAGTGGTGTTACTGTTGTTAAAAATGAGAAAGATGAGTTAGTTCCGATGATGGTACAAAACAGTTGGTGTGTGTGTATTGATTATAGGAAACTAAATCAATACACTTTTAAGGACCATTTCCCACTTCCATTCATTGACCAGATGCTTGAAAGACTAGCTGGGAAGACACACTATTGTTTCTTGGATGGATTTTCTGGGTATTTTCATGTTCCCATTATAGCAGAGGACCAGGAGAAGATGACATTCACCTGCCCATTCAGTACATTTTCTTACCGAAGGATGCCATTTGGACTTTGCAATGCCTCAGGTACCTTACAGAGATTCATGGTGAGTATTTTCTCATATTTCATTGAGACCTAGATAGAGGTATTTATAGATGATTTTATAGTTTATGGATCCTCGTTTGATGAATGTGTCTATAGTTTGGGTGATGTGTTGAATCATTGTATTGAGAAGAATCTGGTCTTAAATTTTGAAAAATGTTATTTCATGGTTGAAAAGGGAATTGACTTAGGTCATATATTCTCACAACATGGAATTGAAGATGATATATCTAAGGTAGACATTATTTCATCCCTTCCATATCCTACATGTGGGTGTGATGTTCGATCATTCCTTCGACATGATGGATTTTATCGACGCTTCATTAGAGATTTTAGTAAGATTGCTCTACCATTATCTCGATTTCTTCAAAAAGATATTGAATTCAATTTTGATGATTCATTCAGGGTATCATTTGATGAGCTAAAGAAGTGTCTGACCACTCCGCCGATCATACAGACCCCACGGTGGGACCTTCCATTTGAGCTTATTTGTGATGTGTCCAACTTCGTGGTTGGAGTTGTCTTATCTTATAGGGAAGAGGGATGTTTTCATGTGATTTCATATGCATCGAGGATGTTGGATTCTTCCCAATAAAACTACACAACAACAGAAAATGAGTTTTTTGCTGTTATATTTTCTTTAGAGAAATTTCGTTCATATTTATTGGGATCTAAACTAGTTGTTTTTTCTGACCATGCAGCTTTGAGGTACCTCCTAAAAAAGCCAGATGTAAAGCCATGACTTGTCCGTTAGATTCTTCTTCTTCAAGAATTTTACATCGAGATAAAGGACAAGAAGGGGTCATAGAATTTGGTGGCAGACCACATGAGTAGGCTTACTCACACACTAGAGGGTGACACCTTGGACCAGGTACCACTTCAGGACACTTTCCCTATTGAGCATCTCTATACCATCTCGGGTATGCATCCTTTGTATTCTGATTTAGTTAATTACATTTTTTCTTCTGAAATCCTAGAAAATTTGAATAAGCATCAAGTCCAAAAATTAAAATGTTAGTCTAGGTTTTATGTGTGGGATGATCCTTACCTCTGGCGCATGTGTAGTGACCAAGTCATTAGGAGGTGTGTTCCCGATAATGAGTTTGAGTCTGTTTTGCATTTCTATCAATAAATTTCTTATGGTGGACACTTTGGACCCTGACGGACAGCTAGGAATGTTTTGGACTCTGGATTATATTGGCCTAGCTTATTCCATGATTCCCATGTGTTTTGTAAGTCATGCTCTCATTGCCAACACACTGGGAACATTTCTAGGAGACGTGAGATGCCCCAACAACCCATACTATTCTGTGATATTTTTGATGTATGGGGCATTGATTTTGTGGGTCCTTTTCCCAGTTCATTTGGATTTTTGTATATTTTGGTTGCTGTTGATTATGGGAGTAAATGGGTGGAGGCCAAGGCCACGAGGACTGATGATTCTCATGTTGTAGTTCATTTTGACAAGGCTCAAATTTTCTGCAGGTTTGGAGTACCAAAGGCCATCATCAGTGACCAAGGGAAACACTTTTTCAATAGGAATTTTTCTTCCCTCCTTCAAAAATATGGGGTGACACACAAAACATCAACACCATACCACCCCCAAACAAATGGCCAGGCTGAGGTTTGAAATCGTTAGTTGAAACAGATTTTAAAGAAAACTGTGCAGCCAAATAGGAAGGATTGGAGCAAGCACTTGGATGATGCATTGTGGGCTTATAGGACAGCATACAAGACACCAATTATTATGTCCCCATTTCAGATTGTTTTTGGGAAAGCAGGGCATCTCCCCATGGAAGTTGAGCATTGAGCTTATTGGGCTATAAAGAAATGTAACATGGATTTGGCCCAAGCAGGAATCCAAAGGAAGCTGCAAATTCAAGAGCTTGAGGAGATTCAATTGTCTTCATATGAGAACTCAAGTCTCTATAAGGAAAAATCAAAAGAAACTCATGATATAATGATCCAACAAAAGGAGTTTCATGTTGGAGAAAAATTCCTTCTCTACAGTTCATGACTGAAGCTGATCCCTGGTAAGTTGCGTTCCAGATGGTTAGGTCCTTATATTATATCTAATGATTTTCCTTATGGTGCAGTGGATATCTCACAAGAGGACACTGGAAGGAGATTTACATTCAATGGGCAACGTGTGAAGAGATACATTTAGGGACTTCCTACTAATGTAGTGGATTTTATCACACTGCATGACCCCATCATCACTTGAGCACATCAGGATGTTCCTAACCCTTTCACTTTTATATTATTTGTCCTACTTAAAAATTATGCATTTTATGTGCATATATCATCTCATGTATTCTCAATGAGTACAATGAAATATTTTAAGTATGGGGGATGGAACCTTTTAGTTAGTAATTTCAATTTTTTCCTGTTAAAAAAAATTGTGTGTTATTCAAATTTTGTGTGTTTATTTTTCAATTTTCTTTGTGTTTTTGAAATTTTTGAGCTTAAATGTTTCTCATCACAATTTTTTAATTCATATCAATGAGTTAAACAATTTAACCCATGAAACTGAGCTTAAATGAATGCTAAAAATGACTTTGTTTCAAGTTCAAATATTTAGTAATTTCATGAAAAGTACATTGAATTTTGAATCCCATGCCACATCTCACTATCTTTATAATTGAAAAACTTTCCTGTGAGGCTTCTAAACCATTATATTCATATTCTTTACATTCACCTCACTTCTTGAGAGAACCAGACCATGATTGATTTAACCATAATTTGATCTATTCCTGTTAAAACTTGAGTGTTTGAGGTACTTGTGTTTAAATGATTGAGGCATTTGTTTGGTATTAAATACCCTTATTTCAGATAGTCCTTTTTTATAATGGCCCACCTTGAATATTTAATCCTTGTACCCCTTAGAATCCATGCACAGCCTGTTATGTTAGCCACATTACAAGCCAATTTTCCCTATCCAACCAACTCTTGAAGTGAAATTTCATAATCTAGTTGAACTTAAGTGTGGGGGAAGCTATGTTGTGTTTTGCTACAACATTCTGTGATACTTTGGGTTAAAAATTAAATTCTAAAGAGATGTGTTTGATTTTTAAGACAATAATTTTATTGAAATCTTTGGCTTTTCTGGAGATTTCATGACAAGTGAAGCTATGCCTTTTCTGGAGCTTCTAATTGAGGTAGAAAGTTGTGCCTATCTGAACTTTCATGAAAATCATGTTTGAGAAGATTGACATTTTTTATGCAGAAATGATGAATGGTGTAAACTCTCCATGACTTTTCATGATGATGGAGCTGAATTGATGCTATGGGTATTAAAGAGAAGACCATATTTAAGTGAAAATTAGATTAATGCAATTTTTCTTCAAAAAGAGTACTACCCTCCTCATTCAGCCTCCTAATTTTTCACACCTTAAACCTACCAACCAAAAGCCACAGAAAAACCCTAAAAAGTCCTCATGATAAACATACGTACTTGAATCACATCGGGTGGAAATTTAGGAATTTATCAAGCCTATGGTTACCCTTTTATGATTTTGGATGAGAAAGACATTGCAAAAAAAAATTGACATTTGTGTGATAAGAGAAAATTCAAGTGAGGTAAGTGTTTTTTGCATGGGAGGATAAATAAAGTGGAATTATATTTAATGATATAAATTAAGAACTTGAAATAATGGTTTTTTATGAGGCGTGATATCTTTTGTTTTATGGTGTGTAATTGTTTGATCTCAAGGATATGTGTTTTAAAATTGAGTTTGATTTGATATTGATGTTTATTTGACATGAGGTTTTTCCTAGGAGTGAAAAATGGTAAGTGTGGGGGAGTTGATGAAACACTATTTTGTTGAATATTTTATTGATAATAAATGACATAATTTCCACAAATTGTGTTTAATATGTTTATTTATAAAATATTTGGGATTTGATCATTCATTTGAAAATTTGGTGAAAATTCCAGTTTTATTCTTTATAGTGCGCTGTAGTATTTTCAAAGATAAATGTTTTGATATTTATTATTTGAATTTTAAAATTTGTAATAGTGTTACTAACTTAATCTTCTACAACTTTTATTCAGGACACTAGAGCTAAAGAATGTGTTTGGTTGTTGAAAATGGGTCATGAATTCAATGGTGGTCTGGACACTCCAAAATTGAGAAGCTTCTGTATTTGGACCATAAATCCTTCATATGGGCTTGGATTGCGCCCAAATTTTAAGAGGAGATATACGACCCATATTGGCACATATGATCCTTCTAGAAGAAGAGATGATGCATGCGTTATGGTAGTAAAATGGGCAGTTTAAGTTGGCATAAAATATTTGGCCGAAATTCCCCATTCACACTTGAAACCTCTTTTAACCAAGCCTCCCCATCACTATATAAATTGGTGTTATTATTATTTTTCGGGGTTGGGATGTAAAATTGGAAGTTTAGGGCATAGAAGAAGTGGATCCACTCCAATTCTCTAACCATTTCAATAAGGGTAGCTCTTGAAGCAAGGATCCCTTCGACGAAGCCTTCTCCTTCTCCTTCATGTTGTAATGCTTTTGTTTGTGTAATAAACTTCTTTGTTCTTCTTTTATTTCTTCTATTTTCTTCTATATTGTTTAAATTTATTCTTCTATTAGTATTCCTATTTATTCTGGAATTATTTAGTAGAAGCGTTATTGGGTTATACCAATTATAAACCATTGCACATGCAAAACGCTTCTACGATGATTACTCCACCCATGGAAGAGTAGTCTTTTAGTAATCGATCTATATTCTACCATCTTAATTTAATTATTTTGAATCATTGAGATACTGTAATTTACATAATATGATCCATGAATTGTGTTTTTAAATTTTAAGAAACTAAGAAATCAATTGAATACTTAACACAAAAACACACGAGGTCGATATTTTGTGTAAATTGTGAGAGCGTAATCTTAATTGGTAATGCAAGACCACACGGGATAAATTTGTAGAGTTAAAATATAACCCCTAAACACAATTCATCCTCATTTCCAGAATGTATATGTGCTCTAATTATCCACTGACCATAAGCTAACCTTAGAATAACAATCGAAGTAGGGTGTTGCGATTGCATGTTCCGAAGCTAGCCAAGGGTTTAAGTAATTCCATCTTTCTAGTTAAGTTAAATCTTGTAGGGTTCAAGGGTTAACAAGTTAAGGGATCATAATTAAGTGGATATCGATTTAAATTATAATGATTAATAAGTAAATTAATAGGTATAGTTAGATCGATTACACCTTTTAAAATATTTTCTAAAAAAACATCTTCTCGTTGTGCTTTGTTAATAAACTTACATTTCAAAATTAAAAACAAAAAATATAAAATCTTCTTCTAGAAAACTTCTTCAATATTTATAAACTATAAACAACCCCCATCCTTTAAACTTGTGTTTCAATTAAATTCTATTTTATTTTTAGAATACCTTTAATAAGTTGTTAAATTCACTTCCTCCATTGAGAGAGGACCTTGGTCAGCCACTCTGGTGCACCTAAGTACCCCAAAATCACATTAATCATTTGAGGGCACCCACGATAGCTCTCTTTTAGTTTTCTTCCTCCTTTATTTTTGTTCTTCACATTATTCATGGGGTGATAAACAGAAGATCATTGCTCATCTATTTCACAATGCAAAGATCCCAAATTGTAGATCTCACATCATAACGACCAAGCGAAGGTGAGACGAAGATGTCAGACGATGAATTGGATCAGATCGGGAGAGACCGTTCTTCAGGTGTTCTTCGCACAAGTGGATTGATATGTGTTTTCAGAGCCAATTGGAGGTTTGAAACCAATGGAATTGGCTACATGGTGTCTGGGAAGCCAAAACTCTTTAGTTTCATGGTGATCGGGCAGCTGGATCGAAGAACGAAGCATCCCCCAGAGCACCGGATAAAGAACTAAATTTTCTAGAATTTCCCAAAGAACACTGTGTGTATCCCTAAGAATATTCCATGTGGAACTGTCTCAACAGTGGCTAGGGTTCCTTGATGCACGAAGTGATTATACGACGTCTTCCCCAAAGAACGCGGCATGTGGGACCTTTCGTGGACTCAGCGTGTATCCTGGGTGATACACGGACACGGGATAGAGTACACAGTCGCATACTCCACCACATGGCTAGACCAGGCTGGATGCATGGGTTATCCTGTGTACAGCTAACATGGGATGGCGCACACTAGATAAATATATGTATGGGCCCATGGCCGTGTACACAAAGCCGGACCCAGTTACTTGGACACGACATGTGATCTTTATTACACACCATGTACTGACCTTTCTACATGAAAAGAATTTTGACACAAACCGTTGTACATGTGAAATTTTCGGGGTCAGAAGACATGGTGTGTGACACTTCTACACACCATGTACTTTTCAGTACATGGATTCATCGTCTTTCCCATCATATCATGGGAATTTTTGGTTTGAGTTAGTGCCCCTTTTTATCATTCCCTAGAAGTACAGGTATCGTTTCCTTCTATATGAGTATGGTCCATTCGGCAGGACTTTCCGAGATAGAATCAGGTATCCCTCTGAGATGCCTGTAGCGAGATCCTCTATACATTCCTAACCAAGGTAGAGTCAAATATCGACATTACTATCCCCACAAGACATCGATCCTCTACATAGAAGGTGAATACAGTTGAGTCATGGTTCGGGCCCAACTAGGACGGGTCATGACAGAGTGGTATTAGAGGTTGTCGATTCTACCATAGAACCAAGAGTCTGTGTGTTTGGTTTAGGGAAATAGTGTTAAGTGTTTTGGGCTCAGCTTTCCATCCAGAGAGTCCAGTGTTGGTGTGGGCGGCCGAAATATCCATACATTAGGACTCTGATAACCTTATTTTTGACTCGGTACATAAAAACACTAGTTGCGGGGAAATAAGAGATTGGTAGATGCATCATATAAGAAAGGGTTGTGTTTTCCTTGTCCTTTTTTCAGTTATCCAGATATACTCTTTGATCATGGTACATATTTTCCCTTTTAGGATCCATATGTGATGCATACCTATTAGGATTCAGCAGCATGGTTGCACGCACGCGCGTCGTTGGGCATGGGTGAAAAATTAAAATTTATAACCTACTTACTACTTAGGACAATGGAAAGATTGGGTCAAACCACTTGGTGGCCTAATTTTGTTCTTGGTGATCTAAAAAATAAACTTAACAAAAACACACACAAAAAAACAAAATCAGTAGCTGGTGGTGAAGTGGAGCGATTAAAAACAATCATGTGAGGATGTGAAGGTGTTGGGGAATGCACAAGGGATAGGCAAGACTACAAGAGAGCATGTGGGGTAAACAACCAATATATGAGAAGGGGGAGAAGTCCACTGGTCGATTAGATATTTATTAACCTCATTCATGCACTGATGTTTAAGAAATATGGATCTGAATTAAAGTAACTATACAGATTTTTTGTCTGGTCAGTTTGTGACGAAATAACCATTATAGCCCTTTGACTGTAAGAATCATTCAATCCAATGGAGTTATGAAGTCCGATGTCACTGGGCTAAACTTTTCAATTGAGTTTAGTGTGTCTCTCTCATTTGAGAATTACTCACTTGTCAATAAGACCCTCATATTGAAATAGTTTTCATTAAGATTCAATCTAGATCAGTTTTCACTCAACCTTGTTGTTTTGAGAATAAATTTGTTCTGCAAAAAGTGAGAGAGATGTTCCAAAAAATGGTGCAGTGTATAAATAAGAGTAAACAAAATCTAACCAGCCATCTTACCCCACCCCAAAAGGTGTTTAGGTGGACATAATGGTTGTTTTTAGTGCAAATATAGAATTAAAATCAAGGAAGTTCATGTTGAAATATGTTGTAGAAAAATAGAGCACAAAGAAAATAAACAATGTTCGTCTTCCTGATTGATCTTCTAAAAACTTTAATTCCAATAACCTGATGGTGGAAGCGATGTTGGATTTTTCTCGATGTCTCGACCTGGGAATCGAGGTATGTAAAATGCTTATCTGGTGCTTAGATGCCTCTAATATGCTAGCCTCTTTGATTCTGTATGTTCCTCCTACTGTACTCTCTGAGTTTGGATTGATAACCCTCTGTCCCACCTCCTTCCCCTCTGTGTTTGTATGATCTCATGCCCTTCATGAATGCTAATGACCCATTCGAAGTCTCTGGAATGCTTCCAGAGGTGTTCCCCAGCCTCTACATGGAGCTTTCACAGTTCCACATCTCCCACACGGGTCACCGAAGCAGTTTCTTCTAACTGAATGATGAGCGTGCGCACGCCAAGCTACAACCCTCCCTCTTCAAAAAAAGACACATGAGTCAGATACGAAAATAATGAAACTCTATTTATATATACTATATATTATATGACTACATAAAATTAATTAAAATACTAATATCTATCATTATTATTACTAATATACATAAATATATATAATTACTACTAAAATTTTATTTAATTTAATATTATTAGTAAATATTATATTATTCAGATTAATTATTATATACATTATATGTTATTATATATTTTATATTAGTTATATTATGTATATATAGTTATTAAATATTTTATATCTATTTTTTTATATATTATATTATAATATAAAGGTAAAATAAAATAAAAAAAATAATGAAATAAAAAAATGAAAAATGAAAAAGTGGTGAAATTGGGGGGGAGAAAGGGTTCTGGTGAGAAGGGGGAGATGAGGGACGAGGTAGGATGAGCTGGGTATCCGACAGCGGTTCTGTCAAGAGAGGCGCAGGGGAGGTTCAACCAGGGGTTTCGTGTGCGGCTGAGTTGAGGTTGTTTGAGATGGAACGAAGAACAGTGCGATGACTATGTGGGCTTACGGTAGACCGGTGCAGCGAGGGTGGAGGTAAGGCCAGAGCAGGCGGCGACTTCGCTGTGTGGTCATGGGGTTTGAGTGGAGGGTTCGTACGAAGTGAGTAGGTTAACAGAATAGTGGGTTATATCTAGTACTGATTTGGATGAATTAGGTTTCCATTAGATTGATTGTTCTTCTATCTTTGAATCTTGAGAAACTGTGCTAAATCGAATCTACTTGTTTGTGTTTGTGTTGTCCAATTTGTTGTAGTTGTTTCCATGTTATTGTGCTCCAGAGTGTGGATGTTGTATAGGTTAGGAGGGAGAAAAGGGTGAGTGGGCTGCAAGACGGTGGCATCAATTCTGAAACGGTGCCATAGTGATTGGAGGTGGAACGGTGGAAAAGCTGGAAGGAGGCACTGTGAGTGTGTCTCATGGTCTCATCGTGAGTGTGGGACAGTAAAGCGATATGATGTGTGGGGTTATTGTGAGATGGAAATGAGGATGGTGGGATGTTGTGAGACGGGAATGAGGTGGACATGGTGACAGAGTGATGGAAACGATGGAACCCTAAGAGAGTGCTACCTAAACACCAACAAAATAAATAAAACAAATTTTACAAAATAAAACTAAAAAATATATTAATAAATTAGTAAATTAAATTAAATATAATATAATTAAAAACTAAATAATGAAATCAAAATTTAAATAATAAAATTAATTATTCTTTATTTAAAAGAATAAATATATTTGTATTATAAACAAATTAATTGAAAACAAATTAAAACTATTGTTGTTACTTTCTTTAACCAATTAATTATCCAATTAGTTAATTAAAGAATTAAGTGAATTAAATAATTGAGTCAAATTACGTTTTTAAAAACCAATTTCATTTTTTAATGTAATATTATTTATTTATTTAATAAATTAAAAATTAAGAATTACTTAAATTAATGAATTGATAAACTAACTAAAATGAAAAAATTATAAAAAATAAAAGATTAAAAAATTAAAGTCAAATTCAAAAGAATTGATTTATTTTAAAAATTATATAAATAGACAATATTGGACACTAAAACACATGATTTAAATTAAAATTTCTTATTTAACAAATTATGAACAAAATCACAACAATTATCAATTATTTAATAAAAAATATAATTTTCGTAAAAAATAGTAAATAAAAAATTTAAAAAGGATGTGGAAAAGAATATGAAGACAGAATCACATAAAACTCCCCTAATCATAAAACATTGTTTTTCCTTAAACAAGTGCATGAATTTGACTTTGAAACAGAAATATGATTTGTGATTTTCAGTTCAAAAAGTTCATGATTAAACATTAATAGCCAGAGGAACTCTACCAAATAGTGGATCAGGCTTTTCAAGGGTGTTCAAAAATGATGTCCTTCCTAGATTCAAAAAAACTCATAGGAATCCAAGATCCTCACAAATTCATACACATTCAGTTATGTCATGCCTTCTATATGTACTCATTAACTGTCCTACTTCACCTTCCAATTCAAGTTCTAATTCAAGAAGTGTCGATAGGTTATATCAAGTGGAACTCAAAACATTATTATGGGAACCTTCCATTCTCACCATCCCCTAGGTTCAAAAAATTAAAGTCTATTAATTTAATCACATTATTGACTCAAATCAAATAAACTTTAACCATGTCGATTCTTACCTTCTTTATTTGGGTTCAAATTTCCCCTCACCATAATGAGTTCATATTTTACAAGGGCACTTTATTTCTATTTTTTCCTACCATATTCCATGTGAAAAGCATTGTGCATATTTAAAAATGTCTCCCTTTAATTACTTTGAGCATGAACTCTAGATTCTCCAGTTTGGCACCTACATGATGAAACTATTTATCATTAGACTTCAAGATTTATTGTTCAAATAAAAATCATCTACAATGTGTGAGTTAAGGAGTTTTATCCATTAATATAGTGAGTAGGCCTCTTGAATCGTGAATAATAGCCACGTGAAATCTACTTCTTGTTTATTTCATATAAAAACTCAAATTAAAATAAGAATTAAATAATTAAGTAAAGTTGGAACTTAAAAAGGATAATCCTGGGATAACCCCCCAAGGGGTGCTGTAGTTTGGCTGTCCACAACTAGATAGTACTTGAATCAACCCTAGTCTGCTGGGGGATTTAGATTCTTGCTTAAGAACCACCAGATGTAATTCCTTCCAACCTTAGTAACTTTCCATCTTTGGAGTACCCCATGTCCAGCTTCAACTAAATTCCCCTCTTGTGAAGTGAAGTTCCACACGTTGAGTGATGGAGGGGTATAAAAAATGCAGGGTACTGCCCCTCTTTTGCATCTTGAGGTTGAGGGTGCACAAGTATTTATGTTTGAAAACATTGATGTGACTTATATTCTGGTTTATTCCAATAAAAAATTTCCTCTAGGAATGTAATTAATGTGTCATTATACACTTGTAAACTTGTTCATAGCTCCCAAAATTCCTCTTCAAAATTAACTCCCAAATTGGAAGTGTCATGCAGAATTGGAAGTTCCATTAACTCTTCAGCAGATGCAGCCTCAACTTCCTCACTCTCCCGGAAATCACAAAAGTGAGATTCATCTTCAATACCAGCACAGGTAGAAACACAATTAATATAAACTTCAATGTAATACATTTTTAATAAAAATACATCTTCTTCCATAAAATTATCAACTCCCTTTATCAATGTTTTGTGTTCCTCCTCGTGATGGAATAGTGATCCAGAGAGAGGGTCTGGGGAAAGAGCGAGGTATCCAACCTCCTCCATCCTCTCTTCAAAACACACCACCCCACTTTATGAATCTTCTATAGAGAGTGATATAATGTCTTTTCTTGGATCCACCAGTTGAATAATTGAAAATAATTAGAAAATTTATTGCATGAAAAATAATTAGAATTAGAATCAAGGAAAAATGATCATCAAAGAAATGTACAGCTTCGTGAGTCTTTGAAAGTTCCATCTCCTGTCATCTCATGAAAACATCCTCAACAATTGGTTCTGGAATTTCAATCATTGACTCTAGGGGAAATCTTTATCAATGATGGGAAACTCTAACTTTTTATTTCTTCTATTTCTTTTTTCTTTCCTTTTCAACTGCTTTCTAGAATATTGGGATTCAGTGGGAGGTGGTGGTACTGCACTATCTTTTTGGTAGCCTTTTAATTTATTCATGGAATGTTACATCAACTGTATGATCTTATGAGAATAAGTTTTCTCCTCATCAGTAAGGTCTTGATGCTATCTTTCAAGCATCCAACTTTGAAATTTAGCTACATCGTTCTCAAGCTGTTGAACCATGTTAAATAGTGACACTATATTAGATTTGTTAGAGTTCATCACTGTTGTGTGTGTTTTTTTTTTGATTTTTTTACATATTTTTTTAAATAATAGAAAAATTGTAAAAAAACCACTCAGACAATATTTGCTTCCACGAAAACGGTGCCAAAAGTTTCATGCACGTGCATCATTGGGCACGGGTTACAAATTAAAATTTATAACTTAATTACTACATAGGATAGTTTTAAGATAGGTTCGAACTACAGAGAGGCATAATGTTGTGCTTGGTGATCTAAAAAAAACTGAACAAAAAAAACACAAAAACAAACAAAATCAATATGTAGTGGTGAAGTGGAGTGAGTGAAAACCAGTGTGTGAGGAAGGGAAGGTGTTGGGGAATGCACAGAATGTAGGAAATACTGCAAGAGATATTGTGGTGAAAACAACCAATAGATGAGAACGGGGATAATTCCACTGGATGATTCGATATTTCTTAACCTCATTCATGCACTAATTATTAAGAAATATGGATTTGACATAAAATAACTGGCCATATTTTTTTTCTAGTCAGTTTGTAGAAAAATAACCCTTACAGTCCTTTGACTGAAAGAATCATTCCATCAAATGGAGTTAAGAAGTCATATGTCACTGGGCTCAACTTGTCAGTTGAGTTTAGTGTGTCTCTATCATTTTAGCATGACTCACTTGTCGGTAAGTCCCTCTAATCAAATCAGTTTTCATTAATATCCAATAAATATTGGTTTTCACTCAACCTTGTTGTTTTGAAAATAAATCGGTTCCACCAACAGTGAGAGAGATTTTCTAGAAAATGATGCAGCGCATGAATAAGACTAAAAAAATATAACCAGCAAGCTTACCCCACACCCAAAATAGTGTATCTAGACATAATGGTTGGTGTCAGTTCAAAAATAAAATTAAAATCAACGAATTTATCGTTGAAATAAGTTTCAGAAAAATAGATCACAGGGAAAATAAACAATGTTTGTCTCCCTGCTTGATCTTCCAAAATCTCTAATTCAAACTACTTGATGGTGTAAGTGATGCTGGAGTTCACTCGATGTCCCACCCTGAGTATCAAGGTCTGAAAAATGCTGATATGGTGCTCTGATTCATCTAATATGCTAGCCTCTGTGATGTTGTATGTTCCTCCTTCTCTGCTCCACTAGTCTGGATCGATTACCCTCCACCCCGCCTCCATCCCCTCTGTGTTTTTATGATCTTGTGCCTGTTATGAATGCTAATGACCTAGTCAAATCCTCTAGAATCTTTCTCAAGGTGTTCCCCAACCACCACGTTGAGCTTTCACAGTTCCACGTCTCCCACGATGGTCAGTGAAGCAGTTTCTCCTAACTAAATGATGAGTGCATGTGCGATGAGCTTCAACCCTCCCTCTGCAAAAAACACACTTGAGTTAGATATGAAAATAATGAAACAATATTTATATAAACAATATATTTATATCAAAAATTAAATTTAAAAAAATACTAATATCTAATATTATTATTACCAATATACGTAAATATATATAAAATAACTATTAAAATTCTATTTAATTTAATATTATTAGTATATATTATATTATTTAGATTAATTATATTATACAATATATGATATTATATATGTTATATTTTATATATTATGTATATAGAGTTATTATATATTTTATATCTATGTTATTATGTATTATATTATAATATAAAGGTAAAAAATTGAAAAATTAAAAAAAGATAAAATTGGGGGGGGGGATCTGGCGAGAAGGGGGAGATGAGAGCCAAAGTAGGTAGATCCTGGTCACCGGCAGCGGTGATGTCGAGTGCATCGCAGGGGAGGTTCAACAGGGGTATTGTGTGTGGATGGGTTGAGGTGGTTCGAGATGGCATGGAGAAGGGTGTGATGACTATGTGGGATTGTGGTAAACTAGTGCAGTGAGGTTGGAGGAAAGGCCGAAGCAGTTGGTGGCTTCGTTGTGTGGTCGCAGGGTTCAAGTGGATGGTTCCAGTGCGGTTATTAGGGTTACGGTTAGTGGGTTTGATCTAGTTCTGATTTGGTTGAATTAGGTTTATTTAGATCAATTGTTCTTCAATCATTGAATATGGAGAAACTATGCATAATCGATTCTGCTTGTTTGTGTTTGAATCATTCAATTTTTTTGTGGTTGTTTCCATGTTGGTGTGATGCTGAGTGTGGATGCTGCGTGTATGAGGAGGGAGAAGAGGGTGAGTAGGGGTGCAAGATGGTGGCACCGATTCTAAAATGGCGCCATGGTGATTAGATGTGGAATGGTGGAAAAGCAGTAAGGATGCACTGTGAGTGTGGGATAGTAAGAAGATACAGTGTGTGGGGTTACGGTGAAATGGAAATGAGGATGGTGGGAAGCTATGAGACATTAATGAGGTGCACACGGTGACACCGTGATGGAAAAAGTGGCATCGTAAGAGAGTGCTATGGAAACACTTGCAAAATAAACAAAACAATAAATAAATAAATAAATAAAAGATTAATAAATTAATAAATTAAATTAAATAGAATATAATTAAAAACTAAATAAATAAAAAGAAGTTAAATAATAAAATTAATTATGATTTGTTTTCAAGAATAAATATATTCGTATTATGAAAAAAAATTAATTCAAAAAAATTAAAAAATTATTGTTACTTGCTTTAACGAATTAATTATCCAATTAATTAATTAATTAATTAAGTGAATTAAATAATTGAATCAAATTACATTGTTAAAATCCAATATAATTTTTTAAAGTAAAGTGATTTATTTATTTACAAAATAAATAATTACGAATTACTCAAATTAATGAGTTGATAAACTTCCAAGAATAAAAAACTATAAAAAAACATTAAAAAATAAAAGTCAAATTCAAAAGAACTGATTTAATTTAAGAATTATTTCAAAAGAAAATATTAGAAACTAAAATACATGATTTAATTTAAAATTTCTTATTTTACAAATTAAGAACAAAATCAAAACAATTATCAATTACTAAATAAAAAACACAATTTTGGTAAAAAATAGTCAATAAAAAATATAAAAAGGATGTGGCAGAGACTATGAAAACACTATTATATCAACGATCACAAGGATGACCCCCTCAATAATGAGGCTTTGATACAGGTACTAGTTCCCCAAGTGTTGCCTCCAGGTGGTGCTCCTACTATACCAACACCATTGGAGCAGCTCATGGTACCTACTATACTGACAGACGAGGGGTACAGGCTGAGCGCCCACCATGAGTTCCAGAGATAGAGACCCCTCAGGTTCTAATATGAGCCTAACCCTCAGGTATTTGAGGCCTGGCTTGAGGTGGTTACTAGAGTTTTCTGTCTCATAAGGACACTGGTGGACCAGACGTTGATCCTAGGAGCGAGCCTTGTTCAGTGTTTGACGAGAAGATGGTAGAGTCTGCCCACATAGACTCATGATGAGGAGACACTTTTGTGGATGGAGTTTGAGTGACTCATTAGGGAGTATTTCTCAATGGTTATGCTAACAGCAGTGTGTATCATGGAGCTTCTTCATCTCCAGTAGGGCACTTTAACTGTGGCTGACTATTCATCATAGTTCACCTACCTCTCTAGGTACTCGATGGATATGGAAAGGGATCAGTACTTCAGAGCATGGAAATTCACCGAGGTCTACGATGTGGCATCCAACCAAGTGTTGTGCCTCTTTACATTCAAACTTATGTTAGAGTGCTCAAGAGGGCCTTGTTGATCGAAGGCTTCTTGGCAGAGCAGAAATCCGACGACAATCAGTAGCAGGCAGGTGCAGAGACTTCAGAAGTAGGGAGTTGATGTTAGGCATAAGGATCAAGATGTGGGAGACGTCACAGGAGGACCCGGGATATGGTATCGATAGTCCAGGGGTCTCAGGATGGATCTAATCAGCCTAGGGAGAGGTGATGTTACTCTGGCGATGGTATGGGACATCTCGCAGGAGATTGTCTGACCCATCGACCTATGGATATGGAGGTGGTGGATGGACCACCGAGGTAGAGATAGAGAGTGGATAAGATAGACCCTCCAGGCGGCAGAGGTAGAAGAGGAGCAGGGAGTGTGGCAGGTGGTGGAAGATGCTTCGATCTGCTTCCTCCACCACCACCATGAGGTCCACACAAGGCTAAGGGAGCTAGGGGATAGGGGTGGGGACAACTGCATGCGGTCTAGGAATACGACCCAGAGACACCATGGATGATCTGAAGTATGATATGTGCCATATCTACCATATTTTTCATTCATATAGACATATATTCTAATCATTCCTTCCTCTCCACATGTCTTTTTTGAATCCTTGAGATTCTGTAGAGCTGTTGACACGATCCTCATGCTTAGAGACACCTACGGGAGGAGACTCGATGATCACACACCATTTCAAGTAGTGTGATCTTACCCTTAGAGGTGATATTTTTGGTTGGAACCTCTTAGTGGCAGCGTTGAGGCCTTAGGATTTCATTCTCGGTATGGATTGGTTATCCACATTCCATGACCGTATGGAGTTTTTTAGGTGAAGAGTGCAGTGTGTCCACAGCGATGGGATGAGTTTTTCTTTTTTCAAATAAAATGAGAGGTAGGAAGAACAGAATGGGATCATGCATAGGAGGGTTTATCTGATCACTCTTGAGTTGGCTAGCCTTACCCTCAGATCAGTAGATGTTGTGAGCTTCCATTTCCTAGTAGTATTGGCGGAGTATGAGGACGTCATTCCTGAAGAAGTTCCAGGACTACCTCCCCACTGGGAACTTTAATTCTTCATCGACTAACACCCCGGGGATGCACCAATTTCCTCACTAGTATATCGGATGGATCCTACAGAGCTTTGTGAATTGAGGGTGTAGTTAGAGGATTTGCAGAGCAAGGGTATCGTGAGACCTAGAATTTCTCCCTGGGCGGCCCCAGTTTTGTTTTCCAAGAATGCAGATGGGAGTTTGAGGTTGTGTGTGGATTACCATTGCCTAAAAATGGGGACGGTGAAGACCAAGTATCCACTACTGATTATCAATGACCTCTTTGACTAGTTGAGAGGGGCATAGTGGTTCTCGAAGGTGACCTTCGGTCAGGTTACCACTAGTTACAAGTACAGGATGTAGATATACCGAAGAAAATATTCAGATGCCTCTACGGTCACTAAGATTACATTTTGATACCTATCGGCATGATGAATGCCCCCATAGTGTTCATGGGACTTATGAACAATATATTACAACCATACTTGGACTGGTGTGTAGTGGTCTTCATCGACGACATCCTTTTGTACTCGACGTTAGAGGAGGAGCACGCGAGACACCTACGGATGGTTCTAGACATTCTTCGGGAGCACCATCTTTATGGAAAGCTCTCGAAGAACCAGTTCTTGATTCAAGAGGACCACTTTCTAGGACATGTCATCTCAGCATATTGATTAGTTGTTGATCCAGCCAAGGTAGAGGTGGCGTTAGCATGGGATCCACCTCAGAGTGTGATGGAGATGCAGAGCTTCCTTGGGTTGGCAGGATATTACCAGAGATTCAATTCTGATTTCTCCTGAATATCAACACTGATGATAGCCTTGACCAGGAAGGGGTAACCCTTCATGTGGACAGAGAGGTGCTAGCAAGATTCCGAGTAGTTGAGGTAGAGTTTGATGTGTTCCCTGATCTTTAGATTACCAGAGGAGGGTGTTGAGTACATTGTCTTTTGTGACGCATCGGGGACCGGGTTTGGCTATGTCCTAATGTGAAAACAGTCATTTATTACTTATGGTTCACACCATCTTAGGACACATGAGTAGAACTATGCGACCCATGATCTTAAGTTGGAAGTGGTAGGTTTAGCGTTGAAGATGTAGAGACACTACCTTATGGTCGAGCAGTTCATCATCTACTCTAACCACAAGAGCCTCAAGTAAATATTCTCATAGAAGAATCTGAATCTGAGATACATATGTTGGCTAGAGTTCTGCCTGGACTATGATTTTGATATCATTTATACTCTTAGGAAGGGTAACAAGGAGGCCGATGATCTTAGTAGAAGGTCAAGCTCACAGCTATTGAGTTAGGCGACCGAGCAGTTAGCAACGTTTTAGTAATCCATTGTGGATATAGAGGATACAACTTACATATAGTCGATGGTTGTCACCCCTCCACCCTTATAGTGAGTTAGGGAGGAACTATCGGAGGATGTCGACTATGAGGCTTTACGTGCTCAGTTATCCATAGGATATGCTCTTGATGGATATTCGCAAGGTGGTGAGCACATACTTCTTTTCAAAGGATTCATTGTTGTACTAGTGGAATTGAGGGAATAGGTCCTGATGGAGTTTCATAAATACCCCTTGGCAATACATCTGGGAGTGGCGAAGATGTACCAGGATCTCTAGTGACAGTTCTGGTGGTCATGAATGAAGAAGGTAGTAGCAGAGTTTATTTCTCGATGCCTAACATGCCAGCAGGTGAAGGCTGAGCACCGGGTTCTAGCGGGATTATCTCACCCCTGGAAGTTATAGAGTGGAAGTGGGATGGAATATCAATGGACTTTGTAACAGGATTACTAATAATTTCCAAGGGGCATGATTCTATCTGGGTGATCATTGACCGAATCACCAAGTCAGCCCACTTCATAACCATCAGAGTGCATATTTCCTTAGAGAGCTTGGGATGCCTCTACATGCAGGAGATATTTCTTCTTCATGGAGTCCCTTCAACAATAATAATGGATCGAGACTCTTGATTCACATCCTAGTAGAGGAAGGGATTTAAGGAGGATTTTGGAACTCAGCTAAGCTTGAGCACAGCATTCCATCCCCATACAGATGGTCAAATATAGAGGACCATTCAGGTTATGGAGGATATATTGTGGGCCTATATCTTGGACATTGTTCATAGTTGGGAGGACCACCTACCACCACAAGTGGAGTTTTCATACAATAACAGCTACCACGCCACCAATTCTATGGCCATGTTCAAGGCCTTGTATGCGAGAACCGGCCGGTCACCGCTTTGCTGGACCAACCTCAGAGAGTCAGCACTCATGGATCTAGAGTTGGTGAAAGCTACCACCAATAAGGTTTAGATAATCTAGGATTCTATGACCGAAAAAAGCTAGAAAAAGAATTATACTAACAGATGATGGGGACCTCTGGAGTTCGAGGAGGGAGACCATGTCTTTCTTCGGGTCTCACCCCGATGAGGGTTACAAGGATTTGGCTGAGGCAGTAGGCTATATTTTATATTCATTATACCTTTAAAAAAACTACGTAGATTTTGAAAGGTGGTGTACCGCTTATCACTACTTCCAAAATTTCACCGGGTAAATGATGTCTTCTACGTGTCGCAGTTGAGGAGGTACGTGCATGACCCACAACACGCTATCGACTGGGGAGAGTTGGACATCAAGAATTGAGAAACCATTACTAAGAACCCAATGGAGATTGAGGATTGGCAGTAGAGGATCCTTCGTGGGCGATTGATTCACTTTGCGTGCATCAGGTGGCAACACGGGAATTTTTAGGAGTGCAAGTGGGAGCCGGAGGCTCAGATCTGTTCCCATTACACACATCTTTTTGAGTAGCCTTTTTTTTGTCTTTCTGAGATGTAAAGCCCTTAGGTGGGGAGAATTTAATGTCTTTTATTTTCTATGTAATATTTTTAATTAATATATGGAATTATTTCCAGACTAGAAATTTTAATGGCATGCGATTCTATGGCTCAGAGTTCCCGGAATAAATGTTTGAAATAAATTAAAATTTTAAACAGCACGCGTGAGCGGTTTTCCTGTTAAAGTGGAATAAAATATTAACGGTTTCCCATATCGAAAATCTGAGGGCACCATTACATTAATGATTATAGACATTACCTTAAGCAGGGCCTAACATCGACTGGCTTAGGTTGGCTATAAATGTTAGTTTTGGGGCCTTTTAGAGGAAATATTTTAGAAGAAATAAAATAAACTAATAATTTATTTTATTTTGAAATGTTTCCATATTGAAATGAGGCTTATTTTTATTAAATGAGCAGGAGTACAAGGTTAGACTCATTACCCTTGAGTATTCCCCTAGAATCCTCTGGAGATTTGGAGAGGAGCCCACCTTGGAGGATTTTTTACGACCACTGACGAACGACGACGTGTGGATCATTGCGTAGCGAGATTGAATCCCAACTAATGACTGATCTCCCCCTTTTTCAATGAATAAGGTAGTAGTTGTTATTTCTATTATACTTTTACCCATTCTTGGATTAAAATGACAAACATGAACCAACCCACAAAATGGTTGATCCGCGGATTGTGTGTTCTTATAGGAGAATTATTAATTTCTGTTTCTTTTGACATTTGATTTGGGAAATTGATATGATAGTCATTTGTTTATCATTTGATCCACCCTATTAAATCCTTATAATTGGAGTGGATCAACACTATAATGAATGATGGAATAGGTTTGTTCCTCAATTTTTCTTACTGTATTTTCTTCCACATTTTTTTTTGTTTTTCACATTCTTCCCGTTCTTTGTGGGGCGACAAACAACGGATCGTTGTGCGTATGTTTCACAATAAAAAGATCCGAAATTAAAAATCTGACATTTAAATGACCTAGAATATGTGCGATGATGATGGAGGATAACAAATAGGATCGGATCGGGAGAGACCGTTCTTCAGGTGTTCTTCGCACGCATGGATTGATACCCATTTTCAGAGCCGATCAGAGGTCTGAAACCAATGGAATTGACTCTGTGGTTTTGGGGTGACCAAAACCCTTTAGTTTCAAGGTGATTCGGTGTCCGGATCTAAGAACTAAGCATCCCCCGAAGTTCCAGATGGAGAACTGTGTTTTCTATAATTTCCCAAAGAACATGTGTGTATCCCTAAGAACACGCTATGTGGGACCGACTAAGTGGTATCTAGGGTTCTGCGATGCACGCAGCAATGAAAAGGTGTATTCCCCGAAGAAAATGGAATGTGGGTCCTTTTGAAGACTCGGCATGTATCCTGGGCGACACACAAACATGGGATGGGGTACGAAGTTGTGTACTCCACCACATGGCCAGACCAGGCCGGCTGCATGGGTTATCCTGTGTACTGGTTACACAGGATGGCACACACAGGATAAATCCATGTACGGGCACACGACCGCATACACAGAGGTGAACCCAATTACTCAGAAAGGGTGTGTGATATTTACTACATGCAATGTACTGACCATTCTACATGACAAGCCTTGCAACACGGGTTGTTGTACACAGACTCTACCCGGGGTTAGAAGACACGACGTATGATACCTCTACACACCGTGCACTTTTCAGTACATGGGTTCATCTTCTTGTAAACCATATCTTGGACATGTTTAGATTGGGTTAGTGTACCTTTTTCTTATTCCCCTTAAGGTCAGGTATAGTTTCCTTCTACAGGAGTAGGAACCCTTCAGCCAAACTTTCCGAGATAGATTCGGGTATCCCTCCGAGAGGCCCAGATCGAGATCCTCTATCCATTCTTAACCCTTGGTAGGGTCGTGTATTGACTTGCCTATCCCCACAGGATGCTGATCCTATGCATATCAGGTGAATCCGGATGAGTCGTGGCATGGGCCCCATTGGGTTGGGTCATGACAAATTTGTTAAGTAAAAATCAAGAAACAAACTATGAACCTATGGTGTTAATTTTTCCTTTATAGGGTTCCCAAAGGATACAAGAGGATACTATCTATACAAACCCTTATATAAAAAGGTGAATGTTGTAAGACATGATATATTTCATTAGAGGGAGCACATAATCAAGAATTATAGTCAAATAAATATTAAATTTATGGAATTTTATTCTCAGGAAGCACAATATTTGGTGCTAGAGTCGATTTCATAGGTCCCTATAGAATATGTTTTTCATGAAGCACAAGTACTACGTTAGAGAACTTGATAGGTTAAAGAACCAGGAAGATATTTTTTCCTAGTTATTGAAGATGGTGAAACATTATTTTTTTACAATCAAAAGCATTTTTACAATGGTTTTTTAATGATCTCAAAATATAAACGATGGAAAGAAGGTATGAATTTTTATTGGGATTACATGCATCATAACTACGTGTGTGTTCTAGTCAATATTCTAATTGATGCAAGGCCTATTGGGTGAAAATGGGAATTCAATATAAAATTATTCCAACAAGGTAAGGTAAGTACCTATAATGAATGGATAGTTGTGAAATGGTTTATAAATATAATGGAATTGATTAAAATGATTCTTTTTCTCCACTTTTCCATATTTAAATCTATAAAAATTATATTTTCCATAGAATATTTTAAGGAATTTTACATCAAGTAGATGGGTGTCAAAATAACATTCCTAATAAAATAATTCATGAAAATTTATATATGAAACAACATAATGGTTTTCATGCACCAAAACATTTTAATTATATATGAAAGTCGTATAGATCCATTTATGGGATAAATTAGGACATTAGATTATATAACATTTGGCTTGATGAATATATAAGATATTTTAGTTTTATAAAGAACAAATGTGAGAATTATATTTAAAATATGGTTAATGGGAGTGTGTTCAAATTAAAAATAGTATATGTTGATGAAGTATTACTTATTGGAAATGAAATACCAGTCTTTTAGTTGATAAATGACTAGTTAAAATAGTGTTTCTCTATAAAGGACATATGTGAAGTATCACATATCATTAGAATCAATATCATTCATCATTGATCCAAAAGTTTACTTTTACTAATCCAAATTAAATACTTTGACCAAATAATAAATAAATTTAGTATTGAAAAATTAAATAACTATTGGTTTTATTATAACATGGTATATATCTATCCATGAAAATATGTCCTTTGATATAGTAGGGGATAGAGAGCATTAGTAAGATCTCGTACACAACTATGATAGTATATTTCATGTATTAAATGTTATATAATATGATTTTTGACTTTGATACTCTTTGAACATGTTAGGTAGTTATCATGGTGATCTGGAATAATAGAATTGGACTTCTATTAAGGATATCTTCATCTCTCTAAATCATAATAGGTATATGTTTCAGGTATATGGAGTTGTTAATAACTATAAATATAAAGATATATTGATTCTATTTTAAAAACAAATTAGTATTATCTAAATTCATAATTAATACTTTTCTTTATTCCAAATTGAGTAGTTGTGAGATAGAAGTGTTCAAATCATCCAATTTCCAATAAATCTATAGTGGATCCAGAGTATAGAGTGGCTTTCAATGTATCCAAAGTGGTCGTTTGGATTAATAACATCATCCAAGATCATAATGTGGTGTCTAGTAATATTAATCTTATCAAATTTTACTATGGTAATACTATAGTGGTGGATCTCTCAAAGTAGTCATGGTCACATGAACTTATGAACCACGTACTCTAAAAATATCATTTCTTGATGGATTTGTCTCAAAGGGGTGAAGTCATTTTTTCTGATTCTCTTTCATCGAAGCATATACCCGGATGGAACAAAACCTTATTACCACCTACTAGAGTTTTTATCATCCTTAGATTACTCATGAACACTACAGGGTGGTATCCCCTCATTACCTCTTTCATAATGTTAGTAGCCTCTAACACAAAGCTTATTGATTTCATCTTCTTGATTTGAATGGGATGATGTAATGTTTGATCCTCCATTCATAGATTCATTGTTGCTGCTCATTTTCTATTACATGTCTACATATAAGATTTAAGTAATGTTTTTTAATCTCATACTTACTACCATCTATAAGTAGATGGTGGTTAATTACATATCTTATTTTGTGACAATGATTAAATTTGTGGTTAGATATAATGGTGGAATTGGGTATTTCTAGACATTTGTGGATGTGGGGTACATTCAGAATCTGTAAAATTATTCTACTTTGGGATTTGATCACATATCATGTACGATTACTCTTATGTATATAACAAAATTAATCATGTGTCTATCAAGGGAAGCTTACATTAAGGGCATAAGGAATCTAGGGATAATTTCTTTAGGTTTTTTATGTTTGTTTCATGAGATATAGATTTATATGCATTGGGAGTTAGAAGGTTATGGTCATGTTGGGATAAAATCACTAGTTTAAATTATTATGGGAACTTGATCACATGTTTAATGCCTTTTGGGGATGTGGTCAAGTGTTTAGAGTCTTGTGGTGATAGGTTCATTGCCATATATAATTATTGGGATATTTACTATATACATTTCATCAAATAATGGGATGAATAATGGTTGACATTTCGTGGTAGCCTCATGGTCTAATGGTGACCTTATGTTTAGATTTTATGGGTTTCATTGTCTTCATGGGGGATATAGTAAGATGTTGTATTCATCTCCTCTAATAGGGAAGATAAAAAAATTAATGGTGCTGTTGAGGTATCGGGATTAAACCTCAATGATGGATCCTATGTACCCTGTTAAGAGGATGTGATGAAAAACCACATAGTTTGTTTGTATAGTTTATGTTCATGAGATATGACCATTCCATGTAGTTTAAAATCATATAGTAATGGTGATTGTTCCATGAATGGAGTGAAAGTAGGGGATGTTATTTGGATCACATGTGGATGTTTTCTAGATGATGTGGGGTTATATCATGATTACTACATGAGGAATCCTATTATTTTCACATAGGGTAAGACTATAGTTTAACATCATGCATAAAGGTAACTTCCATTAAGTCTAATGTTATACGACTAGGATTTCAATCTATTTAGTTTAAAGTATTTCATATCAGGTGTGAATTATATTAAATTTAATGTTTGGTAATATGGAATTGGATAGGGATTACACTAGGGGATAATCATGCCCAGTTAGGGAAGTAGTAGAGAGTCATAAAGCACTACCCTCATTGATTGTAAAAGAAAATGGTTTCCATTAATGATGTGAAGATTGGGGTTGTTTGGGGGGGTCCTAATGTTATAGTGATAATTGGTAGGAGAAATAGGTGGAAACAATACAGGCCACACTTGGATCAAAGGGTCTAGAAATTAGGTTTGATTATTCTGGTCATGCAGATGATCAAAGCATGAGTGAACCAAGCTTAGATAAGAACAAGGACCATGGGCCCACAACTTCCATGCTAGATTGTCTACTAAATAGAGGAATCATGGTGTGGTACTATATGTGAGATTATTCAAGTATAGGGGGTTCAAAATGGTTGTGGTCATGAGGCTAATACCTTCATGAAACATGTAATACCTATAAATGGATGGTCCTTTGGTTCTTTTATGTTGGGTTTCATGAAGGATAGTGGTCTCGCAGAACCCTATATGGTGAAAAGAATTATCCTCTATCATAGAGGGGATGATATTCATGAGGGTATTATCCACCATGGTATTAGGTAAAAATATACTCATGGGATATTTTTCATTAAATTTATATTCCTATATAAATCTATTTAACCTTTATCTCAAGGAGGATGAAGTGTTACAAATTCAGAGCTTCTTCTAAAGGCCCAAAGTTCATGGTCCCTTAAATGAAGGTTTAAGGAAGTATTTTTAGCATCATAGAGATTGAGACATAATTTTTCTGAAGGAATAATTTCTTCATGTAATATGATCCTTCATCATGATCCAAAAACATTCATGAAACCCTCCACTTTTATGAAGGATGAATCATTTTAGAATCCAACCCTTTAGGTAGATTTTTTCCTATTTCAAGAAGGATTCACCACAAATAATTTTGTACTTCCTGTAATTCTCACAAAGCATGTATTGCTCTACAACAATAAATTCCCCCCATGGAAATAGTGTTGGCATGGGATAGAAGGGTCAAATATTAAGAAAATAATATCAAAATTCAGCACTAATGGAATTTGGTTTCAAGAAACTCATCCCACCCTATGAATATAAATACGGTGAGGGGGGCCTAGGGGGTCAAGAGATCCTCATAGAATATTGTTTGATCCTCAATTTTCATGATAATCAAATAATTCCTGAGAGTTATATTACTTAAATCTTTAATTATCACCATGTTTACTACTTTAATACTGGAATCATCCATCAATCATTCATTTTTTACCACATTTCAAGAATATCATACTTCGTGATAAATATTCTATGAACTAAACATTAGGGAATTTAAAATGTCTTTTAGATGGACTTTAAAGGCTCTAAATAAGGTAATGCATGAGGAAGGGAGAAGGTTGGGTACATTATGGTTGGGGAGAGATCTTGAATGGACTCAGATCATAAAATACTCTCTGAGATGCTGAGAAGGTATTATATGAACTATCATATATGTAAAAGGGTTATACTATATGGAATCATCAAGATGGATGATGTTTTCATCCCTTATATAAATTGGGATTCCCCTTCATAAAATTTCAAAATCTATCGAGGGTTATATGAGTGGAATAGAGGTGTTATTGGTCACTACAATAAGGATCACATGTTGATCACTAATTCTCTATAAAACCTCATCGAAACAATCAATGAAGTGGATCCATATAAATAAAAATATCCTACACAATATGACATCAACTTTAAGGTGATCCTTGAAGGCCTCCTCCATGGACGAACTGAGGAGTGGTACCAACACCATGGTGAAACCATTAAATACTAATATGCCTGGGAATATATTCTATAATAGCCATGTCATGAATTTGAAGGGGAGATCAAGAGGACTGTGATGTATGTAGCAGTGTTCAATAATCAATTTCACATATATCGCCACTTGGGAATCATGTATAAACTGCTGAGTAGATGGTCGATGGGAAAAAACACCTTCTACCAAGTGGGAAATAGCCAATGGGATCTTTACCACATTTGTGGGATCCTGATCCAAGGAAAAAATTATGAGGAGTTTCTACCAATTCAGAAAACATTGGAAGACCAAGAGTATCATTAAATGATTTTAAAGGCTCTACTTAGACATGGTTTAAGGTGGAAGGTTTCATAATCTGTGGATGAATTACATCATTTTCATCCAATGGTTCATTCTATTAATGAATTTACCCATGTATAAGCTATCATGGAGACCATGTCAGTGCCTAAGGGCATTACAGTAATGGAATTCATACTTCTACTGGGTTCCCATTGAGGTGGGATAGTTTCACATTGGAGGGTACTATGTGAAGTCCATTTCCCATTCATTAGATTGGTTGGTTTAATTGTAGTATTTTTCAATGAAATTATTCTCTCTATTCATGATGTGCACGTGGGGGTGAGATCAAGCATGTTTATATTGGAAACCTCTCAGGAGAAGGGTAATTACATCAACCTAGTGTCCCATGTTTTAGGGAACTTGTATAAGGAAGTGAGGCACATCAGTAAGTTCCATACCCCCTTCATTGTATGTGGAATATTTCATTTTCAATGTGGTTGGATCTCTAAAAAATTTTAGGATATGTGTATATGAAGTTGATGTTCTCTCCAAGAATGAGATTTCAAACATCCACAATGAATATTGTTGAGAGCATCCCAATACAGCTGGAGTGGGATGGGGTTCTATTGAAGATCAATCTTCATGAGTAATTTATATTCCATCAATTCCCCCTCCCAATAGGATCCATTATGGAATAGCTTTTGGGAACCATAGAGAATAAATCATACCTTCAGGCCTTTTGAGGTGAAGTATTAGTATTTAGGGTGGGTTATAAGGTATTCATTGAACCCTATACCTGAAATCAGTTTTCTATAAAATCCTAGTGTATCTAAAGTATCAGGAAATGGTATATAGCAGGGTGTTATATGAATACTATTCGATGTTCCTATAGTAGTTATAGTGCATGTTCATGAGGGGGGTATAAGATGTGGGATAGAGCATCCCCTTAATGATTCCACTTATGGGATATTTCAGTATTTTGCACAAAACTAAGAGAGGGAAAACCCCATGCAGATTCTGATATGTCCAGTGATCGGGGAAGACATGGAAGAGGTCACATAGCCACATGGTTGGTGATTTTCTTTAGTAAAGTAATAATTCTATGAAGGAAGAGTTGGACTAGATAGAGAAGGAGTAGTTGTGTCCCCGTCATTACCGACTCTATACGTGGTGAAACTCTTGAGGGAGAAAAAGATGAAATCCTACAGCTCCAAAAAAATGTTTTTGGGAAGAGGTTCAACACATTATGGTTGTATCAAGGGTGAATTATGATCCTCCATGTAAGAACTTGTAATAAACATATGTGACTGATGATGTGGTATTTCTTGAAACTTGTTGGGATTGGGATATTTTTCAGCAATTCCACTCCCTCTATGCGATGTGGTATCCTCTTCAGAGTGAGAGGATTCACATTTCTAAGACAGTCCATTTAAAAAATAGCTTCTATGCTCCCTAGTTTGAGGTGATGCGGTAACTGTATGAGCTAGTTGACATCATCCACCCAGGTGGCATGGCACACCCCTAACTAATAGGGTGAGGACATTTTAGACATGATTTATTTGGAGACCTCCTCATAGGTTGACAATATCGATGTTCCAATGAGGAAGAGGGTTCAAAAAATTAATAATATTGTGGGATTGATGTTTTTTGAACTCTTATGGGGAACAAAACTCTACTAGTGATCAATAAAATATTTAAATTATATTTTATTTTTTTCATCCAATTTTCATTCTTCAGATTTCAAAAAAATATTAAACTACATAGAGATTGGTTGATTCATAATAAGTGTACATTCATGATAAATATATAGTCTAGGATGGACAGGGTCTAAACAATGATGGTGAGGGTATGTTGACTCCCTTAGAAAGTGTGGTCATAGTCATCCATCCACCCATCATCAAGATGTTGCATATATTATGAGTGGTGAAAAAATTATCATAGGGGACACCTAGTAACATATAATCCTCTACATTTTCTACTTAGATTGAAAAAAATTTATTTTTATAACTTGTTCTAACTTTTTAATTTTAAATAGATCCATTGTCTCCTAGTGTGGTGGAACAACCAGTGGTCGTGGAATCATTTGTTACGGTGGTTCTATCACTAGAAGGAAAAATCATTGAACATAGTTGACCTTTTTGTCAGACTCTACACTGATTTTAATTCTACTACCTATTTTACCCATACTTTTTTTACCTTTCTTGAGTTTGATTCACTAACCCTATATTTCAATGCCATGTATAACACCTTGGGGGCCCAACCATTAGTGGTGAGGCTCAAGAAAGAAGATCATATATTCTAGGTGATTATGGCTGAATTTATGGCCTTAATCAAGGATCCTATACAGTTATTAATAATCATTTCCACCCTTGATGCATCATATGAGTTTGGTGAGGCTCGTACTATGGATTAATAGTCATTAAAGATTGGAATTCTCATTAATGCAGATACCATCCCATACACAAAATGTCTTATTTATATTTTCCTATTGATGTACTAGAGATTTTCCTAAGAATGATACCACACCTCTTGACTATATCCAATATTATGCCTTTAACATGGAAAAGGATAACTAAATCCTTATTCTCATGTCGTGGATGAGCATCCATAACATCATCACCCGCACCATATAGACCGATTTTGTTAATCGAGATGGTGCATCACCGTCACTGGTTTGTATGTCTGGGGAATAATGGGGTGGACTCCCATAGTCTCTATTATTTGGAACAATACATCCTTAAAGATTATGTTATTATGGATTATGAAGAGTTAAATGCCTAATATTATCTAAAAAAAGTTATGAAGGCACTTCAGGTGTACAAATTTGATCTCCCTTAGCTATAGAAGAATGTGAAACAATACATGGACAACATCACTATAAGGGGGTGATGACCTGACACCTGATCAAATAAATAGTTTTAATCAAGGATGAAGTATCAGAGGTATATTACATAAAATTAGAGTTCATGGATGAATTAGGTTGGTTTAAAATACTATATGATGAGGTTCACCATAAATTTGAGGTGGAGGAGGCAAAGCTGGCCAATCAGCATCACACTCTCAAGGCCCCCCGACAGAGGCTGTCTAAGTGGGAGTGGTCCCTCACCTATGGTAAGATATAGATGGACCACTTTTTGGTGTAAAAAATAATGGGATCCAACATATGAATGAACCTCCTTAAATAAGGAAATAATTTTTTTGTCTGAATTACATGTGTGTATCACTTTCTGTTTCATCTCAATAACATTGACAAGATGGCCGACTAAAAATCTAGAAGCCTGCATGATTAATTCTCAATGTGATAAATAAGAGGTAAATGGAAGGTCACTTTTCTATATGAGACTTCCAAATTGTGAATAATGGATGGTGTTGGAATGATAACTTGACCAAAAGGTGTGTCCTAACTAGGGAAACATTTTTTGGAGAGGGGGACTTTACATGACTGACTTGGTTTCCAAACATGAGATACTCTACAATTTGGGTAAGGCCAAAGAAGTTTAATTATTCATAAAAAAATTAAATAAAGGATATTAATCGATTCTTATAAGACTTAGAACATAAATAGGGTAGACAAGATGATGTTGGATGAATAATAACCATATTTAAAACACTAGTTCCATTATTATACTACCCATAATAGAGGCATAAAAATGGTAATAGCATATTAACCATGTTTAATACATATTACCCATTAAAATATAATCTAATATCCTTCAAGTTGTATACATATTATGGGAGGTTAGGTAGTTTAGGAAGTAATAATCAACATTATGGTAACTATTTAAATGTGAAATGTGTGTGGATCTAACTCAAGGATGACACTAAGTGTGGGTGTGGACTAAAAAAATGATCTAATAGAGTTCAATGCTTTGGCCATTATACCACCATGTATATGAGAACATTGAGTGGGTTTATTCGCTAAAGTGAGATCCAAAATCAACATCCAATGAGAAAATCAACATGGATTCTAATCGATAGTGAACATACTCAGGTGGTGCAATTGGTTACCACCACCAATGGGGAGAAAATGTCATCTCAAGAAAGAGACATAATAATTCATTAGGATTAATTCATGTGATGAGGAATTAAATTATTCAATTTGATATATTCTGAAAATGAGTTTTAATTTTCAGTTTGAAATTACATTGTGGATATAATGTGTAATAAATTTTAATGTTATGTGTCCTAGATTAACCTAGCACAACTTTATGTCTTGTGAACATGATGAGTGAACCAACATGAATGGAATCCACTATATAGATGTACTGGGATGACTGATAGGGGAATATGGAGGATAGAAATCATGGGGGACCTTGAGAGGGATAGTAAAATTGTAGATAAGTATTGGATATCATGTTTTCCTAAACTATTGTGTCCAAAGAGCATGGGATGTTTTTTTGGGGGGCCTAGGGAGAGCCCTATAGGCTTTGTAACATTTTCTTTCATGCCCTCAGTTTTTACAAAGTCAAAAGGGATACATATTGGAAAAAATTATAACTTTTATGTTATATTTTCCATATAGGATTTCAATATAAAATTTATTTGTGCATCTTGACTCAGATAGTTTAGAGCCATGCTAGTTAAACCATATTGGTAAATATACTCAGCCATATATGTGGATGGTTTCATGTAATTTAAGGTCACTATGCTTGGAAAAAGTATGCTAGTTTATGGTCACAGATAGTATACCATTTAGAGTATAATTCATGGAAGGGGAAGTGTTATGTGTATATAGGTCTATTAAGTCCCATCATCATAGAATATTGCACATATTTTTAATACGAAATTATTGGACTAGACATGGTATTCTATAAAATTTATGTTGTACAAGAGAGAGTACCAGCCTTACATGATGAGAGTGCCAATAATCCTTAGGCTTCACAAATATATCTTACACAAAATTTATGTTTATCATTATTAGGCTATAATAGGGTACCTTCGGAAGATATTTGTGGCACCTGAGAGTTTTACATCATATGTGACATGAGTTATATGGATTCCTTGTTCCAGACAAACATATTTGTTGTGAACTATACATAGTTTATGGTTTTGATTCATAGAAAATTGGTAAGGGTGAGACATTTCTTATAACTAGTATCATTGAAATCCTCATTAATAGAGGGATTCAATAAAAATTATATAAAAAATGGACCCACATAGTAGAGGTATTTACAGGTTCACCTGATACAGGAGGTCCAGGCATCACTATGTATCCCATGTAGATTGCAATAAAGAAACATGTAGTTAAATAATGTAGAATATTAAAAGACAAATTCTAAAAGTGGAGGGTTATATCCTCTTAGGTAAGGATGGGAAACTGATTCTATAGTTTGAAACATTTTTTAGGAAGACTCTAGCTATATAATTTATGGTCATGTAGCTAGGACTAGATATTTTGATGTTTATCATGTTATGAGAAAAATATTGTATAATACAATTTATGGTCTCTTATATTTATCTATTATACTTATTTTAATGTAATAATTATCAAACCATAATTGTTTTCTAATAGTTCGTGGTTTTAGATCAAAAATATTGGGTTTGCAGATAGTTTAAGGTTATGATTTTTGCACCATAGTTGATTGTGTCCTGGGGATGTTTGGACATCACGAAAAAGGAAATAACTTACATTAAGAGGGATACAAGGAGGCTTAGTGCCACATAAAAAATCTCTATAAAAAATTTCACATAATTTGTGGTCACAAATCTTAAGCCATTTGAGGTTAACATACTATTTTGTAATTTTTTTGTTTCTTAAAAATGATGGGAATGATTACATATAATCTCTTAATCCCACTAATCCATGATTGATGTGACAAACAATGAGTGGCGAGGAGTTATGTTATTCAAAATGGATATCACAGTGGAGGAAAAAGGAAACCAATATGGGAAGGTCCCAATGAAGAATAATTTTTTAATCATTGTGTGATAATGAATGCGGGAATAACACCATGGGTTTGAAAACATTAGGAGAAAAATGGGTTGTGTAAATGGATGTAAAGGCTAAATTTTGAGATCTATCCCATAAAAGGTGTGATGTATGAATAGGGAAGAACAATTGATCTTGTTCAAAACATTGGTTTAACTGATGAATTAGTCAAGGATGGGGTGATAAAATTTTTGATCACCCATTTACCATTTTGGAAAGACACGAACCATAATCTAATGCTAGATATCCTTTGAGGTGTTTTCCCATGATAGAAGGTGAGCCATTTTTTCTCAGAACCAGTTCCATTAGAGGGAATGTGTAGACTAGGAGGGTAATGAGGATCCCAATGTTGGAATTCCTGAAGTGTTGAATTCAACATGTTGGGATGTTCGAGGGAGTCAAAAACTCTTGGATTTATTATTCCATGTTCCCAATCTTGATGGATGGTAATATTTGTATGTTTAAATCGAACATGTTCCCAAGGGGGACTCCTTGATAAATAATTTATGGTGAGGTTTTCCCCAAGATGTGAGGTCCATGAATTTCGACATGTATCAATAGAAATAGAAATCATTCCTTATATAATTGTTGAATGTGGAATAGTAGGGTACCAACACTGAGATTGGGTAACCCTTTAAAGAGAGGTTTAAATGATTCAAAAAGTTTCTAACCAAGTGATAGGAACATAAACCATGATTTTTAATTTCATGTGGAGAGGATGTTGAGTGTGGGGCTTGTGCATTGAGATACCCATTAATTCTTCACTATATTGGTTCACGGGGGCATATTTACCCACTAGTGGGTTGGGGATTAGGATTGGTTTTTAAAACTAAGGAGGAAGAAAATATTTTAATCCTTGGGGTACACTTCATGATCATTAAATTATGAGTCTAATTCTTAACACATAATAAATTCAACACTCATACCACGGTCTATACAATAGTTTAAAATTGTATAGAGAGGACAAGGATTGTAGTGGTTTATGGTTATGGATATAAAATCAAAAGGAGAAGCATGTGTGGTAGAGGATCTGTTATAAACCCAATGTGAATATGGATAATGAGTATCATATTACTGAAAATGTTAGAACATAGTTTATGATCATTATTCTTGTAACATATAATATAGTTGGGAAGTATGGTTTCAAAATCTACCATTGAACCTATTCACATATGAACCATTCTTAGTGTGATAAATAATAAATGGTGAGGATTTTTATCTATCACATGGGATAAAATAAAGAGGAAAGAGAAAATATATTTAAAAGTCCCAGAAAAGGTGAATTTATTAATCAAAGTGCCTGAATGCCCAGAAGTATGACACCAAGGGTGTGAAAAATCCATTGTAACAAGGGAAGAGTGGAAATGATATAAAATGTGACATACATGATCTAGACAATAAATGGGGTGACTGATGGGAAGTAAATGACTACTAAATATGTTTGAAACATAGGTACCAAAACCACATCAGTTAATGTTAAGTAAAGAAATTTTGGTATTGAAAATTGACCATGTTTGAAATAGGACAACAATTATTTGATGAGATATATCCTTTGAGAAAAGTTATTAAGACTTAAGGGGAGAAATTTTCTATAGGAACCATTTTTAAGGGATCCCATTCAGATTTGGTATGATAATTATGACCCAAATTGAGGAAGAATTAATGTGTTGGAGTGAAAATATTAGTATGTTTGAGGGAGAGTTAAACAGTCTGGGAAGAATTCCACTACATGCTCAAATAAACTGAATAAGTGAATATATTTATGAGAGTATAATAGGTTTCCAAATGGGGATGACATGAAATGTGATTATTGTTGGTTTGGTCCCAACATGTGAGGTTTGGGAATTGAAAAATATCCCATAGAACTGGGAATCAAGACTTATGTAGTTTTGGAAACACATCATGAAATATCGATTGTGCTGAAAGGGGGACAACCTATATAGTGAGGGATAAGGGTATAATATAGTTTCACATCCCAAAATAATGATAAAAACTAAACAATAAAATTTCATGAACTAATGAAATAGTAAATTTTGTTTAATTTCACATGGTAAAAACTAGGGTTGTGGTAGTTTAGGGTTATATAACTCTTACCATGGTGTTTTACATTTTAATATCGTGTGACCAGGATGTTGTCTAAAATTTTATTTTCATGGAACATGGAAATTTTCATACATTTTTATATCTTATTAGTAGTATGTTTTCCCATTTAATAACATCATGTTCTAAGGATGTTTTTCTATAAATTTACGTCAAGTTATCTTGGTGTTGGTGGTCACACAAAGTATATGTTGATGAAATTAGGGTCTATGGGTGGTGTGATACACTCCACATCCATGTTTATTAGTGAGTATGAAACATTGGGGTGGACCCTATTAATGACATAAGTTTATTTCCATTTGGATATCATCTTGTGTGGATTAGTGATGGGTATATTAATTTTACTTAGATATAATACCATATCACCCATGTAGTAAGGAGTGGAGGTGAACCTTTTTTTAACACCCAATACATGTGATTAGAGCATCTTTATAGGTTATGTGGAACATCAATGTTGATTTATTAAATGGCCTCCATCTCAACAAAATGGAATTCATCCCTCTTTTCTAGATTCTTTTGATTGTAAATAGTCATCTAAATTCCTAGAAGCTAAACCTATTTAGGAAAATTTTCTTTTTGACTTATAAACTAGGGTGTATGGGATACTCTGGGTGGAGTTTTGTGTCATCATTTAATTATCCCATAAACAATTTTAGAGATTATTGGGAAATATATTCTTATTATAGACCATCATCTTATATATGATGTTAGATTGGTTTTTTAGTGCATCAAAGTGAACATTTTCTTGCACATGATTTCATGAAGTGTTGTTGGATAGGATTTTGTAATCTGCATACAATTTCATTTTCATTGAATTTCAAAAATTATTTCATTTTTCTGTGAGAATAGTGTGAGGAATCTAAAATTGATGAAATTTTTGGGACTTCACAAACTCAGAAACAACATTAGAGTTTACTTCTTTGAGTGGGATGGCTCATTCCCCTATTGTGAAGAAGTCTATATTATTCAAAATGAACCTTCACTATCAAGCTATAACTTGTTACTAAGGCCACACAACATTGAGTTCCAAAATAGAAAGGGGCTAAGAGTAATTAGTGTTATAGATAATATCATGTGGAAAATGCATGAGGTTGGAATGGACCAAGAATGAATGAAATGGATTGGTGAAATTTTTGGGACCATAAACCCTGATAGGCCTAGAATACCTCAATATTGAGATCTAGTGAGAGAGATTCAATCCTACTTAATGGGTATCGCATTTCCTAGTTTCTACCTCTTTCATGAATATAGGTATCTTCTTCCCATGTATAAAAGAGAGGAAAATGCTTAAAAACTATTCCTATAGAGGGAATTATCTAGGTTGGGGCCATCCTGGATTGTAAACTACACCACACATTGATAAATTATCTCATGTTAGACTAACTCAATCACAAGTGTCATATATAAGAGATACTAGATTAAGGGGGTTATCTAATCAATAAAGTCTTCAACTACCAAGGCATTAAAGGGTCTAAATATAGATGTACTAGCAACCAACTAATTTAATTTTTGGTATTCATCATCATAAGTAGAGTGGTTAATGAACCTCTTATGTGCTACTTAGATGATGAGGCAATCATGGCCAAGCTTTGGGAGGGATGTGGGGAATAATTCCAAGGCATCATCTTAGCCGTTTTTTTATCAGGGAACAAGAGTGACCCTTAGATGTGAAGGTAACTTAGGAATCAACTCACAAGACCACTTCAGCAAGGGGACATGTTTTTACTTCCAGGAGATATAGTAACAATTGATCTTATTTATGAATATCTCATAGTATCTTCTCATAAGATTCCAGGGGAATCAAACCTAAGGAGTAACTCAAAACCGTTTATAAGATCGTGATACTCCTCCTTTTTTGGTGAAACCTTCCAATTACATAAATGAGTAGCGAAACATTTTCCGTGCAAGTGTTATGAAGACAATCCTTAGGCCTACCCAATTGTGTGTGGGTCATTGATCCGTATCCTAGCCAGTCACCAAGAGGAACCAAAGTAAATAAATAAACATGGGATCAACTAGTCAAAAAAATGATTGATTCATCTTGGAATTAAACATTCATAGGTATTCCTTGGGGTTTTGATTCACATTAAATAAATCCACCAATTATTATCCCATATTATATTTTTGAGTGAAAATTATAATGTATAACTACTATATAATTACAATCCAATACACCAGTTAACCTCTAATAATAGTATGGTTGAGAATGAAATTTAGTTGATAGATGTGGGATACCATTTCCATATTTTGGTGATACAATAAGTATCACTACTTATAAACTATAATGACTAAGGTGTGGAAAATATTTTCAATGTTAGAATATCTAGTCTCTATGTCATGTAGAATATGACTAAGATAGTATGGGTTGTTATCCCTACCATCATAATTCTTTTGAGATAAGTGGAAACCAAGGGACCACTACAAGGTGGTCACATAATGTAACAAATTTATCATTGGGATAGGTGATGATAGGATTAGAGGATGTATAAGGTACTACTTTATTTAGTTGAATTTAGTTGGGTAATATCCATCCCACTAGTAAATACTGCCATTATTCTTGATCCTTGATAAATGTTTACACTTTCCTTCCAAATTATAGATGAATTGATGGATGTAGGAATTTTGGACCTAGAGTCCTTGAATCTCTTAAGAGGTTTCATTGTGGGGAGAATCTAGATAATATCCATGACCTTATCCAGATCCTTCTTGATTCCTCTGTACCTAACAACAAATCTAAGGAACTTCCTAGAGGTGAACCCAAATACAGAATTTAGGGGATTCATATTTGGGTGATGGGATGAGAGGAAGTCAAACACTTTCTCAAGGTAATTTATATAGTCATGGAATTATTAGGTTTTGACCACCAAATCATCAACATATAACTCCAACAATAACCCATGGAGTGGCTTAATGATTTTTTGTATGACATATTTGTATGTAGCCCCTATATTATTTAAAAATAATAGAATCACTTAATGATAGAATATTCCTTAATGTGGTTAAAATTTGGTGGATTATTCATCCTTGGGAGACATATAGATCTAATTATACCTTGAGTATCGATCTATGAATTATAATTCCTTGAAATTGGTTTTTGTATTGATTGGAAATTATATCACAGGAATAGAAAATCATCATTCTGGGAGTGGTATTTGAAGTCCTATAAGTTAATATAGAATATGATCTACCTATTAATTGTATTTAATGGTATGATTTTGGATATCCCCGGGTTTAATTTACTTCACTAAAAATGTAGGCTTCGATAGGATTATCAACTTTATATTAAACAATTGAACTATGAGAATGGTGCAGCACTGATGAGGTTGTTTAAACCCATAGTGGATCATAGGGAGGAAAATGAGATGAATAAAATCCTAGAAGTTGATCCCTATAATTTAATTATAATTCAAAGTGAATAAATAATGGCTCTATTTTAATAAAAAAAACCTACTTCCACTGCTACTCCAGAGTCATTATTTGTTGATCAATTCCATCCTTGAATCTTCCTCGGTTATAAGATCCAACTGGGTCCACTCATCAATAGTGGCAGAGACCCATTTCTAAAATTAGGAGTGGAATCATTGAAATCCCCTTCTTCATCAAAAGAAAAATAATTAGAGGAAGGAGGTGAATCCTTTGGAGTAAAATATAATGGATTTTCACTGTCATTTTTCGGGAGGGTTAGACTCATGATTGGGGGATTCCTAATATTCAGATACAATAGAGAAAAAACGTAATGGGACAATACCTTGTGGTTTAAGACTATGAGATCAACATTTTATTTCAAAACTGTTATGAAATTTTAACCTCCCTTGAATAAACCCTACCTTTTGGAACATGTTGTGGTATCATGGATCAGTGGAAAAGGGAACACCTCTTAATGTACAATAAGTGTTTGAATGTTCATATTCAATCATGCATATCCTATATAGGATTACAAGAAAATTTATGATAATTCATTCTTATTGGGGAATTATAAATATCATCCATGATCTTGGTTTCTAGGATCCAACAGGTGGATTTTAAAATAGATAATATCCATCAGATCAACCCAAAGATCCACTAAGATGTTCTTATAGTCATTAGGAATAATGATACACTCTACCCTTCCGATATGGAGCTATTTTTATTCCTATTTTTATAACCCAATACCTAGTTGGGGGTATTCATAAGAGTCAGAGGGTGCATCATCACACTTGGTTTCCCCTACATGACCAATTAGGGTTTATTTGAGGCACTAATAGTATTAATAAAGGACCACTACAAGCATATATAGCTAGGGCCATCCCAAAAAAGTGTTGTATGTGGTATCCTTTAAGAAAACCATTGATTTTTTATTGGTACCAAATCACCAAATTGAATCTTGAGTCAAATCTATTCATGTGATTTAGGCTCTCTCTTTCCAAATAACAAAATTTTTAGGTTATATTGAGTGAGATCTGGTTTTATGAGCCTCATCTTGTAGAGCATATGTGTTAGGTTAATATTGATCCTAAACCTAGTATCCAATATGAAATAAGGGATATCCATTCCATTAAACTAGAATGTGAAATATATTAGGAATATATTCCCCAAAATAGTGTCACTATAATTCTCTTTGGAGAAGGAAATGATAGAATGGTAGTCTTCCAGGTTGTATTAATCCACATGATAGGCCCCAAAGGCAACCACCATGAACTAGATCTAGAGAGATATCTTCATATTTATAATTATATCCTCATGCATCTACTTTTATTGGAAGAATTCATATTTGATTGATATTACCTCTAGTATATTGGAGAGGTTATTTAGTAAATCAGATGGGTGGGTAGGGAGAGAATTTTTACATGCCATAGGTCTTTCTTAATTAGGGTAAGTGGGGTGTTTCATTGACTAATATTCTTAGGCTTGGCCATTTCTCATCACGTTCTTTTATTGACTTAGCAACATAGTCGAATAATTAGACAGTTGATATTGTACCTTAGTATCCCATTGATGAGCATTAGTTTAATGGGGTTGGGCAGCGAGTTCATCCAGTATGATTAACTATAGTGGTATCTAGAAAGTGAATCCCATGAGGGATGTTCTTATTGATCTTTTTACGAGGTTTTTTGTCTAGTATCAATGGCATGTACAGTTCCTTTTGAACCATTATCTCAGAGGTCTTCTTTGATAGTATAGTGCCTCAACTTCCTTCGATGATGTCAGTCAAATGTAAATAACGGTGATATTTGTTTCTCTTTATCACTAAGTACCACACAACAACCCACTATCCTAATAGTATTTACAGAAGCGTAAAACTATTCTTCATCGGTGAAATATTCTAGTAAGGTATAGACTTTGGGGGATTCATCAAATTTGGGGATCATGAATCCATTAGGAGGGTAGGATGGATTCATCATTTGTAGGGGGATTTAATTTCCATGGAATCATTGTAACCTATTATTTTGATACATAGAAGGTTTTGATGATGATGTTTCTATTATTGGAGGCATAATAATAGTACTAGGTTCTAGCCTTATCATAGGAATGAATATTTTTATAGGTGTGAGAAACTACCTTATAAATTTCCATAATTATACTATTCTGTACCTTTTATGGGGACATACATTCATTCATAAAGTTCTACATACTCACTATATTTTATGGGAGATACATATTCTACCTTGGTTGGGACATCATTGAACTCGACCAAGACATGGCCCACCTATTATTGGATGAAATATTGAAAGATAAATAACTCTTTGATGTTATGTCTAAGGGACTTATTGAATGTGAAGTAGTTGACACAATCAGTGAGTATAGAATCTTGGGGAATTTTCCATTCTAGAAAATTTATAATGTTCTTCACCATATAATAGATTATGTATCTTTGTAACTATACATATATGAAGGGGTAAACATTTTTCTTCCACTTTTTCAAAGTAATTCTTGGTGTCTCACACTTATTGGGGGTTAGGAATCATTCTCATTATGAGTTTGTGCTTGATGAAGATGTACATGGTGAGTCCTTTCTAGTAAATTTTCTTGATGGTGGACTAGATAAAGGGCCTCAGTCTATATATCGAGGGCTATTTCTACCTTCATATACCTCCATATGGGGGTGGAATATGTAATGGGAATGATTATTATTTACTCTAGATAAATGATTATTCTAGACACTGATCTCTTTTATTAAATTTTATGAGTTCTCCTGGTCATCTTTATTATATGAGAGTAGAGACTAGATCTTCCTTATCATTTTCCACACATTATCTGAATTGGTGATCATTAGAAAACTACACATCAAGGGAGTTTTTTATCTCCTTTAGTTAAGTAATAAAATAATCAACTCACTTATTTACCCTATTCTTGTATTTGCAGTGTTCTAAAATGATATTCATTCACAAGGTGGTGCAAATTATGTAAATTAACATGCAATAGATATCTTCCCAGCCATTAATGGATCTCAAGGCTAACTAATTGTACCAAAAGAAAGTCCACCCTTCCAAATTCTTGTGAAAACACCAAATATTGGAGGCTTACGGCTATTATGTGGTCCACAAAATATCACTATTTGGTGAACTTGTCCAAATGTTTTAGGGGATTTCAGGTCTCGATTAATGGATTGAATCTTAGATTACCGTGTTCTAGGGTGGAAAGGCATGTCCCACCCATACTAGATATTGTTTCCCTTTAAGTGGAATCATGGGTCTCTAAAGAAAAAATATGGGTGATGAAAGTGGATTTCATATAGAGAACTAGTATTTTATTACATATATGTTATATATATTTAAATAAATATTCAAAACTTTTCACACCTAACGACCATAACAGTTTAGTATCTTTGGAGACTTTGTACACAATCTTCTAATTTGGAAAATTATCCTTAATGTACCCCATAAATATCTTCCCCTTTTGAACTAATCACTAACATACACTACCTGCAACCTTTTTTCATAACCTAGGTAAATGAAACATAAGAAATAGTTAGATAATATTCTTATTAATGGTAGTAAGGGACACATATATGCATTACACGAACATAATGGTGTGATAACTTGAGCATAACATTTGAAAACCGTACCATTCATATAAAATATCATAATGAAGAGGTATGAAATAAATATTTTTAGTTTATTAGACATTAATCATAAAGAAATAAAAAAAATGATCCAAGAGAGAACAATAATGGCCTAAGAAAAAGAATTGTGGAATACAGATAAGAATATAAATTTTTATTCTAAGGCTACCCAATAATACATTCATATAATGTTTGGATTGGGATAACCACCCGTTTACCTACATTAGAATTGGGATAAGCACCCGTATACCTTATTTCTTCCATGAGATAACATCTTGTGTACCATAATTCAAGATTTGGATATCATCCTATGTACCCTTTGGGCTCATAAAATATTAATCATTACCTAATGGAGTGGAGGGAGATTTAGATACCACCCATTACATAATGAAAATGACACATATTTTTTATGAGAGATTGTAAAACATTCATTGTATTATAACCCATTAAATGAAATTCAGTTTCATAATAATTTCATCATATCTTAACATATGTAAAAGAGATAGGTTTTACAATCATTTTATTATTTCATCATATCATAACCTTCTAAAAGAAGCGGGACTCATAAACATAACTCATAGAAGAGGAACATTTATTATAAACATATTTTTAGGATTATCCTTTCATGGAATGGCTAATAATGATATCCTTTTTTGTATCCCTATAAAATCATTAGTTACATCAAAGGATATAATCTAATATGGAGAATTATTTTGAAAGATCACATGGAACATTTCTTGAGAAAAATAACTTTTCTATAAAATTTAAATTTTTTAAAATAAAAATTCTTTAAAATCCATTTATTTGAAAATAACTTTGAAAAAATATAATTTATTCTTAAAAAATAATCAGCATGGTGGTTGGAAAGTTTTTCATACCATACGTTAAAATAAATATTCTTTTCACATTTTTTATGAAATCCAAAAAAGAATTATTTGGGAAATCTACATAAATATTCCATTAAAAAAAATAAAAAAAACATGGGTAAAAATATATTTAATATATAATTTGAATTATGTTAAAAAAATTAAACCATTTTTATAAATCAACATTTTAAAATAAAAAGGGTTTTCTTCCCAAGATATAAATAAAGGCATTTTTTCTTAAAAACATTCTTCTTCACTATTTAATATATAAATAAATTAAATGAAATGAAAACTTTTATTCTCATTAAATAAATAGAGTAAAATATAAATCATGAGTTTCTTGATAGATTGATAATAATATTTCAACATCAAAAACATATCATAAACAATACTGATAAAGGATTAGATTGTAGCATAAATCTCTTATCATATTGGTAACATTGAATCAAATATCTATGAACAAATTACATTAAATGAAACTAATAATATCTTTAGAATAAATAATTTCATCATATTAAATTTCAAATGGGATATATATATATTATAATATAATATAGTGTCATAACATAACACATTTCTCAAAGAATATAAATTGAGAAAAAAATCCCTTAACACTTTGGTGAAATTTGAACCAAAAACACCATGAAAGAGAGATCATAAAATGGATATTTAAATCACCAAAATTATTAGTTAAATGATCAAAAAATAAATTCATGGTAATTATATACACCACATAAAATAAATAGGTTGTTAATATGTCATGTGTCTCACAAAAGTAAATCTAAGATGGGAATACCTTACCACTTAAGAAGTATTTTGAATTGTAAGCCCAAATAAAGAATACCACTAAATGAAACATTTAATATCATGAAATGTAGTATATTAATGATATTAAATGTCAAATGGGATGTATATTTAACACAAAAAAGAAATTACTGGAGAATATTCAGATGTCTCTCATAAATAAAAGAGACATTATAAATCCCTTACCTTAACCTTTAACATCCTGCATACATGTTCAAAAATCCTATATAATAAATATAAGTTTATTATAAATTTATTATATTAACATAATTATATATATTATACTATATATGATTCACTTATTACCTTTTTTACCTACTTATTTACAATTACTTTTTAAAATCTTGTTTCTGGTAATTATTTTTTTTTATTTTGTATATGTTTTTATTTGTTATTTTTTGTCCTCATACATTTTCCATGGTTCTATAATATATGCTGTAATAATTATGAAATAATTTTAATATTTATACATAAATTATTATTTTTATACAAATTATGAAATATGGTTTAAGAAATGAAATACCTTACAACCATGGACACGGTAAGTCGTACGTACACATGGTAATGTTTTGATTTTCAATGATCATTATAGATTGTAGGTAAGTAAAATTTTTCATTAAATGGTTATAATAATATCATAATTACTATATTAATTATATAAATATTCTTATATATATCATCCATGTGGTGTGGTGATGATAAGAGAGAGTCAGATAACATTGTGAAGGAGGTAGCCCACAAATACATGAATAAAGTTATCATCATTCAATGAGTGAAAAGGTAAGAATTAAAATGATATGTTATATTTTGTGAAAATATAAATTTTTCATCAATATCAAAATTATTTCATTTATTTTATATATAACGATTAAATGGTCCCTTATTATCTTCCATGTTAAGTGTTATTGAAAAACGAATTAAGCCACTTCAAGAGAATGTAGTCCTCCATACACATTAGCGACGTTATTGTATCTAATGTGGAATAGAAATTTAAAATTAATATATAATATAATGAATCCAGAGTTATAATTTTGTTATAAATATCATATATATACATTATATACATCATCATACCCAACCATGAGAGGTTATAATGGAGAAAAAATTACATCAGTTCGTGAGGCGGTAGTCTACCTTACACACGTATGATTATTTCATAACCCATTTAATAGAAGTGGAGATGGATTCATGTCATTAAATTTGCCTAAAACTTTATATTATATTTAAGATAATGGTTTTATAATACCATCATGGTTTAATAATAATTTTAAGAGGTGTAGGAAGAAATTAAATAAAAATGCTAATTGAAGAACGTTACCTCTTCTTTGGGTAACCTTCTTAAGTATGTGAAAACATCCTTAATAGGTTAGATTTAGTACAAAAATATGGATTATGTTATGATTGGAAGGAATTTATGATGTTATTTTGTTATTTATATTCCAAACCAAGATGGATTATTGTGGGAATAATTTAGGATATGTGGTGGCATTTTATAATTGAGGTGAGTGGCACACTTGAAATTATTGAAATGAAATTGGAGTACCCACATTATTATCATCCCAAAAGTTTTCAAAATGGAGTAATATAGACCATTATAAATTACATGGAATAAATATATCCATAAAATATAGTTTATACAAGTTTTTAGATCATTTTAAACCTTATCATTTTTATTAAACCCCTCGATAAACACATTTTTACCTCAATTGCGCTAATTAATTTTTACTATTTTAACTATTAATTTTTGTAGAAAATTATGAATACCATAATATATATTATAAAATATGATTATTATAAATGTTTTATACAATTTTACAAATTCAATTCACATAATTGGAATAATTTATATAAAATTAATCCTACAAATGCGACGGGAAAGATGATTTTAAATGAGAAAATACTCAAATGTTTATAAAGTTTTTATATAACATTTAAATATGAATTGATATAAATTATATGAATTGAATTAATATATACATAATTTAACAAATTTTACTTGAAAACCAATTAAAATTTTTTGTATCTTTATGAATAACCTAAATGAAATGCCAGTTTTCAATTAAAATTCAGTATTTTTACATATTCATAAAAAATTATTATTTTCATAAAATTATATAAAATTAAATATTAGATAATTTGGGTATGATGATATAAATTATTAATTTTATTTTTTCAAATAAATTTTCAAAAAATTTCATGAATTACTTTTAAAATAAGTTTCCAAGGAGGAAACAAAAATTATTTTCACAAAAATACAATTTTTAAGGTTAAAATTTGATTTATTCTTATATCATTTTAAAAGGGTAAATAATATAAATGTTAATAATTTTATTGAATATATAACATATAAATATCATTAAAATAATTAAAAACTTGATTAATTTTTTGAGGTAAAACATATTTGTTTGTATGAAAATATTTTTTATATATTTATTTTCATTTTTTAATATTTTTTATTCTAATTGTTAATTAATTGGTCACCAAATAATTTACCCTATCTACATTTTTAAACCATATATTTTCATAATTTAGTATATCTTATCTATACATTCCATTCCAATGTCTCGGTGATAATTATCATATTAAAAAATATATTTTAATTATATCTAATGTTTCATTTAAACATTACATTACATGTAATACACAATAAACTCAGTATTTCAAGTTAGGAAATATAAAATAAGTGTTTTTTTGAAAATGATAAATATGTAAAATATTAAATTTATTGAAAAAAAAATCACAAAATATTGGTGTGTTATAGTCTACCTCCCTTGAAATAAATTTCACCCATGAAATTCATTACTCTTTTACCAAAAACTAAGGATAATACAGCGAAATTACATCCTCGGGTTCCCACATAGATTCATTAAGATTGTAGATTCACAAAAAAAAAACTGATTAGGTGATTATTTTTATTTCATATATCATTCTCTATTTAATCCATAATCTTTACTGATTGTTCCTGATATAAAATATCATGCTCTAATGGAATGAACTATGAGTTCCGTACATCTGAAGGATCAAATATGTACTTCATCAAGAGTGATACATGTAACACCTTATAATCCTAATAAAGGTTTTATGGATGTACCAAATGAAAATATATTGTCCTAATAATATCAATTATTTTAATGGGACTGATATAGCTATGACATAGTTTTCCCTTCTTTCTTCCATATAGGAATTCATAAAATACCTTGTCACCAACAACAAATTATTCTTCACATTGATGATTATCAGAATAAAATTTATATATTATTTTTACAATCCTTACATGTTTCTATAGTTATTTAATCATCTCTCACATATCATCGTCTTAGTTAAGTACTCATACCTTTCTTTCTACAACTTCATTATAGTATATTATATTTGTACACTTATTTCCATAAAGGGCTTCATAAATATCCATTTGAATTATTGAGTGAGAGATATTGTTGAAATAAAACTCAATTTAAGGAATGTGTTGATCCCAAAAAACATAGAAATCCATAGAACAAGATCCTAGAAAAATACTCTAGGGTATACATTTTTCTCTTAAATAAACCATCTATCTAAGGATGATATGTAGTGATGAAAACCAACTCTATATTAATTACTTGTTAAATACTTCTCCAAAACATCGAGGAAAACATAAAATTATGATAAAATACAATTAAATGTAGTACTACATGCGACCTAAATTTTTATTAATCTATATTATGGTAAAATAATATAAATAGAAATATTCTCTAATAACAATGAAGTGTACTAACATCATAAGGTGATTTAATATAACCAATGATTATATCAAAATATAAGATAAGATAAACTAAAAAAGATACCATTACCTTTAATCATATTTTAACAAAGTGTGTAGTTATTCTTCCTCAAATAAAAATGTCTCTATATACAAAACCAAAGGGTTTCATTTCTATAATGTATCTTAAAAAATCCCTAATGTTGACAAAATCCTATCATATAAAACCTCTAAACATTGTGAAAGTCGTTGAAAAAATGATCAACCCTAAACTCATAAACACATGATGGTATCCATAACTGTTAGGTTAATCATACATGGATACCTATATTCTTTAGAAATATAATTAACCATTCATTCTTATAATGAGATGATATATTATCCTAAAACATTTGCATTTGAAGCACAGGTTCAACCTTTTACCGATAGAATATACAATGTGATTCCATTATTCCCGAATTCATCTAGAGGGAGGTAATCACATGAAATTTCACCAATGGGTGAAAAATAATATTTTCATATGGATCATTCATACAAAATCAAATATGAAATTCCCAAATTAGAATTGGATTATTAGTGTGCCCTAATTATCATGATTCTATTTAACCATCATGATTTCATAAAATTTCAATTTTTCTTTTTCCTTTAGAGGTTGTTGTGGATTGTCTTTTTAATTATCCCTTATATAAGACAATTGATTTTCCTAATTCCAATAATCATTTAATTTGAAACACTGTTGTGTGGGTTGTATATTTTATGTGTCTTTCTGTCAATTCACATCATTAGCTAATTTTTTCCCATCACTTTAGGAATAAATTTCTTAATGAACTTCCCTTAAACACTTAAAAATTTACGAGTTCCCCTAATTAAATTTCCTCCATATATCTTCCTACACATTTATTATAAATGAATGCTCTTCTTCCTCTCTCCATAGTATTTAAATTTCCCATTTAATTATATTTTTCTTTTCTTATCACAACCATGAGTTCGATATGTAACGCTTTCCTATATTTCCACCTTTATATAAATTAGAAAAATATATTCATAGATACATAATTCTCTTATGGATAATTCCCCTATAAGACTTGGTTTTAAACCATTGAGGAATTGATAAATCATCAATTCATGTTGGGTGATAATACCAAAATAGTACCTCTCAAGTATTGGAGAAGTTTTCTCATAAGCACCAACATATTCATCATCCTTTTTATTGAGATCAAGGAATTAATTTTATATATTCATAGAAGAAAATAATAGGAAAGTTCTTATTTAAGAATAATTTCTTGAACTCATCCCAAAATATGGATTCAATTTCATTATGTTTCCTCTTATTCTTGATAAGATCCTACCATTGATGTGCTTGTCCTTCTAAAAAGTATATATACAAAATGAATTTCTCATACTCTGACCATTGGATTATGGAAAATATATTTTTAGTGGTACTAATTCGTTACATAGAAACTATTTTATAAAAATACCCACTAAAATACATAGATGTTACCTCATTAAATACACAACATAAGTTTTCCCCATTATTTTCTCACATGGAAGTGCATTATGATTATTTTTTTGAGATTTTTGTGTGATAAGAGAAACAATATTTTTCATTCTGGATACCACAAAATTTAGTTAGTCTAGATGACAATAATTGAATTGTACATCACACTCAGTTTGAAATGTTTCCTTCAGGTTCCGACCATCAAATACAACCAAAATCATAGTGTAAAAAACACTAATAATATTGGCAAACAACATTATCATGACAAATAACTTATTGGTTATCTAAATACTAATGTATTATTTTCAATCTATAACACCTTAATAATAATCTATATTATTAATTGTCATTATCTATTTAAATACTTCTTGACAGTTCATAATGATTTTGTGAATCTACAAATCATATCACATAGGGGTTTCAAACATGGTGAGTAGAAATACCTATTTTCATGCACTATGTGATGATCTAGTGTATCTCAATATTAACTTTTCAATTTTATTATCCCTAGGAACCTCTATTCAATATCCACATCCATGTTTATTATATGTACAAGAAAGTAATTTCTTTGAAACAATTCTCTCTATCATTTACCAAAATTCTAGGACATTTTCAAAAACTTTTACTCATCCTTTGACTAATCCTTAGAGAAATCCCAAGGTATATCCTTTGAAATATATGAAGGATATTACTATAATTTTCTCATTCTAGTTTAAAATGTTTAACTAATCCTTTCCTTTGATACCAACTAACGATACCCAGTATTTTTCTACATAGATATTACATATTTTTAGATGAATATTCAAAATGTTATACAAACACACAACTGAGGACCATAGTAGTTTAGTTTATTTGGATAATAGGTATACAATATTCTAATTTGGTGAAGGATCATCATAATATTGAATAAATATCTTACACTTTAGTACTCGACACAAACATACAGTACTTAAAAACTTTATTCATATCCTATAAATAGGAAACAAAATAATGGGAGATATTATATTCTTAGTAAGTTATTTCAAGGGGGATATATAAGGATAACATGAACATAATGGTATTAGAACATGAGCATAAAATTTTAAAACCATACCAAAAAACTAAAATATCATAATCAGGATTCATGAAATAAGTATTGGAATTTTATAAGACATGAATCATAAGGATATCAAATAGCGTGATCCAATATAGAATAATAATGGCCTAAGTCATGGAATATCTTCATACTCATAATAATATAAAATCTTATGTCAAGGATACCCACCAAGACATTAATAACATGTAAAGATTAGGATAACCACCCAAGTATCCACTTTTTTCATGGGATGAACTCCCATGTATCCTTTTTCGATCTTTTGATAACTACATTTGTATCCATATTCTATCTTGGGATAACCTCTCATGTTCTCTTTGAGATTATATAATATTAGTCATTACCCAATCCATTTTATGATATTATAGTTCCATCTATCAAATTTTGAAAACAATACATATGTGTTACACAATATCATAAAACATTCATCATATCGTAACACATGAAATACATATGGGATTAAGAAATATTTTATTATATCCTAACATGTGGAAAAGAGATTGGTATTATAATAATTTTATAATTTCATCATAGCATAAACTATGAAAAGAATTAGTGTTCAAAAGCCTAACTCATAGAATAGAAAGAGGTTCCAAAATACTATTTTCCAAAATAAAAATTCCAAGAGTAAATAATATTTATATCCATTTTTCACATCCCCATAAAATCATATGTTACATTAAAGGATAACATTTTATATAGAGACTTATTTTTCAATATCACTTGGAAAATTTGTTGAGAAAAAAAATTTCTTTGAAAATAACTCTCTAAAAAAATTGAAAATATTTTTATTTTAAAATAAACTTGATAAATTATAAAGGAATCCTCAAATAAAATATTTTTCATGATGGTGGTAAATTACATCTATGTAATATACATTAAATCCTTCATTATTCTCAAATTTTCAAGAAAACATAAATAGAAATTGTTTGGGAAAACTATAATAAAATTACTTTAAAAATGTATTAAAAACAAAAAATGGTAAAAATGTCTCCAAAAAAATAGTTGACTAATTTTAAAAAACCTTTTTGAAGAAAAATTAGAAAACATCATTCGGGAAGAAAAATGGTTTTCAGCTGATGAGAGAAATAAATACATTTTTTCATAAAATATTATTTTGAACTCATGAGTACATAAAGAGAGTAAAATTAAGGGGAAAATTTATTTTGATGATATAACTAGATGAGAATAAAATTCATGAGTTTCATGATATAAGGATAATAATATTTCTTCATCATAAACATAATCATAAACAATCTCGATAAATGATGAGATTGTATCCAAAAACTCATACCACTTTTGAAACATTAAATCCAAAAAATAATTAAGGAATAAAAATAAATGAAACATATAATATTATTAGAATAATTAAATTCATGATATATGTACCTTATAATATAATATAGGTTTACAACATATCATATAAGAAAAATTAAGACAAAAATATGTTTCCACTTTGAAAATATTTAATCCATAAACCCCATAAAAGAGAGATAATAAAATGGATATGAAAATCAACCATATTTTCATAAGAATCATAATAAAATATATTAATTTTTATTATATACACCGCATAAAATAAATATCTGTTAAATATGACATGTGTCTTACAGAAGTAAAAGTGAGATTAGAATCCCTTACCGCTTTTGAAATATTCTGAATCATAAGACCCAATAAGAAAATACATTGAAATGAATACATAAATATCATTAAAAGAAGAAAATTTAACATGTAAAATTCCAAATTTAAATTATATACAAAACACTAATGAAATGTGTTGTGAATGTTCTTATTTCTCCAAGAAATAAAAGAGATATTAGTAATCCATTACTTTAAGTCTCGACTTCCATTATACACATTTAAACCTCCTGTATAATAAATATCATTTTATTATAATTATATTATAGAACTATAATAATATATTTTATAACAATATTATTCACTTATGAACATTTTTTACCTATTTATTGACAATTCCTATTTAAAATCTTGTTTCAGGTAAAAACCGCTTGGTTTTTTCTAATATGTTTTGATTTGTTATTTCCAATCCTCTTACTTTGATCATTGTTAAATAATATAAAAAATAATAATTATGACTTAATTATAATAATTATATTTAAATTAAACTTTTAATACCAATCATTAATGATGATTTTGAGATGAGATTTATGTTAATATAATGTAAATGGTAGATCATGTGCACGCATGATCAACGTTTCCATTTTTCAATGATCATTATATAAAGTTGGTATGTAATATTTTATCTTTAAATAATTATTATAATACCCTAAATTAAAAAATAATTATTCATATATAATTATATATATCATACATCTGTTCTAGTGGTGAAAAGAAAGAGTCGCATCGCTTTGTGAAGGCGGTAGTCCACACATACACGAACACCGTTAACATATTTTAAAATTTTAAAAGGTAAGAAATAAAATGATATATTATATTTTAATAGTGATAAATATTTAGTCAATATAAAAATTATTTAATTTATATAACATATAATATTTAGCGTTATCCTTACTATATTCTATGTAAAGCGTTATTTAAAAACAAATCACATCGCCTTGTGAGGTGGTAGTCCTCTATACACATCATCAACGTTATAATATACGATAAAAAATTGAATATAAAAAGTTATATATGATATAATTACTCTATGAGAATAATTATTTTATAAATATAGTATATATAATTTATATCCATTATCATACCTGACCTTGAGAGGTGGTAATTGAAAACAGAATGACATTGGTTTATGAAGGGGTAGTTCGATGTTCACACGAATGATGATATCAGAAGCCATTTGATGGAGGTGGAGATGAATGTAAGAAATTAACATGACATAATAAAATATAATTATATAGAAGATACTTATTTTATTATATCATAATATTTTAAAAATTATTTAATGAGTTTGATGAATAAATAAAATAAAAATGATCGTTGAAGAATGTTACCTCTTCTTCGGATAACCTCATTTGGTTTTCACTAAAAGTAATCATAGGTATAATTTATACCCAAAATAAGTATTCTATGATTATATTAGGGATGTTGTGAAATTATTTGGGTAGTTATGTTTTTAAAATAATGTTTTTATTGTGTTAAAAATAGTGGATTGGGGTGGCCTCTTATAAGTGAGGTGAGTGGAAAACATGTAATGTTTGAAAAGAAAAATTTATACCCATGTTTTATTAGGAAAAAAGTATAACATAATATAGTATTATAAATAATTATACATTATGGGGTATAAATATGAAGTTAAAATAAATTTATAAACGTTTTAGTTCATTTTAAACCTTTTATTTTTCGTTTAACACCATAGTAAACCCATTTTTACCTTAACTATGGTAATTAATTTTAACTGTTTTAACTATAAAATTTGGTAAAAAAATTATGTTGAACTTTTGAAGTAATATAAATCTTTATGAATATTAATATTTAATACATTTTTACAAATTCAATTCATAGGATTTGAATATTGTTAATTATAATAAATCTTATAGTCGTGATGAGAAATCAAGTTCTCAAAGAAAAATAGCCAAAAAGTTTAAAAAGTTTTTATATGAATATTAAATATAAAATTGATCCCCATAAACTAAATTGGATTAATATATATATAATTTTAATATTTTTATTTTAAAACCAATTTATAATAGAATTTATCTTTATTAATAATTTAAACGAAAATTCATCTTTCAATTAAACTATAGTATAACTCAATAATCATCAAAAAATTATTATTATTTGGAAAATTACTTAAGAAATTCACCCTAAGATAATTTTATATGATGATTTAAAAAATAAATATTTCTTAATATAAATTTTCTAAAATACTAGGAATGTATATTTTTAAAATAAGTGCATCAAAAGTTGACAAAAATAAATTTTTAAATAAATAATTTTTTAAGCGTAAAACTTGATTCATTATTATCTATTGAATAAAAAATGTGTAAAATGAATGTTAATAATTTTATTTAATATTTAATATTTAAATTTCTTTAAATTCATTCAGAAAAAGTGGTTTTTTAATTTATTGAGGTAAAATGAGTTTTTTCATAAAAATATTTTTTTAGTAAAATATTTCCTTAATTTTAAAATAGATTTAATTTTCATTTTTAATTAATTGGTCACCAAATAATTCCTTCTATATATATATATATATGTAAACCATATATTTTCATAATTCATTTAATGTTATTTATAACCACCATTCTAGTATCTATGTGATAACTATCATATTAAATAATATTATTTTAATAACAAGTAGTGTTTCGTTTAAAATTAATGTTGTCTGTAAAGTAAGATAAACTCAATTTTGTGTTTTTACAAGATAAAATTAGTGTTTCGTGTACTAAAAACATAAAAAATATTAAATTTTTTTTGAATAAAAATTCATAAGATCATGGGGTGTTACATGTCACGTCATATTGGGGATGGTTAGAAGTCCCCAATGATTTTCCGACCTACTAGATCAAGAGGAGAAATAATCATTGTCCTAAGGAAGATATTTTCACTATTCATGTGGTATATTCTGGTCTTATCATCGCCTCTTTCTATATCCACCATCCTCTACCTTGATTGGTGTACAAGACCACCCAGCTCATCCAAGGGTACCTTCCCAAAATGATGGGATGTCTAGCTGGATTAGAGGTAGGATCCCCTTGGAATAATTATCCCTCTAGGTGATGCTCAATGAGAGGCACAACAGTGATCCTCTTTTATCCCTCCAAATATTATATTAAATCATTCAAATTTCTATCTGACTAAGAATTCAAATCATTCTAATATAGGCTAATGGGATTTATAATTCACTTTAATTTATTTATATACCAACAGGTAGGTGGTAGTTCCTTAGTGGGGGACTTTTGAGGCCCTATATTTGTCTCTACTAACAAGTGTGGGAACCTATTAGATGATTCACTTAATATTTTTTCTCCCCTTGGGGTGGGTTTCCTCCAACATACCATATATCAACATGCGTTTTTCTCTAATCATATAAGGTATTGATAATCATGAAATTCATGGTGCTGGTAGTTAGAGGGGATATTCCACCATTTGGGGGGAAACTAGCCTTAAAATACTTTTGTTGATTTGGAAGGGTTGTAATGTATAGGGTAGTTTAATTTCCCCACTCTCTGATCAAGACCTGGTGATACTTCTCTTTCATGACCCACTAAATCATAGTGAGGATCCATACTCAATGCTTCAGAAATCTCAGGTTATACCCCTATGAGATAGGGTGTCGATATACTAGAAGTGGAGTAATTCCATTCTTCCAAAACTTATAGTGGATAGCCTCAAGATTTTCATGGATTCATGAATATTTCGAGTTTTTTTTTGTTATAGTCAGTTGGATATTTCTCATCTATTCTATCATAGGAAAGACTTATATTTCTCAGCGAGTAACTCTATGATCATGAATTGTAGAGTTACAGCTGTCTAGAATACGACCGACAGTTGTTCAGTGGCTATTATTTCACAAAAGTATTATTATTTCCTTTTTTGTATTATGTTACCCTTTTTTCACGCTAGGAAAAAATTATAATTATTTAGGAAAATGGTTGTCGATGTGATGTGGTTCTATCTTGCTATTAATGTTTTGTTATATTGGGCATCCCATAGACCAAGAGACCATTGAAAATCAAAGTATATTTGGAATGTGGGGCCATCTTTAGTACCATCACCATATAAGATGGGTTATCCATGTCCCCTAACTGATTAGGTTAGTTATTCTACCTCAAGGGCTTAGTGGATTTTTCACCATTATTCGAGGGACACAAATGAGACCCGAAATATTACCCATTTATAAGATAGATGTAAAGATAAGGGAGGTAGATGATAGTATAGATGAATACACAAAGAATAACTGAAAGGAATAAAAAATTTCCACCACATGTAGATACCTTATGATGGATCTATAAAGCTTTCAAACCTTATGATTGATATTGGTTAGCCTTAACAGAAAAGCTTCTTCCCTCACAAGTATTGGTGAAGGTGGAGGAATTTCCATCATACGATCTATCACCTCACATTTTGATACATTGATGGGGATTTAAATTTTTCCATGTTCCTACCTCAGTCATCATGGGAGTTCCACAATAATTAGACCCCGAGGTTCATAGGGATTTCATCCCATGTAGTATGGTTATAGTTGTGAGTAGGGCCCCCGTGGCTATTGTTTTCCCTTCAACCCTGGGACTAATATTAAAGGTGGGGGATTTATTTTTCATGTGTATTCCCTACGTGTAAATTTATTATATAGTAAGTAGGAAATTTTTTGTTTAATTATTCATAATGGGTTGACCCATGATGTTTATCCAGTGCCACCTACAATGGTAAGAGTCAATTTGAATAAACTGGAAGGCATTTGGGGTCTCAATCCCAATCGATAGAATACATCCCCCATGAACTAATTGAGAACATAGACGGAGCTGAGATGATGGATTTAATGATAAAATGAGATATTAGAGTGGCCACTTTAATTTAATGGTCTGCATCCTACCCCCACCTTCATCATCGAGTGTTCTGAATCGAGGTTGATTGAGTCGGGATCAAATTGACCAGTTCTTCTTCCTGTAGGGTTGGTTGGTTTCATTAGCATAGTCGAGTGGGAGACCTCATAGTTGTATCTTTGGTAATGGTCAAGGTATGTGAGACCCAAAAATCCATAACCTCTTTGTAACAGGGGATAAATACATCATAGAATTTGGGATAGAAGATCAGGAAATGATTCATTGTGATAATAAGGGGTCACCAAGGATGAACCATAAGGGAGGATGTGTTGGCATTGAGATGAAGCTTCTAGGTCCTTTTGGGGAATGTACTTATATGGGATAGACTCTTCATTTTCTTTAAAAACTAGGGTATTAATAACCCTCCTTTATATGATCACAAACGGGATATTAGGAAATGGAACCCAATAGCTATTAGAGTGGTGGTCATCGCGATAGGTGAATAGTTGTGTGGGATTGCCTATTAATTTTCCTCCATCCCCCACACCTATTGTAGTAGTTCATCAAATATTATTCATGGCTTTATTAATATAGTATATATGATTCCAACCTTCAATACATGTATGAAGAATAATATTCCCAATGTTCCCAAAGTTATTCATCATCTCCATGTTAGTTGAGGAATCCACATCAATTATGTCTTAGACAGAGAATTCCAAACTATCTTAATTTTCCCCTAATTGAAGGAGATCATATTCATGTCAATAAAACCATTATATTTTCTGAATATGGATGTGGAATTTTTGGATCTGATGATGTCCAAATATGGTAGTGTCCTATATTACTCATTTAATCCTGATTGGAGGATAAGAGCTTCACATCAACTTCACCAAATTGTTTTATTATTTTTTCCATTAGGTCATGCATCAGGGTGGTGATTCACTTTATTAGACTCTCCAAGAGTTGTTCTCATTCTTGGACTTATTGAACACTTCCATGATATTGTTCAAGCATTCCTACTTTCTAAAGGTGGGTTTCCTCAACCACCAATGTTAATGATGTCGACTCTTTGATCAGAATGGGATTATAAGATGTCAGTTCCTATTTCCATGGATTCCTAATTATATATCATTTCATATTCTGAGTTTTTCTGATAGATTTGTGTTGCAATTTTGATTCTCAATCCAGAAACCTTTTTGAATATTAAACCTACTAATTACATTACTTCTGTCATGAAAGGGTTACTACCAATGGTTGAAGTTGATGGTGACATTGGTCATGTACAAACTTTTTTTGTTGATCTATTCTTTGGGAATATGTAAAATTATTCCTATGTTAGAGTCAGGGTATTCTCATCTATGAGGAATCCTAGTTTTATAATCCATGGTATCCCAGGTCAATCATGTGTAAACATATACTAGGGGAATAATATATTCATGGATTAATTCCTCATGCATCACATGTTTATTGTATTAGATAGAGGCTTTGATGTAACAAGAGGTTTAATAGTTATGTTCTTGAGGTGACATGTTCATAGGATTAAGGTCCTCTGAGAACAAAATCATATGTTTGAATTATTATGGGGATGTGGTCATTATTTTAGAGTCTTTTGGGGACTATATCAAATGTTTATATTGCTTTGGGGAAATTTTCAATATAAGGTTCATCACTTACCTAGAAGAAAATAGGTTATTGTTACATAGAATCACTGAGGTGTAGTGGGGACCTTCTGTTTGGTTGGTTGGGGTTTCAATGTGTTCCTAGGGAAAATAATGACATTTCATAATTGTTTCCTCCCAGGGAAAATAAATAATTATTTAATAGTGGTGTTGGGTTATTGGGATTAAACATCATCGATGATTCTTATATAACCTATTAGAATACATGGATCAAAACATTCAATGTTATTTCACATAGTTTATTGTCTTAAGATAGTACCAGTCTATACCATTTAATGTAAGGAAATATGGACTCATGTGACATATACACCGCAAAAAATGTATAGTGTTAGGATTATTAATGGAAGCTACCTGAAGGATAGAGGATCGTCTCATACTTATAAAATGATGCATATTATGATTGTCATAAAGGGAAAGAATATATATTATTTTCTTCCACTAAGGATGTTATCTGGTTGTTTAACATCATGCGACTAGGATGTTAGAATATGCAGCTTTAATTATTAAATATTAGACATGATTGTTATGAGATTTAATTTTCTACTGATTGGAAATGAATGGGGATTATAGTAGGGGTTACCCATACCCCTTGAGGAAATGATGAGAGAAGGATATAACAGTAGACCTCATTGAAGGGAAAAGAAACTAGTTTCCCTGGATAATGAAACCATCAGAGTTCTACATAGGGATCCTGATGTTAGGGTGCCTGTGATTAGGAGAATGAGGTGGCACAACTTTCTGGGTTATTCATTATACAATAAGCATGTACATGAGAGTTAATGATATTATTTATGCAGAATATTGGTGCATGAGTGGACATAAATTGTATAGGAACATGTCCCATATTAACTATTATTTTTTGAAGGTTTGTTTGTTGAAATGATTTACCATATAGGATCTCAATTGGTGAGTTTCATGATTGATATAGGTTTCATGAAGGTTGGGGTTATAAGGATAATACCTTCACAAAACATCAGATCCTAGCAAAAGGGTATTTCTCTAGTTCTTATGGGGTGGATTTTATAAAGGATAAAGGTCTCATGAAACCCTATAGGGTGTGAACCATTCTATTATATCATAGTGATCATGATTAGTTAGTATTTTTATCACCACCATGGTCATAAGAGCTAGGGAACTCATTGGATGTTTTTTGAAATGAGGGATACCTCTATGAACCCATTTTTCCATTGGCTGAGGAAGGATTATGTTCTACACATTTGGAGATTATTATTGAATTCAAAAGGTTATGAAACTCTTAAAGAATTCTTAGAGAGGGTATTTTAAGGTTCTATATAGGATGGGACATATATTTCATGAAATATTACTATATTTATGAAAGATTATCTTTTATGGTTTTCCAAAATATTTTTCAAAACCCTTCTCTTTTCAAAAGGATGAACCCTTCTTGGATCTAACCCCATAGGTGGATTTTAGTCCCTTTACAGCCTAAATTTTGGGTAAATCATATTTGGGCTCCTCAAATTCTCTTAAAACATGTTTTTCCCTATCAGTAATCACTGTGAGTACAATTTCCATGGAATATAATTTAGTGGACCACTTCGCTAATTCTTTTTCTTAAAAGAATCATGAATTTTATGTGAGAGATATGGACTAAAATTGGTTATCAAATTTTCTCTAGTATAAGTGGGATTTTATTAGATTTAGTTCCCTAGACCCAAAATTTATATACTTTTTGATTTACTTTATTTATTTATTTTGAATATTAATATAATTTTATTATCACATAATTATTATTCATAGGCGGAGTATATTATTTTATGATATCCCAAGTATATATACCATGAATAAAGTTCATATAAGTTCCTCTCTAATATGAGAATCAATAGGTATCATAGTAGTATTATTAAATATAATTTTTATAGATAGACAATATCCTTTTACTAGAAATAGATGATATAGGATTTTAGGGGTGGAAACTCATTGGACTTTAAGAAACATTCTCCCTGGGTTAATGAAAAATACAAGGAATGATTTTTCCATTTTGATGCTTAATAGAAGTTTATATCACAAACACTTTTATGGGACTAGAACTAAAGACATGTTATTCAATTGGTGATTTAATTTTAAGAAATTAAAACAAAGATACATCTATCATGTAGGTTGATAACACCAGTTTGTAACTAGTTTAATTAGAGATATTGAGATAATGTGATTATATTACATAGTGTACATTAGTTGAAGGTTACATTTCATCATGACATTAGCTTCATTCTTTATGGGATGTTTAGAATGTTTCTAGTTTTTAAACATGTTTTATATGAAGTGTAGCCAAATAACACTATGAAATGAGCCTAGAGGGTCACACAATAAGTGTACTGAGAACCTCTGTTAAATTTTATATAAATTTAAAAAGTTAGATAAATATTATTCTGATACATGGATTAAAACTTTTTCATGTTGAGTAGATAAAAAATCAGTCACTGGTTATTTGAGAGAATTTATATGTTCATTAACTACTTGATAAATATTTATTCACCATGAAATTAATTTTTTTGTGATATGAATACATAAAATTTCTTTATTTATTTCTTTACAATATGAAAATTTATTTATTTATTTATTTATGTGAAAATTTAATAAATATTATTCCCTAATTAGATGAATATAATATTTATATATTTATTGGAGAATAATTCAGTGATATTTACTAAATTAAATAAATAGATATTATTCAAGGCCTAATATATATTGAGAAGGATGGGAGGACCAAGTTTAATGGTCTAGTTATAAATATCACATTAAATATTATTATAATAAAAATTAATTTTCTTATTTAGTAAAACTAATTATTATTTTATCTGTGATTTTAGCATATTTCAGGAAAATAGTAATAATTCTATTATTATTTAGACACGAGGTTAATCAATGATTAATAAAAATAATAAGGGAATTTGTTTAATTTTTTTTTCTAACACTATAACTATTAAAACCATGTTATTAAATTCTCTAAATGTGAGAGCTATATTTTATCATTGTTCACGATGAATTATAAATATGATTATATTAATCCCTATAAATCCCTTCCATCAAACACTATTAAGTATGCATATATTTTATCCTCCTACCATAGAGTGAATCCCTTCTCCCTTGAAGGATTTGGTTATAATCAACATCAATCTCCAAAAGAATTAAAATCATTTTTTATTTAATATAGAGGATTATATGGTGATGATCAAAGGTTCATGAAGCACATGGGAATCATCACTGGATCGAATCTACCATTTATTCCCTTAAAAAATGATGGTATTATAATTGGTCTTCATTAAATCATAAAAAATAAAAAATTATCCAAAGGTAATTGATTTATTAAAGAAAATAATTATATATAATATTTTTGAATATACACTCTTCTTGGTTATAGGTTATTACCAATTAATCTTCATATTAATTACTTTTTTCAAGACAATTATCTTTCATGTAAAATTTAAATTATTTTTGGAATATGAATATATATATATTTGTTACTTCAAAATTTATGCTTCCATTGCATCAAGAACATTTAGTGTGAGTGAGTAAAAAACACACTGAGGGAATATCTATTATCATTTTTTGGTCGGTCAATAGTCTGATGACTCATTTAGGAATATGGGTGGGCCCTAGGGACGGAGAAATATGTGCCTATGGAGAAAATGGTGGTTGTTGGAATTCCAATACTTATCATCCATATAAAAGGGTAGGGTGGTTATTCTACTAGTGGGACCCAATTTTTAAATTTGTATAAGAGACAAGGTTTGTAAGAGATCCCATGTTTTATAATTCCATTTTTTTATTTGGTAATTATACATAGACTAGTGATAGAAAAGTAAAATCATGGGAGGTAGGTTAGGGGAGATCCCCGTGATCTCTTTCTCATTCGGAGCCTCATGTTATTAGAAGATATTTGGTTATGAGTCTTTATTTTTGTGTTTTCTCTATTTAATTCAATTGTTTTAGTCATGTATTATTGTTTTTTAATACTTTTTGTGATATATGGGTTATTAAAATTATTTTTTTCACTAGGGGGATGGAAATGAGACATGAACATGTGGCACATAGTGAGATTACAATGCCTACCAATCCATGTAGTGCTTGAGTGAATGTTTCTAAATAACTCTTAGTGGTAACTACATGTATCACTCTTGGTCTAGAAATCCATGTTGTTAATTCATGCTTGGATACTAGTCCCTCTTACGAAAAGGTTGAGTTGTGTGGTTTTTTGGGATATCTACACTAATTTCATCAATATTTTGAAACAGGTTTCAATTTTTATTAAAATATCATCAGTTAGGTTTGAAATGATCGGATACCTTACAAATGGGATAATGTAGAATGTTACTTTATTTATGGTTTTAGTTGAAATTTTATACTTAATAAAAAATTTATAGTTTAATAAAATTGATCATGTTTGATTCTCAAAACTAAATGAAATGTATTTTAGTCCTTGGTAGTTTAAGTAATTGAGATATTTTGTTTTGAAAATGTTTCAAAAATGGATATGAAATATCAAAGAATATAAATGGTGGTTTTAAGTAGAAACTAATTGGGATTTGGAATTCATAGATGTGATTCATGATTAAAATTCATATTTTTAGTTGAAATGCAAATAATTACATTTTAAAAGAGGGTTTTAAATATAACTCAAAATTAAGAAAATGTTTGTAAATGAATAAATTCTTTTAATAAGTAATTTGAGGTAGCTATTAAATGAGATTTTAGTTATTTTTTTCGGATCTTAAAAATTGGGATGTGAACATTGAAAATATTTTTATAAGAAATAATATAACATTGTTTATGTGGTTGTGAATATATTATATGTAGTTTTAATTTTTTATGTTTGGATTTATCTCTATATATGAATGGTTAAAATTTGAATTATTTTGGATTGATATTTTTCATTAATATTTATTTACGGTACGTCATTTTCAAGTATCCATGTACATTCAAGTGAGAGATATTAGATTTTCTCCACAATTGAACCCTTCAGTTGATCAACCAAGACATTTTCTTCTAGAGTTATGAATGTCGAACCATCTACTATTTTTCTGTTGGTTTCATTCTTTTAAAGTGGAAGAGTGGTTAAAAAATATTAAGATGATATTTAAACTTATTGAATTTCTTGAATCACTTAAGATTAAGCTCAAAAACATTTTTGGAATGTATTGGATAGGGGCAGTGGAATTCCATTATTTGTGATAAGTTATTGACATAACTTCCATGGGGTATTTTTAAGGCCTTGTTAACCCAATATTATTTATCTAAGGTTTAATGGTTGTAAAATAAATTGAGATCTAATTCCATCAATTGTATTATCAATAAGTATTAATGTATATTCACCCTTTCATCAACATGTTCCCATATCTACCATAGAAGATCAAGGATGATTTATTGAATGATCACTATTTAAAAATGGTCCTTTCCCAGTATCTTTATTTGAGGATATTAGAATATATTTGACCTACTATTAATAATTATTAAGGGGTGATTTTGGGTTTAGGATCTCTTTAAATAATTTTTCAAGGTGAATTATAATTCTTACATTCCTATAAGATAATAATAGAATTCTAGTAAATGAAAACAGAAGTGATATAAGGTTGAGAAATAGGGAAGTGATATCAAGAGGCCTTCATAATTTTCTTCATTGGCTTCTTCCATGGTTCATATATTAGTATTACATCGGTGTAGTAAATCAAGTATTAAGAATAAATCATGGAGAAAATGTATAAAGACATATCATGGTTGTGTATATGTGTTTCATCTATAGAGGTTTTGTAAAGTATCCATAATAAAAGAGTGGGATCCTATCTACCTCTTCAAAGGATCCTCAAGATCAACATGTGAAATTTTATCTTAATTAAGTGGTTTCTTGAGGTATTACTCCTTTATATTTATTAATTATTTCATGTTTTATTTATATATTAATTGTTTGAAGTTAAACTGATGAGGGTTCATTTGAGTTTTGAAGAATCATTACACTATATTATGTTTAGTTCCTTCTTATAAAAGTTATGAATTATTAATGGTTTTATTCAATATTTCTTTTCCAAATATATTCTTATTGTAGTTTCCATGCTATTTAGTTAGTTTCTAGAGTAATTTATATTTTAATAAACTTGTAAAATGATGTATATAACACTAGATTTTCTCTGAAATTTTATCTATTATTGAAGTACAATTTTGATATTATTTATGGAATTTTCGGTTCTCCCAAATATTTTTGTGATAAGGTGAATATTTTGGATTGTTTCAGTTAGTGTATTATGTTTTGGACCAAGTGTTTTATATGGACTTCCTTGTTTTTAATAATTGAGTGATATTTTGCAGTGTGTGTCTTATTCTTTCTAGTTGTTGGTTAGATTTTTTGATGCTTTTTGTGGGAATAAATAGAGATATTTTGGATAATTTCCTAACTGTGATCTCACCTTCCCATTCTTTTTTTAATATTTATTTATATCTTATTTTACCATGTTTCATATTATGGTGTTCTAAAGAAAATACAATAAGATTTCATTACACTAATTTAGAATACATCACAAGAGGTTACACCATCACACCCATGTTGGACCACACCACAAAAAATATTTGTTGGGTTTTGAAGATTCTAGTGAGGATGGACTACAAAAACCCCTAGGTCGGCCATGCTATAATGTTTTTTTAACCTGGGTTCTCCATGGTATTGGTTGGAAGGTATGTTATAGGAACTCAGCTAAGCAAGGTGCTCTAAACTATGTTTGAGATGACCACATCATAGTTTGTATTGACTGTGTGATGAAAATTGATTGTAAATATCAATGGATTGAATATGTGGATTAATCGTAGACACCGGGTTTTTTCTAGAATTCTACTACTTAGGGTCGAAATTGTGTTTTGGGTTTAGTTTTAGAGGATTCGGTGAAATATAGTATAGGAATCCACACCGTAGTGTCCTTATTTATAGAGGAGTCTACATTATTATATGGGAGGCTACACCATGAATATTGAAGGAAGTTTAGGTTAGTAACTATGTTAATTGAGGATTCTACATGTTGTAGATATATATATATGCTTCAATGGATCCTCGAGGAGGGACACCACATCATATCCATCAGGGTTAGAGAATTTTCATTATCATTCAGTTTCTTTAATAGTGTTTTACACTTTTCTCCCTTAGTATTTAAGAGTATTGGTGGACTTAATCTCTCCTCAATTATCTTTTTCAACCCCTAGAAGTTAACCAATCCATCTAAATACTTCATTAGATAATTAATTTTTCTCTCTCAATTTTATGTCTGATTTCCTCGGCTAAATTATTTTGGGCTTCATCCATTTATCTTCTAATTCTATCAATTTTTTTCATATTTCATAATGGGTTCTCAGAGACCTGGGGTTCTTTATCACTTGAATTTTAATAGGTGGATCCTTGTTTTTTTCGGTTTTTCTTGGTTCTCTAAGGATCATTCATTATTTATAAAGATGTAATAACACTTTTCTCACAAAATCATCAATATTGAGGTATATACAAAAATTATTGACCATTGAATACATAAAACATGATTAATTATGCTTCCAAATTGATGTTTTATATATTATGATAATTATAGGTCTTGTTGTTGGGTTTCCGATAATAAAGTAATTTTTTCCATTGACTCACATTGAAATATTGTTTTTTCCAATATTTTAAAACATGAAAGCCTATTCTACCAATCCCATTACACCAAGTGTTTCATATATTCATAGATGGACTATATAAAATTATTTAATGATTTTTAATGTCTTTTGTGTTTATAATGGATTTCTAAATAATTACTAATATTTTGAAAGTCTATTGTGTTATTTATAAAGTTATTTTTATAACATTTCTTTTAGGGAATGGTTTTGGGGCCTATTTTGAACCTTTTAAGATAATTTTTTTGGGAAAATCCCTTCTAATATAAACCTATCATATATTGTTTTAAAATGGATGAAAATTTCCCTTATATAGAATACTTTTAGTATGTTAAGAGTTTTGAAATTAAAGGCTTATTCCTATAAGGGGTGTTAAGGGTGATGTTTTCTAATGATTTCATCATGGTGTATCTATTTGTATGTTATCATTCTATAATTCAGATTTGCTAACTCCCATTATATATATATCATGGGAAAATAGTATCAAGATTAATTTCTAAGAGAAGATGATGAACTAGTTTAGAAACATGATCTAGATACTGGACCATGGAAAAACATTCTCTTATTAAGGTGATTCACCTTGGTTGGGCTAGGTGGGGAATGACCGAGTGTTTGGAATGTGAGATTAAATCAATCAATCTGATATGATGGATTATGTTTGATATGTTCTAGACTGTATCCATAGATCCTTGGTGCTCCCATGATCATTTATACTTAGTTTTATAAATTTGAAACATTGTAATTATTACTATAATAGTAGACTGGATATTGTTTCCAATTTCCCAGGAGATATTTTTTCTTCTATAGTTTTTATTATGCCTGCTCTTTATTATAGTTATACTCTATTTTTAATGAAAATTATGATTTTTTTAAAATGTTTTTTTACTCCTTTTTTATCTTTTATACACAAACATATTTCAAATGAAGTTTTTAATAATTTTGGGTTTAATATTAAATTATTCCATAGATTCCTTTTCTAAAAGGCCTCATTCTATATATTTTAAATGGATATTCTTTAAAAAGGGATAAGGGGTAATATTTTTTTATTATTTTTAAATAAAAATGGTAAAAATCGATTCTTTATAATTGTATTTTAAACTATCTTGAGATGGGTATTTTTTTATATTGTAGTAAATGGGTTTTTTAAATGGAATTCCTACTGAATTTCATACTCATGCATGTCTGTATATTTTATTTTCAGTTTCCATTTTCTTATAGAAATTTTCAGGTTTTTTTATTGATAGTGTCTTTGGGGTTGAAAAAAGATTATTTTGAGTATTTTTTTATTATTTGTTTTCATTATAATATAATCTAAGGTATCCCATATAAAACATTATTTTGTTTTAGTTGTGTGTTTTTAATTGATATGTTATTTTATTCATTGTTCTATTTTTAGTTCTTTATTTTGTATAATGGGTTCTTTTATAGTGTATATACCTCCAACATAAGTAGTGGTCATGTGTGAATTTCAATAAATACTACATTATGTTTTGTTTTATGTTTATTTGGTGATATTGTTTCAATGATTTCATATAAGATTCTATAGAACTAGTTTTCTCTCTATCACAAATGATAATGTTCCTCAGGAATATTTCCAGTGTAATGTCTCTAGCCCGTATGCCACTGAATGGAGCCCCAAGCCTATTGGTTCAAATGGCCTCACATGTATATCCCAAAAATACCAATGTTTTCTGACTAGAATTGAGGGCCTTGATTAGTCTATGGGGAGACTATTCCATCATTACCAATGTACATCATAACGAAAATAGCATAGAACTAACAAAAGAAGTAAACAATAAAACAAAAATAAATAGTGGAATACTGATAGTATAAATCAACCAGAAGTCATATCATATACAAGATGAAGATACATGTTACATGTTTCTAATAAAACGGAAAAAAAATTTGAATATGGGGATGATGTATAATTCATATAAAAAATTTAAAATGGCTAAAATAATCCAAATATCATCGCAAGCCTCAGCTTGGTCTCATCATCGTCTGATCCAAACCATAATTCAATAACCTATAAAAGGGGTATTTCCCTTATCAAGAACTATAATCATATAATTTTTTTGGGTCCAGAAGGGTAACCCAAAAAGAGTGTGAGATAAAATCTCAATAGTCAACCATCCAAGGTTTGTGCTAATCACTCAGTGAATATATATAGAAGTCATTTTGTAATGAGTAAAGCAGTAAACATAGAGAAATCAAAAGTAAACATATATTAGGTTCATGTACTTATTTAATATCCTTTTCATTTAATAAAGTCCTTTAACAATTTAGTTATATTTAATTTATTATTATCGAGATATGACTCAATTTAGGCACCCCTCGTGTAATTGATAGCACAAGAGATGCCTTAAAAGGACATCTTAACAATACAAGTCAAGACTAACTCCAGTCCTGTGATTTAGATTAGATTCATCTCACAAGTCATTCCCTTTCATTCATTTATTCATTTAGAACCTGATTTTGTCCTAGATACTCTTAATTTTGAATTCATGTTTCCCTCTATGTGTATTTAACCATGATCATACTTGATCATAAATGGACTACCATTCAAGAGCCCATGTATCACTCTGGATGTGGTATAAAGTACATGCCACATGATTTTTTTCATTGGTAATCCATTGGATTTCATGTATCACTTGAAAAATAAGTATATCTTAAATGATTCTGTCCATGGAATACCTTACTTGGATCCATGTATCACCAATAACTTAATCAAGATACAAATCAATGAGACTATCTATGGCATTTAATAAGAATCCACATATCACCCATGAGATCATCACATTAACTATTTATTATTTACATGGAATTCTAAGGTGAATCAATGTACCACTCAATGTATAATGTCCAATAGTCACATGATTCTATACATGGAATTCCAATTTGAATTAATGTATCACTAATGTTTATTTATCATTTAACCAATTCAATTTCTTTTAAACAATTCATTTAACAGTCCAAGGTCAAAACCAAATCATTTAATATAACTCACCTAAAAAGGGTGACTCGATCAAGGACCATTCCTCAAGGGATTTCCCTTTTAATTTCTCATGTGGTAATAACTTAATAATGAGCTTACCATGATTAATCAATCCATCACATAGCATGAACTCAACAAAACTCACAAGGGATAGAAAATTCCAATGCTATTCAAATACTCACATAGACATTTTTAATACAACAATACTAACAAGTATATCAATTCATAACATGGATTATTTATAATATTACTGACATGGGAAAATAAAAATGTAAATAAATTCAGGCCAATTGCATTGATTCATGGAATGCCCTCTACTTTACTAACATGGAAAAGGGAAACGTGAATTAAAAAACATGGAGTTCATGGGTAACAGGGGAATTCATCCATATCATTCCCTTAATTAATTTCTTTTATTGTTACAATTAATAAATTAATTGTTCTATTTTATTTATTTATCAATTCACATTTTACATCCTATGATTAAGTGTTAAAAGGCATGCCTCATGGGAAAGCAAATCCAAAATCCCAAAAAGGTTTATTCTAAGAAAAATCACCCATGGGTTTGTTATCATTAAAGTTAATGAACCTATGACATGTATGAACAAGACTATACAATCACATAAAACATGAATAGAAATAATTGGTTACAATTTAATTTTAGGTGACACCTAGAAATTGGGTGCACGGAACCCTGACATATATAAATGATCCTACTTTTAAAAAAATAACATGACCACCTATTTTTGGCTCGTTCTTGATATTTTTTCCTGTATGAAGCTCTGATTCATCCCAGTTTGGAAGAAATTTGATGAATGGTTGAAAAACAAGAAAATAGGGAATATGAGCCCAAATCCAAATAGCCCAAGTGATTCACATAAAAATGGAGAACCAATAAATATTAATAAAGGCATTACTATTGAAGATATGAGGAGAATAACCTTATTATTATAAGTGATCGGATGATAAAGAGATCTAAAATTAAATAATAGTCAGATGAAACCCCAATTGGGAGGGTGACCTCTAGATCTATAGGAAATGAGAAGAACAAATGTGTTTTAGAATAATTTTAATTATATTCAAAAAAATTAAATTCATAAAATCTCAGGGAAACATGGCTTACATGCACGGTTTCCTATAGTCCAAGGGTCACTTTCACAGTTTACACAAATAGTTAACAAAATGTTCGCAAACAATTTGATGAGAATTTGTAAAAATATACAGAAATTAAAGACCTATTCACACAGTTATGCTCCTCCTCCCACATAGTTTACTCAAACTATGTGTCATGTACAACCACTCTATCCAACCTCATAATTTTTAGTCAAATCATGCGGCCTGCCCTACATAGTTTGAACTAACTATTTGTCAGGCTTAAAACACCCCAAAAAGTGGTAATGAGATTCGAACAAGACTCGGACACCTCTGAAACCTCCATGACCCCAATGAGAATCCACATTAGACAATAATTAATTAATTAAATTTATTATATATGAAAAAAACAGATCCATACCTCAATAAATAACTGGTTTTTGAAAAACTCCCCCTTAAAAATATTAGTCCCCAAATTTCCCTCTTAAGGATGATCAAGAATGTCTATGAACAACATTGACCACTATAATCGTACATATCCCTCCCACTCATAGGTCTCACCATACACACATTCATTCTACCATTTCACCCATTCTAATGGTACATACCGGCTTTGGAGATCCATTATTCTACAATCCGTATTGGATGCTCCTCAAAGAGGCGTCTACATAAAACTCAACATCCTTAGTCTAAAATGCTTGAAATGAGTATGAATAGTATCATCATAGCTAAGAAACTTGAAAGATGTTGTGCATATCCTGGTACCTATGAGGTGACTGCAACTAATAGGATACTACCCTGACAATTTCTGGAATCTCGAATGGCCTGAAATATCTCGGTGAAAGATTACCCTAACTCCTGATCCTTTTTTGTACCATTCTTGGTGAAACATAAAGGAAAACCCAGTCATCAACCTCGAACTCTAGAGGTCATCACGATCAATTTTCATAATATTTCAAATGAGACTGTGTAGATTCCATCCACTTCTAAATTAACTAAACCTGTTTTGTGGTCTCCTTGACAAGATGATGTCCTAGTATAGTTGCATCTCCTTCTTCCAGCCAACATAGGGGTGATCGGCATGGCCTACTATACAAATCCTTATATGATGCTATCAGAATAATATCCTGAAATCTATTATTTTATGTGAACTCATCGAGGGTTATATACATCTCCCAAGATCCCATGAAATCCATGATTCATGATTGCATCATGTCATCAAGAATGTGAATAATGTTATCTAACTGGCCATCTATTTGGGGGTGGTATGCTATGCTCCGAATCACCTTTGTACCCAATGCTCTATGTAGACCTTTTCAAAAATAAAAATTAAACCAAGAATACCAATCTAAAATGATAAAATTTGGGACCCCATATAGTTATATAATCTCACAGATATATACCCTCCCAAGCTAATCAATTGAAAATGTCTCTTTAATATGTAGGAAGTAAGTTCCCTTAATGAGCCTATCAACAAAGAACCCATAAGGAATAATTTCCTTGAGGGTACCTTGGTAAACCTATCATAAGATCCATAAAAATATCATTAAATTTCCACTCTGGAATGGGTAGGTGCATCAAAAGATTGTATGGTCGTTGGTATTCTACCCTCAGTTGTTGACAAGTGGAAAACCTCATGGAAAACAATGTACATCACATATATTAACTGGCTACCAGTACTGATGATGTAAATCCTGATACAACTTTGTGAAACCAAGGTGAACTTTCCAATCTGATGAATAAAATTCTTTTATCAGCTACTCATGCATTTATTAATAGAGACACATGAAAACATATAATCTCCATCTCTCATCATTGCCTACTGTCTATCTAGGACGAGGGTCCTCACTTTCCACCCTCTCCCATAGAAAGAGGCCCTTTGAGTTAGATATCAACCTCATCCTCACTCTATCAAGATGTGTAGAGGTAATATCTAAATATGATATAAATATAAACCCCTGATAAGCATGAACCTCCAAGTGCGTCTCAAAGAACAAATCTATGAGCTTCCACTCACTACTGGCCATCTAAACTACCTATATTTGATTACAATTTCTCAATGAATTGGCCACTTCATTACCCTAACTAGGAATGTAGGTATAATCAATGTTGAAATACTGCAGGTACACAACCCACCTTTATTGTCCGAGGTTTATATCACTCTATGTAAATATATAATTGAAAATTTTATGGTTCATGCTCTCCCAATAAGTAATGTCTCCAATAGTTCAATTCATTAATAACTACAGATAACTCAAGATCTTGCGTCATTTAATTCCTATTGTGAGGCCTCAACTACGGAGACCCATATGCAATGACTCGGTCCCCTCCATAAGAACTAATCCCAGCCTGATACCTGATGCATCATAGTACACAATATATCTCATGCGTGGCACTAGAAAAAATTAGTATTGGTGATGAATTCAATCCCCCTTTTATCTCCTGGTAGTCCATATCATAGAAATCTAACCATACATACTTCACAACCTCAATAGTGAATCCCATCAGTCGTACTACTAATCATGATAACTCTTGTGTGAGGAGCATGTAGTAACCAACCAGCCCTAATAAACACTATACCTCAAAGCCATTATTGGGATACTTATAAGAAACTACAACTCTCACCTTCTATGGATCCACTAATACTCTTGTATCTAAAATTATGTGACCCAGTAAGTTAATCTGATCCCTTGAGAAGTGGCACTTTGTGAGATTATAATATAATAGATTATGTCTAAGTGTATTCAGAATGTTCTCAAGATGGGTGGCTTGGTCATGCCGATTATGAGAATACAACAAGATATCATCCATTAAAACCACCAAAAAAATCTAGATATGGGTGTATCATAGGGTTCATCAGTTCCATGAATACTGATGGCATGTTTGTGAGACCGAACGATATAACCAAATACTCATATAGATCATACCTTCTTCAAAAATTTGTGTGCGGTGTTTCTTATAGTCTAACATGAACCTGATGATAAATGGATCTCAAATAAATGTTTAATATTACCCTAGATTCTCATAACTAGTCAAAGATATCATATATATGTTCCATAGGATATATTTTTTGAACCAAAAATAGTTTCAACTTCTATTAATCCACACATATCCTGAGGGTACCACACACTTTTTTCACATAGGGGCCTGGTGAACCCCACAGAGAAGTAGCGGTTCAGATTAAACCTTATTCCTCAAAATCCTCTAGCTACCTCTTGAGCTCTTGTATTTTAGTAATAGACATCTTGTAATGAGGAATGGATATAGGTGAATCTCAAGGCACTATCTCGATAGAGAAATATACCCATGTCACTAGAGATATTCCTTATATGTTTTCTGGGAAGGCTTCCCTGAAATGATCAATAACTAGAGGGAAATACACATCTTGTGTTTTCTGATCATCCAGATAAAACATGCAATATAGGCTATCATCCCCCCCAAACAATGATGCAGTGGTCCAGATTGACTCTTGTGGACACCCAATTCACCCTTGTGAATAAACACATTTCACTATGGTTGTGTAAAAGTCCCCCACAGAGATAATAGTCAAAAAAATCTTGATAAGATATTATCCATTAGATTCTTGGTATGGAATCAATCCCTATCATCTCAATGACATAAAGGCTCTAAAGGAACTGACACCTTTCGATCTCAAGGGGAACTCTATGCACTGGTATACGCCCTCCTTTATAGTCCCTAAGTGAGTATCTAGTGTCATAAAACCAGGAAAAAACTAAACACTAAGACCAAATATCTCTACAATGGGAAAAGATATAAAACTATGTGAAGCCCATGTATCAAAGATTACAGAAGCTAATGTAGGGGCTTCTAGAATAGTACCTCTAATGGTAGAAGGTATAGGATCCTACTCATGTTGGATTTGTTGCATTGTGTACACAAGGCATGAATTTTGGTCCTTTGATACTCTCTAGATACCAAGAGAAGATCCACCCTAATGCCGCAGCACAACTAGTGCCTGGCTACCATGCCCATGACCACCACCATGGCCCGATAAGCCCGTTATATTCCAGCTCTCATCTTGATAAGAAGCTTATGAAACTACTCTTGAATGTGGAGTCAGTGTAGACACTCTCTCACTGGCTACTCATGGAAACGTTCTATAGATATGATGATGATAGACCATCTTTCCAAAGGAATAGTACTCGACTGCGTCCCTCAAACATTATAACCTTGTATCTCCCAGTGTACCACATCAGTAGCACCTCACCTAGCTACCTGAAAAGATGTTCTGACTACTAGTATCACCATGTGGAAGCTCTGAAAAATGCCACCTACTATCGGTCGATGCAGTATTAGTCCTAGGTGTCGAACCACCCTAGATCACACCTCTATATTACATCAGGTTATGCTCAATGATCATTGCCTGATTTACTATCTTGGATATAATAGTCATTCAAAAGACATTTACCTGTGAACAGATGTCATACCTGAGACCATCCTCGTATTATATATATTTAGACATATAGTTACCCATCAGAATATGTTTGAGGAACATGTGCTCAGTAAAATAGGTTGATTAATTTATGATGCATAGTTTTACCATATCCATATCCATAAAATAATGGTCTTCATCTATAACAACACAAGTAAATAAGGAATATGAAATTTTCATATTTATTAATATTTTTTAATTAAATATTAATTTTATTTAAAGGGGATGCTATGTTCGATGAAATACCTGACATGTAACAATGGGTTTCTCTAAAATTTTATGTTTCACACAATGCTGAGTCATACTAAAAAAATAATAATATAATATTATTATTTTAAATAGTAGTTAACCCCTAGCTATTGTACGGGCGAGAATGAGAAAAAATAACCATATTATGATTAAGCATGTTTGTTAAATGTCTTTATATTTATCTAAGAAATTTTAGCGGATTAAGATAAGAAGGAATCTGATTTTAAGTATGATATACTCTAATATTCTTTAAAAGGTAGTTTTACCACCTTTTGATGGAGAACCCTTTCGAAATCTAGTTTTTGTCACTTTTATATGTCTATTATGATGAAATAAAATTCTTCTTTAGAAGTAGAACATCAAAATTAACTTTGTACGGTATTTTGGTATTTTTCTCTTTAAAGTTCATTTTTTTAATGAATAGTGATAAATACTACATTTTAATTCAAAACCGCATTTTAATCAAATTTATTTATATAGTTATATTATTATTTTTATTGGTTCTAAAGTGTAATTTTATTATATTTTTACCATTTAATACAATATTTTTCATTGGAAGTAATTTAACTCTTAAATTGGACATAAACATTTATCAATCTTTTGGTATTTTTACTTATTAAAAAAAGCATTTTGGTTTTAACAATGGGAATTAATTTTAAATTAATTTTTCCAATTATTTGTTTTGAATTTGGAAAAATGGATTCCATATTTGGAATTAGTAGGTCCAAATTGTATAAATTGGTAAATTTTATTTTTATAAATAATGAATAGTAACTTCAGTAAATATATTATTTAACATGGTTAAAGGGTAAATATAGTAAATAAGTGTAAACAATAATATTAAAATTATATCAAATTATCCTTACACTTGTCACAACTCAATTGGATGAGATATTTTAAAACCATGTGCATCCTTGGGTCAATTTTAGGACCCCATAGATCCACTTGTGTGTGAAAATTACATTTAATCACATTTAATTTAAAGTTAAGGAATATATAACACAAACATATATCTTTCAGTAAAACAATTTTTATATCGGGTTATATAATTTATCATTTTGACTATAAATAGTCATTATAAAGATAAACTATTTCCAACATTAAGGTATATTATTTATAATATTTATACATTAAATAAATAAATTTAATTATGACACAATAGTGATGTTGTGATTTCTTCATTGATAAAGGATTCAAACAAATGCTATTATAAATGTTAAAATAAATGTAATTTTGTTCTTTTAATGACATCCATAACATTTCTAGATGCTAGTAACATGTTATATTTTTATTAATGAAGTTTTTTATATTCATTCATGTTGATATGTATTTTTAAAAAGTCATAATATGAATAGTGTCAAAATGGACATAATTAATATTTTAAAATATAAAATATTTTATTAAATATTAAAAAATTATAAAAAAAATATAATATTCAGCAAAAAAGTTATCATAAGTCTATGATTTTATTATTTACTCTTTAATTGGATATTTTTCATGTTTTGGACATATTGTGATTCTCATAGTGTTAAATGCCTGATTAAACGGTAAGAGTAAAAAAGGGTTAAATAAAAAAGATAAGGATTAAAAATATTCAAAACCTATAAAATTATTATTATATAATTTTTTTAGACTTATATTAATCTTATGGTATAATTTAAATAGTTTTGGACCTTTATAAAACTAAATTCATTTTATAATAAAATAATACTTTCCAACTTTCCTAAATAACCCCTCCTCCCTCTTATAAAAGGCCACCACCTATAACCAATTACACACAACTCTAAATCCCATTGGATCATCCAAAATATTCTCCAAGAAGTTAAAAAAATCTCTCTATTCCTCCTACAATTTTTCCCCTAGGAATAAAGCAATTCAAGAAAGCCTTTGGGCTCAAATCAAAGAGAGTTACACAATTTAAGAGGTATCATCTTCTCTAAAATTCCATTCCATTATTATACTTCTTCACTCAATATTCTTTTCTTTTTATTTTATTACATAAAATATCAGTATCCTAAATATTATATGTTTTATTTTATGATAATTATTCTAAATAATCTTACAAAAACCTCAATCGTATTGGTAAAGAACATATTGTTTTTGTGGACGGTGAACTGGTACCTCACGAAACGATGATTATTCAGTATTCTCCTACCACCTCTCACGGTTGCCATTATGATGGAACTATAATTATATATTATATATATGATATTTATTTTATCTATATGATTCTGTAATTTTCATTAAGAACATAACTTTATTCTTTTCATATTTTATAAATACGATAATTTCATTTGACGAAGTGCAGACTACCGCCCCCTCAAAGTGATATTTCTCATCCATGCCATACATGGAAAGTATAAAATATGGTGTTAATAAACATATGTAATGTATATAAAATATGATATTATACTGTAATTATAATATATCTTTGTATCATTTAGTTTTCATTCTTTTAAATATGTAAAATAAATGAAAGTAGCATCCATGCGTACTTACAGTTTACCGTCTCCATGAATGGTGATTTAAATTTCATATATCCAAATGTCATAGACTACTCCAAATATATATATACTGAATATATATGATATTTAAATCATGAATATAATTATGGAGATAATAGAATTTTGACCACATGGTCAATTTGTAATTATAACATGTTCATTTTTTACTCAAGTACCAAATATTGAAAAAACGACCAATGTTCACTTATATAATTATGTAATGTTTATATCCAAGAAATAAGTGATATAAAAGGAATAATAGTCTTTAAAAAGGTTCTGAATCAAGTATCAATTAACTTAAGTTTATTATTCAAGAAGAACAAGGAATATATGAGACATGACAGACTTGAGGTAAGGGACTTCGTCTCAATCTCCTTTCATTGAGGGATACTTTGATTTATACATGATTTTCCTTTATATGATGTAATAAATTCATTAAATTTTAATTTTATTCCAATGGAATCTTTTCTCTACGAAGAATTTTACAAAAGGACAAAAATAATATTTCTTTTTGACAGATGCAGTGACAATGACCTTTCCACTACCACGAGCATTATTTGATATTTTCCTTCCATAACAAGAAGTAATGTTTTTAATAGTATAAAAAATACCATAGACTATGTTTACATATTTTGGTATTGAAAATGGTTTTTTAGAATGGATTTATTATGTCAAAATATTTAAATGGTATATTTTAATTTCAATGTCAAAATGTTAGCTTTCCATTATGCTTGTGTTATGTGTTATGATTATGTTATGGTTCTTGGGAATTGTTTACATATATGGGTGTTTCTATGATAAACCTAAGGCGGGTGATCCAAATATAGATCTCCAATTCATTTGGTTACATGATGAAGGTAAACATTAATGTTTCTCCTAATAGTTTTAGGGAATATATTGGGATTGGTATTCCAACATAACTCCCTATATAGATGTTCAAGCTACAATGTAAGTATGATATGGATGCCACAAGTTACCTTTATGATTTACAATTTCTATGTGTTATTCATTAATATTATGATTTAATGATGCATGTTAAAGATCTTATGTTTTGTTTATATTAATGGAATGATGTTTTTTTTTCTTTATTTTATAACCCTTAATGGGATTTTTATGCTCATCCGATGTTTTTGAAATGTTTTTCAAAGGGTATAAGGAAGGGTAAAAGAAAAAAACTAATTAAAGAATATTTATATCAAGGAAATAATTCTTTTTTTCTTTTATGAGTTATTATTTTATGAAAAAATGGATACTGAGTAGAAGTGTCTACTTTGAAATATATGAGATGTAATATAATAGTTAGGGCCTAATTCTCAAAAACTCTAAACCTAAAAAGATACTTAATGTTAATTCTTAATTTAAATCAAGATTAAGTAATTTTTTAAGGATGGGGCCTTATATTATCGTCCATCAATGCCATGGGATAAAAATATTCATATAAGGTTGTCTTAAAATTCCTCCAAGACATTTTCCAATGACATTCTGTCTAAATGATATCATCCCACCGTCTCTTGGTGGAGTCATGTAGTATATACATTGCGGTCTTGGTCCTCTACTCAAAATAAGTTTCATGATTCTAAAATATAGATATCACGGACTCTATCCATGACTCGAGAGATTGTGGTCCTTCATCCTCCAAAAACATGGGTAGATTATACTTCTAAAACGCTCTCATTAGCTCATCCATAGATGTGGTAGGTTGTAGTGCTCCCAAAAAGTTCTACATGAAGTGCATGAATTTTTCTCAGAACTATGACTCATCACCAACATATGGTACAATAAATAGTTCCTCAGTCAGTAAAACTAGAGTATCCACTAGTATCCTATGGATATACACCTTTATAGTGTGATCATCTTCACCCTCCTAGTGAACAGTTAGAGGTCATCATAGGGGAATGAATATACAATCCCAAACACACACCTCAGTTCATTATCATTATCAAAGTACATATCAAAAAATCACTGACATATAGATATGATAAGTAAATTACTTTTTATGAGATTAAATCCTTCTTCCTTCCCCATGGGACAGGTCTATGTGTTAAACAGATCAAGTGAGAAGTGAGATAAAAAACTGAAATCTCCCTACCAAGGTCTGGTCTGGTCAATTTCTCTTTTATAATCTTTTTTGGTATCACTTTTTTCATAATTATCTCATTTTAAATATAGTTCAAATTCACATGGATTGAATTGATTCTCATTTCATCTTCACTGTATCCCTTTTAGAAGGGTAAACCAATGGTATTCCAAATACTGATCCATGGGGGGTCATACTCCTCAGGGATAAAAGCCTAGCGTCCACCTATGACACATCACAACACACTTTAGTTTAAGGTTAAACCGTGATCTACCGAATTCAGATACAAGAGGAACCATACACCTCAGGGCCCCAATATTCACATACATATTTTTCATACCATTAAAGACCTTAGTATACCTAACAAAATAGCAAGAATATGTATCCCAACACCTATCAATGTACCATGAAATCGGTAACGCGTCCTAAATGGTCTGTCATAATGCATGGCATGTGAAATCTAGAATGTTCCTATACAATGATTGATATTGAATACCCTCATATCATTAGGTTTAAATATAATAGAACCCAAATTTATATCAATAGTAATAGAATAAATCTATTTCATCACCCAACAGTGGAATCAAATCAACTGTAATTGTCAAAATAAGGAAAAGAGAAATTTAATTCGAGACAATTTGTCTTTTCCCTGTACGCGGGTTAGCTATGCCTGATCACAACTCATTACCAAACTCCAATTTCATTCTATCAAATTTTTATTGTAACCAAATGTTAAATTAAACCAGAAAATAATAATCTAATACAAATTTGTATCATCCCAAGCCCGGATGCCACTAGAAGGTGCCCTGAACCTGGTGGGTCATGTTGCCTCATGTGCATATCCCCAGACTCTAGTGGATACCGACTAGCAGTGAGGTCCTAGGTGAATCTATGGGGAGATTATGCCCTCATTACCTTAGTGTATCAAAACGGTAATATCAAACAAGTAGTAGAAGAAGTAAACTATAAAACAGAAATAAACATCGTAACAATGATAGTATAAATCCACATGAAGTCATTTCATATTAAAGATGATGAAACATGTCACATGTTTCTAAAAAAATAACCAAAACATAAATACAAGGGAGATGTAAAATCCATATAAATAAATGTTCAAAAACTAACAAAATAATACTTATATCATCGCAATCCTCATACTGGTATCATAATCTCTTTCTCCTAACTAGCAAGTCAAATACCTATAGAAGGTTTGTTTCCCTTGTGGACACCTAAAATCATATAATTATTTTGGGTCAAAAAAGGTTACCCAAACATTTTGTGAGATAAAATCTCAATAGGAAACCACCCAAGGTCTGTGTCATCCAATTAGTGAATATATATTGCAGGTAGTGTGCAATGAGTAATGCAGTAAACACGGTTAACACAAAAGTAAACACCCTTTAGGTTCAAGTACTCATTTTATATCCATTTCATTAATTCAAACATTTAAAAATTAAATTACATTTAATTTATAATTCTTGAGATCCAGATCAAAGCTGACATCCCCCATGTAACTCGTAGCACAACAGATGACTTAGAAATCCATTTAGGAAATACAAATCAATACTGGCTGCAAGCTTGTACTTTGTGTTGGAGGAGTGTCATAAGTCATTCCACTACATTGATTTATTCATATGTAACCATAGTTTTTACTTGTCATTCCTAAGTATGTATTCAGGTTTCACTCTAGGTGTTTCTAACAAACATCTTATGAGCTCATCTATGGAGAACCTCTCTTGGGACTATGTATCACATAAGATGTGGTATAAAGTACATACCATATGATTCCATCCTTGGTAATCATTTGGATTACAAGTATCACTCATCATATATGCCTAGATTCAATGATTTCATCCATGAAATCACTGAATTAGATATTTGTATAACCCATGTATTAATCAAGATACAACCCAATGAGCCCATTAATGGCATTCTAATGTGACTCTAGATATCACCCATGACATCATCACATTATCCATTGAGTTTTTTCATCGAATTATATGTTTAATCAATGTATCACTCAAGTTATAATGGTCAAAAGTCACATGTTTTCTTCTGTGGAATTTTAATTTGAATCCATGTATCACTCAAGGAAATTTATCTTTTAACAAGTTCAATTTCATTTAAACAATTCATTTAACATACCGAGGTCAACCCCAATGGAATTTAATATAACTCACCTAAAAAGGGTGACTCAAGAAAGGATCAATCCTCAAGGTCTAGGACTTTCATTTACTCATATAAGAATAGCATAAAAATGAGATTTTCATTCTTAGTCAATCCATCATATAGAATAGTCACAACATAACACACAAGTGCTAGCAACTCAATGTCCATTCAAAAAAACACATGGAAATTTTTAATAAAATAATATAAAGAAGCCTATTAATCTATCATGTGGATTAGTTATAATATAACTCACATAGTAAAAGAAAAAATTCAAGCATTTCAAGCCAACTAAATCCATTAATTGCATAGCCTCTACTTTACTCACATGGGAAAGGAAAAAATGATTTAAACAAAAATTAATACATGGGTCAAGTGGAAAGTCATAAATTCCATACCCTTAATTAATTTCCTTTAAAATTAGATTTATAAATCAATTGATCCATTTGATTTAAATATCAATTCACATTTGAAATCCCATGATCAAGTGGTAAAAAGAATACATCATGGGAAACCAAAACCAAAGTCATAAAAAGGAACATTTCAAGACAACCCACCCATGGGTTGGTTCTCATTCAAGGTACACAATCTATAACATGCATGAACAAGCATATTAAATTACTTTCAACATGAAGGGAAATAATAGGGTTTAATTTAATTTTAGGTGACACAAAGAAATTGGGTGTCATGCACCCCTGCATATATAAATGATCTAAATTTAAAAAAATAACATGTCCACCTACCATAGGATGATTATTGATAAATCATCATGTATCAATCTATGATTCATCTCTGTTTGGAGGAAATTTGAAGCACATATGAAGAATAAGAAAAATTTTCATTTGAACCAAAATCTAAATTGCACAACTGATTCCTAGAAGAATATAGAATGGATAAAAAGGAATTAAGGACTTACTATTACATATCCAAGGATATGAACCATGCTCCAATTTTTAATCAAATAGAAATAAAAGATAAAATTGAATAATATTCAAAGAAAAAACAAAAAGGGAGGGTTGATCTCCTGTCATGAATGAAATAAGAACCTAAAATGGGGTTCAAAAGAATTTAAATTAAATTTAAAATTTATAAAATTATTAAAATTATAGGGCCTCAGGGTTTACCTACATGGTTTCTTATAGGGTGAGGAGTACTCACACGGTTTATCCACTTGGATAAAAAACTATTCCCAAACCATGAAAAGAGCCTCTGTGAGAATATGTTGAAATTAAAAACTTGGTCACACGTGCATGTGCCTCCTCCCATATGGGCATGGACCTCCTCATGCATGATTTACTCAAACTTTTCACCCTGCACAATATATTTATCTAGCCTTTCAAGGTTTAGTCAAACTATGCAGCCTGCCCCACACAGTTTAAAATAACTATCTGCCAACCTTAAACCACCCCATAACATGTTATAAGATTCGAACAAGCCTGTGAAAAATCTGAAATATACATGACCCCAATGATCATCCATATTATTCCATAATTAAGAAATAAAAATTATTATTGACATAAAAAAGATATCCATACCTCTATGATGAACTTGGTTCCTACTATGGGTCGACTGGGGAACCCAATTCATTGGTATCTGAGAGTTGGTTTATAACAGACAAACCCATAACCTTAGTGAATTGGACTTAACTACCATATATGTGTTCATAAATCACTAGTATTAGTTCTATCAAAATCTATAAAATATCTCTATCAATAAACTACTACTTCTGGAATACTAGAAAATTTTAAAAAAATGAGACATTGATACCATATTGTAATACATTTTGTAAAATCACATTAATATAAACTTATTTGGGTTCACCACATGGCCTCGAGAACACCTCCCTATACATTATAGGATACTAAGTTGTGATAAGAGTTCATTATCCACGTTTGGGAGACTATATTCTTAATATTAGAAACATTAATAATAAAGAAATATCTAAACTTCATCTGCTAAAAACAATTAGTGAGTGAATGTATGTAATTAAATAAAAGGGAAACCATGAAATATAAATATTCATTACGTTATAACAAATTAATAATGAAATCATATGTTCATGCATACCAACAGATCATCGACGAAGTTGATATCGCATACACAATAATACCAGATAATAAAATTTATAAGCAAGAACATCTGTAACACAAGGAGTCACCTCAACCCATTTCCAAATCATGTTGGACTTCTATAGTTATACCAACATTTCAAACTATGATCATGTCTGTATAAAAAATAAGGTACTAACAGAATTAGTGTTTCCATACCTCTTGTGATAAATACATATTAGAAGGGTCTCACCTAGTTCCCTTAATATACATCATTATATACATGTTTATTACCAATGAAAATAAATAAAGAGAAATATGACTATATATAGGTATGTATTTTGGGTCATAATGTGCTAACCAGGACTACGACACTCATCCAGAACTATCTCATCCAATGCTAGAATAATTAATCACCATACTCCACAAACTCTAACCTATACCTTATATCTCAGGGTAGGGTTTCACTCTATATCTCAACCTTTATCCCCTAACTCATGAGAGGGTGTCATACTGAACCATAAGTGTATCCTACCAACTATAATCCCTTAACCTCTCACTTATGGTAGTTACCCATAAAAACATAGACATCATCCTACCCAGTCTCAACCTCTACCCGCTAACTCAGGGTAGGGGCCATCACCAAACCTCAACCTCATCCAACAAATTCTCTACCTCCACTCATATACTCATGGTAGGTCCCCATACCAAACCTTTTCCTATTCCCTCTCGCATCATGTAGTCCCTCATAAAGAACCTAATAATATGAATTCTTTCACATGATTTTCATTATACTAAATTTTTACCTCTTCCCTCTCACTTAGGGTAGGCCTCAAACCAAACCTCGACCTCTAACCTCTCACTCTATATGGGTCTCATAAAAAATATCATACAATCACACAACCACTCAATTGTGATCCCATAATATTTCAAAACTCACCCATACTAGTCCATATCCCACCATCATGACACACTAAGTCCATTTACATACTTATCTCTCCCATAAACACATCCTCTAAAATCTATAAACCTGACAACAAATTTTCTAATAACTGCCCACCCTTATCTTTCACCCCGTATCCCCCCCCCCACCCAAAGGTCTAACTTGACGAAATACTTAATGGCCTAGTCCAACTCCTCTTACAAATCCCACTCATACATCATTGTATTGATTCAAAATGACCATTCCAACTAAACCCACACCACTCTGGGTAATCATTTCTAATCTATAGGCAAACATAGATTATGACCCATGATTGGATCCCATTTCACATCACTCCTTGGATAGGGATTCAATAATTTCATTATAATTTAAGTAAATATATTATCTTAATTAATATATATATATATATTATATTTAAATATAATAAAATATAAAATTTTCATTTTATAGTTTAAATAAAAAAACATAATGAGGAGATTACCTAATTTCATTATTTTAGTGATGAAAATATTATTATATATATAAATTCTAATTACTATATTTATTAAATTTGTATTTACCTATTTTTTAAGGATAACCAGTTATTACTATATGAATAAATGCATCTATGTGATAAAAATAGGTTTTTTGGCATTTATATTTTATTATAGGAGATACCCAATAACTTCATATGAGTAAACTATTGAAACATGGGTTGTGTGTGATTAAATAGTGTTTTTGAAATGGTATGTAAGATAAATTACACAACCATATTGATATTTCAAATAACATTGATTTTTAAAATTATAAATAAGATGTATTTTCAATGTGATGTTTCCTCGTATAAATAAATATAACCTTCAATGTGATTTGTAAAATTAAGTCTCAAAGGTGAGAATTTTCGAGATTAATTTTGCATCCCAAGCCACTATGTAAGAGTAAACAGGGCCACACCACCCCTATGATTGAATAAATTAAACCATCATAATTTGAACACAGCAAAATTTATTAATATGTAGGATTGGTTATGGTGGTTTGGGAGCTATGTATGAATCATTCTAATGGATTTATTTGAATGCAATTATATTCAAAATCCTCCTCATTGTACAACCCTAATCGTCATAAACACCAAAATTTGTTGATATCGTGATTTTTAATGAGGTAGCATAAATTAAAGTCTCTACAAAAATATTATTTTCATATCCCATTATTTTTAAAAAAAAATTAAAAAATCATTGAATTGTGTTTCCATATGGATTTCATCTTGAATAAGAGGATAACAATTATCATGGGGTGAATATATTAGTTGAACTGTATTATAGAATACTTTTATTTGGGATGATCAAACAAGTTAAACATTAATAAAAAGAGGCCATATCCTGAATGCTACATCTAAATTAAATATCCTTTCTCCTTAAATGTATAAGCTCAAACACTTTTTTTCTTGGTTATATAATGGAATAAGTAATAATTTGATATGATTTTTATTTTAGTAATTTTTATATAATAGTAGTATCCTTCTTCTTCCATTATTTTTCTTCATCGTTTTTTCTTATTACCACTATTATTTTTCATTTACATGGATATGAAAAATTAACTACGTATTTATCCTTGGTGATTTCATATCTCTTGAGTCTCATTCGATAATTGTTCAATATTTTATTCATATTTAATGTGGGTAGTGATATTATAAGGTTCTGGGTTGGAATGTTTCCACTCATCATTTTTATGTTTTTTCCCAAATATTTTCTATATAAAATCTCTTCTTCTTCCCTTCCCTTATTCTATAACTCATGTATTGTATTTTTATATAATAAGGGATTAAATATATACCATGGAGTCTAGTGATGAGAAAATAAATTCTTTGGTTGACAAGTGTAAACTGTCTCTTCACATTGGATGAGGTGGGATTTATATTCAGTATAGATTTTATCATTTTTTAAGACTATAAATTTAAATATATAATACTAATGAAAGAAATTATTCTCAATTTATTATTTAAATGAATTGAAATTATTTAAAAATAAAAATGATTACTCTATAATCATCCCAAGGATAATTATTTAATCCTCTTAAAATTTAGGTTTTCTCTCTCTATGTTTTGCACCATCATTTCAATAATTCTCACACCACACCAAATCCTCCTAAATTTCCCTTTCATTCCTAAAATTAAAATTAATAAATAAATTAAATTAGTGAAAATGAAATTTTAGTTATGGGAAAATATATTCATTAGATGAATCTAGTTAGCTACAATATAGCAGTAGGAGTTCTATAAATTTATATTAACAAGAACTTCATGATAAATCATGTATCTACCTAGTTTAATTATGAGGGAGTTAGGTTGGTGACTTGTTTGCTTTATCACTCTATAAATATGTCTTTATTTTTATTTAATTTTAAAAAATGAAACAATTTTTTACTCACTCGATATTTTAGAATAAATTATTTATTTATGTTATATACCAATGATGAGGGTTTGTAGATAATATTGCACAAATGAGGTGTTTATATAGATGATCGGGGACCTTAATAGGGACCTTGTGTACAAAATGATAAGCTTTTCTTCTTAAAAACTCTTTTTGTTTTCACAATACATATAAGAGTTTCACTAATAAATATCCAAGGCCTAAGAACATTATATCCTCCCTATAGCATTTGATAAAGAAATTAAATTGGTGTAAGTTGAACTACCAAATCTCTATTAACCTCAACATCAAAATTTCCTATCATTAGAACTTCATAAAGAAAAAGAGATCACAGTTTCACCAATTAAGGGAGTATATGTTAATTAATATTTCTTTTCATTTAAAATATCATATTTTTAATTTTATTCTATATCACACTATCATATTTATAAAACAAACTAATCCATTCAATTACCTATATATTTAATACAATGATGAATCCACCATCAAGGAGAAGATATTCATTTCCATAGAACCAAAAATAAATCACTAGGGATGTTTCAGTAAAATAAGAAGAAGATATCTGGAATGAAGTTAAACCCCCACATCCTTAAAAACATCAATCATATCGTATGGATAAGTGATTATTAATTAGGAATCCACTTTTCCTTATCTATTACCCTTTACATTATACCTTTTTTATCACATGTTTTGGCCTATGACTCATTTATTTTTCTTATGGGGAAACCTACATCTGTAATCATCTTATAGATATTGGGTGAGATAAAATATAGTGCCTTCTATCACATAAAAATAATACTATATTATATTGAGTTTAACAAACTATTACTACATATCATTAAGGATTATAAAACCAATACCAACTTTATGTGTTAAGAAATGTTCCTTTTATGTTATTTCCCACTCTATCATTATATTATTATTTAAATAAAAAATAAATATAAAGTATTTCATTTTTATTTCATTTATATGTTAATAAATAGTTGAATTTAGGGTCATAGTTTAATCCATACGAGTAAAATAAGTTTTATATTTCTATCCCATTAGTTGTTTATTTACTAATGTTTTATGTTTTTAATATTTCAAATAAGATAATTAATTTTAAGTATGGGAATTTAAAAAATTAGGTTTTTTTCCTCATTTCATTGTTTTTTATTTCAATAATTTTTTATATGACTTTTCCCACATAGATTCATATTTGAGCTATATAGAAGACATAATTCATTTATGAAAATATTTATTTTCTTGTTTGAAAATTGTACAATGAAATATAATTAGAAAAATATTTAATTTGATATCAAATTAATAAGTAGAAACCAGATCACAAACATTAGTTTGAGAAAATAACCGTATAATAAACTAATTATCTAATTAATCATCACTAAGTGACCAATTATATAAATTTATTTTAATATTTGTATTTTGAGTGGTTTGAATCTAAATGGAAGTCTCTCAAAATTTCTAAAATCATAGTGTGTGTGTGTTTGTTTGGAAAATAATAATCTATAATAAATTGTATAAGTGATATGAACATGAATGGATTTAGTAAAAGAGTATGAATATATACCTATTTTGAATGGGACATATAAGTAAAGAGGAATAATGAACATTAATAAAGAACGAAAAATAAATATATCTAATTTATTTTTATAGTGATAAATTAATGTTTATGAAATTAGAATGTCATATGTGGAACTTCTATAATAGTTAATTGAAAAGGTTTATTTCATATTAATATTTTTATTTTCATAAATCTTTTACAATTAACATCTTTGATCAGGGATTGAACATGGTAAGAAATATATTTTAGGTGACAACACTTATGGATGAGGAATAATTCAAGTGTATTGGAGTGATTCATGAATATGTTTATCGTACTGACTATATCGTACTAACCCAATCGTCATACTAACTTTGTAAATCATACAGACTTTTGTGCATCATACTCACTTTGCATCATATCAATATATTGCACTATGTAATACTAATAGTTCTCATTTTTTTCTTCTTCTATCACATGGATGTTTTATCCTTTTTCAAAACACATGTTTTATATCAATCATACTCATGATTATCATTTTCATATATCCTTTGTTTTAACCAAAATGATGTTGTGGAGTTATTTATAAACTAATCAAAATGATGTCGTGTTTTTTGTTTCAATATGACCATTATTATGCCAGGTGTACAAGTCCCTCTGAGTTTTCTGGATAAATATGACTATTGGAATAAATATGACCATTAGAACCAGAGGCCTATAAATAAGAGTTCATTTGAAGCATATAATATAACTGATAGACATTGATCATACTTTTCTTCTATCAAGTTCTAGAGAGAGATGTTGTGACTCCTCTCTTGCTTCATGAGAAAGCCTTGAAATTATAAAACGTGAATGGATCATTCTTAGTTTTTTTATTTCAATATGTTCTTTGTTTTTCTTTGTGAGACCGATCAGGTGATAACAATCGAGGGATGTTGAGGATAGGCAAGTGTTGCTACTGATCTTCATATCGAAGGATTTCAAGTGTTTGAAAGACATAGGTACTGATTACCTAAAAAATCAAGGGCTTACGGGGATGGCAAGACAGACGTACCGATCATCCTATCGAGGCCTTATAGGGATAGCAATACAGATTTACTGATCATAATATCAGGGGCTTACCAAGGTGGTGGTAATACATACCTCTTATCCTAGGTGAAAGGATACCCTTCTCTTTGGGCTAAAAGAATTGAATTAATTTTACATTTCTACTGCTGTTTGTATTAGAAAAGAAATTGTGTTCTTTCCTTTCTTCATTTTATATTCAAATGTAACTGTTTCAATCACAATTATACTGTTACATATTTTATTAATAGATTCTATAAACTTTACGGTAGAATCTTTCACTATTTTATTACTCTGATTATTGTATTCATTTTTAATATAATTTATTTACATTTATTATAGTATTACATCGTATCGTACCTTTTATATCCAAGACAATTGTGGTTAATTGTATTTATTGTGAATTATATTAGTTTGAGATCATTTAAACTAATTTATTAAGTGTTTAAACACAATGTTTTAAACCTAAAATTCACCCCCCCCCCTCTTATATTGTTCCATCTAATATACATATACATCTATATATCGATAAAAAATTGGTATCATAGGAGGTTTCCACTGATTTTTATAACTTTCTTTATTTATTTTAAAAATAATTGTTTTTTATTATAATTTTTTGTTTTCATCTACTTACTCCTCTAACATGTGGAGTGGAAATGATTTTGTTTTATTAGATTGAAAGGAATTAATATTAGATCAATTAACAATCTAAGTCCAACTAGACCACCTATCTTTGATGGGATTGATTATGAGTACTGAAGATATTGAATGAATACATTTGTTATTAATACTGATGTAGACAATTTTATTATGCTTATTAGAGGTTACAAAATACCTGACAAATAATTTAGTACTTTCATCAATTAAGAGAAGAAAGAATATCACTGAATTATAAGGGTCACAATACTCTGTAGTGTTCTATGACCAAGAATATATATAGTTAGATATCATCTTATGAAGCATCCAACTGTATTAGGATGAAATTGGAAGTCACACATTTTGGTACATCTAAGGTTAGAGAAACAAGAAGAGAAATGCTTTGAGAAGAGTATCATGGATTTATTTTTCCTTATAGAGATCCAGTATGTAAGGTGCAAAAAAGATTTATGAAAACTGTCAACATTTTAAAATCTATGACAGAAAAGGTATTTATGATAACTCTCTTGTAGATAATATTGTTGATATAATTCCAAACGAATGGGAGTCAAAAAGGATAGTTATTGATGAAAACAGAAAAGTTTCTCAAATTACTCTTGATGAACTTTTTGGAACTCTTATAAAGTATTAGACAAGAATGAAAAGAGGTGATGATTTCAATAAGAAGAAAAATTGAAATAGAAGTGTAGATTTTACTACTATATCTAAAACTAAAACACCTGAAAGGATAAAAAGTTCCAAATATAAGAAAGTTGTTATGTCAGAATCAAGTGATAGTGATCACTCAGATAATGAGTTATCCAATCTTGCTCAAAGGATGAACAAGATTGTGGGGAAGAAAGAATTTCAATAAATATTAAAAAAGAATGATTGGAAGGATAGGAAATATTCAGATGTAACTTGTAATGAATTCAAGAAATAAATTCATATAATACCTGATTATACTTTACTGAAAAGGAAACATAGTAATGAGAAAAATTCTGAAAGAAATAAGAAAAAGTATTGAAAGACAAAGACAAAAAAAGTATTGAGGGAAAATTATTATTGGAGTGAAAGTGGGGGCGATTCATTAGATGATTCTTCAGAATATGAATCTTCAGGACAAAGGAATATTAAGCTTATAGCCATACTACCAATTGAAGATCATTGTTTCATAGCTATGGTACAAAATGATAAAGCTATTACAAATGTATCATTGAATGCAAATTATAATGATAATAAATATTATGAATCTTCAAATGATGAGTGAAAGTCATCAGAAGATAATATATTACCTTCTTATGAAGAGGTGTCTAGGTTTGATATACTACTTGAAAATGAAAATTCTAAACTCAAGAAAAATATTGATAAAGAATATTCTATAATTTCTATTTTAAAAAAAAGAAGTATCAGATATTTCTAATGATATGGATATGAAAACTTATGACCTGGAGAGTATTTTAAAAACCCTTTAGGAAGTCAATTTGGATAAGGATAAACTTTATAAGGATCTTGAAAAATGTAATTTCTAAGAAAAATATTTTAGAGACTAACTCTAGTTCCAAAAATATTGTTTTCAAATATAAAAACATAGTTTTAAAACTAAAGCCAGAAATATTTTCCTTGAAGAAGAGTTTTTCAAACTTTACCTATGGAAAAGAGGACATTGATAAAATGAATTCTCAAATTAATCCTTTAAGAAATCATTCTAGGTTTGGTTATACTAATTCTAAACCGGTTTTCATTAATAACTATTTTGTTCCTCAAAGTACCCCATTTTGTACTAAGTGTCAATATGGAGGACACTAGGAACGAAATTGTTATCTTAATAGAACTCAGTCTTTAGGATTTCATAAAGCTCATTTTGAAAACAAATATATAGATTCCTAAAATTCTTTTATCTAACCCTTCTAGATATAAAAAAATTTGGATTCCAAAAAACTAATTCTTTATTTTTCTGGAATATAAGAAGAGTACCAACAACAAGAACATTTGGTACATGTATAGTGGTTTTTCTCGACCCATGATCGGAAACAATGATTTATTTGAAAAGATTATTGAAACAAAACATAGAAAAGTTTCCTTTGAAGATAATGCTCAAAGAAAGATTCTTGAAATATTTAATATTGTTTTCATGTAATGGTTATAATTTAAAATTTTTTGTTTTTCAAAGGTCTTAAGCACAATCTCATCAGCATAAGTCAATTATGTGATGAAGGATACCTTGTGAATTTTAGAAATTATAAGGGTTTATTTCAAAATTCCAAGGATGAATTCATTCTATCTACCCATAGGCAAGAGAATGTATACACTATTAACTTATAAGAACTTAGGAGCAAAAAATTACAATTATAATGTGCAATAAAAGAAAAATCTTGGCTATGTCATAGAAGACTAGGACACTACAACCTAATAACCCTTTGTAAACATTCAACGAAAAGACTTGTAAAGGATATATCAGATCGTAGATATGATTCTTCAATGGTTTTTGATCCTTTTCAATTTGGAAAGAAACATAAAACTAGATTTAAATCAATCAATGAAGTTTCAACATCCAATGCATTACAGCTAGTGTACATGGATCTTTTTGGTCCTTCACAAATTGGAAGCATTTGAGGAAAATACTATCTATTTGTTTTAGTTGATGTATTTACTAGATTTACATGGGTTTATTTTCTAACAAAGAAATATGAAGCCTTTTTCTATTTCAAAATTTTCTGATCCCAAGCTAAAAATGAGAAAAACCCTACCATTGATAACTATCCATAGTGATCATGGTGGTGAATTTCAAAATTCAGATTTTGAATTTTTTTGTAGTAAGAATGGAATTACTCACAACTTTTGAGTTCCAAGAACTCCTTAGCAAGATGGTATTTTTGAGAGAAGAAATCGTATTATTCATGAAATAACAAGAACCATACTGAGAGAATACTCAATTGCTAAGAATTTTAGGGCTGAAGATATTAGTAATGTTTGTTATACTATAAATTGTGTTTTAACTAGACCTTTTCATAATAAAACAACTTATGAATTGTGGACTGGCCGAAAACCTAATGTTTCATACTTCAATGTTTTTTTATGCAAAGTATTCATATTGAATAAAAAGGACAATCTATATAAATTTGCACCCAAATTAGATGAAGGAATCTTTTTAGGATATTATTCGACTTCTAAAGATTATAGAGTTTTCAACAAAAACTCATGTACTGTTGAAAAAACAGTACATGTTAAATTTGATGAAAATAATCCCTTTTTTTAAAACAAACTCAACCTGCATCCTCAGATGTGTTATCAAAAACATATTATCCACCCATGATAGAAAATATTTCTAATAGGGAAAATGTTCATGAAATTATTTTTGAAACTTTTACCTTAGAATATTTTCTACCATATGTTGATGAACAGGTCTTACAAAACCCAAATCAATTGTTTCTTTGGAATCATCCCAGTGAAAATATCATTGGTGATGTAAATCGACCTATAAGAACCAAGAAATTCCTTGAGAAATGATATAGAACACCTTGCCTTTCTTTCCCAATTCGAACCTAAAAGTCCATGTGAGTCCTTGGGTGATGATGATTGTATTAAAGCAATGCATGATGAAAAAAATTAATTTGAATGAACTCAATTATGGAATTTAGTTGAAAGACTTAAAGAGACAACTTTAATTGGTGTTAAATGGGTCTTCATAAATAAATGTGATGAAAATGGAATCATTGTAAGAAATAATGCAAGACTTGTTACTAAAGACTATAATCAACAATAGGGGATAGACTATGAAGAATCATATGCTCCGGTAACTAGACTTTAATTTATTCATGTTCTATTATCCTTTGCAACATACTTTAATTTCAAATTATTTCAAATGGATGTTAAATGTGATTCTCTAAATGGTTTTGTTCAAGAATATCTTTTTGTTGAAAAACTACCGGGATTTATATACTCAAAATATCCTAACAATGTTTTTAAACTTCCCATAACTTTATATGGTCTTAAACAATCCCCTAGATCATGGTATGATAGACTTACATGATTTATTTTACAAAACAATTATAAAAAAGATACATCAGATCCAATCCTTTTTATAAAAATGGAAAATAAAAATGTTTTGATTGTTCAAATTTATGTTGATGACATCATATTTGGGTCAACTTAGAAATCTCTAACTAATTATTTAGAGAATTTAACGAAATCTATGTTTGAAATTAGTATGATGGGTGAGTTAACATTCTTTTTTGGTTTTCAAATTTTGAAAAAAAACTAGAAGGAACCTATATATCTCATCATAAGTATATCAAATATTTACTCAAAAATTATGGATATGACAATACTAAAAATATTAACACTCCAATTGGTAACTCAAACACACTTGATCTTGATGAAACTAGGAAACCAGTATATCAAACAACTTATAGAGGTATGATAGGCAGTTTGTTATACATGACAGCTAGTCGACCATAATTAATGTTTTCTGTATGCTTATGTACATGATATCAATCAAATCCAAAAGAGTATCATTTAAAAGCTGTGAAAATGATCTTTCTGTATTTAAAAGGGACTTTGAATTTAGTGCTTTTTTATTCATCTGGAAATGATTTTGTTTTAAAAATATTTTCAGATGATGACTTTGGTGGTTGTAGAATGGATAGAAAGAGTACATCTAGAACATGTCAATTATTAAGATATTCCTTTATTTCTTGGTCATGTAAGAAACAATACTCAAGAGAACTTTCCACTACTAAAGCTGAATATGTAGCAGTTGGAAGTTGTTGTGCTCAAGTGTTGTGGATGCAACACACACTCACTGACTATGTATTGATCTTTTCCCAAACTCAAATTACATATGATAATACTAGTTCCACAACCCTTAGTAAAAACCCATCACATCACTCTCGTGCGAAACACATAGATATTAGGAATCACTTTCTAATAGACCACACACTAAAAAGAGATATTATTTTAAAATTCATCATAATGCAAGAACAACTTGCTGATATTTTCACAAAACCATTAACTACTAATAGATTTTAATTCATTAAACAGAAGCTAGGAATGATTACACTAAAATAATCATTCATATCTAATTCATGTTTTACAATTCTACTTATATTAAAAATCTTTTCTTAAAATGGGGAGAATATTTTTTTTCACATGTTGTATTTCTTAAATTTTTTATATGAGATTCTGTATCTATTGGTTTGTTATTCTACATTTCTATTTTTTGTCTTGAGAGTTTGATTATAGTTTTTTTTCTGTTTATCATCCCGTCTTCCTGGTTACCATATTGAATTTCTGTCAATCGGAACATCAACCTATAGTAACAACTTTTTTTTCCATCGGCACGTCAACCTATGGTAAAAATTTTGTTTTCCATTGGCACACCAACCTATGGTAACAACTTTGTTTTCTATCGGCACGTCAACCTATGGTAACAACATTGTTTTCCATCGGCACATAAACCTATGGTAACAACTTTGTTTTCTATCAGCACATCAACCTATGGTAATGAATTTGTTTTCCATCGGCCTCAAAACCGATCGTTTCTACGTATGCTTCTATTTACCTTTTATTATTGTATTATACAATGTTAATACTATTAAACCAATGATTTCATTAGAATCTCTGAAAAATAAATTATTTCTTTCTTTTGTTTTTTCTTTCATACATTTATTGTTTCTCATTTTCTTACCCCTTTAAATCCTAGTCATTAATATATATATCTTCCAATATCAACCGTATAATATCAACAGTTATCTTTCTTCGCCTATAAATAGATCCCCCCTCCCCAAACCCACATCGGTTTTCATATTTTTTGTCAAAGCTCTATCGCTTTATTTTAATACTTTATACAATATTTTTTTGTTCCACCTATATTTCTCTATCCTCTGCCAACACTCCTACCAAAATGTATTCGAAGACGTTTTCACAGAAATATTTCTTCAATGAAAGGTTAGTTTCTTTGGATTTAATTAATTCATATGACTCAATAATCACGAAGTTTATTTTGTTTCAAGGATGGAAACATATATGTGTTGAGAAACCCATATCTCAAGACCCAATTCTTGTTGAAAAAGTTATTCAATTCTACAAAATTGTGTCTTTTGACAAAAATATGATGATCAACTTTGCTCTGTATGATAGAAAAATTTCAATGTCTGTGAAACAAGAAACTCAATTTCTCAATGTTTAAACAGAAGGTGATTCTTTTTTCCATATTATAAACTACAAGATGAAGTTGGTACTTTTAATAGAGAATGATCTGAAAATCTCTATTTCTTATAAATGAAGAGAAGAGAAAATTAGAACATTTATCTCTAGATAACAGGTTCGTGGGGATTTGGATGTAAGGCTTTCTTATCCCAAGGAAAGGGGATAGAGAAACCCTTAAAGTATCTGACATTTTTATGCTAAACTATCATGTAAACATGAGAAAGTTAAATCTCATGGGGTAAATTTTTGGAACAATAAAGAGTGTCAAGTTAAGAGAGATCAAGTCTCATTTGATTATGTATCCCACTATTCTTACTATGTCCATTCTTGAGAGCTTGATATTTTGTAATATTCCTATGAAATGGTAGTTTAAATAACTAAAGGATTCTTGGATAAGTAATTATACGTTGAAGAAGTTATAAGTATTTTTTTATGATGATTCAAAGATTTTTTTAATGATGTCGATTCTGAATTGACACCAAATCAATTGGCACTTATGCCAATCGAAGAAAAACCAATTTCTGTTGCTCCTCAAAAGTCAAATCCTCAAATCAGTTCTAAGACAAAGAAGAATACAAAATACAGCAAGGAGGTTGTGGCCAAGTGGAGGAAATATAGAGAATAAAGAAAAGAAAGCAATCGTAAGTTTGTCCTTGATCCAGAAGAATCCTTAGCTTAGAAAATAATGGTAGAATATACTCTACCAGCTGATAAGAAAAACAAGACTCTCATGAAAAGGAAACCTCTATATTTTGATGTCACTAAAATCTTGAAAGGAGTTGAGTTTTCAAGTACTCAAATAACCGAAGAAGTGTAAAAATAACCAATCATACAGAGTCTTCCATAAAAAGAGAAAGTGAAACAATTATGGAAAAATGTTCAGGAAGTTGAAGAAGAGGAAGAATATTTTCTTTCGGATGTTATTCAGAGTTCAAAAAAGAGTAGAGAAGAATCTTTTCAAAAGAAAAGTGAAGGTATTCAACAAGTTCCTAATATTGATCAAGCACCAACTAAATCCCTAGAAACACTTTCAGATAGATTCCCTTCTCAAGTAAAGCATGGTGCTCAATATTCTCATACCGAAAAAGTAATTCTTATTAGTGACAAAGTGGAAGAATAAGAAAAGGAAAATGAGAAATCAAATGAAGATAGGCAGTTGAAGACTCAATCCGATCAAATTAATTGGATTAATATGATGAGGATACTAATTCAGAACACACAGTTTCTCTCAATATAATTGATTACATTGTTTATGTGTTTAGGATAATTGAGAAGACTATTTCTTATTTCCCTAGAATTGAAGGGAAATTTGATGTCATCACAGACAATCAATGGAAGAAGTTTGGTTTTATAAGGGAACTTATAAAGAGAGTATTGTCAATAGAAACTGATTTAAAAGTACAATATGAAAGATTGGTTGCCCATAAGATGGCCGACAATAAGATGACATAATGGTCATACAAAACAGAAAGCTCAGTGAATGAACATGAGGTATCAATTGAAGATGTATGGAGGATTCCCAGTGATATTGCTATTGTTTTTAATAATCATGAAAAAGAAAATTTTGAAAGGCTGAATCTGATGTCAAAAACTCATGGAGCCTATACTCCTTTAATAAAAGAGATGAAACAGAGAATGAATTCTTCCCAATCATATTTTTCAAAGTTTTCATCATTCAAAGATGAAATAGTTCTGTTGAAGAAGCAAAATTATTTTTTGTCTCAAGATAATAAGAATTTTCAAGACATAATTGATACTCTTGAAGAAGTAATCAGAGTTCAAGAAGAGACTATCAAGAAGTAGGATCAACTTTTTGTTGATCAATTAGTGCTTGTCAAATCCCAGGGAGATTCTATTTCAAAAGACAAGAAAGAAATCAAGAAGATGAAAGCTGTTCTTCATGAATTGATTAAGAAAGAAAAATAAAGATAAAACAAATGAATTTTTTTTGCATCTTTATTTCTTTATTCACATTTAAATTTCTATAGACTTTTGTTATCCTAATAAGTTTTATGTTCTCTTTCCCATGACCTTGCATTTTTGTTTCTCTCTAACCTTTTCAGGCAACTCATGTTTACCCCATTATTTTTGTAAATCAGAAAGGGGGAGAATGTTTTATAAGTGGAAGAATGTTTTAATAAAATACTTCTAAATCAATGAAGAATCTAAGAATATAATCCTTAGGAAACTATATACCTAAGGGGGATTTAGTTGTATTCAATCTCATTTTCAGACGAGTTTTCATAACTCAGGGGGAGATAAGTATCTATTTCTTAGTTTTACTTTATGGTTTGTGCTTTCGAAAAAGGGGGAGATTGTTAAGTCAAAACTCCTCTTTTATCTTTTATGTCTTGTTTTGGAAATCACAAAGCTATTGTTTATCGTACTGACTATGTATGTCGTACTTACTATTGTACTAACTATGTTTATCATACTAACTATGTTTATCGTACTGACTTTGTTTATCAAACTGACTATCTTTATCGTATTAACTATCTTTATCGTACTAAATATGTTTATCGTACTGATTATATCATATTGACCCTATCATCATACTAACTCTGTCAATCATACTGACTTTTGTGCATCATACTCTCTTTTAATCATATCAATACATTTCACTATGTAATACTAATAGTTCTCATTTTTTATTCATTCATCACATGCATGTTTTTTATCATTTTTCAAAACACATGTTTTATATCAATCGTACTCATGATTGTCATTTTTATATATCCTTTCTTTAACAAAAACGATTTCATTGATTAAGTTATAAACTAATCAAAATGATTTCATGTTTTCTGTTTCAATATGACCGTTATTATGCCAAGTGTCCATGTCCCTCCGAGTTTTCTGGATAAATATTACCATTGGAGGAAATATGACCGTTAGAACATAAGGCCTATAAATAAAAGGTCATTTGAAGCTGAGAATATAATTGATATACTTTTATCATTATTTTCTTCTATCAAGTTATATAGAAGGACGTTGTGACTTCTCTCTTGCTTCATGCGAAAGCCTTGAAATTACAAAACATGAACGACTTGTTCTTAGTTTTTGTATTTCAATAAGTGTTTTGTTTTTCTTTGTGCAACCGATCAGGTGATAACGATCGAGGGCTTATGAGGATAGGCAGATGGTGCTACCGATATTTGTATCGAGGGATTTCAAGTTTTTGAAAGACATAGGTACCGATTACCTTCCAAATCGAGGGCTTTTGGGGAGAGCAAGACAGACGTACCGATCATCGTATCGAGGGCTTACCAAAGAGGTGGTAAGATAGACCTCTTACCCTAGGTTAAAGGATACCCTTCTCTTTGGTATAAAATAATTATAATACTTTTACATTTCCGTTGTTGTTTGTATTAGAAAAGAAAATTGTATTGTTTCCATTATTCATTTCATATTCATTTGTAATTTTTTTAATTACAATTATATTGTTACATATTGTATTAATAGATTCTATATGCTTTATGGTAGAATCTTTAACTATTGTATTACTCTAATTATTTAATTCATTTTGATTACAATTGATTTACATTTCTTATAGTATTACATCGTATCATACCTTTTTAATCCAAGAAAATTTTGTTTAATTGTATTTTTTTGTGAATTGTATTAGTTTAAGATCATTTAAACTAATATCATTAAGTGTTTAAACATAATTTTTTTAAACCTACAATTCACCCCCCCCCCTCTTGTATTGTTCCATATAATATACATATACATCTATATATCAATCCCACAATAACCACATAACCTATATTCTATGTTAGAATAACCCCATGTATTGATCATTTATGTAAAATAAATTTATAGGGGTAATCAGTCACATATGAATATAATCAATCCTCAATGGGATACATGAAATTAAACTACATAGTTATCCACTACAAACAACACCTTTTCTTGTTGATTCATTGTGTAAGAGTAAAAAGACTACAACACCACTATGTATAAGAAAATTAAACCTTTTGAATATTAAATTGAAAAAAATAATGATTATATATTAGTTTATGGGGTGGCTTTGTGTATACTTAAAAATCATTCTATGTGATTTTTTTACAGATGCCAATATTTTTCATCGGCATCTTCAAGATCATATAATATTCTATAAAACTTGTAGTTATCAATATCATCTAGATCCATGTGGATAATTTCATGAAAGGTAACCAATAATTAATATTTTTATATCATTATATTCATCCAAATAAATAATTGACCAGTATTTTTACTTGGATTCTATCTATAAAAAGATGTGATTGACGGTCATGGGGAGAATAATAAAGCTAATGAAGAGTTCAAAATCTTTGATGAGGTAGGATTATTTCAATATTCCATTTCAACATGGAGAGAATCCCATAAATGTAATTATGTAATTAAGAATCCTATCACCTCTATTGTATTAGTGAAAACTTATTCATTCATGAATGTAGCTACAAAGTAGTATCAATTTACTGAGTTTTTTTCTTTAATATTAATATAATGGTATTATCTTTTTTATTCCTATATTTTTACACATTTTTTATACTTATTAACACCATTTTTCTCTATATAAAGTGTTTTGAACAACTGTTAGAGGATTTATTTTTTGTGATTCTATGGTTACTGAGTCTCATTCTTAAATTATTTAATGTTTCATTCAGTTTCATATTGGTTAGATCTCTATTGTGAGGGTTTGGGTAGTTGTGTTTCCAATCACCACTTATATCATTCTCACTCACATTATCTTATCTATAAAATCTCTTATTCATAACTTATTTCATCTTATAGTTTATACATTGTAGTTTTGTGGATTTAGGGATTAATGACATATGGTGAAGATGGGTGTTTGGAAAGTGAATACCTTTGTTGAGTAGTGCTCACAACATATCTACTTTGGAGAAGGTGGAGATTGATATGTGTGGAAGGTTTTATAACATTTCATGTCTCATAATTTAAACTCATTTGAGTAATATATTGTTACTTTATTTAAAATTTAAAATAATTTAAATAATTTAAAGTTGAAAATGGAAAATTCATAGTCACCTTATGATCATTCTATCTTCCAACTAAAATTTGAGTTTCCATCTCACTTTTTCTTACTTCTATTTAATAATTTCTCTCACCACACCATATACCAAGGTATTTATAAATATTTGAAAAAATTGAAAATTGGAAATTAAATTTTAAATAAGTAAAAATTAATGATGACTGATTGATAAATATCTTTATGATATTACTCTAACTAGTCACTACAATGTACATAGAATTCTATAAATTTCTATTAACCAAGATGAAATGATAGAACCTACATCAAAGATCTCTTAGAATGTTATCTAGATTAACCCCACCACATTGCACTATATAAATCTTTAGAGAGATTTTCACTCTCAAAACACCTTCAAAGATTACTACACACCCATAATGGGGTATTTCTGACCATATGTTTGAAAAAAGTCTATCTCACCCAATGCCTAAAGTACTAAGCCCACCATGTTTATCATACAAGACCTAGTAGATCCAAAAATTTCTATCCAAACATATTTAGATCCCAAAACCTATCTCTAATCCCTCAGTACACAATTAAGATCATCTCTCTACTACAATAAATTCATCAAGTGATTTCAATTCACTAAACACACAGTGGATCACTCACTCCAAGCCTATGAATATTTTAACCACAAAATTACTTATCTTGGGATCTTTTAGTCCCTACATAAATTACCCAAGACCAAATAACATGAAATCATGCATGATAATAAATAAATTTGAATATGGTTAATTATAATATGGACCGCATACCAAAACAATAGAGTGGAATATTTTAAGTTATTATCAACAAGCCTCATCCAAGAAAGTACCAAACCATGTAAACTCTCACTACATCATGTTCCTTCATCTTATCTATAATTCCCAAAAAATACAATTTTTAATAAAATGAAAATTTTAAAATCTTGTATAATAATGATGGAAAAGTAATTCATCTATCTTAGGCCACCAAAACCACAACCAATGGATTGTTTATACTCTATATTGAAACCATGGATTCTCTATGAGAAATATATCCGTAAACAGGAATCCAATTGATTCCAAATTTATGAAGGGATTATAAAAAACCTAATAAAAATCACATTGAAATATTCCTATATCCAAATAGATAGTGATGACTTGTGTTCATCATCCCTCAGAATATTTCTTCCCCCAAAAACAATGTCCCAATAAATCAAGATGATTCCACCATTAACTGGTAGACTCATCAATAATAACATCACTAGAAGCACACAAAATCATTTTGGAGAAAAAAGAAGACTAATAAGTTGAAGAGATATAGAATATTACATAGCTTCAACATGTTGAAACATACCATGATCAACCATGAATCAAGATCGATCCATTAGAGATAAAAAAGTGACATAGGGTTGGCCAATTATCCTATCCCAAGAAACCAACTTAGTAAAAATAAAGGGAACCTAACCAAAAATTAAACGGTCAACTACAGTTAAAAACACACACAAACCCCACCTTGTATCTGGTCATCCTTCTCCTGGTACCCAGTAAGGCATAATGGAATTAATGGAGTTCAACCATCCATATGATGGTACTCTAAGGGATATAACCCTACCACAACCACATGGTACCTGGTTTCTTTCTACAATATACAATGTGGTAACTGTAATCATTCCTCAATTCACCACCCAACCCTTACTTTCCCTAGACACTTTAGATAAAACCCAAACCACCCAGAAACACACAAACACACATAATGACCCATATTATAGGTGATTAATCTCTTATAATACTAATATGAATCTCAATTGTTAAAACTCACCAACTATGAAACCAAAAATTAAAATTCATTGTTGATATACTGGCCCATAATGACATGGGTCATTATAATGAAATTGAAGGGCTGATATATCAAATTTTTCAATAAGATGTAATATTTTAATATTAATATGTATCATAGAACATTCTATAATTGAAAATAAAACCCAAAAACATCATAAACATTGAATAAAAAAATAAATAAAAAAATAAATTTTTTTTGATATTTATATTTTATTGAATTATTTCATCCAATCCTCCTTAAATATTCACTGATAAAATTAAAAATTATTTCATTATAGAGTAATATTATTCTTCAAGTGAACTTATTCACCACATAGGGTATAGGATAGATGATAAGATAAGATAGGCACTATATGACAACCTAGATGATAAAAACTAGGGAACTCTGTCGTATGAGTAAATATAGGGAAGTATAACATGACCATTTATTTTTAATTATGAATTGAATACTATCACCCTTACTCCATGATATTAATATAAATAAGGTAATTCGGTATCTTTCATGGTAGATAAATTCATAATAATCCAAAGAAGGTATAATAAATTGCCTCTAATGATCATTTGAAGCATTAAATAAACTCTAAAATAGGATGAAATTGAAAATAACCTTTGGGAATTCATTAATGATCCTATACATAGTTAAATCAAGAAAAGGATGTGCTTAAATATACTCTTGGGTTGGGAATATAAATTTCCCTTATGTAATGGGACTTTTTTAATGGTTGTGTTCTGGTCAAAGACCATAACACTGAAATTTATTATATCAAGAAAGAGTACATAGCAAGATTATATAAGACGAAAAGAGGGTAGTTTTTTAGTGTCTCTAATAAATAGGGGAGTAGATTATGAGGGAGGTCATCCCTCCAGATGAAATCATGAAGAACTACTTTATTGGAAAGACCATCATCGATCTTGTTGGCTTCACGATAAGTGTGTGTGACAATGAAATTGAGACTTCTGAGAGAGTGCAGGCAGTCCATCCATCTGGGGGTGAGGGACCACGCCAGGTGAGTAACACCACTCTAGATGGATTGCACAATAGTAGTTGAGTCACTTTATATCCAAATGTTTCTCTAGTCGAATTGTTTGGAAAAAGAGATGGCATGGATGACACCCATCATTTCCGCCTCTAAGGCTGATGCAATGCCACAGCTTTTATAGAAACATCATAAGATCAGATCAAGATGGTATCGAAAGACACCACCATAGCCCGAAAGGCCTAGGTTTCCCTTTGAGGCTCCGTCAACATTGACTTTGATCCATCCAGGAGGATGAGGTTTCCAAAAAACATCAATAGTGTAGTTCGGCTTTGGATAGATTCCATGAACTCCGATACGGCGATGAGTCTCAAGATCTTTGATAGAGTTGTTGCAGTGATTCTTTTGGATAAAATAGGAATTTTTAATGGATAGAATAATCCTATTTTTATCTGAATTTTATCTAAATGAGTTATTTTTAAAAATTCAATCTTTTCTACCATACTAAAGGATATGGAGAATCTCCGAAACAACAATGAGAAATAAGTTTCTAATCTGTGGAGATCTCTGGAACTCTACCGTCCTTTTAAGTTGAGAAAAAATGAAACTGTCCAAAAGCCATCTACACTCAAAATGATCAAAAATGTAATTCCAAAGAGTAGTAGCAGTGTCACAAGTTAAAAAAAAAGATGATTTATGTCATCCTGATGTTGATTACACATTATACATTTAGTGAAGAGATTAAAACCATAGGATTGAAGACATCAATCCGTGGGAATTTTTGGTAGACTATTCTCCAAATAAAAGTGAAACGAGATGGTTTTATCCAAGCTTTGTTGAAGTTGTTTATTAAAAATAGACTTTCATCAAAATTAGAAAAGCAGTGTTTGTAATAGCTCTTAGAATAAATCTTTCAATTTTGAGAAGGTTCCCAAACTTGAATATCATCATTAGTTTTGATGAAATAATTATCAACCACCACTATTATATTATAAGGTAAGTCAAGACTTTTCACATTGATCATGTACCTAATGGTGAAATTAGTGGGAATAGGAGTGCAAGTATTGGGCATCTATGAAATAAGGGGGGAGCTAGTATAGTTGTCCAACCAAAAGATTAAAGTATATTCCTTACTAAAAATCCATTAGGAATTGGATAAAATGGAAGAGAAAATAGATTTGATAGAAGGACAAATAGAATAAATCATATAATGAAGCTTACTAGACTTGAGCTTATCAATAATTTGAGTCCTAAGAATACCCGTTGAGTGAGATTTATTTTTTATAAGAGACCACATGAGTTTGTCTTGGAGAGATTCAATAAAATTCTTAAGATTCGTAATTCCAATGCCTCCTTGCCCAATAGGTTTACAACAGGTAGACCAGGGGACAATGACCAGTTTCCTATAAAGAGTAATTCCACTCAAAATTAAGTAACTTATATAAATATTCAGATGATTTAAGATACCACCAGACTATTTTTAAACCATAATAGAGTAATCCAACTTAGAGACAATGGTTGGTTTGACAAGACATACTCTTCCAGCCATTGAAAGATTTTTCCCATCCATACAGAAAGTTTTCTATGAATTTGATCAAAAATGTGATGGAAATATAAAGCTTTAGGTTAACCCTAGAATATGGGGACACCAAGATAAGTAAAGGGGATGGAACCCTCTTTGACCCCTAAAGTATCAATGATATGGACTTTTCGATTAAGGGGAATGCTTTTGCTAAAGTAGATAAATGATTTATTCCAATTGACACATTGTCCAGAAACATATTCATAATGTGTAATAATTGATTTACAGTTATTAATGTTTTTCTTACCTCCCTATATAAATAAAATAATATCATCAACATAAGTAAGTTGATATGGGGCATTTAAATTCCTAGAGGCAAGAATCAGTTTGATCTTGCCTTAATCAACAGCTAGAGTAAGCAATCTTTTCAGATAATCCTCCCAAATGGAGAAAAGGATGGCAGAAAGAGGGTCACCCTGTCTAACACCCTTATTAAATTTAATGTAACCTATAGGTGATACCATTAACCAGAATAGAAATAAAAGCTGAAATGAAAATAGTTGTAATTCTATTGAGAAAAGTTTCATTAAAACCAAAGCTAGAAAGCACTTTAATGATAAAGTTTCATTCAATGGTATCAAAATATTTAGTGATATATAGTTTTATCACAACATTCCCTCCTCTAGAAATTCTATTCAACAAATTGGTGGATTTAGATGTAAGACAAATACAATCCTGTATGGATCTACCTTTGATAAAACCAAACTGATTCTAGGTGACAATTATGTTACTAATGGAAAAGAGTATGTTAGAAATAGTCATAGTAATGATTTTAAAGAGTGAATTTAAAAGGTAAATGGGTTTGAATAGATGGATTTCATCGGCATTGTAAAATTTTGGAATAAGAGTAAGGAACTAAGATTTTAATCTATGAGGAAGAATACCTTTGTCAAAAAAAGTTCTAACCAAACTACAAACATCATTTTGAATGACAACCCAATTTTTTTTTATAAAAACCATTATTAAATCCATCAGGCCCGGGGGCACTATCATGGTTAAGACAAAACGCAGTTTCCTTGATTTCAAAATCAAGAGGAATACAGTTAAGTAAATGGTTATCCTCAATTGCAACCAATTTCAGAACAAAATTAGGCCAAATATCATTGTTGATATCAAGACCATTTAAAGTGTTACATAAATAAGAAACAACATGATTAGAAATCCCTTCAGCTGAGTCAATGATGTTTCCATCCTCCCTTAAATAAGAGAGGGGTCTATTATCTTTTCTTTCTCTTTTAAGGGAGTTTTATAATTTGGTGTTTCTATCTCCATCATTTAGCCATTTGGGTTTAAAAGTTTTATTTTTTGATACTGTCATTAAAGTTGAGAAAATAGATTATTTTAGTAGAGATATTAATTTTATTTTGGATATCATGAGTGAATCTAGAGGTAGAGTTGTTATTTTGGAATAGATAAAGATCTTTTTTTAAGTGTTTAATTTCTTTATCAATTGAATCAAATTTGGTTTTACACCAATTTTTTAGAATGAGTTTAATATTCTTTAATTTAGTGGTGCAAGCAATGGGATCATTGTGATTCCCCATGTTCTCCCAAGATTTTTAATTAGATAAAAACAATCAGGGTTAGAGGACCAATCCAAATTAAACCTAAAAGGAATATGTGGTCTTTCATGGGCTTGAGGGTTACTAACCAAAATAATATGGTGGTCTAAAGAATGTTTAGGAAGAGTGATACTCGAAATGTAATCTCATTTATCAAGAGTTGTATCATTTGTAAAATATATATCTAGTTTACTAGCTACAAATTTGTTGTAATGATGTCTAAACCATGTGAATTTGGAACCTATGAGATTCACTTCAATTAAATTTTTGGCTTCTATGGACTCTTTAAACTCCATTGAAGAGATGTTGGAGTAAGAGTGACCATGTTTTTCTATGGGGGAAGGAATGTAATTAAAGTATCCAACCAAAATCCAGGGGTCCTGTATTTTTGTGTTAAGATGGGAGAGTTCATTCCAAAGTGGTATTCTATCTTGATAATTATTTTTAGCATAGACCAATGTATTGAAAATGTAAGTGTAATCCAAGAAATAGTCACATTTCAGAGATTGATCAGTAACAATCAATATTTTTACATTTTGAAGAGATGATTGAAAGAAAATCCAAAGGGTTTCAACAGCATTATCATTGTTACAGTCTCCTAGGAAAGAGTAACCAAGATTACAGAGGTGCAGAAATCTAAGAGAATCTAATTTCTCAAATCCAATTCCCAAATATAAATTGAGATCTAAAATTTACTTATGTTTATGTATTAATAATATAAATAACTCATTATTTATATTATAACATCACATTAATTATTTAATTGTATATATTATTTATTTAAATATTTCAACTATTGAAAATTTTCCATATAATTGTTTTTATAAAACACATATACTTTTTTTCATGTGGAATAAGCACATCAGTCTGAAAAACCCAATTGGTAGTGTATAATTTGTAACCCCATGGGCCCTTTGAAAAATTGAAAGTGATTATAAATATAATTAATAATCATAAAATGATATTTTTATCCAAAATCACAATATATCTATCCAAATTATAGGCTTTTTATAAAAAAATCATATGGAAATTAGAAATGTTGAGTTATAATTGAAATTAAGATTAATAATGGAACACGGAATGAACCAACCGAGTATAACTTAAATCTATTTCATAATTTCAAAGTTGAATAATTCAAATATAATTACATCTCAATTAGTTATCATGGAATAGTCATAATCTTACATAGTCAAAACTAAAATGAGTTCGATGATGTCATAACTCATCATATCGATATACACATCCTATCTTGATTAATAAAATACCTCTTAGTGATTAGTGAGATACCTAATTATCTCTTATAAAGATAATTCTGAAATCAATATAGATTATTATAAATGTGTCGAACCTAAAAAATATGAAAACTATTTTACAACTACAAGTTGAATGATTCGTAGTTATTATTCAATAGAATAACACAATTGAGAAGTATATAATAATTCATATTGTGGGATTTAATATGGCCATCCGAATAAAAGATTCAAAACTTATATGTAATGTGTGATCAGTTATATCCATAAAAAAGTGACCCTACTCATACTAATCACAACATATCATCACAACCCAATACTTTAATCATTATTTAGGTAAAATATGGTAATATATATATATATTCATGGGGGTTGTTATAATATCATCTTTCATAGTTTATAAAACAAACATAAATTAAGTATAAATTATTTTCCTAAATATACAATGTATGGTAAATAATTACACTAATCCAAAATTAATTTTATATAATTATGGAATAAACACCTAAAAAATCCCATTTGTATAAATTTAAGACACCCATAAATCTAATTTCTAAAGAACTGGTGTGGATTTCATGATTTTACTTCTTTTGAATGCTTTTAAGGTATTTCAAATATTATCCAATATATGAACTCAAAAAACATAATATCGAAACATTTAACCATCTCTCAGTTGGGATGAAATAAAAAAATGAATTTTTTTGGATCTCTTGTGAGACTTGGGCATCTTATCTTGAGAATCAACTCCATTTGTATCACTATATAGTTAAATTATATACATGATAGTTGGGAATCCCATAGTTAATTTATGAAATTATATATTTAAATCAAACATTAGTTACATAAGAGCTATAATATATTCATAGTCTATTTAAAAATTCTCAACAATCTATTTTTTGAAATAATCTATCATTTTGGAAAAGAAAAAATAATGAATAATATCTAATATCAATATCATCACATTGGATACTAGAATTATTGTAACCTTTTATAATAAGTACTTCCACAAAACCAATGACTAAGATATATACTTAGTTCATCCTATGTATTTAAGGATATTAGTTACAGTTTCCCACAATCTTTTACAAACATTTTAATTATATTTATACATCAAACATAATACATAAGATATATCATGATGAGTAAAAAAATAACATTCATGACGGATCCAACTTCTAAAGAATATAGAATATCACTCTTGAGTTACTATTCACTAATAGTTTAAAATCACAACATCGTTGAATGAATATATGTATATAACATTATTTTAGAACCATTTAATACTTTACATGTTAAAACTTTTTAATACAAAACAAATTCATGTGTTTTCACCAAGGCCACAAATTCAGTTAAAACTATCTCAATGTATATTAATACCGAGTACGTACATTTCTTCACTAAGAACTTTTTTTAGAAGAAATTGACCATCCAATTTTTCGCTAATTTTAACATTGTGATATAATTTTCAATGATTACTATTTCTTACACAATCAAAACTATAAATATAAATATGCTTCCAATAACCTTTTTTATATAAAATGTATATACACAATTTTTATATTAAAACTCTTTGATATATAGGCCAAAACATATATTCTAATACTATTATGATTTTAAAAACCCATAAATTGATAATTTTAGATTAAAATCGTAAACAAATTATAGGATTTTAAGTACCATCATATTATGTCATATATACATCCATAAATAAATTCCCATAAAGGAAGGACGTTTTTTATGGATTTGATATACCTCCTTATAAGAATATTTTTTTAAGGAAAGAATAATATTAATAAATTTGATCATTGATACTGAATAAAAGGTTTAATTATATTCAATACCATGGATCTATATAAAACCTTTATCTATAATGTGATATTTTTTTAAAGGAACTCTATTATTCATAATACTCTTCATATGGAAGACCCACATTCATCCAATGGGTTTTACCCCTTTAATTGTATTTAATAATCTCCAAAACTGATTATTGTAAAATAATTTTATTTCAAGTTCAATTTATTTAACAATATATTAAATTAAATACACATTATTATCTCTTGGTAATATGTTAGATTATTTTCCATGACCATTACACCACATTCATCAAAAAGAAAATATACATGTCTTTCGCGTTCTTAATAATATCTACAAAACATTCATAAATATTGTCTATTGAAATATCATATAGAACATTCACTAAATATATCTAAATTATATGATGTGTTCTACATATCCCTTTTGAATAAGTATATACCAAATCCCTCATATGTACTGAATCCAAATGCCGTACAATTTGACGATGATGTCGATAATGATGAGAAGCCTATAAAGATCATGGACTATGAAGAAAAACGAATTTTGTAAAACATAAATATCACATAATAATAGTACTTTTTAGGAAACATGAATTATGAGTATTCTACATGTGAACATAAATATAAAATAAACAAAATGTCCCATATTTTTTTTCACCCTAGTGTATGGAATAAAATTTCAAGGTGGAAATTTCTTAAGGGGGAATAATATAACAACTAACAAATTATATATTGAAATTTATCTATTGAATATATACATTTGTAATATAAGTTAATATAGATGGTAATAACTAACATTAAAATATCATTATTTAAGAACATAATATATTTAAATATATATTTAATTCCTTAAATGAATCTTCAAAAAAATTGTTTTTATTGTATTTTAAGAACATTTATCTAAAACTAATTTATACCACTTATATAAGTTGATTATTATTAAATTAATTCTCTTTTTGGATTCATCACATAAAAATTATCTTATTAATAATTTAGTGGTTTTTCTAATATATTGTAATTTTAGGGTAAAGAGTGAATAATAATGTTTTTAAAAAAATTATTTTTTTTATAAGGTTATCTTGACTTAGATATATTTAAAAATTAAAGGTATATATTTTTAATAAATTTTATGAATTATATGATATTTTTTTGATCTTATATATCATTATTTTATATATTTTTTGGACATAATTAATTATTAGTTCTAATAAAAAACTGTATTGGTCATTACTTTAAATGATATACTATATTTTAAAATTCAGTTTAGGTTTTTTTTGAGTGACATAAAAATATTTTTGTTATAATAACCCAATTTTTGTCTTAAAAAATACATTAATTATATTAAACCAATCATAGATTTTAATCTCATTTAAAAATAAACTTATTCGAAGAAATGGGTTTTACAAATTATATGGGCCAATACAAAAAATTAATTTATATAAATATTGAAAATTTTATATTGTAAAATGATTTCATAATATTAAAAAATAATTTTCAAATTATTAAATAACTCTAATTTTATTTTTTTTACTAAAATCAGATTCAAATGGTGGAAATAAAGATACTTTTGTATGGGTAAATTAGAGAAAAAATGGTTTGTCATAGTGAAAAGGGAAAAAACATGTGAAAGAATTTATGGTGTTCTATGGTAGAGGGGGTAATGACCTTATATATATTCCCACAACATTAATGTATATTTTGGATCCATTTTATTTAAATAATTGAATTAATGTAATGAAAATTGAAGAGATTTTACCAAAATCAGACTCACTTACTTCAATAATAAGCTCACCTCCTCCCCATTTTACACTCATTACAAGGATTTAAATTAACATATACTCTATCGTACTCTACACTAAACATTATTCCCATTTTCTTGAATCCTTGGTATCACCAAAAGACCATTCTAAATATCCTTAAATAGTTACCCAAGTGAGAACATCTGACGAAGAGGAAATACTCTCAACCCAACATTTCCAGTTCTTTTCTTCTTCTATACCCCTAATGTACCCTCTATCAATGAAGGTAGTTAAGAAAATAATTTTTAATCTTAAGAAATTATATTATAATAATGTAATTTATATTTTATTAATTCATATAAAATCATTGAGAGAAATGAAAACACTATCATGTGTATGGGCAGATTACAACTTCCATGAATGGCTTGGAAAAATTTTCATCACCACCATAAATAGAAGGTTAAAAAAGGTTATTTAATTAATTAATATGATATTTATTAAAAATTATTATTATAAAATTATTATTTATCTTCTTACACCCACCCCCACCTATTCTATGTAAAATGAATGTGTGATATGTGCCTACACATGAATTACCACCTCCAAGAAACGACTTGTTTTCCACATGAAAACCCTACCATAGATGCCTTTAAATTTTTATTTTTTATGCAATAATTATCTTATTAATAATTGGAATACTATGGAAGAATAATATGATCATTCTATAGGTATGATTAGTAAGAAACTCTCTTAGTATCTTTACCCACGTGAAATGGGATTATTAATGAATCTTTCTTAATTTGGGCCAATTTTTTTATAACCATTTAAAATATATAAGTATTATTATAATATGATAAAAAATGACATAAACATGAACAATTATTTAGATCATGAAGTTATTTTAAAACAGCTTTGACCAATTTCAACAAACAAAATGTTATGAAGAAATTAATTGAAGAACCTTGAGTAACCATTATAAGAGGAAACCATATTAAAAATACATAATAAAATATAAAAATTAGGCCGTATAAAGATAAATTTATATGAATATGTTATGTGAGTCTATATTTAATAAATTCAACATAATTATTTAGGATGTTATGTATAACTCCATTGAAAATTTGAACAAAATGTAATGGTTCTTCTATGCCACCCTCTTTATATTTTGGTGACATGTTCTATTTCATTTCATATCATTAATGAAACATTCATCTCAAAAATTTATTATATTATTGTATATATATCCCTCACATATATACCTAGTTAAATTTCCTTTTATCTTATGGGAGTAGACATGCATTAATATCCATTTGAAATTATCACTTTAATGTAAACTTAATCTATTGAAACATTCCTATTTCTTGTATCATTCCAAGCATCACCACCAAAAAAAATTAAAAAATGAATAGATTATAAACCTTTAATTATTTAATATAGAACTCCCTTTTTCAATTTTGTTTTATGTAAAACAATAATGTATTTCCTTTTTTAAAATATTCTTCAGTTATTTCATAAATATCTGACCAAGTGGTTTAATTTTATTCTTTCTTCTCCAAATATTTATCATGATTTTTCAAAAATAGAAGTCCATTTTCAAGTACTATAACCATTTTTAAATTTTCAAAGTTCTAAAAACATTTAATTCCTTATTCTTTTGTTAATCCTTATGGTTTCTCCTTCATTAATTCTATGATTTAGATGTATTAAACACACTTTATTCTCATGTGTTCGATCGTGCTTATGATTTATGGGTTCGTTATTTTCACCATTTGGAAAGAATATATATGATTTTAAATAAGTGAAGTGTGTTCCTAGAATTATATAGCACTAAATTTTTTTGTTTAAATAATAATATCTCCTGATACACTATATAAGTGATTAGGGTGTGAACATAATCCACCATTGGACTTTTTTCACTTTATGATGATGATCTTGGGAGTGACCCATGTCTTATGTTTATGATTTTATGTATTATTTTTTCCCACATATTCCATGATTCCATGATCTTATGATTTAATTTATGTATACCATGTTTCCATGTCTATTGAAACATTATGTGTTTTGGACTGAATGAAAAAGAGAAGGAAATTAATTTTTTCTTTTAGCTGTGTAGGTTGGTTTTAAAACAGAGCATCAGAACATTTGATTTCTGATAGTTGACCCTACAATATGCGTTTTAAATAAATTTTACTAAATTAATTAGATTAAAATTAAAATAGAAACAAATTAAATGAAGGATAAAAGCCTTATTAAAACTTAAGGAATATTCTATGTAATATTTTCAGAGTTAAAAAATGAGTTAGCATGGGGTTTCGAGAATGTAGACTCACAGATTTGATAGAATAAAAATATTAAATCTATTTTCATTCATACGTGTGCTTTTTTCCTTTAAGGGTATAACCTTGATGCACGTCGGGTGTTTGGAATCCTTGCACGTGATAATACCATCCTTTTTAAATTAATTTATTTATCCAACTTTTAAAATATAAATAATTATTTTCTCACAAACGATACGTTGAATGAAAAATCAAACACCACTGATAGTTTCAGAACATTGGGGTTTACCCTATGCAGAGTATAACTTTTGAGAACATCATACGTTTTTTCAAATCATACATGAAGATAATTTAATTGGGTTATAAATATTTTTGTTGGATATTTATAAATAACAATAATAATTTATTATTAATATTATTATTTGTATTGAAGAGAACAAATAAAAAATTAACTTCCAATATTAATAAATTGTGTCGTAGTGTAAATAATAACGGAGCTATGTAATAAATTTTATATTATTAATTATTATAATTAAATACAAATATGCTATCAATATTAAATTAATAACTGTTGTCCTTTTTTTAATGGTTAATGTTTCTAAAATATTAATGGTGTCATTTATGGGTTGAATTAAATGAAAATTATTTTAAGGTTTTAATCCTAATCATTAAAGCGACCTAGGGTGCACGCCTGCACACCCTATTACAGGTCCCGGGAAGTTGTTAAAATTAATTAAATAATTGTGCAGACTTTTTGTTAATTTGTTTTACATCGCGCCCTCACGCTATGTTCGGGATAAAAATAATTTTAAAGAGTTAAAATGAGTAAAAATAATTTAAAGAAAATTAATGGTATTTAAATAGTGATAAAAAAATTAAATAAAAAAAATAAAAATGATTGGAGAGAAATTAAAAATAATTAAATGGGGTAAACCAATTTTAATTAACTGTTTAATTTATTCCATAATTTTATTTTTATTAATTTATTTATTTATATCTTTTTCCCATTTATTTTTATTTCTTTCCTTTTTTCCTCCCTCCCCCTATCTGTCGACCATGTAGCCCCCCCCCCCATGGTGATGTGTCTCCTCTACTTCACTCTTCTCTCTTCCTTAGGAAGCCTATTACAACTCTGTTTCTCATCCGTTTTCATCACCATCAGTTTCACAATAAATCTCTCGATAAGGTTATCCTTAAACATCAATAATCATATGATCTCTTTTTTTATCTAACGCGCTATCTTCTGTGGAAGGTTGTTACCCAAAATTGGGGCTTTTCTAAAATTGTATACTTTCTTCTGTTTTAGGTCAAATAAAAGATCACCATGGATAATAGGACCCTTTACAAGTATAAGGTAGTGGGTATACTCACATTCCCTCCATTTCAGTACGATTTATAAAAATGCACGGTTGTGCCGTTTTTCTATGCCCACCAAATTTGTGCAAAATCACCCTACTTTTTAAATTTAATTGTTTTGCCTAATTTTTGTAGCCCTATTTATCATAAATTAAATTATTTAAATTGTTTAAAGGTTTTAAAACACCCCTTTGAGAATACCAACATGTCCAGTATAAATTCCTTTAGCCCGGGCATTTAATTTAATTAACTACATGTGTTATACAGCCTATTTTGTTTGTTTGTTGTGTTTAATTTAAATAATTAATTTAGATAAATTATGAACCTTGAATTTCTTTATATTTGATAGTTGTTTGTTTTGATTTATTTATATATTATAAAGTGTGTTTTTCTTCTTGTGATGATATGGTATCTTGTCTTGTTATGATTTTATGTCGCAATATTAAATTAATACCTTGTGTTGCATGGGTGTATCTACTTTGACATCAAACCGATATTACATATGCATGTTATGTAATATCTACTACTGTGAAATGGTAATTAAATTTCAGGCAAGGAAAGAAGGTGGGTCCCATTTTATGTGCCACACTTAGACAGTCCGTTCCTGACTGGTTACAACTACACATCTGGGGGGGTGTCTTTTGCTTTTCCAGACTGTGACTTACCCAAGTTTTCTAATACTTTTGAGTGACACTGGTTCCAAAAGGGACCATGGAGGAAAATTTTGTAGGTAATGTGGCTAAGATATACTCAGATTATGCTCGACCCTTTTTGTCTAGACCGGAACAGACTCATGGAAAATACATGCCTCGTGCGATACATGGTGTTTCGAAATATATCATTGGATGGACTCAGTGGTATATGATAATTTTATGGATGTTTTGTAGTGATACCTTTGGTAGGGGCTCAGACTCTAACTCTCTACTAGGACATTAATAATGATGCACTGGAGGTTTAGGCTAATTCTGCATTGAATCTCTTGAGAATTGTGATTATTTCTTGGTATGTTGGAACACACATAGTTGACACATGATTTCGACCCCTTATAAAAGTACAATCTTGGTGGTGTACCTCTTCATTGTATTACCTTGTTTTTTCATGATTATATATCTATATATGTGCATTCTTCTTTTTACAGATACTTCTTTTAGACTCTCATCTTAGGATGAAATAGGTGATTAGGGACGGGAGCCATTGGGAACCTAGACTAAGTTATTTATTTTTTTGGGATTAATTAATTATCAGTATTTATTATATAATGACACACTTCATTTTATTACTGTGTGAAATGGAATAGTTTAGACACATTGGGTGCCAGCCTATTGAGATTTTATCTCACACCCTTTTCGGGCATCGTTTATACTGAGTAGATTATATGCTTGCAGGTATTGACAAAGGGAAGCATGCCACTTCCAATGTTTGATTGTTTTTTCTGCTCAGGATGGAGACTGGGGGTAGAGGACCGAGCCTTTCTTATAATGCAGTTTTCACATTTTGTGTCATTTCATATCAGATGATATCATACTTTTATTATTGTTTTTTAAAACCCTTACTTTAGTATATACATCATATAATGACATCATTTTGTATCTTGTTTTATTTATCACCTTCATCACTTATTTCTTATTCATTTGGATTATTAATATTACTTCTACTATAGTTTATTCATTTATATGCTTCCACTATTTATTACTAATTGTTTTTCACTTCCATTGTGCATTACCTATTACCTATGAGGGAATAGTCTCCACAACATACACTTTAAAAAGGCCCTCGCTGCTAGTCGGCAGCCTCTAGCGTTCGAGGAGATGCACTTAAGGTCATATGACCCATCATTCTAGCCACCATCTTATAGGTAACTCGGGTTGGGACGTTACAAAGTGGTATAAAAGGTGGTATTTTCCTTTGTATTAATTTTTTGGGTTGGTAGATAGGAGACTAGGAATGTGTTGGCACTTGGTTAGTAGTCGTGTCTGGGACTGATCACCCCACGTATGGGAAATGACCATGTGGGCAGGGCTGGGAATTGATGTTCAGGCTTTTCGATATTACATTTTATATAATTTCCCCTTGATTGATTGGTGTAATTTCCAAGGCTTATTAATTAATAAAATTTATGATATTTTACCCTTACCATATTAAGGTAAAGATAAAGCATTGCATGCATCATAATTAAGAGATAGGAAATCACATGACATGCATTGTTCCATGCCATGTAGTTTCATTTTAGGCTTCATATTGATTAAAATTGTTTTCCTTGATCATATTTCATGTCTTGTAAATATTAACATGATTTTTTAGATACTATTTTTTAGTGATATATTTACCATGCGTTCTTGTTTCCAAGCTGTGTGTTTAATACAGTGTTTTCCCTGTATCATGATTTTGTTCTTGTTAGCATGTCTCTATGATTAAAATGTTATGATTCTGTGATTACAACATGTCTCTCTGTTAGATTCTTATAGTGACCAACTAGCTTGTTTGTTATGTAATTTTTTTCTTTGCAAAAAATTATTGGTTTCCTTTTAAGGGGTGCAAAATGCCAAAAAATAGTAAAGTGTATAGTCGCTTTATAGGTTGATATTCACCCATATATCATGGATGATATGTGTTTGAGCATGTTATATTTTCAAATGAGTTGGTTAACTACATAAAGGCACAAATACAACCAATTAGGATAGTTGGTTCGTTTTCATTATGAGATAACCCGATATGGGTGTTGTGACTCTTAATAATTAAACAATTGTTTTTTTTGGGTTGCATTCAAATGAACCCAGATTGGGTTAGTGGGAACCCTGTAGGTTTCCTTATCAACTTAAAAGGAATTTATGTGATAGAATTCATAATTAAGGATAGGAATTCAATTATTGTAAATATTTTAAAATAGATTTTTATAAAGCTTTCCTTTTATTCCCTTGATTTGTTCATTAAGATAAATTACATTGTGTTTTTTTTTTGAAAAATGGTACTTTATGTTTTGATTAATTCTTTTGATGAATAAATATTGAATGTGATTAAATATAAAGGGATTAGATTTGGAACCTATAGCAATTTCATCTATTTAAGTCCATGGTATAAGGGTAGTTTTAGATTCTCCTTGAGTTTCTTTAGAACAGAACTGTTTGCATGTCGTGGTCCCTAGTCAGAACCCCATTCTTTAGGTGACACCCTTTTTTTGATGGGTTGTCATGTTTTCCTTGACTTTGTTTGGGTCTTTATCATGGAGTAATGTTCATTTCCATCAGTTTACGCATTCCTTGGTAATGGTCAGCGTCTTTATAGGTTGTTCGACCCTCTCTTCTCCATAGTGATGGATGAATCGGTACGTCGTTATCTGAGATAAAAGTCATCTTGCTTCTGTATCACCTCGGGGTAGTATGCATTCATGTATATAGTGCATGTTGAGTGTTTAATGTTGTTACAATCTAGTTGTGTTTAGTGTAATCGTAAAGCCTTGTGCTGTTAAATAAATTTCAAATCATCTTCGTAGTACAATGACTTTTGTGTTAAAGGAATCAAGTTCATCCCAATTCCTGAGATAAATTCCAAAGACTCGGGTGTTTTGAAACACCAGCCAGTTTTTTTGGTATTTTATGCCAATTGTTTAAATGTTTTCTTTCTAGTAATCTCCGAATCCTCTTAGTGTACTTATCTTTAAGTAATGATCATGTCCCATATCTTGCATTCTTCTTTGATGAACTAAGAGAGCATCATTCTGACTCAATGCAAAATCTTTAAAAGTTGTTGGGATTTTTTGGGTGGTTTTCTCAATGTTGCACACTGACATGTCATTCTTATCAAGGATTTGGATAGTCTTGAGTGACCCTCAGATTTATGGGTAGGAATTATTTGGACGAACCCTTGTAATCCATCCATTTCATCAAACTTGACCTCCAAGCTGATGCCACTATGGTCTTGGTCAATGTTTTGATATGGGCATCTTGTCCTTGTACCAACGTCTCACTCGTAAACATGGTGTATAGACTACCTCAGGTTAGTTCTTAATATTCATGTCATTCCAATCTGAGGTTACCCAGACTTGTTATTTGGCTTGGTGATACCTAAATCAAGGAATATCAATGTAATTTGGGTATGATATTTTTGTGGATGTGTTTATGGTGAATGGGAGATACCATAGAAGAAGGAATCACAGTTTAGTTCATAAAATTCTAGATTTATAAGCCGAGAATCTTCTTAAATGGTCGAACAGAGTGGTCCAACTATTTCTCTCTCTTGTTCAATGAAGAAGTCAATGAAGGACCTTTTTTTCAGGGCATTGTTAGGTGATTGGAGTTCTATTTGGGTTAACCAGGGCTTCTCGTGAAAATATGGCTTGACTTGGGCTTATAGATCAATGAGATTTGACCCTTTTATCTTTTTTTTAGAAATCATGAAAGAAGTATTGCTAGAACTCTTAAGGGTGTGTCTTGTAAGAAATTCCAATGGTGGAAGGTTCTGTGAGTCAGAATTTTCTCCATTCTAACATTAAAAACTAAGGTGGGAAGTAACATTGTCCAGAAGTTAATGAGATGACGACATGGTCATGTCTCTAGAAAAAAGGGCTTGGATAAATACCATCTCAGTGTTTCAGTTGGAAAATGATCATTGGATCAGATCTTAATGGATTTTTTGTCATTTTTAAACAAACACTTGAATGTGTGTTGAGTGTTTGGAAATGCAAGACGATATTTTATATGAGACTGCATGACCCAGAAAATCGGGTGAGGGTTACATCGTTCTCGAAGGCTTCTTGGGAATGATAAGTACTAAGGTGGGATGTTTGTAATGTTCTGTGTTTTGAACTAAATGAAAAAGCAAAGAAAATTAAATTTTTTTTTAGCCGGGTAGGCCGGTTTTAAAACTAAGGGTCAAAACTTTTTTTTGTGATGGTTGACACTGCGATATGTAATTTAAATAAATTTTATCAAATTAATTACTTTAAAATTAAAATAGAAACAAGTTAATTTAAGGGTAAAATCTTAATTAAAACTTTGCAATATTCTATGTAATATTTTTAGAGTTAAACAATGAGTCAGTGCAGTGTTCCGAGACCGTAGACCCTAAGCGTTGATAGAATAAAAATATTAAATTTATGTTTATTCATATGTATGATTGTTTCCTTTCAAAAAAATTGAAATAACTCTTAAACGACACATTTTATGAGAAATATGAGACCACTGTTAGGTCCTGAATGCCAGGTTTACCCTTGGTAGGGTATATCCTTGATGTGTGTCCCATGTTTGGTACCCTCGCACAAGATACTACTATATTTTTTTAATTAATTTATTATTCCAATTTTTAAATAATAAATAATTATTTTCTCACCAACTGTGTGTCGAATCAATAATTAGATACCACTGATATTTCTGGGATGTCGATTTTACACTAGGCAGGGTGTAACTTTTGCGAATTTCAGACGTTTTTTCAGGTCACACCTCAAAATAATTTAATTTGATAATAAATATGTTTTTCGATAGTTAGAAATAATAATAGTAATTTATTATTATTATTATTATTTACGTTGAAGACAATGAATAAAAAATTGCATTTCCACAATTAATCAATTGTGTCATGGTGTAAGTAATAACAGAGATATGTAATAAATGTTATATTATTAATTGATAGAATTAAATAAAAATTCACAATCAATATTAATTTAATAAATGTTATCCTTTTTTTAATGGTTATTGTTTTTAAAATATTAACAGGAGTTGAATTAAATAATAATTATTTCAATTATTGTTAATATTATTATATAATGACAAAAACATTGATATATATATATATATATGATATAAATATATATATATATATATATCGGTGTGTGTGGGATTAAATATATATATATAGTTATATATACATTTGTGGGTGAATATATATGAATATAAATATGTATGTGTGTGTGTCTGTATATATATACAACGTATATATATATATATATGAGTGAATATATATTTTTGGGCAAGATAAAACATTATTAATTACACACATAAATGATTTTATTGTCTCGAATTAAATCAAGGTGCATACCATTTATGTTTTCAAAACAAATATTTAAAGTGACATAGGGCACGTGCCTGCGCACCCTGTTGCGGGTCCCGAGAAGCTGTTAAAATTCATTAAATAATTGTGAGGGCTTTTGATAATTTTTTTAAATCGTGCCCTAGTACTGCATTCGAGATAAAAATAATTTAAATCAGTTAAAAAGGAATAAAAAAATTAATGAAAATTAATTGAATTTAAAGAGGGATTAAAAAGTAAATAATAAAATAAAAACAGTTGAAGAGAAATTAAAAATAACTAAAATGGGTTAAACCCATTTTTATTAATTATTTCATTTCCTCCATAATTTTATTTTTATTAATTTATTAATTTATTTCTTTTTTTCATTTTTTTTTATTTCTTTCTTTTTCCCCTCCCCCTTCTTGTACATCGCCCATGTAGTTCCCCCCTTTGTGGTGTGTCTCCTCTCCTATCCTCTCCTCTTTCAGAAGCCTACTGCGACTCCATTTCTCATCTATTTTCTTCTCTTTCCATTGTATAGGAAATATCTTGGTAAGGTTAACCTCAAACATCATGAGTCGTTTGATCTTCTTATTTATCTATCGCGCAATCTTCCACTGAAGGTTTTTACCCGAAATTGGGGATTTTCTAAAATCATATTCTTTCTTCCTTTATATGTCAAATAAAATATCACCACAGAGCATAGGATCCTCTACGATTATAAGGTAGCGGGTATACTGATGTGTCCTTAACAACACATGTTTTTCCACATTGTTTTAAAAAAAAATTTATCAATTTAATTATTCATTTTAACACTTTTTATTAAATAATGGTTCTTTCATATTTTTACCACTAAATTTTTTAATTTATCAATTTTTGAAATTAATCAAGTATTATAAGCTTTAAAATAGTTAATTTATTCCTTACATTAACTTAATAGCATTATTACTTTTTATTTAGTATGGTATATTTGTCTGCATATCTAATGATTTACTATTTATTATTCAAATAATTAAGTATGGTTTTGCAAATAAATAATTTACTCTTAATCTAACATTGCATATACTAAATATTAAATAATATAACATAATCTAAATAATAATTGTCTTTTAACAATTCAATTTTTTTATAAATTTAAGTTTACAAACTCTTTGCATCTCTTTAATTTGATTTCATTAATTAACATAAATTGATTAATAAAATAATAGTTATATAATTTCTTTAATTTACCTAATTTGTAACAGTAGTCTTTTATAAATAAGTATAAATTTTTTATAAATTTTTTTATTTAATATTAACTATTAATAATTTATTTGCTTCTTTATTTTTGTTTTAATTCGTAACAATTTTAGTTTTATAAATTTAAATTGATATTAATTTAACTTTATTCCATTTGGTTATATAAGTTTATTAAATTTTATGATTAATGGTATTTTAATTTGTTTTAATTATTATCTTTTAGTTTTAATAAATTATTTCATTCATTTATTACGATCACACCATGACCACTTTTACTGTCTCACCATTTCCATACAGTCTCACCGTAACCCCTTTCTACTGTCTCACCATGAAACCCCCTTCATGGATGCACCATAAACCTGCCTCTGTTTACTTTCCCTTCCTCCGCCACCATAACCCTTTTCACGGTGCCACCGTCAATCCCATTTCTCTGTTCGTGGCACCATCTCCCTCTCTCACACCGTTTCCAACTTCACTTCTTGACACCATGTTTCTTCCACTCTTCACGGTCTCTCCCGTGCATCTTCCACTACAACTAATCATTCCAATTTGCATCCTTCTACCCACGGTGAAAATTCAGCAGTGAATCACAATATCCCATGGATTCAACCCAATAAAACATGATTTAAATAGTTTACAACAAATCAAATTCATCTGATATGAAATTTGTTTGCAGGTTTGTGGTTTCAGTGTTCGTTAAGAAGAAGAAGAACCACTATGTCGTAGCCATCACCTGCTACCCTATTTCTCAGATCTGATCTGCATAGGATTTGGTTGTCGCTTGAAGAAATTTTCATTGTGCTGGAAGTGTTGTTGAACTGTTGATAGGAGGAAGAAGCTGAAAAGAGTCGCAACATAGAGAAGTTTGACCTGTTGTCCGATATTCATTGCACACAGGAGAAGGAATTCACTATCGCAGAACTTCAAGATGGAACCGAACCAGTCCGCACATAATCACTACTACACTGGAGCACGCCGCCGGGGTCAGGAGGAAGAGCTGAGCCGTCGTGGGTGTGCGCTGCTGCAATCCAAGGGAAGTCGAGATGAAGCATAGCCAAGCTGGAGATAGGAGTTGTGCCGCCGCGGGTCTCTTGCGGAAGAAACAGCAAACCCTTCCCCTGCTTGCGCCGCTAATTGGGGGAGGGTTAGTGACTTTAAAAAAAGAAAACAAACTAAAAAAACAAATTTACGAAAAACTAAATTAAAAAACCTAAATTAAAAATAACTAAATTAAAATGCAAAACAATATTAATTATAAATAAATAATCAATATATAAAAATTCACTTATAAAAACAAATTAATAAATTATTTAACATAAATAAAACTTGAAATTATACTAATTTAATAAGAATATCTAAATTAATTTTAAATTAATTTAATGTGGCATAAAAAATAATTATTTTCTAATACAATTAAATACTTAATAATAATTTATTTCGAACATAAATAAACTAATCTAATTAACATAAATTAGTAAATAATTTAATTTATAAATAATAATAAACTTTTAAATTAACATTGATAACATTAATTAATAAGAATTAATTACTTTATAAATAAATATTTTAACATATTTAATTAACTAATAACATTATTTATTAATTTGTTTCATTCTTGTATTTTTTAATGTTCTGTGTGTTTTTCTTGGGCAGGTTCGTACGGGAATTGAGTTCCTATCCATATTCATCTAACTAACTCACTGGGAGTTAGTTATGAGGGAAATACAAGTGCGACGTGCCTGTCGCGAAAAAACGCACGTGTGCGGTTCACAACAAAGGGACTTTTGAAGTCGGTTGAATTGGTTGGTGACAAGCAGCAGATGATGGAGGATATAAAACAGAGCAAGAAGCAAAATTTAAATAAAACACTCATTCTCATTCCACGACACACAATTCGAGAGCAAAACTCCTGGTTGACACTAAGAGCAGTACCGGTGATTGGAGTTGTAGAAGCGAAGCAGCAGTACACGATCTTCGTCTTCAGAGGTATGATCTCTTTATTCCTCTGTTTTTATATGTTTTACATTGTACTTTATATTGATAAATTGAAAATGATCTTTGTTTAATGTCATTTTCTCGAGATTTTTGAGTTTTATTGCATAAAACTTTTATCTCCTACAATTAATTTCTTCAATGAGAATCTGATTCTTTCGGCGAGATTCAATCTGGTTCTTGAACATAAAATTGAACTTACACCATTAAGAACTTAATTCTAAATCACAGCTATTTTGTGAGATTGATCATTGAGACAGTCTATAAAACTTTTAAATTTGAAATCATCAGAACTCTCGGCAAGATAGTTTTTTATGATAACTTTTTATCAATTTGTTGTATGTGGTTTTTGTTGTGGGGAACTTCGAGAAATATATTACAGAGTGTTATTTCTTCTAGTGAGGAATATTTAACAACTAACTTATAGGTTGTGAATTTAATCAAATTATAATCATTCATTTAAGCTAGTAAGGTTCAAATCTCTTGAGCATACTTCTTGACCTACCCTCGGCACTCCTGTTTCCTTATATAGTTATTTTAGTTAACATTGTGTCATTTTTGTTGTATTGTTTCAATTGTAGGTAACATGGAATTTCAAAATCTTGTTTCATATTGCTTTATTAAAAATAAATATAACAATATAAAAAAAATTGAAAAGTATTAAAAAAACCCTACCTCACTATTGACAATAGTGAAGTTACTTTTAAATAAAACCTTGAATTCTCATCTGCCTTATCTGTGGATCGACCCTTCACTACTATACTAGTGTAGAAGTAATAAATGTAACTTTGAGGGCCGTGAATACCTCTGGCATCATCCAAATTTGGAGCCATTGCAGGGGAAGACACGCACTGAGAATTTAAGTTTTTTTCAAATAACACATTAAAACACATAAAAAATCATTTACAAAATCTACAAAAAAAAACTGTGAACATTTGCTACTTTTGTTGTCTATTTGAGTTCTATTTGAATATTTGTGTGTGTTTGATAAAAAACATATAATAAAATGGAACATTATGAAGGGTCAAACTACTGCACTGGACATTACTGTGTTTGTTGTGCCGATTATGGACATACTGCTTGACAGTGTGTCTATAATCACCCACAATAGACTTCTTTCATTGAAGAAAATGAAAAAAATGAGTCTAGTCCTGACACCCTAGATAAAATTGAATTAATTGATTCCAAATTGGATTCTCGGGTGGAAATAATTAATAATTGGTTAACCCAAACCCATGAAATTCAACTTAGAGTTTCTCAAGAGCGACATCAATGAATGAAAATATTGGAAAATATGCTCTTGGAATTACAAAAAAAAAGGTTATAGAAGAAGTAGAATTTGAAGAAAAAGAAAAAGAAAATGTGTTTAAAATATTTAAAGTCAAGTGGAAGAGGAAAGTGAATATGACACTGGGCATCAAACCATTTACTTTGAAGAATCTGAATCTTTTGAAACAAATCTAGAAATAACCAACTCATTAAACAAAGAACACATTGATGAAGACCCTAGAATGAACTTTAATGGTGTTGAGTTGGACAATATTGAAACTGAATTAAAACAGATTGAACAAGAATGTCTATTTCTCTCCATAATTCCTACATTAGAGAAAATTCACTATTTTAGAAGATTTGAGAATGAAGTCATTAGGGTAGAAGAGATTCTTGAAACTGAAAATTTGAATGTTAAAAAGTCTTCACCCAAAATTTCTGAAATTATGAACATTGAGCCTGAATGTGATATTGGGTATAATCTGGATGAGAACATTAAACTGGAAATCAAATATTCTGAAATTTTTTAACCTAAATTGAACACTTCTCTTACATGTTTTGAACATGTGAAACCAATAAATTCTTAATTGTTGTTTGATAATGAGGATGAGGGAATGACATTTGAAGAAAAATTAACTAATGAGTTTTCATTTCCCTATTCTCATAGTAATCCCTTTTCTGAATCTTTGTGCAATGAAATAGAAATTAGTTTTAACCAATATAAGGAGAATTGTTTTAATTTGAACATTCTGGAAACTGAATTTATTGAAACTAAATTGTACTATTCTTCTCCTGAAATTGAGTTGAAACACTTAAATGAAAAGGTTTTAGAAAGTGAGACTTTAGAACTTGAACTTAATGTAGAGGTTGAACACACATTAGATGATGGTTGTAGAATTGATTTGATATAAGCAGTAGATGTTCAGTGTGAGTTAACAAATGAGGATCTTTTGGAAGAGATTTATAACATTTTTAGAGTTGAACCTTTAAGTGATAAAATAAATTCTCTTCCTTGTCTGTCACTTCCATCCTCACCTGTGAAGGGTATCAAGCCTTCTCATGATACTGATAGTAGTCTAGAGGGGGAATTACACTCAAGTTCCAATGTTCAAAAATCTGTTCAGCACTCTATTGAATCCCCTTTTGGACCAACTAATCAGGATTTACAAATTTTCACCCTCGATTGTGAACCTCTTAGTGTTGAGGTTAATAGAGATAACTGTGAGGTCAATCTCACACCCTTTGAAGCATCTAGTATTATGTTTTCCCTTTATGTGAACTCAAATCTTGATAACTCTGAAACAAATCTGGAAGTGGACAACACTATACTCACAACTATTAAAGGGTGTTTCTTGGGGATTTTTTCAACTGATGAGAATTCAGTTATTGTTGTGCTGAGTTTCTTTCCCACAAATTTCTTCTTTATGTAAAAAATATTTGGGCCAAAAACATGTGGTGGTTCCTATTAAGGAAACCACATCCACCTAGTGACTACTGTTAGTTCTAAGTGAGTCTGGCAGGGGACAATAAGCGCTACATGGGAGGTAACCCATGGTTTTTGTCGTGTTAATAAAAAAAAATTCTGATTAAATGAAGTCTAACTGAAGACTTTAAATTTAGTTATTTATGGGAGTCAACCCATGCTCTTTATTTATTTTCATTTTTGTACTGTTTAGTGTTGAATAAAGTGATACTTTGTTGTCTTCCATATTCTCTATATCTTCTGGACTTTTTATTCTTGGATTACATTCTCTTTGTCTCTTGGATGACGTTGTTGTGTCATTTAAGGAGTAGAATTCCCATATTGGAGGGAAATTGACAAATATATTTAGGGAAGTACTCAATTCATGATTGTTTTATTTCATTTTTTTGACCCATAATGCTTTAGAAAAAAATTGTGCTTATGTTTTTGCAAAACAAATTCTTCTTGTGTTGAAAAAAATATGCTACATTTGTACTGAAAATTCTGCTACATTTTTACTGTATAAAATTCTACTGCATGTCTTGCTACTGAATTTTTAAAATTCTGCATATGTTTAAAATATTTCATGTATTGGAATGTAATTCTTCTGTATGTCACTATTTAGATATAAGATTCTTCATGTACCTCTTGCTAAAAAATTTAAATTTCATAATTGTGCACCCACACTTTATATGCTACTTTTGAGCTATATTGAAAATCTTTGTCACTGGACTAAAATGTTAATGTTTGTACTTTTTAATGAACCTGTTGTTTATTTAACCTTTGTGGAAAACAATATTTTTTAACTCTATTGGGACCCTTCATACATGCCATCTATCTACTTAATTGAAAATCTGTTTTGAACCTTAATTGATTAATTATTTTTCTCCATATTTAGAAGTCAACTTTGGGGACAAAGGTGGGATTTATGTGTGGGGGAGGGGGTCAATTTTTGACTATTCTAAACTGTGCTTTATTGAAATCTCATCAATTCCCACAACACTTCATTAAAAATGGTTCAAATTTTTCAAAAACAAACAACATTTTAGGTTATTCACTATTTCTCATTTGGGTCTTACCTTTGGATGATACATGATTAGTAGTTAAGATTTTCTATGAATCTGAAATTTATGAGGTTGGATGATTGCTGAGTGATATTGCTTAGTGATTTAGTAGAAATTTGGTTTATGTATTATTTTTGAGAGTGATATGGGTGACCTATTAGTGGAGTTATGATCATAACCCTTGGAACTGGAAGTTTGATCTTGATTCTGGGGAACTCATTTCCTTTTAATTATAAAATTCAATTTATTTAATGATCCAATGTAAATGATTTTCATAAAAATATTTTTAAACTAGAGTAATTTGGGTATCTGGGATCCCACGGTGAGTCTCTGAGACCATATATGCTGGGTGTGTTTCTGTTTACTATAAGCCCTCTGTTCACATTGAATAAGTGCGCTGCACAGTGTTTAGAAAAATGATACATGGCTTGGAAAAAATAAAATAAAGTGTCTAGGGTAAAAAATGAGTTCATCAAGGTGAGGTAAATGATGAAAAACAAATAAATAAGAGGGAAACTAGTTTATATGAGATTCATTTAGGTTTTATTATTGAGGTGATTCACAAAAAAATAGTTATTTTTGGAACCTAGGTGAAAATGTCGAAGTATAACGTTCCTACTGTCAAGTTCTTAATTCAACATAAATTTTACCTTTGGTCACACTTGGTTTATGGACTTGAGCCTGAATTGAAGTTAGTCATTAATGAGTACCACATATGAGGCATGAAACTTTCATTTCTTGTTGATTCATTACTCTCTTGACTACCTTTGATTATTTGTTCTAAGAAAGATTAATATGAGAAATTTATTGTCTAAGAGCCTATGGACAAGTTTTTGTCCTTTGATTCGAAGTTTTGGACATGTTACATCTTGAAGAAATTTAATAAAAACAACTTTCTATTTTAAATGATAATAAAACATGATATTGTTTGAGGAAAAACAATGTTTAAGTGTGGGGAAATTTGACGTGGCCTTAACAAAACATGTTTTGCCACATTCTTTTTAAATAATTTTTATCAATTTAATTATTCATTTTAAAACTTTTTATTAAATAATGATTCTTTTGTATTTTTATCACTAAATTTATTAAATTATCAATTTTTGTAATTAATCAAGTATTATAAACTTTAAAATAGTTAATTTATTCCTTACTTTAACTTAATAGCATTAATACTTTTTATTTAGTATGGTATCTTTGTCTACATATCTAATTATTTTCTATTTATTATTCAATTAATTATTTCCTCTTTGCACATAAATAATTTACTCTTAATCTAACATTGCATATACTAAATATTAACGAATAAAACCTAATCAAAATAATAATTTTCTTTTAACAATTCAATTTTTTATAAATTCAAGTTTACAAACTCTTTTCATATCTTTAATTTTATTTCATTAATTAATATAAATTTATTAATAAAATAATAGTTATCTAATTTCATTAATTAACTTAATTTGTAATAGTAGTCCTTTATAAATAAGTATATTTGTTTTATAATTGTTTTAATTTAATATTAACTATTAATATATTATTTGCTTCTTTATTTATAGTTTTAATTCATAAAAATTTTATTTTTATAAATTAAAATTAATATTAATTTAACTTTAGTCCATTTGTTTTTATAAGTTTATTTAATTTCAGGAGTACATGTATTTTCATTTGTTTTAATTATTATCTTTTAGTTTTAATAAATTATTTCATTCATTTATTATTTCTTTATTCATGTTTCAATTTTTTTCTCTGTTTATTATGTAGGTTATCGGTGGCACCGTAACCGCTTAATATGGTCACACCGTGACCAGTTTTACTATCTCACCATTTCTATTATGTCTCACCGTAACCCATTTCTACTGTCTCACGATGAAACCCCTTTCACGGACGCACTGTAAACCTACCCATGTTTCCATTCCCTTCCTCCGCCATCATAACCTTTTTTCACGGTGCCACCATCAATCCCATTTCTCTGTCCATGGAACTGTCTCCCTCTCTCACACCGTTTCCAACTTCGATTCATGACTCTGTGTTTCTTTCACTCTTCACAGTCTCTCTGGTGCATCTTCCACTTCAACTCATCATGCCACTTTACATCCTTCTACCCACGGTGAAAATTCAGCAGTGAATCACAATATCACATGGATTCAACCCAATAGAATATGATTTAAATAGTTTAGAACAAATCAAATTCAACTAATCTGAATTTTTTTTACAGGTCTGTGGTTTTGGTGTTCGTCAGGAAGAAGAAGAACCACCACGCTGTAGCCATCTCCTACTACCCTATTTCTCAAATCTGAGTTGCATAGGATCTGGTTGTCGCTTGAAGAAATTTTCATTGTGCTGGAAGTTTTGTTGTGATATTGATAAGAGGAAGAAGCTGATAAGAGTCGAAACATAGAGTAGTTAGACCTATTGTCCGATCTTCGCTGCACATAGGAGAAGAAATTCACCATCACAGCACTTCAAGCTGGAAATGAACCAGTCCGCACCTAATCACTGCTACTCCAGATCACACTGACGCGGTCAGGAGGAAGAGTCGATCCACCGTGGGTGTGTGCTACTGCAAGCTGAGGGAATCTGGGATGAAGTGTAGCCAAGCTACAGATAAGAGTCGTGCCACCGTAGGTCTCCTGTGGAAGAAACAAAAAACCCTCCCCCTGCTTGCGCCGCTAATTGGGGGAGGGTTAATGACTTTAAAAAAAAGAAAACAAACTGAAAAAACTAATTTAAGAAAAACTAAATTAAAAACATAAATTAAAAATAAATAAATTAAAAAGTAAAACAATATTAATTATAAATAAATAATCAATATAGAAAAATTTGCTTATAAATCCGAATTAATAAATTATTTAACTTAAATAAAACATTAAATTAAAATAATTTAATAAGAATATCTAAATTAATTTTAAATTAATTTTGTAGAGACCCAAATCTTGATGTACATATACATTACATTACTTTTTATGGAATACTTAATACATAACAAAAACAGACACACAAGGACCGTAATATTTTATTGTCTTTAGAAACTCGGAATATAATCTTCTAATCGTGGTGAAAGATCTTCAACATCTCCCATAAAGATCTTCCCCTTTTGTTTTCTTAGCTAAAAATTTTATTTAAATCATGGGGAAAAGAAAACATATAAAGGGTGAGTTCAAATAATCAGTAAGGGTAAGCATGGAGAAAATTAAACAAACCATATGCATTTGAACATTAAAACATGAACATAAAGTTTAAACATAAAAAACATGAGTTGTGAAATAAATCTTGGCAGTACGTAAGTCATAGATCATAAAGGAACATCAATCATGATAAAATAGCATGGGAATAAAACATTTAATTGTGGAAAATCATTAAAAATTTGATATGATTTCCATAGTATCCAAGGCATTTCTTCCAAGACCATCTTAGTGGACAAAGTCCCTTTCTGAATCGAGTTCACTCCTCATTTCAGTCCTGTATCACTGAACCGAATTAACTTACCGTTCCAGCCATGTCTATCTCATGAGATATAAATCTTTACCCAATGCATTGGAGGGAGATATAGGTCTCACACATCTCATAATGAAATAATTATTATGTGTTCCACAACATAAACATAAATCATTCATCATAACCCAAAGAATAAAATGGGTTTCATAAACATCATCCCATCATAACATAATCCATATAAAACAAATGGATATCATTTCATCATAAGAAAAGTGAAACCATGTAAATCATAGAGACAATATACTTGAAACATACACATATGTAATAATTTAATCTTAGATGGAAAATGATATTGATAAAACACTTGAAATGAATTCTTGAGGAAAATATCCTTTCTTTTCAAAATCATTTTATTTTCTCAAAATGCCATGAAATTTTTAAAAGAAAAGGCTTTTGTTGAAAATAATCATGAAATCTTGTATTGGAAGCTTCAGGAAAATAAGGCTTTATGAAACGTAAAAATATGTTCATGCCATATAATTTAAAAAAACATTCTTCTCGTACTTTTGCTGAAAAAGTCAAAAAGTACCTTATATGGTAAACAAAGGAAGGATTCCTTCAATACAATGTGGTAAAAGTCAACAAATAGTAAAAATGACTTTAAAAATACATGGAATAATATTATACATTTTATGAAAACATTTTTAGAAAACATGGACATGAATTATAAACATAACCCCAGTAAATATTTATGAATAAGCTATCTCGGATAAAAATGAGATTTGCAAAATTATCCCTTAACTTATGTCCAATTTATTTCATATGTGTATGAGACTCTTTTATAGTGGGTTTAAACATATTATTAACTTGTAATAGAACCATAATAATATTTATGATATCATATATGATTCACTTACGACTTTATATTACCCGTTCTTTTGTAAATTTCAGGTTAAAGCATCGTTTTGGGTAAAATCATTTTATTTATCCTACGTGTTTGGACTTGTTGTTCTTGATATTATTATTACTTATATCATGGTTTAATTACTTCCAGAATGTAAATCATTATTTATATACCATATATATTAAGTATATATATATATAATAGATAGATAAATGAAATGAAATACACCGTTCATGGAGATGGTAGGTCGTATGTACGCATGAACATTGTTTTCTTTTCTTTATTGTCATGAATGGAAGTAAGTAGATGACATATATATATATATACATAAATATAGTAGCTTTATAATGTCATATATTTCATTATTAATCATTATATATACTTTATAATAATTCTTGAGTGGTTAACATGGATAATGAATCTCATCGCGTCGTGGAGACGGTAATCCGTACGTACGCACGGGTGATGATATCGTTCCCATAATTATTGAATTGAATTAGAGTGGATGATATAATATCTCAGAATCAGTATGTTTTTATAATAACTATAAATATTTATTCTTTACACCATTATACCCATCCAAGTAAGGTGGTGGTGGAAAAACAGATTACACCACAGTGTGGGGACGGTATTCCGTACGTACGTACACGTGGTGATTTCATTTTCCGTAGGATGGATATAAGGTGAAATTGGTTTGTTTAATATTTATAATAACATATCAGTATATTATTTATACTGATGTTGTTACTTTATGAGGAAACAACTAGAGAAGAAGAAGTTGAAGAAGAAAGAAACTGGAAAGAATCGGTAGAAGAGATTACCTCTTCCTTGATGCACCTCCTTTAAACATCTTCTTAGGGCACTAGAGTTGGTATTATGAGAATACCAGAACCTCTATGATATGACTAGAGAGGTTTATAAGAGTAATTGGAAGGGGTTGGCAGATATTCAAGGCTCAAAAGGTGTAAAGAAAAGAGGGAAGGGGTGCCCTTTTTATAAGGGAGGAGAGGGGCACCTTTGGAAAAACTTAAAAAATTATTTTCTAATAAAGTCATATTATATTTATAATAGCTCCAAATTGATTTATTTCAAAGCTAACATGGGGATGGGTAGAAATACTCTCATCCAATAGGTTTTAGATAAGTTTAGTTTACTATCTTATCCTTATCATTTATATTTAACTCTAAGTTAAATAATTTAACTCTAAGTTAAATAATTTAACTTTTATGGTGTCTTCTTGTTTTCTTACACTATATGGTCAATAAACATACTATAACAATCTAAACGAACCCCAAGTGGTTAATTATTAATATATATATCCTTATCTAATTCATTTGTCTGAACGTTATATTTTTTAGAATATAATAACAATTAATAATATAATATTTGTTTTAAAAACTATTTTATTTCAATTTTGACACTATTTGGTAATTGATTTTTGTGAAAATCATAAAAACATGAATAGTTCAGAAAACATTAACTAAATAAAGAATAACATGTTATATTAACCTATAAAATTAGTTTAATTCATAAAAAGTCTCAAATTACATTTATTTGGGTATTTATAACATCAATTTTGTTAATATTTCATTAATATGGTAATTACTGCATCAATATTGTGTCATAAACAAATTAAATTATTTAATTCTTAAAAATTATAAATAAAATACCATTATGTAGGAAATATTTTTAGATTTCTAATTAATATTTATAGTCTAATTTATCTTCTGTATAACCCTATATTAAAAAAGTTTTAGTTATTAAACTTTGATTTTAACTATTTTAACTTTTCTTTAAATAAAATAATAATAAGTGTCCTAATCTAATCCAAGTAGACCTAAATGATAATATTATATTAATAAGATTGTTTTTGGTCGAATTATACTTATAAAATAGAATTAGTACATGTGTTAGGGTAATAATAGTATCATTTTTACCCTTAATTACCATATTTACTTTTAACCGTGGTAAATAAAAGTAAAACGTTACTATTCACACAAAATTATTTTTATCTTATTGAACCACATTTTACTCCTTGTTATTAACCGTGTCTCTCGTATTTTTGAAATTCCACTCCCAAAATAGGTAAAATTAAGTTTTATGTAAATTTTCAAACTCTCCTAGGATGTGGGTAAAAGACTGTGAAAAATTCAATAAAATTTTTATATATCTAAAATTATTATAAAATCACTCCAATTAATTACATTGAACTTATATAGGTATTATGTATAAATCTTGACCTAATTTTTTTTAAATAAAATACATAATTATTTATATAAAAAGGCGGTTTTTAAATACTAACCCAGTGTTTCCACTATTCATCAAAAATTGAATGTTTTCAGAAAAATACAAAAAATTCACCCTAGGATAATTTCGATATTCCAAATCCAAAAATGATGTCCATTATGAATGATAATATTTATAAAATTTCAAAAAGTGGGTATTACTATTCATAACGGCAAGTTTATATAATATTTCAATAACATATCGTTGTTTAGTGAAACTCGGTGGTGCGTACAACACACGCTATCGTGGAAGGTTGCGATTGCGTGTAAAGCAAGCCAAGTTGGGGTTGCGTGTAGTGCAATATTCATTTGTTGTTTTGTATAATATAATCCAACCATATTTCATTTATACATTGAATATATATATATACACTCAATGTTGCGTAGAATAACCTCTATCAAACGAATGGGAAATTTTGTGTAACACGATCCAAGAATAGTGTTGCATATACTGCAAGCTAATATGGTGTTACATATAGCACAAGATAATCTTGGTGTAGCATACAACACAAGACATCAAATAAATTAAAAAGAATACTTCTCATAAAATCTCAGGGTGTTACATTCTACCCCCCTTAAAATGAATTTCGCCCTCGAAATTCGTCGAGGTTATAAATGGTTTACTATATGATAATTTCTTTAATAGAAACCCACATCGTAAAAAGGAATACCAAAACTGAACTTTAAAAACTAAATTATGAAACATAATGGTTACCCAAATTAACTAATCACTAGGTTTCCACATAGGAGAACATAGGTGAAAATATGGATATGGAAGAGAAATCTAACCATCATGTTCTGATGGAGAGTGGTAGAGGACATGGCTATGAAAAATCCAACAATCACAAAGCCATAAATTTGAGATGATCTAAGGTACCATCTAATTCATCAGATATAAGGGCACTGGGACAACATTTTTGGTTTTCAAGATCATTTCCCTAATGTTGAAGAATTTTTGAATTAAAAGAAATACTTACTTGATTTTGGTACAATCTTACTATTGTTAATGCCTAGAACAATTTCCACTTCATCTCTTAAAGAAATGAATTTTAATGTGTCTTCCGTGAAGTGATAGTGGATCATGCGAAATAATGATAGGTCATTCCATCTGTCTCAAACATAAAGTTAGCAATATTTATAAACATAAGTCCATTTATGGTGAGATTAATCGTATAGGGTTCCAACAATGGACTTATACTTCATCTATCATACCACTTAATAAAATAAAACTAATTTCTAATAACCAGTGACTTCCTATAGGCCAATGGTAGGTGATAAATGCATGTCACACTTCGGTAGTGGGTTCGATTCCCAAAACCTTGTCCGACGCGACCTGTTGTCGCCTATCCTGTAGGTTGTCCCTTTTTCTAAAACTACATTATTATAACATTCCTGCAATAATATCGAAAAAAGTTCTAGACATAAACAATACTAACTTATGTCCAATATAATCCTTTCTAATCTTTAGCCTTATCCAAAATACTTATGTCCAAGCTAATAGTATAAAGAAAACAATTACTAGAAATGTCATTTGCCGAGCATGTGAATACCATCATTTATCCCCCATATATCATATGATATATCTTGTTTCTCACATTACAAACATGTGAATACCTTAATCATGTATTCTCTTGAAATACCCATTGAACCTTAGTGAAAACATGAATGATATCAAAATATAACAGTTTCCACATACCAAAATCCCAAAATTTCTATATACGCAAACCATAAAATAACTGTGTCCTTATATCAATCATGAGATCATTTCATTTTTTCTTTATCCCTTAATTATGCACATATCATCTTCTTTCCAAAAATATTTTAATCACTTTTCATGGTTACCGGTACCATATAATTATTGAAAACCAATACATAGATATTCCAAAATTCCATGATACGATAAATGAGATTCCATGATACTATTTTGAAATACCATTACATAAACACTTAATCATTACAAAACATCATTTTCATACTCAATATCACAAATAGTGATCACATGTGACTTCCCTTTATCCTTCGCATTGAGAGGTTGCTCACATTGATAATCATTAACCCTTGGATTAGGGCATTGATTAGCATAATGCCCCATTTCCTTGCACTTGAAGCATTGAATAGTTGGTGCTCCGTTCTCTGCAGTCTTTTCTTTATTCACGTCATTAGAAACCCTTTTTCCATTACTTAGACACTCACCAGCTCGATGAACTTATTTTACACATATAAAACATTTTCTAGTACCTTTAAGACAATCTCCACCATGCTTCTGTCGACACTTTGAGCATAAAGAAACATTTATCTTCTTTTCACCATTATTCTAAGATTTCTCCTTGAACTCCATCTTTCGTTTCAAGTCAAAACCATGAGATGGATATGTAACACCAACTTCCATTTCTACCTTGATAGCACAACGCGCAATTTCTTCATAGCTACTGAAGTCTCTTATAGATAATTCCCTTCGAAGACTTGGTTTTAAGCCACTGAAGAATCGATCTACTTTACTTACAGGATGGATGAAAAAGCCAGATTCATACCTTGCAAGCCTTGTAAAATTCTCTTCGAATATACCAATAGATTCATCATCCTTTTTCTTAAGCTCAAGGAAATCCTTTTCCATCTTTGTTCGAAGAATACAAGGGAACTACTTATTGAAAAATAAGTTCTTGAACTCATCCCATTCCATGGATTCAATTTCATCTCAGGGCCTCGTATTCTTAATTAGATCCCACCATTGATCTACTTCACCTTCTAAACGGTAAATAGCCAGAATGACTTTTTCATGTTCCAAACATCAAAGTATATAAAATATCATTTCAATGGTACTGATCCATTTTTCAGCAATAAGTGGATCATAAGACCCACTAAAACAAGGTGGACGTTTCCTCATGAAGGAAACAACAAAATATTGTTCTCTTCTCTCCTCATTTTGAAAGTCCAAAATGATTCATAGCTTGTGTAAGTATAGCAATAGGTTTTTTCACTCCATCTCCCACAAAATTGGTTTGTACATGAATAAAATCATTGCATCATCCATTACATTTATCAACACAGTTCTTTCGGGTTCCATCCATTGTCTAAAACCCAAAAAGATTAGCGTGAGAGGAAAAAATTGTGCTAGGGAAAACAACATAACAAATGGGGAGTACCTTCAATATATAACATCTTAGGGTTAATTCAAAGATTTTTACCGTAATTCTAGTACTATAACCTATACTTATACATAACCTTAGGGACATCCCTAGACATACCATAGAAATATCTCTAGGGATCTCACTAATGTTTTCGCATCCTAGTTTCCAAAGGTAAACTAAACCTTTCCTCTGATACCAACTGTAGAGACCCAAAGCTAGACATACATATACATTACATTAAATTTTGTGGAATACTTAATACATAACAAAAATAGATACACAAGGATCGTAATAGTTTAGTGTCTTTGGAAACTCGGAATATAATCTTCTAATCGTGATGAAAGATCTTCAACATCTCCCATAAAGATATTCCCCTTTTGTTTTCTTACCTAAAACAATTCTTTAAATCCTGGGGAAAAGAAAACATATAAGGATGAGATCAAATGCTCAGTAAGGGTAAGAATGGAGAAAATAAAACAAACTATATACATTTGAACTTCAAAACATGAACATAAAGTTAAACATCAAAAACTTGAGTTGTGAAATAAATATTGGCAGTACGTAATGAATATATCATAAAGGAACATCCCTCATGATAAAATAACATGGTAATAAAACATTTAATTATGGAAAACCATTAATCACTTGATATGATTTCCATAGTAGCCATGGCTTTACTTCCAATACCATCTTAGTGGACAAAGTCCCTTTCTGAATCGAGTTCACTTCTCGTTCTAGTCCTGTATCACTGAACCAGATTATCTTACCATTCCAGCCATGTCTATCTCATGAGATATAAATCATTACCCAATGCATTGGTGGGAGATATAGGTCCCACCCATCTCATAATGAAATCATTCTTACTTGTTCCACAACATAAACATAAATCATTCATCATAACCCAAAGAATAAAATGGGTTTCATAAACATCATCCCATCATAACATAATCCATATAAAACAAATGGATATCATTTCATCATAAGAAAAGTGAAACCATGTAAATCATAGAGACATTATAATTGAAACATACACATATGTAATAATTTCATCTTAGATGGAAAATGGTTTTGATAAAACACTTGAAATGAATTCTTGAGGAAAATTTCCATTCTTTTCAAAATCAATTTCTTTTCTCAAAATGCCATGAAATTTTTAAAAGAAAAGGCTTTTTTGTAAATAATAATTCAATATTGTAGTGTAAGCTTCATGAATATAAGGCTTTATGAAACGTAAAAATCCGTTCATGCCTTATAAGTTAAAAAAACATTCTTTTGGTACTTTTTCCAGAAAAGCAAAAAAGTACCTTATATGGTAAAGAAAAGAAGGATTCCTTCAATACAATGTGGTAAAAGTCAAAAAAGAGTAAAAATGACTTTAAACATACATGGATGAATATTAAACATTTTATGAAAACATTTTTAGAAAACATGGACATGGATGATAAACATAACCCCAGTAAATACTTACGAATAAGCAATCTCGGATAAAAATGAGTTTTGCAAAATTATCTGTTACCTTATGTCCAATTTCTTCCATATTTGTCTGAGACTCCTATATATGGGGTTTAAACATATTATTAACTTGTAACATAACCAAAATAATATTTATGATATCATATATGATTCACTTACGACTTTATATTACCCGTTCTTTTGTAAATTTCAGGTTAAAGCATCCTTTTGGGTAAAATCATTTTATTTATCGTATGTGTTTGGACTTGTTGTTCTTGATAATATTATTACTTATATCATGGTTTAATTACATCCAAAATGTAAATGATGATTTATATACCATATATATTCAGTATATATATATATAATAGATAGATAAATGAAATGAAATACACCGTTCATGGAGACGGTAGGTCGTACGTACGCATGAATGCTGTTTTCTTTTCCATATTGACATGAATGGAAGTAAGTAGACGACATATATATATATAGATGAATCCAGTAGAATTATCATGTCATATATTTCACTATTATTCAGTATATATACTTTATAATAATTCTTGAGTGGTTAACATGGAGAATGAACCTCATCACGTCGTGGAGATGGTAATCCGTATGTACGTACGAGCGATGATATCCTTCCCATAATTATTGAATTGAAATGGAGTGGATGATATAATATCTCAGAATAAGTATGTTGTTATAATAACTATAAATAGTTATTCTTTACACCATTATACCCATCCAAGTGGACCTAAATGATAATATTATATTTCTAAGGTTGTTTTTGGTCGAATTATACTTATCCAATAGAATTATGACATGTGTTAGGGTAATAATAATATCATTTTTACCCTTAATTACCCTATTTAATTTTAACTATGGTGAATAAAAGTAAAAAGTTACTATTCATAAAAAATTATTTTTATCTTATTGAACCACATTTTACTCCTTGATATTAACAGTGTCTCTCGTATTTTCAAAATTCCACACCCAGAAGCGGTAAAAATATGTTTCATGTGAATTTTCAAACTCTCCTAGGAGATGGGTAAAAGACGGTAAAAAGTTCAATAAAATTTTTATATATTTAAAATTATTATAAAATGAATCCAATGAATTACATTGAACTTATATAGGTATTATGTATCAATTTTGAACTAAAATAAATTTAAATAAAATAAATAATTATTTATATAAAAAGTCGGTCTTTAAATAGTAACCCAGTTTTTTCACTATTCATAAAAAATTGAAAGTTTTCCAAAAAATAACAAAAATTCACCCTAGGTTAATTTCGATATTCCGAATCTAAAAATGAAGTCCATTTTTAAAGATAAAATTTATAAAATTTCAAAAAGTGGTTATTATTATTCATAACGGCTTGTTTATATAATATTTTAATAACATATCGTTGTTTAGTGAAACTCGGTGTTGCGTACAACACACGCTATCGTGGAAGGTCGTGATTGCTTGTAAAGAAAGCCAAGTCACGGTTGCATGTAGTGAAAGATTACTTTGTTGTTGTGTAAAATAGAATCCAACCATATATCATTTATACATTGAATATATATATATATACACTCAATTTTGCGTAGAATAACTTCTTTCAAACGAATGGGAAATTTTGTGTAACACGATCCAATAATAGTGTTACATAAACTGAAAGCTAATATGGTGTCGAATATAGTGCAAGAAAATCTTGGTGTAGCATACATCACAAGACATCAAATAAATTAAAAAGAATACTTCTCATAAAATCTCGGGGTGTTACATATTTAATGTGGAATACTAAATAATTATTTTCTAATAAACTTAAATACATAATAATAATTTATTTCGAACATAAATAAACTATTCTAATTAACATATATTAGTAAATAATTTTATTTATAAATAATAATAAAGTTTTAAATTATCATTGATAACTTTAATTAATAAGAATTAATAACTTTATAAATAAATATTTTAACATATTTAATTAACTAATAACATTAGTTATTAATTTATTTATTTCTCATATTTTTTAATGTTCTGTGTGTTTTTCTTGTGCATGTTAATACGGGAAATGAGTTCTCATCCATATTCATCTAACTAACTCACCGGGAGTTAGTTACGAGGGAAATACTAGTGCGAAATTCCTGTCATGAAAAAACGCACGTGTGCGGTGCACAACTGAGGGACTTTTGAAGTCGGCTGAATTGGTTAGTGAAAATCACCAGATGAAGAAGGATATAAAACAGAGCAGGTAGCATAATTTAAAAAATGCTCATTCTCATTCCACGACACACAATTCGAGATCAAAACTCTTGGGAGACACCAAGAGCAGTACATGTGATTGGAGTTGCAGGAGCGAAGTAGTAGTACCCGATCTTCATCTTCAGAGTGAGGATATCTCTCTTCCTCTATTTATATATGTTTTAAATTGTACTTTCTACTGATAAATTGTCAATGATCTTATTTTAATTACATTTTTTCGAGAATTTTGAGTTTTATTTGTTAAAACTTTTATCTGATTCAATTAATTTCATCAATGAGAATATGATTCCTTCGGCGAGATTGAATCTGGTTCATGAAAATAAAATTGAATTTACACCTTTAAGAACATAATTCTAAATTGATGATCTTTTGGAGAGATTGATCATTGAGGCAGTCCACAAAAATTTCAAATTTGAAATTAGCAGAACTCTCAGCAGGATAGTTTTCTGATGATAACTTTTTATCAATTTGTTGTATATGGTTTTTGTTGTGGAGAACATCAAGAACTATATTACAATGTGTTATTTCATCTGACGAGGAATAATTAACAACTAACTTTTAAGGTGTGAATTTAATCAAATTAGGATCATTCATTTAAGTGAGTAAGGTTAAAATCTCTCGAGCATAATTCTTGATCTACCCTCGGCACTCCTATTTCCTTCTATAGTTAATTTAGTTTACACTGTGTCATTTTTGTTATATTTTTTCCAGTATAGGTAATAGGGAATTTCCAATACTTTTTTCATATTTCTTTATTAAAAACAAATAAAAAAATATAAAAAAAAGAAAAGTATAAAAAAAATCTCTACCTCGCTGCAGACAATAGTGAAGTTACTTTTGAATAAAACCTAGAATTCTCATCTGCCTTCTCTGTGGATCGACCCTTCACTACAATACTAGTGTAGGATTAATAAATTTAATTTTTAGGGTAGTGATATACTCATTTTCTCTCCATATTTATGCTATTTATAAAAACGCATGATTGTGCCATTTATCGGTGCCTACAAACATTATGAAAATTCACTAAATATTTTTAATTTAATTGTTTTACTTAATTGTTTAGGCCCTATTTATCATAAATTAAATTTTTTAAATTATTTCAATGTGGTCGTACACCCCTTTGTTCTCACTAATGTGGTCGTTATAAATTTTGTTAGCCAGGGAATTTAATTTAATTAACTATATATGTTGCACAACCTATTTTTTTGTTTGTTGTGTTTAATTTAAATAATTATTCTAGATTAATTATTAAACTTGAAGTTTTGGATATTTGGTAATTGTTTTTGATGATTTATTTATTTATTAAAAATTTCATTTATCTTTTTGTGCTGATATGGTGTCTTGTCTGGTTAAGTTTTTATGCTGTAATATTAAATTAATACCTTGTGTTGCACGGGTGTATCTGATTAGATTTTAAAGTGAGATTACATATACATGCTATGCCATAAGTATTTCTATGAAGCATTAACTAAATTAAGTGCAGGGAAAGAATTTGGGTCCCATATTAAGGCCTACGCTTAGACCCTCTGTTCCTGACTGGTTACCACTACGTGTTGGGGTGGTGCCTTTGGCTTTTCTAGACCAAGACTTCCTCGGGATTTCTAATACTTATGCGTGACACCAGTTCAAAAAGGTCCCATTTATGATGGTTCCATTGGAAATGTGTCTAATCTAGCCTCATATGGTGCTCGACCCCTTTTTGAGAGGTCTGAAGAGAGTCATGGTAAAGCCATGCCTCAAGCAATACATGGTCTTTCAAAATATTTCCTTAGATTGGATCGGTTGTATTGGATAATGTGAAGGATGTTCCATAGTGATACCTTTAAGAAGGTTTTAGAATCCAACACACTACATGAAGATTAATAATTATGTACTATAGGATTAGGATAATGTCTCTTTGAATCTCTTGAGAATTGGGATATTTTTCTAGCATGTTTGGAACACACCTAGTTGACACATGATTTCAACCCCAAGTTAAAGCACAATCTAGGGGTGTACCTCTTCCTTGTATTACCATGTTTTTCTAGGATTATATATCAACATATGTGTATTATTATTATTACATGTACATCCTTTAGACACCCATCTTAGGTCTAAGAATGTGACAAGGGACGGGTGCCATCGGGAACTCGGGCCGAGTTTTTTATTTTGTTGGGCTTAATTAATTATGTGCATTTTTTATAAAAGACACACTACATTTTATTACCACAAAAAATGGAAGGGTTATGGGTGATGGCCTACTATGATTTTATCTCACACCCTACTCAGTAGTTTTTGACACCTGATTAGATTGTATGCTTGCAGGTATTGACAAAGGGAAGCGTGCTTCTTTCGATACTTGATTTTTTTACTGCTTAGGTTGGAGACTAGGGGTAGAGGACAGATCCTTGCTCGTAATGTGGTTTTCACACTTTGTGTCTTTTCATTTTAGTTGATAAAAAGATTGTATTTCTATCTTTTCGAACCTTTACATTAGTATAGACATCATAAAATGACATCATTTTGTATCTGGTTTTATTTATCAGCTTCCACACTTTATTCTTATTCAGTTGGATTATTTATAATTCTTTTTATATAGTTTATTCTTTTATATGATTCCTCTATTCATTATTAATTGTTTTTTACGTTCGCGGTGTATTATCTATTACCTATGAGGTTATATTCCCCCCATAAACATGTTAAAAACGCCCTCACTACTAGTCGGCAGCCTATGGCGTTCAGGGAGATGTGCTTAAGGTCATGTGACCCACTGGTCTGGTCACCATAATAAAGATAACCTAGGTAAGGAAGTTAAATTTATGATCATTATCTTTATGATATCATGTTATGAATATTGGCTCCCCTGTTATGCATTATTTCCATGTTTATTCCCTTAATGGTCTTTGCATCTCAGCCTTTTCCTTATGTATTTTACTCAATGTGTCAAATTTAGTTTTAGATGTTCTTGGGGAGAAAAGGTCACTATGGGGATTTTTAAATAAAGTTGAAATTTTTTAAATTTAATATGATGTATAAATGTATCTAATATACCAAATACACTACATATCATTATCCTATGTTTTTATTTTTTGAATTATTGTGAGAAAATAATTATGAAATAAATTCTATTTAAGATTTTGGTCACTATATGGAATAACATAAAATGGGAAATATAATTATAACAATTTTTTTTAAATTTTTTCAAGATAAATAGACTAATAATGAGAAAATAAATTACTTCCCATAAAAATGGTGATCAACCACATAAATACTATGTGGGCCACATAAAATTCTGGTGGAGGGTGATCCATTTTCCAAAAAAAGTAGAAGAACTCTCTTACGACCAACAGATTCCTTTTTAGGCCAAAAACACTTTCAAAAAAGTGTTGGTGTTCCCTTGCACATTCTAGATTAGTTTTTGGGATGGAATAATTTTTTATGGGTGGTGGTCCCTTAAAACGACCACAGTATGGTTTAGGGTGTGTCATTTATTTACGGAATTATATTGGTGATCCAATATGTAAATGGAAAGTATTATATAGTTGACTTTTTATAAGTCCTAGGTCAAGAGGTCACACAATATTTCTTAGAAATAAAACCCATAAAATTCATTTCTATAAATGAATACATTCTTAGATACTTTTCAATTATAGATAATGAAATTTGAGAAAAATCGCATAATTTTCATGTAATCCCTTCAATAAATACTATAATAATACTATAAATAAAACTTATAGGGAGATAAATAATCCTCTAAATAAAAAATTAGTAGTAATGTCTAATCTGTATAAATCATTTTTGGTATTTTTTGTATAAATTCCTTCGAAAACTAGACTATATCAATCATTCAAAGCTCAATGTGTGATTATTTTATAGCATGGATTATGTCACATTAATATTTCATAATGGGATTCCCACCACATTAATTATTTTTTGTGTTTATCCTTAAATCCACATGTTCACTTCTGAACCCCACCCTTCCACAAAAATCAAGTATTTTCAGTCCAAGGGCTTCTTCAAGTATGTATTTCTTTATATGAAATGGTCCATGTTCATATATTATTCCATAAAGAATGATCTATTTTTTAAAATATCAATTTAGTGGTCTGATACAATGGTACCCATTCCTCTTTTGGGAATATATTTTCCTATACTTCAAAATTATACTTGGATAACTTATTCCCATTTGTCTCCTACCATAGATTAACTTAATTATCTCACCATAGTAGCTCAAAATACCTTTCCAATACACAATATCTTAATTAAAAACCATCATATGCTTATTTCACTAATGCATCCAAAAAATCCACCTAATTCACATGATTGAGTCACTATCTTCTTTCATACAAATCCTCAAATCAGGTATTACCTTAAAAATGAGAGACTCTCGATTGTCCTCCTTAATGGATAGGATCCCTAAAATATAATAAATCATGTATTACCATTATAACAATGGTATCTAACATTTAGAAAATTATGAATACTTACATCACCCAAAATAATTTTCTCGACCACTCAAATTTGATCCCCATGGTTATCAGTTATCTGGTCATCCTCTTTATGTACACATAATGAGACACAAATGAATCCGTGATACGGATATGGTATAAGTTTCATTTAATATTCACTAGTTTACATCACCCATATTTTTAGTCTTGCTTATTTATCTTTTTACCAATGTACAAGAGATAAAAATGAGCCACTAATATGGTGTAATCCCCAACCTTTCCTTGAATGTTTTCATTACTTATGTGTCCATTCATAATTCTCTATCGATATAGAAATATATATAATGTAACTAGAAAATTTCCCTTATCTGTAAGTCATGGACTAAACATTTTTAGGTATACATTCTTAGTAATTCATTATTCATGACTCTAGAATTCTTATGAACAATACCCATCTCATGATCTTAAAATAAAAGATATAATTGGTAATAGAAGGATGACATTAAAAGGCACACTAGTCGCCCTATACGTATGAACATAAAGGTCTATGTTGATCAAACAAATTTCAATAGTGGAGGACCATATCAATTATAATAAATCCAAGACTACCAATCATGGAGTTCACTTCCATGGTGATCATTTTGATGGTCCTCCTCATGATTATAAATATCCTTAGTACGATGGTCATCCCATGTAATAATTATTCTAAATTTTCCCATATATTGAGAGGTATTGGAAAATTGAAGGGAATATACTCCATATACCTTACCATTTACTAGTAGTGTTTCATCCCAACCAATAGACAAACTATGGAAAAAATCATCATCGGTGGATCCCCCTAATTAGTAATCTTTTTAAGTAGTTGAATATATTAAAAATTATATCATTCTTCTTGATATAATTATTGGGAATCTAATGACTGAAAATATTATAAATCAAATTCTACTTTTAATTTAAATTAAATGTATATGGTTATAGAAAACACATTCACTTATTTTGTTTTATTTTATAAATTTTTAAAAGACTACTAAATCATTATTACCATTCATAATATATTTATTGAAGAGTGATCACATTATTAGTATAATTATAGGGTTTTGAAAAATATATTTGACATATACAAAGGAAGTGATGGCCTCAACGAGTAAGATCATACCCTATGAAGCCCATATATTGAAGCATACAAGGAATATACCATCACTAGGATATACCCATCACTAAACCCAATATAATATCCATCAACTTAAGAATGAGGGAAACCATTTATTAGAGAAGTTCGTGCCCATTAAGATCATGACCCAAACCATATACGTTGAACCACCACATGAAAGCCTCACTAACATGCACCTTATTATTTTGGTGTTTTTGGATTATTAAACAAATATGTATCAATGGAATAATAATATTAATTATTTTATTTTATTTTCAATAGAATAATGTTTATATCATTACATTATAACTAATTTGATTTTTATATGATAAAACACAAATTGTATTTTTTTTAATTAGTATTCAATTTTGATTAAGATGTTTACTTGAAAAATTAAGTAATTATTGAAATAAGTAAATTTTTTAAAAAATATTATTATTAAATAATTTTTTTTCAAAAAAAAATTATTATATACATTTAATGAAGTTAAATGTAATTTTTATAAGGGTTCAAAAAATATTGTTGTCAAAAAACCCAACATTAATCAATAAATGTCGATTATTATCTTAAAAGTAAAATTAAAAATTTTTAGAAACTTATTTAGAGAAAATAAATATTATTTCTGGAATCAAATCATTGAAATTATAAAATGGTGAATTTTTCATAATTTTTTGAGATAATTGAATTTTCGGGTAAAAATAAATTACTGTCTAAATACACTTTATGTATTATGACCTCATAATAACCTAGAAGTGATGTAATAATTAGTATAAATTTTATTTATGGCCAAATATATTTTTTAAATTTTAAATAATTTGATTTTATTTTTATTTGAATAATTTTATAAATCCATTTTGAATCTCACAAAACCATTAAAATATTTTAAGGTTTTAAAATCATTTCATTAAGAGTGTGACTTGACTCCAAATAATTAAGGTAATTATTTTATTATGTTCGTCCATTTTACTTATATAATAATTAAAACCAATCCCATTTGGTAGAAAGCATGCTAAAAACCATGGAATTTCATTTTTTATTGGTTATTTTATTATGTAGAGTCCAAAACCTAAATAATAAAGAAATCCCCCTCTTCAACAATATAAACCCACACACGATCCCATTTATGTTCAATAAAATTCATTGAATCATGTCCATAATCTATCTTTGACTCTCTGGAGTCCTCCCAAGGTTCCCCAAAGCTCTCAATAATCCCCTCCCATGTAAATGGAGTAACACACACTCAAGTAAGGGATTTATCTCTTCTAATTTCCATTCATGTACTTATTTTTTATATTTATCTTAAATTCCATTTTCTTATATAGGGATTTGTTCTTACATATTATCCATTCCATACATTTAATATATTAATGATGATATCCCCTTTTAATCACATTAATCCTCCCTTGATCCTTTGTGTACAAATCTTACCATTTAAAAATATAGTTGGGATTACTTTCATTATTCAAGTTTCTTCATTAATATATTACTTAAATTTCAATTTCCTGATGTTGGGATATGTTTTCCAATGTATCTATTGCTAAAAATATTATTTCTATGTGCTGAGATACCCCCTCCTCTCTCATTAACTCATTTCTAAGAATCATTAAGTGATGTCATTATGCTATAGAAATGTCACCATTATTTTCGATGCCATAACAATTATGTAGTGAATACCATACCTATTTCATATTAAAATTTTTATATTTATGAACATATACTTTTAAATTAGGGAAATTAATGTATGTATTCTACAGTCCTTGATCACAGAATAAAATATTGTGATGAATGAATCCATGTTGTATAATCTATGGGGCACACTTTAGCATGAGGATGAAATGAAAGGGATGGGTGCACCCATAATTATTTATCTCTCAAATGTATTGGGTAATGTTTAGTCTCTTGAGACATCAAGTTGTGATAGGGAGTAAAACTGATACCTTTACGGTGATTTTTTCATCAGTATAACTTTTAAGTTAGCCTTGAACTATGTTTATGATGTAGTGTTTTAAGTTGTTGCCTTATTTCCCATGTTTTTATTATCATGTTATATCATGCATTATTATTCATATTCCTTTTATGACCCATTGAAATGCTTATTGCCTAACATGTATTATCTTTATTATGTAAATCCTTGTTTATTTCCATACTAGGATTTATATATCACTCTTTTCTTATGTATATCCCCTGGTTATCCCATGAAGTTTTATGTTTGATGGAATATTATGATCATGTTAAGGAAATTTTCAAAAAGGATGATTTATTTTCTATTTTAAGTGGTTATGTAGTGTACTGAATTATCAAACAAACTATACTAATTGATATTCTTGGTTTAATTAAGATTAGTTTTATGTAGTAAATCATGAATTAGTGTGAAATAAATATAAGGTTTCTTATAGTTGGTATCATATAAAATTTTAGTTATTTTTTGGATTAGGATTAGAAAAATATAGAAAAAGACTTATGGATTAGACTAAGTATAAGAAAATATTCCTGAATTTTTTATGTATAAATATAGTGTTTTAACAAAAAAATAAATCATTGTATGGATACTAAAAGGGGATGTGGTTCTGGTATAGATGTACCTATGGGTAACAACTTTGACAGGTGTGCTGGGCCAGACTTGGTGTAACCTGCTACATGAAAACTAGCCTTACCATGAACCTAGTTTGATATTCCCTAGGGATATTCATTGGTAAATCCAAAATCGCATTATGATCTATTATTAAGGAAATAAATAATTTCCCATAATAATACATTTTAGTAAATAAATCATTGTTGGGCAAAAATCCCTCAAGGTATCATTGAAGCCTTTTTGAGGTGATTGTGTTTGTTGACAAAGTGGACATCTGAGTTGTGATTGTTGACAAAGAGGATTTCATGATGGAATGTCGAGTTCAAGAGCTGAGGTCAACGATCCATGTTTGATTCAAGAACGTCGATAAAAGGAATGGAAGATCTGGAGGCGGTACAAAAGAACAGATACAAGGTGACGCCGTTTTCCAGTGTTTGCCAAATTTTTGGGCCTGAAAATCAGCAAATGAAGAAAAGTGTTTTTGGCAAAGGGACTTGCGCGCCGTGGACTTGGAGTATAGGAAACTTGCGCGCCACATGTTTTTCAAGATCAGAAGATCAAAATATGGCTAAGGAAATAGGTTCGCGCAAGTTTGGGAGTTGGTCACGCAAGTGTCTAAAGGAGAGGAGACTTGCGCGCCGAAATTGGGTCGCGTAGGTGACTTGCGCGCCGTCGCGCAGGGTGGTCAGATTGCCTATAAATACCGGACCACCCCTCCTCATTTCTCACCGGAGTTCAAGACGAGAGCTCCCGTCGCGCAGGTGTGGTGGTCGCGCAAGTGGTGTGTGTGGTCGCGCAGGTGGGACTTGCGCGCCAGTGGTTGAAGTTGTGCGCTGGTGTTAGAAGTTGCGCGCCGGTTTGCAGTTGCGCACCAATGGTGGTTTGGGCGTAAAGGGAAGAGAGTCGCGCAAGTTTGGAGTTGAGGAAGCTTGTGTCGCGCAAGTGTCAGAGGAGGACTTGCGCGCCCGTTGTGACTTGCGCGCCGATACTTGCGCGCCGAGGTTGACTTGCGCTCCAAGTAAGGTTTTGTTCCCGCAGTGATTTTCAGACTGTGTGGAAGCTGGAAGTTTTCCCGATACCTTCGGTGCAAAGAGATATTCATCAACGGGTGAAAGTTAAACTTCAACAGAGCATCTACATACAAGAGAAGATGCATTCTTTCAGGAAAATGAAGAGACCTACAGGTCTATAAACTGTGAGTGGATTCCATCCAAGAGCAGTGAGCTCAGGAAGAGGAAGAAGGTGATCCTCTCCACCGACAGTGAGCCAGAGAGAGAGAAACAGGGAGTGAACCTTGGGAAAGCAGTGAGCTGACCCTAAACATTGTAAAGGCAGTGAGCCTGGGCATAGAAGTGATCTAGCCCGAACCTTGTAATCCACAACTAGTGAAGATTAGTGGAATTTGGTACGACCGGCAACCTGTCGGCGTATGCTCCTTGGACGTAGCCCTTAGCGGTGAACCAAGTAAAATTGCTGTGTCCTGTGCTTGCTTTACATTCTGTTTATATCGTGCAGCAGGAAAAAGAGAGAAGAGTGTTTTGCTTAACAGTGAAACAAGATCATAACGGGCATTAATTTTTAATTAGTCATACCCTGATTCACCCCCCCTCTCAGGGTATCCAGCCTAGTGGACCTAACAAGTGGTATCAGAGGGAAAGGTTGAAAGTTGTTCTTCTCTCAATGGAGGTAACCAATCATAAAGGGATTCCGATCTTCGACGGATATAATTTTCAGATATGGAAGAATCGGATGCAACACTATTTCCGATCCTTGGGAATGGATGTCTTTTCAGCAGCTATGCATGGTATCACAGCTGATATTAATAGTGGTGCCTTATCAGAAGCTGAGCATAGAGAGTTGGATGCTGATTCCAAAGCAATCAATGCCTTAGGGGGAGCCCTTTCCAATCCCATCTACACAAAGGTGATGTCATGAAAAATGTCACATTCCATGTGGGAAAAGATTTTGAATATATATGAAGGGGACACAAAAGTCAGAGAGGCAAAGCTGCAGGTGTTGTGGAACAAATATGAAGATCTGAAAATGAACCCGAATGAGTCTGTTGACGCATTCTTTGATAGGGTAAACATTGTTGTGGAAGATATGCGAGGTCTTGGAGAAGTCATTGAAGACATAAAGATTGTAAAGCGCATCTTGAGGAAACTTCCACCTCGGTTCAATCCGAAAGTTTCAATACTAGAAGATAAAGATCCAAAAGAGCTGACATTGGACAATTTGCACAGTACCTTGGTTGCATATGAAATGAGGAACGATGATAATGAGGCTGTGGAAAAGGGGAAGTCTAAAGAGGTGGCATTTAAGGCCATGAAGAATCTCACCATTGAAGATTCTAATGAAGAAGAAGAGACAGATGAGGTGATGTCATTCCTTTCTTCGAATCTACAAAGAGGAAGAGGAAAGTTTAAAGGTAAAATTCCACTAGCATGCTTTAGATGTGGAAAGGTTGGTCATCTTGCGGCAAGATGCCCCAAGAAGTTTCAAGATGATGATGATGATGATGACGCTGAAATTCCCAAAAATAAGTCTTCAGCTTTTGTGAAAGGGAAGAAACAATTCAAGAGAAATTTCTTCAAGAAAAAGAATCTTCTCTCACAAGAATTTGAAAGTTCAGATGAGTCTGAGGATGAAGAATTTGAGGAAATAGAAAATTGCAGAGATTGTGGGGTAAATGCCTTGGTGGCAATTGTTGGTAGTTCTCAAAAGGGAGAAGAAGCTGATGCTAAAGAAGAAGAAGAAATTGAAGGGAGAATTGATATGGAAGCTGAATTGGAAGCATCTCTTGAGGAGATAGATGTTTGGAGAGCCAAAACGAAGAAAGCCAATAAAGTGGTTCGTGATGCCAAACTCTACATGCAACAACAGGATGAAGAAAAGTCTGAGCTGTTAGAAGAAATTGAAAGACTAAAATCCTCAACACCAGAGAGCTCAGAAAATATTGTTGAGTATAAGCTTAAAATTGAGGAACAAAAGAAGGAAATTGATTGTCTGACAAACACAGGAAAGGAGCAGGTTAGATGTATCAAAGATCTTGAAGAAGAAGTGGTCAGTCTGCGACAAAAACTCAAGGATCAAGATAAACTCTTGACCCCCAATGTGATATCCGAAAAGCAGGCTATTCAGAAGACAGAGAAGATGAAAGCGGAGCCTATAAGTTCAGTAGGAAAGAAACAGCAATTGAGCTCAGATGTTAAGGTCGTTTCTGGGCTTAGTCAAGAACAAAAATTGGCGACAATTGCAGTCAGACCACAAGCACTCATCCCGAAAGTGAAGGTTGATTTGGGAACAAAACAGAATCAGAATATTCAGAGATCCCAAAGGGGAAATCACAGTGCTGAAATATCACGAGGGGATGCATCCTATATCAGGTGTTATTGCTGTGGGAAAATGGGACATTCACAGTTTGTGTGTTCCATAGCCAAGAGATACAGAAGGGAACATGAGCAGAGACGGCAGCCAAACAGAGAATGGTTTTCCAGACCACATTTTGAAGGACACTGTTTTTGGTGCGGAGGATTTGGACACATGGCTAGGTATTGCACATCAATCATTCAGAGAAATGTGTCAAAGAATAATCAAAATGTTCGCAAGCAGCAGATCAATAAACCAACAAGTGAGTTAAAAGTTCAGAACAGATTTGCAGCTCTGCAAGATGAGGGTGGTCCGTCATACTCTGAGAAAGAACAGAAGCCTCAATCCATGCCGAGTGTGAAAGAAAAAGTATGGACCAAGAAGAAGAAAAATGAGAAGGCTGTGGTGGCGCAGATTGCCCTTAAAGCATCAGATCGATCTGGTGTTTGGATCCTTGATAGTGGTTGCACATCCCACATGACGGGTAATAAGGATCTTGTTACAGGCATCAAATATGACAAAGAAGGAGTTGTCAAATTTGGAAATGATGAAGGCCTGAAGATTGTTGGCTCAGGGAAAGCCAAGTTTGGGGGCAAAGAGATGAGACGTGCTGATGTCTTGGTAGTAGAGGGTCTCAGTCATAATCTACTCAGTGTCAGTCAACTATGTGACTCTGGGCACTCTATCCAATTTACCAAGAAGATGTGTGTTGTGAAAGGAAAAGATGGAGCAGCTGTTCTGCAGGGAAAAAGGTCAAAGGGAAATCTCTATCTTGTAAGTGGGGAAGAAGATACTTGTCTTTTATCCAGAGAGGAAGAAAACCAGCTGTGGCATAAGCGACTTGGTCATCTATGCCAACCATCTATGGAGGATCTCGTTAAATGTGATGCTGCTAGAGACCTTCCCAAACTATCACGTGATCGCACTCATACGTGTGATGCTTGTCAACAAGGGAAAATCATCAGAAAGACATACAGGCCAAAGGAACAGAAATCAACTAGAGTGATCGAACTGGTGCATGCTGATGTATGTGGACCTATCTCACCACGAGCTATAAATGGGCAAAGGTACTATGTACTTTTCATTGATGACTATAGCAGAATGGCCTGGGTATTCATCATAACCCATAAGACAGAGGTATTCAGTTGCATAAAGCAGTACAGGAGGGAATCAGAAAAGATGCTTGGGCAGAAAATTCTGAAGTTTCGTACTGATAACAGTACGGAATTTACAAACAGTCAGGTTGAAAACTATCTCGAGAAACATGGGATAAGGCATCAAGTTTCATCAGTAAGAACTCCCCAACAGAATGGAGTAGTTGAAAGGAGAAATCGGATCATCAACAACATGGCCAGAACAATGCTTATTGATAAGGACCTGCCAGAGAAATTTTGGAAGGAAGCAGTTCTGACATCGGTCTATGTTTCAAACAGGTCCCTGTTATGTCCGAAGCAAGGGAAGACTCCATATGAACTGTGGTACGGAAAGAAGCCAACGTTGAAGTACTTTCGAATCTTTGGAAGTAAGTGTTTCATTCTCAACAAAGAACATCATAGGAAGTTTGAGGCACGAGGAGATGAAGGGATATTCCTTGGCTATTCCGGGAAAAGCAAAGCGTATAAATGTTTCAACAAAAGGCTGGGAAAAATCATTGAAAGCAATGATGTCACTATAGTTGAAAATGAGCAGAATACTCAATGATCCAGTGAACAGTTCCTGGATGAAAGTGATGATGAGGTAAGCAACCCAGGGGGAGCAGAAGTGGCAGAAGCTGACTCAGAAGAAGATACTGACAATGAAGAGGAAAGTGTCAAGTCGGTGTCTGTGAGAAATCCAAAGAGTCGAGCTGAAATTGATAGGCAGAATATCATTGGTGATCAAACAGCTCCAGTTCAGACTCGAAGAATGAAATCATCGCAACAAGCATCGTTTTTGTCTCAAGTGGAGCCGAAATGTTTTTCTGATGCAGCTGAAGATGAAAACTGGGTTCAGGCCATGAACGAAGAGCTTGATCAGATTGAGAAGAACCAGACATGGGAGATTGTTTCGAGGCCAGCGGACAAGAATGTCATTGGGACCAAATGGGTCTATCGCAACAAGATGAATGAAGATGGCACAGTGATTCGGAACAAAGCACGTCTAGTGTGCAAGGGGTACTCCCAAATCGAGGGAATTGATGTTGATGAGACATTTGCACCGGTTGCAAGGCTGGAGACAATAAGATTATTCCTAGCCATCGCAGTGCAAAGGAAGTTCAAAGTGTTCCAGATGGATGTCAAATCCGCATTCTTGAATGGGGTTCTGGAAGAGGAGGTGTATATTGAGCAGCCAGATGGTTTTCTCATTCATGAGGATGAGAACAAAGTTTGCAGGCTGAAGAAGGAATTGTATGGGCTGAAACAAGCACCAAGGGCATGGTACTCAAGGCTTGATCAGTACTTGAAGAAGCTTGGTTTTCAGCATGGAGGAGTTGATTACAATCTCTATTTCAGCAATGACAGTAATCAAAGGATGATGGTGCTAGTGTATGTCGATGACATAATTTTTGGCGGATCAGATGAAGCTCAGTGCAGACAATTTTCTGAATTCATGAAAAATGAGTTTGAAATGTCAATGATTGGAGAGCTAACGTTTTTCCTTGGTCTACAGGTGACACAAGGAAGGAATGGAACTTTCATTTCTCAATCCAAATATGCCAAGGAAGTTCTAAGAAGGTTTGGAATGGATAATTCCAAGGAAATGAAGACTCCGGTTGCTACCCGGATGAAATTATCAAAAGATGAGGATGGCAAGGCAGTTAATATCACAGAATACAGGCAAATCATTGGAAGTCTGTTGTACTTAACCGCAACAAGGCCTGATATTGTTTTCGCCACATGCCAAGCAGCGAGATATTAATGTAATCCCAAGGAAAGTCACATTCTTGCAGTGAAAAGAATACTTCGGTATATCAAGGGCACGGTGGACTTCGATTTGACATACAACGACAAATCTCAGACAGAGTTATTGGGATATACTGATGCAGACTGGGCCGGTTCAGCAGATGATAGAAAATCAACGTCAGGTGGTGCATTCTATCTTGGTGGATTGTGTATTTCTTGGCTAAGCAAGAAACAATATTGCATTTCATTGAGCACCGCAGAAGCTGAGTATATAGCGGCCACTCAAGCATGCACACAGTTATTGTGGATGAAGCAGCAGCTTGAAGATATGGGAGTTGAAGTGAAGTCTCCGATCGGAATCCAGTGTGACAACTCAAGTGCTATAAATCTTAGCAAAAATCCTGTCCATCATTCCAGGACAAAGCACATTGAGATCAAGTATCATTTCATCAAGGAGAAGGTTGAGCAGGGCATCGTGAAGTTGGAGTATGTGCCTACAGAGCTACAGGTTGCAGACATTCTGACAAAGGCCTTACCCAAGGAAGCTTTTGAGAGGCATCGACTAGCTCTGGGAGTTCAGTCGATTCCCCGTACTTGAAATAGTGTGGACACGGGACCCCCCCCTCTCCCCGAGGTATGCTGTGTTTTCCCTACTGTGCTAATGTGTTCTCTACTATGTTACAGACTACAAAGGCGCGACCTTTGGGTTCGTTGACAAAGGGGGAGAAAATAGTGGTTGTTCAAGGGGGAGACAGTGCGGAGATTTGATAAATCATAAATGATATGGGGAGACGCTGACAGGTGGAGCAGCCAGATAGGGGGAGTTGAAGCTAGTTGAACGTGCTTAGCCAGAGCTTAGCTTGGACAACACCGGAAATATGGCTAAAGAGGTGTTGAAGCTGTGAGCAGAAAGGGGGAGTGTATTACATCTGACGATGCTAGAAGTGATCGATCAAAGAATAGATATCACGACAGCTGAGGATCGTGATAAAAGCAGAAGAGTGGTGTTGGACAGTGTTTGGTGTCAACAATGGATATTAGAGACAAAGTGATTCATTGATGAACTTTTCATTTACTCTTGTTTCTCACGCCGAGCATTGCTCATGTGGGCTTAGAGTATGTGTTGAGTAAATCCTTGGTCGCTATCAGAATCGCAATGCGGCGAATGGAGGTTGAAGAATCAATGACGTATCTTTTTTTGGAAGAGTTGTCAACAAACCCAAAGGGGGAGATTGTTGGGCAAAAATCCCTCAAGGTATCATTGAAGCCTTTTTGAGGTGATTGTGTTTGTTGACAAAGTGGACATCTGAGTTGTGATTGTTGACAAAGAGGATTTCATGATGGAATGTCGAGTTCAAGAGCTGAGGTCAACGATCCATGTTTGATTCAAGAACGTCGATAAAAGGAATGGAAGATCTGGAGGCGGTACAAAAGAACAGATACAAGGTGACGCCGTTTTCCAGTGTTTGCCAAATTTTTGGGCCTGAAAATCGGCAAATGAAGAAAAGTGTTTTTGGCAAAGGGACTTGCGCGCCGTGGACTTGGAGTATAGGAAACTTGCGCGCCACATGTTTTTCAAGATCAGAAGATCAAAATATGGCTAAGGAAATAGGTTCGCGCAAGTTTGGGAGTTGGTCGCGCAAGTGTCTAAAGGAGAGGAGACTTGCGCGCCGAAATTGGGTCGCGCAGGTGACTTGCGCGCCGTCGCGCAGGGTGGTCAGATTGCCTATAAATACCGGACCACCCCTCCTCATTTCTCACCGGAGTTCAAGACGAGAGCTCCCGTCGCGCAGGTGTGGTGGTCGCGCAAGTGGTGTGTGTGGTCGCGCAGGTGGGACTTGCGCGCCAGTGGTTGAAGTTGTGCGCCGGTGTTAGAAGTTGCGCGCCGGTTTGCAGTTGCGCACCAATGGTGGTTTGGGCGTAAAGGGAAGAGAGTCGTGCAAGTTTGGAGTTGAGGAAGCTTGTGTCGCGCAAGTGTCAGAGGAGGACTTGCGCGCCCGTTGTGACTTGCGCGCCGATACTTGCGCGCCGAGGTTGACTTGCGCGCCAAGTAAGGTTTTGTTCCCGCAGTGATTTTCAGACTGTGTGGAAGCTGGAAGTTTGCCCGATACCTTCGGTGCAAAGAGATATTCATCAACGGGTGAAAGTTAAACTTCAACAGAGCATCTACATACAAGAGAAGATGCATTCTTTCAGGAAAATGAAGAGACCTACAGGTCTATAAACTGTGAGTGGATTCCATCCAAGAGCAGTGAGCTCAGGAAGAGGAAGAAGGTGATCCTCTCCACCGGCAGTGAGCCAGAGAGAGAGAAACAGGGAGTGACCCTTGGGAAAGCAGTGAGCTGACCCTAAACATTGTAAAGGTAGTGAGCCTGGGCATAGAAGTGATCTAGCCCGAACCTTGTAATCCACAGCTAGTGAAGATTAGTGGAATTTGGTACGACCGGCAACCTGTCGGCGTATGCTCCTTGGACGTAGCCCTTAGCGGTGAACCAAGTAAAATTGCTGTGTCCTGTGCTTGCTTTACATTCTGTTTATATCGTGCAGCAGGAAAAAGAGAGAAGAGTGTTTTGCTTAACAGTGAAACAAGATCAGAACGGGCATTAATTTTTAATTAGTCATACCCTGATTCACCCCCCCTCTCAGGGTATCCAGCCTAGTGGACCTAACAATCATGGATAACATAGATTGAAGCCTAGAGGTTCATAAGTTATGGAAATAAATGTAATTTTAAGTTATACATTTAATTTCATTGGATTACACTTTATGTGCTTAATCATTTGAAATAATCATCTCTAATTTTACTTTATTTATATAAAATGGATTAATATAGAAGAATCAGGGAAACAATCAATGTTACTAGAAATGTGATAACTGCTCTAATGTGATACCCAACCCGATGGGAGTAGAGATCAAAATATTTATCATGATACTCTGTCAAATGAATTAGGTTATGAATAGAATCCTAGATCATGAAGAGTATCCAATCCCCCTAATACAGAATAAGGTGATATTGAGAGACTTATGTGACAAAGGCCTTTAACTTTCAATGGATCATCTGATCCCTTAATCGAGGAATAATGGAATAACCCCACTAAGAAGATCTTATCCATCCTTCAAAATTAAGATAAAGAGAATATTCTAATAGACATTTATCATATAGAGGGATAATCAGATCAGTGTTGACATTGATCAAGAATATGAAGCCCGAGTAAGATATTGATGTGATGGGGTGGAAGGAATTCTGTAAAATGATTTTTGATAAATATTTTATACACACTATCAAACTTAAAATGGAAATAGATTTTTTCCCTCAAGATGAAATATGATGAATATATCAATAAATACAACAAAAACATTATAAGACTTGCATGGTATGCCTTTTAATTTATAGTTACCCTCTAATGTAAGGTTTGTCACTTCTTTGGTGAGATAAAACCTAGTCAATGAAAAGCCTTGGCACTCTGGGACTTTGATAGCTATATGAAAATTATCTAATGTACCCATAAAGTTGAAATGGAGATCAATGAATCTCAAGGGTATCATGGGGATACGAATCATAAAGTGGAATTTAATTATGGAATTTTTATGGACAAATTGAATGGTTCCACGAAATTTAATTATCCCACTTTTTAATGGTGTGGGAAGAAACACCCTGGAAATTTCTTAAAGGGAGCAAAGAAATGATATAGCTATGGGAAGGAAGGACATCTAGCTATAAATTACTAACAAGATAATCCCGCTAATGCAATAGAGTAAAGTAATGCTCTGGTAAAACCTCAACACATTTTCCATTGCTTCAACTGGAAGGAACCATGTCACTTTTCAAACCAATGAACTAATCCAAGGGTTTTTTGAGACAACCAACAACCTCCATGGGATCAGGGGTGATCATTTTCTATTAATACTATTGTACTGTCACGACCCGGCTTCACCAGAAAAAGGGAAGGGTCAGCAGATTTCCAGGCCCGTCCTTCTTTAAGATGAATAAGAGATAATGACCCCCGAAACCCGCCTCCAATAGGTCCTGGATTGGCGATCAGCACGAAGGGTATAAAGTCGTACACTAAATGGAAGGCATTACCCTTTTTCTTTTAATAGGATCGGGAGATAAGATAGTGAATCCCACAACACCACACTGAAAGTAAAAGTAAATCCAAGAACCATTCCCAATGCATGTTACAAAAGTAAAATCCACAATATATAAGGAGACTAAAAAGAAAAATACCAAAAGAAAGAACAATAGCAACTGTGATGATCTGTCACAAGGTCTGAGCTAGTACGGTCCAACACGACCCCCGAAGTCCTCCCGGAAACCTGAAATCAGTTTTATACTTGTAGGGTGAGCATACAAGTATACTCAGTAGGGAAACACCAAAAACTCTCATGCACAAGTTGGGAGGCATACTAATGCCCTGTGAGAAAAGAGATAACCAAGCACCTAACAAGGAAACTAACCTCCCAAGCCTCACCAAGGCACACTCCCCAAATAACGCAAGTCAAGTAATGTATAGTAATAGCACATCGATGTTTGGGTACCCCGCTCCACTTTCCCACTGGTTATTGAAGACATCCTACGCATCGAACCAATCCTGCGATTCTCATTGCAGTCCCACTGCCATACCCCGCCCGCACACACCTGGGCCACCACCACACATCCCGCCCGCAAACACCTGGGCCATAACTACTAACCCACCCGCAGACACCTGGTCCACAACTGTCACACGTAACTACGCCTGCAAACACCTAGGCTAGAACAACCACTGCCACGCCCGAAGACACCTGGGCTAGAAGAACTACCACCACACACGAAGACACTTGGGCCTTGTCCCGAAGATACTTGGGAAACCACCTTCCCGCACACACCTGGGCTAACCACCACACTACCCTGCCCAAAGATTCTTGGGATAATAATAGACTTCAGGCCATCACATCCTGCTCGAAGATACTTGGGCTATCCGGGAAAGGGATCATAAAGGATCTAATAACAATCCACTAATAGAAGTTTTGGGAAAAACACCCTCCCCCATGAAATGGGGGTGTTCGGCACTAAGTTCTCAACTTGAGTGGGGTGCGAATAAGAAACACAAAAACTAAAAGTATATGTATAGGTAAAAAGCACTCACGTAATCTAGGTTTTTCTTTAGACAGCCTAAAGAACACTATCCTTATCATTCATTTATAATAGAAGAGAAAAACACCCAAGTCCCAAGTCACAACTCACACCAAACCAAATACCCATGTTCCACCCTTTCTTTCTGTTCATTAATAATCTTTAAATAAGTTTCTGCACCTACTTGGGCAACTAATAAGCCTAAGAACAATCCAAGGAAAGGATACGCCCAACAACAATTTAAGCATTCACACCCGGTTCTCTTGTAAAGTCACAACAACAAAGGGATAAGCGAGATCCCTCGAAGTAATGGAACTAAAGAAAACCCCAAGATACAACCCCATGTCCCCAAGATCCAGGAGCCAATAGTTTCTCAACAACAGAGGATCCCACCCCAATTATTGATATAAGCAGAGTAGACATATAGCCTCAATGTATAACAATAGGGGATCCCATCCCCACCAGCATTGCCCCATCAATCTAAGCTCCCATACAAGAAATCTATAAGGTCACCCGTAACAGCCCGTGAAAGGAAAAAATCAACAAAACCACCACCACCATACCAGGAAGACCCAAGAAAGTTTTTTCAGATATAAGAGATTTAACACACTCCATGATTTCAATTCCATTAGGCTTAAACCGAGGTTATCATAGAAAAGGATTTGATCCTAGTGCTTCCAATTTGTTTAGCCGAATATACGTAATTAACCAATTTCCCTTAAACAGAAAAAGGGGTCACAACCAAAATACAATCCATTTAAACATTAGAAGGGGTAAGGGTTTATTAATGCACAGAGAAATACCACCAATGGACATGATTTTTAGTAGGGGTAAGCCCGCACTATCCAGAAACCATTAATCATGAAAGAGGAGAAAAACAGAGCAGCATCATCGATCACATACATCCCCTTCATTCTTTAGAATTCGTTTATTATCTTTATTAAAGTTTGGTTCATCCCATTATACAGATAAAGTAGCGTACCCACCCCACAAGATACATCAAAAAGAGAGACTAAGGTGAAACCCCTACCTGATGATCAAGGATCGACGTTAAGTCCTCACATGGAAACTTGAAAACAGGAGTGGCGGGAACTCCACGGAACGCGAAGGTAAAACCTCATAACATGGGTACGGCTTGTCGAGAGGAAGGGTAATCTGAGTAGGATGATCGAGAAAAGGAAACTTGGGGATAAGACTTTAGGTTATAAAGGCCGATAAGGGCTGTGATACAGAACTCTCGGACGGTTAAGATACAGAGAGAAACCGCGTAAGGAGCAGGATCGTGGGTTGACCACGCGGCTGGGACACCCTACACGACTGGATTAATTGTTATTTAGTAGGGTGGTTTTTTAAATTTTTAGATAATAATTATGGGATTAAAAATGGCCTTGAAACGCTTCAAAAAGTTAAAAAAGCCTAAAAGTGGGGTTATGGGGGAGGCTGTAGAAGAAAAACCCACCAAGGCTAGGTGACATCGATCAGTCTCGCTGATCGTTCGTGCCGATCGGTCCCACTGATCGGTCCCACCGATCGTTCACACCGATAATTGGAAAAGGAAGGGGTCCTGAGGGTCTGGGTCATTACATGTACTAGATTCATAAAATGAATTAGTGATAGGTATTTGAGGTATTTATTCAAGAATAGTGAATGTAAATTGTTATTATAATTATATTCATTCCTTTATATCATGAAATTTTTGTAAAACTATCCAAGCACCGCCAAAAATCATGGAAGTAAAGTTTTCAGTAAAAATGTAGATTGGGTAAATTATTGTATACTAAGTATATAACTCCTCCCCGATCCAATTTTGTGGTATTAGATTTCTAGATAACCTATTCATACTCCCTTTGGTGGAATTTATTGCAATTATGGGAATGTATTAGATTTCCCTATATATATCCAACATAAATAGCAGTGAGAAAGAAATCACTCAACATATTTTTAATCGACCCGCTATACTGTACAAGTGAAAGGAGGAGGTGAGTCTTCTTTAGAACCATTTTCTCAACCATGGATATTATTTCCATATGATAAAGCATATTTAGCTCAAATCTTCGAGTCTATTCAAAGAAACATCCTTAATGACCTGCCTATTGTTAGAGATTATGATTATGTGTTTCCTTATTAATTTTCTGGGTCTTCCTCCAAGCCAAGATGAAAAAAATTTCAATCAAGATTATACCTATATAATTTTCATTATCAAAGACTCTATGTAGAATTTATTTGGTGGAACTTTAGGATATGGGGAAATAACTATAGAAGAATCTTGATAAAGAGTTAATATACCCAATTGCATCACCATGGGGTGCACCAATTCTCTTTATCATTAAGAAGGATTGGTCAATGCACCATTGAATTGATTATTGTGGGTTCAAAAAGATCATGATAAATAATGGTTATCCCCTACCATAGATTGATGAATATTTCCATCAGCTATGTAGAGTAAAATACTTCACTAAGTTGATCTACAGTTGGGATAGTATCATATTTTTTTTAAAGAAAGAGGATATCCCCAAGACCGCTTTTCATACAATGTACATAAATCATGAGTTCATAGTGATTCCATTAGGAATCACTAATTCTCCAAAAATCCTCATGGGTTTGATGAATAGAGTCTTTAGTGATTAACTCGGAAAATTTTTGGCGGTCTGTATAAGTGATATGCTAATAAATTCAAAATCAATAAGGATCAAGAGGATCATTTGATCATGGTGCTAAAGACCCTACAAAATGGGAAGATTTATATAGAGTACCAAAAATATGAGCTCTGGTTTAATAAAGTCTATTTCATGGGTCATATCATCACAAGTAATGGGATATAAGTAGACCCCTCAATGACAGAAACAATTGAGGGATGGATGAGGGAAACAACTATGAAAGATATCCATAGTTTCCTTGGATTAGCTAGGTATTATTACTAATTTGTGATAAATTTATCAAAATTTTCATACCCTATTACTAATATAACATAGAAAAGAGTGGGGTTTTTAGGGACTCAAGAAAGTGAGGAAATATTTAAATATCACAAAGAGAGTCTTATCACTACAGCATTACTCACACTACCCCAAAGTGTGAAACGATTTTTGGTATAAAGTGATTCTTTAAAGAGTGTCTTACGCTGTGTATTGATAATTAATGATTATGTGGTCACCTATGCCTCAAGGAAGTTGATAATTCATGAAAACAAATTTCTCACACATGATCTAGAGTTGTCATATGTGAACATTGAATTGAAAATATGGATCCATTATCTCTATTGGGAGTAGTGTGAGGTATATACTGATCATAAGAGCCTCAAATATATATTCACACAAAAAGAGGAAAATATGTGCCAATAATGATTCTTAGATCTGATCATGGACTATGACTACTCAATACACAACCATCCTGGTATGTAAAATAAAGTGGAATAATCTCTATGTATAAAAGATCCAATAATTCTATCATTTTTAAGAATTGAGAGTGAACTGGTCTTCATATGATTAAAACAGGTGGACATGGGAATCATAGAATAAGGAACATCATCAATCACTTCACAAATTATTGTTCAACCATCCCATTTGGAGAGGTTAAATTATGATCATTGAGATCGCATTGGAATTTAGAAGAAAGTGGAAGCTTTATGGAATAGTAATTCCTCATATTTCAATGTTAATGAAGATGGAGTTATGACATTTGGGTCAATATGATGCGTACCATCAAATCATGAGTTAAAGAAGGAGTTGATGGATGATGCACATAGCTCAAAAATATCCATGCACCTAGGAAGCACAAAAAATTATTGAGATCTCTAAGAGCACTATTGGTGGAAAAATATGAAGAAGGATATCGTATAATATACATCAAGATTTCATGTATGTCAGCAAGTTAATGAAGGAAATAATCCAAGGGGATGATGAAACCATTTCCCATACCTACAAAAAAATTAGAAAACATCACTTGGGAATTTTTATTGGTATTCTATTGATATCAATAGGAACTAATGCAATCTGGGTTGTGTTGGATCGTCTTATAGAGACTGAACACATAATTGTGATTCAAGAGGACTTCTCACTTGATCAAATTTAATGGATAAACATCATATAAGTGTTGAGGCTCTATGGTGTACAAATATCGATTGAGTCTATTAGAGATTAAATATTTACCACCATGTTCTTTAAAATACTCTAACATTCACTAAATATTAAGCTTATCAATAGAATAGATTATCCACATTAAATTTATGGCCAATCAGAGTGGACTATACAAAAACTTGAGTATATATTGATATCATTCCCAATTGACTTCAAAGGATGATGGGGAAAACATCTTCCTCTAGTTGAGTTCTGATACAATAATAATTTCCACTTGATAATCCAAATGTATCCCTATAAATAACTTTATGGGAAGACGTGAAGAACACCTACATTTTGGGATGAAGTTGGGGAATGGAAACTACTAGGTCCATAAATGGTTGATGAAATGATAGAAAAGGTTAAGACTATTCATCATCACATCAATGTTTCTTAGAGTTGATAGAAGATCTATTTTGATAATCATAGATGAGACATAGTGGTTGATGTTGGAGACATGGTATTCCTCTGAATATATCCACAGAAAAAATTCATGATATATGGGAATAAGGGAATGATAATTCCAAGCTACATCATCCCCTTTAATATCCTTGATCGAATCAGGGTAGGGGATGAATAACATCTACTCATGCCTAACCTATCTCAAGTTCATGATGTATTACATGTATCCCTCTTGAGAAAGTATATACTATAACCCTAACATGTAATCAATCCATAAGTGGTACCATTGGATAATGACCTTTCCTAAGAGGATCAAACGATGAAGATCTTATATCATATAGACAAATTTATATGGAATAAGTCAAAACACCTAGTCCAAGTGTTGTGGAGAAACAAAATGTAGGATGAAGTAATGTGGGAGAAATATGAAGTGATTAAATAAGGTTACCCTCATATATTTTAGTGTGGAAAATTAAAATTTTTATTGATAAATTTCATAAGGGGGAAAGATTGTAATGACCCAAGCTATTATAAATAAAATTATCTGTTGAATTTAAATTAAATTTATATGGTTTTAGAAAACAAATGAACATATTTGGTTTTAAATTTTCATTTTATAAAATAATTTTAATGGATCCAAACAATTGATAATATACATGTTGAAGAGTTATCACAAAATTATTATAAGTATAAGGTTTTAACATATCAAATCAACACAGACAAAGGACGTGATGGCCTCAACCAGTAGAATAGTCCCCTATGAATCCTATCTATGAGAGCTTCCAAGGGATATAGAATCACTGGAATTTTACCTTGACTAATCCCAAGTTGAGATCCAACAACTTAAGTATAAGTGAATCAATTTATTAGATAAGTTCACTCACATATAGATCATTTCCCAAATGATATATATTGAACCACCCAATGAGAGACTCATTATCGTACACATTACTATTAGGGAATTTTTGGTTGTATTAAATGGATATGTATCAAGACCATAATAATATTAACATTTATATTTTCTTTTCAATAGAACAATATTTTTATCATTACTTTATAAATGAATTGGATTCTTATATGATAAAACACAAATATTAATTTTTTTAATTAGCATTAAATATTGATTGAGATATTTATTTGATGAGATAATATATTATTTATATAAAGAATATGTTAATAAAATATTATTATTAAATAATTTTTACCAAATAAAAATGATTATATATTTTTTATTAAGTCAAATGTAATTTTTAGAAGGTTTCAAAAACTATTATTGTCAACAAACCTAGCATTTCTCAATAAATGTCGATTGTTATATTAAAAGTGAAAATAAATATATTTATAAAAATATTTAGATAAAATGAATATTATTTTTGAATCATAGGGTCAAAATTATCCAAAAGTGAATTTTTCTTAATTTTCTGAGATAGTCGAATTTATAGGTAAAAATTAAATACCAAATAATTATAATTTCTGTATTATGACATCATAATAATCTGAAATTGATATATTAAATAATATAAATGTTATTAAAGAACAAATATATGTTTTTAATTGAAAATAATATGATTTTATGTTCATTTTATTACTTTTATAAAGCGATTATGAATCCTCCACAACCAAAAAAATATTTTATGGTTTTAAAATCATTTCTTTAAGAGTGTGACTCGCCTCAACATAATCAAGGGAATTATTTTGTTATGTTCGGAGCGTGGGATTATAAAATAATTAAAACCACTCCCATTTGAAAAAATTCACTGGAAAAACCATGGGAAGGTTTTAGGTTTTGGTTATTTTATTATGTAGAGTCCAACATATAAATAATAAAGATATCCCCCTATTTTCCTATATAATCCCACCAAATCACTAATTTCACTTAACTCAAATTCATTAGAGAACATACATACTCTAACATCCACTCTATAGAGTCCTCACTGGGAACCCATAATCTCTTAAGAATACCCTCCCAAATATTTGGAGTCACACACTGATGTAAGGTAATTTTCCCTTCTCATTTCCACTCATGGAGTTATTTTATGTTATTTCTCTTAAATTCTATTTTATCATGTTGGGATATGTTATTACATATTCATATTACTATAAATGTAATTTACAAACTATTAGAGCCCTGTTTCTCCCTCATTAATCCTCTCATGATCCATTATGTACAAAAATTATAGTGCCTAGATATAGTTAGGATTCTTTTCCTTATTGAAATTTCATTATTAACTTATTCCATATATATCCAATTTTTAAGGATGGGATATGTTTTTTCATGTCCATTTTACTTACCATTTTAATTATATTTGATGATATACCCCATTATTTCTCATAAACCCATTTTTATAAATCTTTATGTGATGTCGTTATGATGTCGTAATTTCATCATGATTTTCCGGGTCAAAACAACTGTGTAGTAAATACCATACCCATTTCCCATCAAGTGTGTTCCCATTTTTTCACATATAATTTTTGATTGGAAAATTTCATGTATTATATAATCATTTATCATGTAATAAATTATGATGATGAATGAATCTATGGTGTTTGGTCTATGTTCCACACATAAGAATGAGAATGAAATGAATGTGACTAGTGCGCCTAAAACTATATAGCAGTCCTATACATTGTGTGATGTTTAGTCTCATGAAACATCATGTTGGAATAGGTAATAAAACTGATTACATTATGGTGATTTTTACATAATGGTGTATTGATTGTTATCCTTGACTAGTGTTTGTGATATAGTGTTTCTAGTTGTTTCCACATTACCCCTGTTATTATTATTATGCTGCAACATGAATTATAATTCATGTTCATTTTATGCTCCATTAATATGCATATAGTATAACATGTATTATCTTATTCATGTTACTCCTTGTTTGTAAATTTACTAGTCTTTATAGAATAATAATTTTTATGAGTGTCCCGAGGTTATCCCATTGTGTTAAGTTTGATGGAATATTATGATCATCTTAGGGAAGTTTTCAATAAATTTGATGTTTTTTTGTTTTAAATGGTTATGTAATTTACATAATTCCCAAATACACTATAATTATCAATATTATTGGTTGTATTAATTTTAATTTTATATAATTATTCACTTTTTAATTTGAAATAAATAGTAGGGTTTTTATATGTAAAATACCATTATAGTTATAGAAAACATTTTACCTGCTCATAGGAGATGAGGAAAATATCAATTATCATAAAGAGAGATCTAGCTGAAGATAAAATACCAATCATTTTATAACCATTTTTACACCCTATTATAATGTTTTCAATACCTTTTAATAGGAATAAATAAATCATATTCATTAAAAATTTTCATATACACTGCATAAACTCATGTAAAAAAACTTACCTAATGAAGGTTAGGATAATCACATGAGAGAACAAAATGGAAAAACTTTTCAGGTTTATTTATATATAGTTCTAGTATACCAAGACCCCAAATCAAGAATGTAGGGAACATATCACTCACATTCCTACTAAATATTTTAAATTCACTCCACAAAATAATATATGGGGATTTTTCTAATTTATGTATTAGAGGTTGGGGTGAATATAGTTTTTTGTACTTTACACCACTCGTCATTTAGTGGGGTTATTCTAGAAAGGCATAATTTTGTGTCATTAACTCTATGAAACTCTGAAGTACTAGATTTAGATAGACTAATTATCTTGTAAAACAAATTGTTGTCATCCCTAAATCCTATAAAATATGAACTCAGTGGGAATGATCCATTGAAAGACTATTGCACCATGTACATTAATAGGTGAAGTAAGAATCCAATTTATGAAATGTAAAGGCCATGAGAGTTGAACAATTTTTTATAGATGACATATAACATATAAGGTATTAATAAATAAAACTACATCGAAATAATGCTATAGTGAAAATTTAAAAAGTGAAGAGAGATATATCAATAACTCAAACATCACCCCAAAAACATTTAGTCATACAATTGTGTATAACCATAGTTACATATAATTAGAGTCTACTTCAACCCATATGGTTATCTTATTTTTACCTCACCCATAATTTAATAAATTTAGTCTTTTCTAGGTCTAGAACATCTAAATATGAAGCACCTCAATGATTTTATACACTATAATTTCATTAAAAATCCACTCCATTATGGAAACATTTATAGGAGGATATGGGAGATTCCCTGAAGATCATCAGATATCCTAAAAGTGACATTAATTCTAATGGATAATCGTGTTTAGAGTTAAAGTGTGTTTAATCATTAATAACATTAAATAATTCATATAATAGTGTGAGTCTGAGGTCATTTTTTGAGTATTATATGCAATCCCCATGTTTGTCTTAAATTTATTCTTGTAATTGAAATTTAAAATTAAATAAAATAAGAAAATTATTAAACAAAATCAAGGGTATAATTTCATAGTATATTTAAAAAAATGACAACAACCTATTTAAATCATGTACTGGTAAAATAAATTTATTATCAAACAATTCAAAGACTACTAACATATTTATATTAAAATACGTTGATATTACATTAGTAAATAAAAATATATTGATTGTATAAGTAAACTAATTTATGTTCATTAAGATTGATCTTAATGGAAGAAAAACTACAATATAAAATTAATAAATTAATACTCTCAATTAATTTGGAATTAATCTTTTAATTATTTTATTAATTGAAAATTTATTAAGGAATGAAATATAATTATGTCTAAATTTATTACTAATAAAAAAGACTATACATTAATGAAATTGATATAATTAATAAAATATTCATCCTTCTAATTTTTATCTCTCAAATCTTATGAAAATATTCACTCATTAATAAAGGAAACTCAACTACATTTGACATGATCATATTTAGAGGTGTGTTAAGGGAAAAAGAATGGAAATATAAGTAAAATATTTGAAAAGGAAAATATATTAATTGAATAAAAGTTTTAATTGATAAAAATAAAATTATAAAATTGAGAATAATATAAATGTTTCCAAAGAGTTTATGTAAAACATGAACAAAGGCGAAAATACATATAAATGTTGACTGGAATTTCCTATTTTTATACATACTCATCGTCACAGTGCATCTTTATTCATCATGGTGTGAAGAGATAAAAATAGATATATAAATTAGTATATAATCTTCCTATGAGAATTTATCATGAAGTGAGGTGTTAAGTAAGGAATGACCTGATAATATTATTCCTTAAAAATGTGAATCCCTAAAATATTATAGTGTATCAATTTAAAAAACAATATTGTAAAATTATCTATGAAAATTTTTATCTAGCATGTAATGATACTAAGTGGTAGATTCTTGAAATATGATTCTTAAGAATCTCACGATATGTCTTCCTTCATCCCAGTAAAGTGTGATAGTTACTTATTTGGTGTGATAATTTACAAAACCTCAGTGTGGTATTTGGATTATAAATTTATGATGGCATTAAGACTTCCATCACGACATAATGATAATTCTTCAATGAATACAAAAAACTCATCCCACATTATATTTTCACTTATTTTGTGGGATTCCACATAGTCTTAAGGACTCTATAATCTAGTTGTGGTTATCCCATGGTATGAACCAATTCTACAAACTTAGCTATACTCCTCCTATATTATCGCCATGAAACTTTAAACCTCAACTACTTCAATTGGTTTTTTTCACACTTATGTCAGATGTCTCCACTTTGGTGGTTAGTTTCAGCCTTTGTGAGTGGTCACACACAAGAGGGGAAGATGTAAAATTTTTACTTCTTTTTTCATTACCTGAGATATATCATAAAATAAAATAATTTGGTTTTAGCATAAAAAATTATTGGTTAATAAAACTGTACAACCCTGAGTCCTTTCAGGGTTGAAATATTAGGAGTTAATTTTGAATTTTTTGAATTCTAGAGTAGGTTTATTTTTTAAAATAGGGAATTGGATCAAAATTATGAATGTTAGAGAATCTAAATAATATGTTTTGGTATATTAATTGAGATTATGGTGATATCTCGAATTCAAGGTAATTGTTTGGAAGAATAAGGATTAATTTTATATATTTTGACAGTGTTTTTCCCCCATGTATGGTTACCACACTGTTAGGGGAAAATAGGTGGGTAATAAATATAAGTAATATTTGGCTTGGGGATTGGAACACAGTTTGTGTATTACTATAGAAAAACCATGAAAAACCTACAACCACACTTCACTGAAGTTCAACATTGCGGGAATAATGTTTAAAAACTGTGTGAGGTGTTATGGATTAGATGGTGTCAGTTGTTTGGTTGATTCATATTTTAGAAAATGATGTTACCTATCATATTTCATAGAAAGATGGAAATTATTTTTTTACCCATCATATTTTAAGTCACCCATCCCTCATTCTTCTACATCATGTGTGGCAGACTAGGGAGCTCCCCTCCCCCTCTTCTCATTCAATCTCCCTTCAATTCAGGCTGGTTTTGTGTGATTATTTCAGTGTACGTATTCATTTATTATCATTTCTTATTCTATTATTACTCCTCTATGTTTTGAGTTTTATTTTGGTTGTCTTAGATTGGGATTTGAGTGATGATTTTATTGGATAATAGTGGTATCATCCCATTATGATGGGTATCATGTATGGTGTGGAAATAAGAGATCCCAAGATATACTTTTCCCAATGTTTCAAGAAGCATGTGTGAAGGTGAATCACCATATGAGTTTTCAAAGGTTATTTTACTAAATTGAATAAAATGGTTTAATGAATTGGTGACTCATATTAGTAACTTTTCCTAGGATGGTATTAGGATTATTTAACAAAAATTTGAGAGTGGTTGGTAACCTTGTGTGTTATTATCCATTATGAATATTTTAATTAAATTTAATTATATTGAAAATTAATTATAAATTATTTTAACCAATTATGAATAATTTTGTGGTATTATATAGGTCCTCATGTTGATGGATGGTGGTTGGTTAGATTGGACGACCATGGGTAAGTTCTACCATTATTCTTTAAAGTAAATGGAATCATGTAAGGTAGGTGGTCACTTGAGCTCGCCCCTTCAATTAGTGTATTTATTTTTCTAATAATGAAACATGTGGTCTCACCATATATGGTGATATTTCTTTTAAATTAAAGTAATTTTATTATTATAAGAAGATTAATATGGATAAAATGTATGTTTCAAGGTCCCTGATAGACACTTAGACACTCATCGATGCATAATTCACTGATATCCAAGGTTCTCTCAGACCTCATGGAAAGGGATGTGTGGTGGAATATGATAATTTTCACAGATATTCCATGATGGAGCTGTGAGATTTCATTGATTTTTTTATCTAGTTTAATTGAAAGTGGAGAAATTGTACCTCCCCCATGGGTATGTGAGTATCAAGGTGGTTATACCATGGGTGGATTGTGGATTGGTTTGCTGTGTATGGAATTAATTAAGATGACCTTCTGAAGTGGGATTGGAATTATTTCATATGTTAAGAGTGATTCTAATTAGGATTTCCTTATTAGGAATGTAAGGTTGTGATGTGATTGTAATGATGATGAGGGACGTTATACCCACAAGGTGATGATTATAGACTTGAGAGATGAGGAATAGACAACCAATCCAATGTAGAGTTTCCCAATTATGATATGAATTAGGGTACCTCAAGGGATTTCCCAGGGATATATTGACCATTACAGGTGTAATGTGGTAATGGGAAGACACATTTTTTGGTGTCACCCTAGAACCAAAAAAAGGGTTGCGATCCTGATATGGATATAGTTATTATAATATGTTAGGTTATTTAGAGTACGACCCTTTTTATTCATGGTGTAATTTACAAAATTTCCAACATATATTATGACTATATGTGTTATTTCCAAGAGGGACTCACTTCCCTTCAAGATAAATATATTATATATTGATTTTATATGGCATCACCTAGGAATAAGTGGTTTCCTATTGTAAATGGGATTTCTGGGTGGTTACCTGGGAGTTGAATTCTATGCCTATACATAATTACTAGGCCAACATACCTAGGATTCATCATATGAGTCAATATATATTTTCTTGGGTGGTTTCCTAGGAATTGACATACAGGACAATGTGCACAATTTGCGTTGTCACTTGAGAATCGACATATAGGCATTTTTAGATTTCCAAGGTAGTTTTCCAAGGATCGTATTTTATTCCATTCTATAATTTCAATTATATTTGGATTCTACCTATGGTTTTATGTGTATTACCTAGGTAGTTACCTCGGAATCAACCTACGTGTGTATATGGATAGCCTAGGTGGTATCCTAGGAATCGACCTACTGGTCTATATGGATTTCCTAGAGAGTTACCTAAGAATCAGCCTACTAGTCTATGTGGATTACTTGGGTGGTTACCTATGTAACCTCATGATACTTTAAATGAGTAATAAATTCTATAGCATAAACGACAAGCAACACTAAGCCTAAACAAACCATAAAATTTTATTATTTAGATGTTATAGTAATGACCTAGACATTAAATTAGTGGATTTGAATATGATTGAATATATTATAAAAAATATATAAAGTTTCTACTAGATATATATGTATTGATTAATTATTGTAATAATAAATCAATTTTTAGAAAAGTTGTTTTATTTATTAAAAATTATGTTTTTATATGTATTTTATTGTTTTGTATGTGGATAATATAATTAATTTATACCACATTTTGTAATTTAATTTTTTATAAATTAAATAATTTTTTAAATCATCATATAAAAATTATCTTTTGGATAAATTATTGTAATTTTTAAAAAATATTCATTTTTCAGTTAATAGTAAAAAATAATACTTTTCTAAAACTGTCATTTATTTTAATTAAATAATGTAATTAAAAAGTCCTAGTATATTTTAAAGTTTTTTTAAAGTGTCATATAATCCATTTTATTTATAATGATATAATTAATTTCATTCAAATCAACAAAGTTCAAGATTTTTTTATAAATCTAATTTTTATGGTCGAAATGCATTTTTTAGAAACTGTTTTTAAATCCATGATGTATTTCCATTTTAATTAATTAAAATGAACCCTTATTAGAAATTATTTAAAATAAATTTATAGATTATATAAATCTATATAAGAATATAAATTTATATAATGAATATTAGAAGTCATATAGTTAATGAAAAATCATTTTCTCTCTCAAAAATAAATTTTTATAAAACACCATTTTTTTCGTATTTTGCGAGCTTAGTTTTAAATTAAATTACATTGCATTTGTGAATTGAATCTTGAAAATTTGATTCCACATTTATAATGAAGGGTTCTGGATTTTTTTAAATAGTTTAATTTTTTCATTGTGAATATTAGTCGTAGTAAATAATTATCACCATATTAAGGGTAAATAGGATAATTTATGTTAAATATAATAATGTGAGGACTAATAAGTGACCATAATACTTGAATTTATCCTTTCAGATGAAATTATTTTTGAAATTTCTATTAAATATTCTAAAATATGGAAACCTGTTTCTATAATTCTTTTATTTTGATATTTTTAATAATTATTTAAAAGATAAAGTATGAAATGTCACTTTCATGCTTTTAATTTCAATAAGATTTCGTGACAATGATAAACACAACATATGTTTGATTATAAATACTCATCTAAAAAATAATTTCTTTTTTTATCTTGGTAATTTATTATAAATTTTAATAGACAAACTATTTATCTTAAATGCTTACACAACCCCGAAACAATATTTATTAAATTTATAGAAAATTAAAATAATAAATTTTATAAACGTTAAATGTAATAAAATTTGAAAGAATTTTTGTTTTTTAGGAATTTGTTAGATAAAATTAATATATTAGAGTGTTTTATCTATTTATATTCAAAATCCATTATTCTAATGTTATTTTTAAATTCAAATTAAATGAATAGTTGAAATAATGACATTATTGTTATTCTATAATATATAATATTTTATTAAAAGATTTAAAATTCTAAAAAAACATATCATCAACAATTTTATTTTTGTATGTTTAAAATTATCAACTATTTCATTTTTATAGTCCAATTTTCTATTTGTAGTCACTATTTTGACCCTTAACATGGGAAAACATTATTATCACAGTAATTGTCAATAAGGGTTAATACGGGATAAAATAGAGAGATAAGGGTAAAAACCAAATATAATATTCTCAAAATTTTACTTGATAATCATATTTCAATACATAATCATATTATCTTATAATTCTATCATTTTTTATCCTTTTCCCGTGAAAATTAAATTTCATTAATTTAATTTTATAAGTATTACCAAGAGTCCCCCACCCATCCCATATAAATAGGCTCTACATATACTATTTTATTCAAACATAAAATCCATTTGGTGTAGAAAGGTTCTAAAAAAATCCATCCAACCATCCCTGTCCTCTATCTATTGGTCGTTTTTAGGAAAAATATCAACCTTAGAGGGATCAAGGTGTAATGCAAAGAAGACTGTTTGAATAAGATGTATAGTATTAAACCAAATGTTTTAGTTTTATTTATTTTTCTAGATCCTCCAAATAATATTCAATCACAATGATATAATAACATCTATATCTCCCATATAATAATATTTTATTATTTTAATTTAATCACTTATATCTATCACATATTCCATCAAATGGGAAATGAAATTGTCATTCATGTGTATGGTGGATTACCATCTCATGAACTGATGTAATTCAATCTCCATAACTACCTATGAAAGCTTATTATAATGATGGATTTAAATTTTATATATTATACTCATGATATATTAATAATTATTAAAATATAATATGTCTTATAATTTCATACCTTTCTATTTATTGAAAAAGGATTACGTTCTTGTGTATGTGCCGACTACCACCTTTATCAAGCGATGTCATCTATTTTCCAAAACCAAATCACATGGATGATAAATATGAAAATCGATTGAAATAATTAATATAGTATATATGATATAATTATCATTCTGTAATGTTAAAATTTTACTTATGTTCTTTCTATCATGATCGTTAACAAATGGAAATGTTACTAATTAGTACATACAACTAACCATCTCCATGATTATAACATATTGCATTTTTAATACACAGACTTCATGGTAGGTTATAAAATAATAATCTATATATAAAAATGATAATTATTTAATTATTATTATTATATTGATAATGTAACAGTGCCCCCTTTTACTATAGTTGATATACTGAAGACATTTTGGACGTATGAGCCAAATATCATCAAAACATCTTATGTGAAATTAATTGATTAATAAATAAATATAACATGGTAATAAATAAAATAAAAGGAATAATAAAATTTTAAAAAAAACTTAAAAAATAAATAATTAACAATGTTTTTTAATTCAAGAAGATAAATAATATATGTGAAGAGTCGGACTTGATGTATGGTATTTCATCTAAATTTCCCTTTATTGAGTCATGTTTTAATATTATTCCCCCTATGTTATTTTAAATAGATTATATGTTTTCCATTTTTTCTTATTTATAATTAATCATTCACACTTAATGACATATCATGTTTTAATTGAAATTATTTTTTCCATGGGTATTTAACTTGAATGTTACCATGTTGTAAGTGGGATTTTACCTCCATTTCTTTTTATTACATTCTATCACTTCATCATTGATTCTATTATGTTAGGATTATGTGTGAAATTATCTTTAAAAAATTTATGTTGTATTTATACTTTATTTATGTGTATTTTAATTTGTCACACATAATGACATCATTGATTGATTCTCAATTCCATGATATGATCTTTCCAAGGGTTTTATCATCTCACTTTTTCATCCTTGAGACATATGACATGTTCACCACTTGTAATTCTAGGTGGTATATAAAATAACCATTTGATATGATATATCATGATGACATTTATTTTATTGGTATTTAAATTTTAATTTGAATTTATTGGGGTTATGAATCAAATGTTACTAAAGATGTAATAGTTTATTTTACAATTTCATTATTATTAAATATCTTTTTGTTTAAGTTTCTGATATAGTAATTATTAAATAATTATATTTTAAACCCAATACATTATCTTCTCATATCATTATTTTTTCAAATTATATGTTTCCATTTCATTCTCCTCTTTTAAATACTCATGAGATCGATGAATGTTTTTAAGGAAAACTGACATTGATTTCTATTCAATTTGTAATATTTTATTCTATATATATTTACCTTAAAATGTTTTAAATAAATTTTTTTACTATTTTAAAAAAAATTATTTAACAAGTTATTACTAAAGTTCTACTTTTTACAAAATGGTTTACAAGGAATCTTTTTCTCATTTTACAAAAAGGTACATTTGACATTTTACCAAAAAAGTTTAAGGAATATTTATTTTAACAACATTAGAATGGAATATAATTTTATGTCATCATGACCACTCAATTATTTAAATATCCCTTTAAAATATTTCAGTATTCTTCTAAAATAAAATGGTTTTCATAATATTTCAAAAAAATGTCATTAAAAGTGATTTTTAATCCAAAAAGTTTATTTTACTCAAGAATGTTTTTAATAATCTTTTATGTTTTTTATATGCATCATATAAAACAACCCTTTATTATACATATACTTAATTTTGAATATGATGAAATGATTCTATCTTTATTTTTTCAAGGTATGGTTTTAGATCATCTTGTTTGGGGAAATGTTTAAATTTCGTATATAGGTTTTTTAATATAAATATTTATGTTAATTATGTATTGATGTTTTATTCTCCCATTTCATATCATCAATTAATTAGATATATTATGTAACTAACAAGGCCTATTAAAACTAATCAATTAATATGTAGGTCCGATGAAACAAATTATTTTGTGTGCTTGGTTGAGTTATAACCCATTTTTGTAAGATATCATAATATTAGGTGTAGATGGTATGTTTGTGATGTCCTAAATCATGTATTCCAAAAATATGAGATTAATTATTAATTTCCATTTGATTATTTGAATAGTTATGATATCCATGTAAAATTTTCATGAGAATGCGATTAGTTATATGGAAATATTTTATCATAATTTAATACCACCATATTATGCCTCATTATAAATTAATTGTTTCAATGGAATGGGTTTTCAGTTATCCACATTCCCTAAGGGATTATTGCATATTTACAGATGATATAATCCATTGTATGCATTCCCTTACATAGAATTTGATCTCACCATTATATTCATTCCATTCCCAAAGATATGAAGAAGAAATATTTTAATGAGTTCATCGAAGGAGAGTATTTACTTTAACTCTATTATATATTTTAATTCCACTGTAAAATGTGAAGAATGTATGTATTAGTTTACCAAGACTACAAAAGTATTTAATCCTTTGGGACATGGTCTCTTTTATATTTCTCTATTGAAATAATTTAGCCACTTTCTCTAGAAAACTAGATTCATGGAATTTACTGTTGGTATCATATAAAGTTTAGTATAAAATTTAAGAACTATATTAAGTAAAACATGGATTTAGGAAAAACACAAATGAGTAACATTGAAGATATTTCTAATTATAGGATAAAATAATAAATATTTTAGTAAGTTAAATATTATATAGTTCTCCTAGAAATAAATCCTTATCTAGATACTATAAGAGGACATGTTTTTATTGAGGAATTTAGGGGTAATATCCATAAAATGAGTTATATTTTTTCCATCATTATGGTTCTTGGAGAGTGTTCCCCTACTGCACACCTATTATGACACTCCCGAGGGATATTTCTATGTTAATTCCCATTTTTAATATAAACCATTTCCATGAATGAGAGAATAAACCCTATGGAAACTTAGGATATGTTATAGTAATATGTGATAAACATAATGTTTCATGGATAAATATGTGTAATGTTTATCATAATTTTAAAATCATAAATACACGTTTCTAGGTTTTATGTTATGGGTGTTAAACATAATTAAGAATATTTTAGGACATATTTAAAGGAATAAAACCATTTGGTTTAGTAAATGTTTTATTTAGATGTTTATTTTTTTATAATGATTTATATTTTAGGGACATAATTTCTAGGGTATTGATAACTTCTAAGGATTTTATGAATGAAGGACATTTTTTTAATGATTTTCAAAAGGTACAAAATAGAAACACTTCATGGGGAAAAATTAGTGTAGAAAAATGGCATCCCCTTGAACTACACACTTACACTCAATGGAAATAGGGTCTAAACTAGAATAAATCATAAGATTGTTTTCCTGTCTACCCATACGAGCCGGTGAATCCACCGTGAAGTTAGCCTCCCTCTAACTGTGATGGATAGTCTTCCCTTGATTGGTCTACACCCTGTATTTTAGAATAAGATATATCAAATCCCAAGGTATCTAATGATGTACTTATATAGCCTTCATGAGGACATCTAAGTTGGATTTGATCTCAGCCACCTCTTAGCCCATCCTCCTCAAATCCCTCAGATAAGAGATAAGGGCCCAAACTTTTGCACCCAAGGAGTTTCTTGGACTGTAAAATGCATTGAAACCCAAGTGATTAAATTATTACTATTATTTTTGAGGATGGTTATTAAATTTTTTCAAATTATATATGAATTATTTTAATACAATTTTATAAAAATTAAAAATCGTGTGTCAGAAGACAACCCATCACACCCTCCAAGGTTACTGGTCTTAAACCTACAACTGAAGGGTAAAAAGGATCCACTGCCTAACACTATCCTATGAGATGTCATGGTTTGTATAATTTTTTTTAAATGTATTGAGGGATAAATATTATGATTTTTTAAACATATTATTGGATAAAATATTTTTTATTTTTAGGTGATTAATGATATTTAAGGAGAGGTTTTATTAGGTTGAGGTATATTTAAACATTCAGTTTAATATAAATGATCATTTATGAAAAAATCTATAACATTTTTAGAGGTGTAAACTAAAGTGTATGAGATAACCTTGGTGGTTAGAAAATTATTTAATGTTGAGTTTATAGGGGTTATTTGGGAGATAATGTCATTTATTCAAGGAATTATATATGATAAACATTTTTATTTAATATTGAAATTTATAGATTCATGTATTATATCTTTATAATTTTTTTTCTCCTTTTGGAAATGAACTTACCTTGAACTAACCATTTTGGTTTTGAATAATTTCGAAATATAGGTGGGGGAGATTTTTATCCTTTCATGAAATTTTTTGAACTGTTAGAGGATTATTTTATTGAATAATACATGAAAAAAATTATAATTTATTTTGTGAAAATAGGATATTATTGTGGAAATTTATTAATGTATGAAATTATACTTTTCAAGAATGTATATTTACCCACGTTATTATTTGGATGTTAAGGTAATTCCTCAAATATATAAAAAACATCTTGAACTAAAAATGTTATCCTACTACTTTTATTTCTGATGAATTGATGTTCCTTTTCATACAGAACTAATTTTAGGTTTTGTGGTTGTTAAATTTATCTAGACCATGTTCCCTATCACAATATATTAGTCCTTGAAATTTTTTTCCCACTATGTCCATGTTTTCACTTAAGATGAATGTTTTCCTATCGAAAAACCTAGTTTTGGGTTATTGTAGATGACCTTCACACTTCTCTTTGTCCCTTTTCATGGGAAATTTTTATGTATCATTTTTACGATGTTGGAATTTAAATAAAGTTATTTTCAAATTTCATACTCTTGATTACTAATATCAAGTTCAAATTATGATGATGCAATTTATTAAGTGTATAGAATGTAACATCTTAATATTTTAAATGAACCCTATGTTCAATAGTGTATAAGACATTAAACATCAATCTTAAATAAACCATAAATTATTATTATATAAATTTTATAGTTATAACCTAGTCGTTGAATTATTCAGTATGAGTAATATTAACTACATTATAAATAATATATAAAGGTCTAAATCAATAAAAATTTATTGATTAATTATATAAATAAGTACTCAGTTTTTAGCATGTTATTTTATTCTTCAAAAATACATTTTCTTCAAATATATTTTTTATTGATTTTTTATGGATAATATAATTAATTTATTAAAATTTTAGAGATGATATTTTATAAAAAGTTATATAATTTTTTAAATCATCACATAAAAATAAGCTTATGAATAATATTTGATAATTTTCTAAAAAGATTGTTTTTCAGTGAATGTTGAAAAAATAATGATTTTTGAAAAACATCCATTTCTTTATATTAAATTTTATAATATCAAATTCCCATTATATGTTTTATTTTTATTTAAAATATTATCCATTTTATTTATAATAATATTATTACATTCATTTAAATCATAATTTTTTAATAAAGTTTTTTGTATGCTTAAAAAAAATTTATCAAAATTATTTTTATATGCCTAATGTTTTTCTATTTTAATTAATTAAAGAAACCCTAAAATAGAAGAATGATTTAAAATTAATTTATTGAATATATATATATATATATATATATTAATTGAAATATCTATAATGAATAATATGATCCATATAGTTAATGAAAAATATTTTTCTCCTTGAAAAATTCATTTTCTGAAAAATATCATTCTGTCTTGCTTAGGAAGATTAATCTATTATATGTACTAATGTTGGGTAGTTTTCAGATCATGTGTCAGATCCCCTTTTCTCCACATCCCCATCCACTTCAATCCACTCACACTCCCTCCATTATATCCCCCCTCATTCTCGGGATTTTCCTCATTTGTATCTAGGGTTCCCGCCTCCCCTACCTCCTCCACTACCCTCCGCCTACTCCACCTCCGCCTTCACCTACTCTTCCTCCCCTTTCATTGTGTATGGCTCCTCCACCTTGGGCTCATCCACCTCTGGCTACTCCACCTTCACCTTATTTTCCTCCACCAAATCCACCTCTAGCTCCTTTGGCTATGCCTACTCTGCCTTTTCTTATTCTTCCTCAGTACCCCTCAGTATATTATGCCTCAGTACCCCTCTAGATGTTCCGCCTCTGGATCCTCCTCCTATCCCCTTTCATCTTCCAGATCCTCTACAAGAAAATGAAATTGTTGGATGACATCTGTCATTTCCATGACTTGACCTCCTTAACCAATTTACTCGGAATCATAGTTTCCCAAGGGAACCCATCTGCTCTAGAAAACTCTATGATCCCTACCTTGTATCCCCCATCATCTGAACCCTCAACTCCTTCCATGAAACCCTATCATAGTAGGTTAATGAAATTCCTATAGCAAACCAATCTCATCGCTATAGAAAATAGTCATATTGCGGTAGTCATGATGAACCACATACTCATCCATCTCTTGTATAGGGTAATGTTCTCTTTGAATCATATTTGCAACATTCTTCTTGGAATTTCACTCTTTCATATCATTATATTAATAAAACATTTCCACATAGTATTAAAATATCGTCATTCCCAAATCTGTATTTAGGGAACCACTTCGTTTTGTTTTCTTCAGCAATAATGAAATTAAATTCATTTTGTGTCTGCGTATTTTTTTTACTTCTTCATGGCTTCAATAACCCTAAATTTCAAATATGTTTCATAAAGTGTGTTATATATACCCCATGAAATAATTTTCTCTTTTCCCTATAATATTTATTATTAAGGTTTTCTTATTATTTTTTCATAAGTTCTTACGATACATCTTCTTTCATGATTCAATAATTTTTTTGTGTATATGCCTACTAGAAATCTTGAATAACAACAGTTATTTTCAAATTCAATGTATATTATATTCTCTAATCCTTGAATTTTTCTTCTCAATTTCAGTAATATTTTATCTTTATTTATATTTTTTTCAAAATTTTCACTATTCGATTTTATAATTTATATAATCCATTATATCTGATTTTTTTCTATATGAATTAAAATATATGTTTCTTTAATACATTATCTTTGGGTGTTATGTCTACTAAAAATATCTCATTAAATTACCACATCCATATACTATAGATTTATTGATGACATTCCTTCCTCATGGGTGTATTCCACTAATTTTCTCTCAGTCCTCTTTTTATTCACCTGTTCTTATTTTCAGGATCGACTATTTGTTGTTCCAGTTCACTATTTCCACTTGCAGTACAGATAACCCTAACTAAAATTATTAACCTCTACCTATATAAAAACTTTTTTATTATTTTGATGTTGAGAAACACCATAAACTATTTCATTATAGTACCTTTACTGAAAATATTGACTAATTATTTTATACAAATTATTTTATTATATCAATATGCATTTTTCATTAAATTGGATATCCACAAAATGTAAATTTCATTGGCCTGCTAATTTTTTCATTTCACAATAGAGGAACGTTAATTTTTTTCTATAAATTCATTTTGATTATCTTTTTCTTTTTTTACTTCCAAACTTCTCAGAAAAGATAACATTTTTTTTGTAATGTGGTCTCAATAAGTTAAACTAATTTAGTTTCGTTTCATGTATGAAGAACAACCTTCCTTATAAAATTTTAATTTTAATTTTAATTATTTATAATAAAAACTTTAAATCCATTTCTTAAATTCACTTTCTTATATTTTTCTTATTTCACGTTCGTACAGTTTACAATGGAGAACATTTTTTTATGTGATCTCAAGAAGTTAAGGTTGTTTCAACATAGTATTTACAATTTGAAAATAATTTTTGACTTCTAGAGTCCCCAGACCATTTTTCTTATAGATTTTGGTTGAATTAAACCCACCTTTTAGTATTCTATTGTTGAAAATAAGTATTTAATTATAGCTCTTTGTGAATTCATAGGCGATTACTAGTTTTAAATTATAATCAACAACTTATGTAAATTAAATCATGGATAATATATTTAAAATTCAGAATTAGGAACTCTAAATTTGGTTAATATGATAATTTTTTCATTATTAATAGTTACCGTATTAAAACTTTATCACCAAGATAAGGACAAGTCGAGTAATTAAGGTTAAAAATAAAAATATAATGATGAAAAAATGACCCTAACACTTAAACTTAACATATTATATGAGTTCAGTTTTTCCCATTTCCATCAATTCATTGAAACTATTTAATCTTTGTTCAACATTTTTTTATATTGGGATTTATAATAATTAAGGAAAAGATAAATCCAAAAAAAATCACTTCCTTGCTTTTAATTTGGATAATTTTTTGTTATAAGGATAATTAAAAGGTATTTTTTTTATTATAAACATTAATTGAAAAGATAATTTTTTATTAGAGTAATTTATCTATAAATTTTATGGAAAAAGTTATTACCTTAAAATTTTATGCAACGTGAACACAATATTTATTCAATTAATATAAAAAATAAATGAGTTTAAAAATGTTAAAAGTTATATAATTTAAATTAATTATTGTGTTCCAAGAATTTTTAATATAAAAATTACTGTATTATATAGATTTTAATTAATCATATTCAATGTCCATTGTTTTCATGTCGTTTCCAAAGTCAAATAAAATAAATTCTTCCAAAAATGTTTTTAATGTTATTTTACAATAAATAATATTTTATTAAATGATATAAAATTTCTAAAATTGTAATCGTTGATAAAAGGATTTTTATTTGTCTAAAAATATCAAATTTGGAACATTTATGGGCTAATTTTCATTTCATTGTAACTAAACTAGCACAAAAAGAGTAAAAATGTTGTTAGCGTGGTAATTATTAATAAAAATGTTAATGTGGGTTGAAACAAATAGATAATGATAAATAAATAATATAATGATTTCTAAATTTTATTGGATTATTTTATTTCAATCCATCCTCATTTTATCTATGAATTATATTAGTTTGTATAATTTTCTATATTAATATTAACTTATATTAATTTAATATTTTATGATTTTTCAAGAGTGACCCTACCATCCCCTATAAAAGGTACCTACTCTACCATTTTCTTCACACATAAAAATACTATTATTTTATAAAGTTTCAGAAAAAAATACCATCCTTAAATCCCTCCTCTCATTCTATAGGTATTTTTTAGGTCGAATACCAACTTTAGAGGAATTAAGGTGTATAGTAAAAGATATTGTGTGATGAAGAAGTATAGTATTTAACCGAAAGTTTCCGATTATTTATTCTTCAAAGTCATCAAATATTATTCACCCATTATGATATAATAACATAAATATATCCCATATACTAATAATTTTTTATTTTAATGTATTTACCTATATTTTTCTCCTATACTATAAAATTGGAAATGAAAATGTAATTCGTGTGTACAACAGAATACTGCCTCACGAACCGATGAAATTAGTTTACCATCACAGCCTCTCAAGACATGTTATAATGATTTGTTAAATGTTTATATATGATATTCATGAAATATTTATCATTATAAAAAGATAAAATATCATCTAATTTCTTAACTTTTCATCCATTGAAAAATGATAACATCGTTCATGCGTACATGTGGACTACCACCTCCACAAAGGAATGTGATTAATTTTCCATCTAAAAATATCATTGATGATATATATAAGTTTATTTAATGAAATTACATGAAATTTATTATATAATTATAATTTGATAATGGAAAAAATAATTATAACATCATTTCTATCATTATGGTTGGAAAATGGAAATGTTACCCATTTGTATGTATGGATTATCATCTCCATGATTGTAACATAGTTCATTTTTCATAACCATATTTAATGTTTGGGTCAAAATTATAAATAATTCATAAAAATTATAAATATGTTCTGATTATTATTTTATATATATTTTAATATTTAACCCTTTTACTATTGTCAACCTACCAAAGTCATTTTGGACATATGAACTGAATATCATCAAAACATTTGAGGTCAACTTAATTCACTAATTATTTAAATATAATAATCTAATGAATAAAATAAAATGATTTATAAAATTAAAAATGTTCTTAATCATGTAAATATTTATTATAAATTTATAATTCTTGAATATAAATAATGTACGTTTGGTCCTGATGTACGAGATTTCATCTCAATTTCCCTTCATTAAGGCATATTTTAATGTTATGGACCAATTTCTTTTGAATAGTGTGTATAATACCCATTTTTCAGGTTATATCATGAATGTTTCATAATTCATGGTATTTAAAGTTTTAATTTATATAATTTCATCTAAGGGGATTTGATTTGAAATTACCAAATGGTAAGGGGTTTTATAAATCATTTTCCTTTCATTCGGTCGTATCACTTTTTCATTAATTATATTATGTCAAAATTATATTTCAAATTAAAATTTATTATTTTATAAGGTATTTCCACATTCATTATTTGTATTAACATTTATTACACATATTCATTTAATTGGTAAATTCTCCCTCCCAAGATTTGTTCTTTGTAAGGATTTTATCATCTTGTTTTGTTTCTGTGAGATTTATATCACATTTACCAGGTTTTCACTTCATGTGTTGTATTTAATACCCATTTGATATAATAAATCATGATTCTATTTATATTCTTGGTATTTTAAGTTATTGGTTTTATGATTCAAATGTTACCAAACATGTGAGAGTTTATTTTACAATTTCTTCATTAATTAGAAATGTCTATGTTTAAGTTTCCATTAAGGTAATTATTTAATATTTCTCTTTTAAAACCAATATATTTTCTTATCTTATATTTATTTTTTAAAATTATAGGTTGAAATTTAATTTTTCTATTTTAAGAACTTAGAATATTGAAAGAAGTTTTTATGGTAAAACCATTTTTTCTATTTGTTCGTGAAAATTTTCTATCATGCCCATATTTTCCATAAAATGTTTATAATAAATGTTTTTCCTATTATCCAATTATTTAAAAAAAATTATTTAAAAAAATTTACTTTTTATAAAATGGTTTTCTATGATTTTTTTCATTTTCTAAACAAGGTAATTTTTTCTTTTTATAAAAAATGTAGATGGAATATTTATTATAACATTCTCATCTTGAATAAAATTTCTCAGCATCATGGCCACTCAATTATGTAAATCTTACTTTAAAAGCATCTATAATTCTTATCAAAGAAAACAATTTTCTTAATATGTTGAAAATTTTATGTTTTGAATAGTGATTTACAAAGTGAAAATTGTATTTTCTATAAGAATCATTTTCATGATATTTTATAGTATTTATATTGATTAAAGGAAATAAAAAATATATTACTTATACTCTATAGGGAATATGTTGTAATGATACCATTATAAAGATTTTTTGGGTGGTTTATAATCAATTTGACTAGGGAATTATTACCATTTTGTTTTCTAGTTTCTAAATATGAATGTTTATGTTTATTATGCACTGATTTTTTTATTGTCCCATTTATATAATCCATACAATAGACTAGTTAAGCAGTGGTAAGGGATAATTATATAACATCTATACATTGATAGGTCTCATTAGATGAACTATTTTGGGTATCTGGCTGAGGCCTAACCCATTTATGTGAGATATCCTGGAATGTGGCCTCAAATATATATTTATAGTGATTGGTATTATGAATTCCATCATGATTATTTTTATTATTGATTTTCATTTGATTATTTTAATGGTTGTGATAATCCCGAATAAGTATCTGGCTCATGTGATTACTTATATGGAATTACTTCATAATTATTTAGTCCTACCATGTTATTATTATTTCACATATTATTGATTAAATGGATTTTGTTTTTAGTTATTTACCTTTCAAACTGATTATACCTTATATACACATGATATATTCCACAGTATGTATACCCATACTGAGAATTTTATCTCACACTTATTTCTTTTCTTTCCTTATGTTATGAAGAAGTAATCATTGAATAATTTCAAGGAAGCCAAATATTTACATTCATTGTGTTTTCTATTTTTTCCAAAGTAAAATTAGAGAAATTTATGTATCTAGTTTAACAAGAATACTAAGATATTCATTCCACCAATATGTATTAAATTTTATCTAGTACCACTATAATAATGTAACCATCTACTCTGGGCTTGTGCAGTCTATGGTTTTATAACCTAGGAATCAAAATATTTGTTTATATAAATTATATTGGTGGTTAATTAATAATTGACCTTTGGGTCAACAATATTTCATTGTAATACCTCATAAGGATCAGTTAATTCATCCAAAAGAACATGGTTTTTGATCATGATATGATTTGGCATGTTCATTTCATGTACTTAGAGATACTCTAGCACTAGTAGAAGTAGGTATGGTCAATACCAGGTGTTGGGTTAAACCTTTAAGATCAATGATGGTTTATTATTTAAGCTTACACATTTAATTTATTCATTCATTTAGACCAATCATATATTCTTACAATAATTTAATGGTTTTATTTGGGACTTTATTTTTGGTTCCTTATAGAGTTTTACTCACACCCTATTGAGGTGGCCATGAAATGTGAGAAATTGAGAAGACATCATTGATCATATTTCCATGTAAGATGGATTCCTGAAATAGTACGATCATGTGAGAAATCACAGAGGACATTTGAGACTGGAATGAGGTAAGCCATGGGGATGGAAGTAGAGAGATGATTTGTCATATTATTTTATCTTATTTTCATATCTGATCATCCCAATGGGTGATTAGTTATTGTATACTGGCATGATTGTGGGTTTGAATAATTATATGTTTTTATATTCCTTCTATTGTAGAATATTTCTTTTTTTTTACTTTCATATACTCTGTTTATTTTTTTTCTATTTTTTTGTTATATTTTGTTATTTCTTAATCAGACGTGAATGTACAGCCTCCCCACAGTAACACTATAGATAATTAATTGTAGTTAGAAAACATATAGAATTATTTAATGCACTCCTGAGGATAATTAGTGATAAATGGTTTGAATAAAAATTGAGTGGTCTGGGGAAGGGATATTTTAAAAAGTGGTTTTTTAGATTTTTTTAATTTTTCCTACTATTTATAGAGATAATAGATAGCTGAATTAGGAATGTGTTAGAGATTATGATGGACCTATGAATAGTGTTCCCCAAGAACTTTTTCTGATGATAAGTCCATATTACTAGAGATGTTGTATTTTCATTAATGGTTTTATCTTTTATGGTTTTATGATTTCGCATAGTTTTATGCACTAGGGTTATTGGATTCAGGATAAATTGGTTTTTAGATTTTGGTCATTGGAAAGAGTTTATATACATGCCTCATTCATGGTGTATTGGATTCACATAACATATATGTTCTTGTCTGTGATTGGTATCACTAATTATAGATGGTTAAAATATTTAATGTTAAAAAACAACATGTATGGTGATTTCCAATATAACTTGTTGATATTATTCTACTCAAATGAACCTTTGTATATTTATTATAATGACAGGTCATGTGGACACTTATGGAAGGATTTTCCTTAATGATGATTATATATCTACTCTTATATGGGTTTTTTAGTAACCCTTAGTAGTTTGATATTGGAATTGTTTCCCTTTATACTGGTTTTTGAAATAAAATGGGATCTATTACTAATATTATCAGCAAAAATCTATATGGTGTTTTCACAATTAGATTCTTAGTGGAATAAAAATTAACTAAACTATATGATTTTCCTCTATATGGATAATTATGGGGCTATGTTTTTATATTTAATGGGATGATATTATGGTCTTATATGGGGTAGTCTATGTTGGGAATGTATTGTCTCAACAATAAACTATGAATATTGTGGTTTTTGATACTCACAAACACCCTAGTTTTTTTACTAATGAAATTAAATTAAGTGTATTTTTGGATTATATTTCATAGAAAATTTATCTTATTTAAGGATTATGTTTTCTGTCTAAAATTTTGATGATGTTTTTTATGTACTCTAGAAATAGGATTCGGACCCTATTTTTGTAAGTGGAACGTATGGTTTTTAATCCCCACTTTTTGAGTGAAATTATGGGCCAAATGCCCCACTCATTAATGAAAATATGTATTTGGAACCCAACTTTTGAGAATAAAACCAACATTTTTAAAACTAATTTATGGTTCAACAACTCAAAATTTTGAGGAAAACTATAATTTATTAACCATATTTAAAAGTTAACCCTATGTTTGACATGGTCAACAGAAGAGTTCGAATTCAAGATATTTTCCTAGATTTATACAAAAATCTTGATGGTATTATTTAATCACTTTTTAATATTCTTAAAGACCAATTCAAAGGCCCATGTTCAGAATATTAAATCATCCCTATTTCTAATGGAATTTAAGCCATTATTTAAACATATTAAATTTTAATACTCTTGATTTTTCAAGAAATATTTTCAGATTTATTTAACCAATATCAAATAATGTTTCTCTGGTTAAATACCAAGCATTATATAATTCAAAATATACTACCATTTTGAAAAAGATTGAAATTAATTGATATTCTGAAGAGTTACACTATGGATAAATATATTTTTTCATCTTGTGTGGTTTAACTATTATTATATTAATGTTGAAACTATTTCTTTGTTACTATATTTATTAAAGTTAGTTTGCAACAAAGATAAATTTGAAAGTATTAGTTATTTAAAAACCTTATCAATAAAGAATAATATTTGTCATATATTAGTTTTTATTAAAACATTGAGTGATATTTGTTTCTAATAAAATCAATTAATCTTGATTTCATAGATTACCAACTCCTCATACTTAGTCATGGTGGAGTGTCGTGCTATTACACTAAGTTGTGTATTTAGAGTTTTTCTAAAAAATAACATGTCTTATTGTATGTTTTTAACTGTCTATATTTAGTTGTGGGGGTATTATTATAAGAGTCCCTATGTAGTGAAAATCATAAAGATCGTTGACAGAGTTTTTTGGGAGTGGACTAGGGGATCTTTGTTTCCAAAACCACTATAAAAACTATTGCGTTCTACTTGCCTATTCCTTTGCTACATAATATGCATAATGAAAATTGTGTTTTATATCTTCATAATATATAAAGATGGATAAAATATGAAATTTCCATGAATTGTAATAGAACACAATTCAATTCCCCTCTTATATATATTCATATTATTCCAACCTTAAAATTGGTATCAAATGGTGATTTTTTAGTAAGTATGATAATCTCTAGTAATCTTGGGTAAAACGTCCATATAAAGGAAGATGAGAATGGTTGAACTAAAATAAGGAATGTGAATGATTCTTGTTATTTATTTTAATGAAGATAATTATAGATTCTACAAAGACCACATGATTATCTTTTTTAAGAATCATAGATTCAAAGTTTACTCGATGATTTGGAATCCATATGAAATACCTAAAAAATCAAAATAGTGGGATGACACTAAAGAAATTGAGTATGATGTGAATTCAATGTCCATAAATGTTATATTCTGTATACTTTCAAAATGAATTTAACCATGTAACTCAATGTACTATTACATATGATATATATGGATACCTATTGTTGTCTCTTATAATAAAACTAATAATGTTAGGAAATTAAGATACAATAGTGAAAAGCTAAAATTCAACACATTATAACTGTATGATGGGGAAATAATCACTTAAATGAATGGAATATTGACTGAAATAGTTAATGGTGTTCTTATTTTTGGAGAACAAATTAAAAAAGAAGATAAATATTTAAAAGTTTTATGATTCTTACACTCTAAATGGAATGGGATATATACAGTAATCTGAAAATCCACTCTAGTATCAGAACTAAAAATGAAGGAATTGACTTGAACTCTAATGATATATTAAATAATAATAAAATATTATGTTAAAGATTATATAAAAATAAAAAAGGAGAATATATCCCTTAATTTAACTTCTAAAAAATTTGAAAATTAATCAAAATAGTATTTTTTTTATTCTCAAATGATTCAAAATACTCAGATTCGGGAATAGAACTATCTCATCAACCCAGATGATTTAGTGAACGTTATAAGAAGAATAATTTCATCAAAAATTTACTTTAGTAATATCAAGAAAAATGATTGATTACACAAATAAGTAAAATAATATGAATACAAGAAAATGGGATATATCAGACTTAATTTCAAATAAGTAAACAAAGGTCAAAAAATATAAAGTAAATAAATGAAGTTTCAGATGAGAACTGATTATGATCCTGAACATAAAAAGTTATGCATGATACTTGGAGAGTCTCCAAGTAATCCATAATTACTTCTAAAACTAACTCATGAAACATCAAACCAATGTAATAGAAATTTTTTTCTTGATGGAAAAAGAAGAAAAAGTGTTACAGTATTACTATTCTTTTATTTCTGATTCTGGAAGTTGTTTGAATAGTAAATTAACAACTTATTGTTCAATGCTTGAAGAAAAATATGATTCTATAATAAAAATATTATAAATAGTTAAAAAGTATCCATAATTATTTCTTAAATGAAAAATATTTCATGCTAAAAAACACTTATTATTAAAAATAAACATATATAAAATCATCCTTAAATGACATTGTTCATGAAAATAGAATTAAATAATTGCTTGCTAATGTAGGCTCATTCAAAATTTCTACAAGTAATTAACTACAGGAGAAGAATATATAAATTAGATAATTGGAAAAAAATTTCTTAAAAAAAGAGAAATATATAGTAAAAATCAATGGATAAAATTTATTATTATATAGAAATTATTTTTTACCAAATTAGATAATAACAATATATATGGAGTCACATATTTTTATTGAATAATTAATGATGTTTATTCAAATAATTTTTTGTCAAGAAATTCCCAAATTAATGGAATAAAAACGGATTTGTTTCTAGAAATATATATTAATATAGTGTAAGAAATTTCTGAAAAAATATGGAAATATAGAGACCCAAGTCTTTTCTTGCTGACATAGAGAGACACATTAATATTAGAGTAACAAAACAATATTTTTGTAAATTTTTTCTATAAGAAACGTTACTGAAAAAAAAAATTAAATATTCAATATATATAGTGTATTATCCATCAAAATTAGTGGATACTATTCCAAATTTAATACTTTAGAAAAAATATATAGATCCTTGGCTAACTACGATGATGGTGAAAAAAGAATAATAGTAGTTGTTGTATTAGTTGGAGATCCAAAATCAATTTATATCAAAAAATTACTATATGTTCACGTGTTGAAGCACAATCTAATAAGTATATCTTAACTCTATGATGATAGTGATTATGTAGTTTTATAAAATAAATTGAACATAGTTTTTAATGATATCATGTTTATGTTTAGAGCACCCAAAACTGAGAGTGTTTCTGCTTTGAATCTTAATTTTTTGTGTGAAAAAAAGTGAACATTTTAACTACTAATACAAATGAACCTTTTATTTGGCATAGGATAGTTAGAAAATATAATGAATTTTATTTTTATTAATTATCTAATAAACACTTATTCAAAAAATTTCCAACAATAAATTTCATTTTGATAAATTTTTTGATGCATTTCAAATAGGCAAGAAACACAAGTTATACTTCTAATCTATAGACATTGTTTCTAAATCCAAACCAACAGTACTTATCCACATGGATTTTTTTGGACCATGGGGAGTAAAAATCATAGTTGGGATATATTATTATTTAGTTATGTATTATTTAAAGATTTTTTTTCAAAATTACTTTATTTTATCTCTTACAACATAAAAGTAAGGTTTTTACTATTTCTTGTATCATTCGTAAAATTGTTCAAAATGAAAAAGATTTAAAATAATTTCATTGAAAAGTGACCATTATAGATATTTTTAGTGCCAAGAATTTAATTCATTATTCTCATATCTGGGTATTAAACATACCTTATCTACTCCAAGAAAAAAATTAATAATTTTTTTTGTTGAAATAAGACATATGGAAATTCAAGAAATGGAAAGAAGTATGCTAAATAAATATAGTATTCCTACTAATTGTTTGGTAGATGCTATAAAAATAACTTTCCATATCATGAATAGATTTATAATATGACCATTTCCTAAAAAATACCTTATTAATTATGGAATATCAGAAACTGTAAGGTCATATACGTTATATTTTTTGGATTCAAGGTGTATATCTTGAATACTAAAGGAAAACACGGAAAATTTGATCTGAAGGATAATTGTGTAATATTTCTTAGATAATTTGATAATTCTAAATCTTATAGATTTTATATTAAAAATTCAAAGATGGTTGAATAATTTTTCCATCTCAAGGTTGATGAATGTGGCCCATTTGATAACAAAAAAATCAAACCTATGAATTCACTAATAATTTAGAAAAAGTGAGACTTTAATCTACTAAATATGATTTTAATAATAAAATGTAATATGATGAAATTTAGTTTGGTTCAAAATAACATGAAACTAGAGAACTTAAAACTGTATTATATAAATAACCTATAACTTTAAAGGATCATCCTTTGCTAAATATAATAGGAAATAAAATTCTAGGATTTAGAAAAATAAAGAGTGTAAATAATATTACATAATTCTCTTCCATTCTAAATTAATTAAAACCTAAAACTATAGAGTAGAAGATGAACTTTGAATAATATATATGAAAGAATATTTTCACCAATTTAAATGAAGAAAAATTGTGAATTGGTGGAAAATCCATCCAATCATATAGTAATAGGAACGAAATGGGTTTTTAGAAATAAGAAAAATGACCATGGAATAATTACAAGAAATAAAGCTAGATTCGTACCTAAAGGATATAATCAGGATGAAGGAATATATAGTGATGAATAATTCAAAACTATTTCTATATTAGAACCTATTATAGTCTTTATATCTTAATCATCATATAAGAAATTAAATCTGATAGATGTAAAATCTGCTTTTCTAAATGGATATTTATTTAAGAAAATTTATATTTAATAGCCTATGGGTTTTAAAAATCCTCATCTACAAAATTCATTTTTTGAATTTTTAAAGATCTTTATAGGATTAAACAACCACCAAGATCTTGGTATGAAATATTATGTTCTTTTCTACTAGAAAATGGTTTTCTTTTAGGGTCGTAAGATCCTACTATCTTTAATAAAACTAATTGTTTTGATTTTTTATTAGTAACAATTTATGTAGATGATGTTATCATGGGTAAAACTAATAAAATTCATTGAAATGATATTTAAAAACTTATGAAAAATGAATTTTAAATGAGTATGATGGGAGAATTAAATTAATTTCATGGTTTTCTAATATATAAAAAATATTATGGTAATGTTTTAAATCAATTTAAATATATTATTTATTTATTAAAAAAAATTTTGACATGAAAATAGTACAATTTCTAAAACTCCCAAGTGTACCTATATAAAACATGATTTATATGGAGCTGGAAAACTAGTTTATAGAAATTTATAAAGAGGTATGATTGGATGTTCACCATACATTTTTAGAAGCAGAACATATATTATATTTTTTGTTCTGTAAATGTGCTATATTCTAATCAGCCCAAAAATGAATCCCATTTACTATAGTTAAATTTTTTTTAGATATTAGATGGGAACTATTTTTAAATATTTAAATTACCCAAAAACTTCTAATTTGAATTTAAACTCATAATTATATGACAATTTTAGAGATTTTAGGGTAGAAATAGTACCTGAGAAACCTGTCACTTTATTGTAAAGTCTATAGTTTTATGGTGAAGTATTAAACAATATTTAGTGACATTCTCAATAGATTATTATGATTATATCTATTATAGATGTTTCTGTGAAAAAGTGTTGTGAATGAAACATAGACTACTGGACTTTGGACTCGATTTTAATAAAATTCTTATTTTATGTGACAATACAAGTTTAATTAAAATTTCAAAAAAAATTAAAATTCATTCAAGGAATAAGAATATTGATATAATACATCGTATTATAAGAGGTCATGTTCTTAAAAAAGATCCATATTTAAAAATAATAATATTGAATATAAACTTGTTGATATTTTCACCAAACCAATTCCCACCACTGTTTTTTAATTTATTAAGGGTGGATAGATGTATTTAATTTTAAATAATATTTTTATTTTTAAAATTTAATTTGTTTTTATTTATTTATTCTTAATTATGTTCATATACTATTTATTTTATTGTTATTTAAGAAATTATGGATTTGTTACTTTTTTTAGAAGTGCATCATTTCTAAATTTAATTACATAATGATTACTCCCATTATTTTGTCTCTATAAATAGAACTAATATAAAAAACCCTCATAAACTCTCTATCTCTATCTCATACTCTCAATCTCAAACCCTTTCAAATTTTATAGTTCTTAATTTCTCTTCAAAACCCTAAAATGGGAAACTCAAACCATCATATTTTCCAAAATGGATAAGAAAAATATGATAGAATAAGTATAAACGGGAAGATATAAGTTCCAGTTCACTTCTAGGGATGAAATAAAATTACTTTGAAGGAATTTTTAGATTTTTTAGTGGATGTTTTAGAAAAACCTACTATTAAAGAATGATTTAGACTTTCATGGGTTAGAATTTATTTTCATTTTTGAAATTATTTTGTGTGTTTTGGACAATAAAGAAAATAGTGTTTTATGAATATGTCCTATTTAGTTTTGGTGAAACACAGGGTATCCCACCTCAAAGGTAAATAATATGAAGCTTTCTATCTCTTCATAAGAAATGACCATGATTTTTCTATATCCCCATGATGGGGTTTTTCACTTTAAAATTATATTTATTGGAGATGAAAAGCATAAATCTAAGGTTATCATTTCATTTGATTTTGAATACACCCTTGAAAGGCAGATTCTTGTGAAATATCTTGAAGCTTACTAGAAGTTATTAGTCAAATTTATTGAATATGAAATATTACTAAAGATTTTTTAATTATATTAAATTATATTTAATGATATATATATATATATAAATATATATCATTTTTTATGTTATGTGAAATCAAGTTGAATGTCACTAAATATATGACGATTTATAAGCATCACTGCATTAAAAATAAAGCTATAATTTCCTTCTATCTATATAAAAGGATTATTTCTATAATTTTTATAAAATTAATTAGATCTGTGATATTTATATTTCCATAACATTTCATCATAATAATATACTTTATGTTGGTACACTAAGAAGAAAATCATTTCTTTTGGAGGATATCAAAATGAAAGTTGATTCTTATTAGTGAGGATGATTAACATAATTCTAGTGGTCATGATCAGAGGGAGATAAGTACTTATAATTAAACTAGATTAATACAGATTTATGGTGATTATTTTGAGAATCAAGAATAGAGTTTGTTGTTGACGAAACTAGAAAGAGACATAGTGTTGATGTAAGTGACCCAACTACTTCAGAATATGTTCACCATTATTTTAAAGAACCCCTAAGTAAAAAAAATAATGACTCCCTTAATATAAGGCATTGAAAAAGAGAAGATATTTTAGTGTAGGAACAAGAGGAAAATATTATTATGATAAAAAACATATTTTATATGTGAAAAAAAAACATTATGTAAAAAAAACTGCTGAAAATAAAGGTGATCATGGGGATCATATAGAAGATCGGGATGAAAATCATACTCCATATACTAAAAAGGTTTAATCATATGTGGTTGAAATAGCTAAAAAAAATTGAATATTAGAAAGTTTTTATTACTATAGTGTCTTTGAAAAAGGTTGTTACTGAATACAGTGATAAAGGAGAAGTACCAAGTCCATTTTATTCATAATAAAGTGATAGAATTAATTGAGTTCCCCTTGTTGTTGCAGAAGTAGGACATCCATTGTAAATTCAAGAAGAATAATCTTATTATTGACTAAATTCTAAAATCAATGATTTAGTTTTCAAATATAATCAGATTAAACAAGTAAATTAATCATATAAAAGTGAGCTCTAATTTTTTTTAAAAATATTTATAAGATATGAAAATTTACATTATTCTAATAGGAGAATTAGAATAAATTGAAGATATGCATCCCAATATTAGATAAAATTGAATTTATAAATGACATTTTGATGCATTTTAAAGAGAACATTATGATCATCTTGAGGGTCTCAAGGAATAATAATTTTAAAAGTTATATTTTAGGGAATTAAATAAATACCTAGGGATTAAATTTGAATCAATATTATGTAGATCAAGTCAATAATGTGCTTCAAAGTTTAGCAATACAACTTCTCTAAATTCAAAAAATAATTTTTAATATATTATTTATGTTCTATAAACAATAAATTTTCACATTTATATTCTTCAATGTGATATATTTTACTTATGATTGTGATGGAAAATAAACAATATCTTCTTCTGTGGTTAGCATCTGATGATTCTTTTACTATAATCCATATCAACTAGTTAAGTCAGATGTTGATGATGTTTGTATAGCCTTAAAAGATTGGCCATGTTCTTTTAAAGGTTATTTTAGTTGAACATTTAAAAATGTGAAAGGACTCATTGATTTTGATGAAATAATGGGTTGATATGTTTAATTTCAATTTTAATGGAATGATGGAAGAGATTAAATTTTTTCATCATTATGACCGAGATTCATTCAAAACTGACACCTCATCTGAATAAGAACTTTTACCCTTATCCAGTCATTTTTTATAACATTTTTATAAATATATATATTTCAATGAAATAAAACATTAAATTATTTTTTTTCATTATAATTTTGATTATTTATTTATTATTATTTATCCAACTCTCTCAAATGTACATATATCATTTTTTATTAGCTTCAAAAAACATTGAAAACTAGTTTAGAACAATATGAACAATATTATATACCATTTTGACACTTTCTTTTTAATACCACAAAAAAGGATAAAATTGCATAATAACAACATGGTTATGACCATGATATATTTCACACTGATAATTAGAGAAATTTATAACACTTAAATAAATCTCTTTAGTTTGGTCAATATATCCTTTTTACAATATTTTTTTGTTTATCCATAGTTCATAAAACATTAAAGAGAAATATGACTTCATTTTAAGGATTCATTTTATTTTTCTTTATATTTTCTATATTTTATATAATTTTTTGACATATTGGTTTTGTGATCATCAAAAAGTGGGATATTTTTTGAAAAGTGTTTTCTAAAAAATACTATACGAAAATTGTTGATTTTGAGGCTCATACATTCCCCTGTTTCTTTTACTAATGAGATTTTGTTATGTGTTTTTTAGGATTATATTTAATGAAAAAATTTCTTATTTATGGGTTAATTGTTTTTTCTTAAGTGTTCTGGATATGTTTTTAAGTATTATAGAAGCACTATTAAAAACCTACATTTGTAAGAGGAATTTATGGTTTTCAAACCCTATGTTTAGAGTGAACATATAGATAAAATAACCTATTATATTATAAATTGTGGATGAGAAACATCCTTTTTAGAAGAAATCCTAAATTTTTTAAACAAACATATGGTTGAAAAAACCAACATTTTGGATTAAACCATACACTGAAAACCATACTTTCAAAGTTACCCATATGTTTTACATGGTCAATAATAGAGATTAAATTCATGATATTTTCCCTGATTTCTATAATGATCTTGACACGATTATTTAACATATTTTCAAATATTATAAAATATTTTTTCAATGTATTATGGTCAAAAATTGAAATCATTCTATTTCTAAGGGAAGCTATTACTTTCTTTTAATGTTTTAAATTTTTAGACCAATGATTTTTCATGTGATATTTTTGGATTTATTTAACCAAAATAAAATCGATTTTATATTCTCAAATACTATAAGTTATATCATTCAAAATAGGGTACCTTTTTGAAAAATAAAAATCATCTCTACTATTCTGGAGAGAAAAACATTGTATACATACATGTTTTGATATTTTCTTGTTTAACTATTGTTCTATTGTTGTTGTTTCTATTGTGTTATTGATGTATTTGTTGATGATTATTTGAAACTGGGATCTCTCCAAAGTTTTTTTTCTTAATGACTCATTTATATGATAAGCAAATCCATTATCTTTTAGTTTTTCTATAACTACGTGTGAAATTTGTTTCTTATAAAATAAATTAATCTTCATTTCTTAGAGTATCATTTGTTCATACTCAGTTGCGGTGGATTTTCATCTTCTCACACTAAGTAAATGATTTAGGAATTTTCTATAAAATAACCTGTATTATTTTATGGTGTCAACTACCTACAGTAAATTTTTTATTTCTAATGATAATAGGATATAATTAGAAAAAATAATCAAGCTCACTGAAAGAGTGTTGGTGGAGTGGACTAGGGGATATTTGTTCCCTGAAACACATTAAAATATATTTTTTTCTTCTTCCATGTTTTTTCCACTGTATAAATTTATTAAATAATTTAATGTGATATATCTTCATAAAACACAATGTGGGATAAAATTCAAATCATTCAATATTTGTAAAATTACACAATCCCAACCCCATCTTTTTTATCTTTATTTTATTCTCACCTAACGATAACGTATGAAAATGTTGTGTGGTAATCATTTTTGTACTAGGATGTTGACATAAAATGTGATTCTTAATGATTGTGTGTTTATCTATATATATATATATGGGTGGGAGAACCCAGTAGTGTGTTTTTTCATGTGAGTTTCGTTGTGATTTTTGAGACATGAACATAGATGTTTTCGGTTATTTGGGACTAATGTAAGACTTGAGTTATGGGCTATGTGGCAGATCCTAGTGCCTTTGTAATACAACATATGGTATTGATGATCCAATTGATATATAATATGGTACCCTAATAGAGGGTTTTACTTGGGTTTGTGAATTCCATCGATATGTGAATCATGGATAGATTCCTTGCTTTATAAGATCAGTTCACAGGAGTTGGTACTAGGTATATGGTATAAGGATGGTGACACCTTGAAAATTTTAATATTTAAAGCATTTATAGATATATTTTTATCAAGGATATGTTTTTATTAAAAAATAAATATGATACCTAGACTATTGATTTCAAGTGTGTTTCCCAAAAATGGTGTGTTTTATAGTACTAGATGGTTAGATCTATGATGGATAGCGTTCTAGTAGAAACTTATGAATATAGAATAACCCCTGAGATAATAGGTGATCATGTGAATAACCCTGTAATTGGAGAGGTTTCATTCTTGTTAGAAGAAAACAACCAACTTTCCTTTAATAATATGGGGTTGGCCTATAGTGAGAATAGTAATTGGTTTAGTAATGTGGTCTTGGAGTCAAACGAACATAAGTTTATTCAATTCCAATGATATGGTAGGGTATCATTGTGTTCTATCCCACAAGGGTATGATTTTTCTGAAAATGTGTTTTGTTTATCATATTTTAAAATAACTAATCATATAGTGGTGTGAGTTGTGTAAAAATATTTTTCAAAATCATTTTTACCAGAATTAGCTCAAGGATATTGTCTTTTGATATGGTAATAAGACACAAAACTCATGGGAATGTAATTTGGGTTACAAAATTGGGTGGTAAGGAAGAATACACCCATTGGTTTTGGATGAGAAAGATGTTTCATGCACTAGTTACGTGAGATTCATTGAATTATGGATCATTGAGTGCCACTTTTATGAGACAAGGACTAATTTTTTTAAGAAGTACAGTATGTAATAGTTTTATGGATCTATGAAGATAAATAGACATATCCCTACAGTGAGAGGTTACCCTTGAAATAGATCTCGTGTGGGGGAATGAACAATCTGGGGGTTGATCAAAGATATTTTTTTCTTATGATGATAAGGGAATGAATCGATGTGACTGAAAAGTGTGAAATAATGAATCATATAAAGTTTGTTCTCAAGGAGTGTTTTAGGGTAATTTTTTATTATGGAGATTTCACTTTAGAGTGTTAGAGTGTGTGACCATCGTTATGGTTGAATTTATAAAGATTCTTGGGATGATGTTCTTATTCATTTAGTAATGGTTAGTGTTTTATTTTATGAGTTAGTGATTGAGTATGAGTGGTATGGTCACATGTCGTGATTATGTATTATAATGGTTGAATAATTGGTGGCAGAAGTACAACCCCATCTTGTGAGGGTTGTACATCCGAAGAGATTGGTAATTGGATAGTCAAGGTTTATTTTGGATTATTGTTAGTAGTATTTTATAATTGTGTTTATTTCCTTTGTGAATTCCATGATTGAGGGTTAGATTTGGTACTAGATTGATTTTGGATGTTGGCTTCTGGATCAGCATGGTCTTGTTTTTTATATGAGAGATTGTATTATCATGGTTGTTTTAGTACCTTCAAGTTTAGTATGATGGTATGATTGGTTGGTTGAGGATTCTACCCTCTAATTACACAGAGTGTCATTTTTTTGATTTTTTTGGGTTCTTGGATGATTCTTTAATTCCTTTAGGGAATAAGAAATCTTGATCAGATGCTAATGAGATATCACATTGTTGGGTGTGGGTGGGAATTATTGATAATAATTAACCAAAGGAGGGTTGAATATTGTTTCTCATTACAATGGATATGTTTAAATGGATACAAAACTGAGTATGTAATTAGACCATTGAGAAAGTGTATAGGTAGGATATTATTATAGTGGGAATAACCATGGTTTTTTATTAAACCTTATGAGCGAGTGTTATGGTGGAGAGTATCAAAAGCCTCTGAATGAATTAATTTTTAATACCTTAATGTCTCATTATTGTCTAGTATTAGTAATAAATGTATCAATATTTTAGTGATGTTGAGTGGTCAGTCAAATTTTAATAAGTAATGTGTCCCATGTTTGGAGTAGTTCAGTAGAAGATTGTTCACATTTTTGGGATAGAATGGATTGAATTGATCATGAGTTAATGACCCTGGTAGGTCAGGATTAATGGTTGAAATATAATTAATGCTTCTTGGGTATGATAATTACTATGTTTAGGTGGTTTTCAAACTCTAATACTTTTCATGTTAGAAATTTCATAGGTAAATTTTAATTTTTTCGAATTTTGTAGAAGGGTTCATTTTCAAAATGTGGAATTTGAATGAAATTTTGAATTTTGTATCATCCCAAGAGGATTTATTTTTATATAGATTGAGGAATAGGGGTTTTTTTGGTTCTTAGTTGAGTCTCAAGATATTCAAAAATAATTTCATAAATTCTGGAAGGTTCTTAACATTATGCATGGTTACCTCATGGATAGAAAAAACCATTCTAGTAAAAACTATAGGTTGGATTGGGATTGGGGATTGAAACATTTTTAGTACATGGTTTCATTCAAATCATAAAAAATAATATCCTCCCTCTAATGGAATTATGAGTAATTAGTGCATGGTTTGGAAAATTATGTGAGTGGGTATGGCTTGGATAGTGTAAACCACATAGTTATAATAAGGTTTAAAAACATTGTGCAGTTAAACCTTGAAGACTACTATATTTCTATAATTCTCCCTTCCCTCATTCTTCTCCCTCATGTGTGATTATTTCCACCTTCCCTTTGATCCTTCAATAACCATTTGATATGGAGTGATTTTAGTATGATTCTTTTATCATATCTAGTGATTTCATATTCTTTATTCCCCCATTATTCATTATTCTTATTTCTCTTTTTAGTTCATTTTTCTTATCTTGGGATTTATATGATGATTCTATAGAAGAATGGTTAAATATTCCTGTTATAATAGGGATTTTATATGTTATATTTAAATAAAATATTGAGATAAGGTTTGTACATCTTTTTTATGTTTTTCAGTTGGAGGTATGTCATCATATGAATATTCTTATAATTTTAGCCTAAATTGAATTAAATTGGCTATTGAATCAGTTTCATGTGTTATGTATTTTTCTCAATATCGTGATGGGAATACATCATGAAACATCCATGAGTTTTTTGTCTTCATTTCTATTTGATGATGTCTCCCAGAGATTTATTATATATTTAAATTAATTTTGATTAAATTGAACTGAATTTTAATATTATTAATAATTTTTTAATTAATTATGTATAATGGTGTGGGTTGAAATATGGACTTTTTTCCATGGACTGTGGCTGGTTGACTTGGATGGGATTGGAAAATAGATTTTGGGATTGTTTAAAGGAAATGTCTTCATATGAGTTAGGTGGTCCTTTGTTCATACACATTTAGTAAAATTATTTTACTTATGTGTGAATGTGATGTTGGGTCGGAACAAAACGGGAAGTGATGGCAAGAGGGGGGGTGAATTGCCTTTTAAAAAAAATTAACAAATTAAAATCAAAGTTGAAATGCAGCGGAAAGTAAAGAGGCAAGACACACGAAATTGATAACGGAGTTCGGCCAAAACCCGGCCTACGTCTCCGCTCCCAACTCAACCGTCGAGAGATTCCTACCGCTTGCTTTTCAATGGTTTTAGCAAGAAACCCACTAGGCTTTGAGGTAGCACTAGGACCTATTACAGCTTGCTTTTTGTGGTTTAGCAAGAACCCACTTGCTTTTGATGGTTTAGCAAGAACCCACTAGCCTTTTTAACGGGTGAAGGCTAGCTCACCGGTGACACAAGCCTTTTAAAAGGAAAGGCTTGAAGAAACCTCTTCACACCTTAATGGTGGTGTGAAACCCAAAAGAGAGAGGGGATGAGAAAAGTTTGGGGTTTGTAGGCACAAACCCAATTTTAAGCTCAAAATAAATAAAACACGAAAAACCGTATTGGAGGAAGACTTGGGCGCCTTTGATTGATTGGAGATGTTGAAGGCCGCTTCCAAGCTTCTTTGATGGTGCTCTTGGATGTGGAATTGGATTGGAGCACGTTGGGTTCCTTGAGGAAATCCGCCGGAGGTTCGCCAAAATGATCAACAATGTGTCCGGTGGCTTCGGTGACGTTCCGGGACTTCCTAGGCCTTTATTTATAGGCTAGGAACCTTCAAGTATCCGTTGGAGGGCTTTGGAGCCGTTGGAAAAGGCCTCAGAGCCGTTGGGAGGCTTTTGGAGTTGACTGGTCAAAGCCAACGGCTAGTTTGACCAGGGCTACCGGCTGGCCGGTACAGGGCCACCGGCTGGCCGGTGCCTTAGAGATGGGTGGATGCTTCTGTCCAGACTCCACCGGCTGACCGGTTCCAGAGCCACCGGCTGGCCGGTGGCAAGAAAGTAGCTCACACTGTTTGCTCTGGGTGCCACCGGCTGGCCGGTGCAGGGCCACCGGCTGACCGGTGGAACCTGGCAGTGGGCAAAGCCTCTGCCAGGTCCACCGGTTGGCCGGTGCCATCACACCGGTTGGCCGGTGGACTGAAATTCAGTCCATTTGAAGTCCATTCTTGGGCCAACTTCTTGGAAACCTTGTGCCTATCATCCACAACACTTAAAAACAATGTTAAACACATATTAAAGTGATTGTGATCATGAAAATCAAAGAGTGTGGGGTACAACAATCTCCCCCTATTTTGATGATCACAATCACTTATCTAAGCAATGTAAAAACTTAAATGTAAGGCATGCTTTTAATGAATAAAGTGAAAATAAGCAATGCATGATCAAAAAGGTTTCTCCCCCAATCAATCAAGAAATTTCTCCCCCTTTGTGATTATCAAAATAGAATGGGGCATAAAACTTGATTGAGGGAACAGATTTGAAAAACAAGATTGAGATTTGAAAATCAATTGAGATTTTTGAAATTGAAATGAAAATTTGAATAACAGTTTGAATTGAAAGTTTTGAATCAAAAACCAATTGAAACCAAGAGTTGAAAATGAAAGATTGAATCGAAAGTTTTGAATAAAAAATTTGAAATGAGAATTTTGAATGAAAAAATTTTTAATTCACAAAAAGGCTTAAAAGAACCTAACTCCCCCTAAATAAAAACAATCAATCACCGGGGAGAGGGATTTTGAAAAGAGATGATTTTAGGCCCGGAGAGACTCGCTAGAAGGGATTTTTCAATCCAAACTTGTCTCATGGCGGGTCTTCTCCTATAGAATTCGTCCGAAAAGAAAAAAGACTTTGGTTGGCCGTACCGGGTGTTTTTACAATTACATTCATAAATAAGGTGCCCGGGTTTTTTACAATAGTTGCAAAATTTAAAACTAGAGCTCCCCCTTACAAAAACAGTGGGTGCATGGGAGGAGGAGGCTTGGTTGGTATAGCCAAGTCCTTGAGTGGTCCTAGAAATTCGTTGGGAACCTAGGAGATTGTTCAAATTTTGTTCCCCTTGGGTGAACTTAGCTAGGGTCTCCCTTAGGTCTTTGATGGTTGATTCCAAAGAATCAACATTTGGAAAATTTTGGATTTTTAGGGAGAGTTCCTCCTTCTCTTTGAGAAGTTGTTCTTTTTCAGAGGAAAGTTTTTTGAAATTCTTTTTCAAAGAAACAAATTTAGAAGAAAGTTCATGAAAACCATTTTCTAGTTGGTCTCTAGCGTGTGAGAGTTCTTCATAAGAAAGATGATTAAATGAATTAGAAGAACTAGAGGAGGAAGAGGAGGAAGAGGAGGAAGATACCTCATGTTTTGCCATTAGGCAATTTGTACCATTGTCGCTCGAGGAGAAGGAAGAGAAGGAGGAGCTATCACTCCATGTTTCCTTTGAAGCCTTCTTCTTCTCCTTTTTCTTGGCCCTTTTCTTGTGGAGTGGGCAATTGGGCACAGATTTTGCATCGGGTTCTTGCTTTTGAGCGGGTTCTTGCTTTTGAGCCGGTTCTTGCTTTTGAGCCATGCTAGTACCTTCATGGGTTAGCTCTAAACATTTCCAAATATCATGTGAAGTAGAGCAAGAAGAAATATGATCAAAAACATAACGATCTAACCCACAATGTAGAGCATTCATGGCTTTGCCATCAAGCTCGAAATTTGCAATGTCTACGGGGGTCCATTGAGATTCATCTTTACTAGAGAGAGTATAACCATGCATGACAATTTTAAAAATAGGATATCCAATACTTTTAAGAAATGTGGTCATGCGGGTTTTCCAAAAACTATAATCGGTTCCATCAAAGAATGGAGCACGATCCAAAGAAAAGCCTTCGGGGGATTGAGAGGAAGAAGCGGTAGAAGCCATAAAAAAAAAGGATCTTTAATTTGAAACCGGTTAGGGAATTATTCAAATTTCCCTCTGATACCAATTGTTGGGTCGGAACAAAACGGGAAGTGATGGCAAGAGGGGGGGTGAATTGCCTTTTAAAAAAAATTAACAAATTAAAATCAAAGTTGAAATGCAGCGGAAAGTAAAGAGGCAAGACACACGAAATTGATAACGGAGTTCGGCCAAAACCCGGCCTACGTCTCCGCTCCCAACTCAACCGTCGAGAGATTCCTACCGCTTTCTTTTCAATGGTTTTAGCAAGAAACCCACTAGGCTTTGAGGTAGCACTAGGACCTATTACAGCTTGCTTTTTGTGGTTTAGCAAGAACCCACTTGCTTTTGATGGTTTAGCAAGAACCCACTAGCCTTTTTAACGGGTGAAGGCTAGCTCACCGGTGACACAAGCCTTTTAAAAGGAAAGGATTGAAGAAACCTCTTCACACCTTAATGGTGGTGTGAAACCCAAAAGAGAGAGGGGATGAGAAAAGTTTGGGGTTTGTAGGCACAAACCCAATTTTAAGCTCAAAATAAATAAAACACGAAAAACCGTATTGGAGGAAGACTTGGGCGCCTTTGATTGATTGGAGATGTTGAAGGCCGCTTCCAAGCTTCTTTGATGGTGCTCTTGGATGTGGAATTGGATTGGAGCACGTTGGGTTCCTTGAGGAAATCCGCCGGAGGTTCGCCAAAATGATCAACAATGTGTCCGGTGGCTTCGGTGACGTTCCGGGGCTTCCTAGGCCTTTATTTATAGGCTAGGAACCTTCAAGTATCCGTTGGAGGGCTTTGGAGCCGTTGGAAAAGGCCTCGGAGCCGTTGGGAGGCTTTTGGAGTTGACTGGTCAAAGCCAACGGCTAGTTTGACCAGGGCTACCGGCTGGCCGGTACAGGGCCACCGGCTGGCCGGTGCCTTGGAGATGGGTGGATGCTTCTGTCCAGACTCCACCGGCTGACCGGTGCCAGAGCCACCGGCTGGCCGGTGGCAAGACAGTAGCTCACACTGTTTGCTCTGGGTGCCACCGGCTGGCCGGTGCAGGGCCACCGGCTGACCGGTGGAACCTGGCAGTGGGCAAAGCCTCTGCCAGGTCCACCGGCTGGCCGGTGCCATCACACCGGTTGGCCGGTGGACTGAAATTCAGTCCATTTGAAGTCCATTCTTGGGCCAACTTCTTGGCAACCTTGTGCCTATCATCCACAACACTTAAAAACAATGTTAAACACATATTAAAGTGATTGTGATCATGAAAATCAAAGAGTGTGGGGTACAACATGTGACATGTGGTCTCACTACTAAGAGAGATCGACTTTTTAAATTGAATTAATTTTATAATTAAAATAATATTCTTATGGATAGCATGTAGGTGTCAAAGGCCACGATGGACCCTTCGATAGTCATTTATGATTCTGTCTCTGATTGATAAGGTGGTGATAATAAATGATTTTCATAAGATACTTGAACCCAATTAGGAGTATAAATTAAATGAAATAAATAAACATAAAGGAAATTTGTGTAGGTTCCCTTAGAACCTATTACCAGGGATGTATGATATACTATGATTACAGAACCAAGTATGGCATGATTGAACTGTGAGATTCCTTAGATTCATTGGTCAGGTAAATAGAGAGTGGGGTGAGTGATCATCTCACATGCGTATATGAATACACAAGTGGGTATACAATAGGTAAATTATGGATACAATGGGTGAATTAGGATTATCCAAGGATGGCCTTGGAATGTGGGATGGTAATTATAGAATCCATTAAGAGTGATTCCAAATAGGCCTTCCTTATGTGTCTAATAATTCTGTGAAATTATTATGATTATGTTGGGGGATAATATACCCTCTAGGTAATGGGTCTATACCCAAGAGATGAGGAAGGGGTAACAGAACCCATATATGGTGTACATGTTATGATTTAACCTACGGGACCTCAGAGGGTTACCCATTGAGATATTCACAATGATAGGATTAGTGTGGGAATATGGATAGATGATTTTTTTGGTACCCTATAACTCAAATCGTTTCTGGGAGCCTTATATTTCTATAATGACTATGATATTGTGTGTTCTTGAGAGGCTAATCTTTTTTTCTGCACGGTAGTTTTGGGTAGACAACTAACCCATCATATTATTATAAGAATTATTATTGTGGGATATTAACTACCCTTTACAATGTATTTATTATAAATGGATTTCCTAGGACATCACCTAGTAATCAAGAGTTACCTATTATATATGTAATACAGAAGGGGTTTCCTGGGATTCATTTTTATGCCTATGGGGATTTCCTAAGACTATATACCTAGGATTCAGCCTATGGGCCTATATGGATTGCATGGGTGTTTACTAAGTAGTTTTCTTGTGATTCTATATGGATTTTCTTGGTGGTTACCAAAGAATTAGCCATTAATTCTATCTATATTACCTAACTGGTTGTCAAGGATTTAGATTCTAGGAATATATATAGTTTTCAAGACACTAGGATTTAGCCTATGGGTCTATGGGGATTTCCAAGGTAGTTAACAAAGAATTTTCCTATGAGTCTATTTCAATTGTCTATGTTGTTACTTTGGAATAGTCTTATAGGTCTATGTGGATTTCCTTAATTGTTACATAATAATCGGTCTATGATTCTATGTGGATTTCATAGGTATTTACATTCGAATTGGCCTACCAGTCTATATGTGTAACACCCCGAGATTTTATGAAAAATATTCTTTTTAATTTAATTAATGTCTTGTGTTGTACTCTACAACAAAAGGAGCTTGAACAACACGCATCATTGACTTTCCTTGCATTACACGCAATCACGACCTTCCTCGATAGCGTGTGTAGTACGCAATACCGAGTTTCACTAAACAACGATATGCTATTAAAATATTATTAAAACTAGTCGTAATGAATAGTAATAACCAATTTTTGAAATTTTGTAAATTTTAGTTTTCAAAATGGACTTCATTTTTGGATTCGGAATATCGAAATTAGCTTAGGGTGAAATTTTGGTACTTTTCGGCTAACTTTCATTTTATGATGAATAGTGAAAATTACTAAATTTTAAATTAGAAACAACCTTTTTAATCGAAATAATTAATAGTGATAAATTATTAATTTGAGTGGTTTTAAAGTATATTTAGAATATATTTTTACAGTTTAATACAATGTCGGTTATTAGATGTAATTTCACATTTAAACCAGACATAAACAAGTGTCAATCTTTTGATAGTTATTATCTCTTAAGAACACGCTATTTGTTTTGACGACAGGAATTAATTTTTAAATTAATTAATGAAACTCATATGTTTTGAATTTGGTAAAATGGAAATAATTTTTGAGTTCATAATATCAAATACAGCTTAGGCCTAATTTTTGGTATTTTTCTAGAAACTTTCATTTTTTGATGAATAGTGAAACCACTAACTGGTAGTTAAAAAAATGAATTTTTCATAAAACTTAATTTTACCGCTTCTGTGAGTGGAATTTCAAAAATCCGAGAGACACGGTTGATGTCAGTAAGTAAAATGTGGTTCAATGAGATGAAAATAATTTTTGGTGAATAGTAACTTTTTACTTTTTTTTACCACTGTTAAAAGTAAATAGGGTAATTAAGGGTAAAAATGATATTCTTATTACCCTAACACATGTCATAATTCTATTGGATAAGTGTAATTCGACCAAAAACAACCTTAGGAATAAAATATGACCATTTAGGCCCACTTGGATTAGATTAGGACATTTATTATTAATTTATTTAAAGAAGGGTTAAAATAGTTAAAATCAATGTTTAATAAGTATATCATTTTTAATATAGGGTTATACATAAGATAAATTTGACTATAAATATTTATTAGAAAGATAAAAATATTTCCTACATAATTATATTTTATTTGTAATTTTTAGACTTTAAATAAGTTAATTTATTTATGACACAAAGATGATGCAGTAATTATCTTATTAATGAAATATTGACATAATTGATGTTATAAATACCCAAATAAATGTAATTTTAGACTTTTTATAAATTCCAATAATTTTATAGGTTAATATGATATGTTAGTACTTATTTAATTAACTTTGTTCGAACTAATCATTCTGTTATGAGTTTCACAAAAATCAATTACTAAATAGTGTCCAAATTGACATAAAATAGTGTTTAAAACAAATATTATATTATTAATTGTTATTTTATTCCTAAAAATCTAAGGTTAGTCCAAATGACTTAGATAAGGTTATATATATTAATAATAAACAAATTTTGGTTCTTTTGGATTCTTATAGTATGTTTATTAACCTTATAGTAAGAACACAATAGGACAGAGTAAAAGTAAAATTATCTAACCTAAAGTTAAATATAAATGATAAGGTTAACATAGGAACCTAAACTTGCCTAAATTATATTGTATGAGATTATTTAGACCCATCCCCACCTTAGCTTCTAAATAAATCAATTTGGATCTATTTAAAACCGAAATTGGCTTTATAATAAAATAATATGTTTATTTATTCCAAAGGTGCCCCTCTCCTCCCTTATAAAAGGGCACCTCCTCCCTCTCTTCCTCACACCACTTTGAGCATTCAATCTCGGCCAAACCCTGAAAAATTATCTTCTCCACTTCCCTATAATCATCCTAGAGGTCCTGGTATTCTTGAAAGACCAATTTTAGTGCCCTAAGAGGAGGACTCAACGAGGCGCTTCAAAGAAGAGGTAATGTCCGTTACCGATTCTTATAACTTTATTTCTTCTTCCACTTCTTCTTCTTAGGTTGTTTCATTATGAAGTAATAAAATCAGTATCACTCATATACTTATATGTTATTATAAGTATTAAACAACCCTATTTCACCATCTATCCATCCTACGGAAAACAAAATCACCGCACGTGCGTACGTAAGGAATACCGTCTCCACGCCGTGGTGTAATCTATTTTCCACCACCACCTTACTTGGATGGGTATAATGGTGTAAATAATAAATATATATGATTATTGTAAAGTTATATTTATTTTTAAATAGTATACATACACTCCAATACAATTCCACGATCATTAGAACGATATCATCGCTCGTGCGTACGTACGGACTACCGTCTCCACGACGCGATGAGATTCATTCTCAATGATTAACCATTCATGAATGATTATAAAGTATATATTATAAGTAATCATGAAATATATGAAATAATAATGATACGGGATTTATGTATATATATATATATGTATTTCATCTACTTAATTCCATTCAATCCAATAAGGAAACGAAAACAACGTTCATGCGTACGTACGGCCTACCGTCTTCCTGAACGGTGTATTTCATTCTATTTATCGATCTATTATATATATGTATATTATGAATATATATTATATATAAATAATGTTTTACATTATGGATGTAAGTAACCATGATCTAAGTAATCATATGAATAATTACAAGTTAAAACACGAACGACAAATGAAACGATTTTACCCAAAACGCTACTTTAACATTAATTTACAAAAGAATGGGTAATATAAAGTCATAAGTGAACCATATATGATATCATAACAATGAATATGATTATTTAATAAGTCAATGACATTATTTAAATCATTATACAGGAGGTTCGGATACATAAAAATCATATCAGACGTAAGGTAAGGGATAATTTTGCAAATCTCATTTTTATCCGAGATTTCTTATTCGTAAGTATTTATTGGGGTTATTTCTATCATCCATGTCCATGTTTTATAAAAGTGTTTTAATGTATGTTTGAAGTCATTTTTAACCATTTTTTGACTTTTACTACATGGTATGTAAGGAATATTTCTTTTGTTTACGTTACGAGGTACTTTTTGACTTTTCCGGCAAAAGTACGAAAAGAATGTTTTTTTAACTTATACGGCACGAACGGATTTTTACAGTTTTATAAAGACTTATTTTCATGAATTTTTCTCCAAAATATTTCATGACTATTTTCAAAAAAATCTCTTTCTTTTAAAATTTCATAACGTTTTGTGAAAAGAAATTGATTTTGAAGAAGAAAGGATATTTTACTCAATAATTCATTTCAAGTGTTTTATCAAAAACATTTTCCATCTAAGATGAAATCATTTCATATGTGTATGTTTCAAGTGTAATGTCTCTATGATTTAAATGGTATCGCTTTTCTTATTATGAAATGATATCCATTTCTTTTATATGGATTATGTGATAATGGGATGATGTTTATGAAACCGATTTTATTCGTTGGGTTATTATGAATGATGTATGTTTATTTTGTGGCACAAGTAAGAATGATTTAATTATGAGATGGGTGGGAACTATATCTACCTCCAATAAATTGGGTAAAGATTTATATCTCATGAGATAGACATGGCTGGAACAACAAGTTAAACCGGTTCAGTAATACAGGACTGGAACGAGGAGTGAACTCGATTCAGAAAGGGACTTTGTCCACTAAGATGGTCTTGGCAGCAATGCCTTGGCTACTATGGAAATCATATCATGTACTTAATGGTTTCCACAATTATATGTTTTATTCCCATTCTATTTTATCATTATTAATGTTTCTTTATGATCTATTCCTTATGTACTTCCATGTTTTATGTCATTGCTCAAGATTTTGATGTTTAAACATTATGTTCATGTTTTTAAGTTCAAATGTATATGGTATGTTTTATTTTATCCATGCTTACCCTTACTAAGCATTTGAGCTCACCCTTTTTATGTTTTATTTTCCCCAGGATATAAAGAAAGGTTTTAGGTAAGGAAAAAAGGGGAAGATCTTCATGGGAGATGTTGAAGATCTTTCACCATGATTTGAAGATTATGTTCCAAGTTTCCAAAGACACTAAACTATTACGGTCCTTGTGTGTCTGTTTTTGTTATGTATTAAGTTTTCCGTAAAAGTAATGTAATGTCCATGTACGTTAAGCTTCGGGTCTCTACAGTTGGTATCAGAGGAAAATTTTAGTCAACCTTTGGAAATGAGGATGTGAAAACGTTAGTGAGATCCCTAGAGATATTTCTAAGGTATGTCTAGGGATGTCCCTAAGGATAAGTATACGTATAGGATATAGTACTAGAACTATGGTAACTATATTAGATTAAACCAAAGATGTTAGATATTGAAGTTACACCCCCTTTATTATGATTTTTTCCTCTCACACTATTCTTTTTGTGTTTTAGAAAATGGCTGGAAACAAGACGATTCATGATAATGGAGGATATGATGGACAATGGAATGATATTCTTCATGAGCAACCAAATGAAATAGGACTTGGAAGTCCAAACATCATTATTATGCCGAATCAGAAATCTCATAATATGATCAATAAAGTAAAATTTGGTAAGTTTCCTGACTCGGCTAATAAGAGAAAGACGAAGTTTCATGATGATCATAGAGGAAAGAAAGTTCACTTTACCCTATGTAAATCATGTGGGAAGAGGCATCAAGGAGAATGTTTCAAAGGAACTGGAAGATGCTTTGGGTGTGGAAAAAAAGGACACAAATCCATTAAGTGCAAAGGAAAAGGTTCAGTTAACACCAGAGATAAGGATAATGGTATTTCTACAACATAAAAAATGGTTAAATGTTTTAAATGTGGAATGTACGAGCATTATGCAAACCAATTCCCTAAGGGAAAGTCTCATGAAGAGAATCAGTATGGTCGTATGGGTAGTATTTATGTTGATGATGATGAAGAGACTACAAATGATATGTGAGATGAAAGAATTGTTGAAGCTCAGTCAATGGTTTAAGAATGTAGTGGTATGATTACATGTTAATCATGTGTAATGTTGTATAAGTAATCTCATGGTACTATGGAATAAAGAGACATCTAAGGATTGTTACATTGTTGTCTTTCCTTGAGTTTTGAAAGTGTATGATTAATGGTACCAGTATCCATGAAAGTTTATTCATATATTTTTGGAATATAGATGATATGCACATAATGAAGGGATAAGGAGAAAATTAAATGTTTGATAGTATTCATGAGCTCATGACTGATATAAGGAGAAGGTTATATCATGGTTTGAGTATATAGAATTTTTGGATTTTTGTATGTGGAAAGAGTTAACTTTTGACAGCATTCTTGTTTTCACTAAGGTTTAATGGGTATTCATTTTTCAAGAGAATACATGATTAAGGTATTCACATGATTGTAATGTGACCAACAAGATATATGGGGGATAAATGATGGTATTCACATACTTGGTTGATGACATTTCAAGTAATCGTTTTCTTTATACTATGAGCTTGGATCGAAGTATTTTAGATTATCCTAAAGATTGTAATGGATTATGTTGAACATAAGTTAGTATTGTTTAAGGATAGAACTTTTTTTGATATTATTTATGGGATGTTATAGTAATGTAGTTGTAGAAAAAGGACAACCTGCAGGATGGGCGACAACCCATCGCGTCGTACAAGGCTGTGGGAATCGAACCCACAACCGAAGTGCGACTGACCTTTATCACCTACCACTGGCCTACAAAAAGTCCATGTTTAGTAGAAACTAGTTTTATTATATTAATCAGTATGATATATGAAGTACAAGTCCATTTTAGGAACCATATATGATTAATATCACTATAGATGGACTTATGTATTTTTGATAACTTTTATAACCTTTTGTATGAGACAGATGGAATGACCCATCATTCTATCACATGATCTGCTAACACATCACGAATAACAAATTCAACTTCATTTCATTAAGGGATGAAGTGGAAATTGTTCAATTAACGAACAATAGTGAGATTGTACCAAAATCATGTAGTATTTCTTTTAATTCATCAACTTTAGGGAAATGATCTTGAAAACCAAAAATGTTGTCCTAGTGCCCTTATATCTAATGAATCATATGGTACCTTAGATCATAACAAATCTATGGATTTGTGATTTCTGGATTTTCTATAGCCATGTTCTCTACCACTCTCCATCATAACATGATGGTTAGATTTCCCTTCCATATCCATATTTTCACTTATGTGGAAACCCAATGATTAGTTTATTTGGGTAACCGTTATGTTTCATACTTTTGTTTTTAAAGATTGGTTTTGGTATTCCTTTTTATGATGTGGGTTTCTATTAAAGAAACTTTCGAGTAGTAACAATTTATAACCCTGAGGAATTTTGAGGGCGAAATTCATTTTAAGGGGGGTAGAATGTAACACCCCGAGATTTTATGAAAAATATTCTTTTTAATTTCATTAATGCCTTGTGTTGTACGCTACACCAAAAGGAGCTTGCACAACACGCATCATTGACTTTCCTTGCATTACACGAAATCGCGACCTTCCTTGATAGCGTGTGTAGTACGCAATACCGAGTTTCACTAAACAACGATATGCTATTAAAATATTATTAAAACTAGTCGTTATGAATAGTAATAACCACTTTTTGAAATTTTTTAAATTTTAGTTTTCAAAATGGATTTAATTTTTGGATTCTGAATATTGAAATTAGCTTAGGGTGAAATTTTGGTACTTTTCAGCTAACTTTCATTTTCTGATGAATAGTGAAAATTACTAAATTTTAAATTAAAAACAACCTTTTTAATCAAAATAATTAACAGTGATAAATTATTAATTTGAGTGGTTTTAAAGTATATTTAGAATATATTTTTACAGTTTAATACAATGTTGGTCATTGGATGTAATTTCACATTTAAACCAGACATAAACAAGTGTCAATCTTTTGATAGTTATTATCTCTTAAGAACACGCTATTTGTTTTGACGACGGGAATTAATTTTTCAATTAATTAATGCAACTGATATGTTTTGAATTTGGTAAAATGGAAATCATTTTTTAGTTCATAATATCAAATATATCTTAGGCCTAATTTTTGGTATTTTTCTGGAAACTTTCATTTTTTGATGAATAGTGAAACCACTAAGTGGTAGTTAAAAAAATGAATTTTTCATAAAACTTAATTTTACCGCTTATGTTAGTGGAATTTCAAAAATCCAAGAGACACGGTTGATTTCAGTAAGTAAAATGTGGTTCAATGAGATGAAAATAATTTTTGGTGAATAGTAACTTTTTACTTTTTTTTACCACGGTTAAAAGTAAATAGGGTAATTAAGGGTAAAAATGATATTATTATTACCCTAACACATGTCATAATTCTATTGGATAAGTGTAATTAGATCAAAAACAACCTTAGGAATAAAATATGACCATTTAGGCCCACTTGGATTAGATTAGCACATTTATTATTAATTTATTTAAAGAAGGGTTAAAATAGTTAAAATCAAAGTTTAATAAGTATATCATTTTTAATATAGGGTTATAAATAAGATATATTCGACTATAAATATTCATTAGAAAGATAAAAATATTTCCTACATAATTATATTTTATTTGTAGTTTTTAGAGTTTAAATAAGTTAATTTATTTATGACACAAAGATGATGCAATAATTATCTTATTAATGAAATATTGACATAATTGATGTTATAAATACCTAAATAAATTTAATTTGAGACTTTTTATGAATTAAAATAATTTTATAGGTTAATATGATATGTTAGTATTGATTTAATTAACTTTGTTCGAACTAATCATTCTATTATTAGTTTCACAATCAATTACTAAATAGTGTCAAAATTGACATAAAATAGTTTTTAAAACAAATATTATATTATTAATTGTTATTTTATTCCTAAAAATCTATGGTTAGGCCAAATGACTTATATAAGGTTATATATATTAATAATAAAAAACTTTGGGTTCTTTTGTATTCTTATAGTAAGTTTATTAACCTTATAGTAAGAACACAAAAAGACATGGTAAAAGTAAAATTATCTAACTTAAAGTTAAATATAAATGATAAGGTTAAAATAGGAACCTAAACTTGTCTAAATTCTATTGGATGAGAGGATTGCGACCCATACCCACCTTAGTTTCGAAATAAATCAATTTGGAGCTATTTAAAACCAAATTTGGCTTTATAATAAAATAATATTTTTAGTTATTCCAAAGGTGCCCCTCTCATCCCTTATAAAAGGGCACCTCCTCCCTCTCTTCCTCACACCACTTTGAGAATTCATGTTCGGCCAACCCCTACCAAATTCTCTTCTCCACTTCCCTAGAAACATCTTAGAGGTCCTGGTCTTCTTCAAAGACCAATTTTAGTGCCCTAAGAGGAGGACTCAAAGAGGAGCTTCAAAGAAGAGGTAATGTCCGTTACTGATTCTTTTAACTTTATTTATTCTTCCACTTCTTCTTCTTAGGTTGTTTCATTATGAAGTAATAACATCAGTATCACTCATATACTTATATGTTATTATAAGTATTAAAAACCCCCATTTCACCATCTATCCATCCTACGGAAAACTAAATCACCGCGCGTGCGTACGTACGGAATACCGTCTCCACGCCGTGGTGTAATATATTTTCCACCACCACCTTACTTGGATGGGTATAATGGTGTAAATAATAAATATATATGATTATTGTAAAGTGATATTGATTCTGAAATAGTATACATACACTCCAATACAATTCCACGATCATGAGAATGATATCATCACTCGTGCGTACGTACGGACTACAGTCTCCACGACGCGATGAGATTCATTCTCAATGATTAACCATTCATGAATGATTATAAAGTATATATAATAAGTAATCATGAAATATATGAAATAATAATGATACTGGATTTATGTATATATATATTTATGTCATCTAATTAATTCAATTCAATTCAATAAGGAAACGAAAACAGCGTTCATGCGTACGTACGACCTACCGTCTCCATGAACGGTGTATTTCATTCCATTTATCAATCTATAATATATATGTATATTATGAATATATATTATATATAAATCATGTTTTACATTCTGGATGTAAGTAACCATGATCTGAGTAATCATATGAATAATTACAAGTTAAAACATGAACGACAAATGAAACGATTTTACCCAAAACACTACTTTAACATTAATTTACAAAAGAATGGGTAATATAAAGTCATAAGTGAACCATATATGATATCATAACAATGAATATGATTATTTAATAAGTCAATGACATTATTTAAATCATTATACAGGAGGTTTGGATACATATGAAGCATATCGGACGTAAGGTAAGGGATAATTTTGCAAATCTCATTTTTATCCGAGATTGCTTATTCGTAAGTATTTACTGGGGTTATTTCTATCATCCATGTCCATGTTTTATAAATGTGTTTTAATGTATTTTTAAAGTCATTTTTACCCATTTTTGACTTTTACTGCATGGTATGGAAGAAATCTTTCTTTTGTTTACGTTACGAGGTACGTTTTGACTTTTCCAGCAATAGTACGAAAAGAATGTTTTTTAAATTATATGGAACGAATGGATTTTTACAGTTTTATAAAGCTTTATTTTCATGAAGCTTTCTTCAAAATATTTCATGATTATTTTCAACAAAATATCTTTCTTTTAAAATTGCATGACGTTTTGTGAAATGAAATTGATTTTGAAGAAGAAAGGATATTTTCCTCAAGAATTCATTTCAAGTGTTTTATCAAAAACATTTTCCATATAAGATGAAATTGTTTCATATGTGTATGTTTAAAGTGTAATGTCTCTATGATTTAAATGGTATCACTTTTCTTATTATGAAATTATATCCATTTATTTTATATGGATTATTTGATGATGGGATGATGTTTATGAAACCCATTTTATTCGTTGGGTTATTATGAATGATGTATGTTTATTTTGTGGCACAAGTAAGAATGATTTCATTATGATATGGGTGGGACCTATATCTCCCTCCAATGCATTGGGTAATGATTTACATCTCATGACATAGACATGGCTGGAACGGCAAGTTAAACCGGTCCAGTAATACAGGACTGGAACGAGGAGTGAACTCGATTCAGAAAGGGACTTTGTCCACTAAGATGGTCTTGGAAGCAATGCCTTGGCTACTATGGAAATAATATCATGTGATTAATGGTTTCCAAAATTACATGTTTTATTCCCATGCCATTTTATCATTATTAATGTTTCTTTATTATCTATGCCTTATGTACTTCCATGTTTTATGTCATTGCTCAAGCTTTTGATGTTTAAACATTATGTTCATGTATTTAAGTTCAAATGTATATGATATGTTTTATTTTATCCATGCTTGACCTTACTGAGCATTTGAGCTCACCCTTTTTATGTTTTCTTTTCCCCAGGATATAAAGAAAGGTTTTAGGTAAGAAAAAAAGGGGAAAATCTTCATGGGAGATGTTTAAGATCTTTCACCACGATTAGAAGATTACGTTCCAAGTTTCCAAAGACACTAAACTATTACGGTCCTTGTGTGTCTGTTTCTGTTATGTATTAAGTTTTCCGCAAAAGTAATGTGATGTACATGTATGTTAAGCTTCGGGTCTCTACAATATAGATTGTCTAAGTGGTTAATAAAAACTCAAAATTTTGTTCTTTTTTATTTTCTGAAAATAACTCCTAAAAATTAGTTATTTCACCTACTATGTCATAGTTTTAAATCTTTATATTATTAGCCTTTTACATTCCATGTGCTTAGGGATTCCCCAACATTGGTCCAAGCACATATAGCTGATCTGGAGTTTCACTTTTTAACTTTTGGATCTTTGAGGGTTAATTATTTGTTCTTCTATAGTTTGTTTTCATATTCAACCAAGAATATAGCATTTTCATGCACTAATTTACTAGTTAGGTTGGTACCCCATTGGTAGTGACCTAATAAGTCATACACACACCCTAATAAAGCATCCATGGAACATGGGTACCCCAAAATACATCACTATCACAAGTCTGGATAGGGTAGAGGCCCAAAAAAGTATGATCAAGTTGGATATCTTGGATGAGACTAGAGACTGGGATGAGGTGAGGCCCAGGCATGGAAGTAGAACCTCAACATATTTTATTTTATTTTATTTGTAGTCGATTATCCGAGTAGTAGATTACTTGTCATATAAATTCATGATCATGATTTTATATGATTTTTTTCTACTATATTACATTTTTATAAAGATATTATGTTATTTTATTATATGTACACTATTTGTTTTTATGGATTTTGTTTGGTTATTTCTACTCCTTCTTAATCTAATATCACAGTATAGTCTCCCCACATTAACACACTAGACCCTTTCTTCTAGTTACCATCCTCTAGCATATAAGAAGGCACACTTGAGGTTAAGTAATAATCACCGTCTGAGAAATAGTCACGTGGTCTAGGATAGAAGGACATTATACAAACGCATCTATTTTTTAACCTATTGTATCATGATGTCTACAGTTATAGTGTGAGTAAATATACCACAAATTAATTAAAACTTTTATGATTCATATTGATCAATGAGTATCTTGTAAGTATAAAACTATAACTCAATGCCTAACTTTAATATCTTTGTACATTTATTCTGGAGTGATTTATCTATAAATACTCTAAATTATTACAAAGAAATTCCCACATCATTTTAAAGATTGATTCTTTAAAAATTCAAAAATATATATATAGTATTAAGTTAATATAACAATGAAAATAATGTTCAAATCATATAGATGATAAATAATTATCCAATTCCCTCAAACAATAACATTTTATTCTTAATAAAAAAACTGAGCCAAAATACTAAAAAAGATTCTTCATCCAATAATAGAAAAATAGTACCAACCATTTCAATAAAATAAAATATCAACTGGATTATTTAATTTTAATATAATCATAATCCCTAGGTATCAAATCATTACAATATACTGATTTCAAAGTCTAATTCTTAAAAATATTTCTCTAAATGGATACTAGAAATGACTGTGGTTTTGGAATAGATTTACCTAGGAGTAATAACTCTGACCATGTAATCGGGCCTAAATTGAGCATTACCTAGTATATGATAATTGGTATTACTATTCACCTAGTTTTACACTCCCAGTGGACATGTTTAGGATAATTCCCATATTCATTACAAAACATTATCAAGGATTTGAATATATAATGAGTATGGATTACCTAGGTTAAACATTAGACTAAGGAATAAATTATTTTAAAATAAAATGGTTTAAATATTTACTAGGATTGTAAAATTAAATTATAGAATTATTTTTAACAATATAATTTTAGTTATAAACATCATGAAACATCTAAAGATTGTTTTAAATTTTAGAAGCACATATGTATTCTTTAACATGAGGGTGATGGAAACCATAATGGGATTATGATATTATGATTGAGCATAAGTACTATTTCATAAACATCTCTCTAGGTTTTATTTGATTAATAAAATTTTGGAGAATTTTATGGCAAGTATATGAACTAGTGGAAAGTTATTTGATGAATAATGTCTTTAAAGTTTATTGGCATATGATTAAAGGTATTGATAAACATTAGGGTTGTGGTACAAATAATATTTTTATACTTTGTAAAAAAATTGGTTTAATTGATAACCCTAGAAAAATGGTTATTTAATGATTAATTTCATTTTCAAATATCCATTCCATGGAGGAAGGGATGAATTATAATTTGATCTAAGGAAAACCAAATGTTGTAATAATTCATATGAAATTTAAACCTCTTAAGTAAATATAATTTATTGTATTTTTGGTTAATAAAATAATTCAAAAACATTAGTAAGAGTATCTTAAAAAATCTTGTCATAATACAATAATTTTTGTTGAAATGATGTTCTTCTAAATCATCGTGGATTTATGACTTTTAGAAAATCAAAATTTTATAAGTCATTCACTTTTTTTATTTATTTCCTCAATCAATCCTTATAAATATTTACATTTTTCCAAAATGTACATAGATCCACAGGCGATAAATTTTCTCCTACACAGATACCTAATTATATGTTAGTCCATGTGACCTTTGTACTCCATATTCTCTCTTTTTTAGAGTATGTTTTGTGAACCCTTCTCACAATGTGGAATTTAAACATAGGAAATATCAAAAAATTTATTACCAAGATCACGTTTAAATTTTGAATACAAAATTTAATTAAGGTGTAGAGAATGTAACACCCCAAAATTCTAAACCAAGAACATTGTATTTGATAGTGTGTATGACATGCACCAGCAAGCGTATAGAATAATATAATAACCCAAGACTTTAAAATATATTTTATATCTTGAAAAAAAATCTATGATATATCTTGAAATTCATGGGAAAATGAGTTGGTGTTTGTCACACACAACAATGAGTTTCTTCAACGGATTTTATTGCACACAAGATTGGGTTTTACCGAACAACAATATATTTATAAAACATTATTATTTAATATAATAATATATAACATAGCCATTAAATTAGAGGTTCTGAATATTATTAACCAAATTATTAAAATATATTCTTTACACCAATATAATATGAACTCATAGGTTACCAATAAATTAAAAATGAATATAAAAACCAATTTAATATAAAGAAAATGCTTTTATTCTCACAAAGGTTTCTTATTCTAATAAATTGATTTTATTAAAATTATTAAGTGATATTAATTTAATATATATATTGAATATTAAGTAAATTTCTTTTGAAATTAATCCAATATATTAGATATGAATAAGATAATAACAAACCCAATTTTACACATAAAAAAGAAATATTTTTCGAAAGAAAATTTTACCACCTTTTAATGGAAAATGAATTTTAAATGCAATTTTTGGAACTTTTATTAATTTTATATTTCAAAATAAACTTCATTTTAAAAATAAAAAAAATCAAAATTACATTTGGGTAAATGTTTGGAATGTTTCTAAGAGGATTCATTTTTTGAAAAATAATAAAAAATATTGAAATTTAATTCAAAATTTCTTTTTCATATAATTTATTGATTGTGTTGTGTTATATTTTTACGTGTTTTTAAAGTAAAATTAGATAAATTATACATATAATAACCCAATTTAGTTCATTTAAATCAATTTAACATTCAAATTGGATATAAAAATTATAACACCTTGAAATACTAATGTAAGAACATTGTATCTAATAGCATGTATAACATGCAGCACCAATCATAGAAAGGAATAAAACAACTTGATACATTATGAAATATTTAATATTTTAAATAAATGTATTATATATATTTTATTCGCACAACACTTATTTATCATTCATTATATGCAAAAAATTGTTTCTTCAATGGCTCACATTACATTCAAGACTGAATTTTACTAAACAATAATATATTATTAAAACATTATTATTTAATATAATATGATATAAACTAGAAATTAAATTGGTGGTTATGAATATTATTAACTAACTTATTAACATATATAGTTCAATTCATTGGTTACCAATTAAATAGAAACAAATAGTAAAACCAAATGAATATACTGGAAATGTTTCTATAAAAACCTATTTTTTATGTACCCAAAGGACTTTTAACATAATTAATTATTATTATTGTATGATTTTATTTAAATATGTTCATATATTATATATTAAATAAATTTTTTTATATTCATCAAATAGATTTAATGGGCATAAGATATGAACAACCCCAACATTACACATAAAACCTATATTTTTATAAAAGTAGTTCTACCATCTTTTAAAATAGAAACTATTTTAAATCCATTTTTTGAAAGTTTTATATATAATATTTTTAAAAATAAACTTATTATTTTTAATCATAATATAAAAATTTACTTTGTTTTCATTTTTTGAATTTTTTGATCAATTTATTGTTCTGATGAATAATGATATAATATTGAATTTTAATTATAAACATTTTATCTAAATAATTTATAATGTTAAATTATAATTTTTAATAGTTTTAAATTATAATTAGATTAAGTTTTTATTGTTTAATCTAATTAAGGCCATTAAAATAAATTTCAAAATTAATTTGGATATAAAAACATTATAATTTTTTTATGTTTTAACTTAAATAACTTGTTTTCTCATTCCGTCAACATGATTAATTTTAAATTAATTATTTTAGCTTCTATGTTTTGAATTTTAAAAAGTAAATTCCATATTTGGAATCATTGGTTCCATATTATGTAAATATTTTCTTTTATTTTTGGGCATATTAATAGTAAATGTTGTAATATTTTAATTACCATGGTTAAGGGTAAATGAGGTCATTATGGGTAAAAATAATATCATAAAGACTATGAAATTACACATAAAATTGTCCAAATTTCATTATATGAGTGTATTTAAACCAAAAAATATATTTTTTCTAAAATTATATCCTTTTTAATCTAATTTTATGAGAGTATGACAATTATAACATTATATTCCCAGAAAAGTTAATTTCATCACACATTTATCTTTAACAAGGAGAATATTTTTAATATGGGCTTGTATATGGGATATGTTCTACTATAAAAAGTGTTTATAATATAAATTTTTTTATATATATTATGTTAATTTATTTATAATTTTTAGTGATAAAATAATTACCTTAAATGGTGACACAATAATGATGCGTTTATTGTTTAATTAATGTAAGAATCGAATAAATGATATTAAAAAAACTACGATAAATATAATTTGATATAATTAATGTCATCCTTGAACTTTATGGATTATTATGACATGTTAGTTATGAATTAAAATCATTTTTTTTAATTTATCTTGTTTTTATGACTTTTCTAAAAAGTCAAGTAATGAATAGTGTCAAAATTGACATTATTGATATTTTAAAATAAATAGTATTTTATTAAAAGGAATAAAATTCAAACAAATATGTAATACTAGTAAATTATTAAGATAAATTTAAAAGTATCATCTATTACTTATTTATGGTTCTTTTGGAATTTTATAGTACCTAAAATGACCTTCAATGGGTAAAAACACATGTTGTCATAGAAAAGGTTAAAGGGTTTAAAAAGGTGTTAAAACCAACATATAAGGGTATAACCATGATATAATTTTTTTTAAAAATTATTGGATCAATATTCATAAAAAATATCATATTAAGATCTAATTGGTGTTATTTAATGTCCGCATGTTTATGAAAATAACAAATATATTCTTTAAATTAAATATAGTTACGAAATATAACTCTCTTCGTATTTAATATCTTTTATGTGCCCAAATATGAATAAAATAAAGATATGAAAAAATATAAACATATTTTTTTTATATTAATAAAATTATTTTCATTATATAAATTTATTTTTTATTTTAATAAATTATATAATTACCCAAACATTTCTTAAATTCTAAAGAGTATTTTTTTAATTAGCATAAAAATAAAATAATTAGTTTTAAAAGTATTATATTTGATATATTTGGGATGATTTAATGAGTTTAATTTATTTTATAGATATATAGGATTTATAATATATGTTTTAAAGCATTATATTCTAAATCTCACTTTATATTGATATATTTAAAGTCAAATTTATTGAATAGTGTCAAATTTCAAAATAATGGTAGTTTATTAAATTAATTTTTTATTAAATTATTTAAAAAAAATTAATAATATTAAATAATTTAAAATGAGATAAAATGGGGCCCAAAATATCTTCACATATTCATTTATATTCCATTTTAAGTCTTTGGATGTAGAATATCCTTATTATATTTTAATTTTTTTAGGATTTCTAAAAGTTCCCCGCACAACAATTATAAAAGGGAATATCCTACCTCACTTCCTCACACCATTTTGACCCATATATCATGGACAACCCCAAAACATTTATCCTATAAACATTATTATTTAATTTCTAATGGTTCTGGTCATCCCAAAAGACCTACCCTAAATCACATAATAATGTATTAATGAAACACTTCTGAACAAGAGCTACTCATCTTTATCAACTCATTCAAGTATGGTTCTTCTTAAACGTCCTCTTCATGTGTTGTTTCCATGATAAAGTAATTAATCCAATATTATTTATCTTCTGATATGATATTCTTATTATGGGAGAACCATATTCCATCATTTTCCATCCAAATAGAAATGAAAATACCACACATTTTTATGTATGGATTACCGTCTCCACATCTTGTTGTAATCTGTTTTTTGTCAAAAATTTACATTAATGGGTATAATTATAGAAATAATTGATATATATTTATATAGTAAATATGATATGATATTTATTATTTAATAATTAATATACCATCCACTTTTGTACCATTTCAATATTAAGGGAATGATATTATTGCTCCTGTGTACATACAATCTACGATCTCCATGACGTGATGTGATTAATTTTCCATATTCACAAAGAAATTTGAATTATAAAACAGTATTTAATTATTAAATATGATATATTTAGAGTTAATAAATTTATAGATATGATGGAAAAATATCATATTCATAAAACTATAACTTACACGACAAAACATTCCTAATTAAATGAAGCAGCAAACACAAGAAATAAGGATAATATTCAAAAAATAGGTGATAAAATAATATAAGAAGATCATATATGATATCATAAATAAGAATAAAGATATGAAATAAATTAATCAAATCCACTAATCCATTATACAGAAGTTTAAATGACATATAACTAAAAATTAAGTTTGAGGTAAGGGATTTCTTCTCAATTTAATTTCATTGAGGCATATAGTAATGTTATGCACCTGGTTTCTTTTATGTGGTTTATATAGTACCTTTTTACATGTTATATCAAGAATATAATTATTGTAATGATATTATAAGTTTTATTTAGTGTTATTATTTCATAGGAATTGTGATTAAAATGTTTCAATGTGGTATGGGACACTTTGGAATGTTTAAATATTATTTTCATTTAGAATGTTATAATGATATTTCAGTAGAATTTCCATTCATCAATGTCAAAAAGCCTCATTGTTACTTATCCTCTACTAGGGATTGATAAATCTACATTCTTTATTACATATGGATATTTGATAAAGAATATTAATTATTAATTAAATCAATTACTCGATATAATAATTTCTTTGGACTGACAATGACAGGTGGGGCCAAATATTTACATAACCCCTCAATGTATCGATAGGTTCTCATGAGACAAATATGTTTGAAAAATTATATGGTTTTTTATCCATATTTTTATATCATCTTGTGAATGTTCTTGATGGTATAGTTTTTCATGTACCTCAAACATGATGTCCAATAATTAATAATCTCCCTCATTTTTTCTGTGTTATTATTTATCCATGAGATTCTCCATAGACATATCTAAGGATTCATTTCATTATAAGATTATTTATTTAATGTCTTATTCTTTAGTCATTTACCTTTCCATATTTATTATGTCTTATCTAGTTGTTTAAATGGAGAGTGTGTACCTTTACTTACCTTTCCATATTGATTTATTCATTATTTATTATGTTTAACTTACCCTTACTAAGTATTTGAGCTCACGCTTATCTTGTTTGCTCTACCCTTGTTATGAATAATAAATCTTTGAATAATATTTAGAGGGTGATTTTTATTTCATTTTATTATGTATCATCCTGTATTCTCTGTTTCCCAATGTGTTATGGGTATCATGTATGAAATATCAATTTACAAGATTGCTAAACTGGTTGGTCCTTTAATATTTTATTCCTTATAATAATGCCAATGTAATAAAATAATGAACAGGCTTAGGGATTATACAGTCAAATCAATACATTTGGTATCAAATAAATTTTATATACAACATTTGAAACTATATTCACAAAATGTATATTTGGGAACATACTCCTATGAATCAACTCCATTATAAGTCTATATATATGCTAATGACAATTGATAATCTAGGTAAAACCTACAGACATATAGACTGAGAATAATATTTAATGATTTAGACATATTATAGATGATTCTTCATGACTATATCACTATTATTAGAGTTATTCACATTGTTCTTTGAGTTTTCGTCAATGGTTGTAATTAGAAAGATTATACAATAATGGTTATACCACTAATGATGAAGATAAAACAAGATACAAATGAAAGGAATGAGGTATTGAAGAATAAGATGTTGAATTGTAGTTAATGGTTTAAGAGAGAAGTGTAATAGTTAAAGTTATTGTATTCTGTATTGAAGAATTATTTCATCATTGGTGTAATAGTCATAAGAATCATGAGATATATAAGGATTGTACTGTAGTACTTATTCTTTAAGTATTTGCAATAATGCATGTTTTCATTAAGTTTTTAAGGTGATCATGGTTTTCAGATATTTTCTATGTGAAAATAAAATATAAATTACATTGTTAGTATAATATATTGTTAATATTGAATTTTGAAATTTAGTAACCTTATTTTACTGTGAATTTGGACAGATGTGTTCTGGATGAGTCTTAAGGTTGAAATTTTTTAAGTTGAACATTGGATATTATTGTTTGAGGTTAAAGTATGATTCATCATATTGGATGACATATGATAAAAAAATTGTTTTAATAAACATTTAAAGGTTGTAGGAATGACTTTTTCATCTTATTATCCATAAAAGTGATTCAAGCATGAAAAATTCATCTTGAACATTCACTTCCATGTGTAAGGGATGATGTAAAAATAGATCTAAGAAAAACCAAATGATGATAATTTTATTATGAAATGAAAATTAATCAGGTAATATTTTTTTATCAAGTTCTAATCTAAATATTAAAATAATCCATCAACTCTAGGAAGAATATTTTGAAGAAAAAACATTATTTTTAAACACTTATTACTATGAAATAAATGGTATTTTAACAAATAAAACATTTATGGGTTTTTAGGGTAAACTTTATAATTACCATGTTATCTATTGCTCTCCATCATAATTTGATAGTTATATTTCTCTTCCATGTCCATGTTTTCACATTTTGCTAAAGTTATCCTCTTCGAAAGCCTACTTTTGTGGTGACATTCACATTTGAATTTCCATCTCTTAAGAATATATATTATGAACACTATTTAAGATGTGGGTTTTTAAACAATAGTTCTTTAAAATATTAAACACTATATTACCGAAAGAAATTCTAAATTATGAATAAATAATTTAATTAAGCTAGGGAGAGTGTAATACCACTAAATTTTAATATATGAACTTTGTGTCCAATAGCGTGTATGACACACAACACCAATCATAGAAAGAAATATAACATCTTGATACTTTATAACATATTTAATGTTTTAAATAAATATATTCTATATATTATAGTGCACACAAAACTGAGTTACCATGCATTACATGTAAGAATGATTTTCTTCAATGGCTTGTGTTACACGAAAGATCGAGTTTTAACGAACAAAAATTTATTATTAAAACATTTTTATTTAATATAACAGGATATAAGATATCCATTAAATTATCTATTATGAATAGTATTAACTATATTTTGAAAATATATAGTAAAATTCATTGGTTACCAATTAATTAGAAACAAATATAGAAACTAAATTAATATAATATAAATATTTTTATAATAACCTATTTTATTCACTTAAAAGAGTTTTACGTTAATTAATTACTATTAGAGGATGATTTTAATGATATATATATATTATTAAATAAAATATTTTTGGTATTCAAAGAATATATTTTATTATCATAAGATAGGAACAAACCTAATATCACACATAAAAACCTATATTTTTTTAAAACCGGTTTTACCACCATTTAATGGAGAAACTATTTTAATTGTTTTTGAAATTTTTATATATTATATTTTAACAAATAAAATCCTTAATTTAAATTAGAATATAAAAAATTACATTGGTTTAATATTTGGTATTTTTCAGGTAAGTTTCATTTTATGATGAATAGTTATTTAATATTTCACTTTAATTGAATACAACTTTTTCATCTAAATAATTTATAGTGTTAAATTATATTTTTAATTTGTTTTAAAGTATAATTAGAATAAATTTTTTCTAAGTTAATTTAATTTAGGTCATTGAAATAAATTTCACATTTAATTTGGATATAAAAACTTTTTAACCTTTTGTCAATTTTCACTTTAATTAACCGTTTTCTCATTCCATCAATGAGATTAATTTTAAATTAATTACATAAACTTTTTTGTTTTAAATTTTGAAAAATATATTCCTTATTTTCAATCATTGATCGAATATTCTTTAAATATTTTTATTCTATTTTTGAGGAATATGAATAGTAAATTCAGAAATATTTTAATTACCATTATTAAGTGTAAATTAGGCAATTATGAGTAAAATTAATATTATAAAGACTATAAAATTATCCAAAAACATTCCCTAATTTAATTGGATGAATTTTTTCGACTATAAATATCCTTGTACTAAATTTATAAACAATGAAAGAAACTTGTATGAGAGTATGACATTTATAATATTATATTCAATGAATAGTCAATTTATTACACTTGTTTTTAATAAGTGATATATTTTTGATATGGGGTAATATAATGGATGTGTTCAGCTATAAATAATTTTTATAAGTATAAAATGTTTATCTACATCATGGTATTTTATTTATAATATTTAGTGATAAAATAGTTACTTAAATGGTGATATATTGATGATGAAAAAATTGATTGATTAATGTATGAATCGAATAATTTATACTAAATATATTAAAATAAATATAATTTCATATAATTAATTTCATCCATGAATTTCATCTATTATATTTACATTTCAGTGATTAATTAAAAATATTGGTTTGAATTTATCTTTTCTTTATTATATATCTAAAAAGTTAATTAATGAATAGTGTAAACACTGACATTATTGATATCTAAAAATATTAATATTTTATTAAATGATATAAAATTGATAAAAACCCAGAATTCATCAAAATTATTTTCCTAAAGTTAGAAACTTTATATATGAATCATTTATGGTTTTTTGTAATTTTATCATAACTAAATTAACCTTCAAATAATAAAAACACATGTTGTCACGGTAAGAGTTGATGGGTTTAAAAAGGTGTTAAAACCAAAATATAAGGGTATAAAGAAGTATAAAACATGTAAATAATTTATTTTATGAAGTATATTAGACCCTTATCACCTTAATATCTAATTGGAGTTATTTAATGGAAACTTTTTTATAAAAATAACTTATATATTATTTAAATCAAAGATAGTTACAAGAGGTCACTCTCTTTGTATTTAATATATTTTATGTGTCTTGACTGGGAAAATACCAAGACATGAAAGAAAAAAAACATATTTTCATATTATTTATATTTTTGCATTATAAGAATTTATTTGGAATTTTTATAAATTATATAACTACATTAAAAGCCTCTTTAATACTAAAATAGTATTTATTTAATTAATAGAAAAATAAAATAATTGGTTTTAAGGGTATTAGTTATGATATATTTGTGATTATTTAATGTGTCTAATTAATTTTATAAATCTATGGGATATGTTATATACGTAATAAATTGTTATATTATTAATACCACATTATATTGGCATATTTAAAATCAAATTAATTTAATAGTATCAAATTTGACAATAATGGTTCATTATTGAATTCATATTTTATTAAATTACTTAAAAATATTAAAAATATTAAATATTTTAAAATGAAATAATATATGGTTGAAATTTGATTCGGATATTCATTTTTTACATATTTGTAAGTATTTTTCCCTAGAATATCCTAATTATATTTTAATATTCTCAGGACTTCAAAAAGTGCCCCTCACCTCAATTTTAAAAGGGCACCTCCTCCCTCACTTCCCAAACCATTTTGAGCCATATATCTCTAAAAACCCTTCCCATTTCCCATAAAACATTCTTACTTACTTTATAGAGTTTTTGGTCCTTCTAATAGATCTACCTTATATCACTTAAGAATATATTAAAGGAAGTCCACCGAAGAAGAGGTAATTGTCTTTGTCGACTCTTTCAACTCTGTTTCTTCCTCTACTTACTCTTCATATGTTATTCCCATGATAAATTAATTTCTCCAGTATCATCTATATTCTTATATTTTATTATGATTATCGTAAAACCATATTCCATCTTTAATCCAACCAATGAAAAATGAAAACACCACACATTCGTACGTATGACTTACCATCTCTATGCTGTGGTGTAATCTATTTTTCATCATCACTTTACATGGATGTGTATAATTATGGAAATAATTTATATCTATTGTAATTATAAAATTATAATAATTATTTAATAATTAATATATCATCCACTTCCTTACCCTTTCGCTATTAAGAGAATGATATCTTCACTCATGCATATGTATGACCTTTCATATTTACAACGCGATGTGATTCATTTTCCATGTTCACAATTAAATTATGATTATAAAATAATATAAAATAAACATATATTATATATATGTACTTAATAAATTTATCGATATGATAGAACTATATCCTATGTATAATAACAGAGACTCGCACAACAAAACATGCATATGAAAATGAAGCAATTAACACCCAAAACAATGATAATAATCAACAAGTGGGTGATAAAATAATATAAGAAGATCGTATATGATATCATAAATATGAATAAGGTTATGATATAAATTAATAACATGAATTAAACCATTATAAATGATTTTACATCACATACAACTAAAAATTAAGTGTGAGGTAAGGGATTTCATCTCAATTTCATTTCATTGAGGAATATTGAAAGGTTATGCACCTAGATTCTTTTCTATTATGTATATGATACCTTTTCACATGTTATATCATGAATATCCTTATTTTAATGATATTATAAGTTTCATTATTTGTTATTACTTCTTGGTAATTATGATTCAAATGTTTCAAAGTAGTATGAGACACTTTTGAATAATTAATTATTATTTTCTATAAGAATATTTTAATGATATTTCAATAGTATTTTCATTCATCAACATAAAAAACCCATTATTGTTACTTATCCTCCACTAGGGAATTATTTATAAATCAATATTATATATTCAATGTGGATATTTGACAAGTAATATTAATTATTAATTAATTCAATTACTCAATATGAGGAATCCTTTGGACTGGAAATGATGTGTGGGGCTCGTACATTATATTACCCCTTGATGCAGTAATAGGTTCTCATCAGAAACATAAGTTTCCCTAATTAAATCCGGTTCTAACCAAATTTTTAAATCTTCTTATGAATGGTCTTGAGGGTATATGTTTTCATGTGCCTCAAACATGATGCCAATAAATAATTATTTCCTTTATTTAGACTTAGTTATTATTTATCCATGATATTTCTCATCGACATATCTATAGATGAGTTTAATTCTAATATTATTTACTTAATGTATTTTTTTTTATGTTATTTAACTTTCCATATTGATTATTCCATATCCCGTTTTTTAAATAGAAATTCGGTTTAGTTATTTACCTTTCCATATTGATTTATTCATTATTTTTTCTTTTTTACTTTCCCTTAATAAGAATTCGATCTCACCCGTATTTTTTATCTTTCCCAAGTTTATGAATAATTAATCTTTGAATGGGATTTCAAAGATTATATTTATTTTATTTTATTATGTATCATGTTTCTATTTTCTACTTCCCAATGTTTTATGTGTATCATGTATATAATTTGGTTTTTTTATACTGTTATCCTGATCGGACCTTCAATATTTCATTACATGTAATAATTCCAATGTAATAAAATAATTCACCAAATCCAGACTTATGGGGTCAGGGAATTAAAAAACATAAAAAATATTTCAACATGTTTACTTTAAAACCCCTAATTGTCATCCCATCTGTTTGATTAAATTTTAATTAATTTATTCCCCTTTATCTTATTAGAGTTTTGAAATAATAATTCCATATTTGGAATTAGAATAATTTATAATTTATAATATGTTCCACATAGTTTTTTAAAAAAAAAGTAAATATAATTAAAATTAATTACAGCGATTAAGTGAAAAATTAGATTAGCAAGGGACTAAACCTTAAACATCAAGGACAAAATAACCTACAAAATTATCCAAATTAATTTTAATGTTCATATATAGACCCTATCATCCATTTTATATAATTTGGTCCTATATCGGATCCATGTGATATGGGAAAAACATGTGTGGAGTTCCATTTTAAAAAATTAACAAGAATGTCACTCCTCCTCCACTAAAAAAAGGCACTCACCCCTACCACTTTTTCATACCTATCATGCCAGTATTCCTTAACCATAATCTGGTCAAATAATCTACCAAAATCCCTCCCCTAAACCCAAAATCATCCCTTTGGTCAAAAATCAAACCAAGGAATCCTTTTGGTATAAACCTTTGGAGTTACTCCAAAAAGAGGTAAGCTTCTTCAATGATCACTCTAATTTTATTTCCTTCTCCACCCCTCGAATATTCATATTAAATTATGATATAAGAAAATCAATATAATAAATATATTTTGTAATGTCCCGGTTCTGGGTGCCACTCAATGGGTGCCCCGAACCAGGTTCGCCACGTGACCTCAAGAGCATTTCCCTAAATGCCAGAGGCTGCTGACTAGCAGAGAGGGCCCAGGTCTGATAGTGGGGAAACTATACCCTCATTTGTCAAAGTGAAGCACAACAAAATTGAAATAAAACATACAACAATCAACGGAAGTAGTAAACATTCATATATAACTGAAAGGTATAACTGATAACAAGAGAACCAACAGTCATATATATATGAGAAGATGCAGTATGTGACTATTCTATAAAACAACCAGAACATGTTATAAATCAATATAGTATAACAAAATACAGAGTACAACAAAACTAAATAAAACAGCTGGCAGCGACATCGCGTGCCTAGGCTCGGTCCCATGCCCTCCTACTCTTAAACAAACGTCAAGTACCTGTATAGGGACTCTTTCCCCTATCCACTCCTGCAGAAACATAATCTGTTTGGGCCTAAAAGCATGACCCAAATAGGGTGTGAGAAATATATCTCAGTAGGCACCCACCAAAGGCCCGTGCCCAACTGCGTGTAAAACATGCAACAACAGGGTGCATTAGTAAAATGCAATAAAAGTAAGCAGTACCAAAAGTAACTAATGTTTCCAATTATATTTCCATTTTAATATCCTTTTAATAATTTAATTTAAAATATAACCACAGTGAATATTCTATGTAACCAGCTAATTTCCTCAGACACGTAACCTATACCCTCAGGTAAAGAGTATACAACACAAGAATCTGCCCTCAGGCATAACAGATTTTTCCCTCAGGAGTAGGTAGTGTCGGCCACAGACACAAAATCAGTTCCCACAGGCACGGAAGAAGTTGCCCTCAGACCAAAATAACTATTACCCTCAGGCTAAATAGTGCAGTACCCACAGGCAAATCACAACAATTCCCTCAGGATAAACATGTAATTGGGCCATTCCCAACATGTAAACAATAAGTAAATAAGAAATTCCTCTCGAGGAAGTTCTATAATTACAACATAAAGGCATATCCTCGGGTATCCGGCCAAACGGCTAAACAGTGGAACACACCCCCAGGGTGGTTCCAGATCCAAGAAATGATCCCAACCACCATTTTAATATCATATTTAATTACCTATACAAGTCTATGTATTAAAATAGCTATGGCCTCAGCCACACGACGCCCCCAACATGGGTTCGTGGCACAAAAACCCACAAATCACACGATAGTTGGAAAAAAACACCAAGCCACCTACCTTATATGCCAACGAGTGCTATACGCGAACGTCGATTCCAGAAACACCCAATTACGACGTAGATCTGATGAAGAAGAAAAACTGCTTAACCTCGAATAACTCCCGAAAGGGAAATAATTGGTAAGAAACATGATAGGAGAAGAGAGGTCTTACCCGTGCGGTTCCAATGAGATCGTCCGAGGAAAAAATGGATTCGGGACATGCGCTCAGCGGATCTTCGAAGCTCCGTCCCTCCCCTCTAGCTCCTTCTTCTATTCTAATCCTTCCCTGTGAACAGGGGAGGCTATTTCCCATTTTATGCGAAAAAAACAAAGTACACAACATGTACATCCAAGTACACGGTATGTACTTCCTTCATTTAACTGTTCATCTGACAGCACCACCACACTGTTCATCCGTCGACATGAGTACAGGACATGTACTCATGAGTACAAGGCATGTATTGTCACCCAGCTGGCGGCTACTCCACTGCCTTACTATTTTGGTCTGCCGACTGACTACACAGTGTGTAAAGGACCACTACATGGCGTGTAGTCGGTTCCTACACCCTTCGTTGCTGACATGGCTACACGCCCCGTGTACCCATCCCACACGGCCAAAAGTACACGACGTGTGGAAAAGTACACGGCGTGTAGTTCCAAAATTTAGGATTTTTCCCCATTTTCCGTATTTTCTCAAAAACACTTAAGGAAAAGACAAAATAAGAAGCTCGTACCTCAAAACTAAGAACCGGGTTCTTACAAACTTCCCCCCTTATAGAAATTCGTCCTGGAATTTCCCTTCCAAGGGTGGCAAAGATAAAGCTGTGAACAACTCCGACCACTGAGCACGTACATCGGTCTCCTGCTCCTAGGTTTCGTCCTATGCTCGGCCATGCTGTCACAGCACCCGTACGAGAGGAACTGACCGGCCTCGGAGAACCATCATGATCCTATCAACGATACTAATCGGATTCTCCTCAAAGGACGCATATGCTTCCAGCTCAACCTCCTCAGAATGAAAGACGTGGGATAGGTCTAAATGATAGCGACACAACTGAGACACATGGAAGACGTCATGCATTGCTCGATACCGCTACGGTAACTGAAACCGATAGGCAACCTGCCCGACTCTCTCCAGAATCTCAAACGGCCCCACATACCTCGGTGAAAGCTTACCCTGTCTCCTGATCCGTTTGTGTCCCAGCCTCGGCGAGACACGCAAGAAAACCTGATCCCCGACCACAAACTCCAAAGGTCATCTGCGGCGATCAGCATAAGATTTCTGACGAGACTGGGCGGTAGCCATCCGCTTCTGAATCAACTGGACCAGATCAGAAGTCTTATGCACGAGCTGTGTTCCCAGTAAATCTACCTCACCTGCCTCTAACCGGCACAAAGTTGATCGGCATGGCCTACCATATAAATCCTCGTATGGTGCCATCTCGATAGTTTCCTAAAAACTATTATTATAGGAAAAATAGACCAAGGGTATATGCTTATCCCAAGAGCCCCCAAACTCCAGGACGCATACATGTAGCATGTCCTCTAGCACCTGTATCGTACGCTCTGACTGGCCATCAGTTTGAGGGTGGTATGTTGTGCTCAGAAGCACCTGTGTACCCAGTGCCCTCTGAAAACTCTTCCGGAAACAATATGTAAAGAGGGCATCCCCATATGAAATGATGGAACGAGGGACCCCATGATGATGTATGATCTCTCAGATATACAACTTACTGAGCTCGGATACCCCGAAGGTCTCCTTGATCGGAAAAAAGTGAGCTAACTTCGTGAGTTGGTCCACAACGACCCATACGACATCATTTCCTCGAGGTGACCTCAACAAACCAGTCAAGAAATCCATTGCGACATCATCCCATTTCCACTCTGGAATGGGTAACTGCTGTAACATCCTAGCTGGTCTCTGGTGCTCCACCTGCACCTACTGACAGGTGGAACACCTCGTAACAAAACCAGCTACATCTCTCTTCATACCTAGCCACTAATACTGACGCCTCAAGTCACGGTAAATCTTGGTAACCCCGGGATGAACTGCCCAAGCTAAAGCATGAAACGCCTACATCATCTCCTTGCGTATATCCCCTGGAAACCATACTCATCCATGGAAACGAAGTACCTCATCATCGCCTATCGCCCAACCGGGTGGAGGGTCCTCACTTACCACCGACTCCCGTAGAACTAGGACTTCTGAATCAGATAGCTGTCTCATCCTCACTCTGTCCAGGAGGGTAGATGTCATAGCTAACGAGGAAAGATAGGTATGCCCCTGACTTTTGTGCACCTCCAGATGCATCTCAGAGAACAAGGCCATAAGGTGCTACTCACCACTGGCCTTATGCACAGCCTGTGTCTAAGTCTTCCTGCTCAGTGCATCATCTACTGCATTACCTTTACCAGGTGTATAGGAAAGCTCAAAATCGAAGGATTGTAGGTATTCGACCTACCTCCTCTGCCTCAGATTCAAGTCACGCTGAGTAAATATATACTTGAGACTTTTGTGGTCGGTGAAAACCACAAAATGCTTTTCCAATAGATAATGTCTTGAACAGCGCAACGCATGCACAAATACAGCCAACATGATATCATGTGTCGGGTAACTCCTCTCATGTGGCCTCAAATTCCAAGACCCGTACACAACAACTCGATCTCCCTACATCAACACTGCTCCCAGCCCAATACCTGATGCATCATAGTAAACTGTATAGCTCTTACCCTGCTCTGGGAGTATCAAGATTGGTTCTGAGGTCAACCTTCCTTTCAGGTCCTGAAAATATTCCTCGCAAGCTTCCGACCAAACGAACTTAAAACCCTTTTTAGTCAGACCCGTCAACGGTGCTACTAAGCGTGAGAAGTCCTGTATGAAGCGTTTGTAGTAACCAGCCAGCCCCAAGAAACTCCGTATTTCAAACATGTTCTTAGGTTGCTCCCAAGAAACTGCTGCTCTTAACTTCTTTGGGTCCACTAAAACTCTTTCCTCTGAGATAATGTGACCCAGGAAGTGAATCAGATCCATCCAAAAGTGGCACTTTGAGAGCTTAGAATATAGTTGATGCTCTCTCAGTGTACTCAATACGATCTCAAAATGGGTGGCATGGTCGTTTCAATTGTGAGAGGACACCAAGATTCCGTCCACGAATAATACCACAAAATAATCCAGATACGGATGGAACACACGATTCATGGGATCCATGAAAACTATTGGTGCGTTCGTGAGTCCGAACGGCGTAACCAAGTACTCGTACAGACAATATCTTATCTGAAAAGCTGTAAGTGGTATATCCGATGGTCTTACGTGCAGCTGATGATATCCAGATCTCAATTCAATCTTTGAGAACACTCGTTCTCCTCTAATCTGATCAAAAAGATCATCTATCCTCGGCAAAGGATATCTGTTCTTGACCGTCAACTATCTCAGCTTCCGATAATCCACACGGAGTCTGAGGGTACCATCCGCCTTCTTCCCAAAACAGACAGGAGAACCCCATGGAGAAGTACTGGGTCAGATAAAACCCTTCTCCTATAACTCCTCTAACTGCCTCTTGAGCTCCTGCAGCTCTGGTGTAGCCATCCTATAAAGAGGAATGGACACCGGTGCTGCTCCTGGCATGAGCTCAATAGAGAAATCCAGCTCTCACTCTGGAGGTAGACCTGAAAAGTCGTCTGAGAATACATCCTTGAAATGATCAAATACTGGAGGGAAATCTGTCTGAAAACTCCTCTGATCATCCAGATATAATCTAGAAATCTGGGTTGTGACTCCACCTCGCCCATGATGCTCTGGTCTAGCTCGATTGGCCTGAACATCCCATTCGCTCTTGTATAGAAACTCTCCACCCTCTAGTGATGTGAAACACACCCTGTGACGATATCGGTCTAAAAAGGTCAGAAAGGAACCAACCTGTCCATCCCAAGAATGACGTCATAACTCATCATCTCTAATACATAGGGGTCCCAAAGAAAGTGACACCCACCTACCTCAAGGGGGCACTCCTTGCACTGACGCACACCAGCCATCCTAGTACCCAACGGAGTGTCTAACATCATGATATCAGAAAAAGTAGAAACACCGAGTCCAAGGCTCTCCACAATGGGTACATATATGAAACTATGTGTAGCACCCATATCGAAAAGTACTGAAGATAAAACAGAAGCTACTAGAATAGTACCTATGACTATAGAAGGTCCGGGATCCTACTCCTGCTGGGTCTGTTGCACTGCATATTCATGCCCAGTGCTGCGGCCCTGCGACATAGCCTGACTACCCTGAGTTGTCCCGCCCTACTACCTCTAAGATCCTGGTGTCTGGATACCACAACTACGACCACCATCTTTTCCTGCACGCACTGACGTATTACATTTCCCTAACTAGTAAGAAGCCACTGGTCCTTCTCCCGCACACAGAGTTTGCAAAGAACCCCTCTCACTAGCCACTGGTGTAAATTCCCTACAGAAGCGTTGTAGATGACCCATCTTGCCGCAATCTCGACACTCCACGGGGTCTCGTGGACACTGTGGCCTCTTGTGCCCCTCTCTACCACACTGGTAGCACATGAACTGGCCACCTGAAGCATTCTTATGACTGGTACTGCCACCCTGAGAGAAGTCCATCTGTCTCTTTCTCTTGCTAACAGAAATAGTACTAGTAACTGGTGCTGAACCGCCTAGACCCACACCATTCGATTCCCACAGGTTCCTCTCTGTAATCAGCACCTGGTTCAAAATAGCATGTACAGTAGGAAACCTGAACACATTCACCAGTGCTAGGATTTCATAATGATGACCATCCTCAAAACATCTGGCTCTCAACGTCTCATCATCCACCAGCACGGGTGCAAAATGCTGAAGCTCGGTGAAATGAGCAGAATAGTACATCACCGACATAGCACCCTGCTGCTGATTCATGAACTCTTGAGCTCTATATGCCCTCAACATCTTTGGAATGAATAAATCATAGAAGACTACATGAAAGTCTTCGCACTCCATGTCCCTGTGATGCTCTGACTGGGTGGTAACATCCCACCACCTCTTGGTGGAATCACATAGCATGTAAGTCGTGAGTTTGACCCTCTGCCCTAGAGGTGCCTCAAGATGCTCAAAAATAGTATGCATCGACCCCAACCAAGACTCCGCAGCCTATGGTCCACCATCCCCTGAAATTGTAGGCGGATGCTGCTGCTGGAAGATACACGTCATCTCGTCCATAGATGTGGCAGCCTGCGGTGCTCCCTGAAAGGTCTGCATGAACCGCATAAAGCTTTCACGAAACTATGCCTCCACGCCTGTGTCCGGTATAACATCTGGCACTGCATCTGGCTCTGCTGGATGATCAACTGGTAGCCCATGGCCCACCATCTCTGGAGTATAATCGTTTCCGCTCTCCTGGAAAACAACGTGCGGTCGTCTAGGCGGCATGAAACTACAAGGTCAAAAACATACCTTAGATTCAATATTATCAAGACTGAAAGCGAAGGAACCACAAAGGGAACAAGAGGAAGAAGGAATTTCAAGATTTTCAAAACAAGACTACACAGCGTGTACAATGACTACACAGCGTGTACTTGACTTCCCTTCCCTTTCCTGGGTCCTTCTACACGGCTGAGCCACACGACTCCTGTTGAAAAAAAACTACACGACGTGTATATAATTTACATGGTGTGTATGGTGTTATTTTCCAACTGCCTGTGTTGTTTGTGACACGACCGACTACTCGGCTTGACACTATACGGCGTGTTACACACGCACACGACGTGTACACTACCCCATTTCCCCAGCCACACGGTTAAGTCCACACGGTCTATTCTCGGACAAGAAAACACGGCGTGTCCTATAGGTACACAACATGTTAAAGGAGAGGTGACACTGACCTGTGTTGTTAGTTACATGGCCGAGTCCCCATGCAACACTACAAGGCGTGCACATAATTGACACGACATGTATGTCTTATGGTCTACTCCGTCCGTGTTGTTAGTTACACGGTTGGACTCTAGGTTAACACTACACGACGTGTATATAAAGTACATGGCGTGTTTTACCCAAGCTCTTCCCCTACCCCGTGTCTCCGCCCACACGGTTTGTGACACGGGAAGAGACTACACGGCGTGTACTCAGAGTACACGGCGTGTACTTAAGAAGTTTTTCTTTTTCTTCTCGAATAGAAGGCCATACATGGTGTGTTCAAAGTAATACATGGCGTGTATACTAAATTTCTAGACAGTATGCCTCAGAAACTTCCCTGGAACCCAGAAAATACCGAAAAACAACACCTAAGTGTCAAATTCTTCCCCGTGAGGGCCCATACTCCCCACAAATCAAAGTTTGACTTCTTATCTGTGTTATAACAAAATAACCAGTCAATGAAACACCAAATTTCAGTCAATAAGGGCCCATACTCACCAGAGACCAAAGTTTGGCGTTCATTCTATAAATAGAATCAAATAAAATTACCCTATCATGCAACAAGTATTTTATCAAGCATCTATCACAATAGCATGCTTTTCTAGCACAACAACTATCACAACAACATGCAATTTCTAATGCACCCAAATGGGAAACTATGCATGGGATGTGATTTATAGCATGTGCCTATATGATGCATGAGAAGGAATACCCTCATCTCATCGAGTTTCAACTAAATAGAACCCACAGACAAAATATAAATAGCACAATACAAGTGCGTCACCAAATGGTGAAATCAAATAAACTGTAAATTGTAAAATCATTAAAATTGAAATTCGAGGTAAATTGGATTTTCCCTATACATGGGTTAGCTACGCCCAGGCAAAACTAATTACCAACTACCGTTTTTATTATCCTTGACTACTGCTCCAAATAACAATTCAACGAAAAGAACTCCTTTGATACCACTTTGTAACGTCCTAGTTCCGGATGCCACTCAACGGGTGCCCCGAACCCGGTTCTCCACGTGATGTCAAGTGCATTTCCCGAAATTCCAGAGGCTACCTATCACGACCCGTCCTCGGGGCCCGTGCTGTGACTACCCCAAGCCCGCCTTCCATAGGCCAGGGGCTGGCGACTAGCACCAAAGGCGTAAATCCCGATAACTGGGAAGGCATTGCCTTTATGAAAGAAAACAAGCACCACAGAGTAAATCGGAAACAAAACACTAAGTACAAAAGAAATGATGAAAAGTAAATGGGCCAGAATACAAAACCAAAAAGAAGTACAACTACAACTGAACAAGGTACAATAGCAAAAAGACAAACAGATGGAAGAAGGAAGCAGCTCCTGGGTCGTCCTCCTCAGATCCTACCTGAAGGGTAGGTACAGATAGCCTCCTCCACGCTCTCGTCCGTCAACCTCCTCTGTGTGTCGTCTCGTCGTGTAGTACACCTCTGGGTACTGAATCGTCGTGTATTCCACCTCCGGGTACTGACTCTTCATGTAGTCCACCTCCGGGTACCGACCAGTCCTTGAACACTCGGCCTCCGTCAGCACTGCCCGTCGTCTGCAACGAACACAACGAGGTGCGAGCATAGCCCGTGTAGGGGTGAGTATAACGATACTCAGTAGGGACCCCGAGACCCTCAAGGTCTCACTAAACCAACAAGGATAACCACAAGAAGATCTCAACAGATAACATCTACTTAGATATATGCCCATACATATACCTAAGTTATCAAGTAACCCATCTCAATCATGAGGAAACACAAGGATCAAAAGTCTCATCTAAAACCAGGATTTTCATTATCGAAACCATAACTGATGAAGAGCTCCGTCTCTAGAGTGTACAGGGGTCCTGTCACGACTCCGAGGTACTGCTCACTAACCTAAGACTGCTGAGGTACTCCTCCTGTCGAGTACCGCGGGCCTGCCACCTCACACAACAGTGCTTCCCGCCGGGTCTGCCACCCAACACAGTAGTGCTCCCACCTCATAGCCTACAGAGGTACTCCTCCTATCGAGTACCACGGGTCTGCCACCTCAAATAGTAGTTCTCCTATGCTGTGGGTCTGCCACCTCACAAAGTAGTGCTCCCCACTGGGCTACGTAAGTCACTCCGAATCGAATCGGACAAGCAGTCTTCAGGTCTCTGCCGGCTATACGGTCTCCGTACTCCGTACGCTCGTCTCTAGGAGGGTCCGCACCACGAGCCACAAGTCGATACTCCAAGTATCTCAAAGTCCCACAAAGAAGTATCACAATGGACCGCCTCGTCATAGGGGTCTCAACGCAATAGACAGCGCGTCAATCGGACGCCCGGTCTGTGAGTTATTAGCCTTTACGTCCAAGGGGCCCGGTTGGTTTCGTGAGCGAACCAACCCCGGACGTATCTCAACTATACCCCGAACTCTCATAGGGTATTCTCATAGGGACCGTTTCTCAACGTGATCACCAACGCCGCTGACGGTTCGTCAAACGGACGTCTAGTCTGAAAGATAACAGCTTTTCCGTTCTAGGGGCCCGGTTGGATTTCGGGTGCGATCCAACCCGGACACTACCAACTGTATCCAAAACTCAGGCGAAGTATGCCAAAAGTTCCGTCTCATTAAGAGGAATTCAACGAAACAGACGGCGCGTCAATCGGACGCCCGGTCTGTGAGTTATTGGCTTTTTCGTTCCAGGGGCCCAGTTGGTTTCGTGATCGAACCAACCCGACCGCACTCCATCGGCATCCAAACCTCGAGCGGAGTAATCCAAAAGATCCGTCTCTCTTAGAGGATTCCATCAAAGTCGACGGCACGTCAATCGGACGTCCGGAGCTCAAGATATAAGTGTTTCCGCTCCGAGGGCCCGGTTGGTTTCATATCTGAACTAACCCGGCCAAACCCAAAGTAATCCGAAACCTTGAGTGCGATATACCGAAATGACCGTCTCGATCCAAGGATCGCGTTGCCGCTGACGGCGAGTCGTTTGGAGTCCTGTAGCTCAAGTTACGGGCATTTGACCGAAAGTGGCCCGAAAACGGGGGGTCTGGGCCCGGGCCGACCCGGCCCAGCCCGGCCGGGTCCGGCCCGACCGGCCGGCTGCGGCTCGGCCAACGTGGCCGAGCCGACACGCGGGCGGGGCGCGCGGATCCCCCGCCCTTCGCCACTGATTGAGGCCGGCGGTTCCCCGACCGCCCCTTTTCCGGCGGCGCGCCGCCGCCGCCTTCCGCGGTCCACCGGACGCGCTCCGGTGGTCCGTTCTTCCTGTCGTCTTCGCCTATGGTCCCCCCGGGACCCCATCTTCACTGCACATGGATTCAAACGCCCAAACGGCCTGCTTCGTCATCGCCCGTCAATCCGCACGTCAAAACAAAACGTGTTGCCTTCGTGGTTCTCCGGCGCGATGCGACGGCACCGCGCCCTTCCACCGTGGCCCCGCTCTGGCCGTGGTGTCTACGATTTATTTTTCGACGCGGCGCGACGACGTCGTGTCCTCGTTCAACTCCTCGGTGTGGCGCGACGGCATCACGTAATATTTGCCGTGTGATTTTTACGTGGTGCGACGGCACCACGCCATTTCTTCCGAATCACATAAGAAACAACATCAATAATGGAGGAGGGTCGACCGTGTTTGTGCGGTCCGGCCCCTTCTCGTTAGTCGTTAACAATTGTTCGTATTTTCACGAAGAGCGACAAGATAGTATTCACGAATGAAATAAATAAATAAAACCCCTACATTCTTTCCATAAACAGAGGTAAACTTCAAACCCGCAATTAAAACGTTCGCGGATGAACTAGGTAATAAGTTGATCCGTGTTCATTGTTTTCTTTAGGAAGAAAGAAAGAAAGAATTTAAGGGAATAAAATTATTCTCAACATGCCAATCCCCTACCTCGTCGAAGTCGTAGAGTGAGGGTTCGTCGTGGATTTTCTCGTCGCGGAAGAAACGTCGCGGAAGGAGAGTCGTCGGAGTCACGTCGTCGATCTCTGGGGGTTTGGCGTACTTCGTCGGAGGTCGGAGCGTTCTTCGCGTTCTTCGCGTTCTTCGTCGAAGAACGAAGAATTCTCCCTCTGCTCTCCCAAAGGTTTTACACAACACAAACCCCTCAATAAAAATAAAATAATTCCTCAACTTATTTTATTATCAACTTAAGAATTTGAAAAACAAAGGATAAGAAACGATTAATTAATTCGAAGAATTAATTGTAAAACTGAACTGTCCAATTAAATTGGGGCGTTTCTTAACCAGAAAAACGCACGGTTGACTTCGTTTAATAGGGGGTGTGGGTGCGTTACTTAAGGAGAAAAGAAACAGCGGGGCTCATGCGGGCCCCACCTCACAAATATCCTACCAAGTGGGTAGGATATTTTGAATTTCACTCTATCCACTTCAACCCAGCTTAAGTATCTTTTAAGTGGTCTTTAAGCGGCTTTAAGTGAAATAAAATAAAATTTTCATACAACTTTATTTTATTTCTTAGCTTAAACCCCAAAAATTAAAAAGCACAACCGAGCAAATGAAACTCCGAAAGAGGCGTTTCTAAGCAAAAACCGGTGCTGAGATTTCATCGGTGCCCTTGGAATTCGATTCCGAGCACCGATTCAAAAGTTAGAAAAACCTGCTCGTTCGTTCACTGAACGTATCCGAGAAAAACTTCGGAAATTGATTCCGGGCACACCGGGCCTCGGAATCAGGCACCGTCAAAAACTGTGTTCTTGTAAAATTCCAAAGAAAATTTAGGAAAAAAATTTCCCTTGAAATTTTCGGGTCTTTACATTACTCCCACCTCAGGGCTTTACGTCCTCGTAAAGCTTTATCACAAACTAAGGTCACTAAAGCGGTAGAAAGCACGCATCTGAGCTTTTCGCTCCCATGTGCTCACCTGGAGGTTCCTGTACTGTCAAAGAAAGTGCACCCAAGGAATTGATCGTCCCCATAGGACCACCCCTGTCGATCCTCAATCCCCACTGAAACCTCCGTGCATGTCGCCCTATCATCGACGTCCAACTCCCTGAGGTCGATGATGTGCGAAGAGTTGAGCACGTATCTCCTCAGTTGAGATACGTGGAAGCCATCATGCACCAGGTGCAACTGAGGTGGATTGGTCAAGCGGTAAACCACCACGCCTACCCAGCTGAGGACTTAAGAAGGTCCGCTGAACCTTGGAGATAACTTTCCGCTTTGGCCACATCTCCGCAAAACTCGTTGAGGTGAGACCCGTATAAGGATGTGATCGTCAACCTCGAACTCCAGAAGTCTCCAATTCTTGCTAGAATTGAAACTCAAAACAACTGCTGCCATGAGGTTGACCGACTCAAGGGTGATCGGTCGCACCCTACTGTGCATGAGTTTATCCTGTGCTGCCTGGGGTTTCCTTTCCGCCGACCAAGGAAAACCCATCCCGACGTCGTGGTTAAACCACAACCTTTTTGCCTAATACCGTCAATTTGTGTATGAACTGTGATTGCCCAGTCCATACTCAAACCAACGTCGTAAGGCCTCAACGCTACCACCAAGAGATTCCAACTGAAACTCTCGCCACGAGGGTCTGACCACACCGTCGGCGTAAGTGTGATTATCGAGTCTCCTCCCAAGGTATCTCCAGACTTGTGGGTCAAGTCCATGGCTTACCGGAAACTCTAGGTCTGGGACAAGATTTGTGAAAGCGAGGAATGATTCATATCGACTTATGTTACTACAGTAGCTAGTAGTGGACACAGACTGTCCCTTGAATCATTTTTAGGGCCATTGGGTCACAATCCTTGACCGCATGCAGCCGCACTCTTCCTCTGCCCTCCAGCTCCCTTAGCCTAGCGGGGATAACTAAGGCGGGTGGTTGTAGTATGTTAAGATGTACACCACCTGATGCTTCTCTCCTAGATCTACGTATGCCGCTTCGCAGACTCAACTCTATTTAAAGCTTCCTCTTCTTGAAACATTTAACACGCCCAAGTCTCTAAGACTGGTACCGGTTTCCTGTTTCTTACTGTACTATGCAGTATTCATCCGCTCTTGGATGACCTGGAACTTCTCTAGTCTCACAAGAGCTGCTATGATTTCTTCTTTTCCGATAAGAGAAATCCGGTCTCATCCCCTGGATGAACCACATTCGTTGCCTAATACAGTCAATCCTGACATGAATGGTGCATTCATGACATGGATGACGTCGTAAGGCCTCGACGTAACTACCAAGAGATCCAACTGTCACTCTCGCCTCCAAGGGTCGAGTCACACTGTCAGCATCAGTGTGTGGTCACTAGGTCTCCTTCAGTAGAAAACTTGAAAGTGAGGGTCAAGTCAACAATCTTAACCAGGACCACTCAGTATCAACCAAACAAAAGGACAGGAAAGCAAAAAAAGATAATTGTCTTTTTATTTATTGCAGCTCATAGGACAAGACACAAAGCAACTACAGACAAACATCAACAAAACCAGAAGAAACAAGATCAATAGCCTCCAGGTCGGAAGCTAGTCCCGCTCCTGTCCATCTGCTTCCAGATCTCCAAGACCATAGGCCTCAGCTGCCTGAAGCTGAGCTCTCCCATGTCCTCCTGTCCCCTGCGGTCGGGGTGGGCCTCCTGGTAGTGGTGGTGGAAACATCCTGAAGCGTTGTCCACCTCCAGCTGCACGGCCAGCTCCTCTGCCATGGCCGCCTGCTCCTTGCAGTCCGCCCTGATCGAACCTCTGCCTCTGCCTCGGAGGTTCTTCATTTAATTGCTGGTCATCTGCATGGCAGGTCGGACAGTCACGTGCTAAGTGACCAATTCCGCCGCAGGAGTAACACTTCATGGCAGGTCTGGCTCTATCACTTCCCTTGGTGCCTCGCACTACCGACCCTGAGTCATGCGGTCGACCACCTGTAGGTCTGGTCCTCTTGGACCCCTGCGTCATCTGTCTACTTCCCGCTACAGAAGACTCTGCCGCATGCCAGCTAGTGGTGGGTCCTGCTGCTGGAGACTGCTCAGCAAGGAAACACTCCACTAAGAGGGCTCGCTCCAACACTCCTGTCTGCGTCAGAATGTTGTGCGATACAACCGAAGCTCTGATCTCCCGCTTGAGCCCCTGCTCGAAGGTTCGGGCCCTAAAGAACGGGTCCCGTACCATATCTGTGGAGTAGCGCGAGAGGTCCGTGAATCTCGATGAGTACTGCGCCACTGACATGCTGCCCTGTCGCAGCTGAATTAACTCCTGTATACGCACCACTCGAAGGGTGGCTGGTACAAACTCTGCCCGGAACAGGCTCTCGAAGTCTGCCCATAGAAGTGTCGCCTCGTCATGCATCTGAAGCATCAGGCTCCACCATCTGCCTGCTGCTGCCTGAAGAAGGCTGGGAGTAAGGATCACCATGAAATCTGTCAGCGTCCCCACTAGCCTGAAGACTCTCACCACATCCTCCAGCCAATCCTCAACCACCTGCGGGTCCGTCCCTCCCTGAAACCTGGGTGGCCTCTAGCGCTGGAACTCATGCAGTGCACTCAAGCGACGTGTATCCTCTGCTGCTGGGGCTGGTGACATCGGTGGCCCAACGGGTAGTAGTACCGCTGGTGCCTCCACTGGTGCCTCAACTGAGATAGGGCCCTGTACTGAGGCCTCATCGCTCGGCGGGCTGTCAGTACGCACCACTATCGGGGCTCTAGCTGGTCATCCACGGGGAGGCATCCTGAAAGAAACAACGTGACACGGTCAAAAGATTATACCTGGTGAACTGACCTGGTTTGAGCTGTCATTTAAATAAAACTTCTGGAAAACACACACGCAATCAGTGTTTTCATGCACAAAGTCGGAAATCAGTTTTCAGGGTCCTGGTGTATGGATACGTCGGCCGCCCGCACCAACACTGGACTCCCTGAACTTAAAACCACACTTGGTACTCTTAAAACTATTGCTTCACAGAAAGAAACATCAGAGTTATAAGTTTTGCGGTAGAACCGAACTCCTCTGATACCAATTTGTCACGACCCGTCCTCGGGGCCCGTGCCGTGACTACCCCAAGCCCGCCTTCCATAGGCCAGGGGCTGGAGACTAGCACCAAAGGTGTAAATCCCGATAACTGGGAAGTCATTGCCTTTATGAAAGAAAACAAGCACCATAGAGTACAAGCGGAAACAAAACACTAAGTATAAAAGAAATGCTGAAAAGTAAATGGGTCAGAATATAGACTCAAAAAGAAGTACAACTACAACTGAACAAGGTACAATAGCAAAAAGACAAATAGCTGGAAGAAGGAAGCAACTCCTGGGTTATCCTCCTCAGATCCTACCTGAAGGGTAGGTACAAATAGCCTCCTCCACCCTCTCATCCGTCAACCTCCTCTGTGTGTCGTATCGTCGTGTAGTCCACCTCCGGGTACTGACTCGTCATGTAGTCCACCTCCGGGTACCGACCAGTCCTTGAACACTCGGCCTCCGTCATCACTGCCTATCGTCTGCAACCAACACAACGAGGTGCAGGCATAGCCCGTGTAGGGGTGAGTATAACGATACTCAGTAGGGACCCCGAGACCCTCAAGGTATCACTAAACCAACAAGTATAACCACAAGAAGATCTCAACAGATAACCTCTACTTAGATATATGCCCACACATATACCTAAGTTATCAAGTAACCCATCTCAATCATGAGGAAACACAAGGATCAAAAGTCTCAGCTCAAACCAGGATTTTCACTATCGAAACCATAACTGCTGAAGAGCTTCGTCTCTAGAGTGTACAGTGGTCCTGTCATGACTCCGAGGTACTGCTCACTAATCTAAGACTGCTGAGGTACTCCTCCTGTCGAGTACCGCGGGCCTGCCACCTCACACAGTAGTGCTTCCCGCCGGGGTCTGCCACCCAACACAGTAGTGCTCCCCCCTCATAGCCTACAGAGGTACTCCTCTTGTCAAGTACCGCAGGTCTGCCACCTCACATAGTAGTGCTCCTCCTCTGTGGGTCTGCCAACTCACAAAGTAGTGCTCCCCACTAGGCTACGTAAGTCACTCCGAATCGAATCAGACAAACAGTCTTCAGGTCTCTGCCGGCTATACGGTCTCCGTACTCTGTACGCTCGTCTCTAAGAGGGTCCTCTCCACGAGCCAAAAGTCGATACTCAAAGTATCTAAAAGTCCCACGAAGAAGTATCACAAAGGACCGCCTCATCATAGGGGTCTCAACGCAACAGACGACGCGTCAATCGGACGCCCGGTCTGTGAGTTATTAGCCTTTACGTCCCAGGGGCCCGGTTGGTTTTGTGAGCGAACCAACCCCCTCCGTATCTCAACTGTACCCCTAACTCTCATAGGGTATTCTCATAGCGACCGTTTCTCAACGTGATCACCAACGCCGCTGACGGTTCGTCAAACGGACGTCTGGTCTGAAAGATAACAGCTTTTCCGTTCCAGGGGCCCAGTTGGATTTCGGGTGCGATCCAACCCGGACACTACCAAATGTATCCAAAACTCAGGCAAAGTATGCCAAAAGTTCCGTCTCATCAAGAGGAATTCAACGAAACAGACGGCGCGTCAATCGGACGCCCGGTCTGTGAGTTATTGGATTTTTCGTTCCAGGGGCCCAGTTGGTTTCGTGAGCGAACCAACCCGACCGCACTCCGTCGGCATCTAAACCTCGAGAGGAGTAATCCAAAATATCCGTCTTTCTTAGAGGATTCCATCAACGTCGACGGCACGTCAATCAGACGTCCGGAACTCAAGATATAAGCGTTTCCGCTCCAAGGGCCCGGTTGGTTTCGTATCCGAACCAACCCGGATGAACCCAAAGTAATCAGAAACCTTGAGTGCGATATACCTAAACGACCATCTGGATCCAAGGATCGTGTTGCTGCTGACGGCGAGTCGTTTGGAGGCCCGTAGCTCAAGTTACGGGCATTTGACTGAAAGTGGCCCGAAAACGGGGGGTTTGGGCCCGGGCCGACCCGGCCCGACCCCCCCTGGGTCGGCCCGAACCGGGTCGACCCGACCCGGGTCCGACCCGGCTGGGCCCAGCCCGGTCCGGCGCGGTCCGGTTCGGTCCGGACCGACCGGCCGGCCACGGCTCGGCCAGCGTGGCCGAGCCGACACGCGGGCGGGGCGCGCGGATCCCCCGCCCTTCGCCGCTGATTAAGGCCGGCGGTTCGGCGGCCGCCCCTTTTCTGGCGGCGTGCCGCCGCCGCCGGTTGCCGGTGCCGCCGCGCCGGCGTGGCGCGCCGCCGCTGCCTTCCAGGGACCACCGGACGCGATCCGGTGGTCCGTTCTTCCTATTTTCTTCACCTATGGTCCCCCCGGGACCCCATCTTCACTGCGAATGGATTCAAACGACCAAACGGCCTGCTTCGTCGTCGCCCGTCAATCCGCACGTCAAAACAAACTGCGTTGCCTTCGTGGTTCTCTGGCGCGATTCGACGGCACCGCGCCCTTCCACCGTGGCCCCGCTCCGGCCGCGGTGTCTACGGTTTTCTTCGACGCGGCGCGACGGCGTCATGTCCTCGTTCAACTCCTCGGTGTGGCGCGACGGTGTCGCGTAATATTTTCCATGTGATTTCCGTGTGGTGCGACGACACCAGGCCATTTCTTCCGAATCACATAAGAAACAACATCAATAATGGAGGAGGGTCGGCCGTGTTTGTGCGGTCCGGCCCCCTCTCGTTAGTCGTTAACAATTGTTCGTATTTTCACGAAGAGTGACAAGATAGTATTCACGAATGAAATAAATAAATAAAACCCCTACATTCTTTCCATAAACAGAGGTAAACTTCCAACCCGCAATTAAAACGTTCGCGGATCAACTAAGTAATAAGTTGATCCGTGTTCATTGTTTTCTTTAGGAAGGAAGAAAGAAAGAATTTAAGGGAATAAAATTATTCTCAACATGACAATCCCCTACCTCGTCGAAGTCGTCGAGTGAGGGTTCGTCGCGGATTTTCTCGTCGCGGAAGAAACGTCGCGGAAGGAGAGTCGTCGGCGTCACATCGTCGATCTCCGGGGGTTTGGCGTTCTTCGTCGGAGGTCAGAGCGTTCTTCGCGTTCTTCGCGTTCTTCGTCGAAGAACGAAGAATTCTCTCTCTGTTCTCCCAAAGGTTTTACACAACACAAACCCCTCAACAAAAATAAAATAAGTCCTCAACTTATTTTATTATCAAATTAAGAATTTGAAAAACAAAGGATAAGAAACGATCAATTAATTCGAAGAATTAATTGTAAAACATAACTGTCCAATTAAATTGGGGCGTTTCTTAACCAGAAAAAACACACGGTTGACTTTGTTTAATAGGGGGTGCGGGTGCGTTACTTAAGGAGAAAAGAAACAGTGGGGCTCATGCGGGACCCACCTCACAAATATCCTACCAAGTGGGTAGGATATTTTGAATTTCACCCTATCCGCTTCAACCCAGCTTAAGTATCTTTTAAGTGGTCTTTAAGCGGCTTTAAGTGAAATAAAATAAAATTGTCATACAACTTTATTTTATTTCTTAGCTTAAACCCCAAAAATTAAAAAGCACAACCAAGCAAACGCAACTCCGAAAGAGGCGTTTCTAAGAAAAAACCGGCGCTGCGATTTCATCGGTGCCCTCGGAATTTGATTCCGAGAACCGATTCAAAAGTTAGAAAAACCCGCTCGTTCTTTCACTGAACGTACCCGAGCCAAACTTTGGAAATTGATTCCGGGCACACCGGGCCTTGGAATCAGGCGCCGTCAGAAACTGCGTTCTTGTAAAATTCCAAAGAAAATTTAGGAAAAAAATTTCCCTTGAAATTTCCGGGTCTTTACACTACTGACTAGAAGCGAGGGACCAGGTCTTATTGTTGGGAAACAATGCCCTCATTTGTCAAAGTGTAGCGCAGCGGAATTGAAATAAAACATACAACAATCAGCGGAATCAATAAACATTCATATATAACTGAAAGGGATAACTGATAACAAAAGAACCAGCAGTCATATATATATGAGAAGATGCAGCATGTGACTATTCTATAAAACAGCCAGAACATGTATTATATCAATACAGTACAACAAAATACAGAGTACAACAAAACTAAAAAAACAACTGGCAGTGGCATCGCTAGCCTAGGCTCGGTCCCATGCCCTCCTACTCGTCAGCAACAGTCCAGTACCTGTATAGGGAATCTTGCCCCAATCCACACATGCAGAATCATAATCTGTTTGGGCAGAAAATCATGACCCAAACAGGGTGTGATAAATATATCTCAGTAGGCACCCACCAAAGGCCCGTGCCCAACTGCGTGTAAAACATGAAAAACCAGGGTGTAGTAGTAAAATGAAATAAAAGTAAGCAATACCAAAAGTAACTAACTTTACCAGTTATATTTCCATTTCAATATCCTTTTAATAATTTAATTTAAAATATCACCACAGTGAATATTCTAAGTAACCAGCTAATGTCCTCAGACACGTAAACCCCTACCCTCAGGTAAAGAGTATCAAACACAAGAATCTTCCCTCAGACATAATAGATTTTTCCCATAGACGTAGGTAGTGTCACCCACAGGCACAGAATCAGCTGCCCACAGGCACGGAAGAAGTTTCCCTCAGGCCAAAATAACTACTTCCCTCAGGATAAATAGTGCAGTGCCCATAGGCTAATCACAACAATGCCCTCAGGCTAAACAGGTAACCAGTCCATGCCCAACATGTAAACAAGAAGTAAATAAGCAATTCCTCTCGAGGCATTTCTACAATTACTACATAAAGGCATACCCTTAGGTATCTGGACAAATGTCTAAACAGTGGAACACACCCCCGGGTGGATCCAGATCCAAGCAACGATCCCAACCAGCATTTTAATATCATATTTAATTACTTATACAATTCTTGGTATTAAAATAGCTATGGCCTCATCCACAGGACACCCCCAACATGGGTTCGTGGCACGAAAATGCACAAAACACATAGCTGTTGAAAAAACAAACCCCAAGCCACCTACTTTATACACCAACGAGCGTTATACGCGAACTTCAATTCAAGAAATGCCCAATTACGACGTAGATCTGACGAAGAAGAAAAACTGCTTAACCTCGAATAACTCCCGACAGGGAAAGAATTGGTAAGCGACACGCTATGAGAAAAGAGGGATTACTCGCACGGTTCCAATGAGATCGTTCGAGGCCGAAACGGATTCCGGACATGCGCTCGGAGGATCTTCGAAGCTCTAGCCATCCCATCCCCCTCCTTCTTCCATTCTATGCCTTCCCTGTGAACAGGGGAGGCTACTGCCAATTTTGAGTGAAAAAAAACAAATTACACAGCGTGTACTTCTTTCATTTAACTGTTCATCTGGCGGCACTTCCACACTGTTCATCTGTCGGCATGAGTACACAACATTTACTCATGAGTACACGGCGTGTACTATCGCCCAGCTAGCGGCTACTCCACCACCTTACTGTTTTGGCCTGCCAACAGTCTAAACGGCGTGTAAAGGACCACTACACAGCATTTAGTCAATTCCTACAACCTTCTTCGCCGACATGGCTACATGCCCCGTGTACCCATCCCACACTGCCAAAAGTACATGGCGTGTGGAAAAGTACTCGGCGTGTCGTTCCAAAATTTAGGATTTTTCACCATTTTCCATATTTTCTCAAAAACACTTAAGGAAAAGAGAAAAGAATAAGCTCGTACCTCAAAACTAAGAACTGGGTTCTTACATAATGATATATTTTTACTCTATGTTTTCTACCAACTCTTACACACACATCCCTCAAATGGGTAATTAACTTACTATTTGGGTCGGGTGAACTACCGCCTCACGAAACAATGATTGTTCATTTTTCCTTTACCACCTTTCAAGGTTTGGAATTATGATAGACACTATTTATATATGATATATATGATATTTATTATTTATTTATTATTATTTAATTATTATATTACTCACCCATTCATTCTTTCCATTTTTTTTAAATAAGATAACATTATTTGTGGAAATGTGGACTATCTCCTCCTCAAAAGCAATGCGATTCATTCACACTCTAATGAAACATATAAAGGATTGATTTAATAAACCTATGTGACATATATGACATAAATATTACATTTTAATTTTAATATAAATACACACACACACACACATATATATATATATCATTTTCTTTAAATTATTTTAAATATGGAAAAAATGGAAATTACATTCCAACATACAAAAGGTATTTCGTCTCCCTGAATAGTGCATTTCATTTCCTATCTCTAGATATTATAGATTAATTATAAATAAATATATATATATATATAATAAAAAATTCATATAACATTTACATCATGGTTAAAATTATAGATATTATGAAATCATGATCTAAATAATAAGAAAAAATCACATGTTAAAACATACCCGACACACTAGGTAATTAACACGCAAAATTGTGAAAATAATGAAATATTAGTAAAAATGTGTAATAAGATATTATAATATGTTAATATATGATAAATATGAGTATTTTTATCTATTATGTTAGTTAAACTTTCAAAATCATTATAAAGGAAGTTACAGGACGTTCACCCGAAAGGAAACGTGTGGTAAGGGATTCTTGTATCAGTTTTCTTTCCATTAGGGATATTCAATTTTGACCAAATATTTGTTTTGTGTGGTGTATCTACATTAATATTGATATATTATATCATGAATTATTTTAACCTCATGGTATTTAAATTTTTTTCATTTTATTGTTATTAATTTTTGTTCTTCCAATTCATATGTTACCACAATTGTAAGGGATTTCATCTCAATTTTCATTATTTGAGGTATATTTTATTATTCTGCACCTAATTTCTTTTACTTGGGGTACATACATCCACTTAGGAATGTAAAATCATGATTCATTAATTATTCATGATATGTTTTATTTCAATTTAAAATATTTTATTTAAGTGGATTTGAACTTAAAGTTACCAAGTGGTAAAGAAATTCCACAACTCAATTCATGTTCATTGAGTTATATTACTTCATCCTTAATGTTAATATTCTATGGTTATGTGTACAATAAATTTTGATTGTATATTGATTTATTTCCATTCTTGTTATATGTATTGAAATTTTATATACATAATCTATTAGTTTATCGATTCTTACTTCAATGTTATAGTTTTTCAAGGGATTACTTCAAAATCTCATTTTATTCAGTTTTTATTACACTTCAATTTCTATTAGAGAAAATCATATGATTTTTGTTCAATAAACCCTTTAATTTTATTCTGATTAGGTAATTACAAACCATTTTCAATTATTTGTACCATATTTTATTCTTTGGTACTCAAAATGTTTTTAAAATGTTTTTAAGAAAACTCAACTTCATTTCCCTCTTAGTCAGAGATCTTATTTTCTTCTAAAAACCCATTGTTCTAAAAAAGGTTTATGAATTGTTTTTAACCATTCCAAAGTGATTTATTAAAAAAAAATTTACCCATTTTTACTTTTGAAAATGTTTTCAAATGAATCTTCATGCCCCTTTCTAAAAAACACACTTTTATAACCATTTTACTTTGTAAAAGGAATATTTTTTCCTTGTACGACATGTACAGATTTACCCGACATCTTTTAATTGAAGTTTCTTTTTGAAGTTTAAAAGTTTAATTTTTAAAGAAATTGTTTTTAAAAATGATTTTCAAAGAAAATTATTTTCAAAAATTATTTTCAAAATGAATAGTATATTTTTTGACGAATATTTTTAAAAGTCATTTTTATATTATTTCCATTTATCAATGAAAAAATCAATTTATTTTAATCCACATGTGATATTTTTATTGATTTCATACTTATTCTTCCTCTAGATGGTTTATGATTCCTTTGACCAAGCATAGTATTGAAATTAATTACTTTCTTTTCTTTGTTGTTACCCTTGAAATATTCAATTTCAAACGATCATTAAAAATTGAAATTCCCCTAATTATTGGTATCATTTATCATGGATTTGATTATTTCCTAAACCATATACCATTTTTAAATATGGTGTGTACTTGAATGTTATTTGATTAATTAGGAAAATATTGATAAATTTATATCTTCTACTCTACACGAATACTTCATAAGGCACCTTGTTAAATTGATTATTCGATATATGATGAATGCTTTAGACAAGTATGACATAGGTGGGTATCTATTATAAATAGCACCTTGATGTATTTATAGTCTCATGGGACAATTCGGTTGGCTATGCATAGATGTGTTTTAACTCAATGTGCTAAAATGTCTTATAAAAGGTCCAGACAGAAAAGGTACCATGTACCTAGGGAACATGGTGTCTAATAATTAGTCATTTCCATCATTTATTTTCTATTATTATTTATCAGTTATATTTCTTATCAAAATATCTATGTATTTATTTTATTTTCAATTAATTGAATAAATGGCATGTGTTTTAATTATTTCCCTTTTTTATATTGATTATTCCTTATCTGGTTATTTCAATGGAATGTGTTTTTAGTTATTACCTTTCAATATTTTTCATGCATTATATTTAATGATTATATGGCATGTGTGTTTAGTTTTTTACCTTTTATAACGTTTATTCTCATTGATTCATTATTTATTCTTCTATGCTTAACCCTTTCTGAGCATTTGAGTGCACCATTATTTAATTTACTTTCTCTTAGAATAAAATAAGTGCACATTGAAATATATGCAAAGATTTACCCATTGGGAATAAATTTATCCCCAAATGAAAAAAACGTGTTGAAATTAGTGTATTCAGTTGTAATAAAAGAATCTTGTATGTATTTTGTTTACCAATACTACTAAACTCTCTGATCCTTTAGGATATAATTCCTTGTAATTATTCTAATGTAATGGTATTAGAAACTACATCTAGGATTACTGTGGGAGGATCTCTGCAATGAATATATAGTGATGAAATTTGGGATTACTATTTCCCTTACTAAATTCAAGAATTGAACCAAAATATTTTTTAGTGATTATCTTGATCATATTGTGGTAGTCTTTATAGATAATATTCTTATCTATTTTAAGATAATGTAAGAGAATCAATATCACTTTATAATTACGATTAAGAACCTATGGAGGTATAAACTCTATGGAAAAATTAAAAATTATGAATTTTTCCAAAAAAAAGGATTTATTTTTTGAGTTATATAATCTCATTGGAGGGTATATTGGTGGATCGATTAAAGACAGAGGTTATTGAACAGTATCCTATACCAACCACAGTAAATAATATTTGAATTATTTTTTGTTTAGTTAGAAATTATTGATGGTTTATGGATGATTTCTTATTAAAATCTAATCCACTCACCAAGTTAACTGATAAGGGACAAAAGTTTCTATTGATAGATGAATTTGAGGTAAATTTCATGAAAATGATGAGAATATTATGCATCACACCTATACTTACGTCACACTAGAGTAGAGAAGGGTTATTAATATATAGTGATGCCTTAAAGATGAGTTTAGAATGATTTATCAAGATGAATGACATGGTTATAGTATATGAATTACAAAATTTTACAGTATATGAAAAAAATTACCCAACTAAAGATTTGGACTTAACAACTGTAACTATTTAAATAATGATATAGTTGAATTATATTTATGAAGAAAAGTGTGATATATATACTGATTACAAAATTTTAAAATATAAGAAGGAGTTAAACATGTAACAAATAATGTCGTTAGATCTGAAAAAATATTAACTCTACTTAGTACATTATCACCTTTGGAAAGTGAACAAGGTGGCCAATGATTTTAGTCAAAAGGATAATTAAATTTTATCCAGGATGAGGATCAAAAAAGGACACACACACACACACACATATATATATATATATCAAAAGGATGGACCTCAAAATCCCAATGGAAGGATAGAAATATTTTCATTCTCAAATGAGTGTTAAACCATCAATATAAGTTATGATTAAAGAGTGATAAAAGGAAGATATTGAGCTACAGAAGAAGGTGAGAAATTTTCTTGAGTTTAACATTGATTATAATGGAATGATAATTTCTAGAATCATATATTTGTTCTTTCCATACCCAATTTTAATAATAATATAATATAAGATGTTCAAATTTCATCATTATCTATCCATCCTTAATGTAAAAAAGATGTATTGTGATTTGAATGATTTTTTTAGTGGGATGTCATAAAGAGAGAGATCGTGGAGTTTGTATCTCAGTTCATGTAATGTCATCTAGTTATGTCTAAGATAGAACATAATAAGGGTATGTTACAACCATTACCCATTCTAGAATGGAAATGGGGACACATAAACATTTATTTTTTAATTAGACTCCACAAAACATCTGAATATCATAATCTTGTTTGGGTTGTAGTTGTTTACCTTATAATTTCAGCAAACATTATCACTATCAAATAGTATTTTCCTCTAGATAATCTTATTGAGATAAATGTTAAGGAAGTTGTAAGTTTTCATAGAGTGCCACATTATATTTTTTCTGATTGGGATCTGAGGTTTACATTAAAGTTATAGAAAATTATTTAGTGGTATCTGAATATAGAGTTGAGTTTCAACACTATGTATCATCCTTAGACACATGTTCAGTCTTAAAGAAAAATTAAAACCTTAAAGTATATGTTGATATATTTTTCTATTTATTTCAAATGAGTTCGGTATCAAAACCTTCCTCTTGTCGAGTTCTCTTACAATAATAGCTTTCACTTGATAATTCATATGGATTCTTATAATGCTCTATATGGAATGAAGTGTAAAACACCAATTTACAGGGATAAATTTTCATAAATAAATATATTGGTACCTAATCAAGAAATGAAATTATATACAAGGTATTATTCATTCAAAAACACATAAGGAAACACAAATTCCCTTGAAAAGTTTTGCTCACAATCACCAGCCTGATCTAGAATGTGAAGACGGAGATAAGGTGTCTAGAAATTTCTCCATGGAATATGGAGATCATATTTGGAAAGAAGGAAAAACTAAGCCATATGTATATCATCCCCTTTTAAATTCTTTATTATATCAGGACAATACCATGCATGTGGTGCTTCCACCGAACCTCTCTCAGGTTCATGATGTGTTTCATGTATCTCTACTGAAGATGTACATTCCTGATCCATCACATATAATAAAATCAAATGTTTTACTTCTATATAATGAAATTAATTATGAGGAACAACTAATTGAGATTACAGATCATATATAAAAAGTTTTATGAAATAAAACCTTTCACCAGGTAAAATTTTTGTGGTGAATCCGCCAATTTAAAGAAGGTACGTGGGAACCTTTGAATATTATGAGGTATAAGAATACTCTTTTTTTGTAGGGTGAAGAATTTTGAAACATAAATTTGTTTTAATTGGGGTATTATGTAGCACAAATATATTTTATCAAAAAATAGACAAATTTATTTATTTTTGTAGCTAGTTTTACATGTAACACCGAGTTTAAAAAAAAACTATACAATGTCATTATTATTATTGACCATTATAGAATAGATTTCAAATTCTATAGTATGAATAATAATAAACACATTTTAAAAATTAATTATATATTTTGTAAATAAAAAATATATTTATAAATAAGTACATAATTTTTAGTAAATACTTTATATGCTCTGAAAGTACCTTTTTATCCAAAAACTTATTTGTATAATTTTCTGTAAAAAAATTTTAAATTAATTTTTGAAACTTTTAGAAATTTTATTTAAATATATTAAATTCATATTTTGGATAAAAATTAAAAAATTATATTACGATAATGTTTAGATAATTTTATGGAAAGACTAATTTTTTGATGAATTGTAAAAAATACTAATTTCTATAAAAAAACTACCTTTTAATTTAAAGAATATAGAAAGTTCCATCTTATTTTAAAAATTTGATAGTAAAATTAGTTTAATTATATCATTTTTTAACCAATTTGGTTCACTGAAATCTGTTTCATATTGAATTTTGATATTAAATCTTTCTATACTTAACAAAATTTTCTCTTCAGAAAACAGGTTTTTGTGTTAATGTGTTTAATTTAATATTAAAATATTCTAATTATTTGAATGGAATTTGGAAAAATAGATTTAATATTAGGAATAATAATAATTAATATTATATATAATGTACAACTTATGGTTTGGTCAAAATGAATAGTGAAAATTGTTAAAAATAATTACTGCGATTAAGGTTAAAATGGGTTTATATGGGTGTTAAACTAAAAAGATAAGGTGTAAAATAAAAAAAAGAACATTTTAAAATCCCATTTTATGGAGACATTTAATCCTTATCTCATCAATGATTTTATAATGATCCATTTTTTTATCCTTGTTTCAATTGAATTTTATGAGTACGCATTAGTCTTTTAAAAAATTACATGTGTGTCCTCTCCCCCGCTAATAATAGGGAACCCCATCAACTCTTATTTTCATTGTTATTTTAGCTCTTGGTTTGGATAATGCTCCCAAAATATTTTCCTTAAATCCCTCATAATTTCATATGGTCCATAGTTTGATGAAGAAGCTATCCGAAGAAGGATTTTTGTGTAAGCCTAAGTAGGTTATCTAAAGAATATGAGATTTGAATGTGTACGAAAGAAGTCCAGACATAACGTTAGGGATTTTCATCTCACTTTCATTTCTATGTGACGCATTCCTTATACATAAATTTTTATCAATTTTTTGTTTATATACATACAATTAATTCCTTTTATAATTATTATCATGAAATTATGTGATATATATATCTATATGATGTTCATTCATTCATGGGGATTATGAATCAAAAGATACCAAAGTGGTAAAAAAATTATGTTACAATCTCATTGTTTATCAGGATTTTTTTGATTAAATTTTGTATGAAAAAATCATATGATATATTTCTTAATAAACTCATTAATTTTATTTCACTATGGTTATTTCCGGAAATAACTTTTTTTCCTTTATTTCTCATCCCTTTATGGTCTCAATATTTATAATGAATTTTTTAAAGGGAAAATAACTTAAATTACATCTTTAGTATAAAACCCTTTTTATTCAATGTATATGTTTTCTAAAAATGTTTAAAAAATGTTTTACCATTATCCAATTATTTTTTGAAGATATATTTACCCATGTTTTACATTTCACATTTTTTTTAAATAATATTATTATCTCTTCCAAATGAGGTAGTTTTGACTTTTTACTCAAAATAATAAAGGAATCATTGTTTTAATGTGTACAGAATGAATATAATTTTCCACCATCTTGACCAATAAATTATTTGAAAATGTCTTTAAATTTTTTCAACTTTCTTTTCAATGAAAATTTTTTCCTTCATATTTGGTAAATTATTTATATTATAAAGAATTGATTTCAGTTGAAAATTATGTTTTAATGATATTTTTTGGAATTTATATTCATTTACAAAAGAAAAAAATATTGTTTGTTATTTTTTAATTTGTATATGATATAATGTTACCATCTTTATTCCCTCTTCAAATGTTTTATTTTTATTATTATTATGAAAATATGTTTATAACACATTTTCCCTTTATATGGGTTATGATATGAATAATTAATGAAATGTTTATAAAACTTGTTTATTTTCCTTGGGTTATGATATGATGAAATATTTTTAAAACCTATTACATTATTCATGTGATATGACATGATGAATGTTTTATAATCTTGTAGTAAACCAATATATTTATTATGTGGTGGCTGGGACATTTATCTATATCTAATAAATTTTCAAAATTTTTATATCTCATGAGATAATGATGAGAAAGAAGACAATGTGCTTTATCTGATATGGGAAACAGGCTGATGTGCATGACCCACTATTATATATAGGTGTTGATTATAAGTATTTTATGATTTTAAGGTCTCAATTTTTAACCTTGAATTATGAAATGGTTTCTATACTTGTGATGGTTAAACACCTATAAAACATAAACATATTTTTTTATAACAAATTTTTACTCTTATAATCCTGTCTTTTAAAAAGATAATTTTTTATTCTATTTCTCATGCTTGAAATCCACATAATATTCAAATGAAAATTTTAAGTTATATTTATCATCTCATAGCCTTATTCTTATCTAATAATTTCATATTATCATTTATTGATATCATTCATGATTACCCTTACTTAGAATCTGACTTCAACTGTTCTTATGTTTCCATCCCCCAGGTTATGATGAATGGTTTAAGTAGAGTATTATTATTAGGAGGAATAAATGGGAAGATATTTATGGGAGATTTTTAATATCTTTCATGAAATAATAATATTATGTAACTAGTCTCCAAAGACACTAAACCTTTATATTCCTCAGGCATGTATTTTTGAAATGTATTTAATATTGACCTTTTAAAATATAATATCTATGCATGGAAATATTGGGTAATTATAGTAAAAATAAATATGACTGTTCCAAATAATTAGTGATAATAAAATTATAATATAATTATGATAACATTATCAATGATCTTGAACATAAAAAAATAGAATCATAACCAATATAATATAGATCATATAAACCATGAGTCATGGAATAAAGCTTTGGCATAACATTAAACATTTGTATTAGGGATGTGGAGACATAAGTCAATAATCATGAGCTATGAAAACATACCACATGAATAATGATGTGGTATAAGAGTGTGGTATGAAAATAAAAATTGTAAATCATTTCTTTTTCAAATTTAGTTTTCCAAACCATCATCACATTGAAGAAAAAGTACCTTGGTCTATTGGGTTCACTCCCCATTCTCATAAACATAGTGGATAAAGTCTCACAGTGTATTTAGTTTAATCCGCAGTCCCATTAAAGTTATTTTATGAGATATGAATGATGACTGAATTCATTTGATGGATATAATTAATACTCATAGCATATAATAATAAACCACACATATTCTTCACACACAAATTGGAAAACCTTCATAAAAACATCATTGCTTAATTAACTCAAGGGAAAGAGATGGATTTCATGAAAATAATAATAAAAAAATGATACTAATGAATAAAAATAGATACATTGTATGGTATCAATATATAATATCCCTAGTGAATTATAATAAAAAATAAATTATGTTTACATATATTAAAAACACTTTCATGGAAAACTTATAAATTTTCTTTGAAAAAAAATCATTTTTTTTCATAACATTTTTTTAAAAATGAAAAATTCAAAAAAAATTATGAATATAAATTTATTACTAATAACATGAAAAATTTTAAAGTAATCTTCATAAATAATAATTTACATAGCGTATATATAATTCATTCATGGAAAAAATGTTTAAAAAGAGATTATTTTCATACTTTTGAAAAAAAAATTAAAAATAAATCACGTAAAAAAACTCTAGAAGATTAATTTTTAAACTTTTAAAATAAATTAAAAGTTGACAAAAAATACCATTATTGTTAATTTAAGTATATAAAATAATATTTTTGGAGCAATATAAAGAATATGGAGATGAAGGAGAAATATTTTTGACCCTAAAGGAGAGATTAGGTTGGTAGCACTTACAAGCAACATTTCGGTTGAATTATAATCTATACAGAAGTGAAATGAATATAATACATTTAAAACCTATAAAATAACAAATTATAACAAAATATATGATTTTTTAGTGATAAATATATTAAAACTCCATAAAATATAAATTTATTCACAAAAATCTCAAATTCAATGTGAGATTGAAAAAAAAACTCTTACAGATTTTGTAACATTTGTATCAAAAAACATTGAATGAGATAAAATTATATGGATTTTAAAATCCCTCAAATATTATAAATAATAATATATAAAACATTCACTAAGATCAGATACACCAAAAAAATAAAAATAAAAGTGGTGAAAACAAATCATATCTTAAGGAGTGAAAATTTATAATGTGAAACCCTTTCTTCAGAATTCATTGTTGAATGTGTTCTTAATCCTTGTATAATTAATTTAGAGTTATTATGATAAATAATAATAAACTTATTAATATTTATTTTAATTAAAACTATTCACTTATAATTCCTTATTATCTGTATATTAATTTTTATTATTAAAATTAATATTCTGGTGTCATTTTCTATGTTTTCCATACTTGATTTGATTTGATTGTTATGATTCATACTCTATGTTCATGGATTATTAATATATATAATTTTAATGTATATGTAGAACATTTTATTGACAATAATTTGTATTCCCATGGTCATTTTGTGGAACTCATGGTAACGGATTACATGAAATGTTTAAAATTTCCCTTTTTGTGAATTTCAATTCAGTAAAAAAGAATTGAATTTTATTAATTAATAAAATTATATATATTACAATTAGAAAATTATGAAAAAATATTAAATTATATATTATTATATAATATTACAAAATAGTGATTTTTTTCATTCATGAGGTAAATGATATATCATTACTCATGTTAGTGGTAGAGCAGACCTAAACAAGAACATGTTATAATGACTAAATGAGTAAGAACGTCTTATTGTGTAGTTATAAAATCAAATTTATAAAATATTAATTATTTATAAAATAGTATATAAAAGTGGTAAATTTTATTTAATAAGATTAAAAGCATTAAGGTCTATTAAAGGAAAGTATAATAAGTCATTACTCACAAAGAATAAATTGTATCTTCTCTTAGAAACAATCTTAGGTTTTATGGATTTGCGGAATACTCATGAGATAAGGTGGTAAAAACATGAGATATGATAATTAGGGAGGAAATATATCATATTATAGGGATGAATTTTAATTTTTATTTATGTATTACTATGGTTGGGGCAGGTATCCTTTCATAAGTGACAAAAAGTGTCATTTTTAAAATACTATTTTATTGAGCTAAAAGGAATGTCTTATTCAAAGAAAGTAGATAAAAAATTGAAAATTAGAGAGGATAAGATAATTAATATGTTTATAAATCCCTGATACTCCCATTTATAGATAATTTTTTGATATATTTTATGATTGTTTCCCTTAATCTAAACTTTTGACATCATTTTAGCCTTCACCGTAGGGACAAACCTTTACCTTGATAACTTTTTATTATGACTAAAAGTGAAATTTAAATTATTAACTAATTTTAAAATAATAATTATAAATATTAAAACCATTTTATCAGAGAATATTTATAAATTTGATTAAATGAATTTTGTTATAAATATAAATAACATACAAAAGAATAATTTTAATGCTCATGTATTTTTAAGCATAAAAATGAATTTATACGTATAACTTACCACCTACTAATCATGAAATTTTTAAAAGAAAATTTTAATATAAACATAATTAATTTTATTAAACCGAATACTATAAATATGAGAAATTTAACTTTTAAATAAAATTATATACAATATATAATAAAAATTATATTTTTAAACAAAACATTTTTATTTTTCCATGAATAATTAAATTAACATTACTTATAGTTTCTTTATTATTTTTTTTGATTTTATTAATTTATATTACCAATCATTTATTAAATTTTATAGAAAATTAATTGACATCATTCCTCAAAATTAATAAATTTAAGGAAAATAGGTTATTTATAAAAGAATTTTCTCTAGAATCAATATTATTCCTTAAGTAAATTACATCCTTAAAAAATATTTTTATAATATAATTTCATTTAAATATCATGTAATGTTTTTAAAATTATATTATATTATATAATTATTAAAAAAAATTATGTGTTTCATACACCATAATCTATCTAATAAAATTAATTTATTTAAAGGTAAATACATATGGAAATATCCGAGTGTTACAGGTTGAGTATGAGTGGTCATCAAAATATCCATGGGAAAAGAATTTTTTTTATTATTATTCACAAATAATATATTAACCAATTAATATCAATGGAGAATATCCTGGAATAAACTTTGAAACTCTATATCATTCTTTAAATGGAATTCTCACCCAGTAGTATATATATCACCAATCCACCTAATTAATCTCAAAAGAACAACCACGACATTGTGCTAAAGAATTTAGGGTAGGTAGAGTCAATTTAATTTTATCAATGTAATTCATGGTTTCTATTGGATTGAAATATGGTAAAATTTTTGGGTAGGTTTAAAGGTAAAATGGGATTACAAATAAATTCTCTAAATTATACCAATCTTGTTTGAATATTTTTTGAAAAAGATTAAAGTGAAAGTTCTAGTAATCATAAATTTCTAGAATTCTCTCATGAAATAGAGTATAAGAATTAAGAAATAAATATTATTTATAATACCTCTCAATGATGGGAGTAGGAAAATATTTGATAATCACTCATGTAACGCACCGACCCCAGTTACCCAGAGTCGGTGCCTATTACATAACACTGGCTTCATCACAAAGGATCAAATCCTGAAAGACTAGTCATTTGAGTAGCCATAGAAGTAATAGATACATTCATCAGTTTTACATTAAATTATAAAATGAAAAATAATAGCAACATTGTCTCCATATACAAAATTCATATCCCGTAGACTATCCCTACAGGTTAGTCATAATATACTTCTTCGCATCCTAGAAAAAATAATACATTGATAGGGGTGAGCTCAGATGCTCAGTAAGGATAAAAATATAGAAAACACATTCATAAATAAGCATAAACATTTAAGGCAATGTATAAGACTAAAAAATAATCCTTTTAAACTTAAACTTCAGCATAATGTGGAAAATATAAATCAAATAATTCCATTTACTTATTCACATGGATATTCTACTAGTCCAATAATCACATGCAATATCAATAGCCAATTTCATAATGATAAAATGCCTAATTCTAGACTTCATAACCACATAGTCAAGGCCTTGTGCCCATACTAAAATTATGATTTTGTCACGGCCTTGTGCTAAGACACTAGTTTGTCTCATGAGACCTACCGATGCATTTAGGATCTATAGCGGTCTCCACCCATCACTCACAAAGTCCAATGAATTCCTCATATGAAAAGGATTAAACATAATCTAAACATCTGTATTAAAAATTGCATATGAAATGTCAATACATTATCCATAAACCATTAATGTTGTAAAAATAAAACATCCACAGTCAAAAATATCTAAAAACATTCAATACAATATGGATGATTTTTATCATAATAAATCAACTTAAAACAAGTTTAAAATCCAACAAAGGATATTGGCATAGATTAAATGAAAACTATTCGAAATAAATACATCTTTCTATTTTGAAATCATTTAAAAGTAACATAATTATAAAAGAAAACATTTATTTTGAAAATATTCTTATAATCTCATATGCGAAGCTTTGATGATGATACAATAGTGGAAAATAACCACACCCTCCATATAAGTTAAAAAAGGACATTCTTACTTTAATTTTGTCGAAAATGTCATAAAGTACCTTGTTTGGAAAACGATTGAAATATTCCTTTCAAAGAATTTTATAAAAATTAAATCAAGAGTATAAATTAATTTAACCCATAGTCTAGTAAATAGTAAAAATGTTTTGAAATACATTTTTAAGAAACATGTATGTGGATGATAAAAAGGTCCTAGTAGATACTTACCTAAAAACAAACTCGGATAATAAATAGATTGTGAAATTTACCCTTTGTAATTTTCCTTAGTCGATGGTATTTTAACCTCCTGTATAATAGCTAAAACATTATTATTAAATTATTTAATAACTATATACATAATTATTATGTCATTTATGATCCTATAATATTGCATTGTTAATAATATTTTAGTAGTATCATCGTTTCGGGTGTTAAATGGTCTATTTTTTTTATATAATCGGCTAAGTAAGCCATGTTTTTTATTTATAGGATGTATTTTATTCAAATTCAGAAATATATTAATATTTTAAACATTATTTTTAATAATAAAATTAAAATTATTCTTGAATGATTACAACGGGGAATGAATCTCATCGCGTTCATGGAGACGGTAATCCATACGTACGCACGAGCAACAATATCATTATATCAATGATGAAATATTAGGTAATTGGATGGTATATCATATATACAGAATCTCTAACATTTTATATTTTTAATTTTTATTAGTTACACTCATTATTATAATCATCCAAATAATGAAGTGTTTGAATAACAAACTACACCACCAAGTGGAGACGGTAAGCCATACATATGCATGTATGGTGACATTGTCATTAATATGATGGATAGAATTATGAATATGGTTGTAGAATTTTTATAATACCATCACAATATATATAATATACTGGAGTTATTATTTTATAATGGAAACAACAAATAAATAAGAAGAGGAAGAAGAAAATAACTTGAAAGAGGTAATGAAATATTTATCTCTTCTTCGGGTTCTTCCTTTTGATTTGATCAAAAGGGCTCCTTATGTTTGATTTAATACAAATGTAAGGCCTCTAGGATGAAGGGAGGACTATTGAGAAGATATTGGGGTAGGTTTTTTCTGATCCAAATGGCTCCAGAGGTGTTATGTTTTGAGAGGGGTAAGTACCTTTTTATAAGAGAGGTGAGTGTCCCTTTTTGAAAAGCATGAAATATCATTTTATAATAAAATAATTTTCGGTTTCTAATGGCTCAAAAATGATTTATTTCAAGGTTAAGGTGAATATGGATCTAAAAACTCTCAACCAATAGGTTTTATATAGGTTTGGGTCACCATATTATCCTTATCTCTTAGATTTAACTCTTAGTTAAATAGTTTAACTTTTACCATGTATTCTTGTATTATTATAATAATTTGTTAATAAACTTACTATAAAATGGAATAAGAACCTAAAGTGATTAATTAATGATATAAATATCATTATATAAGTTCTTTGGAAGAACCTTAGATTTTTAGGACTGTTATATAATTTAATAATATAATATTTGTTTTAAAAACTCATTTATGTCAATTTTGATACTATTTAGTATTTGCTTTTTGTGAAAATCATCACAACTTGATTACATCGAAAAAAATACATTTAACCAACCCTAACATTTCATATTCAACTATAAAATTCTTGGATGTCATAAATAATTTCAAATTATATTTATTGTAATATTTATAATACCATTTATTTGATTATTTCATTAATAAGGTAATTACTACATCACCATTGTATCATAAATAAATTTAATTATTTAATGTCTAAAAATTATAAATAAAATAAAATTAAGTAGGAAAGAATTTATTCTTTCTAATGAGTATTTATAGATTAAAATATAACTTATATAACCCCATTTAAAAATTGTTTTACTAAAAGATAAATGTTTAGGTCATTTTTTATTTACTTTAAATTAATTAATATAAAGTGTCATTATCACTCTCAAGTGGTTCCATAAGGTCCCAAAATACACCCAAGTATTCTCATGTTCGTAGATTTATCAACCAATATGAATAGGACACATGTTAGGAGAGTTTAATATTATTATAATATTATTTTTACCCTTATTTACCGGATTAACCCTTTAATCATAGTAAATAAAATATTTAACGAAGTAATTATTCATAATGTCTATAAATAAAAGTTACATATTAACACAATTTGGAACTCATGATTCCAAATATGGAATCCATTTTTCTAATTTCAAAACACATAAGTGAGAGAAATTAATTTAAAATTAATTATCGTTGACAAAACAAAAAATAGTGTTTTCAAGAAATAATAACTATCAAAAGATTGACACTTGTTTATGTCCAGTTTAAATGTTAAATTACATACAATGACCTAAATTATATTAAATGATAAAAATATAATCTAATTAAGCTTTAAAACTAATCAATTTTATAATTTAACACTATAAATTATTTTGATTAAAAAGCTATTTTTAAGTAAAATTTTGTATTTTTCACTATTCATCAAAAATGGAAAGTTTTCAGAAAATTACCAAAAATTCACCCTAAGATAATATCGATATTAAGAATTCAAAAATGAAGTCCATTTTGAAAAATAAAATTTATAAAATTTCAAAAATTGGATATTTCTATTTATAACGGCTAGTTTGATTGGTCGTGGTGCATTAAAACTCGAAGTTGTGTACAATGCAAGCTTTTGCATTATTAAAATTGAAATGTACCGTGGAATCGTGGGGTGTTACATTCTTCCTTCCATAAAATAATTTCATACAAAAAATATCTATAATATTACTGCATAAAAAGATTTCAGTGGTTCTTTATCATAAGTTCCCCGGGTTCCCACGTTGCCTCTTCCATCGTGTGGTTTCTCCATAGAACTTTTACCAAACTAGTCGTCCAGTTTCTCAGCACTTGTTCTATGGTATCAATAATTTGGATAGGATGTTCACTATAAGACAGATCGGGTTCCAGATCAATTTTCTACTATGTGAGTACATGCGTTGGGTTGGGCATGTATTTTCTCAACAGTGATACATGGAACACATCCTAAACTTTAAAGAGTCTTAGAGGCATTTCCAAATGATAAGCTATAACTCCCATTAATTCTAGAATTTCGAAAGGTTTGATATACCTGTGACTCAATTTACCATTCCTACCAAAACATATAACTCCCTTCCATATAGATACCATCAAGAAAACATGGTCTCCTACTTGAAATTCCAAAACCTTCATGTGATTATCAACATAGATATTTTTCCTACATTGGGATGCTTTGATGTGGCTTTGGATGACATTCACCTTTTCCATTGTTTCTTCAACATGTTCTGGGCCTACAAGTTTTCTTTCACCAATATCATCCCAGCAATATGGTGTGCAACCTCTCTTTCTGTATAACACTTCATATAGTGTCATCTGAATACTTAAATTGAAGCTATTGTTATAGGAATATTCTACCAGAGGTAAATATTGATCTCACATATCTTGAAAGTAAAGTGAGAAAGATATCAACATTTCTTCGAATGTTTTAATGGTCTATTCTGATTTTCCATCAGTTTGAGGGTGGTAGGCAGTGCTCAAATGAAGTTCATTATCCCAGGCCCTCTGAATAATTTTCCTGAATCTTGATGAAAAACGGGGATCACAATTAGAAAAAATCTATAGGGGTACACCATGGAGTCTTACAGCTTCATTAATATATATTATTTCTAGACGTTAAAGTTGTAAATATTCTCTTACAGAAAAAAATGTTCTTAATTGGAAATACGGTTAACAATAACCCATATTACATCATTCCTTCTAGGAGTCTTTGGTAGCCCCATGAAAAATTCCATCGTAATATTATCTCATTTCCATGGGAATATGTTTCATGACTCTTCTAGTCTATTTCCTTCCATCTTTCACTTGTTGCCAAACCATACATCTTGACATAAAATCAGCAATCTCCCTCTTTATGTTGGACCACCCAAAATGTTCCTTTAAATCTCTATACATCTTGGTTCTCCTAGGTTGTATAGAGAAATTGTAGCTATAATCGTCATACAACAATTCCCTTTTTAGATCAGGTATGTTAGGAACATAATGATTCTTCCCAAATTTCAAAATCCCATCTTCATATATGAAGTCACTCAACCTCTCATCGTTCACAGCTTTAATTTTCTTTTGAAATTATTTATCATCAGTCTAAGAACTTTTTATCCTTTCTAGTAAATATGGTTGGGAAACAATTTGAAAAATCATTTATGTTTCACCTTCCATGGTTATTCCCATATCCATTTTTACTAAATCCATCTATATAAGATCTTTTTCAACTCCCATCTTGTTCAAAACTCCATGATCCTTTCTACTCGAAGCATATTCCACCTTATTTTCCTTCCTCAGGTGGTAGTGTATAGTGAAATCATAATCCTTGAGTAGTGAAATCCATCATCTTTGCCTCATGCTGAGTTCTTTCTGTGATAAAATATATTTCAAACTCTTGTGATCAATATAAATCTCACATTTTTCACCATAGAGATAGTGTCTCCATATTTTCAGAGAAAATATTATATCTACTAACTCAAGATCTTGAGTAGTGTAATTTTTTTCATAATTTTTTAGCTGTCGTGATACACAGGAAATAACTCTATCATTCTGCATAAGGACCCAACCAAGTCCTTTCTTTAAGGCATTGCTATAAATAACAAACTCATTGTTCCTTGGTGGTAGAGTCAAGATTTATGCATTGACTAATCTTCTCTTCAGCTCTTCAAAAAATTATTCACACTCTTTTATCCCAATAAATTTAACCCCTTTACATGTGATATTGGTTAATGGGATAGCCAACTGGGAAAATTTCTGGATGAAACGTTGATAATAACTTGCTAAACCAATGAAACTACATACCTCGATTATACTCATCGGTGCTATCCATTCTTGGATTGCCTTGGTCTTTGAAGGATTAACATATATTCCATCCTTAGAGACAATATGGGCAAGAAAAGAAATCTCTTGAATCTAGAATTCACACTTGTTAAACATCCCATATAATTCATTTCTTCTAAGATTCTTTAGAATAAAACTCAAGTGATTTTCATGATCCTCATAGCTTTTGGAGTATACCAAGATTTAATTAATAAATACCACTAAAAAGTCATCAAGATATTCCTTGAAAACTATATTCATTATATCCATGATGATAGAGGGTGAATTAGTCAATCCAAAAGGCATTATTGTAAACACGTAATGCCCGTACTTGGTTTGAAATGCTGTCTTCAAAACATCTTCCTTCTTCACGCACAACTGATGATATCTAGATCAAAGGTTAATTTTTGAAAAATATTGAGCTCTATGATGCTGGTCGAATAAATAATCAATGTGAGGTAGGGGATAATTTCTCTTTATTTTTATAGCATTGATCTCCCTATAGTCAATGCACAACCTCATAGATCCAACTTTCTTCTTAACAAAAAGAACAGGGGATCCCCCATAGAGAAACACTAGGGAGAATAAACCCCTTATTTCTCAATTCCTCTAGTTGTTTAGTTAGTTACACTAATTCTATAATGGCCATTGTATAAGGTGTATATGATATCTTCCTTGAACTAGGAATTAAATCAATGGAAAACTCAATTTCTCGCTCTGGAGGATGTCCAGGTAAATCCTATGGAAACAGATCAACATATTCTTGTACAATAAGTATGTCCTCTATTTGACCATTATTTTCCTCGCCCATAGTTATTTCACTCTCTTCCTATCCAATAATTGAATTTAGAAGAGATATTGGGGGTGCATATAGATAAGAATCAGGTGGTGACGTCTCTACTCTTAAGATAAGGTACTCTTTATCATCATCGAAAATTGTAACCTCCTTCTACTTACAATAAATTTTCATATTATGTTCTAAAAGACAATCCATTTTGAGGATTATATCAAATTCAATCATGGGTATGATGATGAGATCAGTAGATAAAAAACATTTATATTCCCAAATGGGAACTGATTCACAAAACTTTCTTGTGAAGATACTTCCCTTAGGAGTTTGGACTAACAACTCCCTTGTTAAGTCAAATTGAAAATATCTAATTTGCATAGAAAACTGGGAAGATATGAAACAATGATATGATCCAAAATAAAATAAATCATTGGATAATCTTGAGGAAACCATTAAATTACCTACCACTACATCTTTTGGAGCTTCAACCTCAGCAGTAGTGATCGCATAAGCTTGGTATTTCTCCCTTGGACTTTTCTAAGTAAAGTTTCCTTAGCCCTTAGGACATTCATTTGCATAATGTCCATTTTCTCTGAAATTATAGAATTCAATATTGAAAGCCTCTTTCTTCCCCTTGCAATCAAGAGCTTGATGGCCTTTTTCACCACACTTGTAACAGACTCTCATTCTCTTCAGTCAAGTACCTGTGTGTTTATTCCAACATTTACCGCATGATAGATATTCAACTTTTTCCTTATTCCCCTTATTTTGATTTCCAGAGTGTTCAGTATATCTCTTCTTCTCTTGATTTTCTTTAAAGTCACAAGACTTAAAGAATTCCTTTTCTCTCTTGACAGCACATGAGACAATATCTTTGTATGATGAGATGGATAGTGAAACTAATTCTCGATGGAGAAATGGTTTTAACCCATAAAATAATCGATCAATATTACTCCTTGGGTTACATATATAATATGTTTCATGTATTTCTATGCTTGTAAATTTATCCTCATACATTGTGACATTCTCATCCTCCTTTTGCCTCGACGGAGAAATGGTTTTTCCTTTTCACTACTCCCTAAAGCATGGAATATTTTCTCTAAGGAACTTATTCATTGATCATGTACTAATGGATTGGTACTTCTATTGAATGTTGGTGGTTTTTGACTCATGAAATGGTCAAACATTTATCCTCCTCATTGTGGATCAGGGTTCTCCATATAGTTAAGTCTAAAATTCATAACCTGAGTGAGTTGTCCCAGTATAGTGATAAGACGATCAGCACTAGTTTCGTCACCAGCTATACTATAATTATCTTTAGAATGAGGGAAATGCCTACATGTATTATGTGTATTGATGCTGTTTTCATTCCTTCCACTAAGCACCATTTCATAACAATGGAATACACTAAATTAGTCTATGAATCCCAATAAATAATTCCAAACTTATAAAAAAGTTAACAAAAATTAAACAGTTTATGGATATAATACATAATCATAAAAAAATTCATTGAGGAAGTATATACTCATAAACCCTTCATAATGGTTTGTAAATAAAATGATAATTTTCCTAAGCATATCCCCTGAGAGTGTCATAACCAAGAGTGCAACAAAGCCCATTGTCAAGTGCCATTCCCATTTGAGTCTAGCTGAAAGAGGTGTTTTCAAGTTTTACCCCTAGTTACAACTATGCTAGAGCCACCTCCACCTTCTCATATCTAAACAGGTATGTATTTTTTGGAATACTGAAAAAATCTCTACATTACCAAAATTATAGAAAGTTCTTCTATACTAATCCTCAAAGTCTATCTTAGGTTATTGTTCTTTAATAAGATTTTTTCTAAATCTAGCTTCCAAGTTTTGTACTAAACTTCCTTTGATACCAACTATAACACCCAGACCAGAGTTACTTAGAGTCAGTGCATTATTAGATAACATTGGCATGATTGTAAGGGAGTAAATCCCGAAAGACTGATCAATTTATTAGCCTTGAAAGTACTAGATACATTCATATGTTTTAGATAAAATTATAAAATTAAAAAGAAAAAAAAAATTGTCTCCATCAATCACATTCATATCCCTTAGAATGTCCCTGCAGGTCAGTCATAATATAATTATTTTCATCTAGGGAAAAATAAAACATAGAAATGGGTGAGCTCAGCTGCTCAGTAAGGATAAAAATATAGAAGAAAACAATCATAATTAAGCATAACATTTAAGGAAATGTATAAGACTAAAACATAAGCCTTTTAAACTTAAACGATAGCATATTATATAAAATATAAATCAAATAATTTCATTTACTTATTCACGTAGATATTATACTAGTCAAATAATCATATGCAATATCAATATCCAGTTTCCTAATGATGGAATGAAAAACCCCAGACTTGATAACCACATAGTAAAGGCCTTATTCCAATACTAAAAATATGATTTTTTCAAGGCATTGTGCCAAGAAACTATTTTTTCTCATGATATCTACTGATTCATCAAGGAGCTATAGTGGGTTCCACCTTTCACTTACTAAGTCCAATGCATTCCTCATTATAAAAGGATTAAACATACGTAAATATTCATATTAAAACTAGCATTTGAAATGTCAATAATTTATCCATAAACCCTGAATGGTGTAAAAATAACACATCCATAGTCAAACATCTCAAAAAACCTTAAATAAAATATGTAATATTTGTATCAAAATAAATGAAATTCAATATAGTTTAAAATTCATTAATGGATGTTGACATAGATGAAATGAAAACTATTTGAAATAAATACCTCTTTCTATTTAAAAAATCATTTAAAAGCCACATAATTATAAAAGAAAAAATTTATTTTGAAAATATTCTTATAATATTGTATGGGAATCTTCTATGATGATATAACAATAGAAAATAGCCACACCTGCCTTATAAGTTAAAAAAAGTAATTATTACCTTAATTTTGTTGAAAAGGTCATAAAGTACCATGTTTGGAAAATGATGGAAATATTCCTTTCAAAAAAATTATAAAAAGTCAAAAAAGGGTATAAATGACTTTAACCCACAGTCTAGTAAATAGTAAAAAAAATTTGAAATACATTTTTAAGAAACATTGGTGTGGATGATAAAGAGGTCCTAGTAGATACTTATGTAAAAACAAACTCGGATAATAAAGAGATTGTGAAATTAACCCTTACCTTGTAATTTTCCTTAGTTGGTGGTATGTTAACCTCCTGTGTAATAGTAAATTTTTTTTATTAAATTATAAAATAACTATATAGAAAAATATGATATCATATATGATCCTCTAATATTGCTTTGTTAATAATATTTCTGAAGTATCATCATTTCGGGTGTTAAATGATCAGTTTTCCTTTATATGATCGGTTACGTAAGCCATGTTAATTATGGATATGATTTATTTAATTCATATGCAGAATGATATTAAGTACTTAAAAATTATTTTTAATCATAAAATTAAAATTATACATGAATGATTACGACCGGGAATGAATCCCATCGCGTTCGTGGATACGGCAATCCTTACATGCGCACAAGAAACAATATCATTATATTAATGGGGAAATTGTATTTAATTTGATGGAATATCATATATATATAATACATAACATTTAATATTTATTATTTACCTCATTTATACTCATTATTATACCCATATAAATAATTAAGTGTTTGAATAACAAAATACACCATGATGTGGAGACTGTAAGCCGTATGTACGCACGTATGGTGACTTTTTCATTCATATGATGGATAGAATAAGGAATCTGGTTATAACATTTTTATAATAACATTCTAGTATATATAATACACAAGAGTTGTTATTTTATAATGGAAACAACAGATAAAGAGGAAGAGGAAGAATAAAAGATCTTGAAAGAGATGATGAAATATTTACCTCTTTTCCGGGTTATTCCTTTTGATTTGATTAAAAGGGATCCTTAGGTTGTCTTTATGACCTAATTTATCCTTCTAGGATTAAGGGAGGAAAATTTTTAGGATATTTGGGTAGGGTTTGGCCGAGCCAAATGGATTTTGAGGTGTGATTTTGAGAGAAGAGGAAGTAATCTTTTATAAGAGAGGTGAGGGTCACTTTCGGAAAAGCTTGAAATATTATTTTATTACAAAATAATTTTCAATTTATAATGTCTAAAAAATGATTTATTAATATGATATGGTGGTTCCAGTTCTAAAACCACTCAACCAATAGGTTTTAAATATGTTTGGGTCACCATATTAACCATATCTTTTAGATTTTACTCTTAGTTTAATAGTTTATCTTTTACCATGTATTCTTGTATTGTTATAATAATTGGTTAATAAACTTGATATAAAATGAAAAGAGAACCTAATGTGGTTAATTAATGATATAACTATAATTATATATGTTCTTTTTCAGAACATTATATTTTTAGGACAATTATAAAATTTTATAATATAATATTTTTTTTAAAAATCATTTATGTCAATTTTAACACTATTTAGTATTTGGTTTTTTGAAAGTCATAACAAATTTATTTATTCAATACAACTACATTCAATCCACCCTAACATGTCATATTATACTATAAAATTAGTGGATGTCATAAAAACGTTGAAATTATATTTATTTTAATATTTATAATACCATTTTGTTTGATTCTTTCATTAATAAGGAAATTACTCCATCACCATTGTGTCATAAATAAATTTAATTATTTAATGTCTAAAAATTATAAATAAAATAAAATTATGTATTAAATTTTCTTATCTTTTTAATAAGTATTTATAGTCGAATATATAACATATTTAACACCATTTAAAATGTTTTTTACTAAAAGATATATGTTTGTGTCATTTTTTTCTTTACTTTGAATTAATTAATATTAAGTGTTAGTATCACTCTCAAGTGGTTTCATGGGGTCCCAAAATTGACCCAAGGATAAACATGGTCGTACATGTATCAACTAATAGGAATAGTACACATGTTAGGGTAATTTAGTATTATTATAATATTAATTTTTACACTTATTTAGCGAATTTACCCTTTAACAATGGTAAATAAAATATTTACCAAAGTAATTATTCATAATGTCTAAAAATAAAAGATACCTATTTACACAATTTTGACCTCCAAATTAAAAATATAGAATCCATTTTACCATATTCAAAACACATAAGTGGCAGAAATTAATTTAAAATTAATTCTCGTTGTCAAAAAAAGCGTGTTTTTAAGAAATAATAACTATCAAAAGATTGACACTTGTTTATGTCCAATTTAAATGTGAAATTACAAACAATGTCCTGAATTAAATTAAATTATAAAAATATAATCTAGTGATACTTTAAAACCACTCAAATGTATAACTTTACACTATAATTTTTTATGATTAAAAAATTTGTTTTTAATTAAAATTTAGTATTTTCACTATTCATCAAAAATTGAAATTTTTCAGAAAAGTACAAAAAATTAACCCTAAGCTAATTTCGATATTCTAAATTCAAAAATTAAGTTAGTTTTTAAAAATAAAATTTATGAAATTTAAAAAGTGGTTATTACTATTTATAACGGCTAGTTTGATTGGTCTTGGTGTGTAAAAACTCAAAGTTCCGTACAACTAAAGCTACAACATTATTCAAAGGAAAATGTACCATGGAAGATTGGGGTGTTACAACTCATGAACTTAATTCTAAGAAATCATTTAATCAACAAAAACTGAAGAACCATGTGAAATTGTATAAGTGTTTTCTTTGTTGTAAACCATGATTCATAATTATTGGAGGCTGATGATATGTTTCCAAATATATGTATATTTTTTTATTGTTACTTGATATTACTTACAATTATTTAAAGTTATTATGTGATTACATGATGGAAACTAGAAATTTGATATTGATGCTGAATTTTTTTGAGTCCTTAGTAACTTTGTAAGAGTCATCTAGTGCAACTAATATTGAAAATATGATAAATTAATGACTTATTTTTTGTCATGTAGAACATTATAAGAGTCATTGATGAATTCATAATAGTAACTAGGGACTTCATAAGAGTAATTTTAGACGTTTAAATTGTTACAATAGAGTTTGGAACAGTCATTTCAGAGAAAATGAAAAGTTTATAAGAGTGAGTTATGAATTTTTAAGATTCATTTAATAACATCATAAGGGTGAATAAAAAATTTTGAAGTGTAACCCAAATATTTATAAGATTAATTGTAATGTTTTAAAGATTCATTTACACTTCTGAAAAAACTTTTATATAGACATTTTGTGAAGGCAATGAAAGAAAAAGTACTTCATATAAGATATTTTAGTCTTACAGAAATTAATTATTACCTAAAAGTTTGTTAAATGTATAGAATTTACATAAATATCATAATTATTATATATATACTTCTTAATAGTCATTTGTATTCCAATTTTTTTAAAAAGTTATATATAAGAAGTACAAAATATGTACAAAATTTTATAATGAAATATTCTAAAGAAATTTGAATATGATGATTCTTAGGATGTTATTTAGTTAATTGATCATCAGGTTTGAGATTTCTGTTTCAAATTAAAATTTATATGAAAAATAAAATGGGATAATGTTTTGATTTTATAAACTCATAAATCAAATTAAAATCATAGTCCTTTTCTTCTATCTATTTAAAAAAATATTTGATTACTCAATGAGTTTTTCCATTCCATGAAGCACCTGGGGAAGATATTAACCTAATTCAATCTAGTTCAAAAAAGGGAGGATATCTCTAGTGTGGATTTCAAGAATTAAAAAATTTATATATTCATTAATTATTTTGAATAGTGATCGCATGTTAATTATTAACATAAATTTTTATTTATCGATTGAAATGAGAAGAAATGATAAAATTTTATTGTTATAATTTTACTAGAGATAGTAGTTAAATAAAGAATAAAATATTCAAAGATCATGGGAGCACACCCATGTGGTCAACTAGTTGGGGAAATTTGATTAGAATTCTCATTTCACAATTAGATTATAATAATTCACTAAAATTTGAGATGTAATTGTTTTTTTATAATTTAAACAATTATATAATATTCAAAATGAATTGTTAAATTAAGTAAACTATGAATTAGTATGATTTTCGAAATATTGTGAAAAAAAAATACTTAATTAAAGAGTATGATAGAGTGTATAAAAATTAAATAGCAATAAAATTAAATGAGGAAACTATTAAGAAAAATATCATCAAATGATTCATTATGAATGAATAAAATCATCACATAATTCCTCGTTAAATGAGAATACTCTGATCTAGTCATCTTAGGGTCTTGAAAAGAATCGTCACAATTTTTTATAGGAATAATTGAGATAAAGTGATCTGAATCATTCTATTTTTAAGTGATATTTAAAGAACTATAGTGATTCAATATAAAAATTATCTAAACATATTGAGTGATAATATATTCTCCTTAGGAAGTGGAAATTGTTCCTACCATATGGTTTCATCTAGATTAAAATTTTCTAGTGCAGATTTTGAGCATTAGAGGGTCCCTTCTCAATAGAAACTATAACCACTACTAAAAACAAGTGTAAATTTATGACTCAAAATCATCTCAAACATAGCTAGGAGTAGGTTTCCTATTTTAAGGCTGAACCTTTTAAATAAAATTATTCTCTATTTTTATTACATTTAGTTAGTATTGGGTAAGGGTGAAATTATCATTTGGAATGGATTTAATCTTAAGATATTAAAATGGATTATTTTATGATAAATTAATTATAAAAGAAATGAACACTAATTTGGCCCCCACCTCTAAGTCGTACAACCTATTCTGAGGGAACTAATTTCTTATTATAGAAAACCTTGGTTCCCTTTGTAAAATCCTAATGTTTCTAAATATAGATAATATAAATTAATTTAACAATAAAAGTATACCTTCTATAAATGTAAAATATATCATGAATGGAAGAATTGGATGATACCCTGTCTTTTTTATCTAGTCCTAAACGTCGTTGATGTATCAATTGTGAAATCTTGACTGATTGAAATAATTTCTCAAAATTCCATTACTGATAAAAACAATTTGAGGCTATTTTAAAAAAATATATTCTTATTTACATGTTAGAAAAATTTTATATCAAGGTGATTTGACTTTAAATATGAAAGGAAATATGGGATGAGTGGGAATGTAATTTTTAAAGAAATTACATTGGTATAGAAATTGGGATAAAAATTTAGAGAAGCATATTGAAAGATATTAAAATGTTTCAACATGAAATAATTGATGATTAATAAAAATATTTAATAATATAGCTAATAATACCATAGTTTGTAGATAAAAGAAAGAAGGATTCTACAATTAACAAGAAGTTGATGTGAAACTTTCCAGAAAGGTTTGTTCTAATGATTTTTCCCTTAAAAAATAGATAATATTATTATTAATGAATTTAAAAACATTATCATTTATTATGATATGATAAATACTCCATGACTTAAAAAAATATCATTGTTAAAGAAGTTTAATATTCAATTGAATCCGAAGTTGATAAAAAAATGATGAATATAAAAGATTTATATCTCTTTTTTACAGAATCTTTGAAAATGGGAAATGAAAGTATAAAGGAAAACTTCCAATAAAATGCATTAATTAAGAAGAATTGGTAATTTTTTAATTAACTGTCCCTATAAAAAGTGTTGTAATTATGATACTGATGAATAATAAGAGAAACTTTGGAGAAATAAATAGTCCAAATGTTAAAAAGAATGTTTTAAATCTATTAAAAGTAAGAAAAAGTTATTTTTAATGAATAAAAATAAGTATGTTAAAAAAGAAGTGGAAGGATACTCCCCATCAATTATCTATCCAAAAGATAATGTTACTAAAAAATTTGGAAAATTTAGGGCTCATAATTAAAGACATGAAGAATAACCTAATTTTAAAGAAGAAATATGCGAATTAATATATATTGGGAGTATTTTTAAATATGAAATTGAATCCTACCTTTATTAGAAAACCAAACTGAAGAAGAAAATTAGTCTATTAAAGAAAAAATATTCTAAGAAGACTAAAATAAATTAGAGGTATACCAAAAGTGATGAATCTTATATTGATTTACTAAAAATATTCAAGTTGAATGTTATTGAAAAGGAAAATATTGTGAAAAATATTAAAAGAAACTTGATTTGAAAGAATAAAAAGTTATAAATAAAAATAAAATTATCTTGAAGTAGAGAATAATCTTAATAATATTAAAAATTATATTAACACGGTAACAAAATTAAAAGCTAAATCATTCTAAGCTAGTGAAAATATGATTCCAAAGAAATTGGTTAACTCTTCTCCTTTAAATTATAAAAATAAATTTATAATATATAATAATTAAAACTAAAAAACTATATCCATATCTATTTGGATCGAGATAAATAATATGAAACCTTCTTCTACATTAATGTAAGATAATAATTTTTCAAGGACTTACACCCCAAGATAAATTGAGGCAAATTTTCATTCATATAGATATTAAAAATTCTCTAGATAGTAATATTATAAGAATAAAAGATCAAGATTAAAAGTATATTTATATTTTTTTGAAGTGTTTATGCATATATACTTTTATTTATTATTCAATATGTCACGCTCAGGGAATAGTCCTGAATAAAGGGGAACAATTTTGAGAATAAATATATATTTTCTCATAGGAATTAAGTTTTGTTTTCCCCTCATATAAATAGTGAAGAAAAAATATTATATAATATTCAAGTTCACGAGGAAGGGAAGTGACATATGGAATTTAATGTTCTATAAAAATTAATTAACATGGTTTTGATAACATTAATGATAAAAAGATAAAATCCAAATATAAAATCTATATTTATTGGTTAAAACACAATTTACTGAGTGTTATCCAATTATCTTATAATGTTAATGAATTTTTGTCAAAAAAAATATTGCACTAGAAAGGTCTTCAAGGATGGAATAATAATCACTCTACGAAAAAATAACAAGTGTTAATTTGGGTTAAATTGGCAATCCTATAAATTCTTATTATATTAGGTCGTAATGTGGAACAATGGTGTGGCATAAATTACTTATCCAAATAGTGAGGTGGAAAAAATTCTTCAACTAGAGATAGAGATATAGAAAGATATAGATGATGTTTTGGAAACATTTTAGAAAGGAAAGTGTTTTAAGGTACTCAAAAAAGAATGGAGATAAATTCCTATAGATTACTTGACCTCATTCATACCGAATTATATAGACTTGTAAGAAAATATTCTATGAGGGGTGATCAGTATTTTATTAAATTCATCTATTATTTCTTCTATATGAATAATTTTATGTTTATAGATTAATATTATGAATAAGTATTTATAACCAAAATAAACAAAAAAAAGGATAAAAATAATTGAGGCCTATATAAAAAAGGTAATATTTGATAATGGTATATAATAAATATACAATGTTTTCTAAATTCATATTTAAATTCATGGGATAAAGAATAAATATAGTATTCGACACATTACCCGTTATAATATACTAATGGAAAAGAAAAAATAGAACTTTAGTTGATATAGTCTGAACAACTCTTTTGGTGCATTTTATTTCAAAAAATAATCTCCAGGTAATTTTAGTTGAGATGTGTATATATGAAAATATATATTCCTGTTAAAACATAAGAAAAATTTTACACCATATGAGATATAGAAAAAATCCCAATTTTAAGTAATTTAATGTTTTTGGATTTCTGTATTACCTAAAAATTAAAAAATCCAATATAATAAAATTTGAAGAGAAAAACGATAATGGGATTTTTATGGGTTAATTATAAAATGCTGGGGGTTCAGATATTGGAATAAGAATTTTAATAAGCCACTAAATTTAATTGATGTGAAAATTATTGAAAATTTGTTCAAATAAGAGGTCATAGTTGAAGTGGTTAATGAGAATATTGAATCATGAAGCATACATATTTTTGAAAAATAGATTCAAGAAAAATATATAAATGTGTAGAATTATATTTCTATTAATTCAGACAAAACCTATAATGAAAAAAATATTACTGGAAATCAGACACTAATGTATAAAATATTTAGAAATAATGTTTATTAATAAAATATAATTATCTATCAAGATTCACAAGTTCATACAAGAAGAAGAATGGGGATAAAAAATTGAACTACTCTAATTTCTCAAATTTAACAGCAAACTATATCTTAAGAAATTAAAAATGAGAAGTTGGTTGGTTATATGAATTAATAACTTGATTTTTTTGGGAATAAATTCTCTTTAGAGTATATTATAAGTCTAAAAAAAATATTGGGTGCAATGTGGGTTTTCAGAAAAGAAAATAATGTGAAAGGTGAAGTGTTAAGACATAATGCTACACTGTTATGCAATAGAAGCTCATAAATATAATGGATCAACCCTAAAGAAATATTTGTACCATTGGGAAGTCTATAATAAATTATAATGCTCAAGGTAGTGGAATAAAAACACATTATAAGTTTTTAAATGGATTTGATATCTTATTTTCTTAATAGAAATCTAAAAAAAATGAAGTTTTCAATGAAAAACTTATAGGTTTCATTCTTAATTGTAATTTTAGTATTATTATTTCGTTAAAGAAATATTTTTATGGTTTAAAATAGTCCACTAAATACTAATATTCTATATTCTATGGCTATTTGAGAGATTCATAATTCATTAAATGAAATGTTGATAACAAACTTTATGTGAAATAAATATCCATAGGTACTCTAATTGTTGTTGTATATATTGATGAAATTATATTTTCTATTGAAAAATATTATCTATATAAATAATTTTTAAATAAATTGAATAATATCTATAATATGTCCTTTTTGGGTGAAATTATGTACTTTTTGGGAATAAAGATTACATGAAAAGATGATATTATCTTCCCACCCCAAGTGAAATATGATAGATAATTTATCAAAAAAAAATTATAATAAAGGATTATAAGAAATATTCAACACCTATAGTAGTTGTAACTAACCTAAAAAATGATAAAATGGGAAATATGGTGAAAAAAATATTTTAGAAGAATCATTAGAAGTCTAATTTATCTTATGGAATAAAGACTACATATTCTATTTGCAGTGATAATTTTTTCTAAAATTTTAGAGTGATCCTAAGGAGTATGATTTTATAGAAGCTAAAATAATTTTGATATATGTCAAAGGTACTCTTAATAATGGACTTATATATATAAATATTTCAAAATTGAACTTGTAATGATACCAAGATTCATACTGGGTAATAGATTTTATTAATAGTAATTCCACATCTATTAATTCATTTTTTTTTGGTGAGAGTTATAAGAGTTGACATATTAAGAATAAAAATTTAGTTCCTTTCAAAAAAACTATAGAAAATTATATTTCAGTAACATATGATTGTACAAAGATGTTATTTATCCAATTGTTTGTCAAACATTTGAAAATATAGTCTAATAATCCAATGATAATTTCTTATGATAATCAGAGTGTAATTAATCTATTAAACTATCTAGTTCATCACACTAGATCAAATAACATTGATAAAATATATCACTTAACTATAGAAAGATTGTCTAATGGTTATGTGAAACTATAATACATTTCCAAGAAATATCATATTGTGAATATTTTTATTGGGGAAATTCAAAGAGGTTTGTGTATTATATTTAGGACAGAAACTTGTGTTCATCTGTCCCTTATCACTTGAGGATGCATGGAAGTACAACCATAAGGATATGGATTATGTGTTCAAGTGTCTAAAGATGATATAAGTATTTTTCAAAGGTGGTTATTGATACTAATCTTTTATATCTCTTTATAATATGGAGATGTAGTTATTATTAAAGGGGGAGAAACGAATATGTGAATTGAGGGGTGGAATGTCAAAGTCACTTAGATAAAATTTCATTCCACAAAGTGATATAATTATCTCAAAAAACATTATATTATCCAAAAGTTTAGTTCGCAGAGTCTTCTCATTTGAGATTGGATATGATATTATGATTTATTATTATTTTTAAAATGGTAAAAGATATTAAAAATTATAATTATTTTGATAATAAATGTAAAGGGGGATATTTAAGAACTCATGTAATTTTTGATGTGTTTTATTTGATATCAAACTTGTATGAAAATAATTTTAGACTAAGGGATGATTTGAATCTTTTTATGATGTGTTTGAGAAGATAAGATGATCATTATGATGATTTTAATAGATTCAAAGATTACATGAGTAAATATAAAATTCTAAAGTTGAGGATGTAAATTGGATAACTCATTGTTGACTTCATAAAATCCATCCAGTGTTAATGATATTAAAAATACGAAAAAGGAATGAATCTATTATAGTCCTGAATCACTTCAAAAAAAATATACTACTTACTTTTGAAGAGTGATTAGTGACTTCATAAGAGTAATTTAAGATTTCATAGGAGTTATTACACACTTTAATAGATTCATTTGAGATTAAAAACAATGTTTATAAGATTCCTTTATAACATTCCAAGAGTAATTTAATGATTTTAGAAGGTCAAACCAAGACATTAGATGGGTAATACAAGAGATCATGAGAGTTATTATTAGGTTTAGAATAGTCTTTAACTCTTCTAAAATATATTTGATTTGAAAATTTGGTAGAGGTAAGGAAACATAGAGTACTTCATAAGATTAATTTTAATCTTATGAAAATAAATTTTTTCCTAAAAATTGGACATATTCAAGGACAATATATGAATATCATAATGATGATATATACACAATGTAAGCTTCATTTAGAGGACAAAGATTTATAAAAACATGAGATTTCATAGGTATGAAATATATAATAAATTTCATATTAACAGTTTTAAATAAATTTAAATACTATAATGCTCAAGTTTTTCTTTGGTGGAATAAACCTAACAACGGAGATATGTGATTCAAGAAAAATATTATGAGAAAAATAAAATGGGATGGTTATTTTTGTTCTAAAACTCAAAAAATGTATATAATTGTGTAATGATTCATGATTAGAATAAAAGTTTTTTATATTGCAATGAGTTTTGTAATGTCCTAATGTAATTGAGGAAGACATCAATCAAATTAATATTTAGGGAAATTTTTAAGGGGGGTCACTGGTAAAACATTATAGAATTCAAAAATAAATATATTTTTGAATTATTTTTAATAATGATTGTTGCTAAAGTATTATTCCATGTTTTTTTATAATCTTAAATGAGATGAAATTAGAAAATATTATTCCTATAATTTCACAGAATAAATAGTTAGATGAGTAAGAATATATTTATATATTGACACAGTACACCCATGTGTTCAGTTTATTGGGGAAAAGTATAAATTATTATCATTGAAAATTTTAGTTGTGAGAATTATATAGATGATGAGTTGTAAATATTTTTTAGTATTTAAATAATTAAATAATATTTACTTAATAAAGGTAATTAGTTTTTTAGTTACCATGTGTGGATATAAATTGATAAAAACAAAGCATTAAGCCAGAATCCTAAGAGAATGCTAAAAATTTTAAGATACTAAGTATTCAATGAGATAAAAATTGAGAATAAATTATTGAAATGATTTATTATGATTGATAAAAATAATCATATGGTTTACATAAGTAAGCATACTCTGATCTGATCATCTTAAATTATTGAATATAAATACCATCATTGTTGTTCAAAAATCCAAGAGTGGAAGTGATTGGAATCATTCTGTTTATTAGTGATATTCTAATAACTCAAGTGAACTAGTGTAAACATGATCTGAACCTGAAAAGTGAAAATAGAATATCCTTTGGAAGTGGATATCATACATTTCATATGGTTTCCTTTGGAATAAATATTCCAATGTGTTTAATATGTGTAGGATGGTCACGTATCAACCAAAAGATTAATCACTTCTATGAATTAGTATAAAATATTTGACCTGAACGTATCCCCATAATAGAAAGGATTAGGTATACCATTATTAGGTCAAACCACATAAATATTTCTTATTCCATATGTTGTTCAATTTTAGTTAGTATCGGGTAATAATAAAATTATCATTTTGAGTGGATGGAATCCTAATTGATTATAGAGGTTAATTTTAATATGAAGAAATAATAGAAGATATCCTAACTAATTAAATCCCCTTATTTGTGGTGGAATCTATTCCTTGGGAACTTTAATTTTTTTTATAAAATAGTGGATCAAAATTATTCATTAATCATATTATATTTCAATATAAGAATTAATAACTAATTGATTTTAAATTAAATTCAATTAAATTTTAAAATATTATATTCATGATTATTATAAATTTTCTCTAGTCAAGAGGGGTCCCCAATGAAATATTTCTCCTAATATTATGATTTTAAAACTTAAGTATTATGGTCTCAATGAACCCTCCCTCATAGTTAATATCAAATAGAATCTTTGAAGTTTGAAGTTAAGGTGAAATAATTACAAGTAAAAATATCATGAGAAGTCGGGAAAGTAATGGATCGAAAAATAATATATAGATTGAGATCTCCTTAGTTTAAATAATTCTATTTTTATTTATTTCTCACTATAATTTAATAAATTGAAATCATATACATCTTAAAGAATTTTAAAGACCACTCTGACCATAATTGAATCATCTCAGACTCCTCTTGAATGATTTCCTTATAATGAAAGTATATGAGAGGGAGTATAGAGTAGTATAAACAAGGGTTATAGTATAATCTCCCTCTATATTTCCCAGTATTTTATTAATACTATCCAAGGTGAGTGTTAGCTACTACTAAGAAGGTTTCACTGAAGTTATAACTGAATAAGAATTTTAAGTGACTGATTGTGGGAGATATATTGTAAGTTCTTCATGAAACTACACACTATATTGTTAAATCACCTATAATTTTCCCTACAAAAGTTAAATCAGTGCATGAGGTCCAAATAATGTAAAATGTAATTCCCCAAAAATCTAAAATAAGAAAATTTCATTTGATAGTGTGTATGACATACAACACCAAATGCATAAAGAAATATAATATCCCGAGACTTTAAAATATAAATAACATTTTAAATAAATTCAATATATGATGCACACAAACATTATATCATTTTTTCTTAAATACAAGAATGACCATGTTCGATAGCTTGCACAAGATTGAGTTTTATTGAACAATGATATTTTATTAAAAATTATTATTTAATATAATCTAATATAACCAAGATTTTAAATTAATTTTGTAAAAATTTATTAATAACTTATGAAAATATATTTTTTACAAAAATATAAATTTTTTTAATTAGTTTTAAATTAATTAGAAATGAATAATATGACAACTCACTGAATATAAAGGAAAATATTAATATTTTTATCCTCACAAAGTTATCTTATCCTAATATATTAAAGTAATTACAATTATTTAGTGAAACTAATGTAACATATATATTATATATTCAATAAAATATTTTTGATATTCATACAATATATATTATAGGAATAAGATAAAAAAACTCTTATTATATAGAAAACCCTATATTTTTATTAAGGCACGTTTACCACCTTTTAATAGAGAACCTATTTTAAATCCTTTTTTTTGAAATTTTATAAATATCATATGTAAAAATAAAGTTAATATTATAAATAGTAACATATAAATTAGGTTAGGTTTAATTTCTTTTATTTTTTTGTGAAGTTTCAATTTTAAATGAATAGTAAAAAATACTGAATTTTATTTCCAAAATTAATTTTCATATAATTTTTTATTGTGTTTAATTAGATGTTAAATTGGTTTTAAAGGTTAATTATAGAAATTTTTATTAATTAATTCAATTTTATAATCTAAATCAATTTATTTTTTAATTTGGATATAAAAACTGAGCAATCTTTTGAACAATTCTTATTTACAAACATGCATTGTCATCTCGTCCGCAAGATTAAATTTAAATTAATTTATACCAATTATTTTATTGGAATTTAGAAAAACAGTTTCCAATTTTTGAATAGTCATAGTTTATAATTTATAATAAGTTCAAATTAGTATTTGAACAAAAATATTAGTGAATGTATTTAAATTAACTACAACAATTATGGTGAAATTAAGCTTAACAAAGGACAAAACCTTAAACTTAAGGGACCAAATGACCTATAAACTTTTAAAAAACCTATTTATGGTATTATTATGGACATTAAACCTATAAGGGTCCACAATTATTAATTAATAACCTTGTCTAATAAGTAATACTTGGGGAAAACACAATTCATTTCTAAAATACCAAGTGTGACCTTTTCTTCCACTATAAAAAAGGCCTCCTCCCCTCCCACTTCATCACACATATCAGGGAAAAATTTCTTGATAAATATCTAGAAAAATATCACCTAAAAATCCATATCCTCATCCTAGATGCCTCAACATGGGAATAAATCAATCTAAGGAATCCTTTTTGTTCAAACCAAAAGGTGTTACCTGATTAAGAGGCAACATATTTCCTCAAGCTCTTTGGTTTTATTTATTTCTCAACTCATTCAATTATTATTACATGTTTATATAATAACACCATTATAATAAATATAATGTCATTTTTTTATATTAATGTTTAGACCCACACTAAAAAAACTTCCATCTAATGGATAACAAACATACTGTTTGTGTGTACGGAGAACGTCTTCTTCACAAATCGATGATTCTTCATTCTTCCTTTTCTGCCTCACACGATGGTAATTATGATAAAAAATATGTTTAAATATTACATATATAATATTCATAATCTATTTATGATTTTTTAACTTTTATATATAACATACCTTCATTATTTTAAATTGGTGTAAATATGATTACACCGTTTGTGGATATGTGGACTATAGCTTACTAAAAGTGATGTGATTCGATCACACAATACGAGGAACGTAAAATGGATGGGTTTAATTTAAAATATGTGAGATAAAAGAACATATATATGATATTAAATAAATAAATCCCTTTTAGTAAATATAATACATATATATATATCATTTACATTATTACCCTTTCACACACATAAAAAGTGATAACGTCGTTCGCCGAGCGTGTTGACTACTACCTCCTCAACACAATGTAATTCCTTTTACATGACTAGAATTAATTATATAATAATATATGAATAAATAATATGGTATTTATTATAGAACTATCATTATTTAAATATTAATTTTACATACCTTCTTTCTATAATGATCATTGAAAAATGGGATCGTTACTCTTGCGTACGTACGGACTACCATCTCCATGGTTATAATGTTGGTTCATTTTTCATATCCATATTTAATTATAGGTTTGAAAAGTATAATTTATGTATTAATATGATAATTATTTCAGGATTATTATTCTTTAGATTTTATATAATGACACCTTTGACTATAGTTAACCTACCAAAGTTGTTTTGACATAGAAACTAAATTTGGTCAAAACACCCGATGTAAAATTAATTGTTTACATATATGTATACAACATTGTAATATGTGGAATAAAAGTAAAGATGAAAATGAAAAAGGTTATAATTAAATTAAAGAATTAAAATATATTTATTATTCCGGAATATAAATACACACAAGATAATCTAGACTCAAGGTAAGTGATTGTCGTCTCACTTTTTAGTTCTATGAGATAATTATCATATTTATCAATTACTTCTTTTTGTGGTGTATCTGTAATCCATAATTATATATTATATCATGAATTATTTTCATATTCATGTTATATAATCATTTAATTTTTTTTATGAGTTTTATTATTTAAATATTTCAAAGTGGTATGGGATACTTTGGAATTTTTAAAGATTATTTTACACAAGAATAATTTTAATGACATTTTAATGGTTTAATTCTTTTTCATGGGGTTATACTACATCATCATTATTTTTAATATTCTATTATTATTTATATAAATACTTTTTATCTTTTATTGATGTATTTAAACTTTTCTTATGTTGATTTATAGTCGATATACACAATCTATTTATTGATTGATTCTCACTTCAACATTATGTTCTTACTCCACAATATCATTTTTTCCAGATTATTTACCCTTAAATTTTCATCAGAGGAAATTATTTGATAATTGTATAATAAAAAAATTTAATATTATTCTCTTTTGGTTATTTAGGGCCATTTTGATATATTTTTACCATTTTTTCACTTTTTGGTAAACAAAATGTTTTAGCTTTTTTTTAGAAAACCTGATATCATTTTACTCTTTAGTCAGAGAACCACTTTTCTTCTAAAAACCATGTTTTATTTACATGTTCTCTAAAATATTTCTAACCTTTTAAAATTGATTTAGTAAGTAATTTGTTAACCTTATCTTCATTTACTAGTGTTTCTAAGGAATCTTCTTATCTCTTTTTGAACAAGATATATTTCTAACCTTTTTATCATAAAAATGGAATTTTTTACCTCATACAACATGTAAAAATTTAACTAATTTAATTTTTTCAAAAATTACTTTTCATATTTAAAAGGTTATTTTTTTATGAAACTATTTTAAAAAGTGATTTTTAAATAAATGGTTTTTCAATAGGTTTTAAAAAAAAAATGATATTTTACTCGAGAATGTTTTTAAAAGATATTTTTATAGTATTTATATTCATCAAAGATAAAATAAAAATTTGATTTCAACTCCACTTTGGATATAATGTATTGATACCATACTTATTCATCATCTATATGGTTTATGATTTATTTAGTCAATAATAGTATTGACATTCACTTCCTTGATTCCTTTTAATCCCCTTTAAAATATTTAATTTCCTATGATCATTTGACATTGTATTTCAACAAAATATCCATATCATTATTTCTGGATATTATTATATACTAAACCATATACAAATTTTTATTGGGTGTTTAATTTAAAAGTTATTTTATTATTTGGGATAATATTGACAAAATATTATCCATTATTCAATATAGATATTTGATAATTCATATTGGTTATTAAATATTTGGAATTCTTATTAAATCGAATACATGGGTTGGGGAACATTTAAAATAAGCCCTACTGGTTGGGGGCAAGATAATAAAATCACCTTGATGCATTGGTAGTCTCATGAGATGAAATTAGTTGGTGAAACCCCCTTTGATTTTGTTTATAGGAAGAATAGATGGGTTTATACCCATATTTTTAAATTTTCTAAAGGATAGATGTTGAATGGATAGGTTTTCGTGGTCCATAAACATGATGTCAAATAATTAAGAATTTACTACATTGATATTTCTGTTATAATTATTATTTATCCATGATATTTTTCATCAACATATCTATGGATTCATTTAATTCTCATATCATTGATTAAATGGCATGTGTTTTAGTTTCTTACCATGACATATTTTTTTCCAATATCTAGTTATTTGGATTATATGTGTTTCTACTTATTACCATTCCATATTGTTTATACACTTCCTTATCAATTTTTTTATTACACGATATGTGTGTTAAATTATTTACCATGCTATAACTATTATTCTCATTGATTCTTTATTACTTACTCTATACTTTACCCTTATTGAGCATTTGAGCTCACCCTTATTTTGTTTCCTTTCCCCAAGAATCCAAGAAGTGTTTATGAATGATATGCAAGGTTATACTATATTAAATAAAGTTATCCTCAAAAGAAAAAAAACTATGTTGTAATTAGTGGAATTATTTATACTATAAGATTCATGTATATATCTATATTACCAAGGCTATTAAAATCTTTGATAATTTAGGATTTAATTCCTTGTAATCATGCCAATGTAATGGTATTAGACACCAGTTCCAGGCACTCTGGGGTCAGTTCTCTATATTTTTTATCAAAGGACATTTACTATCAACCTTGGGAACTAGATTTAGGAAAAAATAGATTATAGAACGTAACCCTAATGTAGAATCTGAGGATGGGTATACAAAAATATCCTAATGTTTTGGTTAGAGTGATAATATGTGGTTCTCCTAGCCATATATCCATTTTGGATACTACAAGTGGATGTGGTTCTCGAACCGATTTACATAGGAGTAACAACTCTAAAAAAGTGTGTCGATCCTAACTTGGCATGTACTAGTACATGACAATAGGTCTTACTGTGAACCTAGGATGACACTCTTGGGGGATACGCTTAGGATAATTTCAATTTTCTTTAAAAACCATTATAAAGGATTTGAATAGATAAATTCGTAACCAATGTTGAACTTATGTTTTTTAGATTTAGGGTTAGGTTTCATGATTTATAAATCCTATAACTGAAACTATAAATAAACCCTAGACAATGGAATAACCTATGTATAAATAAATTTATTAAGTATTTATGTGTTTAGGTTACCTTGAAAACCTTAGTTAAAATTCTATTTAGTGATTAACCTTATTTCAAGGGTTTCCATCTTATTTATTTTGGAAATTATATTAATATGGTTTTAGAAAATGAATAATCATATGTTTGGTAAAAAACAATCATATTTAGTAATGCCATGGTTCTGGAACCCATGATTGATGGAATATAAGGGCTTCACGACAATACCTTAATTTAGAAGATAATCAGTTCAACCCATGACTGTGGGTCTCAAACCCATGAACCATTACTGTCATTTTTTAGGTTTATAGATTAATATATTAACCATATTTGATTATGAGAATATTTAGAGAACAATAGTTAAACATTTCACTCCATAATATATGTTAATATCTATTAAAATTATATTTTAGTGCTTCTCGCATCAGTGTTATTTTTTTATACCCATTTCTTGAACTAATGGATGAATTGGAAAACTAATTGAATCAATACTAAAGGTTGAAACTATTTTTATATAAATATATCAAGTATATAATTTTTTTTATATTCTTGGTTAAAAAAATAATTCCTTATAATTAAGTAAATTATCATAAAATAAAATATTGTCCTAATACCTATTTTTTAGTTTAAACAATTATCTTGTAAATCATTTTAGATTTGTGGCTTTGATTCCCTCAACATTCTATTAAAAAGTCAATTTTTTCTGATTGATGACATCATTTAATCCCTATAAACATAAGTAACATTACAAAAATATGATATTCACAACATAATTAACTTTATGTTAATACATATATATATCTTTTTCTTTATTACTCTTTCACACACTTTAAAAGTGACAGCGTCATTCGTGGATGTGTGGACTACCGCCTCCTTAACACAATGATATTTCATTTAAATAAATGGAATACAATATATAAGAATATATGAATAAATAATATGGTACTTATGATATATTTATCATTATGAAAATTTTAATTTTACTAACCTTCTTTCCATAATTATCATTCAAAAATGGGAATATTACTCATGTGTATATATTGCCTACCGTCTTCATGATTGTAACATTGGTTCATTTTTGATAACCATATCTAAAGATTTGTTTTAAAAGTATAATTTATGTATAAATATGTTAATTATTTCATTTTTAATATTCTGGATATGATATAAAATCACCCCTTTGACCATAGTTGACCTACTAATGATTTTTTGAAACATAAATCGAATTTCGTCAAAACACGAAATGTAAAGTTAATTATCCACGTATTTATGAAAAACTTGGTAATAAGTGAAATAAATGTAATTATAAACCTGAAAAATGTTTTAAATAAAGTAAATAATTAAAATAATTTTATTATTCAGAAATATAAAGACATCTGAGACATGCTAGACACAATGTAAGGTATTTTCTTCTCATTTTTTAAATCTGTGATTTAATGTAATATTCACCACTTACATGTTTGTGTGGTGTATCTACTATCTATTTTTATATATTATATCATGAATTATTTGTTAATAATGTAATTTAATCATTCATTTAATGTGATTACATCATTATGTTTATGATTCAAATGTTTCAAAGTGGTAGGGACACTTTGGAATGTTTAATGATTATTTTTCAAAAGAAACAATTTAATGATCTTTCAATGGTATGGTTCCTTTTCATTGGGTTATAATACTTACTATTTGTCATTTATATACTATGATTCTATGTATAAATAATCTTTAATATCTATTTATGTATTTTCATTTCTATTTTGTGGATTTATAGATGATACACATAATCTATTCGTTGATTGATTCTCATTTCAATGTTATGGTCTTGCTTCACAATCTTATTTTTTTAGAATTGATTACACTAGAATTTACATAATGAAAAATTATTTGATTATTGTCTAATAAACCCTTAAATTTTCTTCTGATCTAGTTATTCATGACATTTTTCATGTATTAGTTCCATTTTTTTTACTTTTTGGTACTCAAAATGTTTTAGAAAATGTTTTTAAGAAAAGCTGATTTCATTTCACCCATTATTCAGAGAATCACTTTTCATCTAAAACCCACATTTTATTTAATTATTTTAAACTAAATATAAAAATTTTCAATATAATTTGGTAGGTATATTTTAACTTTTTTTTATTTACCAGTGTTTGTGAAGTAATATTCCTGTCGATTTCTGAATTATGATTTTTTCTAACCTTTTTCCGTAAAAAAGAAAAGTTATTTTACCTCATGTGGAATGTATGGATTGAACTGGTTTAATTTCATTAAATATTCATTTTCATCTTTAAAAGGTTAATTTTAATGAAATTATTTTCCAAAATTATTTTCAAAGAAAATTGATTTCAAATGGTTTTTCAAAACAAAAGGATATTTTCTTAAATAATGTTTCTAAAATATATATTTATTTTATTTCCATTATTCAAAGACAAAAACCCTTTTTTTTACTCAACATGGGATGTGTTGTTCTAATACCATACTTAATATTCCCCTATATGGTTTGTGATTTATTTATTCAAGTATATTAGTGACATTCACTTCCATGATTCCTTTTTTTCCCCTTCAAACAATCAATTTCCTATCATCATTTGACACTGAATTTCAACTAAATATCCATATCATTTCTCATGGATATGATTATTTTCTGAAATGTATACCATTCATCATACAATTTTTACTTTAAAAACTATTCCCATGTTTGGGGAAATATTGATAAACCCATATCCTTATTTTAAAATGGATATTTGATAAGGCAAATTATTTATTTGATATGAGGAATTCTTGGGACATGAGACACATGGGTTGAGGACTGTTTAAGGAAATCATTATGAGTTTGGGTTTGGTTAAAGAAATCTCTTTGATTCATTGGTAGTCTCATGAGAATAAATTATTTGAAAAAAACCCTTATAGATTTTTTCAAAGTATAATAGATGAGTTTCTAATCATAGTTTAAAAATTTCCAGAGGATAGATATTGACCATAGATGTTTTCACTTGGATTTGACATAATTTCCAATAATTAAGAAATTCCCTCATAGATATTGTAGTTATCATTATCATTAATCCATGATATTTTTCATTGGCATATATATGGATTCATTCTATTCTTTGTTCATTGATTAAATGGAATGTGTTTCATTTTCTTACCATAACATGTTGATTTTTTCATTATCTGGTTATTTTAATTGAATGTGTTTCCAGTTATTACCATGCCATATTTTTTATGCACTTCTTTATTAGTTTTTTTAACTACATGGTATGTGTGTTCGGTTATTTACCATTCCATAATTATTATTATTATTGATTCATTAATGCTACCACTATACTTTACCCATACTCAGAATTTTAGATAACCTTTATTTTGCTTCTATTCCCCATGAATTCAAGAAGAGTATATGGAAGATATGCAGGGATATACGAGATGAAATAATGTTTTCCTCAAAATAATTTTTTATTTAGTGTATTTATTTGCAGTACAAGAATCATGTATGTATGTGTTTTACCCAGACTACTAAACTCTTTAATCCTTCAAAATTTAATTCTTTATAATCATGAAAATATAATGATAGTTGACACTAGATCAGGGATCTCTATGGTCAGGTCACTAAAAAAATATTATTATATAAGTCTATAATTGGTGTGTTAGTGGGAGAGGTTATAGTAGTGGAAGGGGAATCTATAGGTATCAGTTCTTTGTCACTCTTCTGAGTCAAAATCACTCTAATGTAGAGGGTGGACATGTGTTTTTATTTGAGGATAATAAATTTAATCATCTTTTTACTCTCAATCATAAAATCAATTCTATTCCTCCAAGCCTCTAACCCAAATTTATATCAAGAATTGGAGTTTATTGGAAATCCTGGTATCTCATGTAGAATAGGTTAAAGAGGATCATTTCAGCATTCATATAAATGTTTTGGTGAGGGTTGGATAAAATAAAGGAGGATGTGGAGGTAAAAGTGGGATGAAAATGTGGAGTGTGGATAAAACTAGATGGTTCCTCCTAATATTTCTATGATACATTGAAAGGAGGTGGTGTGGGAGATGGTGGAAGTGGTGGGACAAAAGGAAACTATATACTCTTAGATATGTAGGGATGGATCTTGATTCTATATTATACAATATCATAAAAATATTTATTCAACTCATCTAAAGGAATATATCATGTTAGTTCCATATCATTTACATTTTTTGGTAATACTCTCAGTGTTAGGGATAATCAATATGTATAGATATCTTATTAATATCCCTTAGTGGACTTAACCTTCTATGTGACATAATTATTATCATAAATCCTATCATAACCATTATCATTGTTATTTTTAGTTCCATTTTTGAAAATAATGGTAGACCAATCATCTCAAGATTCCCCATCATGCCTAGGGGTAATGATGTATCAAAGATTCCAAAATATTTTTAACATGTTCCATACAATTACTAACCATAATCATACCCTTGGTCTTTTTATCTATCTATCATAATACAACAAAAACAATTAGGCAATGTTCATTCCAAACCTTATTTTGAAAATGGCATAAAGAATAAGAACGTCTAATTATATCATGGAGATCTAATAATCACCCTTTGATAACTAAGAATGGGAGATGGATCAATGAATAATCCCATAGCGGTAACATTTTTATAAACTGATCATAGGTTTAGAGTTGTATTATTGGCTCAATGAGACCCTAGTTATGGTCATGCACCACTAATGGGATATATTCTATCGAGGATACAATATAATCTCATCATTGGTGTGTATCTATATAAACTCATGGAAATATATTCCTAGTACTAATCCAAAATTTTCTGAAAAATTCTCTCATACATTTGGCTCTATTAGAATTTTATATTCTCTAATATTATCTCTAATGTGGCTGAAACCCTAAGAGAAAGGCCCTATATTCCTCATATATGGACAGAATAATACACCCTATATATAGAACGATCATGAAATCTATAAACAACTAGTACATGATAATTTTATCTCTAATTTGGATATCTAGTGTCTTGTTGGTGCATCATTCCTTTATCTAAAGTCGCATTATATTCTTCTAATATGTAGGGTCTGAAAACTATAGGAATCAATAAAGGTTATTTTGAAAGGAATACCCCCTCATGGATGAATTTTAATAGGTTTAGTTGGATTTTATTTGGTTAGGTGATTAGGATGATGATGTTAAAGGTGAAGGTATTAATAATGTCCCATGTGGTGGGGTATGTAGTTTAGTATTTTTCTTTTTGTTGGGTTTTGCTAAGATATTATTGATTCATTAAGAAGGTTTTTGTTTAGATTTTTATATGGTGTTAACAATTTTGGTTTGAACCATTTCAGGATGGTTGAGTATTTTTAGGATTTAAAATGGGTTTTCAATAAGTTTAGTGATGTTTTAGAAGATGGTTGACAATTAAAATTGGTATGTGGAAATTTTGGGGTACCTACTGAGGAAACAATGTGATGTGCTGGTCAGAATGGGTATAGGGAAGGGAATAAATCAAGTGGGAGATAATCTAGAAGTTTTATGTAATGTTTGACTGACCAACCAATGTTACCCCTGATTCGTTCACCTGAAATATCTATGGAAAGTCCTAAAGGGAACTCTTAATCCCCATGTGTTGAAAACAAATGCTTCCGCATAAAAATGTACCTTAGGAATTATTTTTCTAAATAAATCTATCAATAAGATATAAATGAGATTTAAAATAATTCAAAACCATCCATGTAAAAAATAAACATCCCAATATGGAATAAATGAGAATCAACATCTCTATACACAATAAATAAGGTGGGGAGACATGATCTAAACAAAATATAGGGAACAATGTACTTCGATCGGGACTCAAAAAAACCAAAATAAAGCAACCAATATTCACGTGACATTAGGCTCAACATCCCACCACATCACCTCCATATGACACTTTTCTAATACATGAGTCTGGTAAAACAATTTTTACATACTCTTTTTGGGGGTATATAGGGTGTGTGCACATGAACTATGTATTGTCCCAGTAATAAGTCAATGAATATGTCTATCCAAACATTCCATAAAAGAGATTCAATATCTGTATACCAAATAAATAGGATGGTGATACATAATCTATATAAAATATGGGAATCATGGTACTACGATCAAGCCTCAAAATAATTCAAAATATATTTACCGATCTCCATGTGACATGAGGTTTAACCTCCCACAAGGTCACTACAATTTCCCATCCAAGATCTATTGGTAAGAGTACTCTACACCTCTATGTGAAACATTTCTTTTTACTAATTCCGAAAGAAAAATAAAAATTAAATAAACCCTTTGGGTGTATATAGTGTTTCATTATAATATCTAAGTAGGGTCCTACAAAACATTTTATGAATAAAAAAAATTAGAAAAAATTAAAAATGATATTTTGAGAAAAAATTTAAATAGATGTATTATTTTTGACATTTAAAATATAAATAGGAAGAATCAATAAATAAACAAGACTTAAAAAAATCCTTGGGAATACCTGTGTCAACCAATGTCATTCCTTATCATGGGATCCTTGTATTCTTAGTGATTGAAACATTCATAAATTTTCCTATTTATGAGATCCAATGAAGGACTTATCAAAGTCCCAAAACCAACCACATCCATTGTATATATTATTTATTTATGTTTGTATTATAGTCCAAAGGTTATGGCGGGAGGAAAGTTTTCTAGAATACTCTTCCTAGTCATTCCAATTAGGGACTCAGGGTTCCCATGTTCTAAACCCTATTCATACAATTCACATTCCACGTCCAAATCACTTTTTGATAAAAAAATCCATTTCATTCTATTTATTATTATATAAATAAAAGGAAAATAATTAAAACCAATCCAACACACCCATTTGGATCTCAAAAAACACTTTTTCATCAATTCAAAAATATCATACTTTATAAACTGAGGTGAACATGTTTAGTTCTTCATCAATGGAATAAATTAACACACATAACTTAAACAATAAATCCATTAGAAATAGGATGGAATATATAATAAATTTAGAGGGGAGACCATATATAAGAAATAAACCTCAAGTAACATACAATATATTTTTTATTTAGAAAACCCTAGGTCATCATGCCATATAAAAGAAGGAAAACTATGAGGGGAACCAAGGGTAATGAAGAGGAACCACTTACATGAGGTTTATGTAAAGATCCTAGTTGAAATAATACATCATTTCCACCAATATGTAAGAGATTAGTATGATTCATGTGTGATATAGGGATGAAGGTAAAGTGGAGAGGCTGGAATCAGAGATAGGGATTTAATTTTCATAAGGGGAAAAGAGGTTACACTAAAGTTAATAAAAATAATTAGAGAATCCTAGTTCATGATGTGAATGTATGATTCAGTTCATGAATTATACATCATGTATTAGTTCATGGAATGATGAAGTTATTAATTTTAGGAACCAAATCCTTAAAAAAATTCACCACTACATGAACATTTCACCATGTGAAATCTTTTTATCATGTTGTAAAAAACATAAATATTACTACTAGAGTTTTAAAAAGTGAAAAAATACCAAACAATAAAAGAGGAACATAATTAAAGGGAAAAATGAAAAAAATAGTATGTACCTAAAATAAGAATCTTGTGTGTGAAATTATTTCTTGAATATGGTTTAAATTTGAAGAGGTTTCTGAGAGCTTCAATTGAGAGAACAACATGATAGGGGGGACGATGTTTCAAATAAAATTATGGTTTGATGTTAGGTATCTATATGATTTTAAGGTGAAAAATTGTGGCCCTGATCACTATAGTATGATATATTAAGTTATATAACCATGATATTTTTTTTTAAATAAATACCTTTATAATTTTCAAGTTGAGGGTGAAGTGATCATGGTGAAACTAAATTAGTGTATCCATGGGTGATGGATTTATGGGAAAATTGATTGTGTGAAGTTAACACTATGAAAAGTAATGTTTCCCACAAAAATTATTATGGAATGAAAATTTTTGATCATATCATAATCGAATTTTCCTATACATCATGAATTATTATGTGGTTTACTTACAATGGTATCCTATCTAATGAGAGTTGAGTTTTTCATTATTCCCATAACATGTATTTGTAAGTATATAGTAATTATTTATATATTTTATGCACCATTTTCTAGATTTTATTCATCTCAAGATCATGATGCGATAGATCAAATTATTCCATGATTTTGGATTTTTTAATCCTCTAGTTATTACTACTCTCACTTCAAATGTTAATACCATTTTTTATTTTTAAGGGGAGTAGAGGAGGGTATCATAGAGTCTATACATTAAATTCCCCTATAAATACATAACTTATCCTAGATTTGAATATAAAACATATAAATAAAACAAACCTAGGTTATTGATAAACTAGATCTTCATTTAAAGTCATGATCAATACATACCTTGGAATATTCAATCATATTTGAGTGAGATAATATATCCCTCTAGGAATTTATTCATATATATCTTCAAACATTTTCCATTGGCCATGAATCGATATTTTTTTAATCTTCAGATCCCAATGGATTCATTTGAAAATAATTTTATTACTGTGAGGGGATGAAACCAACATGACTTAATTTATTTTGAAAATAATTTCAAAAATGAGTTAAAAAAACTAACTTCTATCCAGTTATAAATGTTAATTGGTTGAATCATCAATCATTTAATTTCTTGGTTTTCTATTTTTAAATCTATGTATTATCATATGTGTCTCTTTGTATCTCCTCCAATTCATCCAACTATACCAGTATCTTCTTCCTAACATGATGTAAGTCTATGCTCAATATGTTCACCGCCCAATATGATCAATTTATAGGATCCACCTATAAATTGAATGACATCATATAGATAAGCCTAAATTGGGTCATACAAATAGGAATTTTAAAATTTATATTTTACGCTAATAAATCATCATCATTCTCTTTTCTCCAATCCTTCTATTGTGATCTCACAATTCTCACAAATATTTTCTTTATATCTTATTTGAATAACTCCTCTTTTCCACTAGTTTATGGGTGATAAGGTTTTTTGGTATTTTATAAAACTCCATAATTCTAAAGATATCCCAAAAATATGTATTTTTTAAATGTTTCCATTGATCAGTAATAAATAATACTAGAAATAAAAACTGAGAAAAAATATTTTTCCTTAAGAATATAATTACCACATTGATTATATTATTTGATTTTTCCTAAAATGACACCCATTTTTACGTGTCATCTAGAAAAAATAAAATGTGTGTGTTGCTAAAATTATTTTTGTATGTTTTTATAAAATTTATTCCCTATAAATCAAACACATCAACTTTTATAATTTTATATAATTTACTATTTTTCCCATTGTTACACATCCTTTAGATTTGATCACATCTTCCTATAAACTCCCTTGAATCTTTCTAGAGAGTAGACCAAAATAATCCAATTTAAGATATTATCAACATTGTTCTATTAGGTTCATAATGTTTTATAGTAGGTGATGAATGGTATAATTATATAACACTTTCTACCTCATATCTGGTCACAACTTATTAAATTAATCTATTTTCATATTTCTTCAATAATAAATGATTATGATAGAAATAATGTGTTAATATGTAAAAAAATTATTTCATTATAAATGGGTAATGTGAGGATATATGGTCCCGTTTTCCATGTAATTTTAGATGTATATAAACCATGGAATAAATTATAAATAAAAATATAAAAGCATATCATCTTGGAACTCATCATCAATATATTTCTTCTCCACTTTTTAGGAATTCCTAAATTATAATCTCACCAAATAATGAGTCTCTGAACTCTCATATCAATTTCTTCCATGATCATTAAATAAAAATTTTATCGTAATGATATCCACTAAATTATCCTGTATTACCATCTTTTTTCAAAATTTACCTCAAAGTGGAATGATTGTTATAGAAAAGTTTCTAATAGATAATTAAATATGATTTAAATTGTTCAAAAGAAAATATTTCTATTAAATATTATTTCATCAAGGTATTGTTTTTTATTTTATATTAATTGTTTGTGTGGTTTGCATAATATATTAATTAAAGTGATCAACATATTTTCATAAATAAAATTCTATAGAGAAATCATTTTTTTCACACATCATCGCAAAAGTGTTATCCCAATTCAGAGATATGTGATTGGGGGCCCAAAAAATTATTCATTAGATTATAAAATCATTTATTGAATTAAACATTGAAATATAATTGAAATTAATTTTATAAGAAATTCATAAATTTCCTAGATATATTTGATAAATCCCTGGTAAAATAGATTTTTAATTCCATGTGACCAAGAAATCATTAAATACCCTTCACTGTAGTGGGATCAAAAATATCTTATGTCACTTCACCTTTTACTGGATCACCCTTTATTCCCTTCTTTTATATCCTATGTGTAAGGAAAATTCCCTCTTTTAACATGAAATATAACTTTTAAAAATCAAGAACTAATCACTTTTTTAACATCATTTAAGTATAAATTAAAAAAAAAATTAGAATAATTCAAAGGATCATCTGCATACACAGATATAAACCATGAAAATTCAAGAAATTATTCCACTATGCCATGAAAAATATACTTCATAAACCTTAAAACATATATTAGATTATAACACATGATGAATGAAATGTGAAGATAGTTGAAATTTCTATATGGACAAGTGATGTTTTTTTCTTTATTAACCAAATTCATCAGTATTTTATTTTAACCAATGTATCCATATAAAATTTAGTAAAAATCATGGTTGGCCATCATTTTGATAATTTCATCCATGAATGGTAGTGGTAATTAATCCTTCATTATGAATATGTTATTCTTATGATAGTCCACACATACTCTTCAATACATTATTGTTCGTTTAAAAATAATTTCAGTATCTTTATTATTTATCATCATCATTCCTAATTTATTTATCAAAACTTAAAATGGTTTCACCCATTAAATATCTAAAATATAATTCAAATTACTCCCATCAATAAGATTTAAAACTTACATCTTGACTATTTATGAATTTTGTGAGTCTTCCTTGCACTTATCGACTTGTTTTACTCCCTTAATCTAGAAAACAATTGTGTATTAATGTTTTTGGGTTAATACCTTTAATATTGGTAATATCCTAAGAGAATACTTTAGATTCTTCAAAACGTTTATTATTTGTTCCTATTGTTCTATTGATGATTTTTTATTAACAATCGTAGTAAAAGATTCATATTTTATAAATAATGGTTACATTAACATACTATGATGTGGATTCAACTAATTTTTTGTGTATTTTGGATTGAAGAAATACATTTTATATAAAATAAACATAATATATTTTAATACCACTACATTTATTTAACTTAATATTTGTTCATGAGGCTTATATTTTCTCCATTATTATAGCCATCTCATCAATGAGTTGCATCATTTTCTCCTATTATTATATTTGTATGGACAAGATAGATGGGTACTATTTATTATCAAATATATCATAAAAATACTATAAAATAATTTTATACTTCACATATTTTATCATAAGATAGGTTAATTGTTCATCAACTATTCTAAAAATAATCCTTTAATGATAAACATCTATTAAATAATTTCTAATGGGTAAAAAGGTCTCTCATTGATAATTGAAACATATACTTCTACATACACCATGAGGACCAAAACGTTAGTGAGGAATATTAATTTCTCAACCCCAATAAGAACATATTCCATAATTAATAATTGATATTTCTCCAAATGAGCACAAAGTAACAAATTTACTCATTTCAGTTTACGTTCATCCAATCCTAGATTTTGAAAAGTACTAAGTAGAATTAAGTTGAAACTCTCTACCAAGTCATAAAGTTGCTTTCAAAATGTTAATGAACCAATTATTCATGGGATGTAAAATCTCTTTGGTTCTTTATCTTTGTATGGATCATCCTTTGAACTATTACTGAACATTCATTACTTAGAGATTGAAATCCTAAATTCATTAGCATTATCTTATTTTAAAACATATCCTATAAGAATTTTGTATATGTTAGAATATAATAGGTATCTTTGATAAAATACAAATTTGTCTCTATTTGTTTAAAAATATATAAAAAAATAATTTATTGAATCTATACACTTAATTTCCTCCTCCGGTTTCTATAAGGTTTTGGATTCCTTTACTCCTCCTTTTTCAATTCTTGAACTTTTTTTCAAAACAAATATCTTATTATTTACCTTTTCCATGCCCTATTTCTCATCCTTTTTCTCTTATCCCTTCATTATATCATTTACACTTCATCCCCATTATTATTATTATATTATTCCCAACACTCACCCATTGTAATTTGTTACTTCATTCACATCCTTTCATTTATCTTCGTGTTACCTATCGATGTACCTTGTAATATATTGGATAAATATTGTGTTATTTTTCCTTCTTTATGATTAAGGTTTTATAGGTTATATCATTTATTCATTAAGTAATTCAATAATATCCTAATCTAATGATTATACCTCTAAATAATGGAATTATGAATGTCCTATAGGGGTTATTTTTGTAGTTGTGGGTGTTTGTTGATGAAATTTAAATAAAGAATAATTAGATTATAGTCAAGGGGGTCAGAATAGTTGGAATGGCCTTGATTTTTGGTGTTAAGGAGACAATAGATGTTGTAATCTATTTTGGTTGAAATTTTTTACACCTTTATATTGGTTCTAGCCTAGATTTGTTTTTGGATTATGATAAACCAACCTCCTTTGACCGTAGCAATTTTTATAAATGTGACGTTCTTGGTTATATATCACATGGATATAATCCATAGGTTTATCATCTTTTGAACTATAATTTCACTCTTTTATTCTTTATATTCTCTACACAAATCTTTGGATTATGGATTGGTGTAATATTGTGATAGTTGTGGCTATTGTGGTTGAGGTGTTGGTATTCAAAATGTGATGTTTTCTAATTTATTTTTCAATGATTCTATTAGTGTGTCTAAAGGGGATGTTTATCCATTTGAATTATTCTTATCCTAAATATAAATCTATCAATTTTCCGTAATTTTTTATTTTTATTGATCTCATTGAGAATGAATTTTTTTTTACTTTTAATTTTTTCATCATCAATCCTCATTTCCTAAATTTTGAATAATAGATCATCCCTAAGGATTTAAAAAATAGTAAAATTTATTCATTTATATCCACACTTTAATTCCATAATTTTGTAACATCCTTAGTATCTAATTTAATCTATTATATAATTTGAATATTAATTCACCATTAATTTAGGAAAAAATTATATGTTAGTCCATAGTTTCCATGTCCTTGTTTGTGGAAATTATTATTAAGAAATTACATCACCATATTATCCTATGTTATGATGGATCTATCTAGTTGTCTCTTTAACCAATCATATTACTAATCTCTTAATAAGAATATAAACACTCTTAACCAAATTTTATATGAGTTTACATCTTTTTGATTAAATGTATCATGGATTTCCATAAAATTAAATAATTATCTATGTGTATCTTTGATTTATAGTTTTCTAAATTGATTAATATTATGGATAATTTAAATGATACTTGGATTTATTTTGAAATTTTTCAAATGGGTGGGAGGAAGAAAAATTACAGGGGAAGCTGCATCCATGTATGTAAAAGCATAGTTTGTGGTGGTTCTAACTAGATGAATTATTTGTACTGCATCTCATGGATTCTCATTAGAAAAGTTTCTATTAGGTCTGAAGAAGTTTGCATCTTCTGCCATGGTGTATCCTCAGTGAGAGAAGAAGAACCTCCTAATATTATGTTTTTACTCAAAGGGTTATAATGAATCAAAAAACCAAGATCATGTTTTGTAGTTATACTCAGGCCCCAAACATCCTAAAAGATAAAAAAACAACACGACAATGTGAAACGTGAATATAAATTAGAAAATAATATGGGTTGGAAAGGAATGGGTTAATCGATAAATTGTATTGTCTCTTAAATTCACCATGCTCCATAAAAATGAAGACACAAAATTTGAACAACCAATTTGCATTGTTAATTCCAATAAGTAATCAAGTTTAGGATTAAATTGTAAAAGATACTTCATTATACTACTAATTTATTGAATAATTTGAGTTCAAGGTTAGTTCCATATGATATAAATGTTATCCCTAATAGCATTTTATGGTTTATTGTTAACCTAAGCATATTGGAAAGTTTATACGGATTCAAAAAAATTAAATGTGATAATTAAAACAATATTTTAAAAAAATGATTAAATATAATCAAGGGGTCAATTTAAAATCATATTCAAAAAAAATATCATTACCATTTTCATTCATGATTTTTTTGATTAATTTGTTTCAAAGCAATTCAAAGACTACTAACTTATTTATAGTAAAATTCATTGATATTAATTAAGTTAGTATATGTATTTGAATTAGACAGGTAAAAAAAATTAATTTCATTAAGTTAAATATTAATGGTTGAAGAAAAATGAAATATTTTATTAATATCATATTTTAATCAATAATTTTGGAGTTACTCCCTTTATAAATCTTTTTATTGAATAAATATTAGGTAATGAAAAAGAATTCATGTCTCAAAGTAATTACTAATCAAAATGATTATCCATGAATGAAATTTATAAAAGAATCGAGTTACCAATCCTTTGAATATTGACTTGTCACCTCTTTAGGGAAAAACCCCTCATAGTTGAGAGAAAATGAATCATGTTAGACATGATCATCTTAATAGGTGAGTTAAGGTAAGAAATAATGGAAAAAATTTCAAATAAATTTAAAAAAATAACACACATGATGGAATGGATATATTGACAAACAATAACATCTAAAATTTATAGGAACATAAAATTTTCCAAAAGTGTCTAATGAAATATGTAATAATGGATAAATGTAACCTCAAATAATTCTAACATGTCTTATTTATAAACTTATTCAACATTATGGTTAAAAATTCTTCATTATGTTGTGAAGTGATAAAACTATAGTTATAAATTAATATCTATTCTCCCTAGGTGACTTCATCATTAAATACGGCATTAATTATAGTATGGTTGGCCAATATTCCGCATTAAAAATATAAATCTATTATTTATCATGTTATAACCCTCCAAAAATTTCTATAATGACCATATCATACATTATTTATGTGAAGATTATCAAACTATGAAGGGTAGAATCTACTAATGTGTTTGTTAAGGATTTATCTATTTGGATCCATTCATCTCATTATAGTGTTTCAATAATAACGATTTAGTGATAATTTACATCACTACTATGGGGTTTTTAGATTTTACATATACCATAGCATAAGGAATTTTTCATGACATAATGCAATTGTTTCACTGAATCCAAAAAAAGTCACACTACATAAGATTTTCACTTATTTAAGGGGATTTTTTATATGCATGGCCTGACCAAACATTATCAGTGGTTCTCCCATAATTATTACCCATGATATAGACTCAATACTATTAATATTATACCATCATACTACCATCATATATTGGAGTTACTACGGTTGAGTTCTGTTTTACCCTTGTTGCAGCTTTTACATATCTGGTGTTAGGTTTCAACCTAGGTATGCATTCATAAATAGGAATGGTATATGAAATTTGTGTCCTTATTTTATTTTATTACTTGATACATAAAATTGTTTTACATTAGATTATTATACCAACAAAAATTCTTGGGTAATAAAATATAACCTCTATAAGAGCATGTGGTGTCGTGATGGCCCTTATTGTGGTGTGATGTAATATACCTCTCATTCCTATACATAATTATATTTTAGATTGAAATATTGGTTCCTAAAAATAACCTATTATTATATAAATTTATAAATTCTCATTTCATGATATGTTTGTTATGGAATTATTTTTCTATAACTATTTTAAATTATTCTATAAAATTTCCAAAAGTTTTCTCAAACTCTTTAGTAACACCTCGATATTTCTTGAATCATTTTTTAAAATAAGTGAGATATTTTTGATATTTTATGTTAAAAAAAAACACATAGTTTTCATTGTGTTATATAAAAAATGAGTTTATCTTTTGTTACACACAACACTTATTTTGGTTTTCTTCACACTCAACGTCACGTTTAAATGATATGGTTATAACCTAAGTGTTGGAATTTAGGTTATGAATATTATTAAATAAATTATTAATATGTATGTTTTAAACATATATATATATAATTAATTTATGACCTATTAACTATAAATAAAAAATCTATATTTAAATAAAAAAATTATTTCAAAAAATATATTTTTATGCGAACAAACATGTTTTACCTCATTAAATTACTAAAATCACTTTTTCGAATTATTTTTATTAAATTTATATATTATATATTAAATAAAATATTTTACATTCATATTATCTATTTTCTAGAAAATATATAAAAATAAGACCAATCGTATGTTTAAAAATAGTTTTTTTTTCAAAAAAAGCAGTTTTATCACCTCTTGTGCGCTTATTTTTAAATTTTATTTTTCAAACATTTATATAATTAATTTTTTTAAAAAAAAGAATTAATTAATTAAATATTATCTAAGTAGGAATGTTTTGTATTTTTTCTGAAAAAATTAATTTTTCATTGAATAGTAAAAACACTGGTTTTTATTACGAATTTTCATTTCTTTTAAATATTTTATAAACACAAGTAATTTATTAAGAGAGTTTTAAAAGAAAAATTAGTTCAATTAAATATATATTAATCAAATTTAATTTCTTTTAATAATTTTATATTTAATTTTTATAAAAACTTTTTAATCTTTTGAACATTTTTATTTTGAAAACCCCCCTTTTCAACATGTTTGAAGTAATAATTCTAAGTTAAATTTTTTCACTTATATGAATGGAATTTTCCCAAATTTATTATATATTATTAATAAGAATAATTTATATTATCTAATAACTTAAAAAAATTACCATAACTAAAAGTAAAAAAACTAAAATATTTATCGTAGTTAAGGTAAAAATGGGATTAATAGGTGTTAAACTATAAGTATAAAAACTAAAATGATCCAAAAAATGTAAAAACAATTATGTCCATATCTAGATATAATATCTTATAGGTTATATAATAGTCCCTTTTTTATACTTTTTCACATGAAAAACGTGGGTACACCTTTTTTTCAAATATTACAAGTGTGTCACTCGCCTCACTAACAAAAGTCCACCCACTCTCCTCTCCTATTCACACTTCTAAAACCAATTGTTCAATCCAAAACTTATAAAAATAAATTAATTAATTCCATCATCTTATCATAGAATCCTTATTTTAGTCATAAATATGACCTAATAATCCTTTTCATGAAAATCGATATAAGTTTTCCGAAAAGAAGGTATTGTCTCTAATCAAACATTTTATAATATTTCTTCCCCCACATCCATAAATTATTATTAAACCATTTTGAAATAAAAACCATAGAATATTCCATATACAGAGATGTTTTTATGATAATTTCATGACCTGAAACCATCTCCTCTTCCATCAAAGGTGTTACCAAATCATAATTCATGTATATGATGGACTACCACCTCGTGAACCGATGTCATTAGTTTTTCTATTACCACCTATAAAATATGTATTTAGTTATGTGTTCATTTTTTATATGTGGTATTGAAGATATTTTTATTCTTATTTTATAATTATATCACATATTCCATCTTATTTTCCATTTTGTGAGAATATGATAACGTCGTTCATGTCTATGGCAGACTATACCTTGTGAAGCGATGGGATTCATTCAATATTTAAATGGAATTTAATAAGGATTTGTTAAATAAACCTATTTTATATATATATAATAAAAATTATTCTTTAATTTTAATATATTATCAACCTTTATTTCATTTTTTTCATCGGTAAAATGAAAACAGTGTTCCTGCATACAAAAAGCCTACCATCTCTGTAAAAAGTGGATTTCATTTTTTATCCCTAAAATTTATTGATCAATCTAAATATATATATAATAAATATATATGATATTTTAAATATTTTAAGAATTATTTATGTTATGGAACCGTGATCAAAGTTAGAGGACCAAAAATGAAAAATCAAAACCTACATGAAAAACAAAGCAGTTATTTCTCAAAACGTGTCTTTAACATTGAATCATTAATAAATGAGTAACAAAATGTCATAATTAAATCATATATGGAATAATATATATAATTATGGTTTTTTATATATTTATAATAAATTTATATTTACAATATAGTATGTTTTCACATGTATGAATGAACTCGAGACTTATGGTAAGGGATATACATCTCGCTTTTTACTTCTGTGAGACACATGCCATGTCAGTGACTTATTTACTTTATGTGTTATATATAATGAACTTGAATTTATTTTTTGGGATTATATTAAAATCTATGAGAATTTAAATATTCATTTTATAATCAATATTTCATGGTTTTATGGGTCAAATGCTACAAAATTGGTAAGGGATTTTTATCTCAATTTTCCTTCATTGAGACATATGTTATATTATGCACATATCTTTTTTTATGAGGTGTTTATATAGGATTATTTACATATAATATCATTAATTAATTTATTATCATTATTTTTAATTTTTATTTTATGTTATTATCTCATTGGAGCTTATAATTCAAAGTTACAAAAGTGGTTAAGGTTTTATGATATAATTCCATTGTTTGTTGGGATTATTTTTTGTTTATGATTATAATGATAAAATATTATTAAATATCTCTCAATAAACTCAAGAATTTTATTCTACTATATTAATTTATTTATAGTACATATTTTCCATTCATTTTCCCCTCTTTATGAACTCAAGAGTTCAAAATCATATTTTTAATAAAAATCATATTTATTTATCTCATCAGTTGAAAATCCCTTTTTCATTCAAAACCATGTTTTCTAAATGTTTTTTCAGAAATGAATTAAAATTATTCAAAGGATTTATTAATGGATTTTTACACATTTTTTAAATTTCCTAAAAAAATTCAAACGAATCTTCATGTCATTTTATAAATAAATACCATTTGGATTTTACCGAAAATTTTAAAGGAATCATTGTTATAATATTTACTCCAGGAACAAAACTTCCTTCCATCATGACCATTATTTTATTTGAATCTTCCTTTATAAGTCTTAAAAGTTTCTTTTAAAAGAAAAGAATTTCAATAATATTTTTTAATGTTTAGTTTTCAAATTTTATTTTAAAAAATATTATTTTCCTTATGAAACATTCCAAGTAAATTTTCATTAAAAATAATTCTCCATATAAGATGACATACTTTTGGTATACTTATTACTTATGGAGGATATCATCCAAGGATACCATTATTATTATTTCTTTGAATGGTTTATGATTATGGTGACATGATTTTTATAAAACCTACTTCTTTTTCATGGGTTATACTATGATAGAGTTATTATCAAACTCTCTTCTTTTTCTATTGGTTATACCACGATAGAATTATTATAAAACCCAATTCTTTTTACAATGGTAATACCATGATATAATTCTTATGAAAACTAGTTTTTTTTCATGGGTTATACCTTGATATAATTCTTATGAAGCCTAATTTTTTACCATGGGTTATACCATGATATAATTCTTTTGAAACCCTATTATTTTTCAACAGGTTATACCATGATATAATTTTTATGAAACCTACTTCGTTTTCCATAGGTTGTTCAATGATAGAATTCTTATGAAAACTGATTATTTTTTCACAGGTTATGTTATAATGAAATGATGAAATTATTATAAACCTATTTATTTTCCATATGTTATGATATGAAGAAATTTTTATGAAATATATTTATTTTCCAAGGTTTTGATATGATGAATGTTTGATGATCTTGTAGAACACATGTGTATTCTTTACATTATGTTATGAGTGGTACCTATATCTCCCTCAAATTAATTGGGTAATAATTATTGTTATATGGGCTCAAAGTTTACATATAAGGTTAGCCCAAGACCAAAATAGTGTACATGAAATGCTATTCCAAGACTGAAATAAGGTGAACGATAGGTTATCTCATTCGCAAAGTAGTTAAATATGTGGCTATCCCAAGAATGATATTTTATTATTGTTTTTGTGGTGAACATGACAAAATATTTTCAATGATTATGTATATTCCACAAATCTATGTATTATGTCAATGTTATGCTCTCATTCATCAAGTTCTTTGATTTCCTTTTGATTCATCTCTTATCAAATGCCAACCTTTATTTTATGAATCAATATTTTGATATTTGATATACATGGAATGGTTTTCAGATGCTATGATTATGTTCTCATAAACTTATGTTTATTTTATTCTTAGATATCTCCCTTGTTTAGCATTACATAGCATCTAATATCACCCATTATTATGTTTTCTTTACCCAAGTAATGTTGAAAGGTTTCATGTAGGGCATTTTTTTAAAGAGTACTAAAGGGGAATATCATTGTGAGATATCATGGACATATTTTACTATGTTAGAATATTGAGCACCTAGAAAACAAATACACTAAACTAATATGGTAATCATGAAATTTTTTGGTGTAATGTATTAAATATTAATAAAAAATGATGTAATATAAATATATGATAATCTAGGCACATGAGCCTCAACCCAGTTGGTGAGGTATCCTTAAGTGAATCCACAAGACCCAAGTTCAAAACCATGTAGCGGCATATTTATAGGTCACTGTAGTATAACTATAGCAGAACTATACATTGTGTGAGTACTGTAGCAGAACTGTACACTGTACAGGTACTGTGGAAGGAACTGTACATTGTGTGGGTACTATAGCATGCATTGTAGAAGTTACTGTAGTAGGTACTGTTCGGTTTGGGCTTGAATTACATAAGGATTTTGGGCGACCCAGGCCTTCGGGCCAGTAGGGATTTTAGGCCACCTTTAAGGCCTTTAGTCCACCTCAAGGAATTTGGGCCACATGCAGTTCCCCCAAACACACTACAAAAAAAGGATCAACCACATAAGAGGACTCAGAGCAGGTGCACTCACCGGAGAATAGCCAAATGGATTTGTCAAAATTAGAGTCTATGACTATACCATCGGGACCAGACTGTGCTGGCACATGAATCCTAGAAAAATGGCCATGCGAAGGTGGAGAGCTACATTTATGATGCAGATGATGGGGATGGGAAATTCCTTGTAGATAGTCTGGTTGAATTCCCTAAGACCTTCAGGTCATGTAATCTCCTAATCCGATGGGCCATGTAATCTCTGAACCTACGGTCATTGTATGGGTTCCCCCTCATCCCTTGAAAGGGGGGTTATCAAAAATCAATAAAATTGAAATCCTTTGGGGCATTGAGGCTAGTGTCACTATATATATTATTCTAAAAATCATTCAATTTTCAAAACATTAGTTAGTATTAATTCCTTTTATAAGAGAAAATAAAACTAAACAAATATTCATATTTATGAGTCCTCAAGCACCAATATTGAATTATTTCTCACTTTATATAAATATGAGCATTAAGGGATGGATTTGAAGCCTTGAAGGGGTGATAATTCCAAATAAAAAATTCCAATTAATAAAAATAAAAGGAATATTATTATCTATATTTCAAAGGATTCATAGTGGCTAATGGGGATCCTTAATACTCTCATATACAATAGGAATTAATTCATGTTTCATTATTCGTTATAATATATATTGTGTGAATAAACCCCATAGATAATTTGGATATATTTAATAATGTAGAAGACTATGATTATGAGGAATCCATTTATTATACAGTCTTCAATGAGATGTGAAATGATAGTGACATGAATCAGTGTCAATGTCAGATTCTTAATTTATGAGATACTCTGAATATCTCACTACCACACACTCATTAATCTTTATCCAAGGAAAATGGAAGGGTATGTATAATACAATATCCCACCCACCAATAGAGGGACCAGAACCACTTTATGATATAGAAAATATTATCTAATATAAATTTATGCTAGAAAAGTTTGGGTATGTCAGTGTCATGTTACTTAGAGGAAATATACTTGTTTAGTGAGACCGTAAATTAAAAACAAGCATGCTAACAGTAGTTGACGCTGAAGGCATAATCGTGTTATCCAAATAACCCAAGATAAGAAAACTAGTATACTTACCTCCAATTATACTTAATTATTATAAATTTACTCCTTTGAGTAAACATCAACTTCCAATTCAAGAAAGTTATCCTTGGATGATGTGGGCCAGTTATCATCCACTAATGAAAATAAAATGGTCTTCCCAAGCTCCATAAACAATCCCCACTAAAAATTTGGATCAAGGAGTGATAACATAAAATTTTATCAAATCTTTTAATTCTTTTCATTCATGGATGGAGGTTATGGAGGTCCAAAGAGAAATATTGAAACTAAAGAGGAAGTTGTATCATGAGTGGTGGGATTTGACTCATCCATCACCCAAATTTAAAAATTGAAACTTCTCATATTTCAACGACATGATTTCCATGACCTACCCCCATTAGTACCCCTCCTAATCCTGAAAATAAGATAGAAATGACCTTAAAATCCTACCTCTAATTGCCATGTAGTACATAACTAGAACCAAGGGTATACAAAACGCACATATGGGAAGCATTTCACTCAAAATTCCCAATTAATGATAATAATCCACTAATAAAATCCATAATAATAATAATAAAAAACAATATAATTGCATAAATTTGAATATGATTCGAGACAAAAATAATAAAATACCATAAGAAACTCCAATGGTAGTAACCATGAACAATAGTTATCCTTGAACAACCTCCACGAACAAGAAAGGTCCAGCTTGATCACCGACACACACCAACAGTCCTAATATATATATATATATATATATATATATAGTATTGAGTATACAGTTATAATTAGTATGATTCTTCTTAAAAACTCATGTAAATGTGAAAAAAATAATGATAAATGCTAATGAATAAATATGGAAATAAAATCCTCTCCAGAATCAGATTAACTATATTAACATCCTATCTATGGAACACTCACCAAAACATATAATTAGGTAACATGATAACAAATTAATATATAGAGGAAAGGTACCACAATTCTACTTTACCATTAAATGAGTCTCACTAAACCCCAACATTATACATCTAAGTACTCTCATCTCCTCTATAATTCTTACCACACACCCATGAAAGCACATCAAAACCACATACACATAATAACATCTATAACCACACATCCAAATCACCATCACATCCCCATTATAACAAAGTAAGATTGAGAAACATCACAACACATATAAATATATTTAATTCCTTAATCCACTATATCCCATGCATAAATACACATGTGGTAACAATAATCAAAATAGCTAGGATACATGTATACACTATAACCTTAAGGCTCTATGGCCTACATATATATGTATTTTATAACCATGATCAACTAAAACTAATATAATTATATACCTTATTATCATAATTCAAAATTTTCTAGATATACCCATATAAAATACTTTATCTAGAGAAGAGTTAGTGTTAGTTGAGTAGAGAAGAATTTGTATCTAAAACAAACCAAATGTGGGGAAGAAATCAAGTATACAAGAAAAAATACAGTAATTGGTATCCCCATCCATCTTGGATGGTGGAGTATAAGAAATATTAATACATAAAAAATATTATAACATACCACCATTCTAGGTGAAACTTATTAGTCCTTGACTCGAACTATAGATACGGTCTCACATGACAACACAACTACCATCGCAAAGGACTTGGAAACTAATATCATTATAATGATACAAGAATCAAGACATAATAAAATCATTAATCATTAATTATAAGTAAATTAATAATCATTTTATAATATCCCATCATCAATTATAGATTAATTTATATCAATCATCTAAATCTAAGGTTCTTCATTCAATATCATAATTCCAATTTTCATAAGCATGCCTTTTTAATCATTAATAAAATTTAACTATTTATGCATTTTATGTTTCTATGTATCATATTATTCCAATAACCATACCCTTTCATTAAATAATCATTTATTACCATCCACGTCTTCAAGAACACATAAAAAATTATTCTAAATCATGAAATGATATACACAAAATGGAAATAAAAAAACAACAACCAATAAGTTTACAGTAATCAAATAGGTCTTCGAACTAGATCCATCAATTCAATTATTATTCATAATATCTTCCACCACAACATCAACTACACAAAATAAACCCTACCATATTAACTAACCAAACTATATTCTTAATTTAAATAAAAATATGGGATAAAGTATTTTAAAATGAATATATATATATGTGGTATAAAATCATATTTCTAGTAGTAATAATTATCATTGAATAATTAATAAAATGTAATTCAATGAATGAAATCTATTCAGAAAATATGGTACGAATGTATTCAACATCTAGTAATAAATTACATAAATTATCTTACATCACTAATATCTCTACTAATCAGTTAACTATGAGTAGGTTACAATAATCAATAAACTTAATAATGTCAATAACTAATAGAAGAGACAATCACCTAGATCATATTCTCAAATAAATACTTAATCATGTTAAATAATTATAAAGAATAAAGATAAAATCCTAGAATGTATTTCTCTTTATCTTCCTTATCTTTCCATCATTAAGTTGTTAAACTAGTATTTAGAAGGTAAAATTTTAAAATTATCATGAAATCAAAATAATAACATTAACATTATTTCAAAAAATTATCAATAGAAAATAATATAAAGAGTAGTAAAAACTACATGTGTATAAGTGGTACCATCTCTTTCAAATATTTAATTCGATATTATTTTCTTCTAAAGGTTGATATACATTATCTAGAGATTAGAAACCAAATCACGATGATCCAACATTTATAGATAAATAAATAAGATAAGTATTGACTTCCTTTACTTAATAACTTTTTGTATGATCATAGAGAGGGGTGATGTTAACAAGGCTAAGAACTCATGAAGAAAAAACTCAACAATATTGAATCATAATGTGGTCGATCCCTTGAAGGCGTGGTCCAAAATAGATTTAAGGTTCTCAAATATCTCTAAGGATTTATCTTATATTATCTAGTGTTTGAGAGAAACTGGACTAATTGATCAAAAGGTCAGGGGAACCAAGAATTTAAAAATATTGATGCATAAATGTTGTTTCAATTTTCCCATGCATTTATCGATTTTTTTAAAATTTAAAATATTTTAATTTTATAAGAAAAAATTCATGGTCAAATGTCTATGACCATGTGGTAATTTTAATTCCTAAAAATAATGTCACAAATATTATGAATAATGGTATTTTTATTACATGAAAAAATTATAATATTTCTAGGTCTTGAAATTGATAATCCTATTATAAAGTGTAGAATGTGATTCAATCCAAATGGGAAATTGGAAAGGATATATGTAAGTTTTTTTATTTAATAAATTTGTTTTTCTACCATATCTATGGTTATTAAATTATAAATAAATTTATATATAAGTTTTTCTCAAGAAAAAATCTTTTTTAATTAAAAAAAAACATATGCAGTATATTTTTCTCTATACATAATTTTTTTCACTTTTAAAAACTTATACAAAAGTTTTTTATCTATACATAAGGTTTTGAATTTTAAAAAAACCTACTCGAAATGTTTTTCTCAATATATTTGGTTTTTGAATTTAACAAAAATATATTTGTAAGGGTTTTTTAAATATGAAAGATTTTTCATCTAACAATAACATTTATATATAAGGGTTTTTAATTTTCCAAAACAATAAAGGATTATTTTAATAACCTCTTCCCTCAGCCAAAAAGACACAAAAAACATCCCTAGACTCCCTCAATACTCAAGAAAAAATAATTAAATGGTTTTGGAAAACCAAATCCCTACATAAGATGCCTCTCAAATTATTATCATCTAATAAAATCAAAACCAAAACCAAGGAAGGAAATATGAAGGTGTTAGAAAAACATTCAACAAGTGAGATACTTATCAATTGGGGATCTAACTATAATAAGATTAAAACCAATACATCACAGGGAACAGGTAAAAATTATAAAATATAATCATAAATAATCAATTAAACCATTGTTATTCACATTATCCTAAAAAAATTAATCATCAAACAATTTTTGATATTGAGCATACATATATGAGTCACATTCAGAAGTACAATCTTTTAACCCATTTTACAGTCACAAGACATGATCCAAATGAATATCACACTAACAAAATACTTTCTCTTGATGATACAAAATATCATTGGGTTATTCCATAACCATTATATCATATTCAATGTTTATAAAACCCTAGTAAATTTCATGGGTTTAATGAGAAAGATACCAATAAAGTTTTACATTTGGAAAACATCATGGATCTAATCCATCAACGAATAAATCACTAATCGATATTCAGCTACCCCAATGTGATATAAAACCTATACTTGAACAAAAATTTAATGATAAAAATTAATCCTAGGAACAAACCTTGACTATTGTAATGAGGATTTACTTTAAATAATACACTACTGCTAATGTTGAATTATGTAATCCTCCTCTTATGATCATTGTAGGACATATAACGTTTCTTAGATACCTTTATCTACTCATAAATCACCGACACCTTCTTATTCATGATCTTTACCAATTATAGTGTGATAATAACTAACTATTCCACCTAGGTCCATCATAAAATAGATTTTTAGTGCTATCCATATAGTACTTCAAATCGAACCATACCAATGGTTAAGTGATAGTTAATATTATAAGGACCTGGCCTTATAACATACATAATATTGAATTTAGTTAAGAAAACACTTCATTTTACATGGAGGATTTTTTAAATTTTAGAGCTTTAGAAAATTGGTACATAATACATTCGTAACATTACAGATTGTTACAGAGTGGATAATATTAAAACAATTTCCATTTTTTCCAAATATAAAACATTATAACATAAAACATGATTCCTTTTCCATTATTCAACATTTAACATGGATTAATTATTTTTCTTACACATTTAATAACCTATGAAAATCATTTAAAACATGGGATGAGCACAAAAAATCAGTAAGTGATATAAAAACAAGGAAAGAACACATTAGTCCATGAATACTTGTAATGTATGAAATCATTTTCAAAAGACATACTTATCACCTATATATATATATAATTAATTTGTGAAACATGAGATTTAAAAAATAGATAAGAACATAAGTACAATCATAAAGGTATCTTGGGTAATTACTTACATAATCTAGTGACCCTCTCGGCTACCTTATAATTTGTAACCCTCATGACTACCTTACTATTTGTGTAACCATCGCAGTTACACTTAGAGTAACTATACAACCGGCCTCCAAATTACTCATAACCAATGAGTTATTGGGAGATATAGGTACCACCATTCATCATAAATAATTCCCAAGAACCATAACATAATCATAAAACATGAATAATATCATAAAAACATTTCTTTTAAATTTTATAAAACATAATTTTAAAGGAAAAATTTAAAATAATATACCCTTATAAATATCTTAAAATTTAAGATAGAATTAACAGAGTGAATGGAATATGTATATACATTGTAATTAGACATAATTAAAAATAATATAAGAAAATTAAATTATATAATCAATTTTAATATGACATAAATAATGAAGTAGAAGGTTATCCCAAAGAATGGAAATCATGTTAAGAATTCCCTTAACTGAGGCTTGTCTTACTTCAAACTTGTTTAAAAATCATGTATAATGGTTAAAAGAATGTTATTAATATTTTAAAGAAACATTTTCATGTTTATAACATATTATATGATCATTTCATAACCTCATTTCACCCCTTAATTGTTATTATTTTGTTCCTTGCACTGTTTTGGGTGAGTTCTTTACATGATTTTCATGATCGGTTCATGATGGATTTTCTTGTCGATTTGAAGTGAAACTCCCTAATTGGAATGGAATTTTATTTAAATATTTTTAGTACCATAATTTTTACCATTTATCATTTTGATGTTTTATATGAGGATGCTTCATAATTTAAAACATTAATGATGTTGGTTTCGATCATTTTAGTGGTTCTTTGATAATAAATACCTCATTTTGTCATATAAATTAAAACCCTGAGTAAAAAAAGAATTGCAGAACCATGAATGAAAAATAATAAATATATTATATCTTGGTTAAACCATATAAATGGTTTCATGTCCAGACATTAAATAATTAATGGAAATTGAAATTATATTGTCCATGATGTTGGTAATTCGACACATCACGGACAATGTTTTTTATTCCTTGAATAAGTGGGAGAGGAGGAGAATAATGATGACGAATTTTCCATGATCATGATAAAACTAGAATAAAAGTTATTTCTATATATTTTATGACTCTTGGGTAAGAATATATGAATAAATAATAAGAAAAAAAAGAACTCAAAATAAAAGAATAATTGAGAAATCCCTTACAAAAATTTGGCAGCCTAACGACTATGTAACATGGTACTAGAAAATATTAAAAAGTGAAGGGGAAAGGGTCAACCATATAGAAATGAATGAAAATAAAGAATATATCATGAATATTAAAGAAAATAATAATATGGTATGGAAACATGAAATTTATACCACATAAAGGAGAACTTGAATAAAAAAAGAAAGAAATTGAGAATTTTCATACCTTGCAGAGTAACTCATAGAACATGATGTTTGGGACCTTGGTAGGGCTACTAGGGAGGTAATGAGGCCATATATTCATTTATGAACAATTTGGAATGAATTTAATGAAGGAATGGGTTGGTATTTATAGCAAAAGTGAGGGAATAATTTAAAATTTTCAAAGGGACACCTCATTAGTGGTATTTGCAAAACCATGGGCTTGCCCATGGTATTTTACCATGGTATAAGACAATAAGGAAACCTCATACCTTATTTTACATTACACAAGTTGACCATGTTTATTACATCATTATTATATTGTTAATTATTTCATTAACACCCCGAAACTCAAAACCGTATTTTTTACTATTCACAGAACAATCAACAGTTTCAAAAAAATCCCCAAAATTCACCATAAAAATTTATCGACGTGTAGAATTCCAAAATTAATTCCATTTTTAGAAAATAATTTTCTAAATATTTTTAAATTAATTTTTAAATAAAATCATATTTAATTAAAAGATTAATTATTTAAAAATTACAACTTATTTTATATCTCATTGAAAAATTAATCAAGATGTTATTGTCTTAAAACCATAATAAAATAAAATAATAATACAATTTACTATTCATTATATTCATATTAATATTCATATTACTATTTATAAGGGTATGTTACTATTCACCAAAAAACAAGTTGGTTCCAATATACTCCAAATAACATACTGAACACAATTGTAGATGGCCGTTTTTCAAAATTCAAAACATAGAAGAAATAAAATTATGTTTAAAGGATACTTATAATTATCTATATTAAATAAAATTTCAAGTGTTTCAATTTATTTTTAGAAAACCTTGGGGTGTTACATTATCCCCACCTTCTGAAAATTGTGTCATCACAACTTTATTTACTTATTAAACAAGTGAGGGAACCTTTCCCTCATAGCATTTTCAGACTCCCATGTTGCTTCATCAACTATGTGGTTTCTCCACAAAACCATTACCTGGTGGATTACCTTATTCCACAATACCAGTTCCCTTCGATCAAGAATTTGAACTAGTTTCTCTTGATATGAAATGTTCTCTTCCAGTTGAACTACTTCTGGGCTCAAAACATGAGTTTAATCTAGTACAGACTTCCTCAACATCGAAACATTAAAAAGATTGTGTACCTGAGACAAAATTAGAGGCAAAGCTACTCGGTATGCAATTGGTCCAAATTTCCCTAGGATTTCAAAAGGGCTGATGAACTGTGGACTTAGCTTTATTTCCTTACCAAAATGCATGACACTTTTCCATGGAGAGATTTTAAGAAAAACATGGTCACATACCTTGAAAGAGAATTATTTTCATTTGTTATCCATATAACTTTTATGCTTTCTCGAAGCTGTCCTCATGTGCTGTTGGATCATCTTCACTTTCTTATCCACTTCTTCTACAAATTCTAGCCCCATAAGCATTATTTCACCTGCTTCATCCCAAAATTCTGGAGTCCGACACTTCTTTCCATACAAAGCCTCAAAAGGCACCATATGTATACTAGAATGAAAACTATTATTATAGGAAAACTCAACTAAATACAGTTTTTGATCCTGAATTCCATTATATCCATTGAACAAGCTCGAATCATATCCTCTAAATTTTGAATCTTTCATTCTAATTGCCCATCTGATTGAAGATGAAAAGTTGTACTGAAACTTAACTTTGTGCCCAATGACTTCTGATTTCCATTCCAACTATTAAAAGCGAACATGGGATCTCAGGCTCATACAATGGAAAGAGAAACTCCATATAACCTGACAATATCTATAAGGAACAATTGGTAAAGCTAATCCAAAGATTTTGTATCTTGATTAAAAAAAAATGTGACGATTTTGTCAGTCGATCCACAATAACCCAAATTGCATTATTACCTATAGATTTCTTAGGTTGTACCACCAAAAAGTCCATGGATACATTCTCTCACTTCCACTCTGGCACTGGAAAAGGATGAAGCATCCCCTTCAGTAACTTCTGCTCTACTTTAACCTTATGACATGTCAAACATTTCATGGTAAAATCAGAAATTTCCCTTTCCATTACATCCGACTAGTAATACTTTTGAATGTCTCTATACATCTTAGTACTTCCAAGATGATCTGAAAATGGAGAACTATGAGCTTCACACAACAAATCTTTCTTCAACTGAGAATCACAGGTCACACAAAACCTTTTTCAAAATCTTAAAACATAAACTTTATCAAGGTTAAATTCTAGATGTTTATCCATTTTAACCAATTCTACATTTTTCTATAACTAATAGTCTTCCTTCTATGCCCTATTAATTATATCTGACAATGAAGACTACACTGAAACCTGAAACAAAATAGATGTATTCCCTGCACCAACAACTTCTAAGAAAAAATTCATAAAATAAATAATCAAGGGATCATGTTCCAAACGTAACATGGTTAATGATACATAATGTTTTCCACTCAAGGCATCTGCCACATTGTTTTATTTTTCTAGGATAGTAAATGATCATGAAATCATAACCCTTTATCAGTTCTACCTCATGTTTAATGCCTTCAGAGTGAATATATACTTCAAAATTTTATGGATAGTATATATTTGACATTTGGATCTGTAATAATGATGCCTCCAAATTTTCCAAGAAAAAACAACAGGTTCTAATTACAAATCATGTGTGGGATAATTAAACTCACGAGGTTTAAGTTTTCTTGAATCATAAGAAATTATATAATCATTCGAAATTAAAACAAAACTATGTCCCTTCAAATAAACATCACTGTAGATGAAATACTCACCATTTCGGGAAGGCAAGGCCAAAACTAGAGCATTCACCAATCTCTCTTCAGTTCCTAAAAACAAAAATCACATTCTTCTGTCTGAACAAATTTAACCCCTTTCTGTGTTAACATAGTTATCGGGATAGATAACCATGCAAAGTTCTTAACAAAACATCGATAATAACCTGCTAATACAAGAAAAATATGAGTATCTATAACATTTGTGGGTATTGGCCATTCATCAACCACTTTTGTTTTGGCAAGATCAACTATTATTCCATCCTTATTTACAATGTGCCCAAGAAAAGAAATCTATTAGAACCAAAAAACACACTTGATGAATTTTACATATAGTTTCTTATCTTTTAGGGTTTTTAGAACAACCCTCTTATTTTTGTCGTGATTCTATTTAATTTTAGAAAATACCAGATTTCATCAATACACACAACCACAAACTTATCTAAGAAAAAATGAAATACTCTATTCATAAGACTCATGAATAAATCAAGTGCATTAGTTAACCCAAAGGGCATAAAAACAAATTCATAATGCCCATATCTAGTATGAAAGGTTGTTTTTGGGATGTCATCCTCCATCACCTTCAGCTGATGGTATCCAGATCTCAAGTCATTCTTGGAAAGGTACTGAGCTCCTTGGAGCTGAACAAACAGTCATCGACGTGAGGCAAATGATACTTGTTTTTAACCATGATGTTATTCAAATATCTATAATCAATTCAATGTCTCACCGAACCATATTTCATTTTAACGAACAAAATAGGGGCTCCCCATGGTGAAGTGCTAGGAAAAATGAAGCCTTTATCAAGAAAATCATGTAATTGATTTTTTAATTCAATAAGTTCTATTTGATACATATGATAAAGGGGTTTTGAAATTGGATTAGCATCTGGAACTAAGTAAATTGTGAATTTGACTTTCTGATTAGGTATAACACTGGGTAACTCATCAGGAAAAACATTAAGGTATTTATTTTCCACTAGCATGTCATTAATATGAACCGTTCTCTTTTTTATCAATATGTGTAAGATAAATTTCATTTCCATCTTTCAAATGTTTCTCAGCTTCCTGATATGTTTTCAATTTTATAGGTTCTTTGTTGTATAAAAACTTAAACTCTTCCTAAAAAAACTTCATTATCTTTACAGTCAATCTTTGTATGATAAACAGAAATCCAATCCATTCCCAGAGTAACATCAAACTCAACTAAGGGTAAAACAACAAGGTTTCTATGTAATGTATTTCTACATACCATAATATAAATATTCTTATAATTCCTCTTTGCTATAATATTTCCACCAGGTGTTTTAACAACAAGTTTTATTCTCATTTTTTGAGGTGATATTTCCAATTTACCCAAAATTTTCTCAGAGATGAAAGAATGTGTTGACCCCATATCCAACAAAACTTTAGAAAAATATGAGTGAACAAACAAAGTACCTGATACAACTTCATTGGACGGACCGACATCTACTGACGTAGTCATAATGAATCTCACTACACCTTTCTACTTATAGTCTAGATTTTTTCATCATTCATATCTCTCTTTGGGTAGGAATTTTCATAATGACCCATCTCACCACATTTAAAACACTTTATATATTACTTATCAGGATTAGTCATAGGATAATTTTCATTTCAATCTTGGTCCATATGTCCAAACATACCACATTTAAAGTACTTCTTAGTTTTGCTAATACATTCCCCATGTTGTTTCTTAACACACTTTTCACAAACTAGAAACTGGATTTTCTTATGATCAGATTTCTTTGGTTGATTCTTACCCATCACTTTCCATCTGGACCTCTTCTTCTCCTTTTTTTCCAAAATGCATGTGATCATCAGAAAACTTCATCTCTGCCATCTCATCACATCAAACAAGTTTCACTTAAATTTTGAATTCACGGGAGGACAAATACCTTCGATACCTTGGCTTAAATCCTGAGTAAAAGTGGTTGATTTTTCTGTCAAGATCTAGAATAATATTTGGATCATACCTTTCCAGTCGGGAGGATTTCGCTTCCTAAAAATCCACTGAATCTTCCTCATTTTTCTTCAATTCAAGGATTTGCTTCTCCATCCTAAGTCGCACCACCTTAGGAAAATATTTTTCAAGGAATTGACTTTTAAATTAATCCCACATTAAGGCATCTAAATCATCTGTACCCCTGATATTATTTATCATTGACCACCACTGATCAACTTCACCTTCAAAACGATAAATGTAAAGACATACCTTTTAATTATCTGAACAATACATTACATCAAATATCTTTTCAAGGGCTTTAATCCATCATTCAACCACTACTAGGTCAGAAGATCCATTGAAAGCAGGAGGTTGGTGTATCATAAAACTTTCCACTATTATCATGTTCAATTGTGGTACCTCTGGTTATTCTCTTGCCTGGATACCACCCCCATTTATTGCCTTCATTATCTAAGCCATTATTTTCACAAACTGCTCAGTTCCAATCTCCACCATTCCAGGCTGTAGATCCAGAAGGATATTGTTCTGTCAGTGCCTCTCCACTTCAGCATCCCTGTTTCTTCTGTGGATAACCATTCTAAACAATTATATATTAGATGAAACAACATGGGAATCTTTAATTTCTATAAAATTTCAAATTAATTATACAGTAAAAATAATTTATGGTATTCTTTTAACATTATCCTAGTCCATAAAGTTATCTAAACTATCCTCTGATATTAACTATAATTACACGGCCTTATTACATAAATAATCTTGAATTTAGTCAAGAAAACACTTACTTTTACATTGAGGGTCTTTTCAGGTTTAGAGATTTGGATAATTGGGACATAATACATTCATAACATTATATATTGTTATAGAGTGGATACCATAAAAACAGTTTGCATTTTTTTCAAAATATAAAACATTAAAACATTAAACATGATTACTTGACATTTCTTAAACATTTAACATGGCTTCCTTCTTTGTACTACAAATCCATTAACCTGTGAAAATCATTTAAAACATGGGATGAGAAGAAAAACTCAGTAAGGGATATAAAAAGAAGGAAAGAACACATTAGTCCATGAATACTTGTAACATATGAAATCATTTTCAAAAGACATACTTATCACCTGAATATATATACATACTTTTTGAAACATGAGATTTACAAAATACCTAAGAACATAAGTAGAGCTATAAATTTATATTTGGGTAATTACTTACATAATATTGTAACCCTCCTAGCTACCTTATAATTTGTAAATCTCATGGCTACCTTACTATTTGTGTAACCATCACAGTTACACTTAGGGTAACCATACATCCAACATATAACTTACTCATACCCAATGCATTGGAGGGAGATATAGGTCCCACCATTCATCATAAAAAATTCCAAAGAACCAAAACATAATCATACATCATGAATAATAGCATAAAAACATTTCATTTTAATTTTGAAAAACATTATTTTAAAAGAGGATTTTAAAAGAAAAACCCCTTATAAATATCATACAATTGAAGAGAGACTTAATATAGTGGATGGTATATGTATATAAACTGTAATTATACATAATTAAATATAATATAAGAAAAAAAAATCACACAATCAATTTTAATAACACATAAATAATGAAGTAGAAGCTTAACCCAAAGAATGGCAATCGGGTTAAGAATTCCAATACCTCTGGATTTTCTTACTGAAAACATGTTTAAATTTCCTTTATAATGGTTAAAATAGTGTTATTAGTATTTTAAAGAAACATTTTAATTTTTATAACATCTTATATGATCATTTCATAACCACGTTTCACCCATAATTGTTATTATTTTGTTCCTTGCACTGTTTTGGGTGAGTTCTTTAAAGGATTTTCATGATCGATTCATGATGGATGTTCTTTTCGATTGGAAGTGAAACTCCAGAATTGGAATGGAAATGTATTTACATATTTCTAGTACAATAATTTATACCATTTATCATTTTTATTTTTTATATGAGGATTATTCATAAGTTAAAATATTAATGTTGTTCGTTTAGATCATTTTAGTGGTTCTTTGATAATAACGACCTCGTTTTGTATTATAAATTAAAAACATGACTAAAAATAATAATTTAATAACCATGGTTGAGACATAATACAAATATTATAACTTGTTTAAACCATAGAAATGGTTTCATGACCAATCTTGAATGAAATAATGGAAATTGAAATCACATCGTCCACGATGTCGGTAATTCAACACATCATGGACAATGTTTTTTATTTATTGAATAAGTGGGAGAGGATAAGAATAATGATGATGAATTTTCCATGAACATGAAAACATATAGAATATACATGATTTATAGAGATTTCATGCCTCTTGGGTAAGAAGAGGTGAAGAAAGAATTAGAAAAGAAATGAACTCAAAATGAAAGAATAATTGAGAAATCCAGTACAAAAATTCCGCAGCCTAACGGCTATGTAACATGGTATTAGAAAATATTAAAAAGAGAGGGGACATGGTTCACCCATAAAGAAATGAATCATAATAAATAATAGATCAAGAATATGAAGTAAAAGAAGAACATGGTATGGAAACTTGAAAGTTATACCTCATAAAAGAGAACTTGAATGAAAAAAAGAAAGAATTTGAGAATTTTATTACCTTGTAATGTAAGTCATAGAATGTGAAGTTTGGGATCTTTGCATGGATACTAGAGAGGTAAAGAGGCCAGATCTTCATTGATGAGGAATTTGGATTCCTGTTAATGAAGGAATTGGTTGGTATTTATAGCAAAAGTGAGGGAATATTTTAATAATTTCCAAGGGACACCTGATTAGTGGTATTTGAAATACCATGGGCTTGCACATGGTATTTTCCCATGGTATAAGCCACTTGGGACACCTCATAACTTATTTGATGGTACAAAAGTTGACCAGATTTATTACATCATTAATGATGTCATTAACACACTGAAACTCAAAACTGTATTTTTTACTATGCACCAAAATATCAAATGTTTCAGAAAAATCTTCAAAATTTACCCTAACCATTTATCAATGTGTAGAATTCAAAAATAAAGTCCATTTTTGGAAAATATTTTTATAAATATTTTTAATTTAATTTTTAAATAAAATCATACTTAATTCAAAATTTAATTATTTAAAAACTATAACTGCTTTTATATCTCAATGAAAAATTAATCAAGATATCATTATATTAAATCCTAAAGAAAATAAAATAATAATAAAATTTACTATTCATTAGGGCCATATTACTATTCATATTACTATTCATAAGGGTATGTTACTATTCGCCAAAAAACAAGTTGGTTCCAATAGAATCCAAATAACATACTGAACACAATTTTAGATGACCATTTATCAAAATTCAAAACATATAAGCAGTGAAATTATGTTTAAAGGCTACTTATAAATATCTACATTTAACAAAATTTCAACCATTTCAATTTATTTTTAGAAACCCTGGGGGTGTAACAGATAATATTAAAAATAACTCAACCAAGGGTAAGTGATTCACCCATAAATCTTTAAAACCTATAACAAATGAATGAAACATATATTTCATGTTTTGGACAGTCCGCTCTATCATATTTTCTATCTATGGATGAAAACACGTGTTGAGGTATAACTGGGAGCCAATAGCATGTTGGAGAAAAATATATCTTGGTATGTTAAACATGGTTCATGATATAAGATAATTATATGTTGGGAAAAAATCCCTCAAGGTATCATTGAAGCATTTTTGAGGTGATTGTGTTTGTTGACAAAGTGGACATCTGTGTTGTGATTGTTGACAATGCAAACCATGACCTACAAATTTGTTGACAAAGGGGATTTCATGGTGTAATGTCGAGTTCAAGAGCAATAGTAGACGATCCATGTTTTATTCAAGAACTTCGATAATGGAATAGACGATCTGAAGGCAGTACAAAAAGAACAGATACAAGGTGGTGCTATTTTCCAGTGTTTGCCAAATTTTTGGGCCTAAAAATAGACAAATGAAGAAAAGTTTTTTTAGAAAAGGGACTTGCACGCCGAGGAAATGGAGTATAGGAAACTTGTGTGCCATATGATTTTCAAGATCAGAATATCAAAATATGGAAAAGAAAACAGGTTCGCGCAAGTTTGGGTGTCGGACACGCAAGTGTCTAGGAGGACAGAAGACTTGCGCGCCGAGACGGGGCCGCGCAGGTGAATTGCACGCCGTCGCACAGGGTGGTCAATTTGCCTATAAATACTGGACCACCCCTCTTCATTATTTATCGGAGTTCAACACTTTTAAGATTCATTGCTCCCGTCGCGCAGGTTTGGTGGTCGCGCAAGTGGTGTGTTAGAAGTTGTGCGCCGATGTGAGAAGTTGTGCGCCGGTTGGCAGTTGCGCGCCAATATAGGTTTTGGAGTAAAAGGAAGAGAGTCACGCAAATTTGGAGTTGGGGAAGCTTCTGTCGTGCAAGTGTTTTAGGTGGACTTGCGCGCTCATTGTGACTTTCGCATCGATACATGCGCGTCGAGGTAGACTTGCGCGCCAAGTAAGGTTTATTTCCAGAAGTGATTTTCGGGCTGCGTGGAAGCCGGAAGTTTGCCTGATAGCTTCGGTGAAAAGAGAGATTCATCTACGGGTGAAAATTGGGCTTTAATAGAGCATCTACATACATAGGAAGATGCATTCATTCATGCAAATGAAGAGACCTACGGTCTATAAACTATGAGTGGATCCTTTCCAGAGCAGTGAGCGAAGGAAGAGGAAGAAGGTGATCCTCTCCACCGGCAGTGATCTAGAGAGAGAGAAACAGGGAGTGACCCATGGGAAAGCAGTGAGCTGACCCTAAACCTTGTAAAGGCAGTGAGCCTGGGATAGAGTGACTGTGCCCGAATCTTGTAATCCACATCTATTGAAGAATAATGGAATTTGGTACGACCGGAAACTTGTCGACATATGCTCCTGGGACGTAGCACTTAGCGGTGAAACAAGTAAATTTTTTTGTGTCTTGTGCATTCTTTAACTTCGGTTTATATTATACAACAAGAAAGTGAGAGAAGAGTGTTTTTCTTAACAGTGAAACAAGATCAGAACGGGATTTAATTTTTAATTAGTCATACCCTGATTCACCCCCCCCCTCTCAGGGTACTCATCCTAGTGGACCTAACAATTGGTATCAGAGGAAAAGGTTGATATTAGATCTTCTCTCAATAGAGGTCACTAATCATAAAGGGATTCCGATCTTCGACGGATGTAATTTTCAGATATGGAAGAATCTAATGCAAGGCTATTTCTGATCCTTGGGAATGGATGTATTTTCAGCAGCAATTCATGGTATCACAGCTGATATTAATAGTGGTGCTTTATCAGAAGTTGAACATAGAGAATAGGATGCTGATTCCAAAGCAATCAATGCCTTAGGGGGAGCCCTTTCCAATCCCATCTACACGAAGGTGATGTCATGAAAAAAGTCACATGTCATGTGACAAAATCTTTTGAATATATATGAAGGGGATACGAAGGTCAGAGAGGAAAAGATGCAGGTGTTGTGGAACAAATATGAAGATCTGAAAATGAACCCGAATGAGTATGTTGATGCATTATTTGATAGGGTAAACATTGTTGTGGAAGATATGCGAGGTCTTGGAGAAGTCATTGAATACATAAAGATCGTAAAGCGCATCTTGAGGAAACTTCCACCTCGGTTCAATCCGAATGTTTCAGTACTAGAAGATAAAGATCCAAAAGAGCTGACACTAGACAACTTTCATAGAACCTTGATTGCATATGAAATGAGGAACGATGATAATGAGGGTGTGGAAAAGGGGAAGTCCAAAGAGGTGGCATTTAAGGCCATGAAGAAGCTCACCATTGAAGATTCTTAGGAAGAAGAAGAGATAGATGAGGTAATGTCATTCCTCTCCTCAAATCTTCAAAGGGGAAAAGGAAATTTCAAAGGGAAACTTTTACTTGCTTTCTTTAGATGTGGAAATGTTGGTCATCTTGCTGAAAGGTGCCCCAAAAAGTTTCAAGAAGAAAATGATGAAGATGAAGTTGAAATTCCCAAAAAAAAAATCTTCAGCCTATGTGAAAGGGAAGAAGCAGTTAAAGAGAAATTTCTTCAAGAAGAAGAATCTTCTTTCACAAGAAATAGACAGTTCATAAGAGTCTGAGTGTGAAGAAATTGAAGAGATAGAAATCTACAAAGATCATGGAAAAAATGCAATGGTGGTTATTGTCAATAGTTCTCAAGAAAAAAAAGAAACCGAAACTAATGAGGAAGAAGAATAAATTGAAGGAATAGTTGACATGGAAGCTGAATTAGAAGCAGCTCTTGAAGAGATAGATGTTTGGAGAGCAAAAAAAAGAAAGCCAACAAGGTGGTACATGATGTGAAACTCTACATGCAACAGCAAGAAGAAGAGAAGTCTGAGCTAGTGAAAGAAATTGAAAATCTTACGTCTTCCAGGCCAGAGCGCACAAGAAAAGGTTGATGAGAATAAGATCAAGATTGAAGAATAGAAAAGGGTGATCGACTGCTTGAATAGAAAAGTGAAAGATCACGTCAAGCATATAAAAGATCTCAAAGAGGAAGTTGTAGGTCTACGAAGAAAAGTTAAAGACCAGGAAAAACCTTTGAATCCCAACACATTCTTGGGAAAGCAAGTCATTACGAAGACTGAAAAGAAGAAAGAAGAGCCTAGTAGTTCAGCAGGAAAGAAGCAGAAATTGAGCTTAGAAGTTAAGGCTGATTCAGGGCTTAATCAGAAAAAAAAATCTGTGGCAGTTGAACTCAGACTGCAAGCACCCGTCCCAAGATTAAATGTGGATTTGGGAACAAATCAGAATTAGAATACTCAGAGATCCCAAGGGGAGACTCGTAGTGCTGAAGTAACACGAAAGAATTCACCTTATATCAGGTGTTATTTTTGTATAAAGATGGGAAATTCACAGTATGTGTGTTCCATAGCCAAAAGATACCAAAGGGAAAAAGAACAGAGGTGGAAGCCAAACAGAGAATGGTTTTCCAGAACATATTTTGAATGACACTGTTTTTGGTGCAGAGGATTTGGGCACATGGCCAGGTACTACACTTCAACCATTCAGAGAAATGTGCCAAAGAAGAATCAAAATGTTAGCAAGTAGCAGATCGATAAACTGAAAAGTGGGTTAAAAATGCAGAATAGATTTGTGGATTTTCAAGATGAAGCTGGTCTATAATACTCTGAGAAAGAACAGAAGCCTTAATCCATGCCGAGTGTGAAAGATAAAGTATGGACCAAAAAGAAGAAAATTGAGAAGGCCGTGGTGGCAGAGATTTCCTTTAAAGCATCAGATCACTCTGGTGTGTGGATCCTTGATAGTGGTTGCACATCTCACATGACGGGTAATAAGGATCTTGTTACAGGCATAAAATATAACAAAAAAGGAGTTGTCAAATTTGGAAACGATGAAGGCCTGAAGATTGTGGGCTCAGGGAAATCCAAGTTTGGGGGAAAACATATGAGACGTGTTGATGTCTTTGTAATAGAGGGTCTCAGTCATAACTTTCTCAGTGTCAGTCAACTATGTGACTCTGGGCACACTATTCGATTTACCAAGAAGATGTTTATTGTTAAAGAAAAATATGGACCAGTCATTCTATAGAGAAAATGAACAAAGGGAAATCTTTACCTGGTAGGTGTGGAAGAAGATTCGTGCTTTTTATCCAGAAAAGAAAAAACCAGTTGTGGAATAAGCGACTTGGTCATCTATGCCAACCATCCCTGGAAGATCTGGTAAAGTGTGATGCTACTAGAGACCTTCCCAAACTATCATGTAATTGCACTCATACGTGTGATGCTTGTCAACAAGGGATGATCATCAGAAAGACATACAAGCCAAAGGAACAAAAATCAACTGGAGTTCTCGAATTGGTGCATGCTGATGTATGTGGAACTATTTCACCACGATCTATAAATGGGAAAAGGTACTATGTTCTTCTCATTGATGACTATAGCAGAATGGACTGGGTATTCATCATTACCCATAAAATAGAGGTGTTCAGTTGCATAAAGCAGTATAGGAGGGAATCCGAAAAAATACTTGGGAAGAAAATTCTGAAGTTTCGTACTGATAACGGTACGGAATTCAAAAATAGTCAAGTTGAAAACTATCTCGAGAAACATGGGATAAGAAATCAAGTTCCATTAGTAAGAACTCTCCAATAGAATGGAGTGGTTGAAAGGTGAAATCAGATCATCAACAACATGGTCAGAACGATGCTTATTGATAAAGACCTACCAGAGAAATTTTGGAAGGAAGCAGTTTTGACATCAGTTTATGTTTCGAACAGGCCTTTGTTGTGTCCAAAGAAAGGGAAGACTCCGTATGAACTGTGGTATGGAAAGAAGCCAACGTTGAAATACTTTCGAATCTTTGGAAGTAAGTTTTTTATTCTCAACAAAGAAAATCATAGGAAGTTTGAGGCATGAGGAGATGAGAGGATATTTCTTGGCTACTCAGGGAAAAGAAAAGCATATAAATGTTTCAACAAAAGGCTGGGAAAATTTTTTGAGAGCAATGATGTCACTATAGTTGAAAATGAACAGAATACTCAAAAACCCAGTGAACAGTTCCTGGATGAATGTGATGATGAGGTAAGAAACACAAGGGGAGCATAAGTGGAAGAGGCTGACTCAGAAGAAGATACAGATGATGAACAAGAAAGTTTCAAGTCTGTGTCTGCAAGGAAGACAAAGAGTCGAGCTGAAATTGATAGACAGAATATCATTGGTGATCAGACAACTCCAGTTCAGACTCGAAGAATGAAGTCATTACAGCAAACATCATATTTATCTCAGGTGGAGCCTAAATGTTTTTCCAATGCAGCTGAAGATGAAAACTGGATGGCATAGTGATTCAGAACAAATCACGACTACTGTGCAAGGGATACTCCCAGATTGGGGGTATAGATATTGATACGATATTTTCACCGGTTGCAAGGCTGGAGAAAATCAGATTATTTTTTGCTATAGCAGTGCAAAGAAAGTATAAAGTGATCCAGATGGATGTCAAATCTGCATTCTTGAATGGTGTTCTGGAAGAGGAGGGGTATATTGAACATCCAGATGGTTTTCTCATTCATGAGGATGAGAACAAAGTTTGCAGGCTAAAGAAGGCATTGTATGGGCTGAAACAAGCACCAAGAGCTTGGTACTCAAGGCTTGATCAGTACTTAAAGAATCTTGGTTTCCAGTGTGGTGGAGTTGATTACAATCTCTATTTCAACAACAATAGTAATCAAAGGATGATGGTGCTGGTCTATGTCGATGGCATAATATTTGGTGGATCAGATGAAGATCAGTGCAGACAGTTTTCAAAATTCATGAAAAATGATTTTGAAATGTCAATGATTGGAGAGATAGCAATTTTCCTGGGTCTACAGGTGACACAAGTAAGGAATGGAACATTCATTTCTTAATCCAAATATGCCAAGGAGGTGTTAAGAAGGTTTGGCATGGAAAATTCCAAGGAGATGAAAACTCTGGTTGCTAACCGGATGAAATTATCAAAATATGAGGATGGAAAGGCAGTTGATATCATAGAATATAGGCAAATTATTGGAAGTTTGTTGTACTTGACCGCGACAAGGCCTGATATTGTTTTCGCCACATGCCAAGAAATGAGATATCAGAGTAATCCCAAGGAAATCCACATGATTACAGTTGAAAGAATTCTTTTGTATATCAAGGTCATAGTGGACTTCGTCTTGACATATAATGAAAAATATCAGATAGAGTTATTGGGATATATTGATGCAGACTTGGCCGGTTCAGCGGATGACAGTAAATCAACATCTGGAGGTTCATTATATCTCGGCGGACTATGTATTTCTTGGTTAAGCAAGAAGCATGATTGTATTTCAATAAGCACCGTAGACGCTGAGTATATTGCGATCACTCAAGCATGCACATAGTTATTGTGGATGAAGCAGCAGCTTGAAGATATGGGAGTTGAAGTGAAGTCTCCGATCGGAATCCAGTGCGATAACTCAAGTGCTATTAATCTTAGCAAAAATCCAGTTCATCACTCAAGGAAAAAGACCATTGAGATAAAATATAATTTCATCAAGGAGAAGGTTGAGTAGGGAATCGTGAAGTTGGAGTATGTGCCTACAGAACTACAGGTTTCAGACATTCTGACAAAGGCCTTACCCAAGAAATCTTTTGAGAGGCTTCGACTGGCTTTGGGAGTTCAGTCGACTTCTCACACTTGAAAGAGTGTGGATGTGGACCCCCCCTCTCACCGAGGTATGATGTGTTTTCCCTAATGTGTTGATATGTGTTCTCTACTCTGTTACAGATTACAAAAGAGTGACCTTTGGGTTCGTTGGCAAAGGGGGAGAAATTAATGTTTGTTGAAGGGGGATACAGTGTGGCATGGTTGATATGGGGACAAGCTGGAAAGTGAAGCAGTGAGAAAGGGGAGCAATGAGAAAGGGGGAGCGTTTTAAATCTGACGATGCTAGAAGTGATCGATCAAAGAATAGATATCACAACAGCTGAGGATCGTGATAAAAGCAGAAGAGAAGAGTGGTGTTAGAGAGTGGTAAGAATATTTCCAAACCAAACATTGGTCTTCCGACAAGTCCTTTAACAATTAGTATCAATTTAGTACAAATTGGTATCAGTTGGGTGTCAACAGTGGGTGTCAGAGATGAAGTGATTCATTGATGAACTTTTCATTTACTCTTGTTTCTCATGTCAAGCATTGCTTATGTGGACTTACAGTATGTGTTGAGTAAATCATTGATTGCTATCAGAATCGCAATGAATAGAATGGTGGATGAAGATTCAACGACGTATCTTTTTATGGAAGAGTTTTCAACAAACCCAAAGGCGGAGATTGTTGGGCAAAAATCCCTCAAGGTATCATTGAAGCATTTTTGAGGTGATTGTGTTTGTTGACAAAGTGGACATCTGTGTTGTGATTGTTGAAAATGCAAACCATGAACTACAAATTTGTTGACAAAGGGGATTTCATGGTTGAATGTCAAGTTCAAGAGCTGTGGTAAACGATCCATGTTTGATTCAAGAACGTCGATAATGGAATGGATGATCTGTAGGCGGTACAAAAAGAACAGATATAAGGTGGCATTGTGTTCTAGTGTTTGCCAAAATTTTGGGCCTGAAAATCGACAAATGAAGAAAAGTGTTGTTGGCAAAGGGACTTGTGCGCCGAGGACTTGAAGTATAAGAAACTTGTGCGCCATATGTTTTTCAAGATAAGAAGATCAAAATATAGCAAACGAAATAGGTTCGCGCATGTTTGGGTGTTGGTCGCGCAAGTGTCTAGGAGGACAGAAGACTTCCGCGCCGAGATGGGGTCGCGCAGGTGACTTGCTCTCCGTCGCACAGGGTGGTCAATTTGCCTATAAATACTAGACCACACCTCTTCATTCTTTACTGGAGTTCAACACTTTGAAGATTCAGAGCTCCCATCGCGCATGTGTGGTGGTCGCGCAAGTGGTGTGTGAGAAGTTGTGCGCCGGTGTGAGAAGTTGTGCGCCAGTTGGCAGTTGCGCGCCAATATTGGTTTGGGCGTAAAAGGAAGAGAGTCGTGAAAGTTTGGAGTTTGAGAAGCTTTTGTTGCGCAAGTATCTGAGGTGGACTTGTGCACCCGCTGTGACTTGCGCACCGATACTTGCGCACCGAGGTAGACTTGTGCGCCAAATAAGGTTTATTTCCAGCAGTGATTTTTGGGCTTCGTGGAAGCTGGAAGCTTTCCCGATACCTTCGGTGCAAATAGAGATTCATCTACGGGTGAAAATTGGGCTTCAACAGAGAATCTACTTATAGAGGAAGATGCATTCCTTCATGCAAATGAAGAGACCTACTGGTATATAAACTGTGAGTGGATCCTTTCCAGAGCAGTGAGTGAAGGAAGAAGAAGAAGGTGATCCTCTCCACCAGTAGTGAGCCAGAGAGAAAGAAACAGGGAGTGACCCGTGGGAAAGCGGTGAGCTGACCCTCAACCTTGCAAATGCAGTGAGCCTAGGACAAAGTGACTATGCCCGAATCTTGTAATCCACCTCTAGTGAAGAATAGTGGAATTTGGTACACCCGGAAACTTGTCGGCGTATGATCCTTGGACGTAGCCCTTAGCGGTGAACCAAGTAAAAATTGATGTGTCATGTGCATGCTTTACCTTCTATTTATATTGTGCAACAGGAAAGTGAGAGAAGAGTGTTTTGATTAACAGCGAAACTAGATCAGAACGGGCTTTAATTTTTAATTAGTCATACCCTGATTCACCCCCCCTCTCAGGGTACTCAGCCTAGTGGACCTAACATTATATTTACACTATGGGAAAAACCATTATTTGTGACAGGAATAGGCGCCCTATCGCAAAAAGTTACAAATAGATTGGCGCGATTTGCGCGCCAAACCGCACGAAAGAGTATTTGCGACGGGTTGGCATCACCCATTGCAAATTTCTGGAGGCGGTAAGACCTAGTTGCGATGGCGGGATCCCCCGTCGCAACTAGTTCCACCCCCGGAGGGTATTTGTGATGGGACCCATCGCAAATAACCGGTAGCGGGAAAAACATATTTGTGACGGGATGTTGTCCTATCGCAAAAAGTGTGTCGGCATGTCACTTTTTGCGATGGGGCTCGTCGCAAATAACCTTTTAACCACTGATGGTAATTAATGCGGTTGAAGGTATTTGTGACAGGTCCCCTCACAAATAATACTTTTTGTGACGGGATTCTCGTCGCAACTAATCTAACATATATATACCCCCACCTCTGTTTTTTCTTCTCTCTGCCAGAATTTGTTATTCTTTTGCTTCTGTAAACACTAATTTTAGAGTAATTTTTTTAGAGTTAGCTTTTTTTAACGAAGAAGTTGTGAAGCCACCTACAATTATAAGAGATCAAGATTAAAGGTATTTATGTTTTATTTAATTTAGTATTTATTTTTTTCTTTATATTAATTTTAATTATTGTTGATTAGTTGTAATTAAGTTAGATTTAAATTTTTTTGTCATAAGTATTTATTTTTAATAATAATATTAAATTATTAGTATTAATTCTTAGTAATTAGTAATAATTAATAATTATTAACGATAATTAGTAATGTATATAAATAATTAGCGGTAATTAGTAATTAATAGCTGTATTTTGTAGTAATTAATAGTAATTAGCACTATTTATTAATAATTAGAAAAAATAGTAATAAATATTAACAATTAGTAATAAATAGTATTAATTAGTAATAATTAGTAATAAATAATAATAAAAATTAATAAATACTAATAAGTATAAATAAAAAGTAATAAATACTAATAATTACTAATAAATACTAATAATTAGTAATAAAAATACTAATTAATAGTAATAAATACTAATAAATAGTAATAAATACTAATAAATAGTAATAAATAGTAATAAATACTAATAAATACTAATAATTATTAATAAATAGTAATAATTTGTAACAATTACTAATAAATATAAATAAATACGAATTAATAGTAATAAATGATAATAAATAGTAATAAATAGTAATAAATAGTAATAAATATAAATAAATAGTAAAAAATAATAAAAAATAGAAAAAATAGTTATAAATAGAAATAAATACTAATAAATAGAAATAAATACTAATAAATAGTAATAAATACTAGTAAATACTAAAGAATAGTAATAAATACTAATAAATAGTAATAAATAATAAAAAATACTAATAAATAGTAATAAATACTAATAAATAGTAATAAATACTAATAATAATTAATAAATAGTAATAAATATAAATAAATAGTAATAAATAGAAATAAATACTAATAAATAGTAATAAATAACAATAAATACTAATAAATAGACATAAATAGTAATAAATACTAATAAATGCTAATAAATAGTTGTAAATAGTAACAATTACCAAAAAATTCTAATAAATACTAATAAATAGTAATAAATAGTAATAAATACCAATAAATTCTAATAAATACTAATAAATAGTGATAAATAGTAATAATTTGTAATAATTAGTAATAATTAGTAATAATTAGTAATAATTAGTAATAATTAGTAATAATTAGTAACGATTATAGATAATTAGTAATAATTAGTAATAATTAGTAATAATTAGTAATTAATAGTACTAAATAGTAATAATTAGTAATAATTAGTAATAAATAGTAATAATTTGTAATAAATAGTAATAATTAGTAATAATTAGTAATATTTAGTAATAAATAGTAATAATTAGTAATAAATACTAATAAATACTAATAGATAGTATTAAATAGTAATAAATAGTAATAAATAGTAGTAATTAGTACTAAATAGTAATAATTTGTAATAAATACTAATAAATAGTAACAAATAGTAATAAATATAAATAAATAGAAATAAAAAAATACTAATAAATAGTAATAAATAGTAATAAATACTAATAAATAGTAATACATTCTAATAAATAGTAATAAATAGAAATAAATTGTAATAAATAGTAATAAATAGTAATAAATACTAATGAATACTTATAAATACTAATAATTAGTAATAATTAGTAATAATTAGTAATAATCAGTAATAATTAGTAATGAATAGTAACAATTAGTAATAATTAGTAATAAATATTAATAAATAATAATAAATAGAAATAATTACTAATAATTACCAATAATTAGCAATAATTAGCAATAAATAGCAATAAATAGAAATAAATAGTAATAATTGGCAATAAAATCAATTGTAATAAATTTTAGTAAATTGTAATAAATTGTAATAACTTGGTACAATTTTTAGTGGATTGACAGAACTCCTTTTGCTCGAGGACTCTTTTCCTTTTAACTCTCACCGACTCAAAACATTATGAAAAGTATGCTTCTACATATACATATCTAATATTGTATGCATGAGTTTGAATATGCATTCATAGGACCACATTTTTCCTAATTTTTTCACATTGAAATCACAAAGTAGAATTTGCTCGTAGGTACGCTTATGCATTCTCGTATGCAGAAGAATGAATAAGCATACCTCTGAGAAGATTCTTAATTGTGATTTTAGTGTGATAAACTTGCATGTAAATGAGTCTTCGGAAAAAAGAGTAGTCATCAATCCACTAGAAATTATGTTGCCCATAATTAATGGTAATTATCAAGAAGTAGTTGTAATTATTTATCTTCCTTTTTTGTATAGTGTTTTTCAAATTTCAAATTATTCAAAAACATTAATGATTTTATATTTTTTTTAGAAAAATATGGAACAAGGAAGTCGACAATAGTCATTATTAGATGTTCATGCATGGATAAATTAACATAGAAATCCCAATGGTTCTAGTTTAAATCCTATATATATTGAGGGTGTTGAAGCTTTATTATCATTTTCATCATCAAAACTAGAATTTTTTTAAGAAGGCATAATAAATTTTCCTTGTAAAAAATATTCTCTAAGAACGTTTGACACATTTGACAAGGTTGGGGGACATCTCTCGCGGTTTGGTTTTCAACCAGATTATCTTTTTTGGTATCAACAAGGTGAACGTAGTTCGAGATAAGATATTAATAACATGATTCTGGATCCATCACAGTTTCAAAATTTACTACATGATGTTACAGGTCTATCTGTTCAACAAACATAAACTCAAGATGCTATTGATTTAACTCCGGAGTTAGCACCATCGAAATTCTATGAGTTGTTGAGATCTGTTGAGGATGCATTATATATTTTTTTCAAGATAAGAAAATTAGTAGTGGTTGAAAAATTTATGGCAATATTATCAGATAATGAAATGTCGAACAACTATTTTTATCAGATATTTTATTTGGTTAAAACACTATTACCTGAAGAAAATGTGTTTCATAAAAATTACTATGAGAGAAAGAGGCTGGTTCGTAATCTCGGCCTTAGTTATCGGAAAATTAACGCATGTGAAAATGATTGCATATTATATTCTAGTAAAATATTTTCATTGGATAGTTTTCCCACATGTGGACATTCAAAATATAAATAAGATCAACTGGGAAAGTCTGGATTGATTCCTATGAATCATTTGAGATATTTCTCTCTCACACCCAAGTTATAGCATTTGATTATGTCTAAAAACACAACGTCAATGATGTCATGGCACAAAACCAAGATTTAAACTAATAAAAGCTTGAATCATCCATATGATGGTGATTCATGGAACATTTTGTCTGACTGCATCCTTCTTTTTCTTTAAAATCTTGAAACATGGGATTGGGTCATTCTACTGATGGTTTCTATCCATTTGGTTCTTATGATAGTCAGTATTCCTATTGTCCTGTCTTTATAAATCTATACAATTTACCTCCATGGATGCTGATGAAGGATCCCTATATCTTTTTGACCTTATTAATCCCAGGACATCTGAAAAATAATATTGATGTTTATTTGAAACCATTGATTGATGAGTTAAATTCATTATGGATTAACAGTGTTAGTACAAATGATGTTGAAGTGAAACAAAATTTCATATTAAAATCAACATTGATGTGAACGATTTGTGACTTCCCAGAATATGGAATGTTATCTGGCAAGAGTACACATAGCCCGAAATCATGTCCTTATTGTATGAAAGACAACAAATCCTTTATGCTCATTAATGGAAAAAATCCTTGCTATTTTGATTTTCATCGTGAATTTTTTCTAACAGATCATCCTTTTTGAAGGAACAAATCTCCTTTTATAAAAGGCACAATTGAAAGGGATAAACCTCCAAAAATGATCTCAGGTACATAGTTAAAGTCAGTTGTATTTTCATTACCTCCCATCACATTTGGGCCAACAGTAAACCAACAGAAATTTCATGGTCTTGGGAATGGGCATAATTGGATAAAACATATCATTTTTTGTGATCTTCCATATTGGTTTATTTTGTGGGTCCACCACATGTTGGATGTCATTAATATTAAAAAGAACTATATTGATAATTTATTTCATACAATTTTTGATACACCAGGTAAGACCAAAGATAATGTAAAGGCATGATTAGATCTTGCACAAATTTCCAGATGACCTAAACTCGAACTGTTTCAAAATGTCAAATCACTGAGTTTAATGAAGCTAAAAGCAGCTTATATACTTTCCAAAGAGTGTCTCTTATTATTTTGTTAGTGGATTGCATATTTGATACTTCTAGATGGCTACGCTTGCAATTTAGACAAATGTGTTAAGAATGGTCATATTACTGGATAAAAATTTCATGATTGTCTTGTTATAATGGAATGACTTATGCTGATTAGATTAAGATTTTTGTTTATTTTTATTATTTGAGATTCCATAACAGACATATCATTTTTTTGAGATTGTTTTGTGGTGACAATAGACTATGATGCACTAAGTAAACTAGAAAAGGTTCTTATTGTCATTATATGTAAACTGGAAAAAATATTTTTGTAAGATTTCTTTGACTCAATGGAACATCTGATATTACATTTTCAACATGAAGCTAAATGCGGAGGTCTGGTACAGTTTTAATGGATATATCCATTCGAGAAATGCATGCAGAAATTGAAGAAAAAATTACATGACAAAGCATTAGTTGAAGGCTCAATTGCTGAAGCTTATTTGCAAGAGGAAATTGCTTTTTTCTCTCAATATTTTTAATCTGAATATATCTCAAAACATAACCACATGGGAAAGAACGAGGGGAATGATGATGATGAAATGTACAATCAATTATCAATTTCTAATCATCCAGATCTTGGCTTCGGGGGAGTTCATGAATGATGGCTTCCAGATGATGAACATCACAAAGCTCATATATATGTTCTACTCAACTATGAAGAAATGGTATTATTTGTATTGTGAGTAAATATTTAACTTATTCTATATTTTATGTTACAGTAATTAAAATTATTTTATTTTTTGGTTATATGATAATCATATCAAGAAACAGATTCCACAAATTACAGTAGCTGATCTTGATGATTGACGACAGAAAAAAAATTCTCAATGGTTTTAAAAACTAGTAACATAAATTATTGATGGTTTAATATATCAATTTAGTTTATTATTTATTATATTGATAATTGTTTTAAAAATTTTTAGGTGTCTCAACATGCTGATAAAATTGATAAGGGACTGTTTATACTGAGTAACCCACCATCCAAAATGGTTAAATCATACAATGCATATGTGGTGACTGGTTTTTGATTTCATACATGTGCATATGGGGAATCAAAAAAAAATGAATAGTGAAGTTTTCTTGAGAGGATTGCATCTTATAGAAACTGAAGTTGAATTTTACGGCATTCTAGATGAAATTATTGAACTGTGTTATCTAGGGAAAAATTACATAACAATGATTAAATGTTGGTGGTCAGATACTGAGAGAGGTTTGGGTGTTCATCTGACTCATGGAATCGTCTATATTAAATATAAAAGTCTTCTTGCAGAAAATGAACAATTTTTACTTGCTCAACAAGCACATCAAATATATTACGCAAAGTACTGTGCTACTTCATGAGACCTGAGTGATTGGTGTAGCATAATAAAAATGAAATCTTGGGAAAATTAGTTTACTCAAACTGAATGTGGTACCGATAAAGTATAAGGAATTGAAATTTTTCAAGAGACTACTCAAAATCCATCCTTTTCACAAAGAGACATGAATATTGATGATGATACCCCACAATTAAGGGTTGATGATGATGATGATGTTAATGATGTTACAAATGAATTTGAAATGGAAAGAGATGATGAAACTTAAACTTATATAAATATTTATGATGCCGATGATGAATATGAAGGCATTGACATCGTTAGATATGAAGATGATTATGAAGGTGAACATTGACATAGTTAAATGCTGGTTATAATCATAACTAATATATATATATATATGTGTGTAATAGTTATTTTCAACTATATGATATCAACAATCATTTTGTATTTCAGATGGACCCTAATCTACTTCGTGAGTTGGAGGAGGCTGAACTACCTTTGGATGAGGAGGATTTGGGATCATCTGACCCTTATGATACTGGAGGTTTAGTGGTACATAGAGGGGGCACGGTCTTATGCGGCTTATGATTCCTGACCCTATCCCCAAGCGGTGTCCACATCTGGGTTTTGATCCATGCACACGAAGGTATGATAACCTGTGTATTTTAGTTAGCTTTCGTTAATTTATTTATATACTAATTGTTTGATTATTTATTCATTTTCACAGTTATCTGCATGTATGTGTCGGATAGGGGAGCGCTATCTTGCGAAATTATTTTTCTCAGTCATGGATCACATGGGAACAGATTCCCATTGTTGTGTGGCTTGGAATGTTCATTCATTAGCTGGTATGTAAATAAATAATATTTATTTAGAAATTAATTTCAATAATAACATGATATTATAAATTATTTGTAGGGTTTATTGTATCCCATAAATGATAGCATGAATGGTGCTATCCATGGGGCATGGGAGGTGTCTATACGTGAGCATTTCCATTAGTTTTTGGACAATTTGAGAAGGACATCCATTAAGAAAGTAGGAGCGACAATATTTGATGAGTCATGCAGATCCCACTGACCATAATACATTTCATCTCACGTTTGGGATGAATTATGTTCACACTAGTTGAGTAGTGGACTTCAAAGGAGATCTCCATTGGGTCGGCAGAACCAGGGGAGACAGGAGGTGACACATCGAGATGGTACTTGTACATTTAGTATGCATAGAGAGCATCTGATAAGTATCCTTTTTAAATATTTTATATAACATTACATATAAATAGTTTATTTTATATTCATGTAGGTAGTTAAGAATCCCAATATTACGAAGTATGATGTTTATCGGAGGATGTACTATGATCCAACAACTGAAGAGATTAGAGGTGATCACCAGTGTCAGATTATGATCAGTATTATTTCTTTTTCAGTTTGAAAATTAACTACATATATTATTTTCACTATTTTAATTTCAAATTAAAACTGAAGGAGTCATATGAGACCACGACCTCTCAGACATAGGCTAAGAGTCAGGCCGAGACGGCTGATCAGTCTAGTGCCCATTATTTCGATGAGGCGGCATGGATGCAGGTGACCTAGTATGCCTTTGAGAAGGGACAAGTAGTTGGTATCGACTCTCATTTGACTCTTGGGACTTATTATGGTACCGTTGTGATGTCAGCTTCTAGCTCGAGAGGAGATCATGTAGAGGCATTATCTTATGGCTCATAGTATCTTGAACTTCTACGAGCTCAAACTGAGATTATAGAGAGTTTGAAGAAGCAACAGGAAAAGATGTGTCAGCAGTAGAAGTAGCAACAACAACAACACGAGGAGGACATGCATCGATGGTAGCAACAACAGTATCATGAGGAGGACATGCATTGATGGTAGCAGAAGCAGTAGTAGCATCAAAAGGAGGACATGCGTCGATGGCAGTAGCAGCACCACGATCAGATGGAGTACATGTATCGTCTGACTCATAGTTTAAGGATGGAGTTCTTTCCACCATCTCCTCCAACTCCTCCAACTCCCCCAGAAGACTATCCCCCCAGTGATTTTTTTTGTTCTGTTAAAAACATTTGAATTGAACAATTGTTTTAATATGAACTATTTACAATTTTTTTCTTTTATATTGGTGTGAATATTGCATAATTTTTTTTATCATTTTTAATATTTTATTATTTTATTATTTATTATTAGTGTTATATTTTTTAATGTTTTTTTATTTTACTAATAATAATAACAATAACAATAATAATATTTTATGATTTGTTAATATAATTTTTTCTGAATTTTGAGAATTTTAATATTTTTTATTTTTTATTATTTTAATAATATTAATATTATTTTTTTCATTAATAATATTTTTTTTATTTAATAAAGTATTTTAAAATATTGATAACTTTAATATTTTTTAATGATATTAATATTATTTTTTTATTAAGTATTTATGATGGGGCCTTTTGCGATGGGGGGCCCGTTGCAAATAGATTATATATATATATATTAATTTTTTGTGATGGGTTTCTTTACCATCGTAATAAATTTTTTTCAACAGACCCATCACAAAAGGTTTATAACATATAAGCTATTTGCGACGGGCTTTTGTCCCTTTGTAAATACTTTTTGCGACGGGGCCCATCACTAAAGATTCTTGTATATATAATGTATTTAATCAGACATCGATTTGCGACGGGCCTGCTTCCCATTACAAGTAATTTTTTTCGATGGGCTCATTGGAAATAATACTAGTTGCGATTTCGTTTTTTGAAATGGTCTATTTGTGACGGTCCCTCATCGCAAAAGGGTTTTTGCGATGAGATCCCTTCACAAAAAAGCCCCTTGCAAATAGCTGAATTTTCAGTAGCATTAGAACACTATACAGCCTCACAATATCATGAAATTATCATGTTGATAGGACATCCACCAAAACTAATTCCTTAATTACTAATAAGTGATACGACTTCATCGAAAGATCCATAATCACAGAGAGAGCATCATATCCACCCTAAGCTTTAGGAAAACTAGTCCCAAAATCCATTTATATTTCCCCCCACTTCCAATCAGTGATATCTAGTGGATGGAGTTACCCACCAAGAACATATTGTTAAGAATTATTCTTTTAGAATACTAAACATGGAGATATTGAATCCATGATTAAGATCTTTAAACCTAGCCACCAAAAAAGATTCATCAAGGAATGAATCATCGTATCAATGATATGATATACTATAAAGGGTGATCTATGAAAATCATAAAGAATCACCTCATTAATTTTCAAGGTAATGAATATCCTAATATGAAACAACACTCAATGCTCACTATCCTCAATATATCCCACATAATAATCTCCAAAAACAATGAAATCTATCCAAAATTCTTCCTCAGAATCCCCAAATTGAGATTCCTCTAACTATTACACCAAGGATGAATTCACGGTTGACTGGTAGAGTTACCCTCTTCCATAGACTTCTTCCAAAACAAAGTGAATATCTTTAATCTACTCCATTTCCATTTATAAATCTTCATATTCATGAAAAACATCACCTTGCGGATTTTTACTCAACACGTCAACAACCACACCCCCTTCACCAAGTCTTTTAGTAATATCAAAGTCTTAATCCTATAATAATTTATCCATCCATGATTTCTGTAAGTTTAAACCACATTAGGATAAGATATATCTAAAACACTTGTGATATGTAAAGATCAAAAATCAATTGATAATGACATAGTATTTCCATAATATGAAGGGAAACATGAATATATAAATCTTAAGATCATTTAAAACATTGTTACGCTCATAAGATTTTGACTATTGTGACCCATAGTATTTGAATAACCTCTTCTATATCATAAAAAAAACTTATTCCAAGTTATGAATCATCATAGAGAACCTCACACATAACTCCTTACATTAGAAAATGGATAATAGGGTAACTTATCAACTTTTACAAAAAATACACAAAAGTAGCCTCAAATTAGATAAAGAGCAAGAAATTATAATCATTCCTAGTCATGTCTATCAGTGGAGTCACAATCCATTAGAAATTAGACACATTCCTCCATTAATATCCTATGATACCATGGGAACTCTAAATCACTACAATATTATTTTGAGTTAACTAAGAAAAAACCATCATGATCATCAAAGGATATATAATAATTCCCTCTTAGGAAACAAAATTATCGAATAAATGCACCTCACAAGATAATAATCTTCACCAATAGTGATTCAATAATAGCTGATAGGAAGAACCACCAAAATGGTGTAAAATTACTCTTCATGATCTTCCTCAAACTTGGAATAAACAAGGATATTGAAAATGAACACTACTAAAAAATAGTTCATAAACTCATAAAACATTGAATTCAATAGTCCCATAAACATAGTTGGGTATTTCATGACACTAAAGGTAATTAATGCAAAATCATAGTTCCTATATCATCACTTGAAGGTAGTATTCAAGATATCTTCATATTTCACGCATATGTAATGATACCCTTACTACAAATCAATCATTGAGAACCAGATATATACATTTTTCTAGTTGAATAGATCATAAATATATGAGAGATGATAAAATTTATTCATTTTCACCTAATTTAGATAGAAATAATCGATATGTAGTCATAGAATTTCATCTAAATTCTTCATGAGTAAGACTGAAGAAATCCAAAGAAACACATTGGATCAAATAAAACCTCTCTACAATAGATTACCAATCAAAATCTATAATTATTAAATCTCAAAATATGTCATAATTTATAGAGTCATCAATATCGAAGATAATCCTAGCTACAAAATTATCCCAAACTCAATTCAACATCAATGGGTAGAATCACAACCTCTCTAGGAAAATCATAATGGTACTCATAAACAGACCTTGGGAACAACAATAACTAATACTACATTAAAATCATCCTCAACTACATCATCATATAAGATAGGGACTCAACACAAATATTTCCTATTTGATCATCCTTCTCACCAAAAAACATGACATACTCATTATAAGTATCGATTAATATAACTCTCCTCATAAATTGATAAATGATATCATTCACCGAATATAGCTAGTCCACATCAAGGATGAAATTGTATGGCTATATCCTCAAGCATGGGAATTATTTAAAAGTCTAATTTTCCCTAAAATAAACTCAAAATATCCTCAAAAATCACATAAGATAACTAAAACTATAGTTTTAATATTTGATACTAAGGGAATTGAAAGCCACTCTATTTCAAGTATTGTATCCTATACTAGGGAATATGTAATAAAGGATTTCATAACTCTTGAATTAAATAATGAATACACCCATGCAGAATATAGAAAAACAGTAACTCATATAATATTTGGCTCATATAGTACTAATAAATCTATCTCATATAGCTAACCGCACCCTTCTAAATGACCTATCACATCACACCAACATGTTACTATTGATAAATTTTATTTTATTTTAAGTTATTTTTGAGTTCAAGATTCTTTATTAATGGTTTTGGGTCATTTATGAGGGATCAAGAAGCTTTATGTTAGAACCTATAATAGTTCACCTTTTTGATCTTTGGGTTAAACCCCAAAAATTATAGGGGGAAGATCATTCACAACCTAAACTAGAGTTTTTCTCCATGAATAAGTTCTCTTGGTGACTTGGGTGCACTTCCTATGGTATTTTACCATGGGATCTAGGGGTTCACCCTTGAAATTCTTATGTGGGGAACTATTCATTCCATGAACTATGGTTCACCCCATGAATGGCTCTACCTAATGACCTAGATGTTCCATCTAGGTAAATTCACCCCATGAATTATGGTTTACCCCATGAATGTGTCTACCTAATTTTAAAAAAATAAAAATTTCCCCTATCGGTTTTAGGTGTGTTTCTCACCCTCTTCCATTATTTTTATTTGATCAAGGCTATCTGCACCAAAGGATCTCTATATTTTTTTTCTTGATCTCAAATCTCCCTCACCTAATTTTAACTACATTTTATAGGTAATTCCCTCTTTCTTCTTTGTATACATCTTTTTATTCTTTCTACTTCCCTTTATTTGGGGTTTTATTTATTTTTGGAAACATAGTTTCCATCGGAGGATTCTATTTAGGGTGCGGTATGTATATAATTTGTTAATTTTGATGTATATGGATTATATAGGAATCTCATTTCTTGTTTAACCATTTTACATTATATGAAATGACTTCCAACTCAATTTTCTTTAAACCTAGGTAGGTGTTTTCTTCATTTCCTTTATTCGGAATAGTATTTGGTTATTGTTATTTTTAAATGTATTATTTTTTTAAATATTCTTATATATGATAGTGGAAGAGGATTTATAAATTTTTTAGATTGATTCCTTAAATTTTATAGAGAGATTTTTACAGTTATCTTGTTTTCCAAAGAGGTGTTTTATTTCCACATGTTTTTGAAATGGTATCAAAGACATTTTTTAAATGAAAGTAAGATTTTATGGTTAATTGAACATGTTTGATTAATGAATTGAGAAAATGGGAAGTTTTGGTTATTGAATTTTTTTTAACTAAATTTTTTTATTTTTTAAAATGGTTTAAAGATTGGTTTTAATGAATAGATTTCATGGAATGTTTTGAAATAAAATTTCAAACCACGGAGAAGGGGATTGCTATGAAAATTCGGATTTTTAGTGAAAATTTGGGACTTTAAAATTGGTTTTCTTGATATATGTGTGAGACCATCTTAAATACCCCTATTTAATGAATTTTACATGGATTTTGGGAAGAACAGAATGTTTAATATTTCATTATGACATGAATGATGTGATCAAGGATGTTTTTTCTAAGGGTTTGGAGGTGAGTTGAGATTTATGTTATGTTTTTATATTGGTCAAGTGATATGATTGATTTATCACTTGCTTTTATTATTTATTTTGTGTAATCACTAGGCACTAAGTGAGAGGTATAGATTACTATTACACAAAATATTCACATGCTACTAGTTTCCCCCTTGATATGTGTTTGTTCTAGTGAGGAGTTCCCATGAATCTAGTCCTACTGAAAGATAGTTGGGTGGATTTTTTTTTGGATACAAAATAGGTTGGAATTTGAAACTCATTTGATAAATCTTAGGACAATTATCACCTTAGAACCTAGTGTTTTCCCATTATACATTATGTTTATCAATATGGGATTTCCATTGTGTACCATGGTTTAATTTTTCTATATAAAACAATTACTATTTGGTAATTCATATTTATTTTATCTCATTGATGACATGGTGCCTTGTTTTTTTTTTCATTTTTTATTCTTATGCATTGTTTTCATTAATATAAGAACCTCAAAATCAGTTTTAAATCGTGTATCTATAAATTAATTTCACAAGAGTATTTAAATGGTTGTTTTGTTGGGATTGGATTTGGATGAGGAAAATGGATTTCAAGTGATTGTTTTCTTTTAATAAAAGGAAAGAGGAATTTTAAGAAATAGTTTTGGATATGATGTTGGAGTATATTCACTTATGCAAGAAAGATCTATTTTATAAATGTTTTTCAAACTAGTATAAATGAAATTTCATTTAAAGGGATTAATATAAACTCTTTGGTTAAATCCAACTTGGATTGGTTTTACTCACACCATAAATACAACATTCTATGTATGTATCTCTTATTGTCTCTTTTTAGGTGTACTAGATTTGATATTATTTTCATTGGGTGTTCATGTAGATCATGATGGTTGTATTAGGTTATATAGAGTGATCAAGGGTTATATGGATATTTTGGTGGTGATTTGGTTAGTACTTTATTTTATTATGTTTTTATGGTTAAGTATTATCTTAAAAAGTATAGACCTCTTAGTTTTTTATGTTATGAAACTTATTTTTTATTTTTTAGTGTATTATTTTCTTCTTTGCTTATTTATATTTCATACTCTATAGAGATATTTTATTATTATTGATATTTTTATTTGATGGCATGGGAATTATACTTATGGATTGGTCATTCAAGATTCTTGGGAGGAATAAATGTTTAATTTATTTGATCTTATAATGGTTAAATAATTCTGAGGTGAATATGTTTTAACACCATTTAACTTGTTTCTAAACCAAGGTGATCAGAAACCTACCTCAGGTATGTCAATGGTTGTCTTAGGTGCCTGTTTTAGGGGTGAACTGGGCTGGTTTGTGGAAAAATGGTATCAAAGCCCCCTATTACTATTAAGGGTAGGTATATATAGTATAAAGACTAGTATTATTATTGTTACTCAAGATTTTGGTCATGAATAGGTTATGGATTATTACCATTCACGAAGAAACATGATTTATCATGGGTATTTAGGGTTTGAATAATGATTTTATGAATTTCCATTTGAATATTATGGATTGTGTTTGATACTAAACATCATTGTTTGATTTTACTTGGGGTTATGTTGAGTTTTGGTATAATAATAGATAAATATTAAGTGGATAATAGTTATCTCTCATGGATGAAAATAGTTCAAAGAATATAAACATAATTTTGAAATTGTTTCAAAGGTTTCTATAGGATTTGAAAATAGTCCATTAAATGAGGCATCCGAGTCTTTCATTGTTATCAATCCAATTTTGGATTAATATTTTTACAATATGTAAGTGATACCCAATAGTAATGGTGAATTCAAGTATGTTTGGTGATATTATTATAATCTGGATTCTTTTTTGTTGATTTGGGTGTTTTGAAATTTCTATTTTTATATGTAAAATATAGATTATTATAGGAAACAATAGTTTAGGCTTAAAATTAATTTTATTACATTTATTTTAAAATGATTTTGGTTTTGTTAAAAAAATTATAAGATGTTAATGGAATTTTTGGGATCAAATTATTTATTATTTTTAAAATGTAGATTTTGAAATATTTTAAAAAAATATGTGAATTTCATAGAAAATTATTGTTTTGTGATGAAATAAGAAAAATATTTTGGAAGAAAAGTGTGAAAAATATTTAAAAGTAACTTTTTCTAGGAAATTTCAAATGAGATGGGGAGTTTTATAAAAAGAGTGATTTCAAGGTTAGTTAATTTCAAAATTAAAAACCTATAGTTATAAGAAATATAAAGTTAATTTTTAAGAGATTAATTTGAAATAAAAGAGTGATTTTTGATGATTGGTTGGGATTATTATTTTTCAAATGAGTTAATTATTTTTTAATTGATTTTAAATGTTTCAAGATTTCCATTTATATTTATTATTTTAAAATAAATTGAATTTTTTTAAGTGATTGGATATTTTAAAATTGTATGAATTTCTTGAAAAATGAGGTCTAATTCCTTACGGAATGTGATGAATTATAAAAAAATACAGGAATTTTTTAATGTGGTTTATCTTGATGATATGTAATTTTATTTTTTTTATCCATGTGGGATGGGGTAGTATTTTTATTAAAGGAAACTTGACTAAGTTGGATTCATGTTTAATATTGTTTATAGTATTCCTTATAGAGTGGTTTTAATTAAAGGTATAAAGTTTTTTATTGTGATAAACCTTTGGGTGAATCCACTTGTTTCTTGAGTGTATTACTCTTAGTATTTGTCACAACCCAAGATATGAATTTATGGGTAAATTGCATTGTTCAATATCATCATGTATTGATGGATCCTAGAGATTTATCCAAGATTGTGTTTATTCAGTCTCATTATCTTGAGACTATATAGGTGTAGAATCCAACATGTCCTTGAACCTCATTTAGGGTGAGAGAGAGGTGAAGTTATATATTGATAATTTATTAGATACTTAGATTAAGTACTCCTTAAGACTTCATAGTGGTTGTGTGTTCCAATGTGAAACCCTTGTGAATTTTAATCCATGGTAGTTATCTATTATTGGGTATTTTAAGAGTTGGATTATTTGAACACCAGTGGTAGTTTCATATAGAAATTATATGGGATGAGTTTTTATGTGTAATTAGGATTTGGGAAATTATTTTTTAAAATTATTCTAACTCAAAGAGCTTAGAGTGGTCAATGTTTTGAGGTGACCATTATTGGTTCTATACCTTGTGTATTTTTTTAGATTACTGTCATGTGAGTAGTGGTTATTTTGGGATATTGTTTCCATATTGATAGATGATTCTAGTTGTTTCCCCATGGTTTGGTAAATTTGATGAGTTTTTTATATATTTAACATGGGATTTCTTTTGATATGGGTAGGGGTAATGAGGATGAGTATTTGGTTTCCCATTATAATATGAGAGCTTCTAAGTTGGGATATTCTTTCAGGATCACCATGAGTATGTGTTATACAGGTTTAGAGCTCAGTTTTCCTCTATGTATTTTCATAATTCATGGTCAGAACCATGTTATTACATGTCATTTATGTTCATGTTTATTGTGTTTCTCCTATTGTTATAAAATTCATTAGTATAATAACCCAATTTTACGATCTTTTTAATGTCCCTTAGTGGGTCTGTCTTTCTAGAGGTTCTTTGAACTGGTTATATTTTTGTTTTCAATAATTGGTGTAATATTACTATTTACATTAATGATAGGGGATAGTTTGTTTATTTGGGTTATTTTTATTCTCTTGGGTGTTTTTATTGGTTGTTTTGTCATAATAGATATTTTTATATGGGGTAATATATGTTGGATCTAAATTTTCCTTAGGCTAGGCGCTTCTTGTTTGTAGTTGTGTCAAGATAGAAGGGGAAAAAATATTTTTATTCTATTTGTTCAATTTTTTAGAGGAGTTAATTGATTTTATAATTTATTTCCATAGGATGCACTTTGATTATTTCCCAATCCATCCACTATGGAGTGTGAATTTTATGGGCAATATCTTCTAGACTCATCTACTTTTATCAAGATTTTATAGGGGGGAATGTTTCATGTTGTGAAAATTCTTCATGCCCACATGTTAGTATTGAGATGTTTTATTTGATTTTTGATTTATTTTAGATTTCATAGGGACTTATGGATATTTCAAGGTGGTTCAAGAGGGATCAATAAGCTACAGGTCTGAACCAGTAGTGGTTCACCCTATGAACTAGGGGTTCACCCCATAAAAGTCTGAGGAAAAATTATTTATTTCCTAAACCATATGTGCACACCATAAAAAAACCCTCTCAGTGGCATATATGATGTATCATAAATATTTTACACCATTAACCATGGGTTCACCCAAGAAATTAGTAGGGGGATAATATTAAAGTCATAAACTGTGGTTCACCACATGAAAGGTTCTTACTAGTGACCATGGATTTTTTCCTTGTTAAGTTCACCCTAACAAGTTTGGTTCACCCCATGAATAATTCTGCCTAGTTTTTAATTTTTTATTTTTCCCCTGTTGAGCTTAATGGTATTTATTGTCTTCTCTTCCCTCAATTTCATTCAACCAAGGATATGTATGCTAAGGTAGTTCTCTCCCTTCCTCTAAGATCTCAAATATCTTTAACATTATTTGTATTTATATTTTTAGAGTAAATCCTTATTTATTATTGGTTATCCTATTTTTTTCATTCCTATTTCTTTTCTGTTAGTTTTTCTTTATTCTTAAAACCCTAGAATCCATAAGGGTTATCGATTAGAGTTTTTTGTTTTAATTTAGATGTTTTGATTTCATGGGGTTGTTTAAGGACACTCTTTTCTTGTTTAAGAATTCCTTATCACAATTGATGACTTCCAACTTGATTTTCATTGAACCAAGTTATTTTTGTGTTATTTTTTTAATTTGGAATACTATTTCGTTATTTATTTTTCTAAAAGTTTTATTAGTTTAGCTACACCTATTTATGATGCTAAAAAAATATTTATAAATGTTTTGGTGTAATTCTAAACTAGTAATTAAGGATGTTTCAAAGGGTTTTTGTTTTCTAAATAGTTTTTTACATAACAACTGTTTTTAAAATAATCTTAATTAATTTCTTAAAATGGAAGTATGATTTTAAGGTCACATGGACTTATTTTGTTCATGAATTGAGTAAATAGGAGGTTTTTGTTGTTGAATTGATTTTTAGAAAAGAGTTTTATATTTGGAAATGGTATAAATCTTGGTTTCATTTAATTTTTTTTGAAGTAATTACTTTAAATGAAATTTCAAACCGTTGAAATAATTATTGGTACGCTGTGTCAAATTTTTAGTGATGCTCGTTTGGATATTTAAAACCATTTTTCATTATATGTGTGTGATCCCCTCTTGAATCCCTATATTTGATCAATTTTACATGGATTATGGGTAAAGGGGAATGTTTAATATTTCATTATGATATGATTGATGTGATCTAGGTTGTTTCATGCAATTTATTTCAAGGTGAGGTGGTATTTATATATTATTTATATATTTTCAAAAGATATTCTTGATTTCTCTCCTCCATTTTTGTTTCTTTCATTGAATCACTTTACACTAAGTGAAACGTAGATATTCATTCTATAATATATAGTCTCATGCTAATTTTTTACCCCAAAATATGTGTTAGGGATAGTGGGGAGTGACAAAAAATTATAGGATTGTTCTAGCCTAGTCATGTGGGCTGTGTTAGGATGAAACATTGGCTTGTAGTTCTTCCAAATTTGGAAAAGTGTAGGACTTGTCTCACCTTATAACCAAGTAAGTTCCCCAGGATGCTATATGGTTTCCTATAAGGGACTTCCTTTGTGTCACTTGATTCTATTAGCCTCTATATAATGATGTCCAATTAGTGATTCTTATTTATTTTATCTTTTTGATTACATGGTACATTATTATTCTTATTTATTGTTATTATGCATTGGTTTATTTTATAAAATGAAATCCAAATGAGTTCTTAATGTTTTATATATAAATTTATATTATAAGTGGATTTAAATTGTTGTGTCGATGAAAATATATTAGTCTAAGGAAAATAGATTTCAATTGATTATTTTCATTAAATAAAATTAAAGAGTAAGTATATGAATTTTTTTCAATATGATGTTATATTTTATTGTACTTATGTAAGAAAAATAAATTTTCTAAATTTATTTCAAACTATTATAAATTAAATTTAATATGAATGGAATAACAGAAAATATTTGGTGAAATCATATTTGGTTTGGTGTTTCTCACACCCAGTATACACCATTTAGTGAATTCTTCTATTGTGGTATGTTTGTAGGTTCCCTGTATTTTGTATTTTCTTCATTGGGTGTTCATGTTTATTATGAAAATTGGATTTGGATGTGGATAGTGGTCCTAGTATACATGGATATTTTGGTAACATTATGGTTAGAATTTTATTTCTTTTATTGGATAATTATGTGTTTTCCATGATAGTCTAGACAACATGGTTTTAGTTTTAAGATACTTCTTATTATTTACTATTTAGTATCTGATTTTCTACTTTGTTTATTTATCACACATACTCTATATGTTTTTTATTATTATTGATTAATTTATTTAATAGAGTAGTAATCTATATTATGAATGGTTTTAATTCATGTATCATTTATTTTTTCTTTTCAGGGTGAAATCATTCCCAAATTATTATGTTTTGTTAGCTTGGAACTTATTTCTATCCTAGGTTGATCGAGAAAGAACCTTAGGTATTTCACAGGTCATATCGGGTTCCAAGTTCAGAGGAGAACCTTGTAGTTTTATGAAATCACTAGCCCTAATGTTAACCTTTTCCACAGTCTATCATTCCCTTTTCTCCCCGAATAAGAGGTTTATCATGGGGTTATCCTCTACCAACCATGTCTCCTCTCAACTAATAAAATCATAGAGATCCCTAATGATAATGTTTCGTAAATGGATACTATTATAATTGATTGTCCTATAACAGACTTCAAGACCCACACTAACTTTCAAGGAAAGTTAGGAACTCATGCATGTGATGGAAACAACCTCCACATGAAATGAAAAAAATTGACCTCCCAATAGAGGTTTAAAAACATCTTACTCCAAGAAAATATGACGAATGAAGTTGAAAACACTCTATAGTACCTAAAAACTCAACTTGCAAGAAAAAAAGAACCTAATATCATAGATATTACCATCATAGAGTCTTAAAAACTTTTATCAAAGGAAAATTCATTCTTATATAACATCCTCTTGATAACCTATACATTCACCAGTACCTAATGTAATGTTGACACCTTGAATGGGTTGTTTTGGAACTCTAGACACAATGCCTCCTAAAAATACATTTCTCTATCCTCTTCATTTCAAAATATTTATGATGAATAACATGAGATCTTATTAAACTAAATTTGAAACTCTTAAAAACTATAAATACCCTAGATAAAATACTTCATCTCCCACCAACAAGTTTATTTTATTTTCAAATAAATTAACTCAGTATGAAACTAATATCATAACATCTCCCATGAAATTTCTGAATCCTCATGGTCACCAAAGAATAAAACCCACCACTGAAAAGATTATCCATATAGTATACTGAAAACCAAAGGAATCCATTTCTCCTTTTTAGAAAAATTCAAATGAAATGAAATCTAAACCTCCTCTAAGCATTCCTTTGTCTCCTTATTATAAATTGATCAATCATACTTCTATAGGTCTTGACAGTGGAACTCAAAAAACATCTTCCTTAATAATTTCCTTTGTTAACTTCAACTCTATGGTGATATACTAATGATTACCGCTGAACTTCACTAGAATGAGAAAGATGGGGATGTTGTCTTTGACTTATTCCTATGAAATACCAAAGGTTGGAGACTTCATAATCATTGAATATATAGTAATTAATATTAATTTTTTAAGGATTCATCTTAATTCCCATTGTCTACCCAATAGAATAATAGGTGTCAAAATAATGTTGTTTAGTCGTAATTATGTCTTTAACCTCCAAGTAAAATCGCATAAATAAGTACATTTATTAAACATACAGTCCTTTTATTAGATTTTAGGGGGCATAATAACCCCTTCCTTAGCTAATCACCCTTTCTTAGATCATATACTAAGTTCATCTAAAAATGTTTCCCCACTAGCCCATGAAATCCTCACGAGTTTTTATCTACATGATCTATCAAATCTCATAACAAAAATCTTTTATAACAAATTTTCATGACTTTTCTCCACACATACCCCTCCTTTTATAATATAGAATATGGCAGTGTACATGGAAACCAACCTTCAATATTTTATGAGTTGAAAAATAGAACAAAGGGTAGATAACACAAATATATGGCATTTATTACACTCAATATTCCTAAGAAATTATGATAATATACGAATATAATCCATAATAAAAAACAAACCATGATCCTTGCATGAAATTTAATGTTATTAAAAACCAAAAGAGGAAAATAAGTGGTAAAATCCCATAATAAAGACCACAAACTCAATTTATCCTCTATCAAACTCCATGATCTAGTAAGGCTTGACTCGATCACCAACTCACACAAATAGAACGGAAAACATATATATATATGTTTTTGTGTGTGTGTGTGTAGTGGTTATCATAAATTTATAATTAGTAGAATCCTCCATAAAATAGCTCATTAAAATTCTAAAGAAACATGTTAAGTCTAAATGAATAAAGAGTAAAATTAACTCATCACCTAAATTATGTTAACTACATTTCCATCCTCACCATGGAAATCTCTCCAATAAAAGCACAAAAATAGGTAACATAATAAAAAAATGAATATATATATATAATAATGTACCTACTTGTAAAGACCCATAAATTTCAACGAATTTTTTTCTTAAATACCTTGGAATTTTATGAGTCTGTGGCTTCTGACAGCACTTGATTTCGAGGCCCGGTGTGCCCAGAATCAATTTCTAAAGTTTAGCTCGGGTATGTTCAGTAAACGAACGAGCAGGTTTTTCTATCTTTTGAACCGGTGCTCGGAATTAAAATATGAGGGCACTAATAAACTCGCAACACCGGTAATTTCTTAAGAGGACCTTTACCGCGGTTTCATTTTCACGGGAGGAGAAGTTAAAATTTGTGGGTTAAATAAGAAGTGAATAAAATTGTGTGACAATTTTATTTTTATATCTAAAGTGGTTATATCCTACATGGGGGAGTTGGGATGGGACCCACAAGCTCCTAACTAACCATGTGAGGATAATTATGAGGTGGGTCCCACATGAGCCCCAACCCTTCACATTCCATAACTCTCTTTTAACTCTCATAAACTCCCCCATTAAACTTGACAACTCCCCTAAATTAATGAGGACCCTTCCTCTCTCTCTCTCACTTCATTAAAACTTTCCAAACTAACATTTGATTAATTAAACAACTTTTTGATTTAATTAATTAAGTTTTTGATTTTTAAATTTTGAATTCTTGGCAAGATTTAATAAAATAATGAGAAACCTTATTTTATTTGGGGTTGGAAATTGTTGTGTGGGGAGGATTTGGGAGATCTTTTGGGTTTTTGAAGAAAGTGGTTTCTCCTTTGTTGAAGAATGCCAACTCACTGACGAAGAACATCGACTCGGCGACCACGGTTCTTCATCCTCTTCTTCTCTCCGTGATTAAAGTGGAGACGTCACCTCCTCAGGTGCACACCGACGACGACGGAAACGACGTCGTCATCCACGGTGCTTGACAACCGTGAACTTATTTTTGAGGTAGGGGTTTAATTTTAGAATTTTAATATTCATATGATTATTCCCTTCCAAAACAAACATCTTCGGATCAACTCATCCTCCGTGGGGTTCGGCAGCGATGACTACTATACTTGGATACTTTGTGGGTTAGGCAGCGATGATGACTATACTTGGATCCTACATGGGTTCGGAAGCGATGGATACTGTACATGGATCCTATGTGGGTTCGATAGTGATGGATATTGTACATGGATTCTCTGTGGGTTCGGCAGCGATGATGACTTTACTTGGATCCTATGTGGGTTCGGCAGTGATGACTTCTGTACTTGGATCCTATGTGGGTTCGGCAGGGGAGATGATTCAGAGGCTACATCTAATCATCTCCACCCCTCTTCTTGAGAAGTATACCTGTGTGAGCTGAGTCTTGACTTTCAATCATTATCTTTGGTATGATTGACATCTTTCCTGTGTGGAATGGTTGTTCTTGGGCTTGGAAGTTGGAGTCGTACTGAGATTGTTGACCTAGGAATATTTATGGTCATATACCTAAGTAGATTTGGTTGATACTTCATGTTTGTATCTTTACTTTGTGGATTCCGGGAGAACTTAAGGGGTCTCGGGGTCCCTTCACCCCTGTACAGGCATCGCCCGCACTACATTGTGAGGGTTACAGAAGACAGACAACACTGATTGTGGTCGAGGCATGTGGAGCAGGGTGGTATCCAGAGGTGGACCACCTGGCGAGACGTACACGGAGCAGACGGACATACCCGAGGTACTGACGAGACTATCTGTACCCACCCTTCATGTGGGATTCACAGAGGATTACCCAGTGGTTTCTGTTTTACTTTTCATCTATTTTACTTTCTTTCTCAGTTGTACTGTACTTTCAATTGGGTCTTTATACTGGCCCAATTACTTTCCAGCACTTAATTTTGTACTCAGTTTACTTTGTGTTTACTCCATCTTGCATACTCTGTTGTGTTTTGGTTTACTATATAAAAGGCAATGACTTCCCTTTTTCGGGATTTACGACTTTGGTTCTAGTCGCCAGCCCCTGGTCTATGGAAGGCTGGCTTGGGGTAGTCACGGCACGAGCCCTGAGGATGGGTTCTGACAAATTGGTATCAGAGGAGTCGGTTCCACCGAAGAACTCAAAACTCTGATATTTCCTTATGTGAAGAAATAGTGTTAAGAGTATTGAGTGTGGTTTTCAGTCTAGGGAGTCCAGTGTTGGTGTGGCGGCCGACATATCCATACACCAGGACCCTGACTTCTGATTTCCGACTCAGTGCACAAAAACACTAATTGTTTTTGTGTTCCAAGAGTTTCCTTTATGGTCTCTTTGTGTCAGCTCACCAGGTATACATTTTGACCATGGAGCACCTGTTCCTTATCAAAGATGGCCCCATGAAGGTAGCCAGATAGGGTTATGAGTTATATGCGAGATGGTAGCCCACCGAGCGATGAGGCCTCGGTGTAGGGCCCCATCACAGTGGAGGCACCATCGATACCACTACCCGCTGGGCCACCGATACCACCAGCCCTAGCAGTAGAGAGTGCACGCCAACTGAACGCGTTTCACGAGTTCCAGCAGCAGAGTCTTCTGAGGTTTCAAGGTGAGACAGATTCCCAGGCAGCAGAGTACTGGATGGTGGTGGTTGCTAGAGTTCTACACCTAGTTTAGACACTAGTAGAGAAGATGGTGATCTTAGCTACTGTTGTTTCCCAGAGAGTGACCACGAGTACGGTCGTCATAGTGATGGTACTTCAGTACATGGACTGATTCCTGAGATAGTACCTTCAGGTAGTGTGCCAGTTGTATCACTACTTGTTGGTCAGCAGTTTCAACCGGTGGTATCGGTAGATGATACATGGAGGCTTAGTATCTTACATGTGTTTCATCGTTAGATACCCCTCAGGTTCCGAGGTGAGCCCGACTCACAGGCGGCTGAGGACTGGTTTGAGGAGGTGGCTGAAAGTTTTCTAGTGCTTATACAACTTTGACAGGATGACATGTCGGTAGATGAGTATTCATCAAGGTGTACCGATCGTTCCTGGTACTTGAAGACTATGATACGGACAGTGCTTTAGAACTCAGACCTCAGAGAGAGGTGTGTCTAAAGGACATCCGAGCCATCACTTTTCTTATATGCATTCCTACTTATGCTAGGGTGGTAGAGAGAACCTTTGTGGTGAATAATTCTTTGGCTGAGTGGATACAGCCAGTGAAGGTTAGTAGTGGGAAAGCAGGAAACTGGCACCAGTCTTGGAGACCTGGGCATGTAAAATGTTTCATGAAGAGGAAGTGTTAAGGACAAATGAATCTACAGAGCAGCAGACATGGAGGCATATCTAGGAGAGCAGCATGTGGTGGTGTACATTTTGACATGTTACAACCACCCGCATTTGTAGTCCCCGCTAGGATCAGGGAGCAGGAGGGCATGGGAAGAGAGTAGCTGCATGCAGTCAAGGAGTGTGACCCAAGGGCTCTAGGAATGATTCAAAGTATAGACTATGTCTACTACTAGTTTCTGTAACAACAGACATTAATATGAATGATCCCTTCCTTCCATGAATCTTATCCCAGACCTATAGTTTCCAGTTAATCCATTTACTTGACCCTCACATTTGGATTTACCTTTGGGAGTAGACTCGATAATCACACTTATGACGATGGTGTTATCTAACCCTTGAGGCGAGAGTTTCGGTTGGAACATCTTGGTGGCAGCGTCGAGGCCTTACAACGTTAGTTTGGGTATGGACTGGACAACCACAGTTCATACATAGATTGACTGTATTAGGCAAAAAGGTTGTGGTTTACCTACAATGATGGGATGGGTTTTCTTTGGTCGGAGAAAAGGAAACCTCAAGCAGCACATGATGGAATCATGCATAAGTGGGTTCAGTCAATCACTCATCAGTCAGCCAGACTTAGATTTGAGCCAAACTTCTCCATAGTTGTTGCATCGCTTTTAGCATTGGCAAAGAAGGGAAAAACCCTTCGTGTGGTCAGGGATATGCCAATTGATCTTTTCAGGAGCTGAGGTAAAGGTTGACCAGTGCGCTCATTTTGAGGCTACCGGAGAAGGTGAAAATCATCCAGGGGTGGATGAAGACTGCACAGAGCAGGCCGAAAACCTATGTTGATAGGAGACTGAGACCAATAGAGTTCGAGGATGGCGACCACGTTTTCTTACGGGTCTCAACTTGATGAGGTCTAAGGAGATGTGGCCGAGGCGGAAAGTTATCTCTGAGGTTAAATAGACCTTTTTGGGTCCTCACTAGGGTAGGTGAGGTGGTTTAGTTCTTGACCTTTCCACCTCAGTTGCACCGGGTGCACGATGTCATCCACGTATCTCAGTTGAGGAGATACGTGCATGACCCTTCACACATCATCGACCACAGGGAGATGGACATCGATGATGGGGCGAAATTCATGGAGGTTCCAGCAGAGGTTGAGGATCGACAAGAGTGGGTGCTACGTGGAAAGTTGATTCCTCTTGTGCGCTTTTTCTAGCAGCACAGGAACCTCCAGGAGAGCACATGGAGCGGGAGGCTCAGATGTGTGCTCGGTACCTCCTTTAGTTTCCCTAGTTTGTGTTATAGCTTTATGGGGACGTAAATCTCTGAGGTGGGAGTAATGTAAGAACCCAGAAATTTCAAGGATATTTTTTTCTTAAATACCTTAGAATATTATGAGTCTTTGGATTTTGACAGCACTTGATTCTGTGGCCCGGTGTGCCTGAAATCAATTTATGAAGTTTAGCTCGGGTATGTTCAGTAAACAAACGAGCGTGTTTTTCTATCTTTTGAATCAGTGCTCAGAATTGAAATCTGAGGGCACTGATGAACTCGAAATGCTAGTAATTTCTTAAGAGGACCTTTACCGCGGTTGCGTTTGCATGGGAGGAGAAGTTAAAATTTTTGGGTTAAATGAGAAATGAATAAAATTGTGGGAAAATTTCATTTTTATATCCAAAGTGGTTATATCCTACATGGGGGAGTTGGTATGGGACCCACAAGCTCCTAACAAACCATGTGAGGATAATTGTGAGGTGGGTCCCACATGAGCCCCAACCCTTCACATTCCATAACTCTCTTTTAACTCTCACAAACTCCCCCTTTAAACTTGACAACTCCCCAAATTTAATAAGGACCCTTCCTCTCTCTCTCCCTCTCACTTCATAATAACTTTCCAACCTAACATTTAATTAATTAAAAAACTCTGGATTTAATTAATTAAGTGTTTCAAATTTAAATTTTGAATGCTTGGAAAGATTAAATCAAATAAAGAGAAGCATTATTTTATTTGGGGTTGGAAATTTTTGTGTGTGGAGGATTTGGGAGAGCTTTTGGTTTTTTTGAAGAAAGTGGTTTCTCCTTTGTTGAAGATTGCCAACTCACCGATGAAGAACATTGACTCGGCGACTTCGGTTCTTCATCCTCTTATTCTCTCCTTGATAAAAGAGGATACGTCACCTCCTTGGGTGCACACCGATGACGATGTAAGTGACACCATCATCCATGACGCTTGACAACCGTGAACTTATTTTCGAGGTAGGGGTTTAATTTGAGAATGTTAATATTCCTATGATTGTACCCTTATAAAACAAAGAACGTGGATCAACTCATTATCAAGTTGATACACGGATGCTTTTATTTTTGGGTTGGGAATATTTATTTGTGGGGGTATTGTTGGGAATTAAGTTCAATTTTAATTGATTAAAAGTGTTCCTTGTTAGTTTTTGAACATCATTGTTGTTCTACCTTTTGATAACACCCAATGTGGAGGGCGTGAGCCGAACAAACACGGCCCGACAACCCTCCGCAAATTTTTTGTTGATGTACAGATTGACGGCGATGATGAAATGGCACCGCAATGGAATTTGAAAGCCGTCGTAGTGAAGGGAAGGTCCCGGGAGAATGGCTGGCGAAGACGGTGGGTAAAACAGACCACCGGAGCGCGTCCGATGGTCCGTAGAAGGTGGCGGCGGCGCGCCACGCCGGCGCGACGACGCCGATGACCAGAGGCAGTGGCTCAAGCTGTCCAGCCGCCTGGAGGCGGCGGCGCCCCAGCACGCCGTCGAAGAAGACCCATCGCAGATGTGTCGCGGCGGTGAGATGGTAGATCCCACACGGCCACAGGATCTGAGACTACCGGGGCGGCGCTTTTCACTGCTGGTATCAATTAGCGCCCCCCATGCTCTGCGGCATCCGCAAGGCCGCGCCGGCCGAGCCGCGGTGGGCCACGCGGCTGGGCCGCGCCAGCCGGGCCGGCCGGGTCAGGCCGCGCTAGCCGGGCCAGGCTGCATCCAACTGGACTGGACCTGGGTCAGGTCGACCCGGTTCGGGCCGACCCAGGGGGTGTTGGGCTAGGTCGGACCGGGCCCATACCCCCTATTTTGTATCATCTTCAATTAAATGCCCATAACTTGAGTTGTGGACCTACGATTGATGCACCGTCAGTTGCGTAGGTTTTCTTGGATCGTGATAGACGTTTGCATATATTACACTCAAGATTTCGGAAAAGTATGGGTATGACCAGGTTGGTTCGAACTCGAAACCAACCCGGCCCTCGGAACGGAAATGATTATAACTTGAGTTCCGGACATCCGATTGGCATGCCGTCGACTTTTTTGGATTCCTATTGATGAGATAGCTCTTTTGGTATAATTCACCTAATGTTTAGATGTAGTTGGAGTATGTCTGGGTTGGATTGTACCCGAAATCCAACCGGGTCCCTGGAACGGAAATACTAATAACTCTCAGTCCAGAAATCTATTTGACGAACCATCGGCAGCATTGCTAATCATGTTGAGAATCGTTTCCTTTGAGTATTCCCCGTGGGAGTTCGGGGTATAGTTGATATATGCTTGGGTTTGTTCGTACATGAAACCAACCAGCCGCATAGGACTAAAAGGCTAATAACTCCTAGACTGGGCATCTGATTGACGCGTCATCTGTTGCGTTGAGACCTTTTCGTCGAGAAGGTTCTTTTACGATACTCTATGTGAGTTTTGGACGACTATGGATATCGAACGGGTTAGTAATGAGCGTATTTATAACCGGTCCCCTAGAATGGAAAAGTCTTTATCTCTCAGATCGGGCGTCCGATTGACGCGCCGTCTATCCCGTTGAGTTCCAATTGACGAGACGGAACATTGGGATACATCAACTCTGGAATTTGTGACAGATGATGTATCGACCCTCTTGGCTCATGGAGTGGATTCTCCCGGAATCGAGCATGCTGTCTACAGGAACCCTAGAGCTGGCTACGATTGTGATGATGATGACGACTGTACTTGGATCCTATGTGGGTTCGGCAGCGACGATGAATATACTTGGATCCTCCATGGGGTTCGGCAGTGATGATGAATATACATGGATCGTCCGTGGGTTCGGCAGCGATAACGACTGTACTTGGATCCTATATGGGTTCGGCAACGATGGATACTGTACTTGGATCCTACGTGGGTTCGGCAGCGATGGATACTGTACATGGATATTCTGTGGGTTCGGCAGCGATGACGACTGTACTTGGATCCTATGTAGGTTCGACAGTGACGACTTCTGTTCTTGGATCCTATGTGGGTTCGGTAGAGGAGATGATTAAGAGGCTACATCTAATCATCTCCACCCCTCTTCGTGATATGTATACCTGTGTGAGATGAGTCTTGATTTTCAATCATTATCTTTGGTATGATTGACTTCTTTCCTGTGTGGACTGGTTGTGGTTGGTCTTGGAAGTTGGAGCCATACTGAGATTGTTGACTTTAGAATATGTATGGGTATATACCTAAGTATAGTTGGTTGATACTTCATGTTTGTATCTTTCTGTTGGGGATTATCCTTTGTGGATTATGGGAGACCTTCAGGGGTCTCGGGGTCCCTACTGAGTATCATATACTCACCCCTGCACGGGGCATCGTCCTCACTACGTTGTGTTGGTTGCAGATGACGAACAACACTGATCGTGGTCGAGGCTTGTGGAGATGGACGGTATCCGGAGGTGGACCACCTGGCGGGATGTACACAGAGCGGACGGGCAGACCCGAGGTACCGTCGAGACTATCTGTACCCGCCCTTCAGTTGGGATTCCCGGAGGACGACCCGGTGGTTGTTGTTTTAATTTTCAGCTGTTGTACTTTCTTTCTCAGTTGTATTGTACTTTTAGTTGGGTTTGTATACTGGCCCATTTACTTTCCAACACTTACTTTTGTACTCAGTTTACTTTGTGTTTACTCCAGGTTTCATACTCTGTTGTGTTTTTGTTTACTATATAAAAGGAAATACCTTCCCTTTTTCCAGATTTACGCCTTTGGTGCTAGTCGCCAGCCCCTGGCCTATGGAAGGCAGGATTGGGGTAGTCACGGCACGGGCCCTAAGGATGGTTCATGACACTACTTGTACTTCTCCACTGAACTAGTCAGCCTAAAAAACAACATATTGCATTCTGGTGCTCCCATATCCTCTATAAGTCATATTGTACACTAGTGAAAACACATCACAACCACATTTACATAATCACAACCATAACCATGTATCCCTTACACATCACCATTGCATAACCATAATCATATAGTTAGACTAATATTCATTATAATCTGCGTAAATATACCTTATTCCTTAATTCATTATAGCCTATATACAAGCATACACCATAACCTTATGCCACCAAAACACACATATACATGTATTTCAAAACCTTATGACATTATAGCTCGTTATAGTACATAACTCATAACAAAAAGACACTATAACCTATATAAGTATGAATATAATACCAAATCTATAAAAAATACTAATTTAGGGATTCTATATGGCCATCCAATATTTTATAACACGTATATTGGTATGAAACCTGGAACCCTAGGACAAATATGTCCCCAGTCGCCCCATCCAACTCGTGTGGAGGAGCATAATAAATACTAAAACATAAATAATATTATAGCACAAAATCATTATAGGGGAAAATAACTAATTCAAGACAAAAACTATACCTATAATACAACTTGAAAACCCAGTATCCATCAATGAGGACAAACAACATAATATCATTTTAAGAAAACTAACATCAAGGATCATTAATATCACTACTCGTTTATTTTTTTACATTGGTTATAAAATAACTCATGTAAAAATGATTTAAAAAAATACAGTTTACCCAATGTATAAAAGATTAAAAACAAATAGAAAACAAAATATAAATTATAGTAATAATTAATTGAATAATATAATTCTAAAAAATTAATTAAATCAATTTTTTTTTTAAATTACAAAAAGCATTGCAATTTGAAATTTAAACTTCAAAATATATATTAAAAATAAATATAAACTAAAACTAAATCGAACATGTAGTATATTCATCCATGATCCTTGTAAATGATTTATCTCATTTCCATTCTAATGGAGAGGGTGATCACAAATATATAAATTAGAATTAAATAGTAACCATGTATGTTCAATATAATTATAAGATAAATAAAAATGAATATTATAATAAAATTTAATTTTATAAAAATTTGTAACTATTCTAGTTGTAATTATTTCATACATAAATATCAAAACATAATATCAACATTAAATTACTTATTCTTGGTTATGAATTTTCTATTTCAAATGAAGTTAAAAATTGAAAATTTAATTTTATATATTTTCTAAATTATAGTACATATAAATGAATTCACCATTAAACACACATATTTGACATTTTATATCCTCTTTCCAATTAACAAGTTATTATTCACACATTCCAAGATTTATAATGGTGAGTATAAATAAAATAAAACTATATTATAATATATAACAATTAAAATAATCAAACATACATCTCTAATATTTTCTTAAATATTTTCTCACACATCACTATGGATAGAGCATATCCAGTATGAAATTTTTATTGTGGAAAAAACCCAAAACATACAATGGACAATAATATAAAAAATATAATATTAATGGTTATTTAATTAAGATAAATAATAATTTATGGAATATGTGTTCATATCAAACATTTAATTACATCATTCTGAAATACTACAAAAATATTTACTATTATATCTTTATCCTTCTTCCTTTCACTATTGGAGAAATAAATTATGGGTCCAAGAATATATACTCCTATGTAATATAATAATAAATAAAAACTATATAAATATACCTAATAAAATATAAACATTGGTATTAAGTTTTACAAAATTGATATTACTAAATGAAATAAGATAATCAACTTACATGGGAAAGGCTTACCTCCCTTGATGCCCAACATATTTATATTTACAAGATCCAATATATCTCTCTTATAAATCATCTCAATAATATCATACCAATAAATTTTATCACTCATTGTAATCTAATAAACATCCATAAATATAAATGAATATGTTGATAATTTAGAAAGTCTTTCTAAATAAGTAGTAAGTAAAGTTAAAGGGGACTCAATATGTTTTTTCTTTCTATACATTATGTATTTACCTATAATGTATTCCTAACATATGTATATATATATATTAAAAAAATTAACACTAATATAAAATGAAAGATATAATCTATGCATACCTCAATAGAAAATTTTCAGAAAATTCTAGAAATTAAATGTAAAAAATTATTGGAAATTTTGTTCAATTATACAAACATCATCTGTAGGGAATGGTAATCTAGCCATTTAATCTATAATATTAAATATTTTTACCCAATTTTATTTCATATACATATTCTAATTATGTAAGGTATTCTCAAGATAATATAAGATCTTGTATGCTATAATATGACACTGGTAATCCTCAACATATAACTCTTAGTAGATAAAAAATAATGGAGGAGGAGGTTTTGGAGTTGGATATGCATGCAAACGTGTAGAAGTGGGGTATTTATGTAGAGGTGGGGGAGTGGGATATGTATACTAAAACTATATTTTCTATATAAAAACATCAACTATATATATGATCTTATACTCCCCTCCTTCAGCTCACCCATCTCTTGAACATGAACTTCTAAACCATTTATTCTTCATTTATATACATCAAGCCTCAAAGAAGCTTCACAAAAAACAAAAAAAAATTATAATTGATACACCCTACTCATATCCTCATACACAACCTGGGTGATTGAGATTTTTAAATAAAGTATCCAAAATATATTTTCTACCCCCAAGTATGATGGTACTATATGTTCTCTACTCCTAAACCATTTCCTTTATAAATTATTTGAAAAACATATTAGTGAATTAAAAAATATAAAGAGTCTAAAAATAACAGTAATAATATGTTATAATCTTATCACATATAGTATTTGATTATTCTATAATATATGATCCAATTTTGGTCATTTGGTACCTTTCCCATTTTTCATGTATAGCTGGGGGAAGGGGAGGAAATATCTACTGATCCAGAAGAATCAGATTATAATTTTTCAGATTTCTCTGACATTATTTGTTCTTCCAATAATAGGTAACCTCTAGAAGATAAGTTAATAGGTTATATATTTTTTATTTGATCTCTTGATGACATATTCTTAGTTCCCTATTAATTATGGATTATAAAATTATTAATATGATAATTTTTAGGTATTATACAAAAAAATTCAAAAAGATGACAAGTCACTTACATAAAATGATTATTGAAATATAATTTAAAAAACTTGTTCCATGTATCTCTATCTAGAACTGAATATATACTACATTTATTCCCATTTTTACTTGAAATAAAAATGAAATCTAATGTTGGGGTTGCTTTAAAATATATTCATTTAGTAGAAGTAAAAGATAAACATTTCCTATAAACATCATAAAGGTCAGGTTAATTTAAATCAACATATAGGAAGGGAAAACACTATATTAGTAAAAACATATCATGATAAATAAAATAATAATACATAAAATTTATGAAATGGTATCCTATAGTTGAACTAGTGTCATATTATCAACACTTTACCAAATAGAAATCAAAATGAATGCTTTCTATCAATATTTCATAGCCACAAAACTCATTTTTTATTCTGAATTTAGACCCTAGGATTACCAATATGATAAATATCAATATATATCCTCTAGTACTAGAAATGAGTAAGTGATAATTTTGGTAAACATATGTTACCTTTTTTACCAACTCTCTAAGCCTTCTATTTCCCTCTGGAAGTGGGAGGTTCTTGTATTAGGGAATGATAAGGATCCTTAGCATAAGTATGTATAGGGTTCTCAATTAAATATTAAGGTGACTCAACTATTTGATCTATCATTTTCCAAAAAATAAATTTCACAATTATTTAGTAAAAGATTATGTAAATCTAATAGTTACATAGAAAATTAAATAAAAATTGAAAAATAATTCAATAAGAAAAAAAGTAATAGAAAGAAATTTTTATTCATATTAATAAAAGTATGTAATTAAAATGATAAAAAAATGTTTCCAATATTTATTACCCATGAATTGATATATACAGAAGAATAAAATCAATATAGAATTATACAAATAAAATTTTTATATATAAATATGAGTAACAATTTAGAAACGATACAAATAAAACAAAACAATAAAGCCCATATCTGATAGGGTAATACTAAGAGGGGTTGAATTAATAGTACCTTTTTCTTTTTCTAAATTATTTACTTTTAATTAAACTCTTCTGATCAATTGAATTCAAGATACAATATTTATAACCACTTACCCACTCGATTGTAATAATATGAACGGAATGCATCACAACAGATATTTTTATAAGGTTTTTCATTGATGTAATAGAATACCTATTACCATTCTCAACTGTTATTGAATCACATATTTTATTATCACTATATAATTATAATGATTTCAAGTTCCTTTAAATTGGAATAGAAATTTTGGGAAAGTATCATATAATTCTCTCTATGGTCATGTATCATCAATTTCATACTTTTGAATGCTCAACATTATTTAGATAGGAATTAATTATTCTTCAAAATTTATCCATTCACTCTATAATGAATTAGATATTACATAAATCACTATATTCTTAAATATCAATAAATTATTTTCTTCTTAAAGACCATAAACTTCATTGATGAATAACGAAATTTAGAATTATAGGCCTCTACTCGCACTTCTTCTTAAAGATATATATATTTAGAAGATAATTCAGGCATGAAGATGACCTCTTTCCATCTCATCACCAATTTCAAATATTAAAAAATATGTGATCATATTTCCTTAAACTCCTTAGGATAAATAGACTAGCATAGTTTGAGATTATTCATCTTATATTTTTTCTATATAATAGAGTATCAGGATCTCTTTCATAAATATATAAAACATATCATTTTCTTTATTTTTTATTTTATATTCAATGAATAATAATCAAAATGTATTTCCATAATTATTAGTGAAATTATATATGAATTTTTGGGAGTAATTATCTTCCATGTCAAAATCCAAAATTTCTATTCTTGTATAATCAGTAATGAATAATTTCAAATTTTTTATTTAAAATCTCAAGGAATATCAAAAGATCCTTCTAATTTTCATTCAAGTAAAACACTCATATTAAAAACTCTAAGAAACACATAATAAATATATCTTTAAAAATCCAAAACATTTTAAGGAATTAAAATTCCATTCATGCGGACATGGCCCTACAACATAGAACCCTTTATCACAACATGAAGTATTTATCTCAACATAAGGTATCGCCAATGGTTTTATTCTAAAAAAATAATCTTCAATAATAGTGCTTTCATCCCACAATGATGATTTACCAATTAGTAAAAACACATGAGTGATTATGATTAAATCTATATAAATAAATGATATTTATGATGATTTATATCATCCCTATGGATTCTCATGATTCATGCATACAAATACAAATAAATATGTTTATTAAGATTCATTGATTCTTATATAAATTCGTGATTAATCTGGCTATATGATTCTTATGGGGATTATATTTTGCTTATAAAGTTTAGGTGATTCTAAGGGAATAATGATTACAGAGATCAAATTATGTCCAAACATAGTTATACTGATGTATACATAGCATTGAATAATGCTTATATAGTGATAGATTAATTTTACATAGAGGTAGAATAATGCTTACCCAAATCATTTATTTTAAAATTTTCTTCACCATAGAACTAAAATACTAGACTAGATTCATAGTTATATAGAACACCTCATAATCTCTAAAAATATTCTAAAATATCAAAAAACATTCAAAAACATCCCAAATAAATTTAAAGACATGGTTTATAACAAAGAAAGATACTCCATGAATTCTATGTAAACTTCAATATCTCCTTTTGGATTTGTTTTCAAATTTTAAACTCTTTAAAAACTCATATTTAGATAAGAATTCATAAGAAATAGAGATAAAATCACAGAAAGTTTCATATGAAAACCTTCTTTATAGGTCAGAGTAGTGTTTTTAGAAGGAATATATCTCTTGGTGATAAGGGAAATTTTGGTCAAGTTATAAGATGATCCCCCTCATTAAGGGAACTCACTTTTTCAAATTTCTGATCCCCTCTTCATAGAACACATGGATATTAAATTAAAAGATAATGATAAAAAAATTCACCTCTTCTCCATTTCCATTTGTGGTGGTAAATTTTCTCCACCATAAAAAAAGTTATGAACTACTCCTTAATCTTTTATAACATAAATCAGTTATCATTGGGGGTCCTACCAAGGGTTTTTAACTATATATGAGGGTATAAACATTCTTTTAAAGCCTCAATTTCTCAAATAAATATTTTTGGATATATTTGGTGAAGATATATTCCAGTTGGTATTTGGTTAGAATAAATTCAATCTTTAGGTCTCTTTTTTCTATATTCTCCCTCATAAAATTAAATATGATATCATTATTCTTGGACATTGAGTGTTGCACTAGATTTTTAGAAAGCTATATAGTACTTTGATTATAACATAAGATTCTAAGTGGTTTTTCCACCTTCACTCTCAAATTATCCATTTGCTCCTTCCCCAAAATATTTTTGAGTTAAAGAAATACTATCAATGACATATTCCACCTCTATTGTACTTAGTGATACAAAGTTATATTCTTTTTAATTCCAAATAATGAATTTATCTCCCAAGATAAAATATCCCACCTAAAGTAGACCTTATTTCATCACAGCCACTTTCCTAGTCTACATCTGTAAATAATAATAGTTTTAATTTTTTTCTTCTCTTGTATAGTATCCCAAAAAACATATCCCACTTGACATAATTAATAACTCTTTTAGAATCCATAAAATGTGAATCCTTGGAATCACTATGATATCTATAATAAATACTCACAATATATAAATTATCTATTCTATAGGATATGAGATATAGCATGCCAATAATCATTTTTATGAATTATCTTTGATTAATTATCTTACCCTCAGAATCCCGTAACAACTTCATTCCTACTTTAATAGGTGTAGATACTATTCTAGAGTCCTACATTATAAAATTCATCAATAATTATTTAGAACAATTTTCATGGGATATGAAAATAATATTTTTAACATAAAATACTCTTCAACACATGAATTATTTCAATTAACAAAGAATTAAAATTTCAATTTTTTGGTTCATTTAATAAAAAAATCCTAAAAAAGACTCTTATAATCACAAGAAAATATTATAAAAATATATATATAATTATAATAAGGGTTCTTGTATTTATTTATTTGATATACATGTGGTTTTCCACTTTTTAGTTGATTAAGTTTAACTCTATTAAGTGGTTATCTAGCCATGAATACCAACCCCTTGGGCCCTATTTTAATCCATATAGGGATTTATTCTATTTTCAAACAAGAGTTACATCATCATCAAGAACTAAACCATCAGGATACCCAATATTTACCTATTCTTCATACTCACCATTTAGAAAGGTATATTTAACATCCATATGATAAATTTTATATTGTATATAAAATTCCATAGTAAAGAACATCCTAAAAACCTCACACCATTAAATAGGAGAAAAGGTATATTGAAATTTAACCCCTTTAACTTGAGAGTACCCTTTACACAAAAATCTGGCCTTGTTCCTAACAATCATTACTTTATCATTTATCTTGCTGTTAAAAATAAAATTTCTTCCAATGAAATTATTATTATTAGGTCTTGGAACAATGTCCCATGTAGCATTATTTTTATTTGATTTATCTCATAATCTATATCCTCAATCCACTCATCATATTTAAATACTTATATCATTTATTTTGGTTTAATGCAATAAATGAGCGAGGGATGGTTTTCAAACATCAATATTATTTTACATGGTTATGTTATGTGTCCATTATATCTTGTCTTTATTATGGATTGAATATGTATATATTATTCTAAAATGATATTATTTATCATGGTATGCTTCCTCCATATTTAAAACTTTCATTTCCCATTCCCATTTTTGGTCCCTCAATAGGTTTTATAGTGAGATCACCCTAAGAGGTGTAGTTAATCAGGGTGTGCTGGACTTATCAAGTTTAAACAATTTGACTTTTAATTTCTCCCTACCCTAAAAAAATATTAACATCTCAACCTTTAGGGTCACATGGATTTCTATTGACTTAAAATTTTATTTGATAGTAATTTATCTTTTCCATTTCTTTATTAGATATTTATTTATATTTCTTGAACTATTTTTTAGTGAATGAAAAAAGTAAATAGAGACAATAGGATTTACTTATTCACACTCACTATGCTATGTCCAAGGAGAATTCATCAACATTTTTCCATGATCTAAAATCTCCATTGATATCATTGATCATCACAAGGGTACCTCCCCTTATAATTTTTTTGGATAGGTCACCCCTTTCCCAATAATACTTCCTTATAAATATTTGGGGTCAACTCACTATCACCTAAGTCTCGTTAACACTTATTCCTCCCCTATTTTTAAATACTCTATGTGGGATCCAAAAAAGGTTTATAGAAATGTATGTCTTTTTTAAGAATGATATAATTAATATTAAAATATGGATAGATGTTATATTATAGTCTTTATGGGATTATCTATCACTTTTTGTGAATTATACCTTGGTAGTGCCTTATTCTTTATTTTCCAAAAAAAATCCGGAATAGCCTTCACTTTATTTTAGGAACAAAAATCAATCCTTTCTTGGAATAATATTTAATATTTTACAAGTAAATTTCTTTCTCCTTTTCTAAACTTTATTAATTCCCCTCTTTTCCTTTTTGAAAACTTAATATTCAATATACACTTGGTTCCCCCAATTTTTCTCTATAATTGTAACACCCCAAGCTTCTACGGTACGTTTCCCTTCGAATAATGTGATAGCGTGTGTTGTACGCAACACCGAGTTCTAACACACCATAACTAATCAAACTAGCCGTTATGAATAGTAATACCTACTTTTTGAAATTATATATATTTTATATTTGAAAATGGACTTCATTTTTGGATTCGGAATATCGAATTTAGCCTAGGGTGAAATTTTGGTACATTTCGGATAACTTTCATATTTTGATGAATAGTGAAAATTACTAAATTTTAATTAAAAACAACTTTTTTAATCAAATTAATTACTAGTGATAAATTATGAATTTGAGTGGTTTTAAAGTATATTTAGAATATATTTTTACCATTTAATATAATTTTGGTCATTGGACATAATTTTACAATTAAACCGAACATAAACAAGTGTCAATCTTTTGATAGTTATTATCTCTTAAAAACACGCTTTTTGTTTTAACAGCGGGAATTAATTTTAAATTAATTTCTGCCACTTCTGTGTTTTGAATTTAGGAAAATGGATTCCATATTTGGAATCAGGATGTTCAAATTGTGTAAATAGGTAACTTTTATTTTTAGACATTTTGAATAATTACTGCGGTAAATATTTTATTTACCATGGTTAAAGGGTAAATCCGGTAAATAAGGGTTAAAAAAATAATATTATAATAATACAAAATTACCCTAAAACGTGTCTTAACCCTATTGGTTGATACATGGTCGACCATGGGCATCTTTGTGTCAATTTTGGGACCCCATGGATCCACTTGTAAGTGATAATGACACTTTATTTTAATTAAGTTAAAATGAATACAAAAATGACACAAGCATATATCTTTTAGAAGAACAATTTTTACATAGGATTATACATGTTGGATTTTCGATTATAAATATTCATTAGAAAGATAAAAAGGTTTCCTACATAATGATATTTTATTTATAATTTTTAGACAATAAATAAGTTATTTTATTTATGACACAATGATGATGCAGTAATTACTATAATAGTGAAAAATTAAAATAATTGATATTATAAATACCCAAATAAATATAATATGAAACTTTTAATGAATTAAACTAATTTTCTAGGCTAATATGATATATTAGGATTGATTTAATGGACTTTGTTCGAAGTAATCAATCTGTTATGAGTTTCACAAAAATCAACTATTGAATAGTGTCAAAATTGACATAAAAGAGTTCTTAAAACAAATATTATATTATTAATTGATATTAAATTCCTAAAAATCTAAGGTTCGGCCAAGAGACTTATATTATGATAGGTTAATCATTAATGGACCACTTGAGGGTCGCTTGGATGTATATAGTAAGTTTATTAACCATATTATATAAACATACAAAGAGACATTGTAAAAGTGAAACTAATTAACTTAGAGTTAATACTTAAAGATAAGGTTAATATAAGTACCCAAACCTGTCTAAATTCTATTGGATGAGTTGTTTTCGACCTATCCCCACCTCATCCTTTGAATAGTCAACTTTGGAGCCTTTAGAAACCGAATATGAATTTATTATAAATTAATATTTCTAGCTTTTCCAAAGGTGCCCCTCACCCCTCTTATAAAAGGGCACTCCTCCTTCTCATTTCTTCACAGCTTCAAAGCCTTTTGGTTCGGCCAAACTCTGCCCAAATACTCTCCCAACATCCCTCAATACAACCTAGAGGCCTTAGTTTGATCAGAAAGCCAACCTAAGGAGCCCTTTTGATCAAATCAAAAGGAAGAACCCGAAGAAGAGGTAATGATTTCACCACCCTTTTCTAAGTTCATTTCTTCTTCCACTTCTTCTTCCTTTGTTCTTACCATTCTGAAATAATAACTCCAGTATCTCACATATACTGTGATGTTATTATAAATATGGTACAATCATATTCAGTATTCTATCCACCCTTTGAATAACATGTCACCATACGTGCGTACGTACGGCTTACCGTCTCCACGTCGTGGTGTAATTGTTATTCAATATAATATTATTTGGATGGGTATAATAATGATGTGTAACTCATGTAAATAATAAATATAACATGTTAATGATTCTGTATATATGATATACCATCCATTTATATATTATTTTAATATCAAAAGAATGATATTGTCGCTCGTGCGTACGTACGGACTACCGTCTCCACGAACGCGATGAGATTCATTCTCCATCGTAACCATTAAAGCGTAATTATCATTTTATGATTTAAAAATGATGTTTAAGGACTTGATATCATTCTGGATATGAATAATATACAACCTATACTTTACAAACATGTCTTACGTAACAAAACATATGAAAGAAAACAAGTAAGTTAACACCCGAAACAACGATAATACTAAGATATTATTATCAAATCAATATTAAAAGATCATATATGATATCATATTAATGTATATGATTCTTGTATAATTTAATAACAATTATTTCACCATTATACAGGAGGTTAACCTACCACAACCAAGGAAAAGTACAAGGTAAGGGTTATTTCACAATCTCTTCATTATCCGAGGTTGTATTATACGTAATAATCTACTGGGATCTCTTTATCATCCACATCCATGTTTCTTCGAAATGTATTTCAAAACATTTTTACTATTTACAAGAATATGGGTTAAAGTCATTTATACCCTTGTTTGACTTTTTATAAGAGGTTTATAAAGGAATCTTTCCGTCGTTTTCAAAACAAGGTCCTTTTTAACCTTTTCGACAGAATTGAGGTAAGAATGTTTTTTTTAACTTATACGGCGGGTGCGGTTATTTTCCGCCGTTATAAAATCGTCGAAGCTTCCCATACAAGCTTATAAGAATATTTTCAAAGAAAATGTTTTATTTTATATGGATCTTAAATGATTTCAAAATAAAAGGAGATATTTCTTTTAAAAGAACTTTGATTTCATCTATGTCAACATCCTTTGATGGATTTTAAGATTATTTGAAGTTGATTTATTATGATACAAAACTTCTATATTGTATTGAAGGTTTTGTGATATGTTTGACTGTGGATGTGCTATTTTTATACCATTCATAGTTTATTGTGAAAGTATTGACATTTCGTATGCTAGTTTTAATACGAATGTTTATGTTATGTTTAAACCTTTTCATATGGGAATGCATTGGACTTAATAAGTGACGGGTGGAGCCCGCTATAGCTCCTCGATGCATCGGTAGGTCTCATGAGACAAACTAGTGTCTTGGCACAAGGCCTTGACAAAATCTTATTTGTAGCCTTGGCACGAGGCCTTGGCTATGTGGTTATGATAGTCTGGCATTATGCATTCCAACATTATGAAAGTGGTTATTGATTTTTGCATGTGATTATTCGATTAGTAGAATATCCATGTGAATAAGTAAATGGCATTATTTCATTTTACTTTTGCCATACCATGTTGAAGTTCAATTTTAAAAGGCTTTTGTTTTAGTAATGCATTGCCTTAAATGTTTATTCTTATTTATGAAAGTTTCCGCTATATTGTTATCCTTACTGGGCATTTGAGCTCACCCCTTTTCTATGTTTTATTTTTCCCCAGGATGTGAAGAAGTAAATTATGAATGACCTGCAGGGATATTATGAGGGGATAGTAGTGTGGATTATGGAGACATTATGTTGTTGTAGTAGTTTTTCATTTTATGATGTAATGTAAAACTTATGAATATATCTAGTGTTTCCAAGGCTACTAAACCAATCGGTCTTTCGAGATTTGATCTTTCTTGTGATCATGCCAATGTTATGTAATAATGCACCGACTCTAGGCAACTAGGGTCGGGGCGTTACAGTTGGTATCAGAGGAGGTTTAGTACAAACCTTGGAAGCTAGATTTAGATAAACTCTGATTAGAGCACGTAGACCTAAGATGAACTTTGAGGATTAGTATAGAAGAACTTCCTAGAATTTTGGTATTGTAGAGATTTTGTGAGTTTTCCAAGCAATACATCCCTGTCTGGATACGAGCAGGTAGAGGCGGCTCTGGCACAGATGTACCTAGGGGTAAAACCCGAAAACACCGCTTTGAGCTAGACTCGAACGGGAACTGGTGCACGACAACGGGCCTTGCTGCACTCTTGGTTACGACACTCCCGGGGGATATGCTTAGGATAACTCTCACTATCTTTACAAATCATTATGAAGGGTTTATGAGTATATACTTCCTCAAAGAAAACATTTTTATGATTATGGATTATATCCATAAATAGATCAATTTATGTTAAGTGTTTTATAAGTATGGGATTATGTATTTCGATTCATAAACTGATCTAGTTTATGCCATTGTTTAGAAATGGCGCCTAGTGGAAGAAATGGAAACCGTATCAATGCGCGCACTCCATGTAGGGATTGCCCTCCTGCTCAAGATAATTATAGTGGGGCTGGTGATGCAACTGGTGCCGATCAGCTAATCACCATACTGGGACAACTTACTCAGGTTATGAATAATAACCTTACCCGTATGGAGCACCCTGATCCGCAGCGTGGAGGATCAATGTTAGATCGATTCATGAGGCAACAACCACCAACGTTCAATGGGAATACAAATCCCTTAGTAGCTGAGCAATGGATATTTTCCTTAGAGAAAATATTTCAGGCTTTGGGGAGCAGTGAAAGGGAAAAAGTTATCATGGCAGTTTACCGCCTCACTGGAGATGCTGATCAATGGTGGTCATTGATTCAAAATACGAAGGAAGATGATGAAGTATCAAATATGGAATGGAGGGAATTCAAAGATCTGTTTTTAGAAAAATACTTCCCTCGCGACCATCGAGCGGATATGGAAAGACAATTTCTGAGTCTGAGACAAAAGGAGGATGAGAATGTCACAAAGTATGAGGCTAACTTTACAAGGTTAGCGAGGTATGCTGGAGATTATATTCGCAACCCAAGAAGTAAGATTGATCGTTTCTTTGATGGGTTAAAACCATTTCTCCGTCGAGCATTAGTCTCACAATCCTTTTCATCGTACGAAGACATTGTCTCATGTGCTATAAAGACCGAAAAGGAATTCTCTAAGTCTTATGACTTTAAAGCAAAGCAAGAGAAGAAGAGACCTGCTGATCAATCGGGGAATGGAAATAAGGGGAAGAAGGGAAAGGTTGAATATCCATCTTGTGGTAAATGCGGGAAGAAACATCCTGGTACTTGCTTGAAGGGAATGGGAGTCTGTTACAAGTGTGGTGAAAAAGGCCACCAAGCTCATGATTGCAAGGGGAAGAAGGAAGCTACCAACGTTCAGTGCTACAATTGCAGGGAGATGGGGCATTATGCAAATGCATGTCCTAAGCGTCAGGAGAACTTACCTCAGAAAAGGCCAAGGGATCAAGGCCAGGCTTATGCTATCACTACTGCTGAGGTAGAAGCTCCGAAAGACGTGGTGGCAGGTAATTTAATGGTTTCCTCAAGTTTAGCAAATGCATTATTTGATTCTGGATCATCGCATTGTTTCATATCTTCCCAGTTTGCTAAGAAAATTAGATATTTCCAATTTGATTTAATAAGGGAGTTGTCAGTTAAAACTCCTAAGGGAAGTATCGTTGCAACAAAGTTTTGTGAATCAGTCCCCATTAGAGCACATAAATTTTCTTTATCTGCTGATTTCATCGTCATACCTATGATTGAGTTTGATATAATCCTCGGTATGGACTGGCTTTCGGACTATGATGCGAAGATTTATTGTAAGAAGAAAGAGGTTACGATTCTTGATGATAATGATAAGGAGCACCTTATTTTTAGAGCAGAATCGTCACCACCTAATTCTTATTTAGATCCACCCCCAGTAGCTCAACTTAATTCAATTATTGGGGAGGAAGAGAATGAAATAACTGTCGGTGAGGAAAGGAATGTTCAAATAGAGGATGTACCTGTTGTGAAAGAATTTGTAGATGTATTTCCGGAAGATTTACCTGGACATCCTCCAGAACGAGAAGTTGAGTTTTCTATTGATTTGATTCCTGGATCAAGGCCTATATCGAAGACCCCTTATAGAATGGCCACTGTAGAGTTAGTCGAACTAAAGAAACAACTAGAGGAATTGAGTAATAAGGGATTTATTCGCCCTAGTGTTTCTCCATGGGGAGCCCCTGTTCTTTTTGTTAAAAAGAAAGATGGATCTATGAGGTTATGTATTGACTACAGGGAGATCAATGCTATAATGATAAAGAACAAGTATCCCCTACCTCGTATTGATGATTTATTTGACCAACTGCATGGAGCTCAATACTTTTCAAAGATTGACCTTCGATCTGGATACCATCAGTTGTGTGTGAAGAAGGAAGACATTCCGAAAATAGCATTTCGAACCAGGTACGGGCATTACGAGTTTACTGTAATGCCGTTTGGATTGACCAATGCACCCTCTGTATTCATGGATCTGATGAATAGAGTTTTCAAGGAGTATCTCGATGAATTTGTGGTAGTATTTATTGATGATATATTGGTATACTCCAAAACCTATGAAGATCATGAAAATCACTTGCGCATTATCTTGAAGACTCTGAGGAGGCATGAATTATATGGAAAGTTTAGCAAGTGTGAATTCTGGCTTCAGGAGATTTCTTTTCTTGGACATATTGTCTCTAAAGATGGAATCTCTGTTGATCCTTCTAAGACCAAGGCAATCCAAGAATGGCCAGCACCTACGAGTATAACTGAGGTACGTAGTTTTATTGGTTTGGCAGGTTATTATCGACGTTTCGTCCAGAATTTTGCCTGATTGGAAAACCCATTAACGAAGCTCACACGTAAAGGGGTTAAATTTGTTTGGACAAAAGAGTGTGAAGAATGTCTCGAAGAACTGAAGAGAAGATTAGTCAATGCTCCTATATTGACTCTACCATCGGGGAATGATGGGTTCGTTATTTATAGTGATGCATCAAAGAAAGGACTTGGCTGTGTCCTTATGCAGAATGATAGAGTTATTGCCTATGCATCACGACAGTTGAAAATTCATGAACAAAACTATCCTACTCATGATCTTGAGTTAGCAGCTGTGATCTTTGCTTTGAAGATATGGAGGCACTACCTCTATGGTGAAAAATGTGAGATTTATACTGATCACAAGAGTTTGAAGTATATTTTCTCACAAAAATAACTCAACATGAGGCAAAGGAGATGGCTTGAATTACTCAAGGATTATGATTGTACGATACACTACCACCCGGGGAAGGCAAACAAGGTGGCAGATGCTTTGAGCAGAAAAGACCATGGAGTTTTGAACATGATGAGAATTCAAAGGGATCCAATTTTCATGGATCTAGTGAAGATGGACATGGGAATAACCAGGGAAGGTGAAACATCAATGCTTTTTCAAATGGTTGCCAAACCATCTTTACTAGAAAGGATTAAGAGTTCTCAGACCGATGATGAAGAATTTCAGAAGAAGATTAAAGCTGTGAATGATGGGAGATTGAGAGACTTTGCGTATGAAGGTGGAATTTTGAAATTCGGGAAGAGACTTTGTGTTCCCAATATACCTGATCTAAAAAGGGAATTGCTGGATGATGCTCATAGTTCCAATTTCTCTATACACCCTGGGAGCACCAAAATGTATAGAGATTTGAAGGAACATTTTTGGTGGGACAACATGAAGAGGGAGATTGCTGATTTTGTGTCAAGATGTATGATTTGTCAACAAGTCAAAGCTGGAAGGCAACAGCCTGGAGGAGTCATGCAACCTCTTCCCATACCGGAGTGGAAATGGGACAATATTACAATGGACTTTGTCATGGGGCTACCAAAGACTCCTAGAAGGAACGATGCAATATGGGTTATTGTTGATCGTCTTACCAAGTCAGCACATTTTCTTGCTATAAGAGAAGATCTACCCCTGGAACGTCTAGCAAGACTATACATTAATGAAGTTGTGAGACTTCATGGAGTACCCCTATCGATTGTTTCTGATCGTGATCCCCGTTTTACTTCAAGATTTTGGAAAAGTCTTCAGAAATCCCTGGATACTGAACTTCATTTGAGCACTGCTTACCACCCTCAGACAGATGGACAATCAGAACGGACTATTCAGACCTTAGAAGACATGTTGAGATCTTTCTCCCTTGACTTTCAGGGTATGTGGGATCAATATTTACCACTAGTAGAATTTTCCTATAACAATAGCTTCCATTCGAGTATACAGATGGCACCATATGAAGCGTTATACAGAAAGAGATGTCGTACACCAACCTGTTGGGATGACGTTGGTGAAAGAAAACTTGTAGGCCCAGAGCTGGTGGAGGAAACGGTGGAAAAGGTGAAAGTAATCCAAAATCACATTAAAGCAGCTCAAAGTAGGCAGAAGAGCTATGCCGATAATCGAAGGAAGGATTTGGAATTTCAAGTCGGTGATCATGTTTTCCTGAAGGTATCTCCATGGAAGGGAGTCATACGTTTTGGTAAGAAAGGTAAATTGAGTCCCAGGTACATCGGACCTTTCGAAATTCTAGAACGAATTGGGGCTGTAGCTTACCGATTGGCAATGCCGCCAAGTCTCTCCAAAGTTCACGATGTGTTCCACGTATCTCTGTTGAGGAAATACATGCCTGACCCAACGCATGTACTCACCTATGAGGAATTAGAACTGGAACCCGATCTTTCCTATTGTGAAGAGCCCATCAGGATTCTTGATACAAGAGAACAAGTACTGAGAAACCGGACGACGCGTCTGGTAAAAGTTTTGTGGAGAAATCATAAGATGGAAGAGGCAACGTGGGAACCCGAGGAACTTATGATGAAGAACCACCCGAGTCTTTTTATGCAGTAATACCCTAGAAATTGCGAGGACGCAATTATTTGAAGGAGGGGAGAATGTAACACCCCAAGCTTCTACGGTACGTTTCCCTTCGAATAATGTGATAGCGTGTGTTGTACGCAACACCGAGTTCTAACACACCATAACTAATCAAACTAGCCGTTATGAATAGTAATACCTACTTTTTGAAATTATATATATTTTATATTTGAAAATGGACTTCATTTTTGGATTCGGAATATCGAATTTAGCCTAGGGTGAAATTTTGGTACATTTCGGATAACTTTCATATTTTGATGAATAGTGAAAATTACTAAATTTTAATTAAAAACAACTTTTTTAATCAAATTAATTACTAGTGATAAATTATGAATTTGAGTGGTTTTAAAGTATATTTAGAATATATTTTTACCATTTAATATAATTTTGGTCATTGGACATAATTTTACAATTAAACCGAACATAAACAAGTGTCAATCTTTTGATAGTTATTATCTCTTAAAAACACGCTTTTTGTTTTAACAGCGGGAATTAATTTTAAATTAATTTCTGCCACTTCTGTGTTTTGAATTTAGGAAAATGGATTCCATATTTGGAATCAGGATGTTCAAATTGTGTAAATAGGTAACTTTTATTTTTAGACATTTTGAATAATTACTGCGGTAAATATTTTATTTACCATGGTTAAAGGGTAAATCCGGTAAATAAGGGTTAAAAAAATAATATTATAATAATACAAAATTACCCTAAAACGTGTCTTAACCCTATTGGTTGATACATGGTCGACCATGGGCATCTTTGTGTCAATTTTGGGACCCCATGGATCCACTTGTAAGTGATAATGACACTTTATTTTAATTAAGTTAAAATGAATACAAAAATGACACAAGCATATATCTTTTAGAAGAACAATTTTTACATAGGGTTATACATGTTGGATTTTCGATTATAAATATTCATTAGAAAGATAAAAAGATTTCCTACATAATGATATTTTATTTATAATTTTTATACAATAAATAAGTTATTTTATTTATGACACAATGATGATGCAGTAATTACTATAATAGTGAAAAATTAAAATAATTGATATTATAAATACCCAAATAAATATAATATGAAACTTTTAATGAATTAAACTAATTTTCTAGGCTAATATGATATATTAGAATTGATTTAATGGACTTTGTTCGAAGTAATCAATCTGTTATGAGTTTCACAAAAATCAACTATTGAATAGTGTCAAAATTGACATAAAAGAGTTCTTAAAACAAATATTATATTATTAATTGATATTAAATTCCTAAAAATCTAAGGTTCGGCCAAGAGACTTATATTATGATAGGTTAATCATTAATGGACCACTTGGGGGTCGCTTGGATGTATATAGTAAGTTTATTAACCATATTATATAAAAATACAAAGAGACATTGTAAAAGTGAAACTAATTAACTTAGAGTTAATACTTAAAGATAAGGTTAATATAAGTACCCAAACCTGTCTAAATTCTATTGGATGAGTTGTTTTCGACCTATCCCCACCTCATCCTTTGAATAGTCAACTTTGGAGCCTTTAGAAACCGAATATGAATTTATTATAAATTAATATTTCTAGGTTTTCCAAAGGTGCCCCTCACCCCTCTTATAAAAGGGCACTCCTCCTTCTCATTTCTTCACACCTTCAAAGCCTTTTGGTTCGGCCAAACTCTGCCCAAATACTCTCCCAACATCCCTCAATACAACCTAGAGGCCTTAGTTTGATCAGAAAGCCAACCTAAGGAGCCCTTTTGATCAAATCAAAAGGAAGAACCCGAAGAAGAGGTAATGATTTCACCACCCTTTTCTAAGTTCATTTCTTCTTCCACTTCTTCTTCCTTTGTTCTTACCATTCTGAAATAATAACTCCAGTATCTCACATATACTGTGATGTTATTATAAATATGGTACAATCATATTCAGTATTCTATCCACCCTTTGAATAACATGTCACCATACGTGTGTACGTACGGCTTACCGTCTCCACGTCGTGGTGTAATTGTTATTCAATATAATATTATTTGGATGGGTATAATAATGATGTGTAACTCATGTAAATAATAAATATAACATGTTAATGATTCTGTATATATGATATACCATCCATTTATATATTATTTTAATATCAAAAGAATGATATTGTCGCTCGTGCATACGTACGGACTACCGTCTCCACGAACGCGATGAGATTCATTCTCCATCGTAACCATTAAAGCGTAATTATCATTTTATGATTTAAAAATGATGTTTAAGGACTTGATATCATTCTGGATATGAATAATATACAACCTATCCTTTACAAACATGTCTTACGTAACAAAACATATGAAAGAAAACAAGTAAGTTAACACCCGAAACAACGATAATACTAAGATATTATTATCAAATCAATATTAAAAGATCATATATGATATCATATTAATGTATATGATTCTTGTATAATTTAATAACAATTATTTCACCATTATACAGGAGGTTAACCTACCACAACCAAGGAAAAGTACAAGGTAAGGGTTATTTCACAATCTCTTCATTATCCGAGGTTGTATTATACGTAATAATCTACTGGGATCTCTTTATCATCCACATCCATGTTTCTTCGAAATGTATTTCAAAACATTTTTACTATTTACAAGAATATGGGTTAAAGTCATTTATACCCTTGTTTGACTTTTTATAAGAGGTTTATAAAGGAATCTTTCCGTCGTTTTCAAAACAAGGTCCTTTTTAACCTTTTCGACAGAATTGAGGTAAGAATGTTTTTTTTTAACTTATACGGCGGGTGCGGTTATTTTCCGCCGTTATAAAATCGTCGAAGCTTCCCATACAAGCTTATAATAATATTTTCAAAGAAAATGTTTTATTTTATATGGATCTTAAATGATTTCAAAATAAAAGGAGATATTTCTTTTAAAAGAACTTTGATTTCATCTATGTCAACATCCTTTGATGGATTTTAAGATTATTTGAAGTTGATTTATTATGATACAAAACTTCTATATTGTATTGAAGGTTTTGTGATATGTTTGACTGTGGATGTGCTATTTTTATACCATTCATAGTTTATTGTGAAAGTATTGACATTTCGTATGCTAGTTTTAATACGAATGTTTATGTTATGTTTAAACCTTTTCATATGGGAATGCATTGGACTTAATAAGTGACGGGTGGAGCCCGCTATAGCTCCTCGATGCATCGGTAGGTCTCATGAGACAAACTAGTGTCTTGGCACAAGGCCTTGACAAAATCTTATTTGTAGCCTTGGCACGAGGCCTTGGCTATGTGGTTATGATAGTCTGGCATTATGCATTCCAACATTATGAAAGTGGTTATTGATTTTTGCATGTGATTATTCGATTAGTAGAATATCCATGTGAATAAGTAAATGGCATTATTTCATTTTACTTTTGCCATACCATGTTGAAGTTCAATTTTAAAAGGCTTTTGTTTTAGTAATGCATTGCCTTAAATGTTTATTCTTATTTATGAAAGTTTCCACTATATTGTTATCCTTACTGGGCATTTGAGCTCACCCCTTTTCTATGTTTTATTTTTCCCCAGGATGTGAAGAAGTAAATTATGAATGACCTGCAGGGATATTATGAGGGGATAGTAGTGTGGATTATGGAGACATTATGTTGTTGTAGTAGTTTTTCATTTTATGATGTAATGTAAAACTTATGAATATATCTAGTGTTTCCAAGGCTACTAAACCAATCGGTCTTTCGAGATTTGATCTTTCTTGTGATCATGCCAATGTTATGTAATAATGCACCGACTCTAGGCAACTAGGGTCGGGGCGTAACAATAATTACCAAAGTTCATTTTATATTCAACCCATATTCTTCCTATTGATCCAATATATGGGATTGAATATAATTTTTTGAAGATTATTCCATGTTTCCAAAAACATTAATGGTATCATAATGTATGATTTAATCTTAATTAATCACTTAAAAATCCATATAATGATTTTTTATTTAATCTTCCAGTTGAAAATACTAGGTTATAAAAACTGATTTGTTGTTGTTTGGACTATAAATATACAGTGCAGTCATGTTATGTGATTAATTTACTATGTAATGGATTATTATACTAAAAAATAGAATATAGATCAATAAAATTATCCGTGGTTTACTTATTATTTGTGGTGTGGCACCCGATCAATGAAATCGGGTAAGAGTTTTATGCACCCATGATCTATGTAAGACCTTCTCATAACTCACCCATGATCTTGTACATGATCTAATATACCTATGACTCACCAAACACCTTAAAATTTAGTCACTTACATAAATATGTGTATTAATATGACTCATTATGATACAAAGTGTTTCTTGGTCATTTTTATCTTCTATTCTACAGGACACTGTCGTGTCTTCCTATCCAAGACAACAACACACAGAATTTTCTAGTGGAACTAAAATTTATCAAAAATTACTATGAAAATATTATGCATCAAGGATCATTTGACTATGTTGTTTCCTAAACACTATAAATCCCACATCAAAAACTCTTTACTAAATCAAGTACCTTATCTCACACCTTTCACTATCACCGTTTCAAAATACCATTGGGTACCAACACTTGACACATCCACTTCACCATGGTGTCACCTTACATCATGGTAGGCCTTCACATGAACTTTTGTTTTCCTACATAGGTGTACACATGTACTTACTCTAAGATAGTCTGCTCATATATGTGGTTCCTGATCACAACCACCATCTTATCTAGAGGTTACTCAGGTGCTATATTTGAGTGTGTTAGGCACAACTTTTCCATCGTCTATCCTTCCTTATAGTATAATAGTTTGTTGTGGTGTAGAAAATTAAAATATTATAGATATATAAATATAACAATTATTTATCTATGGTGAAACCAGGAATCATAAAACATAGATATGTCTATCAATCAAATTATATATTGTAGTTGGTACATATATGATATAGGGTTTTTCCCTTTAGAAATATCCCCTCTAGTATTCACTAATGGCCATTTCCTTCTCATTTATAGATTAACTGAATCCTTATAAATTCTCCAAATAACTCCCTCTTCCACATATCTTTCCAAAAAACACCACTTCTCATCAATGGCTACTAGATCTATTATCCACTTTCCTTGAAAAAGTTTTTCAACAAATAAAACAAAACCATTAGTGATGTTAAAAATATCTCAACAATACCTGTTGTAAACCTCACTTATTTTAAACAAATGTAATACCAATCCTTTTTGTATGAAAAAAATATCCCCCTTTTGATTTTGTTTATAAAATTTCTTATAATAATTTTATTTCTTCTCCCAAAAATATTATCATCAACCCATTATTAATAAGGAAATTGAAATTGTCTGAACGTCAAAAATTTATACTTTTCATTATATTTCAATTAAATCTTCTCCCCTTTTGTTTTAAAATTATTTACATTATTTTCTTCTCCACTTAATGATAATTTTTTTCTATAAGCATATGTTGGGTAATATTTAAATAATAACATATTTTCTTCTCCCCATTTTAGATTTGAGATTATCTAATCTACTCCCCCATTATCATAAGAAACTAATCTCCATAGAGAGAACTCATTTTGAAACTTTCTCCCCCTCATGCCATTTTTTATTGGGAGGTCAAATTCCAAAATATTCCGAAAAAATAAACTTAAAATATAGATATAATAACTCCATACATCAATGATTTATTTTACCCCTTAGAACTTGGTTTTTATAAGATCCTCTAAGTGTGTTGAGCTATTGCTGGGTGTAGGAAAAAAATGTCATATTAAACCTACACAATGGTTTTCTATGTCACTCATGAATAACAATTATACCATTCCAGTATTGGACTTTGTGCTTTCCCATAAAAAATAAAGCCTATGATTTCATCATATTATCCCACTAAATAGTCTGTATATATATTGTAAATCATACAGTGTTGAGAAATACCATGTGTAATGTCACTTGATACCAATTACAATGGATTTAAAAAATTATATTGATTTAACTCCAAAATTATTCAAATACTTTACTAACATTAAAAGAAAAAAATATATGGAATAACAGCCTTTATGTCTAATCACCAACTACCCAAGGTTTTTATTTATTGGTTCCAATTGAAATAGTCAATTTGAGGATTGAAATAAATGAAAATAACTAATTTATCTCATCAAATTTTATCAAGGTGTATATGAAAATTACTAATACCAAATTTTAGGATATAAAAAAAATAAATATAGAGATTATACTTACGGATTTTATAATTTTTATTTCCTCTATTAGTGGATAGATTCAACTAAACTTATGTCTTGGGCACACTTTCTTTGAAGACATATTTAACATTATACTAACTTTTTTTTTTCAGGAACCTTCCCATGCAATATTTAGCATGATAAATCTCTATAACATGGAATTTAAATATTTATTCTAAGATATAGATTTAGAATATTATCATTGATCTTTTTAACATGTGCCTTTTAAGAACCTTTACCGTAAGGATTGTGTCTCCCTCAAATTTTTTCTATAATTCAAAAAACAATTAAAAAATTTAAAGTATATAAGAAGAGGGGTAACTAAAATTTCATTGATTTAAGGGATAAGGTTAGTCAAGATGAACCAACCCATTACCTTTCATCTTTCCTTTTCCATTTTTTATATTTCAGTAAAGTAATTCCATCATCTATTCATATTATTCATCATCACTTGTAGTTGGAAAAAAATAACCTATTTCCAAAGTATTTACGTCTCATGATACTATAAAAACAATTACCTCGATGGATATAAGTATTGATATTATTTCTCAGATTGGTATTTGAAAAACAAATTGAATCAATCAAGCCTTAACAAGTACCGTGTTGTGTTACATAACTAGTGGATCTCGCCTTTGGATTTAATCTCCATTTCATTTTCATCTTTTTCAATTTAGTTGTTTGTTTTTAATCACTTTGGAGAACTCCTTCACCAATAGCCAACAAATCAATCTAGAAATACTTTTTCTTTATTGGAAGATTCTACTTCAATTTTTCGTCCACATTTATCATAGCTGGTTGAACATCATAAATTGTATTCCATATTTTTTTCTTTCCTTAAAAATATATTTATTTTGATAATTTGGGTCTTGGTGCGTGATAAACCCTTCATTGGAGAACTTTCTCATTCTACAACACATTATACATATTTTCAATATTATTCAACCTTATTACAAGGTAAGAATTATCTATAAAATTCAAATTATTTTAGTATCCCTAGATAGATTATATACTCTTCCATTCATCCCTACAACTATAATACCTTTCTATATTTCCAATGTTAGAACAAATATAACATCTACCAAAAGAATCATACCACATTTAATCTCTCCTTGATTTAGATGTTGGTACTTTTGGAGTTCTTCTACATAATTGGGAAAGTCAACCATAAAACACATACCCATGATGTTTATAATATAATCACTTTGGTGCCCCTTCTTTTATGGAACCACGCATCTAGATTTTTAATAGAAAAATCTCTTTTATTCTTGATTTTATTTCTATATTTCTCATAGTTGATACAAAATATGAGGTAACCTTGTTAGAGATCATCTTATTTACTTTTTAGGTTTTCATACTATCCTCAAATTATCTTATTTTCATATCATTTTATTCCAATTTTTCAGAAAAAATATTCAAACAAAAATTTGCATTCATTCTATTTTTTCTTCTTTCTTAATGTTATTCTCTAAGTGGAATGATTATTTAATTTAATTTCTTCCCTATATCCATTTGTTTTAATATGTCATAGGATATATCTTTAATCATGTCACTTTACTCCTTTATATGTGTTCCCATTTTCTTTAATCTAATATTCAAATCCATTAACTCCCCTTTCAATATCTGGTTTTCTAGGAAAAAATATTCAATTATTATATAGTAAAATCAATGCAAGATACTAAATATATCTTCAATTCCATAGCATGAGTATCCCTTGGAATAGAAACTTGACGTTTCCTCTTCTTCAACATTATAATAACATTTTATTTTTATCTCCAAGAGAGATTTTAAATTTTCAAATCATTTCTACACATGAGGGTTGGAATCAAAAATATCAATATGTTCATAAATAACCTCAGTTGGAGAACACGTCTTCTGAGAGGAATCCCACTTATTTGAGTTATTTATTTATTTTGATATATAGAAATATTATTTTAGATTATCTCCTTTTCTAAAAATATTTTCCTACATTATCCACATATCATTATAGAATCTACCATAATTTATCTTCTTATATATATCTTCCCCAAGATACTCTTTAATTTCCTCTTTGACTAAAGCATCAATTGTAATAATTATTTGATCTATATAAAAGATAAATATATTTTAGTTTACTAGAAAAAGTACATTTTAAACTACTAATATAGGAAAATCAAGAGAATATTTCATGAAACTAAGGAACCCCTTTCTGTTTTTGAATATTTTTTTATGAAACATTTAATCTTTTATTATGGATTCAATGTATCTTCAACAACATTATGTTATATTAGAACGATAACAACCCAAATAAAAATGTACTGATCCCAATGATAACAATTTTTCGTCTAACACCCCAATATTTTATCATATGTCTCTTTTTTTAATAATTTAATCTCTTCGATAGCTTACGTTTCATAGAACACTAAGCTTAAATGAACTCCAAAATATTATTTTTTAACACAACTGTTATAAATTTCCAATAAATCAGCCAGCGTCAATAGGGTTAACTATAATATGAAATATATATTAATTTAATTTTCAATTAAAATATATTTATTCTTATGACATAAACACATAAGTTTTAGTAAATTCATTTTTTTATTCAAATATAAGTTTTCTTAAAATTTTTTTTATTGATTTCTATGAGAAAATAAATATAATTAGTTTTTGAAACTTTTTAAAAATTTATTTCATAATATGAAAATATTTCTTTAGTTATCATTCCAAAATTATCTAATCATGAATTTTTTATAATTTTTTTTTAAAAAATTAAATGTTAAGTGAGTAGTAAAAAATACCGATTTTTATAGAACCCACATTTTCATTATATTTAAATATAATTTAATAATTTTAATTTTATCTCAATATGACATACATAATTTTTAAATAGATATGATCTAATTAATTAAATTCAAATAATATTTAAACATTATTTATATACAAGTACATATTTGGAATTAAAACACATTTTTACAAAAAAAATTGTTCTTCATTGTTCTTTGACGGATTAACATTAAATGTAAATTTTGAAATCATGTGTTTTGAATTTTTAAATATTCATTTCATATTTATAATCAATAGGCCCAAATTATTATATAATATTATTTTATTTTTTTCATAAAAATATTACCATGGTAAAGAAATATCGTAATATATGTAAAATAATTTAACGGGTTAAGTTGAAAGGTAAAATCATAAAATACATAAAAACTGAATCAATAAATTGGTGTTTGATGATTATAATGACCTTAAAAACCTTTAAATCATTAATTATTATCCAAATTTTTTGGAAATAATTACACCCAAATTTGGTGGGATTTAAATATAAAATGGTCATTATTTAATCACTTAAAACCACTCCTCATCAACTATAAATATCTCGCCTCATCCCCCCTATTATCCTCAAAAGACATAAAATATTTTCCAAACCCTCTCCTTTCCAAAATCATCATGAACAATTTCTTTTGGTCTCATACAAATACCAATTCTATGTTCTTTAAGGGATCCTTCAAGGATGTGATTTTCGAGAGGTAACATTATGAAAGAACCTCTCTTAATTCTTTAGTTTTCTAACATCTATTCACCTCCTTCACCCATAAAATAATAATAACTATGGTATCATTTACATACTATAATTTTATATTTATAATATAATATATTTTATCTACCCATTTTCTTATCTCCTTCTATTCAAATAAACAAAACCATTGTACAAATTGTAGTGATTAACCATCTCTGTGGAAAATAATTATTAATTTTGCATTACCAGCTTCAAATATGTTCATAAAAGTATAATTTTGGATCAATATGATTTAAATATTTATTTGATAACTTATTTAATGTTATTTAATTAATATATATATACTACTAAATAAAATGATATCGGTTCATGGTTGTTGGAAAAATCGCCAAAATAAACTAAACAATTATTATTAAAATTCTATCAAATAAATCATCCTCATGATCAAAATAAAATTAATATATAGGAAAATTTAAACTCATTGAAGTGAATTATTACTATTTCATTTTACTTCTATAGTTTTATTTCTATTTGATAAGAAAATCCATAATTATACACAAATAAACCAACCATGAAAACTTGGAAACAAATACATCTCAAATGATAAAAATAATGAAATATTATTAATGAATGAGTGTTAAGAGGTTACAAAAGTATCATATAAGGTATTATAAATATTATTATTGTTATTTAATTAATTCATAAAAATCCATAAACTTTTATACATGAGGTCAAAGTATGAAAAATTAAAGGGAAGTGTGAGGTAAGGGTTTCTTATCTCAGTTTTATTTCTGTGAGATATATGACTTAATCACCACTTATTTATTTGGTGTGATTTATATACTTAACTTTGATATATTTTATCATCAAATAAATTATATTAATATTATTAAAATTTTCATTTGATAATTATTACTTTTATTGGGAATACGATCTGAATGATTATAAATTGGTAACATAATTCTTAACTCAATTTCCATTCATTGGGTTAAACTTCTACGTCATTGATTATTCCATGTTAATATTATGTGTGAGATTATTTTTTGTTATATTATGTTTTATTTAAACTTTTTTATATGTATTTACATGTTATATACATAATTGACACATTACATTAATTCTCACTTCAATGATATGATAATTATAAGGGACTTTCTATTAAAATTTATCTTTTTAAAGTTTACATTAAAATTATAATTTTCCCTTGTATATGTTTTCTCCAATTGTTTTTAAAAATTTATTTCCTATTATCTTATTATTTTTAAATTTAATATTTTATTATGTTTTAATTTTTAAAAATTGATTGAAAGGATTGTTTTTCTCAATTTAAAAATGAGGTTCTTTATGACATTTCTGGAAAAACAATAGAAGGAATGTTATATTTAACTTAAAATGCTTGAGCTTATTTTCCAGCTATCATGAAACATTATTCCATTAATTTTTCCATTACAATATTACATGGTTATTTTCAAATAAAATAATTTACATTTAAATTTTTTTCTCTTAAAAAATAAATGATTTTAAAATAGAAATGTTATTTTTTTAAGAATTATTTCATTTGATCTCTAAATATTATTTTTAATTTAAGGTAACATTATTTAATGTTACTTATGATTAATAATGGATATTATTAAACAATATAATCTTTATTATTTTTAGGGTTGAATTATTTTTATGATTAAATGATATTTATGAAAATTCTTTATTTTCCACATGTTATTATATGATGAAATATTAATGAAACTTCATTTATTTTCATGGGTTATGATATTATTTTTGGTACACATATGTATGGTTTTAATTATTTTATGAGTGGCAACTATATCTCCCTAAAATTAATTGGGTAATTATTTATATCTCTTGAGATATATTATAATGGAACAGGGAGTGAACTCAGTTCAATAAGACAAGAATAGAAGAGGGTGTGATCTTAGTTCAGTAAATAAGACTCGAACAGGGAGTGAACTTGGTTTAGTAAGAAGGACTGAAATGGGAAGTGAACTCAGTTCAATAAGTAGGACTAGAGTGGGGATTAACCTCAATTCAGTAATATAGGACTTGTATGGGAAGTGAAACCATTTCAGTAAGGTACTTTTTCCACCATGATAGTATTGGGAGTGAAACATGACTACTATGATGGTTTGGGGAATAAACCCATTCCACTATGATTTTCTTAGAAAATATCCTTTACTACTAAGAAAATTATTTTCTCTGATTATGTATAGGCCAAAATTTCTTGTCATATGTTATGATTTTATGGATTATTTTCTTTGGTTATTTTTGTGTTTCAAGTCAAATGAAAATCTATGATTTATTTCATGACTCAAAATTATGATATTTCTTATGCACAGTATAATTTTAAAATTTTATGTTGATGTTATTAAATCATGATTCTCATGTTATATTTCATGTCTCCATTATTTTACCTTAATAAGCATCTAATATCACCATTTTCATATGTTTCATTTCTTAGGATATGAATAAAATTTTTAAGTATGATATCTAAAAATGGGTTTAATTTTAAAGTAATAAATGAGAGATGGTACATATGTTTTATGAACTAGTTGTTTATGTTTCCATGTGTAATTCCCCGACCCTAGTTACCCAGAGTCGGTTCATTATTGCGTAACATTGGCATGATCACAAAAGATCAAGTCTCGAAAGACCGATTAGTTTAGTAGCCTTGGAAACACTAGATACATTCATAAATGTTACATTACATCATAAAGTGAAGTACTACAATAACAAAGTCTCCGTAGTCCACACTCATATCCTCTTCTGACTATCCATGCAGGTCATTCATAAAATACTTCTTCACATCCTGGAAAATATTAAAACATTGAAAGGGGTGAGCTCAGATGCTCAGTAAGGATAACAATATTGCGGAAGCTTTCATAAATAAACATTAATATTTAAGGCAATGTATAACTAAAAAAAATCCTTTTTAAACTTGAACTTCAGCATAATATGGAAAAAATAAAATTAAATAATTCCATTTACTTACTCACATGGATATTCTACTAGTCGAATAATTCCATGCAATATCTATAACCACTTTCATAATGATGGAATGAATAATGCCAGACTATCATAACCATGTAGCCAAGGCCTCGTGCCAAGACCACAAATAAGATTTTGTCAAGGCCTCGTGCTAAGACACTAGTTTGTCTCATGAGACCTACCGATGCATCGAGGAGCTATAACGGGATCCACATGTCACTTATTATGTCCAATGATTTCCTCATATGAATAGGTTCAAACATATTATATAACATAAATGTATCACATAAAACATGCATAAAGGAAACATAACATTTCCACATTTCAATAACAATATATCAATACAACACATTGATATAATAAAAACACTTTTAAAACAATTTTCAATACCAAAATAAAATAAAATTAAAACTTATATTTATTTTTCATTTTAAAAAAAGTTATGGATTGTAGAGGAAGCCGAAACTCAAATAATAGTCACGGCGGCAGAGAATTCATTGTCACCGCATATGTAAGAAAAAAAAATTCCTTTTGTCATTTAGTAAAAACGCTTGGTATAAAAATATTCCTTTTGAATAAATTTAAAAGTCAAAGGGGTTTATACACCATATAAAATAAATTTGTGTATAAAACCAAATATGCCTCAATGAAAGGAGATTGAGACGAAGTCCTTACAAAAATCATTTTTAAATAAAATAAATCTATTATGTGTATTCACTATATTTACATATAAATAATTTATAAATACAAGATAATATCAAGACATAATTTGAAAGTAGGAGATTAACCCAAAGAATGGAAATTTGGTTAAGAAGTTCCCTTACCTCATGTCTGACTTGACTGGATCGTTCTTTAAACTCCTGAATAATAAACTAGAGTTAATTTTTATTTTCTTAAGAATCTTTTTCATGTTCATTATTTCTTTTATATCACTTATTACCATGTTATTAACATTGTGTAATTATTTAAGTTAATAACTGTCATTTTGTCGATCTTTGGTACTTGAGTCAAATATAAACTTCTTATAATTACAAGTTGTTCATGTGGTGAAATATTCATTATATCCAGAATTATATTCATGATTTAGATATCATATATATCATATATATCCATTATATACATTCATTCATAATATTACGTAACATTTAGAGGTAAGAAATGAAATGCACCGTTCATGGAGACGGTAAGCCGTACGTACGCATGAACGCTACTTTCATTTCAATTTCTTATTTAATGGAATGAAATTATAATTATATATAGTTATAATATAATTCCATTATAATATAATGTATAATACCATTTACTCCATCCTTTATACATCCCACATATGGCATTAATGATTCAAATCACTTTGAGGGGGTGGTAGTCCGCGCTTCCTAAAATGAAATTATCGCGTTTACCCATAATGGAAATCATAAAGGTATGCCATAAATAAAAAATACAGAATCATAAGGAAAAAAACATAATATATATCATATATAAAAAATAGTGTCATCATAATGGCCACAATGAGAGGTGTTAAAAGAAGTTTGAACAATCATCGTTTCGTGAGGCAGTAATTCGCCACACACAGAAATAGTATGTTCTTTAACCATTATACGAAGGTGTGTCTAAGTGTAAATAAAATAATTATCATAAAAACATCCTATTTTATTGAAGATACTGGTGTTGTTACAAAATAAAAGAATAAAAAGGGTTTAGGGGGTTGGAGAAGCAAAATAAAACAAAACAACATTAGAGAAGACATTACCTTAAAATCGGATAACTCTTTTTTGATTTGAGCCAAAGGCTTCCTTGGGAAGAATTATGCCCAACGTGAGGCTTCTAGGAGTAAGATAGGGAAGTTGGGAGAGTATTTGGTCAGATTTTGGCCGATCCAAATGGCTTGATGGTGTGAATAAGGTGGGAGTGGTGGGGGCTTTTTATAAGAGGAGAGGAGGGGCACTCTTGGAAAGATTGAAATGTTACATTATTATGAAATGATTTTTGGATTCTAAAGGTCTCACAATGATATATTTCTAGGCTAAGGTGATAAGGGTTCGAAATATTCCCATCCAATAGGTTTTTGAAAAGTGTAAGCCTTATATTTTACATTATCCTTTCATTTTATTTAAATTTTTAATTAATGAGGTAATCGCTACATCATTATGGTGTCATAAAAACATTAATTTATTTAATGTCTAAAAATTATAAAAAAATATCTTGATGTAGGAAATCTTTTTATCTTTCCAATTAATATTTATAGTCAAAATTATGACTTCCATAACCACATTGAAAAATTGTTTTAGTAAAACAACTTATGTTTGTGACATTTTTATTTTAACTTGAAATTAAACTTATTTATGTCATTTTCCTACCAATGTGGCTCCATGGGGTCCCCAAGTTGACCCATGGATTTTATGGGTCGGACATGACACATCCAATAATTGTAGGACATGTGTCAAGGTCATTTAATATTATTATAACATTATCTTTACCTTAAATTTCACTAATTACCTTTAATCGCGATTAATCAAACGTAAAAGTTACTATTCACCAAAAAAATTATTTTAATCCCATTGAACCACATTTTACTTCCTAATGAAAACCATGTATGTCGTATTTTTGAAAATCATATCACAGAAGTGGTAATGTTTTATTTAAACGAAAAATCAGTTTTTTAACTACCACTTAATGATTTCACTATTCATCAAAAATTGAAATTTTTCAGAACAATGCCAAAATTTCACCCTAAGATATAATTGATATTCCGAATTCAAAAATGATTTCTATTTTAAAAAATTCCAAACATATAAGTTGCATTAATTAATTTTATAATTAATTCCCGTTGTCACAACAAATAGCGTGTTTTTAAGAAACAATATATATCAAAAGATTGACAATTGTTTATGTCCAATTTCAAAGTGAAATTAATTCTAATGACCACCATTGGATAAAATGGTAAAAATATATTCTAATTACACTTTATTATCACTCAATAGTATAATTTATCATTATAAATTATTTTGATTAAAAAATTTGTTTTTAAGTATTTTTCACTATTCCTAAAAAATTAGAAGTTCTCAGAAAAATACCAAAAATTCAACATAGGCTAATTTTGATATTCTAAATCCAAAAATGAAGTTCATTTTGAAATATAAAATATATATTATTTCAAAAGGTGGTTATTACTATTCATAATGGCTATTTTGATTGGTCGCGGTGTGTTAGAATCTCGAACTTGCGTACAATAAAAGCTATTGCATTATTGAAAGAGAAGCATATCATAGAAGCTCAACTACTGGAAAAATACCCTATACCAACGGTTTGGAACCGTTGGTATAGGTCCTCAAACCGTTGATATAGGCTATACCAACGGTTTGGAGGACCGTTGGCAAGTAAGCCGTGACAATAGGTCTATACCAACGGTTTTGGGAAAACCGTTGGTATAAGTAATATTAAAACCTATACCAACGGTTCTCAAAACCGTTGCTATATGTATTTCAAAAAAAAAATCGGTGGGATTTAATCCCAGGACCTCTAGTTTATAATTTAATGACTTAACCACTTACCTAACATGACTTTTGTGAACATAATTTCATAAATAAGTATATGTATTGTTTTAATAATTTTAAATTTTGATTTATATAATGTTCTCGGTAAGAAGATTCGATTAAAAATTGAAGGACCTATACCAAAAATTCTCAAAACTGTTGGTATAGACCTATACCAACGGTTTTGAGAACCATTGGTATAGGTCCTTGGATTTTAGGACCTATACCAACAGTTTTGGACAAACCGTTGGTATAGGGGGGACCTATACCACCGGTTTGGCCAAACCGTTGGTATAGGGTCTCTATAATGGACCTATACCAACAGTTTGGCAAAAACCGTTCATATAGGTCCTATAGGCCCCCCCTATACCAACGGTTTGTCCAAAACCGTTGGTATAGGTCCATATAAGTGACCTATACCAACGATTTTGGCCAAACCGTTGGTATAGGTCCAAATTAATGAACTATACCAACGGTTTGGCCAAAACCGTTGGTAAAAGTCATATTTGTAGTAGTGCTCTGGGTGTTACACCATGTTTCTAAATTCACTAAATGTAACGCCTTGATCCCAGTTACCTAGAGTCGGTGCATTATTACATAACATTGGCATGATAACAAGAAAGATCAAATCTCGAAAAATCGATTAGTTTAGTAGCCTTGGAAACACTAGATATTTTCCTAACATTTTACATTACATCATAAAAATGAAAACTACAACAACATAGTCTCCATAGTCTACACCCTTATCCCCTCGTACTGTCCCTGCAGGTCATTAATAATTTACTTCTTCACATGTTGGGAAAAATAAAACATAGAAAAGGGGTGAGCTCAAATGCCCAGTAAGGATAACAATATAGCAGAAACTTTAATAAATAAGAATAAACATTTAAGGCAATGTATAACTAAAACAAAAGACTTTTAAACTTGAACTTCAACATAGTATGGAAAAAAAATGAAATAATTCCATTTACTTATTCACATGGATATTATACTAATCTAATAATCACATGCAATATCAATAACCACTTTCATAATGAAGGAATTCATAATTATAGACTATCATAACCACATAGCCAAGGCCTCATGCCAAGACTACAAATAAGATTTTTCCAGGGCCTTGTGCCAAGACACTAGTTTGTCTCATGAGACCTACCGATGCATCGAGGAGCTATAGCGAGATCCACCCATCGCATATTAAGTCCAATGAATTCCCATATGAAAAGGTTTAAACATAAGATAAACATTCGTACTAAAACTAGCATACGAAATGTAAATACTTCATCCATAAACCATGAATGGTATAAAAATAACACATCCACAGTCAAACACATCACAAAAACTTCAAAACAATATGGAAGTTTTGAATCATAATAAATGAACTTAAAATAAACTTAAAATCCATCAATGGATGTTGACATAGATGAAATAAAAACTATTTGATAGAGATATATCTTTTTTTAATCATTTAAAAGTCACACATTTATTAAGGAAGTAATTTAAAAGAGATTTTTGAATCAAAGTGTCCCATACCACTTCGAAAATTTTGAAAATAAATATCATTTAAAAACATTAATTTCCATATAAATAAATCCTTAAAATAATTTTGAAAACATGGACATTAATTAAAAGGATTTAGAAAGATAAATCTTTAAAACATTTAAAATTCTGATTTTGATAAAGAGTACCTTTCAGAAATTCTTAAAATATTCATTTTTAAATAATTTAATAATCACATAATTATAAAATAAAACCTTTATTTTGAAAATATTCTTATAAGAATGTAAGGGAAGCTTTAAATATTTTAAAACGACATAAAATAGCCGCATACGCCGTATAAGTTAAAAAAATACATTCTTACCTTAAATCTGTCGAAAAGGTTAAAAAATACCTTGTTTAGAAAAAGACAGAAAGATTACTTTATAAAATTCTTATAAAAATTCAATCAAGGGTATAAATGACTTTAACACATATTCTGTAAAATAGTAAGAATGTTTTGAAATACACTTTCAAGAAATATGGATGTGGATGATAAAGAGGACCTAGTAGATAATTACGTATAAACAACCTCGGATAATGAAGAGATTGTGAAATAACCCTTACATTGTACTTTTCCTTGGTTGGGGGTAGGTTAATATCCTGTATAATGGTGAAATAATTGTTATTAAATTATACAAGAATCATATACCTTATTATTTTATCAGATATGATCTTTTAACATTTCTTTGTTAATAATATCTTAGTATTATTGTCGTTTCGGGTGTTAACTTACTCATTTTCTTTTTTATGTTTTGTTACGTAAGACATGCTTGTCATGGATAGGTTGTATCCTATTCATATCCAGAATGATATCAAGTCCTTAAACATTATTTTTAAATCATCAAATGAAAATTATACTTGAATGGATATGATGGATAATAAATCTCATCGTGTTCGTGGAGACGGTAGTCCGTACGTACGCACGAGCGACAATATCATTCTTTTGATATTAAAATAATATTTAATTGGATGGTATATCTTATATACAGAATCATTATCATGTTATATTCATTATTTACATGAATTACACATCATTATTATACCCATCCAAATAATAATATATTGAATAACAATTACACCACGACGTGGAGACGGTAAGCCGTACGTACGCACGTATGGTGACATGTCATTCAAAGGATGGATAGAATACTGAATATGGTTGTACCATATTTATAATAATATTACAGTTTATATGAGATACTGGATTCATTATTTTATAATGATAATTACAAATAAAGAAGAAGTTTAAGAAGAAATGAATTTGAAAAAGGGTGGTGAAAACATTACCTCTTCTTCGGGTTCTTCCTTTTGATTTGATCAAAAGGGCTCTCTAGGTTGGCTTTCTGATCAAACTAAATCCTATAGGTTGTAGTTAGGGAAGTTGAGAGAGTATTTTGGCAGGGTTTGGCTGAACCAATAGGCTTTGAAGGTGTTAATTAATGAGAAGGGGGAGTGCCCTTTTATTAGAGGGGTGAGGGGCACCTTCGGAGAAGCTAGAAATATTATTTTATAATAAATTCATTATAGGTTTCTAATGGATCCAAAGTGTATTATTTAAATTTTAAGGTGGGTATGGGTCGAAAACCACTCAACCAATAGTATTTATAGAGTTTTTGGTTATTATATTAACCTTATCTTTAAGTATTAACTCTTAGTTAATTAGTTTCACTTTTACAATGTCTCTTTGTATTTTTATATTATATAGTTAATAAACTTACTATATACATCCAAGAAACCCCCAAGTGGTCCATTAATGATATAACTATAATGATATAAGTCTCTTGGCCGAACATTATATTTTTATGAATTTAATATCAATTCATAATATAATATTTGTTTTAAAAACTTTTTATGTCAATTTTGACACTATTCAATAATTGTTTTTTGTAAAAATCATAACAGAATTATTACTTAAAAAAAATTTAATTAAATCAATCTGAACATGTCATATTAACCTAAAAAAATATTGGTATTTATAAAAAGTTTAAAATTACATTTATTTGGGTATTTATAATATCAATTATTCTAATTTTTCATTAATTAGGTAATTACTGCATCACCATTGTGTCATAAATAAATTAAATTATTTAAGGAATAAAAAATATAAATAAAATAAAATTATGTAAGAAATATGTTTAGCTTTATAATGAATATTTAAAATCGAATTTATCTTATTTATAGCCCAATATTAAAAAAAAATTAGTAAATAAACTTTGATTTTGACTCTTTTAACTCTTCTTCGAATTAAATAATAATAAATGTCCCAATCTAATAAAAGTGGACCTAAATGATAATATTTTACTCCTAAGTTTGTTTTTGGAAAAGATACACTTTTACAATAGAATCAGGACATGTGTTAGGATAATATTAATATCATTTTTACCCTTAATTACCCTATTCACTTTTAAACGTGGTAAATAAATGTAAAAAGTTACTATTCACCAAAAATTATGTTCATCTCATTGAACCAAATTTTAATCCTTGATATTAACCATGTCTCTCAGATTTTTGAAATTCCACTCACGGAAGCGGTAAAATTATGTTTTATGAAAAAATCAGTTTTTTATCTACCACATTGTGGTTTCACTATTCATCAAAAAATGAAAGCTTCCAGAAAAATACCAAACATTAGGCCTAAGCTATATTTGATATTATGAATTCAAAAATGATGCCTATTTTACCAAATTAAAAACATATAATTTGCATTAATTAATTTAAAAATTAATTATCGTCGTCAAAACAAAAAGCGTGTTTTTAAGAGATAATAACTATCAAAAGATTGACACTTGTTTATGTCCGGTTTAATTGTGAAATTATGTACAATGACCAAAATTGTATTAAATGGTAAAAATATATTCTAAATATACTTTAATACCACTCAAGTTCATAATTTTTTAATATAAATTATTTATATTAAAAAAAGTTGCTTTTAATTAAAATTTAGTAATTTTCACTATTCATCAAAATATAAATGTTATCCGAAATGTTCCAAAATTTCACCTTAGGATAAATTCGATACTCCGAATACAAAAATGAAGTACATCTTGAGATATAGAATTTATAAAATTTCAAAAAGTAGCTATTACTATTCATAACGGCTAGTTTGATTGGTTGTGGTATGTGTTAGAACTCGAAGTTGTGTACAACACGCACTACTGTATTATTCAATGGAAAGCGTAACGTGGAAGCTTGGAATGTTTCATTGTAAATTTTTGATGTACCCATTCTAAAAAGTAAATTTATTTAGTCAAATTGAATATATAAAAGTTTAAATATTGGATTTAAAAAGGGTTCACTATTAAAAGTTGTTAAAAGTGCAATATTGAAAATGAATTTGTTCTTAAATTATCTCTAAGAAACTCATAATATATATTCTAAAATTATAGGGATTATATAAAGTTTAAAATTTAGTTAATACTATTCATAACTTCTTTTGAACGACTTGTTTGGTAAGTCATGGTGTGCTTGAACTCGGTGTTGCATGTAGTGAAAGTTATTGAATTATTTTGAAGAAATAACACACTATGAAATCTTGGGGTGTTACATTCTCCCCTCCTTCAATAAATTGAATCCTCGTAATTTGAAATTGTTCTTCGAAAATAAAAGGATGAATATAGAAAATATCTCAGTGGTAAAACCCACATCGGAAATTGGGTTAATAAAATTTAGTCTTAATAAGAGGAAAAGATAAATGAAAGGGTCACCACCAAATTATGATCTATATTCAAAGAACATTAGTGGAAATTAGAGATATATAATTGGAGGAAAAACATAAATATTTATAGGTAGTGATTGAGGTCATTAATCACTAACAACTGTAAAATTGAGGGCCTTAAATTCATCAATCTATGATGATTTAAAATACCATCCGTTCAGTAAAACATATGGTATTCAGATAACACATTTTTTTTTGTTTTAAAATCCCTTCACTAAAGTATACGAATTAATTTATTCATTGAATAAGAGAAGAAGAAAAATATAAACTTGACAAGTAGAGTCTCATCCTTTAACTAAGTTCTACCACAAACTCATCTTTCACTCTAAAAGATAATAGAACATAAAAATAATATTCTATTTATCCTATTCGTATAGGGTTAAAATAATGAATTTATAATTCATCTAGAAGAACCATTAAAAAACGACATTATTCAATCCAGGACATCACGTGGGTCAGTGTTAAGTGATACACCCTTGTCGCCCTTCGGTTGTGGGTTCAAGTCTCGTGGCCTTACCAGACGCGACGGGTTGCCGCCCGACCTCCGGGTTGTCCTTTTTATGGCAATCCAAAATAATCCAAAATAGAACTATCCAAAATACTTGAGTCCAAAATTTATAAGGAAGGTAAACACAATGAAGATCCTTTTTTCCATGTAATAACATGTGAACACCTTCATCATGTATTCTTTTAAAACACTACAACATCCTGAATTACCATAAAACCTTATTGATTACATTCGTGATCCCTTATTCCTTAAAGAACAATAGATATACTCCTTCAATCCAAAAATGTTGTAAACCCCAACAATGATGGAATATACAAATCATTAATCAGTTTCAAGGTAGTCAAGAATATCCAATATAATTTATCCAAATCAATCATGTATTATTCTAAAATCACTACCTCGGTATCAGAACCATATTATGGTTTATCTTTCTCTCAACCATATATTTTCCAAAAATTTAACCTGCTATTGAGTGACTTTTCTTTATTCCACACAATCTCAAGTCCTTAATGAAATAGTACTGCAGTATAATCCTTATATACTCCAAAATTATTATAACAAGTACATTGTTGATACAACACTCAAATGACATAATCTACATAAGAACTCTAATCATTCCTCTTCTTCTATGGTAGTATCATAACTTGATTATTATCCAATAGCATCATTTGCGGCATAGTCTGATGACTGGGTCATAGGTTCGCATAGTGTCCAAAATCCTTGAAAATGAAGCATTGTACATTTGAAACCATTTTCTTACCCTTGCAGTCACGTACTTTGTGCCCTTTTCCTCCACACTTATAACAAACTCCTATTCCTTTGAGGCAAGTTCTAGGTTGTTTCTTCCCACAGTTATCACATATGGGAAAATTCTTCTTTTCTCTCTTCCCTTTATACATCTTTCTCTCTTCCATCCTTTTCTTATCTTGCTTCCCTACAAAGCCATAGGACTCAGTAAACTCTTTACTTATCTTATCAACACATGATATTATTTATTCATATGATGATAATATATGGGAGACTGTTTCTCTTATAAATTCTGGCTTAAGACCATGAATGATATGATCTTTATTTCTCTTTAGATCATGTGCATTGCTGGAGTTCTCATTCCTTCTGCTTGGAACCATTTCTAAACAAAGGCATACACTAGATTAGATTATCAATAACAATACCTAATCCCAAACTTGTAAAACACATAACATAAATTAAATAGTTTATGGATATAATCCATAATCATAAAAATGTCTCCTTTGAGGAAGTATATACTCATAAACCCTTCATAATGGTTTGTAAAGAAAATGAAAATTATCCTAAGCATATCCCCTGGGAGTGTCATAACCAAGAGTGCTGCAAGGCCCATTGTCATGCACCAGTTCCGGTTTGAGTCTAGCTCAAAGCGGTGTTTTTGGGTTTTACCCCTAGGTACATCTGTGCCACAACCGCCTCTACCTGCTCGTATCCAGACTGGGATGTATTGCTCGGAAAACTAACAAAATTTCTACAATACCAAAATTCTAGGAAGTTATTCTATACTAATCCTCAAAGTCCATCTTAGATCTATCTTCTCTAATCAGAGTTTATCAAAATCTAGCTTCCAAGGTTTGTACTAAACTGCCTCTGATACCAACTGTAACACCCCGACCCCAGTTACCTAGAGTCGGTGCATTATTACATAACATAGGAATGATCACAAGAAAGATCAAATCTCGAAATACCGATTAGTTTAATATCCTTGGAAACACTAGATATATTCATAAAGTTTTACATTACATCATAAAAATGAAAACTATAACAACATAGTCTTCATAGTCTACACTCTTATCCCCTCATACTATCCCTGCATGGCATTCGTAATTTACTTCTTCACATCCTAGGAAAAATAAAACATAGAAAAAGGATGAGCTTAAATGACCAGTAAGGAAAACAATATAGCGGAAACATTCATAAATAATAATAAACATTTACGGCAATGTCTAACTAATACAAAATCCTTTTAAACTTAAACTTCAACATATATGGAAAAAATAAAATGAAATAATGACATTTACTTATTCACATGTATATTATACTAATCTAATAATGACATGAAATATCAATAACCAATTTTATAATGATAGAATGCATAATGCCAGACTATCATAACCACATAGCCAAGGCCTCATGCCAAGACTACAAACAAGATTTTTCCAAGGCCTTGTCCCAAGACACTAGTTTGTCTCATGAGACCTACTGATGCATCGAGGAGCTATAGCGGGCTCCACCTGTCACATATTAAGTCCAATTCATTCCCATATGAAAAGGTTTAAACATAACATAAACATTCGTATTAAAACTAGCATACGAAATGTAAATACTTCATCCATAAACCATGAATGGTATAAAAATAACACATCCACAGTCAAACACATCACAAAAAATTCAAAACAATATGGAAGTTTTGTATCATAATAAATAAACTTCAAATAAACTTAAAATCCATCAAAGGATGTTGACATAAATGAAATCAAAACTATTTGAGAGAAATTTCTCTTTTTTTAAATCATTTAAAAGTCAAACATTTATTAAGGAAGTAATTTAAAAGAGATTTTTGAATCAAAGTGTCTTATACCACTTCGAAACTTTTGAAAAGAAATTTCATTTAAAAACATTCTTGTACATATAAATATATCCTTAAAATCATTTTGAAAACATGGACATTAATTAAAAATATTTAGAAAGACAAATCATTAAAACATTTAAAATTATGATTTTGATAAATAGTACCTTTCAGAAATTATTAAAATATTCATTTAGAAATCATTTAATAATCACGTAATTATAAAAGAAAACCTTTATTTTGAAAATATCCTTATAAGTATGTAAGGGATGCTTTGAATATTTTATAACGGCGTAAAATAGCCGCATACGCCGTATAAGTTAAAAAATACATTCTTACCTTAAATCTGTCGAAAAGGTTAAAAAAGAACTTGTTTGGAAAATGAAGGAAAGATTCCTTTATAAAATTCTTATAAAAATTCAAGAAAGGTTATAAATGAATTTAACCCATATTCTATAAAATAGTAATAATGTTTTGAAATAAACTTTCAAGAAACATGGATGTGGATGATAAAGAGGTCCCAGTAGATAATTACATATAAACAACCTCGGATAATGAAGAGATTTTGAAATAACCCTTACCTTGTACTTTTCCTTGGTTGGGGGTAGATTAACCTCCTGTATAATGGTGAAATAATTTTTATTAAATTATACAAGAATCATATACATTATTATGTTATCAGATATGATCTTTTAACATTTCTTTGTTAATAATATCTTAGTATTATCATCGTTTTGGGTGTTAACTTACTCATTTTATTTTATATGTTTTGTTACGTAAACCATGATTTTCAGGGATAGGTTGTATCTTATTCATATCCAGAATGATATCAAGTCCTTAAACATTAATTTTAAATCATCAAATGAAAGTTATACTTTAATGGATACGATGGGGAATGAATCTCATCGGGTTCGTGGAGATGGTAGTCCGTACGTACGCATGAGCGACAATATCATTCTTTTGATATTAAAATAAAATTTAATTGGATGGTATATCTTATATAAATAATCCTTATCATGTTATATTTATTATTTAAATGAATAAAACATCATTATTATACCCATCCAAATAATAATATATTGAATAACAATTACACCACGACGTGGAGACGGTAAGCCGTACGTACGCACGTATGGTGACATGTCATTCAAAGGATGGATAGAATACTGAATATGGTTGTACCATATTTATAATAATATTAAAGTTTATAGGAGATACTGGATTCATTATTTTAGAATGATAATAACAAATAAATAAGAAGTTGAAGAAGAAATGAATTTGAAAAAGGATGGTGAAAACATTACCTGTTCTTCGGGTTCTTCCTTTTGATTTGATCAAAAGGGCTCTCTAGGTTGGATTTATGATCAAACTAAGGCCGCTAGATTTTAGTGAGGGAAGTTGATAGAGTATTTGGGCAGGTTTAGGCCGAACCAAAAGGCTTTGAAGGTGTTAATTAATGAGAAGGGGGAGTTCCCTTCTATAAGAGGGGTGAGGGGCACCTTTGGAAAAGCTAGAAAAATTATTTTATAATAAATTTATATTCGGTTTATAATGGCTCAAAAGTGGATTATTTAAAGGTTAAGTTGGGGATGAGTCTGAAACAACTCAACCAATAGAATTTGGAAAGTTTTGGGTCATTATATTAACATTATCTTTAAGTATTAACTCTTAGTTAATTAGTTTCACATTTACAATGTCTCTTTGTATTTTTATATTATATCGGTAATAAACATACTATATACATCCAAGAGACCCCCAAGTGGTCCATTAATGATAAACCTATCATGATATAAGTCTCTTGGCCGATCCTTGATTTTTTAGGAATTTAATATCAATTAATATTATAATATTTTTTTAAAAAACTCTTTTATGTCAATTTTGACACTATTCAATAATTGATTTTTTTAAAAAATCATAACAGAATTATTAATTCTAAAGAAGTTAATTAAATAAATACTAACATGTCATATTAACCTAGAAAATTATTTTTATTTATAAAAAGTCTCAAATTACATTTATTTGGGTATTTATAATATCAATTATTCTAATTTTTCATCAATTAGGTAATTACTGCATCACCATTGTGTCATAAATAAATTAAATTATTTAATGTCTAAAAATTATAAATAAACTACCATTATGTAGGAAATCCTTTTATATTTATAATGAATATTTACAATCAAATTTATCTTATATATAACCCTATATTAAAAAATGTTTTAGTAAATAAACTCTGATTTTAACTCTTTTAACTCTTTTTCGAATTAAATAATAATAAATGTCCTAATATAATACAAGTGGACCTAAATGATAATATTTTACTCCTATGGTTGTTTTTGGTCGAGATACACTTTTCCAATATAATTAGGACATGTGTTAGGGTAATATTAATATCAGTTTTACCCTTAATTACCATATTCACTTTTAACTGTGGTAAATAAAAGTAAAACATTACTATTCACCAAAAATTATTTTCATCTCATTGAACCAAATTTTACTCCTTCATATTAACTGTGTCTCTAAGATTTTTGAAATTCCACTCACAAAAGCGGTAAAATTAAGTTTCTTGAAAAATTCTGTTTTTTAACTACCACTTAGTGGTTTCACTATTCAGCAAAAAATGAAAGTTTCCAGAAAAATACCAAAAATTAGGACTAAGATATATTTGATATTATGAATTCAAAAATGATGCCTATTTTACCAAATTCAAATCATATTATTTTCATTGGTTAATTTAAAAATTAATTCTCGTCGCCAAAACAAATAGCGTGTTTTTAAGAGATAATAACTATCAAATGATTGACACTTGTTTATGTCCCGTTTAATTGTGAAATTATGTACAATGACCAAAATTGTATTAAATGGTAAAAATATATTCTAAATATACTTTAAAATCACTCAAATTTATAATTTATCAATATAAATTATCTCGATTAAAAAAATGTTTTTAATTAAAATTTAGTAATTTTCACTATTCATCAAAATATAAATGTTATCCGAAAAGTTACAAAATTTCACCTTATGCTAAATTCGATACTCCGAATACAAAAATGAAGTCCATTTTGAGAGATAAAATTTATAAAATTTCAAAAATTTGGTATTACTATTCATAACGGCTAGTTTGATTGGTTTTGGTGTGTGTTAGAACTCGAAGTTGTGTACAACACACACTACTGTATTATTCAAAGGAAAGCGTATTGTGGATGCTTGGAATGTTTCATTGTAAATTTTTGATATCCCCATTCTGAAAAGTAAATTTATTTTGTCAAATTGAATATATAAAAGTTTAAATATTGGATTTAAAAAGGCTTCACTATTAAAAGTTGGTAAAAGTGTAATACTAAAAATGAATTTGTTCTTACATTATGTCTAAGAAACTCATAATATGGATTCTAAAATTATAAGGATTATATAATGTTTAAAATTTAGTTAATACTATTTATAACCACTTTTGAATGGCTTGTTTGGTAAGTTATGGTGTGCTTGAACTCTGTGTTGCGTGTAGTGCAAGTTATTGAATTATTTTGAAGAAATAACACACTATGAAATCTGGGGGTGTTACACTAAACCCATAATGTTATAGCATAGATTAATATGTTATGTAATGAATTTTATTATATTTAGAAGAAATATATATTAATGAAAACTATGGTTCTTTATAGTTGGTATCATAGAAAGGTATACTTATCCTTTGGAAATTAGGATGATAAAACATTTAGTAAAGTCTCTAAGGATTAATCTAATTATAGGTTAAAATCCAATAATTTTGGTAAGAAACATGAAAAGCATAGGATTTGACCTTAGGTTTCTTAGATTTAAATTTTATAAGAAAATTATCTTGATTATGTGGTTTCTAACTATGATTATTATTTCTCACACTGTTCAATTTTTTTTATATATTGGTGGGAACCAAGAGGATTCATGATAATGGTAAATGTTATAGATAAATGAATGATCTTAATCATCAAAAACCAAATTAAACAAGAGTTTAAAGGTGATTTATTTTATTATTGATAATAAAAATCTCATAATATGATAAATAATATAAACTTTGATGAGTTTACTAAACCATATAAAAAGAAAAATATGGATTTTTGTGGTGACTAAAGAGGAAATAAAGTTCAATATTTCTCATGTAAATAATGTCAGAACATGAATCAAGGAGAAAGTTTAATAGGAATTTAAATATTAATTGGCATTATAAAAGAAATACACAAGGAAAGTAATTGAAAATTAATATTGAATGCTTCAGTTAACACAATGGAAGAGAATAATGGTATTCATAAGGAACCATTGACAGTTAAATGTTTTAAATTTAAATTGCATGTCCCTTATGTAAATCTATTTCCTATTGGGATATCTTATGAAGATAATCAAAAAATTTGTATTATTATTGGTTATATTTCTAATGATGAAGAAACTATGAATGACATATTATATGGAAGAAGTGTTAAAGAGTAAAACAACGAATCCTGGTTAATGGTTTAAGAATGAATTGGAATTATTGAGTTTTTATGTGTTTGAATTCAAGAATAATGTTATTGATGTACTTTTATGGTATTATGTAATAATGAAAATTGAAGCATTATTCCACTTTAGTTTTTTATGAATTTTAATGTATATGTTTAATAGTACTAGTAATCATAAAAATTCATTGAGGTGCTAAGGTGATATTTTTGAGAACATAGTATTAAGGGAAAGATAACCCTTAATATGTGCAAGAGGTTGGGATAATCATGAAAATAATAGATTTTTTTATGATAAAATAAATGGAATAGTATTGATACCTTGGAACTAATTAGTAATATAATTAAAAGGTATTTTATTGGTTTATTTTAAATAATTTTTTGGATTCATAGTATGAGGAAAGAGTTAATATTTTAAATAATGCACTTTTTCAATAGTGTTTTATGGTAATCCGGGTTATTAACACACCTCAAGAGAATTTATGATAATGATATCTACCAGATTGGTGTTTGAAATTTAATATCTACATGATGTTTTTTTGGGGATTAATGATATGTTGATTTTGAAAATTTATTAAATTTTATTAAAAAAAATTGGATTTTAATATTTTGGAAGTTTCGTAATGGTAACCATTTATAAAAATTTTACATTGAAATTTCGATAAGGTTTTAGATATTAATGTATTACTTAAAAATATAAATATTTATGAATAATGGATAAATTTTGCAAGTAATTTTTTTATGATGATAACTAGAGAAAGAAGGAGTGAATTTTCATCCCATTATGGATCTTATAATGCAATTTTTTTTCAGGAATTATAATTTTAACATAATTTATTAAATTAATAAATGAATTATAAATTGATCATAGGAAAACCAAAGAGTGAAATTATACTTGTGAGATGAAATCAAATAATTATATATTCTCAAACAATTTTGAAATGAAATTTTATCCAATTATCATCATTACTGATGATATCAATAATATTTTTCAAACATATATGGGCTATGGTTTTATAGTCATTAACCTTTTCTGAACCATGTTATAAGTCATTCTTCATTATAGATTGATAGTTATAATTACATTCCATGACTATATTTTCAGTTTCCTCTAAGTTTCTCCTAATCATAATTCTAGTTTTGTGGTGACCTTCACATTTTACATTCCCTCTTTTTAAAAGGAATTTTTATTGACCATACGATGTGGGATTCCCTTGAAATAATTCTAAAATATCCACCTATGATTTTCAAAGTGAAATTTATAATTTTTATGATGAATTTTTTTGAATTTTTTTATTATTAGTATGGTAGATTATCGATTGTCTCTTCCACAAAATCTATCTCATGTTCATGATTAGTTCCTTGTATATCTTCTGAGTAAGTACATAATTGATACTTTATATGTAATAAAATCATAAGTCATACCAATGGATCAAAATATTTCTTATGAATAGAAATATTTAGTGATTAGAGATCATAGAGTTAATGTTTCACTAAACAATACCACTTACATGGTTGATTTTTTTTGGAAAAACCACCAATTTGAGGAAGCTGTGTTGCACCTAAAGATTTGATGAGGGAGAGGAATCATCACCTGTTTTTATCTGAGTATTGAATTTCAAGTTATAAACTAATTTTAAGTGGGGTATAATGTACAACTCAAATATTTTATGTTATGTCTCTTTTCTAAAATAAATTTATTATCTTAGATAGATTACGTTTCATGGAACACCGAGCTTAAACAAACTCTAAAATATTATAATTCTAACATGTCCATTATAAATTAACTGTTAAATTAGTGGTTGTGAATAGGATTAAATATATCATGAAATATATAAAAATTTAATATTAAATAAATGATTATTTATGACTAGGAAACAAACATATAGTTTTTAGTAAATTCATTTTGTTATTCAAATATATGTTTTCTTCAAAACGTTTCTTCTATTTGTTTCTAGTATAAAATAAGTATAATTAGTTTTTGAAAGTTTTATACAATTTATTTAATAATATTTAAATCATTTTTTGATTCATCATGTCAAAATTGTATTCAGATTAATTTTGAACAATTTTTTGAAAAGTTTAACTTTCCAATGAATTGTAAAAAATACTGATTTTTATAAAACTCCCATTTTTTAATATTAAAAATTTATTTTATGATTTTAAATTTATCTCAAAAAAAAATTAAGTAATTTTTATTTATATATAATATAATAAATAAAATTTAACCAATATTTAAACCTTATTTTTCTATAAGTGCATTTTTGGGATTAAAAATGCATTTTTCCGAAATTAAACCCTTTTTCATTGGGGTTTGATGGTTTAATTTTAAGTGTAATTTTCAAAATTATATATTTTGAGTTTTTTAAAATGGAATAAATATTTTTAATAATTAGGTAAAAATTAGTTTATAAATTCATTTTTATTTTTAGCAATAAAACAATTATCGTGGTAAAAAATTTATAGTTGTTTAGGTAAAATAATGTAGAGGGTTAAAGTTAAAAGGTAAAAGCTTAAAATACCTTAAAAATAAAAATTTAATGGGTTTTTAATGTTCTAATAACATAATAATATTTTAAAACATTAATTATTATCCATTATTTTATAATTAACACCACCCAAATGTGGTTGGATATAAATATAAAATAATCATTATTTTATCACTTAAAACAACCCCTCCTCAAGTATAAATACCACTCCTCACACCCCCCCATTTATCCTCAGAATACTTCAAGCTATTAAAATATCTTCCAAAACCTCTCTTATTTACTGTTCTATTTATAATTTCTTCTTGTCTCTCCCAAATACCAATTCCATTTTCCTTAAGTGGTCCGTCAAGGAGGTGATATTCAAGAGGTAACTTTCTCAAACAACCTCTCTTAATTTCTTGTCTTTTTCTACCGTCTCTTTACCTCCTATATACATCAAAGAATAATCACCCTTGTATCATTTAAATAGTTTAATGTTATATATCTAATAAAATATATTCCATTCACCCCTTTTCTTATCTCTTCATATTCAATGAAACGAAACCATTGTCCAAATTATGGCCCTTAACCGTCTCTCTGGAAATTTTTTTTTCCCCATTACCACCTTCAAGGATTGTCATAAAAGTTTTATTTTGGTTAAATAAAATTTTAATAAATATAATATAACTTATTTCATGTTCGATAATTAATATATATAAATAATACTAAATAAAATAAAACTATTTTTTGATGGTCGAAAAAACCGCCAAAATAAACTAAACATTTTCCATTAACATATTATCAAATAAATCTTCCTAATTTCAAAATGAAAATGAAATATGGGACCATTTAAAAATTTGGAATTGAATTAATACCTTTTAATTTAAATTTTATTGTTTTTTACCATTTGAAAATAAAATCCATAATTATACACAAATGAACAAACCATGATAACCAATAAATGAATGCACCTAAAATGATGAAAATAATGAAATATTATTAATGAATAAAAAGAAATATTTTATAAAAGCATCATATAAGGTATTATAAATATGGTTATATTTATGTAATGAATTAATAACAATCATTAAACCATAATATAGGATGTTAAAGAGTGAAAAAATAAAGGGAAGCCTGAGGTAAGGGTTTCTCATCTCACTTTTACTTATATGAGATATATGTCATATTCCCCACTTATTTATGTTTTTGTGGTGCATATTATTAACTTTGATATATTGTATTAAGAATTTAATTATCATCATGTAATTAAATTTGTTATTCTATAATTATTTTTCTAATGGGGCTTATAATTTGATTGATTACTAAGTGGTTAGGTATTTCTTAACCCAATTTCCATTCATTGGGTCAAACATTAACTTAATTGATTATTAAATTTTATGATTTTTTATGAGATGATTTTTTATTAACTTATATATTAAATTTAAAATTGTTTTATATATATTTATTATTGATTAAACTGATATATTTAGTTGAATAAGTCCTTCATTAATGATATGATATTTATAAGTGATTTTTCAAAAAAATATATTTTTAAAAGTTTCCCTTAAAACATTCTTTTTTCCGTGTCCATGTTTTTTGAAATTTTTTCTGATGTTTTTTTAATATTATATCATGAATTTATAGATTAATTTTTAATCACGTTTTAATTTTTACAAAATGGATTAATAGGATTGTTTTTTCATTTTCTAAATGAGGTTCTTTTGGACTTTTCTAACAAAAATACGGAAAGAATGTTTTTTTAAGTTATACGGAATGAGAAAATTTTCCCACTTTCATGAAACCTTAATGATTGAATGTTACCATTAAAATATTAAAATTTTGTTTTAAAAGAATTTCTTTTCCTTTTATAATTTCATGCCACTTTGAAAATAGATTATTTAAAAATGGAAATGTTATTTTTTTTCAAGAATTATTTATAGTTATCTCTTAAAACTAGTTTCTATCTAAGATAACATTATTTCATGTTACTTAATATTTACTAGGGATATTACTTAAGGATAATATATTTATTATTTTTAATGGATGGTTTATATTTATGATGGAGTGGTATTTATGAAACCTGTTTCATTCCCATTGTTTATATTATAATGAAATGATTATGAAACATAGTTTCTTTTCATATGTTATGATGTGATTTATGGAACACATATGTACGGTTTTCATTATTAGATGAGTGGGACCTATATATCTCTTAAATTCATTGGGTAATGATTTATATATCATGATATAGACAGTAATAGAATGAGGAGTGAACTCAGATTAGTAATACAATATGTGAATGGGAAGTGAACTTTGTTCGGTAAGATGGGACCAGAATGGAGAGTGAAATCATTTCAGAAATATAGGAATAGAATTTAGAGTTAGCCCTATTTAGTAATACAAGACAAGAATGTGAATTGAAACCTATTCCGTGAGGGACCTTGTTCTATATAATATTCTTTGGATAAAACCTTGGAAACTACCATGGTTTGGGGAGTGAACTTGTTACACTGTGATCATCTTGGAAAAGAAGCTTGACTACAAAGGAAATGATCTTCTATTCTTATGAGCATGACATAATTTTATGTATTATGTTGTGGTTTCATTGATTGTATTCTTTGGTTATTTTATGTTTCATGTCTTATTAACTTATGTGATTTATTCCATGACTCGTGATTCTGATAATGGATATATAGGGTATAATTTTCAAATGTTATTTTCATGTTCTTATAAACTTCTAATGATTTTATCTATGATATCTCCCTTCATTACCCTTAATGAGAATCTGATCTCACCGTTTTCATATGTTTCTTTTATAAGGATATTAATAATGGTTTTAATTATGATATGTCTAAAAATATTATAGTTATGAATGAATAAGTATGAGATGATTTATATGTTTTATGATCGAGTTATTTAAGTTTCTGTGTTTCTGAACACACTAAACCAATACGGTTTGGTTTTGTTTTTTATATTATGTAATGAATATTTATCTATTTAGATGAAATATATTATATGAGAAGTATGTTTTATTATATTCTGTATCATAGAAAGGTTTATTTAACCTTTGGAAACTTGGTTGAGAAAACTTCAGTAATATCCCTACGTATAAGTCTAATTATAGGTTATAATCCTATAATTTTAGTAATGATCATAAATAACCTAGGATTAAACCTCTGGTGTCATAGATATAGTTTTTTTCATAAACTTATTTTATTTTTTTGGTTTCCCAATATGATTATTATTTCTTAAACTATGTTTTTGTTATTTTTATACAATGGTTGGAACCAGGAGGATTCAGGTTAATGGTGAATGTGGTGGAAAATATAATGATCTTCCTCATGAGGAAGAAAATGAAGTGGGAGTCAAAATTTGAAACCTTGTTATTAATAATAATCATCAATCTAATAAAATGATGAATAGTCTAATCATTGGTGATTTTTTTCACACATATAATAAGAGAAATTTAGAGTTCCATGGTGACCATGGTAGAAGGAAAGTTCAATTTTCCTCATTTAAGTAATTTGGGAAGAGGCATCAAGAAGAATAATTCAAAGGAACTGGAAGATTATTTGGGTGTTTAAAATAAGAACACAAAGAAAGTAGTTGAAAACATAATATAAAAGGTTACGTTAATGCAATTTATGATAATAATGTTATTCATAAGGCATCATTTTTAACACCCCAAGCTTCTACGGTACACTTCTCTTTGAATAATACAATAGTGTGTGTTGTACGCAACTTCGAGTTTTAACACACCATAACCAATCAAACTAGTCGTTATGAATAGTAATACCAAATTTTTTAAATTTTATAAATTTTATCTTTCAAAATTGACTTCATTTTTGGATTCAGAATATAAAAATTATCTTAGGTTGAATTTTTTGTATTTCTCTGAAAACTTTCAATTTTTGATGAATAGTGAAAAACACTGAGTTATTGTTTAAAACCAAATTTTTATTTAAATAATTATTTAGTTTATTTAAATCTATTTTCTTTCAAAATAGATAAATAATACCTATATAATTTCAATTTAATTCATTGGAGCCAGTTTATAATAATTTTAGATATAAAATAATTTTATTGAACTTTTTACCGTCTTTTACCCACCTCTTAGAAGAATTTGCAAATTTACATAAAACATAATTTTACCACTTCTGTGAGTTGAATTTTATAAATCCAAGAGACACAGTTGATATCATTAAGTAAAATGTGGTTTAATAAGATGAAAATAATTTTTGTTGAATAGTAACTTTTAACTTAAATTTACCACGGTTAAAAGTAAATATGGTAATTAAGGGTCAAAATGATATTATTATTACCCTAACACATGTACTAATTCTTTTGGATAAGTATAATTGGACCAAACAACACCTTAAGAATAAAATATGATCCTTTAGGTCCACTTTTATTAGATTAAGACATTTATAATTATTTAATTTAAAGAAGAGTTAAAAGTGTTAAATTCAATGTTTAATAACTAAACCATTTTTAATACAGGGTTACACATTAGATAAATTCAACAATAAGTTTTCATTAGAAAGATAAAATTATTTCCTGTATAATGGTATTTTATTTATAATTTTTAGACATTAAATAATTAAATTTATTTTTGACACAATGATGATGCAGTAATTACCTAATTAATTAAATATTAAAATAATTGATATTATAAATATCCAAATAATTGTAATATGAGAATTTTTTGAATTACAATAATTTTCTAGGTTATTATGACATGGTAGGACTGGTTAGATGAATTTTTTTCGAATTATTAATACTATTATGAATTTATAAAAAAACAAAATACCAAATAGTGTCAAAATTTACATAAGAGTTTTTAAAACAAATATTATGTTATTAATTAATATTCTATTCCAAAAAATAAAAGGTTATTCCTAAAGACTTATATAATGATATTTTTATTATTAATGAACCACTTTGGGTTCTCTTGGAAGTTTATAGTAAGTTTATTAACCATATAATATAAAAATACAAAGAGACACGGGAAATGTCAAACTATTTAACTAAGAGTTACATCTAAAAGATAAAGTTTATATAGTGACCAAAATCTATCTAAAACATATTGGTTGAGTGGTCTTGGACCCATCCCCACCTTATCTTTTAAATAATTAATTTTTGAGCAATTAGAAACCAAAAATGATTTTATTATAAAACAATATTTCTTGCTTTTCATAAGGTGTCCCTCACCCCTCTTATAAAAGGGCACTCCCACTTATCTATAATTCACAACTTTAAAGCCATTTGGATAGGTCAAAACCTGACCAAATACCCTCTAATTTTTCCTCCCTTAATCCTAGAGTCCTTACTTTAGTCATAAATCTAACCTAAGAAGCCATTTTCATTAAATCAAAAAGAAGAACCCGAAGAAGAGGTAAATATTTCATCACCTCTTTCAAGTTCCTTTCTTCTTCCACTACTTCTTTATTTGTTATTTAAATTATAAAATAATAACTCCAGTATCATATATATACTTTGATGTTATTTTAAATATGGTATAACCAAATTCATTATTCTATCCATCCTTTGAATGACATGTCACCATACGGGGGTACTTACAGTTTACCGTCTCCACGTCGTGGTGTAATTGTTACTCAACACATTATTATTTGTATGGGTATAATAATTATGTCTAATTGATGTAAATAATTAATATAACATGATAAGTATTCTGTATATATGATATAACATCCAATTATATATTATTCTAATATCAAAATAATGATATTTTCGCTCCTGCGTACGTATGGATTACCATCTCCACGAACATGATGAGATTCATTCCCCATTGTATCCATTCAAGAATAATTTTAATTAGATGACTAAAAATAATGTTTAAAGACTTAATATCATTCTGAATATGAATAATATACATCCCATCTATAACAAACATGACTCACATAACAAATAATATAAAGGAAAATGAATCTGTTAACACCCGAAACGACGATAATACTAAGATATTATTAACAAATAAATGTTAAAAGATCATATATGATATCATATTAATGTATATGATTATTGAATAATTTAATAACAATTATTTCACCATTATACAGGAGGTTAACCTACCCTCAACCAAGGAAAAGTACAAGGTGAGGGTTAATTTCACAATCTCTTCATCATCCGGGGTTGTTTATATGTAATTATCTACTGGGACCACTTTATCTTCCACATCCATGTTTCCTAAAAATGTATTTCAAAACATTATTAATATTTTATAAAATATGGGTTAAATTCATTTATAGACTTTTTTAACTTTTATAAGATGTTTATAAAGGAATCTTTCTGTCGTTTTCCAAACAAGGTGCTTTATGAACTTTTCAACAAAATTAAGGTAAGAATGTTTTTTTAACTTATACGGAGGGTGCGGCTATTTTTTGAGGTTATAACATTGTCTAAGCTTCCCTTACAAGCTTATAATAATATATTCAAAATAAATGTTTTCATTTATAATTATAATACTTTTAAATGATTTCATAATAGGTAGAAATATTTCTTTAAAAAATGTTTTGATTTCATCTATGTCAACATACTTTGATGGATTTTAAGCTTATTTGAAGTTAATTTATTATGATACAAAACTTCCATATTTTATTTTAAGGTTTTGTGATATGTTTGATTGTGGATGTGTAATTTTTACACCATTCATGGTTTGTGGATAAAGTATTGACATTTTTTATGCTAGTTCTAATACAAATTTTTGTGATATATTTACACCTTTTCATATAAGGAATGAATTGGACTTAGTAAGTGATAGGAGGAGCCCATTATAGCTCCTCAATTCATCATTAGGTCTCATGAGACAAACTAGTGTCTTGGCATAAGGCCTTGACAAAAATCTTATTTGTAGTCTTGACACAAGGCCTTGACTATGTGGTTATGAAAGTCTGGCATTATGCATTCCATCATTATAAAAGTTGCTATTGATATTTCATGTGATTATTAGACTATATAATATCCATGTGAGTAAGTAAAAGGAATTTTTTTGATTTATATTTTCCATATTATGATGAAGTTTATATTGAAAGGTATTTTTTTAGTTCTATACATTTCCTTAAATGTTTATGTTTATTTATGAAAGTTTCCGCTATATTTTTATCCTTATTGAGAATCTGAGCTCACCGCTTTCTATGTTTTATTTTTCCAAGGATTCAAAGAATTATATTATAACTAACCTATAGGGATAGTCTATGGGATCTCAGTATTTTCTATTGAAACAATGTTATTGAAGTTTTCCATTTTATGATGTAATTTAAATATTATGAATGTATCTAGTAATTCCAAGGATACTAAACTAATCGGTATTTCGAGACATGATCTTTTGTGATCATTCCAATGTTATTTAATAAAGCACCAACTCCCGGCATCTAGGGGCGGTGCGTTACAGTTTGTATCAGAGGAATTTTAGTACAATCCTTGGAAACTATATTTAGATAAACTCTGATTAGAGCTCAAATCCCTAAGATAGATTTTGAGGATTAGTACAGAGGAACCTTCTAGAATTTTGGTACTGTAGAGATTTTCTATGTTTTCCAAGAAATACATCCCTACCTAGATACGAGCAGGTAGAGGTGGCTCTGGCACAGATGTACCTAGGGGTAAAACCTGAAAACACTACTTTGAGTTAGACTAGAACGGGAACTGGTGCATGAAAACGGGCCTTACTGCACTCTTGGTTACGACACTCCTGGGGGATATGCTTAGGATAATTTTCATTTTCTTTACAAAACATTATGAAGGGTTTATGAGTAAATAATTCCTCAAAGAAAACATTTTTTATGATTATGTATTATATCCTTAAACTATTCAATTTCTGTTAAGTATTTTACAAGTTAGGAATTATGTATTTCGATTCATAAACTAATCTAGTTTATGACATTGTTTATAAATGGTTCCTAGTGGAAAGAACAAAAACTGTATCAATGCACGAACTCCATGTAGGGATTTCCCTCCTACTCAAGATAATCATAGTGGAGTAGGTGATACAACTGGTGCTGATCAGCTTATCACTATACTGGTACAACTCACTCAGGTTATGAATAATAACCTTACCTGTATGGAGCACCCTAATCTGCAGCGTGGAGGAATAATGTTAGATCTCTTCGTGAGGCAACAACCAAAAACATTCAATGGGGGTAAAAACCCAATATTATCTGAGAAATGGATAAATTATTTAGAGAAATTATTCACACTTTGGGGAGTAGTGAAAGGGAAAAATTTTTCATGGAAGTTTACCACCTCACTAGAGATGCTGATCAATATTGGTCATTGATTCAAAACACAAAGGAATATGATGATGTATCAAATATGGAATGGCATAAGTTTAAAGAAATTTTCTTAAAAAATACTTTCCTCATGACCATCGAGCAAACATGGAAAGAAAATTTCCGAGTCTGAGGAAAAAGGAGGATAAGAATGTTTCAAAGTATTAAGATAATTTTACAAGGTAATCAAGGCATGATACAGATTATATATGTAATCCAAGACGTATGATTGATCATTTATTTTATGGGATAAAACCATTTCTCCATTGAGCCTTAGTCTCACAATCCTTCTTGTTGTACGAAGATATTTTATCATGTGCAATCAAGACAGAAAAATAATTCTCTATGTATTACTACTTTAAATAAATGAAATAGAAGAAGAGATCTGTTGAACACTCTGGAAAAGGAAATTAGGGGAAGAAGGGAAAAGTTGAATACCCATCCTACAGTAAATGTGGGAAGAAACACCCTAGTACTTGCCTTAAGGGATTTGGAGTCTGTTACAAGTGTGGGGAAAGAGGCCACCAAGCTCGTGATTTCAAGGGGAAGAAAGAGGCTGTCGATGTTGAATGCTACAATTGTAGAGAAAGGGGACATTATGAAAATGAATTTCCTAAGCGTTAGGGGAACATACCTCATAAAAGGCCAAGGGATCAAGGCCAAGCTTATGTTATCACTACAATTGAGGTTGAAGCTCCAAAAGACATAGTAGCTGGTAATTTAATGGTTTCCTAAATTTTAGTCAATGCTTTATTCGATTATGGATCATGGTATTGTTTCATATCTTCCCTATTTTCAAATAAAATTAGATATTTTCAATTTGATTTAACAAGGGAGTTTTCAGTCAAAACTCTTAAAAGAAGTATCATTGCAACAAAGTTTTGTGAATTTGTTCCCATTAAGGCATATAAAAATTATTTATCTATTGATCTCATCGTCATACCCATGTTTGAATTTGATATAACCCTCGGTATAGATTGGATTTCGAACCATGATGCAAAAATTTATTGTAAGAAGAAGGAGGTTAAAATTTTTTATAATGATAAAGAGTACCTTATCTTTGAAGCGGAAACACCATGAACTAATTCTTATCTAGATCCACCCGTAGTAGCTCAACTAAATTCAATTATTGGGGAGGAATAGAATGAAATAAATATGTGTGAGGAAATGAATGTTCAAATAGAGGATGTATATATTGTGAAAGAATATGTTGATGTGTTTTTAGAAGACTTTCCCGGACATCCTCCAGAATGAGAAATTTAGTTTTCCATTGATTTAATTCCTAGATCAAGGCCCATATCGAAGACCCCTTATAGAATGGCCACTGTGGAATTAGTGGATCTAAATAAATAGCTAGAGTGATTGAGTAATAAGGGATTTATTCTCCCGATTATTTCTCCATGGGGAGCCCATGTCCTTTTTGTTAAGAAGAAAGATGGATCTATGGGGTTGTGCATTGACAACAGGGAGATCAATGATATAATAATAAAGAACAAGTATCCCCTACCTCGTATTGATGATCTATTTGACCAACTTCATGGAGCTCAATAATTTTCAAAGATTGACCTTCGATCTAGATATCATCAGTTGTGTGTGAAGAAGAAAGATATTCCAAAAATAGCATTTCTAACCAGGTACAGACATTACGAGTTTACAATAATGCCTTTTGGATTGACTAATCCACCCTCTATATTCATGGATCTAATGAATAGAGTTTTCAAGTAATATCATGATGACTTTTTAGTTTTATTTATTGATGATATCTTGGTGTACTCTAAAATCTATGAATATCATGAAAATCACTTACGCATTATCCTGAAGACTCTTAGAAGACACTAATTATATGGGAAGTTTAGAAAGTGTGAATTCTGGTTTCAGGAGATATATTTTCTTGGCAATATTGTCTCTAAGGATGGAATCTCTTTTGATCCTTCTAAGACCAAGGCAATCCAAGAATGGCCACCACCAATGAGTATAACTGAGGAACACTGTTTTATTGTATTGGCAGGTTATTATCGGCATTTCATAAAGAATTTTTCCTGATTGGATAACCCATTAACCAAGCTCACATGTAAAGGGGATAAATTTGTTTGGATAAAAGATTGTGAAAAATGTTTTGAAGAGTTGAAGAGAATATTAGTCAACGATCCTATATTGACTCTACCACCAAGGAATGATGGGTTTGTTATTTATAGTGACGCTTCAAAGAAAGGACTTGGTTGTGACCTTGTGAAGAATGATAGGGTTATTTCCTATGCATCATGATAGTTAAATATTCATGAGAAAAACCCTCCTACTCATGATATTGAATTAGTAGTTGTAATATTTTCTTTGATGATTTGGACACACTATCTCTATGGTAAAAAATGTGAGATATATACTAATCAAAACAGTTTGAAGTATATATTCTCACAGAAAGAACTCATCATGAGGAAAAAGAGATGGCTTGAACTACTTATGGATTATGATTTCACTATACACTACCACCCAGGGAAGGCAAATAAAGTGGCAGATGCTTTGAGTAGAAAGGATCACGGATTCTTGAACAAGATGAGATTTGTAAAGGATCCTATATACATGGATCTAGTAAATATGGATATAGGAATCACCATGGAAGGTGAAACATCAATACTTATTCAAATGGTTTCTAAAACATATTTACAAGAAAGGAGAAAGTGTTCTCAGACCGATGATGAAGTGTTTCAAAAGAATATTAAAGCTGTGAATGATGGGATATTGAGTGACTTTGTGTATGAAGATGGAATTTTGAAATTTGGGAAGAGACTTTGTGTTCCTGATATAAATGATCTAAAAATATAATTTTTGGATGATGCTCATAGTTCCAATTTCTCTATACACCCTGGGAGAACCAAAATATATAGATACTTGAAGGAAAATTTCTGGCGGGACAACATGAAAAGGGATATTACTGATTTTGTGTCAAGTTGTACGGTTTTTCAATAGGTGAAAGCTGGGAGGAAACATCCTGGAGGAGTCACGCAACCTCTTCCCATACCTGAGTGGAAATGGGATAATATTACGATGCACTTTTTCATGGGACTACCAAAGACTCCTAGAAGAAATGATGCAATATGGGTCATTATTGATCATCTTAAAAAGTCAACACATTTTATTTCTATAAGGGAAGATCTACCACTTGGATGTTTAGTAATACTATATATTAATAAAGTTGTAAGAAATCATAGAGTACCACTATCGATTGTTTCTGATCATGATCTCCATTTTACATCATGATTCTGGAAAATTCTTCAGAAAGCCCTAGATAATGAACTTCGTTTGAGCACTGCCTACCACCCCCAAACTAATGAACAATCAGAACGGAATATTCAAACCATAAAAGACATGTTGAGATCATTCTCACTTGACTTTCAAGGTATGTGGGATCAATACTTACCACTGGTAGAATTTTACTATAACAATAGCTTCCATTCAAGTATTCAGATGGAACCATATGAAGCATTATATGGAAAGAGATGTCTCACACCAACTTATTAGAATGATGTTGGCGAATGAAAACTCGTAGGCCTAGAACTTGTGGAGGAAATTATAGAAAAGTTGAAGTTAATCCAAAACCACGTCAAAGTAGCTCAAAGTATGCAGAAGAGCTATGCTGATAACCGAAGGAAGGATTTAGAATTTCATGTAGGAGATCATGTTTTCTTGAAGGTATCTCCATGGAAGCGTGTTATACGCTTTGGAAAGAAGAGAAAATTGAGTCTCAGGTACATTGGACCTTTTGAAATTCTAGAAAAAATTAGGGTTATAGCTTACCGTTTGGCAATGCCGCCAAGTCTCTCCAAAGTTCACGATGTATTCCACGTATCACTGTTGAGAAAATACATTCCAGACCCAACACATTTACTCCCCTATGAGGAATTAGAACTGGAACTCGATCTATCTTATTGCGAAATTCATGTCAAGGTTCTTGATATAAGAGAACAAGTGTTCAGAAACCGGATGACTCATCTAGTAAAAGTTCTATGGAGAAACCATAAGATGGAAGAGGCAAGGTGGGAACCCGAGGAACATATGATGAAGAACCACCCGAGTCTTTTTATGTAGTAATATTCTAGAAATTTCGAGGACAAAATTATTTGAAGGAGGGGAGAATGTAACCCCCCAATATTCCACAGTAATCTTCTCTTTGAATAATACAATAGCGTGTGTTGTACGCAAATTCGAGTTCTAACACACCACAACCAATCAAACTAGCTGTTATGAATAGTAATACCCACTTTTTGAAATTTTATAAATTTTATATTTCAAAATGGACTTCACTTTTGTATTTGGAATATCGAAATCATCTTAGAGATATTTTTTGGTATTTTTCTGAAAACTTTCAATTTTTGATGAATAGTGAAAAACACTGAGTTATTGTTTAAAAACAAATTTTTATTTAAATAATTATTTATTTTATTTAAATTTATTTTAGTTAAAAATAGATAAATAATATCTATATATGTTCAATGTAATTCATTGGAGTTAGTTTATAATAATTTTAGATATATAAAAATTTCATTGAGCTTTTTTTTTGTCTTTTACCCACCGCCTAAGAGCATTTGAAAATTTACATAAAACTTATTTTTACCACTTCTGTGAGTTGAATTTAAGAAATATGAGATACATGGTTGATATCATTAAGTAAAATGTGATTCAATAAGATGAAAATAATTTTTCGTCAATAGTAACTTTTTACTTTTACTTACCACGGTTAAAAGTAAATAGGGTAATTAAGGGTAAAAATGATATTATTTTTACCCTAACACATGTCCTAATTCTATTGGATAAGTATAATTCGACCAAAAACAACCTTAGGAAAAAATATTATCCTTTAGGTCCACTTGGATTATATTAGGATATTTATTATTATTTAATTCAAAGAAGAGTTAAAAGTCTTAAATTCAAAGTTTAATAACTAAAATATTTTTAATATAGTGTTAAACATAAGATAAATTCAACTATAAATATTAATTAGAAATATAAAAATATTTCCAACATAATGGTATTTTATTTATAATTTCTAGACATTAAATAATTAAATTTATTTATGACACAATGATGATTCAGTAATTACCTAATTAATGAAATTTTTAAATAATTGATATTATAAATATCCAAATAAATGTATTTTGACACATTTAATGAATTTCACAAAATTTATAGGTTAATAGGTCATGTTATGGTTGGTTAGATGAATTTTTTTCTAAGTAATAATGCTCTTATGAATTTAGAAAAAATAAAATACCAAATAGTGTCAAAATTGACAAAAAATAGTTTTTAAAACAAATATTATATTATTAATTGATATTCTATTCCTAAAAATACAAGGTTCTGCCAAAAAAATTATATAATGATATTTTAATATTATTGAACCACTTTGGGTTTGCTTGGAAGTTTATAGTATGTTTATTAACCATATAATATAAAAATACAAAGAGACATGGTAAATGTCAAACAATTTCACTAAGAGTTAAATCTAAAAGATAAAGTTAATATAGTGACAAAAACCTGTATAAAACCTATTGGTCGAATGTTTCTTGACCCATAGCCACCTTATCCTTTAAAGAATTCATTTTGAAGCCATTATAAATCGAAAATGATTTTATTATAAAATAATACTTCTAGCTTTTCCTAAGGTGCCCCTCACCCCTGTTATAAAAGGGCACTCCCCCTTCTCTCTAATTCACACCTTTAAATCAATTTTTCTCGGCCAAATCCTGCCAAAATACCCTCTCAATTGTCCTCCCTTCATCTTAGAGGAATTACTTTAGTCATAAATCTAACCTAAGTAGCCCTTTTTATCGAATCAAAAGGAAGAACCCGAAGAGGAGGTAAATATTTCATCACCTCTTTCAAGTTCCTTTCTTCTTCCACTTCCTCTTTCTTTGTTGTTTCCATTATAAAATAATATATCCAGTAAATTATATATACTGTGATGTTATTATAAATATGGTAAAACCATATTAATTATTCTATCCATCCTTTTAATGATATGTCACCATACGTGCGTACGTACGGCTTACCATCTCCACGTCGTGGTGTAATTGTTATTCAATAAATTATTATTTGAATGAGAATAATAATGATGTGTAATTTATGTAAATAATAAATATAACATGATAATGATTCTGTATATATGATATACCATCCAATTATATATTATTCTAATATCAAAATAATGATATTGTCGCTCTTGCGTACGTACGGATTACCGTCTCCACAAACGCGATGAGATTCATTTCCAATCGTATCCATTCAAGACTAATTTTAATTAGATGATTAAAAATAAGGTTTAAAGATATAATATCATTCTTAATATGAATAAGATACATTCCATCCATAACAAATATGAATCACATAAAAAATAATATAAAGGAAAAAAAAAATTTAACACCTGAAATGACGATAATACTAAGATATTATTAACAAAGCAATGTTAAAAGATCATATATGATATCATATTAATGTATATGATTCTTGTATAAATTAGTAAATATTATTTCACCATTATACAAGATTTTAACCTACCCTTGATCAAGAAAAAGTATAAGGTAAGGTTTAATATCACAATCTCTTCATTATCTGAGGTTGTTTATATGTAATTATCTACTGAGACCTCTTTATCATCCACATCCATGTTTCTTAAAAATGTATTTAAAAACATTATTAATATTTTATAGAATATGAGTTAAATTAATTTATATCCTTGTTTTAATTTTATAAGATGTTTACAAATAAATCTTTCTGTCATTTTCCAAACAAGGTACATTATGACCTTTTTGACAAAATTAAGGTAAGAATGTTTTTTTAACTTATACGGAAGGTGCGGCTATTTTCCGCCATTATAACATCGTAAAAGCTTCCCTTACAAGATTATAAGAATATTTTCAAAATAAATGTTTTATTTTATAATTATAATACCTTTAAATGTTTTTGAAACAATAAGATATATTTCTTTAAAAAATATTTTGATTTCATCTATGTCAACATCCTTTGATGGATTTTAAACATATTTGAAGTTGATTTATTATGATACAAAACATCCATATTGTATTGAAGGTTTTGTGATATGTTTGAATGTGGATGTGTTATTTTTACACCATTCACGGTTTATGGATAAATTATTGATATTTTTTATTCTAGTTCTAATACAATTGTTTTTGTTATGTTTAAACCTTTTCATATGAGGAATACATTGGACTTAGTAAGTGATTGGTGGAGCCCGCTATAGCTCCTCGATGAATCGGTAGGTCTCATGAGACAAAATAGTTTATTGGAAAAAGTCCTTGAAAAAAATCTTATTTATATTCTTGTTACATGGCCTTGAATATGTGGTTATGAAAGTATAGCATTATGCATTCCATCATTATGAAAGTGACTATTGATATTTAATGTGATTATTCGATTAGTATAATATCCATGTGAGTAAGTATATGGAATTATTTTGATTTATATTTTCCATATTATGATGAAGTTTATGTTTTAAAGGCTTTTTTTAATTCTATACATTGCCTTAAATGTTATTGTTTATTTATGAATGTTTCTTCTATATTATTATCTTTACTGAGCATCTGAGCTCGCACCTTTCTATGTTTTATTTTTTCTAGGATGCGAATAATTATATTATGAATGACCTGCAGAGATAGTCTATGGGATCTCAGTGTTGTTTATTGAAACAATGTTGTTGTAGTTTTCCATTTTATGATGTAATGTAAACCTTAAGAATTTATCTAGTACTTGAAAGGCTACTAAACTAATCGGTATTTCAAGAATTGATCTTTTGTGATCATACCAATGTTATATAAAAATGAACCGACTCTGGGCTTCTGGGGTCGGGGTGTTACATAATTGATCTTTAAATGTTTTAAATGTGTAATGTTTGGGAATTATGAAAACTGATTCCCTAGGGGGAAATCTCATTAAGAGAATCAGAAAGGCTGTATGAGAAATTTTTATATTGATGATAATTAAGACACAATTAATAACATATGATATGGAAGAATTTTTGGGGAATAACATGAGAAATATTTTTTAATAGTGTAAGAAGGAAGAATAATGATTTATTGTTTATGTATTGGGATTCAAGAATAATGTTGTAGAAGTACTTTTATTATATTCTAGAATAATGAAACATCTAAGGATTGTTCCACTTTAGTTTTTCTGTAGGTATTTGATAGTATATTTTGAATGGTTTTTGTAATCATGAAAATTTATTTAGGTGGTAAGGTGATATATTTAGAGAACGCGTGATTAAGGGAAATATAACCCTTAATATGTGCATGATGTTGGGATAATAATGGGATAAGGAGATGTTTGATTATGATAATATAAATGTTCTAGTATTGATGACCTTGAAATTTATTATTAATATGATGATAATGTGTTTTATAGAATGGTTTTATATAATTTTTAGATTTAATGTATAATGAAATAGTTAATTTATAAAGAATAAATCATTTCACTAAGTTTTTATGGTAACACAAGTTATTACCACAATTCAAGTGATTACATGATAATGATGTTCACATGATTTGTGTGTCACAATTAATATCTACATCAATTTTTTCACGGGATTAATTATAAGTTGTTTTTTAAAATTTATCTACCTTCATTATAAAGTTTAGGATTTTAATATTTTGTAAGGTTCATAACGGTAACCATTTATGAAATTGTTTATGCTGAATTGTGGAATAGGTTTTAGTGATTAATATATTACTTAACCTTATGAATATTTCTGGGTATTGGATAACATGTGCTAACCATTTTTTATAATAATAACTTGAGATATAAGTAATGCCTTTTCATCCCATTATGGGTCTTATGATCAATTAGTTATTCATGCATTACAATTTCAACTTCATTTCTTAGAGTAATAAATGAAGTGGAAATTTATAAAGGCATAATCAAATAGTGATATTGAACTTATGAATTGAAATAAAGTATATATTCAAAAAAAAATTTTAAATAAAATTCTATCACATTATCATCATTTTAGATGATACCAATGACCTTTTTCAAACCTATTTGGTCTATGGTTTTGTGGTCATTAGCGATATCTGGACTAAGTTCTCTATCATTATACATCCGAACCCGATAGTTATAATTCTCTTACATTTCTATATATTCACTTTACACAAATTTTATCTTTTTAAGAATCTTAGTTTTGTGGTAAGATTCATATTTTATATTTCCACTTTTTAGAGGAAGTTTTATTAAACATTTTTACGATGTGGGTTTCCCATATTTTTTTTTTCAAATATCCACATTTTATTTTCGAAGTGAAATTTAAAATTGTGAGGAAACAATTTTCTGAAATTATCGATCATATCATGACAGTATATTATGAGTTGGAACTTCCATCTAATCTCTCTCAAGTTCATTATTTGTTCCATGTATCTCTCTTGAGGAAGTATATACTAGATCATTTACATGTATTAAACTCTAAGGTCATACCATTGTAGAAACATGCTTATTATAAAGATAAACCTATAGAGATTCTGGATTATAGATATAATGTTCTATGAAACAAGACCACTCACCTAGTAAATGTTTTGTGATGAAACCACTAATTTGAGGAAGCTATGTGGAAACATGAGGATGTGATGAGGTAGAGGTATCATCATTTGTTTATATCTAAGAAATGAGCTTCAAAGGATGAATTAATTTTAGGGTGGATTGAATGTAAAACACCAAGATTATATGGTATATATATTTTTTAAAATAAATTTAATCTCTTCATTAGCTTATGTTTCACGGAACACAAAGCATAAATGAACTCCAAAATATTATTATTTTAACACGACTAATTTAAATTAGCCATTAAATAGGTGGGTGTGAATAGGATTAAAAATATTATTAAATATATATGAATTTCATATTCAATATATTTTTATTTTTTTTCAGTATATAGACACATAATTTTTAGTAAAGTTATTTTTTCTTCAACTATATGTTTTCTTTAAAAAGGTTTATTTATTTATTTCAGTGAGAAAACAAATATAATTAATTTATAACACATATATAAAATGTAATTATTAAAATAATAAATAAATTATTCATCATTTTTGAAATTATCTATGGATTAATTTTTGATAATTTTCTGAAAATTTTAATTTTTTAGTGAATAGTAAAAAATATAAATATTTATAAAACTTACATTTTCTTTAAATTTAAAAGTAATTTTATAGTATTTAAATTGATATAAAATTAAATTAGTAGATTTGTAATTATATATAATCTAATTAATCACATATAAAAATATTTATACCTTATTCTAGTATAAGTCCATTTTTGGGATTAAAAAACACATTTTTCCAATAAAATTGTTTTTCTTTTCATTTTGATGGTTAAATTTTAAATTTAATTTTGAAAAATATGTTTTTAAAATTTTAAAAAATTAACTCTATATTTTTAATCAGGTGGTAAATATTATTTTACAAGTAAAATTTTCATTTTTAGGCCTAAATAAGATACCATCTTAAAAAAATATTTATTGTATTATATGTAAAATAATATATGGGCGTAAAGTTAAAAGGTAAAAGATTAAAATACCTAAAAACTAAAAACATTAAATTTGTGGTTAAAGTGTTTATAGAACTTAACTACACTTTACAACATCAATTATCATCCAAATTCATTTTAATTTATTCCACCCAAATGTGGTTGGATTTAAATATAAAATAATCATTATTTAATAACCTAAAACTTCCCCTCCCTAAGCATAAATACCACTCTTTGACATCCTATTTAGCCTAAAAATACGTTAATCTATAAAAATATATAAACAATACTATCCTCCCCACTCTCACAATGTTTAAATTCTACTATTATCACCCAACTACCAATTCCATGTTATTTTAGGGGCACTTCAAGAATGTGACATTCAAGAGGTAACTTTCTCAAACAACCTCTCTTAATTTATTTTATTTTTTAACCTTCTCTTCACCTCCTTCATCTATCAAATAACAATAAATCTATTATAATTTATAAACTTAAATTTTATATTACTAATGGAATATTTATATCCACCCCTTTTCTTTTCCCCTCTAATTAAAATAAATATAAACATTTCCCAAATTATGGTTGTTAACCATCTTTGTGGATAATTATTTTTTCATTTTCCATTACCACCTTCAAGGAGGGTCAAAAAATTAATATTTTAGTTAAATAATATTTTAAAACATATATTATAAATTATATCATTTTATGGAATTAATATATATATATATATATATATATTATACAAAATAAAATGAAACTAGTTCATTATAGTCAGAAAAACCACTACAATAAACTAAACATTTATCAAAACATTTAATCAAATGAATCATATTCATGTCAGAAATAGAAAGTATACATGGTACCATTTAAAATGATATAATTTCATGAATACCTTCTAATTTCACTTCTAGATTTTTATTTCCGACAATAAAATGTATAATTATACACAAATGAACTAAATATGAAAACCATGAAACAAACACATCTAGAACAAATAAAATAATGAAATATTATTGATGAAAAGGGTGTAAGATGTTATAAAAATATCATATAAGGTATTATAAATATTAGTGTTGCTCTAAAATTAATTAATAACATTCTTTAAACCTTTTTAAAAGAGGTTAAATTACAAAAAACGAAAGGGAATCATGAGGTAAGAGTTTCTCATCTCATTTTTACTTTTAGGAGATATGTGCCTTATTCACCATTATTTATTTTTTATGCTATATATACTACTGTTTGATATATAGTATCATTTATCTTATTATATTCATAGTATTTAATATTTCATTTGATAATTATTACTTTTATGGGGCATACAATCTGACTGATTACATAGTGGTATGAGATTTTGTAACTCAATTTCCATTCATTGGGTTAAACTTATAATTTATTGATTATGAAATTTTAACATTATGTGTGAGCTGAATTTTTATTATCTTATATTTTAGTTACACTTTATATATATATATATATATATATACAGTTGATATAGAAAATCAAATTCATTTTATTAGTGATCTCTTCAATATATCATATTTATAAGGGACTTTATTTTAAAAAACATATTTTAAAAGTTTACTTTAAAATTATCTTTTAAAATGTCCATATTTTCTAAATTTGATTCCAATTTTTTTTACCATTATATTGTGACATTTTAATTTTTTTATTCATGTTTTACATTTTAGAAAATGTTTTGAAATGATTATTTTTGTCATTTTCTAAATGTGGTTCTTTGTAATTTTTCCGAAAAAAATATGGAAATATTTTTTAACTTATATGAAATGAATGGATATTCCAACCATTATTAAGGCCTAATTTTTTGATGTTTCCTTAAATATTGGAAGTTATTTTTAAAATAAAATGTTTTCAATTTTAAATTTATGGCTCTTTAAAAAAAATAAATTAAAAATGTAAATGTTGTCTTTTTTCAAGACTTATTTCAAGTGATCTCTCAAAATTATTTTCCATCTAAGATAACATTATTTAATTATAATTATTATTTTATTGGGATATTATTCAATGATTATATCCTTATTTATTTTAAGTATATTTTATATATATGATGTCATGATAATTATGAAACCAATTTCTTTTCCATAGTTTATGCTATGATTAAATGATTATGAAAAATAATTTCTTTTCATGGGTTCTGATATGGTTAATGCAACACATATGCATGGATTACATTATTTTAAAGGTAGTACTTATATTTCTTCCCAATTCATTGGGTAATGATTTATATATCATGATATAAACAGGAATAGAATGGGGAGTGAACTTAGTTGGGTAAGATAGGACTGGAATGGGGAGTAAACATAGTTCAGTAAGACAGGACTGGAATATGGAGTGAACCCAATTAAATAATATAAGAGTGGAACCAGATGTGAAACTTGTTTAGTAATGTAATTTATCTACTCTGATATTCATGGGAGTCAACTATGACTACTACGATGCTTTGGTTGGTGAATCCATTCTAATATGATAGTCTTGTAAAAGATCCTTGACTACTAAATAGATGATTTTCTATTTTTATGTGTATTCCAAAATTTCATTTCTTATGTTTTTATTTCAAGGATTATGTTTTTTCATTATTTTAGGTTTCAGGTCTTATAAACTTATATGACTTATTTCATGACTCATGATTATGATATTTGATATATATGGTATAATTTTTAAATGTTATGTTCATGTTCAAATACCATTATGCTCATGTTATCTTTGATATCTCCATTGTTTTCCCATACAGAGCATCTGATCTCACCCTTTTTCTTATGTTTCCATTGCTAGGGTATAGAGAAACATTTTAAGTATGATATTTCAAAAATGTTTCTAGTTTTTAAGGAATAAGCGGGATAATATGTAGATGTTTTATGAACTACTTATATGTGTTTCCAAGTGTCCAAATACACTAAACCCATATAGTTCTAGAGATATTTTTCTATGTTGTATAATGAATATTTATCTATTTAAATGAAATATCTATGTATGAGAAGTATGGGTTATTATATTTAATCTTTCAATCAGTAAAAGAGTAAGAAAACCCTGATATGGGGGTCAATTAGGTAGTGATAGACTTATCAAATTTAAATACTTTTACATTTAATGTCTCACTAACCAGAACATATTTCGACCTATCAAACTTAAGGGTGACATGGATTCATATTGACTTATAATTTGATATGATTAAAATTTGTGATAAATATTTTTTAACATATGTTTTCTAGATAACATGATCTATTTTGGTGTTCATGGATAAAGTAAATATAGACACGGGGATCTACTTAGTTCAATCTCATAGGCATACAACCAAGGATCATGAAACAGTATTATTCCATGCACCAAAATCACTATTGAGATCACTAATCATCATAGGGGTCACTCTTTTTATAATTTTTAGGGTTATCTCAATCCTTTCACATTCTCATTTCCTTACAATAACTTAGAGTTGGTTCACTGTCACCCAAGGCTCACTATCATCTAATTGTCTCTACTTCTTTATCCTTTGTTAACTGCTCCAATAAGGATCCACACATAGTTTATAGACATGTATGTCACTTCACAACATCATATAACACATCTAAAAATTAGGATATATTATCTTTTATAGTCTTATTAATCTTATCCTTCAATTTTTATGAATTCCACCATCGAATCACATTCTTATCTACTTTCTATACTATGTCTGAAATAACATTCACATTTTTTTAGGTGTGGAAATCAGTCTCTTATTTGATGAGCCTTCAAAGGTTTTCAAATTATCTTCTTTATCCTTTGTTGAACTACATCAATTCCCTCTTCTTCCTCTCTAAAAATTGGTTCTTCAGTATTCTATTAGTTCCCACTATTATTTTCTAGAACATCCAAAGTTGTTTTTATAGATAAATCCTCCCTTTAATCTCAATCTAATTGTTGGGATTGGATATAATTTTCCAAGTATTTTCCCAATATTTCCATGTAAATAATGGTTTCATAATGTTCCATTTAATCTAAATTAATCACCATCAAATATGGGAAATAACTTTTTCTTTTAGTTTCTGATTGAATCTTCCATTTGATACAAAATGATTGGTTATTGCATGTTATGTAAATCTCCATTTCTTACATATTATTTTATTATTTTACTACAATTTGGTTTCTTCTACTAGATAATAGAATATGGATTAATCAAATTATGCATCGTGGGATTATTTTCTTTTTCCTGGAACCAGATCCCAGAAATCCATCAAGATTTCAATGCACCTATGATCTCTATATGACTATCTCATAACTCTCCCATAATCTAAGTCATGATATACTATATCATTGACTCACCAAATACCTCATGAAATAGCCTCCGACATAATAGCATAGCTTTTTATGATTCTTTATGAGGAATATAATAGTTTTGTGTGGTCATCTTTTATTCCTCAAGACTAAATCATATTCATCTATCAATGTAATGGACACCCCAAATTATCTTGTGGTAATAAAACATGTCACCAAATCTTATGAAAGGCCAAAAATATGTGGATTATTTGACTATGGTATGTCTTTAAAACTCAAAATACCACATCTGAAATTATTTCATAAATTTGATTATTTATAAAGATCCTTATGATATTTCCATTTCAAAATCATCTTTTGGTACTGACCCATTCCATAAACCCTTCACAACAGTGTTTACCAACATTGTAGCCTACCTTTACACACACATGTACAAAAATACACAAGTAATCACATACACACACTTTTATCCATCCAACATGGCTTTGTAAGTCCTAATCTCAATAACCATCTTTTTTGTAGGTTTCTAGGGTGATGTCCTTAAGTGGTATTTAACTAAATTTTTCATCCTCCAACCTTCATTATGGAGTAATAATCTTCTATAGAGTGGAATATTCTTATACTATTTCAAAATAACTCTAATAATTATTTAGAAATGGAACACCCATTAATGTTATGGCATGGATAAATCATTAAATAAAATTCTATTGTGTAGTTATTAGAGTTGAGGTGTTGGGTTTTCCATCATATATATTATCTTCATTATTCACCAATGGTTGATTCCTTCACCATTATTGATTATGTGAATCTATAATAATCCTCTAAGAATATCTAAATTACACAAGTCTTTTAAACAAACACCACTTTTTAATAATGGACACTTGATTCATCATCCACTTTTCTTAAAACCATTTGTCAATAAATACAACACAACCATTATAGATTCTAATAATATCCCAAAATAACTATTGGAAACCTCAAAATTTGCCAAAATGGTTACATTAATCTTTTAGGAATACTAAAAATAATAAACCTCATTTTCATAATCAGTTTTTTCATAATTCTCATCAACTATTTGTGGCTCAAACTCAATATATTTTTCACTACTCTATTTATTTTTTATTTCAATTTTTTCTTCATGAACTATTATACATGAAATATTATTTTTGAGGTGGTTTTAAATAATTTTCACAACATTATAGCCAAATACCTTGGGAAGTATTTTATTCCATAATTTTTAGTCTTTTACATCATATGTTTTCCCATGAATGATATCTTCCTTAGCACATTCATCAAATATTAATAGATTTAAATATTTTATTTTTACGACTAAAGGGATACCAAATACCATGAAATAAATCATCACAGTATTCTCTTTATACCAAATTCTATATGAGGTTGTATTTGAGTTTGGTCACACAAAAAAAGAAATGATTTTGAATATACACAACAATGTACACTGATTCTCTCCAAAATAACATTAATCTTTCAAATTTAGTAATCACTGTTATCCCCATTTCTAAAATTCTCATATTCATTATCTTAGTGAACCCATTATTTTTGGGTGTGTAAGGAGTGATATATTGATGTATAATTCCACACATTCAAATATAAGATACGAAATCATTTCTAGTGTAATCTTTCCCAATTTATGTAATTAATTTATAAATACCAATTAAAAACTATCTATGAACTTCTCTTATATAAACATTGATCATGCCCACTACCTATAGCTAATGCATCATAAATAACACTCTTTTCATTCATGTATAATCATCAATTAATGTGATATAATAAAATTCACCTAATGAGGATTTTTTTCTCATATTTCTATAGAAATTTGAGTGAATTTTTTTAGGGCAATTTATTGATTCTTACTCTACTCTATTTTGTGTTAAATTAAACATATTCCCCTTTTGATAGATTTTAAAAACTATAATATCATATCAACTTAATTGGGTAATATCTATTGAAAAAATTCATTAATATAATTTACATATATTCTTTTTCATATTGTGGAAAAGTAATCTATGAAAAGTATTATTTTATTCTATTCCACTTAGGTGGAAGGAATTGATAGGATCTCTAATAGGAAATAAATTACCTCTAGTTCTTTATCCTATTGTGATGTTTTTATATAGTCACTACATCACCAAAAATATCCTATGAAACCTTCTCTTCTATGAAATTATTGATCTTTTTTATGAAAATAATATTTTTTTATAAAGAATAATCCTTTATTTGTTTTGGTTTTTGAGATAATTGGATTCTTTTAAACTATCATTTTCTTGTTAATATAGGTTCTTCTTCTTTTAAAAAAAAATCTTAGTGCTTTTACTACATTTCACATTAACTAAATACTTCTTTATGGTAATTTCATCATCATCCCAATCATATTATTCAATATTATTAGGACACTTTAGAATATGGTTACCTACATTTACACTGAAAAAACATGCAAGTGTAAGTTCCCATTTAAGATATCCTTTTACATTTATTGATTTTAGGATATAAATGACATGAATTCATACAGTTCATATTCATTTTAACTATCCTCCATATTGATTTTCTTTATGGCCTTTAATTACACATCCTTATACTTATCTTTTTATATCTCCTAATTATCATTGTTTATCATCTCATATGTGGTAAGACTAATATGAAAACTCTCCAATGTAATCTACTTTGGATTTTTTCATAATTATAGAGACTTTTCAATTTTACTGGGGTGTAAATCATCTAAAGATGTGTTTTTGTGATATTTACATCATTGATGATTTATCTAAGATTGTGCATGTCATCCACAATCATATTCACCCAATAAAATAATGGGTCAATAGATTCATTATAGCATATATTCAAGTCCTCGTATTTTTTCCCTTGAACTAAAACATTATCTTATTTAACTTTTGAATTTCCTCTAAAGTTATTCAATAGTTATTCCCACATGTCATGCATGGATTTTTATGGAATTAATTTTGTATAGAATTTTTTGGACAGAGATCCCACTAAATAGTTTATTCCATTGGAATATACATCCAGTTCTCTTTATTCAGTATCTGATAAGGCCTCACTATCCATACTGAGTAAGATCCCATGCATCAATGTCGTATACACATTCATGCCTAAATATCAAAAGTAATTATGCTTCTAATTCTTCCATAGTTAGACGTTTTTCCATCAAAGATTGGAATTCCATTTTGATTAATAACTACCATGGAATAAACATAGAGATAGTCACTCAAATTTACATTTCACTCTTATGCTAGTTATTGGTCCCACTAGGTTATGTATCCTAAGAGGGTAGGTGAATCAGGTATGATATATTGAAACACTTAACCCTTTAGATCTCGTTTACTCATTAAAATGGACTCTCTTTTCTATATTTCTCATAAAAAAGTGTAAACTAAAGTGAAAATATGCACGCAACAAAGAAATTTTACCTGGTTCACAATTAACTGGGATAGAATTTGGATCATAAAATGGTGTTGTGTCGATAAGCTAAATAGAGTATAGCTTATTTCTATTAAAATGTTTATAGTAGTCTCATTATAAATCTTAGTTCACTACCAATAACACTTTGTAAGCTCACCACTATCTCAACTAAAGTGTGTGGACTACTCCTCCAAAAGATTCGTCTATTGATATCTTAAATCAATATTTTATTCACCTCATATAGTTGTGTCATTAAGCTCCACATTCATTCATATTATTAATATCAATTTACTATATAATTTCTAGGCAATTCCTTCTAGCTTATGAATCTTTCACCTTAACACAACCTTTGTACAACTTTAATTAAATTCCTAACATTCAATGAACTTAAAAAATTCATAAAAATCACTTGGTCATATAGACACAATTCTATTTTCTTTAAAAAAACTAATGTTTTCATAAATTATATATGAATGAAGCACCTTTTTACAACTATTACACAATTTTTGATCCCCAATATTCTAAAATTTTTATACCCTTCAAATGAGGTGGTTGAGGCAAATTTATAGGAATTCCCAAAATTCATGAAATTTTTTCACTCACCACTGACCTTATGTACAAAATTTTAGATTAAAAAACATCATGATTTTGAGCTATCCTTTATAAAACAACTCATGAGAATCATGAAACTTTCATATGTTTTAACTGGGTTCATGTAAATCTATCTACATCATAAAACTCCAAATTTCACATAATCACAAGACTTTTATGAAACAATATCCTTTCTATATTTCAATTAGGCATCCTCGAATCATCACATTCATGAAGCTTCATAAAACTTTGACACCTATTCACACAACTATTTCACTTCCCTAAAAAATCCTTCATTTTCTTTAAAAAACATTCTCCATCCCCAAAATATCAGACACCAAACATTTGGTGAAGACTAAAAAACATCACCACATTATCTGTTACTATAAATATTAAATTGTAGTGATTCAACCCACACATTTCAATTAATGGGTTATGATAGAATCACTAAAATTTAATACTTTTAATAAAAATAAGGTAGTGCCTAATTTTTCCACTCATGAAAATTATTTTCATAAATATAAGGAATCCCTTTATACTTTAAATGACTAAGAATATCTATGATGAGAAAAATCTTAGGTGAACATAGTTTTCATTGATACCACTTGTAGATCCCAGATTATTTAGGGTACTACTACGAGGGTGTTGAATTGGTAGTACCTGTTTTTCTTTTTAAAAATTATTTTTATTTAATTATACTCATATGACTAATTAAAGTCAAGATTCACTCCTTATAATCAACTCCACACCCCTATACATGAATATTAAAGTAATACAGCACAGATGATAATTTTACAAGGTTTCTCGTCAATATAAGATATTAATTTTTACTAGTTTAAACTATTGATAAATCATTGATTTTTCTATGACTATATAATTTCAGTGATTAAAAATACCTAAAAAATGATGCACAATGTTTTAGATTTTATCATTAATTTCTCTTTATGTTAATTTATTAGCCACATCCCACTTTTAAATACTTGGTATCATTTAATTAATAACTACATGTTCTTAAAAAATTATTCCTTTTCTCAAGAACTAATCAGAACATCAACAGATCATTGGATTCATGAATTTCAAGAAAAGTCCATATTATGAAAGAACATAAATGTCTTGGATAGATAAAAAAAGAAGCATTATGTCATTATTTCTTTACACATATTCTGAAAGATCTATTCATGCATGAGAACATGAAAACATGAAAACATGAACATAATAGAACACACCTTGATCAACATTAGTTGGATTTAGTTACCATGAACACCTCTAGAATATGAATTCTAAACAGATTGGTATTCTTTGGATTTACTCTCTTTGACACACTAGGATATCGTGATCTCTCTTAAAACTCTCAAACACCTATAATTTTCAATATTTTTCCATTTTATATTCTCTAGTGAATAATAAAAATATATTTCTATAATTATTAAAGAAATTCTCAACGATATTCAGGGAAAATGAGTTCCTAGATCAAAAAACATGATTTACTTTACTATAAAATCGATAATTAATAATTTCTAATTTTAAATTTGAAATAAACCGGAATACCAAAATAACATTCTCATTTTGATTATGGTAAACCAGTCATATCAAAAACTCCTAAAAAATAATTATAAATATCTCCATAAAAACATCCAAGTAATTTTCAGAGATTCAAATTCCATTCTCACTAACATGGAATGGTGTATTGGAACCCTCTCCCATATCATAGAGCACTTATATAAACACACAACACCACATTTTGTTTAATGCTACAAAACACATATTAAATCCAAATCCTTTCAAAATACTATATTGATTTATCTAATAAAAACAATACAAGAGAATATTCTAATTAAATATCCATAAATAAATGATCCTTATAATAATTTGGATCATCCTTATAGAGACTCATGAGTATTTATTATGTAGACTCAAAAATCATATCTACATAGACTAATTGATTCTTATGTACATTCATGTTTACACTAGCCAAACGATGCTTATTAGTCTTAAAAAGATTCTTATAGAATGACTCTTATGAAGATTCAGATATTTTTATACATAGGTAGACGTATGTATATATAGCACTGGATGATTCTTAAACCATGATATAAAGATTCTTACATAGATATAGAATGATGGTTACATGGATCAATATTTTTTATAATTTGTTTCACCTCATAACTAAAATATTATAATATACTTAGTTTTAATTATAATATTTTACACCAAAATACACATTTAATAAGAATATTTGAGTAAGACACCACTGGTTTGTGGTGAATCTGCTCCAAAACGGCCCAAAAAATCCCTCTATGTTTCTATTTCATGAGGTTATCTCCCTTTGTGATCAACTAAATCTCACAAATCTCTAAGGATGAGAATATCTTTCAGGAATGCACAACGTCTAGACTATAATATTCACTCTCAATGAATTTTATGTCACGGAGTTCTTTATGAACATGTGAAGGGTTAAAATTAATCTATGTTAAGCGACATTCAAACTCACGGATCCCTAGCCACTTGTGAAACTCATATATCTTCACAAAATCCTCCAATCATCGTGAAAACCACATCCCAATAAATAAACCCATGTTTCCAACATTTTAGTGTAATGATACCTTTTGATTTCAAAAAATATCTCACTACTTGTGAGCCATCTGACTTTATAAAAAAAATATAAAATAGATCACCCAAGATATCCCATCATTAGGAAACCACCTCTTATATTTTCTTAAGATCATCCACCCAAAGTGGAGATTACTTTTTCAATGGCCTATTCCCTTCACTAAAAAATAAGACCCTCTAAGTCAATTTAGGCTTCGTGAAGTATTAAACCTTTATAAAGCTCTCCCCTTGGGAATCAAAACATCACTCAATGGTAGGGTCACCCTATTTCGTGAATCCTACCCCTTCGAGAACCCCTGACCTCTGTAAGGACTCCAAGAATTGTGATACCATCCTTATTGAACCTCCAGTATTCTTGAAGCACCTAATTTGGTCCACTTCATTGTTATTCTCTTACGTTGACATCCCTTCAAGAATTTAGAGTTCCCAGGGGCCCTATACCAATCTAGGACCGGTTCATATACACCTTGAGTCCCCATGTGACCAGTGCCACCCAATATTGTATTTTCCCACTTCACTCCAAGTGTGTCTTGGGCCCCCAATATTTTTATTTCTTCTGAGAATAGGTACCCTATCCTCTTTACCTTCAAATCATACAGACCCTAATGTCGACCATGTGATTTTACACTCCTCTATGAAATTTCCAATTCCATATCCATCCTAGAGGCACATGAGACGTAGTCACATAAGCCCTAAGAGTGGGGATTGACCCCCTGCATGTTTGAGCTACTTTATTTAAAACATTCTATCTCCACATCCTAGTCTTAATATGTTAAACTACTTGAAAAAATCCTCATCACATGATATAAAATTTTAGCCTTAACCTTTTTGAAAAATAAAGGATTCCCCATGTATGATCATCATGGGATTCCACCCTCTCCCACCATAGGAAAAAATCTCCCATTCCTGGAAGCTTTTATGCCTAATCCCCACACCATCCATCATGGAGACTTTATTTTTCACATGATAATCCTTACCGAATGATGTTAAATTGAATGGATCGGTTTTATCACATGAACATAAACTATTGAATTAAATTATGTGGGTTTTATCCATATCCCTAAATAGGGTATGTGGGATACCGCTTTGAGATTCAATCTGAACAATGGTAAATTTAGGTTTTTCATCTCCCCTCTTAGGGATTCAACGATAGCACCACCTCATAGGGAGTTTGATCCACAATGGTACACTTAGGTCAAATATCTTCCCTCTTAGCGATGAACCTGTAGATCTTCTTCACAGGGAATCCAATCTTAACAAATTATAGTGTTCCCTCATAGGGATACACCTCTGGGATCTGCCTCTATGAGGTGTTCTGATCCAAAACATTGCATCTACCTCCTTGTATCATTCTTATCCATTGGTAAAAAATCCACCTATTACATATTTCCTCTTAATGAAACTTCTACTTGATCTACCTCCTTGAGAAATAATGATTAACCATTATATCTCTATAAGACATTAAACTCGTGCCTCAATCAATATGATCTTCCCCCATAGGATGTAGAACTTTTTAATTGAACCAAAATACCTATCCCATTAAATATAGATAGGATTCCTAAGGTAATAATCCTCAAAAAACATACCCCACAACATTAATTACCTCATTATTTACCTGATATGACTTGGGTTTCGTGGCTAAGATGCCTCATATGACATTACCTCCCAAGAAGAACATTTACTCATGACCAATGTGCCCAATTTCTAGACATGTGAATAGAATCCAACCATGAATACCCTTTTGAATGAAGGTTGAAACCCTGTCAAGAGAGAATCTATGTAACTAACTAGCATCAAAAAAAATATTTCAACAAGAATGATTTCCATGAACGTAATATAATAAATGAGGGAGAATTGGATGAGACAATGAGATCTAAGGAAGAATACATGGAAGGAGGAACAGACATCCCATAATCCCATTTCAATGAAATATCACACATCGCTAATGAAAGCAATAGAAATTGAATTCCTTTGGAATATGAGAATGCAAGGAAACAAAAATGAGCACTGTGTGCAACCCCGATGAAAGCGTTGAAAATAGAAATGGTTAACCCAATATGAAAACCTTATCATTCAACCATGGGGACTAATACCATAGGGGAATTAGTATATTAGCATGTCACCAGATTGAGACATCTGGCGCCAGATCCCACCACGAAAAGAGCGGGATGAGCATGAAACACAACTATGCATTAGGGATATTAGAATTGTGAATCCTTAGTCTATAGAATTTTAATCATGGAGTCATCTCCATATTCAGAATATTGGATGACATTGAGGAATTGGGAATCACTTTCCTTGTACCTATACTAATATTAGAATTTAAATTCCTTATAGGATTCATGCAACAGGAACTCAAAAACCCAGCACCCGTAAGTGCCAGGGCAAGAGGAACATTGATGTGGAAATCCCACATGACTCCACTTCCACCACATCCTCCACCTTGACTTTGTATATTGGGTTCCCACACTTTATTTCACACTGTGATATCATATAGATAAGGTTTATTGACACCCTCTTATCTTGGTATGTTCAGGGGGGTCATTATCACAAGGGATATGGCCTTCCAAGACCTGGATCCATTAGCACCTCATCGATGCCACCATCCTCGAGGGTAATGTAAGGGAAACCACCCCCCATTTAGACAATGAATCGCTTTGGGAGTCTCTCCCCAGAGAGATGTGATGAATAAATACCCTACACTGAGGAGCTATGAGATTTTTGAGTTGAACCATCAATGAAAATAACCTAGGATCCATCTAAGATGGCTTCACCAAGCCTCATCAACTTCAGTACTAACTATCCCCATAGGCCAAGGAGTAGGTTGACTTCTCCCTACTTTAATAGCCTGGGTTTAATGTACCCAATGCTAGTATCAAGGGAAAGCTCAAGATGATTCCCAACAAGGTGAATATTCTATGGCTCCATTGTCCCCTTCCACCACTAGCATATCCCACCAAATCCATGGAACTGGAAAATAGGGATCCATATTTTATTTATTAGGATAAAGACCCCAGCCACCTCATAAGCCTTCCAGGTTGACTCTTTTAATCACTGGAACCACTGACATCAATTATGTGCCAACTTGTGACATGGAGAATCAAACCATAGTTTCTCTACACATGGTCATAAACCCAAGTAAAGGTCATACCCTCACTTCCAACAATCAACATGGATGTCCTCTTCATGTCTTCATTAGTGATAATCATAGGGTCTCCCAACTCAAAAACCAACACAAGTAGAGTTCCTCCCCACCTCATCAATATCCAAATAAAAGGTTATCCCCTCTCTTTTAAAAACTAGTACGGAGGTCCTCCCTATTCTCCCACTTCTCAACTTGGTGATCCTACCTATGTCTTTACCAACCAACATGAAGGACCTCCCTATGTTCCTACCAACTAGAGTGTTGGTCCTCCCCACTACATCATCATTCAAGGAATAGGTCATCCCCATACAAAAAATATTCAACATATAATCCCTTCATTTGTCCAAACCAACCAAATAAAAGGTAATATTGGTGTTATAACCAACCAGAATGGAGGTCCTCCCCATGCCAATTGAGTCTACACCCAAACATTCGATGTATGTAGTAGGATACCGGTAGTAAAAGTTGTATATCCTGGATTATAATGTCCACAGGATCCCCTATCCATCTGTAGGTGCATGCTAGTGAAGGAAGAGATGTCCCCCTTCCAGGTGATCACAATGCATCCATATTCATCACCAATAGTCTCCCACCTCTCTAAATATACACAAGACATGAGTGATATGTTTGTATTTTTAATTTATCTTTCACATGGTGAGCACTTTACGGAGGTCTAGATGAGTACTACCACCCTTGTACATGAAGAGGTGATGAATTATTCATTCTATAGGGATGTGATGATGCAGAAGGAACCACCTATGAGAGGCGTCCCAACATGAAGTGAACATTTCACTCATACAGTGACTCCTCTCCCAATAAATCAGCCACAAAACTGATCAACATCAGTGTCACCACCCATATCTCGAAAAATTATGATCTAAGATCATTCCAACTAATATTAGGACCCTTCTTCTAAGAAAGTGGTCATGTGGGAGGTTCTAGCCACTGACCAGCTGACCATGGGGTTTTGGCCACCTTCAACTCCAAAAATTAACACCCCAAATTCCTTTACAGAGGTCTAGGTCATTTGTTTCTACCAGATAATCTTGTCAATGATCCACCACCTATACGATTGTCAGTTGGCCTATCCAGAAATCCATGATAAACTTAATTCTATCGATTAAAAGTTCCAAATGGTTGAGATCATGTTAATTTTGGTGGCTCAGTTTCCTTCTTCATTCAGTTACCACTAGAATCTTTAATGGACTTGCATCAAGAGTCACATATTTCTCCACTGAGTAATGGAGGAAGAGTATCTTAATGTAGAGATAAGAGGTTGGGTATAGTACACTACCCACCACATCATCCCTGTCTTTTGAAAAACTAGCCTATCTACCAATGATGAAGGTAAACCTATGGTTACTACTATGGTAAATATTTTAATTCCTAATTATCTAGAGTTTTAGGGGAATAAGGAAATTATCCCAGAGCATGATAGGGAAAACCCACCTCAAGAGTTGGAATAATACTAGGAAGAACCTTTGATGGGTATCCTCACTCATTAGAAGAGGTAGGCACTAGGCCTCGGGTATCCCTCTAATGAGACATTATTTCCTACCCATTGGCATCTCCTCAAGTGAAAATAGTATTCCAAACACTCTAATTCATTCATGTCTCCACTAAAAAAAGAGGAAGAGACCATGGTAGTCGCCTTGCTCTAGAAACATGGAGAGAATAAGAGGCACATCACTGATCTCATTTCTGATCATTGTCTAGGTTTTGGAAATGCCCTAATAGATCCTATATCTTCTATATCTAGGAACGAAGTCCTTTTCTAAATTTTCCCATTTGAGATCAATAACCCTATCTATATAGGTATATTATAGGTAAGCTTTCATGGAAATTGACTCAAGTATGAGTCTCCAAATCCTCATGAGCATCGTAATTATCCTCCTTGGGATCCAAGTTCTTCCGCTATACAATTTGATGAGCCTACTCATAAAATTGATGATCATACCAACACATTTCTAGTTATGGACCCTCATCAAGATAGAGACCCTCTTCGAGATGACTTGATATCACCTCTCACCACTCACCTTGAGGCCCAGGAAACACGACATATGGTAATCATGCCTGACATAATTCCATACTCTGTATGGTAGACAATATCCGAACACCCTCAAAAGTTCATAAATCATAGATTCTCCACATTCAAAAGTATGGTTGACCCACTACAACACCTGGAACACTTCAAATCAATGTGTGGATCCATTTTGGGAACCCCATAAAAGGAAGATGCTGCCAATATCTGGTATTTTTTTCATATGCTGGAAGTACTTGTGTTCTTCAGGTACATCCAGTAACCCATAGGGTCTATTGTAGTTTGGTAAGACCTTTTCAAATAGTTCCTCTACCTGTTCATCTCCACCACACACAAGATAAGTATTTTTGACTTATTCAAGTGCAAGAAAAGTCATCATGAGTGAGTTTTATAATTTTCTCCCAATGAAAATGCCTCAAATACTCACACAACATTTCAGTAACTCAAGATAATCTTCTAATAATGTTTGTGGGTAATTTCAAGACTGAGCTGGTCCATACCCTCATCACTAAGAACATTCTAGGAGGATTCAAGAGTTTTTTGAAAATTCCCAGCATCTGGAAGAAGCCTTGCATCAAACATGATGGTTGTGCGAATTTCCTACTCTCTCCCCCATGATGAGGTATTATAAAGAAGAAACTTCCACCATAGTATAGGTAGAGACCCCTGACCTGATATAGATTTTTTCCCCTTTTACATTAGAGCATCACTGAATGCATCCATATCAAGTGTAGCCTCATTTAGTACAGCACAATAAGTAACTGGGTCAACAAGTGAAGATAACTAGAAAATCAAATATAGCTCCAACCCCTCATCAAGGCCAGGCTCCAATAGTTCCCTTTCCATAAATACTAGACCTATTATTTCAAGTATTCATAGTTCCCTCATTATTTCATTTATGCACTAAAAAATAGAAATTTAAAGCTTCTAGAGTTCCAAAATCATTAGGAAGATGGATTCTATTACCTCACTAACCATTTCATGTGCCAAAAGATGCTCGGACATACCATCATTTAATGTTATGTCTTCAAGGATTTGATCCACAACTAAGTATATCATGGTTTGGTCAAGTTGGGAGAATTTTCAATGCAATTTACACATATATTCACTGACCCCAACAACGAAAATGAGGGTTCAAGTGAATGGATGCATGATTCTAACCACAGGATGTATAAATATGATGATTGGTTGTCTTGAAAGGTAGTTTCCCACTCCCCTAGTGTCATCCATGCCCTCTTAGGTAGAACAGAACCTCATGTGGTTGTTATACCTTTCCCATAATCTACTTATGAATCTCTATCATAGCCCTCCATATCATGGTAGAATGGACTTTGACAACACATGGGAAATCAGATTCCCCTACTAGTTCTAAATCCATATTTCACTACCAGTGATTTCATGCCTCCTGGGATGGGAACCAAACCCAGGATCTTCCTTTCACATGATGAATTCCCTGATGACAAGGAGTACACTTGAATAAATGTCATCGAGATAGTATACCACTTTACAATGACCAAAAGTGAGGAATAACATGTAAACTCACCAGGTGCCTCTAGACAATGATGCCATAGGGAAATATGATGGAATAAAAGACACCGTGATGCTCAAGAAAATGCCTCAAACTGATCCATGTATTCTACCAAGACTAGATATTATGGTTTTTTTGTAGAGATAAGAAGGAACATCCCTCTCATTATGCTCTGTTAGGTACACCTATGTATTTGACTATGATAGTTGAATGAGTAGATTAATTGTGATTATACTATGATCAATAGCATCCAACCTGATCCAAGCCTCATCCAACCAGCAATCATCCATTAGTGGTTCACAATAGTCCAGCCAGTCTGTAGAAGAATGTTTCCAACACAATATAGAACCCATTGGCATAGATAGAAACATTTTCCCCTTACAAAGATCCACCAACTTTGGGAAAAAACATTCTTCTGACATGGAAGTACAATGTTTTGAATCACCTCACAGACATACCCAAAAGAATATTTACCCTCCTCTCCATTTTTTTATCAAAATAAATGTCCTAGGCCCTTGAGAAAACCTTGGAATTTATTATCCAATTTAAATCCAAGGTATTTTCCATAGAGGCCTACTTTGAAAAAAGCGGATGAGTAGGGGGAATGCCAAGACATCATCTCATTATTTGAAGAAATGAGGGAGAACTCATGTAGGGGAACATACACACACTGTACATCATAGGTTATATCAATGTAATAGAGATCCACTGCTAACTAGTGGAAATGGGTTTTGGGATCAACCCCAACCTAACTTGGATTCTCCAAAAGTTGGGACTGACTGAGGGAGACCTAACTGTATCCAATCTAACAATTAAAGTCTATGACAAGAGCGAGTAGAAACCATGTAGAAAGGTTCTATTAAAGACCCATTTTGGAGTCTTGATACTAAGAAATGAATTCAGGGTAGTCTCACTTGATACCTCCTATAACGTGTTGTTGGTATAGACATAGATTTATTTTCATGTGGAAATCCACTCCTCATATCACTAGTGCCTAAAGTACTTCCTAAATGGCCAATTATGTGTACTCTCGAGTGATGCATCTCTATTCGAATCATGCGAAGCCTACTATTTAGATGTATACTACTATAAAATAGATTTGAAGGATGTTCATATCAATAGGGTAGAGTTCACCAATGATATAACTAATGTATCATACTTTTATAATGATTTTATTATCTTTATTCATCGGATAGAACCCACAATTATGTACCTATGAGGTTTTTTTGGTTCTCCAAGAAAATGGGTTTCATCATCACAAAAAATAAATAAATTTCATCAGATTTTCTCATACTCCTACACTGGATAGGATTGGGTGATACCAGACACCCCTACTCATGTTATATATCAAGTGGTTTTCCATACAGACACCATTTCACGACATTCCTACATGTTCCAAAAAGAAAGGTTAAATTGACAGAATACAAATTGTTGCTATTTATTTGATATCAAGAATGGAACTCGCAATTGGTGGCCATATGGAATTAGATCAATAGTCTCTTTAATGATAGTTTCAGCAGATAAATAACCCCATGAAATAATTTTTTACCCTCCCAATCAGAAACCGATGCTTTTACTGAGACATATGTTCTTTATGAAATACCTTTTTCTTACCAATTCTCATGTAAAATATGAATAATATGATTTGGAACATAACCACCTCCATTTTAATAGGGTGTATCCACAACTATTGAGGATGTAATTTAATTGAATCTTTTTATTGAGTAAGATCTAAGTTAAAAGCTAATCAGTGCATCCATTTCTCTAAAAGAGAATAGATAATGCTGAACATTTTTTTTGTATTTTCAAATAAATCACTTTATGGGTGAGTGAGAACCTAACAAAAATCACTTTTAGGCTAAGTGAGAACCAAAACAAGAAGAACAAGAAATAAAGAAGCATGTACCAGGGGATCCACTATTGTAAACATGTGATAGAACCAACCCAAAACACCAAAACAAAGGCAAAATAGACCAGTCAAGGATCCCAATCCAATATCAGGCCCACACCAAAAGAAGGTAAAATCGAAGGAACATGTCAAGAACCACCCATCCCCACATGATCCCGTGTCACCCATAAACCTACATGATCAAGCACATCACCTCAAAGCCATCAATGAACCATACCCACCATCCACCAAGATCAGAGCTTCCAGTATCAGATCCACGAACACCATCCCAATTTTTCAATGAATCCTTCGAACCATTCCATAGTGGGGGCATGCACAAGGGGCAATGTGAAAAGATCACAGGAGAATCAGATAATGGAGGAGCCAGCCCCTTAGGTCTCCGTCCACCATCTAGGTATCCTATTGAGTCATCAGGTATCAAAGATCCTCACATAAAGATACACCATTACCATGGTGTTGTGGTTGAGGCTGAGATTCATGAGCTTATCAAATAAAATTCCATTAGGGAAGTACAATACCCTATATGGATAGCTAACATCATCCTAATATGGAAGAATAATAGGAAGATTAAGTTTTTTATCGACTTCTGAGACCTCAACCACCATTATCTGAATATTGATTTTCCCCTTCGGATGACAGGCCTATTTATTGATGCTATAGTTAGGTTCTAGGACCTCTCCTTTATAGATATATACATTAGATACAACTAGGATTTGATGTCCCATAAGGATGAGGAATCCACCGCCTTCATTTCTCCATAATGGATTTTCTACTATCAGGTGATTACTTTCATCTTGAGTAATACAGAATTCACATATTATCAGGATATGCACCACAAATTTAAACTAATTCTCATTACAATGGTGTAATTATATGTGGATAACTTGGTGGTCAAATCTCACTAGTGATAGGACTATGTCAAATACCTTTAGAGAGTTTTTGACTTCTTTAGTTCCCGATATTTGAAGATGAACCCACTAAAGTGTTTATTCAGGGGTACAGCCTAGAAGTTTATTAGATTCTTTATAAGATACATAGGCATAGAGATCAACCTAGAGAAGATCAAGTTCATAAGCCAAATACATACACTAATAAACCTCCATGAGCTGCGAGGCCTCCAAGACCACATAGCCAACGTACACTGATTTATTAAAATTTTGGAAAAAAAGTGTATGAAATTTTTTAGGTTCATTAAGAAAGTATCATTTACCATGGGTAATAGGATTTTCATACTATGTTTAATGAAATCAAGAAGTATTTTCTACAACCCCCGTTTTTAATTCCACCCATCTCAGGGAACACATTATTCCTCTTTGTGACCACCCTTGAATGGTCCCACAATGCCCTTATTTCCCCAAATAACATTAAGTTCAAAGAAAATAGTTAATAGTATCTCAGTTACGTGTTCTTCTAAACGTAGACCAGATACTCCCATATTAAGAACAACTACCTTCTTCAAGTTTTTTAGTGAAAAAGTTTGAAAATTACCTGTAATATCATAAGATACATATGGTGTCCTGGGTGGACCTACTAAATTATATCCTGAATCACTCCATTCTAATGGGATTATTTGAATTATGGGAAGTGATCCTACAAATATTCGATATAAAATACCTATTGTCAAAAGCCATCAAGGTTCCGACATTGGCAGATTTTATGTCCGCCAATATGACCCCTGAAGAACTGACCCTAGATGTTGATTTTCTAGATGAGGCTATCCATTGAGATTATTAGGTTGTTCTATGATGGGATATTCCTTTTGATGGTGCCTTCCAATGCCTGATTGGTATAATTATCAACAATCCCAAACTCAATCGAGTATGAATGGGGATAATTTTCATCACTACTACATAGTCTTTCATGACATACAAGGTCTCATTGTTATAAGTATAAACCAAAAATGAGGTACTGAATCAGTATCTCATTACTGGTCTCAATCTGGGCCTCAAGATTGATATCCCTACCTACATGTGGAGTGGTATTCCAAGACTGTCATCAAATAGAATAATAGTGACTATATCATCATAAATCTAGAGCTTGTGCCCCAACTAGAGCACACATGTTAGCTGATGGACCATTTTTCTTCATATCTTTAATTAACTCATGTCCCTTAGTCATTGAATGTTCATGCCGATACATTGGCCAATTTAGTCGCATCTCTTATAGAACCCGACCAGGATGACGTGGTTATTCAAGTGTCACATTAGAGGGTCATTGATCCTATCATTTAATATTTTGATGATGAGAAATAGGTAACCCAAATGGATTTAAGTTCTTCTTCTTCCAGGCCCTCGGGTTCCACCAAAGTATATTTAAAACTTAATTTGACATATCATTTCATTGATTATATCTAGTATATAATTCTCTCATCATATCGTGCTGATAGTGAGTAAATTTATTGGCGTATAGTGTATTTATCACTCTCATGTAGGCCTATCCTTGAATAAAATATCAAAATACTTGGTTTTATAGGGCTATACTCCATTACATTAAAGTAGATGATATCCCTTAGGTTATGAAAGAATTCCATGTCGGGTCTTGTGGTGCCTATCAGGTAGGATTGAAACTCTCCCACAAGATTTGGAGACTGGGATACTTTTAGATCCCATGGTCCAAGACTATATCTAGTTTTCCAAGAGGTATCATACATTTCAGATCGATTCCAACATTGTGCATCGACCACCAGAGCTACTCTACACCACCAAGTATTCTTATCCCATTGCAGTATGGGAAATCGATGTTTTCAGACCATACCCACTAGAAACATCTCATCCATGATGTTTCATTCTATCTATGACAAATTTCTTCTCCAAGAGGTAAGAAGCTATTCCACTCAAGGAAATAAAGTCCCAATCGGTGATTAAGTTTGTGAGATCCCACATCCCCCACCAATTTAAAGTTACTCATGAAATTCTCATTGAGAACAGAACCAACTTATGGGTTGATGATATGAAAAAAAATTATGTCAAGTAGAGCAGTTGTCCATACCATACTTCCCACTACGACACACTAGAAAATGGATAGATCATGAAATTCCACAAGATGCTCTATAAAATTCATCAAAATATGGTGGTATAGAACAAGAAGAGTTGGTTGGGAAATATCCCCAATGACCTCTGAGGATATAGTACAACAACACATAATTCCACTCAGGTGACCCTGTATTCCCTTATGTATAGAATAGAGGAAGTTATTCCAATTTTGGTTCATTTTTCATTTCTTTTAATAGCTATATATGAATAGAAGACACCGGATAAATTTTCCAAATATCATCTACCTAAGTTGGAAGCCCTCGAAGATAACATTTCTAGACCTTGAAAAATATAAAGAGGTTCTAGAATAGGATAGAGAGAGTGTTCAATAAGGAATTTCACCTTTACTCCTTCCTCTAGGGTAAAAAGTTGTTGTCTTTTAGAATATCACTAATAACCAGAAAAAATCCACCAAAGTTGGAGCCCAAGTGGGAATGGCCTTACATAATTCATAAGGTCTATTTCAATGGGGAAAATACTCTTTGATCACCTTGAAAGGAGAGTGTATCACACTTCCCACTAATTCCAATTTTCACTAGAAATACTTCAAGTAAATATAGACAAGGGTCTAATCTCTATGACCATAAACTATGAGACCAAGTATAATAATTAAAACATTAAACTATGTGAAAGTTTTATCAAGAATTTCATGTGTGGAATTGGGCCTCCTTGGCCCTCAATTCACATTTGGTTTGTCACTTTGTATTTCTACACATATCCATTTGATATGATCACCAATGGTCCAAACTCTATGACCTTAAACTAACAAACCATGGTCTAAAATTTAAGAACATAAATTGATAGCTACCATATGGTCCATGAAACATGACATTAAGCTTCTTGGAATAGTCAATAATTATAAACTTAATCTATTTTTTCCACTATAATATGAGTTGTATGACTTTAAACTAAAATATGGACATCCTAAATACATAATGTTCAACTCTGGCCTAACCTCATATAAAACTCAAATTCCTCTTAAATCATAAATACGATATGATGCTAACCCCAAATAAAATGGTGATTCATTATATGTTAAGTATAGGATGGTCAAAAAACCTTACCTCATTCCCCGGACATGGGATTCCTCATGAAAAATATGGGATGATTCAAATCCCTTGATAGATAGCATTTTCCCCCATCATTGTTGGTATTCTACTACATCATGTTCCATAACTACGTGTGGATTTATTCCCATCCTCATGGGATATGTAGTGTTACCTGGACTTTCTACCTCTAGGACCAACCAAAAATTTATCAATCATTTAGCTCCTTATCCCATTTTTAGTCTGAGCATTATAACCCTAAACTGCATGCAATTCATCTCAAGGTGTGAACATGGTATACAGTCATCTTTGTATCCTTTTATGTTGAGTATTTCCCCTTCCATTCCATATAGAAACCCTTGATATCAACATATCCTCAATCCATGCATCATAAATTTAAATTGTTTTCAACTTTTCCCTTGGTACAAGCATTACAACCAAAAACTATGTGTCATTTTCTTCCTGGTACTTGTGGAGTACATGATCCTACTTTAACTAATATCACATTGGGATTTACATTTTTCTCCACACATATACACTTAGAACAAATATTTCTTCCATATTCCAGGCATCGTTACGTTAAATTGATTTACCCAACTCTAGGAAACATGACATTAAACTATTTTCAATGGTCTAGAACAAATAACATTAAAATTCCGGTGACCAGCTTTAGAATCACTTCATGTGGTTCAGGGCCTCCATTTACATCTTTCTACATTGAGTCATAAATCTTTCACCATATGAAAATCCTCAAATCCCCCTCCCCATGGTCTAAGAATTATGACCATAAATTGTGTGTGTTCACCCCGCTTTCTCATGGTTCTCTTCATCACTACTGTTCCAATAGACCCATGCCTCCACCTTTTTCTAGAACTATGTTTCATTTGATTCCCAACCTAATGGTATATGTAGTTAATCCTAGCCTTTTATTATCCAAAAAATAGCTGCACAAAACCCTCCATTACTTATGGTTCTATCACCCCGAAAATGTATCGTGGACCTCCATTTAGGTATTAGCCCCATTAATTTACATGGGTCCATTAATAGGTCAATAATCCCTCATAGCCCTATTTGAGGAAGAAAGGAATAGGAAACTTAATGTGTAAGCCCCACCAGTCTCCTCTGCACAATATGTTAAACTATGTTTTTAACATATGTAAATTTGGGTGCATCATATCCTCCTATGAGAAGATTCAGTATCCTTATTCTAGAGGGTAACCCACTTTCGGTGTTGATAATCTACCATTCCATGTACAATAACTATATGTATCTTCATTTCCATAATCATGGGATCCTTAGTGATTCCCAGATAATAAATCCTAGTCCCATCCCTTTCATCAAATCGTTATGGGGTCCTATCTTCCCCAATGGTATGATGTTGAATTATGAGATAGTTTGTCAAGTTTTATGTGGTAGAGGGAACTTTTGACCATTAATTTGCATCGGTTTGTCACTCTTCCATTCCATATAATCCTCCTTGAGACACCCATTCACCCCTATAGTTCAAGTTCTGTGACTATAAACCGGTAAGTATCCTAGTTCTTGTTGGGCATATTTAAAATACCATGACTAATGTCTTAAATGCATGACATTAATTTTCATCCTTAACATGTACTAAGAATACAGGATGCCTCATACAATGAGTATGACAAGGTGATTTACCCCATCTAAAATAAATATTCCTCATATTATAAGTATGGGATGGATCGCACATTAAATTGTATAAAACCGGGATGTCTTCAAATGTGAGATGATTTGATATCCTTTCCATAGAGTATTTCACTATACCAATGTCATTCTCCCACCACTCTATGTCTCAAAACTATTTTTATCTTGATTCCCATCCTCATGGGTTACATGGTGATGCCTGGATATTCTAACTTAGGTCTATCTCATCTATCAACTAATTTCTATAACATTCCTCAATTTTTCTTCAGCAATTCACACTTTTCATGATTATGATAACTACCATCCACACAATTTTAATAGTATCCCTAACGGTAATAGTGTCTATCCACACTAGATAACCAACTATCATGGGATCACACCATTATGGATCTTCAAAAGAAAATAGCAGACCCCATGTTTCAAATTTTTTCAATGGTTATTATGACATTTGTTCGCCTCATTTCTAATTGACATGGTTGCAGAACCTATTTTTCGAACTTGTATAGTATTTTTTCCCCATATTTCATTAACTACCCTATTTTTATATCCCACTATAGGAAGTAATAATCAGTCTCATGGGATTTTTTAGGCACTTCTTCCCCTCATTGTTTTCTCCCCTATGAGAAAAGTAACTTCAAACTGTTTATTATTTACTACACTAGGCATGGCTCACATGGTCTTAGGGGTCAGGATGGGGTTTCCCCAAATCAAGGTTATTACATGCGAGCACCAATGGTCTAAACTATATGACCTTAAACTAAGAGTCCAATTCCAAGCGTTATGACTCTAACATTTTTACATTTCTTTTAAAGAATGTGTTTTTTATAGTTGGGTCTTATTATAGCCAATTTAATATAGAGTTTTCTAACTCTCCTCACTAATCATATACATTCATGTTGCTCCCTGATCCATGCATTATGAACATAAACCATTTTCCCTTGTTCCAAACTCTATAACCTTAAACTGAGATCCCAAGTTCAAGATTAGTGACTTTAAACATTGTGTGAATCATTTTTAGAATATGTTTCACCATTTTGGTCATACTTTTACCTCTTTCACATTGGGTTTTCAAACATTAATTCTATGCATGACCGTCTAGGATACCCACTATAGGTACAAGATTTAAAAAATTAAACAGAAATACATAGTCCAAACATCACAACCCTAAACTATGTGAATGTTTTCCCTGGGAATTATTTTGGGTGGAATTGTTCCCTCTTTATCCATCCATTCACATTTGGTTTTTCACTTCACAGCATTACACATACCTTTTTAGAACACTTTTCTAATGGTTTTAACATCAAGACCTTAAATTGTGTGCAAATTTACCTAGATTCTTCTCAGTGTAGAGTCTTATTGGATCCCATTTTCCCTATGGGGACCTATAGGGAGTACCCCCACCATTTTATCATCTTATTCCTTTAGACACATTGGATGATCAGATACCATTCATGTCGGCTGACACATCTTTTCATGTGATGTTGAACTATAACCCTATCTCATGGAATGGAAATGATATTCCATCTTGACCTGACATGAGTAAGAAATGATGGTAATATCAGTGCATAATCCATGAATACCATATCCTAACCACATAATATTAAACTATGTGTTACATCATCCTCACTATATGACGTTATACTCTATGTCAAATTTCCTCATTGTACAACATTAAACTGCATGTCTATTATCTCTATTGCACAATGTAAAATTAACAATCATATTAGTCCCTCACCCAAGAATCCATTTCCTTTGGTTATGGTAATCGAACACATCATTCATGTTCATTGAATGTCATCCAGAGATACTCCCACTATAATATGAGTTTGACCTTTGATCAGGCTGATATTCTCACCCTAATTTTCACCAAGTCATGGTGGTGTAGTTTTGGGAGTGTTAGAATCCATTCGAACATTCCTTCAAATCATCTCCACAGTTTGTATGCCCCTTATTTAGAACCCCATCCTCCTCCTCATACGTGTATGCTCCCTAAAGGAAATTTTTTCAGGCCACACTATCTTAAATACCCTCCTGGTCCAACACCATTAAGAAATATGGATCTAATTCTGAGATAGGTCACGTGTTTCGAACATGTTTAGTTGTTAACCACCATTTTTTGTACCCACTCCTAGTTAAATAATATGGATGTTTTGTTTCAAAAATGGTCATTATTAATCCTATATCACCATTCCACTACCCTTGCATTCCATATTTTGATTTTCGTGATTCACACTCCCCATTACCCTTTGTTCGAGTAGAATTAAACACCCCTAAAGTAACCCCATTTTTGAACTAGCGCACTTTAGAAAACAAAGTCTTTTGTTCAAAGAGACTCATTCTCCAGCCATATCCCCTATCCACCCAAACACACTAAATTTTCAGCCATAAAATTCATACCATGAGTGATCAATTATTATGAGAGACACTCATATTATTTAAGAATCACATGGTAATCCATTTTTCTCACACTGATTTTGACTCACATGAGCTTAGGGATAGCTCATTGGTTATTTCATGAGTATTTTTAGAGTGTGATGAAAATTAAAAAGAAACATATTCAGGAATGATAAAGTTTAAAATAAACAAGACAAGGTTTCTTATATTCATTTTTATATTGGAGCCTCTCCTTTTCAAAACTCTCTTGAAGATCAACCCCAGCGATCGAGCACTATAGCTCACCCAACCTCTTCTAAGATGCCACCGGGGTCTGATGCCACTCCACTGGGTCTTCTTTCTCTTAGTTAAGTGTATGGAGAACTTTTTCGGTCTTTATCATCATCTGTTTCTTCTTTTAAAGGAACATAGATACCAAGGATGTCACATCCACCACCTTGGCCTCCACTATAGATAGTTGGGCTATAAAATGATTTAAAATCTCAACATGAGAATATTTCACAGTTTCATTCTCTTATACCATCCCTTCTAGGTGGGAGTTCTCTCATTAATCTTCCTCAAGTTCCCTATAACCCTTGGTTTATGCATCCTCTAGGTTAAGTCAATCACCATCCATTCATTATGTTCTTTCTTTATAAAAATGTCATGAGCCATCACATGAAGATTGTTGTAGTCCACCCCACTAGTCCCCAGGATGACAATATAGTGGTGGAGATACCCTACCTTATATTGTCGATTGGCTATCTGGGTGCGGGTGGTGAAGTTCAGAACATACCTCCACACCTTATGATGAATGATTTGTTTCTCCTTAGTAGCCTCTGAGCCATAATCCTAAAATATTTTGGGTTTTATAGGATCGTATGGAAGAAATAAAACTACTAACATAGTGTTTGGATCATCTACCGATATGTACTTGGACATGAGAGGATCAAAATATATCCCTAGGACTATGAATAGATCCTTTCCATCCTCTTCATGGGTAGAAAAATCATCTTCTTACCTCTATGGAAACTATGAGGTGGATGCAACTTCCCAAATATCCTCAGCCTCACTACTGGTGGCGCGAATACATCGTCGTCTCTCATAGATACCAACAATGTAAATTCTATAGGAATCATATCCAAAGAAAACTCCCCATCCACTTTGTATATTGGATAAATTTTCACATCCTCTATTGGGGCTTCATCTCTAACAGCCACCTCTGAGGGAGCCTCTATGATTGGCTCCACCAACACTAATCCTTCATTCAACCATTTCTTACGCCCTGCATCGGCCCCCTTCATTTAGGGAATAGTGTAAATGGTCCCCTCCAATGGCACTTCCATGGTTGGTCCAACCTTAGAAATTTCCTCTTGGAGTATAGCACCCATCATCACTGCCACAACCTCAAGCACTATCACGACCCATCCCCCTGGGCCCGTATCGTGACTACCAAAAGCCCGCCTTCCATAGGCCATGGGCAGGAGATGATCACCAAAGGTGTAAATCCCTAAACTAGAAAGGCATTGCCTTTATAAATTGATACAGACACAATAGATTACACAACTGGAAGCAAAAACACTAAGTATAACTATATACAAAAGAAGTGCTGGAATGTAAAAGGGGCCGGAAATACAAGCCCAACATGAAAGTACAAGTAAAACTGAAGAAAATTAAAGCAGATACTAGGTCGTCCTCCAGGGTTCTTACCTGAAGGGTAGGTACAGATGGCCTCCTCAACACTCCACATCCTTCCTTCTGCTCCGTGTACCGTCACGCTGAGTGGTCTACCTCTCGGTACCATCCAGTCCTACTACTCTCTACCTCAGTTAGCAATGTCCATCGTCTGAAACCATCACAACGAGGTGTGAGCATAGCCCGTACAAGGGTGAGTATAATGTTACTCAGTAGGGACCTCGAGACCATCAAGGTCTCACAAAATCCAACAAGGATAAACAAAAAATTATGAAGCCAACAGATAACCATTACTTAGGTATATGACCATACATATACCTAAGTTATCTAGTAACCCATCTCAAAAATGAGAAATACAAAAAAGATACTGACTCAGCCCAAAACTATGATTTTATTCTAGGGGTGGTAACAAGTAACACTCTCAGTCAAACTATCGAAACCTCGGCTGCTAGTGTACTCCTCCTCTAAAGAGTACTGTGGGAATGCCGCGTCACACAAAGGTGATTCCAACTATCCTGAACTGCTGTGGTACTCCTCCTGTCGAGTATCGTGGGTCTGCTGCGTCACTTAGAGGCGCTCCCTGTTGTGGGTCTGTCGTGTCACAAAGAGGCACTCACCCTCATAGCCTAATTAGGTACTCCTCCTGTCGAGTACGTTGGGTATGCCGTGTCACACAGAGGTGATCCCCACTGTGGGTATTCCGTGTCACACAGAGGCTCTTCCCACTGGGCTAGTCGAAACACTTCAAGTTGAAAGGTTAGCCGTCGTCAGGTATCAGCCAGCTACTAGGTTTTCATACTTTGCTCGCTCATCTATGGGAGGATCCACTCCACGAGCTACTGGTCGATACTCCAACTGTAATGAAGCCGTATGTAGAAGTATCTCAAAGGTCCGCATCATCATAGGGGTCTCAAAGCAATTGTAAGCGTGATAGTCGGACGCTCGGTCTGTGAGTTATTGGCATTTCTGTTCCAGGGGCCCGGTTGGATTTAATGTTCAAAGAAACCCAACCATAACCCAACTGTGTCTAAACCTCAAGTTGGGTATGCCAAAATAACTACCTCGCTCCATGCTTTCAGTCACCATAAACAGTTCGTCGATCGGACACCCGTAGCCCAAGATATGTTCGAAAAGGTGTAAACAGGCCATAGCAGTCTGGGTCCAGTCCGACATGGTATGCGGGTCTGACCCGGTCCGAGGGGTTGGCTTGGCCCGAGGTGGAAGCCTGGCCTGAGGGAAGCCCGGCCCGAGTGGGCGGCCCGGCCCGAGGCAGCCCGCGGGGGGTCCTCCTCAGCCGCATCCAGGGGGGAAGTCGTGTGCCCCCTACCTTCTGAATGGCTTAGCCGTTCAGGTGGGGACCCAAACCGGCGCCACCAGGCACCGGTCCTGATCACGCGAGACTTGATGGGTCCCTCTCCTCCTGGCTGGCTGAGCGGCCAGCCGCTCCAGCTCCTCGGCCGCGGCCCGCCCTGTCCACGGCTCCCTGCTCCTCCGCACGGCGCGACGACATCGCGCCCCCTCCACTGCAGTCCGGCCTGGCCGCAGCCACCCTGCTGTCCACCAAGTGGCACGATGGCACCGTGCCCCCTCCACCACGTCCCTGCCTGGCCGCGGCATTCCTTCCGTGTGGCACGGCAGTGCCGCACCCTTTTGGCGACCGGGCGGCCTTGCGCCGCCGGTTTTCTTCGCAGTCGGCCCATCACCGACTGCCGTGCTCCGCACCGCGGTCATCCACAAATTAGGAGAAACGAAGGGGGAGGGTTGTGCTGTGTTCATGCAGCTCGAGCCTTCCACGTTATGGTGATAACAATTGGAAAAACACAATCCAATATTTGTGCGTTGAAGGACGGAAACAATTTCAAACTTAAACTCCCTTACCTCGGCTTCGTTGATAGTTGACGGTGGAAGGAGAGTTCGGAGAAGACAAAGTCGAAGACGACATCGTCGGTGTTCCTCATGGGTGACAGTTTTGTTCCTCGACTAAAGGTTCCTCTTTGGCGGAAGAGGCGTTCTTCGTTGGGAGGATAATTCTACAAGTTCTTCCGAATCTTCACCAAATGAATAGATGCCAACCCAAAATGAAATAATAGATTTGTCTATTATTAAATTATTGGAATGAATTCAAAAGATTTCAAATTTAATTAATTAATGTTCCATTAATTAATTCAAGTGGAGTGTCACTTTAATGAGGGGATTTCAAGAGTTTTCCCACACTTATGGGGAGTTCAAGGAGTTATGAAGCTCGGGTGGTCCCCACCTTAATTATCCTCCCAAGGGAGGTTATGCTTGGGTGGGCCCCCCCACCATAATATCCATTGGGAGGTTCGAGTGTGGTGGACCCCACCTACAACCCCCCCTTTTATATTTTAACCACCAAAATAAAAATAAGCTACACTTATTTTTATTTAACATTTTTCTAAACAAACTCCAAAAACTAACTTCCATTCTCAACCAACTACTGTCGAGGTGAAAGTCTTCTTAAGCAAATATCGGTGATGTGAGTTCAACGGTGCCCTTGTATTTCATTTTCGAGAACTGGTTCAAAAGTTATATAATCCCGCTTGTACGTTTACTGAACGTACCCAAAAAAACTTCAGAAATTGATTCTGGGCACACTGGGCCTTGGAATCAAGCGTCGTAAATTTTCATGGGCTCGTAAAAATCCCATGTACTAAAAAAAATTACATGGAATTTCCCGGTCTTTACATTCCCCCCACATCAGGGCTTTGTGGCCCTATAAGCTACATCTCGAACTAACGAAACAAATGGGGGTACTGAGCAGGCATCTAAGCCTCTCACTCCCATGTGCTCTCCTAGAGGTTCTCGTGCTACTAGCGAACACGCACTAGAGTTATTGACCTTCCACATAGGACCTATTCCTATCAATCCTCAATCTCCACTGGAACCTTTGTGAAAGTCACCCCATCATCGATATCCTTCTATCCATGGTCGATGATATTGGATGGGTCATGCACGTATCTCCTTATCTGAGATACGTGGAAGACGTCGTGCACATGGTGCAACTGAGGAAGAAGAGCTAATCAGTAATCCACCTCGCCTAATATGCTGAGGACCTAGAAAGGTCTGATGAATCATGAAGATAACTTGCTGCCTCTGCCAAATCTCCATAGACCTCGTCGAGGTGAGACCAGTAGAAAAATGTGGTCGCCATCCTCAAACACCAGAGGTCTCTATCTCCTATCATCATATGACTTCTGCCTTCTCTGTTCAGTCTTCATCCACTCCTGGATGATTTTCACCTTCTCAGTGGTAGCCCGAACCATCTCTGGTCTCACTAGTGCTGACTCCCCTGGGTCTGTCCAACATAGTGGTAATCTGCAAGGTCGACCATACAAGGCCTCAAAATGTTCCATACTGATGGTGGAGTGATAACTGTTGTTTTAGGTGAACTCCACCAAAGGTAAGTGGTCCTCCCAGCTACGACTGAAGTCGAGGACACAAGAATGGATCATGTCCTCAACAGTCTGAATGGTCCTCTCAGTCTGGCCATCCGTCTGAGGATGGAAGGCAGTGCTCAGACGTAGTTGCATCCTGAAAGCTTCCTTAAACCCCTTCCATAGCCGGGAAGTAAACTGTGAGTCATGATCGGAGACAATAGAATAAGGTACTCCATGTATACACACTATCTCTTGCACATAGAGGCGTCTCAAGATCCCTAGTGAACCCTGATCTCTAATCGGTAGGAAGTGGGATGACTTGGTGAGTCGGTCAATGATCACCCATATCAAATCATGACTTCTGGATGTACATGGAGGACCCATCATGAAGTCCATGGATATCTCATAACACTTCCACTCTGGGACCTGAAAAGGATGAACCAAGCCTGCTGGTACCTGGTGCTCTGCTTTCGCTTTCTGGAAAGTGAGGCACCGTGAGACAAACTCCACTACTCCCTTCATCATACCTGGCCACCAGTGCTGTCCTCGAAGGTCCTGGTACATCTTCACCACTCCTGGATGTACCATTAAAGGAGAAGTGTGGAACTCCCTAAACACCTCCTCCTGAAGTGAAATTGGTACCAAGGCACATCCTCTGAAGAGGATGACATACTCCCCACCTTATGAAAATCCATCAGGTGCCTACCCTGAGGATATCTGATCATATCAAGTCTCATAGTCAGTGTCCCCACGCTGCGCCTCCCTGACTCGCTGAAGAAGTAGAGGAGTGACTGTAAGAGACTATAGATAGGATACTTCATCCCTATCTACAATGGATATCTATAAGGCAGCCAGCTGCTCTGTCGCCTCGCCTAACAGTTGTATACCAATCCTCTTGCTGAGAGAATCTGCTACAACGTTCCCCTTCCCATGGGTATAGACTATCTCAAAGTCATAGTCTTGGTGGAACTCAAGACATCACCATTGTCTCAGGTTCAGGTCCTTCTGAGAGAAGAAATATCTGAGACTCTTGTGATCAGAGTAAACCGTGAAACGTTCGCCCATCAGATAGTGTCTCCACATCATCAAGGTGAAGAACACTGCTGCTAACTCCATTTCTTGGGTAGCATAGTTCTGCTCATATTGTCTCAGCTGCCGAGAGCCATATGAGATCACTACTCACTCCAACATCACGACATACCCAATTCTGGTCCCTGATGCGTCGCAGTAGACTACGTACCCTACGCCTTCCTCTAGAATCCTCAAGATGGGGGCACTAGTAAGCCTCTACCTCAGCTCCTGAAAGCTCTTTTGGCATCTCTCTGACCACACGAAGGGTTTCCCATTCTTCATAAAGGCTGATAGTGGTGCTGTAACTCTGAAGAAATATGGAATGAATCTCCAGTAGTATACAGCCAAGCCCAGTAAACTCCGTACCTCTACCACACTCCTGGCTGGCTCCAAAGAAAGTACCACCTCAATATTCACTGGATCTACTGCAACTCCAGCCTCCGAGATAACATGTCCCAAGAAGTGAACCTCTCAAATCCAAAATTGGAACTTCAAGAGCTTACCATAAATCTGGTGCTCTCGGAGTGTGTCCAGTACTACCTAGAAATGGTAGGAATGCTCCTCCTCAGTAGTCGAGTAGATCAGAATGTCTTCAATGAACACCATGACAAAGAGATTGAGGTATGGATGGAAGATCCTACACATGATACACATTAACACTACTAGATCATTGTTTATGCCAAAGGGCATAACCAAGAACTCATAGAGATCGTACCGACATCTGAATGTTGTCTTCTGCACATCCTCATCTCTAACTCTGAGCTGGTGATAGCCTGACCCGAGGTCTATCTTCGAGAACCACCATTATCCCTTAAGCTGATTAAAGAGGTCTTCAATCCTCATAAGTGGGTAATTGTTCTTCTCAGTTACCTAGTTCAGGAAACGGTAGTCGACACAAAGCCTCAAGCCCCTGTCTTCCTTCTTGGAAAAAAGAATCAAGGTTGCCTAGGGAGAAACACTGGGCTAGATAAATCCATTTCCCTGCAAGTCCGCCAACTGTACCCATAGCTCACAAAGCTTAGCGAGATCCATCCGATATTCTAGAGTAGATATCGGTACTGTACCAAGTAATATGTCAATGTAAAAGTCTACCTCTCTAAGAGGAGGTAGTCCTGGAACATTGTCAGGAAAAGCATGCACATATTAGTCCACCACTACAGGATAAGTCGAACTATCCACATCAACTGCTATGAGGGTAAGACAATCCAACTGGTGAGTGATTGGATACACCCACCTCCAAGTAAGTCTGTTTTTTTCTGCAAAGGTTCCCTTCTCGATGGTGAAGGTGAACCTGGTCCCATCAGAGCAGACACACCACACTTTTCACCTAATACAGTCGATCTGAGCATGAACTGTAGACCACCAGTCCATACCCAAGATGACATCGTAAGGCCTCGACGCCGCTATGAGGAGATCCCAACTGAAGCTCTTGCCTCCAAGAGTAATCTCACACTGTCGGCACCAGTGTTTATCGTCGAGTCTGCTCCCGTAGGAGTCTCTAGCCGTAAGGATAGAGCCAACGGCTCCGTCGAAATCTCTGAGATCTGAACAAGGGTAGTGTCAATGAAATAATTACTGGCCCCTATGTCTATAAGAACTATATCTAAGGTGGATTAGAAATAGATAGTACCTCAAATCATCTCCAGAGAACCATGGTCATATGCCTCAGCTTCCCAAAGATGAGATCTCCCTTGTCTGCCAGATCCCTGTGGTTGGGGTTTTCCTCCTGGTGGTGGTGGTGGTGGTAGCACCTAGTAACGTCATCCACCCCCAGCTGCTCGGCCAGCTCCTCTTCCACGTCTGCCTACTCCCTATGGACAGACTCAATCAAATCTCTACCTCTGTCTGGGAGGTCCCTCAACTGTCTGTTGATCATCAGCATGGCGGGTCAGACAGTCACGATCCATGTGACCATGCCCGTCGCATGAGTAGCATTTTATGATTCTGGCAGGTAAGTCATTACCTCGGGTTCCCCGTACAACTGATCTTGAGTCCTGCAGTCATCCACCCATGGGTATGGTCCTCTTGAACCTCTGTGTCATTTATCTACTGCCAGCTACAGAGGACTCCGCTGTAAGTCGACTAGTGGTGGGTCTCGCTGCTGGAGACTGCCCAGCAAGGAAAATCTCCACTATGAGGGCTCTCTCTAACACCCCCGCATATGTTGGGATGATGAGGGAGATCATCGATTCCCTAATCTCTCACCCGAGCCCTTGCTCGAAGGTTTGAGCCCTGATTAATGGGTCATGCACCATATTTGTGGAGTTGTGCGAGAGATCAGTGAACCTCGCTGAGTGCTGATCCACCGTCATGCTACCCTTCAGTCAATATAGTAGCTCTTGTATCCACACCACACGAAGAGTGGTTTGGAAAAGCTCTTCCCAGAACAAGCTCTCGAAGTTTGTCCAGATTATTGTCGCCTCATCATGCACCGGGAGTATCAGGCTCCACCATCTTCTTGTTGCTTCCTAAAAGAGACTCGCAGCAAGGATCACCATAAGGTCTTCTGGTGTCCCTACTATCCTGAAGAATCTCACCACAACCTCCAGCCAATCCTCAGCCACCTCTGGGTCCGTATCCCCCTGGAACCTAGATGGACTCTGGCACTAGAACTCATGCAACGCGCTAAAGCAGAGTGCATCATCTGCTGCTGAGGCTGGTGGCATTGGTGGCCCAACGGAAAGTGTTACCGCTGATACCTCCGCTAGTAAAGGGCCCTGTATCGAGGCCTCTTCACTTGGTGTGCTGTCAGAGTGTACGAATCTCGGGGCTCTACAGAGAGGGATCCTGAAAGATACAGATGTAACATGGTCAAAATATTACACCTGATGAGATGACCTGGTTGAGCTGACTTAAAGAAAACATTTAAAAACATGCACAAAATAAGTGTTTTTGTGCACTAAGTCATAAATCACTAATCAGGGTCCTGGTGTATGGATACGTCGTCCGCCCGCACCAACACTGGACTCCCTGAACTGAATACCACACTTATTACTCTTAACCCTATTTCTTTACATAAAATAAATATTAGAGTCCTGAGTTCTGTGGTTGAACCGACTCCTCTGATACTAATTTGTCATGACTCGTCCCCCGGGGCCCGTATCGTGACTACACCAAGCCCGCCATCCTTACGACAGGGGCTTGAGACTAGCAACAAAGGCATAAATCCATAAACCTGTAAGGCATTTCCTTTATAAATGAATACACACACAATAGAGTACACAACTAGAAGAAAAAACACTAAGAATAACTATATACAAAAGAAGGGTTGGAAAGTAAAACGGGCTGGAAATAAAAGCCCAACAGGAAAGTAAAAGTACAACTAATGAAAAGTAAAGCAGCTACTAGGTCGTCCTCCGGGGTTCCTACCTGAAGGGTAGGTACAGATGGCCTCCTCAGCACTCCACATCCGTCCGTCTGCTCTGTGTACCATCACACCGAGTGGTCCGCCTCTACGTAACGTCCAGTCCTGCTACTCTCTACCTCATTCAGTGTTGTCTGTCATCTACAACCAATATAACGGGGTGCGGGCATAGCCTGTGCAGGGGTGAGTATAATGATACTCAGTAGGGACCACGATACCCTCAATGTCTCACAAAATCGAACAAGTATAAACCACAAATTATGAAGCCAATGGATAACCATTACTTAGGTATATGCCCATACATATTCTTAAGTTATCTATTAACCCATCTCAAATAGGAGAAATACACAAAGTTACTGAATCAGCTCAAAAATGGGATTTTATTATAGGGGTGGTAACAAGTAACACTCCTAGTCAAACTATTGAAACCTCAGCTGCTGGTGTACTCCTCCTTTAAAGAGTATTGTGGGTCTTCTGTGTCACACAGAGGTGCTTCCCACTATCCTGAACTATTGTGGTACTCCTCCTATTGAGTACTGTGGGTCTGCTGCATCACACAGAGGCACTCCCCACTGTGGGTCTGCCGCGTCATACAGAGGCACTCCCACTCATATCCTAATGAGGTACTCCTCCAATAGAGTACCGTGGGTCTGCCGCATCACACAGAGGCGCTCCCCACTATGGGTATGCGACGTCACATATAGGTGATTCCCACTTGGCTAGTCGAAACACTCCAAGTTGAAAGGTCAGCAGTCATCAGGTATCAGCCAGCTACTAGGTCTCCATACTCTGCTTGCTCGTCTCTGGGAGGATCCGCTTCATGAGCCACTGGTCGATACTCTAACTATCACGAAGTCCCAAGTAGAAGTATCTCAAAGGTCCGCCTCATCATAGGGGTCTCAATGCAATAGATGGCGCGTCAATCAGACACCCGGTCTGTGAGTTATTTTCATTTCTGTTCCAGGGGCCTAGTTGGATTTTATATTCAAACCAACCCACCCATACCCCTAGTGTGTCCAAACCTCAAGTGGGGTATTCCAAAAGAACCACCTCGCTCTAAGATTTCCATATCTATAGACGGTTCATCGAGCGGACACCCGTAGCCCATGATATGCGTGAAAAGGTGTAAACAGGCCATAGTGGGTCTGGGTCCGATCTGACCTGGTATGTGGGTCTGACCCGGTCCAAGGGGGCGGCCTGGCCCGAGGTGGTGGCACAACCCAAGGGAAGTGAAGCCCGAGTGGGCGGCCCGACCTGAGGTAGCCCGACAGCCCACGCTAGGTCCGGCCCAGTGGCCCTCGGGGGGTCTGCCTTAGCCGCATCCATGGGGGAAGCTGCATGCCCCCTGGCTCCCGAACGACTTATCTATTTGGGTGGGTACCCAAACTGGTGCCACCTGGTTCCGTTAAAACTCACGTGGGACCCACTGGGTCCCGCTCCTCCCAGCTAGCCGAGCAGTCAGCCGCTCCATCTCCTCCACCGAGGCCCGCCCTGGTCGCAGCTCCCTGCTCCTCCGCACGGCGCGACGGCGCCACGCCACACCCGCCATGGCCTAGGCTAGCTGCGCCCCCTACTGTCCACCACGCGACGCAACGGTGCCGCGGCCCTTCCTCCACGGCCCGGCCTGGCCACGACTTTCCTTCCACGTGGCACAGAGGTGCCACGTCCTTTTGGCGACCCGGGGGCCTTGCGCCGCTGGTTTTCTTCGAGGTTGGATCGTCGCAAGCCACCGTGCTCCGCACCGCGGTCATCAACAAACAAGGAGAACTTAAGGGGGAGGTTGGGGCCAAGTTCGTGCGGCCTGATCCTTCCACGTTATGGCGATAATAATTGGAAAAACACAATCCAAGATTTGTACGTTGAAGGACAAAAACAATTTCAAACATAAAATCCCCTACCTCATGTTTGTTGATCATTGATGGTGGAAGGAGAGTTTGGAGAAGAAAAAGTTGAAGACGGCGTCGTCGGCATTCCTCGTGGGTGACAGTTTCATTCCTCGATCAAAGGTTCCTCATTGGTGGAAGAGGCATTCTTCATTGGGAGGATAATTCTCCAAGTTCTTCCAAAGCTCCACCAAATGAATGTATGCCAACCCAAAATGAAATAATAAATTTTTCTATTATTTAATTGTTGTCATGAATTCAAAAGATTTCAATTTTAATTAATTAATGTTCAGTTAATTAATTCAAGTGGAGTGGCACTTTAATGAGGGGAGTTCAAGTGTTTTCTCCAACTTATGGGGCGTTCAAGAAGTTATGAATCTTGGGTGGTCCCCACCTTAATTATCCTCCCAAGGGAGGTTATGCTCATGTGGGCCCCACTACCATAACCTCCCATGGGAGGTTGGGGTGTGGTGGCCCCCACATCTAACCTCCCCTTGGATGTTTTAACCACCAAAATAAAAATAAGCAACACTTATTTTTATTTAACTTTATTCTTAAAAAACTCCAAAAACTAACATCCATTCTCAACCAACCGCTATCAAGGTGAAAGTCTTCTTAAGAGAATACTGGCACTACGAGTTCAACAGTGCCCTCTAATTTCAATTCCAAGCACTAGTTCAAAAGTTATAAAATCCCACTCGTATGTTTACTGAACGTACCCGAACAAAAAATCAAAAATTGATTCTGGGCACATCGGGCCTTGGATTCAAGCACCGTAAATTTTCACGGACTCGTAAAAATCCCGTGTATTGAAAAAAACTCCACGGAATTTCTGGGTCTTTACAAGCACTGCCAACTTAGATGCGAACATTGGAAGTTGAGCTCTGAGTGTAGTTCGAATATCCCTTTAAATATAAGTCATTCAAACATAGAAATGAACAAAATAACATACAAATGCGTGTATAATATGAGGCTTACATGAATAGTACATACTTGGTTAAGATCTCCTAGATATTTATGTGTAATTCCCATAAAAATGGAATTCCCCCAGTTGTTCCCTCCTTACTCACAGGCACTACTTCAACTGATGGTTGACTTCCCACAACTGTGACATCAGTAAGGGACCCCATTCTCTCCCCTTGAAGGTTTTAGGTTCCCTCAATCTCTTCCTAAGGATTTTTATGAACTTCTACCACTTTCAAGCTCACATATTCTTGCATAAGTGAAAGAATGACTTAGGAAATAAGCTTAAGGTCTTAGTGGTTTTCTAAAAGTGCACAAATATCAAAGGATATTTCTAGTCAATAGTAGGATATTGATCTCTAACTAATAATTAGTGGGCATCACTACCCCATGACTCTCCTAATTATTCTACCATAGCCACACTAGTAGCTGTGTGACCCACATAAACATCTAGATGGTAATATTTTCCTAGAAACATCTTTACCCAATCAGTCAAGGGACATGTGATACCATGTGAGTAGACCACATCCTCCAGCTCTGCCATATATTACAACAACTTGGCATGGGGAATGTTGACACTTTTAATTGTGTTACCTATCCTAGTGAGGTATATCCCATCGATGATGAGATACATTCACACCCCTTGATCGGTGGTGAGCTTCTTATGGAGTCCCCAACTCCCAGACATTATAAAAGAAAGAATCATTGGGAATGTATAGGTGGCATGCTCAATTCCCTAGGCCTTGGACATGCACCCTCAATATTTTCCTACAGGGATCTCATTCCTTCTGTGACTACTTTCCCAAGAGAATTAAACCTAAGGTTATTGTTACTCTCCCTCTGGCCTCCACCTCTACTAGCCCTATGATAGAAACTATACCCACTAGCCCAAACCTAACTCCTTATCACACTCTGACCACCACTCACCCTTATCCCCATGGGTATGGGGCCTCTCCATAATCATCTTAGGTGGTTTGGTGCCTCAGAATCTCTCCAAGATATGTGCTCTCCAAGATTAAAAAATATTCGTGGATTAGCGCATATGCAATAGTAGGTGGTGTTAGGTCATTCCACCAATTTATGTCCACATTCGTGAACATTTATTGGATCTACATCAGGATAGAAGTGTGGTGTTTAGGATGCAACCCTGTGTATACATTTGTGTCAGCCGTTGTAAGAATGTAACCTACCTATCAAATCTATGTGGGTGGTACGACTCTCAAATAACTTTTCAATCAACTTATACCACTAGTACCCCACCTCAAAAGGCAAGGAAGTAGGATCAATTCTATTTGGTTCATGTTTCATTATCGAATTATGATCTCTATTGAAAGTGGGAATGGGTGAAACATAAATCACTCATCTATCCTAAAACATTCCAACACCTCTACCAAGCTAAACTTGAGTGGGTGACTCCCGAAAATTTTTAGAATTAGTGGTAAAAAGTTCCTAGAATGATAGATTGGTTTTAGGCATTCATATCCCCCCATGTTTGTGTCTAACCTACTATACAATTAGTATAGGGGCACAAAAATATAGTGGAGTCTTCCCTTGGAAAACAGGTCGGAGGACCATGTATAGATTTACCAATAATAGGACATTTATGTTGATGCACTACGTCATTCCGATAATCCACACAATGAAAAAGGTTCTCAGATGCACCCCTGTATGTGCATCCATCACAGTGAGCATCTACTAGAACATGAGTGTGGTAATAAACACCTCATTCCTGACCATAGGATCTTTAGGATAGATTTTGTTTTCCCAAGTCTTCCACTGGATTGCCTCTAGGATCTGATGATATGAGTGCTCCTTGCCCCGATAGAACCACCTAGTGCATGTGCACGACCTACCAAGTAGCCTCTCCACTATCATATTAAAGATGAAGCTAAACCATTTCTTTAATGGAATGTCCTTCATCCATATATTCTCACTACTAGAAATGGAGTCTTTCCCAACGGTTCTTAACCGTTGGGAAAGCCTGCAGAACCGTTGGTATATGTTATACCAACGGTTTTTCAAACCGTAGGGAAGTAAGCCATTGGGAAAAGTTATCTCAACAGTTTACAAAGAACCATTGGTATAGGTTAGTAAAATTAACCTATGCCAACGGTTGGAAAAAAATTCCCTAGGTCTTTCCCAACGGTTTGAGTAAACTGTTGGGAAAGGTAAATATATAAAAACGGGTTCCTGCAGAGGTTTGAACCCACAAACTCCATGTTATAAATAAATGACTTTACCACTATCCTAGAGTGTCCTTTGTGAATATATTAGGATATATATATATATGTAATTTATATATTGATTTATTCGACGATATTCTGCTAATGTACTCATAAAACCTATCCCAACAGTTCTCAAAATCATTGGGAAAGATAGGTTCCCACCCTTTCCCAACGGTTTTCCAAATCGTTGGGAAACGTGGTGGACTTTTCCCAAAGGTTTTCCCAAACCGTTGGGAAATCCATACCCAAGGTACTTTTCCCAACAGTTTTCCAAACCATTGGGAAAGGGGGTCTATACCAACGGTTTTTACAACCGTTGGTATAGAAGCATTGGGAAAGGTCAGGATTCTAGTAGTGTCTCTTCACTGGTACCTTTAACCTACTTATGCACTGCCCTCACAATAGAACGAATTTTCTCCTGGTCCACCCATGTGTTCACTTAAAGTAGGAACTCATCATATATACCCCCCTTGATTGGGATCCCACAAATCTAGTGAAGCTCTATTAGGTTGATTCCAACCTCCCAATGATGTAGATGGAAAGCATTGGTTCATTGTGACCACCTCCTTTGTAGTTTTGGTGTAATGTATAAGTGATAGTAGACATGGAACTATAAGGCCTACGCTGACTCATAAAGTTCCACTTGCTTAATCGCATCCTCAAATTCATGGTATGATTTGAATGACAAATAGTCCCATCCAATTTGTCTGTGATGTTTCCACCTAGGCGTAGGTCCCAATTTTTTGTCCACCCCTTGAGTGGATCCCCCAAACCAACCTTTAGAATCATCTCATATTGCATAGGGATGCTTTATATTCTATCTTCTCCTCATTGATATTATTTACATGGTTCTTGATATTTTCCTCTATGAGTGATGTGTGATCATTCGTGATATTCTCTCAAATATACATGTTCCACTGGTACTATCATGTCGTACTTTTGAACTAGTAGGATAGTTATTTTATACTTTCCTTCAGGATGAACACATCATCCCTCATCCCAAAACCATAAATTGGAAGCCTCTTGCATAATGAGGTATCCCTTTTGAGCCTCTATTAGAAGTGAAATGATCATGTCATCATCAGAGGCATTCTGAACTCTCTCCCTAACAATTATATTACCTATCAATTTTTTTCCAATTAGTGTAAATGATATTTTCTCCTTCAGTGACCATTTTAGTCAAGACTTAAAAGTTTTCCTGGGTCTATATAATGAAGGTATGATTGTGAAGATCTATATGTTAATATCATGTTTGTAGAGGACATTTCATGATGTTTGGATTTACAGAGAACTATTCATAATGAATTTTTCATAGAGAACTGTTTTCAAAGGAAAGTTTTTATATAAAGTGAGCTTCGTGAGAAATGAGCATAAAAATCAAAAATCACTCAAAAAGGGTGTGAGTTACATGAAAATTGAGCATGATATTTTCTATTCATGAAATTATATTGGTCCCTCTAAGGGGAACCTATACTATTTATACATTTATGGACAAAAATGGGTTTTCAATGGTCTTTGTGATGCGGGCATCATGAATGGGCTATGTGAGTGATCTTCTATAAAGGGAGTTGATTAATAGTTTTTATTGATTTTACCTTAGAATATAACCCTCATTTTCCACATTGGATCAAATTATAAGGGTGGGGGGGTTTGATGCAAAAATAAAAGTTTCATAGGAATATTTTATAAATGTATGGCTAGTTATAGGTGGATCTTGACTATAAGGGACCCAAAATCCCTATAAGGGTCTGTTTCACGAAGACCTCCTCCTTCAAAAATGACCAGAATTTGTGAAGATCCTTTGGAAAGAATATATTTCATGAATGTGTGATGTGTTGATGGTAATATTCATTCCATTTGAATTTGGATTCATATAGCTCTTCACAAATGTGTGAAGGTTTGATGGTAATCTCTATGAAGTAAAATTTGGAATCACGAAGCCCTATCCACTCACAAAGATCATACATCTTCATGAGAGCCTCAAATAATCGTGAAAACCACATCCCTATAAATAACCCATTTCCTATAAAATTTAAGGGTATGATGAACTTTCAACTTCTAAAAATAATCACTTCTCGCAAACCATTTGAGCTTTATAGATAGAAAATATAATGGATCACCCATGGTACCTAATCATCATGAAACCACCTCCCCTATATTTTTTAGAGCCTCCACCCAATATAGGGATACCTTTTGTGAAATCCCATGACATTTATGGAAGAAGAGGAACCTATGAGGTACTTGAGGCTTCATGAAGCATTGATTCTTCACGAAGCTCTCCCCATGGGATTCACAACATCACTCGGAGGAAGGGTAACATGATTTTATGAATCCTACCCCTTTGTGAACCACTTGATCTCCATAAACAAGGTATGTAGGATGCCTCAATGGGGGTTCAATCATAAAAATGGTAAACGTAGTTGTAAAATATTACCTCTTAGTTATGCACCTCTAGATATTAATCACAAGTAATTTGATCCACAATAGTAAACTCATCCATGAAATATTCCCTCCTAGGGACTCACCTTTAGATCCACCTCATAGGGAATTCAATCCCAAAAAATAGTAGTATTCCTTCCTAGGGATACACCTCTCGAATATTCCTCAGTGTGGTGCTTTGATCCACTACTCTGGATTAGCCTCCACAGGGAGTTTTGATCCATTGGTAAACAATCTAGGTGTGAAATCTTACCTCATAAGGATATACCTCCTTGATCTGTCTCCATGAGGTGTTCTGACCAACCATATCATTTCTACAATATATTAAAATCATGACATGATCCATCAATAATAGACATTCTAATCCATCCCCATGGGATATATAAATAGTGACCTAACCTAGAACACTTACCCTATGTAATTCACATGAGATTCCTGAGGTAAAAATCATTAGAATAATTATTCCCCTCATGTCAATTATCTCGCGATTGACACGATATACCTTGGGTTTCGTGCCTAAAACTTCCCATATGATATTCCCTCCCTGTGAGAAATATTTACAGGTGACCAATGTTCCTAATGGAAGGACATGCCTAGAGATGCCCAATGTGACTACTTCCTGAATGAAGGTTGCTACCCTATCAAGAAAAAAGCGGCGTAATTAGTAAACTCCCATAAAGAGATGGAATAGAGAATGAGTTACATGAACAGTACTTTATCTATGAGGGAGACTCATACTGATTACCAAGATCCAAGTAAGAATCAATGGAAGGAGAAACCAACATCCCATCATCCCATTTCAATCAAGTAGTAGAAATACTTGATAAAATTAATGAATGTCATCCATATTTGGAAAGTTGTAATGTGTTCAATGAAAACATTCACTATGTGAAGGCCTAGAGAAAGCGTCAAAAACAATAACAACTCGTAATATTTGAAATCAATTCAAAAAAATGCAAATAATTTTTAAAAGAACTTCCAATAAATTCAAACAATTTTATGGAAATAAATACAAATTCACTAATAATTATAAGGGAATATAAAAACATTAAACAAACTCTTTATCATTTTCATTATACATGTAAATGAATAAAAAATGCTGAAAACATTTATAGGATATGAATTGATATAGAAATAAGAAAAAAAACTATAAAATATTATATAAATCAAACTATTACATATAAATTTTAATATTTATTGTAAAATGTTATAAAAACCCAAAACAATAATTATCATATTTGTTAAATTATATAATAGTAATTCTAAAAAATATTGGAAACATTTATGAGACAAGGAATGGTATAGAAGAAAGAAAAAACATAGTTAAAATTTGATTAAAATTCAATAATTGTACATAAAATTTAACGATAGGAAAAAGATATAAAAATAAAACCAAACTAAATAAAAAACTTTATCATATTCTTTAAATATGTGTCTAAAATAAAAATAAAATTAGAAATAGTATATCTAACATATTTAAAATTTTAAAAGTTTTACAATAAATAAATATGTGTTACCTATAATATTAGAGTATTACTAAAGTATTGTTTTCGCATATTTTTTATTCACGATCATTCTATATGGAATAATCAATTTCTATGATATTTTCATTAATATACTTTTATAATTATTACATGGAAGTAGTGATCTCAAAAAATTCATCATCGTCTCTAGGTTTTTAATAACCAAAATACTATTTTTTATAATTGAAAAACGATATATCATTGTACATTTGATGTATCAAGGACATATAAAATTTATTATGCATGAGTTTCCACAATAATAGGTTTAGGTGTGTATTCTAATTAATTTATATTTTCAAGTGTCAAACCAAATTCATCTTGTTTAATATAGTCGTTACAAATAACCCATTTTTAGTTGAACATATAGGCCTAAAATTTAAGTTAATAAATCTCTTCTATTTATTTAATAACTTCATAATATGAACTTGATAGAGAAATTGGTTTTTTTTATTTTTTACTCAAAAAATGCATTACTTCAGCGAACATAGATACACTACTATTATTAAAGACATTTATGTTTTATTGGTCATTAGTATAAAATGTATATCAATTAATGACATAATGAGACCATGTTTTCACATTTAAACATATGTTATCAACTAACCATCTCAAGTTTTCTAACACATCTAATCTACCATGCCTAATTTCATTAAACGATAGACAAAAATCTATTATGATCATTCAATAACCATTTATAATTTTTTCTTCAGAGATAATTGTATTAACATGTTAATATGTAGTCTTATATATTAATGAGTTTCATCTATGTTATTTGAGATACATATATATGGTTTATTTATTCATTTACCTTTAAATAATTTTACCGTAAATCCACAGATCCCCTTTACCCAAAAACTAACTCATTCATTGAGATATGTGAGAAACCTAGCATTATTCATTATATATAAATAGTTTTTATAAACTATGTCACCTCCTTATGAATATACTTCTCAATAATAAGGCTTCTAACCAATATTTATTCTTAACGTACCCCTTCAATATCATCATATAACTTTCAAAAGGATACATCCAATGTAGTTATACAGGAACAAAAGATTTATTCAATTCACCAAATGAACCATTAAATATACCATGATATCAAAAAAATATGGTGGAATTTACATTAATAGTTAAAAAATTATATAAACAATATTGGTATCTAAAATTTTCATTTAAATTTTATCTATTACATTATTACAAATGGAATTAAAAAAAGAACACACCATGATGATAGTGAATCTAACAGTGATGAATAGTTTTTCACATAATGAAATTGTTAGGAGTTTTACATTATAACATGATAGTATTGATATTTCACGCCTATTAACTTCAATTATTTTAGTGATTTTTTTTTACATTTAAAGAATAACCTTGAGGAACTTTAATACCATGGAGGAACTAACAAAAATTTATTTTCTTCCTCTTAGATAATGTATAAAAAATCATAGGTAAGTATTTTTGTTTTACTATAGGAGTGTTTTCTAACTCCAATCATATTTCCTTTGATATTAAGTCCAATATTTCATTCAATTCATCCACATACTTGATTTTAAAATTAAAAACTTTTCTAATCAAAGTATCACAAATATTATTCTCAACATGAAAAGAATAAATTTTATGTGTGGCCTCATGATATCTCTAATATTAAATCTCAATAAATTATAATTTCTTCCATATATTTCTTATATTTCTAGTTCTCTATTTTTTTCTAAATATAACATCAATGATTATAAATCCATCAAAATGAAGATTAGTTAGAAAATTATTTGGAGTTGTTTGAAATTCAATAGATAAATTGAATATATTTTTAATATTTGATAAGAGTGGTCCATAAAAAACCCCTTAAATAAAAAATATACATTATTTTCCTCTCATGTGGTAGTTTATCACTCAAAGACCCTTATTTGAAAATTAGATACACTTTATACACTTTAACATTGTATCCCAAAAACATTAAATATGATTAGAATTTATTTTTGGTGAACATAATCATTGAATTCAATTGAAAATATACTATTTGATAAGAATCATACACTCTAATACATTCCTTCTATTAAAGTATTAAATCGTTAATTAACGATGACACAAAAACATCAATATCATTTCTTGATTTTTTTGGTCCTAAAATCAATAAACTCAACATGATATATTTCTACTTCAAACAAAATTTTGGACATAAGTTGTAAATTACCTGAAAAATAATACATCAACTATGATTTTTAATAAGTATTTGATATGGATTCATTCCATATATGCATAGTACAAGTATAGGATTTATAACATCATTTCCAAATCTAGGATATTACTGGTCAATTTTTTCCAATATGGACAATCATTTGGATGATATAGTTTTACATAAATATACACTCATCTATATGACATCTCAACCTTTTTGCATCATTTTAGTTTTTAAATAAAAATTTTAGATGTGGAATTATAAGAATGTACCAAATTTACCAAGAATTAGTCTTGATAAATGAAATAATAGGTAAATCAACTTTGGTTGTTTCTTTCGAATTATACCATGATGCTTCACATTTAGGACACTTTAAAAAACATTCATATTCCTTTTGATATAAAATATAGTCATTAGGGTTAGAATGTATCTTCTTATACCCCAATCCCATCAGGAATAATATTTTATATACATCATTGGATCTAAAATATAATTGTCTTTATGAATTATTTATTTCAATAGTTAGAAAAAAAATTAGGACTCTTGTTGTTAATACCCCCTCCCGCTAAATACACCACAATGAGGGGAGAGAGATAATGATCCCCGATTCCTTCCTCCAGTGGACCCTGGTTGGATACTTGCACCAAGGGTACAAAAATATCATTTATATGAGACATTAACCTCTATAATGAAAATAGGATTGGGTGATAAGATGAATCACCCCGAATAACCTCCATGACTTAATATAAAATGAATCCAAAACCATCCTACAAGCATGTATAAATAAAACTAATAAAGATAAAATTTACCAAAAGTGAATATCCAAATGAAAAGCAAAAACATTAACATATTAGCTATCCAAGGTCCGAGATATTAATTTCCATCATGGTCCTTGTGATCCTCATAGAAACCTGAAAATAGTTTATATACATAGGGTGAGAATATAATTATACTCATTAATAAAAAAAATTCTCTCATGCACATGCGAAATGAGCATAATAATTCACCATGAGAAAACATAAGAAATAAACAGAAACTATATAGGTATACTAACCAAACCCAACCTCACCAAGGCATGATCACCAAATAACACAAGACAAGTAATGTAATATAATAAGAATCATATCGATATTGGTTGATTTGCGCCCCATTCCCACTGATATTCCACTATCACACCAAAAACTCTTACATCTTGTGGCTCCCAAATCTTCCCTATACCTCACCACCCCACAAACATAGTCACAACACACCTCTCTCAAAGAGACATATTCTCATAGCCCCACTAGCAAGGCCACATCACATCTCACCTGAAAACACCTCGTCCAGAAGACATCCATAAATATAACCAGAATAGTAGGATATTGTTAACATATAAGACATAAACCACTTTCTCTAATTATACCATGCACGATCCTCGCCATAAGCTACCCCACAAGCATGGTCATATCATAACTCTCTTGAAAAAACTTGGGCCACCACCCCACAAGAACATTAATGTCTCAACTAAAAACACTTAGGAAATCACAACCACCATCTAATGCACAAACATGACCCCCTCCCTCAAAACCTATAAAATACTGACCTCTCTTGGACGAGAGAGAGGGAAAGAGCAGGTACCCATCCATCCATCCTCCCTAGTGAATTTCTAGAAAAAAACACCTCGTGTGATTATGCATATATCGGCACATAGTTTTCGATGTGGGTGGGGTGTGTATAGAAATCAAAAATAATATACACACACACATATATATATATCCACAAACAATCCCAACCTATGGGTTCACAAAAAAACACTAACCAACATCACTAATTTTCTTTCCACCTCTAAATGCATAGATACAAACTACAAGAAAAAAAATCCTCATTTCACATTTACAACCAATTTCATTTAATCATCCTATTATTTTCATTATTTATCATCAACCAAATTTAATCACACATATCATCATTTAATTATTCATTAACCATTATCATCCCATTAACTAGACCAACCCATGTCATTTCAATAAGAAAATAAACAATTATTTATTCCACCACTACTCAGGTATTTAACAAAAGGAAACTATAACCTTGATACCCCAAAATCATGGTCAAACAGACCACCTTGACACCCCAAAATCACAACCAACCAAACCACCTCACCGCTCCAGAAGCACAGACAACCAAACCACCTCACCACCCCAAAAGTAAAGCCAACCAATCCACCACCTCACCATAGCAAATGTATATCCAAACAACCACATATCACCCTGAACCCCATCAACAATATTTCGTCCCACAAACACGACTATACATCAAAACACATCAAGTTCATTATAAATATTTTCAATGGGGGTTTGGTCACATTCTCCTTTATTTTAGAGGCATTATCACACAAACCATAATCTTGGGGAAACCATTCAATTAACAAAATATAAGTGGTTATATAATTTCAATTTTAGGTTTATATCACAATAATCATAGTAGGTTGGAGTCACATTACATATCATTCGGTGAAAAAAACCAACGACCATAATTTATACTGGGGAAACAAGCCCATACAATCCACAATATCAAAACAATAAAAAAAATGTAAAAACATGAAAATCAAACCTCTTTACCCTTTTAATGTTCAATTAAACTGGTTATTTATTATTAATTAAGTCATCACAACTTTACCTCATATGTAAAAAAACAAACCCCCCTTGCTTAATACAAAATAAATAGCAATGAGGGATCCCCTACATCAATGAAGATTTATCGACTCATTGCACACCACAGGGTGAAAAAGAATGACCAAAAACAAAACCACAAAATTTTAAACCATGGATAAACCTACACCACACTCAAATACCATCAAACAAATCTCAACCACACAACCTAAATCAAAACACACCACCATAGTGAAACTATGAAGAATAACAGAATGAAATTGATAAGAATAAGAGGAGAAATTACCATGGATTGAATATGGGAAGACGAGAACCAATCTTTGTCAAAAAAGAATCCCAAAACACCTGAAAGGGGAGCTTGTAGACACCTGAAATGAGAGAGAGTGCAAGTCTTAACAAAAACATCAGTGTTTAAACCATTAAAACACATTTCACTAGGGAATTACACTCCATGTAATCCATTTACTCATCATATAAATGCCGAGGTTTGGTTTCCAGTCAAAAATGAATCACCATTTTATTGTTTAACCCCAAAAATATAAACATCATGTAAAACCCCATGAAGATACATTCACAATCCATAAACAACACTTACATGACGTGTAATCTTTACACATCATGTATTAACCCAGCTTCCATAATTTAATAGCCAAACTCCCCCAGGCCCACTCAAGGCCTTATCTAGGAACCTCTAATACCAAAACCTAGAAAAGTAATGTGTTAGGAAGGAACATACCATTACATATAATACCTCTCAAATGATTCTCGCCCTTGAGAATCGAAAACCAAGCTGAGAAGGAATGTTTTCTTAAATAACCTCCCCATGAGATACCTCTCAAGGATATCTTCATACATCAAAAAATACCACCATCCAAACACGCCAAACCAAAACTCCACATAACATCTCACATAACCTCATCACTACACAACCACATCACTACACAACAACATCAGTACAACCATCCAACCTCATAACTAAGGAACAACCATCTCTGTAACACCCCGGGATTTAATGTAATGTGTTGTAAGTTACACCAAAAGGATCTTGAACTAAACACATCCCTGACTTGGCTTTCTTTACACACAATCGCGACCTTCCACGATAACGTGTGTTGTACGCAATATCGAGTTTCACTAAACAACGATATGTTATTAAAATATTCTATAAACTAGTCGTTATGAATAGTAATACCCAATTTTTGAAATTTTATAAATTTTATCATTCAAAATGGACTTCATTTTTGGATTTGGAATATCGAAATTAGCCTAGGGTGAATTTTTGGTATTTTTATGAAAACTTTCAATTTTGGATGAATAGTGAAAACACTGGGTTACTATTTAAAAACCGACTTTTTATTTAAATAATTATTTATTTTATTTAAATTTATTTTATGTCAAAATTGATATATAATACCTATGTAAGTTCAATATAATTAATTGGATTCATTTTTTAATAATTTTAGATATATAAAAATTTTATTGAACTTTTCACCGTCTTTTACCCACCTCCTAGGAGAATTTGGAAATTCACATAAAACATAATATTACCGCTTTTGTGACTGGAATTTAGAAAATCCGAGAGATATGGTTAATATCAAGGACTAAAATTTGGTTCAATAAGATGAAAATAATTTTTGGTGAATAGTAACTTTTTACTTTTATTTACCACGGTTAAAAGTAAATAGGGCAATTAAGGGTAAAAATGATATTATTATTACCCTAACATGTATCCTAATTCTATTGGATAAAGGTAATTCGACCAAAAACAACCTTAGGAATAAAATATGACCATCTAGGTCCACTTGGATTAGATTAGACATTTATTATTAATTTATTGAAAGAAGGGTTAAAATAGTTAAAATCAATGTTTAATAACTAAATCATTTTTAATATAGGGATATTCATAAGATAAATTCAAAAATAAATATTAATTAGAAAGATAAAGAGGTTTCCTACCTAATGGTATTTTATTTATAATTTTTAGACATTAAATAATTGATGTTAGTTTTGACAAAATGGTGATGCAGTAATTACCTAAATAATAAAATATTAAAATAATTGATGTTATAAATACCCAAATAAATGTAATTTGAGACTTTTTATGAATTCCACAAATTTTATGGGTTAATAGTACATGTTATTATTGAATTAATTAATGTTTCTAGAACTAATCATGCTGTTATGATTTTCACAAAAAATCCATTACCAAATAGTGTCAAAATTGACATAAAATAGTTTTTAAGACAAATATTATATTATTAATTGGTATTATATTCCTAAAAATCTAAGGCTCAGCCAAGAAACTTATATCATGATAGGTGTATCATTAATGGACCACTTGAGGATCTCTTGGATGTATATGGTAAGTTTATTAACTATATAATATAAAAATACAAAGTGACATGGTAAATGTCAATCTAATTAACTAAGTGTTAAAACTAAAAGATAAGGTAAATATAATGACCCAAACCTGTCTAAAATATATTGGTTGAGAGTTTATAGACCCCTATCCACCTTAGATTCTAAATAAATCAATTTGGAACTATTAAAAACCGAATATGACTTTATCATAAAATAATATTTTAAGTTTTTCCAAAGGTTCCCCTCTCCTCCCTTATAAAAAGGGCACCCCTTCCCTCTTCTCTTCACTCCATTTTGATCCTTGAATCTCGGATAAACCTTGCCCATTTCTCTTCTCCACTTATCTAGAAAAATTCTGGAGGTTATGGTCTTCTCAAAAGACCATATCTACTTCCTTAAGAGGAAGCTTAAAGGAGGTGCGTCGAAGAAGAGGTAATCTCTTCTTCCGATTCTCTCGAGTTTCTTTCTTCTTCTACTTATTCTTCATTAGTTGTATCATTATAAAGTAATAACCTAATTATTAATTATATACTGATATGTTATTATAAATATTAAAAAACTTTATTTCACCTTCTATCCATCCTACGGAAAAAGATATCACCGCGTGTGCGTACGTACGGAATACCGTCTCCACGCCGTGGTGTAATCTATTTTCAACCAACACCTTACTTGGATGGGTATAATGGTGTAAATAAATAACTATATATGATTATTTTAAAGTTATATTTATTCTGAAATATTATTCATACACTTCAATACAATTCTACGATCATGGGAATGATATCATCGCTCGTGCGTATGTACGGACTACTGTCTCCACGACGTGATGAGATTCATTCTCCATGCTAACCATTCATGAATGATTATAAAGTATATATAATGAATAATAATGAAATATATGACATAATAATCATGCTATATTTTTATATATATATGTATGTCATCTACTTAATTCCATTCAATTCAATAAGGAAATGAAAACCGCGTTCATGCGTACGTACGGCCTACCGTCTCCATGAACGGTGTATTTCATTTCATTTATCGATCTATCATATATATATATATATATATATATGTATATTCTGAATATATATTATATATAAATCATGTTTCATATTCTGTAATTATGTTTATAAGTAATAATATCAAGAACAAAAAGTCAAAACACGTACGATAAATGAAACGATTTTACCCAAAATGCTGCTTTAACATGGAATTTACAAATGAACGGGTAATATAAAGTCATAAGTGAACCATATATGATATCATAACAATGAATATGATTCTGTAATAATTCAATGACATTATTTAAATCATTATACAGGAGTTTCAGATACATACGAAGCATATCGGACGTAAGGTAAGGGATAACTATTCCAATCCTGTTCTTATCCGAGATTGTTGATTCGCAAGTATTTACTAGGATTATTGTTATCATCCATTTCCATGTTTCCTAAAAATTATTTCATGTACGTTTAAAGTCCTTTTTAACCATTTTTTACTTTTACTACATGGTATGTAAGGAATATTTCTTTTTTTTACCATACGAGGGAGTTTTTGTATTTTCCGACAAAAGTATGAGGAGAATGTTATTTTTAACTTATACGGCATGAACGGATTTTTACGGTTTCATAACGCCACATTTTCATGAATATTACTATATAATATTTCATGATTATTTTCAACAAAACCCTTTTATTTTAAAATTTCATGGAATTTTGTGAAAATAAAATTATTTTGAAGAAGAAATGATATTTTCCTCAAGATTTCATTTCAAGCGTTTTATCAAAAATATTTTCCATATAAAATGAAATTATTTAATATGTTTATGTTTCAAGTATAATGTCTCCATTATTTACATGGTTTTATTCTTCTTATGATGTAATGATATCCATTTTCTATATGGATTATGTTATGATGGCATGATGTTTAAGAATCCCATTCTATTACATGGGTTCTGCTATGATGTATGATTTATGATTTTGTGGCACACGAAAAATTGATTTCATTATGAGATGGTTGGGACCTATATCTCCCTCCAATTAATTGGGTAAAGATTTATATCTCATGAGATAGACATGGCTGGAACAGTAAGTTAATCTGATTCAGTAATACAGGACAGGAACGAGGAGTGAACTCGATTCAGAAAGGGACTTTGTCCACTAAGATGGTCTTGGCAGCAATGCCTTGGCTAATATGGAAATCATATCATGTGCTTAATGGTTTCCACAATCACATGATTTATTCCCATGCTATTTTATCTTGATTAATGTTTCTTTATGATACATTCCTGATGTACTGCCATGTTTTATGTCATTGCCCAAGATTTTGATGTTTAAACATTATGTTCATGTTTTTAAGTTCAAATGTACATGATTTGTTTTATTTTATCCATGCTTACCGTTACTGAGAATTTGAGCTCACCCTTTATATGTTTTATTTTCCCTAGGATTTAAAGAAAGGTTTTAGGTAAGAAAACCAAAAGGGGAAGATATTTATGGGAGATGTTGAAGATCTTTCACCATGATTATAAGATTACGTTCCGAGTTTCCAAAGACACTAAAATATTACAGTCCTTGTGTGTCTATTTTTTTTATGTATTAAGTATTCCACAAAATTAATGTAATGTCCTTGTATGTCAAGCTTTGGGTCTCTACAGTTGGTATCATAGGAAAGCTTTAGTTACTCTTTGGAAACTAGGATGCAAAAAACTTTAGTGAGATCCCTAGAGATATTTCTAAGGTATGTCTAGGGATATCCTTAAGGTTAAGTATAAGTATAGGTTATAGTCCTAGAATTACGGTAATGATATTAGAATTAAACCTAAGATGTTAGATATCGAAGGTACTCCCCCTTTATTATGTTGTTTTCCCTAGCATGATTTTTTCCTCTCACACTATTCTTTTTTGGTTTTAGACGATGGATGGAACCCGAAGGAACCGTGTTGATAAATGTAATGGACAATGCAATGATTGTCCTCCTGAAGAAACCAATGTTATGGGATATGGAGTGAAAAATCTTATTGCTATACTTACGCAAGCTATGAATCATTCTAGACTTCCGAATGAGCAGAGAAGGGAACAATATTTTATTAAGTCCTTCATGAGGCAACATCCACCTTCTTTCAATGGGTCTTCCGATCCACTTGTTGTTGAACAATGGATCAATACCATTGAAAAGATATTTTCCATACTTCGTTGTTCGGAACATGATAATGTCATTCTAGCTGTTTACCGTTTAGAAGGTGAAGCAGACCAGTGGTGGACTCTAATTAAGAATACAAGGCCCCCAGATGAAATCAAATCCATGGAATGGGACGAGTTCAAGAACTTGTTTTTCAGTAAGTACTTCCCTCGTATTCTTCAAACAAAGATGGAAAAGGTGTTCCTTGAGATTAAGCAAAAGGATGATAAATCAGTTGGTATATACGAAGAAAATTTTATAAGGCTTGCAAGGTATGCATCTGACTTTATCATCCAACCTAAAAGTAAAGTTGATCGATTATTCAGTGGTTTAAAACCAAGTATTCAAAGGGAATTAGCTATAAGAGACTTCAGTAGCTATGATGAAATTTTTCGTTGTGCTATCAAGGTAGAAATATAAGTTGGTGTTACATATCCATCTCATGGTTTGGACAAGAAACACAAGATGGAGTTCAAGGAGAAATCTTAGAACAATGGTGAAAAGAAGAAGAATGTTTCTTTATGCTCAAAGTGTGGAAAAAAGCATGGTGGATATTGTCTTAAAGGGACTAGAAAATTTTTTAAGTGTGGAAAAGAAGGTCATCGAGCAGCTGAGTATCGAAGTAATGAAAAAAGGGTTTCTAATGATGTGAATAAAGAAAAGACTGCAGAGAACGCACCACCAACACTTCAATGCTTCAAGTGAAATGAAATGGGGAATTATGTTAATCAATGCCCTAATCCAAGGGTTAATGATGATTGACATGAGAAACCACTTAACTCAAAGGACAAAGGGAAGTCACATGCGATTACTATTGGTGATGTTGAATATGAAAATGATGTGGTGGAATGATTGAGTGTTTATGTAATGGGATTCCAAAATAATGTTGTATATATTATCATGGAATATTGGAATTTTTATATATTGGTCTATTGTGGTTTTCAATAATTTTATGGTACCGGTAACCATCGAAAGTGATTGAGATATTTTTGGAAAGAAGATGATATGGGCATAATGAAGGGATAAGGAGAAAATGAAATGTTTGACAGTATTCATGAGATCATGATTGATATAAGGACAATGTTATATCATGGTTTGAGTATATACAATTTTTGGATTTTGGTATGTGGAAAGAGTGAACTTTTGACAGCATTCATGTTTTCACTAAGGGTCAATGGGTATTCATTTTTCAAGAGAATACATGATTCAGGTATTCACATGTTTGGAATGTGACCAACAAGATATATATTATATGTTGGATAAATGATGATAATCACATGCTTGGTTGATGACATTTCTAGTAATCATTTTCTTTATACTTTAAGATTGGACAGAAGTATTTTCGGTAAGCCTAAAGGTTGGAATGGACATCCTATAGTATTGGTTAAGGATATAGATTTTTATTTCTAAAATTTTATGATAGTATAATTTTAGAAAAAGGACAACCTGCAGAACGGGCGACAACCCGTCATGTTGGACAAGGCTGTGGAAATCGAACCCACAATCGAAGTACGAAAGGCATTTATCGCCTACCACTAGCCTACAAGAAATTCCTGGTTAGAAGAAACTAGTTTTATTATATTAAGCGATATGATAGGTGAAGTATAATTCCATTTTTGGAACCATATACGATTAATCTCACCATATATGGACTTATATATATATATTTTGCTAACCATATGTTTGAGACATATGGAATGACCTATTATTCTATCGCATAATCTGCTAACACTTCACAGAAGACATATTCAACTTCATTTCTTTAAGAGATTAAGTGGAAATTGTATGAGGCATGAGCAATGGTGAGATAATACCGAGAAAAAGAAGTATTTCTTCTAATTAAAATTCTTCTACTTTAGGGAAATGATATTGAAAACAAAAAATGTTGTCATAGTGCTCTCATATCTGATGAATCGGATGGTACCTTAGATCATCACAAATTTATGGCTTTTTGATTGTTGTCTTTTTCATAGCCATGTCCTCTACCACTCTTCATCAGAAGTTGATGGTTATATTTCTCTTCCATATCCATATTTTCACCTATGTTCTCCTATGTGGGAACCCAGTGATTAGTGAATTTGGGTAACCATTACGTTTCATACTTTAGTTTTTAAAGTCAAGTTTTTGTATTCCTTTTTACGATGTGGCTTTCTATGAAAAAAATTTCAAGTAGTAAACCATTTATAACCCTGACGAATTTTGAGGGAGAAATTCATTTTAAGGGGGGTAGAATGTAACACCCTGAGATTTTAGAAAAAAATATTCTTTTTTAATTTCAATGATGTCATGTGTTGTACTCTAGACCAAAAGGATCTTTCACTACACGCATCCCTAACTTGGCTTTCTTTACACGCAATCGTGACCTTTCATGATAGCATGTGTTGTACACAATATCAAGTTACACTAAACAATGATATGTTATTAAAATATTATATAAACTAACCATTATGAATAGTAATACCCACTTTTTGAAATTTTATAAATTTTATCTTTCAAAATTGACTTCATTTTTGGATTTAGAATATTGAAATTAGCCTAGGGTGAATTTTTTGTATTTTTCTGAAAACTTTCAATTTTTGATGAATAGTGAAAACACTAGGTTACTATTTAAAAACCGATTATTTATTTAAATAATTATTTATTTTATTTAAATTTATTTTTGGTAAAAATTGATACATAATACCTATATAAGTTAAATGTAATTAATTTGAGATATTTTATAATAATTTTAGATATATAAAAATTTTATTGAACTTTTCACCGTCTTTTACCCACCTCCTAGGAGAATTTGGAAATTCACATAAAACATAATTTTACCGCTTCGATGACTAGAATTTCAAAAATCTGAGAGAGACAGTTAATATCAAGGACTAAAATTTGGTTCAATGAGATGAAAATAATTTTTGGTGAATAGTAACTTTTTACTTTTATTTACCACGGTTAAAAGTAAATAGGATAATTAAGGGTAAAAATGATATTATTATTACCCTAACACATGTCCTAATTCTATTGGTTAAGTTTAATTCGACCAAAAAAACCTTAGGAATAAAATATGACCATCGAGGTCCACTTGTATTAGATTAGGACATTTATTATTAATTTATTAAAAGAAGTGTTAAAATAGTTAAAATCAATGTTTAATAAATAAATAATTTTTAATATAGGTTTATACATAAGATAAATTCAACTATAAATATTAATTATAAAGATAAAAAGATTTTATACCAAATGGTATTTTATTTATAATTTTTAAACATTAAATAATTTAAGTTAGTTATGACACAATGATGATGCAGTAATTACCTAAATAATGAAATATTAAAATAATTGATGTTATAAATACCCAAATAAATGTAATTTGAGACTTTTTATGAATTCCAAAAAATTTATAGGTTAATAAGACATGTTATTATTTAATTAATTAACTTTTTTATAACTAATCATGCTGTTATGATTTTCACAAAAATCCATTACCAAATAGTGTCAAAATTGACATAAAATAGTTTTTTAAAAAATATTATATTATTAATTGGTATTATATTCCTAAAAATCTAAGGATTGGCCAAGATACTTATATCATTATAGGTGTATCATTAATGGACCACTTTGGGATATCTTCTATGTATATGGTAAGTTTATTAACTATATAATATAAAAATACAAAGTGACATGGTAAATGTCAATCTAATTAACTAAGAGTTAAAACTAAAAGATAAGGTTAATATAATGACCCAAACCTGTCAAAAATCTATTGGTTGAGAGGATTTAGATCCCTCCCCACCTTATCTTCGAAATAAATCAATTTTGAACTATTAAAAACCGAATATGACTTTATTATAAAATAATATTTTATGTTTTTCCAAAGGTGCCCCTCTCCTCCCTTATAAAAAGGGAACCCCTTCCCTCTTCTCTTCACACCCTTTTGAGCCTTGAAGCTCGGACAACCCCTACCAATTTCTCTTCTCCACTTCCCTAGAAACATTCTTGAGGTCTTGGTCTTCTCAAAAGACCAACTCTACTTTCTTAAGAGGAAGCTTAAAGGAGGTGCGTCGAAGAAGATGTAATATCTTCTTCCGATTCTCTCAAGTTTATTTCTTCATCTACTTCTTCTTATTTAGTTTTCTCATTATAAAGTAATAACATAAGTATTAATTATATACCTATATGTTATTATAAATATTAAACAACCTTATTTCACCTTCTATCCATCCTACAGAAAACGAAATCACCACGCGTGCGTACGTACGGAATACTGTCTCCACGCAGTGGTGTAATCTGTTTTCGACCACCACATTACTTGGATGGATATAATGGTGTAAATAAAAAATATACATGATTATTTTAAAGTGATATTGATTCTTAAATTTTATACATACACTTCAGTACAATTCCACGATCATGGGAATGATATCATCGCTCGTGCGTATGTATGGACTACTGTCTCCACGACGTGATGAGATTCATTCTCCATGTTAACCATTCATGAATGATTATAAAGTATATATAATGAATTATAATGAAATATATGACATAATAATGATAATGGATTTATGTATATATATATTTATGTCATCTACTTAATTCAATTCAATTCAATAAGGAAACGAAAACAACGTTCATGTGTACGTACGGCCTACCGTATCCATGAACGGTGTATTTCATTACATTTATTGATCTATCATATATATATGTATATGCTGAATATATATTATATATAAATCATGTTTTAAATTCTGTAATTATGTATATAAGTAATAATATCAAGAACAACAAGTCAAAACACGTACAATAAATGAAACGATTTTACCCAAAATGCTGCTTTAACATGGAATTTACAAAAGAACGGGTAATATAAAGTCATAAGTGAACCATATATGATATCATAACAACGAATATGATTCTGTAATAAGTCAATGACATTATTTAAATCATTATATAGGAGTTTCAGATACATATGATGCATATCAGATGTAAGGTAAGGGATTACTATTCCAATATCGTTATTATCCGAGATTGTTTATTCGTATGTATTTACTGGGGTTATTGTTATCATCCATGTCCATGTTTCCTAAAAATGGTTTCATGTATGTTTAAAGTCATTTTTAACCATTTTTGTCTTTTACTACATGGTATGTAAGGAATCTTTCTTTTTTTACCATACGAGGTACTTTTTGTCTTTTCTGAAAAAAGTACGAGGAGAATGTTATTTTTAACTTATATGGCGTGAATGGATTTTTACAGTTTCATAACACCTCATTTTCATGAATAATACTATACAAGATTGCATGATTATTTTCAAAAAAACCCTTTTCTTTTAAAATTACGTGGAATTTTGTGAAAATAAAATGATTTTTGAAGAAGAAAGGATATTTTCCTCAAGATTTCATTTCAAGTGTTTTTTCAAAAATATTTTCCATCTAAAATGAAATTATTTAATATGTTTATGTTTCAAGTATAATGTCTCCATTATTTACATGGTTTGATTATTTTTATGATATAATGATATCTATTTTTTATATGGATTATGTTTTGATGGCATGATGTTTAAGAATCCCATTCTATTACATGGGTTATGCTATGATGTATGATTTATGATTTTGTGGCACATGAAATAATGATTTCATTATGAGATGGATGGGACCTATATCTCCCTCCAATGAATTGGGTAAAGATTTATATATCATGAGATAGACATGGATGGAATGGTAAGTTAATCCGGTTCAGTAATACAGGACTGGAACGAGGAGTGAACTCGATTCAGAAAGGGACTTTATCCACTAAGATGGTCTTGGCAGCAATGAATTGGCTACTATGGAAATCATATCATGTGCTTAATGGTTTCCACAATCACATGTTTTATTCCCATGCTATTTTATCATGGTTAATGTTTATTTATGATCTATGCCTTATGTATTGCCATGTTTTATGTCATTGCCCATGATTTTGATGTTTAAACATTATGTTAATATTTTTACGTTCAAATGTATATGATTTGTTTTATTTTATCCATGCTTACCCTTACTGAGCATTTGAGATCACCCTTTATATTTTTTCATTTCCCCAAGATTTAATGAAAGGTTTTAGGTAAGAAAACTAAAAGGGGAATATCTTTATGGGAGATGTTGAAGATCTTTCACCACGATTAGAAGATTACATTCCGAGTTTCCAAAGACACTAAACTATTATGGTCCTTGTGTGTCTGTTTTTTGTTATGTATTAAGTATTCAGAAAAAGTGATGTAATGTCCATGTACGTCAAGCTTTGGGTCTCTACAATCTCAACCTCTATACTTACCAAACCAATAACCACTAAAACCAGATAACCACACTATCCCAAAAACCAAAATCTGGAAATTCCATCCTCCATGCCAAGATACTATCTGATCTATGTGGAACTAAGTTTCCCACATGGATTTAATCACATTATAGTTAATGCATCTCAATTAGGAATCTTATCCTTCCCTTTTAATATTTTATAACATTATCACACATCACACAACACAAAACATCAAGAAAAGAATCACATCTCATAAAATAGAATGATCTAAACATCACATCATAAAGTAAAATATAGAGAAAATAAAAACTCAAAACAACATCAAGTACTGGGAATGCATCTGCATCTCTCACTCACAAGTACTCTCCTACAAGCCACCATGCCTCCACAACACATGAACCAGAGTAATGGTCCATCCACACAGTTCCTTCTCTATGAAATCCTAGATCTATATTGGCTTCTCCATGAACATCACATCATCCATGATATCCAACTCTACCAAGTCAAATACAAAGGATTAATTGTGAATATACAAAATAATATGAGAGGTATATAATACATCATGAATCCTCTCCAACCGTGGTGGAAAAGTCAATCGATATCCTATCCTCATATCCCCCAACACATCAAAGGACCCAACAAACTAGGGATTAATCTTAACCCCCCTACAAAACCACCACTACCCATGCCAAGATGAAACCTTCATGAACACATGGACTCCAACCTTGAACTCCAAAGGCCTCCTCTTGTGATAGGAATAAAAATTTTTATAGTACTCCACTCTTTTATCCTCTCAACAACAAGATGAAACTTCTATGTCATGCTCTACACCAGATCAAAACCAAGAACTATTGCCCCCCAAAAAGTTGTCCAACACAATATAGAATGACATGAACTCCCATAAAAATACTAAAATGGATCCACGCCAATGGATGAGTGATAGATATAATTATATTAAAACTCTATAAATGTTAGGTGTCATACCAAAGATCCATCATAGTCTAGGATAAATGCCTAAAAAATATCCTATAATGTCTGGATAGTCCTCTCCATCTACTCATCTATCTGAGGGTGGAAAAGGGTACTAAGTAATAACTGAGTGAGGAAATAATATTTTAATCCACTAAAGACTGGTGAGATAAAATGTGTGTCTCAATCTAAGGCAATGGAACTTGGAAATATATGAAACCTCACTACTTCATCCAAATACCTCCTTACCAAAGCAACCAATACACTCAACTCTATTATCACTAATAAGTGGGTCAATTTAATAAAATGACCCACAATCACCTAGATAACATAATGAACACCTTATTCTCTAGGTAACCATGTTAAGAAATTCATCGATGTGTCATCTTTTTTCCACTCAAGAATATCCAAAGGCTGAAAAAAACCCCCCATGAACATGTTTCATGTTTTTTACCAATTGAAAAAAAAGCACTTCTCAGCAAACTCTACCATAATCTATTTCATCCCGGACCACCAAAACTGCATCCTCAAACTACAGTAAATCTTGTAAAATCCTATATGTAATGTTTAAGGTTATTTATTAAACTCAATAATGACTCCCCCATACATAAATAAAAAAATAAAAACCCATCACAAGAAACAACACCTTATTCTAACCATCCTCCTACTATCCCATAAGAGCATCACTCTTACCAACTCGATCACACATCACCTATACATATGTGTCTTCCAACTATGACTCCTACACCTTATGTATCAGATAATACTACATTTCCATATGAAAAATACATCTTCTTCCACCATCCACCCTTTCATCTAATTGAAATTATGTCAACTCCTCCATTTCTCTCCAAGTATCCCAAGACTCCTGAACAACACCCTTCCATGACTTCTTACTCTAAGTGTTAGGCACAAAATATATCTTCCTGAAGGTATAGAAGATATCAGAATCCTAATAATAAAGAAAATTAATCCACCTCCACTATCACAAATTCATATTTTATTGATAAAAGATATACCTTGAACTCCTAATATCTGAAAATACTACAAAGTGATATCCAAAGCAGTAATGCCACCACAACTTCAATACAAACACAACTGACATCATCACCAGATCATGGGTGTCATAGTTATTATTGTGGGGATGTAACTACCTAGACCCATAAGATATCACCACTCTCTACTGAATCAACATGTATCTTAATCCCAGATAGGAAGCACCATAAAACACCTCTAACAATACACCCTCCTTAAGAAACTGAAGCACTGGAGCACTAAACAAATTCCCCTTTAGATAATTGAATGCTTCCAGTTAGTGATTAGTCAACACAAAATAGTGGTCATTCCTGGTCAAAGATATTAATGGGGCTGAAAATCAAGATTAATTGGGTATAAAAATCAGATAATATCCTACGAGAACAAGGAATATACAAACCTATTCCATGTTCGTGGGTGATACCTAAGAAAAAATTGCTTTGAACATCAAAGGTTCCATTACCCCACCCTGATGAGACCCCGCATTCCCAAGAAAATGATCATCTTATGTCCAAAACATACACTTGACAGCTTTTTATAGGCCTAGAGGAATTGAAGAACATGAAAGAAAGTTCAAAGATGGTTTTAATACTACTCCTATGACTTTGAGTAGATCAAGACATAATTTCTTAATATGATGAAGAATTGGTCCAGGAACTCATTGAACATGGAGTTCATAATCCCCTTGAAAATATATAGTGTGTTTGTAACACTGAATGGCATGAACAAAAACTCGAAGTTCCCATAACTGCTTCTAAAGTAAATCTTTGGGATATCTCCCTCCTACACCCACAACTGGTGGTATCCATACCATAGATCGATCTTAAAAAAATAACTTGCCTATCTCATCTAGTTGAGAAGATCATGTATCCTTAGAAGAGGGTAACAGTTCTTGAACATTACTTTTTCAACTCTCGATATTCTATACACAACCTCATACAAAAATCCCCCTTTAGGGAGAATAACACATGAGCACCCCATGGCGACACACAAGGCCGGATAAAACCATTTTTCATCAAATAATCTATCTAAATCATCAACTCCCACAGCATATAAGGTGTAATCTAATAATGATTTATTAAAATTGGATTAGCATAATGTTTTAAGTTTATCTAAAACTCAACATCACTTCAATGGGGTAGAGTCACAACCACCCTAGGGAAAAATTCCATGAACCCCCAACAACCCTATGGACCTATACTATCCTAGACATTACGGATTCCACCAAAAACTCATCTAATAAGGAAAGAAGGGGCTCCTCATGATGACTATCCACCTGAGAACCCCTCTCACCAAAAAACAAACAAACACTAGCCATCCACATATCAGAACATGAATTTCCTTTGGAATCAATTGATAACATCATGTATTTAATACAAATAGTTGATTATGTCATCGTATGGCTGCATCAATAGCAAGAAATGATCCCCATGAGACTAATGTGGCCCCATCATCAGTATACACCCTGGGAAAACATCAAACAAGTTGTTATGGCCTCTGACATTCATAGTAAAATCCAGGGAATGGGAAGCCTCTATACATCTAGTACTAAAGCACGGGAAAGATCAGTTTCCATAAAGGAGTGTAAAACTCTTGAATCAAATAAATCACAAACAAGGGTACTAAAAAAAGATCTTACCTCTAATGATATTTGGACCCTCGGGTTTGTCCACCTCCATTGAGTAAAACTAACCATGAACAACATATCTTCCTCTATACTAATGACCAAATACATGACCATGACTGGGTCAAGGTCCTTGAACCCAAGTAACATCCTAAGGTTGGACTCTACCAAATTCATATCCCATCAATGAAGCATAAGACTGCTTCCCCAGCTATGAGAAATTACTCAATGGAAAGTGTTGTTGAGTCTAGCACTTAACCTATCCACCTCAACCAAAATGATAATGAAAGGCCACTAGGAACTAGTTATGGTGATGTCCATGAACCCCACAACTAAAACACAATAACACAATTCCCACAGTAAAATCACGGAAAACCACTAGACCCAAAAGGCTAGAAAGGTAGATTTTGAGGTCGGCTACCAACTGGTCAAAACCTTGAAGGTCCTGGTTATTGAGACCTACCATACCTAACAATTCTCCTTTATGAACGTTTTTTGTTCCCCTATCGTGGAAAACCTTCTCATGAATGAATCTGTTTAGTCATCACCACCTTTTTATAAACTTTCAGATACATTGGAAACATAAAGGGGGTAAATGAATACTAGATATAAGGACAATGTGCCTCCTCAATATATCTCACATGAGACTCCTCATCTATAAAAAGATCTAAGAAAAATCGTATAAGGTCCTTGAACGTGATTCCCAAATATTTCACTAGAGTTATCCCCTAATTAATAGAAATAAGCACATGCCTCTACACTGCCTTCATGGTCGATGAAAGGAACTCTGTCTAGAATTTCTTCTAGAAGTTGGTGCACAAAACATCTTCCTCCTTACACTATCCCAAATACAACATCCACTAATAGAAATTATATTTCTTTTGATTTTCAAGATACCTACACTATGGTTGATTGGTAACCACAATAACAATAATACGAGATCAAAATTAAAATATCAAATTCAAATAAATATCATCATCATGCCTCTATTGATGTTATTCCTCATGTCACACACCAACCTCATATCGCATGCCCACCTCATGTTGTACACCCTAACACCACTCAATGCAATATTCATATCAAATCCCTAAAAATACCATCCACTAGAATCCATCATTCCTGATGAAAAAAATAGTGTCCATTATTGACACATAGCTCCCCGCATCTGGCTAACTACCAAATGGATTCAGTACTCCACTGGAGTCTGGATCAAACTATAAAAGATATTGAACCCCTATATCAAGGTATCTATCTCCACATATAAAATGTTTCCCTTATTCTCCCCAAAATCCTTCCATTAGAAATCACACAACTCCATATGCCAAGCCTCATCCTCCTTTGTCAGATTGACTCTAAGATAATCAATTAGATAAAACTTTTAAAAATCAACTACCTGAGACACATGTGTATGATGAAATGTATTCATAAATGAATGAAGAAAAAAATATTTCCTAAGACCAAATAGAATGGAATTTTATTAATATTAATTTTAATTCATTTTACTTATTTTAAACTTCACAAAACAAACCAAATTCAAACAAGAAAATAAGTCATCATGATTCATGATCCACTCCTAGGTCTCTACCCTATAATTAGGTCCATATCACTTGTTCATTCAACAATCTCAATGTTTGTGCACCAGATCATGGGGGGCGTAAAATCCCATTTCTTATATGGTCTTCCTAGCCTATGTCACATAACAAGGTCAAATGGAACTATTTCAATATGAACCCATGAAATCATCACTATGCCTAACTTTAAATTCTATCTTATATCTCAACGATCATCCTCGGATACCACTCTTTTATGGCCCCCTCCCACCAAATATACCGCAATGATGGTAGAGATATAATGACATCTAAGTCCCACCTCAAATATTCCCCAGGTTGGTGACTAGAACTAAGGGTATAAAAATCTAATGTATATGAGACATTACCCTCTATAATATAAATACAATTGGGATATAAGATAAATCATCCAAAATAAAATCCATGAAAAAATATAAAAATAACCCAAAACCATCCCACATGCATAAGTAAGTCTAATAAAGATAAAATTCTCTAAAAGTGAATACCCAAAATCCAAGTTAATTAGTGACACAGTAGCTATCTATGGTCCAATATAGTAAGGTCCAACACAGTCTATGTAATCCTCCTAGAAACTTGGAAATAGTTTATCTAAGTAGGGTGAGAATACAAGTATACTCAGTATGATAACCAAAATCTCTTGTGTACATGTGAAAGAAGCATACATATTCACCCATGAGAAAATAGAAAAAATAAACAGCACTTATACAAGTATACTAACCAAACCCAACCTCTCCTAGGCACACTCACCAAATAATGCAACCCAAGTAATATAATATAATAAGAATCATATCGATATAGGATACCCCACACCACTTTTCAATTAGTATGTCCATCTCACACAACAAATATCATACGTCCTGTCACTCTCATCTCTTATATATACCAATCTATCCCACAAGAACAATCACAACAAACCTCTCTCAAAGACACCTGGGATCACCGCCCCACAAGCACAGCCACATCACATCTCACTCAAAAAAACCTGGTCCACAAAACATCCATAAACATAACAATGGTAGTAGGGTATAGTGAACATGTAGGAAATAAACCTTATTATATCCTCCTAACATGCAAAAAATTATGTATTCCATCACTACTTGGGCATATAGTATAGAGAAACAACAACCTCAATTCCCCAAAATCATGGCCCAAAAACCACCTCACCAACCCAAAATCAGGTCCAACCAAATCACCTCACCACCCCAAAATCACGAACAACCAAACCACCTTGTTCCCCTAAAAGAATAGACAACCAAACCACCACCTCATTGCCCAAAAAGAACAACCAAACAACCACATATTTCCCCAAACCCCATCCACACATCTTTATCACACAATAACAGCCACACATCTAAACATATCTAGGTCATTTTATAGATTTACAAGGGATATTTTATCACATTGCACTTTATTTTATGTGCCTTATCAAAAAAACATATTCCTAGGGAAACCATTTTATTAACCAAACATTAGTGGTTAGTCAATTTAAATTCTAGGGTGATATCATAAAAAACATAGCAGGCAGCAGTCACAGGACATATAATCCAAGAAAAAAATCCCCCAACAACAATAATTTATAACCGGAAATCAATACCGTATAATCTAAATATCACAATACTAACAGAGATGAAAAAACATGTGAATAAAACCATTTTACCTATTTAAATTTTAATGAAATAGGTTCATTATCTTTAATTAGGTCAGAACCACCATAATTCATAGGTAAACAAAATAAAACCCCTCCCACGTGATGCAAAATAAGGATAAATAATGGATCCCCTATAATATATAATCATTTACAAATCCTTATACACCACAGGGTGAATAAGAATTCCCTTAAACTACAACCAAACTCTAAGAAACTGAAGATCAATATACACTACACCCAAAGACCATAAAAAAATCCCTAACACATAACCCAAATCAAACTAATCCACCATAGAAAAACCTCAAAGAAGAACAGAAGGAAATAGAAGAGAAGGAGAGGAGAATTCACCATGGATAAAAGGTGGGAGAACCAATCCTCATAAAAAGGAATCCCAAAATTCCTGAAAGGGGATCCTATGGATTATTTTATTGATATAGATCATAGGATTTGACAAAAACTCGAGTGAGGAAACCTTTAAAGTTCACTGCATAAAAGAATTACATAGTGTTTAATTTATTTACACATCGTGTAAATTTCATGGTTAGGTTTCCATCAATAAAACATCTCCTTTCTATTATTTGTCCTAGAAAATATGAACATCATGTAATACCCTTTAAACCTATGTTCACAAGATGTGAAGCACACTTACATGGTGTGTAAGAATTATAGGTTGTTTATTAACCCAGATTCCAACATTTAACATCCAAAATCCCATAATCCCACTCTATGACTCATCAATCCACCTTCAACACCAAAACCCAGCAATATATCAAGCTGAGAAGTCATAGATCATTACACTTGTCACCCCATCCATTCATAGATATCATGTTCACCAATCATAAAATGGATGATAAAACTATAAATTTTTTAAAACCCAGAAACAATGTTTTTTCAACACTACCATATAATTACCCAATCATTGTTGTTTTTTCAAAATTATTCCATTTAAATATCATGAATAATTTCTTTAATTTGAGTAGAACTATCATTTTAAAAATCTCAATCATCAATTGATCTTGAATTCTACTCAATTTTACCATACCAAATATAAATACTATAAGTTATATTGAAACCATTTCAAATTTAATTATTGTTGACTTCTCTAATTTTTATCTTTATTATATTTAAACATTTAAATCATGGAAAGAAAATCGGGTCATTATTTGGAATATTTTCTATACAAAATTACAAAAAAGAAAATCAAACCCTTCATCATATTCATCACTTGTTCTATGTGAAGTAATCCAACTACGATTCATTATCAAATATAAAAAATTTAAGGTATTAAATATATGTTACTAGATTTAAAATTTTAAATTCAAATTTACTATTATAAATACCAATAAAAAATTTGAATATATTTGTAAAAACTAAAAAATAATAAAAAGTAATTAGAAAATATATTATAGATAATAAATATATTATATTTATTTAGTGATACTCATTGATTATTATAAATTTTTAATGAATATAGGGTTATAAAAAAAAATTTATTTTTTTTATATTTGAATAAATAAATAAAACTGAAAATTTTAGTTTCATAAAAAATAAATGCAATATAGGGAAATATATTTTTTATATTGAAATTTTTAACTTGTATGGAATACTCATGGGTAAAAATACATAACAATAATTTCATAATTTAAATAATAGTTTTTATTATATAGATATTTCATATTAAAAACATATGTTATAACCAAATTATAATATGTGTAAACAGAATAAAACATAGATTATTTATAAATGAAAATTGTAAAACAAAAGAAAAAAAAATATACATAAGTTGTAGACATATTATGGAATAGATAATCATTGTTAATATTAAACAGTTCAAGAAATATTAATTTAGGACACAAATATTGAAAAATATACTACATACATAGATTACTGAATATAGATTACAAAAAATTCACAAAAAACATAAAATTTATTGATTTAGTAGACGAAGAAATACAAAAATATCACACAACAATTTTATATTATTAAAAATAATACTAGAAAAAAAAATAACTCAATGTTTAGTATTGTTATTCCACAATACAATAACCCAATTCATGATTATAAAAAAACATCATGTATTACTTGATAATAGAATTATTATAATAAATATGTTAAATAAAACAACTCTATATTATAATACACAAATCATAACTTCCTATGAAATAAATAATAATTCATAAGCTTATTATTAGTGTTATGAAACACGGATTCCAGATTATATAAAAATTAACACACATAGAGATTAAATATTAAAAAATAAAGTAAAATACATGAGAGTTGGAGGGAAAAAATGTGGGAAAAAAAGGTGTAGAGAGCACATAGGTGGTGAATGATTGTGAATTATAATATATGATAAAGGTTTAGGGTGACTAAAGCGTATTAGAGGATAACAGATCGAAGAAATAGGGGTTAAGGTTCTCTTCGTAATAGAAATTTGATTAGTTTCACATGAAAAAAACAAAATAAATGATGGGTGAATGAAATTTCAAAAAAAAAAGTTTTTAATTTCATTTATTTAATAACCAATTTAAAAGACTCAACATTGGGTTTTTTACATCAATTATAAATTAACTGATGTGAAAAACCATTTGTAACATTGATAATAAATAACTACAATTATAAATTTATCATTTTAAATAGTTCTTATACTAGTGAAATATTTCATTTATATATATCATAGACATTAAAGAACCATTTGTATTTCATTTATTCATCTTTTATTATCATCCATGTTTTTAGTTACTAAGACACAACTATTCGTACTCACAGAAGGATATACCTAAATTGGAAATAATAAACAGCAGCAAGCAATAAGAATTCAGAAATAAATCAGGGCAAATTGATAGATCCAACCAAACTAACATCATTCCAAACACCTTTTCACATAACCCAAATTATCCCAACATTAACAACATCAAGATACCACCACAACATCATCAACACAACTCAATTCTAGTAATATCAACCAAATGTACTAGGTTCTAAATTTAAATCATAATAAGGATTATAAAAATATAAAATGGATATATATATATATATGCATATATATATATGCATATATATATATATATATATTTAATAAAATAATATTTATAGTTGTAATAATTATCATAGAACAACTAATACATCTTTAGTCATTTCTTTCAGCTATTATAAAATAAGATCTCATTATATTCAGCCTCTATGTATTAATTCCAATAATAATATTCCTTATTTTCAATCTTGATTAATCAGTAAATTATGATTATTTTATTTCATTTAATAAACCTAATAATTTAAAAAACTAATATAAGTTATAATTAGCTAGATTATATGCTTAAATAAATTCTAAATCACAATAAATAATTAAAAGGAATAAAGATAAACTCAAATATCACCTCTTTATTTAACTTATTTATCTTAACATCCCTAAGTTGTGTAATGGGTTTTAGTAATGTAAAATTTTCATGTAATCATAAATAATAATAGGAATAACATTAACACAGTATCCATAAAAATATCAACAATAAATATCATGAAAATATTCATAACCACATGTGAAACATCACTACCAACCCTTTCAATTATTTAATTACAAATTATTATATTCTTAAGGATTATATCAATTATTTTGCCATAAAAACCAAATCATTATAATTAAAAATTTACATATAAATAAATAGGATAATTTTTTGATCCCCTACCTCAACAACTCACTACACATGAACAGAGAGTGGGAGATATTTTCATAAGGCCCGGGACTTGAGAGAGAAACTTCAACAACCTTGAATATTTATGAGGTTTATCCCTTTAAGGTAAGGGATAAAACTAATCAAATTGTTATCCAAGATCACCAAGGATATATCTCAGCTAATTTAAGGTTTGAGACAAATATAAATAATTGAACAAAAGGGAAGGGCCACCCTAAATTTAAAAATATTTATGCATGAATCATGTTTCATTTCTTTCAATAATTTATATCATTTTTAAAAAAAAATATCTTAATGTGATAAGAAATATTGATGGAATAAAGAAATTAACCATATATACATTTAAATTCCAAAAAATCATGGCATGAATCTTATGAAAAATGGGCTTTTATTACATAACAAAACTCTCAAATCGCAATATTTTATTATTGATAATATAATTATCAGTTTTAAAATATGATTTGAACTGAAAGGAAAATATAAACCATGATATGTAAGGATTTTATCTTTAAAACATAAAATTTCATCCCATGCCTATGGTTTTTAATTTAATAAAAACTTATACATAAATTTTTTCTAAATATGTTTTTTTTATTTTACAAGAAACTAATGAATAAGGGTTTTCTCAATGTGTATGTATTCTTCCTTTAATAAAATCCTATACATAAGGTTTTTTAATATGTAATATTTTTTTCTTAAAAACCAATAAATAATATGAAAGGTTTATTCCTTTAACAAAAACCTATAAATAATGTTTTTCTCAATATATAAGTTTTTTTCGTTAAAGAAAACCTATATGTAATGTTTTTCTCAATACATAAGGTTTTTGACTAAAACCCTATATGTGATTTTTTTCAATGAAAAATATTTCCTTAAAAAAACATATACGTAGGGTTTTTTTAACAAATGTTATTTTTAACTTAATTAAAAACCTGTACATAATGTTTTTATTAATATATAAGGTTTTTGGATTTAACAAAATCTTATACATATGGTTTTATACTTTTCTAAAAAAATAAAGTATCACCTTCCAAACTCCATCCCTCACCCAACTGGTTACCACCAAACATCCATAAACTTTTTTAGCACCAATAAATGATAAAGAAAGGGTTTAGTAAAATTTGATCCATTCTATAAGAGATCCAGAATAACATTTTTTTAATTTTTAATCTCCATATGGCCTAATGCTAGGAACTCTTGAATAGTAGGAAGTAGCAAAGATTATATATTTAATGGAAAACATTGTATGACTATAGTTTTTTAGTATAGTAATCTAGTTTCAAAATTCCTTTTAATTAAGAAGATCCTCTATAATAGTTCCTGAATTAATTTAGTTTGAAATTGAAGAAGACTATTAGTCTTGACCTATTGAATTAAAAAATACATGAGAATGAGAGAGTTATAGATTTTATCACCAGATGGAAATGTTTAATAGATTCATGAACATGGATCTCCCACAAGGGCCAGTCGTTGGAAATCTATATAGAGAATCTATAAGATGGGATACAATCATTTCATATCCTGTTAAAATATTCTAATGTATTTTTATAGTTTTTACAATGAAAAAATTGTTTATGATTACCTAGAATGTTCCAATGGAAAATCTAAACAAAATATTCTCAATCCATAGAATATAATTTGTAAAGGTAGAAACCATGACCATCACTCTCAAACTAGTACTGATGATGGACACAACTCTCATGTTTTCAAAGTATAATGTAGTTCATCATAATATGAAGTAACAATATCACCCCTATCAAGATGTAAATAAGGAAATATTGACAAAACAACTAAAATATAAAGAATAAGTTATATTCCATCCAAAAGGATAAATTACTAAGGTATCTAATTAATGATATGGAGGGGATGGTGTTCATATTATTAGATATAAAGAGACTAAATAAGGTGTATTTTACTAATCACCTTGATTACTTCCCTTACCATCAAATATTGGGGAATAATATCTAATACTACTTTGTATTCAAGGTATTACTCTAGAAGTTGATAGATAGTTGTCAATTGATTCTAGGAAATCCACAAGATCACATGACTTGCATATCTATTTCTTCACTTTAAGATGAAGGAGGACAATAGGAATTTCTAAATAGAAATTTATAGAGTTCTTATGATTATAAGACTAGAAAATATATCAACCATACACAATCCATCAATAATGAAGGACTAATTTATTCATGTCCCCACGTCCCTTGGAAATACCTAATTTGACATATTCATCTTTATAGATATCTACAATTCAATGTAACAGGAATCATTAGAGTAAAACTTTGGGATGTTATTCTCTGCAGATACCCAATCCAATCTAGAACTTATAGATTTATTAACACCATATTTGGGAGGATAGATACCACCCACTAAATGGAATTTTAATCTAAAGAGGATCCATAATATGATTTTGTTGAAATCTCCCACCTCAGAAGCTTTTAAACTGATTAATAGAGATCTAATAAAGTAGATTTACCTACTAGATGTCATGCTGTAAGTCATAGAGGCCGAAGAAGGTGAGTAAATAGTGATCCTTGGTGTTAAGGAGTCATTCCCTTAAAAAAAATTTATATATGAGAATAGAATATAGGTTATCTAAAAACCTCAATAATATAATCAATTAGATCCTAAATATTATATGAATTATTTCAATCTAATCAATTAATAGAATTATTAGTAGGAAACTAGTCAACCTGTAAATCTAAGGGTGAGGGAAGGCTAGCTTAACCTGACCTACAAAAAACAAATATACCCTTAATTCTAACCAAGGGAGAGGTTCATCATCACAATTAAAATTTTTCCCTATGCCCCAATCTTAGTAATAACCACATGGTAGATAGAAAAATCCCCAAACTTTAAATTATGATGTATTGAAACACCTCTATGGTGTCCTCACCCAACTTCTAATCTTAAAAAAAATTCATATCTCTAAATAACTATGGAAATTAATTAATTATTTCCTTTTAAAACATCAATATTTTGATGATTAAGTAGCCATAAATGATACATAACATGTATAAATCGGTTCCATTTAATTTCATATGGTAATTTTCTTCACTAAACAATGCCCAGAAGATATAATATGGGGATAAATTATTTCATTATATGTATCTAGAAAGCTTGATGATGATGACATTCACTAATCCCTAGTTTATAATGGTTCCAGATCCAATACCATTTTGATTTTAACTCTCCATAATTTGGGATATATTGAGGAAGACTTGTATCCTTCTAACCTTAAAATCCAAGGGTTTGATAAGAGCGAGCAGAAACCCCTATGGAGGATAAAGTTAAGTTCCCAATTTAAAGACATCATATCTAACTTAAAATTTATGGTGGTCTATCAGGACACATATTTAAATTCATTTTTGGGATGTTCATGGATTCAAATGTATGTTTCAATCACTACATCATAACATCAATACCTAAAATACTCTATTGATTGGAATGTGGGGTACTCTATGGTGATATCTCCCCTTTTGAATCTTTTTAATATTAGTAAATTGATGTAGGGAATTAATATATGGAATATAATTAACCATTAATGATTGATACAATAAAAAATAAAACCCCTAATGTCTTGTAAGATTCCCCGATATACCTAAGGAGTGGATTAAATAATTATTTTTTAATACCAATAAATCATATTAAAGAAATAACACTAGAATTAGGAATTCATAGGGTCATGTTTTCCACTGAAATGAATCTTCTAATTACCTTCCTCTTATATAATTTTCAATAATATACTTCTAGTATACAACCACCATTAATAGAGGAAGATATTATCCATAAATTTATGTGAATCAATATAGAATTATAGAAACTCAACTTGAACATGAGACAAACTGACACTAGGTTGATATGGGCCAGGAATTGTGACTTGATGGATATAAACCCTAAAATAAGAACATATGTTTTAGGGAACTTCTCCTCCATTCATATGGTTCCATTTTTAACTAAAAATACTCAACACCCATCAGATGGGTGTTACCTCGATAGAGATAATGACACTTGTATTTTCTACCAAACATATAGGAGTAAGTCTAACTTTTATTTTGGAAAATGAAGAGAATGAAGAGATTAAGTACACTCATTTGGTTTTTTAGGAAGGTGAAACAAACATAATTTAATAAGTCTAATAGGTTAAGTTAGGTTCTAAATAGGATCTATGACCAACACCAATCAATGTCTCCATAATCCCTAAAGAATAGGAAGAATGCATCTATTTCCTTAATAAATAATGCGATTATTTTTCCTGATATAACATGGAGATACTTTGGTAACATTCTTAGGTAGAAACTCATTATCTGGGTATACAAGAAAACCCCCATGGTTATGAATAAGTTGTGAGGAGAATACGTCTGAAACATACCACCAAGTTAGAAACCAAATATAATAAGTTGATCGAATCCAACTTCATTCAAGAAGTTTAATACCCTAATTGGTTTACTAACATTATCCCTTTCGAGAAAAATAATGAAAAAATCATAGTCTAAATTATGTTTAGGGATTTGAATCACCACTTTCTAAAGGATGGTTTCTTAGCCCTAATCATAGAGCTACTAATTAATAAAACAACTAGTTTTTAAGCCTTATCATTTATGGATGGTTATAATAGTTATAACCCAATTTTAATGGATCTAAAATATAAATAATTCAATAAATTTTGGTTAAATCAAGGATTATATTCCTATCAGGTGATTCCCTTCAGTATAACAAATTCCATATCTACTTATTATTGTTTCAAGACTATCATATTCAAGTCCATCTTCAAAAAATGGTGTAATATTGTGTAGATAATCTGTTAGTAAAATATCACTAATTTCATGACCACCTTATCAAACTATGGGTATTATTAATATATATATATATAGCGGTATTATTACCCCTTTCGAATAAATAATCATGTTTTCATCATGGAAATTCCCCGGATTCATGGAATTCCATTGTGGTATCAAATTCAACCTTGAGAAAACCTATCTGATGATTGGTATTCCCCCTACTCAAAAATTTTTAGAGATAAGAGGACTTCAAGAGAATATAGACTACATCTGGTGATTCATCTCAAATCTCACTTACAACTGTTTTTCCATTGTGAAATTGATTAATAATAGAGAAATATTATAATGGGGAATAGATTTTCAGAAGGCCTTAGAAAAATTTAAGCAGTATATTATAAACACCCTGATGATGTTACTAAACATAAAAGGATAGCTCAATATCCTTTATATGGAAACAAAAGAGTAGTCACTTGGTGAAAACATATCCTATAAAAATGATCTATGAAAATATAATATCCTCTATTATCTAAGTAGAATAATGCTTAAAGCTAAGACTTGACAAAAAAATATTTAAAATAACTTACTTCCACTAATTATTGTGGTGTAGAAGCATCAACATTATATGAATAATTATGAGGTACACATAATTTCTTAAGTAGACACACTCAATTATATACTAGGAAATCATATATTGAAGGGATTATTAGAAATATGGGTTTTCATTACATATTTGTTCAACATCTGTTACGTATCCCTAAAGGTGATCAAGAGACCACCTATGATAGAATTCCTTGCAGCACACCCCACTCTAGATAAATTACCACTAGACATTAAATTACCTTATAAATAATTTTTCTTTATCCATTAGACTTCATAATTTTAAGAAATTCTTTTTGGAAGTGCTTCTAAAAGTCTAACTAGGAAATATTATTGAGATTAAGACTCAACCAGGCTGTCTTACAGATTGTGTTTGTTTCCCCAAAAAAATTAAACTTACCCTATTCTTTCCTCTTATTAGAATGATATAATGAAAAAATGATAGAATATCATGACCTCAGTAATGTTTTAGAAAAATCCATATAGATACTAATAGACTAATTAGACATAAAGTGTGATTTCTATTTATTAATCAGTAAAAGTAACTAAAAATATGTCATTAATAAAAAATTATACCCCTAGTCAACAATGAATGGGAGTTAACATCACATTTTTCTTCAAATATTGTGTTGTCTCATATACCTCCCTTATAAAATACGTAAGCTGATGTATTATCAAATATAGCTACAACCATGTTAAATATAAATGAGGATGAAATGGGGATTCTTATTACACACCATAGGGTTATCTATCCATTTATCAACAAAGATATGTCAAAAATCAATAATGTTATTATCACCTTAGGTGAATAAAATTTCATCTATAAAATTTTATATAAAATATAGTTTAATTTATATCATTATAGATAATATTTAAAATGGGGATCTTCTTTTGAATCAAGGAAAAAATGAGCATATTTTTTGGTGGGTAGAAAAGAATTCCTTCATGAAAACCCAAATTATCAAAAATACCTCTAAAAAGGAGGCTTTGATTAGATCATTTTGAACATCACTATTATTAAAGGGATCCATTTTAGTGTATGTAGTGCTCATACGATGGGATCCAAATTTATCCTCAAATCAGAATACATGGGCATTTCTGGCCATCAAGGATGCATAATTACATGGAATTATCTATGAAATTGCATTCATGCCAAATACATTTCAATTTCATCTATCAAAACCAAGTAATTACATAGTGATAAATACCATTATACATTAATCATTTTTGGTACAGATGTCCTGGTTCCATACACTCCAACCATAATTAGGTAGTTTAAGTTTATTCTCACTATTTCCAACCTCTTCTCTAAATGGGACAAATTCATGCACCTAAAGTAAGGTTCTAATAATTTATAAAAATCCTAGTATCATCTCTTGGATTGGAGTCTTTCATATAATTCTGATAGACAATTATAGTAATTTTTATAACACTAAGTGGAAAAAACTATATCCGGAGTATAATATTCGGTTAAATCAATAATCTTATTATCATATTATTATGAATGGATAGATAGAGATTCTCAACATTTCCCTATCTATTATCATTAATAAAATTATATATAATGAAAAGAATTATTTTATGGTTAAACTATTATATACTTTGTGGTATTATCACATTATATCCCTTACTTCCATATAGATGACCTCATATTATCTTGTATATAAGATAGAATTAGTCTTGCCCATTAAATTTCAGAAAACTCACTATAAATAATTATTTTTGATCAATTAACTAAATATAAACAGTCCCAAATATATCTAAATAAAATAGATATACTCTATGAGAAAAGGTTATACACTCTATATAACCTCAAGGATCATTATAAATAGTTCACATGGGTATCTAAAAATAAGGTCCACCACCACTTATTCGTCCAAGGGGAATAGGTATTGACCTTGAGAGTGCCAATGATACCTAGAAGGAATCCCTTGAATCTGATGTGAAAAATGGGAAGGGACTTATATCATACTCAAGGTTTACTCCAACAAAGCATATTCATTGATCATAATTCATGGAGAGAATATTACACCTACCTCCAATGTAATACATCAAAAATAAATACTTTATGTAACCTCATCTGAAGACACAAAAGTCTTTCTTCTATGACCAAAAAAAATTTGGTACCAAATTCCTCAAAGGATCAAAGCATGAAATGTGTTTCACACCCATCAAGGACTTGGTTTCACGTCAAGAATGAATATTCAGGATTTAGTTCATCATGGAGGATATTTATAAATAGTGATCAAGATTATTATATAGAAATAAGTTCATTCTAGAATTTCATACCACATGGATTTCATCAATGGAACTTGTTGTAAGATAAGTCAAAGAAGAGGACATAAATTCAATGAACTCTTTATTGATTAAAGAATGGATCCTGAATTCCTCATCAATTATATGAGAGAAACTCAGTTCTAAACAATTAACATCGATCTACCAAAAATCCATTAATGGAAAAGATATACGACATGAGATTAAAGAAGAATATGTCAAGATGATCAATCTAAAGAAACTTACATGGAAATATCCACTATTCATGAGGAATTTAACTCTGTTCAAACGGGATTTCATTGACACATTGAAACCACCACTAATATATAAAAGATCTAAGAATATTTCATTAGGCAGTATTGGAATTCATATATCATTCATTTTAATGTCATATCTATGAATTATCACAAGTTAAAGATCTAGACCAAGGAAAAACATGATGAATGGAGGGTTTCAAACCATATACCTAATTCTAGACCGTCAACCCCATATATTCTCCAAAATATAGACTTTGAGAATAATAATTCATCAAGGAATTTTGGAGGAGTTTCAAAAATCATGGGAGGTTCCTACTCAAAGAATAATAGGTCAAAAAAACCATAGATGTTCATTAAGGAGTAATTTGGATCATAAATTCCATGTGTGTGCAGTTTGGCTACATAGTTTGAGAAATCGTGCATCATTTCCGGGATTATATACAATGCTAATAGTTTGGACACATGGTTTTTTAAACAATGTTTCAACCATTTTTGTAGGCCACTGGATCTTACCACATATATTTTAAGGTTATTTTTAAGGATTTTTCAAACCATGCGCCACCCCTTGAGCCTTTTCCTCTAGTTAAATGGTCTCGAGGTTCGATTTTTTAAAATTTTAATGATGAAAATTAAAAATTCAATTATATGGGGGTGTAATTTGGTTCTCTATGTGGTTCCCACTAATCCATAAGTTGGATATGTTCTTGAAATAAAAAATGGATCTATATTCTAAAGGTTTTGGAAAAAATCATTCTTAAACCATGCACCCTTTAAAAGGATGGTAAAATGTTTCAAAACCATCTAAAAATCCCTATAATTCAGCCTCAAAAAACATATCTCAAAAAAATAATTAAATTCTGAAATTAACCCATAAAACACTTTAAATATCTTAGGTCATGAAATCTCACCCTTTAAATAATTATCATCCTTGAGAACCATATCTAGGTATCCTTGTTAAACAATGCAGGCCACTAGGGCCAAACATCTTCCTCCCACTCCCATATCTCCTTTGGGATTTTCCATGACACTATAGAATTCTAAAAACCAGTATTATCTTTCCTCATAGAACTTTATCACTTCATTGTAAAATCTCTCCTATGTATTCTATGTATAATGAATCAGGCTCCATCTAAATAACCTCACAGTTGATGACATGAATGGTATTGAGAATGTACCTATGATGCTGAGATGCAGGAAACACATTATGTATACCTCGGTAATGCAACAGAATATCTAGATGGTATTCAACTATATCAACCCATTCAGTAATCTCTAAGGGTCCAACAATATGTAAGGATAACATCCCTTAATTCCTCAACAGTCAGCGGACTAACCAAGGAGTCACTATTAAGAAAACTATATAGCCTATAGAAAACTTTGGATTTCCCCTCCTACAGTTGGCATAAGATATATTTCTGCTCTAATATATGATCAACCACTTATAAATTAGTTGCACCCACTTAGAAGTCTCCTATATCATACTATTCCCCACAACTGTTACCTCACTATCCTCATTCCAACAAAGCGATGAATGACATGGAATATCAAAAATATCCTCATATGGTGCAACCTGAATCGAATTCTGGTAACTAATTTTTTATAAAAACTCAACCAAATATGGTTGATCATCCCAAGCTCCACTAAATTCTAGGACACAATACCAAAACATATCCTCCAAAATATGAATTATCAACTTTTATGATCCATTTATTTGAGGATGGTATATTGTGATCAATCCTAGATGAGTCCCTAAGGACTTCTGCAAGACTTATAAAAATAATTATGTAAAATATGCATCTCTGTCAGATATTATGCCCAAGGTAATGCTATGAAAGTGTGACATCTCACAAACATACCTCTTTCCCATCTCATTCACTAAGTGAGTATCACATATATTTAATAAATTAGAAACATTTTTTAACTAATAAATACTCCACCAATCAAGGACATGACTCCTCAGGGTCTTAGGTAACCACATTACAAAGTCCATCATGAATTCCTCCCACTTACACATGGGCACAAGAAGTATCTAGGAAAACTACTAGGATACTAGTTCAAAGCCTTTATCCACTAGAAGGTAAGGAATTAAAAAAATCTAGAAATTTCCCTCTCTCGTCATATATTCTCTAATTAAAGTAGGGACTACAAATCTTCCATATATGTGGATCACATTGTCTTCGTCCAATGACCACCCATACATCTAGTCACCAACTGATATTTGTTCTCATATCACAACACACTCAAGGTTATATTCCTAACCATCCTTCACCTGATCTTCTAGAGAATATGTTATCACTAATAGGGAATATTTCACCAATCCCTAGTCCTCAAATGAATTCATACTTAAATTGGAAAAAAATCATTAGGAACCACTATTCCACAAAATTCCATTCACCAAGATCTTGTTCTACCTGTATATTATTAATAAGTTAATCTACAATGATTCTACCTTTTCTTGGGGCATATTCCATGTCAAATTTAAGAAATAATATGTACTCAATAAAGTGCCTCTACCTCAAGTTACTGTTATACTATGTGAAGATATAGTGAAGGCTCTCATGGCCCGTAATGAAAAAAACCTCTAACTAATTATATAGTGTTTCTAACACTTCAAATTGTAGACCCTGTCTTCCAGCTTCATTCCATGGGAAGGATATTTCTTCTCATGAGGTCACAGTTTATGTGACCCATAAGCTACCAACAGATTCCTTTACATCATAAATTCCCCCAAAACCATCTCATGATATATCTCGGTATATGGAATATCTACTACCAAGATAAAAAAGGATAAACACTATATCTATAGTCAACCTCCTCTTCAACTAAATAAAATCCTACCCATGTTGGTCTAATCACTAAGACATTACCCCTTTCTTTATCAGTGTAGTCATTGTTACTGATAAATAAGAAAATTATTTGATAAGACACTAATAGTATCCCACTAACCCTAGAAAACTATTGATGTTGAAAATGTTACTGGGAAATTTCCAAGACATCACTACAACAACTTTCTCTGGGTCCAGGTAAATTCATTGCTTAGAAACCACATGCCCCATGAATTACACATCATCAATGAAAATCATGATGAATGAGTCAATATATGGTTGAAATATATTATTCATGATGTTCATGGATACATCCAAAACATTCAACATTCCAAATGGAATCATCAAGTACTCATATAGATCATATCTACTCTAAAATACTATATTTAGTATAACATTATCTATATTCCACAACATGTGATAGAATAATTGAATAACAATCATGGAGAGCCACCGGTCCCCCCATCATAGATCAAAGTGATCATCAGTCTTCAGAAAAGGATATCTATTCTTCACCATCACATGATTATATTTTAGTAATCTATAAAGAGTTTAAGACTATTTTCCACCAATAAAGAGAACAATATAGGTGAACCCTATGGTAATATACTCACCTTAATAAATCCCTTCTATTACAATCCATTAAGTTATACCTTGATCTCTATCAACTTAGATATTTCCATATGATAAGGGGGTATCGAAATGGGTTTTTAACATAGTTTGAAATCTAACTCAAATTCAACTCATCTATCATGTAAAAATAAAATAAATTCATCTAGAAATATTTCTTTATAGAGACCAGCTAATAGAGGAAACGATGTGGGGTATTCCACTAATTCTACTAAAAGAGACAAACCTACAATTTGTTTCATGGTTATCTTAAGTTGACTACTTACTAGATTCACTCTACTTACTTATTACTCCTATTCTATAGTCATCATTAAATTCTTTACCTTTGGTGATGTAAACTATTCCTATCCTAGATAGAAATCAATGTATGCTCAAAAGAAATAAATCTATCCTATTCCAAGAATCACATCATGGATCTTCATATCTATAATCATAAATTCTCATATATATCCATAACTATAAATGACTATAGTACACTCTTGGAATCATTGAAGATGGTCCACTTTCATTCCCAATGGTGTGTCAAGCGAAATTAGTTAAAAGAAAAATTTATTAGTAAGTCAAGTCTTTCAATATCTTGTGAATATATAAATAAATAGAAAGAAATTGTATATAAAAGTGTTAGATAGTGTATAAGTGATCAATAATGTATAGAAAATTGTAGATAGTCCATGACCACTATCTTTTGGAGTCTGATAAACTGCCTTAGCTCGACATTCCTTGACCTAAAAAATCTATCCCTCTGATGCATGAACCATCTATGTTTTCATCATACAAGTTTACTACTGATAAACTTGACCATATCCCTAGGTTGTAGAACAAGACTATGTTATACCTCTGTGAAATCATATACTTGAAACCCTATATAAGAACTACTGGAGATTCATCATCTTTCCAAACTGTCAAAACATAGTCTAGGGTGTTGTAACACCCCAACCCCAGCTACCCAGAGTCGGTGCATTACTTCATAACATTGGCATGATCACAAGAAAGATCAAATCTCGAAAGACCGATTGGTTTAGTAGCCTTGGAAACACTAGATATATTCATAAGTTTTACATTACATCATAAAAAGAAGAACTACTAAAACAACATAATGTTTCCACAGTCCACACTATAATCCCCTCATAATATCCCTGCAGGTCATTCATAACTTACATCTTCACATCCTGGGAAAAATAAAACATAGAAAAGGGGTGAGCTCAAATGCCCAGTAAGGATAACAATATAGCGGAACATTCAAAAATAAGCATAAAAATTTAAGGCAATGAATTACTAAAACAAAAGCCTTTTAAACTTAAACTTCAACATAGTATGGCAAAAGTAAAATGAAATAATTCCATTTACTTATTCACATGGATATTCTACTAATCGAATAATCACATGAAAAAATCAATAACCACTTTCATAATGTTGGAATGCATAATGCCAGACTATCATAACCACATAGTCAAGGCCTCGTGCCAAGACTACAAATAAGATTTTGTCAAGGCCTTGTGCCAAGACACTAGTTTGTCTCATGAGACCTACCGATGCATCGAGGAGCTATAGCGGGCTCCACCCGTCACTTACTAAGTCCAATGCATTCCCATATGAAAAGGTTTAAACATAACATAAACATTCGTATTAAAACTAGCATACGAAATGTCAATAATTTCACCATAAACTATGAATGGTATAAAAATAGCACATCCACAGTCAAACATATCACAAAACCTTCAATACAATATAGAAGCTTTGTATTAAAATAAATCAACTTCAAATAAGCGTAAAATCCATCAAAGGATGTTGACATAGATGAAATCAAAATTCTTTTTAAAGAAATATCTCTTTTTAGTTTGAAATCATTTAAGATCCATATAAAATAAAACATTTTCTTTGAAAATATTCTTATAAGCTTGTAAGGGAAGTTTTGAAGATTTTATAACGGCAGAAATTAGCCGCACCCGCCGTATAAGTTAAAAAAAACATTCTTACCTTAATTCTGTCGAAAAGGTTAAAAAGGGACCTTGTTTTGAAAACGACGGAAAGATTCCTTTATAAACCACTTATAAAAGTCAAAAAGGGTATAAATGACTTTAACTCATATTCTAGTAAATAGTAAAAATGTTTTGAAATACATTTTTAAGAAACATGGATGTGGATGATAAAGAGATCCCAGTAGATTATTACGTATAAACAACCTTGGATAATGAAGAGGTCGTAAAGTAAACCCTTACCTTGTACTTTTTCTTGGTTGGGGTAGGTTAACCTCCTGTATAATGGTGAAATAATTGTTATTAAATTATACAAGAATCATATATATTAATATGATATCATATATGATCTTTTAACATTGATTTGTTAATAATATCTTAGTATTATCGTTGTTTCGGGTGTTAACTTACTCGTTTTCTTTTGTATGTTTTGTTACGTAAGATATGTTTGTAAAGGATAGGTTGTATATTATTCAAATCCAGAATGGTATTATGTTCTTAAACATCATCTTTAAATCATCAAATGATAATTATACTTGAATGGATACGATGGAGAATGAATCTCATCGCGTTCGTGGAGACGGTAGTCCGTACGTACGCACGAACGCTACTTCCATTTAATTTTTTATTTTAAAAGAATCGAATCCAAATGATAAATAGGTATATTACTATTCCAGTATAATATAATATTTTATATATGTTACTTAAGTTCATTTACACCATCTTTTATACGTTCCATGTGTGGTATGAACGAGTCATATCATTTTAAGGGGGCGGTAGTCCGCACTTCCTCAAATGAAATTATCGTATGTATATACAACATGAAACGAATAATGGTATGAAATAAAATGGAATTACAGAAGCTTATATATAAAATATATATCATTAATATCATATTTAATTACAGTTCCATCATAATGGCCACCATGAGAGGCGGTAAGATGTATTTGAACAATCATCGTTTCGTGAGGCGTTAGTTTTCCATCCACAGAAACATTATGTTCATCATCCATTAGATGGAGTTGTGTGTATGTGTAGTTTGAATACTTCTTATAACAACATCCTAGTATATTGAGGATACTGGTGTTGTTACAAAAGAAAGGAAATAAAAAGAGTTTGGGGGTTGGAGAAGCAAAATAAATGAAAATAATTTAAGAGAAATCGTTACCTTTAATTTAGGTAACTCACTTTGGTTGGAACCAAAGGACTTGTTGAAATGCTTTCTGCCTAAGGGGAAGCTTCAAGGAGGAGGAGAGGGATGTGGGGAGATTATTTGGGCAGAGTTTGGATGAGCCAAGTGGCTTGAGAGGTGTGAGGAATGAGTAGAAGTGGTCTCCTTTTATAAGGGAGAAGAGGGGCTCTTTAGGAAAGAGTGAAAGTATTACTTTATAATATAATTATATTCGGTTTATAATGGTCCAAAAATCATTGAGGTCGAAGATAAGATGACTCATATTCTAAATAACATCAACCAATAAGAATTGGACAGATTTTAGATAATATTTTAATCATTATTATATTATTTATTTCAATGATTTATTAATGAGGTAAACATTGCATCATTATTGTGTCATTAATAATTTAACTTATTTGATGTCTAAAAATTATAAATAAAATATCATCATGTAGGAAATATTTTTAGATTTCTAATGAATATTTATAATAGAAAATCCAACATGTATAACCCTATGTAAAAATTTTTCTTCTAAAAGATGTAAGCTTATGCCATTTTTATTTTTATTTTAACTTTATTAATATAAAGTGTCCCTACCACATACAAGTGGCTCCAAGGGGTCCCCAAATTGACTCAAGGATGACCATGGTCTGGTATGTGTCCACCAATAAGGTTAGGATACGTTTTAGGGTAATTTTGTATTATTATAATATTATTTTTTAACCTTTATTTACCGGATTTACCCTTAACCATGGTAAATAAAATATTTACCACAGTAATTATTCAAAATGTCTAAAAATAAAAGTTACCTATTTACACAATTTGAACATCCTGATTCCAAATATGGAATCCATTTTTCTAAATTCAAAACACATAAGTGGCATAAATTAATTTAAAATTAATTCCCACTGTCAAAACAAAAAGCGTGTTTTTAAGAGATAATAACTATCAAAAGATTGACACTTGTTTATGTTCGGTTTAATTGTAAAATTATGTCCAATGACCAAAATTATATTAAATGGTAAAAATATATTCTAAATATACTTTAAAACCACTCAAATTCATAATTTATCACTAGTAATTAATTTGATTAAAAAAGTTGTTTTTAATTAAAATTTAGTAATTTTCACTATTCATCAAAATATGAAAGTTATCCGAAATGTACCAAAATTTCACCTTAGGCTAAATTCGATATTCCGAATCCAAAAATGAAGTCCATTTTAAAATATAAAATATATATAATTTCAAAAAGTAGGTATTACTATTCATAACGGCTAGTTTGATTGGTTACGGTGTGTTAGAACTCGGTGTTGCGTACAACACACGCTAGCGTACCGTGGAAGCTTGGGATGTTTCATTTTAAATTTTTGATGTCCCCATTTAGTCAAAAAGTTTAAAATATAGTATCTAAAAAGGGTTCACTATTAAAATTTGGTAAAAGTGAAATACTGAAAATGAATTTGTTCTTACATTATGTCTAAGAAACTCATAATATGGATTCTAAAATTATAAGGATTATATAAAGTTTAAAATTTTGTTAACACTATTCATAACCTCTTTTGAACAGCTTGTTTGGTAAGTCATGGTGCGATTGAACTTGGTGTTGTGTGTAGTGAAAGTTATTGAATTATTTTGAAGAAATAACACACTATAAAATCTTGGGGTGTTACATTCTCCCCTCCTTCAATAAATTGCGTCCTCGCAATTTGAAATTGTTCTTCAAAAATAAAAGGTTGAAAATAGAAAATATATTTGTGGGAAAACCCACATCAGAAATTGGGTTACTAAAATTTAGTCTTAATATGAGGAAAAGAGAAATCAAAGGGTCACCACCAAATTATGATCTCGATTAGGAGAACATTGGTGGCAATTAGAGACATATAATTGGAGGAAAAACGTAAATATTTATAGGTGGTGATTGAGGTCGTCAATCACAAACAAGTGTAAAATTGAGGTCCTTAAATTCATCAATCTATGATGATTTGAAATACCATCGGTTCAACAAAACATAGGGTATTAGGATAACACATTTTTGACGTTTCAAAATATCTTAGTTGAAATCCCACATCGAAAAATGAATTAATGAGGCCTCTATTTAAAATAAAGAGTGGAAAGTATAAAGATTACTGAAAATAACACATACTAGGGTTCCATGTAGGAAAATATGGATATGGAAGAGAAATCTAACCATCAATTATATGATGGAGAGTGGTAGAGAACATGGCTATGAAAAGGCCAACAATCCCAAAGCCATAAATTAGTGATGATTTAAGGTACCATCTAGGACAACATTTTTGTTCTAAGTACCTTTTATTAATGTTGAGGAATTTATTTATGAGATTGGATAAGATTATAATTAGAGTTTTATCCATTAATAAATTTCTACCACAAACTCATCTTTCACTCTAAAAGATAATAGAATGTAAAAAATTTTTCTATTTATACTATTCGTACAGGGTTCCAAAATAAATGAATTTATAATTCATCTACCAGATCTTTTAAAAAAAAACTACATTATTTAATCCAAGACATCTCGTGGGCCAGTGGTAGGTGATACACCCTTGTCGCCCTTCGGTTGCGGGTTCAAGTCTCGCAGCCTTGCCGGACGCGACGGGTTGCCGCCCGACCTCCGGGTTGTCCTTTTATGGAAATCCAAAATAATCCAAACTAGAACTATCCAAAATACTTCTGTCCAAACTCACAGTCCAACATTTATAAGGAAGGTAAGAATAATGTAGATCCTTTTTACCCCATAATAGCATATGAATACCTTCATCTTGTATTCTTTTAATACACTAAAACATCCTGAATTACCATATTCCTTATTGATTACATTCATGCTCCCCTATTCCATATAGAATGCTGGATATACTTCATCAATCCAAAAATGTTTTAAACCCCAAAAAAATGATGGAATATACAAATCATTAATCAGTTTCAAGGTAGTCAAGAATATCCAACATAATTTATCCAAACCAATCATGTATTATTCTAAAATCACTAACTCGGTATCAGAACCATATTATGGTTTATCTTTCTCTCAACCATATATTTTCCAAAAATTTATCCTGCTATTGAGTCACTTTTCTTTGTTCCACACAATCTCAAGTCCTTAATGAAATAGTACTGCAGTACAATCCTTATATACTCCATAATCATTATAACAAGTACATTGTTGATACAACACTCAATTGACATAATCAACATAAGAACTCTAATCATTCCTATTCATCTGTGGTAGTATCATAACTTGATTATTATCCAATAGCATCATTTGCGGCATAGTCTGATGACTGGGGCATAGGTTCACGTAGTGTCCAAACTCCTTGCAAATGAAGCATTGTACATTTGAAACCATTTTCTCACCCTTGCAGTCACGTACTTTGTGCCCTTTTCCTCCACACTTATAACAAACTCCCATTCCTTTTAGGCAAGTTCCAGGGTGTTTCTTTCCACAGTTACCACATATGGGAAAATTCTTCTTTTCCCTCTTCCCTTTATCCATATTTATCTCTTCTATCCTTCTCTTCTCTTGCTTAAAGCCATAGGACTCAGTAAACTCTTTACTTATCTTATCAACACATGATATTATTTCTTCATATGATGATAATACATGGGAGACTATTTCTCTTATAAATTCTAGCTTAAGACCATGAATGATATGATCCTTCCTTCTCTTTGGATCATGTGCATTTCTGGAGTTCTCATTCCTTCTACTGGGCGCCATTTCTAAACAATGGAATACACTAGATCAGTTTATGAATCAAAATACATAATCCCATACTTATAAAACACTTAACATAAATTGAACTATTTATGGATATAATCCATAATCATAAAAATGTTTTCTTTGAGGAAGTATATACTCATAAACCCTTCATAATGATTTGTAAAGAAAATGAGAGTTATCCTAAGCATATCCCCCGGGAGTGTCGTAACCAAGAGTGCAGCAAGGCCCGTTGTCGTGCACCAGTTCCCGTTCGAGTCTAGCTCAAAGCGGTGTTTTCGGGTTTTACCCCTAGGTACATCTGTGCCAGAGCCGCCTCTACCTGCTCGTATCCAGACAGGGATGTATTGTTTGGAAAACTCACAAAATCTCTATAATACCAAAATTCTAGGAAGTTCTTCTATACTAATCCTCAAAGTTCATCTTAGGTCTACGTGCTCTAATCAGAGTTTATCTAAATCTAGCTTCCAAGGTTTGTACTAAACTTCCTCTGATACCAACTGTAACGCCCCGACCCCAGCTACCCAGAGTCGGTGCATTACTTCATAACATTGGCATGATCACAAGAAAGATCAAATCTCGAAAGACCAATTGGTTTAGTAGCCTTGGAAACACTAGATATATTCATAAGTTTTACATTACATCATAAAAAGAAGAACTACTAAAACAACATAATGTTTCCACAGTCCACACTATAATCCCCTCATAATATCCCTGCAGGTCATTCATAACTTACATCTTCACATCCTGGGAAAAATAAAACATAGAAAAGGGGTGAGCTCAAATGCCCAGTAAGGATAACAATATAGCGGAACATTCAAAAATAAGCATAAAAATTTAAGGCAATGAATTACTAAAACAAAAGCCTTTTAAACTTGAACTTCAACATAGTATGGCAAAAGTAAAATGAAATAATGCCATTTACTTATTCACATGGATATTCTACTAATCGAATAATCACATGCAAAAATCAATAACCACTTTCATAATGTTGGAATGCATAATGCCAGACTATCATAACCACATAGTCAAGGCCTCGTGCCAAGACTACAAATAAGATTTTGTCAAGGCCTTGTGCCAAGACACTAGTTTGTCTCATGAGACCTACCGATGCATCGAGGATCTATAGCGGGCTCCACCCGTCACTTACTAAGTCCAATGCATTCCCATATGAAAAGGTTTAAACATAACATAAACATTCGTATTAAAAATAGCATACGAAATGTCAATAATTTCACCATAAACTATGAATGGTATAAAAATAGCACATCCACAGTCAAACATATCACAAAACCTTCAATACAATATAGAAGCTTTGTATTACAATAAATCAACTTCAAATAAGCGTAAAATCCATCAAAGGATGTTGACATAGATGAAATCAAAATTCTTTTTAAAGAAATATCTCTTTTTATTTTGAAATCATTTAAGATCCATATAAAATAAAACATTTTCTTTGAAAATATTCTTATAAGCTTGTAAGGGAAGTTTTGAAGATTTTATAACGGCAGAAATTAGCCGCACCCGCCATATAAGTTAAAAAAACATTCTTACCTTAATTCTGTCGAAAAGGTTAAAAAGGGACCTTGTTTTGAAAACGACGGAAAGATTGCTTTATAAACCACTTATAAAAGTCAAAAAGGGTATAAATGACTTTAACTCATATTCTAGTAAATAGTAAAAATGTTTTGAAATACATTTTTAAGAAACATGGATGTGGATGATAAAGAGATCCCAGTAGATTATTACGTATAAACAACCTTGGATAATGAAGAGGTTGTAAAGTAAACCCTTACCTTGTACTTTTCCTTGGTTGGGGTAGGTTAACCTCCTGTATAATGGTGAAATAATTGTTATTAAATTATACAAGAATCATATATATTAATATGATATCATATATGATCTTTTAACATTGATTTGTTAATAATATCTTAGTATTATCGTTGTTTCGGGTGTTAACTTACTCGTTTGCTTTTGTATGTTTTGTTACGTAAGACATGTTTGTAAAGGATAGGTTGTATATTATTCAAATCCAGAATGGTATTAAGTTCTTAAACATCATCTTTAAATCATCAAATGATAATTATACTTGAATGGATACGATGGAGAATGAATCTCATCGCGTTCGTGGAGACGGTAGTCCGTACGTACGCACGAACGCTACTTCCATTTAATTTTTTATTTTAAAAGAATCGAATCCAAATGATACATAGGTATATTACTATTCCAGTATAATATAATATTTTATATATGTTACTTAAGTTCATTAACACCATCCTTTATATGTTCCATGTGTGGTATGAACGAGTCATATCATTTTAAGGGGGCGGTAGTCCGCACTTCCTCAAATGAAATTATCGTATGTATATACAACATGAAACGAATAATGGTATGAAATAAAATGGAATTACAGAAGCTTATATATAAAATATATATCATTAATATCATATTTAATTACAGTTCCATCATAATGGCCACCATGAGAGGCGGTAAGATGTATTTGAACAATCATCGTTTCGTGAGGCGTTAGTTTGCCATCCACAGAAACATTATGTTCATCATCCATTAGATGGAGTTGTGTGTATGTGTAGTTTGAATACTTCTTATAACAACATCCTAGTATATTGAGGATACTGGTGTTGTTACAAAAGAAAGGAAATAAAAAGAGTTTGGGGGTTGGAGAAGCAAAATAAATGAAAATAATTTAAGAGAAATCGTTACCTTTAATTTAGGTAACTCACTTTGGTTGGAACCAAAGGACTTTTTGAAATGATTTCTGCCTAATGGGAAGCTTCAAGGAGGAGGAGAGGGATGTGGGGAGCTTATTTGGGCAGAGTTTGGACGAGCCAAGTGGCTTGAGAGGTGTGAGGAATGAGTAGAAGTGGTCTCCTTTTATAAGGGAGAAGAGGGGCTCTTTAGGAAAGAGTGAAAGTATTACTTTATAATATAATTATATTCGGTTTATAATGGTCCAAAAATCATCGAGGTCGAAGATAAGATGACTCATATTCTAAATAACATCAACCAATAAGAATTGGACAGGTTTTAGATAATATTTTAATCATTATTATATTATTTATTTCAATGATTTATTAATGAGGTAAACATTGCATCATTATTGTGTCATTAATAATTTAACTTATTTGATGTCTAAAAATTATAAATAAAATATCATCATGTAGGAAATCGTTTTATCTTTCTAATGAATATTTATAATAGAAAATCCAACATGTATAACCCTATGTAAAAATTGTTCTTCTAAAAGATGTAAGCTTATGCCGTTTTTATTTTTATTTTAACTTTATTAATATAAAGTGTCCCTACCACATACAAGTGGCTCCAAGGGGTCCCCAAATTGACTCAAGGATTCCCATGGTCGGGTATGTGTCCACCAATAAGGTTAGGACACGTTTTAGGGTAATTTTGTGTTATTATAATATTATTTTTTAACCTTTATTTACCGGATTTACCCTTAACCATGGTAAATAAAATATTTACCACAGTAATTATTCAAAATGTCTAAAAATAAAAGTTACCTATTTACACAATTTGAACATCCTGATTCCAAATATGGAATCCATTTTTCTAAATTCAAAACACAGAAGTGGCAGAAATTAATTTAAAATTAATTCCCGCTGTCAAAACAAAAAGCGTGTTTTTAAGAGATAATAACTATCAAAAGATTGACACTTGTTTATGTTCGGTTTAATTGTAAAATTATGTCCAATGACCAAAATTATATTAAATGGTAAAAATATATTCTAAATATACTTTAAAACCACTCAAATTCATAATTTATCACTAGTAATTAATTTGATTAAAAAAGTTGTTTTTAATTAAAATTTAGTAATTTTCACTATTCATCAAAATATGAAAGTTATCCGAAATGTACCAAAATTTCACCTTAGGCTAAATTCGATATTCCGAATCCAAAAATGAAGTCCATTTTAAAATATAAAATATATATAATTTCAAAAAGTAGGTATTACTATTCATAACGGCTAGTTTGATTGGTTACAGTGTGTTAGAACTCGGTGTTGCGCACAACACACGCTAGCGTACCGTGGAAGCTTGGGATGTTTCATTTTAAATTTTTGATGTCCCCATTTAGTCAAAAAGTTTAAAATATAGTATCTAAAAAGGTTTCACTATTAAAATTTGGTAAAAGTGAAATACTGAAAATGAATTTGTTCTTACATTATGTCTAAGAAACTCATAATATGGATTCTAAAATTATAAGGATTATATAAAGTTTAAAATTTTGTTAACACTATTCATAACCTCTTTTGAACAGCTTGTTTGGTAAGTCATGGTGCGATTGAACTTGGTGTTGTGTGTAGTGAAAGTTATTGAATTATTTTGAAGAAATAACACACTATAAAATCTTGGGGTGTTACAGGTGTTGTATAAAACGTGCAATAATGTTTAACCTTACAATAGTTTAAGCACTATGGAACTCCTCTTGAGGGGGGCTGAAGATTTCATTCTCTACTCTACTTTTACACTACTACCCTATTCCACATCCTTGGTCTTTCTCTTATTAATACCAGAAGAGGAATTCATTATAGTAGTATAAGGTCCAATCACTTGAACACTTAGGAGTGAAAGAAGATCAACTACTCAATACTCATCAAGAAATTTTTCAATAGTCATGGACTTTCATAGAACCTTAGGTTATGTAAATAGGTGGAATGTAATAACATGTCATCTAATCTCATGATGAAGACAATTCTTGAACTTTATAGCCATTTGTGCTTCATTCCAGGCAAATCCAGGATCAACGATAAGTAGGTTGGTGAAATGAGTGGAGTATGTGTATATCATCATAGACCCCTACTATAACTTCATGATCTCTTTCACTTAGTCTAGATTCACTTTATTGGGAAACAATTCTATGAAGAATGGGTCCTTGAAGGAATCCAAAGAAAGTATCACACATCTTCCATCCTTCCCCATTATGCCACACCATCTCCTGGTGGGTCCATGTAGCATGAACACCACCATCTTCATCTTATGTTCCAAAAAAGACTCAATGAGGAAAAAATACATCCTCAATGATGTCTATTCATTCATTGGGATCCTATGGCCATCAATTTCTCTAAAGGTCTAGTGGATGTTATGGATATAAGTCTCTAGAGTAGTTGACCATGGAACTCAGTACCCATACTTTTAGGTAAGGTACAAGTATAAGAACTTCTGGTTGAGGTAGCCTAACTACTTGAACCACTAAAGTAGGAGTATGAGTATAATATGATACAACCTACTACATAGTAGTCGGTGGTACATGGTAATTATCTCTAGTGGTTGAATCCTGGACCACATAAATAGGTGGTACCATCATCCTCCTTTTGAGGTGGAATATTTTGAAATGTGAATGAAACATTTATAAAAAAATAAATTTGTTAGGATGACACCTAATAAATTTAAGGGATTACCCAAGGACCTCTTATGAATATAACCATAACCCAAGGTATATACTCTTTAATCACTAAATAAGGTGTTCATCCCTACATGTTAGTCAAATTCACACACACATATATATACATACATAATAGTATTCCCGGGTTTATTTATTTAATTCTAGTATAGATATATCAAAACAGTATATAAAACTAATATATCACTCTATAAAAGTACACAATTCTACCCTAAATATATATAAAACATCATGGAATTTAATTAAAAAACTAGTATGCATCACAAAGTAGGTATATATATGAGAAGTGATCCTATTTTCCAAGTAATGATATATTAATACATCCAAATTCTTAAAAATAGTAAAAGGGATCTCATCAATGGTAGCATAGAGGTCCATTACACATGAATTGGCAAAGCACATGAAAGCTCCCCTTTATGATTCCCATATAGCCTATCTATTTTTTACCATGTTTAGTTTCTTCAAAAAACAAAAGAAGATAATTTCACTCTGATGTCATTTTCTAATGCCCCAACAAAAACCACTAGGTCTGATTTGAAGAGCCACAAGACCTCATGTGTTCCTCCCTGTATGTAAGACGCTCTCAACTAGCAGTGATGGAATGAATTACATCAATGGGGAGACTATACCCTTAGTATCATATAATTTCACCAATAATATTAATAAAATATAACAAACCATAGTAAATAAGGTGGGAGATAAGATATCATAATGTAATATCATATGGAATTCATGTTATACAAATAAATAAAGATAAATAAATAAATTGGGCTCCCAATATTTCAAGAAAAACCAAAGTAATATAATGAAAGTATATAAATGAATTAATCTCTATAGAAATTCTCTAAAGTCTATCCCATCCCTTCCACCACCTCCATAATCCATGACTAGGCTATCTTCCATGGGGCCCTTTCCCTTTCTTGTATCCTTATAAATTTTTATGTGGAATGAGAATCCTATGAAGGGTTTTAGTAATGAAAACTAGTAGGACACCAAGTGCCATTAATAAGTGTTTAAATTGGTAATAACTATATGAAATGATACTAATTAATATAAAATCAAGCATCAAAAATCATATTTTGAGGTCACATGTGCTAACAAATCCTCCATAAACCCTAGTCGCACCTTCTTTAGTTCCTTTCTGAAAGTATGATCAAGGATTTTGTAAGTGATAAATAATTATCCCCAAGGATGGATATATGTTACTCATTATTTTAAATCCATAAAGTTTCAGGTCACACCACAAGTATGACTAGTAAAAAGATACTTAGTGTCCTTAAGATATCAAGTTCTAGAACATTACTTGGTATCCCCAATGCATTTATTTTTTTCCAGTCGATATGTTTTTTAATATATTATCCTATGTATGGTTCCACCATCATTATATTTTCACATCATGTTCTATCACACTCTATGGGGTAATCATACCAGGACGATAAACCTATTATGGACACCAAGAAAATACTTCCAAGGCATTGGAAATACACACAATATAGTGGATCGTAATTAAAAAATTATAGCATGCCATCATGATATTATAATAGAAACATCTAAAAATATGTGATCAACATCAAGCATTGTAATAAGATACTCTATAAATACTCATGGAATCAAGAATAATATATGTGTATCTTGGGTTAAACACCAACCCATAAGAAAACACTATCAATCATGGATAACAAGTTATTCCAACACATCATGAATAAAGGAAAAATAATATATAAGGGCCTAAAAATTTAAATAAATACGTACCTAAATTTTTTATGAACAAATAAAATCTTATTCAAAGGATCAATGCCTAAACTATTTTAAACACCCATGGAATTATTTCTAGCATGTTACGGATTCCAATTTCAGGTTCCAACTCATCAAGAAGGAAGTTTAGAAAGACTAACTTAGAATATTCCTTGTCAATAAGTTCATTATAGAATTATATACCCCATGGATTTCATAAAAAAACTAGTTCTAATATAAGTCTAATAAAATGATATCAACTCAACATATCCATTATCTTCACAATAACGGATCAAGAATTCATCTTCAATTCTTGTATAGAACCATGGGTCTAGACAATGAACATTGATCCACCAATAATCCATCAATAGAAAAGATAAAGATTCATATTTCAGGTTACAACTCATCAAGAAGGATGTTTAGAAAGACTGACTGAGAAGATTCCATGTCAATAAGTTCATTCTAGAATTATATTCCTCGTGGATTCCATCAACAAATCTAGTTCTGATATAAGTCTAATAACATGATATCAACTCAACATATCCATTATCGATTCAATAACAGATCAATAATTCTTCACTAATTCTTGTATAGAACCATGGGTCTAGACAATGAACATTGATCCACTAATAATCCATCATTGGAAAAGATAAACAATATGGGTTTCAAGAAGTATAGTATCTCAAGATGATTGATCTAAAGAAAATTACCAGGAAATTTACACCATTCAAGAGGAATTTAACTCCAGTTAAAATTTTTTTCATTAACACATTAAAACCACCATTAAACTATACACAATTCTAGAATACATCATTAGTTGGCATTGGAATTCATATATCAAACATCAATATGCCAGATCTATGAATTATCTTAAGATAAAATAGGTAGATAAAGAAGAAATTTGAAGCATGGTGATCTTCACATCACATACATCAATTATAGATATTCAACCAACTTGGATTCATTAGAGTCTATATTTAAGGGAGAAGAATTCATCAGGGAAGGATAAAGGAGTCTTGGAAACCATGATAGAGTTTTATACAAATAAGAATATGTAAAAATGGATTATAAATAGTAATTAGTATGTAACTCAAATTATTAATTTCATTCATTAATTATTTTTCCATGAAGTTTGAAAAATTATGTGCCAACCATGCACTATTTCTAGGCTTCTAAACAAGCCTCATGGTTTGTTAAACCTTGTGCCAACCATAGTGTTGGACACTTGGGAATAATAAATGGTTTTATAGGTGAGTTTGCATGCTTTTTCCAATATTTTTAATTAAACACGACCCACCCCTAGAACCTCTACCTCTAGCTTCATGGTTTCCTATATAATTTTGACAACTTGGGAAAATTGTGCTTAAATAATATACCCTTTAAGTGGCCACTAAAACGTTCTAAAATCAACTAAAACCCCCCATATTTCATCATAAATAAATCATATCACAAAAAGAATTTCATTAAAGGATAAAAGTTTCTTTTAAATCACCTAAAAAATAAAATTTTATTACATATATCATCTCCCTTATTACCCTCCCACCCATTAAATAATGATATTGTTTCTCATGAATTTGTGTGGAATACCACCACCATGAAGTGGTTTAATTAATTTTTTATTTATACCTTTCATGAATGGTTCTATATATATATATAATGAATAAATATGAAATTTATATCATTAATAAAATTATAGATTTTATGAAACCATGATCAAGATAAAGGTACTGTAACTATTGAATTGAAACATACATGAAAAAAATAAATTAATACCTGAAATAATTATGATAATTAATAATTATTAATTAATGAGTGATAAAATGTTATAATTAAACCATATATGGTAAGATAAGTTTTGATATTATTCTTATATAAAATTATAATAAGATTAAATTTACTATACAGGGGGTTTAAATCACATATAAAGAAAGTCGAACATCAGATAAGGTTTTATTTAACAATCTCATCCTTATTAGAGAATATTTGTGTTTAAGTTTAAAATGGGGGGAATTATATGATATTTATATATTAAAACCCATTTATTTTATTCTCCTCTAATTATTATATTTTATTTAAAAAATTTCCTTCCATTTTCTTATCTATAGGTACTCAAAATTTGGAAAGAATAGTTTTAATGGAAATCGACTTTGTTTTTCTATATTGTTGGTAATCCTTTTATTCCACGTACATAATTACTTTAAAATTTTATAAAGAATTTTTTTAGTATCCTAGAATGATTTATGAAATTCATTTTAACCCATTTTTGACTATTTATAAAAAGGTTTAAAGGGAATATATTTATTGCTTTCCTAACAAGACACTTATTACCAAAGGTATGTATGGAATCTTTATTTTAATTCTTAACGCATGGGAAGATTTTCCCACCATCATAACTATTGTTATTCCAAAATATTCTTTTATAATTTTCCTCATTTATTTTCACAAAAAAATTTCTCCCTGATATTTTGTAAATGTTTAGATTTTAAATTGTGATTTCAAAATGAAAATGGTATTTCTCAAAGAAATGATCTAATAAAATTATAAAATTATTTTTATCAATGTCAATATAATATGATGATGATGATTATTTACTAGGGATATACTCTAGTGATACCATCCACCAAGTTAATTGGGATGGATTATGATGATTTTACTCTATTTATTGACTGGGGAAAATATTAACATTTCATATGTTATTTTTTTAATATAAATGTTTTTGTTTATTATGTCTTTAATTATTATTTATATATCTAATAATATGAATGAATTTGGATTATTGAGTGATGGGTTGTATTGTTACCTTCCCTAGATAAATCAGTAAGTCTCATGAGGCAAACTGTTTTTGGTATTTAGAAAATGCCTTATCTATTTATGTATGATGTCTTGGTATGAGGCATTGAGAGTAATATTATTATATCTAAAATTATGAATTATATCATTATGAAACTAGTTTATTTTATCCATGTGATTATTTATGTATACATTTTATCCATGGATTTATTTTTCTTTTATTGTATTAATTATATGGAATATCTACCTATTATTTATTTTGATATATTATATATGATTTATTTATATTATGTGGTACTCCTTCCTATACTGAGTATCATAATTCTCCCTTTTTTATTTTTTCCTTTCCCTAGGATACCAAGAAGGGTCCATGAAAAATTTTAGTGGTTTACTAGAAGAAATAAAAATGTTATCATAATAATTTTTAAGTTATATTTAATTTTTTAATGCAATGTAATAATCATGTATGTATCTATTCTCTGAAGACTATTAAATTATTCAATACTTTGGTATGTGATTCCTTGTATTTCTTAATAATGTAGTAAAATAACCATTGGATCCAGGTTACTAGTTTATAGGTGTTAAAGTTGGTGTCAAAGTAATTTTAATATAGACCTTTGGATCAAGATTTAGGAAACCATATGTTAGAGAACATAACTCTCTGATTGTCTCTAGAGAAAATTATATGTATAGTTTAATATCATAATGTTTTGTTAAAGTAGAGAATATATGATTTTACTAGAAGAAAGAATCCATATCTAGATAATGGAAATTGGATACAGTTGTGGCACATATACAACTAGGGGAAGATTTTGTATTAACTCGATCACCACTGGTTGACAATTAGTGGGTCTAATACTGCACACCTGAAAAGACACTCATGGGGGATATGATTTAATTGATGCATAATCTATTTATAAACTATTATGAAATATTTGAAAATATTTTTATGATTTTAATATATTCTCAAAGATAGTAATATTATGTTTTATAGATTATAAATGTGTAAATTTTCAATAAATGTTAATTGTTACACTAGATTTAGAATTATATAGTATGATTTAAAATTCATAATATTATAATCTAATTCGATAAATGATATTTTTTAGAAATAGAACCTAGATAAATTAATTGAAAACATATAAATTCATGTAATATATGTAGTTATTACCCTCATTGGTAACTCAATGAATTTGGGTCTATAGCTGGAGTTGGAGTTGGAAATATTATAACTATTTTGGGGAAGATGACTCAAGTTATGATGAATAACCTTGATCATATGGAGTATCCATCTTATCCCCAACCTGGGGCAACAATGTTGGATTATTTCATGTGTCAGGAACCAACATAATTTTATGTGTGTAATAATATATTAGTATTTGAGTAATATATCAAGTCTCTATATAATATAATTCTCACTTTTTTAAGTAGTGAAAGAGAGGAATTTAGAATGGCATTTTATCTTTAAAAAGAAAAAACTGACTAATGGTGGTCATTGATCAAGGATAATAAGAAGTTGGAAGAAATAAATAATATGGTTTTTAATACATTCAAGGAGATATTCCTTAAAAAAATACTTTCTTTATGATCAATGTACTGATATGGAGAGGCAATTATTCAATCTAAGATAAGAGGAAGGAAAAAATTGGAATATGAATAAAACATTATAAGTTTAATAACTAATTTTGAGAATTATATATGTAATCTTGGGAGTAAGATATATCATTTATTTAATGTGATAAATCCTACCCTTCAAAGGGAATTAGTAAACCATACATTTTTTGTATATGAGGATATAGTACCGAGTTCCATCAAGATAGAAAAAGCATTCTTCAAGTCATCTGTTTTACAAGGAAAACAAGAAAAAAGAAAGTGGTTGAGCACTCTAGAAATGGAAATATGACAAAAGGGAATAAGGTAAGGGTAAAATTCTTAACTTTTAATAATTTTGAAAATAAAAATTGTGAAACATGCTTGAATAAAATAGGATTTTTCTTCATGAGTGGATAAAAATACCATCAGGATCATGATTGAAATGGAAAGAAAGAATCAATCAATTTCTAAAACTTCAACTGTAATGTGTGGGAAACTATTCAAATGAATTCCCCAAGTGTCAATGGAATTTTCCATAGAAAATGGTAAATAATCATGGACAATTATATGTGATCACTATAGATAAGGTTAAATTTTCTAAATATGTTGTGGTGGGTACATTGATCATAAACTAAAATTTTGATAATTCAATATTTGATTATAGACATTCATTCACTTTTATGTATTTCATGTTTTCCATGAAAATTAGATATTTCCCTGCAATCCTAAGACTAGATTTATCAATCAATACTCCTAGTATAAAGTTTACTATAATAAGGATAAGTTAGTTAGTTCCCAATATGACAAATACCCTATTTGAAAAGTTGATTGTTATACCTATGGTTGAATTTTATATATTCTTTTATATGGAGTAAAATATAATTAATAATGAAAAAAATATTACAAATAGACATAGATTAAAATTTTTGATAGAGATATGGAATCTTCTTTTTAGAGAGGAGAATACTTCATCTAAACCAAGTATTAATCCACCTCCAGTAGTTACCCTTAATGAAATTATTAAAGAATAAGAGAATACACAACCTATGAATTGGAAATATATCTGTAGAATTGAGTATATACCTACTGTGATGAAATACATTGATTTGTTTCCTAAAGAAAACTAGGAAACCAACCTAAGAATTAATTTTAGTTTTTTATTGATATCATCCCTAATAAAAAAACCTATATATAATACTCACTATAGGATTTCAATAGTGTAATTAGTGGGACTAATAAATAGCTATAGGATTTACGTGATAAGCAATTTATATACCCTAGTGTTTCACCAAAGGGATCCCCTATTCTTTTTGTTAAGAAGGTGGGTTTGTGAGGGTGTTAATTGATTACATATAAGTCAATTCCATTACAATAAAAAATAAGTATCATCTTCCATATGTTGATGAATTTTTTGATCAACTTCAAGGAGATTAATGTTTTTCAAAGATTGGTCTTCATTATGGGAATCATAGACTACAAGTAAAGAAATAAGATATTCCAAAAATATTAATTTATATGAGTTATAGACATTAAATATTTATCGTAATTCCAACTGGATTGACTAATGCACCCACTATTTGTATGTATCTGATGAGAAAAGTATTTAATGATTATCTTGATAATTTCATTGTGGTATTTATTGATGATATCTTGATATACTATAATATTTATGGTGATAATACTAAATTTTTGAATTATTTTTAAGACTCTTAGATAATATAAATTAAACAAAAAATTTAATAATTGAGAATTTTGGATTTAGGATGTTTCTTTTCTTGTTCATAATGTATCTAAGTATGAAATTTATTCAAATACAATGGCATTTATGGAACGAACAATTAAAATGAATATAACTATGGTATGAATTTTTATTATACTATAAGGTTACTATCAATGATTTGTTCAAAATATTTCTAAATTATCTAACCCATTAACCATGTTGACATGTAAAGGGGTCAAATTTATATAGTTAAAAGAATATAAGGAATATTTTGAGTAATTAAATATGATATTGGTTAATACCTAAATAATAAATTTACCATCAAGAAGGGTTATATTTTTGATATATAGTGATACATTAAAGAAACAACTTGGATGTGTCCTTATACAGAATGAAAGAGTCGTTGCCTATGAATCAAGGTAGTTAAATATTCATCAATATAATTATCCAATCATGATATTAATTTGTTATTTTTGATAGTTTCATTGGAGAAACAGATGTATTAACTTTATGTTGAAATATGGAAAAAATATATAGATCAAAAAAATTTGAAATACATTTTCCCATAAAAAGAGATGAACATGAGGAAAAGTAAATGGTGAGAAATACTTAAGTATTATGATTGATTAATACACTACCACCATCATAAAAAAGGGTGGTTAATGCATTGAGTATAAAATATCATGGAGTTTTAAATAAAATAAGGATTGTAAAAAATATTATATTTTCGGATTTTTCAATGATTGATATGGGAATCATTAAAGAAAGAGAAACATCATATTTATTTAAAATTATTTCCAAGCCGTACTTACTGAAGAGAAAAGAAATAGTTCCCAGATTGATGATGAGAATATTCAAAAGAAAATTAAAGTTATAAATGATGTGATGTCGTTATAATTCATCTATGAAGATGATATATTAAAATATTTAAAGAGGCTATGTGTTACATCGTTTCCAAATCTGAAAATAAAATTTTTAGAAAAATTTGATTATTCTATATGTCATGGTAGAATCAAAATGATTTTGGATTTGAAAGAACATTTCTAGTGGGATAATATGAAATGGAAAACTTCAGAATATATATCATTATTCTTGGATTTTCAATAGGTAAATATTGAAAGATAATGTCCCAAAAGATCCATGAAACCTCTACCAATTTCTATATGGAAATGGGAATATATTACAATGGACATTTTCACTAGATTTATAAAGACTCCAAGAAATAATGATGACATATGACTTATTATTAATTATCTTTCCAATACTGTACATTTTTTATATATAAGGTAAGATCTAACTCTTGATTACCTCATGTGTATCTATATTCATGAAGTTTAGAGACTTCATCATGCACTAATTTAGATTGTATTCTATCAAGATTTGCGATGTACATCAAAATTATTGAAGATTATTCAGAAGGATCATTAAACCAAGCTACATTTAAGCATCATGTATCATACCCAAACTAATGGAAAGTATGAAAGGAAAATTAAAACATTATAATGTATGTTGTGGTCATTCTCAATTTACTGTCACAGTATGTGGGATCAGTAATTAACTTTTGAAGAATTTGAATATTATAATAATTTTCATTCTAGAATTCAAATGGAACTATATGAGGCATTGTATAGAAAGAGGTGTCGTACTCCCACTTTTTGAGATGAATTTTATTAAAGGAATATTATAGGAACAAATATTAGTGATGATAAAATGGGAAAATTGTAGCCTATTTAAAGTCATATTAAGGCAATACAAAGTTTGAAAATAATTATACAGATGACCAAATGAAGGATTTGAAATATCAAGTGGGAGATCATATTTTATCAAATGTATCTTCCTAGAAATTTGTTATATGTTTTGTAAATAAATGTAAATTGTGACATAGGTACATTACGCCTTTTTAAATTCTATGAATAATAGGAGCTGTGGTTAACCATTTGGAAATTCCACTACACCTCTCTAAAGTTAATATTATTTTATATATATATTTATTGAGGAAGTTCATTCTAGAACCAACACATATTTTCACCTATAATAAAATATAATTGTAACTAAATTATCGTATAGTGAAGGGACTACCAAGATTCTTGACACTAATGAACAAATGTTAAGGAATCAGATGACTTAGCTAGTAAATATACATTTGACAAATTATTAGATAAAATTGGTGACTTATGAAACAAAAGAAGTTATAATGAATAACATTAAATTTTTTTCATAAGGTTGCATTCTATAAATTTCTAGGATGAAAATTTTTATGTAATTAAGAATGTAACACTTGAGTTTCAATTATAATAAGGTTTTATTTCTACAGAAACAATAGTACACTACACATAGCTTTATTTAATAATATGATTAAAATCTAAATTCCTAATTTTTATAAATTAATTTTTTTTATATAATTTCATTTTTTAATTCATAATTCCAAAATTATTTTAGGGTTAGTTTTTTAATTTTTTCAAAAAATAGTTAAAATTTTGTGTGAATAGTGAAAAATAATGCTTTTATAAAAAACTATCACTTTGATGACATTATAAAGAAATAAGAACAAATTAAAAGACAAAAAACCATTTTATAGAAAAATATTTATTTAATAAGTAATCTTATTCATATAAAAATATAATGGTGTGTTTATATTTATATTCTTAATATTTTAGAAATCTTAGTAATGTTTTTGTCCAAATAAAAATTATTTTTCATTCTTTTTATTATTAAATTATTTATAAGTTTGTTTTTTTTGGTTTATTTATAAAGAAAAGTAAGTATCATTTTATTTAATATAATTCAAATAATTCCATTAGAATCAATATTTTTCTTTATTTTTCTGTAAAATCGTTTTTATACTTAAAGTAGTCATTTTTATAAAAATGGTTATAATTGTGTTTTATGAACTTATATTAAAATTAATTTCTACCACATCTAGTATTTGAATAATTTAAAATGGATTAATTTTTTTGAATCATAATAATTAATATTATTTAATAATTTCATTTTCATAATTAATTTTAATTATTATAAATATGTATCACCTCACTTAAGGATAAAATGGTTTTAAAGGGTTAAAAATAAAGGGATAAGTATTCAAGATAACACAAAACACTTTATTGAACTTCATTTATTGGTTCTGTTTTGACCTTAAACATACTATATTCTATTCTATGATAACTTGGGTCCACTTTCACTATAAAATGACTATATTATTAAAATATTTTTTTCAATTCCAACTGTATCATTTACCTCATTTATAAAATAGAACCACTTATCCTTTCTAATTCACACCTATTGATCCACTTATCTTGAAAACTATTTACCCAATACCTTCCCAACCTTCCTACCCATGACTTAGAGTATCTTTCCTCATAAAAGGACCATCCTATAAGGCTTAATGTGTAAGCCAAAGGGGGTTTTCCAATGAAGAGTTATAACTCTTAATATAGTGTTTTTATATTTTTCTCTTCTAACCCATTAAAATATTATATAAAAATGTTAATATAATAACATAAATATATTAAATATACTTAAATTTTATTATTCTTGTGGTCAAACTCTTATTAATATCCTTTTCATCCTATAGAAAATGAAAATATCGCTTGTGCATATGTATAGTTTACCATCCCCACATTGTTGTGTAATTAGTTTTTCATCACCACTTTACTTATACGGTAATAAATATGGAAATAATAAATATATATTATATTTATGAAATAATTATAATTTTTTAAATGTAATATATCATCTACCTTTTTATCCTTCCACCCGTTAAAAAATGATAACATTGCTCGTGTGTACATGTGTATTACCACCTCCACGAAGTGATTTAATTAATATTTGATGAATTTAATTCATGTATGATTATTAATATGTATATAATTAATATATATGATATTTATATCATTATTAACATTCTATTTATGATTTATCCATTATTAAGATTCAATTTCCATAACTTTTGAATTCAAACATTCACAAAAAATGAAGCTATTAACACTCGAAATGGTGATGATAATGAAATAACCTTAATGAATAGGTAATAATATGTTATAATTAAAAAAATATAGTATTATAAGTATTGATATGATTATATTTTATATTTATAATAAATTTCAATTTATTATGCTGAAGGTTTAAATCACTAATAAAGAAAGTTGAACTTGAGTTAACAGTTTATTTCAAAATCTCATCCTTATTCATGACTATTAATTTTTAGGTTTAAATTGGTGGAATTATATAATATTTCTATATTCAAAACCATATATTTTATTATATACCATTTATTTCTATAGATTAAAAGTATTCCTTTCATTTTCCTCTGTTTATGTACTCAAAAGTTCAAAATAATGTTTTAAAGGAAAACTGACATTGTTTTTCTATTTAGTCGGAAATAATTTTCTTCTGTGAAAATATTTTTTTAAATTTTTTCAATAAATCTTATACTATCCTATAATTTTAAATTAAATTCATTTACACCCATTATTTTTAAAAAACAATTCAAAATAATCTATTTTTTATTTTACAAATGAGGCACTTTTTACAAAAGGTGTGTACTTAATATTTATTTTAATGCTTACCGTATAAATGAATTTTTACACCATAATGAATATTATATTCCTTAAATATTAGTTTATAAGTTTATATAATTATTTTAATATAAAAATTTTCTCTAATATTCTAAAAAATTAGATTTTAAACAAGTGATTTCCAAATGAAATGGCAATTTTCCTGAAGAAATGTTTCTGTGGTATTTTGAAAGTATTTTCATCAATTTCAACATAATATTATGAATATAATTATTTAATATGGATATAATTTAATAATACTATCCACCATATTAATCCTAATGTATTGTGACCATGTTGTTCTATTTATTGACAGGAGAAAATATTAAAATTTTGTATGCTATTTTTTCAATATGAATATTGTGAGATTATGTACCAAATGGTTATTCATTTAATTCATATAATGAATACATTATACTAATTAAGTGATAGTAGGGGCCCATTATATCCCCTTAATTAATTGATAGTTCTAATGAGATAAAAAAGTTTGGGTATTTTATTTGTACTATACCTATTTATGTATAATGTCTTTGCATGAGGCCTTGATGGGACATTATGAATTATTTAACCACGAAGCTAGTTTTTATTACCCATGTGATTATTTATGTTTATATTTAATTTTTTTATTTAGTCCCATTTATGATATTAGTTATATGAGATATTTTATTATTATTTATCTCTGTCACATTATTCATTATTTTCTTATATCGTGTTGCACATTTTCCCTTACTGAGCATTTTATCTCACCCTTTTTTATTTTTTTCTTTCCCCAAGATATAAATAAAAGGTATATGATTTATTTTAAGGATTTAATATAATAAAGAATAATTTTATCACCAAAAAAAATATGTTTTATTTCATTTTTTCAAATGTAATATCAAAATAATATATATACCTAGTCTCCTAAGACTACTTAACTATTAAATACTTAAATATGTGAACTATTTTATTTTGTGCCAATGTTGTAAAATAATAAGAGTCTCTTGTTTATTGTACTTGATTTTTTAAACTCCCATATTTTCAACATGTACTCAATCAATCACTCAAACCTAGTGTCAAACATAAGGTTGGTCCATGTACCAAAGTTCTTATACAGGGTGTAAGAATAAAACTTATTAGTCCACCACCAAAGGCTTACCTTGTATAAAATAGTGTATATGTGTGTGTGTGTGTGTATGTATTTAATGAAAATTATGTTATAGAATCTCATTAATACACTAGTATCCTTGTTAGATACTCATGGAGCCACCATAATGATCAATACATGTCTTCTTTGGACAATGATAGATTAGGATAATTCTCCGATAGTCTAAAAACTATATGATTTTTAATGATCTATCACCAATCATAACATTATTCAAGGATAATGATCTATTTTTATGATGATGTGAATGATAAATTTCCCGTATTCTATTCAAGGTGAACAACACATAACTAAATTGTATATTATATGAATGATATACCACCTTCCATTATTAAGGATGGATGAGGCACCAGAAATCAACATGTCAAAAGTGGTATCACCTATTGAATGATGTATCACAACATAAAAAAAATAGTGAATGATGTATCTCTATGTGAATAATAAATCACTATAAAACTAAAAAAAATGGATGAATGATGTATCACCGGGTGAACGATCTATCACTAATTCAACCATCAGCAATGGTGAATGATACATCATGAAGCACAACCAATGTCGAACAATATGAAACCTCATGAAAAACTTATTAAATGAAATATCATCAATGAATGATATGTCACCAATCAATAATGGTGGATAACAAGGAATTACCATGAGAATGAGGCATACCCATCAACAAAAGTGGTCAATGAGTCATTTCTAGGGGAAAAAGGAATTTCCCATTAATAATAGATGTGAATGATTTATCCCATGTTAAATAGGGAATCACCCATAAACAATAGTGATGAACAAGGCATAACTGGGGGAATGATGTGTCATTAATCAACAATGGTGTAGAATGATCCATTATCGAGTGAACAAGTTATCACTAATCTAAAATATCATAGGTGAGTGATATATCATTAAGTATCTCTAATGTGAATGATATATCACCAATTGATACATCGTGACATGAACAATATACCAACAAACTTAGATAATGTGGTGAATACATCCCCATTATCAAAAAAATTAAAATTGATGACGAATCACAATGAAAACTAGTATATATACACATATCATGGCTATAATGGACAAATAATCACATGAAGCATTGATCACACTAACCTGAATCTTCATTAGTATACACACACATATAAAATAGTATACCTAGTACAAATACATCAATCCTATAATTACATGACATGTATTAAGATTCTATACTACCACCCATCTCAAAAGTTTCATTCCATAACAGTTCTTTTCATGCCCATGTCCTATAAAAAATGATAAGTTTCCAATTATCGTAACCAACACCGGATTTTTCATCAGTAAGGAACACTCATAAATATTATACAAGGATCACAATATAATATCGGGATTATGACACCCCTCATGGAACAATTCCATTTATATTTAACAAATTCCCAGGTTTTGATCGCCAATGATTGATGTATACTCATCACATAAGGTTTGACGGTCTAACCATAATATATGTTGCACATTTGGTTCCAACCGAGGTCATTACCATATACCCTCTCAAGCTCTTATCTCATTCGGACACTTTTATAATAATTAAAAGGAATCACCCTAGCCTCCACTCTATGATAGCACACTATTATAATATATTAACCTATAGTTTCTAATATTCATAGCATAAGAATATATACCCCTCATGGTTCCATCTCTTTAAAACCAAGGATCTCAAATATGATAATTATCCATTAGTTTCTAAATCAAAAATCCATAACCTCTAGTGATTTTTATGAGTCTAAAAAAATCCCTAGTCATGCTTCATAAAAATGTGTAAACCATCCATTTATCCCATTGGGTCTACTCACACTCACTAAGTCTCTCTTACATACAACCATATAAAAATAATTTTACATGCCAACAACAACATTTTTAGTAGTAATGCACTCAAGAACACTCACTTCATCCTCATCAAAGTAATATCCTAGGTTCATCATCGTCATTTCACACCTAACTCGTCTAGGTGTATTCCAAATTAATTAAAATAAACTTATAATTAATTTATATATTAATGAAATACTTTATTTTTATGAATAAACATGGTAAACCTCATCAAGTTATGTGTTGTCACTGAAACCTCAAGTAACTGGGTTTAATCAACTCCTGACACACTTCTGAGTCCACTACCGAATAAATATATAACACCCAACATAAATTCATTAATTGATTCCATCCCAACTTGATGAAAATAAAAAATAAAATATGGTGGTTGCATAATTTTATAAAAATCAAATGAGACAATGTGAGTTTATTCATATGTGGCCTCCTCTAGCCAAGTCACAATAAAGACCCAATATTCTGACTTAATTCCACCATGATTGGGTGTAATTGACACTAAAACCCAAACATAATATCATTTAAATAAAAAAAAATGGGAGGAGAAACAAGAGAATGAATATGGGTTGGCATCTAATCTTAATCACTAAAGGAATCCATCACAAATATTCCTAGATAAAGGTAATAAAAGGAGGGGGAGGGGAGTAAGAGGGATATCCTCCCCTCTCTTTCCCAGTTGGTTAAACCCCAATTCCTAAGGGGATTTCCAGATAAAATACCACATTAAAAAATAATAACATGGGACTATTGTGACATTATCCCCTATTTTGAAAACAAAAAATGCCTACCCGGGGCATCCCCAAAAAATACATAAGTGCTCATTGCTATGTGACCACTTATGTTATAGTAAAACACCCCATAAATGGGAAATACGAAAAAAAACCAATGCTAATCAATATGGAATTGCCATGTGTATCGGGGAATAACTCCCAATTCTAGGTAAGAAACAGAAAACCATGACCACCCCCACTTAGGGTCATGTTATGGTGTGACCATACACATCAAACCATAACACCCCCTTCTAGGGTATCCTAAAGAAATCACATCCATCCATCCTAGCATGTATGAGTGTTTCATGAGGAATCCCCATACCCTCAAGATATACATCATGGTGGAATTCCAATTTTGTTTCATGAACAGCCACTAACTCCAAAATTTTATTCTGACACATTCCATCTATATATCATAGTCCCTCCTATTATGATTTTAGATTCTATCTACAACATCATTTTATCTAGACCAATTCCAACTCACCAAAATACTAACCCCTAGTCTTCACCAACTCCTCCAAAATACATAAACCATTAAAACACACATGGTTTTAAAAAACAAATTCATAACTTGTAATATAAGGGGTATTAAAATTATCCATCTCCATCAACCATATAGTTAAAGAATGAGAAACTCATTATAGGACCACTTTTATGAAAGATAAAATATAAAATACTAAAAGCTATGTTAATTTAGAAACGGTAGTTGAGTGGTTGAAGATCATGTAAAATTTTGTTGAAGTAAAAAAACTAAATAAAAATTATATGGAGGGAACACCATATAAGTTCATTGTGACTAGATAATTCCTAAATTAAAAAGATTATGATGGGATAAAGGCCACATTATATCTATGTTCTTACATATAATTTGAAAATAATTCATTTGTGGAGGATTTTATGAGGTAACATGAGGATTTTTTATATAAAATAATAGAATGTTCAAGAATATTCTCGATGATCTCAAAGTAAAATATTAGGGACCTATCACCTAATATATTTGTATAGGGATAATTTTTAACTTTTTTTATACAGACCACATAAAACTTCCATGTATGATCATATTCTTACTCAAATATTGATCCTTTTTATTCCAAATGAATCTAATTCTAGGAGAATTTATTGACTCTCAAAAACATTATAGACACTTTTCCATGAATATCAGAAGGAAACTAGGTAAAAATAAAATATCCAAATAAAAATGATGATTAACCATATAAAGACTATACAAACTATAAAAAATTCATGTATAGGATGAGTATTTTTGAAAATTTGGTGGATCTCCATTATGGTCATCAGATTATTTTGTGAGATGGTATCATTTGTGAATGGGTGGTGGTCCATTTATGTGGTCTCTAGTATAGTTTGTTTTGTGTCCTTTCCTTTTAGAATTATGGGATAATACTATGTAAAAATGGAAAATATTATGCGGTAGTGGTCTTGAAAACACTATCCAAAGAAATTATGTGGTTTTTATATAAACACAACCCCTTAAAAATAATTTGACGGCATGAACATTAACTTCGATACTTAGAGATTCTAAATAATAGAGTTTGAGAAAAAATACATATTTTCTGAGTGATCCATTTTCTTGAGATCCATTTCAGATAGTTCTATATTTAGAATCCAAATCCAAATTTGAATTGAGAAAGAATCCACTTCTTAAAAAATATTATGGGCATTTCTCCCCCACATAAAATCTTTTAGAGCCTTTCTGCATAAAAACATTCTAGACCATACTTCTTGAATCCTTCATGTCTCATTATAAATATCTCATAAAGTGTTACCCACATCATGAAACATATGTTTTAGTTATCCTTAAATATCCATGTTCACTTTTTGACCCCACTATTCCAAATAAACCCTATCTTATGCAGTCCTAGGGATTTTGGAAGTGTGTGTTTCACTCTTTAGAATATGTTATATTTTCATAATATTCTTCCAAAGGATGACCCCTTTTTAAATAGATACTTTCTATTGTTTAATATAATTTTCTTAATCCTATTAAAATCAAATATTTGCTCGGACTTCCAAATTATAGTTTTATACCTTATTCACCTTGGTCTTCTTACTTGGCTGAACTCAATCCCTTTTCTTTAATGAATTAAAATACCTTAATAAAACACTGTCTCCTTGTTCAAAATCCCAAGAATCATATTCCATCAAGTCCTACTTTAAATATTCTCAATTCACATGATTAGGTAACTATTAACTTTCATGTGACACTTTTGATCATATATTCCCTTGATAATGTGATCCTCATAGTTTCCCTCCCTAACTAATAGTACCCTTGAAATATAATAAATCATGTATTCCATTGATAATGAGGGTCTCTATCATTAAGTAATTATTGAAACCTTTCATGTTTCAAAACACTCATCCACACTAATCTATGATAACCTTCATGGTTCTAAAAAATCTTTTCAACCTCCTTGTGTCCTCTTAATGAGATATACAAAAACTGAGTTTTTAATCTGTTATATGAAACAAATCTTCTTCACAAGTTTACATCGCCCATATATTCTATATTCCTTACTTTTTTAGATACCAATGAACATGTGTAAACCCAAATATTCCTCCAACCTAGTGTAATCCCTAACCATTCCATTAATGTTTTTATCACCCATGTGTCCAGACACACCATCATATTTAGTTACTAATAGATAAAGGATAGCCATAAATTTTCCCTCATCTGTAAGTCTCACATCAAATATTTATAGGTACCCATTCTTTGTAAACCATTCTTCATAACTCTAAAATACTCAAAAAATGTCCCTATAATATCTCCTTAAACTACAAGTCATTATTTGTCTTCGATTCATGGACATAAAAGGAAAACCATTGGTCCTATAATCAAAATCTTAAAAGTCAATTAATAGGTCCTAAATCAAAGTTTATAAAATCCATGCTATTGTTCTTAGATTAATGACCCTAAAATCTATTTCATCAATTATGGAAACATGGAATTAAAAGAACCCACAATTTCCCTTTTCACGTGACCTTAAAAGAAACCATAATGACCCTTTTGACATGAATTTAAAGGTATAATGTGTCTCAATAAAATGAACTAAAATACATGGGTTTTTATTCCCTTTTCAAGGATATATACATTTAATTTCTCATAGATTCAATCCCAAATTTATATTTCCTACCACCTACCTAGATGATGATAAATTATAGAGTGCCTAAATGTAAGGATTTAAACCAACTGATAAAAAATAAATGAAGGTGGATATGTATAACCTATCATACATATATATATATATATATATATATATATATACATAATTTCATGGTATTAACTAATTGTTTTCATCATAAGGGTAACTAGTATTTTTATTGGGAAGGATTTAATGAATAAATCCTAAATCTATAAGAGAGTACCAGACTAAACAATGAGTCCTTTCATGGTATGATTTAATATACCATCCTCCTAATTTTTACTCCCAATTTTATGCTGAGTTAGCTAATCCAATTAAACACCCACCTTTGGATATTGATTCCTCATCCAAAAAAAATTAAATGTGATTTCATCGAGAACAAACTCGACAGCCATGGAACACAATAATATAAAGATGAATATAAACCAAGAATATCAATAGTAATAAACATGTAACCATTACAAATTTAAAAAATCAATAGTAAATAAAAAAATTAGGGATAAATAAGATTTTAAGTTAATATAGATGACTATATAATGATCACTGAAAAATAGTCCCATAAATATAACCAAAATAAAAACAACAATGCTTACGATCTCTAGTGATAGGGGTTAATCTCCCACTTTTCTCGTCCTCCATGTCCAAACTAGTATATCAATATTATAAAACATCATAGAGGTTAATTCCCTTTACCTATAGTAAATAATACCAAATCTGCATATGCACAAAGTATGTATATAGGGTGTGATCTAACAATCCCAATATGATTATACCATATTCTCTATGTAAAACCCTGATAAGATAAACTAATTAATTATAGTTTCAACATCATATAATTTATTTCCATTTTAATTTTATGAATAAAATGATAAGTACTCAAAATAAATATTTTCATTTGTAAGATAAATAAAGGAAAACATTTTCATAAAAAAAATTATATCCAATCATCATGTGGATCTGACTATGAGACCAAGGAAAGGAAATATAATATTCTCATTTTCAAACTCAAACCCTTTTCATGAAAGACACTAACCATATTCTTATCATAAAAAAATTTAAATTCATTAATCAGTGCATAATCTAAACTGGTGATAAGGACTATCTAGAGCTTGATCCTAAGATAGTCCATCCTAATTGGTAGGTAATCTAAATTAGGGTGAATCTCCTTGTAGTATTTTTCTTGATAGACTCACAACAAATTACCCAAGGTTTTCCATGATTTTTTCCTTAATCAATAAGATTTACATCATCCAAATATATTTCAATAAACAATCCTTTTACCACTATCTAAAACCGATCACTAAAACCATGTCATATATGTGCAATTCATAACAAAAATGGACAAACTATGTTAAAATGAGTGAAACATATCATGATCACGTTCAATAATTCAAAATAGTACTCCATCCATGAAAAATATTATATAATAATACTTAAAATTTTATTTATAAATAATATTAAACCATCTCATGAAAAAAAATTCATTTAATTCATTAAAAAACATATTTAAAATCTATTTATACATCATTTTAACTAATTTTTTTTTACAGATGTTAGATAGTCCTTAAACAAGTTAATTGAAAACCAGTGGGGAAAAATGATGAAACCAATAAAAATATATCATATATAGAAAATAAATTTTTTGATATAATCAAAAATCCAATGAAAATATAGAATAAATCATGGTTTTTAAAAAAAGAATTTTTATAGATCCTCTTATCATAAATCATTGAATCCATTGTTAAAGGATGTTTTTACACAAAATTATAAGAGGATGGATCCTTAAATGGAGATTTTAAATACTAAAATGGGAATAAACGCATTAATAATTATAAAAATGAACCCTAATACACTATAGTGATGGATGTAAAATAAAATAGAAGAATGGGAATGGGATGAGGAGAGGATGAATATTTGAACCACTTAACTTAAATAATCAATCCAAAAAAAGAGAAGAACATCTAGGAGGAAATATGGTGCCAAGGGAAAATAATTGGGTCAACCACCAAGATATTTCTTGAGGAATTGGGTATAAAATGGGGTTCATTTCACATAAATATATTTTTTTAAAAAATATTGATATTTTTAGGGTGACATGTGGTTTGGATTCTCTATTAGACTAATTGTGTGTATAACTGTGAATACCTCACTATAATCAAAATTTCAAGGTTTATAATCTATATACATGATTAAGGTAATCTTGTAACCTATAATTTCTATAAAATGTTAAAAATTTTATTCCAATATTATAAAATATAAATTAAAACAAATATAAAAAAAATTGTATACCTGAAATTGACAATGTTGGTGTAATCGTGAGTTGATTTACTTTCAAAGATTATTCATATCATTAATCATACTAATATCAATTGAATATCAAGGATGATAAAAGTTGGAGTGGTATCCAGAAATTATAAGTATGAATAGATTTATAATTAAATGGAAATAATCACTACAATATGAAAACGGTATGGGAATAACAAGAAAAGGAATGATAAATATGGATGCTATATAAAATTTTATAATAATGATAAGGTCACCTTGAAATAGAGAATAAGTGTTTTTGTAAGACTATGTATATCATAAATGGTCAAAGTTAATATGAATTCAACCCTTTACGAGTATTAATAGATTTTTAATTAAAGGAAAATAACTATATTAGATTGGAATGTAAAACTAATATTTTATATATTTTTCTATAAAAATCCATATATACACTAAAAAATATTAACATAAAATAATAAAACCAAAATGAAATACACAAATCATATATTATATAAATTATTATTATTTATATTAATTCTATTGTACATTAAATGTTTTTTATTATTATTAATAAAATATAATGCACATAACATATGTTTTGTGCATTATTATCATCTTAAATTAACTTTATAATTTATTAAATGTTCATCATGGGTTATTTAAATTTTAAATTATAATAAAATATATTTTTATGTTTAAACATAGAATATATGTTCCACCGATCCGACAATTTTTTATTTTCATTACTTAATATTCTATGATTTATTTTTCTGATTTATTTTAAAAATAATTATATAAAAATATAATGTCAAAATAAATTTTTAGAAGATATAACTACATCATGCCAATCTAAATCACCGAGAAAAGAGTATGATTGATTAGTAGAGGGAAACATTTTTACCACCTATTTTAATAAAATAAATTTTTTTTAAATAGAATAACCTAACAATAAAGGTTAATCTATTCAATCTAAAACCCCAAAATATTTTTCAAATTATCAATTTTTGTATATCTCCATTGAATCTTGGTAACCCCATTTCTGCCACTTTTTTTTTGTTTCATGTAATATATTATGTTTTTCTATGTGTATATTTTATAATCATGATTTTTATTTATAAATTTTCTTTTATAAACTTTAAAAGTAAAGTATCTGTCACTAAACATATGTTTTTTGTGATTCATACATTTTTCAATATCATGATTTTATATCAATTGATTTATTTTTCCTTATTTATTTTTTAGGAAAAAAATATTAAAAATAATTTACAAATCAAGTGGCATGTAGTAAAACTACACTAAACCATAATATCTCACCAAAAAAATAGCAATATAATGGTACCATCTATTAATATCTCTTAAAAAATAAAGGGAAAACAATAATTAATATTAATCATATCAAATACCAGATCCATGAAATTCTTATTTACATCTCCATGTGAAAATTAAATAGCCACTTCCTAACAATAGAAATTTAAAATAAAATGACTCTAACCTTGATCCTTCAAAACCCGTAAACCATTAATAATATCCTAAGATTCCAAAAAATTTACACTCAATGATGCCTCTGGAACATTCACACTTGAAAATATAATATCTCCTTGGTGATTCCTATAAAATAGTCCTATAGAAACACATTAATTGGGAAGAATAAAACATAAAAATTACTCTTAAACAAGGGATACACTCATTTATACTATCACGAAGGAAGACTTAACAACTTCCCATTATCCTAATAACTATTATTCATCCTCCATGACTCTAAAGATTTGAAATATTGAACCTATAAGATATTTGAATTAAGAGTATAATAAAAAATATGATCATTATTCTTAAACCAAATTTTACATGAAATAAAACAAGCTAGTTGGAAACCACTATCACGTAGATGCATTTTACAACTTATAAGGAAAAAAAATAGTGAATAAAATTATGAAAAAACACTCAATGATATTTTTTTAATTCTAAACTAAATAGAAAGAGAATTATAAATATCTAAAATTATATTCAAGTCATAAGAACCAAGATCATTGTTTTAGGTATGGGTTTTTCTTTTATGGTGTTTTTGAGTAAAATAGGAGAATCTAGAAATTTAAGGAGTGCATGTAGTGTACTTTAGAGCACACTTTGGGTACCCAGTTATCGTGGGTGACCATGTACTGGTTGTGTAACAGCCAAGTACAAGGCCATGTGGGGTGACCTAGAGAGTGCCTAAAGCGTAGGCTAGTTAAGGAAAATACACACCGTGTACTTTTAAAGAACATGTCATGTACTTTTATTTTTAATTAATATGTCAGACTGGGTTCATGTATAATCAAAAGAAACCTATTCTTCTAGGTCTTTCTCATCCAAGAGCTATGGATACTAATGAATCTTCTCCAGGCCTCAGACTCGTCGTTCATTCCCCGAATCGAACTCTGTCAGTTGCGTTGGAAATGCCACGATGAGTTATTCCTTCCTCTAAAACCTCATCTCTTGATTTCTTTTCTCTCATGAGATATCGTTGGTTGAATTTTTTGGATGTTTTTTTAGATATACCACATTTTAGGTCATTTAAAGGGAAGACACTAGATTATATCAATCGTAAAATGCCAAGGTAGGTTTTTTGTGCCTTTCCGTAGTTAGTCTTTGAATTTTATGTGCAAAAGTGCCCAATACCCTAGAATAATGTATTTTGTCTTTAGGGATTTTAGCCTTGTTAATACCTTTTATGCCTTGTGTTCCGGAATAGAGGCTGTTTGAATGTGAATAGGGTTATTTTCTATTTTATGGATGTGTTTCCCATGCTTTTTTTATATTGGATGTTTGGTCTAGTATTACCTAGTATGATGATTGATTTCAATTCCTAGTATTATTATGATGGAGTGATTTAATCTAAATTAGTATTATGAATTGTATTTATTTAGGAAAGTAGTGCTTTTAGGATTATTTTGGCCACTGAACATTGTTTGTGCCTGAATTTATTACATAGTGTTGTGGGAACCTGGTATAGTGAGACCATAGGGGGAATTGATGTTGAGTGCTTCCCCAGATTGTCTATTATTTCTCTATCACGCTGCAAGACCTTAGGGGGTATTGATATTGAGTGCTCCTATAACAGACCCAAACATGACGTGCATGGACATTACATTACTTTTTCAGAATACTTAACATATAAAAAAACAAATTCCCAAAGACCATATTAGTTTAGTGTCTTTGGAAACTTGGAACATAATATTCTAATCATGGTGGAAGATCATCAACATCTCCCATAAAGATCTTCCACTTTTGATTTCTTAACAAAAACCTTTATTTAAATCATGGGGAAAATAAAACATATAAAGGGTGACCTAAAATACTCAGTAAGGGTAAAAATGGATAAAATAAAAAAAACATATACATATGAACTTAAAAATAAATGAACATAAAGTTTAAACATCAAAATCTTGAGTCGTGAAATAAATCATGGAAGTATGTAAGGCATAGATCACAAAGGAACATTAATCATTATAAAAGATCATGTTAATAAAACATATAATTGTGGAAAACCATTAATCATATGATATTATTTCCATAGTATCCAAGGCATTGCTACCAATACCATCATAGTGGACAAATTCCATTACTGAACTGGGTTTACTTGTCGTTCCAGCCCTATATTACTGAACTAGATTTACTTTTCATTCCATCCATTTATATATCATGAGATATAAATCATCACCCAATGCATTGGACAGATATATAGGTCCCACCCATCTCATAATGAAACCATTCTTATGTGTGCCACAAAATCATAAATCATACATCATAGCATAACGCATGTAATAAAATTGGATCTTAAACATTATTCCATCATAATATAATCCATATATGATAATAGGACTTCAAAAGAATAATTCCATCATCAAATCAAAGTAATAATAGGGATATAAACATAACCCTATATCATATTATATGGAAAATAATTTTGATAAATCACTTGAACTTAGTTCTTGAGGAAAATATCATTTCTTCTTCAAAAACATTTTCTTTTCTCAAAATGTCGTGCGATTTTAAAAGAAAATAATTTTGTTGAAAATAATCATGAAATATTATAGAGTAATGTTCATGTAAATAAGTCATTATGAAACCATAAAAATATTTTCATTCCATATAAGTTAAAAAAACATTCTTCGAACTTTTTTTTGGAAAAATCAAAAAGTACCTCGTATGGTAAACAAAAGAAAGATTCCTTCCATACTAGATAGTAAAAGTAAAAAAGGGGTAAACATGACTTTAAACATACATGAAATAATAATAAAAAACTTTATTAAATCATTTTTATAAAACATGGACATTGATGATAAATATAACCCCAATAAATACTTATAAATAAACAATCTCGAATAAGAACAAGATTGGAATAATTATCCATTTCCTTAGGTCTGATTGCTTTGTATGTATCTGAAACTCATGTATAAGGATTTAAATAATGTCATTGACTTATTCCAGAATCATATTGATATTTATGATATCATATATGGTCATATTCTTATTGGTTTATTAGTAATAATTCATTGTTACTCATCATTTGGGTGTTAACTACTTTATGTTATAATGCATGTTTTCTCAAATAAATTCTTATTACTATTTTCAGGTTATAGTTATATCATTTAAAGAATTGTATTAGTATAATATATATCATATTAATTCATTCAATTCATTTATATAATCATTATTCAATTAATATAATGTAGAATGAATCACATCACGTCGTTGGGACGATAGACCATGCGTACGCACGAGCGACGATATCATTCCCATGATTGTGGAATTGTATTGAATTGTATGGTGTATAATATTTAAAAATCAGTATAATTTTACAATAATCACATATAGTTATTTCTTATATCATTATACATATCCAATTATGTTGGTGATGAAAAACGGATTACACCACGACGTGGAGACGGTAAGTCGTACGTATGCACGTGTGGTGATTTTATTTTTCATGGGATGGATAAAAGGTGGAATATTGTAGTTTCATATTCATAATAACATATAATTATAAAAGAGATAATGGAATTATTACTTAATAATAAAACAACTCAAATAGAGTAAGTAGAAGAAGAAAGAAGTTTGAAAGAATCAGTAAAGGATATTACCTCTTCTTCGACATGCCTCTTCTAAACCTCCTCTTAGGACACTAAATTTGGCCTTTGAAGAAGACCAGGACATCTAGTATGTATCTAGGGAAGTGGATAAGTTAAATGGATATGGTTTGGATGAGTTAGAAATATGAAAATGGAGTGAAGAGAAGAGGGAGGAGGTTCCCTTTTATAAGAGAGTAGAGGGGCACTTTTGGAAATCTCCAAAATATAAATTTATAATAAACTCAAAACCCACTTAAAAACATCCAAAGTGAATCAAATTCAAATATGATATAATATAGGGTTGTAATATCATCAACTAATCAAATTTATACATGTTTTCATTTTATTTTAAACCTTATCATTTTGATTTATCCTTATTTAATCTATTAAATTTTATTTGTGGTAATAATATTATAAATTTTAAATGGTTATAAATACTTACTTATTGTTGTGAATTGTCCATAATTGGATACTTAATGAAATATTAGACCATATAAATTTCAATTTTTAATTTATAAATATCTTTGTGATTTTTAAACAATTTAATAACATTTTATTTTTATAAAATATCAATAGTGTCAATTTTGACACTATTAATTTATTTGAATTTAAATAAAATTCAAACAGATTATAGAGTCAAACAAATATATTTAATAGATTCTTAACATGTCATATGAATATATAAAATTTGTGTATCACATTTATTAATTCATATAATATTTATTTTAATATTTTTAAAACCATTCATTTGATATTTCTCATAATAAAATAATTACTTCTACATTTTTGTATAATTATTTAATATACTTAAGTGTTGAATAAAAATTAAAAATGAAATTATATGATGAATTTAAATCTAATATATTTCATAATAATACTTTTATTCTAATTTATATATTAAAAACCCAACTTTTAAAATGTTATGTTTATTAAATTATGAAGGTTGAAAACTTTGACATCATTTAAAATAAAATAATATAAATTTCATAATATGTTTTATAAGGCTACAAATGGTCTACTAGTCGACACATGGATTATTTTGGTGTATATATACTCTAAAAATAAGTTTTGGTCAAGGTTTTGGGTCTTTTTATGGGTGTTATTCTTTTAATAAAAACTATATTATTGATTTTTCACTAAATAAATAATTTCTGCATTATTAATCTATAAGCTATTAAGGTAATTATATATTTCTTAAAAATTACAAATAAATTACCATGATAAATAAAAACATCTTATATTTCAAATGAGTGTTTATAATATAATTTATATTCTATTTAACCTTATATGAAAAATAATTTAATCATTAAAGTTTGAGTGAGACATATTTCACTTTCCTTTAAATAAAATAAATTAAAGTTCTTAATATCTTCCAAGTGGCTTCCAATAGATAACATTTCAACCCAAGTATATTTTAGGACGAAATAAAATCATCCAATTATATTAAAAAATGTTTTAGAGTAATTTTATAATATTATTTTTACCCATAATTACCTGATTTGCCTTTAACTAGGGTAAATAAAATTTACCGTAGTTACTATTCATAATGGCCAAAACTAAAATTAGCCTATTAACATAATTTGGACCTACTGATTAAAAATATGGAATCCATTTTTCCAAATTCAAAACATAAAAGATGCAGTAATTAATTTAAAATTAATCCCATTGTCGAAAAAATGGGTTTTTATTTAAAACATTGCAAAAGATTGAAATGTTTTTACTTATGAATTAAATGTAAAATTAATGATAATGAAATAAATTATATTTAATGGTAAAAATATATTCTATTTATACATTAAAACCATCCAATATTATAATTTAACCATATAAACTATCTCGATAAAAAAGTTCCTTTTAAGTAAAATTTAGCATATTTTTAATATTTATCATAAATGTTATCATAAAAATATGAAAAATTTATCCAAAGTAAATTTTTATATCCTGATTCAAAATAATTAGTTTATTTTGTCAAATTAATCTTATAAAATTCTCAAAAAATATATTTTAAATGGCTCTGCCATCAAACGGCAGCAAAACCGCATTTTTTTAAATACTTTCTTTATATGAAAAAATGATTTTGTTTTCGTACCATGTTCTAGAAAATGTGTAAGATGAATTATAATATTATAAAATTTAAAATTTGGTTAATACTATTCATAGTGGATAGCACATAATAATATTATAATATATCATTGTTTAGTGAAACTCGGTATTTCTTACCACGCAAACTATCGAGGAAGGTCGCTCTTGCGTGTAACACAAGAAAAGTATATTGTTGCATAAACTGCAAGCTAATCTTGGTGTAGCATAGAATAAAAGATATTAAAGAAATTAAAAGGAATATATCTCATAAAATCTTAGGGTGTTACATTCTACCCCCCTTAAAATGAATTTCTCCCTCAAAATTCGTCGGGTTATAAATGGTTTACTACTTGAAAGTTTCTTTCATCGAAACTTACATCGTAAAAAGGAATACTAAAACTTAATTTGAAAAACTAAAGTATAAAACGTAACATT